>CM041744.1:6917500-11917500 GCA_023373885.1 Hestina assimilis
CAAAATTTGTCTTTCAGTATCTATTAGATTTGCGGATATTTGTATTTTATGTTATTTGCCTACAGCCTTAGATTTTACACTCCGGGTTGATACTGGGTTGATCGATATTTCCCAAAAAAGCGTACCTACCAGACACAATATAAGTCTAAAAAATATTCGTCTGTAAGAGATGAGCTGATAAAATCCAAATTTCGTAGATTATTATATACTTCATTTGTGATTATAGATAAACATGAAGTTCTTAGTTGTTATGTCATGGTCTAGATGTAATAAGTTAAGCGATAAGAAAAGTATATAATTATGTAAAGTGTACACAGGTTAGGTACTACATAAGTGATTTTTATACTGCGTCGTATATTTTTTTATCTTAAACAACCTCGCAGGTAAAAGTTTTAAGGATCCTTTGGTATTATGATTAAGCCGTAAAAAGGTTCGTGCTAAGCTTTTCGTAACGTAATAGTTTAAGATACATATAAAAAGTCAAGCCTATCAAAATATTTTAAATAGTTATGAAAATCTGAATTTTAAAGATTTCAAATAAAAGTTTTTGCCAGGTCTACCGTATATATTTTTTTAACGGTGACGGTGCTTAGCTCATAATTTCTAGTTACAGCGTCGAAGCCATATTACTTTAAACATAATTGCTTTATATCCTAATTATCGGTATATTTATATGTGACGTTCATTTGAATTTACGTCTTCGGCTTACTTGCCTAAGACGAATTGTAAACGTGGATTAAGTCGTATAAGTGAAGTTTAATTAAGTATAAGTTACCAAATAAGGCAAGACAAAATGTATTTTGAAATTTAAATCAATACCTGACTTCTTGCGATAAATTTAGAACATATGACGCAAACGTAGGAAACGTTTGCGTCGTGTACCTTTCTTTAATTCAATCGATAAAAACTAACAATTTAAAATTATATTCTTGGCGATTTTGTAATGCTTAAAAATTCAAACATCAATTTTAATTTCAAGAATGCCAGTATAACAATTTAGAATTTCTACATTTGTTAAATATTTAAGATCTAACAGCTATGACATAATGGCCTAAGAATTTTACGGTTAAGGCATTGTTAAATTACAAAAAAATAACAAGACCAAGGCTATAGAGACAAAGAGTTGGCCGGTTGAGTAAATACAATTTAGTAAAAGCATATTGATGTCCAAATACGTGCCTAATTTTAACGTAGTTACTTTTGTTTTTGATTTTATACATGTCTTATTATTGAAAAATGGGGTTATTATTAAAATTCGGGCCTAACATTCAGTTAAAAATATCACATTGTATTGGAGTATGGGGAAAATATTAAAGAAGGGAAAGTGAGAAAGAATCGGAGGTTTGCCTAAGTTCTTATACCTCGTTAGCTTTGTGCGGTTCTCCGCCCCAAATATCTCTCCAGTGGATTAGGTGATGAAGGTGGTTCATATAATTGTGATGGCGATTGTCGCGTTTCTTGCGAAAATCGGTAGGAGACGGCGGCGCAGTGAGCGATTGTCTGCGTCCACTGCCCATCGCTACAACGATAGGAGGCTGCTGCGATATCAGCAGCCTCTCCGTTTCCGGTTCATCAGATGATATACTTTCCGTGAGCAATCGTGCAGACCTCGATGCACCTCTATTCAAGCAATATTCAGTGTCTTCTTTCTTCATTTTGTTACACGGCACTAAGAAAACAAGCACTAAGTAAGTAACAACAATCGCGGATCGAAAGCAGTGTTATGAACGCTTGCGGTGTGTTGATAACATTCCGCGCGGTTTTGATAAGCTCGGATTGTATGAATGGGACGTCGTCAGGCGTGTGGCGCGAGCAACGACAACATCAGACTGCGGCGCGGTGCGGCGCTGCCAAACGCACGTGGGTGCCGGAGTTCCGAGTCGTCAAAACAAAGGGCAATCTTTCGTCACAAATATCGACTACATCTTGCGAATATCCGAGCTACATTATTACTGCATCTATTTCAATGAAAGACCTAGATTTAATCTATTATCAAGTGTCAACTATTAAATATTGACAATGTTTTCTACTACTTTTTCATATACACTATTTTAAAATATTTCGCGATTAAACTAAAAACAAAATTTATCAATGTTTTAGTTTCTTGACATACATAATACAGTAACAGAATTAATAAAATGAAGATATTTTTATTGTAGGAGGTTGATAAATTATTTTAATAGCAATAGTAGCTCTACTACTATTGAAATTTAATTATGAAAAGCTTATAATTACATTGTTTGTATTCGCAATTATTTTAAATTCAGATTCTACCTGCATGATGACTCTACCTATATGAGATACATAGTGCCATCTGTTCTGGAGTGGCTAATATGAATGCATGAATATTTCAACAATGTAGAACAAGGCCATCTGTTGTTGGTTAGCTAGACACAATCATTGATTGGTGCTTCAAATATTTTCTATAAAATAGCCTTGGATGAAATTGTATAAAATGTATAGGGGTGGGGAGTGTGTCTATGGAACACATGGATGGAGGGACACAGTCCATAGAGACATTAAATAAATTTAAAAATTCCTTGACTATCTAATGAAAAACAAAGAATACTAGGCAAAGAATATTCAACTCTTATGAAGACTTTTTATACCACAAAGTAGAGTTTTTAAGATATCCCTATAAATAAATAAATCCTATCATTTCGTTTAAACATATCTTTACTAATATTAATAATGCAATAGTTACTCTGTCTTTTTATCTGTCTGTCGTGCTTTTACACCGAAAATAATGAACCGATTTAAGTGAAATTTGGTACACAGATAGTCTAGAGCAGAAAATTAGAAAGGATATAGGCTACTTTTTAATGAAGAAAGGTTGTAAAGGTAACAAGGGGTGGAAAGTTGTATGAAACTATTGTCATTTTTAGAGCTAGATTTATTTACTTATTTTTAGGTTGTTGATATAAATAAATATGATTTCAAAAACTTCAGATTTTGCATTAAAATCCTTATTCAAGCAAGCGAAGGTAGAGGCTAGTTATATTATATAGAATTCTTCTGTATGTGTGTATGCCACTGAACTTTTCCTAAATGGCTGCACCAATTTAAGTAAACAATTTATGTGTTTTTATGTAGTGGCAAGATGGTTTCAATTAGAATTATGTATCATCTCAATATCATCTCGTCCCAATTGTTATTTGTACAGGAAATTCAGATTGGTATAATGCTTATAAATTTTAATATTATATGGCAAAGGTTTATATTTTTGGGTTTGATATTTTTTAAACCATGTTATATCAACTTAGTATTTTTTATTCAAAAAATTCAAACCCTATTATTTTATATATTTTTTAGGTAAGGTGCTAACGAGTACATCATAGTTGGAAAATTGTGGAAGTTTCAATTTGGTATTTTAATATTAATAGAACTTGAGGCCTAACAAAATATAACATAAAGCTAGCTATGCTAATAGTAAGCACAATTGTATGAAATAGTAATAGCTCATGTAGTTATTTGTTTGAATAAATAAGAAAGTTTTTCCATGCTTTTTGTGTGATCGTTTCAGAAAGAGTTTATATATATATCTACTAACAAACAGGATGGAAAGCAGATCCATACATTTTTTTATATCCTCTTTTACACAATATATAAACCTTCAAGTTTTATTTCGTATTTCAAGCTACTTTGCTAGGTATTTTAGTAGTAAAAAATTTGACTGAAATTGAAAGAAAAAGAAAAATCGATTTTTTCAGTTGTTTCCAAAAGTATGACATTCATGGATAAGTGCCGTAAAAATCTTCTAAAATATGTATTACAAAGAATATACCACACCAGACATCTAAAACTGTCTTAATCTATAACGCTAAGTATTATGCGAATATATTAATTAAATTTTATAAAGATACTAATAGGCAGTCCTTAAATTAAATAAAATTTAAAAATATATCTACAAAAAGAGCTCAAAAAATACGACTAAAAATTTTCGGGGTTAAACTTAAACTTAACTTACTTGAATTACAGGTGTCGTTTATGTTTGTCTTGTGTAAAGCTCTAAGTGCGTATCATATCTCAATTTCACAACACAGAGTTATTTTATTAGCACTGAGTTACAAAAAATATATTCTGTAAGATTTCAGGATGAACAAACAGCAATTCACTTCAAAAAATGATAACTTGAAAAGACAAACAGTCTCACACTCATGACAATTGACACATGACATTGACAAATTGATAACTGTGCTCGACATTTGACAACACAGAGCATATAAATAGTTGACAACCCTGCTTGACATTTGACGTTGAGGTGTCGTGTGTTTTAAGCATAAATCATAGAAGTATTATTTAGAATACTTCTTACCAGCAGTCTAGTCTCCATGTCTATGTCCTACGTCACTATCGACTATAGTCACTAGTCAAGTAGTCAGCGCCTTAGATACCTATATAATTAATCTGCAGTCTAGTATTTGTACGATGTAATTATGTTCGTTCACAGAGCATATAAGTATTGTTCGATATAATTACAATCTTTGGTATATGTATTCTGTGGTCTAATAAGTAATATAGCCTGTGAATATATCTATGGTCAGCAACTCAGCACTTTCTGTTATACATCTATACTCTTTGGTCAGCACTCACTTATTCACTATTCATAATTCACGATATCAAAATAAAAATATTTATATTTTCTAACCAAATAATCACATGGCAGCAGTGAACTGACTCACAAGTCACAGTGAGCAGGCTGAGCAGCGAGACGGCAGACCGCATACAGCTGAAGCAGGCAAAGCAAATGACGATTGACGAGTTATGAATTTTTATTACATATTTCTACAAAATACGAAATAAGTCAATTTCACAAAGCAACGAGTTAAAATTACATAAAGCGTAATAGAAATGGCTCTCCCACAAAAGAAATATTACAGACAACGCGCACATTCTAATCCTATTGCTGATCATTGTTTTGAATAGTAAGTTATTTTCTAAGTAACCAAGATTGAATTCCATGTTTTATTATAATGTGAAATCCTAATAATTTTAAGAAATATATTTAATTAACTGACCATGAGTTATATTATATATATTTGTGATTTTTTATTACATTTCTTATTTGGCTGTCAATGAAAATTGAACTTATTTTATTATTATGATTTTATAGATCAACAATTTTGTTACAGTCCTTCACATCCAGATGATTATGACTGGTCAGATTTGTATCCTATCTTGAAGAAAGATTTTGCGAATAACAGACAAGTTCAGTTTTTAGATGTTGGTTGTGGATATGGTGGGCTTTTAGGTAAATATTATCATTTGATATACATTTTGAAGTTTATTTAATTATCTATATTATAAACATCTAATATGTTAACTTACTTTTAGTTACTCTATCACCAATGTTTCCTGAAAATCTTATATTAGGCCTAGAAATACGTGTAAAAGTCTCAGATTATGTCAATGACAGAATTCAAGCATTAAGAACACAGTGTCCTGAGCAATACCAAAATATTGCAGTTCTACGGACAAATGCTATGAAATATTTGCCAAATTTTTTCCATAAGGGTCAGGTAAATACTTTTTTCTTTAAGTATAGTTAAGAAAAGTATAGAAAAATATTTATTAAATATTAATCTTTTGTATTATTTCAGCTTAAAAAAATGTTCTTTTTGTATCCGGATCCTCATTTCAAAAAAGCAAAGCACAAATGGAGAATAATTAATAAATGGCTTCTTTCTGAATATGCTTATGTGCTTGCTGAGGAAGTAAGTTTATTTAAACTCCCTAAAAATTTCACTTTATTTTTATGTACATAATATATTGTTTCTTCCTTGTTAGGGTATTGTCTATACAATAACAGATGTGAAGGATTTGCATGAATGGATGGTTACACATTTTGAAGAACATCCACTGTTTAAAAGGATGGATGATGATGAATTAGTAAGTTGTTAGGAAGATTTTTATCCTTTTTGTTTCTTTTTTTTTTAGTTGGAAAATTCATTTCATTTTAATATGTTTGTCTTGTTTTAGAAAAACGATAAAATCGTTGAAAAACTTTTTGAAAGCACGGAGGAAGGACAGAAAGTTACAAGAAATAATGGGGATAAGTTCCTTGCTGTGTTTAGAAGAGTGTCAGATAATTATGTGAAAGATAATAAATAAATTATAATGAATCATATACAATTTATTAAAAAAGCCCACTTTAAATTGATCATAATATGGTAATTTAAATAGTCTAAGCTTAATATTAATACAAGCTTAATCATAACACCACATAAAACTTGTCTCACAGCACATATAATATAAATATTGATCAGCATAAATATTTAAAAATCAGTGTTATTTAATTTGTTATAAAGTAAAATAGATTGGTGTATAGATGTTGAAATGTTATGAAATTAATTGTCTATTCAACTTTTTTTCCAGAAGATTGACCCATCTACTTAGTACTCTTGTTGTATTCAAATGTTTTCGTATGTACCCTGCTTTATTCAATATCCAATTTGTTTTATCAGACCACATTTTATTTGTCAAAATTGAATGAAGTAGTGCTGCCCAAATTTCTGATTGGCATGGATATAGATGAAGACCTCTTTTCGCTAATAACATAGCATTTGTCTTGTTCCCTGCAGTGTGCTCAGCAATGCTGGCAGTGGCAATGATTTTTGCTGAGTTTTCTGAGCTGTTCTTACAATTATGTGCAGAACATAAGGCTCTTTGTGCACAGCAACTTGCAATTCTAGCTTGAGTGTTTGTTGCATTTAAGTAATATTGAGCCATACAAAACCATAAAAGTGTATTATCAGGATGGTCATGAACAAAATCAGTTAAGATTTTTAACGCTTGTTTGAAATCTTTGTCTATAACAACATAGGATTTCAGAAAACCTATATCATAACCAAATTTACTATCTTTTTCATATTTCTGCAATTCGCCCAAAGCTAATTTTGATAAACCTTGATCAGAATGAATTATCCCCAAAGAACATATAGCAAATAAACTATTTGCTGTTGGTTTTTGTTGTGATACTTGAATACTATGAAAAAGTAATGTTTTTACATCATCAATGCCTTTAAACATAGACACAATACCAGCCATAGCGACAAGAAGATCTGCTTTATCATCATCACTATTACAAAGCCAGTGTAACGCTGTATCATATGCTGAATATGATTCTTCATATAAGCCTTTCTTATAAAGTGCAAATGCTAAACCACAAGCAGAATCCAAGCTAGCTTCAGTAATTGCTTTGTAATTTTTTATAGCATCATCATATTCATCTAGTCTAAGGAAAACTCTTGCAATATTTAATAGGATTATATTTTTTTTATCTTCTTCAGCATATTGTAATGCTATTTGATAAGACTTTAATGCAGTGCAAAGAAGACCACATCTTTCTTGTAGAATACCAAGAATATTAGCAGAGCAAGCATTAGTTGGTTCAAAAGTAGAAAGCCAAGTCACTAAATCCATAGCATAGGTTATGGCATCCAGACTCTCTATCACATATTTTAATTCAGAACTGTTTTTGTAATTCTCTTCTTTTATAGTGCGACATACCCAATCTGCATATCCAAGAGCACTCTCAGCTATGTAACCTAAACGTGATGCATGCCTAAAAAGATCCATTGCTTCTTCTTCACGAATTACTTCTGCTATTAATGCTTGACCAATCCAACTTTGAGGATAAGACGGTGAAGTGGATTGCCCCCGCCAAAAACAGTGATTAGCTAGTTTTGGTTGATTCATTTTGATGCATAGTATTCCTAGATTGCACCATACTTCTGCAACAGACCATTTTCTTGTAAATAGAAGAGCCTTAATAAAACAGTGTTGAGCTAGGGCATACTTTTTCATAAAAATACATATTTTACCAAGCAAATTCCAGTTTTTCCAATTTGATGGTTTTAACTTAATGCAGGCTGCTGTTAATTGAAATGAGATCTGACAATGGACAATGTTTTTTGTTGAATGGTAATAATCAAGGTATGTAGATGCTAAGTCATGAGATGTACATTGAAGTATTTGTTTTGCGCTCACAGAATAGCATGCTAAAGCCTGTGGATAAATATCTACTCCTTGTCTTATTATTTCTAGATTATCATCAGTTTTCATGTATACATAACAATATTGATTGGGTAACTTCGTCAAAAACATCAAGACATTCCCTAGTAAATTCCAAAAACACAAGAATTTCTTCTCTTTATATAAGGCTCTCATTAAATAAGTAACAGCATTTTGCGCTGTATCTCTAGCACTTCCATATAGTTTTGCAGTGAATTTTTTCTTTGCAACTCTTATCCATGTTTCTGCTATACCTTTTAAAGCTAGCAGTGAGTGAGGTTCGATTTCAAGAACTTTTTCAAATGTTGAAATTGCATCATCATATTGTGTTAATATAGAATGGATATAACCAATTCTTGTAAGGCAGTGCACTGTTTTATTTGAATTCATGAAAATAACTTTTTTATAAGCTTTTAATGCAGATGTAAATGATCCTCTTGAGAAATAGGCATCTGCTAAACACTCAAATGCAGTAACATCATTATGATTATTCTTAATAACATTTCGAAACTGAATTATAGCATTCTCCCATTGTCTACCGTTTATATAATGAAGTCCTAAACGAAAGCTTATCCATAACTGATCAGGTTGCAAATTTTGACTACACTTATTTAGTAGGTTAAAATTTTCATCTAAAAGGTTCAATTTCATGTAAACATCACTCAAGTTTTTAATAATATTGCTATCCATATTATTTAGTATATAAGCTTTTTCATAACATTTCTTTGCTTTTTCAAAATCTACCTTAAATTCTTGATAGAACATTCCCAAATACAAAAAAGTGTCTGCATGCTCCGCATCAAGTTTAACAGCTTTTAGTAAGTTTAAATAACTTTTATCATATTGTTTTAACTCCCAGTAAGCTTTACCAATATAAAATAAATTAAGTGAGTTGTGTTCTGATTCTTGTAACAAAGTAATTGCATCACAGTATTTACCTTGTTTCATTAGAGATAGAGCTTCTAGTTGTTGATAATATTCTGTTGTCTTTAAATTCTCCATAATATGCTCTGCCTGTTCATCACTCTGTATATAACATTTTGCGAGGCTAGCCTGTTCATATAAATTCAAAGTTTCAGTAGGTATTTCTTTTGCTAGTGCAATTGATTGTTTCCATTTTTGTTGTTCCACAAGTGATATGAATAAAAATTTCTTTAGAGTTATAGCAAAATTATTATTTCTTGACTTTATTAAAAAATTTGAAGCAAGCTTTTGTGCAACCGTCCACTTTTTTAACATGAGTGTGCATTTAATTATAAATGTAGCTTCAGTAATTTCTGCTTCATGATAATTAACAAGAGGGACACATTGTTTATAAGCATCTAAATATAATCCTTTACTGTAACAAATCATACTGTTTAAAAGACTGGGATACTTTGAGTTTTGTATTCCATTGATAATTTCATCTTTATGATTATCAATATCAAATCCCGAAAAAGAATCATATTTTATGAAAAATGTACATAAATATTTACATAGCCATTCACGAAATAAAATACTAGCTTGGAAAAAATTTAACTTCATAACATCGTCCATTGCCTCAACAAAGTCTTTTTTCTGAAGGATAACTTGCCCCAACAAAATTTGCACACAGTCATTAGAATCTTTTGAAATAATTTCTATTAGGTGATTTTTAACTTTTGAAATATCTTCATCTTGACAAGGTATTCCTGATTTCAAGAGTTCCAATAATTGATTTTCGGTACTGGCATGTAATTTTAAATCAGGTTTCGTATCCAAATAATTTAAAAGAATACTAATTGCTTTATTATCTTTAACAGAACATCCTAACTGACCTATCTTACTAATGATTTCTAAAGCTTTTTCTTCATCTAATTGTAAATTTAGCATTTCATCATATATTGTCATAAGTTTACTTTTACACAATTTGTCTTCTTTCTTTTCATAATAATTGGCAAGTCCTTGCCAAGCTAGTGGATGATCTGGTTTACTAGCTATTGCCTTTTGAAAGGCCAAAGGGGCTTGATCACTGTCTTGTAATGATTTTCCAAGTAATATTAATCCTATGTAATTCTGTTTATCTTTTCGTAGTAGATCTTTGCAACATTCTTGCGCTTCTTTATATTTTTGATCATCAATTAATTTTCTGGCTTCCTTTAAAAGTGACTTTACATCAGCCATCTGAAATTACCGTAATATTAAATTTCATTACCACATAATTATAATATGTAATCAATAATGATTTTATCAACTTCTATTCTTAATTTCTTACCATTGAAACCAAATTGAAACACCATAAGGCACATCACATCAGTGCAGGTGTAGTGTGCTCTGTGGTGTTACCCACTTTGTGCCCACTGTTACCATTTAACCTGCGAAAAATATTTGTATAATATCAGATACCCTTAGATTGCTGTCAAATTAAAGGATAAGTAAGCCCTCTGAGAGCATTTATTGAAACTGAAAAATATTAAAACGTCGCATATAGAAAAACCGATTATTTGCCAATTTTTTTAATTCAATAACCAGAATTGCGAAATATTGGATGAAGTGGCGACCGCCCGTTAAAGTAAAAGGGAAAATTTATAAGACCGTGATAAGACCTGTCGTATTGTATGAATCGGAGTGCTGGGCTATGAAAGCTGTAGAATTGTAGATGAAAGAAGAATGCATGTAGAGATGTGAATGTTGAGATGAATGTGTGGTACTTATTTGCTCTGTGGTGTGGGGTAGCGAGGAAGGACAAAATTCGAAATAAGTATATAAGGGGAAGTCTGAAAGTAGCGCCAGTGATTGAAAAATTAAGGAGTGGAAGACAATCCTGGTATAGGCATATTATGCGAAGAGAAGAAAGTCATGTGGCCAAAAGAGTGATGGATTTGAAAGTGAGTGGTAATGTAAAGAAAGGACGCCCAAAAAGACGTGGATGAAATGTGTGGAAGAGGATATGCGTAGAAAGGGAGTGAGTGCAGAGATGACGAATGATAGAAAAGAATGAAAGAAGAAGACGTGGTGTGCTGACCCCACTTAGGTGGGATAAGGGCAAAAAGAAGAAGAAGAAGAACCAAAATTGTGAAATTTTATACATTCGGGTTATATGTATAGAAATTTTAGATTTAGATCATCACCAGGATTTGTACCTGTTCAATGATATTTTTTAATTATAAAATATCACAGGTCACACAATCAATGTTAAAACCTTAAAATAACAAGCGAAAATTATGCGGAGTTGTATGTTCTTCATTTTGTAATTAATAATTTAAAAAAAAATATTGAACCAACTATATTTATTTTTTGTTTTCGATACTTTACGATTTATTGTTCTTTGAGCGATTAATGGATAATAAATCGATATTCGCTCAAAAAACGATTTGGGTCTTCTGAATTATTTAATTATTTTTTTAATTGACCCGTAAGTTAGCACCAACTATGGATTTTTAAAACTTTTTTTACGATATTTACGATTTATTATCAATTGTGATATTTTAATAAATTCTTAAAAGTTTAGCGACATTTGGCTGATTTTTACTGATACTACAGATATCTATATATTATTAAGAAATGAAAAAAAGAACTATTACCAAATAGACTCCGCAACAGAAGAGACCCAGAGGAAGACGCAGAAAGCGGTGGATTTATTGTGTCGAGGAGGATCTAAAAAGTATGGCCAAGTAAACATCTTGGAGAAAGAAGGCAAGAGATAGAGTGATGTGAAAGAATATCGTTGAGGAAGCCAAGACCCCCAAAGGGTTGTAGCGCCGAAGGAAGAAAGTAAGGAGTGCCGAATGCTAATATTTATATAAAATTAGGCATTTTTAACGCTGGCATCGACTGAAATGTTTAAGAAATGGAAACACTGTATTTATATTTTAACTGTAACGTCATAAACGTCATATTTTGAATTTAATTGTAGTATTTTCGTAAACAAAAGTATGATATACAGTAATAATAGTATAAACAGTAAAGTTTATTATAATTTTTGTTTCAGGAAACATGGTTGTAATGTTTTAGTATATTTTTAACCAAAACTTATTATGAGCTAATTAGTGTTTGCTATTATTCGATTCGTAGTAAAAAAAATATATTTACGTCGATAATGCCATCAATAGAAGTGTCCTCCGCCTACATTAAAAAATTAAGTAAATAAACTTTATATTTCGTTTATAATTTTAATAAATCCTTGAAATAAAATATCTCTGGTATTATTAGAACCATATAATTTATTTTATATAGATCATCCTATGAAAGAAATACGTGAGCGATCTTTACAATTACTAGTGGCCAAACTTCGCCTGGGATGGGAATTGGAGGATGAATTAGGCGGAACAAGAGAATTAATAGAGGCAATGTTGGCTTGGTTTCATGATGACCACCCTTCTCTGCAACATGAAGCTCTCGAATTTTTATTAACTGCTATTAGGGTAATTATGATTTAATATACACAATAACGCAAGCAAGTATTGTTTTGCACTAAAAAACATTTTATAGTGAAATTTTGTTACTTTTTTTTTAATTTCAGACGAAAGCAGGAGCATACATAGTTAAAGAAATGGGTGTCGAAAAGATTTTGTTGAGATTAAACAAAATAAAAAGTCGTTTAGAACCAAATGCTGTGGAGATTTTTGATGATCTAACAGAAAGTCTTCATTTCTTAAATACTGTTGACTCTCAAGTTAATGTGTCCATTCCACGTCTGAAATTGACTTCTGAGACAAGGTATATGAAATACTTCACGCTTTGAGAAGTAACCCTATGATTTTTTTACGTTTTTATGGAAAATCAGATAATACCTCATACCATAGTGATAAAATATAACTTCAAAAGTGGTGAATTTGCTTTAATTTTATAGAAATTTTATAATAACTAATATCAACTTTTTACCCGATTTTCACAATGTTCTCACAATTTCACAGATAAATAAATAGAATAGTGTTTCATTCCACAGATGCCTTTTTATCCCATTTCTGGGTGGTCATTAAAAAAAAACCTAACACGAAGGTTAAAAGCGGGAGCCCCCGCTTAAACCTTCTAACCTAACCCATCCTCCTCGGAATGCTCTGAATCGAGTTTGGAATAAAAATTAAATGCCTAAATAGTAAAAAAATAATACTAATATTTATTGATATAAATATGTTTATGTATGAATTGCAACGCTTTTTCATGTTTATGTTATTCACTGTCGTATGTAATTTTTTGTTAAAAATTATTCTGTAATTGCTGGAAAGTGAGTGCAGTGATTAAATATCACTATGTAATGGTTTTGGTGAAATTGTGTGAGAACATTGTGAAAAATGGGTTGGTATTAGCTATTTTCAATTACGCTTTTTATTAATAAATAATAGTATTTCTACAAAATAAAAGAGATTTCATGCCTTATTAATAGTACTAGTGAATCAAGGAAGGATTATTTAGATCATTTGTTATTTACATACCAAAAAATCGTAGGGTGAGATATAAATGAGTAGCCCAAAATTTATTATTGTACTACTTTTATAGTTCTGCAAGCAATGAGTCAAGTAATAGCAACTATAATTTGGCCAAGAATTTGAATGCTAAAATATCTTCAAAAGACTCTTCAGAATCAAATGAAGACATTATAGTTATACAAAAAAGTAATTTGTAAGTATCATTTGTTTATCAAAAATTTAAAATTACACACAGTGGATATGAGAGGGTTTTGGAGGTTGATGCTGAAGAATCTTAAGGACATAATTTTTATGAGTAGGTGCTAATACCTCAACAATTACTGACTTAATTAAAAAATTCAAATACAAACCTCTTTATTATTTATAAAGAGCTATCTAAAGATAGCTCCACAGATAGCCATATGTTGAATTTTTATTTTCAACTCTCAGTTACATGAATGGATTTATATACTTAATTTTTATATATTTTAGGATTTTACAACAAAATTGTGTAGCGGTTCATAGAAATATATCTTGTTACTAAATTTTGTTAGATAGAACAAATAGACTCCGACTTGACACCGTTGTGGCGTTGTGGGTAGCAAGTCTGCCTTTAGTCTAGACGGTTGTGGGTTCGATTCCCGCTCGGGCAGATGTGTGTTAAAATTTCTTTCTCGGTCTGGGCGTTTGTCCGTGCGTCTCCCCACCGTGCCTCGGAGAGTACGTTAAGCTGTCGGTCCCGGTTGTTATCACATAACATCTGATAATAATCGTTAACTCTTGATAAGTAAATTGCTCTCATCCAATGAGTTACTGGTTTGCCCTTAGGGTTGCGAGGTCAGATGGCAATTGCTCCGTGTAAAAACTAGTAACCTGTCAAATCCGGATAAGAGTAATAAGGAGACCCTGGGTAAAATAAAAAAAAATACCGGGAATAATGCTAGGACGAAGAAGAACAAATAGACTCTGAGTAAAATGACTGACTTATGGATGGACATTTACATGGACATGTAATATATGAAATTATAATGTTTCCGACTTTGCCATTTGGCTACAGAACTCTCAAAAGGGATATATATGTATTTAAAAAATTATTTGAATATTATGTAGAAGAAAAAGAATAATTTAATAATGGTATTCTTCAGATCCTGCCCTGATGCTATAAATGTACTCCTATTACCTTGGGTAGACTTAAGCACATCTGATTTAAAAACAATCATTCTTATTGGAGATTCATTGAAAGTTTTGAAATCAACTCGAAGATGCTGCAGGTTTATCCGAGATGTGTTTTTACGTGACTTCCCTGTGGAAATATTTTTAAATCGTCCAAGCATAATTATGGTAATTATATAAAGATAAACTTTAAATTATGTAGGTATTCATTTGGTATCAAAACTTAAAATAATAGTTTTATAAAATTATAATTCTTACCTAACACCATAAAGTGAGGTTTTAAATAGTTTTTATAGCACGACGGTCGGCAACAAAGCACACAGTCCACCTAGTGGTAAGCAGTCACCGTAACCTATGAACGCTTGATATACTTGAAGTATCACATGCCCGTTGCCAACCCAAGCGATAGGAGGGAAGGGGTGAGAAGGGACAAAGGAAGGGAACAAAGGGGGTGAGTGATCCGGCGCTCACGCTCATCGCACGAAACGCAACAATACCTACTCATAGTGCTACTGTACACCGATTTTCTGTTAGAGTATAGTACTTCCCCGGTTGAGCTGACCCATTTGTGCTGGGAGGAGCATACTCTATGTAGTAGTAGTAGTAGTGGGGCTCCCTTTTCCACAATTAGACTCGTAATTTGGTCCTTTTTGTGTGTGGGATTGGCTAGTCTATTCCAACCAGCCCAGCTCCTTCCAGAAGTTCAGAACTTTCCTGGGACGTTCACAAACTTCTTGGAGCGCCCTCATATCCTTGAGGATTTTTGCCCGTTGATCAGCCACCCCTGCACAGTCCAAGAGCATACTCTATTACTTAAAAAAAAATTCTTTTATATTCTATTACCATCTGATCCAATATTATCAAATAGTAACTATTGTTTTTATTATTATTTTTATAGACATTAATTGCTATATCAGATGGGCAGTGTGGTGGACATCCTGAAGAAGCATTACACACCCTTTTATGTATAACACGGTCACTACATGCAAGGTTCAAAACACTATTTTCTTTGGATTTGATGTCAAAACAAATTAAGGTTTATATTTTTCACCATTATATTAATAAGTTTTAATACTCTATACCTCAATTGCTGAAGGTACTTTTAATGTATTTGCAGCTGATTGATGATTGATGATTGATGAACGATGAACAGCTGATTGATGATTGATGAACGATTCGTTCGCGGGTTCGATTTCCTCTTGGAGCAGATATAATATTTGTCCTACGATTATACTAATGGGGACCATTGAGTGTGTAGCGTTTCTAGTATTTATTATTTACCAAATAAGTTTTGATTTGAAGAACTTTAAAAATAATCATAAAAAAAAAAATTATAGCAATATCCTCTTTGATTTAAAACTTTATTAGCGCAAATATCTGTAAATAGAACCACCAGCTTTCAGATGATCTTAAGGAATACAATGATCAAGTGAATGTTGAATTGGAACAATTTGCCGGCAATCTTGCTCAATTACCGCTGGATGATGCTCTGGTTCCCTTGAGACAGTTGCCCTGTCCGCTGTATGCACTAGAGACTACACATACAGTACTTACCATTATGGCTCGCAGTGTTGTATTTGTCGACAATAATGATTGTCTAGATATGGTAATTAATAATTATTTAATTGTGATTATATAATATTTATAATAGTATTATGTATTTGACGACGTTGTGGCGCAGCGGTAGCGAACCTGCCGTAAACGCCACAGGTCGCGGGTTCGATTCCCGCTTGGAGCATAATATGTTTGTATTGCAAGCATATTTTCCTGTCTGGGTGTATTTGTCCTTGTCTTTGTATATGTTTCCGGACCCCCGACACAGGATATCACTATCTTAATGGGGGCCGTTGAGTGTGCAGTGTTTTTTTATAGTCTGTACGAATAAATAAAATTAGGTTGTCTGTTTTTTGTCAAAATAACACCTTTTTACTGAGTGCATATCAAAGTATAAATGGTAAAAAGCAATTCTTATAGTTTTTAATGTATCTGTTTGTTCTGGCTAATCTCCGAAAGGACCGGATCGATTTTAACGAGGTAATGGTAATGTTTTGACAATTATTTTAGATAGATACATAAAATGGAAATGATCATGACTTTTTTTTTTTTTATTAGAAAATTAGCAATTTTTTTCAAGGCATTACTAATAACTATTTATTGCCCCATATTGCCCCTCCAAATAAGCTCGAAGCTTGCGCTAGGAGTGGGTACGACAATAGCCAAGGGGGTCAGGATCGAACCCGCGACTCTCGCGTTAACGTAGCGAAGTCGGCCCTTATAACGTTGATCTATCGAGCTATTTCCATTAATTTATGTATGTATTTTTTATTAAAAAGAATTTATGGAATGAATAGTATTATAATTATGTATTATAGATTTTATTATTTACAGAAAGGATTAAACATTTGCTTGTGTCTGATTGAAAGCCTTATTGAATTGCTTCTGGATTGTGTCCAAGAAACCTTCTGGACTTGTGACCATAGCCCAAAAATACACAGGGACATTGCACATAAAGCGTGTATGGTGATGCGCATGCTGGGTGAATTAATTACGAAATACAAGTTAGTAATTTGATTTTGAGATATTTTGAATATATTTTTGAAACAAGCAATTGTTTTAAATGCATTTATTTCCTTTATTTCGAAAAGGTCTCCTAGGATTTAGGGCAAATTTTGTATTCAGATTAAATTTTGGTTAAATGATAAAAAATGAAATTTTTGCAAAAATAAAGAATTATTTTACTAATTTAATAGCGTATCTTGCGTAATCTTGTTGTGGTACATTGTTGCCAATGGATACTCTCGTTAAACAGCGCCTCCTGAGATGGCGCTGTGGGTAAGATTGAAAAATATGTATTATAGTAGCGTTTGTCCGCGTGAATAATGATTTTTAATGAGGCACCTTTAATACAATATAGAAAACATTGGTTCTCCATACAAAATTTTAGCTCCTATTTCACCCCCTTCAAGTTTACTTTTTGCGACAAAAGTTCACCTATAACCGTCTCCATGGTTTCATCTATACCTGTACTTAAATTAGTTCAATGGTTTAGGCGTAACAGCATAAAAAACAAACAGACTCACTTTCGCTTTTATAATATTAGTTAGAATGTAATCGTCCCTGATTCATATTTAATCATTTCCGAAAAATACGATTTTACCAAAACTAAATAAAATACATGGTTTTGTTATAGAACATCTTTTGACAAAGATCCTGATCGTATACATCACAGAGTAGCGTGGCTTCGTTTAGTTCCATGTGGTGTAAGGTTATTGAATTGGGCGAGAGATTCAGCTTTGCCGCCATCATCGCTAGTCGCAGCTTTACAGGCGGCACATATTGATCCTGCTTTAGATCTCTTGTACCCGACATTGTCCAAAAGGGTGGCAGCTGTTATATTTGTAAGTACTTTTTTAAATGTAATAACGTTTGGCAAACAAGCATATGGTCCACCTGATGGTGAGCAGTCATCGCTACTCACGCACGCTTGCGATACTTGAAGTATCACATGCGGGTTGCCAACCCAAGGGATAGAAGGAAGACAGAAAAGGAAGGGAACAGAGACGGTGAGGGATTGAGAAACAGGATTGAGGTTTTTACTTGATAGTTGTAAAAGTTAGGTTTTTTTTTTCGATTTTTTCTATGTATCTGTTTCGCTTATTCTCTATGTTTAATAGCTCTATTTCTTTTTTAAATATTTGTTGTGTCCTTTCGCTTCAATAATGAGACAATTGGTTATCAAAAAGGAGTATTTTTTTGCTTTTACTGCATTTACAAAATAGTCTTAAAAGTCGGGGTATGTTAAAATTTTGTAGCAATCCGCTGATTATAGTATGTCAATTAACGACATGTCAATCAAAGACATTATCGCCGCCCTAACTTAACTATAACTCAAATAAAAATAATACTTAATTATAAAAAAAATTCTAACTTATACATATATATTATATTTTATTTTTCAATCAAGTACATATTTTACAGAACGCAAAGTCATCGGTGGATAAAGAGTATAAAAGTAAATATAGAGAGCTAAATAAATTGTTCGAAAGTATGGATCATGCGGTGCAGTTTCAGAAGTTAAAGGAAAGCGGTCGAATCTCTAGAAACATCCTTAGTTGTATTAAAAATGCACTGCCTATTTTATATTTCAATTTCGGCGAGAGTCTTCTGAAAGATTTCGCTGAGATTTTACTGGAGAAATCTAAAGATCTGGACTTGAGCGATAGTGATTGGTCAGCAGCTCGGAGTATCGCATTAATTCTAATGGCCCATAATTTAGAATGGGTCCAAATAGCTTTCTACACAAAATTGAGTGAAATGGTCAAATCAGTGTTCATGGGCGATAATGCGTATGAATCGGATAATGAGAAAAGTCTGGCCCTAATAAGTGATGTTGGAATTTTAACTGAAATATGTTGTCATGGATTATCTTCCAGTCGAAAAGAGGTATTCAAAAAAAAATTCTTTTTCTACTATTTGCGAAATGTAATTTGATATTATAAGAATATAATTTGTATTAGGTTAATAAAGTAGCAGTGCTTTGCTATTTAGCATTGATGCAAATATTTTAACACAAATATTGAAAACATGTTACAACATGTATGCTACATGCTGTAACTCTAACTAATCTAACTAAGCTGGTTCGTCTGATGATGGAGAGGGATTTAGGAGGAAGAAGTAGGAGACATTGAAGATGGGAGTTTGGTCCTCTTACTCATCGAATAATACAATCATTGTAATTTGATTGTTTGTGTGTGGGTACCGCCCATTCATGCAGAAAACCATCAAGACTACTAGACTACTGTTACAATTGTACAAATAAAGTATAAATGAGATGAATTTTTTTATAAAGAATATTAGCAATGCTTTTGGAAGTCATTATTAATACTCCTGTTGCCCTTCTAAATAAGCTCGTAGCTCGCGTTAAGAGTGGGTACGACAATAGTCCAAGAGCATCAGGGTCGAACCTTTAACTCAAGTTAACGTATCGGAAGTGAAGTATAGTTACTTCCTTAAAAAATAGTGCGTGGAGTCCCTCCGCGCGGAAGAAGTGAAACTTCGTAATGTGGAAATGAAAATAGGAAGGGGTAGAAATTGATTTTTAGTGAAATCATATTGTTTCCATAAGACAAACTTTTTTAACATTGCTTACAATTCACAATTGATCGCATCTTTTAATTGTCATTTTCGAGTGGAGAAATATCCAAATCTATAATAACACTGTTTACTTCTCTGCATAACAAGAATACCACGCGCATGTGCTTGGGATCTACCGACTCACTCTCTTTCTCTCTCTCCTACTTTCTACCTTTGTGTATCTTTATTTCTCTCTCCCTCGTGCGTTAAACGTTGAACGCAACCTTGTTGGAAATCGCATTAGAAGTTTCACTTCAAAAAGTATAGTTCTTACCATATGGAAGTACTAGTTAATACTATTATGTTCCAGGTGTCGTCAAGTGCGAGTGAGATAGTATCGTATGTGCTGCGCGGCCGGCTGCTGCTGAGCGAGGGGCACTGGTGGCGCGTGCTGGCCAGCGCGCTGCCCGTGCTGCCGCTGCTGCACGTGTACGCAGCACACGACACGCCGCTGGGTAGGTGACCACGCTATACCTACAGTGAGGCTACTGCTACTTTACGATAATAATATGTATGTGGGTAGTTCTTTCCCGGCCAGTCAAGGTCATTAATATTGGAAAAGGTAATTCTACTTCTTAAAAACAAGGTTGACAAAATGACTACCTATGTCTAAAAAGAAGAAGGTCGTATCTAAAAAGTTGTATTTAAAGAAAAATTTAAAGTTATTTATAAAATTAATTTCAAATTACTCTCCTATAAAGTAAGCCCTATTCATTTTTGGATGGAATGGATTCAAAACGTAGACTTTAACCGAAGGTCGCGGGTTTAAATCCAGGCAAGTACCTTGGAGTGCTTAATTTTTGTTTCAAATTTATCTTGTGCTTAACGGTGAAGGAAAACGCAACAGAATGAATAGTGCTATTTCTTGTCAATATTGTAAAGGTACTGGGGGCTGTTTGATAAATTGCCGATTTTTATTTGTGATTTCTGGTAATATCTTCCGATTTTGTGCCCTTATAGGGAAGGCAATCTGTAAATCCTTGGAAGCGGACATAGTACATTGTATGGGAGTTTCGAAAGCGGAAATGGTCGCTGGTCTAGTTCGCCTGTTATTCGTCAATTGCGCCCCGGTGCAGTTGGATGCCGCTTATTCCCTCTGTCGACTTTTAGGCAAGTACATATTCAAAACTGTAATATTATAATCATGTAAATTACTTTATTTATTTGATAATTATTGTTATTTTTATGTGACTAAGTTGGTAAGCAAACATACGACCCACTTGATGGGAAGCGGTTGTCGTAGCCTATGAGCACTTGCAATACTATACATTTGTAGGTGTCACTCACACGTTGCCAACTTTTAGAAATGGGTTCTTAAATCTCCTTTACCCAGTAATTTCACAGTGTCCTTCAGTGTCCTCCAGTGCTTTGCGGTAGGATAACAAAGGGTAAGATTATGACAACTTCAACTCTTTCTCTATTGTCTCTTTTCTAAATCAGTTGTTTGCGTAATAAAACATTTTATTTCTCAGACGACGACAAGTACCTACCTCCGCGGGAATCATTGCGTTCTGATGTAATTATAAACGCTTTGAGACGTATCGAGCCGCAGGATTTTAATGTCGACAAGTCAACTTCTCCTTCGAAAAGTCCTCAGGTTTATATTTTGTTATTATAAACATTACAACGCTTAACGTTTGCGTAATTATTAATTTTTATTGATTTAAAAGGTCATCGTAAATTATTTATGTTTATTAGTTTTGTTGTCATTGAATTTTTCAGACCCATAATTTGTAATGACTTCTGCTAATTATCTAATGTAAAGAACATACAATAAGACGACGTTGTGGCACAGCGAGAGCAAACCTGCCTTAAGCGCCACAGTTTGGGGGTTCGATTCCCACTTGGAGAAGATGTTTGTTTTGACCATACAGGCATGTTTTTCGGTCTTGTGTTTGTGTGTTTGTCCTTGTCTTTGTGTATGTTTCCGGACACCCGATACAGGATATTGATATCCTGATGGGGGCCGTTTAGTGTATATCGTTTATTTATTATTATTACTAAGTTGTAATATAACTTTCCAGACGTCAGGTCTAGTTCAGATGTTGGATGTACTGAAGCAAGACCTGGTCCTCAACGACGATACGCTGGAGTACCGCGCTCAGGGCGCTTCGCAGCCGGCGCTGGAGCCGTCGCTGCGCCGCAGCACGCTGCAGCAGCTGGCCGTGCTGCTGCGCCAGCAGGAACTGCATGAGACCTTCCTGCAGTGCGATGGACTCAATCTTATCATTGCACTCCTCAGGTATCACAGATAAATAACGAGTGCTGTTTTGAGCTCATTTCTGGGATAAAGAGGAACCTTAAAACTTGGTACATAGTTCTCTAAGTGCTGGTTCAATTTTTTATATTTATTGCAATATATTACATTTTTCAATAAGGCATAATAAGGATAATACTACGTTTTTTTTTTTTTTTAATAAATAAACGCTACACACTCAACGTCTATAAATTGATTGTCTAGAAGACCATGCATGTTATACTATTGTTACATGCTAGGGTTTGAAGATTTGATCACTTGTATCCCTTGTAGTTTGGTTGCTCGTTGCTCAGAACTGAATGACTCAGTCGACGCGCCGGGCCGCTTATATAGCACGGAACATGGGTTCGAGAAAGTTCCATCCACAGAATGTTATACAGCACTTTTCGAGAACACATCTTTCTAGAACCTATACCTTACGAAAGAAATAGACAGCGACAGCAGCGAGCGATTTCGAACCTTATACTCTAGTAATAAGGTTATCCGTAACACTATAAAGGGTTCATCTTTATTAAAATATGCTTTCATTTTTTCCACTTTTGTAGGTTATCCTTGATGGTGGATGATTACCTGGCGTTCCCTGAATGTGCCATCAGCTGTGTGTCCATTCTGAATAGCGTGTGCTTTGTGAGTCGGCACAGCTTGGCGAAAATACAGGACTTACCTTTACTCTTGATTCGAGGTTAATATCTTAAATATCTATAATATATAATATACTTTTATTATATTTAAAAATTGTCTATGTATAAGTGAGGACTTATTATTTATTTTTTATAAATACTAGAAAAAAGACACCGTTGTGGCGTTGTGGGTAGCGAGTCTGCCTTTAGTCTTGAGGGTCGCGGGTTCGATTCCCGCTTGGGCAGATGTTTGTAATGATTGAATTTGTGACAAATATCTGTTTCGGTCTGTGCATTTTTCCATGTAGATCTCCCCACCGTGCTTCAGGAAGCGCGTTAAGTTGTCGGTCCCGGTTGTTATCACATAACATCTGATAACAATCGTTACCTCTTGATAAGTAAGTTGCTCTTATCTAATGTGTTACTGGTTCGCCCTTAGTGTTACGGGGGTTAGATGGCAATCGCTCCGTGTAAAGACTACTAAACTGTCAAATCCGGATTAGTGTAATAAGCAGACCCTGAGTAAATAAAATACCGGGAATAATGCTAGGACGAAGAAGAAATATTAGAAAAATGATGACTCATTAAATATTTACTTGTAACATTGCTGAGATGTGAGATTTTTCTTGACACCCACCTCTATTCTAATCTATATGATATACGAATTACCCAAGCATTGGCTGGCCAGTTTATTTAATGTTGTAACTAACGCTGAATATCATTCAGGCAGCTACTTGAACGGCGCTGTTTAGTATAGAAGCCAGGCTGTTGATTGAACGGCTAATTAACCTAGTTGACTGCGACATATTAAATAAGAATTTCAAATGCGTAATTTTAATCTTAATATGTTTAATCAACGGTTGATTGAATTTGATTTATTTTGAAAAAATTCTAGCCTTTAACCCTTTTCTTGTTAGTGTATCTGTAGAGATACACCAGAATTTAAAAAAATCTAGTGTTATTATTTTTAAGCGAAACCATGATATTTTTTTAAGAATATTTAGGCCATTTCTTAGTTTCGGAACGCAACTTAAGTTTTTTGTGTTGGTAAGATTGATGAGCTGTCAATCTTCACTTTAATTCAAGTTCCGACATGTTGCCTCGCAAAAAGGTAAGAAAAGTTATGATTTTTTCTTGTTTTTATGTATTGAATGAGTGGACGTGTTAAGTTATTAATTATAGATATATTTAGCACTAAAATAATTACTTTGGACATTCTTTAATTGTCTGGTTGATGCTTCATGTGACTTTTTTAATGAATGTATCTCCTCGTGCACATTGCCAAGAAACTAACAATTTTATATATATTTGATATGTATCTCATGGTACACACTGCTAGCTTTACTAACAACTTTTACAAAATCGTCATGTATCTGTATGTGCACACTGCCAAGCTAAATAACTGTTCATATGGCTATGCATGGCTTATTTTATATATTAATTGTAGGTCCATATGCTTTGAAGAGCTCGCAAAATACTCACATTGGTGCCAAAACACAGTCAGTCATCAAATGATGAAGAAAGCTCGGATTCTAGTAGTGAAGTCGGCCTACACTGACTATTGGTGTCAGGAATTCAGATTTTCACAAATAGCTGATGTAATGACACTCAAAAAATTTCAACAGATACGACGGTACATCCACTTCAACGACAATCTGCTTGATGACGGTGATCGGTATTTTAAAGTTAGGCCACTCATTGAAAAAGTACGTGCCAACTTTTTGAGAGTTCCTCATGAAACCAGGTTCAGCATTGATGAAATGATGGTGCCATATAAGGGCAAAAAAGCCAGTAATCGAAAACAATACATAAAGAGCAAGCCTCGCAAATGGGGGTACAAAATATTTGTTAGAGCTGGCGTTTCGGGCTTCATTTATGATTTTCTCGTATATGGAGGTGAAGACACTTTCAGATACCACCTATTTTCACCAGAAGATATGAGTTTTGGCTTTGGGGCAAAAGTCGTCTTCTCACTATGTAAAACTATTCCTGATCCAGCATGTTCAGTTGTGTACTTTGTCAATTTTTTCACCAGTCTAGAGCTAATACATATGCTCCGATATAATATGGGTTTATTCTCCTTAGGCATCATAAGGTCAAATAGACTACGTGGTGCAGAACAAAAGCTTATACCTGATAAAGCCCTAAAAAAAAAGGCCGCGGATCTTATTCACGAGTAGTATGCAATACAAACAAAGTCTGTATTGTCAAATGGCATGACAACAAAGTGGTTACTGTGGCAAGCAGTTATGTTTCTGAAACTCCTGTTGGAGTTATACAACGTTACAATAAGGATTTAAAACAGAGAGCTGCTGTCCCCTGTCCCAATATAATAAAGCACTACAACGCACATATGGGAGGAGTCGACCTTGCAGATATGTGAGTGGCTTTGTACAGAACGGAGATGAAAAGCCACCGATGGTACTTACCGATATTTTCTCAAATGTTAGATATGTGCGTGAACAATAACTGGATTTTGTATCGCAGACATATTGGCGTGAATAACATAAAACGACTGCGTTTAAAGAAGTTTCGACATCATATTATACAAGGGCTCTTACATTCTGGGAGACAGCAGCCATTCAAAAACTATGATTCTGTACCACCAGCACCAAAAAAGATTATAAAAACATCCTGTACCGTAAGGCCAACTGCGGACGTTAAATATGATGGATACAATCATTTCCCTACTTTTGGGTCCAAAGGACGATGCAAACTATGTATCAAAGGTCGGACTACTGTTATGTGCATCAAATGTGGTATGAGGCTGTGTCTTTTACCGGATAGGAACTGTTTTTTCAATTTCCATAATATGAATGTCTAAAATTAATCTGATTTTGTATTTTTTCATTGAAGTTCCATTTTTGTTATTAAATAAAGTACAAACTACTGATTATTAACGTGTTTTTTATATTTATTTTCATATAAATTATTATATAATCAAGTCATAGATAATTTGGCAATGTATCTGTAGAGATACAATGATAGCGTAATATATTTATCAATGCCCTTGGCAATGTATCCCACAAGATACGGGTGGTTTTTTTAAAGGGGTAGTTTGAATATTTTTTTAATATTTTTTCTAGACCCCTTAGGTCATTAAAGTTAAGTGCTATGAATATTATTTTTATATTCGAAAAAATAAAATTCTGCCAAGTTAAGGGTTAAGTCGCGTCTAATTTATAACGAGCATTTGCCAGTTTCCGAAACTAAAATATAAATATAATTAATTTATATATATTGTTATGTTGTAATTTATATCTATTAAATTAGTCATTTTTTTTCAGTGATTCTAGTATTTCCAGCAAACGAAAATAGTGTTCTGATGTCAGCACAAGTACTAGCACTAGTAGCTTGGGCGGGGTTTGTCCTTCAAGAGCTGGATTCTTCGCGACAACGTGTTCCCGCGCTGCCCTTGAGTGTGACCCAAAGGACGTCCCTCCCATTTGTCGTTAACAGTTACTGGAGTACGAGCCCTAACACTGAACACTCTTCGGTTGGTAAGTAGTCATTGATGATTTTAATCATTTGCGATTCGAGTATAATAGTAACTTTAGTATATATTTTTGTGAATAAATAATCAAATATGAAAGTTCTTTTGAGATTTTTTTTGTTTCAAGTTCTCGTTATAATAGATATTTATTTACATGCAGTGCACATGTAGTAAATGCGGGATGATTGTTTGTTATTTTTAATTTTGAAATCTATACTGAATATTTTAATGCGAAAGTAACTCTGTCTGTTTATCTGGTAATAAAGTATGGTCTGTCACGCCTAAAGCACTGAACCGATTTTGATGAAATTGGGTACAGACATAAACTAGACCTTAGGAAAGGACATAGACTTATTTAGAAAAGGACAAATTTTTTATTGTAAAAAAAGTTTGAAGGGGTGGAAATAGGGTATGCAACTTTGTATTGGAAACAATTTCTATTGCAATAAAGGTGCCTTATTAAAAATCACTATTCACACGGGTGAAGTTACGGGCACAGCAAGTTCTACATAAGTTTTAATATAATATTCAAATCAACTGGGGTTTTCCCAACACGCTACGGTATGGGGCTCTTCAAGGGAAGGTTGAAAAAGTTTTCAAGGGGTCGGAAACACGCATGCGATACCTTTGGGGTTTCATAGGTTATGGTACCTCTTACCAGCAGGCGGGCCGTACGCTTGTTTGCCATCATCGTGGTATTAAAAATGAAACAAATCAAATGTGCTATTTTTATATCTAGAATGGTTGCTAACCGACGACCCGTGGCGCAGCGCGGTGCAGGTCCGCTGGTGGTGGGTGCGGCGCGGGGCGGCCCTGCTGCGCGCGCCCCTCGCCCCCTCGCGCGAGCTCGCCGCGCTGCGCTGCGCCAGCCCGCAGCACTCCTGCGCCGCTCTGCTGCTCGCGCTGGAGAATGCGACCACGCATGCGCAAGTTATCGATGCTCTAAACATGTTACAGAGGTAACGGATATAGATTACTGGATGTATCGATTCCCTTATGATTCATTGATTATTATAGTAGCGATATTTAATTTTAATGTAATTTTTTAAACCGGCCTGCGCCACAGGTCGCGGGGTCGATTCCCGTTCAGGACAGATTTTTTATTAACCATACAAGCATGTGTTTGGGTCTGGGTGTGTTTGTCCTTATCATTGTGTATCTCCGGACCCTGTCACAGAACAATGTTATCCTAATGAGGGCTGTTGGGTGTGTAGTATTTATTTATTTATTGAATAACGTCGTCGTCTAGTTACACCCACCTGGTTCCATTATCGCCGTCCTGCGCTAAGGAGCTGGACGAGTTGCCGTGGCAGCACACGCGCAGGTTCCTCAGCGCTCCGCCGGCTTCCTCCCACGACACCGCTCTACTGGTCTCGTTATTGCAGTTTATCGTTGCTTATATGGATAATGTGCCGAAAGATGGTAATTACTCATGATGTTTTATTTTTTTATTTTTTATGTTAGAAGTTGGCAAACAAGCATACGGCCCACCTGATGGTAAGTGGCTGCCGCAGCCTATGAGCGCTTGCAGCACCATTAGTAGGTGCCACTCGCGCGTTGCCAACCTCGAGATATTAGTTCTTAAATCTCGTTCGCCCAGTAATTTCACTAGTGTACAATGCCCTTTAAACCGGAACACAGTAGTGCCTAAGCACTACTATTTGGCGGCAGAATATTGGACACTGCGGTGGTACCTACCTAGCCGGCCTCTTGCAACAAAAGACCTACTACCAGTGTGACTGATTGCACTGGTGGAATAATCTCTGTTGTGACAGAGGTTATCCCAACAGCGGGCGATGGGGTCGTCACATTCCGACGCCTTAAAATGATTATGATATTCATATGATTTTTAGGGTTCCGTACCCAAAGGGTGCCAATAGAACTATTACTAAGTTTCCGCTGTCCGTGTCTCAGCGGGCTGTATCGCACGAATCGTAATAGGTTAAATAAGTAATTTATATTTTTGTAATTTTTTTCTGCATCTCATGAACTATAATAGATAAATAGTTTTCATAGATTGTGTATTTCTATGGCCGCTTTAATAAAAAAATTATTAAGTTTTCCATGAAAGAAAATTGACAATTTTTCTAAGAAAGAATTATCTAACAAATTATTTTTTAAATAATTGAAAAATAACATGAAAATGATTAATCCGAATAGATGTAAAAATGTCATGGATTAAATCATCGTTCATCGGCAAGGACGCTATCGTCATCTCCCTGCTGAGCCGCGACCGTCTGTATCCGCAACAAACCGCGCACGAGGACATCGAGCTGGCACAACTGCGCATCTACATTGTCAAAGTGTTGTTGAGGTGTATCATACTAGTGGAACAACAAAGCGACTACAGCACCAGCAGGATGGAGAGTCTGACTAAGATTCTACTGACGTGCTTGGAGAGGATCGATTTGAAAAATTTTCATATGCTCGGTAAGTGTTTTTTGTTTTACTATGGTGGCAAACAAACAGGGCTTTTTTGACGACGTAGTAGAGCAGTGGTAGTGAACCTGCCTTGAGAGCTACTGGTCGCGGGTTCGATTCCCGCTCAGACCAGATGTTTGTATTGACCATACAGGCATGTGTTTCGGTTTGGGTGTGTTTGTGTCTGTCGTTGTGTATGTTTCAGGATCTCGACACAGGATATATCCTAATAGGGATACTTGAGGTGTAGTGTTTATTTATTTAATCTGATGGTAAGCAGTCACCGCAAACTATGAACGCGCGCAAGATAGTGAGGTACTTGAGATATACGTTTTGCCAATCCAAGGGATAGAAGGAAAGGGATGACAAGGGAGAAAAGGAAGGGAACAGAGGGGTGAGAGATTGGGCCTCCGGCGCTCTCACTCATCGCACGAAACGCAATAGTACCTACTGATGCTGTTACTCTACGCCTTTTTTCTGTGAGAGAGTAGTACTTCCAAGGTCGAGGCCTATTCGTGCTGGGACGAGCATGGCTGTACTAACGTAAAACGTACAGCCTGCCTAATGGATAGCATATACGGTAGTTCATAAGAGATTGATAGGCAGTAAAAGAAGGAATTTAAAACAGTTTGTAGGGTTTTTTCCTCTGATGCTAACAATCATTGAACGAACCGCAACAGTAAGAGTACTGCTACTTGTTATTTTAAATGGGGTTAATTAATTCTGAAAACATCAACGTTCGACTACTAAAAGTTTAAAAATTATTATACATATCTGTACCCGCGGCCCTGCCCACACGACAACCTAACATTTCTCCAGAATAAAACTATGCGTTAATCCAGGTATTAAGCTATTCTGTGTGCCAATTTCATCCAAATCCGTTGTGTAGTTTTTGTGTGAAAGAATAACAAACATGAAACCATTCATGGTACATCGGTGGGCCTTATGAAATGTCCACTTACAAAACTTACGTATCTATTGTTTTATCACATTTACAGATCTGCTGTACCAAAGTTAGATATGTATGTACTTAATAAATATTAATCAATACGAATAAAGTGCAGACAGAGAAACACATGTAACATGTTTCTCACGAACAACGATTTCCTTTTGCCCTTATTTTGCTTATCGTATTTCGCCATGTGGCCCAGTTTGCATCCGACCGTTAATTGTATTTGCATTTCACGCCGTGTAAGCCTAAAGCGATAATGATTGTACTCTGTACATACAGATATACACTGGAATAAATGGCAAAAGTAAACAGTTTGCTTTTTTAATGCTTAGTTTCAATTTTCGGTATTACTGAATAAAAGAAAATGAATTATAATTAAATAATAACGGAAATTTTATTAAGCCGAGGAGGAGAAATATGTCGTGGAATCCTGTTAAAATGTGTCACTTATCATATTATGATCTGATCAATACTGATTATGAAATATTGATTATATTTTCTCTGGTCTTCGCATATTTTCAAAACCAGTTTAAACCATCTACATATTATATACAGGAATACATCTAACTAATATATAAAATTCTCGTGTCGCTGTTTTTGTTACCAAACTCTTTCGAAACGGCTCGACCGCTTTTATGAAATTTTTGTGCATATCGGGTAGGCCTGAGAATCGGTCAGTACCTATTTTTCATACCCCTAAATGTTAATGGTGGTCCACCCCAAAATTTTCGCTCTTCTTCTTTCAAACACTCTTTTTTAATCGCGATGTTAATAATTCAATAATTTTCACCTATGTTACTTCTGTTCACAATTAGACTCAGTTAGAGGGCGCTGCTATAGGGTCTAAGATTTTGGAACGAAGTTCCTTATCGCGCGTTGTGAAAGGGGGCTAGACGGAAAAAATTCTTACGAAAAGTTGTCACGACACTTTTGCTATAGTAAGCTATTGTAAGCTGTGCGGCGTCGCATGTTTCTCTGTCTGTCTCTCTCTCTCTCTTATAGAAAGCAAGCCAGATATTTTCATTTCTATTTCGCATTGAACAGTGTGGTGTCGCGACGATTATTTTTGTTGAGTGTATACAGGTTTTTGTAAATAATAAATAATGTTAATAATAAAAAAATATTATTATAACTTAAAAAAATAAAATTTTATTACAATTCCTTCACTAATTAATCGAAAGGAACTTCGTTCCATCCGGGTGTCCCTTGACACCTCTCAAGTTTTTTTTTCGTGGCAGGACAACGTCTGCCGGACCCGCTAGTTAATTATATAATTTTCAGTATCAATGGGTTAGTTCGACCGGAGAAAAACTACCCTTACTCAATATCAACTTTAAAAATCAATATTGGTTATGTTGCATATTGTTCTGTGTGTGTGAGTGCGGCCGCCCCAATCTCTTAATCCTTCTGTTCCGTTCTCTTCCTCTCTTTCAATACGTCTCTAGCAACACGTCTAAAACATCTGGTATTGCAAGGGCTCATAGAATATGGTGGCCGCTTCATCAGCCGAGCCGTATCCAAGTCATCAGTGCACTGATTCCAAGCGGGCTTGATTAACGAATTGGTTTATTTCATCTCTTACTTTAAATAGCTATGATGACCTTTTTATATCTGGTCAATTTAGGGCATAGTTGATTATTTATTATAACAATCACTAAATCAATAAACAAACGGCGTTGATATGCTTAACATATAGTATAAAGCACTCTTTATCACTACATAGTATAAAACAAAGTCGCTTTCTCTGTCCCTATGTATGCTTAAATCTTTAAAACTACGCAACGGATTTTGATGCGGTTGTTTTTAGTAGATAGAGAGATTGAAGAGGAAGGTTTATATGCATAATAACATCCATTAAATGGTTTCTAATGTGATGCTGTATATAATTACATTTAAGGCGTGTGGGCCACGGGCAGTAATGAATAAATCAAAACTGAATGAATGAATGACATAGGCTATATATTTTTTACCCGTGCGAAGCCGGAGCGGGCCGCTAGTTTAAAATAAGGTTCTCTGTCAAGCTGACTATAGCTTGTTTGCATATATAAGCTTTTACTTACCAGATATTATTACTATAGGCAAGTATTTTAACGAGTAGTTAATATTAATGTGAAATATTTATTATCGTTACATGCATAAATGCCATTACGATAGTTTACTGTGAAACGTGTGAGTAACATTACGAGTATTCCAGGATATCTCAACGAGTTGATACGATGTATAAGATACGCGGTACATTCTCGGTACTGCAAGTTATCGGAAGATACCTTACTCCTAAGCCTCAATGTAATGACGAATACCCTAAGCGGATGCGCGTCCGGTGCTGGTCGGAAAGGACAGGCGTGTCGATTGGATGCCATGCTTACATTGCTCGTTCTCTTGAGGAAGATACATGAAATGGCTTTACCAGTACAGGTATGGACAATGAACAAATTGTTTTCGTTGGTTCAAGTGAAGGATTTTACGAGGAGATTAAAGAAATTTTCAGTATGAATGCTTCATGATATAGATTCAAGATATATGACTGCGAATAACCAGTCTTTGTATTATTCTATCGATAAGACTCTTTGAGAATCGATAACGTATTATATATTAAGAACATCGTTGAGCGTTAACATTAAAGATAAGATTGCTAAAAGATTTCATAAGATAAACAAGACATTCAAGAATAAGTCATAGCTTTGTTATGAATATCAAATTATTTTATTTCATTTTTTATCCTTTTTATCATCATGTCCAGGCACAGTGGTAATGGCTTGACCTAGCCGCTGGTGTTCGCCAGTTCGATTCTCGTTTGGGGCAGATATTTATACTGACCATACAGTGACCTGCTACCGTCTAAGAAATTTGATGTGTGTGTGTTTTAATACATGATATACCTATCCTAATGGGGCATTTGTGTGTTGTAACATTATTTGACTCTTTGTCTTAATGTGCATTTCAAATAAAACGACGTGTTTTGAAAGATACTGTTAATACAGTTGTCGTGGGTACCGCCGATAGTACCTATATAAAGGTACACACCAGGAAGCCACTGGTAGGGTGCTTGCTTTTTAAAATTATTTTAGACCTTCGATGTATTCAGTTAGATCAGTATGAAATTTAGTTTAGTAACGTCGGGTAAATAAACGCTACCCAAGGGAAACAAACTCAACGGTCCGCATTAGTATAGAAGGTAATATTATGTATTGGGGTTCAGAAACACACAAGCCACACACACACACACCCTGACTGGAACACATGCCTGTATGGATAATACATACGGATGGTGACAGAGGTGTATGTTTGATCCCGTTGTGACATGATGGTAGCGAGTCTGCCCTTAGCCGCGACGGTTGTATTTAATGGTGTATTGAATTTATAAATATCTGTTTCGGCACCGTGCCCCGGTGAGCACGTTAAGCTGTCAGTCCCGTTTGTTATCACATAAAATCTGATAATAATTGTTAAGTCTTGATAAGTAACTTGCTCTTATCCAATGAGTTACTGGATCGCCCTTACGGTTACGGAACTCAGATGGCAATCACTTTGCGTAAAAACTAGTAACCCGTCAAATCCGGATAAGAGTAATAAGTAGACCCTGGGTAAATATTAATAGCCGGAATAATGCTAGGTAGAAGGTGATGGTGGTGGGTGTATATTATAAAGTGTTGTGAGCAGAGATGGTGCGAGGCGTGGAGCGGCGCTGTGCTGCGCTGCGTGGCGCGCTGCGCGGAGGCGGAGAGCGCAGCGCTGCGCGCCGCCGCGCTGCACGCTCTGGCCGCGCTCGCACCGCACGCTCCGCTACGCCCTCAGCTCCTGCACTGTGAGTCACCGCAGCGTACTCCAATTCTTTGCTTACTTGCACATTCCGGAGATTTTATGCATTTGTATTTGTTCAACGATAACTTAGTACTGAATCGTTAATCGAAACAGTATTAAATCTTTTAGAACCTATTTTATGATATTTTTAGTAAACTGATCTACAAGTAAATTTATACTATAAAAAGTATATTGTAAAAGTATATAAAAAATATACAAATATATATTTAATTATTTAGTAAAGAATGTCGATATGTACATGATAATTACAGACTATACATACATAGATTTTATCGTTTTTCCTAAAGGAAGGAAGAATGGATGGATGGATGGAATGATAATGAAGATTGACAACGCAATGAAAGTAACCTCAAAGTAAAAGCCATATCTATATTAAAACAGTCCATCATATTGGCTACTGTTGGAATTACAAAAATGTATTTATTCTGATATAAAACTCCAAAGAACGCTTATATTAGTTTTATTCGTTCAGGTATTGAAAAGGAGTCTTTGTGTGAATACGCAATAGAGATGTTCTCCCGCGCCGGAGAAGCGAACGCCGTCCGGTGCGGCGCGGCCGCGCTGCTCACCGCGCTCACTGCGAGGACGTCTTCACATTCCCAGGTCAGTGCAATAAATATATAGAACTAGCTTCTGCTTGAGGATTTACCTGCTTGAATAACTATTTTTTATGAGACACTTTTAATGCAATACATAGAAATATTTGGTTGCCCGTACACACTTTCATCCCCCATTTTACCTACTCCATGGACCCGTCTGTATCTTCAAAGTTCATCATAATCGGTTCAACAAAGTTTTGCATTTATAAAATTAGTTAGGATATAATGGTTTTTTCTTATACTATAATGGTTGTTAACATGCGTGCGATTAGCCTAATGGGAAGTTGTTAAAATAACCTATGGATGTTCCTGACTCATAGGGGAAAGGGGGTTCTGAGTCGGGTACTTCACATTGATATTCTGTTAGAAAGAGTGAACCCATTAATGCTGAAATCAGCAAGGCTCTGCTATTTTTAAGGACAAACAAGTTTTGATTGTTTACTCATCATTTAGCCTGTGAATGCGATCCTGAACCCCTCTTGCTTCTTTTTATTTCTTTACGGGGAGGAAATTTGCTCCGAGAAAAAGAACCGGGCTATGTGAGCTTCCATGACATGATGGTCATCATATGAATACACTTAAACCTCCTCGCACAACAACCTCGTGTAGGCTCGAATGACCTTGGATTTCTAAAGTCAGTACTAAGATTCTTAAAAAAGTTAAGAATAAAATATTAAGTTAATTTTTTTTTTATAAACTAACAAAGTCTTGCGCCACATTTGTTTTATTTCTATAAATTATTACGAAACATTTCACAATATGTTAAACCGTATATGCTAATTTGGTAATAAAAATAAAACACGAAGAAACTTATTTAGCTATCTAAAACCTATTATAATAAATAATTCTTATAATATAATGAAACCATTCGTATCAATACACAAATTTATCATATACTAAAATACGGAGATATTTATTACAAAAAATAATAATAGGTTGGTTTAAGATTTAAACTTTAAATTCTTATGAATTATTCTTATGAATAGAATCGTAAACAACTTTTTACCTCTAAACTTGGATACAAAAAATTCGATCCGGAGTCTGATAAAGAATCGTCATAAAAATTATGAATTATTAGTTTATAAAATATTAATGTTCTCCCACCTACGTAGTTTGCAATTGCGTTGATATTATATGCGGTAATATCGACTGTTATGACTCATCTGTGTGAAAGATCCTTTATAATCTGATCATATTAAATGAAAAGTACGAATTTAGATGTATTATATACCCGAGCAATATTTTAAATTCAATAGAATCGTTGGAATGTTGAAGAGTAATTAGCCAAAAAGCTGTAGTAAAAATACCACCAAAATGAAAATTACGCGTTTTTATTGATATCTTTCTCATAAGTACATACTATATTATGTGGTATAAGGGCCATGTAAATTAGCGTCTAGCGTTTTTATTAATTTTTATTTTTATATTGATAACACTTTGGGTAACATCAAACATGAGAGTTTGTGCTTAATGAAACTAACTTCAAGAACTATTCTAAAAGATTCAGTAGATGAGTTTTCCTTAAAGTTTTCACACTTTAAAAAGACGCAAATAAGCAATACCATGTCAACCCACAGAATTGAAAAAAAACTGAGTTATATATGGAGAAGTGTTGGTAAATGACTGAAGAATATTTTTCTTTAATATTTGTAGAGTTTTAAGGCTTAAAACTTCTAAAAAGCCATTTTTCAATCTTTTTTTAATGTTAGAAGTTGGCAAACAAGCATACAGCCCACCTTATGGTAAGTGGCTGCCGCAGCCTATGAGCGCTTGCAGCACCATTAGTAGGTGCCACTCACGCGTTGCCAACCTCGAGATATTAGTTCTTAAATCTCGTTCGCCCAGTAATTTCACTAGCGTACAATGCCCTTCAAACCGGAACACAGTAGTGCCTAAACACTGCTATTTGGCGGCAGAATATTGGATACTGCGGTGGTACCTACCTAGCCGGCCTCTTGCAACAAAAGACCTACCACCAGTAAAATCATGCAATTTATGTATTTTTAAACGTTTTGGGTTATATTATATACGAAATATGCAGTTTGTATACTTATTTTTTGTGAAATTAATTAAAATAACTTATATAAATCTGAAATTGCCAAAAGCTTGAACAATAAATAAAAAAAAAATCATATAAAGAAAATTTTGAACAACTTGTTCAAAATTTTCAAACGCGTTTTTCTCGAAATGACATTCGTGTGGGTTGACATGGTATTGCTTATTTGCGTCCAAATATAGATTATATTTAATGTAGTTGATGAATTATTTGGCTATGATCAGAAAAACCCGTCTTAATTGTGTAAACATTTTGAAAACTCTTACCTCTTTAAATAAATACAAAATATTGATATTACGTAATTTTACCTATCACCATTTTCCTGTTGTTAGCAGCATTAATAATAATAATATTAATATTATGTACCTACTTATAATTTACAAATTCGACTTAAGGATGAAACAAAGTACCTATTTTATATGAAACTATTGAAAAATTATATTAGTATGTTACAGATATAATTCTTAGCGAAGTTACTGTACTATTTTTATTACTGATAGCTATTTATAGATGGAGAACAAAAGGCCGCAATATTTATCATTGTTCTTAAATGGGACGTTCTATAATGATCTATAAATTATAGTAACCACAGTAGTACGTGCACGGAGTATTGAGGACCACCTACGTTGGTTCCAAACGAGATAGCCTCATATAGGATCGGGTGCGTCACTAAAAATGCGAATAATCAAATTATGGTTATCATTCCACATTGTTTCATACTTTATAACTAAGTTATAAACTATCAAACGTAAAACTATATAAATATACTCTAATACGTCAAGCTAGAAGTGTTATATGAAAACAATTATTATTAGTATAATCGTAAATTTCGGTTGTCGTTAAAAATACGAACCTCTTAATTTCTATACTAAAATTATAAAGTAGAAGATTTTGTTTGCTCTTAAAGATATGATTTGCCTTTGTTTTAATGGCCTGTTTTTTTAAAAAGATGTGTAGGCTATGTCTCTATAAGACCTCTAGGAGTGGACTAGTAATCGTTAATCAATCTGAGAAGCTGTCGGCAACAGTGTAAATTGACACGAGTGCGACGAGGCGGCGCGGCGTGTGTGGACTCGAAACAGGCGTACATATCATCAGCGGGGGACTGGCCACTGTTGGTAAATGTAAACTAGATCAGAATCGTTCATATACTTAATTAAAGAGAAATGAAATGTAAGAATTCGAAAAGTTGTTGGCAATGCAACCCTGAAACTGGTTTTGGAAATTTGTGAACGTTTGCCTTCTTTATGAATGCCATGAATATGAAAACGTTTAAATATATGAATATTTATCAGGAAATCCGACAGTATGTTAGTGCTTCGGCGATCTTTTCTTTAATTATAAAAAAAGTTTTAAGACATTTATTGTCCAGGCAGTAGCAGGCAAAATAGTTTAAAAGTTATTATGTGGGGTCGTAGGACTGTTAAAGTGTTAAAAGTTAATTGTGATTTATCATTGTTTCCACTATACCGTTTCTTAACACGGTACTTACAAACTTAGTTTATGATGAGGAAAAACCACTTTAAAATAATGAATAGAATAAAATTGAAAACCATTACTTTTCATAAACAACTGGTCTTTATAATTTAAAATGGTATTAAAGATGTTTTGAAATAGGCTATCAATCAGTACAATGCAATGCTGTAATGTAAAAATATTATTAATATTGTCCATTGTTAGCGAAAGAAAAACATCGAATCACTTAACTAAAGTTGTTAGTAAGCAACACGTCTTGCTACATAAAAATTATACGCATTTGTGTCGTTCTATTAAAGTGATTATTATGTATATATGTAGTATTTGTAGTGATCTACATTATTTACGTCTATGTGTGTACATAAGTAGAGAGTGTGAATTGTTTATTTAACCTTATAGATAGATAGGACATATTAATATAAAGACTAATCCAGTGATGTTCATTCAGATCCAGATTTGTTCATTAATATTTAACGTTTTGTTAAGAGTTTATAAATAGAAAGAGTGAGGCTTACGACTTCTACTACCGTATTTCTAAAATTAAAAGGCAAATAAATGAAAAAGATAATCGATAAAGATAGTTTGTGTTAACACGTGGTCGAGATATAAGCGGCAAAAATAGCTGTCATTGTTATTTTTTTGTAAACTGAATATTGTCGTGTTCTTAATATCTCGAAAATTAAAAGAATCTTTTTATAAGATTAAATATCGCATGCGATAAACTGTTCAGCGACTGGTATGCGTAATTTTTTTCATATTACTTATTCTTGTTTTGGAATACAATGGTCTCCGTAAGCATGTTTATACGCTGTAATAGTTATAATACTGATTGGCGACGAAGTAGAATGTGAAATGGGCACAGTTGACAAATAAAAATTATAGCAAAGATATACTACAGTAAAAGTCCTGAGATACACATTCTTTCATCTGGAATATCGTTTACATCAATATATGACATTACTTAGAAGAGCCCCGTGTCTAACCACTTCCATACAGACACATGTCTCCTAGAGGGCTTTTCCAAGTTATGATTTCCGTTCTATTTATCCACATTGATGTCAAAAGAAAATAACGGACATGTAAGTATATTTAAATACTATTAAATATATTATAATATATTTTTTATATGATCTACGTTGATCGAAATAAACTAAAAATTATTAAGTACAAAACGTAAGCATCATAAAAATAAATGTTCAACCTTTAAATTTTTATTCGAACAAAAAAATGTCACATGTGAGTTCACACGTTCTAATTAGAATTAGAGTTATCATTTTGTCTTAAATTCTGAGGTGACGATGAAATTATTATGTGAAAAAAATCAACGTAAGAATGGGTATACGGGTATATGCAAGTCACGGACATGGTACGTCAACATATATGACCTTGGTGCTCGTAGAGCTTATCTGGCCGCTGACTAGCGATACTGCTCATTCGATTGCTGTCCGCGGCGGTCGCAAGCACCGCGCATTGCAACATACCATAAATTTAATCGTGCACGCGCTCTGCTTTGTTTACAATACAAATCGCCGCGCGAACCAGTTCGGTTTTTGCAAAATATGAATATTCAACCGAGTGACTAATAATCTTAACAGTGAACTGTTTGTTGAAAAATTGAAAATGTGTGTTACTTTTTTACTGCTAATTATTTTGCTGTTTCTGGTGATTGTACTTACTATATTCCATTATGCGACTGATGGGAGAAAATACTGGCATAACAGAAAAGTTCCGTATAAAGAACCTTGCCCTATCTTCGGCAATTTTGGCGCCACCCTAACAATGCGTCGGAGTTATACGAAAATGCTTCAATATTTCTACGATCAATATAGAGATGAGAAATATGTTGGCATCTTCCAAGCAAGAAGACCGGCTTTATTTTTGATAGATTTAGAACTTGTGAAAGCCGTGCTATCAAAAGAATTCTCGAATTTTAGCGATCGATTATCCGTAGCCACAGATACACGACGAGAACCGCTTTTGCGAAATGTAGCAAACATGAGTGGTTCTGAATGGCATAAAATGCGGCATATTATTACACCCACATTTTCTTCGGCTAAAATGAAAGCTATGTTTCCTTTAGTGGCAGACTGTGCAAAAACATTGAAAGAAACTCTTACTATCGAGTCCGCCGATGACGTAGATGTTCCGAAGTTGATGTGCCGCTTCACCACTGATGTTATTGGTAGTTGTGCATTTGGAGTCGACCCAGGTTCCCTAAAAAACAGCCAGTCACCGTTTCTTATTATGTCACAGAAGATGTTCAAAACTGACCGTACCACAATTTTGAAACGGTATTGCCGTACATTTTTTCCGCGACTTTTTAAATTACTTAATCTGAAGACTTATTCACCGGATGTAGAAATATTTTTTACTGATATTATAAAACGAGTGTTAACAGAAAGACGCGAAACAGGCAAACAACGAAGTGATTTTCTACAGCTAATGCTAAATGTACAAAAAACGGAAACTGGGTTTTCGATGACTGATGAATTAATTACGTCTAATTCTTTTATATTTATGTTGGCTGGTTTAGAAACATCGGCAACTACTCTATCATTTTGTTTGTACGAGCTAGCAAAAGATGAAAATTTACAAAACAATTTAAGGAATGAAATAAAAGAATGCTTAGAACGTCATAACGGTTTGAATTACGATGCAGTGTGTGCAATGCGTTTAGTTACTCAAACTTTTTTTGAAACATTAAGAATGCACCCGCCATCACCACTCACTACGCGTTTGTGTACCGCTCCATGCACGTTGCCCGAAACCGATTTGAAGATGAGAGTACGGGATGGGCTTCTAATACCAATACATTGCATACAAAGAGATCCACAATATTTTCCGAATCCAGACAAGTTTGATCCCGAACGATTTCAGGGCGATTTAAATCCACCTGGTTTCATTGCTTTTGGTGATGGACCTAGAAGCTGCCCAGGTATGTTTAAATTTTTTTAAACTTTAATATAATATATCATAAAATATAGTCACACAAAATTTTACAAGTTATTAGTCATACTGATAATAATAATTCCGTAATATCATTGCTTTGTACATTTCAAATGTATACGTTTAAAATCTCTAATGTTTTTAAAACAAGTGCGATGTATAATTGGATTGAAATAATATTGACATCACTGAATGCGATGCTATTTCAATATAGTGAATGAACGGGAAATGTAATATGTGAATATTAATCATCGGGGTTTGCCGTGTGATTTATTTATTTATTGTGATTTTGTAAAATTAAAACATGATTTTATCAAACTAACACACTTCATCCTCACATATCATTAACACAAAATCTAATAGATTTTCCTATTTATTTATAGATTAAAAGTACATATTTTAAATAATTTTTATATAAATTTTTCTTTAGTCAATTGTATTACATATTATATATTTTTTGTCTATTAGATATAAATTTTATTTACATTTTCATATCCACATCATTGATAACGTATCTAACCCAAATTCTTTAGACACCACAGAGAATTGAGTGTAATACTCTTGTCGTATAAACGAAATTGATTATTGTTAATGGCCGAAATGCGTGATCAGTTATACTATAATACACATGATCTATATAATAGAGTCCGTTAACAGTTATTTACTAGATACAATATTAAGTAATATTGAATGTATCTATATCATACAAGCACACGTCCTTTCTGATGGAAAGCAACTACAATCAAAAACAAGTCTAAGTTCATTAGTAGAGATTATGGCTAGGCCAGGGGTTAGGAAGCCTCCGTCTGGGACTTCAGAACTCACTCACCCAACGAAACGTAATAGTATTTAGGTATATTACATCGATATTCTATACGAAAGTAGTACTTCCCCTAAATCCCCGGTCATGTCAACATATTAATGATATAGATAGCAAAGCTCTAGACACATACTCGTAATATATATATGACGCGATTATTTTTAATGTTTTACAAATAAATAAACTTATATATATTAGGCGTTTATCTCTAGGCTGCTATAATATTAATAAGTTTCGTTTCGTTTTCAGGTGGTCGCTTCGCTCAATTGATGGTACTAGCTGGTCTTTCAACAATACTTGGAAATTTCGTAGTAGAACCTTGCGCCAAAACTACTCCCACCATTCATTATGATTCTCGAAGCGTTATGCTTAAAAATAAGGGTGGTATTTGGTTAAGATTTAGACCTATATAGTGTATTGCGATGTAGAGTTTTCTTAGTATTATTCGTAAAATGGATCAGTGATTATCTGTTATCAGAATATTATTATTGAAAAAGAGCGCATTCATGCCTTCTTATATATCCTGTGAATTTGATTGGATAGATATGAGATGTTCTTACAAGTGGTGCTGAGAGATAAGTCAAAGATATACAAGATTTAAGAAAGCTTAAAGTATGCCAAGAATAGAATATGAAAAATAATACAAAACCGGCCGAGTGTGAGTTGGATTCACGCGTCGAGGGTTCCGTACGTCCTATAATTTTGAAAATTAAATTAGTTTTTATAGCTGTAGCAGAAATACATATTCTGTAAAAAATTTAGCTCTACCTATTACGGTTCGTAAAGCCCACTGATAGACGGACAACGGAAACTATTAGTAATAGGGACCTAATTGGCACCCTTTGGGTACGGAACCTTAAAAACTACCTTAGGTAAAATCTTGTACACAACACTAGTGCTGTGTTGACGATTTTCTTCCAGTACACTCAGATATGCACACATTTGTACACAAACATCTGTGATGTCTCTAAATTGATTCGAAGGATTAATATAGGATTAATTTAGCAGCAATGACGTGAGCATTCTTACATTAAGTATTTATTAGTCATTAAGTCTTTATTTTGTCAGTATTACTGCTCTAATAATCTTCGATAATGTCTCACCACCTCCGTAGGTATAAAGATAAATATTATCGCTGTTTTTAAAACGTTCTTATATTTAAGAGTCTATTTGTTTACGCTATTTTATCTGTTTGAAATATAAGTAACGTAACTCCCACTAATCCTAAATTCAGAAATTACTGTACATCCCTAGGACAATAATATTCATCTTGCTTTATAAAATTTACTAAATATAAATTAATTTTTTGGGACTGAAAATATTAGTATAAGTAAGTAATTTTAAGTGAAGGAATTTTACTAGATTAATTTATATATTTATATGGAGACTTAAATAAATAATAAAAATATATTATCAATCTCAATCTTCATTGTTTTATTCGTTGTTTTAGTTGTGTCTGTTAAGGTAAAGCTGCTGCGAAATTCTTTGAGGGTCGTCGTTGATATTACAACACCTAATAGACGACAACGCATATCTGTTTAGCTAAAAAAATATTGTTAAATATATACAAAAAAACGATTTCAACGGGTGCCAGTGACTTCTACCTACTTTAAGGAATTCTTTTCTTCGTCTCCTTACTCCTTTATAAGATCCTAACAAAAATAAAATATATTGTATAGACAATTAATTAAAATCATCAAAATCGCTATACAATCTTTAAAAAAAACAGACCCAAAAAAGTAACTTGATGTAATCAGAATATCCTCACTATTAAAAAAATCCTATGCATGACGAAGTAGAACCTCGTACCTGAATGCAGCTAAGTTTGTCAGGTTGACAGAAAAAAAAATCGATCCTTTGCGTTGCAAAATCATTAAAATCGTTTTTATTAATGGTATTATTTTATGTTACAAAGTTAGTAAGCAAGCATACGGCCCACCTGATGGTAAGCGGTTGCCGTAGCCTATGAGCACTTGCAACACCATTTATAGTGTACACCTCCTCCTGGAGATATTGGTTCTTAAATCTCCTTTTTCCAGTATTTCACTAGCCTACAGTGCCCTTCGGACTGAAACACATTAATGCTTAAGACACTACTGCTTGGCGCTAGAATATTTGACACTGCGGTGGTACCTACCTACCCGGCCTCTTGCATCAAAAGACCTACCATCAGTGTGACTGATTGCACTGGTGGAATAATCTCTGCTCTGACAGAGATTATCCCACCAGCGGGCGATGCGGTCGTCACGTCCCGACGCCGTGTGTTATTCTTTATACCACAGTCTGAAATTTTTTAGACATCGTTAATGACCATTGCGACCTTACATTCCAGACAAATACCGCTAGTACCTACATCGCCCTACATAGTTGACGTACCTAAGACACGTACGAAACGCTTTGCTTCCTCGTTCCTGACACGCGCCGCCATGGTCTGGAATACTACCCGTTGCGCCAGCGTATATATTTAAAAAAATGTCGTGCCTATGTAACAACCCTAGTTGAGATTCGTTTTAATTTGCTACAGCCATAAGGCTCGGACGTTATTGGACGCTTGTATTTGTTTTGTTATATACACAATGCTAAAGGAAACAATACCATAAAAGTTTTAAATATTTGTCCTAACGCAGACGTCTGTGTACTGCACGTATCTTACTTGAATACACAATAAGCTTTGTTGCTAATTAGTGTGCCCATGACTTTGTTCGTTTTTAGTCTTGTATAAAAATATATTGAAATTAAGTTTTTTATATTAGAACGACGGCAAATAAGCTGACGATGACGTCAACAGTCCTCTACTCACTGTAGACTAAACCAGTCTTCTGTCACTGCTGATTAGGAGTTTAATCCCACACATCGTCCACTGCGGATTGGCGGTCATGTCTCAGATTTTATTTTCCCAAGACATGCCGGTTTCCTCACGATGTTTCCCTTCACCGTTAAGCACCGTTAAACAAAATCAAAACACATTGATAATTCAGAGGTGCTTACCTGGATTGAACCAGTGGCTTTCTCGGTTTTTTTTCCATATGAGTGTTGTTGAGAAAAGGGAAAATGGCAAGGAGGAAATAAATAATTTATATAATGTATGCAAATTATTTATTACGTTAAAAAGGCGACAATAATATAATAATATTTTTGTATTTATAATACAGGAAGACATGGTCAACAAACCAAACAAGAAGTACATTAAAAATATTAAATTTTTTGGCTTAAGTATTCATCTCGAACGAATTAATAATTCAATGTGTACATGGAGAAAAAAATCATGCTATCAATTTTAAAGATTAAAAATATAAACAGTCCGTTACGTTTATAGGAATGCAATGTTAGATTAATGTTTATGAAAAACGCTATCGGTCTATTAGTATAAGTTTATTTTCAACGATTACTTATCAATACATTTAATATAATCAAAATACTTGAAATAACTTATTACAATTGCTCTGTAAACATGTACATGTAATCATAATTATTATGTCATGTTTTGTTTTTATCGTGGTTGAAGAAATTATAAGATAATCTATTTATTTTTCGGGTCGGTAGGTTTCGAGATTTGCTTATTACTTGGATACTAGCATCTGTACGCAGCTTCGCCCGCGTGATTAACGTTTTGTAATTTTATTGCAATACAAGACCTGTCTTCTTTTTTTTTTTTTTTATGTTAGAAGTTGGCAAACAAGCATACGGCCCACCTGACGTTACATGATAATTTATTAACTTTAAATGTGAACTTTTCAGGCTATAGAAAAAGAAGTATTAAAATTTATGGAAGAAAGCAACTTTTTAGATGACTGTTTGCAAATATTCATTAACTTTGGAAATGACAACAAATGCAAAAATTATATTGGTAAGTATTAATAAATTTTATTAATATTTATATTGGCTAGGTACCGAATACAGATAAAAAAAAAAGAAAATGATTGCACTTTATTTATCATTCGTACGTAGATAGAGTAAAATGTCTACGCATTTTTGATGACAAATATCGATTCAATAAGCAGAATTGCGATAATACCTATATTGACATAAACGTGTATCAGCCTTTGAGCAGGTGCACATCTGAATTTAACACCTTTCGCCGTAATGCATAGACAGCAGGTTAGCTTTCTAAGAAACAAGTACATAACCGTATTGTTTTTGATTTGCTTATGTGGCTTAGTTGGCGAGTGAAGTTATGATCCATCTGATGGTAAGTTGTTATCGAAGCTTATGAGTGCTTGCAACACCATTCATTTAAGGTGTCACTCATAAGTTGGTCAACCTCGAGATATTTTGGTTCTTAAGTCTCCTCTGCCCAGTAATTTCACTAGCTCCAGTGTCTTTCAAATCGAAACACAGTATTGCTAATTATTGTAATAAAATAATATATTTAAAGGTTTGTAAGTAAATCGACTTTATTGCTCTGTGCTCCTAATTTTTAAAAGGTGATGTTAAAAATGAAGGAGGTATCTACTCAATTTATATGCATTTTTTTGGTTCTGCGACCTCATAACTATCACGACAGCCAGGTCTCCTATAAACTTTATAATTATAAATGAGGTAAATCTATTAAGAGAACGGAACCCTTTAAAATGTAACTGCGATCATTGCATTTGTTTTGTTCACAGAAACATCGCTGTACAATAATAAATACGTTTTTGTCATTTTAGAGCCAAATGTACCGCTATCAGTGTTGGAGCGTGGATCGGAATTGGAAGTGCGTGCGGTTAAAAGCGGTGACTTCCACTTGTCCCCATCTCGACCTTTTGAAAAGCCTCCTCCGACAGCTGCCCTGGTCGCCGCGCTGGCTGATGTCATCTACAACGTTACGATTTACAAAACCGCGCCCGTTAAATTGTGGAATGAACAAGGCCTATATAGATTATTGTTTAGGTAAGTTGTGTGGTTGAAAATATTTGCGGTTTTCCATGCGGACGAGTGAAGCATAAGCTGTGAGAGTCAACACGAACGACATTTTTATTTACTAATAAAACTTAGTAATAATATTTTTTTTAAAGCATTTTGTACCGAAATCAATGTTATCATGTTAAGTGGCACAGGCACAGGATAATTATAGACCTATAGTACATAATTTTTAAAAACGTTTTTGATGACGTTGTGGTGCAGTGGTACCGAAGTTGCCACAGGTCGTGGGTTCGATTCCCGTTAAGAGCAGATGTTTGTATTGACCATGACACATGAGACATGTGTTTCGGTCTGCTTGTGTTTATGCTTTTCATTGTGTTTCCGGACAACCGACACAGGATATTATGATAATGAGAGCCATTGAGTGTAGTGCTTATATAAAAAAAATATAAGCACAAAACATGAGAGCAATTTAATTCCATATTGTGAAGTCACTACTAAAACTCTCATATTTCTTATTCTAACACATTTCTAAAATTCTAAAAATTTTGGTCATAATAAAATTAGCCGATCTGAAAAAAACAGGTAAAATTTCTTAGGTATCCGTACCGAACCTGATAGTCAATAGCTAGTACGAGTAAATGTGTTTATGTTACGGAAAATGATAAAGGCATTTCGCCGTTTTGTAATAGTTTTTTATGGGCGATGTTAAAGGAGCTCGACCGATGACTTTATTTGATAACCCAACATAAATCGCCAATTACTCACATAGTCCCAATTTAAGTCGCCCCAACCTATAGGCTATAAACTTGGTCTCATACATTATTATGTAATCTTAGACTTTAGACAATAACGATCTGACTACATCAACGTTATGTATTATTTATAATTTATAATTTGGTCATTTAAATTTTACGTTTAATTGCTGTTACTTGTGACTAATAAAAATGTTAATAAACGGCAGCCATTGGGGAAGCCTCTATAGCTCAACGGTAGAAAGGCCGACTCCGCACCATTACACGAGAATCGCGAGTTCGTTCCCGACCTTCTTAGGCTTGTCGTACCCACTCCTAGCGCAAGTTTCGAGCTTATTTGGATGGGCAATAGAAATATTAATAATGCTTTAAAAAAGCATTGCTAATATTCTTTATATAAAAAAGAAAAAATTAAGATATTATCCTGTGTCGAGGATCCGGAAACATACAGAAACACAAGTTCAATACAACCATTTCTTCCGAGTAGTAATGGAACCAACAACATTCATAGTTTATACAATAGACATAAAAGTTAAACAATTGCTATGAATCCCATTGAGGTCACAGGGCTGTTAGTGTGTTTTTTATGCGACCAAGTGCGCAAGCAAGCATACAGGCTTTGGCTAGTAATTTCACTAGCTGCATTGCCCTTCAAACTGAAACACTGATGCAAAAACACTTTACTACTTTGCGGTAGAATATCTGAATGCTGTGGTAGTTAACCGGTCTCTAGCAATAAAATTCCTATCACCATCATGGCGGGCTCACGATACGGTATTGTTAGGAAATTATAATTTACCTACACGAATAAAAGGAGGGTATATCAGCAACTTCAATATAATATGATATTGGAGGGTAGTAAGCGGATGTTTGCTGCTTGATGTACTCGTATTATAAGAAGACGGTATTCGCTTGAAACACAGACCGAAGAGGTCGTATACTTTATATATTAAGTTTTATACTTTATAAATACAGTGAGTAAGAAATGTATATCTATTTAAAAAGTGTTTCTTCTCAGCTATCTTATTAGTATGCATGTATATGTCGTAATATTGACGCCCTAATAGCTCAACGGTAGCAGGGCCGACTCCGCTCCGTTAACGCGAGAGGCGAGGGTTCGATCCTGACCCGCTTGGGCTATTGCCGTACTCACTCCTAGCGTAAGCTTCGGGCTTATTTGGATAGGTAATAGGAATATTAGTAATGCCTAGAAAAAGCATTGCCTAATATTCTTAAAAAAAATAAATATGAATGTTCTTTGGTCAGATGCACGTCGTGTGTGTCCGTGCGTGTGCGCTCGTCTTCGTGCCGCGCGCTGTCCGCGGCCGCGACGCACCGTAGCGTGCGCGCTGCTCTCGCCTCCACTAGGGACTGCCTCTACAACTTGCTAATCACGCTCAAACCTATTGAAGAAGGTATCTGTTATTTATTGATTGATTGTATTTAAATAGCCCTTTTAATTTGAAGTAGTTTAATTTTTTATATTCATTGTTTACCGTATAGTAGTTATCATGACCTATTGTTGCTATATAAAATATGAGGTACGAGTGGATGTAGTAAGGAACCGAGAAGTTGGAGTTGGATCTCCAACAGTCACTTATTTAACAAATAAAACAACAGACAAATTGATATTCTGGAAGCTAGTATTTCCCCTTTGAGTCAAATGCTCGTGTAGGCTTCTAGAAAGAAGCTTCTTTATACAAATTTATTGTAAATATTTGCCGGCTGAAGAAAAAATCTATTGATTTAAATTTTAATAATATTATTGTCTAATTTGTGACTTTAATTGCATTATTTTAGGTATCAAAGGACTAGGGTATTTACTTCAGGACATTTCAGTATTGGGCTGTTATAAACATATAAGGCTGACATAACTCTTCTTTTTCTAGTAGATGTCGACGGTGAATCAGTATCGGCGCGCACGCAGGCGCTGCACCTGCTCGCCGCCTTGCTGGGGGAACGTCCGGCGAGCGACGCTGTGTGGTGGGAGCTGAAGAAAAACAATCTGATGCTCTTTCACCTTCTGCTAAAAGCGTTACAAAACGAAGACAGTGGTAATGATGATGAATAAAGTTTAAAAAATTAAAATGTAATCAAAATTATTATAAAAATATGTGTTTTAATTACTTTATGTTTGAGTACTTTTTTTTAAATATTCTTTACTATCTCCTGCCTGCAGGTTAAATATATGTATAGCTTGCAATATATACAACTACTTGACTCCCCATACAATCTTTCGTCCCCTTTTTCAACTCCTTGAAGCCATTTTTTTGCAATAAAAAGTAAATAAAGCCTATGTCCGTTCACAAGTCTATCTCTAAGTACCAAATTTTATTAAAATCGGTTCAGTGGTTTTCGCATCAAAGCATGACAGACTGTGCTATTATCCCATTAATAATATTAAGGAGGGACTATATCAAATGAGTATATTTGTATTATTTATATTTTACAGAATTACAAGAAGCAGCAATGCATTGTCTAATACAGCTGGCGCGGTCTTTATTACACAAAAAACGCAACGACACATCAAAAGAGGAATCGTATGCTGATTTCTTCAATAATTTTCCATCGCCTTATCTACAGGAACATGATAAATTTAGCGCGGGCGACAGCGCGAGAAATGATTGTCGACCCGAATATATTGTTGAAGAATTTTGTAAGATTCTGATAAATTTGTATCAAGAAATCACAGATAAAAAGAAGTGTCGTTCTAGTCAAGGTGAGTTGAAGTCTTCTTAATTTATTCTTAAATATCTTGTCGTTATATTCTAAAAAGGAATAAAAAAATTCAAGTAAGTAAAAAAAAACTTTGCACCCGTTGAAGGAGTGTACTTTCTGTAATCTTCAATTTTGGGAATTACTCAAATACATCAGTTAATTTTTTTCTCACCTTCACAATTAACATAAAGCGTAATATTAAAACATATAGTTTAGCTAAAAAAATAAAGAGTCAGTGATTGGGACTGCCGAGTAAAATCTTAATCTTTAGAATAACTGTTTTTAATTTAAAATTAATTACAGTATGAACAAATAATCCAAAACCAACATAATACAGTTAAGTATATAAAAATTAATAGTGTTATGCGTATATATCGTATATGTATACAGGCCCGGCGCCATTTTGGCAGTCTGACGTTGCTAGCATGTCGGTGACGCGAACCCTTAAGTCTTGTTCTTACCAATATCATAAATGTTGAGGACAATAGATAATTTATCCCATATATTGAAATTCTCAAAAATTTAAGGCGGATTAAGTGGCGCATGTACAAAAGCAAGAGTAAGAATGGGACTGGGATATAGACCAATGACATTACAGTTTTTGTAGCGTATGAGTACTATTTAGTTCTCAGCCACTTGTTAGATGGCACTTAAATTTTAAACACCTTCATTCACCGTCTCTTAACGCCATTTAGACGCCTGTATATCTATGACGTTTCCACTTCAAAGAGTCCTAATATGCTGCATCGTTTCAGACGAGACGTGGTCGGTCGCGAGCGCGTGCCTGTCGTGGGTGTTGTCGGCGAGCGCGCGCGCGCGGCGCTACTGCGTGCACCGCCGGCTGCCGCGCGCGCTGCTGGCGGCGCTCGGCTTCCTGCGCGACGCGCTCTCGCTGCAGGGGAAACCTCTCGAGCTGATCAAGAATGCGGATCATGTATGTACGATGTACTACTTGTGCCCGCGCTTAGTCCGCGTTGATGTAGATTTTTGTTAAGGGTTTAAAGAGTGTCCAATAGACCGACTCATACCATGACCGGCAAAATATTATTAAATTAGTATATAAATTGGTCGGTGATGTAACGGTCTACTGGACTGTCTAAAGTGAACTGAACGTCTTATACTTCTCAATAAGTATAAAGAATTTTTTTACATGTCCAAGTTTTAGCACGTCCATGATATGAGACGGTATAATGGGCACACTCCTTTAATCGCCGGCTACCCCGCTGTTACCCACTCGAGATGTTACAATTTTTTTTCACCATTTGAAACGATTCGGTTATGATTTGCACAAATTTAGCAAATGAAGTTAGCGTGCGATTAATTTCGTTTCATTGCGATGGTCTTGAATTTAGGATGGGGCACCAACAAGTCTGTGAAATTTTGTCTATATGAATGAGTAGGTGGGTCCTTAGCATATAATATAGTAGTAGTTCATAACCTCAAGTTAAGAGTTGAAGATACCCCAAAAAAGCAGGTTGATTAATGAAGAAAAGTATAGATCGATTTTGGTAATAAAACGTAACTGTGTTCATTTTTTTGTAGTAAATATACAAAGTTATTTCCAGGAACCAACCCTGAACACACTGAATGGTGTCCTGATGGTCATGAGCTGCTCGATGTTGGAGTGCCCGCCGGCCAAGGAGCTCGCGGCGGAGGCCGTCGCCGCGCCGCTCGCCCGCCTGTGGCCGTGGTGCATGATGACGGAGCGGCTGCGCGACACGCTCATGTGCTTTCTGTTCACCTTCACCAATGACTGCGCTAGAGGTACATAAACCAAACCTAAAATAAATAAATAAACCTATCTAACGATTATTGTACACATAAAAGTTTGTGAGATCGGATTGATGGATGGATCGGTGAATGAATAGTTTGTATGAATGATTTTAATTTAAATTATTATAACTTGCACATAACAATAATATATAAATATCCCGGAAAATGTGAGTGCATAATAGTGTATAATGTATAAATAATATCCACTTCTAATTTGTTAAAGATGTGTCTTATCGAACATTGCGTACTCGCATGTTTCATTACTTTCGACTCTAAAAATGATTCTGACCACGTGTTATAAGTTTTTATTCATCATCATCATCGACCTATGGACGTCCACTGCTGGACATAGGTCTCGCCCAAATGCTGCCACCGTGAACGATCTTGTGCCGCTTGCATCCAGCGGCTCTTTCTTTATATACATTTTTTTAATGTATTGGTCAAGTTTTGGCAATTTCAGATTTATGTAAGTTATTTTACTTATTTTCACAAAAAATAAGTATACAAACTGCATATTTCGTATATAATATAACCCAAAACCTTTAACATAATACATAAATTGCATGATTAAAAATGGCTTTTTAGAAGTTCTAAAGCTTAAAACCCTACAAATATAAAAAAAAATGTTCTTCAGCCATTTACCAACACATATTATATAACTCAGTTTTTACAATTTTGTGGGTTAACATGGTATTGCTTATTTGCGTCCATATAGTCGTCAACAATTTCGACTGCAGAGCTTCCAACGATAACTGGATGGAGCGGAACATGAGCGTTAGACATGATTTTCGTCTTGCTCATGTTCATCTTAAGGTTTATCTGTTGAGAAACTCTGCTGAGATCTTCGAGCATGGTATTAGGATCCTCCAGGGTCTCTGCCATTAAGACTATATCGTCGGCAAACCGAAGGTGAGTGATGTACTCGCCGTTGATGTTGATGCCAAATCCGTTCCAATCTAAAAGCTTAAAGACGTTCTCCAACGCAGCGGTAAACAGTTTCGGAGAAATGACATCTCCCTGTCGTACACCTCGCTGCAGCTGGATTGGCCCCGTACTTTGGTCCTGTATACGGATCAAACACCTCAGCACTTCGATGTACCGGTAGTCAATTTGGCACCTCTGCAAAGACCTCGATACAGCCCAGGTTTCGACCGAATTGAAGGCTTTCTCATAGTCCACAAATGCTAAGCAAAGTGGCAGATTATACTCTTCACTCTTCTTTATAATCTGCCGCAGCGTGTGAATGTGGTCTATGGTGCTAAAGCCTTCTCGGAAACTGGCTTGTTCGGGAGGCTGGAAGTCGTCAAATCTGCGAGCGAGACGATTCGTAAGGACTTTCGAAAACAACTTGTAAACGTGACTCAGCAGCGAGATGGGTGTATATTTTCTTCAATAAGGCATTGTCACCCTTTTTGAAGAAAAGAACCACAACGCTCCTGTGCCACGCTTCTGGCATTGTGCCCTCGTGTAAGACGGAATTGAACAATCGCTGAAAAACTAAAAGTATCGGTATTCCACCCGCTTTCTGTTGAGTTCTGATGTGATTCCGTCTTCACCTGGTGCCTTGTTGTTCTTAAGTTGTTCAAGGTTTTATTATTTCTAACAATGAAACCATGTTTTAACCTATAATAATTTGAATATTGAATAAATAATAAAATCTGGCTAGTTTGGAGTATTTTTATTCATCCTTTATATTATGTTCTCGTGAGTCGTATAATACTTAATGTTAGAGCCATCCCGAAAAAGATTATATTGTGATCATGCGTTATAAAAGCTCAGTTACTAGCACAGAGACGACTTGGTAATACATTAAAGCAACAGTCGACTAACCTCAAACTCTCTAACCTCTACTGAGTAAAGGCAGAAGACCTTATCCTATTTAGGAGAATTTACACTATTAATATTAGCAGATATGTAATAATAAGTACATTTTCAGCATGGTCCAGTATGTGCATTTGCGTGGGTGGACGTAGTCTGATAAACGATGTGTGCTTGCTCGTTAACCGAGAAGCTGAACGGCCGCGTCCCTCGACAGCCCTGCCTCTTGGACTAAGGATATTGCGGAACTGTTCACCGCACCATCACTGCAGAAATATTATTATTAAGGTAATGCTTTTATAGAATATGTTTTATACTTTTATGCAATTACTTCATTTACGTCAATTGGGAAATGTTTCAATGCTAATCCAATCACAAGGGATTGCCCATATCATAAGTGATGCGTATCGTGGTGCACGTTAAAATGCTTTTGTAATGATATTACCACAATTGTGACATAAAATTCTAATTGATTATATATAATTTCAATAAGTACATTCATAGTAATTGTAAAGACTAATGGTAATAATATAAATACTAACAATAAAAACACTTTTCCTGCATCTTCAAGAACTTGCATTTATCCATTCTGTCCCAGATAAAATTATACGATATCGTCGACATGCTTTTATAAACCATCAAATTAATTTTAAACAGTCAAGGTTTATTAATACTTTTAACGAGTGTAATTTAAAAACGATTGTTATTTAAAAATTTAATTTATTCGGTTCGATATCGATTTGATATAATTGTATAATAATAAATCGTTTCACCACCCAGAACGACGTGCTGTCTATAATGAGCAAAGTGCGCGCGCGCGGGCCCGACGCGGCGGAGCAGTGGGCGCGGCTGGGCGAGGCGCTGGCGCGGCACGGCGACGGCGCGGCGGCGCTGCTGTCGGCGCGACGAGCGCCCGGCGCCGCGCTCGCGGCCGCGCGCCTGCTGCCGGCGCTCGCGCACGCCGCGCACCACCAGCGACTCGCCTTTCTGCAGTCGCGTTAGTTTTTGCTTTGTTTTATGATGCTTGGCGACCTACGGTCTGCCTGACGGTAAGCAGTCACCGCAACCTATACTACCTATACTACCCTGACACTCGAAGTAACAAATGCGCGTTGGTAACCCAAGGGATATTAGGGAAGGTGTGATAAGCTACGAGGGGGTGGAAGATTGGGCCTCGAGCGCACGAAACGCAACAATCCTGATACTGCCACTTGACGCTGATTTTCTGCGAGAAGTTTGTACGATTTGAGCTAGGGGAGCATGGCTCTACTACATTTCTGACGTAAAACCACCTTAATTTAATTTTTAATTATATAGCTACCCCAGGCTATATCCACAAGTGCTCGCGGTAGAAAATCTCTCTCTAAGCTTCTGAACCTGAACATACCCAACTTTTTGATACCATTTTGAGCATCACACTACATTCGCTCAAACATAATTTTTATTACAGCTTTTTGTGGAAAGTATTATAATATTTAACAGTGAATATAAAACATTACATGGAATCAATAAATTGTTGATTAATATCATACAATATGCAGATAAAAATATTATTACAATAAATATTTTTGTTATAACTTTATAACTTGTAACCTATGAAATGATAAATATATTTTTTATAGTATTTAAACTTTTTCTACCGTAGAGGATCTTCTGGAATTATTGTCTAGCAGTCTGCTAACGGGAACCACTTCTGAAGTCGTATCAGCAGCGAGAGCAGTGTGGGCGCTGGCCGCTAACAACCACAGGGTAATAATGTTCAAGATGCTCTTTTAGTAATATTTGAATTCAATGTTATTTACAGTGTTTTTTTTTTTTTTTTCAAAATCTTACTAACTATGATATTTGATTAATGCGGGCCCTTCAAGGGTTTATTGAGTACGGTTTAAAAATATCCTTTAGTAAACATAATACACCAACAAAAAATTCACAAATGATGACAAGGAACACATTGCAGCTCAGACTTGATAAAAAGGTGCACATTGCAGGCAGACATTTTGACAGAATAATAACATATTAATCATTTGACGCCGTTTTGGCGCAGCGGTAGCGCACCGTCCTTAAGCGCCACAGGTCGTGGGTTCGATTCCTAGACCAGATGCCTGTATTGAGCTTACAGGCATCTGTTTCCTTTTTTATTTATTAGCTCCTTATTTTCCGGTACTCTACATATATTAATCATTCTTTCAGGCTAAACTGGCTCTGCGCAGTGCGGGTATACCAGCGGCCGTGCAGTCGACCCTACAGCGTATGCAGAAAAGCCCTACAGACGAGGCGACACACCGCGCCGTGCAACTTCTCACATACGTCCAAACAGTCCTACAAGCAATTTGACATATCGAAAAATTTAGAAAAAATTAAATGAATTTAATATTTTTTAAAAAATCAAAATATTAATGTATTTTTCGATTAGTAATTATAACATTCTAAAGTTTTATTTTGCATTGTATTTCTGTTTTATTACTTGAAACGATTTTTCATCGGTTATGATTTATACTATGCACAAAAGACATGTTTTAGTCAAATTGACTACAACATCTTACTATAAAACTATTTATGTATGTATTAATTTTTTACTTAAACGATGTGTACAATAAAAATTTGTTTTAATTGATTGTCTTTTATTACCCAAATAAAACTACAAATAAACATTAATAATAGCTCACAGGCTTTTGATTTATAATCTTTCTAGTCTAAATATTTCAAATAGCTTAGACTCCAATGAACTTGTTTTAAATTTTGATTCTTTGAATACAGTAATTTTTTTTTCTTTATAGTAGGTTTCACACAAATAGCACAATCCGGCCACGTGTTGCTCTGGTAACAAAGGATTCGGCTTGATTTCCCTTCATTTTCAATATCTATCGTCATATTTCCATGGAAATATTATTACATATTAATTATATGCATAGAAATTTTAATTATATTATTTAAACTTAAATTATAATTGAATTTATCGAGAGCAGATGAGATGTTTTATAATATGTAGCGACTACTTTATAACATATAAATCTTTTTTTTTTATCATTTTAGATATTATTTATCTATTTACATATAATTTTTTTTCTTCTCTGAACGGCCCATCCTCTGTATAGTGCAGTAAGTACTATACTTTTTGTCTCTTGCTAACAAATGGCTTTAAAAATTAGAATAGATAATCGTGTATTTTGCTTACTGCGAGGAGCGTAGTTGCAAAACTCACTAGAAATTTGAGTTCGATCAAGCAATCAACACCAATATTATAAAACTGAAGAGTTTGTTTGTTTGTTTGTTGAATTCTCTTATCTCTGGAACTACTGGTCGGATTGAAAAAAATATTTTTGCAAGCACAAAAGCACATTTGAGGAAGGCTATTTAATAAATTCCACACCACAATACGATCCATAGAAAACGAGCAATAAGAACGAAAGCCCGGGCGACGCGATACGGCGAATTGTTGGAACAGCAATACAATAATAAAGCGTAAGTATGGGTCGTTTGTGGTTTAAGGTATGGACTGTAAGGTTTTTGCCGCCCTTGCCTTTGATTGATAATGGGAAGAGGCAAATACATTTTCTACAATGTCGCTCTTTTACTGGTGCAAAGTGTGGGCAGAAAGCGCACAGATCTATTACTGGTTGGGAAGCGGCGAATTGACTGTTTTACTCTAGAATAATGTATAAGAAAGAGGGGAAAGTCACAGGCAAATTTGTTGCAGACTTCTACCTGTAAAAGATCAAAAACCCACCAAGTATACAGAGCCAAGCATACAAACCATCAGTATACAGAAGTCTTAGATTTCTATGAGGTAGCAAAAAAAGCAAAACCAACAAATTACACATTATAAACCTGGAAGGTACCATATATAACTTTTCATAAGCTTTTCGAAAGCACTATAAAAACTCAGTAAGTTACGGCAAATATCTATCTTGCAATACACTGAAATCATATTTAATAGTGAATAAGGAATCTTTGAATTAATTGAGTCTGTTAAAATGAACATAGTTCGAGAAACTGTTGAGGTGATTTTTACAGAACATGATTGTAAATTAATGAATAAATTGCGTTTTTTTTAGTACTTACATGACATTTTTATTCATTTAAATATACTTAAATAAAACAGTTAAAAGAACACAGACTGACATATTTATTTTATATGATCTGAGCTTTTAATTATAATTTATTAGAAAAAGATAGTTGCAAATGTAGGTAGTTAGTAGTATTACGACGACGGTAGTATAACGACAGGAAGCTCTTTGTGGGTGGTCGCGATGGTCAATCGTCAACAATCACATGGTCTGCTTATCTTGCTTTATTGGATCCGATAAGCCAAACGATGATAGCATATACCGGCACACACGGCGTTCGACACGATTTTAACGACAGGGAAGTTTACATTGCTCATTATCGCCATAAAGCGTGATAATTCGCGTTTGTCCGGGCGCCGGGCGAACGTCAGTGATCTCGCGCCCCTGCCGCGGCACCCGCGCGCTGTCCTAGTGCGGTAGTATGTGTTCAAAACGCTGTGTTGATCAATAAGGAACAATGAATCGGCGAGACGCTCGCAACCGGCGGTCTACTATTTGACCCGAGAAGTCGTGGGATCACGTCTAACCGCCCTTACGCCCTTTAATTGTGTTGTGAATTAAAGATGTCGCCGCCGAGATTTAACTTTCCGCCGGAAAGTTATTCGGCTGTTTACACCAACGACGTAACGAGTGTGAATGTGAGTATGTTCAATGTTGTATCGGCGAGTAGCGAGTGGCGACGTTATCGATACGCGACATGCGTGTGCGCCGCGTCAAGGCCACGACGGTATATATAATGGTGCATTCAACTTCATTTCAAAAATGTCAACAATTCCTTGGTGCCTGGATGCATGTACGATGCATGACTGATAATATATGAATATATTTTATATGTTAAAATATTTTAGTAACTTAAGCTTTAAATGCTTTCTTCTAGATACTAATAGTTATTACTAATTTACTATTTCCAATATTGATTAAAGTATATCTTACGGCATATGCATTGTGAGTTCTCAACTCGGAAGCTACATGATGTTTTGTTCGTTTGTTTATTCAAGGTTTATGTGTTGGGTTTTTTCTTCTGTGTTTTGGAACGTATTTACCGTAGACAGAAAAACTAACCTGTCTACGGAGTTGAACCTTGTTTTTAATATTTACCACTTAATGCTATCATTTTTTGACTTATTGCCGAAAAACATGATAGTTTTTGCTGTATAAGACATTAAAATATCCTGTTCGAAAATTAAAATATCAATGCCTAATATACATTTTATAAGTACCTACTAGCTGTACATGCCACTTTGTCCGCGTTAAAGTAGAAGTAATTCCGGTGGGAAATTAAACATGTGTGAGTTGACTAAAAAAAGTTTTCTCCAGCATATACATAATATTATATACCTACATATTTTTTTCACCAAAAGTATTTTTGCGCCTTATATCCAAATCCTTTAAGCGGGTATTTTGTTACGTACCGCGAAAGGTGTGAAATGAACTCTTATAAGGTCACTCTCTTGTCCATCTATGATCACCGATGTTTGAGTGGACCTAGCAAATTGAAATTTATACCAGATAATGAGATCTATAGTCCCTATTATGTATAAAAATCAAGGCTCTGAGCTAACACGATAAAAATGTATGGGCAAAAGATTTTCGCGAAAACTTGTAAGTCGGTATCAAAATTTACCTTGATTTTCAGCTTTTTTATTTTTCGGTATTTCCCTACTACTTGCCTGCAAGACCTTGCTTTTAACTAAAATTTACAACTCTAGGTCAGCCGGAAAGTTTTTTTTTAGACAAAAAGATCTTTAAACTAAGCTGTGATGTAAAGACACCGACTTCTGTCCTAGAAAATTTTTATTTTTGCTTTTAGTTTTGAAGCTGATTTTATTTTTTACAATAATCTTAATAACCAAAAAATTTAATATAATAAGAAAAAATGAAGATGAATGTAATATTAATTTCTGTCGAAACAATCAATTAAAATGTTCTTATCCGTAAACAGGTGAACTGTAAATCGGCGAGAAGTGAGCATGAAGAAACTTTATCACCGGTTACAAGTATAAACGATTCCCCGGCTTCTCTATTCAGTTGCTTCCACTGCGCTGTGAGTGTTTTATTCAAAGTCTAAATATTATTTATTCAATAACATGGCCGGATTTAGGGGAAGGCAACTGGGGCGACAGCCCCGGCGCCTCCACAGCAGAGACTTCGAAAAACAAAAATCCTTCAAATTCTGACTAGTAAACTTATTTTCCGTTGAAATATTTTTCGCTGTTTAACCTTTACCTACAGTATTTAGTACAATCATGATTATATTATTCTCAAATATTAACAGAAATCATTGATCGAAATTGGTTTACTCCATTAGGCAATAAGTCAAATATCCAAATCTCAAATGGCTCAACGAATTTGGGGCCACCTTTGTTGCCCAGGGCCTCCAGACCTTTAAATTCGGCCTCCTTCAAATATACTCTTTAGCACTTTTCTTCATTTTTTTTTATAATGAAATATTTTTGTAATATAAGCACAAAAATTTACATATGAAAAAAGTTCATTATTGCGTTAAATAAGCGAGCAGGTTAACTTGGACAAAATAAGAAGTGGGCGCCAAATTGAAAACATCAGCTAAGGCATCTGGTCGTTATAATGATTTTGGCACTTGACGTACTGACGTCGTATTTTTTCCACATATAAATTATAACTCAACCATCAAATAACTAACTAATATTATATATTAATTAATTCTTTTGATGTGGGTTAAAAATCGTCATGAAACGGAAACGCGTTTTTTTTCTATGTGTTAACTTATTCTAATAATAAAATAAATATTATGACAAATTTGCCGATTTGAGCAAATAATGTAAATGTCGAATAGTAGTAGTTTTCCTAATAAACTAAGGTCTTTATAAATAATTAATTGTATTCCAATTGGTAGAAAAATCAGCGACGCGAAATTCATATAATAATCTCTTTTCATTATCATTATTTCGCATCGTTTAAAATTACATTGTACTATTTTTTCGGAATGTGTATTGCTGTTGGCCTTACTGGCCTTGACAGCGTCACCGAGCGGGGGGGGAGGAGTACAGAGACTCAGCCGTGAAAACGGGGCAGCCCTCAGACATTTTACTAATTGACTTTAGTTAGTACTAGGTTATTAAACTTTCTCATTTTCCTTTACAGTTTTCAAATAGCATCAGAGCTATAAGGAAAGAGAAGCATACTAGAAAAACTAAGGTAAGATTTAAGAATTTGGAATTTGAACAAACCGGTTGGCTGGTACTTTATTTTTAAAAACAACTTTGAGTGCTTGATCAATTCTAGCAACATCTTTCCTTGATAATGTGGAGTTCTTTCAAACTAAACATTAATAAGGGTCAGCATAAACAATCGTATTTAGTATACAAATATGAAATACATAATATTAATACCTACTATTTATCATTTAAGTAGAAATTAAGAATACTTTGTTGCATTGTCGGAATTTTTGACTTTTTATCTATTACACCTAACTCTTATTTCAAATACTTAGTCCAGAATTGAGATTTCGCAAAAACTACATAGTCATGTTTGTTAAGTAAAGTAGAAGCGTTAAATATGTTTTACAAACACGGAGTGAAGAAGTCTTGAATTATAAATTAGTTTACTTAACGTAGGCGTGTTTTAAGAAGACGACTTTTTGTCTAAAGATTTTGGTAAATAATTGCTAATATAACATAATAAAATATTCAAGTCGTGATTGAATACAAATACGATTTAATCTATTAGTTCGGATGAGACAATTTTTATGATTCAACATGACCACATGTTCATAACGCGGCGGGATAAATTTGTAAACACTTGGAGCGCAATGTGTACTTATTGTACACTACGAACACGATATTTTAAAATATTTACACGGAGCGATTGCCATCTGACCTCCGCAACCCTAAGGGCGAACTAGTAACTCATTGGATAAGAGCAATTTACTTATCAAGAGTTAACTATTATTGTCAGATGTTATTGATAATAACCGGGACCGACAGATTAACGTGCTCTCCGAGGCACGATGGGGAGACCCACATGGACAAACGCCCAGGCCAAGACAGAAATTTTAACAAACATCTGCCCGAGCAGGAGTCGAACCCGCAACCGTCGTGACTAAAGGCAGACTCGCTACCCACAACGCCACAACAGTGTCCTCAAAATATTCCTCAACTATATGTTAAATATATATAATTTATATTGTATATATTATATATTTAATAGGCGCTAATATGTAGTTGCTATTCACTAAGTTTTACATTATATATTTTTTGTTAATTTATAAATTTAAAATAAGCTAGCCGTCTTCTATCACATAGGGTCTAAAGCTTTCAATGCTTACATAAAATTAATCAATGCAAGTACAGTATTCGCAGGTATAATGAGGGCCCAACTAACTTCTATATTTGAGGAGTTCCATTCTTGTTCATATATCCATACTCTTTGATAGGATGACTATATAAAAAATTGTTTGAAACAACCACGAAAACTGAAAAAAGAAAAATCAAGATCGGCTTACAAACAGTCGTACATAATAAGTAGGTACATAAAAGAGTCTCCCTAATAAAGAGCTTTTTGAAAGTCTTGAAAAAATAAGTGCTGTTTAATAATATTATTAATTTTTTTATGTATTTAAATACCTACCGGAAAAGATCCTTAATGTTCACGTCACTTAAGCCATTGTTTGTCAAAATTACTCCAATCTAAAATCTGAGTCTAGACAACAATCAAAGATGTGATTGGTCCATCTTTGACCTGACCATTGTGTCTCAATAATGAACGGATTTCTACTATTAACCAAGAAGGAGAATGACAATTTAACTAATGCTTATAGATACAGTAATTTTAAATTCAGTAAGGATGTAGATTGTAGAGAATTCTAGGAGATATTATTATACATCGACGCTATTTCTATCCTTTGACTTTGAGGACAAAAAAAATAATCAATATGTAGAAACTTATTCTTCTGACGTAAAATGTATGACTTTTTTATCAGAATAAATTCTGGAATAAACCAGGATTATACTTAAGTACAGCGGTGAGTGACCGGGTGACCGGCGACTGTCGCTGGCCGGTCACACGTCACGTTTTTTTTTACAAGTCTTCGATAATCGCTTCCTTTCTTTACTATCCTCTATGGCACGTGATTGTATAATTATGTACATAGATACATTCGTAGTATGTATTTATCGAAATTATTTGAAAATACCTAATTTTTTGAGATAGATTGAGTAGATTGATTGGTAATTTATTTAATTAGCTTTTATACCTGTGAATAACTATTTATAATGAGGCTTAGAAATAATTGGATTTTTTGCTTTATAACAAATACTTTTTTTTTTATTCATTACTTTTATTAATTTATTTTATAGAGTTTTAGTGAGTTTGACGACCGTTGTGGCGTGATGTTAGTGATGCTGCCTTTAGCCTCAACGTATTCATTATACAAACATCCGTTACTGTCGGGTCTTCTATCCTTGTGGATCTCCCCACCGTGCCTCGGAGAGCACGTTAAGCTGCTGGTCTCGGTTGTTAGAGCATCTCGTAACGATCGTTAATATTTGATAGGTAGTCCAATAAATTACTGGTTCGCCCTTAGGGTTGCGGGGTATCTGAGTAGACACCGGAAATAATGGTAGGAAGAAGAAGTGTCGTATTCATTCAGTTCGAATATATCGTTCCGAATCAATAACACATAGTTTAAGTTTCATAGGCTAATTGTTCATACAGCCTTTACGTTATTATTTTATTACATAAAATTAGCTGATTGTATTTTTATTTATAAAAAAACCTGAAACGTTCCCGTATTATAAATTTTGAAAATAGTTGTGCAATGGATGCGCAACAGCAACTTCCTGTATTATAATAATATAGTTTTCAAATATAATAATAATAATGATTATTTCATACTATCATAGTCTTAATCGGAATTTTATTAAAAATTTCGATTTTTATATAAGTTCCCTTAGTTGGTTAAACTTATGAGAATTTAATACAATCGGTATTAAAAATATAGTTCATTTAAAAAAACAATAAATTAATTAAAAACGTACTTTGCTCTATACATTACTAGTAATTCCGCGTTTTCCTGCCTATCTCTGTGCGGGCTGACCGTTCAAAAGCTATTCTTCTATTTCATAATATAAAATTTATGAGAACTTTCATGTACCTGTTCGTTTTTTAATAATTACATAGGTAACAAATTTTCTTTTTTTTTCTGGAACGAATATTTCGTTTATCGTGGTTGTTCGTTTTTGTATTTGGTGCATTGTTGTCTGCAAAAGTAAAAAAAAATCGTGATAAATAAAACATCAGTGAAATTGAGACTCACTAAAGTTTGTTAAAATAATAAAACCCGCATATTTATTTAAAACCTGTAAAGCCCACTAGGCATCATCTGAAATTATAGTTAAAATCGATAAGGGTAAAATCAGACAGGAAAAAATACCAGCAGACCAAGTTCGCTACCCTGAGCCAGCACTGTGACCAGAGAGATATTGAATATTTAAATGAATTCCTTATAAGGATGTTTGTCCAGTAGCATTGAAGCGCCGAGTTCAGCTCAAGTGTCGCATAAGCAGCTGAATATATAAGGATGTTGTTGACTTGATGTTGTAATGTGATATTTGTCAATCGCATATGATTATTTTTCAGTCGCGATGATTCCGTTGAAAAATAAACCTTATGGAAACATAAGAAAACGTTGTCTACCTTTCTAGAATATGTTTTTGAAATAGTGTTTTAGGGTTCTCACGTGTTTTAATAAATTACCATCTAGAAATCTACCTACTTATTTTGACTTAAACATGAAAAAAAGTTGTTTGTGTTATTGTCTTTGATTTAATTTTTGCACGTTGTTATATGTTGCTATCTTATTATAATTGACAATGATTTGCGTCGGCTTAAAAAGAAAACGAAATGGCTACACACATTAATAATAAGTAGATTTTTTTTCTTTTATCTAGGAACTTTTATTTTTACGGGATGTTTATGTATCTAATATATGTATGCAACAGCAAAGAAAAAGCATAACAGAAAGATAATTATAGTAACTTTAGTAATGTTTAAAAAACTATACAATAATACCTATGATACGTCATATAAACTTTTAAATTATATAATTAAATATAAGTATCATGATAAACAGTTATATTATATAATTAAATATCATATAAGAGCCACTTTCGCTTTGCTAATTTTCTCCAAAGTTCTTATTAAGCGTTTTCATGAATTTCTTAAACTTAAGCATAAGCTCTCGTAAGAATTTTTTGAATACATGTTAGCAACAGAGGTTACACCTATCTAGAGACGAGAGTTGGGTTCACTGACGTACGTATAAATATCGTAGTAGTATGAATACTGCTACTCCTTGTCAATACTATGCCAGAGGAAAGTACCTCTCAGTCTGAAAGGTTCCCCTTATTTTGTAATAAAGACTGTAATACTAAGAATGTTTTCGTAAATATACAATTATATATTGTTAAAAGAGAGACAGAAAAAGAGTAAAAGCTGCATCTGGCAAAGCAAAAACGAGTAAATAGCTATCTTATTATAATTGACAATGATTTGCGTCGGCTTAAAAAGAAAACGAAATGGCTACACAAATTAATAATAAGTAGATACGGAGTCACGTGTATTTCGCTACTTTTTTCACAAATTTACTTAGTCGATGCTTTGAGTCGCTATCACTTGCCGGGGAAACGTGTTTTATGAATGGATTATAATATATCATGCGACTAATTCGACAGACTCCCGCATTTCAACTACCGAAACGTATTTCATGATACTTAATTAAGGCTACACGTGAAAGATAATTAGAAATTGAAAGTAGCCATGTATTTGCGCATACTTGACAACATTAAAGAAACATTGGAAATTTCATAAAATAATGAAAAATTTATAGGGTTGATATTAAAAAAAATAACTATTTTTATTCAAAGTTATGTGTGATTGTTTGTATAATTGTAAATGGACGTAATTTTTTCCATATACCGATTTCGTTAGGCGTTATGTCACCGAGACACATAAATTCCGTATTCATATTCTATACATTTTACATAAATGAAAAACGTAGAAAAAACGCAAAATTTATTCCGTTCCAAGTATTGATCTTGTGTGATAATCCTGTTGCGCAACTTGTCTAGTTTTATGTAACGCTATTGCGTAAAATCTTTTGTCGAATAAATTTTTAAATGGTCTCACTTCGTTCCGATTTTAAACATTTCTAGAATTATTACTATATTATGGAGTATATTTTATAATTCTGATTCATGTTAGTAAGTATATGTGTAGAAGACTCTTATCGTCATATATCGACCTGAAAAATACTTCATCATACAGAGTACTTGCGTGCAATTGCTTTAGCAGCAGCAGTACGGTTAGTGCTTTAACCGTACTGCTGCGTTTAGTTTTATGAGTGTGAGTGCTGCGGGCTCAAATTCTTCTCATTTGATGTAAAATGAAGGGGTTATTTTACTAACCACTCCTATCCATGGACCCTAGACAACACATCGTCTCTTGCCATTAGAAGAATCATATGCTTGTTAATTTAAAATATATTATTATTATTTAAATATATTACGGTATCGCAATGCCTATGTCTTTATAATTATAGTGTCTTATCCAAACTTAAAACCCCACATAAGTAATTTCGTACTCACATCATTTACTTATTGCCCAAAATTCAAATTAGCTTCAGGATGAGGGTGATACTATTACTTACAACAACAATCAAGTATAAACTATTTAACTATTTATAAGGTTTTTCTTGTGAAAAAACAATCATAATTATATTGCTGATTGTCTAGGTCTGATTCTTTGCCTCTGATTGACTACTCTTATCTATATTTGATATGATATTAGTTTTTTCAGAATAACGGCCCTAATAAAGTGAATTATTCTAATTATGTAGCGATTTATTCTAGCGCTAAGTATATTATCAGGTGTAATGTTACAAGTTAACGTGGTTTCTGGGGCACTGTGTTCAGACCCATGAAGACCGAGGGAAATTATTGAATTGCTATTGGTAAATGCTAATATAAACAAATTAAAATTCTGAATACAATCAGGATAAAAAAATAACATATGTTTTTCACATTTGTTTTGTTGTTGTTAAATAGCAATTCAGGAAATTTTATTTAATTTATGTTATGAGAAGTAAATTAACGATTACCACAATTAAAAGAGTAGATTTACTAGTATTAAACTAAAAATAAATAAAAAACTTTAAGCTTTCGCTTGAGTATATAGGGAGAATCGTTTAGTCTGTCTAAACTACTAACTACTGTAAATGTTTTTATGCAGAAAAGTATTCATATTTTGTAAGGTCTAAATTAATATCATCCTCGTTTATCAAAACTATTTTCTTTTGTGTGTGATGCCAGCGCTGGGTCCAGGCTTGACCTAATAACTTTTTAATACATATGTTAGAAATATTTTTTAGTCGAAAGTTTATTGTTGTTACTGTACTGTGTCAGGAGGAATTAACCTAATTGAGGTGCTAACGTGTAGAATATTAAGAGGACTAGATATTTTATCACTTTGTAACGTTGTTTGCATTCTTCACATAGTACTTTTAGTATTATTACTTTGATGGAAATACACTTTGATAAATATCTACTATTAATGTATTTATTTGTTTTTTCTTTGTTTCACTTGACGTGTCCAAGGCTTTCGACCGAGTCTGGCCTTCGACAGGCCTTGAGTCGGGTCTTCTACGCAAACTACCTGTTTACGGGGCTTATGTATTGGATACGTGATTTCCTGAGTGGACGATCATTTCGAGTTACCTTAGATGGCTTCTCGTCTGATCTGATGGCAATTAATGCCTGTGTCCCTCAGGGATCAGTTCTCTCTTTTACACTCTTCCTGCTGCATATAAATGACCTGCTAAAACCCGGTATCTTTGGGTAAGCAGATGACAGCACTGAAACGGAGAGATATGTGTCCAGTGCCCGGGCTAGTGGAGCCGAAATTCTCGAGCACAGAGTAGACTTGGTAAACCGCATTAATTTGACATAAGACAAGGTGTCCGATTGGGGTGACGATAACCTAGTCCAATTTAATCCCACCAAAACCCAAGCGTGCTTGTTTACTGCCAAAAAGATTCCATCATCATTCCTCATGACCCCGACCTTCCGAAGTGTATCAGTACCTCTCTCTGACAGTATTGAGATTCTAGGAATTACTTTATCGTCCAAACTCAACTTTGGACAATCCATTGAATCCAAAGCTAAAATTGCAGGCAAAAACTAGGCATCCTTAACAAGGTCAAGCAGTACTTCACACCGCAACAACTTCTAACTTTATATCAAACCCAGGTCAGATGATGCATGGAGTACTGCAGCCGTTTGTGGGATGGCTCTGCCAAGTACCACCTGGACGCTTTGGATTCAGTGGATCGTCGTGCTAGAAGACTCATTGGCAACCAAATATTAGTAAATGCAAAGCTCCAAAGTCTTGAACATCGTCGTAAGGTTGCCTGCCTGTCGACATTTTATAGAATATATTTTGGGGAGTGTGCTCAGGAATTATTTAATTTGGTTCCTCCGTCACCTTTTTACTTCAAAAATGCGAGGCATCGCAAGGGTCTGCACCCATATATAGTTGATGTACCCAAGACTAGTACGAAACGCTTTGCTTCTTCGTTTCTGATACGCACTGCTAAGGTCTGGATACCCTCCCGACTTCTGTCTTTCCCACCACCTACAGTGTAGGTACCTTCAAATCAAGAGTGAATTGGCATCTTCTAGGAAAGTGCGCTCCACCTTAGGCTGTGTTAACATTTAACATCAGGTGTTAACAACAGCCAAGCGCTGGCCTATATATTTTAAAAAATATATATATATTTATTGATACTTTATGTTTGAAACCGAATGTTCAAAATGTTAATTCTAGGAAGGGGACCTTGAAGACTTTTCTGAGAATAGTAATGGGGTTTTTAAAAAAACAGAAACACGTGAATTTAGTCGCTAACATATACATTACATAACCATTTTAACATATTGCAGCTCGGTTACAAAAGAGAAAAATATTACGTAAGAATAATGTGCTGAATTATTTATCGGCTTCATTACCTACAGCGTCGTTTGTTTTCTTTTTACAATATTAGAATATCTCTTATCTGCTGAAATTGTAGGCTAGTGAAGAACTAATGGTTAAAGCCATCGCAGTGGAGAGCGGGATGTCACTTCCTATAAGTTGGAACGGACGAATCTCAAAAAGTGCCATGGATATAGTAATTATTTTATGAAGGGTGAGCCTTGAGGCCTGAATTACATATATCAGATGCGATCAATTCTCATTTCAACATCGATTCGGATTTCGCATTTTTCTGCTTTAAATGATCATAAGTGTAACCCTCGATATAACACGTTACAGTACTAAACAGCCGTCAAAGTGTACTGAAGTATGCATATAAGTGTAACACTCGATATAACACGGTACAGTACTAAACGGCCCTCAAAGTGTGTTGAAGGCTGCGCACGCATCCTTACGGATGCTGAAGCATGCTTACGCTTGCTTACCGAAACTTAAGTATACGATGCTCATAAGTGTGTCCAAAATTATCAAGCTAAATGCTGGTCGATGCTGATAAATGTAATTGGGCCTAACTATTTTTTTTTTATATGTTACAAGCATACGGCCCACCTGATGGTAAGTGGTTGCCGTAGCCTATGAGCGCTTACAGCACCATTAGTAGGTGCCACTGACGCGTTGCCAAGCTATCTACCCAGTAATTTCCCTAGCGTACAGTGCCCTTCAAAATATTTGCGGTAGAATATTTGACACTACGGTGGTACTTACCGAGCCGGCCTCTTGCAACTAGGACAATTACCGTTGAGATGGAAGAATATTACGAGAGCGCATCTACAATCCCGTCATAAGGCGTCCCGAAGAACACAGTGGATAAGTCCGACATAGCCTTATGTTACCCTCATGAACAGACATCTACGACGATTTCCCCACGAAAAAAAGGATAAAAACATATGCTGCATTCATATATACCTATAATAAAAATGACAATATTCAATTTCAATAATAAATCATTACATTTATTAAAACATTTAGTCCAAATTTCTTGACCAACAAAAATATTCTTAGATAAGTGTAGATGTTCTATTTGTAATATCGAAAGAATAATCGCACATGTAAATCATGACGTAACTAATCTTTGAACTCATAGCACTAAGTCTGTAAATAATGTATCCACTTTGTTTTTATTTATTCATTCGGGCTGTTTATCCCGAATTTCTTAGAAATTCTTTGAAGAAGCTTTGAATTTTTTAGCAATTTTTCCTTATTTCGTTGTTTTCATTACCTTTATCCCATATGTCCTGTCTCACCTTTCATACATTGAAGATGCGGTTAATCTCATTCTCCTTAATGTAGACCGCATTATTAAGCATTATGCATCAGGAGTCGTTGACCGTTGTTATTAAAACTTAAACTAAAAAACTTTAATTGAAGCCTCAATAGCTCAACGGTAGAAGGGCCGACTTCGCTCCGTTAACGCGAGAGTCGAGCCTGACCCCCTTGGGCTATTGTCGTACCCACTCCTAGCGCAAGCTTCGAGCTTATTTGGAGGGCAATAGGAATATTAGTAATGCCTTGAAAACGCATTGCTAATATTCTTTAAAAAAAAAAAAAAAACTTGTCATACTGGTAAAGGGTACTATTTTAGGTGGAGATGGAGAGTGTACTACAGAAAGCTAATAAAGTATATTTTCTGCAAAAAAGGGTTCTTGTTCTTCTATATCTGTTGTAACGATGGTTAAATTAAAAGGTTTTTCTTTTCCTTTATACCTGTTATTTACTAAGTCAGGTTTAAAAGCTTAAGGGTATCTATACAAATTATTAAGACGCAGGCTTTCGCTTTAATCTAAAACGGTTCTTTAGCTTATGTAGTTATTTGATTGCCTATTCTGTAACTTTGCAACAAGCACGGCTCACCAAAATTAAGAAGACAGAGAGTTCTAATAAAAAAATAAATAATAATAAAGTGTTCTTATAAAATGTTTATATTGGTAATTTGTTGATTTCTTTGTTTTTCTCTTTATCTAAATTATTTTAATTATTTTAAACACAATACTGATTTTTCGAGCTCGTTTTCTGAAGGTGATAATTTCTATGTGATTATTTAATTAGCTAACAGTTTTCCGGTATTAATTTTCAATGTTATGCTGTTTAAAAATCTGTCAAGTTGTGGTTTGTTGAACCTAACAGCTTATGAATATACAAACACGTGTCAGGAAATCATTTGGAGAGAGAAGAGATGCCATGTTCGGTCAGAATAAGTCGGCTCGGAAGGATAATACTACCCTCAAAACGATGTATCTTTCCTAAGTTTTTACTTTTTTGGTTTGTTTATCCAACGAATAAAGAAAGAGAGAAAAACTAAAATGGTAATTGTTGAATTTGATAAAATATTTAGCATTTCATTACACGAGAAGTTAAGTACGTGGAAAGTCACGTTGAGATTAGTCCTAGATACTCTAAAACGTGATTTTCTAAATTTGAATGTTCATCAATATGAATGATGGAAAGGTTTTTGTGGAACATTTGATTATTTACAAGGATAGGTTTTGTTTTTATTTCGATCACTAATATCTGTAGTCTTCATGTAAGGTTTGCTTACAGATTTTTTTTTATATTACGTTCAGCTGTATTAAATTGCAATGTTTTTGTGGACAAGAAAACAATATTAGGATTCTTAATTTAAATAAATTAGTATTTATGGCATGTTTGTTCCATTTTCAATTTTTAATTTTATTTTCTGTTAAATATAGTTTGGTCAAGATAGATAAAAACGATTAAAAACGTGAAGCTACTAAAACGACGAGCATTAAATTTAGATTAGAAATTTAGAACGATAGTCACAAATTTGGTTTTAGCTAATCATATTATTTATAATCATTAAAAAAATCTGCCATGCTGCGTAAAGGCACTGACTTCTGTTACAGATAAAATATTTATTCTTAGCTTTTTAGTTTTTAAGTCGGTATTGTTTTTCTAAAAATACTTGTAATCTGTAAAGTGAACGTGTAAAGAACACTAGAAAGCATAATTAGGAATTTTGTTTGTAACTAAACCTTTTGCAGAAATTTCTGTAAGATTTAGAATAAATTTTTCTTTAGGTCATTCCGAGCCGAATCTATCTATAGATATGGAATGGATGTTTGTTTTATGCAAAAACTACTGGACAGATTTGGATGAGATTTGGTACACACATAGCTTATTACCTGGATTAACATATAACATATATACGGGAACTCAACAGATTTCGTGGCATTATCACAAAACTACATAACGCGAGCGGAGCCGCGAGCACAGCTCGTTGCTCATATTTTAAGGAGCTTTATTTTATTTATATAAAAAGATCTTGACAAATTACCTTACGAACTGTGAGCTTCATATTACTGAATCGGGATATACATACAACAATACAATTTTAAAGCGAGTTTTTATGTGTAAAGGAGTCGATTATACAATGATGGAAAGATTTCGTCAAAATTATTAATATAAATATTATCTGCAGAACAAACGGTGGGATAATTAGTAGACCTTGAATCCTTCCTAATCTATTATGTTATTCACACTTTTTAAATGTTTATATACACGTATGGAATTGGCAATGGAATCAAAGCAAAATTGCATAGCTGATCAACCGATTAAATTCGAACAGCTTACACATTTCTTGTTTTGTAAATGGCGTAATCCTAGAAGCATTATTTTAAATTAAAATTAAAACGAATAAGATCACATCGTTTTAGTATTGACTTTCTTTCCTAGCATTTTTTAGAGTCTGCTTCTTATTGCTAATGTGACAAATATTATATTGCCAGGTTGATTTGACTAGTTTTTAAATACAGCGCTTAACATTTGAGCGTCATATTTTATTGGTGAAATACTTAGTTACTCATTACAATACGTCTTTCAATTCACCTCGATTACCTTCTTTGATAGTTGACACGGTTCAACAATCTAATGACTTTCTGAGGCATGTTGGAAAGGTTCATATATGGGCGTAGCGAAGTAGGTGTTAGTAGCTTAGGAGGGTAGCTGCCTTCCCTAGACCTTGCTAATTACTGGGAAATACACCAATTAAATATATATTTTTTTATATGTATAAGCCAGCGCTTGGCTGTTATCATACCAGATGTGTAGTGGTGATACAGCCTAAGGTGGAGCGCGCTTTCCTAGAAGTCTATTCACTCTAGATTTGAAGGTACCTATATTGTAGGTAGTTGGGAAGACCGAAGTCAGCAGGGTATACCATGCCTTTGCGGTGCGTATCAGGAACGAGGAAGCAAAGCGTTTCGTACGTGTTTTGGCCACATCCACTATGTAGGGATGCAGGCCCTTAATGTAATATAATGCAATTTGAACTTTTTAACTTATAAAGATTTTTTTTATGTAAGATGGGGCAAAATGTATTCTAAATCGCGCTGTTGTGGATTTCCAGACATCGAGGTGGTATGGATGGAATTTAGAGTTTTGTCGCGATGTCCGATGGTGAAATTCTACCGGCGGGATCAATCCAAATAATTCCTCAGAACATTCCCCGTGATATATGCGACAGATGCAGAGTGATCCGACATCTAGAGATGTCGGATCACTCTGCAAAATCTAATGCCAAAGGATCAAGCCGATCGGGAAGGACTTGATCGTCGACAATTCGAGCCGCTCTACGTTGGATGCGGTTGATTGGAAGTAGCTGGTACTGGGGAGCTCCCGCCCAGAGGTGAGAGCAGTACTCCACATGCGGTCGAATTTGCGCCTTGTAGAGCTTTAGGCGATGAGCCGACGTGAAGTAGTGCCTCGCCTTGCTGAGCACACCAAGCTTTTTAGAGGCCAATTTGACCTTTCCTTCCAACTGATGTGTAGTGGTGATACAGCCTAAGGTGGAGCGCGCTTTCCTAGAAGTCTATTCACTCTAGATTTGAAGGTACCTATATTGTAGGTAGTTGGGAAGACCGAAGTCAGCAGGGTATACCATGCCTTTGCGGTGCGTATCAGGAACGAGGAAGCAAAGCGTTTCGTACGTGTTTTGGCCACATCCACTATGTAGGGATGCAGGCCCTTAATGTAATATAATGCAATTTGAACTTTTTAACTTATAAAGATTTTTTTTATGTAAGATGGGGCAAAATGTATTCTAAATCGCGCTGTTGTGGATTTCCAGACATCGAGGTGGTATGGATGGAATTTAGAGTTTTGTCGCGATGTCCGATGGTGAAATTCTACCGGCGGGATCAATCCAAATAATTCCTCAGAACATTCCCCGTGATATATGCGACAGATGCAGAGTGATCCGACATCTAGAGATGTCGGATCACTCTGCAAAATGCAATGCCAAAGGATCAAGCCGATCGGGAAGGACTTGATCGTCGACAATTCGAGCCGCTCTACGTTGGATGCGGTTGATTGGAAGTAGCTGGTACTGGGAGCTCCGCCCAGAGGTGAGAGCAGTACTCCACATGCGGTCGAATTTGCGCCTTGTAGAGCTTTAGGCGATGAGCCGACGTGAAGTAGTGCCTCGCCTTGCTGAGCACACCAAGCTTTTTAGAGGCCAATTTGACCTTTCCTTCCAACTGACCGCGGAACTGAACGACGCTCGAAATGTCAACACCAAGTATTCCGATACTAGCTGTGGCAGCCAGGGGAGTGTTCACAAAACGAGGAGATACGACAAATGGTGATTTTTTAGTGGTTAACGCGCAAACTTGTAAACTTGAAGGAAGTACTCATTTTGCCCCCTCTGGACCCTAAATTAAGATTTTGCCCCCCTTAGGCCAAGTGCTGGGTGCTGGGCACACCCTGGCCACTGTTAAGAGCTTGTCTTTACCGTCGGAACCGACGGAACCTTCACCCATAGAGGTTGATGGTAGGCCAGCTACCACTACCCCAGAACTTTACACGTTTTAATGTTGACTAAAACAATTTACTTCGTAATTTTTTAACTAGTTTCTTGTCATAAAATATACCTATTTCTATAACAGATAACTGCAAAAATTTAATCCTGCTCAATATAATAAATTTGAAACTTTGTGTGTTCGATATCTGGATGTATAGATGTTTATTACTCAATCACGCAAAATAGGCTGAACGGATTTGGATGAAATTGGCACAGATATAGATTGTTAACTGGATTAACACAATATTTACTTTTTATCCCGGAAACTTGTTAGGTTCCAGTGGCATTAACAGTAAAGGTGTCTGATTAAGAATCGTTATTCAGGTGGGCGAAGCAGCGTGCAAAAGCTAGTACTTTAATAAAGATTTTTTTGGAAAGTTAATATGTTTTTAGTTTAAATATATAATTGAAAAGTTCCACAAACACATTTATTATTTTGATAAAAATAATCCAATTTTTTATAATAATAATAATTATTATTATACACTACAAGTAAACTTTGATCATAATACGCTTGACGTAGTTTATGATAATTCATAAGTAGATAATTAGATTTATTTATGAAGACCTCGCCTTTTAGCACAATGAATAACTTAAATCGTGTATTGTAATACGAGTGCGTTACGATCAGTGAGGAAGCCGGCGGATCGGCTATGTATATGTAGGGTATTTCGGCTCAGATAAGCATGCAGGAGGCGAGTCGATGCTTGCAGAGGTCAGTATTGACGTCAATGAGTCACGTGATCGCGCACCGATACCCTGGTAACTACGAGCGCGGAATCGCCGATGCCAAGTGCGACGATCGTTGTCCGTTGGCAATGCTATGCGATGCACGGAAACAGCGGCAGCGTTAGTTAGTGGCGCCTGCGTGGACTCGGAATTAACTAAGCGCCACCGATTATATTAAAAAATTATAAACAAATATGACCTTCCGATTGAATAAACGTATTTTATGCATATTTTTTTTTGCATATAAAATATTATGTATTTAGCAGCGTTTATATTTACACTTCGATCATTAAATATAAATAAAATTTAAGTGTGCGTTTGCGACGTTAAAATAACTGCATTTTTTAATGCATTTGAAAGTACATAATTACATATACGGCAATAAATTAGGTATAATTAGGTACACATATAGTACATAAAGCAAAAACCAATTTAAATTTTAAAATTGTTATCAAGTTATTTTTAGGTAGTTATTATTATACTGTTTGTCTTTTTGTCTGTTTGTTCCGCTAGTCTCCCAAATGTTAGGATTTATACAGATTTTCACTAACACATAGCTGATGTTTTCTGGATTAACTTGGCTAATTTTATTTAGAAAATAAAATAGGGTTCAGTGCAATGTTAATATACTAAACAACAATTCTGTAGACCACGAGAGCGTTTTACACAATGGAGGCTTTATTAATTTGTTTAAAATTTTTGTGTCTATGCCACATACAATTTTATTTATTATATAAATTGGAACGGTTCTTAATATTGGTAAGCCGAATAACGTAGAACAATCAAATTATTAAAGTCTCAATAAAACTATACAAAGACAAAACACATTATTTTGTAATTCAAATATAATTCTATTTTTTGCTTTTATCATGTCTGAGAGCATATATTATAAAATAATTGTTTCGCTAGTGGTATAGGGTGGATGATAGAAGACGTTTTTTCAGTCGTTTGTGTATCATATAAATGCAATATTTTTATAGCTTCTAAAGTGCAGCAAAATTATAACAGGCGCTTTACACAAAAATATATCGTGATCGATCGTATCCTTAATGTTCTGTAATGAGAGTTTGTTTTACTTTTTCATTCGATATATTAATGATTTTAAAAATATATTTGTTATTTAAATAAATAAATAAACGCTACACAATCAACGGCCCCCATTAGGATAGTTATATCCTGTGTCGGGGGTCCCGAAACATTCACAATGGCAAGGACAAACACACCCAGACCGGAAAACATGACTGTACGATTAATACAAACATCTGCTCCGAGCGAGAATCGAACCCGCAACCGTTTAAATGTATCATTCCCAGTTTATATTATAATTTTAGACTTATGCTTGTGATTTTTTAAATTTTATAATTAACGGTTGATTGTGGAACCCACTTCCAAGCGATAACACATCCGTTTGTATTTTCCAATAATTTTATATTCTTCTTCTTTACAAAAATACTCGTATATTCACATATAAATAATAATAAGTTATATAACGATTATTTCAGTACTAATAAATTTAAAAAAATAAAGCATTGTTAATGAATTTGAAAAAGGATCCTTAAGAAACATTCAAAATATTAAAAAAAATATATATAAATAAAAGGCATAAAAGCTTTATATGGAAAAAATATTAAGCATATTATGAAATGTTTTTTCGCCGGTTCATCTCAAATCTAAGGGCGAACCAGTAACTGATTGGATAAGAGCAATTTACTTATCAAGAGTTAACGATTATTATCAGATGTTTTGTGATAACAACCCGGACCGACAGCTTAACGTGCTCTCCGAGGCACGAACCTACCTTATTCCTAATGTTTAAATTTGATAAAAAAAAATCAATTAATTTCCACACATTAAGTTATTTTGTTTATATGTTAATAATTAGTTTAAAACTTGTGATACTTTCATATTTCAAATTTCATTTACTGCTGATTCATTATAATTGGAGGAATCAATGAGTGTGTAATTGAATAAAGTTTTGTCTCGTTTAAAATGAGTTACACCAATACACACTTGGCAAGAATATTTATATATATATATATATATATATATACATTACTGGCTAATTGATATAACTAAAAAAATTAATATAATACAAATTTGCTACGTATTTTTAATGAAAACTCGGGTATATTTGCAATGACAGACACACTACGTAAATCATACTATAGTAGCTTTGATTTACGTCGTAATCGTTAAAATTTATTCTTGGAAAATACGTCGATATGGAATAAAAATGTGGGTTTTTCAGAAACTATTGTTTTGGGTTTAGTGTGACGTTATTCATTATGTAATATCCATTTTTAATAATTTATCAAAAATGGAAAAAATACATACATACCGTATGTGTTTACGTTATTATTAAAATTAATAAGTTCTTTTTCTACCTTGATGAAGTTCGCTTTTAGTTCCTGGTACGAGGGAGAAATGTGCCCGATTCTCTCCCGGTAAGAGGGCACTCATTATCTCACTTTACCACCCGGTAATCTAGCAACCAGCGGCATGCAGTAGCATATTTATCCCTCGTACCCGACTAAAAGCGAACTTTTAAAAGGGCCAAAATTTTGGCCCAACGGATCGAAATTTTAACCGAAGATGCCTGGTAAGCTACCACCGTGCGTTGGTGCAGAATTCGTGAAGTGTCTGCTCGTCAGCCACATTTCGAGGTCAGCCAGCGCATAACCAGTTGTATCTAAAGGGCCGGCTACGCACCTACGAGTCCTCTGGTGTCGCAGATGTTTATGGGCGGCGTTAATCGATTAACATCAGGTGAGTCTCCTGCTCGTTTGTCCCCCGGACAAAAAATTTAATAATATATTTTTCTTTTAAATAATAGATGTAGATCAAATTAAAAGTAGACCGACAGGACGCCGGTAAAAATGGTTAAACGAAGTAGACTTATCATGCGATGATATAACAAGCGCACTCAGTACGACATGATTCGATGGTAACAGCCTGCTGGTCACCGAAGTGCATACACGCTTGATGATGATGAAGATGTCACATTGTTGAGAAAAGGCTAGGTAGCCAACCAAACCATTCTATAATTTTTTGGTTTGAAATCCTTATTATCATTTGTAGGTATACATTTGTAGGTACATAGGGCACTTTAAAACTTAGGTAACGAATTATGAAACTCTTTTAGGGTAAAAATAGTCAGAACTTTACCCTCCATAACATTATACAATTAAAAATAGCCTATAATTCTTGACTATATTTATATATACATAATTCTAATGTACGTGGGTATGTATGGGTAATATGAAATTGTTCTGTCTCATGTCGAAAGGCTGGTTTATATTTATATTTTTTTCATCTTCATGGTAAAGCATCTTCTTATGAAAATAGGCTTTTATATAAATATTTATCGATACCATTTTGAGCTTACTGTTTCTGGTACTGTCGTTATTATGGGGACATAATAATTATGCATGTTATTGCATATTAATGCATGTTGCCCTGCAGGTACTGTATGACATACGTTCGAGAAAATTTTGCTACAAATGTAACTCAGACAAAATCTGTCGAAAGTCTCGAAAGAAGTCGATCTCTACACAATAATAAAAGCAACATCATCACAATTGCTCCATAGGAGCCGAATTTATCGTCTAACATACACAAAAGAGAATCATAAGAATTGTTAACCACTTCACACTATAAAACCAAAAGTTATAATCGAAAAATATATAACATAGTTCACTTTAAACTAGGGTCCGACCGAAACTGGTTTTTCAGCCGAAACCGAAACCGAAACCGAACTTTCGGCCTCCCTCTCAGTTTCGGCCGAAACCGAAACCGAAAACCGAAACTTTTAAAAAATATTTGAAATTACGTTTTTTTTTACTGAAATTTTAATTTCAAGTTTTTTTTTTACATTTATTTGCATGTATACATTCGTAGTCAACTAATTAGGAACGGAAAATAATTTGGTTAAAAAATTTTTTAAAAGAAAAATTTAAAAAAAAAATATGTTAAAAGGTTTATTTTATGAGATACTGTTTGTTGTAAAGTATACTATTCAATGGTGTGTACTTTTTCGAAGCTAAGAATATTTTAATATAGTTTATTTAAAAATAAATCTCTTGCATCGAAATTGCTCATTTACTGACTGACCATCTCATTAGGGACAGCAAGAGTTAGTGTTTTATATTCGATTTTTAATAAATAAACCTGAAATACAAAGGCGTAAAGCTTTTGTATTTTTATTTGGCGTCATTCTTTAGTTTATAGTTTTAATTAATATCACAATTTATTATTTAAACATGGGTCTCTTATTTAAGTTGTGAAACGACAAAGCGAAAACAATTTTATCTCAACGTAAATGGCCATACCGTAAAATAGCTTATCATTTGATTTGCACCAAAAGTATGGTTTTCAACGCTTTGCAATATTTTCAAACCTATAAAACTACTGAAACTGTGTACCTAGAAAGAAATTTAGATCGCAGACTGGTAATAGCTTTAAAAAAGTTCCCTTTGTAGGCTCTGTAATTATTAAAAGACAAATATTTGGACTAGAACTTAGTGGCGAAGTAACATTAGTGGCGCTTTAACACGAAAACGATCCAAAATATACTTCACTGTTTATTAAACGATTCCTAGCCGGTGAACTACGTCAGTTTTAGATTGGCCTGCCAATAGCCTAGACATGAATTCTTTGGATCATTTGGACGCAAATAAGCAATACCATGTCAACCCACACGAATGTAATTTCGAGAAAAACGCGTTTGAAAATTTTTAACAACTTGCTTTATATGAATTTTTTTATGTATTGGTCAAGTTTTTGGCAATTTCAGATTTATGTAAGTTATTTGCTTATTTTCACAAAAAATAAGTATACAAACTGCATATTTCGTTTAAAATATAACCCAAAACGTTTAACATAATACATAAATTGTATGATTAAAAATGGTTTTTTAGGAGTTTAAAGCTTAAAATCCTACAAATATTAAAGAAAAATGTTCTTCAGCCATTTACCAACTAACGAAACGTGTCATTATTTGATGCTAATTTTTAATAGAAAGCGTTACTTTTTAAATGAATTTAATATAAATCTACATTTTTCTTAAGTGTCCCTAATTACTTGTCCAGAGTTATATTAGCACGAAGGAGAAGTAAAGTTGAATTTTAATAGTTGTTATTTTTAATTACAATCCATTCCAATAATTGTTTATTCTATTAAGGAAACATTGGTTAAATGATCAAGATCAGATCAACATTAAAAAAACGTAATAAAGACTTCATGTAAACTGAAATTACGGAAAATATAAATAAATGTTACTTATATTATACCAATGTCCCTAATTAGTTGACCACAACTGTATATAATATAGACAGTTAAATAAAATAAAAACTAAAAATTCATTAAAGTTATAACCATTTTTTTGTCATGAAAATACAGGACTTACTATTAGGAGTAAACTTAAAAACACAATTTGTAGTTAGATATACTAGGTACATAACTAACTAGTAATATGTTGTGTTCACAATATTTTAAAGATCAATCTAAATACTTATTTCTGGAGATTTTTTGGCCACGTCAGCGAGCGGTCACGAGTTAGCTGCGAAGTTTACCGAACAACGCACGAAAACTCACGAACACTCGAGTTTCGGCGAGCCGAAAGTTTCGGCTATATTTTGGCCGAAACCGAAACTAAAGCCGAAACTAGATTTTTGGCCGAAACTGGCCGAAACCGAAACCGAAACCGAAATTTCGGTCGGTCACTACTTTAAACATTAAATTTTTTTGTGTAACATTTTAACGAGTAAAAAAATTGAGTACACTTTCACTTTCCCACGATTTTAGTGAAAATTAATGACATCTTAAAAGTAAGAATTATAGCACTTGCTTTCACTCCCTTTACAATTTAAGAACTTAGAAGGTATTTTATTTCAATTTTATTACAATACCTTTTTCACCACAGCTTCGGATCTTTCAATCCGTTATAAATTTTACTGTTCCCGTTGATAACAAGTTTTTTGAACGCATAAACGACCTCTAAGGTAGATTAAATTAAGAATCGTCATTAAGAAGCCGGTCATCGAATTGATTCATTATGAGAAACGATTAGAATGTGTAGTTGTTCCCTGCCTGTAGTCACGTAGGCTTTTCGGCACAGAAAAGGCACGTGCCCTACGTTAATGGTCAGGTTTTATGCAATCGAGCCTACGCGCGAGCTAGATTAACACAAGCGTCATGAATCACGACTTCCATTATTGCTAAAGAAATTGCGTATGCACTAGGAAATATATTATTTATGAAAAGGGTTTTACCAGTAAATTTTAAACAAATTAAATAATTGTATATGTAGCTAAACTACGATTACTATACAAATATGTATATTTATGTATTTCTGCTAATATAGTTAATTCATTTTAATATGCAGATTAACTAGTATAATTACTTAGTACTTAATACCGTATCTACTATCAATCTGCATAACAAAGAAAATTACATCGTTTAATCGCGGAAAAGAGAAAATTATATTAAAGATTAAATATTCTGCTGTGCTCTGATAATAAATCTTTCTTTTTTTCGTTCTATATGCACTTTTCTCACTGTAGTTCTTGCTATCACTTTTCTTGATTACGTTAAATATAGAAATGTCTTCGTAATTTTAAAATGTATGTGATATGGATGTTCTAACGTTTCTAAGCAATTAAATAATTTAAAATTTTATATAAAATTAAAGTGATAGGTACCACGTTTGTTTTCCAAAGTAACGCCAAAGTCTTACGATTGTGTGATTTTGATTTTAATTGAATTTAAAAGGTATATAATACCATAGTGATTAAGGTATCTTTATGTTTTGCGTTAGGCTAAATTAATATTAGACAAGTTACCAACTTAATAAAAGAAATAAATATTATATATAGAATTATTTCAATCGATATTTCACGAAGAAATTAAATCTTGAAAACAAAAACTGATGACAAACTCATGAGATTTTTTGCATAATACTTTCAAGAGTTCTAAAATGATACGTCAATTCGAAACGACATGATCAATTATCACGGTTAATGATTTATTGATTTTTATCATTGCGGAATAACATTAGGGGCAGTGTGATTTTTCTATGATTAGCGTTCCCATTAGACTTTGATAGTAATATTTACGAAAACCGATTAATACAAAGCGTACGTGACTGAATTCAACTGTGTCAACAGTTAATGATCGGTGGGCAAGTCTAATCGTAAATTAATTAATTTTTAATTTTGTATCAATATACTTAGTTTTTCCTCATATCGTCGCACAACCCAACAATCGCAAGGGGGCACTTGTGCAAATGTTACGGGTTGAATATACCGAAGTTGGTTCTCAATCGTTATGTCTGGTATTTACGTAATGTTATAAACTTATGAAATTAATTAAAGAAATTATCGTAAAATTATTTATCGTAAGTCTCTGCCATTTTTCTCAATATATTTGAATTTTGAAAGATAATGGTATTACATTAACCGCTTTACATTGCTTTGGTAAGAATACAAAAAAAAATAGAGATTCATATACATAACTGAGGGCTGAAAAATAAACATGTAATATGTTTCTTTTAAATCAATATTAATCACTTTCTACATAAACTTAGTAAGACATATTTATATACACTATATAATTATGTTTTGAGATGCCAAATGTTATTTATTTTTCATAAATTCTTGCTTAAAATATTTCGCTGGGTTTGATTATTGGGAATGATATTTTTTGGTCATTGGTATATAGATATTGGCATTGGTAGACGTATGTCTAAATTAATAATTTAATTTAAAATAAAATAATTAGTTATATTTAAAACATTTTCATCATTTATTTTGTACTAAAGAGAGATTCTATTTATTAAAAAAACCTTGTTATAAAACTTTATCTTATTTTTTGTTGTTGTCAAATACACATATGGTGCGCCTGATGGCGAGCAATCACTGAAACCTGTAAACATTTGCATTACTTGAAGTATCATTGCGCAATGCCAAGCCAAGGGATAGGATAGTGAAGGGATGAGAAGGGACAAAAGGAAGGGAGCTGAGGGGTGGGATATTGGGCCCCCGGTGCTCTCACTGATGGCAAAAAACGCAACAGTACTCTGTTATTTTATGCTGATTTTCTACGAGAGGATAGTACATAACTCTACGATTACTAAACATATACATATTTTATATTTATGTATAACTTATGACTGATAAAAATAAGTAGTACATTACTATAATAATTACTTTATATTCGTTGTTATAATTTGATAGAAAAAATGATGTCATGTCCGAAAACGGAATCAAGTATTTTATAATTTCCGGAAAGTAGCCTGAGATCGTTAAATTATACGGGAATAATAAGTCTTCGTCTGAACGCATACACTTGGAGATTATTTATTATAAACGATACACTATAAATTTTGATGTCGCATTGTTTGAGTGTTGCTAGTGTAGGGTAAAGGCCAACGCTCAGGACCTCGGACTGAGCTAAGAATGCAGACGTTCGGGGTAAACGGACTTAAGTCCGAAGATGTATTATTCAGGAGGTGCACCATTGACCCCATGTATCTGATTTCGATTACAGCGATCGGAGTTTCTTTTAATTAAAATATTCGTACCTTTTGCGAATTTGAATGTACATCGTGGAACTTCTTACATTAGAGAAAAAAAGTTTATTTAATAGCATTAAATATTTATTCTTTACATGATATGCTATGTAATTTTTAAGTATTATAAAAAAGTCCTCATGTTTTTATCTCGCCGCCTATCAAATTATTTTCCTCAAAACAACTCGTACCTTACACATCAATCATAAAAGTCATATATTTTTAGGTTTGCGTTTTATCAACCACAAGGTTATAAATTAAAACAATTTCGGAAAGTACTTATGAAGGTTAACTGTACAAGATTATATTATGGCAAAATATAGTTGGTATATAATTTCATAATATACATAAGTAAATAAGCGCTACATGTTTAATTGTGGTATAAATAAACACGATAAATTATTGTCGCAAAACTTTTTAATTTTTTATACCTACTCTTCAGTTCGAGTATACACTTTGTTCATTATGATCGGTAAGATGTACAGCATTGTTAAAAATATATTATATATGTAGTAAAAGAAAATACTCAAAAATTACAAAATAGACGAAAGGCTCTGTCGACACGTTTCTAGTTCCATATTATCGGCTTTTGACTAAATGCATTCTTCTTCTTCCTAGCATTATTCCCGGTATTACATTTAACCAGGGTCTGCTTATTTCTCTTATTTTCCGAATTTGAGAGGTTACTAGTTTTTACACAGCTTTTCACTAAATTAAAATACTATAAAACATTAATATTGTCTACAACAGATGTATGTGCTGGGTAAAACAAAGTCACACATGGTACCGACCCCAATTATAGAAAATATTTATTTTTTGGTTTTTAGTTTTGCAGTCGTTATTTTTTTTTGTATTATTTCTTATTTCATTCTATTAAGTACTGCTTATTTTTTCTTATTTCATCTATTTGCTGCCCGTAAAAAATTAATTAATGATTGAAAAGTCTTACGAAGGCAAAACACGCAATTTTGCTTACTGGAGTGGTAGTTTTATTAAATTATTTCGATTTTAAAACCAAAAATTACTGAAACGATTTTGACGAAACTTCTATGAGACCAAATTGATACGGTAAATATAAAATAGATTAATTAAAAGGATTGGTATTTTTTCTTGAAATTTAAATAGGACCAAACGGGAAGCATACCTTTCCAGCAATAAAATCCATCCAATCCATTCGTTCATAAATGTACCAAATTGACAACTTCTTCCTTTTGAAGTCGGTTAAAAAGAGTGATAGGTTAGTGATTGGGGTTAAACCATAGGTTAGATCATTATTGGGTGTGACAGCAGTCAGCAGTGGGTTCAAATATAAAATGATGAGCGTCCGACTCACGGGTCTAGCGCGTGCCGCGAAGGCGTCCTGCGTACTCTTTTATATTATGATATATATTAAGAGTTATTAATTACAAATAACTGTTGTACTTTTACATATCCATATAAAGCTTAGAAATAAAAAAATCAATGATTTTAATAATTTCTCGAGTTTCGATCTCAACATAAGGCATCAATGACTCTCTGAAAATCTAATGTTAATTGTTGATATTCATAGCTCCAACTAAGATGAATATGATGTGTGAACGGCTTAAACGTAACGTGTCTAAGTGTACTGTCATTATATAATTTAACATAACGACTAACGTCTGTAAAAACTTGGGCTATTATTAAGATTAAAGGATATTATATACGTGGGTGGTCGCCTTTGTGGGCGACAACAGTACGAACAATCGGTCACAACGAGAGCGCGTGCTAACGACGCCCCCGAGTCGCTTGCGCATCGCTTCAATCACAGCCATTGTAACCACTTATATACCCATTAACAGAGTTGGTTTAATGATTAATCTATTTATAATACAGATAAATTGACGATATCAATAGCGTCATCAAACTTTTCACTCACTTTTTTTCGACTTTTAACTACTATACATTGTACAAGTCTTGCAATATTTAAATTCGAATATTGATAATTCTTCTTCTCGAATCAGATTAAAATCTGTTTAATTTGAATTTAAAAAAGCATTTATGTATTTGTACATTTGGCTGTCTACGAAATTTGTTGGATAACAGGAATTTATTGCAGTAATTTATATGCTGACACAGTTTTTATATATAATTGTATGTATTTCATATAACTTATTTTCCTTAGTATTAAAAAATGTGTCACGATAAAATTATAATTCTTAGCGATCTCAGTGCTTTTATTTCAAATATTCAAATACTAAAATTTGCATTTCTGGGCCGAATTATGGAAATTGCTCATTTAAAATTAGTAGTAGGCATAAAGAGATTTCATGCAAAGGGTATGTTTTGATTTGCAAATAAAGTCAAAATTAAAATTCTTCAGTCTTTGACGTATTTGAAAGTAGGTACTTTGAGAAATCATGCTAAGCTAGATACACATGCTCGAGATTTTAATAGGATAAGCTAATTCTGTAAGAAATTCAGTATCTTTTGTTCAGCTGATTTTATTAAAGGATTTTTTAAAGAATTAATTTACTTAATTTATTTTATTTAATTCGTAGTCCGTGAATGTTTTTAAATTATTTGCTAGTTTTAAAAATTTAATTAAGTAATCGTAATATTATACATACTAATTTCGAAAAAAAATAATTATATATTATATAAGTTTAATTCAAATAAAAAATATATAAAATGAAATTTAATTTAAAACTATAATTTTCAATATAAGATTATCAAGTTATGTAGCTCACCAAAAAAATATTGGCTCAACACAATATTACTTATTCGATATCCTTACTTTAGGAATCCAGTGTGTACTTGGTCTGTAACTCTGGGGTCAACCGCCCCAGTAATCATCTACATTTGATTATCACAGTGATTGTCCGTGGGTAGTATTTTAAGAAGTTGTTATTAATATTAAAAAGTTCGTTGCTGCATATTCAGTGCGACCTCGGCCACGGACCGGTCATCTGACGAGTCACCGACGTACATGACTGTGAAAGTTAGCATTCTAGATTTTTGGGCAACCCCTCACTAACATAGGCATAGGGCAGGAAGTTTTCAGACTACTAATTAACATCAAAATTAGGGAAGTGTCTTCATAAAACCATTCGGATTCTGTATTCTGATATTTTTTAGTAATTATGAATGTAACGCATATATATATATATATATCATATTATACTTCTGTATTGCACATAGCTAGTGACGTCTATATAAGGCTAATATCGAAATGTAAAAGATGTAATAAAGGTTACATATTTTATCATAAGTTACTCGTACATATACCCACGCTGAATGACGTTGCTTTCAGTCTTTGACTCCTGACAGACCACGTTGGGTTCAATGGTCTACGGGTAAAAAACTATAAGCGACGGCTATGAATTATTCTACCACATAAATAATAATAAATATTAACACTGACCACACAAGAATTCTTTGTACAGGGAAAATGAGAAACGAAAACCCTGGGATCAATTATATTAGAGATATTCAGGGGTTTCTTTAAAATGTTTCCTTATAGGATTTTTTTACAAGAAACGAATGTTGAGCACCTATAAAGATGATAACAATAATTTAAAAAATTACATCTTAGGTCACGCATCCTAATAAAATCATGCCATAAAAAAGTAAGGAATTTATTTCTGTTAATTGTAATTAACATATGGTAATTGATAATTTAATAACATTACAATTCTGTAAGTTGATTAATGTAATATTACGAAATATACAATTTCTTGAAAGTCGAAATGGCTTTTAATATAATAATTGTTATTCAATATTATAAGTAGCCCAATAATGTTATATTTTTTAGTTAAACATACACTACAATATAATTTAATATGGGTATCCAGTTTAAAAATATATATATTTTTTTTAATGAAACAAATCGTATGCCGAGTTAGTAAGAAAAATCACAAAGTTTTTTTTTTAATTGAAAAGAGCTTCGTTATTCACCCTTTTAAATTTTTTTTTCGCGACGTAGATTCATTAAAATTGGTAGCTCAGGTGAGTAGGTAAGTAAGTAGATATAGTTACTTTATTTATAATATTAGTCATAGTATATATTATATTACATACTATAAGAATAATGTTAATTAAATTAGTCTTGATTTCAAGACCCATCTATCTAAGTCTAGTGGTTTTTAATAAAGTTTCCTATGTATTCAGCATCCTATCTGTGTGTCAAATTTCACTGAAATTCATTTACCCTATTTTGCGTGACCCTAACATCCAAACATAAAAACTTTCATATTTATAATATATAATATGATTCATCGTAAGTTATTTACATTCCTATTATACATATCTGTTTTCGCTTGTTCGTTCGAGGACGCAAACGTATATTATATCGTAAATACAGAATGTAGATGATGAGAAAATATTCTAAATATTTCATTGTTACATCACTCGGATCTACGGACTTACCTGTTGTTTATCGTTGTGTACCATCTCACGCATACTTATTGTCTTATTACTATAGTCAATATAATCAATTGTCTTAACGGCCCGCCCATGTTGATGCTTTATTAAGAACACTAGGTATATTCAATGATATGATGTTGAATAAACTGTTGAATAAATTTTTGGAAAATTTGTTATCGTTGACCTTTATTATTGTAGGATACTCACCATAAAATAAAAATGTCAAGTTTATTGTACGTCCTTTAAATTAATTCGTATCTAATATCAATAACAATTCCTGAAGTACAGCAAAAATAAAAATTTTAAAAGATTTTTTAATGGAAAAAAAAAACTTGAAGAGGGTGAAGTCGGGGATAAAAGTTTTTATCGGGAACCATATATTTCTATAAAAATTTTTCAAAAGCAAAAGCTAGTTATTTATGCATGATAAAATGACCGCTCATATGACTGTGTGTAAATATAGTGGTTAAATCGTTACGAAAATATTGTCTAATCTGTTCGTTGACATTGCAATTAAATCCACTATTATGTTCTTAGAGTATCGTTGTTTAAATGTTTACAAAGAATATAAATAAATTTACTTTTCATAATTGTTTTTTTCCATCTGCGGGTTATTTTCCAAAGGCCACTTTAAATATTTAGGAAAACTAACAAAAGCTAATAATATCGTATATAATATTATAAATGAGATATTGAGGTTGTTGTTGTGTTTGCGACATTTTCATGCATAAGCTGATGTACCGATTATAATTAGTTTTGTGCCTAATTAATAAAAGGGACCAAGACTGTTAAAGGGTAGTATTTGTCGCGAAAACAAATCTAAAAGCGCGTGAAATAGGTGATGAAACTGTCTTTGAGGAATTAATTATTTCTATATTGTTTTAAATATAGCTCACTAAAAGTCGTTATTAACTTGAGTGAAGCAGCAGGAAGAAGTATGTTAATAAAATGAAGGTTAGAAAAATGAAAGACCTGTCAATAACCTGAAGTTTAAAAATAAATAAAGAGGTCAACTCTTTATTTTTTTTTTAAATTTCAGAATTTTTACTGTCAACAAATATTACATAAAGTTGTTACAGTAAAATTATACGCATTGCTAGTCAGTTTCGGTTGTTGAGCCCGCATCAATACTAAAGTTTCAAAAAAACATGAACAACAGTTTTTTTTTGCTGTCAACCGAGATCGTCTTATAAACAATTGATATTCCTAGTATTTGGAGATGCTCGAAAGATTTAAGATTCTAAGCTATGAATTATGCGGAGAATATCAGTCTGCGTCAAGTGGCTTTAGGCGCGTATCATCATAAAGGTCATCTTTAGGGTTGGCATCAACAAATTCCTAATTATTTTATAATATATATCATCTTGGACATTTGTATCTATAATTATGTACTTATTTCTTTACTTAAAATTAGTTATAGTTTGTATAGTTAGTAGTTTAAAGCCGCGTGTAAACCCTCTTAACAAACCTATTCAAAAAGACCTATTAGGCAAGCTTCTCTCAAAGATCATTTAAAAATGCTCCATATCTTAATATAAACAATACGTTTTAGTGCAATTTTTCCGTTTTTTTTTGTCAAAAAATATTTGTTGTAAAAAAACATCTGATTTTCTTTATCTCGGAATAGAAAAGTAATAATTAATTGGATAACATTTTTATAAAGTTATTGTGATTGAATTAATTATATTTACTGTACTTCTAAAGTGTATAATTTTATTACGAACTTAATAAATTGTTGTTTTAGATAAAATTAGCAACATGAAACAGGTATCTTATATATATATATATTTTTTTGTGAGATTTTTTGTACGATAAGATTAATTTTTAGTATGAGAAAATTACAGAAATATCTTGTATGAATGTGTGAAAAATCTTGTTTTTAATGTGTGCTACTTGTTTTATGTGAGAATAGTATAACATGTAAAAAATGTTGGCAGTAATTTCGTTTAATAGCTGACTAATTAGTATCAATAAAATTAACACGACCACGCCAAGAATAGCGAACACCTTAGCGGCTGTTCAAATCTTTTGCCTCGAAAACATACGTTAAATAAGTGAGGCCAAAGGCTTCTTATTAAGTTCTTACCAATATTCTGAACAAACTATCAATAATATAATATACTTTCGATAAAGAACAATGTCATTTCAGTTCTTACGAAAGCATTTGATTGTGTTTACTGATGTGATTTTTTCACAAATCTCCTCCTGCGAAGTCGGACCATGACTTTAGAAGTCATTCGGACCAGCTATTCTTGGACTAGTCGATAGTTAATAATGTGATCTAATCGTTTTGAATGTTTCTTTTCATCTTTTAATAACCAAATTACACAATATTAGTTAAACCCATCAAACATACCGATTACCTATGAACTACTTGGCTATTGACGTCATAAAAATATATCAAAGAAAAATATTAGGAAACTTGTTTTTCTTGTTTTATTTATGTTCTAATAAATAATTACCTTTCAAATTTCATTTAAAACTGGCTCAGAACTATCTGTTTTATACTTTGCTGATTTTTTATTATGCTACAGCGGAAACCGTTGACGTCACTAGGTGCGTTTCACAATCCTACGACGTAATGCGTTGCGCATCGCTACTAAATATAATAACTTAGCACATTTTCTTAGTGCTATACAAATTAAAAAAATATTTTAAAAAGTTATTATCTCGTAATTATTTATTTCGTTCACAATATTATTTTCTACATTATGAATTATGGAATTATAGATGAACAAGATTTGTTAAAACTGGCCATTAAAAGTTTTTTTTATGCATTAATTATTTTAATGAAACGACTTTGAAATAAATTGTATGTTAAGTTAATATTTAATATTTATTTACATGGATAAGATATATTTATATAATATAGTACCTACTCAAAAAAAAATTTAAGAAAAATTAGGTAGTTTGTTTTTGTTTTAATTATCTCGAGCTGTTAATAAGTTAATTGCTTTGTAGAAAAGTATTTATTTAGATTAACAAAAACAGTAATAATTTTCATATATAATTTTTTGTGAACGAATTTGGCGCTATCGAAAACCAAGTACCAAGTTATACCCAGTTGGAATCTTTAATTATACAGGCAAAAACGTCATAACCAGGAGGACAAATATATTATGTATGTGCAAGAATTTGCAAGAAATTCTTCCTTCTTGGCAAACAACTAATACTCGTAAGTTATGGGTTGCGTAATGATATTCCTGCTGTACAGCGACAAGCTAGTCACGTCCATTGCGCGCAATATGAGAAGCCCGACTCTAGTAATGACGTTAATGCATTATACGCTTTCAGAATAACCAATCTCATTTAATACTTTGAATCTATATCGGCATTGTTTTATCACAGAAAGATATCATTCATATAATAACATAAACATATATATACAAAATATTAAATACGTAATATGTGATATAGGAAATATTGAAATATTTGGTTTTTCAGCAATTGATTTGCTAAATATGAAATCTTTTGTTCTAATAAAACACTAGGTAATAATCATTGCACAGAACCAAATACATTAAATTTATTTTACTATACGTATATATCTTTGATCTCTTTGCACAGGATAGTATCCACCTAAATAAGTGTGGTCTAATACTAAATACGTTTATTAAATAATTAATAAATCCATAAGTAACAAACTTAACTATGTGCTTTTTTACGAATTCGCATAGATATTAGAAATCTACGAATAAATATGTAATAAAGCGCACAAAAATATAACACAAAAAATGCGTACAATGGACGCTTAACCGTTTTATAATTACATTATAAATAAACTTTTATTTGGATGCAAATAGCAATACCATGTCAACCTACAAAATTGAAAAAACTGAGTTATATATGCAGAAGAGTTGGTAAATGGCTGAAGAACATTTTTCTTTAATATTTGTAACATTTTAAGCTTTAACTTCTAAAAAAGCCATTTTTGATTCATTCAATTTATGTATTATGTTAAATGTTTTGGGTTATATACGAAATATGCAGTTTGTATTCTTATTTTTTGTGAAAATAAGTAAAATAACTTACAGAAATCTGAAATTGACAAAAACTTGACCAATACATAAAAAATTCATATAAAGCAAGTTGTTCAAAATTTTCAAACGAGTTTTTCTCCAAATGACATCCGTGTGGGTTGACATGGTATTGCTTATTTGCGTCCATTTATCTGTCTACCTATATGTATATTTAACGCTGACTACATGTATCTATGAAAACCGATCTAAAAGCGAAGACTATACTACCAATATAAACTAAAAACTGTAAAGAAACCTTAGTATAATATGAGCAAATATTATTGTTCTACTACTACAATTATATTATATATTATATATTTAATTTAGCAATAAAGCTAAATAAAATAAGCTCTTAAAATTTAACAGCTCAAATTTCTTGAAATATAAGTAATGAATATAGTTTTTTTTGGTAATTTATGTCATCAAACATAATTTAATTAATTTTATTGGCTAAAACTCACGGTCAATCGGTTTAGGTACCGACTATATTCGGACGTATCGGAGGTCCTTCATCAGGGTGAGTGGGTTAAGTTCGCGGTCGCGACCCCTCTCGCAAATTTTAGCCGATAAAATTAAATAACCCAAATATTGTCTCACGATAGTTTTAATAATTTAATCATTGTGTTATTGTTATTATATCATAGTGTTATTCGAGCTGTATCCTATTGTGGGTAAATAAAATTTTTTTTCTATACACTTTAACACGCTCTCTCAAGTTTTTAAAATATATACAAAATCCAAATATAATAATTTATATAAGTTAGTATAATTTTTTTATGTTAAGTCATACAGGCGCGAGCTGCGTGTATTTATTGACCTTATGTGGCGCTTACGACAGACTCTTGCGTGGGTTATCAGACTCTGGGCTCTTTCCACTGCGTCTGTCACAAGTAATCTTAATGGGCTTATGTCCTATTTATATATTGAAGCGAGACTTCAATTGTATTGGCTTAGCTTTAGATAAGTATCTGTGTCATTTTGTTCATTTATCCCTATGTATACTTGTATCTAGAAGCTTTACAGCTAGTTGGAAGGTAGAAATTAGTGATGGCTTGTATAAATAAGATGGGGATTCTATGGTTCTTCTGGCGCTATGATTTGAAGATATTTAATGCTATCTATTATTATGACTATACAAATACGACGAAATCCTTAATGTAAGTAATAATTTATTCTGACTTTTCGTCGTATTTTGTCGAGATCTATACAAACCCTGGTTCTAGAAGGACTGTAGTCTTCCCAAAATAGTGAATATTCATTTATGAAAACGACTTCTAATGAATGAATACATTGATAATTATAGTAATTCTGACCACCGTTGGGCGTGTAGCGAGCCTGCCTTGAGCCTCGAAGCGTGTTCGATTCCCGATCGGAGCAGATGGTTGTTATATATCTGTTAAAAATAATTACCGTGAATAATTCTAGGAATAACACAATTAATAATAATGTTAATGCTATAATAATAATGGAAATTGTCAATTAATAAAAAAATTATAAACTTTTAACCTGATCTATCATGTAATAGAAGAGATAATAGAAGCTACAGACGAATTTTTTTACTTACACATGTATAAAAATATAAGTAGAATTATCTTTGTATTATATATTACATTCACAGTTTAATTAAACACAAAAAATAATATATAGACTAAACAACGTTATGCGGATGTGCATTGTATGCGCGCAGACAGTTTTATCAACAGTAAACGTTCGCACGCTACAACCACTACATCTATGTTTGTATATTAATTGTTTACAAACGAATTATCGATTGTTAGTAATTAACAAGGAATATTTTAAAACACCAATGCAACCATAGACTCATACATATATAGACAATTGTACAGACTCTTCCATACCAACAAAATATCCAAACATTCGCAGGTCCTCCTTTAGTCAACTATGTTGAAAGCTTGTGACGCTGACTTTATTCCATTGTATTGCCAGCTTGTGACTTACTTCGTTTTATTGCATTAGTGCGAATTAACGAAGCAGCACCAGCTAATCTTTGGTCTTTTTTTTTGTATTGGAAGGGCAAGTCCTTAGTGAATAATAAATAAGTCAATGAATGCAACATAGTTAATATTGTTTTTATGTTACTTTCCAGTTCATCCCATTGTAACTTGGTTAGGATCTGATGTGGATCGAAATTGAGAAATCGAGGGAACTATTCAGGTTTTAAGGCACTTCTGCGATTTGAAAATTTTTTTAGATACTTGTCCATTTGCTCCGAAGAAGCAATTTATTCATGTGGAACTCTGATGACGATTTCAGGTTGCCACTAAAATATAACTACACATAACTACACAATAGTAATAAATATTCCACCGGTTGCAATATTATGAGGTACTTTAGTAGTCTCTTTAGTAACTTAGTATTCGCAGTATAAAATAAAATATTTTTTAGAAAATAAAAATTATAGCTAAAATATTAATATAATTTAATTTAAATTAAATTTCTATAATTTGTACAACAGAAGTCAGTGAGTCAGTGCCTTGAGTGCCGACATAATTCTTTAGGTGTAAAATAAGGACTACAATTTTTAACAAACAAAGTATTAAACATAATTTACTAATGAGTTTTATGCATGGAATTAGTATAAGAACAAGAAAGCTCACTGAAGCAACATTTCTGTGATAAAAGAGAGGTTCCAAATGGTATTTTTCTCCCTATCTAATCGAAACACCATAATTGTTAATAATTGAGGACAAAATACAAACTTGAATCATCTTGATTTCTGCATACTATTAATATATTTAAATTAGAACCAATATATTTTTTTATTGGAATATTATTATTTTTACTAGAATTAGCCAGTGGTTTTATAGTAGGGGCATGTTAGTCGGAAAATATAATAAAATTATATTTATTTTTATCCATTCTTTTTTTCTTTCCTAACGCCAATTTGTTGGAAAATTTTGAACTGTGTTTGTCAGAATAGTAATAATATTTCCTTTATTTAAAGTCATTTAACCGTAAATGGTGTATTTAGAGGCTTATTATATTACGATCAAAACTATTAATTTTAGTAACAATTGTTTTTAATTATAAAAGACTTTCGTTAAGCCGCAAAAATTATAAATATATTAGGAAGTTGTGTAACTACCACCTTATCAAATTATTTTTTTGTGAGCGAAACCTGTGGGAAAGGGACACGAATACCATTTTGTGTGTCTCGTTCTCGAACAAATTTTCGTTTTAGTATGAAGTATTTAAAATTGAACTTAAATATTTACCTATAAAGTATGAGTTTATTTAACATTAAATTACAAGTGATTGTTCTTATTCTTATATTATTTCTATGGTTTTATGTGTTCAGCATTAAGTTAATATATTTCTTAACAGATAAAAAAATTTATCGCCTGTTTGATGACATCTTTTTGCATGAAAAAAAAATAGGAGCAAGTATTAGTCTCAGGATGTGAAAAATGTTGTCGACATGATAATGAGTAACAACAAGCGTTCGTCCGGATGCTTCAATTAATGTGTCAATAACTCAATACACGCGAAACGAAACGTGACAAAAAAGTAAAGGAAAAATTTCCTATACTCATTTTGCAATTTCAGTTTAGTATATATACTTGAAATGCTGTAAAAGAATAGATCCGGATTAATTAATTTTGCATCGGAATGATGTAGTTTCCTAGATAAGTTATTGATATCAAATTTTTAGATATAATAGTATAATCTTACAAACATACATCTTTATAATAAATTTAATTATATATGAAAATTAAACCGGAATGACTTAAGGAGGCTTTAAAAACTAAATTTTTTTTGGGATGAACGAGGCGATATCTAATCACTGTTTGTGAAACAATTTTGTGTTTTTTGATCGTTTGGATATGATATATAGGACTGAAACATATTATGTGTACATTGCTACTTATGGCTCAGAACTTGGGGTTGAAGTTTTATTTATACAAATAACAAAAATAAGATTAATTTATTTAACAGCCCAATCACTTATTTCATAATATTGTTTAACATAAATTGTTAGTTAGAAGAGCAGTGAAAAGTGGCAAGTGTTTTTGAAGTTACCCTCCGCTTCATGCTGTACGCTCGGCACAACAGTCTGCTAGACTCTTTTCTGTCCGGGTCGGGGTCGCTTTTTACGTGCTTCGTTCCCCTCCACGCTGCTCATCTCCGCGTCAGTGGAAACGCACCCTTAGTTAAGTAAAAGATCAAAAGACTTTAATGGAACAAAAGTTCAAACTTAGCTTGTTTATCTATAAAAACGATTCATATAATATTTAGGAAGCTGTTGTAAATCTTCTTCTAATATATAAAATTCTCGTGTCACAATGTTCGTTCCCATACTCCTCCGAAACGGTTTGACCAATGTTGTTGAAATTTTGTGTGCATACCGGGTACGTATGAGAATCGGTCAACATCTATTTTTTATACCCCTAAGTAAGGTAAGGGTGGTCGACCTCACATTTTTATTTTTATTTTTTACAAAATTTTATTTATGTGGTATTAAAAATACATATAACCCTAAATTTTCACCCTTCTACCATCAACCCCCATTTTTAATAGCGATATTAGTAATTCAATAATTTTCACCAGTGTCACTTCTTTTCACAATTATACTCAGCTGGGGGCACTGCTATCTGGTCTTAGATTTTTTTCGGGGCAGGACAACGTCTGCCGGGCCCGCTAGTATTATATATATTTGTATGCAATTAAGAAATATTTATAATATTACCATATAATTGTCAAAAAGAAAATATACATTTGTTGTATGCATACTGTGATGATAACGATTCAAATTAAAAAAAAAAAAATTGAAAATATTTCTATTTTCTCCTGGGTGCGGTAAATAATGGGTTGCAAGCTATTGTTGATAATATATAGATCCAAATAGATATTATATATGAAAATATTTGGATCGTTCGACAATTTATTTTATGAATGAACAGTGTCCCTGAATTTATTTAGAAGCATATAAATCTACACACAGTATAGCTATCTGTGTTAAAATCTAGATAGTTCCACGACCGACGGCATAATTTAAATTGATTTGTTTTAATAGAACATGTTATGCAAATGTTATGAGCAAAGCGTTTGTCCGCTCGCGCTCAAATAGCGTTAAAGCCTTTAAAATTATTGACACTATTAAGTATTTTAATGTAGAGGCGCCGCCATCTTGCAGTTCCTGAAGTTATTACGTAAAAAACCACGAATGGTAGGACGTCACATACGTTGACATTATAGATGAACTCACCAAGGCGATATTAATGGCAGGAGTTCAGTTGTAGATTTCCAGTTATTGGTATTATTATTTGTTTATAAGTGAACTGTAATGCACTTAATGAGTAAGTAATAATGTAAGTAATATGATTTTCACTATGGAGTATTTTCATCGAGGCTTCAGAGGCTTTAAAGTCGTTTCAGAAATCAGAAAACTCTGAAATCATTAAAGTTCATGCAATGGAATACATCCGTAAAATTTTGTGTACTACTCTGTATTTTGTGACAATACACATTAAGAAAAAAACATTCTATATTTACATCTTTATATTAATATACAAATACGATTGCTTTTATAAGTTATTATAATTTTTTAAACAAAATACCTTATCTCGGTATTGGTATAGACGACGAGTAAACTCGTATAAGAAACTGTTTAAAAAGTTTAATACGAAATTTTCACCAAATTTCGATACACGCGTATATTTCACAACGCAATCAAGCATTTTCCAAAATATATCGTTTCAGGAGGCATCCAGAACTAAACTTATTACTACAACTATATTTATTATTTGCAAATTTTTAAGACATGCTCGATTACTACGCGACGCGACTGGTATTAGTCCATACGCTTTGCATGTCATATAAATTTACCTGTCACGAATAACGAAGACATTTATTTAGGAAACCAAAACGAATAATTACATGTTCTATGATAAATATGTATGTGTAGTGGTCAATTGACGTCAATGGCCTTAGGTGGCATATTCGCCACTTGTGAACCGCGTTAGAGTGCGAGGTCTGTTGCGAACTTACCGCCTTCAATCATGATCTGCGCCCTGTTATTGAGTAGTATAAAATGTGGCTCTATTAATGATACTATGAGAGAATGTTTACAAAGGTCATTTACCCCACATTCTCCACTTAGTAAATTTTTTCTTATCATTAATAAAATAAATAAATGCAATGCATGTGTGTGTGGACCCAGACCGAAACAAATGTCGGTATGGTGAAAACAAACATTGAGCTAAGCAAGTTTGCTTACATTACGCCAGAGCAGTCGTCCAAAAATAAAACTACAAAATTATAATTGACAGTTAAAAATTATTCTGTTTAGAAGGCATTTTCCTTAAATTATAAATGCGAATTTTGATCACATTGATAGCGTACAAATCTTGTCCTGACAATTAAAAAACAAAAAAGAATTATCCAATTTGGTGAAGATGTTCGGAAGTTATTGGCATAGATGCAGTATACGTCCGAACGTTTTTCAACAACGAATTATTTTTTACAACCGAACCGAACAATTCATTTTTATTTAAATAGATAATTAAATAGTTTGTGTTTTTAGGGTTCCGTAGCCAAATCAAAAACGGAACCTTTATAGTTTCGTTATGTCCATCCATCCGCCCGTCCGTCCGTATGTCACAGTCATTTTACTCGGAGACCATTGGCCCTACCTATACGAAATTTACTAAATAGGTGTATTCTATAAACCGCACAACAATTTTGTAATGAAATCTTAAAATATATAAGAATTAAGAGTGGCAGTCCATACATGTAACTGAGTTTTAGAAAAAAAAAATTCAATGTGTTAGATATCTTTGGATGTCTTTCAAAATGATAAGGAGGTTTGAATTTGATTTTTTTCATTAAGTCAGTAGTTGTTTAGACATTAGCTCCTAAAGTCATAAAAATTGTGTCCCCCCTCTAACTTTTGAAGAATGGGATTTAAAATTCTGTAAAAATTTTAGTTGGTAGGACATTGAATGAAATTTCAGCCACATTTGGTTTGAAGAAGATAGGTCTACAAATTTTAAAGATATATAAGCTGTTCTCCTATCTTTGTTTTTCATATTAATTTTAATAATTACTATGAAATTACCAACTTATTTTGCGGTCGATTTTAATTCGTTATTTTTTTTAAAGCCCTTAAAATTCTTCATAACCAAGCTACGGAACCCTTTAGTTTCAACTGTGCTTGGTTGACTGGTAATTATTTTTTAATATAAGGAATATATGTAATTTATAAGGTATTATCGTCGAAGAAGTTGCTTCTTTCTGAACAAATTATTTTTTATTAATTATTATTTTCACATTAATTACACAATTAAGATTTACTCTTATATTACATAAGTATAGTCTATAACGGAGTGTAATTATATTCTATTAATTTAGTGAGCCATCTTTCTCAACTTTAAAGCTTAAGTTTAATATTTTCTAAGCAGTCTACTTGTTCTAATAAGTACACTACAAGTAAAATAAGAATTTTCAACATTTTTATTTTACGAGTGTGTCAAACAAGCGTACGGCCTGGAAGATTGATCACCGCAGCTTATCTAGGTAGACGCTTGCAATATTAGAAGTATCACATGTTTTTCCGACTCTTAGAGTGGGGAGGGAAAGAGTGATAAAGAAAAAAGGATAGAATGGTGAGAGTTTGGGATGCTTACACTCATTAGTATGGATACTGTTACTTGTTGTCGATAGTTTAGTTTTAGAGTTGCGTCTATTGACGTCCAAAATAGCAAGGCTCTAAGCTACTTAATAGCTCAGTTTTAGACAAATAACATCGACGAAAAGTTTCCGTGACGTCAACAACGGCTCGCAACATGAATTAGCTTGATATTTTATGCTTTTATAATATGATATAACCTCAACTATATTTGAATAAATAAATCAGATTTAAATATTTAGTTTTTAACCTTTGCCTCAGTTATCTCAGAAAACGGGCTAGAAAAAAGAAATTTAATTTTAAATGTAATGCCAAAGATACTACTGCTATGCGGTAGAGTATTCGACATTGCGGTGGTACCTGTCAAGCCGGTGTCTTGCCGACAAAAGACCGACCTATATGTGTGATTGCACTGTTGGAATAATCTCTGCTATGATAGAGACTATCCCAACAGTGGGCGATAGGGTCGTTACGTCTCGACGCCGACTCTACTTGATGGTAGGTGCTAGTAGAGTCTAAGCGCGAAGGCGGCCAATACAGTGGTGGAGGGCGAATTACGGTAGCCACCCTCGCCCTACCTACCAGCAAGATAGGTCTTCACGCCCCGTTTAAAGAATCCCAGATAGTAAGAAGGAAGGAACACGTGGTATTACGGTAGTAGAGTCATGCTTCTCTCAGCACAAAAGGGCCGGCTCGACCATGAAGTACTACCCTCTCACAGAAAATCGGCGTCAAGTAACAGTACCTTTCGATACTGTTACGTTTCGTGCGATAAGTGAGAGCACCGGAGGCTCAATCTCCCATCCCCTCTGTTCCTTTCCTTTTTTCCCTTCCCATCCCGTGACTCCTGTTCCTTGGGTTGGCTAGGCGCTACTTCAAGTATCGCAAGCGTTTAAATGAAAAGTCTTAGTTTGGTAATATTTATGTCATAATTATGTGGATTTCATTGTGGAATATGTTAATGTAATAAATAATGTGTACATCATTAATTTGTACTTAGTATCTAGTGTTATCGAATCTCTTACTATTATTGATAACAATAATAATTTACGGGGAGTTACGTAGAGTAAATAATTTAATATTAGAATACAAAGGCTAGTCTTAGGTTACAACCTTGAGGTCGAATAATGTTATTAACACTTTGATAACGTAACCGGTTCTAACTGCTATACGTAAATGCCTTTATTTATTTTACATTACTATCAAATAAAATGCACAATAATCATAATAAACAATACACGTAGTCGTAATACTTAGTCAAGAGCATACACTATCTCTCACAGCATTTTTGAAGTAGGTTAAAATCATAGGAGCGCTTATTTAAAATGTGATACTGTCTTTTTATAAACCTATAGCTGTTAATTAACTTAAATAATCATTTTAGAAACCACAGGAACTATGACCGCAATGACGTCAATCATACGTTTGTTTATTGGCTAATTGAACAATTGTTCATATTTTTAAAACATTTTCGAATTTGTTTGAAATATATTATAGAATTAGCTGTTATATTGTATTAACTGCTGTAACTTCAAAATAATTGTTTCTCCATATAAACTTTGAATTTCACGGGTAGAATTTTAAGAAACGTTAAAATACATAAAGACGTAAGCCTTGCTTTTTACACCATGAACGTACTAACTCGACGGCGGAAATAAGTGCTTACTACCCTCACATAGACTATCGACGTGAAGTAACAGTATGAATGTATTCATGTAATAGATGAGTGACTCCCGGAGACTGAAGTTCCTACCTCTTCTTTATTTGCCGTCTTTATCCGCCCCTTTTCTTGGGTCGGTTTTCTATAGGCATTGCAAAAATAGAGTATTAAAAAAATATATTAATATCGGGTAAATATAAGAAACGCACAAAAAAAGATCATATGAATAATGTGCGTTGTCCTTGTAGGTTTCTGAGACCAACGCCAAAGTGCCACCGGAACTCCGTTGGCTTCGTCGTCCATCCGTCCGTCCGTCCGTCAGCGGGCTGTATCTTAGTAACCATAATAGATAGAGAACTAAAATTTTCAAAGAATCTGTATTTCTGTTTCCGTTAGAAAAAACAAGTACTGAAATAATACAAAACTTAAAAAAGGGGAACATCTTTTTTAAGCTTTGTTTTTACAAAACACAATATTTATGATTTTGGGAGCTAATATCAAAAAAATCAAAACGACATCTTTTTGTTATTTTTATAGATCTTTTGAAAGATACTTCAAACCTTGGCATATACTGATTTTTTTCTACCTTCAGTTACATTTATGGACTGCTACCCTTAAATTTAAAATATTTTGTTATTTCACTACAAAACCCTGTAGAGGTTCATAGAATACACGTATTTACCAAATTTCGTATATTTAGAGCCAATAGACTCCGAATATATGACGGTGACATACAGACAGAAACTATAAAAGTTCCTTTTTTGCCATTTGGCTAGGGAACCCTAAAAATTAAAGAGGGTACCCATACAAGTGACATGATATTTTTACTTTTGTACGAAATCTTTTATGTGTGTCTAAAGAGTCTGTTCAATACATCCGTTCGTTTAATTATTTTTAGATTAAAATAAGAAACAGTCAGGAATTGCGCTGATTCTGAAGAAGCATCACGAGTTACGAAGATATGGCTCCGAAACAATGTGATAAAATAAATAATTAATATATAATATTTATGTTCTATACATATTTTAATATCATAGTTGCCATGTCATTACGACTCACGCTGCAATAAAGTATGCTTCTCATAGTCTTTTTATCCGGGTAATTTAATATCAAATTTTATTTATTTTAGTTATCCAAGGGAAGCATACAAATTTTACGTAAGATACGTATAATATGTATATGTAGGCAGAAAGCCAGGGATAATAATATGACGTATGTGTTTGTTTTTATCAGAGTAAAAAAAAGTTGAGGTACTCAATTATTCGTCTCAATATATTTTTTTAGTTTTGATACTCGTAAAAGAAACCAGTGAAACCATTTCGATAATTCTTTTTTCTTTTTGAAAAGGTATACTTTCTAGTTAGTACTTTTGTAATTTGGTCAGGATCTGATGATGGGCTCTTGGATAAGTCGAGGGAACTCTTCAAATGCTATAGTACAGCTATTGTGATTGGGATATTTTTTTAACAACAACACAAAGTAACAGTAGACGAAACTACACAATAAATATTTTACGGGTTGCGATACAATTAGTGACTTTAATGTGGTTGTTTATCTTCTTCTTCTTCTTCTATAGAAATTTCTGGAAGAAATAGCAAAAAGGGCTGAGAAGGAAGATGGGAGCGTATGAATACTTCATGTCGATATTCTTTCAAACTAGGCCATTGATGACGTAAACCGCAAATCTGTGTAATATATGGCTTTATATTTAGTGTTTTTATCAAGCTTTCATTTATTTATTTCCAAAATATTGTGCAATTGTGTACCAATATTTTTATAAATGTCTGGTTAAGCCACTGTTCCACTGAGGCGCACGCTGTGCGACACATTATATCGGCGTTTATTCGTTTGTTTTACAATAGAATCTACGATTCCACTGCTGTCTGCAGCCCACTACATAATATTAACCTATAACTATACTATACTATTTATTTACAACTGTAGCGCAGCACATTTTTGAACCATACGGCTCTGCCCTATTCCGCACCAGTCCTACGCCCCGCACTGACGCGCACTTTCATTTAACGCGTGCATAGCTGACAGCGTTAACAGCCTAAGCTGCGTGAGCCGCCATATTTGAGCAAGCAACTCGTCTAGCAATTAGGTCATTAATCTCAAATTCGTGTGCAGTGTGTTCGTGGGTTGCAGTGAAACGTCCACTGAAAGATTCGCTTTAAAACATGTACTTGCAAATCGAAGCTAGACACATGTGCAATTGTGCATCTCTGTAGCATCTGTACATTGTAATCTGTATCACCTCTGTGTGCAGCGGTGTGGCTGCGCCCTTAAGCTTGGACATTAATGACGTAAAAATCAAGGATCTACTATAATAGCTTTATAGATTTTGTTGTTTTGAGCTTTTATTTATTTCTTTACACCTTATTGCGCAAGAGTGAGCTTAATGGTACAAGCTTTTTCTGCAGGTAAACCATATCAGCGATAGTATTAGCAACATCTCAGTTGTAACTAAAAATGTTTATATGCTGACCCACTTTGTCTTACGATTTTTAGTAACATTACGTATTTATCCGGGATATATAGATCCCATCTTAAAATATAAAAAGATCCAAGTCCTTCTTCTTCAAAATATGGTGAGATCTCATGTATAATTATGGCTGAAACTTGGCAGTTGTACAGCAACATATTCTACTCATTCAAATACTTTAGTGTCGTGTAGATACTATACTTTGTATAAAGTATGATCGATGACTTATGGTAGATAATGTTAAAATCTGGCATACAAGTTTGTCCCTGTTTTAACCGACCAAACAACACTCATAGCAGACGTGTGTGAAAAGAAACTTATCATTTATGAATGTAGTTACCTTGTTTTTTTGTCTTGTATAATATACTCTTCAGTGTAATGAAATAAAAAATTGTAATACTGAGGGCCTTAATTAATTAAATTGAAGTATGGGAACGAAAATCTTTACTACTTATAATATGAAATATTATAAATGTGAATGTTCGAATGTTTGGATGTTTCAATATTTGTTACTCAAACATGGAAAATAGGCTGTACGAATTTGGATAAAATTTGTCACACACTTGTTTTTTTAATGTCAGGAATTTCATTTTCGCACACATCTACTAGGAAGTGGTAGTGTAGAAAGCACCAGTGACATAGTGACTCTAAAGGCTAACTTTCGCAAACAACAGTGATTAATCGTCAACACAAGGGTTCTCTCCGCTGACCGTGACCGACTGCGTCATTTTTAACGAGTTTGCCTCCCTATCCACCAACCCACACCAAAAACTCCGGAAACAAACCTGGTGACACAGTTCCTTCTGATAATAAGTAAGGCGCCGGAGCGACCCATGCGACACAGTAAATCGTTTTGACAGTCGTTAGCCGTCGTCGACGATTTCTCCATATAGTCTCTGATGCTGTTGCCCAGGTTGCTCCACGAGTTCTCTTTGCACCCCAAATTGTGTTAATCTGGATTAACACAGACCCAATATGGCACTTCTTATGCTGGAAAATATTGAGTTTCTGTGATTTATCCACTTGAAATTTGGTATCTAAGATTTATCTTACGGGATAGAAAAATAACTTTTCAGAAGGTGTGAGATTTGGTAGTTCAATATTAAATAAGGAACTAAAAAAGAAATCATGCGAAAAAAAAAATATATATTTACCAGCTAATTATTCTTGCAAAAATAGAAATTAATGAAATAAGCAGAAAGTTTAAAAATAAATAAATGAAAAATGGAAACAAAAGACAATCAATTTTTTTTAATTAGATACCCTAGTATTATGGCCAGTGCTTAGTGACAATATAGTGACTATTTTAATTGACTTATTTCGTGACCTCGTTACTTATTTTCAGAATAACAATAAGAGTTTCGTTAAAAAAATGTTTATAATTTTAAAAATGATATTCAATAATGTACTTGCGCTTTCGTTTCCTTTCAAATACTTATCTTAATGACTGTTGGTCACTTTCCCGTAACGGCCATTAAACCTGTGGCGTCAGCATCCATGACCTACCTGAATGCATTCATTATGTTAACCGTATGATTAGATAAAAATAAAACCTTTGAAAAATTAAACACGAATTCATCATCCGCTCTGTTCTGACAGACAGAAGACTAAAGCGTATCATTAGAACGTTAAGAAGAACTTTGATCCTTAGCAAGTATATAATAGAGATTACTATTGCGGAAGTATGCAAGCTGGCAAGACTGTATCACAGCGTACATATCTCTATAAAATACCGCTATAGTATGCGGGACGCTTTCGATCAGTGGGGAGGCTACAAACGGGTTTATGAAATTGCTTTTAGACGTTCGAACTTGCTAGAAATACTAGAATAATCAGAACAGTGATTATCTTAATGTGTCAAAATCTCCATTTTATTACTTTTTTTAAACTGAGTTATACATTTAAAATGGTAAACATAACAACGCAATCGGCAAATGGAACTCAAAAGAGGTTATGTTGACAAAGGACTTAAGTTTTGCTGTAAGTAAACCTTTTTTATTATATTGTTATAGACGTATTTAAAACAGGATATTAGTCATAATGATTCATGTCTGTAGGTTATAATAATGAATATCTAGAACCGTTTTAACATTTAGTTGTTTTGTTGACTACATAGTCAGTCATATTTCGTGTAATTCTAACTAATATTTTAAACGTAAACGATATGTGTTTGTTATAATTTCGTAATATTGTATAAAGATACTATGAACTGGCCGAACATATGATTTTTGTCGTGATGTCGTCAACGACGAAGTCGCGCTCAAAATTTAATTTATATAAATATAGTGTAATTTTATATTTAGACGTATGTAGGTAAGAATGACAAAGTCAAAATTAGGTTATAGCGATATTCAGTAATGGGCAATGAATGAATAGTCAAAATAATTACTTTTAATTAATTTATTTGTGCTTACTAAATAAAAATTAAGTAATAGTATACACGGATATAATATTAGTACCTAAATCTTTTCAAAGCGCTTTTCAATATGATTATAAGCTACTAATATACTTTATGCTTGCAAACAAAAGCTGGGCGATTTCTTTTTAAATATTTATGGGTAAAGCTTCAGTCGTAGTGAGTATGCAGGAACATAGTGTTTAAATATAGCATTTATTTATAGTAAAAGCGGGTCAGGTCGGTGGCCTGGCGGAGGAGCAGGGAAAGTCACTCGAGCGTGGGTAAATAGTTGTATGGTTTCTTTTTGCAAAGGCGGCACGACGGGTACGCAAGCGCGGGGCGTACAGTACGTACGTCAGTGTTGTGTGGAACCTACGTTCACTTCGGACGCGCAAATCGTTTTAAGGATCCCTGTTAACTCTGTTGGATGTACTTATGGATAAAAAGTGTTTGTGTGCGTGTTGATAATGAGTGGCGTGGGTGTGAAGTCCCGGGGCGCGGAGACAGTCTCCCTGCCGACCGATCTTCCTGTCAGACTGTACATGCGTGCTCTACGTCAATATCAGAAGTTGATCGACTTAAAACGATACTCACAGGAAAAAGTAAGCGGATATGTTGTTACTATAAAATGCATCGCTTTAACATAAAGAGTCAGGACGTGCCTGATTTTATGGAATCTCTTCGGTAGTTCAGTAACCCCATATTCATAAGTAATTTAAGCTGAACCGATTCAAATAAGCTGCGGGTGCAGTATATTAACTATTCTTCCCATGTTTTAACATTACCATGTTTTTTTTTTTTCTTGAATAAATGTTTTGATTATTTTACCTAATTATTTACTTCTATAATAATAAAAAAAAATCTGTAGTTACTTCCATATGTATGTTATGTTAATTATAATCATCACTAAGTGAGTTTACTGACGTTTTAGTGAATAATAACGATGATAATGTCATGATTAATTTAGTAGGGGTATGAGAAAAAAAATAAAAAGCTTTTGTACAAAAATATACATTTAATTTTTATATATATATTTTTTAATAGATAACAGCTTTTCAAACGTTGTTAATAGAAAAGATTTTTCTGAAACCCTGGACTCCAGAGTGGAAAACAGTTCCTATTGACCCGCGATCACTGAATCAAAATTAGGCGCTTCAATTTGCTTGGTGTTTTTGAAAACAGTATGTTAATTACATATTAACATTAGGTATTCATAATTAATAATTATTATGTTCGATTTAATTAGCAATAATATTATAATTAGTTTTCAAGATTTCAAGATCCTTATATTGTATCAACTGTTATACAATTATATAACAGTTCGGAATGAGAATTGGATCTATAAATTTATCATGATATTAAAATAATTAAGAATACACCAGTTTAATATCTTTTATATTTTACCACTACTTTAATACATTTATTTGGGCTATTAACTTATAATTTCCTGAGCAAAATTTGTATAGAAAGAAAATTAGAAATTGCATCTTTAAAATGCTAAATGCCAAAGACGGATTGCCCCATGAATTTGTATCATTTGTATTGTTATGATACAGAGCTTTAACTCGTATATAACAATTTTTAAAGCTTATATTGCAATAATATATATGGAGTATGTAGTCAACTCAACCGCAAAGTAATCAAGGTTAAAGCGCTGGCGGACGGACGCCTTTGGGGCTCCATAATATAAGCTTATAACAAATGACCTTTATATTCAAATAGATTAAAGATTAAAATTTAAGTAATAATGGGCCTGTGAGCCACAGTTTCATGCACTTTCATTCAGTAGTTTCTGCTTGAAAAATTAACAACCACACATCCATCAATCCGTACTCATAAACTTTCTTATTTGTAATATTAGTGGAATATTATCACGTTAGATGGTCTGCTTTCGTGCTGATCCATTGGTAAGCGGTCAGTTGTGTTCACCTATCCTCACCGTGTGTTGGCAATGAAGGTTGGTAAGATGAGTTATAGTTTGCTGGCGATTACACTGATCAAATGAAACAGAAGAGGGTGGTCCGGTACAGTCAATATATTCGTGTCGAAAAGAACAAGACTCTACCTGCATAGCTTAAACTCAAGCAGGGCATAGTAGTGTTCAACATTCGGGCTAAATTGATTTAAAAAATTATAATCGCATAAAGCTGGGGCTCTTATCATTAAGTAACATACTTTTATTCTATTAACTCTAAAATCATTTTCGATGGACAAGTATAATTTTAATACATTATAGTTAAAAGTCTCATAATTATATCCATTTTTGTTGTTATTTTCTTTTTCCAATATTTAGCGGTTAGAAGTTTTAAATTTGTTTTTTATTGCGCTGTGAAATCGAGCTTATTATATTATACAGCCTCATTAGAGAAATTACAATTTATATGCTTATTATTTGATTGGAATAAATTAACAATCACTTTAAGTATTATATATTTACACATTTTTTTTACAGTAAATTTAAATAATCATGAAATTAGAATATACATATTGTTGTATTTAAAAGCAAAGCCATTTAGAAGCCAAGTGCGAATTGCCCTCCCGCGCTTATAACAGTTTTTATTTGACGTATAAAAGGAGAAGTTCAATTGATAGTCTGTCGAGATATAGGTTTAGTTGAGCACAATATCCTTGAGAACAGTTGCCAAAGCCTTACCACACCTAAATCATAATCGAAGAGGCTAAGTTCAGGACTAGATATCGCTTCAAGTCAATCATGAAGCCCGAGCTTCTTATGCGTACTGCCGAAGACGCAGTTTTGATTTTAATGTCCCATTCCTTTTAAAATTATTATCGGTTAAAAAGATCATGTTTTCAAAAATCGTTTCTTGATTTTGGATTTATTTATCAATATAAAATTCTTTATTTTGAATTTATGTAATATATAAATCAATCCATTCATAATATTTAAAGGCCACTACTTTAACTTTAAAAAAAGAACAATTTACAACGGATTCCACAATTTATATGAGAATGACTGTTTTGAAAATTAATGTCTTATTGTTTTTTTAATGTAATAATATTTATTGCCAGAATAAGGATATACATAGGTATAATGTGTACATGGTTTTTTAATATTTTTTATTGAGGTCGCGTCATAGGAACCTTTTTTTTGAAGATATGAGTGATATCATGTTAATTAATATTTAATTATTCACACAATGAGGTTCACTTATTCCGATATAAATTACTAAAAAATATTTCAAAGATAATTATTTCAATAGATTTTATTAGTCTTAGTAGTATATAATAAGAGTTAGAGCCAAAAATTTTAGTCAGTAAATATTATTAATAATGTAATATGGTCTGTGCCTCGGAGATCACGTTAAGCTCTCGGTCCCGGTTGTTATCAAATAACCTCTGATAATAATCCTTAACTCTTGATTAGTGCATTTCTTTTATCCAATACTGGTTCGCCTTTAGGGTTGCGGAGGTCAGATGGTAAACGCTGTGTGTAAAATCTAGTAACCTGTCAAATCCAGACAAGAGTAATAAGCAGACCCTGGGTAAATCTCGTATAATACCAATATGCTAAGAAGAAGAAGAGCGTAACATAATAATAGTCGGCAAAATTGGTTATAATTATAGTTACGAGAATGAAATAACTTAATTTGGTGGATTTTTCTTCAAATATCTTCATTATATTTTTTACATAATTATACACTATACTAACTAATTACTGACAATGTATGTTTCCCCTCAACTTCTTTGTGTTTACTATACAATTATATTGCATAATCATTATTATGCTGTAAAGCGTAAGTACATAAAAACAATATGAATGTAAAAAATATATTATATTTAGAAGATTTCGTTATTATTCTGACTATCACAAAATTTAGATTTAGATAATCAGGGGAGTACACACTAAATAGAAAAGGAATTATATAAATGACGAAAATATCGCGTAACATTAACGGAACACTACATATCTTAGTCCATTCAGACGAATTTTAACGTCCATATTTTTGAAGTAAAAACTAGTTCCAGGATAGAAATAACTTAGTGTTCAATAAAATTCCTTGTGTTTGCATTTTTGGAATTTGGGAGCTCAGAGATTTGTAAATAAATATTTTTCATTCATAACACTTAGCGGTTCCTAATTTGTGAGTTTCATAGTACCTATGTTATTACGTATTTCATATCACGGTGATAAACAGTTTTACTATTGTAATTTATTCAAGAAACGAGGCAAGGTGATAACTACTGGTGCGAGATTCGTTAACCACGACCGGTCACGCCTCGTCGTACACCTGCGACTTTCCCTTAACTTTGGTCGTTTAGAAAGCATGTATTAAATATAATCAATACATAAAGGAATTTACAATATTGTATATATAATTATAAGTCTTTTTTCTTTTAGTAAATTCTACTTATCCTAAACGTATTGCAGGGCATTTCCACGTGTAATTATGTTAGGATTTTTGTTACTCAATCACATATAAATGACTTAACAGACTGGGATGAAATTTAGCACTCAAATAGCTTATTATTTAAATTTATATTATTTATAGCTATCAATTTAATTAATTAATAAATTAAATAAATTTAATTAATAAATTAGATTACCAAAAACCATGCTACAGACCGTATTCAATTAACATCCGGTAAATGTATATTGGTACGCTGTTTACTAACAAAAAGAGCTTTGCCCATAACACTCGCTTTCGATGCACGATGTAAGAGATTGTATTGATTCCTCAATGTGTTCTAGCATTCCTGTGACTTTTAGGCTTATGCTATAATGTTCATAATGAATTTCATCAGCCAAAATAGATTTAATCTGTTTATATAATAAAAAAAATCACGTGATAATATGACGCGTACTGATGAAACAACTGAAACAGTTTTATTCTTAAAATGCGAATCATAATTAAAGATAACCTCCGGTACTAAAAATAATTCGAGTTGACGTCAATTTATTACCATTGTTTGATAACTTTTGCGACTTTAAATTTTCTAATTAGGTACCACTTTATTTTAATATATTAACCCGATAATTAGAACATAATGTGGAAATGTTAGTCGGATAGACTTTTTGTTAAGTATTAATTATTATCATAATAAACAATTAGTGAACAATAAACTTCATGTTTATATCATAAGATAACTTTTATGAGATAGTAAATTTTAAAGGCACAGAACAAGAAAAGAAGTATCGATTTTCTTGTTCTGTGGTTCAATGTACTTAGTACTTAGTAATTTTTAAGTTAATGTCTAACTTATTATTTAAGCATATTTAAACTTAAACTAATATCTATTCAATATATTAAAAAAGTGTTTTTATTAAATTTTCACAATTGATTTATACTTTTGGTACAATATTAAAAAGAATACTGAATTTATCATTTATTATATTCCTTTTAATTTTTTTACATAATATGCAAATAATAAAAACGTGTTATTTATTTAGATACTTGTTTTACGTCATAACATAATAAATACGTCCGGAAGTCATATCACTGATATTTCCCGGGTTCTAATGTAACGTTATATAAACACAACATATGGTTAAGTTATTACGAATTGTTATTAATCTCATATTTCATTAAATACATGATGTGTAAGATATTTTTTTAAATTATAGTTTTTATTGAAAAATAATACCATCATTAAATATTTTTTTATGGTTACGCTTATTAGTTCCGACACGCTTTTCTACGATTAAGATACATTTTATTTAAAGCATGCAAGGGATCGTTGTTCTTCTTCATTTGCGCCTAATTTGAAATGTTTTTAGTTTTTTTCCATGTATTTATTCAGGGTCTGCTTATTACTCTTATCCGGATTTAACAGGTTTTACATTGAGCGATTGCCATCGGACCTTCATATCCTTAAAGGTAAACTAGTATCTCATAAAAGAAAATTACCTATCAAGAGTTCAGGATCATTAACGGATGTTATGTGATAACAACCGGTACCGACAGGTAAACATACACTCCGAAGCACGGTAGGGAGACCCACAAAAACAGACACCCAGACCGAAGCAGATATTTGTAAATTCAATACAAACATCTGTTCCGAGCGGGAATCGAACCCAGAACCGTCGCGGCTAAAGCCAGACTCTCTACTATCACGCCACAACGATGTCTCGTTTATTATTATTATACCTATATTAAAATTTCAATACATTTTTATCAGCTATACATCTGTTCTCACTATTTCTAAACAGTCACCAAAATGCGATGATTCACCTACGGATGCGCTTTTTATAAAATAATTATTGGGTTAACTGTTTAATTTATTAAGAATATAAAATGATTCAATGAATTAAGATGTAGTGTCTTTGGAAATCCACCGATTCTATGAATCTGTGAGGTTATTTCGTGTAATTTGCTACGCACGTCATTGCTGTGTTATGCACGTTTTATTTCGCAGGAATGGTTGTCCTATTGCTTCTACATAAATTAGAATATGAAAATTATATTCTCGTATTGTTGATTTTTTTTTAAAACTATTCTTGGAAATCGTTCAGAGATGCATTTAGACCGACTACTTGGAAAGTTTACAAGGTCCAAATTCGACCGCACGTGGAGTACTGCTCTCACCTCTAGGCGGAAGCTCCCCAATACTAGTTACTTCCAATTGACCGCATCCAACGTAGAGCCGCTCGAACCGTCGACTATCAAGCTCGTTCCGATCGGCTTGATCCTTCGACATTGCGTAGAGATGTCGGATCACTCTGCATCTTCTATCGCATATATCCCAGGGAATGTTCTGAGGAATTGTTTGGATTGATCCCGCCCGTAGGACTGAGGTGAGCCACCCGCCCGTTTGCCCTTTCTTACATAAAAAAAATGTATTCAGAATAATTTGACAACTGTCGTTTTATAAACCTTAATTTTTTTTAATGTGATTTGTGGATTTAGCTGTTATCGTAGCCTATGAACGCTTACAACTCTTTTCATTTGTAGGTATCACTCATATTTTCTTTTCCCAGTTATTTCACTAGCTACAGTACACTTCGAATCGAAACACAAGAATGCAAAATAATAAACTAATGCTTTGCGAAAGAATATTTGACAAAAGGCCTTTTCTAACGTTGCGAAACGCATTTATCCGCACCAACACACACACCAGTCAGTACTGGTGTGTGTGTTGGTGACTCCCACGCTACCAGTGTAGCGTGGGAGTCACCACCCGCTAATCGAGCTAAGTAATACCCACTAAAACCCAACGAACCACTTTGTGCAATAGTGGGACGCCATGGGTTCGCTTGCGCAATCAACCGTGCCCCCGGCGTCGGTCGTCAAGTCTCCACCGAGACTATTTTACTTTTTTAGAGACATTATGTCATGATTTTGCAGTAGCATTTGAAGGATACGACAAGTGTACCGATTACACAATCAAAATAACATTAAGTATACAACAGGGACGTATTACTGGTCAATTGAATTTCCTATGATTTTGACGAGCAACAACAAAAAAACGGCCAAGTGCGTGTCGGACATATAAAAGGTTGCTTAATACCATAGAATACGTAAGATTAATGCAAGAAAGTATTTATCTATTTAAGTTGATATATAAAGATAAAGAAAAAACGTCAAAAGTATCAAGTTTTATGCATGCCCTTTATTTTTAAATGTTATTATATTTTATGTTTTATTCATGTTGTAGCGGCAACAGAAACGCCCTTTGGAAATTTGAACTGTCTACCTATTACGGTGTAGAGCCCTCTCAAAGACGGACGTTGCTACCCTTTGGTCACGGAACCCTAAAAGTTACGAAATGCTAAAACACAATTTGTAAAGTATTTTACACAATATAGTAGTTTATTTTCATCTTTTTCTTATTTGTTGTTGATAAGATTTTTGATTGTGTTTTTGTATTTGTGATTACAATACTGACAAGGTGTTAATTAACTTCAGGCTAAAGTTTGAAGTAAAGCGCTAATAGTTGCAAACTTAAAACTGTTGAATATATAATTAACACGTTTCTAGTTAAATTCACACAACTGTGTTGAATTTATAATTATTTGACATTTAAAGTGAAACTATTTATATTACTTAAAAATGTATGCCTATTTTTTATTTTAACGTGAAATAATAGTGAAAAACATGTTATGTTTTTTCATAAGTACGAGACCATATTTTATATTTAATCGCGCTCCTCCCTCCCGATGACGTCCCAAGTCTAGGCTCGACCTCGCAGGAGGGGCCCTTGGGTCGGATTCAACTTGTGCCCCGCGTGGCAGTCCATCTTTTACCGGCCGAGGTCTCCAGACCCGGCCCCCACCGGTGACGCTGTCAAGGCCACTAGGGCCAACAGCAATGGACACTCCGAAAAAAAAAAAAAAAAATTTAATCGCATTACGAGTATCTAGATAAGGTGAATAGGAAAAATAAAATATTTTTCCATCCAATATAAATAATTTAGCAATCGTTTCGCTTGATATTATGAATAAGTCTTTATGTACAAAAAAGAAATAAATATTTATAGCCTGTATATGAAACCAGTCAATAAATTTAAGTCTGAAAATGTCGAAACATGTATTGAATTATTGAAAAGTGACGTACTTTATAGCCTTGCAGAGATGCGCCTTATTTCGTAACAAGCAAAGTTTTACAAAGATAAAGAGAGCGTTATATAGACACGTATTTTAATAATATATTCATTTAGAATTTATTCTAGTGCTATATTATACATTCTTTAATAAAACAAGTAGTGGATAATAATATGGGAGGTTTACCTGTTACGTACCTAACTACGTACTGTCGTAAAAGATGATTCGTCATTATTAGTAAACGATCGGTATGAATATCTGAAATATTATAAAGTAGAAAGTGTGTTTGCTTGTCCTTTCAAACTTAAACCGCTGAATATATTAATATGAATTTTGATATAGATACAGAAGAGACCATGAAGAATTATAGGCTATTTATTGTCTCGACAACAAAACTAGAAGGGGGTGAAATGGGATACGACAGTTTTTATGGGGAGCCAATTATTATTTATATTTTAATAATAATAATAAATAAATAAATAAATGTTGCAGAGTCAACGGCCCCCATTAGGACAGTAATATCCTGTGTCGGGGGTCCGGAAACATTCACAATGACAAGGACAAATACACCCAGACCGGAAAATATGCTTGCATGGTCAATACAATCATATTATGCTCCGAGCGGGAATCGAACCCGCGACCTGTGGCGTTTAAGGCAGGTTCGCTACCGCTGCGCCACAACGTCGTCAATTTTTTATTGATTAATTTTAATTCATTACATTAAAAATTGTGACTGATTAAAAAGTTATTTATGCGGGCGAAGCTGCAGGCAGATATTAATCATTTATATAATATGACATTAAAACGACGTCAGTGATGTAGGTTTATTTTACTAAACACTAGATTTACTATAAGGTAATTAATAGTTACAAATACTAAAGTCCCAGTTTAACATAAAATAAGTTTCACAGATACTAAAAATAATAGTTCTTCTAAGGTTTTAAAAAAATATATATATTTCTCGAAGGAAAATAACGAAACCAGAGATTTTGTGAGACTATAAATACGAAATTTCAGTAGAAATGAAAAAAATCAATCATCAAATAATTCAATTAAAAATAGAATTACAAAATATTCCGAGGAGAATAATACTCTTAAATTTATTTGTTAAATAACAAGCAAAGCATGGGCCCTTTATACGCGGGGCACCATTTCGGCGACGGTGGCCTGCATAGGTGGGCCTTTCCGTGGGAGCGTCGTGGTTGCTTGCCCTAGCGACCCCATGTCGTCCCAATATGGTGATGATGGTTCTGTTGAATTTTAGTTGTTATTGCCGCTTGTTTAACGGCTGAGTCCCACGCTACCACTGCCTACTTGACGAGTACACCACGTGGGGTGGTGTGTCTAAAAACATTTATCAGGAAAACAAAAAAGGCGCTTACGCTTTGATAAGAGGAGTCCAAATCGGAATTTTGATAACTTGCCATATTTTTTGATATTTTACTTTCCTTTTTTTTTAATTTACTACTAACTAACAAGAAGGTATATCACCGTTTAAAATATTGTTCAATTAGTTGTCTGAAAGGTAAACTGTCATCTTATATACCAATGAGGCGATGGTCAGGACACATAGGATAAACAAGAACTTAACTTCCCCTTCCGCGACGCATCCTGAATTTTGATTGTAAATATTTTATGTTCCATTCAATTGTACACATATGCAAATAACTGGCCAATTTTTGACACGTTTAAAATATGCAATGTACATTTCAAAGATTTATCATTATTCAAATAACTCCTTGCATGGTAGAAACAATGTTTGCATTACTAAGTATTGCTACTTTACCGTTGAGCATAAAAATATAATTGAAAAATGTTTTTTTATGTATGACTAAGTCGGAAAGCTACCACACCAATCACCTGATGGTAAGCGGCCTATGATCACTTGCAACATTCATTTGTAGGTATCACTTACGCGTTACCAACCTTCAGGTATTGATTTTTAAATCTTCTTTGACCACTAATTTCAAACCAAAACACATTATATTGCTTTGCGATAGAATATCTGATCGTATCTGCCTAATCGGCCTCTTGCAATAAAAGGCCTACCACTAGTATTACACTTATACCTATAATAAAACATACATTTACCGTGTTAAAATAATAATTACTTTAACGTTGCTCTAAACAATTTAATATACCATCTACTTCTTATGGGCATACTTAAGTGAACAAGCTCTTCAAAACCATTTTATATATGCAGTGAACTTGATAAGGTAACATTCAAACAGCTCTCAACGCCTTGACTTTGTTAGTAACGCGTGCGGAGTGTCCTCAAGCCAAAGCCGTGGTACATTGGAGTTCCGCTTTGGACAGCACTTGGTTTGTTATTTTGTATTCGCCAGTGCCGGTTTCCGCTTGCCGATATCATTAACATTTGACCCCGAATTGAATGAGCTGACGGACTAAGTTGTGATGGTTATCCTCGAATGCGATAGGAGATCAATCTCGTTCATAAATAAATACAATTAAGAAATAAATAATAACGCCTACGTGCCCTATCACCTGTAGCAACTTCTATAAATGTTAATATTCTTCCATAATTAAACTTTGAAGGTTGTAGCTATAAAAACGCTTAGATACTGAGAAAATTATCTCATGTTAATATAATATTATGTGGTGAACAGCAATAAATCCCTTGAACCGCTCACAGAAGTGGATAAAATATAGACATTGATAATAATATGTAGGTCAAGTAGTAATTTTTAACTAAATAGTCAATCTAAAACTCAGACTTCTTAATTTGACGATAAAGATCAATAAAAATAATAATACTACTTACAAATGTTGATAACTGACATTAAAACGAAGTAACTGGTTTTCAAGTTCAAAAGGAAATCTCACATAAGTAAAGGAAAAACGGTACAATATGGCTTGAATGCTTGTCCTTTAGGAATATTTTCATAACTATATATGTAGTAATCTTGTGCGTATAAATAAATTAGACTATAGACTAGTTAATATACAGATAGTAAGATTAAGTGAGTTAAGGCCATTACATTTATTGTAATAATGTAATTTCACATTCATAAAAATAGAAGTTTTAATTTTTAACAGTAAAATCAGAAAAGGGTCACATAACCATTATGGGGTCTTAGAAATTATGAAAAATGAAATAAGAATTGATTTTTAAAATACAGGCGGTAACCCACAGATCGCGTATGAATGCTAATATTAACTAACTTGATATTTTAAGACTTTTCTTTTTATTTTTTTTACTTAACTTTATTATGTTTTTACAAAATGAGTCACAGAAGTAGTCAAAAGTTTACATAATGTACATTTATATCGGTATTAGGAAGAGTACAGCTGTATCAATATGGAACACCTGCGCACCCAGAACGTACTGCGTCATACGGCTAATTTCGACATTCACAACAGCCCATTCAGCATGCCCTGTCATTAAGCAAATATCATTGTATATTAAGGATCGACAAATACAATCGATACCGACATTACAGCAAGTGTTCTTATGTGTGAATGGAATTAGCTTTTGTTGGAGTAACATTTTAATTTATGATGAGTCAAATATAATCATAACATGATATTTTGTTTGGGCTCAATATATCGCATTTTCTATCACGTAAAATGCGCTCAGAGCGCTATCTGGATTTTTGATGATGTCCTTAGCCTAGGTTCTTCTTCGAAACAGGTTCTATCTAGGATGCCTATAAGGGCGGAATCAATTTTGAGACCCCGAGAGGCCTGTTGCTTTTTATCGGCTGTGTACTCGAATGTTTAACTACCAGCGTCTTTGTCTATTTGAGATGGAATATCCAACTACCGCCGTCTAGTTGACATCGAATATCTAACCACTCTCGTTATATATATGTATTAGTGACAGATCGAAATTTCGGTTTCGGTTTCGGTTTCGGTTTCGGCCAGTTTCGGCCAAATCTAGTTTCACAATCCTAATACCTAGTAGTGATGTGCATAGTGAATTTCATAAAAAAATGTGGCAAACATTGACTTACTACAAACTCAGGACTGGCCATACAGAAAAGAGGTCCAAAAATTCGCTGGCGCTCCTTCGTATGTTTGCACTAATGCAACGAAACAAAGTTAATCGCACGCTAGCTAAGTATATTAGCTAAGTATAAGATTATGATTGAAGTTTGTGAGACTAGATTCTTTCGAATATATTGCATGCTTATGGATAACTACGTTTCGTTGCAATGCTGCGAATTTACGAAGGAGCTCCAGCAAGTCTTAGGACATTTTTTAATATGGAAGGGTATACCTATATAATAAGTTTACGTTAAGTTTAGTTTAGGGCTATACCTATATAATAAGTTTACGGCAGCAAACCATATGCTTATGCATAGGCTAACTAATATTCATCAGGCAGCTATCACTTTTTATTTAAGTATAAAAAGTATAAGTTCTTATACTATATAAACCAAGCCTACTACATCGATGCCTAATAAAACTTTTCCATGACGATTATTCCGACGTCGTGGGGTACTGCATTAGGATTTATGAGATGATAATTCAAAATATTTGTGACAATTGATAGATTGTCTGACAATGGCAAGTGTCAAGTATATTATACTCTGAATGTATTAACGAGAAGTTCACCGCGAACTGTTGAACTGAACTTCGTATCGTTTTACGAATAAATGTTTATTTAATGTTTATGTAATAAAACTTTATTTGCTCTTACCTCAAAGGGGCTTTTGCGGTTTTATATTGGCCTTAAATTCTCCATATCTTATAAACTCCTAAATATTATATTAAGATCATATTCGAACATCATAAATTATAAAATATTCTAAAACTATACGCTCGATACCATTGCCCGGCTGGTCAAAAAAAAAAAAAAAAGTTACAATATATGTTAATAACATCGCTGGCGCCTTTAAACTTTTGTGAAAATTAACATATAAAAAATTCTCACTTACAATGTCCGTGGCGAGAACATACTGAGATCAATATATTAGCCGGTGCTAATAAACATATTTGATTTGTACATACATACCGACACGACGACCGTAGCAATATTACAAACATTGGAAAAGTACGGGAGCATGATGTGTCGACGTCACGACAATGCATTTACGTATCTTTTGTTCCCAATGCTTTTGTCAAATAGGGAATCTTGCATTTATATTGTTATACGTTAGAATTAGATCATCGCCTGACTAACGCTGGAAATATGATATTGATACTACGGTTTATGACAGTCTAAGGTTTCAGCGTGTGTTATATTTTGTACATAAACATGAATATTGCATATGATATTATATCTGGTGGAAAGCGAGTACCGCAGCGTATGTTGACAGTAACATATACATATAGCCGTCTTCTCTGTGTGACGCCATTTTATATGTGTAGTAGGAAAGGATAAATAAAGGGAGGATAAAGAAGGGAACAAATAAGAATTTGGCCTTCCGACACTCACATTCATCGCACGAAATACAATTAGTACGGATACTGCTCTTTTACAGATACTCTGAGTAAGGATACATCCGGTGGAGCCGGCCTATTAATGCCATAAAAAACAAGCTCTACGATTTATATAAATAATTTATGTAAATTTTACTCCTATTTTACTATACAGGTTATATTATAATTAAATTTTTATACTTCTCAAGAGTATATCAGTCATGCTTCATTTGACCCAGTGCCCGATAAAACATTATAAATATACCAACGTGGACGTGATTTTACATAGTGCAGTGAAATAGGTAGGCAATTCTAACCTTCAGACATACATTACAGGCACGCGCTGTCTGTGCATAATGCACCGAGAAATATTTGCAAACTGCAACTAGATGACGTTTTTTGTTATGACCCTGACCCGACTGAATTCGATCGAAACGATATATCAGGTAAACAACTTAGTTATTGTCCCTCGATTTAAATAAAAAGGCTTAGATGCTTTGACACTGATTATTTAAAAGAAACTTACTTCTTAACGTTGTCATAGGCTCGTAAATTACTTTTAGTGGAATTTACATCGGTAGCACGTTGTCAGAAATTGTGAAGGAATTAGTAATCGATCATAAGTTCTACAAATGTTATATTTATATATATATATATATATTGAAATGATTTAAGAATTAAGTTTTATTTTCTGACTTGCTCTCAATGATTTTGAATGCCTTCTAAAAAAAAGAGATAATATTCTGAGGCGATATATCATGCATAAATATGCTACTATCTGCATGACAAATTGTAATAATTGGCTGAACCAAATCATAAATTTTACCATAATATGTATGTATAAAATTATATATATATATATAATTTTATACATACATATATATATATATATATATATAAAATTATATATATATATATATATATATATATATATATATACATATATATATATAATTTTATACATACATATTATGGTAAAATTTATGATTTGGTTCAGCCAATTATTACAATTTGTCATGCAGATAGTAGCATATTTATGCATGATATATCGCCTCAGAATATTATCTCTTTTTTTTAGAAGGCATTCAAAATCATTGAGAGCAAGTCAGAAAATAAAACTTAATTCTTAAATCATTTCAATACAAGTTATAACTTTTAATCAATAACAATTTTTTATTGGTTTATGTACATCTAGCTTATTAACGAATGTATAACACTTAATTTTTAACTTCTAAATTTGCAAATAATTCTTAATATATAATACGCATTTAAAATTTATATTTATTTTCGGGCTAAATGGTAGCAGGGTAGAGTAGCCGGTAGGTTTTTAAATATAGAAGAGATTTGTTCCGGTCTGGGTGTTGCTACCTACGTCGGGCTACCTAGGCCTTACGAAGCCTTTGTGTTTTTTCTAAATAAGTATTTCCGTTGGCCTTACTGGCCTTAACAGCAGCAGCCTTTGACTGGCATCCTACGAATATTATTATAAATGAATGAAATAAATGTAGTAATTGAATAATAAATGAGGTATGATGTAAGTAATTAATTGAAACATTTATCTTTCTTGATTAAGGGAAATCTCGCCTAACAACCTGTTCTAATTTAATTTTATATTGTGTAGGTAGATAGCGTAACCATTTATTATCATTGTAATAATAAGTATTCTGTCAATATTAAAAAAAAATTTATCCGAAGATTTTATATTACTTTTTTTTCTCCGTAATGTTATAAATAAAATTATCATATTATATTAAGTGCTTTATGAGGCTTGGATTTTTGATTGATGGCAATAAGAAAAAGGAAAAAATATCATATATTTTTGTAGATAGTCCTACTTTTTTCTACCTACTTCTTGAATTTAATCGTATATTATCTAGGTATCCATCTATATTATATTACACATACACTATACATGTACACTGATACATTAACTGTAAATGTCACATTTATATGAGATTACAAAGTTATTTATGCAAAATCAAAATCAAAATCAAAATCATTTATTTGCAAAGTTGTAGGTACATTATTTGATATTGCAGTATTTAAAATTCCTCCACAACAACCATAAGTTGGCATGCAAATGTACATATTATTAAAATAAATGAAATAATTACATTTATATAAAATATTTTAAAACTTTTAACAATCAAACAAATACTTACTAATAAATTTTTACTCTTAATTATAGTGGACTACCCTTAATCTAAATATTCTTTTAAGTTATAGTAACATGCATTAACCAACCACTGTTTTAGTTTTCGCTTAAAACAATTTAAGTTTTTGAATTGTTTTATGTCATTCGGTAGCCTATTAAAAATTTTTACAGCCATAAAATAAAAGTTCGCACTGCATAGTTTAGTTCGGACTGTAGGCAATACTAATCTATTAGGAAATACTAATCTATTATGCAGTTGGTGTATCTAGAAAACTGGACCGTATTTACAAAATATTTTAATTTTTTCTTGATTTATATGCTAAAACTAATTGTATTCTAAATTTGAAGCTTTAAAGTTTTGATGATCGGTGAATTAGTGAGTGACAAAATTAAGAAATTTGACTAGTTATAATTCTTAAACTACTGGTTCAAATAGAATGAAATTTGAAATATACCGTGTTTATACAATTTCAGTAACCAAGAGCCTGCTTTGCAAAATTTAGGCTTTTAGTTTTATCCACAATGATAATGGTCTAAAATGGCGAGAAAAGGATATACTACGACAGTGCTGCTTTTTTGCTCGATTTGGCGGGGGCACTGCCTTGCCCCCAAATATATATTCGACGAGGATATCCGGATTCCTTAATCAGATTATGGAACCACCACGATAGCATCATCAAAAATTGGGTCGGACCGTATATTTGTTTGGCAAACAAATATAGATCCTTGACATAAAAAATAACTACTATTTGCGTTCGATTTTAGTTTGGTAATATTTAAAAAGCTTTACGTGAAACCCTTGAGATTCCACTGTACGTGGTCCAGCACGCACTTGGCCACTATATAACTATTAATAAGTTTTCGCATTGTGGTCGAAATTTGACTATAATTGCTATTGACAATTTCTAAATTTTCGTTCATTTATAACACTAAAGATCGTCAATAGATACTACTTAAAAAAAGTTTAGTAGATCATTTGACAAACAAAGGGCAATATTATTAAATTACATATACTAAATTGTTTTATTTTTGCATATTTATACATACAATAGTTTATTTCTATTTATGAAATTGTTGCTACAAAGAATCATTCTAACGGCTGCTAAGCCATTAATTGTTTATGACGATTTGCTATTGTCATTATTTAATGTATACTTATTTCCTTATATTTTAACTTTTTAAAGGCTATTTTTCGACTTTATTATTATTGGTATTATCTTTAAAGCCATTGCAATTTAGTTTTAACAATTTCTCACAATAACTTATAATTATATTAACTAAAACTATTAGGTGTTGAATTATAGTCTAAGCACACAACCATAACTTTACCGGACTTTGAGCATCACTTCAGATTATAATTATAATAAGGCTTAAAATGGACTCAATGTCGCTTCAGGTAAAATTACGGTGTATCTAGCACAAGCATGAAAGACTTTTTGGTCATTTTGAAATTGAACGTACCTTTTAGCATCCCTTTTAGCATAGTTATAAATTTTGACACGTAGATTTAAAACAATAGCCTTAGGTCTTTTTAAAGAACGATTGGAACTGCAGTATTAATTAAAAAACTAATGTTATACTTTCGACTTGAGTCTATTTCAATGCGGTTGCATTCCGCAGCCTTCGAATTAATCATTTAGAACCGGTCACGTTTTAGGTAGTGTCATGACAATCCAAAATACGTAACAGGGCTAAAAAATCTATTCATTTGCTTAAAGCGCTTCATATTTTTATACACGTGTGTCCAAATGTGTATGAGGTACGTCATAGTATGTTAGAAGTTCGGGCGTCATGTTTGGATGCGGATCGTACTCGTATCTTCCCTTTACGTCATTAAGAGTACTAAGGACACTCACTGACGTCACATTATACTTCGATCCAATTTCTTTATTACGTAATAAACACCAAAGTCGTAAAAGGTTTTGTTGAACTTTGCTTTGATCTTTTAATACAAAAATGCTAACTTTTGTTTATAGAAAATATAGGTTTATGATTCCTTTGACATAGCTAATATATATAAGCTTAATAATTCAGAAACGAAAACAATTTGTAATTTTAATCTTTTTTTATGATTAGTACGATAATGACGTGATAATTACTTGCTTTACACAAACTAAGTATAATTTATGTATTTTGTAATGGAGACATTTGTAATTATTATAATTGAGAGTGTCGAACCGTTATATGGTACGACGACGTATGTATATGTTAAGATATGAAATAGTTGCAGTTCAGCTTAAGTCGCTATTTGAATAGGAATAAGAGATCATGGTAGGCCCCCAGATAAAATATCAGTGTTTTTTCTATATGATCGGTTATGAGTTTTGTCGCATGCCCGTGAGATACAGGAGGTAAACTAATGACAATACAGACAAACAACAAATTTGACTATTTGTAAAGGATTTATTATAATTTTTATGACAAATAAATCACGATAATATTAATTATATTGTCAATCTCAACTAATATTTTGTTTGCGACGCTTTCACGCCTACCGACTTGAACCGATTATGATGACTATTGATAAATAGATATAGATAAGACCATGGAGACAGCTATAGGTGGGCTACGTTATTCACGCGGATACAGCCGCGGGCAAAAGCTAGTAATTACTAAATATCCTTAAATTATTATAAATAGGTATTTATTTAAGAAACATTGAAATAGTTTTAATCATTTTATAATTTAAAAATAGAATATTTTTTTATTTCTAAAATCTTTAATAATCTTTCAATGATGTTAAATATTATGTACCTATACTAACTAATTTTAATTGTACTAAGCAATGTTCATGAGAATCAAAAATTAAGTTTTAGGCGAATATATTATGCAAATAAATATAACATATTTATATAAAAAAATGATGCGGATCGTAAATGCATACCACGTGTTATATTATGTTTTCACTTTGGTGATATTATTTAGGTATGTTTACTTGCCGATTTTTTTCCTATAAAATACGAGAGTAGACACGAGTCACTTTTGTGATCACCAAAAGACAAATACAATCATTCGTCAATTTAGGAATATTAAAAAAACAGAAGCGTTGAGAAAACTCAATGTATTGGCCCGAGTACGGAAAGCGGCGCGGGCGCGGGCGCGGTGCCGACGTCACAAGAAAGCCGAGGTCTCTATATAAGCACGCATGACCCTCCTGGCACCACTCGCAAGCTAGCAATAGACGTTAAGTCACGTTGATCGCTTCTCGCGCATTATTCAGTTTTATTTACTCGTTTTAGTATTTTATCCGTACGTACTCGTACATCATGACTGTCACCAGTAAGATGAACAGTGTTTCCCGCCAGTCTGTTTTGAGCCGGTTTGGCCCTGGTGGGCTACTGTATGCCGCAAATAAAATCATAGCGGTACGTCATCGCATTGTGTGGTGCTTTTTTATCATATATGGAAGTGAACATTATTTTATAGTGATAATATGTGTAAATAAGGTGTTTTCAATTTGTGTTTTCCATTGTCCGCAGGTTGCTGCTGGCAAAGATGAGGAACGTTGGCGTAGCAAGAACGAAGGAGCTCTGTTCAAGCGCTGGAAGCGCACTACTTCTTCGGTCGAACCCGCTACTCCTGCCGTTACTGCACCAACAACCCCAACATCACAGCCATCCGAGTTGCTCAAATTTTTAGCCATTGTAAGTATTTTATTAAATTTAAAAATAGACAATAAAAAAATGTAACACAAATGACGTAGGTAATATTCTATGTTGATACATTATCGTAAAACACTTTCTTAATTATACCACGACAGAAATTGCTCATTCAAAATCGGGTATGCCTAATAGTTTGGTTTCTACATAATTAAAAGGTCCTAATCACATCATTAGTGGTCATTAAGGCACATTATTTATCATTTTGTTTAAAGCAATTTAGAAGACATTTTTAGAAGCACCTTAATAAAATATACCTGTCTCTAATTAATTTTATTTATTCCTTGTTACAGAATGCATTGGAGCTTTCAGCGCCAGCTTCTGATGCCTTGCTTAAGTCGCGATCCTCAGAATGGTTCCAATTATCTGGACACCCAGGATCCTTGGCACCTGCTGGCCCTGGTACAGTTTGGAAGCGAAGGGCGGCCGGTGATCATCCTGCACACAACCCTGAACGCGACGCTTATGAGGCTCTGGCAGCTTGTCCTCATATGCGCTCTGCTATTCCACGCTACTACAGAGAGCTAGAATACGGGGGCGAACATTTTATCGAGTTGCAAGACCTCCTTCATGGTTTTCGTGATCCTTACGTTATGGATATTAAAATGGGCACTCGCACCTTCTTAGAAGATGAAGTTAGTAACGCTCGTGCCAGGGCAGACCTTTATGAAAAAATGGTTCGACTAGATCCTAATGCTCCTACCGAAGCTGAACATGTCGCTGGCGCAGTTACGAAGCTACGGTACATGCAATTCCGTGAACAGTGTTCTTCATCTGCGGAGCAAGGCTTCCGTATTGAAGCCGTGAAGCTCCCTGGACAACCACCATTAATTGATCTCCAAAAAGTTCGAGAACGTAAACAACTTACAGCTACAGTCGCTCGTTTCCTTGGTAAGGACGAACGCGCACGTCGCGCAATAGCTGCTCGTCTTCGCGAGATTAGAAGTTTGTTCGAAAAATCTGAGTTCTTCCGCACCCATGAAATTGTTGGCAGCAGCATTTTTATCATTTACGACGATGAACGAGTCGGTGCTTGGCTTATTGATTTCGCTAAGACTCGACGCGTGCCAGATGATATAAAAGTAACACACAGAGAGCCTTGGCAGCAAGGGAATCACGAAGAAGGTTTTTTGTACGGATTGGATAGGTTAATTAATACAATAGAAACAGCCAGACTTTCTGATGACGTCATTACCGAACCAGATGTGTCGCGTTGAACATTTGGCGAGAGGAAGTTGGACTCGCCCTGCATTACTGCACATTACTCGCGGTCTTTGTGCTCCACTCTCCTGGCGAAAATATTGAGGCTTGGAGATGTACAGAAAAACGTTTGTGTTTGTTCATATGATGAAAGAGAATGCGATGTATTATGTAATAATTTGATCTAGTCTCTAATTATTTAATTACACGTTTTTAATTTTAATCTTGTAGTTATTATTTTTCTCTTTCGAAATGATAAAGCTAGTAAATATAAGTAATAATAAACTAAGATTTAATTTTTTTTTATACATTTACTTAAAAATTACCAACAATTAGTATAAGTAACTTAACAACATTTTAACAAAATATAACTTTAAATTATCATTTTTAAACTTTACTACTCTCTTTAAACCAAGTTTATCTCTATCTGTCTGTGTATCTGGTATACAGTATATTATATATAAAACTATGTTGTAAGAAAATGAAACTAGGTGGCTCTATATAATAAGAAAATATACAAAATTTAACGAAGGATCAAAATCAGAATTATTTTATTCAATTAGATTTTAATAACTACTTTTGTAACGTCAAATGTTACCGACAGATATTATTCTGCTATTTTTATTATTTTTTATTTATAATATTCAAGTTCAACCCTCCGTTCCGCAACCTTTAGTTAGGTCGTGTTACTATATTCTTTGGGCTACCACCATATAGATATTATAATTAGTAGATAGTTGATCCCATTTATGGAAAATGGTACTAATTGAAGGATGAACTGGGGCCCTCAGCGAATGTGCTAGAGACTAAAAACTAATTAAAGTGCGCATGGGCAAAAATAGGAATGAGAAACACACATATATAAAAACCAAAAACCGACAATTTCTTTGTATTCAATAAACAGAATTGTTAAATGTTAAAGATACCTGTGTCTATAGAAAATATACATTTAGAAAATTATCAAAATTTCTACCCATTCAGTGATTTTTTTTAATTTAAAAAACTTCCTCAACTCTATCAATCTTAAAAACTTAAAATTAAGATTAAAGATTCTGCAGAATTTTGAGTTGTGTTGCTTTTTTTTAAGTCATGACGGTTGGCAAACAAGCATACACAGCAATCTATGAACGCTTGCGATACTTGAAGTATCACAAGCACGCTGTCAACCCTAGGAACACGAGGGACGGGATGGGAAGGCAAAAAAAGAAGGGAACTGAGGCGGTGGGAGATTGGAGGTCCGGCGTTCCCACTCATCGCACGAAACGCAATAGTACCTAATGATACTGTTACTTGACGCCGAATTAATTTTGAAAATTTGTAATGTATTTTGTTAGGCTTTTCAGATTTTTAACTACCTACTATTTAAAAAGATTCTGAAATTTTTCACAGGCTGTTATTATTCCTAGTGTTGCGAAAATAACCTTATGGATAGTTAATTATCTGTGATTGAGTATGTTTTTATAGCGCACGCGCATGATGGTGGTTATTTAGTTCTTTCGCACACTTGATGTAGCGTTTCAATTTCAGTCCCTCTTTGTCATTTTCAACTTTTCGAGTTTTCGTCATACAAACCAGCAGTCTAGTAAGTCTGTGTACAGTACGCATCCGTGACAATTGTCAATAGATAATGTCATAGATAATACATATAAACTAGACAATGTAGCCAGGTTCCAGGTGCAGTCCTAAATATTGAAGTAAAACTTCAGTCAAGAACTATATATTTTTTGCCAGAAGTATTCAAACATTGTTTGGGACTTTTATTAATAGTTTTAATTCGATCAAGTAAATCAGTAGAATGTCATATCGAGTGCTGCTACTTTTTATTAAAAGATAACGATAGTTCTATCAAAATAACGAGGTTCATTCATTCATCATCATTATCATCATATCAGCCGTCGTTGCTGGATATGGGCCACCCTAAAAGAGTGCCACAATGACCGATCCTGCGCCACCCGCATCCACCGGACATTCATTCATTTTAGTTTAATTTAATCGTATGTTAAAAGATGTTTTCGCATGGTTACGCATATTTTCAGCTGTTATAGCCTGCTCTCCCCGCTCCTTCGTCTACTTTACCAACTAATTAAATATAAATGAACATCGGTTTATCTTTGATCTGTCTGTTGTCATGCGTACGTATGCTTATACATACTTTAACGGCTGTAGACATCCTTTGACATGTTAAACGAGTGTTACACTTAAAACCAAATGGTTTTACGAACGAAAATGCGAATTGCATGTATGACAATAAATGACAATTGAAGTATACGCATCTTGCGACGAAAATGAATTGAAAAAATTAAAAACCGAAGCTTCTTATCGAGAGGTTCGTGTCCACCCTAGACCCTGTCAGTTGTTCAAATCGACCGTATAAGGCTCTGACTTGACTTTTCGAGTATTATCAAATTAATAGCAGCCGGGAATGACATTTACGTGCCCTCCGAAGCACAGAGAGGCTCAGTTGAAATTCCACTATGCGATCACCCATCTAGTGACTGACCGCGCCTAAATCAGCGAGCCCGGCTATGGGCGTATATATGCTGATTTAAGTCCGGCCTAGTTGTTGTTATATTTTTTAGGGAGATTTCCATGTAATTGAGGTGATTTTAGGGATTGTTTGACTGTATATTGTGTATTTTAGAGAATTAAATATTTTTCGGAGTTGGTAGCACTCCTTCGATTAGGGAGAAAAGAAGTCAAGTGTGTGCAGCGATTTTTTAATGACGCTCATGTACGTTCTACGGTTTTATTTTTATCACAGCCTTTAGTCTTATAAAAAATTATATTTAAATTATAGTGTAATTTTACACTGTTTAAACACAGTGGCGCTGTTAGGCCTCACCAATCACATTACAGTCACAACTCAAATTCTTAATGACTTGACTACGTGTGGTGCAGTGATTCCCGGGTTGCGGGTTCGATTCCCGCTCGGAATAGATATTTGTATAGACCATACAGGCATGTTGTCCAGTCTGGGTGTGTTTATCCTTGACATTGTGTATGTTTCCAGACCTCCGACACAGGATATTAATATTCTAATGGGGGCCGTTGAGTATTACGTTTAACGTTTATGGGTATGCCTGGTAAATAATTGCTAAAAAATGATTAATAATGACATGATTAATGGACGCCCCCTAGACATTAGAGAATTTTGTTAGATAAACTTACTTGTAAAAAATATATGCTTTATATTAGCCTTATGATTAGTCAGGAAATAAGAAGAATAATACAAGTAAATCATTTATATTAACTGATAAATGTAACATAATTAATCATGAATTACAAATTAAAAAACAACATTCATACCATGTTATTAGATTAAACATGTAGGGTAAAAATTACAAATAACATACTGAAACTATATCCTAAAATTGAGATTATTCGAAAAACATAAAATTTATGACATGATATTAACTATAATATATATTTAATCGTCATTTTTTTCTGATGTTTGTGATAGGCACTTCTGCAATAGTGTCCTTGTTTCTGAAAATAATATTTTGTCTGGATCCTATTAAGTGTTACCATATAAACCTCTACATTTAGTATCCTCGAGACCTGCCCATATGAGGAAAGGTTTTATACAGAAGTTTATTATTAATATTAGTGCCAAAATAATTTTGTAAGTGTTTTTATTGCATTAAAATAATTATATATTATTTAGTTTTCTCTTTCCATAGTTTTTGTTGCAATATCTTATCGTACAAGCTTATAAAGTAATTAATAATTGTAATACTTCATTACAATATGTCATTCTCCCTCTTCTTCCTAGCATTACTCTCGATATTTACCCAGGGTCTGCTTCAAACAGTTAACAGCAGGCAAGGAATACAGAGTTATTGCCACCTGACCTTTGCAACCCTAATGATGAACCAGTGTCTTGGATGTGAGCAAATGATATAGTGACAACTACCAGGACCGTCACTTTAACATGCTCACAAGGAGAATCGCCCAGGCCTACACAAATATTAGCAAAAATATTACAAACATCTGCCTCGAGAGGAAACAAAACCTGTGACTGTCGAGGCTAGTGGCAGGACAAAACACCAACAAGCCAAAACGGTCAACATTACAATATGTCAATATTTTTATAAATGTTAATAAATCAAAGAAATATATGTTAAAAAATCATTAGCAATACAATAAAAGTAAGTCTCGGTGGATATTTTGTGGAAGTTAGCAATTATATTATATACTAAGTTTTTAAAATAAAATTACATAGTCAAATGTAGTTATACCACTTCAATTATATTATTCAAATACAGCACAATGTATATCAAAGCAAAATTAAAGTCTCACTAGGTATAACTATATCTCACTAGGGACAAGTGTAAATAATTATAATTATGAAGTTCTAGTTATAAAGTTACAATACTAATAGAACTATGAGTCAACCATTGTTATATTTTTCTTGGCCTTAACTGTTCGGCAACTGTTGACCTTTGTGGCAAATCGCAAGGAGTTAAGAGTCTCATTGAAGCATTCATCGAACTGATTGATATTTACTAACATAAGTGTTTTAGAGTTGCCACCAAGACTCGGCATTAATAAATGAGTTAGTTTAGAGTTTCTATAAGGAATATGGGACTGATTAGTCTGTAAAGATAATATAACTTTCGAGAGCTCTGAAAGCGATCTGTTAATATGTTTTGTTTCATCCATCCTTTGTGTTGTTTTACCACTCTCAGAGCCAGCCAAGTCCACTAAATTCAAATTACTAGTAAACTTTTCTTTCCGTTTTTCGTTAATGGCAGATATTTTAATTTGTGCAACTGAATGTGATCTTGAACTTCTTTCATTGTTCAATGTAGCTGCTGTTTGTCTGTTACGTTGAGCAAATATCAATAGTCTGATGAAGTCGTGAGCACTCTTTACTTCTTCTTCTTTCAGGTTAGATACATATAAATCTGTGCCTTTTGAATTGACCATCTTTATATCATGACTCTCTTGTTCCTTACTTGAGTTTAATAAATCATAAATGATTTCATTATAGATTTCCAAGAATGAAGCTTTTATGGTTAATTCCCAACCCATCCTTTTTAAGTCTTCCATACACATGAAAATCATATCAATAGCCCGAGGTATGATACCATATTGTTCAATACCACACCCACCTTCCATAGTATAAGTTTTTCCAGAACCAGTTTGGCCATATGCAAAGATACACACATTATAACCATCTAATGCAGATTGAACCATTGGAGAAACTTCAGCAAAAACATCCTCTTGAGATGAATGAGGTGTGAATATCCCATCAAAAGAGAATGAATGAAGTGATTTCCCTTTTCTGGCTGAACTCATATTGAAAAGTTCAATTTTTTCCACTTCTATGGAACAAGCATCAAGTACATTAAGGTTGTACAAAGGCTTTGAAGCTTCTGACTCCAGTGGAGGCCGTACTCGACAATAGACCCTAATATTTCCTTTTAAATCTTGTACTGTGTTTCTCAATACTCGCTGATCTCTATACATAGTTGCTAAAATATTCTGCAATGCTTCTGAATCTGTTTTAGTCCTGGATATTGTATCAATTGCATCCTTATGATCTAATTGCAACTTGTCATGTTCAGCAGATATCTTTTTCAGATGGTCAGTCAAAACCCTTAAAGCTTCAGTTTCTTCATTGAGACTTTTATGGCGTCGAGTTAAATCGTCAAATTCTATTTTAAGTTTGTCAAACTCTGCCGTCTTAATTTTTAAGCTATTAGTTACATCCTCTAAAAGTCGAGTCTTTTTGTGCAATTCATCATTCTCCTGTTTTTGAATTTCATAATCTAGCTTTATGCTTTCATATTCGGTTGACTTCTGTCTTAAATCTTTGAGAGTGTTTAAAAGTTTTTCTTTTACCATATCTCTTTCAGCAATACTACTTTCCACTGTTTCTTTAATCTTTTCGTACTCATCCGATACTTCTAAATGTTTTTCTTTCAAGTCACTTAAGTCACTTTTAAGGGTCTTATGTTTTTCCACTAAATCATTAAATCTAGCCTTGTAATCATACGGAGGGATTTTAGGTGCTACAGTTGTGGTCTTTTTTTCTATCTTGGCTGTCTTATTAGGTACCATAGGCACCGGAGGCGCTGTAGCTGATCTTTTAATTCGTGGAGCGGCTACTGTGCTGGACGTGGTACTACGCAAACTTTGCATAGGTTTTGTATGATTTTGTAGTAAATTTCTTTTATCAGCTTCACTGAGACCATTACCTATTGTCCTTACCGTCCTATTGTTTGTTAAAGTAGGTTTATTTTCTTTGGAAGCGGAAGGATATTTTGGGATACGTGACATCTGAAAAGCAGAAAATATACCGATTATTAACTTTTGAAACTTTATTAAGCTATCAAGTCACTATATCATTTAAAATGAATGGTTTTATCTCACCTTTAAATTATTTTATAGGTATTACATTCAACACAAGTCATTCAAATCAAACACGAACCAAACAATTGTTTCGTTTGTCAAGTAAACGGACGATACAATTTGAAATTCGAATATTTACGCTTGAAGCTAGTGTTGCTATTATGTAATAATATATAATAAAAAATGAAATGCAGTAGGTATAGATCCTCCAATATTTTATAAAGTGGGAAAAGGAATTGGGTATATAATATAGTTATTGTTTCTTCTAAATTCAATTAATTATTTATTCATTATCGTTATTAATTACTTAAATAGTATAAAACAAAATAGTTTTAAAAAGATATAAAAAAATCTGTAATGTAAATTTTTAATTACTGTCACTTATTGGGACCCTTATCTTAAAATAAAATTAAATGTTCACACACTTGACAAAAATAATTTATATTTTTATTTCATTTTTAATATTTTATTTTTAAAGAACTAAAACAACCGTGACCGAGTGTACTAAACGGGTCGAGCATCGCCGCGTTGCTATAGTTACGCGGCCTTCTCAAAAAATGTGTTACTGTGCATGGTCCAACTTATATTGAGAGAGTTATAAGGTACATCCTGCAATAACTGGCCATTTAAGTAATTGTTGCAGATTCAATTTCCATCATTTAAATTATACTTTTATTTTATCGCCGACTAAAGAACACAGTCATAATTGAAAAATTAAATTATAAATAAGTTAAAAGCATAGTTTTGTAACATATTACGTAAGAGCTATCAAATTCGACCAGTAGGAAATTGACATTTGACCTTTTAGCAACTGGCCACCGTTTAACCTGGTTAAAAATAATTTATAAAAGAAATCAACATGCACGATGATTAAATTATACTTTCTTGCATTTTAATCTTAATCAAAATAATTTCTTCCTTAGATATTTTATAACTTCCGAAACCACTAATATTTTTAGCTGTAACTAGCCTCACAATAGGCCACCCATTATAGTTACTGAAATAACCTTAGCTTAGTATCGTAATAAAAATAAACGAAGTCCTATAGACTTATGGATTATTATTAGCTATTTTACACAATAAAGAAAATGGATAATTTTGTTAGTAACTTCCATAGATCGGGCAGTAAACAAAAAAATATTATTTTTCATTTTAGTTACTAACTAACTACTTAGTAACTTAATAAAAGTAATTCATTAGAATAAATAAATAAAATTGGTTTGTAAAATCAATATTTAATAAATATCATTCAGTTTATATCATTTACTGTATAGCGAATGAGAAGACATTTTTTATCAACAGAGGCTTATTTACCGGTCGTCAAGATACTATTCCCCTCCCGGGCTAGGCTTGGTTCGATCTAGAGAAATATTGTTCTTTATTCAGTCTTGGAAGCGAGTATATTAATATTTTTTCTTATGCTTACAACAAGTAAGAGCAGTGTCGACTCGTCGAGGTACTTTTGGCGGTTGATCCATCAGCGCGATATTGATTGCGATCATACGATTTCTGCTTGATGCTGATTGGTCGGTCCTCTCAGACCTGTCTCGACGTGTCGAGTCTTATTCTTATAATATACGCAATAGAGTAAAAAGTAACTTATTTACTACGTATATACCTAACTTAAATAACACTATTTCAATTTATATTCTACATACATAAGCCTATTCGTAAAAGGAAATGATGTGTTCAACATATCTTATTTCTAAAAATTAAATAATAAGTTTTATTTAGATAACTATCATTGTATTTTTTATTAGCGTTAAAATTATGGTTTATTTATTATATTTACATATGACGAGCGACGTAACTAACTTCAACATTTTAAATAATCATTAACCCTTATCATTTTCTTAGTATACATAATCGTATGAAAACATACCCCATACCCTACTGTTGATAAGGACAATAATATGAAAATGTAATTCTGAATTACTACTATTGTAAAACGAAAAAAGATGGATTCTTAATATTATCCAACTTGCTGTTTTCTAAAGTTATAAAACCTGGCCAATTAATGAAAGCGGCCAGTTATACCTAAATTTATCCTAACACAATTAAATAAAGACAGTTTCGATCTGTTAAATAAATAATTGAAATTTTATGTTCTTGGCGAAATAATAAAATACTTTTTTATTTTTTATTATTAAGGATATTCGTCAAGTATATATATCTTACTAATTTATATTCTGTGGTGTACCTAATAAATATTTTATCTAGCAATCGTGAATCATGAATTCATGATTATCGTTTAATTTTTATCATAGCAACACTAAACGAAAGTCAAATTGCCATTTTGCTATTTGTTTCGGTGTGTGAAGTGTGGCGAGCAATAGATGAAATCATATTGTTTTTGTATTTTATCTAATAGGAAGAGTATAGTAGTTAAATAAAGTTAAGACGAATGAGTGTTGTGATTTATAGTCGCTGTGTTCTATTTCTCATCAAATATTAGTTCCGTCGTTAGGACTGTTTATCACCATTGACGGATGTCCTTGTACATTTTGCAAGAAACGAAGTGGCGGTAAATTTGAGTTTAACATTTTTTGTCTAACATAATATGTAATTTTTTTAAAAATAAAAATGGGTAGTTCAGAAGAAAATATTGTTACTAGTGAGAATAAAGATGAAGCTGAGACCGTCGAAAATGACGCCGGTGATATCTCCGAAAATGATATCACAGATACTACGGAGCCATCGCTTAATTTGAGTACGTCTTCAAACGTACCTGTAAATGATGCTAATTCATCCAAAGAAGGCGATACTTCAGTTATCGCAAATTCAAAAACAAAAAGAAATTCAGACATGGTAAAAAAGGTCATGTTCTATCTAAAGATAATCAGGAGAGAAGTACTGTGCGAAGGGTTCATCATACTGGCACAAAATTTAAACAATGCAAAAAACGAGCACAAAGTTTTCCTTCCATATCAAAATTCTTTTTACCTTACAAAAGACCGCGCAAGGAAGCTTTTATTCCGCCTACTAAATTTCTCCTTGGTGGGAATATATCTGATCCTCTAAACCTTAATAGTTTACAAGATGAAGATGTGAACAGAGCTATGAATGCTGTGACACCTGAATCTTCACCATTACCCACACCACCACGGCATAAGGCTAAGATAGATGTTATTATTCCACCTAATATAAGGGACCCACTTAACCTTATGGAACCCTTAGATAATGAGGAATATGAGAAAAGATTAGAGATGCAACAACGGAAACCTCGTAAAAAGCCACGAATCCGACGACGTACAACTGAGACTACTGTTCCCCCAGTAGAAGTTGCAGCGGTAAAAGACGAGGGCATCAAAGAACCACTACCGCCCGAACCATCTTCATCAAAATCACGTAAGAGATCATGCAGTGAAAGTGAAAATGGTTCTCAGAAGGGTAAAGATAATAACAAAAAGCTACGTAGAATGGACTCATTAGATAAAATAGTTAGTCCTGTAGTACCACAGCCTGGTGCTTGGATGCGGGCTAGACCCCAGCAACGTGCAGGTACACAAGAACGACCTGCATCACCACATAGAACCAAGTTAAAAAGTCTCTCGGAAGAAGATCAAAAGATGCCAACATTTCATCCAAAAAATTCAAGATATCAATATGGAAATTATGATAGGTAAGCATCTGGAATACTTGAAAAAAAAATACAGACTTTACATACATTACAATTTTTTTTATCCTGAGTTTGTTTCTCACATCAATTAAGCTTGTACGTTTTTTTTAAATATTTCTTATTTATGTGAACTTTTGATCATTTTCAGGTACTACGGCTACCGTAACCTCAATGCTATGATGGACATTCGGCTGCAAGTGTTTGAGATGCATAGACACTTATTCCAAAATAAGGATGTGTTGGACATTGGTTGCAATGTTGGACATATCTCCATTGCTGTAGCTCGAACTCTAGGAGCTAAATCAGTAGTTGGAATAGATATTGATCCAGTGCTTATTGGTATGTATATCTTTAGTTTTTGTTTTATTTGACTATTATTCCCATTTTTTTACATCAGTCTGACCCTATTTATTTTACTTAAAAAAAAGTCTCAATTGTTATTGTTAAATATCTAAATATTGATTTAGAAATGAAAAAAAATTAAAATACTCATTTTAATAACATTGATCTGTGTTAGCTCATTAACTATTTATAAAAATAAATTAAAGTAAGGTAAAAGAGATTTGATAGCTGGTTATTGTATAAATGTGTTTTATTATTTCAGGCAGAGCAAGGAAGAATCTTAGGTCTTTTATACCAGTTCCTTTGGATCAATCAAAACCAGAAGACGATAAAAAAACTGCAAGCGATGAAAAGAAGTTGGAATGTAATAAATGTAAAGAGAACAAATGTGAAGACTGCATGCAGACAGATCATAAGCTTGATAAAGAAGATGATTCGAAAAAGTCATTGCCTGGAAGAAAATTAAAGAAGCCAAGAAAGAATAGAAAATCAGTTCACAGACAAGAGCAAGGGCAGTGCTTCTTCCCCATGTCAATGTCCATGATGTTTGGTCCACTCGGTGATCCAAAGGCTGATGCCTCACCACCTGGTTTTCCACATAATGTCACATTTAAACAAGTAAGTTACTATAATAAAAATAATATTCAATACTAAATGTGAGGTAAGCTTGTTCCATTTTATGCAATTCACTCCACTTCTATAACAAGAATTTTATCTTTAGAAACTGTTAAAAGACACGGGCCAAGCGCGAGTCGGACTCACGCGCGACGGATTCCACACCATACCTACAAAATGACAAAAAAACCATATTTGTTGCATGGGCTTAATTAAATATAGGGCTCAACAAAATACATCATCTGTTAAAGTTAAAATTAAAGTTAAAGTTGACATTTTATATTATCAAAGTTTAATTAGTACTAAAAGACTTGAGACCCCGTGAGGGCTGTCCATTTTTACTGTCGGGTCCCAGTACAATCCCTTCCGACTGTAGACATTGTCAAGACGTGATATAAATTTAGTGATAAATATATAGTTAAGATGTCCTTAAGTATTTGGTGAGCATTTGTAGAAATTTCGTGAACATCAAAAATAAAAGCTTTGCAATTAATTTGTGATTATTGGTGGCATTAATCTATTGCAATACACTTACCAATTTGTATTTCATGCAAGTCTTAAATGACTGGAAAGCTTCGGACAATTCTATGACCCCCAGATACCTGTATTCCGGGCTCCTTCTGGATGGATCTCGGCTGTTTACCAACCTTAGTTAAATCTTATAAATTATATCTGATAAATGAAGCAGCAAAGTATTGTTTAGTTGAGCTTTAGCATCAAAAGTCGAAACTACAATCTAATTTTTCTACTTTTTATTCATGTTATGCTGTTTATTTTGTAAGCGTCCATAGGTAACAAAAAATCAAACATATTATTTTCTTTTAAAAGTTTATTATTATAATTATAAATGTTGTCATATGTGTTAAATGTGGTTCCACAAAGCAATGATGATAGTAAAAAATGATTTCAATTGTTTATAAAGGCTATTGTTATTATTTTCAGCTAATTAACAATTAACCCTTTTATTTTAATATATACACTTTGTAATTACATATAATATTATTATTATAATTTTTTTTTCTTTTTTTTTCGGAATGTGTATTGTTGGCCCTACTGGCCTTGACAGTGTCACCGAGCGGGCGTCAAATTAGTTACCTATTTTTTAATACATAATATATTAATACATCATTTCTAATATTGCAGGGTAATTATGTTCCACGTGAGGAAATTGCAGTAGGATCTGGTATGGAGAGCCCACAATTTGATCTGATCTTGTGCCTGTCTACTACCAAATGGCTGCACCTCAATTGGGGAGATGCGGGACTAAAACGCGCCTTTCGTCGAATGTTTGCTGACCTGCGTCCTGGTGGCAAATTAGTGTTGGAAGCACAAAACTGGGCCAGCTATAAGAAGAAGAAACGTTTAACTGTACGTATTATTTAAATGTTGTTCTGTCCTGTTTTTTTTTAAATTTTTGACTGTAGGAAATACACTTTTTTTGTAACATTTTTACATTCGTTTAGATTAAGATTTAAATTTAAGTAATTTTTTTGCAAAAAATTAATATTAAACATATATCTATAATTAATAATTATAACGTTGTTAGTCTTTTTGTTAGTATTAAATATTTAATACTAACAAAAAGACTAACATTTCATATTCTATAATTATATTGATTTAAACAATAGGCTATCTAAATAACGTTTAATATGAACCGAATTAAGATATCTTTTTGATTCATTTGTTATTGTTACAGCCAACAATTTATGAAAACTTCAACTCGATCGAAATGTTTCCCAACAAATTTCGAGAATATCTTCTGTCCCCGGAAGTTGGATTCAGCAAATGCTGTATTTTGGGAGTACCGCAGCACGCAAGTAAAGGCTTCAGAAGACCCATACAATTATATATCAAGGGTGACTTTACTCCGAGCAAGGCGCGCTGGTCGGACGCTCACGCGCCTTCGTCTCACCACAGGCCGGAGACGGAGCTGCCGCGACGGACCGTGTATGCGCCGGTCGAGCCCGCCTACCGGCCTAGCGACGACGCGCCTTCCTGCGGGGCCGTGACGCCGTACTCACCCAACTTGGACTGCTGCGCGGATGATTCGCCTTTCTATAACCCTCGAAGTGACTCGTACGCACCTTCCTACCAGCCGCCCCGGCCGACTGTTTATGCGACATTGCCGTCCCCGCTGGGCAGCGCGTCGCCCGCCGCGTCGCCGGCCGCTTCCCCCGCGCCGCACGCGTCCCCCGCGCCCGACCCGCTGTCCGCGCGGGGATTCCCCGCGCCGGAGCGCCCGCACGACGACTGAACGCCACGGAGTGGCTCCGCCTTTCTTTTATCTATGTAAATAACTGTAGATCCACTAAGATTATGTTTCGATAGGCTGAAAATATTTTATAATATAATATTCGTAACGTTTTAAGCCATTTTTGTGTTTTATTTCATATCTTAGGTGTATAAGAATTAAAAATTGATATCCTACTTTCGAAAATACGTATATTCGGCGATATTGCAGTAAATAATAATATACCAAAGTAACATTAAAAACAATTACATTTTCGAAAAAATGTTGAAAGGTTTCCCTTTATTTATTTCTTTCGAATTCATTAAACCTAAATAAAATATATTGTCACAAAGTTATAATATAGGGATTTCATAAAATGAACACATTTCATATACAAAATGTATGTTCTATGGAACAGCAAATAAGTCTTAATAAGGTATTCGTTAAAATGAAAACCAATTTAATCTTCAATTAAAGCGCGGAAACCGATTCTTCATGTTTCGTTTTATTATACAGTTTCTATTTACTTCGCCTTTCATTTGCTTCATCGATTAAACAAAATGTCAGAATTTTAATTATTGTTGCGAGTTATTTCTATACTACCCTCTTATATCAATTTTTAAACTAATTATAATCTATATATTTCAAATATTATCATTTACTTTATAAAGAAGTTCTCGAGACTGTTGGTTGGTGAGACGGCGAAATCTCTTCGAGGTGTCTGTATTCTTTTACTTCGAGAATAAGCTAATTTCACTCAAGCTACCTTCTTCCTTCCTACCTTCCTTCTTTCGTTTAGAATATATTATATCGTCGATCATAATAATTTTGCTCTGCATCCGACAGGTTTAAGACCTGTAAGTTAAGACAATTTAATAGTAGAAAGTAGGTACAAAGTAGGTACAAACTCTGACAATGTTTTCAAATTAAATTAAAATTATAGTAGCAGTGCAATTTCATTATGTTGCGGATCATTAAGAAGATTGTTGACTTTAGTTAGCGGATTTGGACAGGGTGATGATCTCACTACTACTGAAAATGTAAGGAAAAAAGATAAAGTAACAATTTCAAAATAATAGTTATTATCGTATGTCGGGCGTGTGGTCAGTTTGTTCCATTTTGCGCGATTCACTCGATTTCTATAACAAGAAATATTTTTTTTTTTTTTTCTCTGAAGGTGTAAATGCTTAATAATTACCATATTATGAGGTGTATATTCAAGTATAATATACATAGTATCATCATCTCATATTCTCAACAGATTATTACATAACTTTAGGTATCAACATCTGGCCCAATAGTCTTTGTAAATATTGATTTATTGCATGGCTGCTATAAAAAGCTCACTTCGTGGGAGAGCGCACGAATGAGTATGTATCGTCTTCCTAGCTTTATTCCCCCCGGTACTATACGAGTATTTACCCAGGGTCTGCTTATTACTTTTGTCCGGATTTGACAGGTTCCTAGTTTTTATACAGAGCGATTGCCACCTGACCTCCGTAAACCAGTAACTCATTGGATGAGAGCAATATACTTATCAAGGGTTAACGACTATTATAAGATGTTATGTAATAACAAAATAGACCGACGGCTTAACGTGCTCTCCTGCTGCTGAATGAGTATGTATCGTATTATAAGATAATTGTTTAGGAATCAAGATGAAAGGAATTCATTATTTACAGTCAATAAATGTTCCACTGCTAGGCTTCCTTGAGAAGTAGGTTTAATTGCTTAATCAGCTTGGATTAACGGATATACATGTCTCAAAAATTATTGCAAGACATGCAGGTTTCGAAACACAAATTAACACTTAAAAACCTGAAAAGAGTTTGATATCGATTTGCACTTGCAGTCTTTAGCTGAAGTCTACGTTTCCTATCCCGATTGCATCATGTCGGTTTTATAAATAAGTACGTTTTTTTTCAATACTTATTGCAATATTATATATCAAGCATATAACGAATATTTATATACTTATAGAAGTTGAATAAACAAGTACTAAAATGTTAATATGTAAATTATCATAACATGAATATTTAAGAGGGTTGCTATTAGGGAACACTTGCTAGAAACACATTCTATTTAAGATCTCATCCCCATGAGACAACTGCAGATATTATTCAAATAAGTATTGTTAAAGCTTTTCAAGGACGTCAAGTTACTTATGCATAACAAAAGAGTATTCGTATGTAAATATGTTGGTATGTTGTGTGCATAATAATAATGTTTTCATTCATTTAGACACAAAAAATGATTATGTAATATGTCTATATGCATACAATAAATATCATACTTAATAAAAAAAAGTGCGCTAAGTACATAATACGAAATTAAACAAATTTTGTAATTCTATAGCCTGGCCTAACCATGATTTTTTCTATATACCTACCTATATGGAAATAAATTATGGAATTATTGTTTATGAGTCATTGCGAAACGATTTTATAGAACTTAATTAAAATACAATCATGTGCGTATGATGAAAAAGCTCGTAACTAATTGAATTAATAAAATTATTACAATAACAGCTATGATTTTAATACCAAGTTATAGGTACCATGTATGAATTCACGACATGAGTCCATCTATTTGAATCAATCAATTTATGAATCAGATGAATAAGCTAAATATGCGTTCTTACATATTTTGTTTCCGACGGCTATTGTTATCTTATGTCGTAATAAAACCGGTTCCGAGCGATAACCCGTGTAAATAACTAAATATACATAGAATGTAACTTCTCTACTCAGAGCATCTACCAGGTGTAATAATTAAAAATTCAATAAGAATTATAAAAATATCAATTGAGCACACATATGAGTTTTGTGTGAGAATAATACTAAAATAATGTTATTTATTAATAGCTTCATTTTCTTACTTTGAACATTTGTCATAAGTATTTTCAGTCAAGTGCGTTGTGGACCACGCGCAGCTGAAACTAAAGGGTTCCGCAGTTTGGTAATGAAGAATCTTAAGGCCTTTAAAAATAATAACGAATTCAAATCGACAGCAAAAATAAGTTGGTAATTTCATATATAATTATTTTTTATTTCATATATACTTATTTGTTATTTCATAATTATTAAAAATTATATGAAAAACAAAGTTATGGGAAAAACTTATATATCTCTTAAATTTGTAGACCTATCAAGTTCAAAAATTAGATGGCACAATTTTTATGACTTTAGGTGCTAATATCTCAACAACTACTGCCTTAACGGAAGAAGTCAAAATCAAACCTTAATATCATTTTGAAAGACCTATTCAAAGATATATCACAAGTTGACATATGTTGAATTTTTTTTTCAACACTCAGTTACATGTATGGAGTGCTACCCTTAGTTCTTATATATTTTAAAACTTCATTACGGAATCGTTGTGCGGTTCATAGAATATAGCTATTTAGTAAATTTCTTATAAATAGAGCCAATGGTCTCCGAGTAAAATGACTGTGACATACGGACGGACAGACGGATAGTCGGACATAATGAAACTATTAGGGTTCCGTTTTTGCCATTTGACTACGGAACCCTAAAAATGGTTCAACATGACACAATTTCTCTTCTTTTATATACTTGGTTTAAAGGAAAGGAAGCTTAGCACTTTCCTTGAGAACTTGAGATGACAGCTTTACTCTAAAACATAAAAAATATAACTCTAGCGATTTTGTTGAAAGGAAGTATGAAATAAATAAATCCACAAAATGTTGTAGATTTGTTTAAAATTTCAATGTCAACAGTTATAATAATTTAATGTAGGCAGCTACTTTTTTTCCGTAATTATTAGTCCGTGGCCCCAATCTTTCCAATTGCAAACGGCATCAATATGTAATAATAATTAATAACGATTTAAACTATTTTTTCAACAAGTTTCTCTTACGTATTTGTGAAAAATAACGCTCTTGAAACGGTTAATTAATGAAATAAATGAGATAATGATTTTGTGCATATAACGAATATTGTAACTTCTGTACTCTGTCGAGAAAGATTTGTGTAGGCTTTCAGATTGGTGTTTCAGTCCTTGTCTGGATTATGCATGGATGTGGTACCGGATCCCGAATAGAGGTCACATTAGTTAGTCCGTCTCCATTGTATGTAATGTATATTTGATAATTATTAATAGCTAAGAATGTATACTTTGACTTGGCTAGGATACTGTAAGACGATACGTCTTTCAGCTTGATTCTTTTCTAGATTTATCCAAATTTATCAAAACCTATATCAGGAGTACATTGTATGTAAGACATTATGACATCTGAAAAAGTATTCTTTTGTAATCTTATTAATTACTTAGTATATAATATATAACGTGAAAGTTTTTATTTTAAAGCTTGGATGCTTATTACTCGACCACACAAAAAAGGCTACGTGGATTGGGATAAAATAAAACGGGCCGATGCTAGCAATAGTCGTTTTGTAAAAAAGTTAAATCGCTTGTTAGAATAGATGATAAATAAACCAATTTCTTCTATTTAAAACGTGAAAGACCGGTTTGTTACGTAAACTCTTTGTGCTTATTACGCGAATCATAACAGAAGGTAAACATTTTCCTTTCCTGTTTCCTTTTATATTTTTGAGGCCAACCGGAAATCCGTCAGATAAAAGCAACGCTACCCAAGGGTCTTGTACTGAAATTTTGACAAACTCTACCGAACTCTTAAGAGTGTTTGTCAGAAAATACTGTTAAATTTTCAAATAGAGCTCCTATCGTAGCTTATAAGCTGAACTTTCACGTGCAAAAGTATGTTTCCAAACAACGTCGTAACGTCAATAGTAATTGATGCTAAGAGAAGTTGAGAGCTGAAGTTTCAAATTGTTATTAGTTTAGCTTCACTTGTTATTAATTAGTTTAGTTTTTTTTTTAATAAATAAATATTTGTTATAGAAGCATTTACTATTGACTGTGAAAAAAGTTGCTGCTTCGCCAGTAAAATAATTGTTTTTTTATTAGGTAATTTATTGGTACGTTATTTAAAAAATGATTGATAATTATTAAGAAATATATAATATCACTTCATGTTTAAAATTTTCCCCACGTTCTAATGAAGTACCTAATTTTACTCCTGTTGCAGAAACTTATTTATAATTTGAACCTGCTCATGCTTCAAGTTCTGCTAACTGAGACTAATTATTATTATTGTTTTTAATCATTAAAGTCTGATTAATTTTAATACTGATCTAAAACAAATAATCTATATATATATAAAAATGAATCCCTATATCCCTTGGTCGCGCCATCACGCGTTAACGCCTGGACCAATTTCACTATTTTTTTGTTGTGTTTGTTATTGTCAGGAGAAGGTTCTTATGACAGAAAATGTTAAATATAAAGTCAATTTTTATTTTAACAGTAAATACCAGGTTTGTACCATGGTTTGTAGCATGGTTTATCATAGATAGGGAAGTTCGTATGGAAAAAATGTATTACTTAATGTTTGTATACAGGTAGATAGTTTATAAGTGGAAGAACCAAGAACGGAATTAAAACTCCCACGGTAACGGGATAAACGGAACAATTTACTATGCACCCGGACGAGGTCAGGGCGGGTCGGTAGTTAATGATAAAAAAATTTGTTTAACAAGAACATGTTTTAGTTGATTTCGAAAAAGTTGATTTTTTTGTTTCAATTTTGTTTGGCTTATGTTTATATTTGGTTGTAATAAATAACTGTGATTATAGATTTCATTTCAAATTCTATTTACTACTAGCTTCTGCCAACGCCTTCATCGTGAATAACAATTTAAATACAAACTCTGAAAGCCAACACAGACCCTCCCCCCTTTCAAACTTTAATGTCGTAGGTATTTTTTTTTTTTGCACACTCAATATTTCAATATATATTTATATCCAATAAACATCCCAAAAATTAGCCCTTTTCAATCACTTACAACCCTTTTTTCTTAAAAAAAAATATAACTATAAGTATTATGGTACGTAGCAAAAAATAATTAGAGAAATAATAAACACACAGGCAAAGATTAAATAAGAGTTACTTCGCTAATAAAAGTTTATAAGAAAAATACTAATCACTCATAAAATACTCCATTGTTGACACGTCCATGCTATCCCTTTATTAGAGTGACAATACCATTATGTAGTGTCATAGTCCATTTACTTATATAAAAACAGTACGTATTTACTATAAATACTTAATAACGATGATAGTTTCCATATAATTTGTGTCAAAAGAAAAATACTTTATAATTTTCTAGTCCTTTGCTGGCGATGAATTTTGTATTACAGATACATAAATCTGTATTCTTAGTATTTGTAACACATTCTATTTTCCTTGTTTATGAATAAAGCTGTGAAAATAGTATCATAATAACATAGATTTAAGACCAAAACTTGTAAAAAAATGTCTCGAGTTCTAAGATATCTTCGACAAAATAACTTTATCAATAACGCCTTTTAATAAGATTAAGAAGTAATAAAGTATTAGACGAAAATGTCCTTTTATAGTTTTTTGTTATAGAACACATAAATCGTATTTGAGTATGCAATCAACTCATACTTAGCCGCGCTGTGTGGGAAGTTAGAATGAAACCACTGCGATAAAAAAAGTGCTTTGTCAAGTGTTGGGAGATATACGGTCTTTAAGTTGCAATTCTATGTCGGGTTTATGTCTCCGCTGGGATCTGCTGTGTTGATTGTTCTCGTTACTTTCCGCAACTCCGATAAACTAATAGGTACAAAAGGATAAAAATAATGACCCAATTAGATACTTTCATTGTGGAATCGGTTATAAAATTAGATTTCATCCAGTATAAATATATATATATATATACTTAGTCGAGTAAGTATTTAATTGATATTTAGCTTATTCTGCAATGTTATTGTTATTTAAGTGTTGATTAAATTAAAGGACGCTTAGTTCAAAATCAACATTATCATTTAAATTTTCTTTTGACTTTTGAATATTCAAAAGCTCGTAATTGAGAAAAGAAGATAGTGTATATTGTATTGTTATTTATCAAAGAAATAATAACTGTCTCGTACTTTATATATTCTACGAATTCAAAGACGTTTTTGTACACATATAAATATTTATAAACCTTTATCATATTTTAAAAGATAAATGAAAAAAAACCACCACAGTTCATAAGATTTTCTTTGCGATTTTCATTAACTTTATCTTTCAGTTAGTTATACAAGAATAGTCAAAGTGACACTGGATTATTAAAATGTTATTATTTCAACTTTCACAATAAACCTTTAATTTACAAATTAATTATATTTCTATGTTCGTATATATTAGGGTTCCGTAGTGGCAAAATACGGAACCGTCCGTCTGTCCGTCTGTCCGTCCGTATGTCACGGTCACTTTACTCGGAGACCATTGGCTCTATCTATACGAAATTTACTAAATAGGTGAATTCTAAGAACCGCACAACGATTTTGTAATGAAATCTTAAAATATAAAAGAATTAAATGGTAACAGTCCATACATGTAACTGAGTGTTGAAAAAAAAATTTCAACGTATGGTAACATGTGAGATATCTTTGGATAGGTGTTTCAAAATGATAACGAGGTTTGATTTTGCTTTTTTTCATTAAGTCGGTAGTTTTTGAGATATAAGCTCCTAAAAACATAAAAATTGTGTCCCCATCTAACTTTTGAACTATGGACTTTAAAATTCTAGAAAAATTTAAGGTTGTAGAAGCTCAAATGAACTTTCAACCACATTTGGTTTGAAGAAGATAGGTCTACAAATTTTAAAGATACATAAGTTGTTCCCATTACTTTATTTTTAAATGGAGTTGGTAATTTCATAGTAATTATATAAAGTAATATATAAATCATAGTAATTATATTTTACTTTATATACTATGAAATTACCAACTCCATTTTGCGGTCGATTTTAATTCGTTATTATTTTTTATTCCTATATTATATTCCTCATCATTAAGCTGCGGAACCCTTTAGTTTCGACTGTACATAACGTACTTGACTGATAATTTTTTTTAATATACAACTGCGACCGTCCGTTTGTGATCTTTTCTCACAACCATACATAAAACATCGTATAAAAGAGTGTGTTGTAAGATCGCTATATATTCTTTTATGAGTATAATTATTATTTCGAAGACCGAAGTACTCATTCGAAAGATTCAAAGAGGAATACTTGAATGAAATGCGCGTTCACGGTTTTGTTAAAAGCAGAGCGCTGCTTTAGACCTTTTCGAGTGTTCTTTTAAAGTTTTCAATTTCTTCACATTCTATACATACCCTTATTATTTTTTACTTTAGGTTCGACTTTATGAACGGTACGGACGTAAAGTAATTAAACGTAAAGTAATTAATATGTAAATCTTGGTTTAACTCAATTAATGCGAGCAGAAAATGTTTTATATTTCAGTCGGAGAAGCTGCTTTGCGGATTCATAATTTTATAATTATGTTATATCTAATCTACTTTCAGTGTTCCTGTACAGTCATAATGATGCTTAAGCTGAAAAAGTGTGCCTATAGAAGGAAAAATTTTATAAAAATAATTGTTTGGAATAATCGCCCAAACAATATAGATTTCTTGGGTTACTTTAAAATCTAATATATAAAATTCTCGTGTCACAATGTTCGTTCCCATACTCCTTCAAAACGGCTTGACCGATTCTTATGAATTTTTTATGCATATTCAGTAAGTTTGAGAATCGGCTACTATCTATTTTTCAAACCCCTCAGTGGTAAGGGCTGTCCACCACTATTTTTTTTTTTATTTATTACATATGATTCACATGAATTTTCACTTTTTATCACCAACCCCTGCTTTTTAATAGCCTTATTAGTCAATCAAAAACTTTCACCGGGTAGAGGGCGCTACTATCGGGTCCCAGATTTTTTCGGGGCAGGACAACGTCTGCCGGGCCCGCTAGTTATTCTCTAATATTATGTTTTGTGCTATATAAAGATATTTTTAGGATATATTATTACAGTTGTCATTATAATTAACCACAATTATTGCTATTAATCGGAACATTTCTACGTGATGCCCAAGTACCTATAACAAATCATCTTCATCCTAGCATTATTCCTGATATTTTTATGTACCCAGGGTCTGCTTATTACTCTTATCCGGATTTGACAGGTTACTAGTTTTTACACAGAGCGATTGCCATCTGACCTCCGCAACCCTAAGGGCGAACCAGTAACTCATTGGATAAGAGCAATTTACTTATCGAGAGTTAACGATTATTATCAGATGTTATTGATAATAACCGGGACCGACAGCTTAACGTGCTCTCCGAGGCACGGTGGGGAGACCCACACGGACAAACGCCCAGACCGAGACAGAAATTTTAACAGCCATCTGCCCGAGCGGGAATTGAACCCGCAACCGTCGAGATTAAAGGCAGACTTGCTACCCACAACGCCACAACGGTGTCACGCCACTACAGATGTTAGAAATATTTTCCTTTAACTGTAGTTCTATGTTATACCTACTCTCAGAGTTAAAAATTTGTCACTTGGGCTTTAAACAATGTTAAGGAATATTATTTGTCATGTTTTTAGTTTTAGTTTAGTTTTTCAGTAGTAAAAAACATAACGGAATGTTTCATATGTTCTCGAAACGAGCAGAATAACGGCCCGACATCTGTACGACTAGAAGACCCAGAATTTGTGGATCACAAAAAGTGTGGATAATAATGCTAGTTCAATAGAAATAAATGTACATGATTTTTATAAATTTCATTATTGTCAAAACAATTCTACTAAACAGTAAGAACTTCGGGCAGGAGTGGAATACGCGGCTTTATGAGCGTGTATGAGTTGATAGAACATCAGAACAATACAAATAAAACAAATACAACAGGTACTCCTATTGCGATTCAAAAGACGAACTAAATTGAGCTACATCGCCAGTTCGTACCAAGACATATATATAGAATTCTTACTAAAAGTTCATAGTAAGCCCGCAGTTCATTTTTGTTTAGGGTTCTGTAGCCAAAAGGCAAAAACCCTTATAATTTCGTCCGAAGTCCGTCCGTCCGTAAATTTAATACCGAAGTATAAACTACCTCTGTAAAAATTAAGAGCCATCCATACTTGTACAGAGGGTAAAAAAAAAATCAGAATACGGCAACTTGTGTGATATCTTTGGATAGGTCTTTAAAATAATAAGGACGTTTGATTTTAACTTTGTTTTATTAAGTTAATAAGTTCTAGAGACATTAGCTACTAAAATCATAAAAATTGTGCCTCCCTCTAACTTTTTAAGCTTTGGGATTTACAATTTGAGGTTTCAGAACATCAAAAAATATTTTAATAATAATTATTTTGAAGAAGATACGATTAGAAATTTTAGAGATATATAATTTTACCATCATCATCGAGAAGCTGTTGAACCCTTTAACATTTATTATATTTTTAACATTTATTATTGTAATGTTTAGAAAATCAAGACATGAATAATTTATTTGAGACATTTTTGATACAAATGTCTAGTAAAAATTACATAAATAAATTAGGAAAATTTGAGAAGGTCGTGTCTCTAGAGCTTAAGATTGTTGAAATATTCTGTTTAAAGTCTTTTCTTTGCTAAAAATTTAAATCCTGGTTTGGAACTTTGAGATAATAGACAATTAAGTAATAATAATAATTGTTTAAAAAATCAACACATTTTATATTCAAAATTGACAATGATTATTTTCTTCGCAACAAACTGTTCTACTTATTTTTCCTTTCGAAAAGACATAATATGTCTAATATTTAATATAGGTGAGTGGATACGTAATATGAAGATGAAACTGCCTTAAACGAGGTATTAATCTGCCTAATAACATGTGGGTGGTTGTACTTGAGCTTCAGTGAGTTTCCAGACCCTCAAAACAGGAAAAAAAGAAATAAGTAGTGAAAATAAGATATATTACATACTCACATATCGCTTCATATACCTGTGTACTATATTTTTTAAATAAATTTTAGTAATACTAGTGAAATTTATTATTTAATCTAAAATTATGAGAAATATGATGAATTCTATATTGTACACTTTTCAAAATTATGTCTTCCGAAGTTACGATGGGGATATGACCGTTAACAGTTGTTTGATTTCTTCTTCTCGTCTTGCTTAATCTTTCATAGTTAACCGATGACAATTTAAGTTAGAAAATATCAACTTCTTTTTATGTAAACTAAAATGTATGCGGTGTTTCAGTGCTATGGTATAAAATTTTAAAAATGAATGTTTATTCAGCAATTTCCATGAATATGCTTGAAGTTGCAGAAATAAAATTATTGCTATTACTAAATACTAAATCGTGAAACGCTATTTATGAGCGCTACGGCTTTCTGAATTCATGTTTACCTCATTATATTTTAAAAGGTTTTAATATGGTTGAAAAGCTTTTAAAATGCAATTCATTCTAAAAAATATAATTTCTGAAATAATATCATTTTGTATAAAACCGAAAGCTAAGCTAACATATACGCAATTAACTCTATATCTATGTTTTCACGATTCTAATGAATATTTTATTAATTTATATAATATAATTATTTGATTTCCGTAGCCTAGCTTTCGTTTCTGTGATCTTAATTAAAATCTCTGCCTCAGTTAAGTTTGAAGGACAAGTTTGTAAAAGTTTATTTATTTCAATCTAAGAGAACATCTACTGCTTTTTAAATTTCTTATTCAAATTTATATGAAAATATTAATAACGGTTATCGTTATTTCCAAATAGGTTAAGTTGATAAAAAAAATTGTTTTCAATTGAATGACATTATTTTTTGTTGATTTAAGAGTTGTTGTTGGGAAATACAATAATATTGAACAGTTCAAATTTCAAACAAAATGGTAGATAGGTACGTAAAATGACTGTGGCGCATGATTAAAAACAAATTGCTATTACTATTAGGATTAGACCATTTCGGGATCAGCTGTACGGATGGGATTCGGACATCTACTTGTTTGGCTTTTATACTCAAGAAAACCAAGCTGAAGTGATGTTGTTTTATTAGAATAGCCTGCGTAGCATACGGCAGCTATATTAAATGCTCATGACTATGGAAAAACTTTTCATTTATTTAATATCTTATATCACTTCATGGAGTGACATAATACCATGTTTTCTGAAATAAGTACTACAAAAGATTTTTAATTTTTTTATTTAGGTATTTTATGAATTAAACTCCGTGCTTAGTAAAACAATAGTTTCGTTTATTATCCGTTACATAAATCAGGTCATGGCTAATACATTAATCGTCTCGTTATTTTCCCAATATAAATCTAGTCATAGCTAATACATTAATCGTTTCATCATTTCCAAGTAGTCTTGTGTATCGTCTCCCGAATTCAACCCAAGTCCCATTTCCCACCTTTTTTCGTGCTATCTCAACGCATTTTCCCGCCAATATTTCCTTGGCTCTGATTGGCCAACAAGAAACCCGCGTCCGCCATTGTTTTCATTTTAGCCAATCAGATACGAGGTGGTGTTGTCATTTATAAAAGTTATAAATTTAGGCCAGATATGTTATGCAATGTCACGCCAAGAACCTTCGAAAGTCTTTGAAGAATAATTAAAAAGGATAAGCATACAAATATTATGTATTTTTATTTATAAAGAAGAAGAGTGAAGAAGATAGGAGATAAATAAGATGAAAGAGTGTGTCAAGTTTGCTTGACAGACGTTATCAATGGATCATAATATAGATTTTACCGAAAATAGCCAGCAATTACCCAGTACTTGTACTTGAAGTACTTTTAAATACAATTCAGTTGTTCAATAACGATATTACTTTTCAGAACTGGATCAAGCAGAATGAATTGCTTTCGAGAGTCGTGACGTTGCATGATAAACTGAGCTGCGTGTCCATGGTTATCATTGTACAAGCATAGAATTTATTATATCTGTTTGCTTTGAGATGAACTAGTTCACGCACAAGCAGGAACACGAACCCTTCGACGCAAACTCGTCGATATTATGAAATCCGTGAAATTTATATTGAATTAATGTTAAATATACCCCAACATGTGAAAGTATAATTTCTTGGATTTCTTAAATTAGCTATGACTTAAAGCTGCCTTAGTTAAAACATGAATAGTAAGTATTCAATTCTTATATCAAAGCAGTTAAATTAACAAAAACCTTAATATTTTTTATTTATCCTTTTTATTGTTAATTGTTACTAATAATAATCTTTCTTCATTAAAAACTGTTATTTATGTGGGTAAAACTGTAGGCAGAAGCTAGTATTATCATAAAATCGAGGTTTATTTTTAGTAAGCTTATGTTGAGAAGACTTAATGAAACATTCATGTTTTACACAAGGAGTAAATCCTTTCCTCGCCTCGAGTGAGGTTGATTACGTCACACTAAATCAAGGATGAACGTGTCAGCCTTGTCTACCATCAATATAAATTGTTGTACACGTAACACTGATATATGACTTGCTTTAAAACAGCGGAAGCTGTAGATTGCACGGAGGTGGCTGCACAATAGACCACATACCTCGATTCATCGAGAATGCTCCAAGAAATTAAATGTTATAGCTGCATTACATTACTGCGTAACTGTACAGTGCGTAAAGTACACTAATAGTAGCGTTTAGTAAAATACTCCTAGTAATAAATTTATGTCGGCAATTTTAAGTAAATTTATGAACATTGCTAATGAACATTAATTTAAAAGTTTTGTCACACAGTACAGATACACTGAATATATTTTAGTAAATACAAGCAGCTGCCTTTCGACCGCGGTGACCTTAAATTTAGCTCCAGAGAGAAATTAACTATTTGTAAGTAATTAGCAAATAATGTTCCATAAGACACATTTACACCGAATTTCAATTCAATACTTCCTGTACCATTTTTCTGATAGTCCTAAAATAACCTTACATTTTTTCGGGATAAAAAGTATGCTATGTATTAATCCAGAAAACAATCTATATCTGTGCCAATTTTCAAACATCTGAACATGTAAACTTTCACATTATTATATTCAGGAATAATAGGATATGTAAATACGTAAGATCTTTTATTCCTCACCAATTTTATATTGTGTGAGGTCAGAAAAGTTACACAAGTACCCACAAAACACAAGCGCAACCAACCGAAACAAAACATTTTATATATGTGGTTACAATTTTTTTTTCGATTGAATTATGTATATTAAATTGAATTATGTATATTCGATCACATTAAAAAACATACAATGTGTTTTTAGTCGAACAGAAAATTAATTTCGTTTGGTAATAGAATCATCCAGAGCTATATTATTTATACATTACAACAATATTATTATACCATAAGGCTTATATGTAAGTTATTCAATATTATTCTAAGTTAATGTAAACAGTATGAGTTACTTTGATCAGAATTATACGTAACTATTAAATGGAAACTAGGTTAGTACGTGCCAGTAATTCTACCCAATGAATAGTTAAAATCTGGTTGAGAATACAGATAAAGGCTAGGATTACACCACACGAATCTCATCGTTCTACCTTACTAGAAGCCTGTCATTGACTGAAATGACTGAATATATCATGTGCTTTACCATAAACCGTGTATAAGCCTTTCATCACTACATAGTATAAAACAAAGTCGCTTTCTCTGTCCCTATATCCCTATGTATGCTTAAATCTTTAAAACTACCCAACGGATTTTGATGCCGTTTTTTTAATAGATAGAGTAATTGAAGAGGAAGGTTTATATGTATAATAACGTCCATTAAATAGTGGAGAAATACTGTTATTTTTGAGGTTTCTAATGTGATGTCGTAAATAATTACATTTAACGCGTGCGGGCCACGGGCATTAATGAATAAATCAAAACTACTAGATCGATTTTAATAATTTTTTCAGTGAATGACATAGGCTATATATTTTATAGCCGTGCGAAGCCGGAGCAGGCCGCTAGTAAATGATAAATGAAATGCGGTCTTTATGTCGCTTTTCCGATATGGTAGAAGAGTTTTCTGTTTTCTTACAAAGGTCGGCTCGACCGGAGAAGTACTACGCTCCTACGGAATATTGACGTAAAGTTATAGTATGGAAAATTTTGTTTTAGTTAATAAGATAGAAAAACTGTAATGAATTATTATCACTCAAGGGTATATTTTAGCCGTGGTTCAGCTTCGCACCCTAAGGACGGAATCAAATTTGAGCCCCCGTGAGGGCTGCCCCTTTATCACGGCTGTCTCTGTGCTCGGCCCCCCGCCCGATGACGTCACTGTCAAGGCCAGTAGGGCCAACAGCAATACACATTCCGAAAAAAAAATGGGTATATTTTAAGGACGATGTTGTATTATGAGCTTTTATTTCTACATTATTTTTCTTATGTTAGAGGGGGCAAACGAACAGAAACATCAGGTGAGCCAACTGTGTGATTACCGCGACAATTAATATTTGAAACCAGAAGGCGTGCAGGTGCATTGCTGACCTTAGTGACCCAACTGGTTATACGCTGGCTGGTATCTGACGAGGAGTCACTTCAGGAGTTTTTCACCAACGGTGCGGTGATAATTATCAGGCGGCCATTAAGCCCTACAACCAGCAAGGGACACCAGCAAGGCACCACCACTAGGAATGGCGGATATACAAGTATAGTGGCGGATATAGAATTTCTATTACGACTAGCAGGTTTTCTAAAGAAGTTTTCCTTCACCGTTAACGATCAGATTAATTCGAAACGCAAATTAAGCACTGAAACTCAGGGGTACTTGCCCGGATTTGAACCCTTGACCTTCAGTTAAAGTCTACCTTATTTTCTTCAAACTATTGTAAAGTTTCAAATAATTAACATATCTCAACAAACTCTATTATATTGTTGGAATAATTTTATTTCTTTATATAGCTTTTTATGAACTTTCTTGGGGAGGTAAACAGTGTTAGATGTCTATAAATATCGTTTTAGAAAAAACAAGGTATATTTCTTATGCTTTTGCGAAAAAAGTTAATAACCTCATAGTTAGATTTAGTTTTTCTTTCAATTTTTTGGTAACAATGGTCTATTCTTATCGAAAGTTATTACGCGAATTTTACTGAGGTAAATTTAATTCTCGTGGTACCTTGCGATATTGAGCTTACAGTGTACATACGAAAATCCTACATGCGATTTAATTTTATATATTGTTTTCATCATAATCATAATCAGCTTGTAGAAGCCCGCTAATGGATATAGGTTTCTTCAAAGCTACCTTGCGTATGTCGTTAGTCTACGTTTCGGACGACGGACGGAGTCTCAGTACCTTCAGTATGTTTATCAAAATTGTATTCTGAGTGTTACTAATCATATATGTAGTTAACAATTTAGTTATTATTGTTTTTGGTCCTCCGCGTCGTGGGTAGGTTCAGTTAAAATTAAAGCTGTTGGATTTTTTTTTAATTTTGAATAATCATGGAATATGCTTTATAATATCAATATAGTATATTTTAGATTTAGTAACAGAAATAAAACAAGCAAAATAGTTAGTATTAGTGTGGAGCCATGGTTTTCCCAGGCTTGTTTTAATAACTATTAAATACATATAACAACTTATTTTTGCAACCAATTTTAATTCGTAAATATTAAAACTTCGGAAGATTACTCCCCATCAAACTGCGGAAATCTTCAGTCTTGGCTGTGCGTGGTCCATTATGCTTATGTAGTGACACTATTCTCAGGCTATATTTTTTATTATAAATAAAAAATAATTAGCCCTATAACATAATTAAATATTAGTACTATGAGGAGCGTCGGGTATTTGTTAGTAATATATATTTAGTAGCCATTCCCGCGGCATCTCATACTATCAAATTTCCCTAAAAACCGCAGACACAAGATGAAGTACCGGGCACCGTAACTAATATTACTGTACTGTAGCAATCTAACTATAGAGATTGTTTATAGAAGATTAATTTTGTATGATAGTGAGAGCTAGGTCGACTGAAGATTGTGATTTGTATGTGCATTTTAGGTTGCGCTGTTTGGAATACAGTATTCAGTTTACACATATTATAATGATAATATTGGTTTATATCTTAAAAAACTATTATTTCTAAAATTTGTAGACCTATCTTCCTCAAAATAAATAAGGTTGAAAGTTCTATTGGTGTTCTACAACCTTAAATTTTTTCACAATTCTAAATCTCTTAGTTCAAAAGTTAGAGGGGGTCACAATTTTTATGAATTTAGTAACTAATATTTCAATAACTACTCACTTGATCAAAACAATCTAAATCAAACCTCAAAATACCTCACACCAGCACCTCAGTTACCTGTATGGATTGCTATCCTTAAATTTTATATATTTTAGGATTTTACTACAAAATTTTGTAGCGGTTCATAGAATATTCCTATGTTGAATAGATGGAGGCAACAGTCTCCGAGTAAAATGACTGTGACATACGGTCGGACGGACTGACGGGAAGACGGACATCATAAAATCCGTCTTTGTCATTTGGTTGCGGGACCCTAAAGAAAAATATAATCCATAAACCTATATATTCAGGTTATCATACATAATGTATTATGCAATGATTAGATATAGAATGGATCTGTTATAGTTACGGTAAACAAACAAAACATTAACGGTCAGTAAGCCTTAAAACTACGTGTTTCAATGTACTTGGTGTACTGATTGTATATTTTAAGGATTTACATTACAAAGGGTTTTCCCTCGTCACTTAGACGTCATAAAAGATAAAAGCTTTGTTGAGTGAGAAATCAAGTTAAACTTATTATAAACTGATATTTCATTAAATTAGTAACCGTTGCAGATCGATCGTATGAAATAAGATTGAGATTTGTTTAAAAATATTGGACCAAAAATAATAATTGTTTATTGACAAACACGTAAAGAGTATAAACACATGTCGCACCTTTAGGATGAAAACGACGTAACCTAAAAAAGGTATTTTTTGGGAATCAACAAAATAAGTTTTAAAGATATTGATACCTGCACGACCTTTCGAATTTTATATTTTCTTGGTTATTTACGTCAGCTACTTACGCTGGAATGTATCTATGTTGGAATATTGTTACATTGAGAATTTCATTTTAAGCCATTTTATGCTTATAAACTATTTTTTCAATATTTTTTGTATTGTGGCGTCCTCATTTTAAAGGTGCGATTGTGGTCAACGAATTTTTATGTCAGTCAGTCGTTTTTAGTTCGGTTTCATTTTTTCGATTATATTATCTTCTGTAAAATATTTGTACATATGTTTGTTCCTTTGATAGAACTGGGACATAGTTTATCTTCTATCCATTCTATCCATTATTGTTTTTAGTGAGCAACATGGCCCCTTGAACTGCGTTTCTCAAGTTCAGAAAACGGGTATATATAAATTGATCTTGCGTCGTGGATGGCCAAAACTACTTCCTTTTCACAATCAATATCTTCCTAATTCTTCAGCTTACAGCATTTATTTGATGCTACGGACAAGCTACGGTGATCCTGGAACATTATGGGGGTGTAAGCTTGTTAATAAATAAAGCTATATTAATATTGCTTACTTAGAATGGATATTGGACACATCCTATTCAGCTATCTTTATCATAAATATCTAAAAAGTTGTATTCAAAGACTAGTAGTGTAAATTAATCATGAAATACATAAATAAACGCTACACACTAAACGGCCGCCATTAGGATAATTATATCCTGTGTCGGGGGTCCGGAAACATTCACAATGACAAGGACAAACAGATCCAGACCGGAAAACATGCCTGTACGATTAATACAAACATCTGCTCCGAGCGGGTATCGAACCCGCAACCGTCGAGGCTAAAGGCAGACTCGCTACCCACAACGCCACGACGGTGTCAAATAGGTAATTTAATTGAAATAAAATATTAACGGTTTAATATTGACTCGTAGTCTGGACTATAGAAATGAAGAAAACTCGCCTTCGCTATAAAATTTATGTTTGATATTTGTCTTGGTAAGAAAATTCAACCGCTGTTAGCCGAAGTCGTTTCTAAGATAAATGTTAGGTTCGTGTCTATTCGAATAGAGTGGAAAACAAATAACAAAAGTTCTTTGGGAACGGTCGGTGTGGACACTTATTTGATTGTTAGTTTTATTGATATTCGTAAATTACAACCTTATGTATCAGTAACGGTTCCCGCTGCTCTGCTCACGTATCTATATAAAGTTTTTTGATAATTTCACGAGAATGTACAGTCGTATACGTTTCACATTAGCATTATTCCCGGTATTTACTAAGGGTTTTCTTATTACTCTTATCCGGTTTTCACAAGCTTCTAGTTTTTACACAGAGTGAATACCATCGCACCTCCGCCACCCTAAGGGCGAACCAGTAACTCATTGTAGAAATCCGTCGAGAGTTTACCCACTACAACACAGCGGTCGGCCAGAATATAAACGTATTATATAATATTATAAACTATTGTTATTCACGGATTTGGAATAAAACACCCGATGGCTCTAAATGAGACTTTAATCAGATCTTCTAGATCACAGAACAGAACTTCACAAAGCACGGGTCCATATCACAGGTCAATCGTAGTCCAAAAGAATAGCCGAGGTCGCAAGTTTTCGACCTTGATCAATTGTATCGCTTGTAGTTTCTTCGCTCGTTGCTCAGAACTGAACGACTCAGTCGACGCGCCGGGCGGCTTATATAGTGCCGAACACGGGTTCGATAAAGTTACGTCCACGGAATGTTATACAGCACTTTTCGAGAACACATTTTTCTAGAACCTACGCGTAACGAAGCAAATAGATAGAGAGTAGCGAGCGATTTTATTTTGAGCGAACCTTATGTCCCAGTGATAAGGTTTTCCGTAACAATATTAACAAATGTTTTATTAGGTTCCAAAAAAAATCTAAGCAAAGGTAGATTTTAGATTATTTTATTAAATATTAGATATTTTCGAAACAATTTGCGTTAACGCTTCTATCAGGGATACAAAAAGAAGGTGATGGAACAAGTAGGAGTAATTTGCCTTTTCTGTGCTCAAATGAAACCCAAGAGAATGGGTAGTACTTTTTCATGTCTTTTCTGTGACAGAGTAATGCGCGTCCAGCTGAGTAAGATCCTTTATGCAAAGCCATATACATAATGTATATCACATTTCTAGAGCCCAATCGATTTAAAAATATATACGTACCTAAATTCAAGAAAGTCGTAGTGTTTTATTTATATTAATTAATATGATATAGTAAAAAATACATTGGTAAATTTTTTATTAACAAAACACCTCATATTTATAAATCAAAACTTGTATCATAGAAGCTTTACCGGGTTAGTTGTCTGAAGAGTTTTACGGTATAAAAGGATTAGTAAGGTCATGATGCGGGCTTACTAAGTATACCTGTGAGAGAGTGTTATTTACAAACATTTTTTGTAGAAAAAGTCAAGATGTGAGAATTGCGTTTTCACAATGCTTCTCCGCATGTGTTTTAATAAAAAGAGCCTTTCTTTTTTTTTTTTTTTTTTTTTTTTTTTTTTTTTTTTATGTTAGAAGTTGGCAAACAAGCATACGGCCCACCTGATGGTAAGTGGCTGCCGCAGCCTATGAGCGCTTGCAGCACCATTAGTAGGTGCTACTCACGCGTTGCCAACCTCGAGATATTAGTTCTTAAATCTCGTTCGCTTTCATACGAGTATGTCCTATTTACTTTAGTGACGAGTGATGATATAAAAATAATATAATATCTTGTAAAATAATTGAAATTTGATTTAATTGAATTTAATTTTCGTAACATATTCGATATTTTTTACGATTTATAATAAGAAAGAATTTTTTTCCGAGTGTCAATAGTAATGCTGTTGGCACTAGTGAGCCGTAATACATCGCGAATTTGATTTTTTCTTTGTTAATTACTGGGTAGAATAAGAGATGTGTGCTCAATCAGTCTTAACATCGCAAATTTTCAATAAACATTGTACATAATTATACATCTTGAGAAAGAGTCTTAATTACTTTGACGTAGTAGAGAAAATAATTCCGTTCGAACCCTCGCAAATAATTATAATTATATTGAAAGTAAATTTCTTTCTGAGAAAAGAATAATGAATATTCCTTAGTATAAAGTTTTACGAAATATATTAAATATTAGCGAAATTCCTCAAATACAATTTGTGTTCATTCAGGCAGGGTCGCTACTAATACAAGATAAATTAATGAAATATTTATTTTCTACAAAATACTGTTTTAGATACGTCTATCATTATAACGACTAGATATCAGCAGGACTAATGTCCCATTAACCAACAGTCCAGATAGTAGACACAATAGTTAAACAATTAAACTGAGCCATATGTGGTTCAGCAGAGAGGGAACGTGTTAATGCATCAACGAATCGCTATTTTAAGCCATACTAAACGTTTTTCAATAATTGCCTTTTGTGGCTCGCCGCTCGTTCTAGTAATTAAATGTAAAAATCTTTGCATTATTTATTAATCGCCAATCGTCAAGGACAAAAGTATTAAATTACAATTCCTTTTCAAAATGTAAATCTTTATTCGTCGTTATTTTAACGAATCATTATTCATAACGAATCATTAATAAAAGATATAACTAGGGGTTTTTGTAGTAATGAGTTAAAATTTGAGCTTTATTGTGGTTGAAAGCGTCGTTTTCAGGGTTCCATAGCCAACGGTGCCAACGGAACCTTATTACTAAACCTTCGCTCTTTTACTAAGCGTTCTTCTGTCTGTCAGCGGGCTGTATCTCACGAACCTTAATTGATATATAATTGTAATTTTTACAGAATGTGTATTTCAGTTCTACATAAACATAAATATACTAAGTAAAAATAAATTCTCTCCTTACAAGAAATTTGTTTTTCATCATTAGAGTGTGGCTATAATTATGTAAGGTTTTATCAGAGTTATTTCATATAACAGTCAATATATCATATATTGCTTTAATATATATAATAGCTTTCCATATTCCCAGTGATTTTGAAAAGTACTTAAATATAAAATTATAATTAGAGCAACGACAGGGTTGTAATGTCAAGATTAAATCGACAAAATTAAAAAGAATAATTAAGGTTCGTTCACAAATGCCCAAGTTACTGCATAACATACATTATCATTAAAAGTCTTAAAAGAATTGATCAAAAAATATACATTAAACAAGTTAGGTTCAATGTATAATACGCTTTATAGTTAATTAATTTTCTATAAAGAATAATTTTAAACTTTATACTGATGCGAAGCACATGGGTATTTTAAAAAGTTTAAGAAAATCCGTAAAATTTATTCCTAAAGTTCTTGAAACAATAACGTACTTAGTACTAAAATTCTGTAAAAGAATATTTTGAAATTATACGAAGAACTGTATGCTGTAACAGATTAAAATTAAAAACACATTACGGTATTTAGATATATGGTATTTTGTTTCATGATACAATTAAGTGAAGCAGAGGACCTCAGGAGTGTAACAAAAGAGTGCAACGCTGATATAAATACTTCTTAAAATTGTGTTGTCGATTCAAATTTTTTTTTCGACCCGTAAGTCGTGTATGCGCCATTTGCTCCTCAGAAATGTATTGCACCTGTTTTTATGAATTTGTATTGCTCCTTGGCCTGCTGACCTTGACAGCGTCACCGTAAAAAAAAAGCAGCCCTCGCCGGGTGTCACGTGTTGACTCTCGTGTCTGGACACGGTTTTATCATATCCGCACCCGCGATTAATAATAATTTAAAAATAAAAAATGCAGCTAAACCGAAATAAAGACTCTCATGAAATTAAACTTACCTTAACTTATCCGCTATTTCGTACCATTACATATTTATATATATTACCTACCATAGAAAATCTGAATCGTTTTACTACCTGAATTGAATTCCATCGCAATAAAATTGTTTCTAAAAGTTCATAGCAGGTAGAAATACAATTTAAGTTGTTTCATTGTTGTTTCCAAAAAGATGTTTTTAATCTGCATGAAGTATTCATAAGCCAACACACCCATAAATAATGACGCTTGTTACGTTATATCACTTATGGTAATTTGTGTAAGTCTCTCGGTATCTTTTCAAGAACAAATGGCTTTCTTTAAAACCACTCTTTTACACAGGTATATTATATAAACTAAGCTTAAACATATCATAATTATATTACATAAGTATTTCTATTATAAAGTCTTCGTAATGTACGGACACAAGATTCTCGGTCCTTTGGGATCTAGGCTGCTTTTAGTATGTTTCGCACTTACCAACGTGTACACACTTATGTACCTATTTAGGGATTTTGAGAGTATTCATAATATACGAATAACATTATATGTTGAATAAATAATACTAGCGTAGACTTATTATATACTGCGTAGAGGGCATACAGATAAACAGCCAAAGACACGCTGGTGATCCTTCATAAATCTAGCATCAACGTAACGGAACGAACTTAGTCACGAGCTAACTCCATTCGGTTATGTTGCAACTTTGCATGCTTGTGACTGGCTTGTGTACTTAGCTCCGACTTCTAAAGAAGAACAATTATTTTATTGTTTATTTAATTATTTCCAAATGGTTTACATTTTACTTTCAACGATGCTTATTGAAGATTATTTAGAGGGAATGAGCAACTTAGAGCCATATAATTATATGATTAAGTTATTAATATTTACAAAGTACCTTTTTGTACCTAATCGCACTTCTAAGCATGCTAGAAAAAGAGCACTGTATAGTCTAATATAAGCGATACAATCTTGCTGTGATTTAACCATAAAGTTTAATATATCGCTGAGCTATTTAATAAGACCGAGACAGCTGCGTGATGCAAGCGACATTGCGATAACTATAGATAAATTACCATGTGGTTTTGTTGAGCCCAAAATAATAAAATAAAATGTGTTATTTAAAAAGTGGTTTGAGCAACTTTTATATGTTTTACTAGCAAAAACACAAAACATGACATAATTATCTTTATTGGCTTATTAAGCGTGTAGTGTTTATCTTGTAAGTAAACGTAAAACAAGACGCATGAGGTAAAATTAATTATTTGTCTTTATTTAATCGCAAAAGAAAGCTCCTTTCAAAGCATCATTACTGTTAACCGCAGGCTACCTTATTATGAAAATCTCAAAGGACTGGCTTTAAATAAATTATAAGTAATCTGCTTGTAACATTTACTGCATTTTCAAACAAATTATCTTTTTACATCTCAGCTTTCTCTTATTATACATTTTAATGAAAATGGTTCATTAATAGTAGGTGTATGTGTTTATTAGCAGGGTGTAATGACCGGTTATCCTAACACAATCGACAAGGGATACTAGTATTATCACTGGCTCACCACTACACAAACCAGAGCGCGGGCGCACGTATTGTCGGTACGGTGTCCGTCAATCGACTGACTTATTGACAGCTACCCCCTCTGGTGGTGTACGTGAGACAATGTAAATATCTATTGTATAGATACAAACACTACATCCCTTCCTTTTTAACAAATTTTATTTAAGTATATTTAAGTATATTTATAATCAATTTTAGACTTGTTATTTATTTTGATTCAGTCATACAAATTAGTTTTTATTTTAAATGAAATATTATTTGGTTTTATTTATTCTTTGATTGTCTGTTCGTCATTTGCCAAGTCTTGGTCTTCTATAGTTGTCCGTCTACTCGTTTTAAATGAATCACATTTCTTCGTAATCTTTGTTAAGTTTCTTCGTTCCTTACTGTTATATCACCTCAAACAGATTTTTCTACTACATGTGGTGCCGGATTGAAAGTAGTCAAAATCTTATTTATCTTTTCCATTTCTTTTACGGACACCTTTTCACCTTCTATCAATTCTGGATTTTCCGCCCTTCTTTTCCGATCCCCATACTCCTTCCCTTTTTCTTTTGCAATTTGTCCCTGTCTTTTACTTCAGTATCGTTTTCCGTCTCGTTTACGTCTTTCAACATAGGAATTTTATCTCTGTTCATGACAAAATTCGGTGGTGTGGTCTCGCTAGTTCGACTATTTGTTGAACATAATCCTCTGCTAATGACTTAATGTGCCGATTTGAATACTTAGGTAATCCTGATAGTTTCAACACGAGCGCAAGGTTTTGATTTTGGGCTAAACAGAAATTCTAGAGGTTTGTGGTCCGTTATCAAATCGAACTTTTTACCGAAAAGAAATATGTTAAAATGCTCAACGGACCACACCAGAGCGAGTGCCTCTTTCCTTTCACATTGGCTAAGTGTCCGATTCCCGTATGCAATAATTCTTGGCCCTTTTCCATCAATCTGTACTAAGACTGCTCCTAGTCCTACGGGGCTTGGTGTCTGCTATTACTTGCGTCTTATCTTTGATAACATAATACCCTAAGGTTTCTATTTCAGATAGCGTCTCTTTCAAGTTCCCAAATGCTTTATTTTGATTATCTTTTCAATGTAGTTCAATGTTAGCTTTTTACCTAGTTTCTGTCTTAGTATTTGTTTAAGAGGTTCCGTAATTGTAGCTAAATTAAGGATCCATTTATTTATATAGTTTACCAATCCTAGAAAGCTCTACAATTCCTCTATTGTTTTTGGTACCCTAAACTCAGATATACTTTTTATATATTTAGACAGTGGTTTTAGTCCGTCCGGTTTTAATTCATGTCCTAAAAAATTTATTTCCGTCACTTTGTAAATACATTTCTTTTAATTTAATAAAACACTATTTTCATTCTGATTCTGCATGTCTGAATTACTTTGGAAAGCCGGAAATTATGCTATTCTTCATTGCATCCCCAGGCCAGAATGTCATCTATAAAATTTATAACCCCTTCGAACTTTATCAGCATTTTCTCCACAATTTTTGGAAGAGTTCTGAAGCACATGTAACTCCGAACATAAGAATATTAGCAGTGCTTTTCCAGGGTAATACTAATATTCCTATTGCTCCTCCAAATAAGCTCGAAACTTGCGCTAGGAGTGGGTACGACAATAGCCCAAGGGGGTCAAGACCGAACCCTCGACTTTCGCGTTAACGGAGCGAAGTCGGTCCTTCTACCGTTGAGATATTGAGGCTTGTTTATCTATAAAGACCGTGAGATGTTATAAAAGTGGTTAAATATCTCGAATGAGGGTGAAGTTCCACTTGATGGAAAGCGTTCTTTATATCGAGCTTCGAAAAATATTGTGCCTTCTTATTTTAGGTAATAAAATCTCCATACATGGTAATGGGTGATATGCTATAAAAATAGCTGCATTGGCACGCCGCATATCAACATACAGATGGAGGTCGCCATTATCTTTGAGAATTGGAATTATAGGGGAAACCCATGGTGAAGGTTCCTGTACCTATTCTATTATATCTAAATCCAGCAATTCTTTGATTTTCTTATTTATTTGTTCTTCCAATGGAATTGGTATCTTTCTATACGGTTGCATAATTGGTTTAATTGATAAATCAATAGGAATATCAACTACAATGTCTTTGAATTTTGGAAAAGGCTTATTTGGCTCCTGCACTTGATTGTAAATAAAATTATCTTGTTTTTCTTTAAATATTCCCAGGTCCAATCAGGTATTAAGTTTAATTTACAACCGATGAGTCAATAATGCATTTCTAAATTTACTCTTCCAATTTCACATTCGATCGTTGGGTGTCCTCTTTCATATTAAATATGTATTGTACATCTTCATCTTCGAGAGAATTTACTGTAGCTTCTGTCCGTTGTCTTTTGTAGTGATTTTAATTTTCTTCTTGTCTTCGTTCTATCTTTCTTTTTTTTTTGACGGTAGTGCTTAGTTCTGCAACATCTTTGGAAATGACATAATTATTCACAGGACATACCACATCTTGAGAATTATGTGAAAACTGTCCACACCTAGTACATTTAAATGTCCTCCTCTCTTCATTAGATTCCCGTCCGTTCCTGGTAAATTTTGAATTATTTTTGTTTCTACTTTGTATTGCATTCACTTCGCTTTTTTCCGTAGCCATCTTTCCTTTTTTCCGTAGCCTTCCTAGCTGATAGTTTACAATATCCAGAGTATTAGCTACTGTCGTCACTTTTTCTAATGTAATTTCATCCCTAATGTCAATATTGTCTTGCGTAACTCCGATGACGAACATTTTTCTATTATTTGGTCAATTATATGTTCATCAGGCTTATCAAATTGGCACTTTGCCGCCTAATCCCTTAATTTAATAACGAATTTTTCAAAACTTTCGCCATCATCCTGTTTAATAAGAGGGACGACATGCCTTTCATATATCTCATTTTGTTTAGGAAGAAAATAATCATCAAGTTTGCTAATAGCTACTTCAAAAACATCAACATTGTCAACCGGTTCTGGGCTTGCCCCAGGTAAATTATAAAATATTTCTTGAAGCAGAACTCCAACTCTAAGACTAACAATATAGCTCTCTTCTTTGTCGAGTTTGTGATATCGGCGGCTTCGAGGTAGATTCGTAGGGATCGCTTCCATTTTTCCCATCTCAAGCCGACTGACGAACTGAACCTTCGAGGTCCAGTTTCTCAGGTGGTGGTAACTGATTTGCCATCGTGGTCGTTTTAGGGGACCCAAAAATACCTCCAATTAAATGGAAGTCTAAAAGTGTATTTCCAATTTAATGGAAATCCGAAACCAAAGCTTATTTCCAATTCAATGGAAAACCGAAATAAAAGCTTATTTCCAATTTAATGGAAATCTGAAACCAAAGCTTATTTCCAATTTAATGGAAATCTGTAATTTTATATACATCTCCAATTTAATGGAAATCCGAAACAAAAGATTATCTCCAATTTAATGGAAATCTCTAATTTTATATACATCTCCAATTTAATGGAAATCCGAAACAAAAGATTATCTCCAATTTAATGGAAATCTCTAATTTTATATACATCTCCAATTTAATGGAAATCCGAAACAAAAGATTATCTCCAATTTAATGGAAATCTTTAATTTTATATACATCTCCAATTTAATGGAAATCCGAAACCAAAGCTTATTTCCAATTTAATGGAAATCTCTAATTTTATATACATCTCCAATTTAATGGAAATCCGAAACCAAAGCTTATTTCCAATTTAATGGAAATCTCTAATTTTATATACATCTCCAATTTAATGGAAAACTGAAACAAAAAGATTATCTCCAATTTAATGGAAATCTTTAATTTTATATACATCTCCAATTTAATGGAAATCCGAAGCTACATTTATTTTCAATTGAATGAAAATCAAAATGCTTAAATATCGTAATGTGAAATAAACTTATTTCTAAATGAATGGAAATCAAGTTTGATTTATATTCAATGGCACTATAAAACGCGAATGTAATATTATATTAAATCATATTTTCACTATATTAATCTTATTATCACTAGTAGGTATATACATAATATAATACCAAAATTTATACTAAAGTAAAATATATTTGAAATCATAATATATCCATAGGAGAAAGGTAGGAAGGTAAATAAAATAATTATGTTCACTATTATGTTGGATGTTTCTAACTAACTGAAATAGGAACATTTACTAATACAATGTCATCATGAGTTGCTGTTATTAATATTGTAGTAGTTGTTGTATTTGCTGTGTCTAGTTAAATATTTTATGTATCCGTAAAAATTGTTGTACATGCTTTTAAGTTAAATTTATATAGAAGATAAGATATTAGTTACTTAGGTACATATTCATGTCTCTGTATTCATTTAGTTAGGAAGCCTTAAAGAAATAACTAAAATAAATAAAATCACGTCATATAATATTTAACAATAACTACTAATTAATAATTAGTTTAATTCAATCACTAAAAATAATGAATAGTCTCGTAACGTAACAACATGACTGACTTACGCGCAAAGTAATGTTTAATATTTTAACCAATTATTCTTATAGGTATTACTTAAATATAGCTGCAAGTTAAAACAAATTGTAAACAATATCTGTACATCACACACTGACCGGGATTCATTTACTTCTTTTATTCCATTATTAATCAAATGTAAGTGATCGTAGCCCCTAGGCTAAAGCATTGATTCAACAAAATACTTTGTAAACAACATTGCACTATGATGTTGTATTTGAAATTATTATAATTATTGCTATTCTGATTTTAGATACTGACCAGAGTAAAAAATTATATTTCTTTTACAACAACTTAATCAATCTACCTTCCTCCTCTTCTTCTTATTATTTTTTGTTTTATTTTTTCCATTAATATATGTTTCGCACTGACCTTTATCCTCGTCGCCACTTGTAATGACCGGTTATCCTAACACAATCGACAAGGGATACTAGTATTATCACTGGCTCACCACTACACAAACCAGAGCGCGGGCGCACGTATTGTCGGTACGGTGTCCGTCAATCGACTGACTTATTGACAGCTACCCCCTCTGGTGGTGTACGTGAGACAATGTAAATATCTATTGTATAGATACAAACACTACACAGGGGTAAACTAATTGGTTCGCGTCACTAATGAACATAACATGCGCATGCGTTTGTTGAAGTGATTTTTGACACCACCATGCTTCATGTGACGGGTACGTCCGGATGGCGACGCGTGTGCATATTTGACTCTTTAATAATTTCAATTTACAAATTATGATATTATAATTATTAATACTATATTTAATTTAAAAAAAAAAGGAACATGACAGAGCGTTGAGTGTCCTCAGGCACTACACCCTCACGCCTCACTGAATCAGTAGCTTGACTCAGGCACTACAGCCTCACGCCTCACTGAGTCAGTAGCATGACTCAGGCACTCCCCCTCTTGGATCGTAACTCATTAAATGCGGATAATGCTATACTATTCATCTTTAATATCAGCTTAAATATTATCAAAATCAATGCCATCATAATTAAAAGAAATGCCATAAAAATTATAAGCTACTTTAATGTGTAATAAAAAATTAATGTCATATTTTCTTGTTCACGGCCTTTCCTTTATTAACAACAGATAATGGTACATTTCGTAGGAATCTTATCTGCAGCGCCAAAGTAACCAAACTCTGACGACGACAATAAAATGGGACCTCGTAAACTTTTATATTAGAAAAAGTAATAGTCCTATTACGTGGCAAAAGACAATTAATGCTTGAAATACTGGTAATTATTCAATGATGTATCTATATTGCTATTTTTGGGAATTTTATTCGATTCCAGATATTATCAATTGCTTTGCTCTTGTTTAAAAACGTTTTTAGAGAACTTCTAACATTCGAATAGTTAAACCGTTACTCTATAATTATATTCTTTGGTTATAGTACGTATGAATTATGAATATTTTAATAATAAAAATGTTTGAAATAGATTCTAAAAATCCTAGTCTATTTATTATAGCTTTCATTAGTTACTTCGTTAGTTTGTGTTAGTGTATTTATTTAGGCTCTGCAATAATTATCCTTTTGAAATTTATATAATACTAGTAGTGCCCGCGGCTCCGCTTGCGTTGTTTAAGTTTTTTTTTATGTGAGAGGGGGCAAACGGGCAGAAGCCTCACCTGATGTTAAGCGATCACCGCCGCCCATGAACATCTGCAACACCAGAAGGCATGCAGGCGCGTTGCCGACCTTTAAGGAAAATCTTCTCTTGAAGGTTCCCAAATCGTATCGGTTCGGAAAGACCACCGGTTAAGTTTTTTGATAATCCTAAGGAAACTCAACATTTTTTTAACACAAGTAATAAACTATGTGTGTAGCAAATTTCATCCAAATCCGTGCAGTATTTTTTTGCGTGAAAGAATTTTCGTATCAATCTAGGCCGGCGCTAACAGAGTTATTTGACTTGTAAATGTAGTACTGAATTTGACCATGGCTTTGCATGCCTTTTACATTTCCAATTTATCTATACAACGGTTTTCTTTTCTATTCAATTATGTGGGATAAAAGGAGTATTTTCTTTGTAAAGGTCTTAGCTATCTTAATTAAACTTCATTAAGTTCTGCTTAGTAGTTTCATTGTGAAAATGTCACAAGCACGTGGACAGCTATATACATTTATTTTCGTATTTATATATGGACGTTGGAAAATTGAATGGCATTTTTATTCCGTAAAACAATTAATATTATAGGACACAGCGATGTTATCAATCGAGAATCCTATTATCTAAATGTTTGTAGGATTACTTGCACTTTGTGGGTCTTTGTGGTTTCATCGCCTAATCTGAAGATAAAAAAGAAATTTGAAGTGATTCAATTAAGTTACTGTTGGCAGGCAAATTGTATATATTTTGTATTTGTATGTATTTTACATAACTTTTCAATTGCTGCTTTTATTTTTGTTGCTTGTTGTTAGTGTATAGATGGATTTTAGCTACTTATTTTTCTTACTGTGGCCTTATTTTATAAATAATGTACTGGACTAACTTTTTACTACCACTTAATTCTTATTCATTTCGGTCAGACGCTGTCTGCGTTTTTTATTACTCACGTACTTTAGGTAGAGAGAACCACTCAAAGTTCCCTAAGCTGTTTTACTTCGAATATAATTATGTTACTTTATTATGAATAATGTTGGATAATACTTTGTAATTTTAGATAAACGATCTTAAAGTTAATGTGAAAAAAAAACAATAGATAAGTCATTTCTACCAAAATGACTTTAGATATTTAAATTTCTACCAAAATGACTTTAGATATTTAAATTTCTACCAAAATGACTTTAGATATTTAAATTTCTACCAAAATGACTTTAGATATTCGAAGCCTCAATAGCTCAACGGTAGAAAGGCCGACTTCGCTCCGTTAACGCGAGTCCCGGGTTCGATCCTGACCCGCTTGACTATTGTCGTACCCACTCCTAGCGCAAGCTTCGAGCTTATTTGGAGGGGCAATAGGAATATTAGTAATAAAAAAAAAACTTATTCAATCTTGAAATCCATGTACATAAATCCATTAGAAATAACTGGAAAAAATAAAAAACCAAAATCAAATTAATAACTAGAAAATTATTGTTATCGAGTGGTTAGTGGCCAACCCGGTGTCAGAGTTGCTCAGCTCGCCCGTATAGGCCTCTGACTTGACTTATCAACTCTCATCAAAGTGATCAGCCGGGACCGACTTTTTACGTGCCCCCCGAAGCACGGAGACGCACAGTTGAAATACCACTATGCGATCACCCATCTAGTGACTGACCGCGCCTAGAGTTGCTTTATCCACCGATCGTTTTACCGATCATTGAGCGCATCCGAGCACGAGCATCTCAATCTAAGAAGAATAAGAAGAAGAACAAAATTATTAAGAAATAAATAAATTTTTTTATGTATAAATTATTATAACTATTCTTTTTGTGCTCTGAGCAACTTACAACTCGTATAAGTGCTCCGAGCAACTGACTAAGATAACAATATCTCCTATGTAATAAGGTCACAGAGCGGCAACATAGTACGGCTCTGTCTATGAGATTGTCTATCTACGGATGGCAGTGTCTAATTGCGCCCAAACAATCTTAAGGTTTGTGGAAGCTATTAACCGTACTAGCTGTGAACATGGTTTTGCTGACGTAGGCTACTGAAGTATTGTTGAGGGTTTTTGGAAATAAAGTTAAAGCCGTTGGCCGAGCACACGCGCGAATCGTGCCGGAATGCTGAATATTTGTTGGAATTTGAAAAAGTATTTTTATTTTGTACGGAGACGATGCCAATCAAGAAAGAAAAGTAATATAATTTTTTATAAGAATGCTTACAAGAATTTGAAGCGCTTTCTTATAAAAGTAAATTAAATTTATTCGCATATTCGTTTGGAAAATGTAGTAAAATTATAAATATACAGTGGGATACATTTCAATCTCGTATCCGAGATTATCCTAAACATTTAAAAAGAACTTCGTGGTCAGACATTTAAAAAAACACTCATATCGTAAGATCGTTATTTAAAAGGAACTAAAATCTACTTTTAGATTTTCTCCGTGTCACATTTTATTCAATTAGTTCAATCCACTCACTCCGTTATATTGTAATCTTACTACAACCGACGCGTTGACGTACTAATTTTGTAACAATAGGTGAAATTAATGAAACGAAAAGACTACGCTGGAAAACGCTTTCCTCAAATTCCCTCTTGTATCTTAAATAAATAAAATGGTTGTCAGCAAACCTGAGACACGACTGATTTATTAAGCACTGTATAAGAGTTTTAATCAAACCGAAGAGCTGTCATAAATCCTTTTTAAGATTGAATAAATCGTAGATTGCTTTTGTTGATCATTTCCTAATGGAATAAAATAGGATGATGGTCATTACTTAAAAATGCTAACGAAATGAAGGCATTGCAAAGATGTTGCTATATTAAAAAAATCATGAACGTATCCCGTTTTTTTATCCACACAAAAGTGGTGATTAACAAGCTTACACCCCGCATGATGGTTCAGGAAATCATATACTTGTTATAAGCTGAAAGATTAGGAAAAGATTGATGATGAAAAGGAAGGAGACACAAGATGAGGTAGCTTTGGCCATCCACGATACAACATCAATTTATATATACCCGTATTCTGAACGTGAGAAACGCCGTTCAGGGGGCGATGTTGCTCATAAAAAAATTATGCATAGAAGATAATTTTTTTTCCAGTTTAATCTAAGTAATGGCATGTCTTGAAACTTTTACGAAGGTAATTAAATATTACATATTAAGATAAAGTTACGACAACGAATATTTGATAGACAAATTCTCGAAAACCTTTACAGACTTTCTTTATGACACATATATTTTAGAGAAGATAATATAATCGATAAAAAGAAACAACTAAAAACGACTAACTGAAATAAAGCTCGCTTGACCACACATGTTTTTATATTATTAGAGTTTTTTTTTTATTCATAAAAAAGGGCTTTGTCCCATACGCGATAATGTCGCCCTGGTATAATAGTTATAGATTACATTTAAAAGAATACTAAGTAACTATATATATACATCTATGAATATTCCGCTCGTTTATGTAGCTACTAATTTGTATAATGACCGAGCTTTATCTGACAGAGGCTCAGCCAGTATACTATTACAGCTAAACTATTTCTTACATTAGAGTTCAGGACACATTCTACCAATATATGATATGTATCATCTATTGTATTGCATTTCAAACAGTATTCAGTATTACTTTTGCGCATTAAAAAGGAGAATTTATTGCATGGAGTATGTTAAAGCTATTACAGTTTCTCTTCTGTTCAAAATTTTGTTATCAATCCACGGAGAAGTTAATGGTGCAGTTGTATTGTTCGGTACCATATTCCCTTATCCCTAGACCTCTTATCAAAATACTCCTTCTAAATGTTATAGCAATATCGTTTTAATAAAGGGATGTAGTTTGAGAAATATGGGTAAATATTTAAAAGTATGCCATCTGTCGCTGCCTGTTTAGCTAACTCATCCGCTGATTCATTACCCTGGATTCCAACATGAGATGGAATCCATTGTAAAATTATATTCATTGATTTAGCTTTTAACGTTAAAAGAAGCTTTATAATCATGTAGGCTACTGGTAAGCCTCGAAAAGTTGAGGTACACCGAACCAGGTGTTGAAGAGAGCTTTTTGAGTCAGTTAAAACCACAACATTCGAATAATTTGTAGAATCGATATAAGACAATGCCTCAAATATAGCCAATAAATGAAGTTCCATAATAGTAATATTAGCATCAACTTTTAATTTTACTGAAACGTTATTATATACGTCAAGGAAAGCTGCTCCACTTATTATTAGGGTTTGTCAATAAATAATAATTATTTTTGGTCCAATGTTTTTAAAACAAATCTCAATCTTATTCGTATATGATCGAACTGAACGGTTACTAATTTGATGAAATCTCATTTTATAATAAGTTCTACTTGATGCCTCACTCAACAAAGCTTTTATCTTTTATGACGTCTAAGTGACGAGGGAAAACCCTTTGTAATGTAAATCCTTAAAATATACAATTAGTTTGGTGTACATTGAAATACGTAGTTTTAAGGCTTACTGACCGTTAGTGTTTTGTTTGTTTACCTTAGTCTATACCTTATCCATTCTATATCTAATCATTACATAATATAGGTATGTATGGATCACTACATAATTTTTTTGTTCTTTTTTTATGTCATGATGGTTGGCAAACAAGACTACGGTCCGCGTGATGGGAAGCAGTTATCGCCACTTATGAACGCTTGTGATACTTGAAGTATCACAAGCGCGTTGCCAACCCAAAAACAAGAGGGACGGGATGAGAAAGGACAAAAAGGAAGGGAACAGAGGGGGGTGGGATATTGGGCCTCCGGCGCTCTCACTCATCGCGCGAAACGCAACAGTACCTGATAATACAGTTACTTGACGCCGATTTTCTGTGAGAGGGTAGTACTTTCTCGGTCGAGCCGGCCCTTATGTGTTGAGAGAAGCATGGCTCTACTGGCGTAGAATATACCGTAATATTTGTACCTATAACTGGATTATTTCTTTTTTTTGCTGACTTGACGCAACTCGATGCGACGCCGCCTTCAACACACTGTGACCTACTTCAGACTGCTGACATCACGCTGCTGGTTTCTCTCGGACCCGCATTATTATTATTGTCCTCGATCACCCACCTTAAAAAGATAATAAATCTACTTGAGTACTAGAATCAATATAAAGTAACTTAATTATGAATAATCTCTGTATCTAAAGTCAACTAAAGATAATTTCACGGACCTAGTTCTAATCTCTATAATTATTAGACTTAACCATAGACTTGTTATATGTGTATGGTCATGTCCTTCCATACAAACAAAATGTCCAAAGATTCGCTGGTGCTCCTTCGTCAATTCGCACTAGCGAAACGAAGTTAATTATAATAAAACTAAAAGATCGATTGTTTATATTCATAAGTCCAATTTCAAAGATGTGTCTATGACTTTTATTTTAATTCACTACAAAATACTAAAGGATACCAGTATTTTGTGAAATGACGCGAACGAACGCAACAAAGACAAAATCGTAAATAACTGTAGATTTATTTTCTGCTCTCACGTGTGAAGGATTACATCGTTTAATTACGGCGTATACAGGAGGGCGTACAACCTACGCGTTTCAGAATAATGAAATATGTTACACGTTTTATGTTTTTTAATCAATAATAATCTATGTTTGAATTTGAAAATTGAAAAAGTATATTTTTTGTCATCCTAAAATCAATTGTTGAAAAAAAAAGTTGTAATATTTGTAATAATGTATAAATAAATGCCATTGAGGCACGGGCGCATTAATAATTTAATCAAAGTTAAAACTCAAGCGTATAACGATATAAGTTCTGAGGCATTAGCAGTAAATTTGAAAAGTATGGAAAAGTCGGTCGTTTCGGGATTAAGCAAACCGAAACAACTCAAAAGGGACTTTGGCTGAAGAAAATGCAATAAACTGTGTGGTTATTATTTTAGCAAAAATGGAGGAGCCATTAGATTATCTTAATATGAAATAAAAAACCCAATGCCGGCTTTGAATAAATTAAATGAAATCCGCTTTAACGCTTACTACCTTTTAATGTATGTTATCTTATTCGGTTTCAGCTTGTTATCAAATTATTTCCTTTGACCCTTTTGAGTGAAATAAGGCACTGTGTTATAAAATGTATTTTAATAATTTTGTATGCCAAACATCCTTTCAAGTTCTAAATTAATATATGGGCTAAAGTATATTATAAATTCCTTCGTTAATTATAATTAACTTATCTCAATTAATTAGATGATAATGATCGAATACATACAGTAATTTTTGTAACAAGTTATTGCCAGTGGCTTTGTCTAACTTCAAATATTTATGAATCTTAAATTTTTACTAATTAAATAAATAAACGCTACACTCAACTCATTAGGATAGTGATATCCTGTGGCGGGGTCCGGAAACATTCACAATGATAAGGACAAACTCACCCAGACCTGGAAACATGCCTGTATGGTCAATACAAACCTCTGATCTGAGCGAGAATCCAACCCGTGACCTGTGGCGCTTATGGCAGGATCGCTATCGCTGCGCCACAACGTCTTCGAACTAGTTAATTATTTACATTACAGACTCATGGAAGCTTCTTCGTAAATTCAACACTAATGCCCGTTGATTTACATACCACGAAGTTAGTCACACGCTAACTTAATTTATTGTTCATCATTTAGTTATCATACAAGCTTGTGGCTTCGTTTTTGTGCATTGGTGTATAATTTATGCACTTTCTTTGACATCTTGTTTATATGAAAGGTCCTGTTTGAAGTATAGTAAGTCTATGATCAACATAGATAGTTTAGTGAAACTCTTATGAAGATCGGCACCATAGAAATTGTAAAAATTACCAGTCAAGTGCGTTGTGGACCACGCACAGTTGAATCTAAAGGGTTCCGCAGCATGGTTATATAATAATATATATGTCGCATACCAGAAGTGAGGTTATTTAAAATAAATATGCAGAACCGCTGAACCTATGTAAGTCATCGGTTCTGCTATGCTTTTAAACACAATAATAGCAATACGCTGCGTATCCGATTTCATTTTAATTATTATGAGATTAAGTAAGGTAATTTGATACTAAATTCACACATATTTAAACAACAAAATTTTAGGAATGAAAAGCAAGTAAAATAATATTACAATTTTTAATAAAAATGCCATACAGACTACTTACAGAGTTTGTGGCCGAAGAGGCAGGAGCAAAAGTGATTTCACAACACAAATCATTTGCTATATAAACGTTCAACGGAAGTTGATGTTACAACATATTTTTGAATAATCTCATTACAAAAACAATATTTCAAAATTGCTTCCGTTATTAATATTTTTTTTCGAAAATACAATTAAAGGCTACCAGTGACATGATCAAATAATTCGTATTCGCGCCGACATATATAATAATAACTTTATTTCGACCAACAATGGATCATATGTTGTTAGTAATACAAGTATCTTACGCCTATTTGTTAGTAATTTCTAAAACTTATTTAACCTAAGACAGGATTAATTTGTCAGCACGTGAATCTGACAGCAGTGGTTCACATACAAACAACTTCTATTAACAAATGCTCTCAGGACACCACTTGAGCTGGAAATAATCCTGCGCAACAACGATGTGCACCGCTTTCGCATAGTGGTATAAAAACAGTCCACATACGCCTCGGCAAACATCCCCGATGCACTACAAAAACCAGGCATACCCATTAGCATCCTGAAAGCATTGTTATATTGTACACGCAGGGCGTTGTACTGTTTCCGCGTATAGTCTGCCCACAGGCTGCTAGGGTAAAATGTGGTGCAGTAAGCTCTGAAAAGAGTTATTTTGACTGGCACTGAGCAACGAGCAAACCTGCGAACAATCATAATTGCCCTAACAGACAAAGCCCTGCGTTCTCTCTCAATATCTGCATTGTCTTTCAAGACATAGAATACTATATGGCCAAGATATTTAAAGCATTCAACTCTCTTTAGTGGAACCCCGTGTAACTTGATAGCAGGTACAATAGATGGAATCGATTTTCCCCTGGCCTGAAAGACCATGCATTCGCTTTTCTTACAGTTATAGACTAAGCCATGACGTTTGGAATAGTTCTCACAAAGACTTAGCAGCTTTGCTTACCCACAGACAGATGCACTCAGCAGAACCATGTCGTCTGCGTAACTAATGTTATTAAGACAGACTCCGTCAATATGACATCCGACGCGAGTGCTACTGAGCGTCTGTATTAGAGCATTCACATACAGATTAAACAACTTGGGTGAGGTCAGGCCACCCTGCCTCACCCCACATTCAAACCTGTAAGACCTTGAGTAGCCCTCTGACCATCGCACAACAGTAACCTGATTTTTATACCAAAACTTAAAAATCCTGTTGATCTCTTCAGGCATGCCAGTGAGTTTTAATTTCTGTCATAAGATATCGTAATTAACCAGGTCAAATGCCTTGGATAAATCGAGAAAACAGGCGTAAATGGGTGATCGTAAGGTTATGAAGAATCTTAACGGTTTTAAAAATAATAACGAATTAAAACCGACCGCAAAAATAAGTTGGTAATTTCATAGTAATTATTAAAAGTAATATGAAAAACAAAGTTATGGGAAAAACTTATATATCTCTTAAATTTATAGACCTATCTTCTTCAAACTAAATGTGGATGAAAGTTCATGTGGTATTCTACAAGCTCAAATTTTTCCAGAATTTTAAATCCCATAGTTCAAAAGTTAGAGGGGGACACGATTTTTAGGACTTTAGGAGCTAATATCTCAACAACTACTGGCTTAATGAAAAAACTCAAAATCAAACCTCCTTATCATTTTAAAAGAACTATCCAAAGATATCTCACACGTTGCCATACGTTGAAATTTTTTTCAATCGTCAGTTACATGTATGGACTGCTACCCTTAATTCATATATATATTTAGATTTTATTACAAAATCCTTGTGCGGTTCATGGTATACACCTAATTAGTAAATTTCGTATAGATAGAGTCAATGGTCTTCGAGTAAAATGACTGTGACATACGGACGGACAGACGGACAGACGGACGGACGGACAGACGGACATGACGAAACTATAAGGGTTCCGTTTTAGCCATTTGGCTACGGAACCCTAAAAATAGATCGGAACCTTTATATCTTGTTATGGGTTTTCATAAGATTTTTATTATATTTAAACACAATTCATTGTAGAAATCACGTTTAATAGTAGTCATTACAATAATTGACATGAGATATTTTTCTACCTTACCTTAACATCACTTTTATAACAGAAGCGAAGTAAAGTGTAGGTACATTAATAATAATTTGACAACTGATTACTAAATAACAAATCATGATATACAACATACCTTTCCCCCAGGTTGATACATTATCTCATCAATCTAATTAATAATCATTATTACTAAGTAACCAAACTATTTAACACAATGCAATATTATAGTCCCAAATCATAACATAAGAGTTAAGGTCTGTTGTAAGGAACTTTTGAATGAAAATTAGTTCTTTTTCTTATCTTCCCTGAATCTGATGTTGAAGCTGTTGGAATTCCGAGCATGTCAGCCCACTGTTCACAACTGGGAATTTCAACAATATCATCATTTGTGGTCTGATCTGAATCATTATCTTGATTTTGATCATTCAAATGAGTTTGAATTTGATCAGATGCCGAGTCCTCTTTTTGTTTATTCTTTATCTTTACTAACTGATCAATATGTCTGAGTACTGTCTCTCCTTCTTCTGTTTCTACTCTGTAACTAGATGGGCCTTCTTTTTCAGTTATTATTCCAGGCATCCACCTTGGTCCTTCAGAGTAATTCCTATACATTACTTTGTTTCCTATGTCAGCTTCCCTATGGTCTAACTGAGCATTATTCTCTACTTGCTGTTCTACTTTCCTATGTCTAATTGTGGCAGGATGAACAGTGTCCAATAATGTTCGTAGCTGCCTATTCATCAACAGTTCTGCTGGGCTTTTATTTGTTACCGAACATGGTGTAGTCCGCAGGCTTAACAAAATTTTAGGTAGTTTGATTTCCCAAGGCATCTGTTCCATTTTCTTTAATTTATTTTTTAGTGTCTGAACCATTCTCTCGGCTTGGCCATTGGTAGCAGGATGGTAGGGAGCCGTTGTTACATGCTTTATCTTATTAGCTTCTAAAAAGTTTTTAAATTCCTTAGATACAAAAGGAGTTCCATTATCAGACACTATAGTTTCACACAATCCATGTTGGGCAAAAATATATCTTAAGTGCTTAATAACAATGCGAGATGTCATATTGTTGACTACATGTATTTCGGGCCATTTTGAAAACGAATCAATTATGATTAGAAAAATTTTATTTTGGAATGGACCCGCAAAGTCTATATGGATACGTGACCATGGTCTGGATGGTAAAATCCACTCGTGAGACGTTTTTGGAGGCATATTCCTATTCTCAAGGCAACGTTCACAAGAAGATATTACCAATTCAATACTCTTATCCATATGTGGCCACCAAAAGTAGCTACGTGCTAGTGCTTTAGTGTGAACAATGCCACTGTGTGTCTGATGCAGTAATTTCAGTACTATATCTCTCATAGCGGGTGGTAAGACTACTCTATTTCCAAATAAAATACATCCTTCTTGTAAGCTCATTTCCGTACGATGTAACCAGTAGGGATGTATTTCTTTATCCTGCACTCGTGCTGGCCATCCTTTCAAAATATGTTGTAATACTTGCCGCAGTAATTTATCTTTGGATGTTTCTTTTGCTATTTCATTGGCACCAAAGGGTAAATCCTCTGGTGTTTCAGCTATAAGTAAAACTTCACCAGGTAAATCAACTGAAGTAGGTGTTACAGGAGTGCCCAACGACTCAAACCATCTGCATTTGCAATTGTCTTTCCTGGTCTGTATATAATATTGTAGTTATGTGCTGACAGTAATAAGCAATAACGCACTAAACGCGGAGATAGTAAGTCAGGTATTTTCTTAGAAGGATTAAATATTCCTAACAAAGGCTGATGGTCCGTAATAATAGTGAATTCCCGACCCATCAGATAGTTATGAAACTTTTTGATTCCAAAAATAATTGCAGTAGCCTCTTTGTCTAACTGAGAATACCGTCTTTCGTGTGGGTGTAAAGTTCTTGAACCCATAGCTATGGGTTTTTCCACACCTTCCTCCAAAACGTGGGCAAGCACCACGCCTATACCATATTCTGAGGAGTCACATGTCAAAATTAGTTTTTTATTTGCATCATAATGACTCAAAGTAATATCATATGTTATTAGATTTTTAGCTTTATCAAATGCAGCCTGTTCCTTGTTAGTCCATTTCCAAATATTTTTTTTATCTAACAAACGATGTAGTGGTTCTAATATAGTTGCTTTGTGATGGATAAAACGTTCATAAAAGTTATAAAGTCCCAAAAATGCTTGCAGTTGTTGAATATTTTGCGGTGGTGGTGTATTCACTATTGCATCTATCTTACTACGGGCTGGATGTATACCCTCTGCATCAATGACGAATCCTAGAAACTCAACCTGGTTCTTGGCAAATCTACATTTTTCTTTATTTAATCTTAATCCCGCATGCTCTATACGCTTTAGTACCAGATCCAACCGCTCATGCATTTCTTTATAATGGCTGCCCGTTACAATTATATCATCAAGCAAGACTGCTACACCTGGAATATTCGCGAGCAATGACGTCATTATACGTTGAAAAATTCCAGGACTTGCTTTTACTCCAAATGCTAATCGATGCACTGAAAATAACCCCTTACAAGTATTTAAAGTTAGCAGTTTGGCAGACTTTTCGTCGACGATCACTTGGGTATAAGCTCTGTCTAAATCTAAAGTTGTAAAACATGTTCCCCCCGCAAGTAGAGCAAACATTTCATTAACAGTTGGCATTGGATAAGTATCCGATTCTATAGCTTGATTAATGGTACTACGGTAATCACCACATAAACGAATTTTACCATTCTTTTTAATAATGGGGACCACTGGAGTTGCCCACTGCGAGTATGGTATGGGCCTTAGCACACCATCTGCAACCATATTATCAATTTCTTTCTCGACTCTCTCTTTTAAAGCATAAGGTACCAGTCGCGCCTTCAGAAACCTTGGTACTGCATTTGGTGATAATTTTATCGACACTGGTTCCCCGAGGTAAGTACCTAATCCTGGCTCAAATATAGTTTTGTACTTTATCATTAAATCTTGACATAGTTCTGATTCTTTCAGTGAGTTCACATTATTAATAAAAATCTTTAATGGTTGAAACCAATCGCGTCCCAATAAATTAGGTCCTCTCCCTTTAGCTACAATAACAGTTAAATGTTTCTCAGAGTCCTTATACTTCACTTGTAAATTCATTTGTCCCAGTAATTTCACAGGTGTGTCTGTCCATGTAGATAACTGTATCTTCAGAGGTTTTAATGCCTTTCTTTGAAATTCTGGTAAGCGATTATATGTTTCTGTATTAATTAATGAATATGAAGCACCTGAATCAATTTGCATAGTAATTTTACTCCGGTCAAAGAAAACATCAACTTCAATTGGTGGGACTTTGTGTAGCTGGCAGTGACTATCGTCGGAAAAACAGTAAATTCCATTTAGACACTCATTAGAATTACTCATTTCATTATCCGTAGCATAATTTACTTTCTTATTTTGGTCATTACGTTTCTGTGTACATATTTTTTCAATATGTCCCTTTTTATGACAATAACTGCATATAGTTTTTATATGTCGACACACTCCACTATGTTTATCTCCACATCTATAGCAAAAACGATATTTGTATGAAGAAATGTTATCACGCACCGCGCCAACGTCCATAGGCTCTTCACTAGAACCTGACGCGGGTTTATTACTGTTAAAATTGCTGGAGGACTCTGGACTTGAATGCATCATGCTCACGTCATGATGTGCAATCTCTACAGAAATCATTTCGTCCAATACCTCTTGATAATTTAACTTGTTTCGTTTCAATAACTCGAACTTTAATCTTTCGTCTCTCATACCGCAAACTAAACGATCTCGAAGATTGCGTTCCAGATTGTCAAAATTACAGTATGCACCTATTTTTCGGAGTTCCGCATTGTAATCACTTGCTTTTTCATCTTGTCTCTGATTTCGATTGTAAAAACGGTATGTCATTGTTATTTCATTTGCCTTAGGCGTGTAATGTTTCGTAAGTAAAGTAATGATAGTTTCATAATTAACTTCATAAGTATGTTGAGGGGTAATCAATGCCACTACTGTCTCATATACTTGTGCGCCACAAACAGTGAAAAAGTTAGCTCTTCTTGCTTCATCCGTAACAATGTTGTTTGCTATGAAGCAATAGGCTAGCCTGTCTATGTAGTGTCGAAAATCTTCATTCCCGGGTTGGTACTCGTGGAATTTTATTGACTGTGTATGTGCCATATTTGTATATGGATTTTCACATAAAATTTCTTTATCCCGTCGCCACTATTATATTTAAACACAATTCATTGTAGAAATCACGTTTAATAGTAGTCATTACAATAATTGACATGAGATATTTTTCTACCTTACCTTAACATCACTTTTATAACAGAAGCGAAGTAAAGTGTAGGTACATTAATAATAATTTGACAACTGATTACTAAATAACAAATCATGATATACAACAATTTTAAAATATAGGAGAGGCTAAGTCCAAGGTATCCAATAAATCTGACTAGTTAACATTCTCTACAAAAATCCAATGATTAATTCTTTTTGTATGAAAATATAAATAGTCTCTGAGTTAAATGACTGCGACAAACGGGCAGACGGACGGACGGAATAGACTGACAGATGGACGGACTGGTAGACGGAGATGATGAAATTGTAAGGGTTCAGCTTTTGCCACTTAGCTACGGAACCTTAAAAAAGATTTTTGCACTAAAAAAGTACAAAAATCACTCTATAGTTTTCGTCTGATTTATTTAAATTAACAACATTTACTGAAATCGAAAAAATATAAAGTGAAAATTAAAATCCATTATGGGTTCTTAAGAGTGCTCGTTTTTTGTGACAAAGAAAAATATTCTTTGAAATTTTATTTCAGGTACCGAGAGCATTTCTTGATAAAACTAATTAAATTGCCTTAATTAAATTCGTCGTCCATAGAGAGCATTGTTATTTCATCAAGCAGCTCTCGTATTAATAAATAAAATCGTGCATACGCTTGTCACTCTTTTTACCTTATAAAAGAAAATACAATGGCCTATCTATCTGTGTAATACGACTAATCTGGATATACCGTTTACTGGTTTTAATGGGTTTTCGCTACTGTATTATTCTATAGGGATCTGAAAAGGTTTAGAATTCCCCATCCTACTAATATAACAAATGTGACAGTTTGTATATTTTGTACATGCTTGTACATGTTTGCTACTCAACAACAAAAACGGCTAAATGATTGGGATAAAATTTGGCACAGATATAGATTGTTGCCTCGATTAATACATAGGATACTTTACATCCCAGAAAATATTCCATTCCCGGATTATTAAAATACATACTACGGGAGGTATTCAATTGAAAATCCGTATAGATGTATTTTAATATATCATTATTTAAATACAAAATATGTTTCATTTCTATCTGGAAATAATTCTGAGGCTACCGTTGATGTAGTCGCGGGCATACGCTAGTTATATTATAAATGTGAAATTTCGTTTATGGGTGTGTCTGGGTTTTCCTTTATCGTAACTCTTTTTTATTTACATATCTATAATTTTTTTTCAGAGTTTTTTATCTACTGGCCTTGAATTACATACTATTTATTCGATTAGATTATTTGATTTGGTAATACTATGTTAATAAATGATTTTGATACTTTAAAATTTCAAAGACGCTTAGAAGTAATAATATTTACGTTTAAAATAAGTATAAAGTATCGCTTTGAAACCAAACCATCAGACAAGACTACTTAAAGATACTTTATTTAGATCAATCTAATCAAGTAATCTTAGTCAAAATCTTAGCATTTTATGTTGAAAATTAAACAAATTTTATTTGAGATTAATTTGGAAACTTGATAAGCTGTATATATTAAACTTATTTCAAAGTAATTTGAGATAAATTCAGTATAGCATTGTATTGAATGAAAAGATTTGATGCCAACGGAAGCTTTATATGATAAGTTGTATGATCAAAGCCTGTTGCCAATCAGCAGGGGTGATAAAGAAGATGTACAAAGATAAATGAGGTGGATAGGATAGAGAAGATGTACAAAGACTCAGATAGAATTTGGGAATCTAATACATTTAAACGAGTAATTCTTGTATATATGTATATATATAATCTGAATCCCGGAAGCGGCTGCAACGATTTTCATAAAATTTAGTATGCAGCGGGTTTCGAGGGAGGTAAAGCGATATATCTAAGATAAATTTTTAGAAAATGACGTGTTATCTGCATTTTGAGGCAATGAAAATCCTGCTTCGAGTCCAGATTTCTCCAGTGCGTGTTTTTTTCAAGTTCCTTCTTTTGTGAGAAAAAACTGTTATTTTTCAAAAAACACGATTTACCAAAAAATAAAAATGAGTAAAGCTAGATAATAACTATACATAACCCGATCATGAACTTACATAATATAAACAGACTTCGATTTTTCCTTCTTCTGGGAAGTATTCAATATTTACACTGTATATAAGAGTATTTGCAAAATTAATGTTTGAAATAAATCCTAACCCAATTTGTGGAATTTCACGATAAATTCAGCTATTCATATACCTGTGAGACGCACGTCATGTATTGCGTAGTTTAGTATGAATTAAACATCAAGATATTATGTATGTACATAAGAATCATAGTATCGAGTCTGCTCTTTCGTAGAAAATTTCAAATATTATTGTTGAATTGTAGATAATAGAAATCTTAAAACCAAATTATCTCCATCGAAAGGAACCCGACGTTTCAATTTCCATACATCTGCTGACTGAAAATTACAATTTTAAAATATCTTCAAGTCTTTGTTTTTGAATTATCTTACTGGTGGTTTATTTTGTTGCTGATTGAATTATTTTGGTAGAATTTTACTGAATTCTTTATTTGTTAAATTTTGACCAAACATTTTAAATTAATGATCAGATCATTTTCAGAAATATAAATTAATATTTTTACAAATAAAATATGATTACAAAATTATAAAATGACAGTTCGTATAAAATGTTTCGTTATAATTTTTACTTTTATATAGAAATTACTGGCAAGGAAAAACGGACTATAATAAAATACTTGTTTGTTTGTTTATTCGTGACGGTGGGCAAATTACTCTACTCCACCTGATGGTAAGTGGGAGTAAAGTCGAAACGCGAAGACGTTCAATACAGTTGCGGAAAGCAACTGCGTTAGCCACCCTCGCTCTGCCTACCCGTAAAATGCCTTCACGCCTCGTTTGAAGGAGCCCAGATTTTAGGAGTGGAGGAGAGGAGGCAAGTGTGTATTTAATGTGTTTAATATAAACTTAAACTTTAGAACATATCCCTAGAATTTGTAATTTGATATGTTATTGTAGTATTAATCAAGAAATATAGTACTTAATGAAAACTATTTAGCATATTCACCCTTTCAATTATAAATGTAATTCTATCGTTTTTTAAAAGTACTGGAATGTCACCTTCACGTTGACTGAGTCAAGGATTACTGGATACGGAATCCTATTAACTCAATGTTTATGGATATACTTTTACCCACGTCTTAATCTCCCCTTATCTGTACGGAGAAGACGAAAATGAAAATAATCGGATTTTGTGAAAGTTAATAGACGCAAACAATGGCTTTAGCATTTTTATTATTATTGCTTTTATAATATTTAGTCTGTTGCGCAGTAACTTTATTTTTTTGTAGTTTTTCTCATTGGAGTTAGATCGTATCAGTGTTTTTTATATTTTAAGGATGCTTCATTCTTTTAGTACCTACTAAGAATAAAGCTGCAGCGCTCTTAATTAAAAAACTTTGCAGTTTTTATTATTTAAATTTTTAATGAACTATTTATCTTCAAACCAATCTTTGTGTCGTTTCTCTATATTTTTCAGTAAAGATAAGAAAAAAAAAGAAGTTTTATTAAATGTTTAGCTATCGAGTTTTATATAAATATTTAAAAAGATTGTCTTTACTATCAAGGCCAGGGCCAATATTGTTTAATACGAGTGTTACCATGTAGCATACATTTGACTTTAGAAATACGTCAATAAGTACGACTATCGATGTATTTCTAAAGTCAAATGGTCAGAAATGTTATATTATAAATAGTTAAGATGGTTCAACCCAATTTTAATCCATCTATAAATCTGTTATTGTTTTAGTAAAAAGTAAAGGCCAGCTTTTGCCTTCAACTTTGCCTATGTCCATATTTTGTACTTCAGGGAAATATGTTTAATATATGTATTCTTGAAGACAGTTCTCAATGGTTGCGAACCTACCATAAGTGTCAATGGTCAATTCCTTAAGTCTTATTCCACAATTAGTATTGTACGACATGTTTTGTCTGTCTGGCAATTCTGGGCGACTTATAAATTAAGATATTATGGCTTTGTGGAATGTCGAAAAAGAGAGCCCCTGTGGTGTAGCTTCACGTTGGGGAGAGCCTTTTAGAATGGGGCCTGTTATACGGTTCACCTGATCCTGTATATAGCGATAAAAAGTTATAAGTAACGTAAGGTATAATGAACGGTGTTTAAGCCACATTTTGTCCACATTTTATTTTATAAAATTCCACCTTGGTTTCATTCTCAGGCTGTGTATTGACATTTTCAAGAGACGTGCCATGATATAAGAAGTTATATTAAATTCTCCAGTGGCTTATACTAAGTCGCGAACACAAATATTTAGCCAAATTATACGAAGGTGGGTATATTTAACTGAGTATTGACTTTTACGTTTATTACGTCTTCGAATTTCTGTATTTGCATCAATCTTAAGATTAACAATAATAAATTATTCTAAACTTAAATATACATTTTTATTTTTCTAAAAGTAAGTACCACTACCGATAACAACGACTTTGTGCGTTTGGTTGGTTGAACGAGCTAAAGACGTACTGGACTGAAGTGAAAAATTCTTTTTGCGTTGAATAGTCCATTTATCGAGGGAGACCATAGTATAGGCTATATAACATTATACTACGACACATAGGAGCGGAGCATCAATGAAAAATGTGGCCAAAACGGCAAAAAAATCTTTTGGAGAGCTTTTGAGATAAATTGATTTAGCTAGGATTCATTTTTAGAAAATGTTGTTTTATCCGTGTTTTCAGGCAATGAAAACTCCGGTTCGAGAAAGTATGACTCTTCCTGACATCTATTGGCGATTAATAAAATACTACAATTGCTTTAACGACTCAGCCAGAAAACAAGCAAACTAGACTAAAGCTACTTCAGTAGATGGCGTTGTAAAATATTAATCAAATTTCATCTAATGATGAAATTTGATTAATAATTGTAATAATTGTAACACAATTTCCAAGAGACACAATTAACAAAAAAAATACCGACCAAAGTGCGATCATCCAAGTACTAAGTATAAATATGAGCAAGAACCATAGATTGTGTTACAATATTAAAAACAAAGACTGCCTACAAAAAAATAAAGATGAAAATTAAGGTATTATATATATATTTTCATGAAAATCTAAATCTGCCCATATCTTTTTATCGTATTGACTCAAGACCTTGATTTAATACACCTAAGGAGTATAGACTTTAGTATATGCTATAAATTTCAAATTGCTCGATGTACCTAGACAGACAGAGAGACAAGAGAGTGATCTTATAAGGGATTCTTTTTTACATTTTGAGGTATGGAACCCCTAAAAATTGCTATAATAAGCGCAAGTCTTGACTCATGAATAAGATTTTTACTGTCATATTACTGCCTAAGCTTTGACGTATACGAGACGTATAAAATATATAAAAAGATTATCAGTAGTATAGTATGCTGAAATACACGTGGCACGTAACCATCCCGCTCTAATATAATAAAAATAACAGTAATCAAAATAACAGACAAAAAAATTACAATACTTTCTAACCAATATTAGAAATGCGAAGTGAATTTGCTTGTGACTCTTTCACGCCTTATCTGATTATGATAAATTTTGGTATAGATGGGTTTTAAGCTACTTTTTGTCGCGTCAACCAAAGTTGAAGAGTATGAGAGTTTGTATGAGGAACCAATTATTCCTATAATGTATTAAAGGTGCTTAGTTAAAAATTGTAATTCCTGCAGGTGAAGACGCGGACAAAAGCTAGTACAAATATGAATAATCTGTAATTTTGGACCTGTTTTAAAAAAGAATAATGATTGAAAATTTCGATACATTTTATACAAATAATTTTAAACAGCTATTTCAAATGTATTTCAAATGTATTTCAAATGTTATTCTAAAGGACGTAGGGCGTAGGGTCAGTATTATTAGGTTGTAGGAAAATTATAAAAGGTAGAAATTTTTTATGAAGAATACTTTGGAAGACTTTTAAGACATAGTAGTAACATCTGAGTGAAATCTGAGTATGAAACATTCACGTATTAACATATCTCAATGGAAATGAAATATAAAACATTTTCCGCTCATACAAATTGCGTCCAACCCAGATTTACATATTAATTACATCTCGTCCCAACCTTTGTAAGTATAACCCAAAATCACAATATGGAATACGCTCGTTTGGCAGATTTTGAAAGCAAGGCATTGCAAACTTAGAAAGAACTCTCGAAAAGGTCTGACTCCACGTTATACTTTTTATCAAAACAGTGAACAAGCAATTTCATTGAAGTATTTGGTGCTCGAGAGACTACTTCAAATAATTATACCTACTCGTCGAATAACACCTTTATAGAGTTCCGTGCCCAAAGGGTGTCAATCGAACCCTAATAACAAACATTGCCTGTCCGCCCATCCATCCGTCTGTCAGCGGGCTGCATCTCACGAACCGTAGATAATAATAGCCGTAGTAGTTGAAATTTGAAAGAATGTTTTCTTCTGTTGTCACTAAGTTGTATTGTACAAACACTAAAAATAAAGTAATTCATTTAATAAAGGATCTTCTTCTTTCTAGCACTATTCCCAGTATTTACCAATTGTCTGCTTATACTAATATCTGGATTTGACAGGTTACTAGTTTTTACAGGGAGCGATTGCCATCTGACCTTAAACTCTAATGGCGAATTAGTAACTCATTGGAAGTTAATGAATATTCTCAGATGTTATGATAACCGGGACCAACTGCTTAACGTGCTCTGAGACCCACAAGGAAACAGATATATATATATATATATATATATATATATATATATATATATATATATATATATATATAAGAAACGACTGTCGAGGCTCAAAGCAGGCTCCCTATCAATACCCCACAACGGTCGTCTAACATAACAGGAACCTAATATAATAAGATATAATTATATATATTTTTTATTCATATTTATTTACTCCGCTGATTCGCTCCAAATTCTTAGGTATAATTGATTCGCGGAAAACAGGAATTTCATAGAATGAACAATTTTTATATTTATCTCTTTCGTTTGAGCACAAATATATTACCGTCAGTCTCACACAATATTTATTTTCTCGTTTGGTTTATTGCGTTGCTGTAAGGTATAGGTTAAACATTTAGAGAACTATCAATTATAGTCTAATCGGGAATCGTCATTGTTTTTCGAACATTACTTTCTATTATTAAATATTTATTAAGAAATACTCTTATAAAAGATTAATTTTAGATAATTTTAATTAGAAAATGAATTGATTTAAAATAAAGATAAAAAAGATTGTTAAGAGGGAATAAACTAGGCGCGGCTAGGTGAAACACCATTTAGGGAAAAAAGGGTCTAGTGAATATTCTTTTTAGACGCATTTTTCTGTAAACATGACTTCTTATTTAATTTAAATGTTTTGGCGATTTATTGGTGTTACATAAAAGGAAATTAAATTACAGACATACAGTTTTGTTGCTGATATTTCATGATATTAGCAAGTTCGATCCAAATTATCTACAGCTTTACAATACTAGTATAAAAACCTTACTTTCAGTATTAAATTTGTCCAAATATATTTAGTAAAAAATATAGCATGGAATAACATTATGCTACATTATTAAATAGTTGCAAAATTGTGCATAATGTAGTAAAGATACAGTGAGGTTCTCTAATTTTTGATGTCTCAGGCTCTAATCTGTATACCTACGTGTATTTTTTTTAAATTAGTTGTTGGTAGATTTAACTTCAGATGAGAAAACTTTTGCGTAAGAAAATAATACCAGCCAAGTACGTGGTGGGCAAAGCATAGTGCAAACTAGTTAGGTTTACCACAGTTCGATAAAGTAGAATCTACTAGACTGTATATATTAATGAAATAAAATCGACCCCAAAAATAAGTCGGTAATTTATTTACATCATCATCATCATCATCATTTCAGCCAAAGGACGTCCACTGCTGGACATAGGCCTCCCCCAAAGAGGGCCACAATGACCGGTCCTGCGCCACCCGCATCCAGCGGACTCCCGCGACCTTTACCAGGTCATCAGTCCACCTTGTGGGAGGCCTGCCCACGCTGCGCCTTCCGGTACGTGGTCGCCACTCGAGAACCTTTCCGCCCCAACGGCCATCGGTTCTACGAGCACGAATTTATTTACATAGTAATTATTAAAAATCATATAAAAAAACAAACTAATGTGAAAATTTTTATTAATATTTGATGTATGGCCTTAATTTTTTGTATATACAAAAGTGTGGAGCGGTTTATGGTTAACATATACATAATAAATACACAAATAAAACATACATAAAACGTATAGTTTCCGAGTACTAAATGTACACGGCCTGCCTGATGGAAATCTAGTGACACCAGGGTTATCGTGCGTTGCCTTCGATGGCTTGAGAGACCCTTCTACAAGGACCCTCTCTCACCCTTAGTAATGTTAGTGCTCTGACACAATGAAAGACATGCAACATTCCTAATGTACATCCTAATTTTGTTTTTCGTTCGGTATATGAAAGCACTTTTTGTGGAGAGTACCGCTACTTTACATCGTTATTTTACATAGAATAGTAGAGTATTAAAACAAGTAAAAAAATTTTTTTGCGGCGTTACTATCATTGAGTTATTGGCTAAAAGTTCCTTCTTGCAGATATTTCCGTAAATCAATATGGCGAAAGATATAGCACTGCGAGAAAAAAAATGTAGTGTGCGTCGTAGACAATAAATTGAATCATATTATTACTATACGAATATTTTTTTAGTATATTTACAAATATGCCTGTATCAAAAATAAACTAGAAAAAAGATATAGACAGAAATAATTGAAAGCACAGAATAAAAAGGAAAGCCAGATCTAAAGCAATGAAACGTTGCTTGAACTTAATACAAGGCAAAAGTAAAAGAAAGATAAGAAAATGGATGGAAGAAAGATTCAAAGGAATTTGAAGGATCGCAAATAAGCTCGCGGGAAAGGTATTAATGTATTGATAGATATTTGTTATTGTTTCACGAAAAAACTACTGGACAAATTTTGATGAATTAGCACACACAGCTTATTACCTGGATTAATATATAGAATACTTTATATCCCGGAAAATGTTGGGTTCCCCTTGGGATTGTCAAAAAACTATGTACAAATCAAAAAACTATATATATATATATATATGTTATCAAAAAACTACATTGTGGCCGCGGCTCCGTTATAACACGAGATCTAACATAGTTAATTATAATTAACATAGTTTGAAACTTTTTTGTAATTAATATTTATTACACTTTATGCAATTAATCATAGAGTAAAAAAAAACTGTGAAAAGTGTACGAAGGGTGACCACTTTCCCTACATACGAATACCGTTTTATTTAAGCTCTTGATGAAGAACTCACTTTTAGTTCGCTTATAGTCTTCTCTCGTGACTAAGTATATTATATACTTTGAGTGGTTTTAATACAATGATGATGTTCCATTAGCGGGAGCGGCTAGCCGTTTGTGATGTGGGTTTTGAAAGCTTTTTTAGACTTCCTGCGGTTAAAAGCGATGGCGTGATCTCTTCCTTCCCGAAGTGTATGGAAAGAAAAGGGACGAATGTGAAATTTATTAAACGATTCCGTTTCGTTTCGTTTAATCTTTACGTAACGTTAAATAAAAGATCATTTGATCTAACTATTTGTCTGTTTCGTTGCACTTCTAGAACTCGAGAGTCTTTATTTAAGATTACATTTGGTTACGGAAGGTAGTTAGGTTAGTAGTAATACCCATTTAGTAAATGGTATCGTGGATGAAAACTCGTTAGCAACGGAATAATGTTATATAAACTTATTGATTTTCAATTTACATCAAAGCTATTCTAAGTTTCAGGGATCACAGTTACAAAACTAAACCCTTGTTACTTACATGCCATAAGCAATAAAAGTTTCATTGTGTGGAAAATTGGGGAAAACCTTCTTTACTTACATGTAACATATTACACATTTTGCAGCCTTTGATAAAATTTAATTTGTTTCCCCTTGAAAACATAATAATTTCCAATAAATACTAGCAGAACTGGGCATAATTATTTTCATAACAAAATTTAAAATCTTACCTGAAAGAAATAAATCAGTTTTCATACAATAACTGCCACGTCTATTACTTCTTTAGAGAGGGGATATCAATTTCTTACGTACTTTCGATTTTTAAATTCTTACGTACTTTCCTAGTAAATTAATGATTTAATTTACAATTCAATAAAACTGTGGTGGACATAGGACTAACTACGTTCATTTGAACAAATAACAAAGTATGAAGACATTGTTTTTTTCCGCATTTGGCAGATTGCCTGCATTGTAGCAGCATGTAGATGGATGTGGTATGCTTTTATATTAATTATATTTACTGTTATGGGAATAACAAAGAAAGATTTTCCGACGGCGTCATAATAAAACAAAGCCCCTATATCTTGATTTAAAAACATAATTATGTAAGTATTCAAATGTAACAATAGAGTTTCCAAGAATCTAGTATAATATTAGATAGGTCACCGATCTAAACCTTTTTCAAAGTTATTTTTATTACAATATAGTGATTATTCTCTCCTGGATTATAGCAGTCAGAAAATAGTTTTACATATAACTTACGTATGTAGTTTAAAAACCGCTGTAAATTTGACAAAAGATATATGGTTCTCGATTAGTGGTAGTAAGTTTGCGATTAACGTCAATGGTCGATTAACATAAAATACACATATTCAAAGTTATAGGTTACGCATTAAACACGTAATTATGTTAGCATATGTTCAAGAGTGATGAGATATGATTTATAACATAAATTATGCAGATGATTTTAATAATATAATAAATATGTTATAATAGGTTTCAAATTTTTAGTAGTATTACAGCAATTTAATAAAATCACTTAATATAGAATTATATGTTTAAAGTCTGAAATCCGTGTGGCGTATTTGTTAGTTAGGCAAGGATTATCGTAATACTTTTTAATTTGTGTATATGTCAAATGCTACTGCTTTCCAGGCTACAAATTGTTATTTTAAGATAATGTTAACGTAAAAATATACTTAAGAACAATAACATAATTATGCTCGCAAATTTTTTGGGTATTTTTATATAAATTCCACGTGCCATACAGAACGTACACAAAAAGCAATAAACACCTTATTTCAGAACCGCCACCTTTTTCAGGTCGATTAATAAAAGCCACCTACAATAATACAAGAATAAGAAAAACATTTATTTTTACCATCACAAAAGCTTTCTTTGAACTGCCATGTCTTTTATGTTATTGAAAACAAATCCACAATGCCAGAATAAATGATATAGATAAATATTGTTACATTGAAGACAAAGACAAAGTTTATTTTCAACTAGCTTTTGCCCGCGGCAAGGCCCGCGTAGAAGCGATATTTAATGAAGCACCTTTATAAAAATAGAAATAAATGGTTCTCAATACTTCCTCAAAGCTTTCTCGAAACGTTCTCAAAATTTAAATACCTTATTTCACCCTCTTTAGGTTTTGTTTCGGTCATTCATTTTTCGAGTCAGCTCATTCGCGCTGTAAACAACAAGGCTCTACTACTGCTAACAAAGAACTAAAGAATAGCAATAGTTCTATGCGAGATGTAGATTAGATTACTAGAATAAAAATTAATTGGTTTATAATATTAGACATTGCACAGTATTTTCAAAGTAAACAAACTAAGTGCTATTTAGAAACATTAATGTACCTGCACTCACCTTTATTGAGTCGAATTTTACGATCGCCAGCTACACTTAACCTGGCTCGCCCCTTGCACCGCTGTCAAGTTTATAAACTGTATTTATTAGTTGTTACTGACCGAAAAGCTTCTAAAACGTTAATTCAAACTGAAAACGAACAAGGTCTATAAAAAACACCTTTTAAGGTACATACATTTAATCATGCTTTTTTTCAGAACACAGCTTTAAAAAAATATATTAAATGACCCCGACTACAATAAAAGTTACTACATATTATAAACAAAGTACTCCGTCACGTCTGTCTTGGTGTCTGCTATTTATTCACGATATAAAACTAATGAACGGATTTTCATGCGATTTTCACCAATACATTCACAAGATTTTTGTGTATAATTTCTTAAGGTTTTATGTTAATTGGTTGAAATATGATGAACGTTGAGTTGAGTGTCGAAAAAACTGTAAGTGTTACCACTTTTTGTCATGAATGGGCCAGCTCTTCTGGGAAATATTACCAGCGCAAGTAATAATAATAATAATAATATAGAAATTTATTCACACACATACAAATACAAAAACAAAGAAATCATGAATCTTAAAGATGCATTTTGTATGCTTGCAAAAAGGCTGTGAACTCAGCTTAAAGCTGCTTTTCAGTACACGCCTGGGGCAGGTGCTGCCAATACAGAAAATAATCCAACAAACAAAAAGTAGTATTCCTTTAGCTCAGATATATATGATGTTTAAAATAGAAGTAATACATAATTATTTTTATGACAATGTACGTGATAACGTCTAAAATAAACAAAATGTCAAGTTGGTGATGGATTATTCGTAGACATTGAAGTGTTTTGCGGCGGTTTCGTTTTCGTTTCATACAGACGGACATGACGAACTTATAAAGGTTCCATTTTGTCATTTGGGTACAGCAACATAATCAAAATTATTTTTATTCAAGAAGACTTTTAGTAAAATATACTTTTGAATAGTCAAACGCTACCGACTTTTCGGAAGATTGATTCTACCAAGTGGAACCGAAAAGAAACTCGATAGTTACTCTTTTCAAATATATTTTGTTTACAATTGATTATTTGTTATAAAATTTTGTTCTTGAATGAGATCCAGCAATATTATGAGACCCAAGCATTTGTATCAGAAAAATATTCCTTTATTTTTTTTTTTTCGGAATGTGTATTGCTGTTGGCCTTACTGGGCTTGACAGCGTCACAGGGCGGGGGGGCCGAGTACAGAGACTCAGCCGTGATAAAGGGGCAGCACTCACGGGGGCTCAAATTTGATTTCGTCCTTAGGGTGCCTCCCGCGAAGCCGAACCACGGCTAAGGACGTCATCGGAGATGGAGGCAGCGCTCCGAGCGCATTCTATACGATAGACTCACCCGACGGTGGGAGCGCGACGCGACGTGCGAAACAAAGGACCTCGTCCTCGCTGGCGAGGACGGTGTTGTGTGCGTGTCTGTGCTGTGTAAGAGGCATTTTCTAATGTAATCCTATCGTCAGAGTCTTGCAGGACGTGCTTAGGACGCCTTACTTTTGTCGGTTGGTTACATCGGTCTGTGTAGATACAAGCATGTCTAATCAAAGGATTTGGATGGAAAGTAGTTTGATCGAAATAGTTTTGCGATAAGCGCTTCAAATGTTTGGGGATCGTATTCCTCTAACGAATACCGTTTTATTTATAAGTTTATTTTTTATCTAGATTTTGTGACGATCTCAACATAACACTTTATTTAAATCTCTAAAAGAATGTATTTTCTATAATATGAACCTATTAATGGACGGTCACCCATCCATTTACTGACCGCACCCAAAGTTGCTTAACCTAAAAATTGTTTGCCGACCACGTGACTATGTGCAACGTAATACTAAGTATGGACATACCCCGAAAACAATATTTTTACAAAATCAAAAATTTATAAAATTTTTGTATGAAAATTTCCATAGAAAAAGGAAAATGTATGAAATTCACGGATTCAGGTGCCGAATGTCATTGCAGCTGTTTCACATATATAGGGGTGTGGTGTCGGCGAAGGTGTCTCCGAGCGTATGCTTAGTGAGTGCCCGTCAGACGTCTCTACCCCCGCGTATATGTGGACGGTTTACCAAGGCGGTGCGTTCGGGCGGCTATGTTGCTAGAATGCTAGTTAAGGTTTCCGATCTTCGTATATGGTTTTTATACATATTATTAATGGTGATTGGTGATGCATGGCAAAGAATATATATAAAGTATATATTAAATATATATACAATAATTATTAAATAATGACGGTATGGTGGTCCGTCTATGATTACTGGCAAAGAGATCTAATATGAATAATATGATCTATACATGTTAAAGGCAAATTTATATCAATGACATATATTAAATATAATTTATTATTATAAATTAAATATTTAATGACGGTTTGTCAGGTCCGTCAATTATGAATGTATATATGTTTGATATATATTAAGAAACGAAGTTTACTTCGTTTCTGTAATATTATGTGATATTGTAATTATGAATATAATAGTGAAAGTAATGCTTCGGCGCAAATATTGTTTATGTTTCAGAATCTAATGGATTATTTGAAACCTAAGAAGAAGCGAATTCAATGAAGATTTAAAGTATGCGTTGGGAAGAATTTATGCGTTATAACTAATAAATAATTATATTTCAGCTGTATACGTGTATAATGTTTTGGTGAGTTGTAGTTGACCCGATACTTGAGTTTGAGGCTCTGATGTGGCCTGAGTCATGTCTATAGTGTCCTTAAGCGAGGCCCGAGGATTTTAATCTTAGTTGACCCGATGCTTAAGTATGAGGCTCTGATATGATTTTGGTCATGTCTATAGTGTCCTCGAGTGAGGTCCTTTGACTTTGCTGATGTGATGTTGACATGGGGTTGACTCTGTGGTGCGATTTATATCGATGCAGTAGTTTCCTCAGGCCCATTGCTGAAGCGGCCCCAGTGATAAAGATTAGAATTGCTGCGGTGGTGCGACTTAGGTCGATGCCGTGATGTAGTTCGTTTTGTTGCTGAGGCGCTGGAATATTATACATCGTTTGTAGCAAAATGACTCGTCTTCTTATTAGAGACGCCCCCTTAGCTTAGCAATAGGGATTTTTATAATTGACATTGTAGCATGTCATACTATTGGGGCAACTGGTTGCTTCTCACTTCGAGATAGCTAACTAGTATTAGACAGTGTGGCCTGCTTAATTCTTATCATGCGTGTTTATCACGTCTTAAATAATGAACTGGATTCGGATGTATGTTTGAGTATTGAGCCAAAGGGTACTTTGCGTGAGCAAGTGCTATGGTTTTAATGATGCAAAACTATAATAAGAGAACGACATAAATCAAAGAATATTAGTTGTAAGACAATGCGATTACGAATACGTTATAAGCCCACGAATATTAATTATAAGACAATGCGATTATTTAAATACCAATTAGGTAGGGTTAGGTAGGACTTAGTTTTAAGGAATTGCGTTTGTGATATTATAAAGAATTGAATATTATCAATACTATATGACCCATATATAGTGATAATAGAAATATACTTATAAATAGCATTATTGATGAAAATACCTTAACAAATGTGAAGTTTATGATAAATATAAATTCTATATTAACCACATATAGTGGTATGACAAATATACGTTATAAATGATATTATTTATTATTATTGATGAATTTTACTTCACTAAGGTGAGGTTGACGATTATAGCATTGTGCTTACGGAATGCCGCCTGGCGGTTTAATGTTCGAATACATATCTGAACCAGGGATTTATTTCCTTATATATAATGACCAGGGCTTGTCCCTCAATTATTATGGCGTTTAGCCTTCTCATACAAAGATGAATAAGAAATATAATGTGACTTCGGTCTTAATTGATACTATTATAAAATATCAGGGCTTGATCCCTTACTATGCTATGAAAATAATAACAATATAAAAGAATAAATCTTGCGTCCCGATAACGAAATCACTATAAATATAAATTACCAGGACTATGTCCTTTCACGTCATAACAATCAAATTGTGTGTCGCAGGCGCACTATAAATAGCCTATCCCTTACCCGGGAGGGCTCGTATGTATGGTTGGAGCCCACAGTCGGTGGCGTGTGCGGGGCCATCGATCTCCCCCTCTTCTTTATATTTTTACTATAGAGTTTAAGTATATAAGAATTGGAGGAGCGGACTACTTTCAGCTACTCGTAAGAGGTGTTGAAAGTATAGGGATATATTTATTATCTCACCATTTAGCCATTACGGGCTTATATAAATATTTTTATTATGATAATCAATATTACACTAATATAATTGAACTATATAATAAATAAGATATTATTGTTTTCCATTGTCGAATTGAACCTGGTGCCTCTGATGCTCTAAAAGAACACGGGTTATTACGATCACAACGTAACAAGGGTCTTGACCGCTAGACGATACACGTGCCAATTTCGTAGTTTTATGCTATTTATTTTCGTGCATTTAATATAACTTATTTAAATATATTTTATTTCTATATTATATATATAATGTAAGGTAGGTTCAGTCACAATTTGAAACTTGTGTATTGAAAATAATGTTAATGTAATTGTAACGAGGTAAAAATAATTGTCATTCTGCCGTAGTGCTTCCCACAGGCATTAGCTGATGACACTTTGTAGCGTGATACCTAGTATCGAAAGAGGCGTGGAGTTTCAAAATTTTCTTAGTGTTATGATATGAATTAACGTTATAGGTGTGGCAACAATTTTGACGAATTAACTTTTCAATAATTATTCGTTTTATTTCGTATTTTTATTACATTATATTTATATCTATTTAAATTAATTAACATTATGATAAAACTTATTTGTTATTTGACGAGTAGATTAAATCGACTGTAAATATTTGTTACCAGCAGTGCCTGCGACTTTAGTTAGGGACGATGATCTAAAAGTTCTTTTAATACATCTAATAGGTTTTTTTTTATGTTACAAGTTGGCAAACAAGCATACGGCCCACCTGATGGTAAGTGGTTGCCGTAGCCGATGAGCGCTTGCAGCACCATTAGTAGGTGCCACTAACGCGTTGCCAACCTCGAGATATTAGTTCTTAAATCTCGTTCGCCCAGTAATTTCACTAGCGTACAATGCCCTTCAAACCGGAACACAGTAGTGTCTAAGCACTACTATTTGGCGGCAGAATATTGGACACTGCGGTGGTACCTACCTAGCCGGCCTCTTGCAACAAAAGACCTACCACCAGTATGACTGATTGCACGGGTGGAATAATCTCTGCTGTGACAGAGGTTATCCCAACAGCGGGCGATGCGGTCACATCCCGACGCCTTTAATAAAGAATACGCAATTTACGTTTGGCGTGTACCTTAACCAAGTACGCGTTGTACTTTTACGTTGCAGCAACGGCGCGCAATTACATAAATTGAATTACCTATAGTACAGTGTAGGAAGCGAATCTTTCGCATAGAATATCATTAGCCAGTATTGACTGATTCTCTGGTACCAATATGTCATGTTTTTTGCTATGTAAGAAAATTCTTTCTAGTAGCACTTTTGTCACAGCTGTCGCCACCTCCTCGTCTGTTATCTAGTGGGTGTCGTTGACCTTTGGGATGAACTAGACTACGAGTTTTACTCACCACCACCTTTACCTTTACCCACCTTAATTGCATATATTATATTAGTATTTTTATGAATTAAACTCCGTGCTTAGTACAACAATAGTTTCGTTTATTATCCGTTACATAAATCAGGTCAGGGCTAATACATTCGTCTCGTTATTTTCCAAATATAAATCTAGTCATAGCTAATACATTAATCGTTTCATCATTTCCAAGTAGTCTTGTGTATCGTCTCCCGAATTCCACCCAAGTCGCATTTTCCACCTTTTTTCGCGCTATCTAAACCCATTTTTTCGCAAATATTTCCTTGGCTCTGATTGGCCAACAAGAAACCCGCGTCCGCCATTGTTTTCTTTTGGCCAATCAGATACGAGGTGGTGTTGTCATTTATAAAAGTTATAAAATTATTGTTCATTAATTAAGAAATCATGACAGTATTAATAATTCGATAACTGGTAAGTACTTTTCTTACTGGTTAGTTGTGTAATGTTTATTTATTTCACTCCATTGTATAAATAATACTGTCTATATGGCTCAGATTAGCTAAAACATTAGGACCAATTTGATGTAAATTGAAATATTATATCGGAAAAATATTTTGAAATTTAATTAACTCCTATGAATTTATGTCAAACGACGAAGATTGTTTCGTTAATGTCTCGTATTATGTAGGGCGGGGAGAACACGAATTTATTGAAAAGTAAGACAGGATTTTTATGACATTGACATCAACTTGACACCCTTCGCCAATAATAAAAATATATAAATAAAATTATTTAATACATGTAAATAAAATTTAAGTGTCTGTCTGTAATGCCAATAAGAGCTTTTTACTAAATGCGTGTAAAAGTATAAACGATAGATGTAACACAAAACTAATTTTTAAAATATTTGTATGTCTGTATGTCTGTCTGTTTGTTTCCGCTAATCTTCTTAGCGGTTAGATCGATCTTGAGGAGCAGATAGCTGTTGGTATAAGAAGTAACCTAACCTATTTTTATTTAAGAAAAAGAAATATGTTTAAAGAAATTCATTCTTGTGCTTATATTATTTTACGTACTTATTTGATTTTTATGTATTCTTGCTCCCAAACAATTCAACCATGTAACTTCTAGAAGTAAGAATACACTATGTTTTCACGACGTCATGGCGCAGCGTAAGTGAACGTGCTTTAAGCGCCACAGGTCGCGGGTTCGATTCCCGTTTGAAGCAGATGTTTGTGCTGTCTGGGCGTATTTGCCCTTGCCTTTGTGCATGTTTCCGGACCCCGACATGTGATATGCTAATGGATGCCGTTGAGTGTGTTGCGTTTATTATTAAAAAACTGTACTTGCCTGTCACATTGGTGTGTTTACGCTTCTAAAATTCTAAGCATTAAAGCTTCGAACATAATAGTTGTGTACTCATTTTCATTACGATATAATCACACATGATTAACCAAAATTGAAATATCAAACTCTATGACCCCTTTCCATAGTGGTTAAATCACGAGTTTTTATTACGAATCCATATCTAGAAAATAATTTTTGAATCGCTCTTTTCGGCACGGGAGACCTCAAAACTGTCACCTTACGAAGGTAGACCCTTTTCAAAGCTGAGACTCAAGGGTACTTAGTCTTCCCGCTCGGTCTTAGTATCATGGCCATTAGGCTAACACGTTCTGAAAAAAAATCTATAAAATTTACTCTATTCTTTTTTTTACCTAGCGTAATAAATTTACAACATATAGATGTAGAAGAATCCGGAAAATCAAAGAAATAGTATTTACTACAATTTTATCTTTTTTCTTCTTCCTAGCATTATCCTGGTATTAACCTGAAGTCTGCTTCTTACTCTTATCCTTATTTGATTAGTTACTAATTTTTACACACAGCGATTCCCATCTGACCTCCGCAACACTATGGGTGAACCAGTAACCAGTCACCAAAAGATACTTTTTTATGTTAAGTGATTACCGCAGCCCATGAACATTTGCAGAGGGGACTTCATTAGTGGCCTGATTTAATGATTAAACGAACTTACCTTAAGTGACGTTCTATCATAATTAAACGAAGGCTTCATCCGAAGAGATAACAGAACACACTAAAATAAAATAAAAATAATAAAAATGTTATAGATTTAAACCAAACCCAAGCCAAACCTAATTTAATATAAAACACAATTCCCCTAATGAATGCCTATTCAAGGAATCCGTATAATTTTACCGATACTCAAGTCGAGAGTCGTCTAAAGGCAGGTCTAATTGTATACCCTTTGAAATCAATTTAGTATTAGCCACTACCGTAAGAGAATCTGTTGATATAGCGGCCCGTTCAAATAACTATAATTAAAAACAAATAATATATACTTAATATTTTCGAAAGCATTCGAAGTTTTGTATTGTTATATAATACTTTTAACAGGCAAAACTTTGATGAGTTGTAAAACATCTATACCGCAAATCTAATAGATACCATGGATAGTCCCCACACAAATGTACATACTGAAACAACATAAAAATTAAAAGGCTTAGCGCTTGTCTACAATATGCTCACAGAGCATTCCGCCGTTCTTTGATCTTGTTGCAAGAAGAAATACGAATAACCTCGATGGTCTGATGGTAGCTCTTAAAATGGAAGGATAAAAATCGGTCGTATGAAATCCATACTATCTATTATTATTTAATCTAATAGAATTAATGTGAAAGTAGCTGTATCTGTCTTATAATAATATTATACCTCTCCCCAATTTTACCGTAAATGAACGAAATAGGGAATGAAAGTTTTTATTGCAATAAAGGCGCCTCATTACGCACGTCATTCACGCGGACGAAGTCGAGCGTCGAAACTAGTATCAAATAAGCTTTTCGTTATATGTTATGGCTTCTGTATAAAATGTTCTTGATATAACTATTATTACTTAATACCTATACTCAAAATACATACTATCTATGTATATTCATTCAATGTTGCCTCAAATTCCATATAAGCTGTAATCAATATCAACGTATTGATGTCACAAGCCGCAGAACAACCATTGTTCTCTGAACTTACTAAATAATTCATTGGTAACTAGCTTCTGCCAGAGGCTTCGCCCGCTTGTAAAGCATTCACATTACATATTTCTATATAAACTTTCATCCCCTATTCCCTACATGTTATATTACTCCCTTCAAGGTAAATTTTTGAAAACTTTGAATGTCATATTTATATAAAAGTTCTAAAATCAAGTTTCAAGCTTTTAGCCCTAAAAATTATACGATACTTTCATACAACTTTTCATCCCCCCCTTTCAACCCCCTTACAACCTTTTTGTCACATTAAGTAGCCTATGGTCTTACTCAGGCTCTAGACTATCTGTGTACCAAATTTCATTTAGATCAGTTCAATACTTTTGGTGTGAAAGGGCGACAGACAGACAGAGACACAGAGTTACTTTAACATATGTAATATTTAGTAAGGATGTTCCCTTAGCAAGCTGCTGAGATCATTTTTAACAATCTTTTCTGTACTCAATTCCATTTTAGTTCTTTTGTTACTACGGAATTGCGTCATTTATAAGGCGATTCGGTTTTATTATTTGAAAGGATCTATTTCAGATCGGTCCCTATATGAGACCTTAATAGATCCTTTAGCTTTGTAATTTTTTGGCTAGGAATTTTGGAGATATATATATGTACAACGAAACCGTTATCACAGCATCCGTATTAAGTAACTCTTTTTTAAAGGCTTAACAGCTTTTGAGATATAGAATCGTTTATTCAGTAAATAAAATATTATTTATCTTTCAAAAGTTTATATAACTAAATAACTTCATATAAAAATAATTAATTGGAACCATGTTAAGTGCCAAAATAAATTCTTTGATCTAAAGTGTATCTAAGTAGCTATTTCCGACATTTCTACTCAAAGAGAAAGTTATAAGTGTTTTAAAAAGTTTTACGACAGCATCTTATTCCGAAGTATTGCCCCATTAAATATTTATCGAATACAAAATTTATATCAAAATTCAATTATAAAAAACAAAGTTCGCGAGTTCTCAAGTGATTTTTAAATACAATCTAAGTTCAACATTTAACGAATTTATTTGTATACAGCATTAAAAACTATTCATTCACAAAAAAAAAATTAAGCAAAAATAAATGAATAAAGAAATAACTTGCTACTATACCTAAATATTACTGCGATAACATAAAATTTTATAACATAATATTTCAATCACGTAATAAAAATGCTGTAATCCAGTTTTAGTTATTATCCGAAAATATATAAATAAGTCTGAAAATTTGATCTGTTTATGTTAAATAGTCTAAGTTTTGAATGCGCTAATATGACTACCATATAAAATTTGCATTATAATTATATTCCGATTAGTAAGGAAAAATATTGTAACGGAACTTTATTACAAGTGATATAAGGTACGAAATCGCTCGCGACTTTTTCTGTCTCTTTCGTTTATAACGCGCATATTCTAGACAGGTGTGTTCTCGAAAAATGTCGTATAATATTCCGTGATTGGAACTTTCTCGAACCCGCGTTTCGCTCTATAGAAGCGGCCCGGCTTCGTCGACTGAGTTCATTCATTTCTGAGCAACGAGCGAAGAAACTACAGCCGATAGAAGGGATGAAGTACGAAAACTAGTTACCTCGGCTATCGTTCTGGACTAAGATTGACCTTTGATTTGTGAAGTTCTGTTCTATGATCTTGAAGATCTCAATAAAGTCTCATTCAGAGGCGTCAGGTGCTTTAATCCAAATTTTCGAACCCCAGCACGTAAGAATAGAATTATGTTATATTACAAAGAGTAAGACCCCTAAGAAAGGGCCACTAATTATTCAACGTAAATTAATTTGGCAAACTGTGAACAGGTAGGCAAAGTGACATGAGTTTTGGCACGTCGCGACGGTGACTTTTTTGGGGCATAAAACAGACTTGTATCATTCTAATTTGGAATATATCACGGATGGGAAGAAGTTACACAATATGAAGAAAATTTAATGAAGAGCTCCATATAGAACACTTAGTAAAAAGTAACCTTAGTCTAACGTTAAGGAGAATGAAATTGCTTAGTTACAGCGTCTTAGCCGAATAAGATAATGTACTTTATGAGGGAGTATTACAAGTGGATTAGGTATAATTTACTCAAATCTGCTCCTTAGAGTTTTCCATTATGAAATAGCCCCAGGGTTCTTTTATGACGCCTCTTTTTCAATGAAATTATAAAGCCAAATAATGTCATAACCAAATTTATTTTATTCTTTCCCATTTATTTTTATTTTTTAAAGATTTCGTTCTGTCCTTTTTTCGTCTGTTCGCTGTATGTCACAGCTATTTTAATAAGCGATTATTGGCAATATACAATTGAAACTGAATACCGAACTTTTGGGTCTTTGGGTCTCAGATATTTTTATATTAGTCTTCATAATGACAAAGTGGTTTTAACAAGCATGTATGAGTTTTTTATTAAATCGGCTGTTGGAAAGGAAATCACGGCCACATTAACTTTTAAAGCGTATCCTAAATGTGTTTCTGCGGCTGAAATGATGATGACGATATGAACATTGAACACGAGTAATACTTTAACCATATACTTGTTCTCAGTTATGGAACCTACACTTGGCTGGTTTCTATCCATCTTGTAAATAATACAATTACATTACACACATACATTTAAAAATATTTAAAACAGAAAACTATGTGTATGTGTATGTTCGTTATATTTAGATTGCACCATGTAATTCGTTTTGTCGGTACACGTGTACTTAATAATCATATAATAAAAGATGGGTACATTAATATATATGTTATTCTTATAAAATATTTGACGACCGTTTTGGTGTGCTGGTAGCGACTCTGTTTAGGGCCTTGACGCCGTGGGTTTGATTCCCGCTCGGTGCAGATGAACCGCTCGGTGTTATATGAACGCTTGCGATACTTGAAGTATCACATGCGCGTTACCAACCCAAGAGAAAACGGAAGGAAAGAGAGAGGGTTGGAGATTGGCCCTCCGACGTTGTCACTTATCGCACGAAACGCAACAAAACTTTACGCTGATTTTCTGTGAGAGGGTAGTGCTTCCCCTGTCGAGCCAGCCAATTTGTGATTGGAGGAGAATGGCCTTACTACTACTAAACTTCTTATTATATACAAATGTATCTGAAATGTTGTCCGCAAATTATTTAATACCAAGGTTTTTCTTATGTAGAGTATCGTTCGTTATGTAGAAGGTTGTTAGACTTCTGTGTCCATTGACGAGTATAATTATTTCGAGTACTTTCTAGAGCGATGAAAGCCTCAATGAAATTGCGCGTTGACTGTTTCGATACGAGTAAAAGTAGAACGCGGCTTCAACCTTTTCGAGTGTTCGTTTCAAATTCTAAGCCAACCTATTTTATTCTAGGGTTCCGTAGTCAAATACAAAAACACAGAATTTTTATAATTTCGTCTGTCTGTCTGTCCATCCGTCTGTCACAGTCATTTTACTCAGAGACTTTAAGCTCTGCACACATTCTATGAGCCGCTGCACATTTTTTAGTGAAATCTTAACGATCGAATCGAGACGCTCATAGCCGGGTGCGCTCACTGATCGGTAAACGATCGGTGGGTAAAGCAACTTTAGGCGCGGTCAGTCACTAGATGGGATGGATCAGTCACTAAATAGAACCACTATTTAGCTTACTTTATTTCTTTATTTCAACTGAGCCTCTCCGTGCTTCTGAGGGCACGTAAAAAGTCGGTCCCGGCTGTTCTCAATTTGATGCCAGTCGATAAGTCAAGACAGAGGCCTACACGGGCGACCTGAACAACTCTGATACCAGGTTGGCCACTAACCACTCGATAAGAAGAAGAAAAAAAAAATGTCGACGTATGGCAACGTGTGAGGTATCTTTGGATATATGTTTAAAAATAATAAGGAGGTTTGATTTACACTTTTCGAGTACGTTAGTAGTTTTTGTGATATTACCTCCTAAAGTCATAAACATTGTATCGCCTCCTCTAACTTTTGAACTATAGGCTTTAAAATTCTGGAAAAATTTGAGGTTGTAGAACATCTTCATCTAGGTCTTTACATTTTAGAGATATATAAGCTTTTCTCATAACTTTGTTTTTCATATTATTTTTAATAATTACTATGAAATTACCAACTTATTTTTAAGGCTCGAATTTAATTCGTTATTAATTTAAGCGTTTAAGGTTCTTCATCATCAGGCTGCGGAACCCTTTCGTTTCCACTGTGCGTGGTTCACAACGTGCTGGTAATTTTTTGTTATGATTTTGGGTTTTGCTAGCGAAAAGTTTAGGACGTGATGTAATTAATATATAAATTTGCGGTAGCCTTAATTTGCTATACTTGAAAATGCTTTGTTTTACATTAATAGTTACTTAGCTAATTCTAGTTTATTTTTAACCAACTGCCGAAGTAGGGTAATTAATACCTTTTCCCGCAGCTTTCCTCGCTTGAACAGTGATTTCGTGAGGCATAAAATAATTGTTTCACCATACAAACTTTCATTCTCTATCGATAATCTCTCGATAACCGTCTCCACGATCTCATATATATCCTATACCTATCTACAGAAAAATTCGTCACAACTGGTTTCATGTGGCTTCAGCGTCACAAAATAACATTTTTAATAGTAAAATTCAGAGTTTAATAAATAGTTTGGCATTCTGAATGAAAGTTTTAAATCCAGGTTTTGGTGTAGATATTCAATGTATATTTTAAATAAATAGTGCTGACTTTTCTATTAGTAATATGTAGATGGGTTCAGATCTGAGAGGGTTGTGCTTAAGTTTATGATTGTATCCGGACACTTGACACAGGATACCTCTTAATGGGGCCGTAAACTATTAAATGTATAAGCACTTATATAAGTAAAATTTAAATGAATTCTATAAAACGGCATAACAGACTATTCATCAATAAATTATTGCTAATTTGTGTTAATTTCATACTTATTTTTAAATATTTATGTACTATTAATACCAGTAAATAATAAAAGGCTTTTATACCCTGCATCAAAAATAACGACGTATCATTTGCTAGTTTTTTGAGACCTAATAATACAAATAAAATAAAATGTTTATAAAAGTTCTCTTACTTTATTATTATTTTACGACTGGACAGGTCGCCGCATACATTTCTTTAATGCCTTCTAATGCTTTTCTAAGGTACCATATACATATGTTTGTCTGGCTTGGATATTGCTCTCGTGGGGCCTTTACACGTCTCGTAGAGTATGCTAAGCTGCCGGTTTCGGTCACTGAAATCATCAAACATCCATTATCTTTTGGCTTCAAAAATCTAAATAAAATACAAAGCGGGGATTCGTGTGAATCCAAACTCTTGATATTAGTTCATTGACACCGTTGTCGCATTGTGGGTAGGAAGTCTGCATTGAGCCTCGACGGTTGCTGGTACGATTCCCGCTCGGGCATTTGCATTGCATGGATCTTGCAAATACCTGTTTAGGTCTGGTCGTTTGTCCTTGTGTTGTTTTAAGCTGTCGGTCCCGGTTGTTATCACATTACATCTGATAATAATCCTTAACTCTTGATGAGTAAATTGCTCTTATCCAATTGAGTTACTGGTTCGCCCTTAGGGCTGCGGAGGATGCGGCAACTACTGTGTGTAAAAACTAGTAACCTGTCAAATCCGGACAAGAATAATAAGCAGACCCTGAGTACAAATACTTGTATAATACCGGGAAAATGCTAGAAAACAGAAGATAGTTGACAGATGAAATCTCGTTATTCTAAAACTTAAAACTTGCCAAAAATGATAATGTCAGGATAATAAAAATCCAACGAGCCACTTTGTAGCTATTTTGTCCAGCCGTAGTGATAACATTACTGTTCAATGTTATGTTCTATTCAAACACGATCACAAACTTCTGTAAAAGAACTACTTATTAGCTCGAAAAAAAATGTACACACCTCATTTTTCCGAGAAAAAAATCATTCTCTTATCGTACCGTAAAAATTAGTATATACAATACAATTATATTATGAATTTAAATTTGCATGGCCAGATCTAAAACTCCTTTCTATAACTATAAGTCTATTCTTCTGATATTATATAATATGTAATATCACTAATATGCTTTGCATAATATGCACATCCAAGATTTGCATTTCCTGAGGAAATTTGTATATTGTTTTGTTTAGTTTATGAAATCTGCAGTAAACTTTATCGCTTTGTTCTGTTCTGTTCTGTAAATTGACCACTAACATAACTTGATCTAAATGCAAAACATCATCCGGCTTTCATAAAATAGCCCTCATGTTTGGGAATTGACTAAGTATGTATACTAAAACTAGTCTAGACATTCCGGCCATAAACGTACAACAGAGTTAGTCAGAGTCGGGTTAGGTATAGCAATTAACTAACTTAGAGACAGTAGTTACGTTTTTTGACATACATTGAATCATATTAATTAATTTACTATACGTCGTGCTATTGTAGGTACAATGTACATGTTATATACTATAACTAAGATGGCAAACGGCGTGCGTGATAAATAGCCGTTTCTGTAGCTGCTATATCCACTATTCAAAATAACACTAACGGTATCATCTTGCGTTACCATATGTTGTGGTAGGAAGGAAGAAAGAGCAAGGAGCAGGGTAAAAAGCGGGGACCGTAAGGGAGTTTGTGATTTTGTCGACGTCGCTTCGACTCGTCAATTTAAACGTAGGGACTATTTTCGTACTTTAGTTTTGTTAATGATTGAAAATATTACGGTATATTGTATGAAGCTATTACGATTGGTAGATCAATGCTCCTCCCAGCACAAATGGGCTCGACCGGAGAAGTACTACCCTCTCACAAAAAAATGGCGTAAAGTAACAGTATCACTAGGTATTGTTGCGTTTCGTGCGATGAGTGAATGCACAGGAGGCCCAATCTCCCAACCCTTCTGTTTCAATCCTTTTTTCCCTTCTCATTTCCCCTCCGTATCTTTGGGTTGGCAATGTGCATGTGATACTTCAAATATCATAATAAATATTAAATTTGAATTATTTTTGCGTATTTCATTGTTATTACCGTTTGAATCTTGGTCACGCAATTTTTTAAAGTATATTATATCTGAAGTGCTTTTTATTTTCGCAACTTCTGTACTATCGACGACGTTGTGGCGCAGCGGTAGCGAACCTCGCTTAAACGCCACATGTCGCGGGTTCGATTCCCGCTCGGAGCAATATGTTTGTGTTGACCATGCAAATATATTTTCCGGTCTGGGTGTATTTGTCCTTGTCCTTGTATATGTTTCCGAACACCCGACACAGGATATCACTATCCTAATGGGGGCAGTTGAGTGTGTAGCGTTTATTTATTTATTTATTACTATTATATATATTTGGTATTTGTACCATTTATTAGCTTAATAATTTTGTGTATGCTCTGGTACTAATTTACTGTATATGTAAAAAGGCATAAAGTAAATAATAAAGTTCCCGTGAAAGGGACGCACATTCTCGGAAGCAAACTAGTTATAATTCTACTTTTCATATTCTATTTCAGCTGTGTTGAACAAGTTATGTTAGTTTTTTCTTGAGTAATCACCAGTTTAATTAGTTTCAGTTTGTGTAAACGTTGAATGCAAATAAAGAGAAAATTAATTAGGCTAGTCTGAAACAAATTAACTTTAATTTGTAATGTTTACAAAAATCTGCTATACTCTGAGTAAATTCAGTGTATTTCAATTTAATATAAACAACTTTTTTTAACTGACTTCAACGAAACAGCATTAAGCATTTGATACTTTATGTGTTTTAAAATTATGATTACCGATTTAACGGACACGATTTCTTCACAATTCGCGTTCAAAGGAAAAGTGAGGTAATACGCCTGTTATATCTCATATTGATTAAACTAGTATGTCACGTGTTCATTCAATATATTTTTACTGTATTCATGCCACACATGGGTTTGTTAAAAAAACAAACTATGGTAATTTAAGTTTTTTTTTCTATAAAACCAACTTGAACTATATTCTCTCTATTCTCTCTATTCGACGTCGTAAGGCGTCGGGATGTGACGACCCCATCGCCCGCTGTTGGGATAACCTCTGTCACAACAGAGATTATTCCACCAGTGCAATCAGTCACACTGGTGGTAGGTCGTTTGTTGCAAGAGGCCGGCTAGGTAGGTACCACCGCAGTGTCCAATATTCTGCCGCCAAATCGTAGTGCTTAGGCACTACTGTGTTCCGCTTTGAAGGGCATTGTACGCTAGTGAAATTACTGGGCGAACGAGATTTAAGGCGAACGAACTAATATCTCGAGGTTGGCAACGCGCGAGTGGCACCTACTAATGGTGCTGCAAGCGCTCATAGGCTGCGGCAGCCACTTACCATCAAGTGGGCCGTATGCTTGTTTGCCAACTTCTAACATAAAATATATATATATATATATATTCAGGTATGTTATATTAAGCGTTCATAGTTGTATCATATATAATATAAATCTCGTCTCTGGTCTTACCTTCTCTTCGGTACAATATGGGTGTGATTTTACATTTGGGTAAAGGAAATTGTTAACATAATAGTACTATTTATTACAAACATAAGGTTGAATTCTATTCGGCTCAAATAAATTTTTCGCTGGTATATAAATTTGTGTGATTTGTTTTCTTAGATGTCTAGGACAATGTTTGTGTACTATTTAGCACCTGACGGTGTTGGCTCATACTCTTGTTGGCTTAACTTAGCTCGAACAAACATATAAACAAATTAGTTTTATGTAGATATATATTTTATTATATGAGATGTAGACATGCAGACGTGTTATTGCATGAGATGTATATTATCATTATACGTAGTCCTGCAACTTCGCGACGTTCGAGACAATCATCTTTGTCGATTTTGCTATGATTTTTATAAGAAATAGTTTCAAATAGATTTTCTTTTCTATTTCTGACATATTATAGTTTTATATACTATTTATATACTTTTTACCTAATTGTCACGTAATAAGTGATATAATTGTTAATATGAAATAATTCTTGGTAGTCATTTGTGGTCATCATCGTTCACTTCACCAAATAGTATTTTTCCATAGCATATGTACGAGTTACTTCAAAAAATACACACCATAAATCGCTATGTTAATAAAATTTTAAACGTAAGCGAAAACATGCGATTTATTTGCAAAAGCGCCAAGTAAATATTATGTTTGATCATGAACTTTTAAATATAGGTTTGGCATTAACATATTTATACAAAAATTCGAAAGTCGATCATTTAAACTCAAGATACCTGAAACCCACTTTGTTATACTAAATATTATGTTCTTCTTCGATCTTCACAATAAAGAACAATTAAAGGGTATATTGTATATATTTATATAGGCCTATACAGTTCATCTAATTATTTTATGTAAATTAGTACACGTATAACAATTATTATGATCCACGAATATTTTAGGGGTGCCTGGGGATGCAAAACGACAACATAACAATAAATTAAGTTTTTATCAAAGACAGAAAGCTGCTTTTATTTTTTATTACAACGATGGTGGCAAACAAGCGTACGGCCCGGCTGATGGTAAGCGGTCACCGCAGCCTATGGACGCCTGCAACCCCAGAGGTATCGCATGCGTGTTGCCGACCCCTTAAAAACTTTTTCAACCTTCCCTTGAAGAAACCCATACTTTAGCGTGTTGGGAAAATCTCAACAGGGAGCTCATTCCACAGCCGGAGGGTTCGTGGAAGGAAATTCCTTTGGAACCGCACTGTTCGCGACTTTATGGGTTCCAGTGTGTGTGGATGAATACCCTGCCGATGGCGAGCGATGCGGTGGTGGAAAGTTGCTGTAGGTATCATATCAAACAATTCTTCGGAACACATCCCACTGCTTACATTATAAAAAAGATGATCTAATTATTTCTTACATCACATAATATTATTTAACCGGGACTCAATACGCATGTATTCAATCAACTAGTTCTAGTGAAAAATAATGTCACCCTTCTGCAAATTTCTTCGAATTGACCTAATAAAAAAACTCCCACATTGCGAAAATAATGAACATTACATAAAGGTTTACAAAGAACTTAAAACACAGCAGAAGTGCCATTTTTTATTAATCTAGACTGGTGGTCACTGGGGTCATTAAGGTCATCATGACATAGTATCTATGTCATTACAGTTTACTATAACATATTGATGTAATAACTATGAGACAGCTATGATTGGCGTCTACATGAAAAGCACCATGACTCAAACAAACGCATTTGACCCATTTAAATAAAAAAATATTCGCGGTTTTTTATACGTACCAACGTGCATCGGCATATTTTATGCGCATCAAGAGCATCATCATTATTCATGTGTACCCATTTTTTTTATGTTAGCAAGGGAAAACTAGAGATCTGATGTTAAGTGATTACCGCTGTCCAGGAGCATCTGCAACATCGGTAGACCAGCTGCGTTGCCTACTATATTCACGATTATATTCAATTATTCAAACACCAAATATTAAATTTTAATATTGGTAGGACTTTTATTGCATGGAGCTGGCTAGGTAGATCTCACCGTAGTCTCCAATACACTACGGCAAAGCAGTAGCGTTTCTGGCATTACTGTTTCGGTTTGAAGGACGCTGTAGGTAGTGAAATCACCGGGCAAAGGAGGCTTAAGAACCAATATCTCAAGGTTAGCAACGCGTAAGTGACACCTAAAAATCGGGTTTGCAATCGCTCATAGGCTACGGCAACTGCTTGCCATCAGGTGGGCCATATGATTGATTGCCAACTTAATAACAATTTATTTGAAACTTTTATTTTTGTGCCTTAATTATGACTTAAGTAGTGAAAAAATCTGAACGTTAAGAGGTGGAATTGATCTTTTGATCGAAATAAAAACTATTATGATTTGAAGTATTTTCCTGTGTTCTATGTTACTTCCCTTTAAATTACATAACGATTTTTCCCTGCCGTATAATAGCTTCACAAAGTAATCACCTCGGGGAAATCAAAAACTATGAATATATTTTCTAAGAAATGTTATGAAAATGTTTATAAAAACATTTACATATATAGACGTATCTCCGCTGCGGCTTCACTCGCGTTGAGGTTGTTTTTCGATAATCACATGGCCACGAAAATTTATGCAAATCCGTTCAGCAGTATTTGGTGAAAATAAATTTATATGTTATTGTAGCGGTCATACACAATCTATAAAAATTGCAGCTACTTATCTATTACAGTGATATATTTACATGACATACGGCAAAAAACGTCGAAAATATCAAGTTTCTGGTATCCCTGGGAACCCCTTCTATTTTTAAACTTTATTTTATTTTTTTAGTATATGCTGTTGTAGCGGCAATAGAACTACACAATCTGTGAAAATTTCAACACTCTACGGCTGACAGACGGATAAACAAACATTGGACAGCGGAGGCATTCCTTGGGTACGGAACCCTTTCCCTTTTTCTTTCACGAATAAACTTTCTCTACCATAACTTAATATTATCAATATAAAAGTTTACCCTTATTACGTCAATTACAATTTTTTCGCTTGAAAGGTTGAGATCCCATCTGCTTATGATCTTTTTATATGTGAATATCAAATTATCGAGGTTATCGACACCTGTGGTGTGATTTATTTTCTCTTTTACATAGAATATAAAATATCTTATAACCCATAGCCATAATAGCCCCAATATGTCAACGGTAGAAGAACCGACACTGTTAACCCAAGAGTTGCAGGTTCGATCTTGACCCCCTTGGGCAATTGTCGTGCACTTATCTATATAAAAGTGCACATATCTACCTCACTTTCGTACCGATAACGATTGGAACAAAGAATTAGAATTTCTTCCACGACATTCAGGTCGTTTCTTTCACCGTTACGAGATAAATTTAAAACACAAATTAGGCACTTCAAAACTCAGAGATGAAACTTGCCCGGTTTTGAACCCGTGACCTTCGGTTTAAGCCTGCATTTTCGATCTATTGGGTCATTTCGACTTTTAAAGATATTGATAATTTTGAACGAACACTCGAAAAGGTCTAAACCCGCGCTCTACTTTTAACAAAACCGTGAACGCGAATTTCATTCAAGTATTTCTCGTTCCAGAGAGTACTTTGAAATAATAATTATCCTCGTCAAGGAATTCGGCGATCTTACAACACAACAACTTTTATACATAAAAAACATCTTATTATTAAAAAAAAAAATCTATATATCGGCCGAATGACGACGTTGTGGCGCAGCGGTAGAGAACCTGCCTTAAGTGCCACAGGTCGTGGGTTCGTTTCCCACTCGGAGCATATGTTTGTATTGACCATACAGGTCTGGGTGTGTTTGTCATTATCATTGCGAATGTTTCCGGACCCCCGACACAGGATATTACAGGCCGTTGAGTGTGTAGCGTTTGTTTATTTATAAAAAACAGAATAACATAGCTATGAATAAAGAAAACGAGCACTTCGTTTGAAAAAAATTATAACCGGTCAAATACACCCTAAATTGAAATTTAGAATTAATGTTAACCTAATTGAAAAAAAACCACATTTAAGAAGTACAATATAGAAAATTAAATAATAATAATAAAAGATAGTTAATTAAAAAACATAAACATTACTCAGAAAATGGTGTCTAAGATACGGGTTTTCCTAATTTAGGGGTCAGAATTCCATTGAATTATGTAAAATGATTTATAAGTTAAGATTTCCTATTCTTTCTTTTCCTTTCTTATCTTGTTCTTAATGACATTAATATCAATTACTTTTGTAAATAAAGCATATTTTTGTATGATACATTAATTTCTTTTGAAAATCTGATTTTACCACAATTTTGTTGTACGTATCCATTTTTCCAAGTTGCAAGAAATAGCGAGGACAATCAACACACTGACATCAGATCCCAGAGGATACAACGCCGTCGTAGAATTGCAACTTAAAGACCGTATATCTTTCACCATTTGATAAAGTTGTTTTTTTCCGAAGTTCCTCTATTTGCAATAGAATACTAGGTTTTATTTTTTTATTCATATTATATAGTTTTCTAGTTGCTGATGCTTGCGATTTATAACATAAAGATTAAAAATAAAGAGGAAATTATGTTTTGAAGTAATAGCAAATTGTTTTTCGGCATTTTCAAGAGGGATATTTTGATTTATATATTTAATAATTATTTATTTTGTAAAATCTGAAATATTATAACAATTAAACATGATCAATAAAATAGTAACCATAGCTTGGTAGGTTTATAAAATTTCACAATATTTGTTAAGGATTTTGAAATAACCTATTAATAAATGACAGAATGAAAACCAATTATTTTACTTTCTAATGAAGTTAACTTTTTTGATAATTAATCAAAAGTAATACAAACGTACTACGATACCAAATCATTGTTTTAAAACTAAAGAGAGTAATAAGATTTATATTGCAACAGCTATTCATTCAACAATTATGTAAAAAGGAAATGTCTACACTAGTTCGTGCAATACAAACATTGTACGAAACTAAACTAATAACAAGTTGAAACCTAACCACTCAACTTTCTTTATCAACAACTATTGATCAAACTAGGCCAAGAAGCTCTATCGGTTGGAAGGAAATTTACTTTTATACGTGACGGTCAGCTTATAAGCAGCTACAGACGGCTCTATTCAAAAATTAATCAGAATACATCAAACGTAACGTGTAGTAAGACTCGAGAGTAACGTTGCTTTTATGTATCGACTTTTCGGTTGGTCTCAAAAATATAATAGGTAGTTGGAAAGAGAAATTTTTACGTCCTGTGATTCGTGAAATATCATCAAATAATTAGTTTTAGTGACCGAAAGGTTTTCTATGTTTCAAAATGAAAACATATTTGTTTACCCACTGTGCAGATATTACAGTATCAGAAGCCTGAAAGAACAAACATTCTGCAGAAGATATTTAATTTCTTTGCTTTTTAGTTTTCAAGTCCGTACTTTTTCTTTAAAAATTATGTCTGTAAGAAGAGCCGGTCCATAGTATACGAGTGTATTCAGTTTATGATTTAATTGCTATGTTTTGTATTGAGAGTGGAGTTCTGGTTCTGGTTCTGTGTCGATTTTGTCAAAAAGTGTCAATATTATGCAAAATTTTTGGGTTTCTAAAAAGGTAATGAATATTCTTTATATTCGTTATCAATTATCATCTGTAAATATTTATTATAGATCTATCAAATATTTTATACAACAAAAAAATGATCTTTTAAGAAAATCTCACAGTAACTTTTTTTACCTGTGACCAGTTCCCCATGTGCATTAAGATACACTCTTCGATTAATTACAGTTCCGTTAATAGCCTGGGACTGGAGTTTAATCAGAGCTGGAATGCTCACTCACTTTGATACACTCTTAATTACTGCCAACGCACGGGTATTTTTATTATTACAATCTGGGCTCTATTCATCAAACGTAATAAATATAATGATTCATTAGAATGTCAGTTTTTCAATTGTCGTACTATCCTTTTCTCGAAGGAATTCAGGTAATTTTCGACCCCCTATAATTTCGTTGTGGATAAAACTAAAGGCCTGAATTTTTCAGTAACCAAGCAGGCATTGTATGAACACGGTATATTTCAAATTTAATTCAATTTAAACCAACAGTTTAAGAATTATATATTTATTTGAGAAATATAACATTTACTAATCTTAAAAAGAAACAACAATTCTTTCTTATTCACATTTTTGTAATTCCTCTACTCTATTTTTCTCAGACTCTACTTTTGGCTTCTTATTTATTAAATCATTACCTTTATATTTAAATTATTTGACTGGGTGGTACTCATTAAATTATTTACCTTTAATATATACATCAATCCATATACTTTTCTCTCTATCCAGAACAGAGCAAGTCGAAGAATCAAAATCCATGAGAACAGCCGATTTATTTTATATTATCTTCACCGATATTATTATAGAACCAAAAGTAACTTTGTATGTTTGTTAAGTTTTCCCCACTAAGTGGCTGATCGATCAGAAAGCACGGCAGTGCCCCTGCCAAGTCGAGCAAAGAGTCTGTTACATCTTCTCTTAACCGATTCAATGCATTTGAACCCCGTGTGATTTTGTCGTGATCAAAAAACGTACTAAAACTAGCTATATTCCCAATATAGCCAATAATTATACTTTGAGTTAGAATAATTAGGACAAACATAGTATATATTGATACACAAAAACGTATAAGACATAGTACATATTTTATTAAATATAAGAAAATTTAAAAAAAATATCTTGTGTCATTGTCTTGAAATTAATTTATTTTAGTATACTTTTACAACCCTTATCCTAGTTAAGACGACAAATGGTTACGACTAATTAAAAAAGATGGATGGGCAAAAAGCTAAAGTTTTACAGTTTCTAAGAAATATTTTGTACAAAGAAAACATCGCTGGCGACGCGACCTAAATATTCAATACTGAGTAAATGTTGTATAAGTAAAAGCGCGTTACAGTTCCACTACTTACAGTCATAGGCCTCTTTTCCTGTTGGGTAGGAGGATTAGGACCTTAATCCATCATGCCCAATTAAATATCAAATCTACCACCACATTTGAAGCTTTTTGCGTTTGCGTTTGCGTTTATATATAATAGAGATTCAGAGGTGCTTACCAGGATTTGATCCTTTCACCATCGTTGAAAGTCTACATTTCCACTAGATTTGATTTTATGATATTGAAGAACAGTGACGCTTGATGTTAGACACTAACCTCACGATGATGAAGAACATAGGTTTCATAATTCATGTCAAAATACGTGGCCATTATTTCAATGATTTGTATTTTAATATTTATATCATTAGGCGTCGGGATGTGACGACCCCATCGCCCGCTGTTGGGATAACCTCTGTCACAACAGAGATTATTCCACCAGTGCAATCAGTCACACTGGTGGTAGGTCTTTTGTTGCAAGAGGCCGGCTGGGTAGGTACCACCGCAGTGTCCAATATTCTGCCGCCAAATAGTAGTGTCTAGGCATTACTGTGTTCCGGTTTGAAGAGCATTGTACGCTAGTGAAATTACTGGGCGAACGAGATTTAAGAACTAATATCTCGAGGTTGGCAACGCGTGAGTGGCACCTACTAATGGTGCTGCAAGCGCTCATAGGCTACGGCATCCACTTACCATCAGGTGGGCCGTATGCTTGTTTGCCAACTTCTAACATAAAATAAATAAAAAAATTTAAATGTCTGCAGGTATTCAACGTAAAACTATTGTTTGCACAGCTGCTACGCATTTGTTCATTACCACATCGCGTTTTTATGAAAGTCGTAACACGAAGTTCGCGATGTGTTTTATATTGACTACAACGCTTTGCTGTTTTTTCGCTCTGTTAGTAATTTTGTTGTTTGAGCTTAGAATCTATAATATTTTGGGATAAAAATGTTCATTGACGATTCAAACGATGATCCGAATAATAAAGACAATGTGGTGGAAAAATCTATATAACGACGAGTTCTAATGATACATCTATCATCATTAGAACTCGATTCAATGGAGACAACATTGAGTAAAATGAAACTTTATTTCTGCATTTACATCTTTTTACCATTAAAAAACAAACTCTTTGGATTATCATTTTGAAATAGTCTTATGTTGGCCAAATTCGACAGCAAAGGCATAATATACTTTTTACAAGAAAATCCTTACTGCCGGGTTGTGTGGTTAAATAGTAATAGTAGTAGAACTAGTAATATAATAGTAGTAGAACTTTAAAAACCAGGCGAATTGATAACCTTCTCCTTTTTGAAGTCCGTTAAGAAATAAAACGTACATAAAAATTATAGTTACATATTTAAGCACATACGTAATACGAAACGATATGAAATATAAATAATTACCAGTCAAGTGCGTTGTGGACCACGCACAATTGAAACTAAAGGGTTCCGCATCTTGGTTATGGAGAATCTTAAGGGCTTTAAAAATAATAACGAATTAAAATCGATCGCAAAAATAAGTTGGTAATTTCATAATATTTATTAAAAGTAACATGAAAATCAAAGATAGCGGAACAGCTTATATATCTCTAAAATTTGTAGACCTATCTTCTTCAAACCAAATATGTTTGAAATATTATTTGATGTCCTACAAGTTTAAATTTTTCCAGAATTTTAAATCCCATAATTCAAAAGTTAGAGGGGGGGGACATAATTTTTATGACTTTAGGAGCTAATATCTCAACAACTACTGACTTAATGAAATAGTGCAAAATCAAACCTCCTTATCATGTTGAAAGACTTATCCAAAGATATTTGACATTCGTTGAATTTTTTTTCAAACCCTCAGTTACATGTATGGACTGCTTCCTTTAATTCTTATATATTTTAAGACTTCATTATAAAATCGTTGTGCGGTTCATAGAATACACCTATTTAGTAAATTTCGTATAGATAGAGCTAATGATCTCCGAGTAAAATGACTGTGAGATACGGACGGACGGACAGACTGACAGACGGACATGACGAAACTATAAGGGTTCCGTTTTTGCCAATTGGCTACGGAACCCTAAAACCAGGCGAATTGATATGATAACCTTCTCCTTTTTGAAGTCAGTAAAGAAATAAAACACATAAAAATTACAATTACATATTTAAGCACATGCATAAAATATGAAACAATATAAAAAATAAAAAAGTTTATTTAGTTTCAACTGTGCGTGGTCCACAACGCATTTGACTGCTAATTTTTATGCATTAGTTTCAATTTTATTTTGCATCCACTGACTGCACTCAACGTAATTTTTATTTTTTGGCTTTTGCGATAAAGTGTTATTGTTACTGTAACGCCAACTTTTAATTTAAATATAGTAGTCCCGCATACAGGCGTCAATTAATGTCATTTCCTAAAATGGTTCCTAATATAATTAAAGAGGAGTGGACCTTTCATAATTACCTTTGCTATGAAATGACGGTAGAGGTGTGGTGACAATTTGTACAAATTAGCTTTACATAATTAGTTGTTTTTCTTTCTTCATAACTAGTGTTTTTTTCACCATATCAAAAAAAAAAACAAAAAAAAGCGTAGTAGTGCGTTAAAAGTTTTGTTGCAATAAAAAAATAACGATCAAATATCTGAATAGCTATGAAGTAAAACTTGACAAATATCGGATTTATATTTGCAAAAGGCCTTTTGTGGGACGCCACAGGAGTTGACACATTGGCCCCATCTCATTTCAGGGACACAGTAATACGGGTAGGCGTTTCTACGGATAATGCTGAATTAAAAGAAAAGTCATGAAAACATTCCTATGGTTTTGATAAGAACTCTTGAACTATTTCTTAAAACCATACATTTTTGTCTCGTGGCTGATGAGAAGAGGGTTGATTTCGTTAAAATTTCATTATCGCCGAAAGTTGTAAACTTTAAAGAATCGGGATTAAGATTCAGCGGGTAATTGCTTTTAGCATTCTTGCCATTATTCGATGCGGACATAATTTGTACAATAGAAATCCCTTGTAAATGTCCTAGTGTTATGAATTGTAAACCAGTATGTTTTAATATTTCTTATGAATAAGTCAATAGTAATCTAGTACACGAGCGACCTTTTAACAATCGTCATGTGTACTTCCTTTGTCAAAAAAGGATATTAAAGAACTTCAAACATGATCCGACCCTGAATAAAGTGATATAAAGTAATAAAGCCTGTTTCCCGGGCTCTCTATTTTGTGAACCGAAGTGTACAGCCGAGTTGTGTAATTAGTTTGACACAATATACATATACGGTTCCCTTGGTATGTCCGTAAAGATTTAATCATTATATAGTATTAATTATAAAAGTAATTAATGAATCGATTAAACTTGCTTAACAATCTTCTATCTATATGTTCACGATGTAGCGGAGCGGTAGCGAACCTTCCTTGAACGCCACATGCCGCGGGTTCGATTGCCACTCGGAACAGATGGTTGTATTGTTGTTTTTGTCCTTGTCCTTTTGTGTGTTCCCGACATTATCACTATTCTTATTGATTGTGTAGCGTTCATTATTAAAAAAAAATACAATATAATTGTTCCTTTTGCAATAGGTACAGATGGGCTGTGGTGTATTAACCTTGGTACACCTCGTTGTAGCCAGAGAAAAGGTCTGGCTCATTTTTCGTTCATGAAATAAGATTTGTGATTCATTGGGGAAATACTGTTATCATTCTTACTAACGTTCCCTGTGAATATTATTTAAATGAAATGAGTTGCAAAAAAATAATATTAATTTCATGTATTACCATGCCAATGCCAAAGGTTAGAATATAAATACAAATAACAATTTAAAAAGTCATGACTTTATTTATAAGTAAAAAAAATACTACATTTCATTTAATAGCATCCTTAAAATAATGTAGATAAGATAAGAAACATTATAAACACATTTTTGATACAAAAATGAATTAAATTCAAGATGGGTTCAAAATAATATATACCTATGTACAAGTTCTTTTTAAATAAAAGTTTTGGACCCTAATGTTCAAACAACTATTAACTTATCGATATTAATTATTACATCTAGAAATTTAAATTTTTGTTACACTAAGACCTAGTTTTTGCGTCTCGGCTCAAAAGACGCGAAAACTAGGGAAAATTTTACATACTATAACCAGCTAATCATAGAAATTTACATTAATTATTTACTATACATTATTGTATATCATACAACATTTTATTAATTTTTGTTATCTAATAAAGACATAGGTACATAAATCCTTTCTAGTGTACTATACGGTTTTAAAACACTGCATAAATCTGAAAAAAAAATGAATAAAACTCTAAATTCGGAATCATTAAGGGTTTAACATTTATTTAATTAAAAAAACAATGTAATTTTTATTATTTTAGCGTTAACGAACATCCCTTATGACCACTGCCGCGGGTTCGATTACCGCTCGCGTGAATGTCGGTAAGGCATATAATGCATGATGCCTGTAATGTAACGCACATGTTGTGCTTGTTTTGGTTCTTTGCTATTATTCAAGACTGCAAAACAAGGCATTCGTATTAACTTTCATTAGGTAGTTTCTCTAATAGCAATAGTTTATTTCGGGTTGAGTTATGACAAATTTTTTACTATAATATGTCAAAATATTCATTAAATGGACGCAAATAAGCAATACCATGTCAACCCACAAAATTAAAAAATCTGAGTTATATATGCAGAAGTGTTGGTACATGGCTGTAGACCATTTTTCTTTAATATGTGTAGGGTTTTAAGCTTTAAAACTTCTAAAAGGCATTTTTTAAATCATACAATTTATGTATTATGTTAAACGTTTTGGGTTATATTATATACGAAATATGCAGTTTGTATACTTATTTTTTGTGAAAATAAGTAAAATAACTTACATAAATCTGAAATTGCCACAAAATTTTACCAATACATAAAAAATCATATAAAGCTTGTTGTTCAAAATTTTCAAACGCGTTTTTCTCGAAATGACATTCGTGTGGGTTGACATGCTATTGCTTATTTTCGTCCAAATATTATTCTTTAATTTATATTTATATATTACAAAACTTACGGAATAACAAAACAATTGAAATATCATTTATTATTCAATTATCGAGATGTGAAAGGCATAAACAAGGAAACCTTATATAATTATCGACTCTCATTTCCAAGAGTATTTACTTACATCTAAAGGAAGGCGCAATTGTTTACCTGTTCAAATCTATATAATATTCTCCACCACCCTGGTGAGGGCGGGAATTTGTCGCTATAGCGGACCGGTGACCTAAAACAATGCATTGGTATTTAATTCATTATAAAGAAAATTTATTTCCAATAAAAGCTCTCGTTATTTATACACAGTAATTTGTATTGTTAAATAATATTTATAGATATTAAGCAACACGACAAAAGCCTTCATAACAATATCAATACATAAATATATTTTGTTTGTGAAGTATTAGATCATAGATGCAAATATAAACCGAACATGTTATATTATTAAAATATACATATTAGTGGGACTGTTTAATATACATATTTAGTGTATATAATCAGCAATTTTTAACAGCCACAATTTCTTATGTGTTACATACACGTTGACGTTCTTATGTGTTACAGACGCGTTGTAATTATAAATGCCGCACGCGCGCTCCTGGGCTTATTCCGGCATGAAAAGGGGATGGCCAGTAGCCTATAGTGGTTTATATTACGCGCTTATACGAGCTTATAAGCGCGTCAACGCTCGTAAGAACAAAGCAAGTAAAAAGCGCGCGTATACTCACTTATACGCTCTTTGAAATACGAGCTTATACGCACTTATATATTCCTATAAAACGCTGTGAAACCATGCTTAGTAATGTCTGGTAATTCTGTTATCATTTGTAATAAATTTCCAAATCTAAGTATATTTAATGATGAAATTATCAAATTTAATTAAACGTAAACAAGACAATGAAATTTCTACAACTTTACGAATATCCGTTACTTTGTGGGGATCAAATTATATTCTCTGGACTGGCATAATAATTTGTTAATATTGTTTTAGCAAGTGACAGGCACTCGATCAGTTGGCTTTATTTATTTCACGACTTCGCCAGTTGAGCCTTCGCTTTTAACTCAGCAAACGCAATTATTTAAAAAAGATCTTCGGGAAGATTTATCTGACGGTTATTTATCTTAATATTCTGAAAATAGCAACAGTAAGCTTTTCAATTTTAAGCTTTATTTATTTCACGATTTTATTCAATCCAACTCTTGGTAATAATGATTATCCCTTTTCATTCCGTTAAAAAGAATTCTACTTTAAAAAAATCCGGTTCACTGAATTCTAAGAAAGATTACTTTGGCTTTTTGGTTATATTAGTCTTCCTTAAATCCTAGTCAATAAAATGATCACTTTTGTGATGGCTTGCTGATTAGCAATTTATTTATCTCAAGGAGAAATATTTGAAGAGAGCTTTCAATTTAAAACCTTGATAATGGTCACTTCTCAATTCCAATCATAAAGTAAAGACAGAAAAATCCTGTTGTTAAGAGACCTATGGTAGCATTTTATTGAAGACGTTATGTGAAGAAACGGCAGTTGAAATACTCTTAAAGTGTACTGGGATTTTATTGCCGCCCTGTGAGAATACGTTGCAGTCGGAAAAGATTACTTTGAAAAATAATTATTTTAACACAATGTTGCCCGCTGAATCACGTGGCTCAGTTCAATTGTTTTACTATTGTGTCTACTGTCTGGATTGTGAGTCAGTTAAGTTATATTTTGGTATATTATAGAACAAAGCTCAATATAGATGCCGCATTAAAATAAATACATCCATATATTTTAGATTAATTTCCGTGGAATTGAGTTATTTAAAAATGTATATAATTTTTAATGTAAAATTGTAATATCTAAATTTTAGAGATGATAAACAGATGTTGCGTGTTTTCTAATTTGTTATGTATTTGGAAATGTTATGCCTACCTGCGTTGTAGGTTCAAGTTTAGTACCGAATTTTGTTGGTTCCTCTTTCGCGTACATCATGCGTCGTGCTAGGCGAGCGAAGGTACACCTGAACTGCCTACTCATACTGCAGTACAGCACGAAGTTTACTGATGATGTGAACAGTGCCAGTACGTCCATCAAATCACCTACGAATAAAATTACAAATGATAATAGAATAATTATAAAAAATATATTTAAATAAAATTTGGAGACTACTTGATTGAATCTTATTTTATTATAGAATATAATAAACAACGTATTACGTAATTGTATGTAAATAATAAAAATAAATGGTTACTGTTGACAGAACTTTTGGTTATAGACATATATACAGTATTCCTACTGTTCATTATTACTCGATCCCTTTCGCCCTCCACCCTCCCTCCTACCACTAGACCTTTCAGGTCGCAACGTACTGTGAGACCTCTGGTGTAACTCACTAAAATATCTGATTTTTATTAGGCTGGCCGAATTTGCCACTTTTCTTAAAAGTGCTAGTTTTAATAAAGTAAACGATTACAATAAACTAAGCTGTTGTAATTATTTTTGTAAATTTAATTATATTTTGTACACTCTTTTATCCTTAAAGAAATTAAATACAAATAGTGAAAAGTGATTCTTAGATACTAGCGTTATCTGGGATTGTTTTTGTGGAATAGAGCCTCGCCGTAATTCAGCATTATCCACTTAATCTTTGTAATGACAAGCACGTAACATGCTACGTGCCATGGGGAGAGTAAAGAGAACACAAAACAGACTGGCTTTGTTTCTCAAACAAGAATATAGTTAAGACAAAAAGAACAAACTTAATTTGTTAAAAAAAAAACAAAGCCTCTTACAATAGGCACGTTTTAGTAGAATTCAACAAAAGAAAACAATAAATAGATTCTAATGCTGGATTTTGTTCTCATTACTTTTAACGAGCCTAAATCATTATTAGCGCTTACAGAGTGATCGTTATCAAGCGAATTAAAAAAGAAAGAGATTATTAAATCATCTGATTTTCTTTTGGTTATTCGATAATTTCAGAGCCTGTAAAGCAATTTTGAAAGACTCTTTTACATTGGATATGGTTTGCTTCCGAAATGGCCTCAAATTTTATGACGATTGGATCAAAGATTTCCCAAGTATTAAAACAGATCATCCAAATAGTGAAGCATAAGATTAGAGTTTAAATGTCAATTAGTTGTTATTTTTTTATGTTACAAGTTGGCAAGCATACGTCCCACCAGATAGTAAGTGGTTGCCATAGCTTATGAGCGCTTGTAGCACCATTAGTAGCTGCCACTCACGCGTTGCCAACCTCGAGATATTGGTTCTTAAATCTCCTCTGCCCAGTAATTTCACTAGCGTACAGTGCCCTACAAATCGGAATACAGTAATGCCTAAGCATTACTATTTGGCGGCAGAATATTTGACACTGCGGTGGTACCTACCTAGCCGGCCTCCTGCAACAAAAGACCTACCACAAGTGTGACTGATTGCACTGGTGGAATAATCTCTGCTATGACAGATTATATTTTATTATCTGTCACATTTTTTTTCGGACCCTTATTCAAACGACATCTTAACTTCTAAAGAATTAATAATAATATGTCTATAATGACGTCGTAAGTTGAATTTTATATGTAAGTTTGGTTTAGTGTAGTCTCGCAAGTCTCAAAATGGCTGATACAAAGTCACACAAATTGCCCATAATCGTTATATAATATAATATGTAGAAATGCTTTTAAAATATTTTTTTATTAATAATATTATTGTATCTTTTTCTATATTAAATAATTTTATATTGACTTTTCTTAAAAAAAATTCCAGTAGGTATTGCTGGTAATTCTTTCGAAAAGAGAAAAAATTTACTCAATTAGTTGATTATAAAAGCTCTATACAAAGTAGATGAATAATAAAAACGCAAACATCGTATGACCTAAATGAGTTAGACTGAAATTGAAGTAAAAAGTTATCGCAAAACATAATTTAAATATGAACCACAATAAGAAAAATAAGAGGACAAAAATCCATCTTTATTTTAGCGAACCAAGTAGAAACAACGCTTTGAGTTGTTACGTTATTACTTAGTGGTGGCTGGCAAATGTAACTTAATTCAATTTTTGTACTATCTGCCTTGAATTTGGTGTATATGATTTTTTTTTATTATATCTCAAATAGTCATCCCGGGCAAACGTTCATCGCTATTTTCGTGGTTAATCACATTAAAAAAACCTATCGAGATAAAAACTATCCTATCTATTTAGATACACAGCTTTATAGCTAGAAATAATTTTTTTATCAAATCTATGCATTAACAATAAAATCATTGAAATGGGTTGAGCAAGAAAGTGAACAAAAAATAACCATAACAAAACAAAACTCGGAAAATCTGTACTTTTGTGTGAGGAAAAGTTTAATGCATTTATAAAAATATACACATCAAAAATTATAAAAAGGAAGGAATATAAACACTTGTCTTGCCTTTGGATGAAACGAAAAATAAAATAAATACGACTTAATGGTTAATTTCTACCAAAAACAACATTATGTATGGACTTGTTTCAAAGTTAGCGAACGCAATAATGGCTCGGTTTGTCATACCATCATTCATTCATTAATACCACAGAATATTAACACTAATGTTAATAATTTAAAATAGAAACTTATATGTGCTGCCAACAAAATTAAATATTTAAATATATAATTATCAACTTTAAATGTTAAACGTTCATTCCGGCAATATAACCTATCTCCGTTACGCAGTTGGACATTGTGTTCATTCAAATATTTTCAGTTTGCACTACTCAACATTCAGCCGAAGTCAGAAAAGTCAAATAAGACAACACGTAGCAGCGAATATCAAAGTGGTTATTCTGAAAGCAAACGGGTCTTTAAATTAGCATTTTCATTCAGCAATTCATGAAAATTGAAACGGTGGGTATTAACATTTATTTTCCTTTCAAAAGAATACGTAGGACTTTATAATTTCTATTGTCTACAATTCAAAGATAATGTTAGAAAATTTACACCAAATAAGATTTCCTTTCGATATTTATACTTGGTACTTGGTTTCTACCTCATCTTTTTAATATTCGACTACGAGATCGAATTTCCACTAACTTTTTACTGACGTCGTAAGAGTTTGTTAACTTTGCCGAAACAGATGAGGTTTCAACAAAATGTGAAGATTTTTCTCGTTAAAAAGAACCGTGAACAGAGAATATCATATTATATTTTTTATCTTACTACACTTATAGCCAAATTCCAATTACTTAAAAAGAAGCCATATTGATTGTTTTTAGGCTTATATATAAGCTTTGTCTTTGCCTCTAGGCTTTACTCTCATTTACCTCAAATTATCTGGTAATTTAAGGTAATAATTTAGCAAAGCATTGTTAATTTCAGCATCAACACGGAGAGAAATTCGCCGTAGCTACTTAGTGCTACTAATGTCTCACAAAATATTGACTTCAATCTTCGATATTGAAAGATTAAGGTATCAATGCATGATGCTTATGGTAACTGGTTACCATCAATTGCTCTGTACGCTTGTTTATCACCTTTGTAATTTAAAAATATATTAAGTTATATATAACATAAGAAGCAGTCCAGTAAAAAATATGTAAAAATAAAAAAATAAAAATATGAGTTTTTAAATTATTGTTTACTCTTTAACAATCAATTACTACAAAAATCGTATAAATATTATAGGCGTCGGGATGTGACGACCCCATCGCCCGCTGTTGGGATAATCTCTGTCACAACAGAGAAGCGCTCATAGGCTGCGGCAGCCACTTACCATCAGGTGGGCCGTATGCTTGTTTGCCAACTTCTAAAAAAAAAAAAAAAAATTTTTGCGTACCTAATTATTATAAAAACATATATAATATAAAATAATAATATAATACTTTTTTTAACGCTTTTAATTATAATCCTCTCCCTGAAGGTTTCAGGGCGGGATCTCAGCTTAAAAACAGAATATAAATAAAAGAATTAATATATTATAATATTTGGTATCACTCACCAAACATGCTGTAACAGCTTTTAAAGAAATCCGGCGCTAATGCGCTCGCGAGGCCTAAGAGACCTTGCGGAACTTCAGTGGATAGAAATAGACCTAGAACCGCCAGCAGCATCCTGGTGGTGCGATCAGTGCGGCTGGACCGACGTGCAGAAGACTCATCAGCTAATGATTGCTTCTCGGCCTACAAATATTTAACATTTCATAAAAAAAATTTTAACCGCAACAAAAATAATCTGTAAACATATATAATGCGAGTTATAAAAATGGTATAACGAGGCTAAGGGCATGTTTGCCATTAAAAAAAATATTTAGACTACATTTATATTCCACAACAAATTCGCTTGGAAATGTGGTAATAGGTTCAAAAACATCCTTGCAATGTACAATGGAAAACGTAACCAAAATAGTTCCATATATGTATGTGTACTATACACATACATACAATGGCCAACATCGCATGTGCCAAAAAGTACTTTGATCTCAAGTGTTCTTAATTAATAACAATTTTCAAACATTTTCTTTGAAAACGAAACTTATGAACTAAAACTTCAAAGCCTAAAATTCTATACAATGTTCTACAAAAGAATACAAAAAGAATATTAAATATTTAATAGAATTTTTTCTACGACCACAAGAACAGAATTTTATAATCCATTTAATTATTTATGAATACAATAAATTAGTTTCATATTTTATATGTTATTAATTAAGTATATATCCTTAAATATATATACAAACCAGTATTAAATTAGGAAACAAGATTATACATTTCAATTTTTGCATTAATTAAGCATAAGGCTACTTACTTAAATAGAACTGTTTACGTGACACGTAATGAAAAGGAACGTTAGTCTATAATCAAATAATTATAGGGGTGCTGGCTCATATCGATAATAAAGAGTATCCTTAGAGACAAGCTGCCGTTACAAACAGGCTATTTATAATTTTATATGACGTCTTTGAGTTTTTTTTTTATAAATAGCCTTGGGTTTTTATTATAAAGTTAATAATTAATTCTATCATGACCAGATATATTTCGTTATATTACATATATAATTATAAAAGCTCACGTAATGAATGACCTTTATAACCTTTATGTAGAAATATTTTTGTTTTTTACAATGAATTCTAACAAAAACGTTTATTAATTATAATATTTTTTAAAAAATTAAAACTACGTATAAATGTACGCTTTTAAACAATTTAATTTTTTTAAACAATTTTTATAACAGGTTGCATAGCGTTATGCTTAGGAATTTAGATGTTTACATAAATATCGCTAAGTGCTAAATATTACAATTAAATATATCAGTAAAACACATAAACCGCCAGTTAATGTGATATAAATCTAAGTTATTAATTTTATGGGATAATTTATCATTTCCGTGTCCATTTCATTGATAAATTTCTGTATATATTTAACACATATTATTCATTAATATTTATATAAGATGTTTACTTTTACATATATATTTAAGCACTTTAAATTTCAACTCTATTTTGGTGAAATTTTCACATAAACCCCATTTTATATTGCAGCAATTTCCTACCACGATAGCGTGGATTTCAGATTATTAAATGAAATGGAACAACTTCACGAGCGGGATTTTTATTTTTTCTTCAACTTTGTACGAGTAAATGTTGTGGGATTTATAGCGATTGAGCATATTCTATTCAATTTTTTACTAAATGTTTTTGGTTGTGCCACAAAAGCCTAAATAAACGTAGCATTGTTTTTTTTTGCTTATGACTAAGTTGGCAAGCAAACATACGAACCATCTGATATCTCATGCTTGTAACACCATTTATGTTTAGGTGTCATTCACACATTGCCAACCTCGAGATTAAATCTCCTTTGCTTCCTTTTTAATTTCAGTAGCTACAGTGTCCTTCAATCCGAAACATAGTGATGCAAAACACACCACTGCTTTACGGTAGAATATCTGATACTGCTGTGGTTCCTACCTAGCGAGCCTCTTGCATTCAAAGGCTACGTATCAAGTTCGACTACTATTTTTTAACACTTTAAAGTTTCATATAAATTTCTAACTCCTATGGAATATTAATAATACTAATAGAATATTAAAACAGTGCCTTGCTATGGACTCGCATTGGTCTCACACAGAATATCGACGTGACATCGTAGACGTGATGTTGCATTTCTTTTAACCACTTTGAGAGCCGGAGGCGCAAGTTTCCACAGTTTCTTTGTCTTCTTTTTCTTCCCTTTTCTTTCCTCTTCCCTGATGTCGATAACACACTATATATATGCCTACTCTATGCCTACTTATCGTCATATAAACCGTTCGCGTCGTCGCCACAACCCGTATGTAACATAAGTAACAATATTATTTATACTTGCCTCGTTAGGTCCAATTATAGATCGCTTTAGCAACTTTTGTCTCCGTCTTTCGGTAGTAGTTAACTTCGATATCAAACAAGTACTTAATACTGATAAAGCTATACTTGGTACCAGTTTCAAAATCACACTATAAATCCACATTATCGCAGTAACTAATTCTTTGTTTTTAGACATTTCTAGCACATATACGGTCCGATTTTTCGGTAGCGATAAATCTTCAGCAAATTCGGAATTGTTGTGAGACGTCACTTCACTAGATACAATATTCATTGCAAAATAAATAGGAAGACACAGAAAAGGACACATTATATAAGCGCCTACGATAGCCAAAGTTGTGTTTTTCTTACTGCACCAAGTCCTATTCCTTTGGGGAAAGGCAATAGCGATATATCGCCAAACTGCTAAAGTAACTGCTAACCAGATCGATATTGTATGAAACGTTTGACTAAAAATTGAATGAAAGTAAACGAAAACGGCCCAAGCGTAAGTATTCTTATTCACTTGAGGGCCAATCTTGATGTTCATGTGCAAAGCGTACGGTATATATTCCAGCATGACAAGAAGATCAGCAACAGCGAGACCAGTGAGAATTGAATTTGTCGGAGTGATCATTTCTCGGCGACTGAGCACGGCGATGTTTATCGAGTTCGTTGCAGATCCAATAATGCAAATAACTATAGCGATGTAGCCATGGAGTCGACTATAAGCTTTGTTGAAATTGGTGGCGCCGGGCACGCAGTAAGCATCCGTCGCGTTTGACATCCTCGCAATTTACACAAAGCTTTGCACTCAATCATCGGGTTTGTTGTCTGTTCCTTTTTTCAGATCCATTTTTATTATTTTTTTTTATAATCTGTAACAAAAATAATTTATTTAAAGAAAAAATCAGAACGTCTTTTTAAAATTTTTTCAAGGACTTATACTACGTCGCGAAACGGATTATTTATCACTTATTCGTTTATCGTTGAACTCAGACTCAGACTGTTATATTAAATTGTCTTATAATAGCATCAAGGTCTCTGAATATTGGACTCGATGGACGGTCTATTGTATCCGACATATACACGCAAGCTAGTGGAAAATGCCAAAGCATATGGTTTGTACGTGCTATAAATCTTATTGATCGGAGAAGATCCCGTTTGTTGGCATTTCTCGTAAACAAATCGTCTTTTAACCGAAACAAAAAAAAATCTGTAATGAATTTTTTCTCACTATAATCTATAACAAATGTAAAATTATATATAATTACTTAATATCAAAAATAATAATTCGATCATAAGCGTTTGAAACCTCAAATAAACCTGCGAGTTTCAATTAATCATAAATAACATTTATCGAATATTAAAATAAAACGTTAATAAATTTAAATCATACCCACATTATCGTGTGAGTTGAACTCTATAAAACTTTATTATGCTAAAATATTGGTAGAAAATGAAATATTTAATAGCGTAAAACAAATTTATAAACATTTATCTGGTTTCTTTGTTTCACAACGTAAAAGTTTTCGTTGTTTCTTCGAAAACTTCTCTAAAATACTTTATTATAACAATAAAACTTTCGCAATAAAAATCGGTATAAATCTACAAAGATACTACATATACATTATACATACATTTATATGCAAGGTTAATTTTGCATGACACATTTGCGAGTTGTAATAAGTTATGTAATGTCTGAAGTTATCTGAAATATAGAGTACAAAAACTAACGAATAGAAAACCACAAAACGAATGGAAAACTAATTAGCAAAGAATAACTCAACCAATCAATCAATCAATCAATCAATCAATGCTCAGTAAAGTTAAGAAAGTATTATACTTGACAAATCATACACCAAAAAAATTTTGATACTACATTCTAAAATAGCGTTACCTATTAGGAAAAGCAATTGCCAACGTAAGTACATAAGCTTAGAGGCATACTAAGGGTTGCCATCTCGGTTGGGAAGAGAGGGTGACAAGAGTAAAAGGAAAGGTCAGTGAGGGTTTGGGTTTTCGGCGCTCACAGAATTATACCTAACGGTACGGATATTGCGACTTTATGTTCATATTTTGTGAGTGTCATAAACAGAAAGGCTTTACCTAATATCAATAGTAGTAATACGATACATAAAATAAAATAATAAGTGTGTAAAAAAGGCTTAGGTTAGACCTAAACTTAGCTGGATCTTCTGTTGCTCTTACTACTTTACATCCCGGCAAAATGTCCGGTTCTTTTAGACTTATCAAAACACATGCTACAAGACGTTATAAGAATTAGGGACATAATTTGGCGCACTTCTAACTTTTGAAATATAGGATTTAGAATGAGGTATTAGGACCTAAAATAACTTCACATAAAAATTATTTTATGAAGAACATTAATTTTTTTTTTATATCACACATATTAGAAAAACTGATATAATCTTTGTTTCCTCATATTACAACTACACATGCAATTTATGTTTGCAGTCGATTTTAGATCGTTAATATTCAAAGTTCTTCCTCATCAAGCTGCGGAACCCACTAGTTTCCACTGTGCGTGATTCACCACGCACTTGTGCGGTATATATTTATTTTACTAACAAGTTTCGAATAGTAAATTTAATACACTTTAATAGATTATCAAGTAGGTTTCTTATTTTACATTTACGTCAAAACTATTTATCACGAAAATGTACTCTTGCGTTGAAAGTTGTTCCTTCTACCATTGATCTATTGCATCTTTATCTTTTATTATTTAAATAAAATTATCAAGACAAAAGCGGTGGCAACATATTATGGCACTAACAATTTTTATTTGTTCATTTCGCATATAATAAGGTGAAAGTAGTTTCATTAAGAGTGTGATAAAGTTAGAAAGCATCCCATTTCTGAATAAACTCGAGTCCCAGGTGGCTATCGATAGAATTTTAATTTATCGAAGAGCGCCTTAATGAACAAGGGTTGGTAGTCGCAGGCAGACAAAATTTACTTTGAGATTATCTACTAAAGCTCCTTAATCTTTTTCATGAATATTCAATAGATATTCATTTTTGTCATAAATACCGTTACTAAGCAGAAGCCTTTATATATAATAAAAATTCGTTTTTTTTTGTTAAATAGCATATCGACTTAGTAAATATATTATATAATACGGAAAAATGACGTATATGTTAAATATGACACCTTAATCACGAATTCTTGAGTTCCTACAAAATGAAATAGGCATGCTACTTACGCTACGCAGAAATCCATTAATGCCTGATTTTAAGTTTTTCAGTAAAGGGCTTTTATGTTTAAATAGGAATTTTGGTATTTTTATTATAAGTCCCGCGAAAAGAGCCTTCGAAAGGCTATTGTGAAAGTAGTGTTTCAGTACTTCTGAATTAATGAGACATGTTCTTACCCGACATTTGGCCTAGGGCGGCGGAGGGTTCAAATCCTAAATTTCACCGAGACGAGGCCAAATTCCTAATTTCTTGTGGCTAAATACTCGTAATTCAAAATAAATGTTTATATTCTCATTTCTCAGATTAGGCATTTACGTACAATATTGTAATTTGTGAAGATCATTGTGTTATAATTTTTTGTTTCATACGATAACATAATACGACCAAAACTTTTGTTTTTTCAAAGAAATTTCGATTTAAATACCGATAAAACATAAAATTAAATGATGAGCCTCGATGTTCAGTTTGGTGAAAGTCCAGTTGACAGCATTTATATGTACTCTTTCTTAAAAGAAACAAGTTTTAAAATGAAACTCATTCCCCATAAAACAAGTCAGGGCTTAAAACAATATCATCTAACTTAGCAAAGAAAAACAAAAGAGAGACAATTAAAATAAAAGATGAAATTCTATTCGTCTTGAAGATTTTATTTTTTCTTCTACCATCAAGATATTAGTTTTTCTTTTTAAATAAAATAATACATTATATATTATGTCTTCCCTTTAGTTAGGGTTTCCATATGCCTGGTATTTTACTGACTACCCCAGCTATAAAACGCACGCTCTCGGCTCTTTGACTCGGGCAATAATATGGGAACTCGTAATTACTTCAATAAAATATAGGGTAAGCAAAAGTAAAACATATAATGGTTTTATTTTGTGTCTGCCACGTTTATAAAATGATCTAAAACATATACTTTGATATTGACAGCCTTTAAAGACAGAAAAAGCAGCTAACAACAATTTTTACAGCATATAATAAAACAAGACAGTGCATATAATATTACATATAAATGAAAAATTCTTGATTATTATTCTAACCGCTTAAGCCAATATAACACCTCAAACGTTACCGTAATGATAATATAATTATTCTTTTATACAATATAAATTTTTCTACTTTTTTAAAATAACTGACAAACTCAAATACCTTATTAATAATACATATTGTATTATATTATTTATACATAAACAAGCAAGAATGTCCTACTAATATTTAAATGTGAAATTTTTGAAGATGGATGAATATTAAAATGTGAAATTTCTTGTCACGGTTTAACACCAAAACCGCAATATTGATATAGATGATATTTTGCTCAAATATATATTATTACCTCGATTACCACATACAGCACTTATTATTGAAAAAGTGATAGGTTTCTTACCCTTTTTTTTATATACGAGGGGGCAAAAAAAAAGGCGGTTTCTTACCCATTTGAAAGGTATATACGTGACCTGTGGATCATTATTTACTTACAAATGTTAATTAATTTTTCTCTGGACCATTCTATTTACCTGGACGATTTTAAATAAAAGGCGGACGAAGTCGCGGGCACAGCTAGTATTTAAATAAATATTTTAGATTAGCTTTTATGAATTTCCTGTGGGCGAAGTGGTGGGTAGTAAATAATATACAGTAAAATTTTCACAGTTAATAAATAATCGACTCTATATATATCTAGCTATTACCGGCGACTTCGACCTCGGAAAGAACGATTTCAATACTAACTTTGAACCCCCTTTTCATCCCTTCAGGGTTCGAGTTTTAGAAAATGTAACAACACATATCTCTTTCTTTAATTGTTCGCCAACAAACAATGTTTTATGCTTCTAGTTTCAAAAATGACAGACAATCCATACAATTTTTCAGCACCCTTTTCCCACCTTAAGGGTTTAGGCTGGGTGTTTATAGGCCAGTCAGGTCTTCTTTTATATTTATAGATTATATATTATTTGATCTACATATATGCTATTGTTAACCTTTTACGATATTGACTTTTTTATCCCTGTATATTCGATGAATAAATAAAATGATGTTACTCGATCTATAAAAGAAAATAATCACAATAACTTTTTAGTGGTAGCTTATATTTTATTGTCGGTAGAAGTATTTTTATACGAAGACTATGAATAAAAAGTGAACGGTTTTTGTATAAAGATATATAATTAATACATTATAATAATGTATCGTTTTTTGTGATACTTAGTCGATGTTACCTACAAAACAAAGCTGCTTTGAGAGAAAGGCAGGGATTTATCGTCATGATACACAGATGAAATTGTTTTATCATATCTGCCTTATAATTATTATATCACTTTTTAATGTAAATTGCAAGCTTGTTAAATAGTATAAATATCATGGTGGTGATGTTCTTAATGTCAATAAGCATAGTACACATAACCTTTTATATACATACATGCCTTGTATATGAAACAGAATACTAAGCTTTATTGTTAGATACAGAATATCCGATTACGGGATAAGAGCGGTTTCAGCCCTTTTTTCGCTCGTTTACGCTAGATTCGGCACGCGCACTTCATGCCGAGCTTCGAAAACCGAACGCATACATGCACGAGCTTATTCCGACGTGTAAACTCGTACCATTAGCGTGTGTCAGTAGCATGTTAGTCACAAATTAACGGCGCGCATACATACCAGCTAAAAACTGTGTCATCGCTCGTACGAGTTGCACATGTGTCTGAGTTGCTACATCTGCTATTTTGAAAAATTTTGAAAAACGAGCTTATACGATGATATAAAACGCTGGTCTGAAACCGCTCTTATACATACCGCAAGATTGAGCTTGAGTTACTCAAGCGTACTTACTGCTCGATATTTTTTTTTGTCAATTACGGAGTAAGTACCATATAAAAGTGCTTACTGTATGATTACAGTAGAGTTTAACAATATATATTTCTGTAAGGCCTGAATTACATATATCAGCTTCGATCAGCATTCTCTCTTTAGAAAATAGCTATTTTATATGAAGATGCGCACGCATCAATTCTTGTTTCAGCTTCGATTCGAATTTCGCATTTTTCTGTTTTAAATGCTTGTAAGTGTAACACTCGATATAACACGTTACGGATGCTGAAGCATGCTTACGCGTACATGCGGACGCTTAAGCATACTATTCTTATAAGTGTGTCCAAAACTATCCAGCTAAATGATGCTCGATACTCGAAGATAAATATACTTCAAGCCTATTAGTTTAATCATGACAGTTATTGCGAGACAAAAGAAAAGTATCTGAATGTATGAATTACTTAATGTATATAAGAAAAGGACAGAAAAGTATAGGTTTTTTATCTTAATATTTTGTAATGTACATAAAAATATCATATGGCCAAGAAGATCAAACAAAGCACTCTTATTTTACTAATAGGCCGCATTTATATGCTTGAATGTGCGTAATCAGAATACTCGTTACTCGTTGTCTGTTAACATGTCAAACAACCCTCGTTATCTTCATAATATACGCACTATTGGTTTCGTTACATAGAGAAAATATATCGCATTGCCTAATCACGCAGATTAATGGAAATACGAAATAGGAGCATGCAATGACGGTCTGTGGAATCGCTCACACAAAGCCGAATAATGAGTTTTTCTTTTGCCACTTGAAATGAAATAATTCCATAAACGTTATCTTTGTTTTCGTCAAACGTTTCCAGGTTTATTAATTTTTTTATCAATATTAAATTAAGCACTCATGTTGATTGTATATATATTATAATTATCAAACAGAATAAAGAGTCATGCACTAATGTAAATAACTATTGAAAGTGTACTTTCTACACAATATTTATAATTTTAAAATGTGTGGAAGAGGATGTGCGTAGAAAGGGAGTGAGTGCAGAGATGACGAATGATAGAAAAGAATGGAAGAAGAGAACGTGCTGTGCCGACCCCACTTAGCGTGGGATATGGACAAGAAGAAGAAGAAGAAGAAGAAGAAGAAGAAGAAGAAGAAGAAGAAGAAGAAGATTTATAATTTTAAATTGTTATTACTTTCAACAAGTTAAGGTACAAACATCACAATATGGTTTATTAAAATTGTAAGTGTTATTAAAACGCGACAGACGATATGCTTTTAAATGAAGTCATAATGTTAAAATTCTATAACATTTCTGTGTTGTATCGTTTTCGCAATAAAATTTGTTTTTATGTCACTCGTTTTTATTTCACATGCCTTTACTTTTATCTGTTTCATTACGAAACCCATGACTTACATCAATGTGATATATAACTTTATATCATACTAACTTTCGCCGGCATGCCTTGGATTATTTATTTTTCTTTCTATGGATGGATAACTTTCTTTGGCGCCATTATAATAATATATCCAAGTTTTACTATAACCGGTCAAGTAATTAGAAGACAAAGAATCGAACCAATATGAATTGCTTTATTCATATACATAATAATAATAGTAATAATAATATAGTAGTAGGAGAGCCATGCTCCACACACACACACCACAAATGGGCCGGTTTGACTGGGGTACTTCCCCACACAGAAAATCGGTAAAATAACAGTATCAGTAGGTCAGTCCGAAGTACGGAGAGGCTCAGTTGAATTACTACGATGCGATCACCCTTCTAGTAACTGACTGGCCTAAGATTGCATACCCCACCGATCGCTTACTGATCAGTGAGCGCACCCGGCGTCTCGCCTCTACTAGCCTAACGGGAGCTGTTGAATTCGTAACATTAATTATTTATTATTTATAATATTATACAATTTTTTCCTTGTCCGTGACTTAAATATACTCTTAATGTGTCGCTTTTATTCAGAACATTTCTTCGCAACCACAGGTACAGAACTTCTATTGCTTTATGCTACATTTAACTGCAAAATGTTCTGTGGAGTCTGATTAAACAGACTTTTGTCACGTAAAGTTTGAGTGTCACGTCGCTGAAATAATAACGTCACCTGTATGGAATTATGGCTATTAAAAGCAACATTTATCTTTTATTTAACATCGCATTGTTTTATATCTTGAAGCTATTTTACGATTTTGTGTGTGAATTATAAGTATTTTGTTTGCACACTGTAAGCTATACAGTTAAACTCCTTGTTCCTTGTCCATGAACATCATGGAAGCATGTAAGACTGTAAGTACTACAAGGAGTTTATATTTTTTATATTATTCATGTTGCATAAATAAAAAAGAAACATTCATCCCGATTACATACCTATAAAAGTATACCTCTTTGATATTATTTATTGACGGAGATAAAATCGGAAAAAGTACTTATTTTATTATAAAAATAAATCATGTTTTTTTTTATAACATTGTCGATCTTTCACAATTTCTTTGTTTAAATTTATTTCATACAAAACAGCCGTAAAAGTTACGATTACTTTTTGTAGCAGACGAGGTCAAGTTTCTTGACAACTAGCTACGACAGTCAACAATCTATACAATACTATGAAAGTCTTAAAAAAGTGCTCTCTTTTATAACAGGCAATTTTCCAGATAAGACGCAGGATACCTATAAAAAGCAGAACATATTGTAATACTAAGCTGTTGCAGTGATGTATATATACATCACTGGCTAATTGATATACACATCACTGTAAAAGTTTAGTGTAATTCATATAATTCTGTCAATTGTTACCTTTTTTTTATCTTTTATCAAAATTACAGAATCTGTATTCTAGATAAAAATTTGTTAACTCAGCTTGGGCGTGGTCATACATACGAGTACATAGGTAATTCAAATCACTTCATCGTGGGGAACATACGTAAATTCGGGAACGACCGAATATTATCAACTTGATAATAGTCGATAACCTAAGTCATAGTTATATAGGCAATCCAAAGAACTTTGATACTAGGATGGCCACATAACAAGAAGAAGAAGAATTAGCAACTTCAGAAATTATTTTTCAACCATCCATTTTTTTTCGCAAACGGGCAGTAGGCTCCTCTGATACTAAGCGATTACCGCCGCTCATGAATATCTGCAACACCAGAGCTGTTAGTCCAGTTAGATTGGCAGCCTTTAAGATGCAATTAGTTATACCCTGGCTGACCTCAAAACGCAGCTGATGCAGTCACTTCACGAGTTTTTCACCAACGGTACGGTGGTCGCTAATCAGGTACCACTGGGATTGGTAGATATATTATTTATTTATTATGTATATGTCTTTGAATTTGTTCTACGACATGCATTAAGGTTTCCTTCTTTAAGCAAGAGATAAATTAAGCACTTGTAAACTCGGAGGAGCTTGCCCGGATTTGAACCAGTGACCTTCGGTTATAGTATACATTTTCTATTAATTGGCCTACCTCGGCTTTTTTTGATCCATCCATCAAAGATGAATTGAAATTGGTATTCAAATCTCCGTGAGTAATATCACAAAATTGATTTACTTACTGGTTAGCTTTTCTAATACGACAATCCGAAGATTAAAACTTTCAAAGGAAATATTTCACTCTTTAATAAAAATAAGAAAATTGTGTAAGCAGTCAAAGGAAAATTAAATTAGATACAATTTTATTACACATGAAAGAATTTAAGTTATAATTGACTGGGAATATTGCTGATCCAAGAACAAGATAAAAAAAATTTACAAGACAAATACATATTATATTCAAATTTCATCAGTATCCCAAGTCCGTCGTAGTTACCTTTATTTTCCTTGACTTTTGTACGGACGTCGAAATATTTACGACTTTTGAAATGCTTTATTATTTTGAAACATATATTAACATAGTGAACTTTTCATTGTATAATCTCATTCCAGGCAATAAACATACGTGAACTTTTCATTCTTATACTGTATAATAACCGCTCATTCCAGGCATTTCAACATTCAGCACATCTGAATGTCAACAGATTTGACATAAATTTTTGCTCCCACTTTGTTCGCCCCACTGATTGAAATATGATGTTGAATTTTGAAGCCGGTTGCCGAATATGACTCCCAAAACTTTTTGCTTTCTCCGTTGAATAAACTACTTTTTTACATTTCATCAATACATTTACTTCCTCTTTTGTTTTTTATTATTTGGAAAGGAGGGCAAATGACTCTACTCCTCCTGATGGTAAGTGGCAGTAAAGCCCGAACGCAAAGGCGGCTAATACAGTTGCGGAAGGCAACCGCGACAGCCACCCTCGCCCTGTCTACCCGCAAGATGCCCCTTCACGCCTTGTTTGAAGGAGCCCAGATTATAGGAATTATGTACATTTATGTATATACGCTTATATGAATAGAAACATACCCGTGAACTTCAGCCTGTCCAAATAGGCTTTAAACCAAGAAACCACATTTACTACTACACTACCATTTGGAAAGAAAGACGTAGTCAAAAGTTATGTTTCTTTCAGAAGTCATTTTTGTTTCATTATTCATTTTATTATAATTATTAAACTAATATTTTTTATTCGTGTATTATTTATTTAAATCGATAATCAAAAAAGCTGCAAAAAATCAGTTAACATTTGAATGCTGAACCTCAAAATTATTGCGATCTATACGAGGCCGCTGAATTTCGGATTCTTTGTGACTGCCGCAGTTACAGTCATCTTCCGACAATAGAAAGAGCCCATTATTACGTAATCTCATCCATTTCCGACTCATATGTGTGCTCCTTTTATATAGTCATATTGATTATTTGCAAAAAACGGTGTTACATTTATGCTACTAAAGTGGTAAACATGCATATTATGGTCTGGCTATAAGCAGTTACCGTAGTCTATGTAATTCCAAAACACGTTGGTATTTTGTAAGGTTGTGCTTCCTTGGTTAAGCATTTATCTATATACAACTATGTGTAGAGATCTTTGTACTCTCTTTCTACCATATTTCGCGAGCAGAGGAGTGTGTGGCTTCGGAAAGTTAAAATTTATATAGTGAAGAAGTGCAGTAACTCAAAATGAAATTAAAAAAAAAAACATTTTAATCATAAGTATTACGTTAATGTTAGTAAAGGTATTGCAGGCGCGGACAATCTAATCGTTTATTTGATAAGCGGTTAATGATGTTTTAAATCCTTTAAAAAAAATTAAATTACGGACAAATTAATATAATTATTGTTTTTTGTGTTTAGCAGTGGTGCGTGCCCAAACAGATACACGGACATTTCTAAAAATGATAAAATTGTATTTAATCATTTATTTTTAGTCGTGCAGCTGAATACCAAACAACGTTTATGTACCTAATTACACAATACATTGAATAGCAATATTACCGTTGGTACGGCGCCATGATCTAAAAGCAGACCTGAACAATTTCTCGATATCTCGTTTATATATTTACATATTTTTTTTCATTGTATTCCGTACATTTGTTCATAGAAAACGCCTTAAATAAAAAAAGAACGTTTGGAGTAGAAATAAATCAAACTTCAAACATTAATGTCTCGAAAACCAAGCATTATATCAAAACATTTTATTCTTATTTTGTTGAGTTCTACATGGAACCATCATTAGATTTTGGTGCTATACGAACTGCTAGATTCCTTGACGAATATTTTTTTCCCATATTACCATATTGAAATCATATACTCTATGTCACTCTCACAACCGAGACTAATGACACCTCTTATGTTGAAATCAGTGCGTCCGGCTGTAGAGCGGTACAAAGAATATAATACATACATAAAAAAGCTTTACCCTCCTTCAGCTGTCGGGCAATATTAATAATAATAATAATAATTTATTTTCAGACAACACATGATCCATTTTGTTAGTAGTTAGTAATACATGGTTCTTAAAAATATTATTGTTAGTATACTATCATTTGTCATTATTACTTTAATTATTGAAGATTTATTATTAAGTTAGGTACATTAAAATGTTACATTTATTTTTATTACATTCAAATTTAACAATTAATTATAATAATGTTATAAATTCACTTACATTTTATTTTAACATTTAAATTATTTATTAAGAAAATTTACAAAATTATCATAACATTCCGTAATTGATTTTAGAATTGTAGTATCGTAATACATCGATTACTGCCAAGTATGTGTTGAACATTTATGGATAAACAAATGTCAAACACGAATATAAATTAATTCATCGAAGTAAAACACTGAAATACTAAGGGCTACTACTATAATGGACATATAAGAAAGGGTGTTTTGCCTGTGTTTTTCGTAAGGCAAAACGAACGAACCTTGTGTTGTAGGTACTGAAATTTGCATTTTGTGTTTTAGAAACTAATCGTAAGATAAAAGGGTTTGTTGTGAGTCTTCCTTAAACACACGTGTTTTATGATTTTTTCAACTCTTTAATTTTTTTATGATGAATAAAGTTTACATTATATAACAGTTAAACGTGTTTAACGTGAGTCAGCGCTTTATTAATTAAAAAAAATTGTAATTATGTATGCAATTTTTAAAAGTGTGGGAAAAGAAAATTGTTTTGTAAACCGTTTTTAATTTAGTTGCTTCATTTCATACTTCATATTCAAATAAGTGGAGTCTTCAAAATATAAGGGTATAATATAACAAAAATGTACTGATGGAAAAGAAAAGCAAGAGTGGGACACTAGTTACAATTTCTTTTGATTCACTATAAAAGATATGCAAGATTTTTATTTAATACTGTCAGTTTGCTCTTCATAGTAAAGAAATATTTCAATGCTGAAATGAGTATAATAAAATAACTAAGTAAAATATAAAATTAATTTGTAATGATTAAAATTGTTATAAATTAGTCTGATATGACTTACCAGAAGTTGGTTTTAGGTCTCAGCATGATTTTGAAATTTATTCAACAATTAATTTACTAACTATAGCCACGTATACCTCTTATTATGTATCAGTATCATTCGTTTCACTTGTTTATTAGTGTTTTGTTGGAAAACGCGGGAAAAATGCGCGGAAACGTGCGACGTTGCCGGCGACGAAGACCACACTGCTCACGGCGGCAGGCTGACCCAGGCACGCCAGACTCTGTGCCTCTTCTCATACTCCCGGGTTATTCTAGCCCAGAAGATACCTCCTAAAATTTTTATTTTCAATTAGTACAAAGCAGATGACAAGAAAATATACACTTTTAATGTCTCTTACAATGACTTTTTAGAACTTATAGTTGTTTTGTAAAACTATTTTCATTTCTAACATAAGCTATTTTTGTTGCTAGAAGCTGAAATATTCTTTCTTCTACCCATCAAATAAATTATCTCCGATGACATAATTATTTAATCCAATAAAAACGTCAAGAAACCATTTTGTTTTATTATAAATAGATAGGTATATCGTTCAAACTATAAATCTCTCTTTCAAAGAATAAACCGCAACAATGTTTCTCAATATTTTTGAAACATTTTAAAACTCTTTTTATTGTTGTTTTTTGTTGACAATAACAACTTATACATTTCAAACATAAAATAAATTTCTTTCTTAAATATATACTAAAATAAAAATAGGTTACAAGTAACATGCGTTGATTTTCATTACAACCGAGAAAGAACTAATACTTTTTTTCTAGCCACATCATTTTTTATTTCCGTAACCAATATCTTCAAGACTCTAGATCACAACAGGATACACTACAGTCGTTCGATTTATATCAATCATTAGTACATTAGAGCCAACAAGAGTATCATTCAGTGCCCCATTTCTTAACTCAGAACGAGAGCAGTACATCCAATTAATCGGAATAATCAATTCAACCCGAAAGTTTTGTTGGCTTATTGGCTTGCGGTAGCGTAAATATTGACATAAAAATTTTCAGATTTTTTTATTCGGTTGAGGAAAATATGTGAAAATTATGGTCAAAATTAATTTACGTTGTGGTGTTATAATATTTATATTAACTGTTTTATGAATATACTACTGCTGTGTATTTTTGTCGACTAACCAACTAAATAACAACGGTTATATCAATTAGGGTCCATAATGAATGTATTTAAGAATGCGGATTTATATAGCTAAAAACCCATAAAAGTGCAAAAACTTTTTCCTACGACAAAAATTAACGATCTTATGGCCGAAGTTGCAGCACGTGTTGTGACGTCACAATCGAGCTCTGAAAAATTGAAGTTGAGTTCGAATATGAGTTTCTCGGTGATTTTTACTGAAATGTTCGTACATTGTACATGCACACGAATAAAACAATACTTATACGTCATTATTTTAAATTAATTTACCCACATAAATAATAAACCAGCTGCTTGCAGTGAATGGGCACATCGCGGCTTATGGCGTTCGGACCGTGTGACGTCACACGGGTAATAAATATTGCATATATAAAATGTGCGTTTAAAAGATTGTTATAAAGTGTGTTAGTTAGTGTTATCTTAACCCGCATGTTGAGTCGTCTGATTCGGTTGCAACAAAACGTTTGATCGATTTATTACTTTATCGGCCTGGTATCAACATATCATGTGGGTGTTTGTATTTAACTATTTATATATCAACTTGAATGTGCTCGTAATTCTTAATAAAACAATGGAAAGATTCATCTATTAAGTAACACACATATTTTTTACGATCGTAAATACAGAATTAGTCCATACATATTCGATAGCTGTAGTTCTCCAAATCTAAGAAATACTCTTTAGAAGTTGTCAGATTTATTGCATTACACTAAGGCTCAGGCTGATTGATACTAAGGATTCTACGGTCCTTCCAACGCAACGATTTTAAGGCGGATAGGTCTATATGAAAACAACGAAAAGTGGGAACAAAATTTTAGCTATCTTAGTTTTCCAGATCCGCCCTCAAATCGTGGCGCCGGAATAGCCGTAGTCTCCTCTGATATTTATCAGAAAAACCGCTTGTTGTTGTTTTGTTTGAAACACAGTTTATAGTGCCGCAGTAGGCATCCTGCAAGAATAAATTAAAGTCTTTTTGTTTTTATTTTTAGATTATCTTGTACGAACATAGTTATTAAAAAAAAAATTATCCTTACACTTACCTGGCCTGAACCAAACTTTTACTATTTATTTTTACTAATCTTGTGGCCTACCGCTGCGGTAGCGAACCTGCGTTAAAAGCCACAGGTCGTGGGTTCGATTCCCGCTCAGAGCAGTTGTTTGTATTGACCATACAGGCATGTTTTCCGGTCTGGGTGTGTTTGTCCTTGTCATTGTGTATGTTTCCGGACCCCGACACAGGATATAACTATCCTAATGGGGGCCGTTGAGTATGTAGCGTTTATTTGTTTATTTATTAAATATATTATTCTTTAGGTTCGTATAAAGTATTTTCTTGAATAAATATTCTACTATATAACATATAACTTCAAAAAGTGTATTTTAAAGATTTTTTATTTATAGTAGAATAGAAAAAAAATACAAAGCATTTTTTAGATATGCAACCCAAAAAACTCTTCCGTGATAATTGAACATTAGGTATATTTATTTAATCAAGAAAATGAAAAACGTATTACGCTAAGTAGCTAATGTAGTTATGATAACAATTTATTTACATAATCATATTATTATTTAGGTATTAGAGAAAAATATGTGTAACCGCTTATCATATTATCGTGTTTTATTATACTAATATTAGTTTAATCTTTATAGTTATAATGCCCCTACAATCGATATGATTATTATTATAGTTTCTAAACATTTTCTTATTTATAAAAGTTAAAAACAAAAAATAACAAAATATTTTTATTGTTATAAAGCTAAATCTTTTAACTCCCTAACCTTCAATCGTAATAAAATATGAATTAAAAACCAAATAATAATAAAACAAAAATTTTCTTTTAAATAAATAGCAAAAATGACAGTTGATCTATATTATATTTTTCTAAAAGCAAGTAAATAATAAAACGGCTTAAGGAAATAATAATAAGCAAAGTTTTTGTGTCACTTTTCAAATTTATCTGATAATTATTAATATTTCAAAGATTGAGGATCTGGTTAGTGGTCCTCGAATAAAGAAGAATATATGTTCAAATAAATATGAAGTTTTGATACACAATGATAAAAAATACAAACAAATAATTATTATAACATTTCTATTCTATTTTGAAATGCTAATGAAATTGTAAACGTATATAACAACATTCACATTTATTCCCACTTAAATTAGATATTTTTATTGAAAATACAAAGATTTGTTTTGAACTGGATTTTCTCACGTTGAGATATTTGTAATTACGAAAACACGTGATATAACTCTTAAGCTTTGCTAGATAAATTGTTCTAATCCCACGTGCTAAGGCGCGAAATACGTAACAATCCTGACTTAGATAATAAACAGACATTAGTGAAAAATAGGACAAGTGAAAAAGAAACTATTTTTCCCGTTTCGTGAAAATTATAATATATCATTTGATGCTACTGGTTGCGACGGACATAAGTTGTTTGTGTCTGTTAATAGATTTTATTATATATGTTAGAGGAGTAAATGAGCAGAAGGCTCACCTGATATTAAGCGATTACTGCCGCCCATCAACATCTGAAGGGCGTCTTTTAGAATGCAACCTTTTTTACTCTGCAAACAAATTATTCTTAACGGGATTCCGTAAAGGTTGGCATTTTACGCTCGAAATAATTACCAAACTATACCGTCAAAACAAGACTGAATAACCATGTTTTATGTAAGCGTTTGGCCTTTACCTAATCTAGCATACACCACGAGTGCTGCTAAACAGAAGCTAATTTTGCTCTGGAACAAATTTTTTACTGTATTCAGTTATATGTTTCTTTCCTTTAAGATAAAGGTATAGTCATACGAAATTTTAGAAATTTTTAGGATGAAACATAATTGTTTTATGGGCTATCGACCTCAATTACAAAGTCAAAACTAAAATTAGGACAACATACAACCGCGTAGCGAATAAACTAGAGATTGAAAGAGAACAACCGATTCAAATTAGTTTGAAATCTTTTCAATTGGCATTATTTATAATTTTTTTTTGTGACGCCTTAACAAAATACCTTATTGTCCATATAATTATCGTCATAGAAGTGTGTGTGGCTATTTTACCTAAGACCCCACGGCTCGACAAAGGCTTCATTTCCTATTAAGAGGACAGGTGCAAAACACAAATTAAACCTTTGAAATTTTTTGTCTTGTCATATATTATCTATAATATATATGAGTGTAACATTTGCTATACGTCCATAGCCTTAGTCCGGTTTCGCAGGAGGCATGCTAAGAACTCAATATTTGCGCACTCGAAGACTATCCCGTTATCAGAACTAGTTTTTAGTAAAGTTATCATCAAAGCTAGTAGGGTAAATAACAATACGCTTTAGAAAAAAATGATGTGTTAAAAATGATTAAAAAATGAGGCTGAATAAGCTTATGAGCTCATATTATGCTGCCATAAAATATTAACACATAGGTAACAATAGGTCTGTATCCTTGGACTAAAGTGCTTTGATTTACCTTTTTGTTAGTTTGTTCGATTGCCTATACTTATAATTTTACTGGTAATAAATGTTTCTTACTACTGTTTTGTGAAACAGTAATGCTTTCATTTGAATAAAGCAATAATTAAGTGACTAAATAGCAAAAATCCTTTTACGCATTGTTGGCTGTAATTTCACCTAATAGCCCTTAAGTAATTTCGCAAATGTACAACGGTAAGCGACCTTGTCTTAATAGAAACATATTTTAGTTCGCAGAATTTAGTTAAAAACTTTGATATTACTGATGTACAAAATGTGTTTAAATAGAGAAGTTAAAAAAGATTTCTTTCTCCCTTGCTAACAGTGAAAATAAAAGTATCCATAGCATTGAAAATTTAAAAGTCTAGTAAAACACTTCGTATTGTTAAATACATATTTTTTTACTCACTTAAGTCTTGAATAGTATATAGTTTATAGATGTATCTACTCATATCATAAAAGGGTTTTTAATAAAGAGAATATTTTTTTCTGATTGTGTATAGCTGTTGGCCTTACTAACCATGACAGGGTTACCGGGCAGGAGTAGTCTAGTTCTCGGACCTGGCCGTAAAAAAATATTATGTGTCGTTTACCTTATGGGTTTTAGTAAACTTAAGACTTTCTGAATGCCCCCTTTAAAAATAGATAGACACATTTCAATTATTGAACAATTGTGTCTATTTCATAGACAGAGATTGGATTGGACGGAAATATAATTTCAACTTTAATACATTGTTAAAATAATAAATACTAAGAAATAGAAAGCATTAGCATTTCGTAATATCATAACAATATTTAATATAGTAATGACATATATCTGTTAAAGCTTTTTCCGGGCATTTTGCCAGGATTTGCTTATTTCCTTTATCTAGATTTGAGGAGATACTTTTTCGTTACAGCGTTTTTTATAAAAATATTATTATATAAGCCTCATATGGCCAAAATTGTGTAATTACAATATTTTATACGTAATAAGGAGTACAGAGTTATGATGCACAGACAAAATGTATTTTAATAGTAAATTAGTAAGCCCTTTGGGGAACAATATCATGAAAAATTTTTGATAGAAAAATATGATACTTTTAATTAAATTGTTCACAAATTGAACGTTTAATTATTTTACAGAATTTTACTACATAGACGTTAAAATACTCTAGAATACGTGTAACTTAACCAAAAACACTCCATCTCAGTCATGAATAAAATACTTATTTGTGGTAGTCTTCTCTTCCAAAAGATCTCTAACCCTAAAAATAAGAGATTATTTATAGATTTTAAGGATTGCTATAAGGTCAAAAGGTAAAAATAATAATTTTACTCACATTAATATAATTGAATTGTAATTTAAATTTGACTACAGATACATTTAAACACGACGATGTGCGAGTATATATAAACACAATACAGATATAAATATCCAAACACCTGTGCAGTTCACATTTTAAAAGCTTTATAAAATCAGTAAAGCCCTTATTAACAGTTACAGTACTAAATAATTAACCTACAGACGAAAGCAATAAAACGGCTCTTCTCTTCGAGCGTACTATCACGTAAATTCGCTCTTATTTTATAGCATGGCATATATGAACAATCAATTTGATCGCTAAACAAATATCTCATTTAGAACAAAGTGTTAATTGGAAAATGGATCAATAATCGCTATGTCCTAAATGAGAAACAAATAGCAATTTGAATGGCTTAAATAGTAATACAATAAATTAAAAATCTCGTACGAAACGCTTTGCTTCCTCGTTTCTGATACGCACCGCTAAGGTCTGGAATACCCTCCCGACCTCTGTCTTTCCCACCACCTACAGTGTAGGTACCTTCAAATCAAGAGCGAATAGGCATCTTCTAGGTAAGAGCGCTCCATCTTAGGCTGTGTTAACATTTAACATCAGGTGTTAACAACAGCCAAGCGCTGGCCTATACATTTAAAAAAAAAAAAAACAATGTGTTACAAAAATGCGCATCAAGAACCCTAAAAATTTCCCATAGCAAAGTGTTTTATATGCAGGTAACTCAATCTTTTTTATGTTAAGTCGGCAAGCAAGCATACCACCCACCTGATAGTAAGTGGTTGTCGTAGCCAATGAGCGCTTGCAATGCCATTAGTAGGTGCCACTCACGCGTTGCCAACCTCGATATATTGGTTCGTAAATCTCCTTTGCCCAGTAGTACGTTACTTCAAGGAAAGTGCCTTTAAGCATTACATTCAGGCACTTTTGTCTGAACCTACCCTCTGTGTCCACATTTACATTTTTGAGAACATCTACTTTCTCAAAGAATTGGATTTAAAATCCACGGTACTTTTTTTGTGCTATTATTTAAGAACAAAACTTATAACTTAATTCAACTAGGCAGATGCCGTCACAAGCTTGAGGATGACATGTAATCAAGGGAGTAAATTGAGTGCAAAGGCCAATATGGATTATGGCGACGAGAGCCGGAGTTTTCTGTTAATCGAAATAGCTCCATAATTTATTTTTCCAATAACACAGACTATCCTCATGAGATTAATAGCTAGAATTTATTGGACTGAATATGAATGTAATTAGCTTAATAAATAATATTTAATAACATAAAATACACAGTTATCATATTTATATGGTAAATTAAAAAAAATATTACAAATTTTGTGATGGTCTATGTTTCTTATGAAAATATTTCATAAATATTTCATATCATCTGCTATATTCATCTACAATTTTAACTCACTGAGACGCTAATAGCAGAGTGCATCCAGTGATCGGTAAACGATCGGGGGTTAAGCAACTTTAGGCACGGTCAGTCACAAGATGGGTTCTCTCCGTGCTTCGGAGGGCACGTAAAAAAGGTCAGTCCCGGCTTTCAAGTCTGAAAAGTCAAGTCAGAGGCCTACGGGCGACCTGAACAACTCTGACACTAGGTTGGCCACTAACCACTCGATAAGAAAAAAAGAACTCACAAAAATATGAGTCTAAGAACAACAGCTTAATAATCTTATAGTCATATAAAAACTATCAATACCTATCCGCTCAATCAAAAGATTTAGATATACATTAGATTATCGCATTTCCTGCAAGTAATATCAAAATATCCGTGAAAGATATAATTGTTGAAAAAATCTATATGCAGTATGCTTAAAATAAGGCTAAAGCTTAATAAAACGATTTTAATTTCTCTTACCTTTTTAGTGAACCTGAATATAATAGCAGAAACGAAATCCATTTTTCTTAACATTGAGAAATTCTTTAAAAAAATGATTAAGTGATTATAAAACCTTTTTCAAGTCACATAGTATGTGAATATATGGCAAGAATTTAATCTTCCAGAGCACATCGTGCGTTACCATCGTTACCATAAGGTGAGGAACGGGAAGACGGAAATGAAGAAAAAGGGGGAGCAGATATGGTAAGCTCAGGTAACAGTACGAATACGACTATCTCAATTAAATTCTATGAAACCACTTACTAAAAGTCTCCTTCGTATTCGTAGGATTTTTCCCGGTATTATATTTACCCAGGGTCTGCTTATTACTCGTATTGGATTGGAGGAGTTACTAGTTTTTACACAGAGCGATTGCCATCTGACCTCCACAAGTCTAAGTTAGCCCTTAGGGTAACTAACTCATTGAATAACAGCAACTTTTTAAATGATTTTTTCTAAAATATTTATAATTGTAGACTCTAAAAAGTAAAATTTTAAAACGCAAACACATTATAAGAAGAAATTACTATACTACTAGACTACAAGATATGTTTCTATATACGTTCCTCGAACAAACAAGTCTCATTCGAAGTAATCTCTTGTAAGAACTCTAATACTATCTCGATGGAACGTAGTTCCTTCGCTTTGGTGGTCTAAGCCAAAAAGCTAGAATTGGAATCCCTTCTAAGCAAGATAAAACTGATGAACTTTTCGTGGTCACATCTGTTCCAATGAGAATAGCACACATTTAAATATTATATGACCAAAAATAACTTTTTTAGATAAGTACATTTTTGGTATATAATGGGAAATGTAATTTATAGTAATCTTATCATTTCTGTTTTTATCATTTATTTGGGGAGCAGAGATAGCGATTGAGCACATTCAGGTTTATCGCAACTGATCTCAATTACTCCATAGATTTAACTTTATAGAGTACAAATACATTAATGCGATAGGTTCAGCGAGGTTAAGAAGAGATTGGTTAGAAAATAGCTTCTCGTACAACATTAACTATAATATTGTTATATAAGACAAAAATTTAAATTATTTTTGCTATATTTAAAAAAATCGCTTTTTTCAAGACATTACAAATATTCTTATTGCTTCACCAAATAAGCTCGCTAGAAGTGGGTACGACAATAGCCCTAAGCAGTCAAGATCGAACCTGCAACTCTCGTGTTAACGGCGTCAGACCTTCAACCGATAAGCTATCGAGGCCATTTATTTATTTTAAAACTAAATTTTTAAAATAAAATTCATCTATAATTTCTTGCTTTCCCAAATATCAAATACCAATAGTTTTGATGAGAATACTTCTGGAAGGAGATTACGTAAATCTCGAAATAAGTATATTTTATCACTAAATTATGGCAACTATGATTGAATCAAAATAAAAAATGAAAACTAACATTTACAATTTAGTTCATAAATAGACTATTTCAACTGCTACATTATAAACAAATATTTAAAAAATGCATTTTAGCTTTTTGATGGTTGATAACTCTATTTTGTACACCAAAATAGAGTTACCAAGGGAATTATTGGCCTTGCCGACGGGTTATGACAATGTTCTCTCGGACTTTTCTTTGATTCTCTTCTAAAAATATTTATGGACAGTATTATTCTATTAGTTTTACGAGCGATCGCCACCTAAAAAGCGATTTCGGCCCAATCAATTTAATGTCATCGGCTATTAAGCGGTCTGAATGTTTACTATAACTTATAAGGTTACCTTCTATTTCACTTTATATCTACAACTATTTTATTTCGTAGTACAAATTATTATTATTATTATTATTATAAGCTTTATTTATTCCTTTTACAGATTTTGTTTACAATATAAGATGTTGACATTATATTAAAAACTATACTTATTTGGTTTGTAGATCTAAATATGATTGTTTTACTATGTTAGTAGTTTAGCTATATGTAAGTAATGTATTTTGATGTTAGTAGTTATGCTAGTGTTATGTTAGTAGTACTTCGTACTACAAATACAGATAAAAAAATTGTCTTAATTTTAGTGTTTAATATAGCAAAGATATCCCTAGGTTGTATCCCTTGTCCTTCCATGTTGCCAAGATTGATTTAGTCACGATTTACTTTACTACATATACTAGTTTTTAGATATAATTTTGTCCTTGAGGTAAAAGTCATTGCTACGTTATTAACTCTTTAATATCGAAGTCGTACACTTGTTTACAAACTACTATATATAGCAATAAAGCATAGGGTCAGCCTGAAAACCGTAGCGTTGACAGTGTTTTTAGCAACACCAGAAGCATTATACGTACGTTTTCTGAGATGATATATGGGTAGGATGGTTCCTTTTAAGCTTCAACATTCAAGTTTAAACGAGTCATTGATAAATGTTGATTTAATATCGTAGCAACTAAAATATTTATGAACCTACACTTTAATTTTGCCTCTAAAATAATGTTTGGAAAAAAGACACCAAAAATAATTATGATAAGGTAACAGGTGTAACATTAGCAGAGCAATAATTATATTGGTGAGATTAAACAAAATTATATAGTATCTGTAATATGACTTAAATACAAAATATAGGTAACCCAAAACTTTAACGGAAGCAACAATCGAGATATTTAAACTGTAATTGCTTTTATAATTGGCATTTAATATTCAACAATTTTCTCGGATTAATAGAATTGTAATTTGATAAAGAATTTAATAGAATATTATTTATAAATAGTATATATTATAATAGTATTATAATATATAATAGTATATATACTAAAATATAAAAATGTAATACATTTTCTTATTACTATATAATATTTTATTTATAAGAATATGATAAAATATAATTTCAACAGCAGCATCAGTTCAATTCTCAACTTATTATGCATAATATTTTTTTGCTTTTGTCAGAGGCTTTGCCATTCTATAACAACGATTATTAAGAAGCCTCATTTAATGCAATATAGGAATAATTGGCTTCTCATACAAACTTTCATCTCTTATTATTCATAAAGGATTGACCTTTAAGTTTTGTTTTCCGAACAAAAAGTAGCCTATAACCGTTTCTGTGGCCCCTTTATAGATATAAGTATACCAAAATGTATCATAATCGGTTCAGTGGCTTAGCGTTGACGGCGTCATAAACAAACAAATTGACTTACGAATTTATTTATCAAACAAATTCATTTTCACAGTTAGGATTGGTATAAAATTCAATTCTATTTACGAATAAGTAACTATGTAGTTAAGTTTTAACAGAATAGCGCCGCTTAGTTACAAATATTAATTTAAATTTTTAACAATATGACATTACAAGCTTTATCTTACCCCCAAGAGATTTAGTATTTTTCCTATGTTGAGTGCTTATAATTACCAGTTACTTTGATTGTCTAGTAGCCTGAATTTTTTGTGAAAACTCATGGCGACACATGGTGATGAGATATACTTTTGGTAGACTGTACTTTTATTGCAAGAGACTGGCAAGGTAGTACCGCAGTGACAGATTTTCTTCCACAAAGCAGTTTTCACATTATTGTTTGAACCAATACCTCGTAGTTGGCAACGCGTGAGTGACACCTACAAACGAATGATATTACAAGCCTCCGTCGGATACGAAAACCACTTACCAGGGTCAAGGTATGCTTTCTTGCCAACTTACTTAGCTTGCCAAATCACATAAAAAATGTGTGGAAGATGAAAATATAATTATAATAATTGAAGCGTCAACGGCTCGACGATAGAAGGGCCGACTCCGCTTCGTTAACGCGAGAGTCGTATCCAGTCCTAGCGCGAGCTTCGAGCTTATTTGAAGGGCCAATAGAAATATTAGTAATGCTTTAAAAATGCATTGCTAATACTCTTTAAAATGAATATATATTGAAAATAGCCGTAGAGCATTTAACGCACACCCGGACGTTTCTTGATTTTAATTTCTAACTTTTAATAAATACAAGCTAGCTTCAAATTGTAAAAAGGTTTTATTTGAATATAAAAAGTTTATTATATCAGAAACACTTGGGACTGATGATTATGAATTTTACGAGAAAAGTAATATATAGCCCGGAGCAGTGATTTGAATAATTATACCCACTACATTTTTCTTTTTCTTTTTAACCAGGCAAGAAAAAAGATCTTGGGGAATAGACATCAAGAATTTTGTTGCTTTCTTATCGTAATATATAAAATTTCTTTTTGGGGTTCCGTTACCAAATTTAAAAAAAAGAAACCCTCATAATCTTGTCTCTTGGTTTGTGTTTGGCTGTGCATACCAGCTATTTCACTCTAAAACCAAATTGGATTTATCCATATGAAACTGGAAAGAAGCAGGTCTTAAGTACCGCCGCCTAAGTTACGACGCAGCGATATTGATCTGACTTAAGCGTCACAGGCTGCGAGTTCGATTCCCGATCGGAGTAGATGTTCAAGGTTCAAGTTCAAGCTTAAAAAGTAAAATTGCAAATTATTTAAAGCAAGTGGTTTAGTTTTTGAACTATGAAAATATAAAATTATTATTAGTTCCGCCTTATCTTACAATTGACGATTTGTATATCAACAATTTTATTGTGGAAAATTTTAATAATAGAGTAATAATATTTTTTTTTAATTATTAGAAGCAAATGAATAATGATTTTGTTACTTTATTTTTTTATTTTGTAAAAATACGTAAACGTCTATAGCTACATTATATATTTATAAAAAAAAACTTTTGAATACCAACACATCATATATTATATATGATGTGTTGGTATCTTGAATTTTCTAGGAACTCCAAATAATATACCGTATTGGAGCCATGCTGCATCATCTGACCGAAATCGGCGTAAAGTAACAAAGAGTTGTATTTCGTGCGATGATTAAGAGCGCCGGAGGCCCAATCTCCCACCCTCCACTGTTCCCTTTCTTTATTCCCTTCTTATCCCTTCCCACCTATTCCTTGAATTGGTAACGTGCATTGTTGGATGTATTTAATAAAGCCATCAACAGAAAACAAACTTTATTTTTATAATATCATTGTCTGACTTCTACGTAACTCCAGGTGGAAAATTGTTTTAAAATATCGTTCTGAAAATAAAAGCAAAAGTTAGATATTACTGTGACGCAAGTAAGTTATAAATAGGAAAATCTGCTAAGGCAAAACATTTTAATAAGAAGAATCTATTTTAAGGTATTTTTACGATGCCAGGAAAATACATGAACGAAGATAACAAAGAATTATTATACTCATTTGACCATTGCGGAAAAGGTGAGATATTAAACAACTACATATACGTTAAAAATACTATTATTTAATAGCCTTTTATATTTTTAACATTTTAGGTAAAATCTATGTCTTCGTTTATAAAGCTTTAGGAATTAACCATACAAAACGGAATTTTAGACAGGACATCTATTTATATGTTTTGGTAGGTACTTGAAAACCATCATGAAAATATATTAAACATACATATGTGAGCCATTACATATAGGTATACAGGTTTTTGTAATTTATAATTTTTTAGGAAATACAAAATAGCACCAAAAACTCAGTTAAAACTTTAATAGACAAATACGCTAGAGAATTGCTGTTCATAAAGCTACATACACATTAATCAATTATATAATAATTAAGTACCTTGACAAGGGTTGGCGAGGTCTTATCATATTCATTTATATGTAATCTGAAGTACATAATAAATCATAACCCACGTCTATATTCCTTTGAAATATAAATGATTAATAATGCTCTTATCTTAAATCCATTCATAAATGACATATTATAATATATAGGAGTATTTAATAAATCTAGGAAGAAGCTATAGTCCTGAACTCAAAAACTGCGAAGATTCGTATAATATAACAACAGCTAAGTATGTTTAATATAACATTGAATTTTTGACACAATTTTTCGAAATCCTACCTTTAAGGATGTGAAAGGGGTTTGAAAGATGAAACAGTTTGAATTTTTGAAACATTTTTGAAACTTGAATTTTTTTTTTAGAGAAACACGTGTTGAAACATTTTCTGAAATTCCACCCCTGAAGTTGTGAAATAAGAGTTCAGAAATCGTATTAAAATCGTTATTCACGCGGACGAAGCCGCTGGCAGAAGCTAGTTCTACTTATAAATTAAATAGGCTTCTCTTTTAATGTATCAAACTTAATTAATGAATATAATATAAATTTATATTATAATCTTGAGAGTCTTACATGTAATATAATTATGTAACAAGACACATTAGTCGCTACGATTGTACGAGAAGTTAGGAGAAGAGTAACGCTCTCTGAAATCCGAATAGAAAGTTTTTTATCCTTAAATTATGTGCTTAAAGGAATTAACGTTATTAATCTTACTTGAAAAGTTTTAATTTTCTTACTCTAAGCTTTTGAAAGGTTCTGAAAGCTACTTCAAATATTTAAAAGGCTTGTTTGCCATTTTCATTAATATATTATTATAAATATTTTAAACATCTTAAGAAACCAGGAATTACTTCAAATGTATTCATTACATCAGATGTATTCTTCAATCGAGTAATTTTATGTAATAAAACGAAATCCCTTTTCGACTGTAATTCTTATTTATTTAATCCCTTTAAATTATGGCTTACATATATATATTCCATTGACGAGGCTCAGAATAATATTGACGACATTGTAGCGCAGCGGTAACGAACCAGTCTTCATCGCGAGTTCGATTCCCGCTCGGGGCGAATGTTTGTATTGACCATAAAGGTACGTGTTCCGGTCTGGGTGTGTTTGTCCTTGTCCTTGTATGAGCTTCTGGACCCCCGACACAGGATATCACTATTCTAATGGAGGCCGTTATGTGTGTCAACAATTAATTTATTAATTATTTATATATTTCACAATGCGTGGAAACAATGTTTTATATAAAGAAAACAAACAAAGACAAAGTGTTTATCTTTGAAAAAGTTCTCAAAAAAATTGACCTTATGATTATGTATGTATATAATGTCTTGAAGTAAACAAGATGTTGTAACAAGATGAATTCCGGAGATCAAGTAGCAGCACACGTGACTAAGTTCCCACCAAACATTGTTTTATAATAACAAACCTAGTTTCTCAATTCGTTTGTTTTGAATAGAATATTCATAGGAGTGCCTATAAATCACTGAATATTAGTAATAAAAAATAAAATGAAGATCATGATGTTGATGTAATATTTACGAGCTATTCCTTTTTAAAGATATGCGTTTGCTAAAAGAACTCGAAGGAATCTGAAGCGGAGTTTGGTCACCTAAGAATAAGAATTATTTAGTAACTTTAGTCAGTCTAGAATAAAACAAAAGCTTAAATGGTCGCTTAAGGAGTAAAAACTTTAATATTTACAATGACTTATCACGTAAATAGAAGAAAGACAAGAGTTTTTAAAAAAGATATTATGTTATTAACCTCTTTTAATCGAAAGACCGGATAAACCTAAAATATTTTAAATTAAAATCAACGGCGATAGTGCCGCCTTCTTTCGCTTTGCTGATCATAAGGGCAAAACTCTGAAAGACCCTAACACGGTTTTAAATAACATCAGCAAATTGTTTAAGACAAATAAAACGAAGGTATCGCTAGTACTCATATTCCAAGACTCATCGAGCAATTCACAATTCTTAATTAGGTTCCTTAACGTAAAAACTTTGATGCAATAAGAAGAACAAAAATATTTTTGATAAAATACGAAGCTAGTTAGTTACAAGTATCTATGGGATCATAAAATAATATTAAGGGATATAAAAAAGGGTGTGTGTGCGATTCTCACACGATAGAAGTGAAATATATGTAACAAGATATAAAAATATTCACAAACACTGTTAAATAATAACACCCCACGCTGACTTCTTACTAAAAAGTTGTAATACGCAGCCGCATACATATATATGTACATACACACCGACATCTGCTCTCTTACTCTGGCTCATTAAAGCATGGCGCAAAGAGCAGAGACCGATAATATAAAAGAGTGTGTATATTTCTTTCACATTCTTCCAAAACATTTTTTCTGTTGCACGATTTCAAATCACAACGATTCTAAAGAAGCTTCACTTCAATAATATTTGGATTCATAAAATATTAAGTGGATAAAAAGTCGGACATTACTTTACTAACATGTATAATTTTAGATTCCAATCTCTTGCAATGACCACAGATAACGCTCTTGTTGAATTGAATCTGTAGTTTGTAACGTTAAACTAATAAACAGTGGGGGCATTGAGTTAATGCAAAGCCACAATTGTGTTATCATCAACTAATAAAACTGTAAACTTTGTTAGGCTTATTTTGTTTAGGTTTCACAATTTTAGTAATTGTTGAAGCCCTAAACTAGAACTCTTATTATTTTAGGTAATAAATTAATCTGGATAATGTTATTAATAATAAAAATAATACAGACAATTATACAATTAGAGATACAGATTAAGAGTAAGGTTTAGTTTATATTATTTTTGGTATAAGTTTATGGTTATTTGTAATAAAAATAAAGTTTAATTAATGGACCTACGACTATGTTAACATTCGACTTTCGTTTTTATTCCTCGTATAATTTGTACTCCAGTTTAGTATGAACCTTTTAAACGTAAACTTGAAATGTTCGTAAATGACTTAATTTAGTACGGGACAGTCCAAATTATAATGGCTCAGGTAACAGCACCCAAAAGCCATTTAATTTTATTGCGTCGTATGTACTAATTAAGTTTAGAGAAAATTCAAAAATGTACTAGTATCATGAATCAGTAAGTCATATGCAATTAAAAGTAGCCTCTTCTAAAAAATAAAGTAAGTATGTCGCAACCGCTTAATATTGAAAAGAAGTAAATATTTTGTTCCTCGGAAATAGATTGAAGCGAAGAGTACATTTGAACTCTGACAAACGCAAACCGAAGCTTATTTGCCTTCAATCATCTCCACCGCTAACAAAATATTCTTACTCTCTCACAACGAGAAGATAATAAAGTTTGCTCGGTTCGTTTACTTCAATCACAAAGTTTATATTTCAATTAATTTCACAATATAAAGTTAATGTAGTTAAAAATTATAATAAAAAAATAAAGCAACCAACTTTATCGATTATTTATGGATATGATCTGTGTTTATTTTAACATAAAAATAAACATTTGATATTTATTATTGTTATACCAACAGATCCAAACATATGGACTTAAAAGTGTAACAAATGTACTGAAATCAATTGCCTTACTCTAACGAGTACCACTATTTTAATGGTTAAAATATTTAAAAAATACGACAAACTCGTACATTATATGGACATGCGTACTTAATAATGGGCCGGTTCGACCGCGAAAGTAATACCCTCTTTGATAAAATCGGCGTAAAGTAACAGAGTGCTTGCTTTTCTTGCGATAAGTGGGAACTCTGGAGACCCAATCTTCCACCCTCTATGCTTCCTTCCTTTTTCCCTTTTGGTCCCTTCCCTCCCCTTCCTTGGGTTGGTAAAGCCAATTTGATACTTCAAGTGTTACAAGTGTTCAACTGTTCATAGGTTGAGGTGACTGCTTACCATCAGGCGGACCCTATGTTTCTCTGCAAACTGTCATGAAATAAAAAAACAATTAAAACGCATTGGGCTCTCTATTAGGTATTTAATAAAACTAAACGTTACATATCGAAACGTTTAACACATTCATAGTCCAGACATGAGACATCATTGTTAATTTGCGTAGTCATAATTCTACATTAATGAAAAATAAGGACACCAAGAACACGTAATAGCCTTCATCTTTTTTATATGTCCATTGATTATGAAAAAATGTTTCAAGCATTAAAAATTACACAATATATTGCGAATGCCAGACATATCGCATAATATATTACTTTCATTCCTGTGGTAAAATTTTTGCTCAGCCTGTGGTCAGATTTTAATCAAAGCTTTTATCATAATTTTAGTAAACATTTGGGGTTTTATTTGTAAAATGTAATCATTTATTATTTAATTGCTATTAAAATAATTAAATCCAATAACCAATCCAAGCTGACACACGGATAAGAGTAATAAAAGTGTATCCGAAAGCTATATATGGCAAAATATTGTCGTAGAAGATTAAAATATATATAATAATCCTTAAGGCAAATGTCGCCAAAATATATAGCAAAACTAGCTTCTGCCAACGGCTAAGCGCGTGTGAATAAAGATTTTAATACAAACTTTTATTTTCTTCTAATTTGAAAAGTGATGATATCCCATACAAGCTTTCATGCCTTTTTCAACCCCATAAGGGTTTACGTTTTAAAAACCTTTGAAAAAACCGGCTTTCTTGGTCCAAGGTTTTAGGCTGATATGTCAGTCGGGTCTTCACGGGTCGGGTCGGGTCTACCGTGAACTTTTAGTAACAATGCTATTGCGATACAATTCAATTCAGGTATTCAAACGATTCAGGTTTCATATGGTACCATGACGTATATAATTTCGTAAACTTACATACGAAATTAAGATAATATACAATATCATTATTATTACATATTCACCAAATGGAAAGCTTTAAGCAATTCCATAAAACAATGTGGAATCACGTTAAAGCTACTCAATAATTCACTGCTTAATGTAAATATATTATCCTATACTAATCCGTAAGGTTCGTAAATACTGATGATTTATTCTCTGTTTTAGCAAAAAGAAAGTAAATATATATTTCTGCTTCCTACATGGAGTTATAAACTATAAAACAAGATTGTTTAATTAATAAAATTTATGGAGAAGTAATGCATCGTATAAAACTAAAACCAATTTTGGATTATGTTTGTAAGCCTAAGTGGCACCAAATTGTTAAAACTATGTTAAATTTTTCTATGTAGGGATGATTAATTTTGAAATAAGCGTGCTGCGGTCCGTTGTAAAATTTATTAACTCTTAACATGGGATCATCCCAGCATGTATCTTTTGTACTATGATATAATACGCCATATTGTATTATATTATATATATTTACAAAACTGACTCTAGTTGGTCTACGAGGTGTTAGTACAAATACCGATTTGTTAATCCAGATGTTGGGCGAAGCGATTTTGGGGTTGGGGCCCATATGTAGAGCCAACTTAAAGAAGTTACCATTTATCACACTGACACAAAGTTTCTTATACTTCTCAAGTTTTATTTTTAATCTTTATTAAATGATTTGGGATTTTTATTCATACGGATAATATGCCAATGTTATCTAAACACTAATTACAAATTATCAAAAAGTTAGTCACAAACGAAAAAAAACTAATCAGTTAACATAAATCTTTTGCCATTACAGATGCTACATTTGCCAAAATGGTTTGGACCATATAATTTAATTTCATTTTTAAACTGTTCTCGTTTTATCACTTTACAAGAATTCTTACCTTTAGCTTTTTAAAAAAAAATTTATTCTTACCTTTTTAAATTTTTTAGGGAGTTTTGTCAAATAAGTATTTCCGCTTTAGACGTAGCAATATTTTAAAAATATTTATTAGTGATGGGCCGAAATTCGGTTTAGATGCCGTATGCACTATCATGATTTAAATTAATTTAAAAAAAAACACGTATGTAATAACAATGAGTGAAATAAAATAAGTCTTTAATATACTCATGGTCATTTATTTTAAATCACAACATTTTTATATGTAATAAACCTTAACTGGTATGCGATAAATTAAATTTGTTCTTCTTAATTACAATTAGTTTACCAGTCTTAAAAAAATCTAAAATAAACTTTGCATTCTTCTAACTAACCTCTTAATTACAATTTGTAAATTAAATTTAAAAAAAATACTACATACCGAAGTTCGGCTGCACTTCGGCCGAATTTTTCATTTTTACCGAATGTTAGTATTCGGTTCAAACCACATTCGGCCCATCACTAATATTTATACTTTATCAATCCTGCTTTGCTTTGTAGTTGTAAAAATACTACTATAGTTGTTCTAGCGAACAAATTAATAAAACAATTTTTAAAAAGTTTGAAAATGTCATTTCCTAATTATTCTAAGGTACGGCAGGCAGTTTAACAAATTTAATCAAGAATAATTGTTTTTGGTATAATACCAAAGTATACGAGATTTAAAGTTTTGATACAAAATTTTATTTCTCCAAGCTCCTTTAGAGAGATTCTTTAGAAATCTAAAACTGATCTCGGTTTAGAATGAAAATAAAATTGCTTTATGGTTTTGCGAGTTATTCGGAGCGTCTCGGATCGGATTTATTACATAAAAATATATATTGCTGAAAAAATACTCATTGTAAATCTCTCACATATGGCTTAATATTATACATATTCATCTATATGTTTAGTGGCGTGGTAGTAGTGGGTCTGCCGTTAGTCTCGACAGGTGCGGGTTCCCGCTAGGGGCAGATGTTTGTATTGATCTTATAAATATCTGTTTCGGTCTCGTTGTTTGTCTTTTTGGGTCTTCCCACCGTACCTCGGAGAGAACAGAGGATAAGGGTAATAAGCAGACCCTGGGCAAATACTCGAAAAAGAATGTAGTAACGAAGAAGATGTAGTATTATTATAGTATAATAATAGTTTTTTTTAATCACATGTGGTGCCAAACAAGGTTACTGCCCGTTCGGTGGTAAGCGATCACCGTAACCTAATAAGGCGGCCTAATAGAGAGCTTAGACTTTAACCGAAAGTTGCGGCAAGGTCATAGGCAAGCACCTCTGAGTTTTCAGAAATTTGTGTTACGATAAATCGTAGAAGAATTCTATTCTATTATATTTTACAATCTTCGTCAGGTCGGTGGAACTCGAGCTTAAATGCCCGCCAGGTTACCTACCACCGCACGTTGGTGAAAAACCCGTAAAAGTGTTTGCTCTTCACGTTTCGAGATCAGCAAACGTATAACCAGTTGCATCTTGCGGGTAGGCAAGGTAAGGGCGGCTATATGTCTGAAAAACAAACGGCAAAAATACATCGATATCATGTGGAGAACTAGGGCTTTAAGGGTGGGACGAGCCTACCCATTTATATTCCAAACAGCAAGACTATTAATATTCTATATGACTCATATGAATAATTTGAAGCTATAAATTTTGCAGCAGAATAACCCATAAACACATTACACACAAACAATCATTATCGTTATTTAGTGATAATATCCGTACTCTGAATAGCTAACAGAATTCAAAACAAGAAAAATATTCAAAACGGTTATAAGTGTAAATATTTATGTTCTGGAAATGGAGTATATGTAAGCATGCATTCCAACACGTCTACAATAATAGCTAACACTGAGAGAGTGTATTCTGATAAAAATGAAAATAAGAATAGAATGCGTATTCTTCGAAGTCTTCTTTATGTGTGTGTGTGTTATCGTATTAATGAAAATGATTGTATAAAATAATTTTTGATAACTTGTTTTATATTAAACTGCTTTATAAAAGGTTTTTTGAATTTTACCATCAGCAGTTATCAAAAATCGAAAAAAATCAAGATTATTTGGCGTTTGATTCTGAGTATTTACATTCTTTATCTTTAAAGTTTTTCACAAGAACATTACGAAACTTTAGTTCGAACTAATCTCTAATCCATTTTGAAAGATGAAATAAGACACTACAAAAATACGCAAATTTTTACGCAAACGATAATAAACTTCATTCGTGTTGAATTTTATTACAAAATTAATCAAAATTATATTATGTTTCCGTTTATGATCTTCACGTAAATGTAATTTGAATTCGCATGATGCTATTCATTTATTCCATTATTACCAACAGAGTAACAACGTATATTAGCAACTAAAAGCAATTAACTTCATCGTTATTAATCATCATCAAATATGTCGAGAATATGTCACCTTAATTTCTCAAATATATTACTTACTAACTAACATTATAATTATTAATTTCGACGCTAGTAACTGGTTCATTTCACTCATTCATTACAATAAATCCAAGAATTTCTATACATTGTTTTTGCATCTTTCCCTGCTTATGTTCTTGTTTTCGGGGTTTGTTGAGTATCCCAAGGGTGCCAATGGAACCCTATTACAAGTATCTGCTGTTCGTCCGTCCGTCCGTCCGTCCGTTTGTTTATCTTTCAAAGGGCTGTATATCACGAAGCGTAATAAGTTCCAATTTTCACAGAATCCGTTTTCTGTTGCCATTCTAAATACGTCACATATATAAGATAAACACATATATAAGATAAAAACAAATTCTAAATACGTCACATATATAAGATCGTTGATATTTTTGTAATCTTTTGCTGTAGTTTATGAACTGCAATAGATACATAATTTTTTAATTTAATATTATTATTCTACGGTGATACGACACACTCGTGGTTTTCCTTACATTCATACATTCCTACTACATACATCTGATCACGAATAACTTTAATGTAAATAACATTAGTAATATGATATATTTACGCAACTATACAAATTTTACGATATTATTATTTGGCTTGATTCCAATAGAAATAATATCCGTCCCTTATCTTTCAATTTTTTTATTATTTTGTTTCTGACTACGATGTGGCGCAGCGGTAGCGACCTGCCTTAAACGTCCCAGGTCGTCGATTCCCGCTCGGAGTATAATATGTTTGTATTGACCATGCAAGCATATTTTCCGGTCTGGGTCTATTTGTCGTTGTCTTTGTATGTGTTTCCGAACCCGCGAAACAGGATATCACTATCATAATGGGGGCCATTGCGTATGCAGCGTTTATTTATTTCAATGAAAGCTAAAAAGTGATACATTTATTTATATAATATAATTGTAATTTAAATAAAACTATGCAATTCATTTAAAATTCGTATGTGTGAACTAACGTAATCAAGTACTATCTAAATATCAACTTGAGACTTTTCCCACTCACGAAGAAATTTCTATATATTTTTTTTAATTTAAGTAACAGCTATTATTAATATAGACAACTGAATAAGAAACTCTAAGTTCTATATAAAAAAAATTAAAGCACTCTCACAAACTCCAAGGTGCTTGCCTGGATTTGAATCGGCGACTATCGATTAAAGTGTACGTTTTCTATCCTTTATTCCATGTCGACCCTAAAATTACAACATGTAAAACTGTACAAAATTATGTATTTGTATTTCAGTGAATGACATAGGCTATATATTTTATACCCGTGCGAAGCCGGAGCGGGCCGCTAGTTACTTATTATTAAACGCTTCTATGTATATTATTTTTGTGCTGTGAAAAGCATAGCCCTTTAAAATATGACGACTAATGGCGGATTTAATTAAAGAGACATGAAATTAAAATTTAATATAGTTTTACAAAGTAAACGTTTATTTTTATTGAACCTCAAATCAGTAAAATAAGAGACAGCTAGCGTCACCTGTACGTGGTTTTTGTAACTACGAATCACATAAATAACGCCCTCTCGTAAATATCTTGTAAACTAAACCATTATTGTGTAACAACATGAAATGAAACTCGAACACTACTTATATTTTAGGTTGACAAATCACACACGCGTCATAAAACCGATTCCATTATCAGGAGGCACGGAAGTGCCTCCACCAAGTCGAGAAATGCCGTAACGTCGTTTATCGAAGCAAATCACGACACTTTTGGCCTTCTGTAACTTTGCGGTTATCATTAAAATTAAAAGGGACAAACTTAAAATTTTGAATTTAGTTAGCATTTGTCCTATCGAGAAGAAAATAATGAAGAATTTAAAAAAGGGGACATACGACATGAGAGCCAATAACAAAATATAAGATGTAAAATCCAAGTGTCGCAACGCAGGGTTTCTACTATATAAAGTTGTTGTTGTTGTATACAATCCATGTAAAACCATGACAGAAACTTGTCAGTTGTACGATATATTCTACTTATTAAAACTTTAGTATCGTGTAAATGCCAAGTTACAGTCATAGTTTTACGTGAGATTCCACAACTTTTTGTAGTTGAATAACTGTGTTGCAAGACTCTTGATAACAATTTCTACGGTATGAAATGTCCGTTTAATTTCCACCGATTTTTCATATTCGAACGATTTTTTGTAATTTTCGTTAGAGACAATAGACTAAATATTCTAAGTTCTTGTTTAAAACCTTTCGCTATATGTATAGGATGATAAGCTGATACTATAGGTTATAATGATATTGTATACGCAATAGCAGCACGACATAAGAGGGTCAGAGAGAAAGAGGATTAGGAAAAGGAAGGGGATATAGAGGGTAAGGTTCGAAACATGAATACTGCTACTTCGCGATCAGCATACAAAATTTTCTGCATTTTTATTCGAAACGTGTAACTATTAACTTTCATGTCTGCTCTTCTCGGTAGAATCAACTTCCGTTACCACCGGGTAGCGATTTAAGAGTACTTTTAAAAGTCGAGCAGGCAGTGTCACCAAATAATATAATTGATGAAAGTATATTTATAAGGTCACTGCCACAATAGTAGCAATCCTACTTTCATCACCGGGTTTCAATGATTCAATTTCCACTAGTAATAGATTCCGTGACCTTATTACGAAGTTGGTCTTGATAGAAAATGGTTCTAGAATCGATAACTTAACTAAAGAGTAAATGTATCCTGCATTTTGTGAACGTTTAATATTGTAAGTGCATTATTAACTTTATTTCTTAATTATCACACATCAGGTTCTTAACGAGTTTATCGCGTGATTAAGTCTTATGATTTATACGTATTTCTTAAACGGCCCTTTAGAACTACTTTATCGTTTTGTTAAATCTACTGGTAGAATGTCATTTTAAATGTACTTTATTTGCTGTACATTTTTGTTGCATAGATATGGTTCCGTTCCGATGGTTCCGAGATACGGTGATATAGAACGTGACTTCTCAAAGTTTGAGAAATAATTACCTGTGTGATTATGGTTATTAGGCTATTCTTCAACAATTATAATAATTTTATTAACTGTCCAATAAATAAATAATATTCTGACGTGTGTCATGTCTTAGAATTGGAGGAAACAATCTACAATTACAGAAAGAGTGTATACTGTATAACCATCTTCTTATTATTGACTTTCTCATGAAACCGGTTTAAGGTACATCCTACATGGTTTCAAAGTCTATAACGGGTATAAAAAATCTTTAAGCATTATATATAATATATAAAATAATGAATTCATATGACAGAAATTTAAGTAATGGTAAGTACAATGCAATAATTAATCACTAACTAGGTACAAACAATATAAACAAAAAAATATGCATGAACGTTGCCGGTATCAGCCAGTGTCAATAGATCCGCTCGAGACCAGCGAATGGTCACGTTTTATGGATTATTTAACGCTTCCTATTAAAACACCTATATTGTTATGTCCTGACCGATTACAATTTAAGATAAAGAAATGTCTATACATATTATGTTTAAATGCTTTGGTAACTAGTTCTTCTTAAATATTTTACAACATAACAATTCGTTTCATTATTAAAAATAAAAAGCGTGACGTGTGAGTGATTTAGTGATGACATAATGATTTACGTTAGTAAATAATTATGTCATGACTAAATGACACAGTCTTGAGGCAGTATCAGACTAGATTTTTTTAGCGTATGTGGTCGTTTCTGCATAATCATTTTCTTAAACGCGTGCTTAATTTCACGCTTCAAGAAGCTGAACATGCATGAACCGATTGTGGGTGGCTAGTTTCAGTACGCACTTCAAAAACGAACTTATACGTAGTAATAAAGCAACCCATTCAAATAGTACTATAAAATGTCTTACATTTATTACAATTTTTTTCTTGAAAATCGATAATGAGGAAAAATATAAAATTTTATGTATATTATATTTGTTATCGCTATCTCGTATTATAGCAGAAAACAAAAAAGAAGCAAGAAAACTGTTGAGATATTACTGTGTCAGAGAAATCCTACTAAAAGACTTTCCTCTCAATGTTATATCGCTGAGCAAATTTACTTAGGAGAAACTTAGGCATTCCCTTTAATACATAATGTTAAAAATACTGTCACAGCTAGTTCAGAGTAGATTACTTTTCAGTTTAAAATACTGTAACAAAAAAAAAGCAATTTAAAAACAACACTTTCAAATTAAAAAAACAAGACTGTGAAACATCTCCAGTCGATAAAACTTTTGGAGATGAGCGTATTCAAATCTCTAAAAGCTCTTTTGTTGAATTTCTCCAAAATTCCAAACTTTCAGAATCTTTTAAATCGGAGTTAGTTAAATTTTGCACTGTCACTTTGTTACGAATTCTTAAGATTGGCCTCATTAGACACGGTTACGTAGCTTTAATTTAATTTCTATATATTAGTTGTCATTTTTTAACTTCCTACGCAACAACGATGGGATGTTGGAAGTTTGATGTGTGCGTATGCTTGTGGCATCGTAGCTCCCGAACGTATGAACCGATTTCGATGCGGTTTTGTTTGAAAGTAGATGTGATTGAAATGGTTCTTAGTTTCAATTTATGATTTGTATAATTTAAAAGTGTATTATGAAGATCTGTTCAGGCGTTTCAAGGTCGTGGTTTCTTTTTTGTTAGTTTCAATAAGGATCTTAGGCACGTAATGGGTATTTATGATTGTATGATCGGTATACATGTTTAATTTTTTTATCTTAGGAATTACTTAAATTTCTATTATAGTAAAGACGTCCATTATAAAATAAACAATTTTAATTTCTTTGTATTTGTAAGTAAGGGATATACGGGAATGAAGAGGTAGACCGCCTTGCAAAGGAAGCTATCACAGATGGGACACATTTACAATGGTTGCCTTATTTTAGGGATCTCATATCTGTGGTTCGTATTAAGTGTTTTGATATGTGGAGCGAATATTTTGACATCAGATCAAGAAGTAAAGGAATCTGGTACAGAACTATACAGCCCAACCTTTTCCGCTCCGCCTGGTTCGCAGGTGTTTCAAACATGCACAGAGCTGATTTTGTTACAGCTTTCCGCCTCCGTTCTGGACACATTCCCTTGAATTGCTTTGCACATTTGGTGGGAAAAGTGGAATTGCCTTTTTGTTTAGAGTGTAGTATCGAATATAGACGTAACAGAATAGAGGACGTGATACACATTTTAGCGGAATGTGTCCGGAACGAGCCGGAAAGATGCTTATTTTTATTAAAATTTAATTATAACAAATATGATATAGGACTGTATAATAGTATTCTGGCTGCTCCATCATCGCGAGCAGCCAGAATGCTATATAAATTTGTTAAGTTAGGTATAAGTCGCAAATTATAAGTTGTTATTAGTTAGTTTACCTCGAGGGTGGCATTATTTTATATAGACAAAACCCTCTATAATAAATAAATTATTTTAAAAAAAAAAGTAAGCTTAACTGATTTGTTAGCGCCGTGTTAGCGCACAATTCATACGGTTGTGTTTAATTCGATAAATGAGGCTCCAAGACTGAGGTGTTGGTGACACAAATGGTGAGCCATTTCTAATTCTGTTCCTTTTCTTCTTCCTTCTCCTTTTTCTTGCATTGCAACACGCATATAGTCCTATGCTACGATAAGCTCTTACCATCAAACGCGCCGTACGTTTGTTTTTCCATAGTCGTATAAAAAAAGCTAGTAAAACATAGCGTTTTACTTATTAACATTTTGATAATAGTTCCATATATTGAATTCTCCCATATCATATGTAATGTTAAAGAAATCTGCTAAGTTGTTTACAATCTATACTAACATTATAAGGAAGAAAGATTTGTTTTTTTGTTTCTTTGCATTGAATAGGCTCCGAAACTACAGAACCAATTTGATAAATTCTATCACTGTTGGGAATCAACACTATCCCTGGGTGACATAGGCTATATTGCTCACTGGGGTAGTCACTGAGGTACGGGCCCTACGGGTGGAGAGCCACTGTAAAATGAAGTGCCACGTATTATAATTTTTAATTTTGAAATTTCAGTAATTCCCGTGCGAAGCCGGGGCGAGCTGCTTGTTTTTAATAAAGCAATCATCTTAAAAAAGGCTAACGAATTAAATAGCAATCAAGGCATACGAGTATAATGAAACATAATTCATATCGATTTATCCAATTAAACGAAGTGACGGGTGAGAGAAATTGTATTTCGAGCGTGTTGTTTATTGAGAGTAAGGGATATTGAGTACAACTAGGCAAGTGGTTGATGGGGATGACTGTTTTATTTACCTATAAAGATATAAATATACAAAGTACAATTTGAAGTTATAGATCATATACAAGGTTATTTAAGAACAAATATGCCATAAATCTCATTATAGCTTAGATTATCGACACAGACATGATTTTCTACTCCATAGCTTGAATATTGTGGTCAGTAATTAGGAAGTTAAAGCGAAAAAAACGTTTTACTGCCGAGCCATAAAGCATCGTGAAGTTGCTGTGCATTCATCAAATCTGTAACAGATTCAGATGGATGAGAATCCACGTGGTTGATTTTTGTATCTGCTGTAATAATTTTATCAAACACTTTCCATGGTCCCTCGAAAAAACGGCAGCATGACAGATACGACGGATGTCAAAAGCCGACAGGTTTACTTTATATAAAATAGTACAACCTCTTCCGTTTATATTGTATCTGGCATTTAATAAATCAAACAGACCCGTACATATCACTACACAGTATAAAACAAAGTCGCTTTTTCTGTCCCTATATCCCTATGTATGCTTTAATCTTTAAAACTACGCAACGGATTTTGATGTGGTTTTTTAATAGATAGAGTGATTGAAGAGGAAGTTTTATATGCATAATAACATCCATTAAATAGTGGAGAAATACTGTTACTTTTGAGGTTTCTAATGTGATATCATAAATAATCGTGTGGGCCACGGTCAGTAATGAATAAATCAAAACTACTGGACCTATTTTAATCATTTTTTCAGTGAATGACTTAGGCTATATATTTTACACCCGTGCGAAGCCGGAGCGGGCCGCCAGTTATATATAAATAGCTATTGATGATTTTTCTTATCCATTTTTTATCCTGACCTACTTTTGAGCACCCTTGAAAATTGATTCATTACCGGCCCGATGTTTAAAATAAACTCCCATAAAAGGAAATTTTTGTACATTGAAAACATTATATATGAAGCAAATAATATAAATATATATTTGATTTGTTTTGAATTTCACCTATTATTTTTAAATGCGGCATACTAACAATAAAATTAAACTATCTTGTCATTATACACTAGATACCTACAAGCATTATCTCTAAGCTGAAATTCAGTGTGGCAGCACCCACATTTAAAAAACACAACTCACGTTTTCGATTCATAATGAATTGTTGGATTTTATCGCTTCTCGTTGCCGTTAACCTATACTTCACTGCAGAACATACATGTAGGTCTCTTCGAAACGACACCGTTGGGAACAATATGTGCCCTCTGCGTCTAGCGCTTGAACATAATTAAAAAACGTTATCCGAAAGCATTGACAGAAAAACGCTCGCATTTTTTGATGTTTTGGGTTTTGGTGGCAAAGACCACCTTGTTTGGTGACATGGGGTGACATGGGATTTTTTGGCTAGGGGTGGCAAATGAGGGTTTGACAAGCGGTGAGATATGAACTAAAATTGATGGTGCAAAATGAAAGTGGGAAATAAAATTAAGAATATCAAGAGTTATTTCAATTCAGTTGATTTTACCATCAAAGGTGTAAGCCAGGACTCGGTTGTCTACCCTAAAACCACAAATAGGTTCACTTCAGTAAGTAACGCCTTGGAAGTTTCTTTCAACTGTCAAAACTACATATTTCAATCTGTAAGCCGTTTTAAACCAAAGAAATCTTTACACAGCTTAAATAGTTGTCTATAGTCCACATGGAAGTACCATCCTTTTCTTCTTCCTAGAATTATTCCCGGTGTTTCCCAAGGCCTGCTTGGTGCTCTTATCTGAATATGACAGGCTAGTAGTTATTATACCACCTATACATATAAACTAATTCATAAATCGTTGTCTTGTTTATAATTACATAAAATTTATAACCAATATTTTTAAAAGCTAAGATGCATTTTTTCAAGACAATACCATCTATATTCTTACTAAAAACAACGTTGGTCTATTCATTTTATATTTAATTTTGTTTAGTCTATCTCGAATAAAGAGAAACAACTACGCTAATTAAACGGACATATTAATAGGTCAGTGTTAGATAAATATTTTCGTATACTGATGAAATCGAAATTTTTGTCTTATCTTTAATAAAAAGCCTCAATAGCTCAACGGTAGAAGGGCCGACTTCGCCCCGTTAACGCGAGAGTCGAGGGTTCGATCCTGACCCCTTTGGGCTATTGTCGTACCCACTCCTAGCGCAAGCTTCTAGCTTATTTGGAGGGCAACAGGAATATTAGTAATGCCTTGAAAAAGCATTGCTAATATTCTTTAAAAAAAAAAATTACTTATCCATCGTCAATCTATAATAACAACATAGGCTTATTGAGGCTTAAGATTTGTTAGAGAACAGTAATACTGTAAAACTGTTTCTATCGAACTGATCGCATCGCGCTCTAAAAATATAATTTCACACTTGTATTTAGAATTGTTTTCAAAATCGCCGAGCAAACGTCCATATGATTGATAAGCTCGTTACTAGATTGACACACGCATCACTAATGGCGGCCCAAAACAACGAAAAAAATATATTTTAGCAATATTTTATCTATTGGTTCGTAAAAATTACTACTATAAATAAACAATTTTTTTTTATATCTTAAAGTAAATAATGTTCCATAAGAAACATCTATTTGAAGTGAAAATTTTACTAATAAATACTTTTGTCATATTTGTTTAATCCAGGTAACAATTTTCGAGACAAATGTCATCAAAATCGGTTAGGCTGCTTGTGCGTGTTTGAGTAACAAACATCCCAACATACAAAGTAACATTATATTATATGTAAGGAGTAGGATAAATATGTTAAACACAACCCTGTGACATATTATACATTTCACCTCGTCTAATAAATTGTCCTGTAGCATCGTATCCAAGCCACTTCGGTGCCTCGTTGTGAAGCGAAGCTTAACCGCTGTGCCAGCTTTTGGGTCAGCCAAAGCACAAAATAAATTGTTCGTTTTACACCCGAGGTTTGGGTCAGTCAATATATGATAGTGATTAAATTTACCCATTGCTACACTTTCGAATCGTCCTTCTAACGATAAGTAAATCCTCGACATAATAAAATCAATCTTCAAAATTATTTTCCCACATTATATAAACTTTTGACACACAAGAGATTGCTCACGAATTAAAATATAAATTCAAATTCTGGGTAACATAAAAAACCAATAATGACCGATGATGAATTGACGTCTGTGTACAGACGCAGTAAAAATTAGATAAATCCTTATAAAATTAAATTATCTTTATTAAAGGCGGTTTTCTCGTCTTGTGTTTAGATAGTTTTCGTCCGTAATAATTTTTCAATCTTCAATTATGTAGCAATTAAGCTTATAATCTTGTTTCCAATCGTGTCATACTTAGTAAATAAATAAAATTAAATTTAAAATTAGTAAAAACGAAATTTTATATAAATTATTACGATATTATATGGATATTATTAAAAGAATTATAATACTAAAAAAGGCTTGAAAAGAGGTGTAGGACAAAAAAATAGAACGGTTAAAAGGGGTTCACAACACAATATTAGGGTACTGCTGCTTAACGGCAATGTTGTGTGTGAGTGTGTGATGATGTAAGCCATTCTTGCCCAGCTGAGGCAGCCCATTCATGTAAAAAACAGATAAGCCGTCAATAGGTTAGAAATGGGATATATGTATCCTACTAATATAATGAATGTTAAAGTTTGTATGTTTGTTACTCAATCATGCAAAACCGGATTTCAATTAAATTTAGCATAGATTATTTGTTGATTTGTTTCCTAAATTAAAATATAGGATACTTTTTATTTGGAAAAATATTAGGTTACCGTAAGTTTGTTAAAACATGCTATAAGACGTATTCAAGTGAATTTTTTTATAGATGAGTCTTATGGAACATTATTTATTCTTTCTTGACACAATTCGAAGGTCATCGCGGACGAAGTCGTGACTAGTTGCTAGTTGTAAAATAATTCTAAAATATATCTTAATCTTAAAAAAATTCGGGACAAATAAAAAGCTTTATATGACCTTGTAGACATGTTTTCTTATTCATATAACAAGGGGAGAATACATAACGGATGTAACAAAACGACATGGCTCGTTTTCTGTGTCTTTATTGCAAACGATTTTTACGTGACTTGCTTGGGGATTATGGTAACGTCAATACATCAATCGCGTTGTTTTTTTTTATAATCCGCCATAATAGTAAAAATGTTTACTGACCTTTATTTAGACTCCGCTAGATTAAATATTACTTTTTGGTAAAGCTTTGTGTTGGTCTGTTAAATTTTTTGTTATTGTTCTTTATTCATTTGTTTCAATAAATAATGATAAATGGAAATGTTAAATAGCTTTCAACTTTAAAAACATTAAAATATTTTGAAAAATACGTGAATAGTTTTCTTATAGACAATGTATTCATTTTTTTTTTGTAATTTCAGACGTAAGTTAATGTTTAATAATTTTTATAAAACTTTATTTACAACCACTATTACAAAATTTACAATTCAATACATATAATATAGTTATATTATCAAATAATTACAAGTATTGAAATCATGTCCACGGGAAATGGTGGCAAAAATGCTAGCTGCATTTCCCTGCTGAATTGCAATTCCGTTTTTTGGGCGAAAAATGAACCAGCCCTACTGTCACCTATGGAGGCAATGAGTCGGGTTGTAATATATTTTGGACATAGTTTTACACCAACGCCACTGATAGAATTTAGCTTTTAGGTATACAAAAAAATTATAAATTTTTAAATCCATAACAAGTAGCTTTTTTTCTTTTTAATATGAAGATTAATTATGACTAAGACTAACTATTTCTATTAGTTGTCAAGAAATATATTTGAATCGATAAAAGAAAAATATAATTCAATATCATTTTCAAAACGAGCAACATAAAAACACCATATATAACCCCAAGACGTATCTCTCTGCAACGAGATTATCCAATATTTATGATTCACTTGAGAATTCTCGTCTTCATAACACAATGTTTACTGTCAAACTTTTTCTGGAATGTGAGATTATTTATTAGGTCATAAATTAAATTGAGATATGTGAAAAAATTAAAAGATCAACTCATTTGTTCTTTCCAAAGAAAGTAAAATATTAAATTGTAAATTGTAATGTTGTTAGTACTTATCATCATCATCATTATTTCAGCTAAAAGACGTACATTGCTGAACATAGGCCTCCCCCAAAGACTGCCACAATGACCGGTCCTGCGCCACCCGCATCGAGCGGACTCCCGCGACCTTTACCAGATCATCGGTCCACCTTGTGGACGACCTGCCTACGCTGCGCCTTTCGGTACGTGGTCGCCATCGAGAACCTTTCCGCCCCAACAGCCATCGGTTCTACGAGCAATGTGCCCTGCCCTGCCCTGCGGGCTATATTGGTGACTTTGGTTCTACTGCGGATGACATCATTTCTGATGCGATCACGCAGAGAGACTCCTAACATAGCCCTTTCCATTGCCCTTTGAGTGGCTTTGAGTCTTCTTATGAGGCCCATAGTAAGCGGCCACGTTTCGGTTCCGTATGTAATCACTGGTAACATATACTGGTCAAAGACTTTCGTCTTGAGACACTGCGAAATGTTGGACGAAAAGATGTGCCGTAGCTTCCCGAACGCTGCCCAACTGAGTCGGATTCGACGATTAAACTCTTTCTCGAAGTTGGACCTACCTAACTGGATAGTAAAGTTTCCAATTGTAACGGGAGTTGGTGCTACCTGGGAATTTGACATGATCTTCGTCTTATCCATGTTCATCCTTAGATCAATTCGCTGGGAAGCTTTACTGAGGTCATTGACCATCGTACTCAAGTCCTCCATGGTCTCAGCCAAGACCATATTATCATCAGCAAACCGAAAATTAGTGATGTATTCGCCGTTTATACTGATGCCTAGGTTTCTCCAGTCAGGAGTCTTGAAAACATCCTTCAGTGCAGCGGTAAATAGCTTAGGAGAAATATCATCTCCTTGCCTCACTCCCCGCTGTAATGGAATAGGTTTCGAGCTCTGGTCCTGTAGTCCGAATGACATGGTGGCGTTCTCGTACAAGAACTTCAGCAATTCTATATAGCGGTAGTCTACTTGGCGCCTTGGAGAGATTGTTAGTATTTTATTCTAAAATACTTAACAATACAACATTGAAGATTAATTGCATAAAGCATTTGAGAGAAGATAGGAGGCAGTAAAAGACGATGACCATGGCAAACCCTATGGTTTGGGCCTCAAGCGCTCACATATGTACATAAACCACACCCAACAGTACGAGTACAGTTGTTACTGCACGTCAAAATTCTATGGCAGAATAGTCTGAACTCCTCGATCGAGCCCACCCTTTCATGTGACATTCAACCACTCAAGTCCAACTTCAAATTGCATACAGGCATTTTTTCGAAACAAACTCATTCTAACTTTCGATTTATACGCATGTGTACCGATACTTTAAACTAACTAGTTCTTAAAAATATCTTGAAGTCGAACCCTTTGTGTAACAAGATAAGGGAAAATTAATGAGCGCCATTATTATAACAGTTAGTGAACTTTTAATGGTGTGATATTAATTATGTTCCTCTGTTTATTGCGTAAGTCTATCATTTCTTGCAAACATTAAAAATGAGACAAAAACAAAAACTGAGCCTTTTCGATTTTTAATAAAGTTAATGATGTAATAATTAAGTGCTACGTGATGAGCTTTTTAATATTACGTAATATATATCATTCAATTCAGCGTTCAAACGAAATAATTTAGTTTATTTTCTCTATAAATCGTACTCCCACTAAAATAATAAATGTAAAAGTTTGTATGTGTAGATATTTGTTACACAATCACGCAAGAGGCTGTATGGATTTGGCTGAAATTTGCCACAAAAATTTATATATTTATATATTTAAATGGGATACCCGCTTGGAACTTGGTTACTCGTTGGTTGTTATTTAAAGTGGTTGATCGAAGACGGATATGCGTGGCCGACAGAGCCATCCAGTAGTGCGTATTCAGCAGTCCGAAGTAGGTCAAACATTGTTGCTAGGCGACGACACAACTATTAAGCCGGTCAGCAAAAAGATTTTACAATGCAAGGAACTACCGATAACCTAATCCAGTGTTCTTTGTATCTATCATGCAATTAACAACTGGTCTAGCGCATGCCTTAAAATACTAACGTTAATAAATATACAATAAAGTTAATTATTGAGAATTGCGTGTTATAATCTGCGCCCGTTATTGATGATTAATTTATTCTCAAAGTTGAAAAAAGTTGATTGTTTCAAGTGAAATGCACCCGATGGGAGCAGACACACGCTTAGACACGTTAAACTTATAACATCTTTTACTTTACTTTTGAATGCTTAATTTAAAAGCTTTTTTAACATGTTAAATACAAAAAAAATGGGTATAATAAAAATATAAATATAATGAAAAGTGTTATATTTGTATAACAGAAGCAGTAGCCCAAAAATATAAGAATATGAAGTTAATGTTCCGTGTAAAGAAAAAAATGGAGCGAGAAGAATTGTCGTCCATTAAAATTATGCTTAATCTTTCTCAAACATCTTCTTCACCTTGAACTGTCATCTAAGATGATAATATTATATTTTACGAAATGTTCGCCTGTTATTAAAAGCCATTTACATAAAAAATGTAGCAAAGGCTTAGTTACTTCCACAGTAACAGAATAAAAACAAAATATTAAAGATTTATATTGGCTATGATCAATCTATAAAAGTTATATAAAACTAGGTTTAAATAAATTAAACTTTTCCTTCCGAGGATCCTGGCATATGTTGATTGCTATCTTACTACCGTAAGGGTAAACCGATTACCTATGGGATGTAACAATATTATCTATCAAGATTTGATGATTATTATCTGATTTTATGTGACACCTAAACGTAGTCTCCAAAGCACGGTGAGGTAACCCTCAACGATAATAACCAAGCCGAAACCGATGTATTTATGTTTACAACTGATTCCTCTGAGCCAAAATATAACCTAAATCTTTCTTTTTTAAAGAAAGAGTTACTTCTGCTTCATCAGACAGTTATTCAGCTTCATATAAGTTTAGCAAATTAAATTTAATCACGATAGTCAAAAAATAATAACAATAAATAACTAACGATATATAACTAAAATAAACTGTGTACATATAAAGTGCAAATGCAATTTGTTAAAAATTTATTAAAAATAGTAGAAAAATATATCCTAAGAAATCCTCAGATACAATGTATCCTAATACTCAAAATAACCTTATAGTATTCTGATTGACACTCAACAAAGCTTTGATTGAGTGCAGAGCTAACGAGTAAAAAATGCAAAATACTTTTGTTTTTCTGACAAAGCGTGGCTCATACATACGATTCGTTTCAGATTTTTTATGAAAGGGTATTTCGAATTCTGATTTTTCGTTTTGGTATTTTTAAACAAAATCTGTAAAACAGTTACAGAGTCAAAATTCCTATCCTACAATTTTTTGGAACTAAAATTCAAAACAAATTCATTAACAAGTTAGTTATCTTTTATTATAATAAATACCTGGATATTTATTATAATAAAATCCAAAGTATTATTAAATCAAATCCAAATATTTATTATAATAAATATCTTATTACAAAAAGTTCGGTTTGGATAATCTACCTCAGTTTAAATATATTATGTTTCATCTAGCTATAGTATATTAACCGGTATTCATATGAACTTTAATCAGTATTACGAGTACGTAATGCCAGATGCCTTATATATTAAGTTATCGTGGGAAAAGAGAGATTGATTAATTAACCGCCTCGTATATGTAAATATAAATCAAAATATTTTTTACATTCGATTTATTTAGTAAAATAATTAGGTACTATAAGTATAAATTTTGTTACTAGAAATTACAAGTTCATTTAAATCTCTTTAAAAATATCTATTATTATGTAATATCATCATCATACATCGCAAAAGTAGACAGTAACCAATATTGTCTATTTTTTTGTTTTAATTTTAGCACTAGCGACAGTATTATGATCACTATATTATTTTCATGTATCCCATAATCCGGCCAAGTGTAAAAAAAATAATAAACGCTACATACTTAAATGCCCCTAATAGGACAGTTATATCCTGTGTCCGAGGTCAGAAAACACACAGAACGACGAGGACAAAAAAGCAGCAAAAAACGTAAAAATAACAAGTTTCTTGTACTTATGGGATTTTATTGTATTTGTCGACGTAGAGGCAACAGAAACACATAGATATATATATAGTTTTAGATATATAACAATGTGTCACAATCGATAAAGCCACAGTTTCACATAGATTGGCAATTATATGTCTATTAAGCACACGTTGCTAAGCTACAGACTCGTAAGCAAGTTAGCAAATTGTTTCGATATGCAAATATTGTATATCAATGCGTGCTCTGTGCACATTTTAGAAGATTTAACTTTAATGGGATTAATTACGGTCATAGCCGAGTGCACCCACTGATCGATAAACGATCAGTAGGTTAAGCAACTCTAGACGCAGTCAGTCACTAGATGGGTGATCGCATAGTGGTATTTCAACCGAGCGTCTCCGTGCTTCGGAGGGTACGTAAAAAGTCGGTCTCGACTGTTGACTATTTGACAACAGTCGATAAGTCAAGTCAGAGGCTTACGGGCGACCTGAACAACTCGGACACTAGGTTGGCCACTAACCACTCGATAAGAAGAAATTACGGTCAAATAATAAAAAAGCTTTATAAAATAATATATATTGTTTAACTTTCCAGAGTAGGGTAAAGCATATTTTGACATATACAAATATAAATTCAGTTAATAAATTTCAACCAATCGAATTGACGGTTTTTATATTAAAATAGCCGATCAATCTAGAATTTCACGCAAAAAATAGCCTTGACATATCCTTGTACGAGTGACCTATTTTCAGAACTATTACAATCTATACCCCATTTTAACCCCAGCGAATTAGAAACAATATGAAAGCTAAATAATGCCTTATAGCCAATTATCATTAAAATTAAGAAATTTTATTAAATAAATTGAAGCTTCGTATCTACTTTTTTAATTAATGTAAGTAATCGCAAACATAAATTAAACAACGTTTAATTTTCCGTTGTAAAAAAACTTTGCACTTTACTATTTACTCCATAAAACGAATTCAAGCCAAATTAGAAGGTTAGTTATTTAAATATTATTTGAAAATTCGGCCGTAGTAACATTATTAATGTTACAAGTTGAATAAGATATCTGTTCAAGTCAAAAATTAAGTGATTTACGTTTTCATCTAAGGTTACACGGAATATTAACAGATCACGTACTATTAAGCCAAAGTATCCTATGTTCATCCGTAACCTTATATAGAGAATTGAATATTATGTAGCACTAAGTATATTTTAAAAGCTTTCTTCTATTTCGCTAAAGATGGCACATAACATACGTCCTGCCGGATAGAAAGCAGCGACCAAAACCTTTATATACACAACACCCAGAGTATCGCCCATGTGTAACTACTTAAGATGAGGTTTAGGAGGACAGGTGGCTGAGGAAGAAAAATGAAGTTACAGAAGGGACAGGATTTGGGTCTTCGCTACTTTAGAATTTACATATATAATTTTTGTGTCGTATTAAATTAATACTTCCCCGATCGAACCCACCTATTTAAACCGAAAATAGTAGAACTCTAATAATAAGAATTCGCTTTCAGTTTACCCAGAGAAAGTCAGCTTGTTCTAAAAACCAAATATTTATTTGAAAACTAAAATATTTAGAATGGAATAGAAATATTTCAAAATAACATTTCCTCTTTGATATCGATTTCAGTATTTACAATATGAAATGTACTGTTTATTGAACATCATATACAAGGTCCTTCTCTTCGAGAGTGTAGGGAATAGTTAATAATATCACATAAAGTAAACATGTTATACATTTAGATTTCTTGTATCGTTGGTAAAAATAGATCTAAGAATATATTCAGAGCTACTATATTTTTAATACATCCGAATATTTATAATCGCTACTAACAAAGTGGCAATTTACTTAGTTCATATGTATCGGCACTTGAGTTTGGTAAATGAAATGGAATAAAGCGGCATCACGAATTTTTTCTTTTATGAAATGTTGAAATGTTTGAATAAAAATTTTACATTAAATATTCGTTAAATAACTTAGAACGCTTTGGAGAGCTAATGGAATAAAAAAATAATAGCTATTTACGTTTAAATTTCTTTTTATGAATAATTTTAGCAACGTTAACATGATAATTTTGATGTCAGTAATTTTAACGTACTTAATTATTTATTTGATAGCCAACACAAACATGATCAAAGATTTATTTCAAAGGAAAAAATCTTCTTTTGTGTTTTTCTTTTACAATAAACACTAAAAAGTAAGTAAGAACCTAAAACATAATGAATTCACTAAGAGATATGTGCAAAACATAAGAAAAGAGAATGTCTTTGATATTACTAATTCTCAAATCATCGAATTCTGACGAAAATGCTAAGTAACCCAAAAGCAATCTATCCATCTATCAGTGTCTACAGTTGGTAACAGCAAACTTTTAAATAGCTTATATCACTTTCACGCTTAAGACAAATGTAACGACAACTCGTTTATTGAAATGCATCAATCCTTTAAGCTACAGAGCATGTCAAAGAAATACATATATGTACAATACAGACAATACATACATACATATTTCACACGTCCATACCATACATAATATCACACACATATCCATACATAGTAGAGTGATAAATACCTACATGATAGCCATTTAAATAAACGTAATGAAAATAAAAACAACAATGTAAAAGTTAAAGTCCTATATTTCCATGTCTTTTGTTAGCCGTTTAACGTTTAAAGACTCGATATATAAAAGGACCCTAGTAATAAATAACTCTATGTCGTCTTTCTGCCTGTCCGACCGTCCAGTATTCCAAATATTTCTGTTTTACAGGACCCTATAAGGGCGAGACTTACATTTGAAACTTTATAATTTATACTATATTTACCGAAGAATGTCTCGTGATTTTAATTAAAATTTTAACTCTGATCTCTCTTTAGTTTATTAGTTGAATATTATAAATCAATGTTTCCGCTTAGAAATCATCGGATATCGAATCATTATTGCACAACATCAATAGAAGTAATATACAACTTTCTAATAGAATAAATTATTTAATTATGACAAAACAATAAATACACTTAATTGTTATTTACTCTTTTGTATGAGGATCAAAAGAGTAACATCAAAGAAACAATTGAAATAATATTGCGTACATTTTCGAGAAGGACGATGTATAAAGGACGCAATATATCGATGTCAAAGAATGCCTAAATCCGGTAATAAAGCTAAGAGTAATAGCTACCATGAAATATTACATGAACAGTAAAGACATCTCACATATTATATACTATATTACATTTTATTATTTTCTTTTGGATATGCAGACAATTCATCTATATATATATATAAAAGAAGAAGACCTGACTGACTTTTTAAACGTTTTTAAAACACAAACGCGCACTAAGAAAGCATTTTTCAAAATTCAACCCTTAAGGAGGTGAAAAGGGGGTTAAAAGTTTCTATGGAAGTTCGTCATTTTAAAAACTAGAAGCATGAAATTTTGTTTAAAAATTAAAATATTAAAAAAACATTTAGTTTAATGTTTTCAAACTGAAGGGTAGAACCTGAACCCCTTTTGGGTTTAAAAATATAAAATAAAGTCATTTTCATACTATTTTAGGTTAATTTTTCTTACCAAATATAAATGATTGTTTGGCATGATAAACTTCCTTTAGCCTTTGTGTAAATTATCGTGTATGTAAAAAGCACCAATTAAATAAAATTGCTTAAAAACAATGAACAAAAAAAATTAAATTCATTACTAAAAATAATCAATCAATCCATGTAACATCTCAGTAGTCAGTAAGACTTAAGAACTTGAACGTATTCAAATTTCTGAATGCTAAAAGCTCTTTTGTTGGATTGCTAAGAAATTCCCAATTTAAGAAACATTTTTTTTTACAAATTATAGGTAACAATTTCAACTGTGACGCTGTTACAAATTCTTGGAATGACTTTCTTACGCACGCTTAGGTTATTTATAGTCTTCAATGCAGTTTGGAAAAGTAAAAATAATTTGTATTGAGGCAAATTGAAAAGACTATTAACAATTTCCTAAATGCTGCCGTTAAAAGTTATTACTTCGAATATTCCACTAATCCATTAGTAAAATAGTCTGCAATTTTACATATCAATTTAAACTTCCTTTAAGAAAGCAATTCGCTTTTGTAAGCGTAAAAATATTGTCCATTTCTTAATTGATTAAAGTGCTGCGAGTGCTATTATAACATATGAAGGACAAAGAATCAAAGAAAATTAATTAATCGAGCCGTTACTAAGGCCTAAAGCTTCTTTTGTGTAAACTCATACTTATTATTATTGACGACGTTGTGGCGCAGCGGTAGCGAACCTGCCTTAAACGACACAGGTCACGGGTTCGATTCCCGCTCGGAGCATAATATGTTTGTATTGACCATGCAAGCATATTTTCCGGTCTGGGTGTATTTGTCCTTGTCATTGTAAATGTTTCCGGACCCCGACACAGGATATCACTATCCTAATGGGGCCGTTGAGTGTGTAGCGTTTATTTATTTATTTATTATTTATACATGCACATGAAGTTAATGCGACAAGCAGTCTATAAACCAGTATTCCCTTGTAACCTGTATTCTCTTGTAACCCACCGTGGGTTACGAGAGAATACATGTTACAAGGACCGTTTCCCCTTACAACCAACGTTAACAGGTTAGTTGTTACCTCAGTTGAGGTAAAGGTTTCAGAAGGACATGTAGTGAGAGTTCAGGACTCGAATACTCACTCAGTCAAATGAAACGCAGTTAAGGTCATGTTAAGGTAATAAATGCGTGATGTAGCGTTCCAAATCAAATTAGATTTGGAAACGTAATTATCTGTAACTTTCTTTTAACTTAATAAATTAATTAATAATGAATAGCTAGTAGGATGTCATGGTACAAACTACCAAATTGCGATGCAGTTCAGTTTAAGTCGTCATTTGAATCGTAATAAGAATTCATGGTAGGCCTTCTGGTGAAGCTGATTGTTTTGTATTGGATTAATTATTATTAATGGACCCATTTTGATTCCACCTATTGCAACAAACTACGTTTGATTCTACCATACTTTACAGATAATTTCTAGATATGGTTTACCTAGAGTATGACGTGTAGGCTAATTAGTTATTCCACAGATTTGAGCTATTCACAATGTGAGAATATTCTAGGTACATAAAGAATTTTCATACATATTAAATATTAATATATATAAATTAATATTAGGATCGATAGTGCTCAGTGGCGTAAAGCTGGAGAGGCCTATGTCCAGCAGTGGACTGATAAAGGCTGATGCTGATGATGATGATGATGATGATGATAAAGAATTTTACTAATAGAAAAATTGTACTAAATTTTAAAATTAATAGTGAGTAATGTAGGTAACGTGCAGACTATTAAATCGATAGGAGCAATTGTTTTTAATAGAATATCGATTATATAATATATAATATTGATCACACGATAGTCGATGATATTGTTGGACTAGTAACTATTTATCACTACATAGTATAAAACAAATTCGCTTTCTCTATCCCTATGCATGCTTAAATCTTTAAAACTACGCAACGGATTTTGATGCGTTTTTTTAATAGATAGAGTGATTGAAGAGGAAGGTTTATATGTATAATAACATCCATTAAATAGTAAAGAAAAAAAACTGTTATTTTTGAGTTTTCTAATATGATGTCGTAAATAATTACATTTAACGCGTGCGGGCCACAGGCAGTAATGAATAAATCAAAACTACTGAATCGATTTTAATCATTTTTTCAGTGAATGATATAAACTATATATTTTATACCCGTGCGAAGCCAGAGCGGGCCTATAAAATAATGTTAGCTAGCTTGTCTATAAAATAATGTCTCAATTTTTTATGTAAGCCAATTGCGCCAGCAGTTTTGTATCAACTTAGAGCTTTTTGTCTTAGATCGTTTACGGACCAGTGAGCGGCTGAGCGCGCTTGTCGCGCTCAAAAATCTTTAATATAATAATTAAGTAGTTTTAATCCTTTAGAATATCGTATATCAAAGCAGATTAATAGAACAAAGTACCGATACCAACACAAAAGCAATCATTTGAACAAAGGTAGTATAGAACTCAGATAGTATGTAATTATTTTGGTGATCAAAGACAGAAACTGTATCTGAACCGAAAAAGAAACACGTGTATAGAGAAACATAATTAGGATCGATTTCTTCCAATTAATTGCTCAGAGAGATGATTAAAATTGAAACGGTGTTTCGAAACGGCATTTGTTTGTAGAGTGTGAGGGATATTAAGTCTCGTAACCACGGTAAGGATTTATCAGCTTTAATTACAAGCCGAGGGGCAAAGGATAAGATACTTTGACCGAATGTCAAAAATTAATATGGTTGATCCTGTGAAAACTTTTCCACGCCCTACGCCCACATAGATGAAAGTTTTACCAATCTAGATTTTCAAAAACTCGTTATAGAAATAAGTGAGTTAAATTTTACTTTTAAATAAAGATTTTCAAGGAACAATTCTGTAGCTCGAGGTATAACCAGGTATATATACAAATTTTTTTTTTTTTTTTTATGTTAGAAGTTGGCAAACAAGCATACGGCCCACCTGATGGTAAGTGGTTGCCGTAGCCTATGAGCGCTTGCAGCACCATTAGTAGGTGCCACTCACGCGTTGCCAACCTCGAGATATTAGTTCTTAAACTGGAACACAGTAGTGCCTAAGCACTACTATTTGGCGGCAGAATATTGGACACTGCGGTGGTACCTACCTAGCCGGCCTCTTGCAACAAAAGACCTACCACCAGTATGACTGATTGCACTGGTGGAATAATCTCTGCTGTGACAGAGGTTATCCCAACAGCGGGCGATGGGGTCGTCACATCCCGACGCCTTTATACAAATATTAAATACGGAATATGATTTTTAAGTGTGATCTAATCTTGACACCAGTTAAATCAATTGAATGCGTTATGGCACATAGATATACTATACCCTTAATTATATATTCTATATAGGGATAAAAAGTATCGTTTATTTAATTCAGGTTATCGTATAATATCAGTGTATATATCAGAGTACTCCTTCCAAACGAGATCTTTAGAAGTAAAATCACTTTGCTTATGATAAAATAATAAATTGCAATGTAATATTGGAATCCGGGAATGATAACAAAACCTATCTCTTCTACATAAACTTATATAGGAACTTAATTGCTTTTTCGTCCTACTTACAAGTGCCGTAATAAAACCGTTATATATTTTTAGAAGACTAGTGGATTAGGAATGAAATTAAGTTCGTGTGGGTGTGATTTGACCCAATTTGTTTCGTTTCATTAGAGACCGATGATTTGTATCACTTCCAATTATTAAATACATGGTATTAGATTCAGTAAAGATTTGATGTAACGACAAAATACACAGTAAATTATTTAGTTTTATTTTCTAGGAAAAACAAAGCACAAAACCATAAAGTGGTAGAATAAATTGTATTACCTATTTTGTCTTTAAATTTTATTAATTACTTTTAGTTACTCACCGTTGATAAGGCATAATTAACTTTCTATTATATCTAATCGAGCGTTACCTTCTTATGTGACTTTAAGATTATTTATATAACAGGGGGTGAACGGGCAGTAGGCTCATCTGATATTAAGCGATCACTGTCGCCGTAGGTAAGTTGCCGAACTTTAAGAAAATAATAGGCTTTATATTGAAGGTTCCCAGGTCGTTTTAGTTTGTATAGATCGCTGGCGGACGCTGGTTCCACAGAGCGGCTATGCGAGGAAAAAAATGTCTTTTAAATCGCGCTGTTGTGGATTTTCAGACATCGAGATGGTAAGGGTGTAATTTTAAAAATATAAGATAAAGGCGGGAGTAAAATTTTGGGCCTTCGACGCTCTCGTTCATGGAAAAAAAAACATATTTAAGAATACCAATACTTTAAGTCGGTGTTCTATGATATGTTAATCACCCACCCACACGGTTGAGACATAGGTTGTATTTTCATAGCAATAATAGTAAAGCATGTAAAAGATACTCTTAAATCTAGGCATAGTGTCGCTGAAATGATAAATTTAAGAAATCTGCCAGTGTAAAAAAAGAGAACAACTTTATCCATAGAAAAGTTAATGACTATATTTGTCTAGCTTTAATAAATTTTATATAATAAAATACCACTGGCACTGGAGCTAAACCATTGAAATTTGTTGGAATCAATGTCAACATTTCATTTTTTTTTATTACCATAATAAAACCCTTTAACATAAGTACCCATCGTGTATTAACACTAAGCCCAAGCAGGTATCGTGTATGTACAACGAAAATGGAAAGTTACAATAGCGTTAACAAATGTATGTAATTTATTCACTTCATGCGATGTAATATTATTAAACATTACCGGTGGTTGTATGTACCTCCGTTCGAGAATTTTCTGAAATTTAGACACAAACTTTAGTGCCTTTTCTAAATAATGACTAGAATTTGTTATTCGAGTTTTGACTATTAAGTAGGATGATTAATATCCTCTTTAAGTGCTAAGTCGATAACTTGGTAAAGTATGTTGGTATAGTTCTTTAGTCAAAAACAGAATGTACTACAAATCAAATACAGAATATTCTGTCTCAACGGGGCAATTGATTTAAATACAATCTATCTCGACTAAATAAATGTTTCCAATTTATGTTCAAATCTAGTAGCTAAAAACAATTTCAATCAATACAAACCATGCTTGATATCCTAGCAATGAGATTTATATGCTAATGACCGTGCGCTGGATGAATTCCAATTAGTTTAACATAGTTGAGAGGAAGTTTTTTTAGTTAATATACCCGGCAAAAGTTGTCTTGCCATATAAATTATCAAAGAAATGGAAAGTAATATATCTTTTATTTTAATGCACGCACGTTCGGTTCGGTTCGTATCGCTACGTTGTTTTACATAAGAAATGCAGAAGGAAATGTCAAAGTGACGCAACACTTCATGTAAATGTCGTCACGTCATTGAACGACGCGACGGTTAAATTATTTGGATATTTATTCATAAACAAATAACAACTGAAAGCCATTAACCTAAGAATTGAATTGAATGGAAAAATACTAAAATCGCCATTAAAAATGAAAGGTGAGGGTAGAAAGACGGAAAATATTTTACGACCTATTCCCAAATATACAGAAATCGGTCATTAAAATCCGTCGAGAAAAAAAAAAGAGTTTATGACAGCCTATTGTTATTGCTATCAACCGGAGCTGTTGATTCAGTTTGCTTTTAACAATTAGAGTCTATTATTTTGAGATACCTGTTATATTTACCTGTTAAGATAAATACGTCTCACTACTAATCAGTAACTTCATACTAAACTTTGTTGAACTAGCTGATGTTGCCTAAGTCAAACGAAGACCCGTAAATTAATCAAATCAATTATTCCAAAAGCGACCAACTAAATGTGATACCCACATCACTCTGCTTTTAATAATTAATAGAGCTTTTGTTATGTTATATGGCTATGTTTTGTTCGATTTACTCTACTGTATACATAAACAATACTTGAGAATGAAATTTAGTTTTCGTCCCATATTATGTTACTGTAGAAGTATAGGTAAACCTTAGATTTTACTTGTAAATCGTAAGTAATGTTAAGGGTAATACCATTTCTGTAATGTAATTATTATTATACACCAAACAAGGCCTTATTTAAGTGGTAAATTCTTTGAAACATAACATTGTGACAACAGTTTCCGATAAAATTCAATTGATTCAATATTCAACTCTGAACTCCAGAACTTTATTAATAGAAACGGAATATGCAACCAAATCAAATAGACGCTTTGCTGAACTCACAAAAGAGCTCCAATGTTGGCATTGTCTTTGTTACTTCAATATCTATTCATTACGTATCTCTTTAGTACCTTAACAATATTTTTCTACATTCTAATTGTAACTCTATAAATGTACAAAAAAAGAAAAAGAATCCCACTGAACCGTTATAAGATTATGAGTCTCTGTTGTGCTTCATCTGTAGTGGATATTAGCACACTCGTTTAGACATTTATAAGTTTTTAGCCGTTATGATATTGATATGTTGATAACAACAGGTTGCAATATTCTACAGATAATGTTCCAAAGCTGGGCAAAAACCCCTCTTATTAATGAGTAAGGTCAAGAGATTGATTGCCGAATAGACTTCATTCTTCAGATGTTATACGGCATGAATTCGATCATATTATTAACTATTTCAAATAGTATTTGAAATACTTTATGTTAGAAGTTAATATAGACAATATGATTAGTAGTTAATATAGATCTTGAACAATATATTATTAATAGCATTGATCGAATTTATTGTAAGCCTTTTTATATATTTGTCGAAAGTTTGTAAAGAATAATAGGAAACTAGCTTTATTATATTGGGACCGTTTGTTGCATTTTGGTTACTTTAATGAATCTGTTGAAGGCAATTCGGTCGTTTTGTACTTTAAAGTTTTCTATAGTTTTGGAAAGAATAAAACTTGTTTATCTTCCAAACTCTTATTTTGCAAATGACAATTATTGATTTTATTTTATTATTTTCTATATTTAAGTTCCAAGAATCCTTTAACATTTTTTTTTTTTTATTTCTTTATTAAGGAGCTTTTTCGCTTGAGCGAATATGCCGCTCCGTACATGATTTAACAATTTATAATCATAACTAAGTTAATTAAAACAAAAACAAACTAACTACTACATAATATACTTAAAAAATATATAATCATCTATTTCTGATGCCTTGACTTACTAGGGTTAGTATCATCTTGGCGTTATTTGAATGTGGGGCAGATAGGTAAGAGTTACACAGTCCAATGGCACAATTATTAAATAACCGTTTTCTAATATCATTGTTTCGGACACATTCCATTAGAATATGAAATGCATCCTCATTTTTGTTGCATACTACACACATTGGTGAGCTTACTTTTCGCATCAAAAAGGCGAACTTATTCAATTCCTTTAACATGGTGACGCTGTTATCAATTAGAAATAATTTCACTTTAATAATAAAGTCTATATCATCGGCAAGTTGTACTTGAAGCTCGTCATAAAGAACGGTATGTTTGTAAATATATAACTATAAAATCCATTAAGTACATAAAAAAGACAAACCTAATATTTTATATACAATGATGGCGTGTACATCGTTTTATCAACCACCCACGACACAACCTATCCAACAAGAAAAAAACCTCAAACATTCCATAATATACACACGAAACATAAAAGACGGATTGATATCCGAAAGCTATGAAATTTATTAAAACAATTCTATAGCAATTATAATTTTTTATCATATCTAATTACAATTTACGTCAATACAACATTCTGGTTTTTAGACAAAGGATGACAGCTAGGAAGAAAACCATTTAAATATTTAACAAATATTCTTTGTGATTTAAATTGAAATAGAACATTCAAAGCTAAACTGTTTTATATATTAACGATATTAAGGTTACATGGTGTGTGAGTGTACCCAATTTATTTTCATATTAACGCGTTTTATATTATTTAGATTTCTTCCTTATAATATGTATGTTATAAATCATAATGACTCTGTGTTTGTGTGTTTGTGCGCTATAAAGTTCATTTGTTCATTAATTCATTTTGGTGCATTTTAACTACAGTTAACAGTACAGTAAGTCTACAGACTGGGAGCGATTGCGATGCGTACAAATCTCAAGAGCCGCACTCACAGATCAACAACCTTTTTTTTTTTTTATGTTAGAAGTTGGCAAACAAGCATACAGCCCACCTGATGGTAAGTGGCTGCCGCAGCCTATGAGCGCTTGCAGCACCATTAGTAGGTGCCACTCACGCGTTGCCAACCTCGAGATATTAGTTCTTAAATCTCGTTCGCCCAGTAATTTCACTAGCGTACAATGCCCTTCAAACCGGAACACAGTAGTACCTAAACACTACTATTTGGCGGCAGAATATTGGACACTGCAGTGGTACCTACCTAGCCGGCCTCTTGCAACAAAAGACCTACCACCAGTGTGACTGATTGCACTGGTGGAATAATCTCTGTTGTGACAGAGGTTATCCCAACAGCGGGCGATGTGGTCGTCACATCCCGACGCCTAAAAAACCTTCAGACCGCTGTCGCTAGGACACGGGAACATTAAGAAATTTCCTAAAGTTAAAATGTACCTAAGTTGTTTAAGTATAATATAGGTCATGATCTCTTTTCTAACATCTTTGGTGATGACCCATTTGTGGTAACTGCGTTTTCCCTTTTTTAAAGTCAGTTAACTGAAGACGAGTGGCAAGCGGCTTTAAAATGTCAAGTATACTAGTAGTAAGTAAATATGCACAAAAATCCGAAAATTGGTAGTTTTGAACTAGCAACATCTAAGCTGAGATTTCGTTACGTTCCAAGAGATATTACGGATCATGAATATTTCATTTGTTTAATCCTTTCTTGGTCGCCGACGCGTCGCGTCTGTACAATAACAGTGTAGACATTGTAGAATTATTATTTTACTCAAATTCGCCTGCGAATTCGACCATACAGACAATGGACATACGGCTTATCGCGATAAAATGTACATAATGTTTTGACGACGACGACGAGATTTTGAAGACGTTGTGGCGCAGCGGTAGCAAACCTGCCTTAAACGTCACAGGTCACACGTTCGATTCTCGCTCGGAGCATAATATGCTTGTATTGACCATGCAAGCATATTTTCCGCTCTGGTTGTATTTGTCCTTGTCCTTGTATATGTTTCCGGACCCCTGGCACAGGATATCACTATCCTAATGGTTGCCGTTGAGTGTGTAGCGTTTATTATTATTACTATTACTAGCGGCCCGCTCCGGCGTCGCACGGGTATAAAATATATAGCCTATGTCATTCACTTCTTCTTCTTCTTATCGATTGGTTAGTGGTCAACCTAGTGTCAGAGTTGTTCAGGTCGCCCGTAGGCCTCTGACTCGACTTATCGACTGTTGTCTAATTGTCAACAGGTGGGACCGACTTTTTACGTGCCCTCCGAAGCAAGGAGACGCTCGATTGAAATACCACTATGCGATCACCCATCTAGTGACTGACCGCGCCTAAAGTTGCTTAACCTACTGATCGCTTACCGATCAGCGGGTGCACTCGGCTATGAGCGTCTCGTATTGTAGTGTCATTCACTGAAAAAATGATTAAAATCGATCCAGTAGTTTTGATTTAGTCATTAGTGCCCGTGGCCCGCACGCGTTAAATGTAATTATTTACGACATCACATTAGAAACCTCAAAAATTATTATTTTTTCTCCATTATTTAATGGATGTTATTATACATATAAACCTTCCTCTTCAATCACTCTATCTATTAAAAACCCGCATCAAAATCCGTTGCGTAGTTTTAAAGATTTAAGCATACATAGGGACAGAGAAAGCGAATTTGTTTTATACTATGTAGTAATTATTCTTAGAAATCTATTTAAGATTAAGTTATACAATTTGGTTGCGGGAAAGACACACTTGAACTTATTATACAATATTTTAATAGAATATTTTCAAAAGTCTCTTTTAAAATTTTTATTTAAATCTGGATATACCAGCCAAGTGCGTATTACCATATTTTACATACAATCCAATCATAGATTTATTTTTAAATTTTACAAAAGATTTTTAAGGAGTAGCATCACATTGACTTTAGACGACATTGTTTTATAATGACGTTGTGGATTATAAGCTATATCTCGAGAGAGATCTCTTTTTTATCATCACGTGACCAAAAATTCCGCAGCAACGAAATGGAACTCGACTCAAAGTCAACTCAACTCAGGATGGATATGATGTAGACTGTCACAGGCCGTTAACTGTGCAGCGTTTATATAATCACTCATTTATTTTGTTAATTAACTTAAATAAATAATAAAACATTAATGATAATAAATACACTTCAATATTTTTTAAACGTTTTACGTAAAGTCTTTCTTCGAGACATTGACAAAAGCTTGAAACAACGGGCTTACATCACATGATATTTTGTGTATTTATTATGTGATCCCGAGGCAGCTGTACCCCACGTGACTCGGGTCACAACTGCCTTTAACTTAACAGTGTCCTTCAATTTTGTTACGAACTTTAAGTCTTTCAATAAAAATATGTCAGAAAAGAAAAAAATATATATTAAAAATTATAACTCATTTCTAAGTTTGACGTCATTGTAATTTGAATCAGCGTCAACAGGATGGAAAAAAAAGTTTCATTGTTATCTTAACAAGAAAGAATTTTCAATAAGCACAAACTCTTTGGCTTTATAATATTACCTCCTGTACAGATTTTATAGTTAAAAATACGTTTATTTATATTTTAGTGTATGTGTGCATACATTTAATATACTTTACATTTTTTTTTATTATTATAGAAATCACTACTTGTCACCGAAATGTGATTTTGAAAAGTATACTTGATACGTATATAGAATTCCATGTACTACGATAAGCCTTGCTCTTTCAGGCGAGCAAATGCCACCACGGTTGGAGATCTATTGTGTTCACGGTTAAAACAGTTCATCGAAATATCTCTTAGCTTAAACAGTGACGTAGAGATTCACTAATTGGTTTTCATTCTCAACGAGAATTATGTGTGCAAAACGCAAGAATGAAATAGTATAAAATGTCGCAGGCATTTCAGCTAATACAATAAACGTTAAGCACGTTTAACAAAAAACAGAGCTATTTCTGTTTTTTATGTAATATGATTAAGTTTTATTTTCATGCTCGTACACAACACAGAAAAATAATAACTTTTTAGTTAATTCACTTTTATGAATACTTACTACGGACATATATTGTGTTAATATACATAATAATTTTTCTATAAACTTTGTATACATAATTATATGAAGGATGACCTTTAATCTGACACCCACCGTTGTAGTATTGGTGCTTAGCCTCGACGGTCGAGAGTTCGATTCCTACTCGAAGCAGATGTTTGTTAAAGCATCTGTTTCGGTCTGGGCGTTTGTCCCAACGTGGCTCGGAGAGCACACTTAGTTGTCGGTCCCGGTTGTTATTATAACATTTCATAATAATCGTTAACTCTTCATACGTAATTTGCTCTTATAATGAGTTACTGGTTCGCTCAGGGTTGCATAAATTTCCTCGGGCCGTGGACGCACAGGGTGGGGAACCTGTGCGTACGTGTTGAGCGGCCCTAAGGAGTATGGCAGTCGGTGTGGCCCGAATGCCGTACACTCTTCCTTGAGAAGCGTAGGGAGGCATTCCATCTTGCCCCCTGGGACCGAGCTCTACCAGCACAGTGCTCGAGATGCTCCGGTTTTGAGTTCTATAAGAGATCCCGGAGCCTCTCTCTGTCATTGATGTCGGCCACCGAGGAGGTTTTAGTGGGTACCCATGAACCACCACCTGTCATGGAACCCCACATAACCCGGTTCTCCTCCCCAGGAGATCGGGTATCTGTGAAGCAGATTTCCTCCCCGACAACAAAAAAAAAAAAAAAAGGGTTGCATAAGTCGGACATCTTATCCTAGGTCTTTAAGTATCGCAGGCGTTCATTAGTTGTGGTGACTGTTTACTCTAACCTGGCCTGACTTGAACTCTCAAAAACTCTGTCGCTTTCCTGTCTCTCCTTCTTATATCGGCAAAACGCATATGAAACTCCTGGTGTTATAAGCGTTCATAAGCACGGTGGCCGCTTATCTTCAGGCTTACCGTAAGCTTATATTACTTTAATTCTAGTAATTGTATGGACTTAATACTATTTATATCATTTGTTATTTTTATGTAGGTAATATTTTCATTTTTATTTATATAATAGTAATTATGATAACATTTGCAAGTGTAATTCAAACTTCCATTAGCGGCAACAGTAAATGTGAATGGATCACAAGCCTTCATATCTGCTTATCCTAAAATGATCGGGAGACCCATGTCAAAGTTTCGACGGAGCGTCAAATGGCTTACTGATTAATTATTATCTCTTGTGCCATTCGATTGTTTGTCCTTTAAAGCCGTTTATTTAAGTCTATTATTTGACGTTATAATGTTCGTTATAATTAAGTACTAATCTTCATTTTATCAATAAAAAAAACGAATGTATCACTTGATCGTTGCACATACCAGTGGTGTTTTTAATTTCTATTTAGAAGTACAAAATTGGTAAAGATACTGATGTTAGGTATCTCAAGTGAGACAAAATGAAGTCAATAAAGTTTTTCACGAGAATTACTCCGATGGTGTTCGTAATTTCAGATAGCATATCAAATTAATAGTTCTAAGTCAACAAATAGTAATCCCTTCATGACCCTCTGATTCGTTTTTCACTTGGTTTTGAGGTATAGCCTCTACTTCTTCCAGATATATATAAAAACTAGTTTAAAATATCTTAGTGCTGTTGTTGAATGTGATTAAGATCAACAATTTCCCCTACTTTTGTCGAATCCTTCGTCAAATTCGAAGTCTTAATTGCAGTGGCTTAGTTCACACTTTTTGTATCATCTTTCAACTATTTTTAAACATATTCGGTTGTTATTACCTTTTCTGTTGGTGGTCCTACCAAAATGCTTTGTCTGTAAAATAAAATTTTAATAAACGTTATATAAATTTATTTTGACATATCACAATTGAAGTGAAATAAAATCTTATGGAGCATTGTAGTAAATATATTATACAGATATATAATCGCAGTTTCTATGGATTGTAAGTAAGAAGTACCAAATCAATTGGCTTAAGTACCGTACTTACAATGTATTTTAATATGTCAAGTTACCTCTTCGTATTCCAGGTCACTGATGATGTCATTGAGCCCTTGGGCATTTTCATAAAAGGGCTCCTTGGTATTTTCTTAATCTACTCAACCAAACCAACATTATATATCTTTCTTTAAACTTCTTAATTCTATATTAATGCATTTTAATGTCCTTGACGACGTTGTGGCGCAGCGGTAGCGAACCTGCCTTAAACACCACAGGACGCGGGTTCGATTCCAGGTCGGAGCATAATGTTGTCCCCCCGACACCGGATATAACTATCCTAATGGGTCGTTGAGTGCGTAGCGTTGATTATTATTATTATTGGCTGTTTACCAATTAATCTTTTATATAAACTTAATACCTGTATCATTATCAGAGAATAATAATTCTCTAATAACAAGTCTATCCCAATAAATTCCTTACATGGTCCTGTAATATATTACTGTATTTATTACATATATTATTTCCAAATTACTGATACTCCATTTAAATAACAAGAATTTGTATCTATGAAAAGTCGCTAAAAGGTATAAAGTTAAGTATCCTGATGACGATATCTCCAAAGAAGTTACCAAAACAAAAACTTTGGGATGCTCCATTTATACATAATGCCCAAAAACATTGATTCAAAATCTTACATTTGTAAGCTGTCTCTTGTAAGATTTTGAATAAAGCTAAAGCTTTATCAGTTAAAGAATCGGGTCACTGATTGCATCCACCAAAAATCTTAGTTTGTTTTTAGATAGTAAAAGCTTCCAATTATTTGTATATTCCCAAAATATACGAGTTCATTTTAATTACACTAAAAATGCATAGAAAATAATAAATAACAAATACTTTGATTATTATCTAAATATATACTTTTTACAAAATGCTTACATTTTTCTTTAAAATACCTCTGTTTAATACGTAATGAAAGAAGACAACTTAATCAATTAATTTTTCATAGATACAAATTCTTAGTATTCTTTTTTCCGAGTAGAGTAGCCCTAAAAGGAAAATTAATGATGCCAAAATCAATAGCCTAAACAAATACCCGAAAAGAAAATTCTGTATACATTTCGTAAAGCTATTAATTATATTCTTCAGTACATATATACAATGTACACATATACAAATAATAAGGTTTAGGACCTCTCAATTTATATTTGAAATACTTAAATGATTTGGATAAATAATTTATACGTGAAACACATAACGCACCCCGCTACTAGGTAGTGACGGATTCGACTGCGAGTGATACTACCTGTGGAAGGTGAAGATCACGACGGAAGTCACCACTGTGGAGGCAACGACGTGTGGAATGTGAGACGGATGTGAGAAATGCCTCCAACACAACGAGAGGAACCTCCGACCAGGTGGGTTATATTGCCTGGAGGGTCGAAGCTCTGGGCCGAAGCCCAACGACTTACGTTGGAAAGTTGTATATATACCTTAAGTGGGTAGGAAACTTTGATAGCGCGATTTAGGATCGTGACGTTCGTTGGTCGTCCATATCGTTGCGTAGTATGCCCTGTAGGTGTCGTTGTAGCTTGATGCGACATTGTGACAATCTTGTCTTTCTATCGTTACGTCATGTTGCGTATAGATGTCGCTACACTACCCATTAAAACACAAGTCTTCTTCGCCACAGTTCTACGTTACAGGATCGTTCAGGCAATCAATCCTGATATCCCGGCAAACGTAAGCCTTCGTACCACCACCACCATCTATTGGTAGGGTAGGTTACTTTAAAAAGGGGATTAAATCGCAATAAGAGACGTCCACACCAATATTAAATTACTTAACAAACTTTGTAAAATAACGAGTGGAAACTCAAATTTTTCACCGACTAATCATTTTTTTTAAATATAACGTAAAAAATATAACAAATAGCTGAGGCACTTTTAAAGCCAAATTATTTAAGCACTTTGAAAGACAGGCCAAAACAAAAACAATTTAAAAAGAACACTGTTAAACAAAAATAAATCTCCAGTCGATAAAACTTCTGAAACTCAGGGTACTCAGAAAACTTCTCCTTTGTTAAATTTATAAGGGATTCCAAAGATTAAACAAACAAATAAGCGTTACATATTCAAGTTCTGCCTTTCGGATAATAATATGTTGTTTCACAAACACAAACACACCCGAGCCAAACCCAAACGCAACCCAGTCTGAAACCAAATGGTTGTATTGTTAATGCAAAACCCGTGATGAGATCATGAATTTTTATGTAGCCATTTGAAATAATATCACTGTAACAAAACCTTTGTTTATCAATTTGTCTAATATGTATGGCACATTATTAATATCAAATTAGTAGAGCGTCAAGTTTGTGCACAGCCCAAACTTTAGGCACACATGGTCGAACAGCTTGTGGTATTTAGAGTCTCTAGATTAGGCACTAATTTGAAAAAGAACTGATTTTCCCACCTTGCACGAGGTTAAGCAATACAGTTAAATAATAAAATGTGTGGTATTCATCATGGTTCATTATGTAATTTTTGTCTGTTTTATAATTTCACAAACTTTACGTATGAAACAGATGTCATATTAAACGTGTGTGGCCTGTGGACACCTTCAGAACACAAATGCTGACCACATGTCAAGATGATTGATAAGCTCGTTAGTAACTTGACAGGCCGTCATTAATGGCGAACCACAATAGTTACAGCCGAAACAAATAATAAAAATAAACATTAATGTGGATTTCGTTCTTTCATATCAGTGAAAAATGTATGTGTTGTTTTTTTATTAATGACCATACTCGTATATAGCATAAAAGTTATAAATTAAATCCATTCCATACTGTTTGCATCAGAAGTTAAGAAGGATTAAAAGTACCCAGAACAGGAATTAGTAACATTCATACGGCCCGCCCTATGGTAAGCGGTCACCGTAGCCTATGGAAGCTTGAAAAACCAGCAGTAGTACATGGGCGTTGCCTTGCATAGTAGAGGTGCTAAGAGAAAAAGATGAGAATAAATAATATTCAATATAATTATGTATATACTATAATTTAACAATCAGACATTTCAAACAAAACACCACGAGAGTAACTGAAAAAGTTACCACAAAATACGTGAAAAATAAAGTACTAATATAACAATAGGGTACAATCTAAATTTGTTTGTTAAAGATAACGGTGATTTCTTATTACAGATTACTATATTAAAAATTTTAAATATATTCGTTCCGTTAATTTGAGGGACACATTATTAAACATTAATTTTACTCTATTAAGTATTTACACATTATTAAACATTAATTTTACTCTATTATCGGCGCGTTAAGTTTAGGCATTTACGGCGCGTTATTTATTAAGACAATTTTAATATATAACCTACTACTCTTTATATAGCCACGCTATATATTTATGAAGTACCTTACACTACCATCATGTCATCTATTCCGTGTCAACGATGAAAGGTCGACTACCTATTGAACTAAGATCCTAATACATTCAGGGCCGGGTCACCAATAAAAATATAATGCTAATAATGCAAATTTCTAACAATTCAAGTGTGTTTGAATATTATATGTAATATATTTAACTTGGATATTGACTAACATCATCGTCCTGAATATGCATTGATCGAGGTTTCGTTAGACGTTCAAAATAAATAAGATTTTATTTATGGATTTTACAAAAAAAAAATTATATGCTTTTACTAAATAAAAAATACGCTACTTTTGATATTTCAGTTGTAAATGTTCACTTTTAAGCTTTTCTCTTCATTTTCAAGCTTCACTAGCACGTCAATAACCTTAAGGGAAGGAAAGTATATGAAGGAACTTGAGCCTCAGGCATTCCCACTCATCTATCGAAGTGTAACAGTACGAATTATAAATAAATTAATAATTATTTAATATTCTATAAAAATAATTAATGTAAAACAACAGTGTGGATTATATGACTAATTATAACAACGTGAAACATGTCAAATTCACTAGTTATAAACTAAACGTGATACCCACATCACTTACAATATGATCATTCATTATAAATTTATACAATTAAAAGGAAAAGGCCTGACTGACATATAAACGCCCAGCCTAGACCCTTGAAGCTAGAAAGCTGATTTTTTTCACAGTTGTTATTTTTATAACGAAAACGAGCAAAAATGGTTTTTATATAATTCAATCCTGAAGGGGGTGAAAAGGGATTGAAAGTTTGTATGGATGTCCGCCATTTTTTAAACTAGAAGCCTCAAACTTTGTCTTTTGGCGAACAATTAAAATAAAAACACGTGTTTTAATATTCTCTAAAAGCCCTCCTTCCTGAAAGGTTGTGATAGGGGTACAAAGTTGGTATTAAAATCGCTATTCATGTGGTTGTAGCCGCTGGCAGTAGCTAGTTATTAATTCAATTGAATATACAATAGAATATAGTTTATATTAATTGATACGAAACATTATAAAAATGTTCGGGATAAAATTGAATACGAAAGTTCTTACTCATATAATGTTTCAAAACTGGACTAACTTTAGTAATATAAACGGAACATGCAACTTTTTGCTAATGGATCGCTGGTTTGCTAAAGCTTAACAAATGTTTGTACATTATTTTCTTTGTCAAATTTGACTAATCAGAACTCAAATATTGAGTTTCTTGTGTATAACAATGTATCTTTTATTAAAGCTTTAATGAAAGAAACAAAGCATGCTTATTAATTAGCTTTTATCTTTATGGGATATTTCTTCCCGTCACACATAATATACAAATGTTGTCATATCGCACATGCTTATATGGTTTTACAGGATTGAAACTTTGCTATTGCACGACAATAAAGTATTGTAAGCATGGGCTACGCAGAATTTGGCGTATGCAATATCTTAATTTAGGGTCCACAGGGGGGCAAATTGACATTTTTCTTCAATAATTATTAGTTCAATCGTCCAAAATACCTTATATTTGTGTATTTCTCAGATTTTAGCAAGGTCAAGCGCAGGGGCAAATTCTCCCCTGCTCCTACGTCGCTAGGAATGTTAGTAGAATATAAGTTGACTCAGCGGGGGCATTACAGTGCCATCTTATAACTATATTTAAAACCGATATTGTATTTTATGATACATCTTTATACATAGAAGTTTATTCAAAGATTCTTTAAGTTGCCAAACACTGTCGAAAGGTAATTTTAACATAATTACATACACAAAATTAATACAATACGCTGTAATTAAAATCTAAACTCAAATGATTATAGCGAATTTTAATTTCCACACGGTGTCCTTTTATATAATTACCCGACTGCCGGAGGGTAATGTTTTTCGAGCGTATGTATGTATGTATGTATGTATGTATGTATGCATGTATGTATGTATGTATGTATGTATGTATGTATGTATGTATGTATGTATGTATGTATGTATGTATGTATGTATGTATGTATGTATGTATGTATGTCTATTTCTTTGTGACGCTCTACAGGCTAAGCCCTTGGACGTACATCGACTTATGGGGTATCATTAGATTCGTCTCAGTTGTGAGAGTGACATTGGCTACATTATTTTAACATGGGTTCTGCAGAAGCAAAGATATTCAAAGAGGAATATCACAGTTCACTCAGAGCTACAATCTGATAATGCTTTCTTGTAGAACTCGATAAAATAAGATGAAAAGTAAAAATAAAATTTTTCGATATATTGCTTAGTTTTCGAGATATCGTTGATTGAAGTTTGATTTTTTTTGGCCAGTGATTGCCAATTACACTTCCAATGTCTAGAATAATTAATAAAATCATTTTCTATAAATAAAAAATACGTCATAGTTATATAAATAGGTAAATTAATAAAATAATTAAACTTCTAAAACGCAAACTATTATATATAATGCTATTCAATGTCTTGTACAATTAGGTACAAAAATTTGGTTCGTAAAATATAGGAATAAGCAATTAATATATATATAAATATATTATGATAAAAGTATTGTTCGATTCCTAGTCATGTAATTTGTTTAATTTAAGAAAAATATAAATTTAAGTGTCTGTACCTACATCTCAGATTCTTATAAAAAATGTTACTCGGAATTAAAATTAAATGATGAAATATCATATCTTTATATTTTTTGCAAATGTCTGCCTATTTGTCGGCTCTCCGCACTCCTTATCCTCTCACGCAATGCTGCAAAACTGCAATTTTCAACTTCAAAGTCAGCAAAGAAATGATAAAGCATATTTTCGAGTAACATTTAGTTTTGTTTCGTAAAAATGCGTTCACTCCATCAATAGTTATTGCAATCTTTATGACTACGTGAGCCAAGTATAAGACAATAGTAAGAAAGTAGTTTAGCCTTTTCACGCAAAAGCTGCCGATCGAATTTGGATGAAATTTAGCACACAGAGAGCCTTTATTGACTTAACACACCCTGAATTAACACATTTGATACCAGAAAAAATGTTAGGTTCTCTCGGCATTATCAAAAACCGTACTGCAAAAATGTTTAGATGCTTGTTACTCAGTCACACATCGCATTAACGATTTAACGGATTGGAATGTAACTTAGCACATACAAAGATTGCTACTTGGATTAAGACATAATATACTTTTTATTCCTAAAAAATGTTAGGTTCTCATGGGATTATCAAAAAACACTCTACAGAACCTTTTTTATCTTTGTGTTATGAAATACTAGCGGCCCGCTCCGGCTTCGCACGGGTATAAAATATATAGCCTATGTCATTACCTATGTGAAGTTGGCAACCGAGTATGCAATAAAAAAATTTATGTTCGCCATTCGATTGTACCACGTTTGTACCGGATTGTACCACTTTTAAAATCGTTTGTACCTCAAAGGTGTAAAAGTTATGGGGGTCCGAAATTATAGTAGAAAACGAATTTTCGATTTCAGGATTTTTGATGATGGCATCTAAAAGAGTATCGTTTGTACCTGATTGTACCACTAGCAGAAATAAAAAAAGTTAAGGAATACATTTGCCCGTTACTTATATTCATAACTTATGAAAATCGAAAAATTCGAATAAAAAATTAAAGAAAAGCGTTTCGATTTATATTATTGAGGTGTAAACGAGAGAGCTATGGGTACAAACGATACGAAGATAGTCCTATAAGGTACAAACGATAAAACCTAGGTTTTGCCTACCAAATTGATGGCTAATTTGAAAAAATTTAATTAGCCGAAAAAATGCTTAGTAAATGATATTCCGTTCGTTTTTTTACGGTATACACAAGATATCTAAGGGTACAAACGTATGGAACCAAGTCCTAAGAGGTACAAACGATTGAATCTAGATTTAGCCTAGCACATTCGTCAATGTGCTAAATTGAAAGAATTTGATTAGCTGAAAAAACTGTTTAGTAAATGATATTCCGTTCGTTTTTTACGGTATACACAAGATATCTAAGGGTACAAACGATAGGAACCAAGTCCTAAGAGGTACAAACGATAGAACCTAGATTTAGCCTAGCACATTGATACCTAAATTGAAAGAATTTGATTAGCTGAAAAAACTGCTTAGTAAATGATGTTCCGTTCGTTTTTTTACGGTATACACAAGATATCTAAGGGTACAAACGATAGGAACCAAGACCTAAGAGGTACAAACGATAGAACCTAGATTTAGCCTAGCACATTGATACCTAAATTGAAAGAATTTGATTAGCCGAAAAAATGCTTTCCAAATCTTATTCCGTTGGTTTCTTTACGGTATACACAAGATATCTAAGGGTACAAACGATAGGAACCAAGACCTAAGAGGTACAAACGATAGAACCTAGATTTAGCCTAGCACATTCGTCAATGTGCTAAATTGAAAGAATTTGATTAGCTGAAAAAACTACTTAGTAAATGATATTCCGTTCGTTTTTTTACAGTATACACAAGATATCTAAGGGTACAAACGATAGGAACCAAGTCCTAAGAGGTACAAACGATAGAACCTAGATTTAGCCTAGCACATTGATACCTAAATTGAAAGAATTTGATTAGCCGAAAAAATGCTTTCCAAATCTTATTCCGTTGGTTTCTTTACGGTATACACAAGATATCTAAGGGTACAAACGATAGGAACCAAGACCTAAGAGGTACAAACGATAGAACCTAGATTTAGCCTAGCACATTGACGGCTAAATTGAAAGATTTTGATTGGCTGAAAAAACTGCTTAGTAAATGATATTCCGTTCGTTTTTTACGGTATACACAAGATATCTAAGGGTACAAACGATAGGAACCAAGTCCTAAGAGGTACAAACGATAGAACCTAGATTTAGCCTAGCACATTGATACCTAAATTGAAAGAATTTGATTAGCCGAAAAAATGCTTTCCAAATCTTATTCCGTTGGTTTCTTTACGGTATACACAAGATATCTAAGGGTACAAACGATAGGAACCAAGTCCTAAGAGGTACAAACGATAGAACCTAGATTTAGCCTAGCACATTGATACCTAAATTGAAAGAATTTGATTAGCTGAAAAAACTGCTTAGTAAATGATGTTCCGTTCGTTTTTTTACGGTATATACAAGATATCTAAGGGTACAAACGATAGGAACCAAGACCTAAGAGGTACAAACGATAGAACCTAGATTTAGCCTAGCACATTGATACCTAAATTGAAAGAATTTGATTAGCCGAAAAAAATACTTTCCAAATCTTATTCCGTTGGTTTCTTTACGGTATATACAAGATATCTAAGGGTACAAACGATAGGAACCAAGTCCTAAGAGGTACAAACGATAGAACCTAGATTTAGCCTAGCACATTGACGGCTAAATTGAAAGATTTTGATTGGCAGAAAAAACTGCTAATTTAATGTTGATGCGTTGGTTTCTTTACGTTAAACACAAGATATCTAAGGGTACAAACGATAAGAACCAAGTCCTAAGAGGTACAAACGATAGAAATTAGATTTAGCCTAGCACATTGACGGCTAAATTGAAAGATTTTGATTGGCTGAAAAAACTGCTAATTTATGGTATTTCGCTTGTACCTCTAAGGACTAAATTGGCATCGTTTGTAACTTTAGATATCTTGTGTTTAACGTAAAGAAACCAACGCAATAACATTAAATTAGCAGTTTTTTCAGCCAATCAAAATCTTTCAATTTAGCCGTCAATGTGCTAGGCTAAATCTAGGTTCTATCGTTTGTACCTCTTAGGACTTGGTTCCTATCGTTTGTACCCTTAGATATCTTGTGTATACCGTAAAGAAACCAATGGAATAAGATTTGGAAAGCATTTTTTCGGCTAATCAAATTCTTTCAATTTAGGTATCAATGTGCTAGGCTAAATCTAGGTTCTATCGTTTGTACCTCTTAGGACTTGGTTCCTATCGTTTGTACCCTTAGATATATCGTGTATACCGTAAAAAAAAAACGGAATATCATTTACTAAGCAGTTTTTTCAGCTAATCAAATTCTTTCAATTTAGCTGTCAATGTGCTAGGCTAAATCTAGGTTCTATCGTTTGTACCTCTTAGGACTTGGTTCCTATCGTTTGTACCCTTAGATATCTTATGTTTAACGTAAAAACCAACGCAATAACATTAAATTAGCAGTTTTTTCAGCCAATCAAAATCTTTCAATTTAGCCGTCAATGTGCTAGGCTAAATCTAGGTTCTATCGTTTGTACCTCTTAGGTCTTGGTTCCTATCGTTTGTACCCTTAGATATCTTGTGTATACCGTAAAGAAACCAACGGAATAAGATTTGGAAAGCATATTTTTCGGCTAATCAAATTCTTTCAATTTAGGTATCAATGTGCTAGGCTAAATCTAGGTTCTATCGTTTGTACCTCTTAGGACTTGGTTCCTATCGTTTGTACCCTTAGATATATCGTGTATACCGTAAAAACGAACGGAATATCATTTACTAAGCAGTTTTTTCAGCTAATCAAATTCTTTCAATTTAGCCTTCAATGTGCTAGGCTAAATCTAGGTTCTATCGTTTGTACCTCTTAGGACTTGGTTCCTATCGTTTGTACCCTTAGATATCTTGTGTATACCGTAAAGAAACCAACGGAATAAGATTTGGAAAGCATTTTTTCGGCTAATCAAATTCTTTCAATTTAGGTATCAATGTGCTAGGCTAAATCTAGGTTCTATCGTTTGTACCTCTTAGGACTTGGTTCCTATCGTTTGTACCCTTAGATATCTTGTGTATACCGTAAAAAACGAACGGAATATCATTTACTAAGCAGTTTTTTCAGCCAATCAAAATCTTTCAATTTAGCCGTCAATGTGCTAGGCTAAATCTAGGTTCTATCGTTTGTACCTCTTAGGTCTTGGTTCCTATCGTTTGTACCCTTAGATATCTTGTGTATACCGTAAAGAAACCAACGGAATAAGATTTGGAAAGCATTTTTTCGGCTAATCAAATTCTTTCAATTTAGGTATCAATGTGCTAGGCTAAATCTAGGTTCTATCGTTTGTACCTCTTAGGACTTGGTTCCTATCGTTTGTACCCTTAGATATCTTGTGTATACTGTAAAAAAACGAACGGAATATCATTTACTAAGTAGTTTTTTCAGCTAATCAAATTCTTTCAATTTAGCACATTGACGAATGTGCTAGGCTAAATCTAGGTTCTATCGTTTGTACCTCTTAGGTCTTGGTTCCTATCGTTTGTACCCTTAGATATCTTGTGTATACCGTAAAGAAACCAACGGAATAAGATTTGGAAAGCATTTTTTCGGCTAATCAAATTCTTTCAATTTAGGTATCAATGTGCTAGGCTAAATCTAGGTTCTATCGTTTGTACCTCTTAGGTCTTGGTTCCTATCGTTTGTACCCTTAGATATCTTGTGTATACCGTAAAAAAACGAACGGAACATCATTTACTAAGCAGTTTTTTCAGCTAATCAAATTCTTTCAATTTAGGTATCAATGTGCTAGGCTAAATCTAGGTTCTATCGTTTGTACCTCTTAGGACTTGGTTCCTATCGTTTGTACCCTTAGATATCTTGTGTATACCGTAAAAAACGAACGGAATATCATTTACTAAACAGTTTTTTCAGCTAATCAAATTCTTTCAATTTAGCACATTGACGAATGTGCTAGGCTAAATCTAGATTCAATCGTTTGTACCTCTTAGGACTTGGTTCCATACGTTTGTACCCTTAGATATCTTGTGTATACCGTAAAAAACGAACGGAATATCATTTACTAAGCATTTTTTTCGGCTAATTAAATTTTTTCAAATTAGCCATCAATTTGGTAGGCAAAACCTAGGTTTTATCGTTTGTACCTTATAGGACTATCTTCGTATCGTTTGTACCCATAGCTCTCTCGTTTACACCTCAATAATATAAATCGAAACGCTTTTCTTTAATTTTTTATTCGAATTTTTCGATTTTCATAAGTTATGAATATAAGTAACGGGCAAATGTATTCCTTAACTTTTTTTATTTCTGCTAGTGGTACAATCAGGTACAAACGATACTCTTTTAGATGCCATCATCAAAAATCCTGAAATCGAAAATTCGTTTTCTACTATAATTTCGGACCCCCATAACTTTTACACCTTTGAGGTACAAACGATTTTAAAAGTGGTACAATCCGGTACAAACGTGGTACAATCGAATGGCGAACATAAATTTTTTTATTGCATACTCGGTTGCCAACTTCACATAGGTCGATAAACACAGTTTACTCTTATGTATAATAGAGCAAGTGCCGCAACGCCGTGATGTTGTTCCGAGTTGAAATGGATGGCTAAAATTTCTTCACGAGAACAATGACAAAGTGCAGTTCTCTAATTAGTTTCTATTCTCATCAAAAACTCTGAGCACAATATTGCGTAAAGTATACATAACGATGACAGATAATACTCTGCTAAATCAATAAACTTACTAAAGTAATTATACGCTGCTGATTTTATGGTCTTATATACTAATACTACGCTAACTACTAATGCTACCATTTACTAAGAAGATTTAAAGAAAGAAGAAGTAAGATTATTGTAAATTTTCTTGCATTTTTTATAGATGATTTTCATTTCGAAACGACTTTTACCATATGAAATAAAAACAATTGTTGCTATGTTTATCTTCCAACCCCAACGAACCATTTAACCATAGAGTTACAATATACTAAGCTTTGGACCGTTCCGTTGCGTCGGTATTGCATTTACGAAGGATTACCAACAAGTCTTTGAAATTTTTCATATATGGAAGGGCCTGTCCATTGTATAAAGTAAGTCTATGCATTTTACACTTTTTTTCATTATGATGGATCAGATGACCTTGCAAGGCATGCTAGAAACAGCTGTGTTAAAATATTTTTTAATGTTAATTCTAATCACAAATTAAGAAAATAATTATGTATTATTTAAAGTGGTTTTATTATTACTTTTAAAAACCAAAATAAAGTTTATAAAATATTATCCATATATTATCATGTTAAATTAAAATATGTATGTATATAATATTTATGTATATGATATTGTGTCATATGATTCGTATATAAAGTAAATATTTATAATATTTGCAAGAGTAATTCCGACTTCCATTCATATCATTATAAGAATGTGAATGACATGTGATGACAAGCCTTCACGTCTCGGAGGACCCTTGTCAAAGTTTTGACGGAGCGTCAAATAGCTCAATGATTAATTTTATTGATGCGAAACTACGTTGGACTCAGTAGGAAAAAAAATTGTTAACATAATTCAACACAATAACAAGTTACGCCACCTTACTGACTGAGATTCATATGAATTAGATTAAAGGTTAGGCAGCTATCACCGACAAAGACACGTACATAAATATATCAGTAACATATATTAAAACATCGAATCAGAATTCTCACGTAGACCCCAATATAAATCGGACATAAAACCTCGATTTGCTCGACCAATAACAGTAAAAATCGATGCAGCCATGGGTCATATAAATTGGCAATTAATATGTCTATCAAATTGACAAATTTCCCAATTTTACCTTCGTAAACTAGTTTGCAGATTGTTACAATACGAATAAACAAATTTAATATTATGAATTCAGTTTTCGCAACTGAGTTCGAAGGTTTGGAAGCTAACGGTCTAGTTCACATTTCAAAGCTTAAATATGGTAGATATTTAGAAATTGAAAGTGATATCTAGAATTCAAACATGTTAAAATAATTGTATGTAACACTAACTGTGCTGGCAGCTCCGCTAGCGTTAATGAAGTTTGATATCTCTCGGGAACCTATTGTTTTTCCGGGATAGAAAGTGATAAAAAGTATACTATGTATTATATCTAAATTTTTGGGTGAAAATTACTTCCTTACTCTTTTCTCACGCCGTCTTTCAAATTGCAATAAGTTTGGATATAATGCAATGAAAAACTAAGCCGTTACTTGAATTGAATTTTTTGAGACTGAAATTTTAGTAAAAACCTAAAGTATATAGCTGAGCAGTGCGGTGTGTACAATTAAATACACACAAAGGAAGGCTTTTAAAAAAAACATTAAATAACTTATTTTTTGGGCCCATGAAAGAAAAAAATCATATCAAGGTATAGATAAATAACTTCATCGTAAAACATAGAAAACATTTTAAAATATAAAGTATTCTTTTTTAATGTCATGACGGTTGGCAAACAAGCATACGCAAAGCAAGCAAATGCTGTGAACTCTTGCGATACTTGAAGTATGACATATTGGCAACTGCCAACCCAAGGGATAGGAGGCAGGGATGAGAAGGGAAAATAGGAAGAGAACAGAAGGCGTGGGAGATATGGCGTCCGGCGCTCTCACTCATCGCACGAAACACAACAGTGCCTAATGATACTTCACGCCGATTTTCTTTGAGAGGGTAGTACTGCCCCGGTGGAGACGGCCCATTTGAATTGAGACCTTACTACCCTGGAATTTTAACTTTTATGATTTACTAATTATTACTATTTTTATTTCTGTTCTAATAATACTTGTGTTAAAGAACTTATTGAGAAATAAAGTTCGTTAAACCGAATTTCAATAAGTATGAGGCTTTTCACACTAGATTAAATGAAAATGTATTAAAGTTTTTTAATTTTACTAAACTAATTGAAACAAACAAAGGCTTAGCCACAAGAACCACACTTGTGCCAAGTCAATGTCCCTTATATCACGTGACCTATTTCGACAACGATCTGAATCCATACTAAGCACACGTTTTAAATTTAAGTGAATTTGGATTAAACTTGAGTCGATTTATCTATACATAGCAAAAGTTTAACACAGTTAAGAACTTTTATGTTTTCATTCTGGGATGTTTCTTCTGTATCTGGTATCAGCTTTAATATTACAATTGGAATTTACAGTTAATAATTTTCACAAATAATATTCTATTTGTGAAACAAATATATACTAGTACAATATGAATCGTGATCTCATTCTTGCCACAGAATAGCAATTTGTCAATGACATTATATATTATATAAACAGACTAATATCTCATGACAATCCGTAGTGTAATATAACTATTGGTGATTTATTTCATAATATTTTCTTTGTGTTCAGAATCTTATAGAAACAGACTCCCTAAAGGGCAGTCTGTAGGCAGGACCTCTGTCAATTTATATAACATGTATATTGACGTTGATAGATGGATCACTAATGAATTATTATAAGCCAATTGATACAAAAACATATCATTCGATCAGTTTAAAAAATTGCTCTTAATATAAATGGTAATAAATTTTAAAAACCGAACACTTATTCTTTTTTTATTAGGTAACACCGGTAGCCACTTCAATTTAATAATTTTGAAACCAAATGCTTCATACAAAAACATTTTTGTTAAATTGCACTAAAAATTAAATAGGTAGAGTAATTATCATAAAATGGTAAAACGGACTTTATTACTCCATGGTAATTATATTGAAATGAACGCATGACGAAAATTGTGGCATGCTGCGACCTAGATCTAGAGCCTATAATCGTTAACTCTTGATAGACAATTTGCTCTAGTACAATAAGTTAGTGGTTCTGGAGGTCAGATGGCAACAGCTCTGTTTAAAAACTAGTAACCCGTGAAATCTGGATATGAGTATAAGCAGACCCTGAGTAAATACCGGGGATAATGCTAGGAAGAAGAAAATTGAAACGAATCCATAAACGAAATCATGAATATGTACAATGCATGCATGCTAAGAAGCGCTTATTAAATCTTCATACTTTTCTTATGTCTTTACATTTTTGATATTGAAACTGTTATGTTCCCTAAGGACAACTAAGCAATTTACTCAGCTACCACGTACACGAGCAAGCGAGCGAGGAGAAAATTTAACAAAATCGAATATTTCTTTGATGTAACGCTCAAATCTACGAATATAACAATTTAGAGAACTAATAGAGCGAAAACACAAATAAGTAAATATAAATTATTAGTCGGTAACGTGAAGCTCTATCGTCTGTGAATAGAAAAACATTTAGGTTAATTTAATATTTTATGTAAATATAATCTGATTCCGATTTCACATCAAGCTAGATTATAACATTATACAGCACAAGCCTGTACTATAATGCCATACATTTATTAATTTTCCAAAATATTTATCTTCTTACATATAATAAAAATTTAAATTTCACATGTCTGTTCACTCTCATGTCTCACATGAGTTCAGATTATGAAAAAAATATTGCGTGATACTTAAAATAAGTGATTAAATACATTTTTATCATTATTCTAAATGTCTGTTTATTTATGCACGCATCACTGCTAAACTATAAACTTTTATGTTAAAATTGAGCAATAAAATCACAAAATATAATATCGAGCAACATTGTGGTTTCATTTCAATCAGTACACTCGATTAACTTTCATTGCAATTTTAGAGACAGTATGAGAGAAAAAGTTTTTAAGTAAGTAAGCCTTTTCACACAAACCCCACTGAAATGATTTGGATGAAATTCAGTACACGAATAACTTATTCCTTAGATTTAACACATAGAATACTTTATATCCCGAAAAAATTTAGTTTCCGTGAGATTAACAAAAAACTACAAAACTTGAGCGGAACCTCGCACACAGCTAAATAAGAATAAATCTTTTTTTTTTTTTCGGAATGTGTATTGCTGTTGGCCCTACTGGCCTTGACAGCGTCACCGGGCGGGGGCCGAGTACTGAGACTCAGCCGTGATAAAGGGACAGCCCTCACGGGGGCTCAAATTTGATTCCGTCCTTAGGGTGCCTCCTGTGAAGCCGATAAATCATTGAGTAACTTAATATTACATACAAATATAAATACAATTTTGATTGTTTTTTGGTATAAAAACATCAAAGAAAACGTTATATATTTATGCGTATATTCCTTAAAAGGACAAAGTATAAAGGAAGCAATATATTGATGTCAAAGGTCGACTAAATCCTGTAATAAACCCGAGGGTATTAGCTGCCATAAAACGCTACATTCAATGTTATGTGTTTAGCTTTGAAAGTACATTACATATAGGTATATAATATGTACGTACTACGTCTACAACTAAAACAAATTATTGTCCTTAACATTAACTGGTTCCTAAAAATGTCAATTATATTATACGTAAATTTACCAAATTATGTTCTCGAGCCTTAAAAATTAAAAACCCCAAATAAATAAATAAATAAACGCTACACACTCAACGGCCCCCATTAGGATAATTATATCCTGTGTCGGGGTCCGGAAACATTCACAATGACAAGGACAAACACAACCAGACCGGAAAACATGCCTGTACGATTAATACAAACATCTGCTCCGAGCGGGAATCGAACCCGCAACCGTCGCGGCTTAAGGCAGACTCGCTACCCACAACGCCACAACAGTGTCAAAAAAAAAATTTAAAATTCCGTGGCATTAAGATTTATTCGATCGCAAAAATTTTGTAATAGTTTGTTTCGACATGTCACGTTTTTTTAATTACTGGAATAGTACTTTCCCGCGTATATTTAAATACATTTTTTTTCCAATACACACTTAATCAACTAACTTTACCTAATTAACTTTTAGCTAAACAACCCACCCACCATACATACTTTTTATTTAATCATGCGTGAATTTTTTATTTATCAATAAAAATATATTCAATAATAATACTCATTGAGTTTCGATACGATTCACGAGCGACGACACACTATAGAGCATAGAGTAAATAATAAAGTTCATTTTCTATAGAGGTATTAAGAATCTCTTTCATTTTTGACGCCCGCTGAAGAGAACAAGTATGAGTGGCATAAAGTCGTAACTCGTAACTGAAAATATTCGAGGAACTCAAGGACCGTAATCCGGGACCTCAGGTCGCGACAGCAGTAAGTAACAATGTTAATATAAAAATACTTGCCGCCGAGTCTATCTTACTGACGGATACAATTTTCTCGTATACATTTTTAAACAAATTACTTTTTCGTTATAACACGATTTATATATTTTCGGTTCCTATTAAATAATTTATTTTAGTTGTAAATACAATTCGAATTATCAATCTTAAGCAAAGATTCCGATTTAATTTTTTAAAGTAAATAAATTGTGTTTTTGTAAAATCGTTTACTCATTACATTTTCTGTTATTTCTTAAAACACTTTCAATACAACAATAATACTTTAAATGAAACTAAATGCAATCTAAACGTGATTTTTATACGATGTAGTATTTATTAGAAATTATTCTTGATAAAAGAAGATTCTTACTCGTATATTTCAAAACTCCTTTGCATAAAAGAAGATGAAAATAGTTCTAAAGTTAAGATAAGCTCTTATATTAAGCATAAACCTCACAATCATGTCACCTCATATTAAATATTTCAGCTTCTGCTACGAATGTTCATATAAATATGTACACTTTATGTATAACCTTCATATTTCTCTAAATTTTTAAATGGAGTAAATTATATTTTTGTTACAAAGCAGTTTTTATACTAAAGGGACGTCATAAACAGTACTGAACAGATTTAAATTGTATACGGGGAAGGGTAGTATTTGTAGATGATTAATATTGCAGCTCTTTTTTGCCGGATTTCAGAACTCTGCTCCCAACCCGATGGTGTTTTCAAAGGCTTCAAAAAAATAATAATTGTGGAAAACAGTAATTCGGGGTGAAAGTGAAGGCTTAGGAGCTTTGAAGTTTTGAAATACTTGATTCTTTATACAATAGTAAGTATGGTATCATAAAGAAAAAATCAATAATTATATTTGTAATTAAAAAATAACATATAATGATGTTGTGTCGTGTATTGGTCATAACCATAGAAATCGTAATTAGACTGTAATTGATGTACCGTTCTCATCGTAGAGAAACCGATTTTCACCGCTTTTTGATAATACTATTATTTGTAATTTTTTAATTACAATGCTTATTTTGGTTATATGTCCAACAATTTTTATCAAGACTACACCACTGGTTATCAAATTAAAAACTAAGCGACTAGATATTTTTATTCTAAATAAATGTACTCATGATATCATGTTCACCTAAATTACTGTTTATTATTAGTATTGATTTTTTTATTTTAATCTTATTTCAAGGCCGTTGTTTAACAATATTAATATCTATTTTATTTAAATGTTTAAAAAAAAATTATTTATCGCAGATATATCACATACATTTCTATAATTATAATTATAAAATTGTATATGGTAAACGAAATATAAGTAATCAAATACACCCTTCAAATCACTTTGCCAACAAAAAAAAATTTTTCATAACTATTATAATCATGAAACTGCGCCGCCAGGTTTTTAACTTTTGTATTTATTAATAAAAACACGTAAAAATAATAGGTACCTATATTTGGATTAGTAGATGATTTATGAACAGAATTCCTTTCTAAAATTTATAATCAAGTAATAAAATTAAGATAAATCAACAACAAATTGTTTGGCTATAAATAAAGTCAAAACAAGACTAAGAACAGTGTGTTGATGTCGAATCATTGAAAACTAACTTAATAAATAATTGGACATTATTTTGACAGCGGACATGATTTATAAGGAAAACTTTAACAAGACAAAACACCCTTTGTCTTCTGTATTTCTTTAATCTTTGCAATAGCAACGATGACAATAGTCGTCACCTAATTTCTTTCAATATTAAACAATAATTGTAGGCTTTATAACATTTTGACATATTTTTACTGAAACGGAACAAGTTATACTCAGAAAATACAACTTTTTAAAACGTTTGAACTGCTCTGCTCACGTTAGGCTCTAGAAAACTAAAATAATACATGAGACCAATAAATGATGTCCATGAGAAGAGCTGACTCCGCTCGGTGATGATGTCGGTGATGAGTCTCACTGATTTGTAAAAGATCGGTGGTTTGAGCAACTTTAGGCTCAGTGACCGCAGTTATTTCAACTGAGCATCTGCGTGCTTCGGAGGGCACGCAAAAAGTCGGTCCCAGCTGTTATTAATTTGATTATAGTTGATAAATCAAGCCCCCGAGAAGCCTATATGGGGGACCTGAACAACCCTGATATATTACGTTTTATAAAGGACACACTGATATATTACGTTTTATAAAGGATAAACTAAATAATTCAAACGTATAATACGTGCATAAACCAAATAAAATTACAAAATAAGGCTGTCTTTTGTATATTATTGTAAATAGATTTTGTAATTTTTACTTACTCTGCTCTCCGAGACACGTTAGGCTGTCGGTCCCGGTTGTTATCACAAAACATGTGATAATCGTTAACTCTTGATAGCTAATTTGCTGTTATCCAATGCGTTGCTGGTTCGCCCTTATGGTTGCGGAGGTCAGATGGCAATCGCTCTGTGTAAAAATTAGTAACCTGTCAAATCCGGATAAGAATAATAAGCAGACCCTGGGAAAATAAAATACCGGGAATAATGCTAGGATATAAGATTTTGTAATTTTTTCGACGATTATACTACCTTTATGGTCCTTGAAGTTGAAAACATTCGGTCCGTTCAATAACAAGTAAGATCGACTTGTGTAAAGTGTTAAATCATCGTGGGCATATTGTTTTACGAGACGGTTGTATAATTTCCTTCGCACAAAAAAAGAAAACCCATTCGTAATACTTTCAATCTCGACACTGGAAACACCTTATCCTCAGCAGGGAATCCTACAACTATTTACAACTTTATCTGATCACTTGTGACACATCCCTTATCTAGGCGACAAAAAAATTAGAGACGCTGTGAAAGAAATTTACGACACCTACGTTTTTATGCCTCTTTTACGACCATACAACTTGACAGACCAAATTATTTTAATTTATCGTTTATATATCACGCGCTACTACACTTTTATAACATGTGATGATAAAGATTTGTATAATAATGAAGTATGTGAGTTAAATAAGCAATCTATCCATTATAAAACTAAGCAGCCTCGTTGGGTACCTATAATCGTCTAAAAGATAGTTAATGTTAATACGAAAATAAGCAACAAGTATGCTGTTTATTTTATTTACGTTTTAGTCATGCTTACTTTTTTACTTCTATGCTTGTTTGTATTTAAGACAATGGAATGTGCCGTCAAAGCTAAATACTTTTACGGTATTTTATTTTACTTTTACTGTAGTACACCCAGCAGAAATGGGCCAGCTCGAGCGGGGAAGTACTATACCCTCTCACAGAAAATTGTCGTCAAGTAACGGTATCAGTATGTACAGTTGCGTTTCGTGCGATGAGTGAGAGCGCCGGAGGCCCAATATCCCACCCCCTCTGTTCCCTTCCTTTTATCCCTGGGTTGGCAACGCTCATGTGTCAAGTATCGCAATCGTTCATAGGTTGCGGTGACTGCTTACCATCAGGCGGACCATATGCTTATTTACCAACCGTCATGAAATAAAAAAATTAAAAAAAACATACAAACATTTGATATATGACACCAATTCTTTTACTTTGATTTTTTTTAATTTATAATGATATTACTTTGAATTTCTGTTGTTCAATTAATTCAATTCCTGAAGAAGTCCAAAAATATGAATTCAATATTCTTATACAACTTCCCTCGGCTGCATTTCGTAACAAAGCACATGGATCCCATACGCGCCTCAACCGCTACAGCTCTTGCGGTGCCGTCTCCTTTCCAATAGCTACATTTTATTTCAGGGTTACATTGAAGTAGTAGAGCCATCCTCCTGCCAGCTTAAACGGGCGAAACACTACCCTCTCTCAGAAAATCAGCGTAAAGTACTTTACTGCGATGAATGACAGCGCCGAAGGTCCACTCTCTCAGTTCCCTTACTCTTTTCCCTTCTGATCCCTTCCATCCTATCCCTTGGATTGGCAAGGCGCATGTGATACTTTAAGTATAAGGTTGCGGTAACTGCTTACCATCAGGTTACGCATTAATAAGCCCACCTGTACCTTTTTTTATAGATGTAGCCTATCTTAAATTCTTGACATTATGCAAGCTATATTTCACTCTCCTGGGTAACATTCCAATACAATTCAATACAGCCACCCGCTGTATTTTCCAAAAATATATATTTTTTTAAATATGTGTAATGGTACATAATATTCGAAATATGGATAATCAAAGTATTTATTCATTTCTTTATTTTAATTTATTTAAAATTTAAGATGCTGAGTTGTTGGTGTTATATTCTGTTTTATTGTTTGTATAATTTGGAAAGTAGATAATAAGTTGCTGAGCTTCAAAATTGATCGCCGCCTATATTTATATTGAAATGTTGAGTATAGAAATATTATAAAATATTATATTTTGATAAAAAGCTTTACCAATTAATCCAAACCTTATCAGAACCTACTTCGGTTGCTCAATAATTAATTTAGAAGGTCTTGTCGACAATTACAACACTTAATAATCGCTTCACAATTACCAATAAAATAACGGTAAATATATAAATTTCTAGAAGTAAAATTTGTAGACGTTATAATTGACTAAATCGTTTATTTGATTATTTCAATACAATTATTATAATCTATATACAATTTTGACTAGCTATTATAGACATTATTACATTTACAAACTACTACATTTCACTATTAAGTCTCGTATCATTTCTTCATTTTTACATCTTATAATATTTACTAGATATCATATATCTTGACATATAACATTAAGTATATAACTAAATTACATCCGTTAATATTATATCGATATTTCGTTTGAAATACATCGGCATTGCATCGAAATATATCGGTAAAATGTCGATATATTTACATACAATGTACACTACTGCAAGATAGAAATACATATAAATTACTTTAAATTTAATTATAGTAGCTTTTTAATAATTATCGCAGATCGCTAATGTACTTTAATGACACGCGTGCCAAAGAATCATAACCAAACATCATGATTATTATGATTAAATAAATTTACCCCGTATTGAGACTCATGATGTTATATATATTTTGATCATTGTATAGAGTCACCGTAACGAAATTTGTAAAACTACATTAAGTTATTAGATTAAGTTTCCTATGTAAGTGATTTTTTGTTCTTTATGGGAAATAAACTCTTTAAACCTAACCATTAACTTTTTCCGATTTTTAAATTAATTAATTTTTTCCTAAGCGCCTCTATGGTCCCATAGACCATCACCAGAACCGAATAAAGACATAATCGAAATTTAAAAAAAAAAATAGCTATATAATAACCTAACTAACCATTAACTTTTATATAAATTACATAAACGGTTCCGTAGTAATCGTCGAGCACCAAAGCAAAACATACATACATAAAACGAGTCTCAAAATTATTCAATTATACTGCGACTACTCTTTACTCGATCAATAATACCATAAATTTCAGTTTAAATTCAAGCACACAAAAAGTATGGGAGCTTCATAATTATGTATATACTTATCTTGGCTACAACAAATGCTCAATAAAGGTGTTGTATACCAATTTAAAATGTGTGAATTCTAAAATTTAAGTAAATTACGTAAAGACTAAAAAATATTATATATTTTAATATAGAACTTATCTTACTTTTAAAGTAACAAAACATTTTATTACTAACTTAAAAATAAAGTTGGAGTAAGTTAAAGTAACCATAAAAGTAACAAAGTAACTTGAAGAAACTCTTAAATTTCAGATAATATTGTTGTTTGTTACAAACTTTAAAGTAAGACTATCTAATTACGTGCATAGTTAATGCATATTTTTTAACTTCAGAGACGTCATTCAACTCATTCATTCCATAAAAATGTTATTATGTGTTCCGTAACGACGTCTGAAATCCATTATATGAGATAGCCTCTGCCTCCTTACGTCACTTCCTCTAATCCGTCGTCCAATCACGTCTCGTGTCCCCCCTCAACTCTCTACCTGTCAACTTGTACAAACGCGTAACCAACAAGCCGCCTCAATTTGTTGGTTGTGTCATTATTGCGTCTACCTTCGTAGCGTTCGTTTCCTACTTATTATAAAGTTCCACAAGCTATTTAGTTAGTTATTTTATTTCTTGTCGTCGTTAATTTTATATCACGTTTCGTGTTCAAAATGGAAAATGAAGTGTTAAATTCAAGTGTTGTGTTACGTGAAAATAGTGAAAAAATAATTCCTGCTGGGACTTTTTCACGTTATAACAGCAGTTCTTCAGAGAAATCTAATGACCGTGAGAGTGATTATGTGGTTGAAAGGGGAAAACGAAAGAGCTCTCGTAAGCGGCAGGGCTCTAGATGCAGTGGTAAAGAAGATAGCAGCTCATACTCGGGCTCTGACTCTTCTCAATCACAGCCAAAGAGGAAGCGACGTCGCCGCCATGGTAGTCGCCGTGAGTCTTCGTCCTCGAGTACTTTAGAAGCATCGCTTAACCAAAAGTTTGAGGTACTGTCACAGCAACTTTTTAATAGCATGTATATGTTATTTAATCAATCAACTTCTCAATCTAAAACCACAGAAAGCGAGAATACCCCCTTTTTGCATTTGCCGGGACCAACCCAAAATAATTTTGAAAATGTTAGCAACTTATCTATTACTCTTAAAGACCCTATTATAGCACAAGCCTTAGAAAGTAGAATTAATAAACTCTGCGAATATCAGCGTTTCGATAAAAACGATTGGAAATCTATACGTTACGTGGACACTCAGAAGAGGTATGTAGCTACACCTGCTTTTGTAGAATTAAAAGTGAATGAAGAATTAGCCTGTTTTGCGGAAGAATCATGTACATTTATTAACTGGCATCAAATGGAACGAAGCTTCGCAGCTTTGTCCAATGCGTTTATAGCTCAGAATGAAAACGTTAATTCTTCTTTGCAAAATATAATTGAGTGGGCCTCGTCTTGTACTGAACCTATAACGCCCCTATCGATTTTTAACAAAATGAAAGAAGTTTTTGACAACAGTTCAAAATATAAATCAATTTCTCAAGATGTGCTTCAAATCATTTGTGGTAAACGTAACGAATGTATTGAAGCTCGAAGAAGGTTTATTCTTAAAGGTATTAGTGATAAGTATATCCGCATTGGGATTGATAATATACCACCGTCCTCTGAATATCTTTTTAATCCTGTTCTTTTATCTCAATACATAAATAAGATTGGTGGAATAGATAAACTAAAACGAAATTTTACATACTCTAACCCTAAAATCAGAACAGAACCCAAACCCTCAACTTCGACAGACACTTCTTTTATACCTTCTAGGCAATATAAACCGAATCTAAAAAAGTTGCCTGAACAATCTAAGAAAAAGTTTTTTCATGATAAGCAAAAGGGGGGGCGTAGAAGCACCAACTCAAACGATAGAAACAGAAAAAACAGCAATAATAAACGAAGATGACTCGAAATTTTCGGGAGGTTGTCTAAAAAATTTTTACAAAATTTGGAGAAAGTTTTCCGCTCCCCGAACAATTTTAAACTTAATTTCAATGGCGAAAATTCCGTTTTATCAGAAACCACCTTTAATTATGCCTACAATAGAGAACATGCTAAAATTTCAAACGCCAAAATCAAAACGAATGTCCAAGCTTATTTCACAGATGATAGAATCAGAGATACTCGAGCCAGCACCTCTAACACCAAGCTTTATTTCTCCAATGTTTCTGGTGAAGAAAAGCTGTGGCGACGACAGACCAATTCTAAACTTGAGGAGTCTGAACCAGTACGTATATGCCCAAAAATTTCATTTATTCAACCACCTAAGAATGCACAGTTTTCTTCAGCAAGGCGATTGGATGGTCAAATTAGACTTGCATCAAGCTTATTATCACGTAAGTGTATCCCCGTCTCATCGACGATTCTTACGGGTCTTTTACCAGGGCAACCTGTTACAAATGACCTGCTTACCATTTGGCCTTGCATCGGCTCCGAAGATGTTTTCATCGATAACCAACTGGATAGCAGAAACTCTTCGTTCAAGAGGGATTCGCCTTATAGTTTATCTCGACGACTTTTGCATTGCGAATCAAGACTTCCAACGTCTTGTCAATCATCTGAGCGAGGCCATTCACCTGCTACAAAGTCTCGGTTGGAGCGTAAACTACAGAAAATCTGTAACGACTCCAACCAATTGCATAGAATTTCTAGGAGTAATGTGGGACACGGACGCAAACTGCAAGTCCCTGCCATACTCAAAAGTCGAAAGCATACGTCACTATCTAAATCGTTACCTGACGTGCGGCAGTTGGACCCTCAAGCAGGCTCAGTGCCTCTTAGGGAAACTCAACTTTGCAGCCTTCATCACCCGGCGGGGAAGGCTGCATTGCCGGCACATGCAACGACATTGCAATCTCCTTCGAAAGACTCCTCAGTCTGCATTGCCTTTACCGACGGAGGTAGTCTTAGAGATGAGATGGTGGTATCAGCACATCCAGCTGGAGTCCCCTATTCAAGAGGTATGTCGAGCTCAATCCAACTTCTTGACGACCGATGCCTCGGATTTAGGTTGGGGTGCTCAAGTGAACGACAACAGCTTAACAGGTCAATGGAAGCAGCACCAAATGTCATGGCATTGCAACATGAAAGAGATGTTTGCTGTACAAGAAGCAATCAAAATGACTGCTCCCATTCTCAAGAATACAACTGTCGTATTGCAAAGCGACAATCTGACCCTATTAGCATACATCAAACGCGAGGGCGGTACCAGGTCAGTGAATTTACTGAAAATGACAATACAGCTGCTGAATCTAATAGACAACCTCGCCATCGTGTTGGTACCACAATACCTACCAGGCAGGTACAACACGGAGGCAGACAGCTTATCAAGGCATCGACAAAGCCCAGAATGGCACCTTCGAGGACCAGCAACATTAGACATATTCAAGCGCTTGGGAACTCCCGAGATAGACCTGTTCGCATCCTCAAAAACAAACGTTGTCCCCAGGTACGTATCTCTCGATATAAACGATTTGAACGCCTCATTTCAAAATGCGTTCAGCAGGCGCTGGGACTACAACCTAGCATGGGTTTTCCCGCCTCCAAGTCTAATTCCACGAGTGCTTCAACATCTAAACTCTGCAACGGGTCGGTACATTGTCGTAGCTCCCAAGTGGACAAAACCCTTTTGGATACCGGATCTGAAAGCCAGAGCCATCTGCAATCCACTTTTAATCGAGAATCTCCCTCACAATCTAGTCGATGTGACAACATCCAAGCCTCCTCCTCAAGTAAGACTTCTGAAACTTCAAGCTTGGCTTGTTTTGGGTGGGAGTCCCTTCTAGAAGGGTGGACAGAAGCCGAAAAGCTTCTTTTGCAGGGGGCATGGCGTAAGTCTACGTTGAAGACGTACATTCCATTATGGAATAAGTGGCGTAACTGGTGCCTTAAACTAGGAGTTGATAGTTATGCACCATCCCCTTTATATGTGGCAAAATACTTAGCACATCTTTTTCTTGATAATGGTTTGTCATATAAATCTATCCTGCTTCACAAGTCTGTTATTGCTAGCATGTGTAAGCCTAGATGTGATAATAGTCTCTCTAGTAATAGCATAGTGAAATATATTTTAAAAGCAATTTCTTTAGCTAAACCCATACCCACAAAGTCCCCTATTTGGGATGTTAGAATTTTAATTAATTATTTAAGCATTTGTACTCCAGATACCAAAAGCTTGTACGAGGTCTCTGGAAGAACCGCTATACTGCTTCTTTTAACATCTGGGCGGAGAGTTCATGATTTAACTCTTTTGAGATATGACTCTGATCATTTCATTGACCAAGAAGATTCAATCATTTTGCATCCTGTTTTTGGTTCAAAAACTGATACATATAACCGTCAGCAGTCTAGTTGGAAACTTCTTTCAGGTGCTTCTAGAAACATTGATGTAACCTATTGGTTAAGGCAACTTTTGAGAGTTTCAGAGAAACGAAGAGAGAAGAAGCAGCTTGCCGAGTTGTTTATAACCTGTCGAGGTGTACCAAAACCAGCAACCGCCACTAATATTGGAGGCTGGATACGAAATCTATTTAAAGATGCTGGAATTTGCGCTACACCGGGAAGTACTAGGTCAGCTGTTTCTTCCCTAAATTGGTTAGAGAAACATTCAATTACTGATATTTTATCTAGAGCTAATTGGCAGCATGAATCCACTTTTCGTAAATATTATCAGAGGTCTATTCAATCGTCTAATTTAAATGGCAATGCATGTTCATTATCTACCTTTTTTGAACCAGTGTGATTATTTGTTTTTCATTTACAGTTAATTGTTTTTATTACCTGTTAATTATAATCATAAATTTTGTCTAGCAATACAAACTAATTTTAAAATCAAACTGAAGTTTAATTGTCACATTATTGCGTCCCAACAATCCGCCAGGAGATAACAAACATTTCTCATATAATGGATTTCAGACGTCGTTACGGAACACATAATATTAGAGTTTTACCTGAAATTAAAACTCTTATTATGTTTCCAACGACGTCTGAAATCCAGGTAAACTCTACCTGGCATACCATTATTATTCGCTCTATAATGACACAACCAACAAATTGAGGCGGCTTGTTGGTTACGCGTTTGTACAAGTTGACAGGTAGAGAGTTGAGGGGGGACACGAGACGTGATTGGACGACGGATTAGAGGAAGTGACGTAAGGAGGCAGAGGCTATCTCATATAATGGATTTCAGACGTCGTTGGAAACATAATAAGAGTTTTAATTTCAGGTAAAACTCTAATACTGTTGTTATCAAAGTGAAGCTGTTTCTATATTTCAAGTTATTTCTTGTCGCTGGTAATATTATATCTATAAATTATGTCAAAATGTATTTAAAATAAAAGTAATTTTAACTATTTATTATACTTCATGACATTTTGTATATATCGTATATCTAATTATTTAATAATGTTATACATATAATAATCTAATTGTTATTAAAATCGTAAAAAGACTATTTTTACTACATATTATATTTTCGTTATACCTGATATATAAAGTGTACTTAATACAAATCTTAATATACATAATTAAATACACATTATATATATATATTATAATTTGGGACAATTCAACCCATATTATAATGGACTGATTATTAAGAGCATTGCCAGCAATGTCTCAATAGCTACGTATCTATGTATAAATATTAAACTTTATTGAAATGCTTTATCATAAAAGTCATTATTATTTTTGTAAAATAGAATAACATACAATTTTTAATTATATAAAAGAAAATTACTCAAATTGTTATCTAAAAGAAGTTATAACACTTTATAACCCATTTTCTATTACAACTTAATTAAAATACAGCAATAACAGATGAGTAATCTTATTTTAGTTTTGTTAAGGTAATATTCATTCCTATTACCGATATAATTTTAATATATACGTACATCGTAGTGAGTATTTATATAGTTATATCATTTTATTATAAGAAGCAAATCTTAATTCATATTTTAAATGAATATAATAAAAAATAACAATGCTATTTTAAAGCTTATATTACTACTTCACCTCCAACAAATCCGATGACTGACCGATATCTGTTACTAAACATTAAAAAATTACTACTTAGCTGATTGACTCCTACAACTAACCTAAGACAAATATAATGGTAGGTCTTCTTCCCCAAACGAAGCACCATTTATTCTTGTTCACACCAATGTTCTCCATCATTTTTATCTTAATGTCAAAGTGCACGCGATCGCCTCTATTAATGTGCTAATTTTATATCATACTTCATGCGACTATAATCCGAGTCGTTTCACATTTAACGGTTGGGAGCAAAATAAACGTTAAAACGGCACTTACAACTAACACATATAATATACCATTTTATTATCTAACAAGCAAATGTTTTCTGAATTTATATATTAGAATATCCATAAATGTCTTCCTCATTTTTATATTGTTTAATTTCAAAGTATAAGTTTCGTTTCCAATACCATTAGTAAGGAACTTGAATGGTTAAAGTTCGCTACTTTTAACAAACTGTGAAGTTCATTACAAACAAGGCAATGTTGAGCCCGTATGTACATGAAATACTGAGATAATAAATCCAATACAAATAAATGTAGTATGAACACCAAAAGATAAACTTCTAACCCAAAAATTTCACTCTTGAAGGTTCTTACAGTTGCGCAGCCGTATTGGCTGCGGACCGCGATCGCTACGCTTTAACTGTACTCGTAGTTGTAACACGTTCGCTGTCCTGGTGAACGAGTGGGGGTAGCAGCTTGCCAGCAAGCCGCCTAAACGTGGAACGGAACTGACGGCTCATGCTGCAATACAACACGAAGTTCACAGCAGATCCAACTAGCGCCATGAGATCCATCACCTCGCCTGTCAATTAAAACAATTACTACTATTTTGTTATTCACATAAAACATCAAATTTAATATTTTCTAATATATTATAGAAAAATATATTATAAAGTTCCAACATTTTTTTTGTGTATCTATCGAAACTGCGAAGGTTATTCTGTGCTATTTTACCTTTTTTTTATTATATTAGTGGTAAGCATGTATACTGGGCCCGCCTTAGTGAGTATGTACCGCTGTTTGTCCTACTGGCCTAGACAATATCACTAGGCGGGTGGGCGAATACTGAATACCCGGCCGTGAAAAAGTGTCAGTAAGGACCGCGTGGTGAAGTGTCAACAATGTTGCTTACCCAAGGAGTAGGGAGGGAGATATGGGAGAAAAGAAGTGGGAATTTGGGTCAACAGCGCTCTCACCCGCCAATTGAAATGCAATAATATAAACTTAGACTATAGATAGTATATAATCTACGAATATACATACACATAATCCGCAATGATTGGTTAGCTCACGTCAATACTAGGTCTAGAGGAAAACAGCAAGGCTTTACTAGAACAGTGTGTAAGAAATTTATCTAATAAAAAATAAGCAAAGACAGAACAGTTCAGAACACTGTTTTCCTCTGTGGGTCAATTGATTGTTTTTTTTTTTGTTTCTTAGCTATTGACGTTATTAACAAAAAAAGGAAAATGTCAATAATGGTTATGATGAAATTGCGGACACTACTACTATTAAAATGAATAATACATGCGCCAACATCACTAAAAGATAATTTCAACAGAGCTCGCGTCTTACGTAAATTTTTTCTTTGTCCCTAACGAGCCCCTTAAGAATACCACCTCTGACCCAAAAAGCTTTACATAGCTTACAGCGACTCAAATGAAAAGGTTTATAGATTTGAGCAAGAAGGCACCTGCTCGGCTTTATAATATTGCTAAAAGGATTTTCTAAATAAAAAATAGGCAGGGAATGAAACTGCCTATAGAAGGGAAATCTTGAAACCATGGAACAGCTTTATTTTTAAAACTAATTATAGTGTGAATAAGTGAAATTAGTAAATTGATGTACATTAGTCGGGTAACTAACGTCCAAAGAGTTCAATATGCTCGCGCTTCGCCATACATGTCGGTGACGCAAATCATGACGTTTAGCTATCATAAAGAGAGAGCGGCTAAAGAAATTTTCACTACAATAATATAATTAAATATACGCTCAGGCTAGACAGATTATAAATACAAAAAAAACCTTTTAAATCATTACATAATACTATGTCTATCATTTTCATGCCAAATATTGCCTTATTATACACAAAGTTGTATTAACACATGAATGCATTATCAAAGCGATTTCGACTTCAATCAGTCATAAATATTTAGTTTGCTATACGAAGTTCAAATAAATTCAGTTTGTGTTGTTTTTCTTTTTATTCAATCATCGACATTAAGAACTTCTAATGGTTCTTTAATGTCTGGACATCAAAGAATTATCGTAAAATAACTGCAAATGTAGATGTAAACAAAAATGAAAATAATTATAATAAACTTTATTAACTCAAAAACTTGCGTTTTAGATTTTGATTTTTTACAACATTTAGAAACTGAAAAATTTGATTTTAAGATCATTCATTTAATAGTAGGGATTTTGTTATTTCTTTAAAATCAAAGTAAATAAGATAAATTTACGGTTAGATATAATAAATAAGTCTTGAGACAATGATGGATGATATTTGTGCGATGCATGAAATACGAAGAGCATTTCCTTTATATGTTGTACATTTGTTATTTTTTTAAAATGTATTTCTATATATATATATTAGTATAAAATGAATAAATAAGCGTAAGTTATTTGTTAAATATAATAAGTATTAAAGTTAAAATACATTTATTTTAATATTATGGCTTTGTAAACGTTGAAATTTAATTTTTAATTACAACACCATATATCGTGAAATATTTAAAACAGACTGACATATTTAATACAATATAATATGACCACAAACAAAAGATAATGTGTTTTATTACTCCGAAATCCTTTTCGCCTTAGTAAAAGAAATTCTTATAAAATAACAATAAACGTCGATATTCTACAATAAAACCATACATGATTCAATAAACGAAAACAATAAAAATAATGAATTCTTAGAGCAATAAAAACTAAAAATATGGGGATATTCCAAGTTTCTTTTATTTTGGAACTCAAGGAAAACTATATTTTATAGCCAACTGGGCCTCAAGTTTTTAAAGTTCGAAGTATCTTGTTCACGTAATACTTAAGTTACAAGTAATATTATTTAAGTGCCCTCTACGACGTGTCTACGGGCAAAGGATCGTAAAATTTATCGAATTCAATCAAGACCTCAGCGAACTTCGTGACTATTTTATTATACTACTTACGTTACCATGAAAATAAAACTTAAAACGGCCGCTGAATTTAATAAGTCTGTGACTGTGTTGCTTGAATGTCAATAGAATTGTCCCAATTATATTTACTGTTATTTCTTAATATGTATTATAACCCAGGGGCAACTTTTATAGTGATAAGTATTGTTTATCTATTTATCTTAACCCATTTATCTTGTAAATATAGTCGGTTGTCAATCTGGTGCTTAAATTGGATGTCAAGGAAATCTCGTACTTTTGTAACATTTTTATTACTGTTTTATTCTCCTTGCGGTTTTGATATTCTGTTGGGTAAAACTCATAATAATTATTATTATCTTGAAATAACTCATGCCCAATGTCAATTCTTTGTTATTATATTTAATCATTTTAATTACTTCGACCGTTCGTATTTCTAAGTAGGTAATGTTTATTTATTTATTTTACAAAATATAAAAAATATCATAATTACAAAATATAATTAAAAAACCAGATGTCCTATTGGTAGCCTTATCGATTAGCATTCATAACAAATTAAGATATTCTTATAATGAAATTACTAGAATAATATTATTAATAACATTATATACAAGTTTATGTAAGTCGTGTTTAACGTTTGAATCATCGTCTAACCCATCTAGAACTTGTGATCTCACAAGACACGACGAGCTTAGAAATATAGGCAGACCAGCATCGATCAATAAACTTAATAGAGTCGCTAAGTTCATTTGCATATTGGCATCGCTTGTTTAAGACCTAAAGCAACGGTTACTCACAACTCAAACAAACTGAAGCTGATAAATAAACTAATTGCCACATTGATTATTATGAACTACTACTAGAACTACTAAAAATTACCGAAATTACGTGTATATAATTATTGTATGTCATATATGTATGTCATATAATATCTGCTATAGAACAATTTCTAAAGATCTGGGAACAGTAGTGGACTAAGGTATCAAAAATATTTTCAATTAAAGTAAACTTTTTTATGGGCATGCTACACAATACGTTCATGTTGTTGTCGCTTCGTTGTTTGTGGACTGATTTGAATGATTCTTATACTTTTATGGCATGCCTAAATGAACTTTATGATGATTTAATTAAGAAAATATGAAATAAATACGCTGTTGTTAATAATTCAAAATTATTTAATCTATGCCACAAAACCTTTTAAATTTCTTCCTCCTTCCACCTCACCTCCAGTTCATCACAGTAGACAACGTAGCAACAGTCACTTTACTGGTATATAAAAAAATCAAATTTGAAATGTCAATCCAACTAAAGTTACTACAAACCGTATACTCCGTAAAATTTAATCACAAAAAATATCTTTGATGTACACAACCTTACCCACTCATAGTTATTAGCTTTGTTACATTACCTTAGTGCTTTTAGAGAAGCAAATAAGTAGTATTTACTTATATCCAATCATAATTTTGTAAGTAATTTGTTTACGTATATAAAATAATGAAATACCTTAATCGACTCTACGAAGCTTATAATTAGATTGGACTCGAACGACTATTTGGAAAAATAAATTCCAATACCAATTTAATGAATTAAATTCTGTACCGCAACTTTTATGGGGGGAAAGTCATTTGGGCCGCAAACACAAACGTGGATTTCAAACGTCTAAATGAATAAAAGCTTTGAAGCTTCGAAATTTATTTTGTTTTAGCCTCAATTTACGTTAATGATATTTCAATTGCATTCATCGAGGTTTGATTTCTTTTAAAAACTCTAATATTAAAAGGAATAGTATAATGCCTTATAAATAAAGGAATAAAAGCCTCAATAGCTCATCGGTAGAAGGGCCGACTTAGCTCCGTTAACGCGAGAGTGGAGGGTTCGATCCTGACCCCCTTGGGCTATTGTTGTACCCAATAATCCCAATAATCGAGCCAATAATGGAGCTTATTTAGTTTTAGTAATGCCTTATAACAGCATTGCTAATATTGTTTTTAAAAAAATGTATACTTATTAATATTACACGCAACCATATATACGTACAATACAATACTATTTGCATGTCACATACATGAGGCTATACGTGCGGTCGCTCACAGTACTCGTTGCTCAAATCTCGATATTCAAACCCACTCTCATATATAATCGTATATAATAGAAAGAGTAAGAGAGGTAAAGATCGCCTGGGCAAACACTTTTTCCTTACGTGATAATTTCTGCCAGCTCACTCTACTCTAAGTCGCGTAGAAGAACTTCTTTCCAATAAATACGGGTATTATTTAAATATGGCCTCAAAAGTTAGACAGATATACAAGTTAATAAATGAAACATCAAAGATAAATGGGCCTTTATGGACCCGTCAACTATTTTACTCAACCCTTAGTCACGGAATTTAATATTACAATAGTAAACCCATTGTGTTTGAGCACAAAACTGAGCTTATCTGAATATATATCTGTATAAAATTTTAAAAGTTAACAAATTGATAATAAATATTTTATGATATTTTCTTCAGAAACTGAGTATCATTTTTTATAAGTTTATATTTCTAACTATTAATTTAACTTCAAACATAATAACTAACGAACAAGATTAACTTAAGTTATTAAATAAAATATTGTAAGCTTACTCTTTACTTAAAGATAAAAATTTAAGTGTATTTATGAATAATTAATATTTTTACGAAGGCAAAAATAGGTATTTCCACGTTTATAGTTCTAAAATAGCTTACATCGAAATACGGTTTGACTACTTGATTTAAATAGGTATTATTATTAATAAGCCGTTAAGGCTTTTATGCGAGATTGAGTAGCAAACATCCAAACTTCCACAATTATAAATGTATAATAAAATATTAAAACCATGCCTAAGCGCAATTCTTTTCTACTTACCAAATGCATAGTAGCATATTCCAAAAAGATGTGGAGCGATTGCGGTAAGCAGGCCAAATAGAGCCTGTGGTAGTTCTGTGGCGAGAAACAGACCGAGCAATGCCACCAACATACGCGTGGTACGGTCTGTGCGACCACCTCTCTTGCCACCGTCTTCATTGAGGCGCGCCTTTTCTCCCTAAGAATAAATATATTTCATGTTACTTCTAATAAATCTAAAAATATTTTTTACGTTAGTAAGTAAGTGATCCATTTTCTATTTCAAAAAAGAAAAGTATACAATATAAAACTTTTACGATCCGGTTCTAAATTTTGTTGATTACGTTATATAATAAAAGCAGACGTTTCCGACTCGCGAGTCATAATGTCCCAGGCGAATATATTATTAAAAATATTCTTCCTTCTCACGTTATGGGAATAGTCTCCACCTTATCGCGTGATGTTTAATGTAACTTCTTTTTGAAATGGTGCAGAAAATACCACAAGCTGATGGAATGTGACTCAAGTTATGCGGTTCATAAACGTCCTTACATTTTACTGTGTTTATGAGTTGGCTATGGAAATAGAAATGCTTGTGGGCGACTGCAAAGACGTGAGTTAGTACGGCGTAAGAAATTTACTTACGCTCATTGCAAATTTCAAACATTCTGTAGAGCAAATTTTATAATATTAGGTTAATCATTTTCAGTTGAACAAATAGCTCACATATTATGATTTTTTATGTAAGTTTTAACTTAAATTAATATAATTAATTTGAACAAAAGCTCAGAAAACTATGAAAAAAGTAAAAACGAAAAAAAGATAAAAAGAAACTATGAAAAATAGCTACATAACCTAATTGTCTACAATTTCAGCAAGAATAGACTAATAATTAGGGGTATATAAATAAATTAGAATACATTTTCCCTTTGAAATTTTGTTTTAGACTCACCTTTATGAAAACAGAATTTTTATATTAATATTTTTAAAAAAATCTTGACTATTTGATTCTTAATTCTACTCAGCTTTATCTTTGTTTAACATTGTGAGGAGTATTGTATTTTTAAGACGAGGAAGCCAACCCAAACCAAAGTATAAAAAATTAACTTAATAAAACCTTAAAAAATAATTTTATAAAATTTGTACATGAAAAAATATTACTAAAATTATAATATTACCTCATTAGTCGTTACTGTTGACTTCTTCAACAATTTTTGCCGTCTTCTATCACTTGATTTCATTTTCAAAATAAGACATACACTTAAAATAGATAAAACTACACATGGTATTAATTTTAAAAAGACACTATAAATCCAGAATATTGAAGTCAATAAATTTTGATTATTCGTCATAGATATTGCATACGTTGGCTCATCAACTGTCGACACATTAACAAAATCTGTTTCATTCAATGTAATATTATTACCTCCACTTTTCTCTTTAGGCAACTCCTGTATTTTCATAGCAAAATAAATAGGAAGACACACTATCGGACAAACGACATAGGCTACCGTTATAGCTATATTCGTATTTCTTTTATTACAAAGTGTTTTGTTTTTCTGTGGAAATTTTATTGCTACGAACCTCCATACCGCTAATGTTATCGTAAGCCAAATTGAAATAGTATGGAACGTTTGGCTGAATATGGAATGAAAGTAAACGTATACAGCCCATGTGTACGAATTACGGTTAAGTTCTTCAGCAATGTCAGTGTAGATATGCAGAGCTAATGGTATATAATCGAGCATGACTAGAAGATCGGCGACAGCGAGAGCAGTCAAAATAGAGTTTGTAGAAGAAGCCATTTCCTTGCGGCTCAGTACTGCTATATTGACAGAATTGGCGACAGATCCAAGTAAGCAGATAATTAATGCTATGTAGCCGTGCACTTTAACGTAAACTCGTTGGAAGTTGGGTCCACCAGGCACGCAGTATGCCACCATCGCATCTGTACTGTTCGTCTCTGAGCCGGACATTTTGTTTTATTTCGGTGATTATAAATAGTCATTCGCAGTAAGACGTCTTGCTTTTCTTTGATCACGGCACATTGTCTGAAAAGAAGGATTCGATATTCAAATAGTCTATTTCAACATAGATTTACATATTTATATATCTATACAAAGATATTTTCTAATCTTCTTAAAAGCCTTGTACTGTTGTGCTTATACTCCACATATATATAAACAGAATCTATCTTTATATGAAATAAATAAGAATGTTATTGATATCAATTGGCTGGCTCGTCAATCATACGTAGAAAAATATATCGTATAAATGTAACGTAATGCATAGTATATGAAATTAACATCAAGTCTATATTGTGTATTACGATATCAAAGATAGGTTTCCAATACAAAATAATATGAAGCGAGCAACAATATCTAGGCGTCAACTTTGAGCAACGCATGGAACCGCTACTATTTTATAGCTAAGTACTAGAAACTTTTTGACGGAATTTCTACGATAATGTATAGTACTACTAAGAAGTTCCATATAAACCGTGTAAAGGCGTTTGTAAGGATAAGTTTATAAAAAGAGAAGTGCTACTGCAATAATCGTGAAATTCACAACCTTAAAATTTAGTTTTATTCTTTGTTAGCGATTGTTGCAAGGAAAATTACATGAAGTATTTCATTCCATTCATTTCTCTCTTTTGTCTTTATACTATATAGCCATTAATCTATAAGACATTAAGTGTGATAAGGGGCATCTAACGCTAATGTAACGTGGGTTTCGAAGCTTGGAATTGCCCAAAAGTACTTAACGGTCTAAGTTTATTGTTTAAACATCAGCTTTGTTTACGTTGTAACAATAGCTAACTATTCGTAAGATGTACTAACTTGTGCAGCCATTAATAAAATAGAATAACAATTTCTCCCAACCCCTACAATTTTAAAGCTGATAGTTTCTTCAGAATATATAAACTTAATATATAAACTTGTAAATTAACATTAGTTAATATATATATTATTAAATATCAATAAAAATATAAACCAAATCGTTCGCAGCTTAATAAAAGACTGAGTTTTAATAATCCTACAATTATATATTTTTCAGAAATTTCAGAAGTTTTAAAAGAATGGCGATATCAAAGAGGGGCCTATACACATTACACAGCAGTGGGTGAAGTTGGGCTACGGATGATGATGATGATTTTCAAGTAACATATTGTCGATTTTTGTCAGAATAAAAAGGTCTATAAATTAAAGAAGAAATGTTACCAAAATAAAAAAACACGCACCGAAATAGTAACGGTTAAATTAAAAATGTAGGTGTTCTATAATTTATCACACATTAGTTTACGGTTCGCTGAAAAATTTATTTATTTTAAAAGAATGTTCATATATTTTCGTTAAAAAACTACCTGGTATTTTACACAGATTACGAAATTAGAAAGATTTATCAGGGTCGAAACGTGCGTTTTGCTACGAAACTTCAGTGGATTTTGAACGAACGGATATATGAAATTTCAAATACATAGATATTACCTGGATTAAAACATATGATGGTTCCTACCTAGCTGGCCTCTTCAAAACAAAAGACCTACCACCTTCGTATCAGGATCAATTTATATCTATTGCAATAAAGCTACTTCATTAAAAATCGGTATTCGCAAGCGTTAAGTCGCGAGCAACAGCTAGTGTTATATAATTTCAATGTAAATAACATCGAAAGTATCGAAGTATTTAAAAACAACAATATATTAAATATTCATCTAAATTTAAAACGAACAACAACCAGCTAACTTTTCCTTAAAATCATTTTGCATGAGTAAAAAAAGACATACATATTCTTGATTCGTATCGCATAACCACCGACTATTATTGTAATGGATTTAAAAGAAAACAAATCTTCCTCTATCTACATCTCGCCACACATCGTCAGCTCTCCATTACACATCGCGATGTATCTGTGCATATTGCATTCGCATATAAAATGTTTACTTTAAATCTTTATTTTTAATCTTAATGTATATCTTGTCCGTTTTGTTTGATTCAATATAATTTTATTCATTATTCGCATTTCTTGGTCGGATACTGTATTTATAGTGCTTTATTCAAATGTAAATAGATATTTTTAAGTGAAAATTTGTTATTGTTTATATCAAGATAGGGACAAACAAGTCTGCGATCCGCATTATGTCCTCCAAAGGGCATGAGAGAGAGAAGAGGGGTAGGCGAAGTAAAGGGACAACGGTGTGAGAGCTTCGCCTATGACCACTAAGTGAGATTCCACCGATCAAAACGCGTTCCCTTATCAAGCCCATTCATGCCAAATACAGCAAGGTAATTATCCTACTAATATTATAAATATGTATGGATGTTTGTTAATCAATCACGCGAAAATGGTTAGCGGAATTGGATGAAAAGTAGTACACGGATAGTTTCATATCTAAATTAAAATATAGGATTCTTTATCCCGGAAAACTGACAGCGTCCTGTAGGATTATCAAAAAGCACTACAGTATATATTCGCTTGAAATTTGGTCTCAATGTTTCCTTTTAAACATTATTTACATTATCTCAGAAGAAAATTCTAAGGTAGTCGTGGAAGCCGTGGGCAGATGCTAATTAATTTATAATATTTTTAAAGGCGTCGGGATGTGACGACCCCATCGCCCGCTGTTGGGATAACCTCTGTCACAACAGAGATTATTCCACCAGTGCAATCAGTCACACTGGTGGTAGGTCTTTTGTTGCAAGAGGCCGGCTAGGTAGGTACCACCGCAGTGTCCAATATTCTGCCGCCAAATAGTAGTGTTTAGGCACTACTGTGTTCCGGTTTGAAGGGCATTGTACGCTAGTGAAATTACTGGGCGAACGAGATTTAAGAACTAATATCTCGAAGTTGGCAACGCGTGAGTGGCACCTACTAATGGTGCTGCAAGCGCTCATAGGCTGCGGCAGCCACTTACCACCAGGTGGGCCGTATGCTTGTTTGCCAACTTCTAACATAAAAAAAAAAAAAAAAAAAAAAAAAAAAAAAAAAAAATTTAAAAATATATGTGCTAAAAACCAATTACTATAATGCGATTTGCAGCTATTCCCTGACTATTTTACAACAGTAACAGTGTACGTACACAGAAACATAATATTTTCTTGAGTAAATGATGCGAAGATAGCAACATAAACATAATGGTTTTAGCCGTTCTTTATAGAACCTTAATATATTCTATTCACGAGGTGAACTCCCTACAAATATTCAGGACAGCGGAACAGTTCTCCAACACTGTCTTGATTAGATTGGGTCCGAGTAGTCCTTGTTATCTACAGCTAATGCTGTTATAATACTTGTATAATTTTCAAATTATATTATATAATAAATTTAATAAATCATGAAATTTAGGTATCAAAATACCATCCAAAATAGACCACCGAATACTGTTTAATGACATTTTTTTATAAAAAGAATCATGGTAATGGTGAATTGTGTAGTTATTAGTAATATTCCTCTTTCCTCAAACCAACAACACCCCAAAAACATATCCTATGTGCTAAGATAACAATCTATATTCGTGCCTAATTGCATCCATATCCGTTCAGCCTGAAAACAACCAAACATACAAGCTTTCACAGTTATTATATTAGTAGGATTCTGATAAACGTCCAATGTTAAATTAAAAGTCATAAAAATATATGTTTAAAGCTAGACAATATGTAAATTTTGTAAATTAGACTTTGTTTTGAATCAACTAACTTATCAATTCATTGTAATGTGTAAAAAAAATTTTGCGGCAAATACATTTCCGTTTTATGAATACAATTGTGCAATTCTTTGTTTATCACTATACAGTGTAATTTGTAAGCAATCATTTAATATATTGTATGTTACATAACATTGCTTGATATGTTAAAGCTTTCAAAGTAAATTTGTTTTGCCAAGTTTCAAAAATTTCCAAAGCAAACAAGCCCATTCTGTTGTTGGTTTAGTACGAGCAATATTAGACCTTGTGATTTTGATCGAGTGCTTTTTAGAGAAAATATCTTGTATTTTTAACATAACTTTTGTGACGGAAATAAACTTACAATCAAATTTTCTTTCACTATTTATGAAAAGAAAGTAAAAAAGGTTTTATGTACTTAAGTAATTTCCAAATTATTTACTTAACTTATTAAGTAACTATAATAAAATATCATTTTATAAACTTTCGGACAACAATTTAGATGTTGATGTCAGCAAAGATTTTTCTTTATTGGTTTTTCAAGGCATTGCTAATATTCCTCTCCAAATAGGATACGACAATAGCCCAAATTTATAAGCAATTGTCTAACAAACACAGGTAAAAGCAAAGTCTATGGACTTCATGACAAAAGATAAATTAATACTATCTTACAACATAGCGCTACTCATGAATTGAAACTGTTTAAATTTCGCGCATGTATCCCATAGTAATTATTAGCATCTGTTAAGAAAATAATTACACCACGAAATGTATTTTCTTGTATTTTCTTTTCAAAACTTTTATGTAAACATTTTATGTAAGGTTTTGAAAATATTATCATGCCGCACTCATTTCACTGATTATTGTGGATTTGCAAACAAAGCCCTATCAAATCATCATTTTTGAAAACATATAAACCTTCTTTGAAAAACAAAGTGGTCCTTCAGATTAACATGTAATAAAAAAGATAACTATAGATGAAATATATTGTATTTCCAATTTTACCTCAAATAAAAGTATTTTTTTATTAATCAGAAGTAGATTGTTTACCGGAAGCAACATTGGAGAATAATAATAACTCCACAACGTTTTTACAATATTTTTTTAAAACGTCGCTTTGCTTGCTCCGAAAAAGTTAATATAAGGTAATTTAAGAAGACAATAACGATATCGTAATAAAATTAAAAATTTATGACTGACAAGCTTTTGCTAATTATTTTCATTATAAAATATATATAAGTAATTTATCGAACATCTTTTTCAGGTAACACTTTAAATTATTATGTTCATAAAAATACTTTTTACTTAGTTATTTTTTTACTTGTTAAGCCATTACCGCCGCCCGTAAACATCTGCAACACCAGAGGGCATGCAGGTGTGTTACCGCCCCCTATAGTATATACTGGCTATAGTCTGACTGAAACGCTTGAAACACGGCTCACGTGTTAGCTTAACAGGCGGGCTTTTTACCACCAGCATATACATATGTACGTCTTAGAATTTCTTCCACGACATGCGGGTTTTCCTAGCCTTATGTTTTCCTTCGCCGTTACGCATTATTGCACGAGATAAATGTGAAACATAAATTAAGCACTTGAAAACTGAGTTTTACACTGAGTTGGTACTTGCCCGGATTTGAAACCTCACCATTGGTTAATGTCTACGTTTTCGATCTATTGGGCCATCTTGGCGTAAAAGTCTAAAGCTTAAACTACGAAAATATATTTAATATAAAGATATTATTCCAGATACACACAACATACTAAATAAAAACTATATATACCCAATACTCAATAGATATTGAATCAACATACAAAACTTTAAATGTAAAATATAAACTATATACAAACTAATAATGTATCTAAAAATATATCATTACTGTTAAATGATTCATTCTGTACATACAGCTATAGAAACAAAATCATAAATACATTTCGTTATGAAAAAATCGTTTTAAAAATCTTTTATCTTTTGTAAATATTAATTTACTAAAATAGATACGAAACGTTTATCTTTTCGACGTCTGGTAGCTGTCTGCAGAAAACATCACATGATTTTCACGAACTTGCTAAATTGTTAACCGACACGCACGTCTTATTAAACATATCACACATATCTTACTAAACTTTATCGCATTTGCTTCAACTATAAAATCTGCAAGCAGGATGAACCATGTTATACAACTAACTCGGGATTGGCCACTAACCACTCGATAAGGAGAAGAACTCGTGATATTTTCCGATCTATATTATTACATATTACTAGTTAGGCTTTTCTCACGGCTTCTCCCACGGCACTGCGTGCATATAGTAAGAAATTTTCCTTGAGTTAAGCCTTTTTTCTTTCTCTATGTTGCATTATGGGATAAAATATAATATTTCCTTCTTAAATGTCTAAGCAAGCATCCTTCCCGCTGAAGTTTATAAAAAAGACAGACAATCTTCGCCAATTTATAATACTATCGAGAAAAAGATATAGTTATATGTTTTTTTTTCATTCTATATAGGGCAAAACGAACAGGACGGACGGCTCACTTGATAGAAAATGACTGTAACCGCCCATGGACAATTGGACATCAGCAACACTCCACGGCTTGTAGCTGAGTTGCCGGTCTTTTATACCAAGCTAAAATACGTTATTTTCTTAAAGGCCGTCATATCAAAAAAAACCTCCGGCCACGGCCGTTGGTTCCACAAAACGGTGGAAATTGTGTGAGGTAGAAAATGCCTTAGAAATCGCCTTATCTGTGTGGATTTCCAGGTATCGAGGGATTCAGTAATGTTTGTGGTATATTAACGTAAATAAACACCATTACGTTTTATTCAAACGAAGAATAAGAGCTGTACTATTTTTTCTTAATCCCAATAGGGACTTACTCAATTATGGAGGCAAATATTTTATGTAAACGTAATAAAATTATGGTCCAAGTCAAAAATTACAAGAATTCTTCCACTTAAATCAACATTATTACTTTATAAGACAGTTTTTGGTAATATTTATATAAGATTATATAAAAAATAATGTCTTATTTCTTAATATACTATGGGACTGTGCTGAAAAGCTAAAAGGAAAGTTACAACGAGATTTTAAAATTGTAATTATTTGATAATAAAATCCTGTTGAGTTTCTTTCGTTCAACCAGGTAGTAAATTTCCATTTGATTTTTACTTTAACTGTTAATATTAATACTATTTTATTATGTTAATAATAATATTAAAGTAAATTATCTTCTGTACGCGGTATTCACCCACGTGAATAACAATGAATGAGCTACTTTTAATGTAGTATAAAAAAATTGGTTCCCCATGCAAACTTTCATCCACCTTCAAGCCTTTTTTTACGAGAAAAGGTAGCCTTTGTCTTTTCCAAAGTCTTCTATATCTCTTATAAAAGTCAAAGTCTTCTATATCTCTCGTATCAAATTTTACCAAAATTGGGTTAGTTCTTGAAAGCGTAGCAGAGACTTACTTTATAATATTAGTAGGGAATTAGAGATTTAATGATAAATTCAATTTGGAATAACTCGAATTTTATCTATTTCTACACAACAGGTAAAATATTTCAATGATCCCAATATTGTAGAAAAGCCTTTTGTACTTATTTCCTATATAGAAAAGGTCTAACCGAATACATCAATCACATTACGTTACTTTAGCGAATTATTTACTATGTCCCACTCGTAACACTTTCTTTCTATTCTTTTTTTTTATACAATTTTATTAACTCCTTTTTTGTCTGTTTCTTTGTCTGATATAAATTTAGAGTAACTTCCCGATGCGATAGATAGGTAATACCTTAAGCATAACACGAAACTGGTTGATAATCCAATACAAATGTGCATTCTTTTTGCCTGTTTTTGACTTTCAATGTAAAACATTTAAAACCTGTTTTAAGTTAAAGTAACTGATGTTATAATAATGCACACATGACTAATAAGTAGAAAACTAACTATCATAATAAAATAAAGTTACATTAGTATAGAACAAAAGTACACAAATCCTCATTTTAAAAAATCCGTAAGATATAAGATGCGTAGTTTTATATAGACTAGGATGTAAAAAATACTTGTTTTTTCCTTTTATACATTTTAATCAACCTTAAGCCTCAACTACTATATCAGAAGTATAACTTTTCTATTGTTTACGGGTAGAAGTATATAATCGTAAAATGTAATATGAAAAATTTTAAATTCAAATATTTTTTCTTGTTCTTAGCATATAGACATTGAATTACTATAAACTATAAATTAAAATAAAAGACCAGCCCGTCCATACGTAAAAATGTCCAATGATTCGTTGGTGCACCTTCTCAAATTCAACATTAACGAAACTAAGTTAGTCACACTCTAACTTCATTCGATGGTGTTACAAGATTGTGAATAACTACGTTTCGTTGCGTCGATGTTTATATTGAACTCTATGCATATTGGCCTCATAGATGTCATCTAATTATCGTTTTTAGTTAAAATGTAGATCTTTTAGTGACATTCGATTACATCTTTTACTATGTCGAAAATTTGGTAAGACATTATTATTTTAAACAAACTTCATACCTTCTTATACCTCTTGAGATTAACTTCCATTAAGTTTTACTAGAAAAATAACGTTTAACGAAATTTCTAGCAATATTCGTATTTCATCAATTTACAATAGCATTGTCTCCAGTACAGTAAACGTTTCCCTCGGGGATATGATTATACCCATTTTAAGCTTATTTAATCATCCGAGGAATAAATCAAAATGAAGAAGATTGAAGGATATAAATAACACAAGCTGTCGCCTACCCTATATCGACCCAAAGACGAAATTGCATATCTTGCTAATATAGATAGATTTTGCCCCTGACTTCGTTTTCTTGGACAACAATTTGCCGTCATGACCATTGTCTTAGCCGTTTCTTTCTTTCTTATATTGATTGTTAATGTGAATTTTAGGAGTATTTAGTCCAATTTTTGCAATTAAATTAAATTAAATATAAAATAATTTATGTAATTTTAAATTTTAAAATTATATTTTTTTTCTGAGTATCGCCGATGGACTTACTAGCCAGATCAGGTTAACAGAGTGTGACTAAGCCTACCTTGCTTTATATATATAATATAGAAATAAGATATATTTAAATGAATACTAATTAAAATGCACGAAAATAAATAGCATAAAACTACGAAATTGGCACGTGTATCGTCTAGCGGTCAAGACCTTTGTTACGTTGTGATCGCAATAACCCGTGTCCTTTTAGAGCATCAGAGGCAACAGGTTCAATTCGACAATGGAAAACAATAATATCTTATTTATTATATAGTTTAATTATTTTAGTGTTATTTGATTATCATAATAAAATATTTATATAAGCCAATAAAGGCAAAATGGTATGATAATAAAATATATCCCTATACTTTCAACACCTCTTACGAGTAGCTGAAAGTAGTCCGCTCCTCCAATTCTTATATACTTAAACTCTATAGTAAAAATATAAAGAAGAGGGGGAGATCGATGGCCCCGCACACTCCACCGACTGTGGGCTCCAACCATAGCTACGAGCCCTCCCGGGTAAGGGATAGGCTATTTATAGTGCGCCTGCGACACACAATTTGATTGTTATAACGTAAAAGGACATAGTCCTGGTAATTTATATTTATAGTGATTTCGTTATCGGGACGCAAGATTTATTATTTTATATTGTTATTATTTTCATAGCATAGAAAGGGATCAAGCCCTGATATTTTGTAATAGTTTCAATTAAGACCGAAGTCACATAATATTTCCTATTCATCTTTGTATGAGAAGGCTAAACGACATAATAATTGAGGACAAGCCCTGGTCATTATATATAAGGGAATAAATCCCTGGTTCAGATATGTATACGAACATTAAACCGCCAGGCGGCATTCCGTAAGCACAATGCTATAATCGTCAACCTCACCTTAGTGAAGTAAAATTCATCAATAATAATAAATAATATCATTTATAACGTATATTTGTCATACCACTATATGTGGTTAATATAGAGTTTATATTTATCATAAACTTCACCTTTGTTAAGGTATTTTCATCAATAATGCTATTTATAGCGTATATTTCTTTTATCGCTATATATGTGTAATATAGTATTTATAATAACCTCACCGTAGTGTAGGCAAATTCATTAATAATTTTATTTATAAGTATATTTCTTTTATCACTATATATGGGTCATATAGTATTGATAATATTCAATTCTTTATAATATCACAACCGCAATTCCTTAAAACTAAGTCCTACCTATCCCTACCTAATTGGTATTTAAATAATCGCATTGTCTTATAATTAATATTCGTGGACTTATATCGTATTCGTAATCGGATTGTTTTACAACTAATATTCTTTGATTTATGTCGTTTTCTTATTATAGTTTTATATCATAAAAACCATAGCACTTGCTCACGCAAAGTACCCTTTGGCTCAATACTCAAATATACATCCGAATCCAGTTCATTATTTAAGACGTGATAAACACGCATGATAAGAGTTAGCAGGCCACACTGTCTAATACTAGTTAGCTATCTCGAAGTGAGAAGCAACCAGTTGCCCTAATAGTATGACACATGCTACAATGTCAATTATAAAAATCTCATTGCTAAGCTAAGGGGGCGTCTCTAATAAGAAGACGAGTCATTTTGCTACAAACGATGTATAATATTCCAGCGCCTCAGCAACAAACCGAACTACATCACGGCATCGACCTAAGTCGCACCACCGCAGCAATTCTAATCTGTATCACTGGGGCCGCTTCAGCAATGGACCTGAGGAAACTACTGCATCGATATAAATCGCACCGCAGAGTCAACCTCATGTCAGCATCACATCAGCAAAGTCAAAGGACCTCACTCGAGGACACTATAGACATGACCAAAATCATATCGGAGCCTCATACTTAAGCATCGGGTCAACTAAGATTAAAATCCTCGGGCCTCGCTTAAGGACACTATAGACATGACTCAGGTCACATCAGAGCCTCAAACTCAAGTATCGGGTCAACTAAAACTCGCCAAAACATTATACACGTATAAAGCTGAAATATAATTATTTATTAGTTATGACGCATAAATTCTTCCCAACGCATTCTTTTAAATCTTCATTGAATTCGCTTCTTCTTAGGTTTCAAATAATCCATTAGATTCTGAAACATAAACAGTATTTGCGCCGAAGCATTACTTTCGCTATTACAATAATACATAATATTAAAGAAACGGAGTAAACTTTGTTTCTTAATATGTATCAAACATATATACATTCATAATTGACGGACCCACAAACCGTCATTAAATATTTAATTTATAATAATAAATTATATTCAATATATTTCAACGATATAAATTTGCCTTTAACATGTATAGATCATATTATTCATATTAGATCTCTTTGCCAGTAATCATAGACGGACCACCATACCGTCATTATTTATTAATTATTGTATATATATTTAATATATACTTTATATATATTCTTTGCCACGCATCACCAATCACCATTAATAATATGTATAAAAACCATATACGAAGATCGGAAACCTTAACTAGCATTCTAGCAGCATGGCCGCCCGAACGCACCGCCTTGGTAAACCGTCCACATATACGCGGGGGTAGAGACGTCTGACGGGCACTCACTAAGCATACGCTCGGAGACACCTTCGCCGACACCACACCCCTTATATATGTGAAACAGCTGCAATGACATTCGGCACCTGAATCCGTGATTTTCCATACATTTTCCTTTTTCTATGGAAATTTTCATACCAAACTTTATAAATTTTTGATTTTGTAAAAATATTATTTTCGGGGTATGTCCATACTTAGTATTACGTTGCACATAGTCACGTGGTCGGCAAACGATTTAGGTTAAGCAACTTTGGGTGCGGTCAGTAAATGGATGGGTGACCGTCCATAAATAGGTTCATATTATAGAAAATATATTGTTTTAGAGATTTAAACAAAGTGTAATGTTGAGATCGTCACAAGAGTCAAAGAGTTCAAAACAATTCTTATAATTTAGACGCATAATAATATAGGGATGAAATTGTTTTGACGAACAATTTAATTATTTGTATACTCATTTTCATAATTTACGGAGGAGATGTTTTTACATATTAGGGGTTGTTTGTTTTCTTAATATTCTAACAAGAAATATTATCATAAGCCCACGCTTAACTTTGAGCTTGCACGCTTGAGCTTTAATTAAATATACCTACTTAACTTTTTCGAAATTACCACAAGCTTTCATTTAGTTACAATAAAAGAAGCAAATAAGAACGATATTTTTTCTATGCTTTATATATTTCTACAATGCCCAAAAAGGCATACAGATGAATATTCTACGAATACATAAGAAGTTTCTGTAGCTGTAATTACAGTGTCTTACTGTTCTTTACAGATAAATAAAAGCTCGTCGCATTCTTACTCAGAGACCAAATATTTTAGTGGGTGGGGCATGTACTACATCATACTTAACCACAATAACAATCAGTAGAAACTATTTTATTTAATAGCTCTGTAAATATTTATTCCATTATTTTTCTGTTGTACAGTAATTACTCTCTTAATTGTTATTGTTGATGTATAAATGTAATAGTCGTTTAGTTATTGTCCCGTCGCGTCGGCTAGATTTCATGGTCATAAAAACTTTACGTTTTATTTTTTATATTAAAGTTAATATTAATTTTGTATATGCATCTATTTATTGCTTTATGGACTGACGTATTTTTAGCAATATAATAATTTGACTCTTTAAAAACTTTTAATCTCCAACGCTTTAACCATAAAAATGGTTATAATTTGCAGTATATCATTCTATATCTCCAGTTTGTTTGATCAAAAAAATGTTTATGGGTCCAACCTGGTGGCATACCTTATTTAATCGAACATTATTATTCCAATTTGTTTACGAATTGTCTCTTGACCGTGGGATATAAACATAATTCTATAAGGAATTAACTGTTGAATTTCGGTATATCATTTTTAAAAAGAGTTACCATTAGATCTACATATAACTTTTAGTCTTAAGAAGCAGTTTTTAGACTACACATCCGTAAATTTTCCGGGAAAATAAATATCCTATCTCTTAACCCCGGATATAAGCTTAAACTAACCCAAACTCTAATAAAATGTATTCGAATGATTTCCTCGTGATGTGTTTGCAGACAGATGACCGATAAATTGTAGTTTTACAATATCCATAACATACATAGATACTATATTAATACTATTGCATACAGAAACGGCCATTTACAATTAGCCAAATTACTTAATTTTAATAATGTACGATATATATCCTTGGCATTCAAGCAATTAAAAACACTTTAATTAACATTTTCATAAACAATTACTTATATTAAAATAAATTAAAATACTTCTTACCTATAGATGTAACTTTTGAAGGCTATTAACATTTATCATAATTAATATCGAATTATTTGTTAAATATGTTTAATTTTTATATCGATTTTTAATAAGTATTGAATTAACTAGAAAATAACTTACCAACTTAAATTTGTATATATCTCAAATCAAACACCACAGTTCTGTCTCATCACATCACAAAGTTCTCATATAAATATTTTACCAAATTTTAATGAAATATTGGGGTAAACTTGCAGGGATAATTCATCAAGACTTTCAAGCGAGCCGGCGTCGTGTTTAGAATTATTTACGCGATCTCAGCGAGTGAGTGAAAGACCGCCGTTTGCGGGGCGTGCTCCATCGAGGCCGCTTTCATTGTAACTGTTACGAGAGAATTCTGCTAGCGCCTGAATTGAAACGTTCAAAGCGAAACGCTCTACAGAAATGACAACACAAACCACACCTGCTGGTCTTATTATCAGATGAACTTAATTACATCCATATAAATGCTAAATTTAAAATCTTATCCTTATAAATATAAATTAAATATCCTTTTTTAACCATTTAATTTCAGTTCAAGGCGTGATATCATAATGCTTCATAGCCGAAGAATGCCCATAGAAAATCCCGTAAAAGTTTATCGAGACAATTATTGAAGTATGGTTATTAATTCAATGAAATGAATTCCAATGCAAAATTTACAAGGAAAAGGTAAAGACACTTTACAAAAAACATTATAGTTTTTGTATAATGTATATGTTTTGAAAACGACCGAATACTCGTGTTTAAATTTTTTTAGTACTTTCGATTTATATTTAGCGAACTGTGAACTAGTGAAAAATAATAGTGCCGGTCAGTTGACTACAACTTTTAGCGAGAGAAGGATTTCAGTCTTAAAGGGGTAATAGCCGGTCTTTTTCTTCTTGATAAATTACAAGGATTAAGATCCTTAAACTTTTGAGCTTTCCTATCTTGGGCTTTATAACTAATAAAACATTAAAGATTTAAATAATCAGGCTAATAATGGTAAAAGTGGCTACGAAAACCCTCAGTTACTTGTAAAATATACACTCATTTGAAATTCAAAAGCTTCCTCATATTTTTTAATTTAACGATACAAAAACGGGGCACATGCTGAAATATATACCACATACGAAAAAGATTAAAAGCATTTAAATTTATATTACTTGTGACTTGCTGGTTAAACATTATAATCTAACTTTATGAGACTAGCAATTTTGAAGAGGAACTCATTTTATAAATTAGAATTATATGCTTGTATTCAATATCGTTTTAACCTCATTTTTTATTATGGATGTAACCCTTTTTAGGGTTTATTATCAAACCTCCGCTGTCCGTCTGTCAACCGGTTATTTATAGCTATTATATCTCACGTACCATACATAATATTAATATTTTCACTGAATGTGTATTTCTGTTGCCTTACGGTGCCTTCTGGAAATGTTTCACCGACTTCTATAGGACAAAACCTTTATTTTTAACCGACTTAAAAGAAATATTTTATTTTATACTTTTTAGTTACGAATGAGTACTTAATGATAAATGCAAATTTAAGACTATGATTTTCTCATAGATGCTCTCATGGTGTCAGAACTGGACCAAATGGAAAAGGGACCACACGGGAAGCAGGTAACAAACATTTTGATTTTAGTTTATTTTAGTTTATTAGAAAACGTTTTAAATTTTAAAAAAAAAGCAATACATAGGAAACAAATACACAGATCGCAATAATTTATTAATGTTCACACCATGAAGATAGTAACGTTTACATTGTTAGCTTATCAAAGTCTTAATAAAGATATCGGTGAGTGTTTAGCGTTATAAGATTCTTATTCGTGTGTGTTTTGCAACTTTGAACACTGTTTGTACGTAATGTCTTACGTAATCTGAATATTCATGCAATAATTTTTAAATAACTTTATACACAATTGAACTGAATTCACATAAACAGTCCTTTTAATACCACGAATGCAACAAACAACTGATTAAGTGGCTTGATAGCAATCACAGTAGCGTATAGATTCTTACAAAAAAATAATGCTCGTTGATTAAAAGAACCGCAGTATTCCTTGAACATAACAAGAACAAGTGTAGTATCACTCAAATAGGGCGCGGGGATTTATTGCGACGGAAATAAAGAGGATAGTGACGTTGTGGGCTTGGCCCTTCTTGCTTATTAAACGAAACGCAACAGTACGGTCTCTGCTACTTTTTGCTAGAAAAAAAATCAAATAAAAACTAGTATATAATTATGTAAAACATTTATATAATGATTTATGTGATCAGGTCATGAATACCTGTGACGGAATCGAAACAAGTGCGGTTAAAAATACGGATATGGAACAAGAAGTGCGCCACTCCGATACTAGACAAAATCACCGCGCTTCTGACAACTGTCTTGACGACGACGCTCTAGCCATAACTGAGGGCTAGCCATTAACTCTTATAGCGATTCAAAATCAATCAAGTTCAATTCTGACATTCATATTTGATGTGAGCATGACGTATAAATATATATGTCATAATATATATATCATAATATTGTTACGGTGAACTTTATCACCTCTATCTCTATCTCTTAACTCTGCCAGTGCTCGTTTCGACGTCACTGCCGGTCCCAAGCCCGGATAAAAGAGGAGGGTTCATCGATGGGCTAACCACTCGTCATGGTAAAAAAGACATTGGTTGAGAATTCCATAACGAAGGAAACCCGATCGCTTAACTCACGACGACCACAGCATGGATTTAAGGATAAACGATTTTGCTTAGGAATTGGAACTTGGAATGTGCAGACGATGCTTCGAGCCGGTAAAATGATTCAAATAGCCAATACACTTAAAAGCTACAAATTAGGCCTAATAGCACTTCAAGAAATCAGATGGGAAGGATCTGATTATATCAACAAGCCCAAATTTACCATTTACTACAGTGGTGCTGCGAAGCAGGGGCTTTACGGAACGGGCTTCATCGTCAGCAAGAAACTCGACAAATGTGTACTGGGATCCCAAGAGATAAACGAGCGGCTTTGAAAACTGAGTCAAGGGCCGACTCTACAACACCACTTACATCTGTGCATATTCCCCAATCGAAGATGCCAGTGATAGGACCAAAGAACAGTTTTACGAAGGGAGGGAACAGTTTTACAGAATCTCCAGGGAGTGTGCGATTCCGTACCAAAATATGATGAGCTTGTCGTGCTGGGTGATTTTAACGCAAATATTGGAAAAGAGGATGCGTATGTCGGAGTGATTGATCAGCAATCACTCCACGATACTACCAGTGAAAACGGCGAAAAGCTTTGCTATTTTGCGGCCGCCAACGACCTTTTTATCACCGGAACAAAATTCCCCCATAGAGACATTCATAAAGTGACCTGGAAAGTCCCTGGTCAGGAACTCTACAACCAAATAGACCACATGCTTGTTTGCAGGAGGAGATTATCTAATGTACTTGACGTTAGAGCTTACAGAGGTGCTGATTGTGACACTGCCCATTACCTTGTTATAGCATCTCTGAAACGAAAACCGCCATAGTGCAAAATGGAAAAGGGAAAAAAGGGTGAAATGGGACGTGGATGTACTTAAAGATGAGACGATACGTAACACTTATGGATATAAAGTTTCCAAATCCCCCATAATACCGTCCCAGACGACATCATTGAATAGGAATGGCGGGTCATAAAGCAAGGAGTGGTCGAAGCAGCAAAAAATGTGCTGGAAGAGCGAAGGAAAGCTTGCAGAGAAGAATGGTATGATGGGGAAGGCACAGCTACTACGGATCAAGAACGAATGCAGACTACAGTATATTCAATGTGGCACAGATACAAACAAGGTTCATTATAAAAGAGCTCGTGATATCTGTAGGAAAACGGCACGTCAAAAGAAGCGCACTCTAGAAAAAAAACGGGATGAAATGCGGGAAAGAACACTTTTACCAACTGTTTCACCCTGCGCAACAGGACGGCCAAGTAGACGGCCAAAATAGTGCACCTATATTCTACAACGTCGAGGAAGAACTACGAGAGCCCACATTATCTGAGGTGAAAAGATGTATTATGCATCTGAAGAATAATAAGGCACCAGGTTGGGACACAATTATGGCTGAAATGCTGAAATATGGAGGACCTGTTCTTGAAGATAGACTCTATCTGCTTATAAAAAGTATCTGGAGAGCAGAAGAGATGCCTCAAGAATGGCATCTCGGTGTCATAGTATCATTTTCAAAGAAGGGGACAAAACAATTTGCTCTAACTATAGAGGTAGCACCATCTTATCTGCTGCTTACAAAGTTTTCTCGGGGGTACTCGACATGAGACTGATTAAATACGCTGAGGAAATCCTCGGCGAATATCAGTGTGGTTTTAGACCTAACCGCTCCACGGCAGACCAGATCCACCTTATGCGACAGACACTAGAGAAGGCCTACGAATATGATATTAATTTGCATCATCTGTTCGTCGATTACAAGCAGGCTTTCGATAGTGTCAACCGTGATGGTATTCTATGCAGCATGCTGATACTAGGTGTACCAAGCAAGATCGTCCGCCTCGTAAACAGCAACGATGCGAGAATCAAAGTCAATCGTGGCCATCCAGAATGAACAGTCTGAATTTTTCTCCGGCGCCTGTGGAGTGAAACAGGGAGATGCTCTATCGACTGTAATCTTTAACCTTGTCCTGGAAGCGGTAACATGAAAACTTAATCTTAAAGGACTCATTAACTACAACTCATCTCAGCTGGCTACATACGCGGATGACATCGTCATAACTAGCCGGTCCAAACAAAGTATGATCAACCACGGAATGGTTTTACAATCTGAATCGGCTAGTTTTGGATTACAGATGAAAGCGTCCAATACCAAATATCTCGGCAGCAGCCGCCTTGCTGCTCCAGTCCAAGATGTCACCTTAGGAGATAAAATGATTGAGGGTGTGAGTGCATTCCGGTACTTGGGGTCGACATTATACTCCCAGAATCTGATGGAAGAGGAGATCAAAGCTCGTATAACCGCCGCAAACAGATGTTTCTACGCAAGCAAAGGCATGTTAAGTAGTAAACATCTTACCTCGAACTCTAAGCTCACTTTATTCGCTCACTAATTTATAAGACAATCATTCGGCCAATTTTGACATACGCTTGTGAGACTTGGACAATGACGCAAAAAGACGTCTTAAACTGGCATGGTTCAAAAAGAAAGTCCTGAGGAGAGTTTTCGGTGGCGTACGAGACGACGATACGTTTCGTATCAGGATGAACCATGAGCTTGAGAACCTGATTCGTGGGGAAACCATAGAAAATCATCACGAAATGGACTCCGCAACAGAAGAGACCCAGAGGAAGACCCAGGAAGCGGTGGATGGACTGTGTCGAGGAGGATTTGAAAAGTATGAGCAAGAAAACATCTTGGAGAAAAAAGGCCAGAGACAGAGTGATCTGGAAGAAAATCGTTGAGGAGGCCAAGACCCACAAAGGGTTGTAGCGCCGGAGGAAGTAAGTAAGAACCTTATCACCGGGGTTTAAGGTTCAAAATCGCTTGCTATCCTTTCTGTCTATTTACTTCATTCGTGTATGTTCTACAAACATGTGTTCTCGTGCCATGAAAGATTCGTGGACGGAATTTTTTCGAACCCGTGTTGTCACTATACAAGTGGCCCGGCGCGTCGACTGATTAATTCAGTTCTGAGCAACGAGCGAAGAAACTACAAGCGATACACGTCAACAAGTGCGATAATTAGTGACCTCGGCTATTCTTTTGGACTACGATTGAGCTCTGATTTGTGAAGTTCTATTGTGTGATCTAGAAGATCCCAATAAAGTCTTATTTTGAGCCATCACGTGTTTTCTTGCAAAACGGCGAACCGCAGCCCGTAACTATATATATTAAATGACATTTGAATCGCAATAAGAGTTAATGGTAAGCTTGCTTGTAACTCGAGAGCCAAAGAATGAAGACGACTTGGAACTTAATTGTACGATAATCCACTAAGGGTGGTTTCAGAACAGTTTTTATTTTCGAGCGTATACGGTCGTTTCGAAATGAGCGGTTAGCTACACGCACTTAATAAAACTAAATGCGTCTACATGGGCTTAGTCCGGCTTGTACGCTCGTACTGGTGGTGACGAGTGTCAGATATTATTAAATATTCGCCTAAATGAGCTTATTAGTGCGCCAACGCTCGCTGCTATATACACCTATACGCGATTTAAAAAACGTGATTATACGCTGGTAGAAAACGCTGGTCTGAAACAAACATTAGACGCCCACAGGATTTCTGAGGATACCACTCTCAGGTCGCTCACTCAGACCACTTGTTGTAACTTAACAATTAATCCAGGCGCTTTATATTAACGATTTAATTTGTTTGGTAAATAAATCTCGATTGCAAATTCCTTTTCCCGAGAAGTTTACGTGCGATAATACATAATCAATAATATGGAAGATGCTTTGGAATGTTCACAACACTTTACTTGATTAGATATTCATTAGAAGTGTTACGAATGTATAAAATTAAAATTAATACTACATGAACTTGACATTAAAACGACAATACTAAAGCAATGAAAGCTTAGAAACTAAGTAATGCGATAATTGTTTTAAAAAACAAATAATTTACTACGCCCGTATATTCGTACGTCTATTCCTTTCAGGCTTTCATCCATTGTTTTTGTATGTATCTACTTCCTACATGGTATGGTATCTATGTTGGAGCATGAGCGGTTTAATTGATAAAGTCGAAGTTGTATGTAGTTACTTCCTACATGGTATGGTATTTATGTTGGAGCATGAGCGGTTTAATTGATAAAGTCGAAGTTGTATGTACTTACTTCCTACATGGTATGGTATCTATGTTGGAGCATGAGCGGTTTAATTGATAAAGTCGAAGTTATATGTAGTTACTTCCTACATGGTATGGTATTTATGTTGAAGCATGAGCGGTTTAATTGATAAAGTCGAAGTTGTGTGTACTTACTTCCTACATGGTATGGTATCTATGTTGGAGCATGAGCGGTTTAATTGATAAAGTCGAAGTTGTATGTAGTTACTTCCTACATGGTATGGTATTTATGTTGGAGCATGAGTGGTGTAATTGATAAAGTCGAAGACGACGATTGATATTTTTTACAAAAAGTTAAATTATATAGTAAATTGTGAATCCGTGTCTATTCAAAATTGCGTTATACTCAAAAATAAAAGTCTTTATTTGATTAATAACACTGTAGATTACATCTCAAGATTACAGTATAATGAAATATAATTAAATCATTTTGACATTTCAAAATCATAGAAAAGTAATACTTAATGACCACGCCATGTAGAAACTACAATTGTGGAGTAATCATTATTAAGGGCATTTCCATTAGGTGTTTTAAAAACATAGTTCATGCTTCACGCGATAAGTATTGTTACTAGTTAACTACCACACAACCAGTATTAAATTTTTTTTAAAAGTATGTATTGAATTAAATTATAAATAAACCGCAATGTATCTTGCTTCATTTTAAAAAGAGTTTGTCTAATTCATTTTTGTGTTTAAAAACTAAATTAAAAGAAAGTTCCTCTTACCTTTTTTAAACCTGCATTAAAAACTCTTAACAAAATCTTTGAACGGATATTGAACTCGCGCGAGAAAAACAGTTAGCTTAAATAAAATCACTTAAAGATTAACGTATTCGAGAAGGATCGTAAAATGAATATAAAAAATTGATCAAAAACGTGAGCTTACTAGCAATCGTTCAACTTTAAGATTACTCATGCGCTAAATCCGTTACTCCTTAGAATAAAATAAAATATATAATAAAATATTCAAAGCTGCTACTTTCTTTGAACATATAAAAAATCATATAATTTCCTTAAAACCTTATACGAAATTGTAAAGAAACAGATTTAACGCGATTCACGCCGTCTGCGTCAAGGCCTGTTTCTTTGAAGAGTAAACGTTAATATTATATATTCTTAGGTATATTTTATAGTGAGCTAGTGCTAGTGAGTAGTGGAACACGCGTGGATCTAAAATTATTCCGAGCAATGTAATTAAGCAATAATTATTAATTTAGGTACGGGAATGGGGAAGAGTAAAGCTAAGAACTGTAAAAAGTTGTTTTTGATTATAAATTCATAAATAGCCAACTTTCAAACCTAGTTTACGATTCTTGATGAGGTCAAATTATAAAAAAAAAAACTAATTTTAAAACTCTTCTATTTGCCCTGTCTAATATTTTTATGCTGGTTATCGCCAAATGGTTGTTGTTTAAATGTAAAAGTTAAGGAGAACAAAACGCTTTTGAGGTCAAAAGGAAAATGCGAGGGCATCATTTAACAGGTCAATTCCGAATACATTTGTCTGATTATTTTTTTATCCTTTCGACTGACCGACTTTTTTCGCTAACACCGCAAACAAGGCTAAACGCAATACAGTTTCATTAAGATGAAAAATTCTGTCAGTACGTACATAAAAACAACATATACTTAATTATTTCGAGACATTAATAAAGTGCAGGAAGCTTACCAAGAATTCTTATTGCGATTGAAATTACAACCTAAATAGAGCTGAATCACTATTTCATAACATAGCATATACATTTATTCGTAATACTCATATAAAATCTGAATCGTTTTACTGTCTGAATTGAATTGATTTGATCGACATTTGAATCGCAATAAGAGTTCATAGTAGGCCCCCAGAGTATACAACTCACTGACGGGGCATCTAATCGCCAATCACATAATATGTATCTTATCGCCTTATAAAAATAAATAAATAAATAAGTCTCGGTCTAAAACCGAATTATCATGCAATCCTGATTATCATGCAATGTAAAGTATCTTTTTCTATGGCCTGGTATGGCTTTTCAGTAGTGAGCCTCTTTCCCGCACCAACCCTAGGAGATTTTATAAGGAAATAGTTTCTGAAAATATTAGCAAAATCTCTAGGGGCACTGACCCCGTCAACGCTTACAGGGAGCCCGGGTCGAGCGTTCATTTTTTTGGTATGTTTCCAGAAGTCACTAAACTGTCCGCTTGCATGTTTTTTAGCCAAATTGTTCATTTTAATTTGGTCCCGGTGATCTTGACACCATTTAAGCTTAGACTTACACACTTCCAGACTTTGGCCTACCACACATAACCCAATCGTAAAAATGTTCTCTGGCTACCGAATGAGCCTCCCTGACGTGAGTGTTCCAACCTATCACGCCCGGGCGCTAACAAGGATAACACCAATGTCGAAACAAATATCTGTACGATCTAAATAAAAATTGTATTGTTGGTTTTTATATTTATTTATTTATTCATGGAAAACAAAGAGTACAATGATACATAAAATCTTAGAAAATCAAATATTACATAGACCAACTAAATTTCCACTAATAAATTATATAGGTTATAACAAAGGAGCAGAAAGGAATATACAAATTATTTATATTAAAAATAAAATAAAAAATACATTAATATAATAAGTCAATTATTCTAGAAAAATTATTAAATTATAGTTAATAGTTTATTATTATAGTAATAGTTAATTATTGGAACTTAATTAATTCGATAAGCTTAATATGGATCAAAAAACAAATGACAAGAAAGTATACGGTACAAAATTTACAAGCAATTATTATACAATATCAAATTGTGTCCGCTTGGAAAGATCAGAAGAATGCCATCACAGATTTACCTCGCTGAGTCGTAATTTTGAATTTCTCATAATAAATTTAAATTAAATTAAATAATCGGAATCCAATAAGGGACTAGTAGAATTGAATTTAATTTAGATTTTTAATAGGCAATGATGAATATCCTTGAACAATATAAATAATTTACGACCTCGTGAATAAAATCTTGTTTATTGATCTATAAATTATTGATGATTACCTTTACTGCATAGAGCAATAACAATGGAATATTTATTGAACGTGTATAACGTAAATCTTAATATATGATACTCTTTTACTATTCATTAAAACTTTGACCTATTTTTTTATCATTTGAGTACTAAATTTAAACATAGCGAGTACGGAAAGTGACAATGGCATATTTTATGTCTATATTCATTTATCGGTCAAAAAAGTATAATAATTGTTAAACTAAATATTCAACTTAATAATTGGTCTTTAAACAAATAGATTTCTTATCTCTTATGTCGATGACCAGATCGTTATGTATCATTAAATATGAGACAATCAAGGATAAAGAAAATCAATGATAGCATACCCTTCCCAAAAAAACACGCTTAAAGAATCCTTTTTGAAAAAAATAGTTTTATTTTTATTATTATATATTCACACACCAACATTCTAACCATTTGCGCACCAACAAAAATAGGACAAAGGCAAAAAATTAAAAGCCTAAAATTTAATTAGAGTTTCATGAAAAAAAGGTAACTTGTTTAAAGTTTATAATAAACATGTTCAATTTGATCAGGGGATTAGATTGGTTGTTTGTATTCTACGATAAGTGAGGTCCAATGTGAAATGGAATAGGATTATATAAAGCTTCCGCTTAACCTACTCTTGTAGACTCAAGGGGCTCAAGATAACTTGCTACGCAGACAGACGGCGACTCCCACGCGAACGATCGATCTTTTTGCCTCTCAGGTACTGATCCTAAATACTTTATATAACACAAGAAAACAATTTCGTAGCCATGCTACTCTTTGAATTATTCAGCATATTCAATTATTAATAGATTTTTGATGGATAATTTTTTGACACCGTTGTGGCGTTGTGGGTAGCGAGTCTGTCTTAAGCCTCGACGGTTGCGGGTTCGATTCCCGCTCGGAGCAGATGTTTGTATTAATCGTACAGGCATGTTTTCCGGTCTGGTTGTGTTTGTCCTTGTCATTGTGAATGTTTCCGGACCCCGACACAGGATATAATTATCCTAATGGGGGCCGTTGAGTGTGTAGCGTTTATAAAAAAAAAAAAAAAAATTACGGACTTCCATACAAATTTTTTTATTTTAAAAATTGTATTGAATGTTAAATATTGCAAAATTAAAATTGCAAGACTGTACTGACTATTATATCGCATTGTTGCAAAATATCATTAATAATATTTATTATTAACACAAATATATATAAAGAGATAAAAACACTAACTTTGTTCTCTCCTTGTTAGTTCTTAAAAAGCACTGGTAATGTTTACTCCATCGTAACGATAACAAAGTTACAAATAAACGTTTTCTGAGTGCTATATTGCTTGTTTATTTCGTTTATATTTTTGTCAATTTATGGCTTAAAATAACATAAAAATGCATTGCTCAATTTTTCCCTTTCATTTGGCACACCGCATGATATTTCGTACTAAGCATCCCTTTGCATAAAATCCACCCGGCCGATTAACTTTCATAGGAATTTATAATAATATTGTCGATCGCCTAGCGTTCCTACATTTTTGTTACATGAACCGCAATTTAAGTGTTGATATGTATTTTCCTATTTTCGTTGTAGTTTATTGTGTTTATCTTGTATGTTTTTTAATCTTATTGCGATACTTGATTGCGTGTTCAGTTAAATTGTTTTTATTTGTAAATATTAATAAGGGGCAAACGAGGGGATAGTTCCACCTGATGTTAAGTGGCCACTATCGTCCATGGATGTTTACAACCCCAAGGGGGTTGCAGACGCGTTGCCGGCCTTTAGAAAAAAGAAATCTGAATACCCGAGGCTTAAATTCCTCTAAATTATACTAATTTTAATTCTGTGTTCAAAATAAAGGAATGTAAGTTTGTTTGAGAATAAAGATTCTTTAACCATAAACTCTATTGATATAACCGTCACACAGTCATATAGTTTCATAAGGACTCGATCAATGGCTCGGCAACTATAGTCAAAATGGGATGTAACAACATTCGACTCATTTCGCTCTATTCATTAAATTATATTTCGTAGTCGTGAATCACCGTTTTAAGTGGTTATTCATTAAATATTCATTATTGTTATAAAACATTTCAGAAAACCTAACATCAAAAGTATTTTCCAAGGTAAACAGTTTCAATGGAAGAAATGAAAATTTACAAAACATAAATTCAATACGATGTTTTGGAATGCAAATCACTCAGCTCCAGTGACTTGCTTTATATAAATGTTAAATGATTGGGGGCTGGTAACATTCCTTTCCTGGTTTCATATTTTCTTTTCTTTATATACATTCTTAGTGAAACATTCGTATTAATAGAAAACTCGGAAAACTCTACTATAATAAGAGAAATATTGTATATTATTTATTTATATCTGCTATACAAATAAGCGCACTAATTATACGTGTTTATATGTATATGTTTTGATGAAATATTATTTGTTAATAGGCTTTCAAAATAAATAAATAAACGCTGCACAATCAAGGGGAGCCCCATTAGCATATCATGTGTCGTAAAAGCAGGCATTAGCAATAAAGCGATTGCTTTTGATAGGTTGACTCCTCTCGTATTAAATAGATTGCTATTTATTTATTTATTCCAAATAAACCATATTTATTATCATATATATAATCATTTATTATTATATATATAATCATTTATTTTTGATATTTATTCATTCAGAACATACTTTCCCACATTTTTACTTTAATTTTATTTATAAAATCTGTAGCAAACGCCACTAAAAGGATGTACATTTGCATATTAGACATCATTAGTTCTCTTTACTCAAGCGCTCTCCTTGGACAACAATATTCGAGAAAAGTTTTCTTCGAGTTGATTTTCTGTATAGCATATTTTCTTTTGTAGTCGATTTAAAACACGCTTTCAACAAGCCATTGACGTCGAATGCAATGTTCGTTACAAAGAATATCTAAAAAGTATGACATGACTTCCCAATTTTTGTTTAAATTTTTTTGAATTATGTAACCAAATACAGGAATTTATGAAAAATAAATACAACGCCGAGAAAAACGAAAACTAAATTATCATCCAATTTTAAACATAAAAAAAATTTAAACCATTTTTTACTTTAATATCTAGTTACACGTCCCTTGGATTTAATAAGAGGCATGGCATTGTCGAGAAATTTCATAATCAATTGCTCTCAAGTTTCCTATGAAATTTGATTCCGTGCTATTGTATAAAAACGCTAACTTATTGTACGTGATTTTAAGACAATTACTGACTGACTGTCTATGCCTTTTTACCACCACTGTCGACGTCGAATTCCAACTACTAAATTCGCGTTTGATTGTATTCAACATAGCGCAACATGGCCCCAAAAATATTTTTTAGAATTTAAGATCATTTGTGATTCATGTTTGTTTTTCCCTGTCCAAATCCTGAAGTCTCCAGTCTGAAGAAGTTTTACCCTTTTTTTCAAGTTCCTTCTTTTGAGTGAGAAACTATTAGTGGGAGCCCTTTATTGACGCATCTAATTCGTATCTACGTATATTTTTCGATTTACCAAAAAAAATACTGAGCAAAGCTCGGTCACTCAGTAACTGATGATAATATATAATTATGAATCACGACATTCTGACAGAGTCTAGAGATCGAAAATATTATTTGACACGGAGTCACGGACCACTGAACTGTCCATAAATATGTATTTATTTTTATGCTTTATTGGCGATCCGCCCTCAGAATTGTATGGTTTATAGTAAGTTTATTACAGAATTTTATTTGTCCACTAGGCATCTAGTGGACATTAATGCAAAATATTATACTGTATGCGAAGGGACGAGGTGTCGAGGAACACCTCCTCTTCCAACCAATATTTCCTGGCAGGCCGCGACCGAAAGACTAGCATTAGTAAGTAAAACTGCAACCACATAACCGCGCGGTACCCACATAAACCCACAACAGGGCTACCCGCCAGGCACCAACAGTATTTTATTTTTATGTACTTGAGTTTCCTTCTAAAGTTCCCGCCACGAGAAGCTATAAATTTTGTAAATAAAGAACTTCTACTACCTTACTTAGCGACAATGTAATCAACAACAAATAATCCCAAATTCAATGAAGTCAAAGTAACCTGAGACTTAAGAGTATATATTATAAAACTAATTATCATTATACATGGTCGGGAATTATTTTAGCGATTTAAAGCGCTGTCGTCTAATTTTTGTGCTACTGGAAAGCGTTTGGCTCATGGTATATAAACTTTTGTTGAGGTACCTATATCAGTTTGTATCAGATTTTTTGTGTTGTTTTCGCGGATGAGATTATATTTGTTGTTAATGTTGATATTCTTATTTTTAATTCTCTGAATATTGTTGTTTTTGTTTTTTTAATCACAAAAAGGGCTTTATCGCATACGCGACAATGTCGCCCTGGTATATTAATTATAAATTACATGTAATATAATACTAAGTAACTATATATATACATCTATGAATATTCCGCTCGCCTAAGCGAGCGAGTAGCTAACTACTAATTTGTATAATGACCGAGCTTTATCTGACAGAGGCTCAGCCTGTATACAATTACAGCTACCCACCACCCTTAAATTAAAATCTAAACTATTTCTTACATTAGAGTTCAGGACACATTCCATCAATATATGATATGACATCTATTGTATTGCATTTCAAACAGTATTCAGTAGTGCTGTACCATTAGGCCGGCCAAGCCGGCTAAAAAAGTTAGCTAAATTAGCTAGCAAGCTAGCTGATCAGGTTAGCTAATTTAGCCGGTTAGCTACATTAGCTTGGCTATATAGCCGGCAATTTAGCCGGCTTAGCCGGCTAACCTAGCTTAGCTTAGCTAATAGGCTAACGGCTAACCAGCTAAACGGCAATTTTTATATTCTGGTTAATTTGTAAGAGAATTAGTTCTGATTTTGATACTATGATTCGTTTTGTAATAGTTGTTAATCTGAATTAAGAGTTTATTAGCACTGTAGCTCACTAGCTAGTAAACGATCAGTGGGCTAAGCGACATTTAGGGCGGTCAGTATATGGATGGGTGACCGGTTAAGTAACTTCAGGTGCGGTCAGCATGTGGATGGATGACCGGATAAGTAACTTCAGGCGCGGTCAGTATGTGGATGGGTGACCGGTTAAGTAACCTTAGGAGCGGTCGGTATATGGATGGGAGACAGATTAAATAACTTCAGGCGCGGTCAGTATATGGATGGGTGACCGGTTAAGTAGCCTTAGGAGCGGTCGGTATATGGATGGGTAACCGGTTAAGTAACTCCAGGCGCGGTCAGTATGTGGATGGGTGACCTGTTAAGTAGCCTTAGGAGTGGTCGGTATATGGATGGGTGGATGAAGGCACCCATCCACATACTGACCGCGCCTGGATTTGTTATATATAACAATTAAGTTGCATGTTAAGTTTTTTTATATATATATTTTTATTTTGTTGTTTTAACCAAGTTAAACTGTGGCTAGTTACTAGAAGGTCAACATGTTTTCTGATTTTGATGTTCCATTACTTGTCAAATTTGATAGTTTTAACTAAATATACTATAAAACTATAACAACTGTGAATAAATTTTTTCTGCATTATTTTTCAATTATGACTGTTTTTTACGTGACGACGATTTGTAACAATTTAGAGGGCCCAATGTGCTTAAGTGGCCTGTTATTGCAGGTCTTACCTGTGTGTTTTTATTAGTAGATTTTAAAAAATATACCCTCATAAATATGAGACTGAAAATATTTAAATTTTTAAAGAAAAGTCGTGGAACCTAGAACAATTAACAATACTTTTTATTCTTATATGATTTTTTTATTCTTGATAATCATGTAGAAACATATAATAAGCTACCGTAGGTAACTGTTACCATGAAGCAGATAGTATGTTAGTTTGCCATCTTTGTGCTTTGTTCGGCACCAGCCGCCTTTACCCTGTCTATCTGTAAACGGGCAGGAAGCTCACTTGATGTTAAGCGATTACCACGGCCCATGAACATCTGCAACATAAGAGAGCATGCAAGTGTGTTGCTGACTTATGATATGCAACAGCTGGTTATTTGCTGGCTGACCTCGAAACGTGGCTAACGACAATAACGATCTTCAAGAGTTTTTTAACAACTTACGTTGGCATCTAACCAGGGCCATTTAAGCCGGTAAGACTTAGGTATCACCAGTAGGAGTGATGGATATATTATGTACATATCTTTGAATTTCTTCTCCAACATGCAGGTTACCGGATTTGAGCCCACAACCTTCTTCTTCCACGATCATGACTTATTTATAAATTATAATAGATATTGTTTTGTAATTAATAAATAAATCCATATTTTTAGAATAACAGGATAAATTCAAATTATTTATTGTTAGAATGCATAGTTTATTAATGACCACATACTTATTTTACCTAAGATGGTCACATGAATCAGTTACATTCTTAAAATTCTATAATTACTGAATTGGAGTTAATTGATTGATCGTATGTAATTGCGTAATCATGATTGTGGCATTCATGTGCAAAATATTGATAGTGCAGACAATATTAGTATTATTTTAAAACTGGCAACACATATTTGTGATTGTGTGGCTGTGGCCGCTGTGGTAATGTGGTTGGAGATTTGGAACTGCATTATTGAATATTGATGGCATGCCGGTTATTTAGAATTTCAGTATTTTACTTTTTGTATAATTCATAACGAAAATGTACTGAATTTATTTAAAGTGTATTAACAATATATGACTGTGAACATTTTGTTGTGTTTAATACATAAGACAACTTCACATAGTTAAATATAAATATGTGTCGGATATTAATTATTCCTTTTGTAATAAAATTATCGTTATTGGAAACGGCGACCGGATTAGGTGAAATCATTTATGCTATAAATGCAGGTGGGCCATCTCATACGGATATATATGGCATTCATTATGAAAAGGATCCATTGCAAGGAAGAATAGGTACCGCTTCCGCTTATGGAAGACAACTCGTAATGATAGGACGAGTTAGTTCCAAAGATGAAATACTGTACCAGACTGAGAGATACCACCACAGCACCTTTGGCTATGACATTCCGGCCGATAAAGACGGTGACTATGTTTTAGTGCTCAAATTCAGTGAAGTTTATTTTAACGCACCTAACATGAAAGTATTTGATGTTGTATTGAATGGTGATCATACTATAGTGGCGGATTTAGATATCTTTGACAAAGTAGGCCGTGGAGTAGCACATGATGAATATGTATCATATTCTATCAAAAATGGCAAATTATATTACAACGATGAAGAATCAGACATAAGAGGAGGTAAGATTAAAGTTGAATTTATTAAAGGCTATAGGGATAATCCTAAAATAAATGCTTTATATGTTATGAGAGGAACAATTGATGAAGTACCAAAGTTACCGCCAATTGTTTGGCCTGAAGCTGATAACGAGGAACCTAGAGAAGAAGTAGAAGAAAAAACTACAAAATCTCGCCGAGCAAGTGGACCCAAACAACCTGATCCATATTCAATGGAAGATAACTCTGTGTTAATCCCTGTCTTTATTACAATTGGTGCTTTTATTCCTCTATTATTTTGTCTATGTAAACTATAACCATTAAAGATCTGTTGTGTTGTTGTGATTGTGTGTATTTTTTACGCTGTAAATTCATGTTTGTATAATTTTTGGCTTTATTTCTTTTGTGTTTTAATAGTTGACAAAATGTTTCCTAAATTAAGCTCAAGCCAAATAGTACAAATCATAAAACTCTAGTGCCCGTCCCACATAAGATATACATCTTAGTAAACATGTTATGAGCACAATTAATTGCATTTGCACATAATAATAATTATGTTAATAAATTATTTAAATTTTTATTTCAATGTTTTTTATTAACACAGTCCTAAAATTAATATAAGCTTTATAAATGTCAAGGATGTTTGAATACATATATCATAAACTTCCATTTATATTTATACACCATCTCATTATTGCCCCTAGGAGTTGTGCAGTGATCATATTTATTTTTTAATTAATTATTGAAATTAAAATAAAAAGATAAGGCCTCAGAAAATAGTAAAAAATATATAATTAATTAAGAAAACACAACAACAAATAATATTTATTCAATAAATTTGCAAAATGTAGGTAACCACAGGTATGATGCAGTCATGTGTCATCCAAATTGAATGCAGGTGATGCAAAATTATTAGAAGTGGTAAATAAAATATAAATTCTTAAACATAATTTATTAAACACAGTCTTTAAATCACAAATTGAGATGATTAACACGTTCCTCTTTCTCATGAATTGTCATGGCTCTGTTCTCTATTCTCTCTTCTCAGTTTTAACTTTTGGGATAATTTCACCAATTTCATTAACCTGAAATATATTACCAATAAAGACCTGTTACAGGAGATTAAACAAAAAAGGACCTTGTTTATTAACATTATTTTATACAATTACAGCACAAAGCTATGTTAAAAACATATAGATCTCTAAAATTTGTAAACTTATCTTCTTCAAAACAAATGTTGTTGAAAGGTCTTTTGATGTTTGTTGGAGAGGATGACATCATTTTTATGACTTTAGGAGCTAATATCTCAACAACTATGTACATATAATCTAAGGAATCGAAAAAATTTTAAAGACCTGTCCAAAAATACCTCACATGTTGCCATACATTAAATTTCTTTTTTCAACCCTCAATTACATGTAGGCTGCTGACCCTTCATTTTTCTACATTTTAGGATTTCACTACAAAATTGTGTAGTGGTTCTTAGAAAACATATATTTACTTGATTTCGTATAGATAGAACCAATAGGCTCAGAGTAAAATGGCTGTGAAAGGACAGACAGGATGGATGGACGGACAGACGGATATTACGAAATTATCAGATTCGCTACCGCTGCGCCTCTAGAATAATAGACGTAGAATTATTTTCAATAATTGAGATAAATACTCGTACATTAATTCCTCCTCCGATTAAGCTCGAAGCTTGCGCTAAGAGTGTGTACAACAATAGTCCAAGGGGGTCGGGATCGAACCCTCAACTCTCGCGTTTACGGAGCGAAGTCGGCCCTTCTACCGTTGAGCTATTGAGGATATGTCTTCGCCATTAGCTAATAATTTATTAATTCTTTTTTTAGTGAAGTATAGTGCCTCAAGTGTGGCTGTGGTCCTATACACTTAAATTTTGGCATAATCTGATTAGTGATAGAGAACTCTGAATATAGAATACGAAACTCTTTAAAGTATAAGGTAAAATTCTTGTCATTACCACAGAGTTATCATATACTATTGACAGGCCCTTCTAAGATACAGAAAAAAACATAAAAATGCGGAACTTCAAAGCGGAAATCATAATAAAGCGAATTAGTCACAAGCTTGCAACATAACTGAATGAAGCTAGCGTGTGACTACTGACTAACTTCGTTTCGTTGTGTTGTTGAATTTACAAAAGAGCACCGGCTAGTTTTTTACAATTGACATTTTGTCAGTATGGATTTATCTTAGGGCGTGTCTATAGTAGGTATATAGTAAGTCTATAGCTAATTGGCTATTACTGTATAAACTTGTTTTTGTTGTTGACTGATGTCGGGTGCCGGTTTTTTTTTAATAATTCAAGTATTGCTTACGCATTTCCTGTACTATTCATTCTAAGCTGGCAATCTCCTTTCTGATTCAAAACAAAACCCTTTCTGCAATTTTTGATCGTTGTAGTACTCGTAGAAATAGGTTTTACAGTTACTTTCTTCGCCGGACTAGTTTGGGTCGTACTTTCGGACACATCTTTAATTGTTGTAATAAAATCATCATATGATGTAGTTATTGTTGTGGCACTAGTGGCATCTTCTGATGCTGTTGTATTATCTTGAAGCGACATTAAGTTAAGTGTTGAATTGTGTACATTTGTTTGCTCTGTACTTGTACTCTTATGATTAAACGGTTTCGGCGTTGTTCGGTTTTGTGGTTTTATTGTAAATTCAGAATAATCATATGCGTAGTCATAATCCTGTAAATGTAGTAAAGATATTTTAAGAAATATATATATATATTAATATTTTATTTTTACGTAAAAGTAAAGTTACCTGTATTATATTGTATTGTAATTTATCAGATAACTTATTTAGTATTTTTAATTTAATTTTTCAAAAATAAGCACTTGTAACAGGGATTAATTAATATATTTTGGTTTTGTATTTCTTTTCATAAAAGCTGCAGCTAAAATCCAGATAAATTTACATTTTTCTATCAAAATGAATTATCTAAATAGCTTACCACATACTCTTCTTTGTTCCCTTTCATCAGAGCAAATATTTGAACATCATTAATATCAACTTGAACATTTAAATCTCCAGTTTGACGTTGATCAAAAACTGACGTATTCACGCAAACCAACAAGAAGGGAATAATGTACAAAACAAACATTCTATCTACAATATATTGAAATTGATGTTCTTTAATAATTTAGCTCCGGTCGAGTCCCGCGAACTTGCACAACTGGCTGAACCGTGTCGCCTACCGCCCTGCGTGCTTTGTGCTTCAAGTTATTTTCATCAACATAACAGTTATTTCAAGTAACCGTGAGAAGGTCGATAGCCTCCGCTAATAGTGCACTGCGTCCTCCAACTGCGTAAGCACCGGTAACAAGTCTTGAACCATACGCGTACCAGTAAATAACTTACGGCAATCGCTTCGAAAAATATTAGGTTTTAGCAACTTGACTAATTATAGAGTGATCATTTAGAATTTAGAAGAAGATTGGAGATATCGTAGAAAAATGTATGAAATAACTTTCAGATTTAATGTTTGTCTGTTTGTTGTGGCAGTACGCAAAAAATACCGAACAGTCTATTATTCGGTTTGTGCCACTTAATTAAAAAACTTAGATTTAAGATATAATTATATATATATGTATGCATGTTACAAAAACTAAACGAACCAAACAGTATCCGCATATGATTTACAAAGGTGAAAAATCTATATAGATACGAACACAAACGTACCTACATACATACATACATATTATACATACATATTATAAAAAAATGACGTAGTGTAGAGGATTACCTAATACTTTTCTTCTTTCAATGAAGTGTAGTTATTATGAATAAAATAATAACATTAACAATATGAACAAGCACACCGTGCGCTGATTGGTAAAATCAAAGTTTGCGCTTCCTTTGATTCTTCTTACACAGTTTTTCTTCTTCCTAGCATTATTCCCGGTATTTTATCTACCCAGGATTTGCTATTACTCTTATCTACTAGTAATAGAGATTCCAATTTAACCTCCGTAGCCCTAAATGCAAACCTTTAACTCATTGGATAAGACAAAATAACCCATGAAGAGTTAACGATTATTATCAGATGTAATGAGATAACAACCGGAACAGACAGCTCTCTGAGGCAGCGTGGGAAGATCCACAAAGTCAAACGCCCAGACCGAAATAGATATTTGTATTGTGTTGTCAATACAAAGATCTGCCCGAGCGGGAATCGAACCTGCAACAGTCGAGGCTAAAGGCAGACTCGCTGTGCGCCAAATGGTGTCACACTTTCTCTGACATACCTTAGCATATTCACTTACCTCCCTTTTCACGAAATCACTCTTGACAGCTTGCAGAAAAGCCAGATAAGAGATGTTACTCATAAAAATTATGCACGACGAATGACCGAAGATATTTGTATTGTGTGGTCAATACAAAGATCTGCCCGAGCGGGAATCGGACCCACAACAGTCGAGGCCAAAGGCATACTCGCTATACGCCACAATGGTGTCACACTTTCTCTTACACACCTTCTTCGCATATTCACTTTCCTCCCTTTTCACGAAATCTCTCTGACAGCTTGCGAAAAAGCTAGAGGAGAGATGTTACTCGTAAAAAATATGCACATATAATATAAAATAAGCGTTACATTCTCAAAGACTCCTATTAGGATAGTAATATCCTGAGTCGGGAAACAAAAACAAACATAACCACCCAAACCAAGGAACCTTGTTATAGGTATTCCAATATATTATACCAACATATGACCCAAGCGGGAATCTCTGACTGACTCTTCGCCTTTGTAAAAAAAATGCTGTTTATAATGAATGAACTACTACGTGAGCAAAAGAGCATTTCGTTTGTAGATAAGAAAGAATACTGAACGTTAAGAAGTAAAAATAAACATAGCCAGACGTCTTAATGCAAAATCCGGTTCGGTACATGAAGGTGAGGAACGGTTGTAAGAAAAACGTACCTATTGAAACATATGCATTTACGAAAAATTACCTATTAAAAGCAACAGATTGGGAATTTTCTAGCCTGGATGAGGCTGCTCGAACGATCCGAACGGACACGAAACCACTGAAATGAGCGAACCTTCTCTCACTAACCACTTTTAACAGAAGCATTTTTTCTATCCAAAAGATAAATGCTTAATTTAATAAAAGTATTTTTATAGTTGTGAATCGTTCTATATCTACCATTATTATATATAGTTCTTATATTACTTCTATGATATTTACCAAGTCAACAGTACAATTATTTTTATTTTTTACTCGCAATGGAGTCTCAAATTTTATGGAGTTGCACTTATTTCATTACTCTATTCTTATATATCTATGGTACTACTATGCTAATTAGGCCTAGCTCCTAGCATCGTCTGACATTGACAGATGTCAGTGATAATATAACGTAAGATGAAAAAAAAGTGTGTTTTTGTAGTTTATTTACAAAATAATTGAGTTATTTTGTCATCTAACTACCTTTATGGAAGCTATCGAAGTTTGCTTTTTTCTTTTATTATTGATGTATTACCTAACTTTGCGAGAACAAAAGTATAAAACATGATGAAGTTTTGGAAAAGCGCAGGTTTGTTATGATAATTAATATAACTCCAGTTTGAAATACAACGTCATTTTTGTTCACAATGTTATCTTTTCAGCAAAAGGGAAATCTGGCTGTCCAGTGCGACCGCCAGAAAGGCCTGTTACACAAAACATCGAATTTGTACCACTAGATACAGATAACGACGTTGATGTTGATGGTAATTTTTGTCATGTTGCTATTATATGTCTTAATTTATAAAATCTGGAACAAGGACCAATTATTTGAATGTTTTCAATAATTCTATCATGTAGTAAGTGACATTAATAATTCTATAAAAGTCTAAGAAATGATAATGTAAACAATTTTTCAGTTGTATTGTATTATTCTTTTGGATAGAGTATAAAATAAAGTTAACGTTTTTCCTAATTTAATTAATCGTTGTTTAAATTTTTTTTCCAGATAACTCAAATATTTTTGAAAAAAAATCTAAGTTATTAATAAGTTTACATGACATACTCATTGAAAAAACAGCAATTAACTATTTTATTATGTATATGGAAAGTATAAACAAACAACATCTTATTAAATGTTGGTTAGAACTAGAAAACTTTAAGTCTCAAGTACTAAATATTAATACTAATAATGGAGAAAGTCAACATTCAAAGATAAGTCATACTAAAAGTTTGGATTATCATTCAATTGATAATGAGCTTGAAAATAATTATGATAAATTTATGTTACAAAAGTTTAGTTGGAGAATGAGTTCCACCAATTTAAGAAAAACCAAAGGTGCGAGTTCTACAAGCTCATGCGGAGATTTAACTCAATACTTAGATAATTACAAACATTTAAAAGATGATAAGTGTTCCGATATCACTGAACGAGCTATATCTTTATTCAAAAAATATGTGGCTTTAGAAGCTCCATATCAACTAGATTTATCAGATACTATAAGAAAATTAGTTATATCGAATATTTGTCAGCCTGAAGGCTTAATCACAGAAGACTGTTTCAAGCCTGTGTTGGATTCATTATACCATCAAATCGAAAAGAATTACTATAATGCTTTTCAAAATAATCCTCTTTATATAAAGTCACAAATAGATGTTTTAACAAGTGGGTCTATTAACCTCCAGGATATTTTATACAATGAAACAATACTGTTTTATTTTACAGAGTTTTTAGAACAAGAATCTTGTAGCAATTTACTTGAATTTCTAATAACAATCATGCATTTCCGAGACAACCTAATCAATAGTAATCAATCAAATCTTGAATCAGCTCAAGGTGATGCCATAGTTCTTTATGAAAAATATTTCTCTCTTCAAGCAACCAATCCAATTGCTTTTCCAACTGACATTCGCTTAAAGGTTGAGAGTGATATTTGTAGTGAGGTTGGTCCTATAAGCACCTGCTTTGATGTACCTTATAAAATTATATATAAAACTCTTAGTAAATTTGTAAAAACTTTCTTAGGATCAGAGTTATATTACACTTACCTTTCTGAGATGATTAAATCAGTAGATCAATTATGGACCTCCAATTGTAAATCACAATCTGATTGCAGCAGTGAATTTAGCATAAGTACCCGAAATACTCTGTTAGCAATGGGTGATCCTTTGTTTAGGAAAAAAAGGAACCATTCAGTACCTGATATGTCAATAGACTCCAATCAACTATACAATGCTGATTCATTATGGCAAAGAAAAAAGCATGACGGTCTAAGCCTCGGACGTATTAATAGTTTAGGAAGATTTGAATCTAAATTTGAACCTGATCCCGACAAAAGAGATAAGTCTGTTCTTAAAAAAATGGTGAGTAAATTTGTGCCAACCAATACATCAAAAGTTGAAGAGGAAATGGCTTGGCAAATAGCTCATATGATTGTCAAAGATGTTACTGATTTAACAATGGCACCACCGGAAAATGACAATGATGAATAAATGTGTGATAATTATTTTTATTGATAAGTATATTTTGTAAATAAAATGTTTAAATGTAATAAATATTCAGAAATATATGGTACTCTAATTTAAAACTCTTTTTTACCTTTAAATTATGTGTGTAGTATTGTAGTGTATTATAATTTATTCTTAATCATTATTACTATTATTGCTAAAATATACAATTTTTATTTTAAGGTTTTGTCGAAAGAAATGTATAGGCAATACTTGCCTATATTTAATGATTGGAATTAAAATTACTATTCACTATAAGTAGTGTTATAGTTAAATTATTGCAATCATAGAATCTTATTAATCCCTATAGCAATTATTATTTCAATAGAAAAATATTTTTCCTATTGTTCTACTTATTGTTTATCAATAACATGTACCAAAAGTAACAAAAACAATTTGAAAAACTTGAATACAAAATTTATTCATATCACAAAATACCAACTTATAGAACTACTTTAAATGTGAAAATAAATCACAGCGTTGCATAGCTATTTATACCAGGAGGAATTGGCGACAGTGGCAAACGAGGTGGTTCCGAGCCGAGAAGTGGTGACTGTTCATCATCAAAATTGAACTCTTTTTGTAGATTTGGTAATGATGGTCTGAATCTCCTTTCAACCGGAGACCATTTTCGGTACACCATAGCATTAAGTAATGCTTGCATTGGATTGATAAATGCCTAAAAAAATACTATTGTAAGATTAATTTTGTAATTAGGTTTTTTTTCTTTGATTGATAACTATAATGATAAATTATGATAATTATAATTTTTAATTTTTTTTTTTAAAGAATATTAGCAATGCTTGTTCAAGGCATTTCTAATACTCCTTTTGCCCAAATAAGCTGGAAGTTTGCGCTAGGAGTGTGTACGTCAATAGCCTAAGGGGGTCAAGATCGAGCCCGCGACTCTCGCGTTAACGGAGCGAAGTCGGCCCTTCTAGCGTTGAGCTATTGAGGCTTCGAATTAATTGAATAGTAGTTTAGAAATATATATTTTTAAAACATCAACTTACTGTAATTTTTTTCATATAATACAAAAGTATAACTACATTTATTAACTCACCATTATATACCATATTGTTATAATGACTTTAACAGGCATATTAAACCACATTGTCCACACCAATATTCCATTTAATAGATTTGGTAACCAACATACATAAAATACAGCATTTATCAAAAAGAACTTTAATCTTAACTTATCGACAACCCTTCGTTCTTTACTTGTGAACTGAAAAATATTAAAAAAATGTATTATTATTTTTTATGACAGGAATTTTTATAAAACTTTTATATTTATTTTATTTTAATATAATTAAATTTAATTTTAAAACATATTTTCAAAAAAAATCTAGTCATTACTGTTATAAAAGATGTAATATCACTTTGTTGTGTCCCATATAAATAACATATAAATGCCTTTGTAAAATAACTATGACCTCTAAATTATAGTTATACACACATTATTAAATTTAAGGATTTACCTGGGCTAAAGGAAGTGCCACAGCCATTTCAATATTCTTACTAGCTAAAATATAGATAATTGGATTCACTATCATCACCATCGCAATAGGCAGGTATGTAATACAATAGTTGGGGAGAATCCTTAGGAGTGCAGTTGAAACTGATGATATATTATGGCAGCTACAAATTAAAATGGATCATTGAATTATAAGCATGAGTAGATTTAACTCTTTAGCAACAAATGTACTTACAAATGTATAATCTATTAATTCTTATTCATAGTTGTATCTTGAAATTACAATTAATGTAAAACGAGAAAAAAAAGAAATAATTTATATATTAGATTTTTATATTAGATTGACTTAAATTCATGACCGTTGTTGTGTGCTAGTAGCGAGCCAGCTTTGAGCCTTCATGGTTGCAGGTTCAATTCCCGCTCGGAAATAAAAATCTGATAATAATCATTAAGTTTTGATAGGTAATTTGCTCTTATTCAATAAATCAGATAGAAATCGCTCTATAAAAATAAGTAACCCTCAAATCTGCATTTTTTTTTTTATGTTAGAAGTTGGCAAACAAGTATACGGCCCACCTGATGGTAAGTGGATGCCGTAGCCTATGAGCGCTTGCAGCACCATTAGTAGGTGCCACTCACGCGTTGCTAACCTCGAGATATTAGTTCTTAAATCTCGTTCGCCCAGTAATTTCACTAGTGTACAATGCCCTTCAAACCGGAACAGAGTAGTGCCTAAGCACTACTATTTGGCGGCAGAATATTGGACACTGCGGTGGTACCTACCTAGCCGGCCTCTTGCAACAAAAGACCTACCACCAGTGCATAAGGGTATAATCCTGAGTAAATACCGAGAATAATGCTAGGAAGAAGGATTGACTTAAATTATTAATAATTCTAAATGGGACAGCAGTAAATTTTGATTTGCACACAAAAAAAACAAACCTAGCATTTGGTATGTAGAGAATAGACAAGCCAATACTTGTAGTGGCTGCTGGTAGACCCCAAGCTAGAGAATGGTAAAGCACTGGATGGGTGTCTTGACCTTTGATTGAATGCCATGTGTCTATTGCGTAGAATAATGTCCAAAACCAAGTTGCTGTATAAAAATATTGTGTCCAAGCCTAAAAAATTTAAAGCTTTTATATATCTTTGTGTAGTAATAAAAATAAAGAATTTTTAAATACTAATATTCTCATAAAGATTTAATGTGTAACAGACACAATAACTTTTATTTATTTCATGACAGTCGGCAAACAAGCCTACACTCTGCCAGATGGTAAGCAGTCATCGCAACCTATGAACGCTTGCGATACTTGAATTTTTAAATATCACTTGCACATTGCCAACACAGGGGTGGGAGATGGAACCTCCGGTGCTCTCATTCATCATATGAAACGCAATAGTACCTACTGATACTATTAATTTATGCAGATTTTCTGTGAAAGGGTAGTACTTTACTGGTGGAGCCAGCCCATTTTTGCTGGGACGAAAATGGCTCTACTTCTTTTGTGTCTTGAACCATAGCAGCAACATGCTACTCAATGGGTTTATATTTAATAGTAATTTAGAATAGTGTAAGTGAAAAATAAAATCTATAAATACTTACTGATATTATGCTACAGAATAGTACACTAACATCATCATTCGGCATTGGCATTATATTTTTATATTGCAACCAGAGAGATGACCTTATGAGAACACCTGAAAAGTTATAGATTTTTCTTGTTTTATAATAGTGCCATTAAATCAAACATTACACTTGTTATCATATTGAACTTACCAAGAGATGCTAACAAATCTGCTATGGCTAACCAGATTATAATGTGCCTTCCTCGAGTAGTTGATGACCTTTGAAATCTTTTAAAGGTATTAAATTGTCCTTGTGGAAATATCTATTAAATATAAACAATATAAAAAATTATAATATTATAATAGTTACAGATTTTCAAGAAAATTACAAATTGGTATTAATTTATTTATATATACAACCTTACCTGATAAATGGAACCAAGTATTCCAATGGTAGAAGACACTAAGCAGACTGTGTTATATGATTTAGTATTAAATTCATCCATAATTTTAATTGCTAAGTCTTCATTATTTCCTGTATGGTGGCAACAAAAGGTCTGAATAGTGGGGTCCGACATTTATAATAGACGTGTTCTGAAAAGTTCTTCTTTATTAATGCGGAAGTTGATGAATATTTAAATAATTTCGGAAAGTAAAAAAAATACCAAAAAATAACAAATTTCAAGGCTATGTAATTCCAATCATCAATGTTTCATTGCTTATATTTTGTTGAGATATTTTAATGATTTTTTTAAATGATAATTGACGCAATTAACAATAAACATTAATGAATTCAATTCTTGGATTAATGGGTTCTAGTTGTGCAAAAGCGTTAATTATTAAAATCTGTTTATGCGTTGTTTACCAAGTTTACTAATGCCAAATTGCCAATTGCCAAATGTCAATGATGTCAATTCGTGAATGCTTTTATTTTATTGCAGCAGATTCATAGATTGTCAGACCTCAGTTGTTATTGTCAATTAATGTCAAATGAATAATGAAAGCACAGCGTAAGTTCCTTACGGCTTACAGCAGAGTTAGCGGCTTTAATTTATTGTTTTTTTTATTTGAGTGGATTTCAGAGCTATTGCGATCGCTTCTGTAATATTTTGTCGTAGGGTAAATCGAGGTATAATTGGCCACATTCAATAACTGGCAAATTCTCCTTAAAACTCTCAAAAATAAGAAGTGGGATACTCAGAATCTGTCTGTTTTCGTTTTTTAATATTATTTATACTATAGGTTTTCATTTTAATTCACAATTGCGTTTCCATAATTAAAATATGCGACAAAAATTATCGTTTTCTATCGACAGTCGGGAAAAAGTATGTATTCGTCCGATTATACTAACAAAACGATAAGGGTTAGTTATCATTTAAATATTCATTAATCTTTCTCTTGACATTCTCGCTTTGCAGTCAATGATTAAAACTGAACTATATTCAATATTGGCATTATAAACCAATATTATTTATTTTATTATATTAACATCTTTTAATAAGGTGGCTAGTAACTGAAAATAAAAATAGTACATTTTTAGTTACTGCTCTATGTATGAAATTTAATAACAAAATTACTTTTTTTTAAAAAAATAGCTACATAAATTGAATGTTTTGAGGACTTAGTTTGTATGGATTATGATACTAAGCTTTTTGGGGTTCTTTAAGTAACTAGTATAGGTGGCCATTTTTGTGGCTACCTACTAAAAGTAATATTGTTATATAAAATAAGTAATGTGAAGATTATTTTATTAAGAGTGCTTTAAAGTCGTTAGGATTTATTTTACGGCTCTCCAAAGATTTTCAAAATCTAAAAAGTTTAAAAATATTATACTGCACGTTTGTCCGACCTATTTTAGAATATGCTTCTCAAATATGGAACCCTAGGTACGACATCTATATTAATCGCATAGAAAGAGTTCAAGTAAAGCTAACGAAATCACTAAATTATAGAACCCATTCATTAAATTTAAATTACGAAGACAGCTGTAAGAAAAGTCATCTATTACCTCTAAAAAAACGACGTGATATTGCTGATATTCTCTTTTTAAAAAGAATTATGAGCCCAACCTTATTCTGCCCAGAACTTCTTGAAAAAGTAAACATTTTAATTCCAACGCGACAGCAACGACATCATACTACATTTTTTATTCCACAAGCAGCAAGCAAGTATCGCCAAAACTCATATATACTGCGAGCTTGTTCAGCTTATAACCATCTTTTAGCAAAATTTGATGTTGATATTTTCAATGACAGCTTAGTAACAATAAGGAGAAAATTGAGCCAATTATTTTTTTGTAATTAAGTAACTAATTTTATTTTGGCGCAGTAATGCAACTTTGTAACTATATAAGTTAAGTATATAACTGTAAAAGGTTATTAGTATGATACTACATGTGGAGACATATTAATGGCTTACAATGTTTTCTATTATTGTTACGTCATCATATTTGTGACCGATTGTCTCCCTAAAAAAAAGAAAAAAATAAATAAAAATAAAAGATTACAGGTAGTTATAAAATACATATTTACGTTGATTTATTTTATAATTCATTTCTTTTATTTTGTTGTTTTAACCAAGTTAAACTTTGGCTAGTTACTAAAGGATCATTATGCCAGTTTCTGATTTTGATGACCAGTTTCTGGTCGATTTGCATAGTTTCGACTAAATATGCTATAAAACTTTAACAACTGTGTTTTTCGTTTTTTTACCATTCCCTTTTCAATTATGACTGTCTTCTTTATTCGGCGATAGCATACAAATATAGTTTAGATGATGGAAATTAGAACTATAACAATTTAAAGTAGGCAATATGCTTAAGTGGCCAGTTATTGCACGTTTTACCCTAATTGTCGTCGTAATTAATTTGTTTTATAATATTTTTTTATTCTTCCTCTTTTTATTCAATGTTCATACAATTTTCTAGACAAATAGGCCATCTCCTTACTCTGTGATCTTGTACAATGACCTTAGATACATACCTCTTCATATTAGACCATTTTAACATAGGAAATGTTGTAGTTGTTAAAATATGGTCTAAGGTCTTCATACGTATTTGTTATAGACATGGAAATTGAAATGTCAATGGTATTACAAATGTACAATAAATACTAATAACTAATATGGCATGACCAGTGATGTCAGAATGGCAAGAACACCCCAGATTTGAGGGGTTTTGAATTCGGAAATGGTCGGACAATATTTTTTAGGGAAGTTTGGAGCACGCAACACCCTGGAGAGGTCTGGATGGAAGTTTAAAATTAAGTGACGGAAGCTATCGCTGAGTACATTAAAATTTCAATTATTTAAAATAAAATAGCTTTTCTATTATTATAGAAAAATATTGCTGTTCCGGTTTTTTCTTCAAAATAATGGAAGATTTGGGGAGAACACAAAGTCTCTGTCATCTGGCAACGCTGATGGCATCCATAGATTATAGAATATACACTATAAAGATGGCGGCTTCCTTGTCGTTTACTGCAAATATAAAAATATGTACATTTTATTAAATTATAATATTTAAGTTTTACCGTAATTGTAATGACTAATGTTATCTGTGTTCACTTTTCTGTAATCTGTTGTTAATTGTGGTTTAATTGTTAAATGAATTAAATGATTACTTTTACTTATTTTGCTTTTACAAAGTAGTATACATAAATGCAATATACAAACCCAAGTTGATGAAGATGTGTGATTGTATAGCAAATTATTTATTTTATTTATTTTGACTGTGGATCATATTTGATAAACGCACATCATGGAACAAGAAAGAGAAGAAGGCGAAATGAGTGATGACACAGAAATGATTGTTGATGACAATCCAGGATCTCGTCAAATATTGGAAAATGACGACATAGATATTTTGGTATGTAAAAAATTATAGAGTAAAATGGTGTTGTATTGTTACAGCTTAAGCCTATATTATGTTTATTTGTTTATAGTTTTACAAAGCGGATGAAAAAGGGATTATCGTTGAGCAATTAAAAAAAGTTGATGCTAAGAGGATTGAAGAAAGAGCTAAAAGATTTGGGTTAAATCTGAAGGGGAATAGAGTTGTGACACAGAATCAAATTGATGAACTATACAGTAACTTTGGAATTGAGAGTGGAAATGAAAGACATTTTAGATTTGATACACTTCACTTGAATGGTGTGAGTGGTTTGACGACTAAAGAGATTTTTAAGTATTTACAAGATTATAAACCAGTATCTCTGGAATGGATTGATGCAAATTCATGTGAGTAATGTAATAACTTGCAATTTTGGTGATTATATTTCAATATTGTGTTAATGTAAGCTAACTTTTTAACATTCTCTTTTATATGATGATTATAATTTTTTTATACTACTAAGCAAACATATGGTTTGTCTGATGAAAATGAGTAGCCATAGATTATGTCTGCTACTCAGTGATATACTTAATTTATATCACTGAGTAGCAGAATTACTATGCAGTGGCACCTAAGGGAAGGTAGGAAAGGGGGAGTTGGTAAAGGAAGAAGTCAGAGTTAAAGTTTGAGTTTCAGCCGAATCCACTCATCAATAATAGTCTTCTCCCTCGCATTAATCCTGGTATTTTGCCCAGGGTCTGCTTATTACTCTTATCCACGTTTGATAAATTGTTAGTCTTTATGTACAGCAATTTCCATCTGACTTCCACAACCCTAAGGGCGAACCAGTAACTCATTAGATAAATATATAGATCAAATTACTTATCAAGTGTTAACAATTATTATCTGATAACAATCAGGACCTGTACTGGGCACTCTCACTCATTGCTCAAAATGCAACAGTACCCAATGATAGTGGAAGGAAGTACTTCCCTGTACTATTACTGTTATAGTCAAGCCCACCCATTTATTTTGTAAACATCAGTGCTCACTGCTATGAGTAGATTTCAACTCTTGACAGTTAAAAGATTTTGCTAAAAGACTGGTAAAGAATAAATTTAAATTTCAATTGTTAATTTAATATATTAAACATTTTAGGTAACATTGTTTGCCAGGATCATATATCTGTTGCATTAGCATTATTAGTGCATTCAAGGGAAATCACTAATCATGATATTAAGGACATGCTATTAGGGAAAACTTCTTACCATTGGAGAGAAGGGATGCCTCAGTTTAATAAAAATATAATATTAATGCGCTTTGCTACAAATAGCGATAAAAAAGTATCTAATAAACTGCAAGAACAAAAATTTAAAGAAGTTCAGGTAATGCAAAATCTAAATAATGAAAGTAAAAATCCCTGGGGTGATTTATGTAGATCATGGGGTGTTTATGATCATCAAGAGCTACTTCAAAGGAATTTTTCCAAACTTGATTATGAAGATAAGTCTGAAGAACCAGCTGTAGCTATTCAATTGAAGAATAAAAAATTAGCAATGCGGCTTGGAAAAAGAAATCATAAAGTTGAAGACCCAGATGATAGTAGTGACTCAGAATCTGATTCAGAATGGAAAAAGAAATCTAAAACTCCCAGGATGCGAATGCATGCTGATGATGAAGAATCTAAGTCAGGTAAACATGACTTTACAAAACAGAACAAAGTTGATGAGGCTGTCAATTTTGCTCCACTTTCTATTGAAGTTTCTAATTCAAGAAGCAAATTTATTCCTAGAGATACAAAAATAGTATCTGAAAAATTCAAATACAGAGAGAAATCTGTAAAGAGCTCTTTAAAAAATATACAATCAAGGTTAGGAGCAAAAATTGTGCAAGCAAAATCCTATTCTAGTGATGAATGTTCTTCAAGCGAGTCAGATTTTAATACAATGAGCAGGGTACAAAAAGTAACAAGTAATGTAAAAAATTCTGTGTGGTCTAGATTAGAAGTGGATGCTCCAAAAAGCGCATCACAAAGTGACCTCAGACAAATTTTAAGAACACGAAAGCAAAATAATAAATCAGATGATTTAAGGGATAAACTTAGTAAAACGAAACAATGTAATTTACGTATTGAAATAGATAATAATTATGCTAATGAATAAATCAACTTTACAATATTTTTTTTTATTTGTACCTTATTTTTAATTTACACAATTTTACAGATAGCTAATGAAACATTTTTAGACTAGGCCATAGCATAATGAATAAAACAAAATAATGAGTTCAGTAAGATCTACAGTACCGGACATAAAAAAGTACGCACCGATCAATGTCCGTTTTATGAGCAATTCTTATCATAATTATAATAAATAACCAGACCCTAAGCAGTGTTGATGAAAGTGAATTATATTACCTTTATGCTGATGTTAAAACAAGGTTTCAAACACATGAAAATCAAAAATTGAACGATTTTACCGTAAAAAGTACCTGATCTACAGTACTGGACAAAAAAAGTACGCACCCGAGTATTATATAATGGCAATGGTGGCTACAAAGCGATTTTCTCCCAACGAAGCTTAAGTAGGCAAACGGTATCTAAACATAAATGTTTAACGATTTTTTAGCTAATTATCTAAGCTCTGTGTTCGAGTACGGTAGCAACAAATTCATGATGGCGAAAATTTCTATTCAAGTCCAAGAATTTGTAATTAAAGACCATAAAAAGGGTATTTCTAAAAGACAAATTGGTCGAAAATATGATATAAGTGAAGGTGCAGTACGAAAAATATGCAAGAAAATCGAGGAATTAGGGATAGTCCGTGATAACAATGGGCGAGAGATAGAAAAAGAATAACCACCACTTTGGACGATCGCAAAATAATCAAGGAGATGAAGAAAAATCCGTCAATTACTAGCCGTGTAATCCTTGAAAATACAGGTCTAAACATTTCCGACCGAACAGTACGTAGGAGACTTCGAGGAGCAGGCTTAACGAATAGTTTTCCACAACGTCGCCCTTTGATTCGAAGACCGAATAAAATCAAACGCCTCGAGTTCTCAAAAAATACGTCGATAAACCAATTTCATTTTGGAAAAAGTTATTTGGAGTGATGAGAGCAAGTTTGAGTTATTTGGGCATAAACGAAGATCGCGCGTTTTGTGTAAGTCGGGCGAACAGCTTCTCGAAAAAAATGTCCAAAAGAATGTTAAGAACGGAGGAGGAAGTGTATTAGTGTGGGGGTGTTTTGCATGCTCAGGGGTGGGAAATTTGGTACGGATCAATGGTATTATGACCGATGTTTATATTGACATTATAAACGAAAATCTGGAGGAATCGCTTCTAAAGGTTGGGTTACAGGATGAATTTCTCTTTCAACAAGATAATGATCCCAAGCACACGGCCCGGAAAACATCGGCCTTTTTCCGTTCTTCACGAATCAAACTGCTGGATTGGCCTGCACAATCACCAGGTGTGAATCCAGTAGAAAATCTGTTGTCTATTTTGGACTAAAATGTTAATACAGGAGATGTGACGAACAAAGAAAAACTATTTGATGCTTTACGGGAGGCCTGGGAGAAAATTGACGAACAGCAAATTCACAATCTTGTTGAAAGTATGCCTCGGCGTTTACAAGCTGTTATCTCAGCAAAAGGTGGCCATACAAAATATTAGACGACGGATGTGATTACTTATTTTCTTTTTTTATTGAGGTGCGTACTTTTTTTGTCCAGCCTAAAATGGGCATTCCGCAGTTTAAATTGTTTTCAGCGTTCAGCTTTCGCAATATTTATATAATGTTTCAGCAACAATGTAAATTTGAACTGATATGCTATGGTAAAAACCATTGTAGAAGTACTCCATTAACTTTTTTCGTAAGAAATAAACATTAATATTGAATTTTGAACAGTGCGTACTTTTTTTGTCCAATACTGTATCTGCATCTATTCTGAATGTAAATTATGACCATTCGAGTGTACCACTCACAGCGGAAACTAAAGGGTTCGCATTCGAAAAAACAAAGTTATGGCAAAAAGTTATATATCTCTAAAACTTTTTAGTGTATATTTTCCAAAATAATTATCATTGAAAGTTTTTTGATGTTCTCAAACCTCAAATATTTCCAGAATTTTAAATCTCGTAGTTCAAAAGTTAGACGGGGGCACAATTTTTATGACTTTTGTAGCAGCATCACCTACGTGCAGTTACAGGAAATAATTGTACGCTACACATCTTTTATTTATCTTTATTTTCTACGTCATCGTTCGGAATAGATGAACGTAGATAGCTCTGAAAAGAACTGTTTTCGTATGCCTTCATTATAAGGCGTGGTTTGTTATCAGAAAGAGATCGCTCTGAAAAGAGCGGTTTTAAGATGCAGATCCGAAGATCTACAGTTTCTTCTTTCTTCAATCTTCCTATCAGAATCTTCACACAATACTACTTCAAGCAATACGCGACGCGGGAACCGAACACGGACAAGACGACCTCGCTGCACTCGGCGCTCGACGATTCTAAGGCGACGCCGGGTCGCAGCGGTCAATTTTATTAATTCGCGCGCGTCCCTCCCGCGCGCCCTTCCCGCTTCAGACAGCGGCGTGCGGGGAGCAGGACGCCACCTATCAGAAGCCCGCGTACTAATGTAGACTTTTTAATTGGAATTTTATTTTGTAATTTTATATTTTATTTTGTTTACTTTTTTCTCATTGGCTATTTACATTTTGATTTTTTGTATATATACCCGTGTACTTTCTGAATAAATGATTCCACTACATTCCACTGGAGAGTTTACTTCTAAACTTACTACAAGTCCTCAACAAATATATAACCACAACGGCACACCGGTTACACTGAGCAAAGTGGTTAAAACTTTAGTAGCTAATATTTCAACAACTACTGATTGAACAAAGAAAAGTCAAAATTTTTATTTTTAATTAAGTACCTATTCAAAGATACCTCACACGTTCCCGTACGCTGATTTTTTTTTTCATACTAACAAAACGCCCAGATTCGCTGGTGCTTTCTCACTAACGAAACGAAAGTTAGTCAACTTCACAAGCTTGCAACATAATCAAATGAAGTTAGTGTCACAAGCTTGCAACATAATCGAATGAAGTTAGTGTCACAAGCTTGCAACAATCGAATGAAGTTAGCGTCACAAGCTTGCAACATAATCGAATGAAGTTAGCGTCACAAACTTGCAACATAATCGAATAAATTTACCGTGTGACTTAGTTTCGTTGAATTTGCAAAAGAGCACCAGTGAATCTGGACATTTTTTCTGTATAGAAAAGCCGGTTTAAAGTAAGTCAATGTATGCAATTCTTGGTTTAAAGTAACTCAATGTATGCAATTCTTGGTTTAAAGTAACTCAATGTATGCAATTCTTGGTTTAAAGTAAGTCAATGTATGCAATCAATTGACGATCGTCGCTTCTTAGAGCCTCGACGGCCGCGGGTTCGATTCCTGCTCGGAGAAGTTGTTTGTTATACCTGTTTCGGTCTTGGCGTTTGTCCTTGCTGGTCTCCCCACCGTGCCTCGGAGAGCACGTTAAACTATCAGTAGGTACTGTTGTTTCGTGCGATAAGTGAGAGCGCCTGGTCCAGGACCCGGCTGTTATCATACCATCTAATAATAATTGTTAACTCTTGATCTGCACTTATCCATTAGTTACTAGTTCACATGAGAATTGGTCAGGTGGCAATCACTCTAATATATAATATTAGAATATAAGAAAGAAATCGGATAAGAGTAAGCAGACCTTGGGTAATAATGCTGGGTAGAAGAATGTATGCAATTAATTTTTTTATTTTCATTTTGATGTGCTAGAAACTAGATAATTGTAGTTAAAAAAAGAAATATTTGCAATTATATAGATAAAAATAGATTGAATTAATTTACGAGATTTGGTAATTTATTTAAATTATCCTGTTTGATAAGTAGTAGTGTTATATCTATAAACGTTTTTATTAAGCATGTAACACACACACTAACTTAACACTTTGAACGAACAGTGGGCATTAGCTTTAGGGGCGGTCACGGGTCAGTCTATGGATAGGTGACCGTAGTTTCATTTCAAATGAATGAAATATTCCATATCATGAAGTCAAAAGTACAAACAACTTATACAAAATAAAACTCAAAGTTCAATGTTAAAATAAAGTATATTATTTTTTGTGCTTTTATGGGTTTTATTTACTGTTAGGTGCACTTAATATAAGTAAAAAATGTTCGAGACTATAGTCATTTCGATATGGTGCAGTATCATTTAAATAGTACCCAACTATGATTAGTAAAATTTATATAACAAATGTATATATATAATATAGCGAAGAAAAAATATAGCAAAAGAAATAATACGAGTATTATAAATATGTTTGCCACATTCAACATTTGTAAATAAACTTATTTTTCTTTAATATTTACTTTTGTATGACGTAAATGGACCATCATGAAAAAAAAATTATACTCCATACATTATAATTATATAAATATATATTCTGGTGGCCATCAACATAATGGTAGGAAATAATTCCTATAGATTTGTTAATACTAAAGATTATTTTATTTAATCGATTAGTGAAATATTAAAATTGTCAATCTCAGTAATCGTTAGTCATTGGTATTACTAATAAAAGCCTACTTAAATCAAGATATGGCATAAAAATGTAAAAAATAAATAAGTACAAATTAAAAGTTATAAATATATACAATACAATGTAAAAATATTTAATTAGATTTTTGAAGCAGTAGCAGTTTTGTGTGTCAAACTTAAAACAAATTTTGTTCACTAAGTTTTGGTTACTATTCGTCATTTTTAAATACCCTGCAATACTTGAAGATAATTCGAAATTTAATATGATTTTATAATTGATTATTTATGAGTGGGTATTAGTATACCAAAATATGGGTAGGTTGTAGGTTTTATGACGACTCTCAGACAAATTTTAATACTAAAGTACTAGAAGTCGTATATCCGCGTGACTTGTCGCTGCAATTGTGACTATTTATATATTTATGAGCCACAAGCGGCCCGAGCGCACATTAGTGTCATTTATTCATTTTGCTTTCCATTGCTGTATAAGCTATACAATAGGGCAAATTCAATATCCGGAGCTGTACAGGCGTAATGTGAAACTTACGTCACTGACGTGCTCTCACTAATCACTGACGGCCCGGATGGGTGAAATGTAGCGGATACGATACGTAAATAATAAGCTTAAAGCTCGCTAGTACCTTATTACTGAGAATTCTTTGGTGGCACTTCACATGGCATTGTCTATTTGTATAGCTGTATCATTGTAGTTGGCAAAAAATTGGTGTATCAGAAATATCCCAAACATAACTCAATTAACATTAAAGTTAAAAGTTCAGATTATTTAAGTTTGATGTGTGACAATAATCGAATAAGGGGACACATGGAAATTTCGCTGTTTGCATTATATGCAATTAAATTTCAAAGCATAGGAAGACGTTACGCCAAGTAGAACGCCGCCATTAAAATAAAAAAGGAGGATATCGTTAGAAAAAGCAAATGTAAAAGACGAAATATGGTGAAACAATCAATAGTATAATGTTAGTAAGTAAATAATTCGAATGTGATTAATTTATTATTATTTGTATGAAATCAATAAGGATCACGGCTCTTTACATTTCGAATTCATGTAATAAAGAATACGACATAATGTCGGCATTGACTGGGATAGCATATAGTTTTTAATACCAGTTTTATCGACATTAGCTCTATCAATTACGCAGTTAGTGTGTTAGTGTGAAAGACAATGGGATTTTCACCATTCTCTCCTAATGGCATAGCTTAAATAAACAAATTCTTAACATTTTATTTTAGCCCTTCAATTGTAGTTTGCGATTTGATTTGATTCGTAGAATATGGAAGGGAATTCGTAGAAGATATCATATAGTATATAGTAGTCTATGCTCAAGAAGAATATTTTTAACCTACACAACAATAAAACACAAAACTATATCTTAAACCTACTGGAAACGTACTCCTACTGGATGTTGTACCCTAATAAAGATTATTATTATTATTAAATACGTTGATTTACCGTAGGTTAAAAATATTCTTCTGGAGCATAGACTTACCATATACTATAGAGTATAGATAGATCCTTCCATACAGACAAAACGTCAGACTAGCTGGTGCTTTTGCGTAAAATCAACACTAAAACAAAGCATTGAAGTTAGTCACAAGTCGTTCCGCAGCGTTGGTGTTTACCAACATTGGTGTTAGTCACAAATAAATTCAACAATTTACTAATGAGCACCAGCGAGTCTAACATTTCATTTGGTCAAAGTAATTTGGCTTAAAATTTTGCCAATTACATGTCTTTCGTATAAATATTGAAGGAACTATATATTGAATAAGAAACCCTGATTTGAAGAAATAATAGTACTAGATAATGATTTCTTTAGTTTATCACAGTGAAAGGGTTAAAAATATTTGTTTTGCATTAAATAAATAAATGCGAAAATTGAGATTCTAAATTGTTGTAAAATATGCAATAAAAACCACAATATATAAAAGCGGTTGGAATCAAATTTCAAAAATAAGTTTAACGTCACTATAAATACTTTTCTTTGTGTAAAAGACAAACCTGTGATATAGTTTAAGATTATAATTAGAAATTACAATTTATGTATTTACATAAATAAATTTAATAATAAAATCAACAATTTAGATGATAGCCAATAATACTGTTATTTTATTTCCAATTTGTGCAGTATTTATAGCCACATTAAATAACTTAGAATACATATGGGAATAAATTAATTATATTTCACTTGAATGTTTTTTATCAATTACTTGTGTAGTACATTGTGCTTCTCAAAAGTGTGCAGAGTATTTTTTTATTACATGAGGTTAATCAAATGATTTTATTATTCGCACGCCTATATGAAACTCCTGATATTTTCGACAGCCTTAAATACTTTTCGTATATCATCAATTCATAGCATTTAGTGGAATGTTTCAGTCTTCTTAAGTACTTTATACGCCTTTTATTCAATTTTTTTGATAAGATCTTTACAATACCTCATTTTTACTTATACTTCTATGTTAGTAAATAGCTAAGAATATATGTATATAAATCATTTCGATTTTCTCTCTTTTTCCGTTTTATCTTCGTCCTTTTTTTTGGAAATTAATGTATGTTTTGCCTTTTTAAATTGTTTTTTAACTTTGTCTTTTACTTTGTTTTTCTTCGCCGGTGTGACTGCTTCTGCAGATTTTATCGAAGAACTGTTTGATTCACTGTTCCTTGATGCTGAAAGAAATAAAACACGTTTAAATAATATATTACATAGTTTTTTTCCACTAAATATTGATTATAATTATGTGTTCTATATTTATATAAATTAGTGTTTGCCAAGTGGCCAAAATGTAATCGTTATCATTGACAGATTTTTTTTAGTTTTTAATTCGTAACATTAAGCTTGTTGACAGCATCTAAATCAAAAAAAATCGCTTCACAAACAAATCAGAAAATATACAGAATAGTTTTTCCTATTTATATACAGATATATATCCAAATCGATTACTCCACCAAGTTATATTTGAGGAGGCATTGGTCAGAGGACGTCATTAAAACTTTGGTCTTTATATCTTTTGCTGTAGAAAATTAACAAAGATATTAAACCCGAAAATAGAATCTTCATTAGGCCCTATAGCTATTTTGATCATCTTACAGTAATTACATTAGAGTTGGCTGGCACACGGGAGTTGTACTCTATCATTTCAAAAAGACCATGTCCGAAACTGAGATCAAATTACACATAATGCGTCGTTCAAGTGGTGCAATAGATATGCATGTGTCACCTCTCTTGCTGGCGATGGAGGCGGCGATGGCGAGGTCCTCCTGCCGCTCGCGGCGCCGCTCTGCGTCGATCTGCTGCACCAGCTCGTCGCGCAGCCGCACGATCTCCACCAGCCGCGACACCAGCTGCTCCTCGCGAACCTGGACATGGACAATGTTACTACCACGGCCTTTAGACCTAGCTACTTCAACTGTTGCATTATATCAAAAACAAGCGGTGACGGTCCAGGTCGCGTAGAGGTGCGGTATAAGCGCGACTTTTACCACACGCGCAACTTTTACGAGCGTTGACCCGCTTATAGGCTCGTATATACCCCATCGCCCGCTGTTGGGATAACCTCTGTCATAGCAGAGATTATTTCACCAGTACAATCAGTCACAGTGGTGGTACCTACCAACAGTTTCGACTGATTGTACTTTTGTTGCAAGAGGCCGGCTAGGTAGGTACCACCGCAGTGTCAAATATTCTGCCGCCAAATAGTAATGCTAAGGCATTACTGTGTTCCGGCTTGAAGGGCACTGTATTTGGCAATACCTCGAGTTTCGCAACGCGTGAGTGGCACCTACTAATGCTGCAAGCGCTCATAGGCTAAGGCAACCACTTACCATCAGGTGGGCCGTATGCTTGTTTGCCAGCTTGTAACATATTTTTTTTTTTTTTAAATAAGCGCGTAATTATTTTCGAACCAAATCTTGAGAATTAAACGATATTTACCTTATCAGCATCAATGCGATTAACTGCGGGACGAGACTGTATAACTCTTATTTCATGTTCAATATCGGCTTGTTCTTGTTCCAGCCTTTGTTGTCTTCGTCTACGAGAAAAAAAAATCAAGGTCACATCACCAACATCGCGTTAACTTTAATAAATTAAATGGATATATACATATAAGGTCAATTGTGTTAAATGTATGAATAATGTAAAGACTTCATGACTCACATGTACATTAACTCGGTCTGCTTCCTAAATAAGTCATTCTTCTCGTTGACTAGTTCGCATAGTTGTATAACAAGATCTTCTATTTCCTCCTGCGGCGCGGTCGGGCCGTCATCGCCTGATACAAAATATAAATTTAATAGAAACATTAGATTATTCAAATTATAAGATAATATTTATCTATCTATACATACATATATATTGAAAATTTTAATTACACAAGTCTACAAGTCAAAGTTTTGTCCGTCGGTTGGTTTTTACAAGCACCACTGCTATGGTACTAAGTTAATATTAAAGTGTCAGAAAATCATAAAGCATATATTCGAGTAACATTTATTCTTTGTATTATTGATATATGTAAATTTATTGTAATTTGAAAAAAATTAAGTATCTTATTTTCTGAATACGTATTGCAGTTGGCCCGTCTGGCCTGGACCAATCAGCGAGTGGGATGTAAAGAAATATTTTCAAAAAAAAAAAGGACCTACAGAAACTCTTTCCGTTAATGATAAATATTTAATTCAAGATTACAATATTGTTTCTATACAATATGAAAATCTTAATGGAAAAGTGAACATACAACGATACATTGTAAAGTTATTTACATAATTAAATCATGCAGCATAACGGCACGGTGTTATAGCAAATATCTAAACAATGAGTGTCGTCGTGACTCTTTAATGATATTGTTATTCACAACATGCACAGGTGCCCAAGCATAGTGTCGATGCGAAGGAGATTTTATATACATTTAAGAGCATATTTTAAACAATGGACAAGTTTCTATAAATAAACGTATTCTTTTTTTTCGTGGCGGTTGGAAAAAAAACATACGGTCCGCCTGGGGATTAGCAGTCACCTCAATCTATGAACGCGGGCGATGCTTGAAGAGTCACATGCGCGTTTCTAACCTAAGGGATATGAGGCAAGGGCTGAGAAGGGAAAAAAGGAAGGGAACAGAGGGAGTAGGAGATTGAGATCCGGCGCTCTGACGAATGGCATGAAAGGAAACAGTACTTTGTTACGGCCTATGACTACGAAACGAATTCAATACTTTATCGATTTCTCGAGTCTAGTTTCATATAAGATAACATAAATTACACTTTTTATCTGATTTCGAAAAAAATAATTTACCTGTTATCTCATATCTTCCACATTCTTAACTTTCAATGAATTGTACGATTTTGACTGGTATATAATAAAGATATAATTATGCGATGACCTTATACATAACAGAGTGGCAATGTGAAGGAAAATTTAATAAAAATGATATTAATTGTAGATATGTATTAAATTTAATTTAAATCAGCTGTGATAACTGTATTCACTCTGTAATAAAGCTTAATCGCTGAAGTCAATTTTAATATATATATTTTTTTTTAATATTGGCTATGTGTAAGAAAGCGTGTAAAGGCGAATAGTGCAGAGATTCAATTTACCCTCACACTTGTCGCGTATCATCTGCTCGATGAGCACGCCCTGCCGCTCGAGACCCAGCTGCTGCGTCTCCAGCATGTCCAGCTGAACCTGCAGCTCCTCGGACGACATCTGCATTTTCACCTCGCGGCGCTCCGGCAGCGGGAGACCTGGAGCCGGACCTTTCACTCGACGTGCACCTACATTTATTAGAAGTCCCATTTTTATACAGAAACGCTATGCTGTGTCGATGGGGCGGGAACACAGACAAATATAAGCGCAACCACCTCATATATCTGTATGTATCACATCACATATCTGTACGGTCAAAACAAGTACATACGAGCGGAAATCGAACCCGCAACCAACAGCATTTGAGGCAGGTTAAAGGTAATTTTGTTCCATTTTACCCATACAGACGTTGTAGAGCAGCGGTAGCGAACCTGCCTACAAGTCGCGGGCTCCATTCCCGCTTTGAGCAGATATTTATATCAACCAATACATGTGTTCCGATCCGATCTGGGTGTTTTTTGTGTCTGTCCGCAACCCCGACACAGGATAATACAATCCTAATGGGGCAGTTGAGTGTGTAGTGTTTATTATTATTTTTAATACATTAAAATTCCCCTCTCTTTGTTCCTCCTCCTCTTTTAATCTGTAGATGGATCTGGCAATACAAATAAACATAGACTACGGTGACGCATTATTATCGGACGTACATTTCTTTAACAGAGAATTATTTAAAAAGAAATGTTTTTTATTTTTTTGTAATAGATTAGATAAGCTCAAAATCAACTATGCAACATTAGCCTCTTGCAACTGAAACGGAAATAGATAATGATATTCGCTTTATTATTATCTTTATTACTTTTTCTGTGAAAGATAATCGGAAAAAAATAAAAAATTATCGCCCATCAAATAAAACAAAATTAAAAATAACAAATTTCAAAGCGTAATCCTTATAGTGCTAAGGTTGCATGACAATTAGTTTTTTTATTTTAGCAGATCCGGCCACGCGTTTCTGTGACAACAAATTATTCGGCTCGACCTTTTCTGGAATTAACATAAGACCTTAACATATTATACGCTTTAACTTTTGAATCACTCTGTATATCGGTCGCAAGAAAGTCCCTTAATTAGTTTTTGAATTTATGTCAAACAGACATACAGATATAGATAGACGCGACGGGGGATTTTGTTTTAAAACATGTAGTAGCAATTTTGTAATATAGGGAAAGTTATGATTGTCTGCGGGATTGCACAATCAATGATACCAAACAGACAGACAAAAATTGATTTTGTTGTATAAGTACCGTATGTACTTTCACATGCATTTAGAGTATACTATTAATTTGGAATTACAAGCAGACACTTTAATTATATTTATTTCTATACATATGATATGAAACAAATTTCTATACCATCTGACGTGTTGCAAAGACCCAATGAGTTGATGCCTTTCTCTGTTGATCCGCCATAACCAGATACTGTCGAAAGACTGTCCGGAGGCGTGGGCGCTGGACGCCTTTTCTTCGATTTAGGTGTTGTTACCCCAAATGATTTCTGCCAGTGAATAAGGTTACTTTGTACAATAATCCCATACATCTATCTTCATCTTCTTCCTCCTAGCATTATTCCCGGTATTTTTATGTACCCAGGATCTGCTTATTACTCTTATCCGGATTTGACAGGCTACTAGTTTTTAGACGGAGCGATTGCCATCTGACCTCCGCAACCCTAAGAACCAGTAACTCATTGGATAAGAGCAATTTCCTTATTAAGAGTTAACGATTATTATCAGATGTTATTGATAATAACCGGGACCGACAGCTTAACGTGCTCTCCGAGGCACGGTGGGGAGACCTACACGGACAAACGCCCAGACCGAGACAGAAATTTTAACAAGCATCTGCCCGAGCGGGAATCGAACCCACAACCGTCGAGACTAAAGGCAGACTCGCCACCCACATCGCCACAACGGTGTCAATCCCATACATCTATATATTTTAAAATAAAAATATTACACAATTAAATGTGATTATAATTACTATTAGTTCCTTATGCATAATTCTGCCACAATATTTTAATCAATAGAATATTTAAATTACTCCTTTCAAGTGTAAATTCTCTTTAATGTGGACAGTAGTACATAAATAATAATACTTTATTATTCATTAGGTAGCATAAATAAAGCTACAATTAATAATAAAGACTCATGTTTTAATCAATACTATTATTTTTGTAAAGAAATTGTCGTCAATATATTTAGCATCCCAACAGTTTGCAGATTGTAAAAAAAATGCATTTGTTGTTGTTGTTTCTATACTTTCCTTTTATCATTTCATTAAGGCGACATAGTTACGTGTCAGCATAACAATAAAATTATGCTCCAGGGACTTTCTCTTCTCACATTTACAATAATTATTTGTAATAGAAAACACTTTCCAAATAGTAAAATTATATTTCATTAGTGTATTTCATTGAGTCACTATAAAGTACGGACTGGGCCTTTCATGCTGGAAAAAATTTCGATTCGCTGGTGCTCGTTCGGAAATTCATATTATGAAACGAAACGAAGTTTGTCACACGCTAAGTTTATTCGCTCGCTACTTGCAAGCTTGTGACGCTAACGTTAGTGCGAATTTAAGAAGGAGCAGCAGCGAATCTTCTGACATTTTTTTAGTATGGAAGAGCCTTTCCACATATAATAAGTCCATCAGTATTTGATTTCAATAACATAATTTTAAAATACTACTTGTAATGTTACATAAGAAAATATATAGCTTACCTGATCGGAATGTATAGTAGATGTATGTGAACTGAACGATGATATACTGGCGACATCATCCATGGAGGTTGATGGTACACCTAAATGTTCTGCGATTATTGAGGGCGGAGGCGGTGCTTTTGGTTTCCTTCGTCGTGGCGTACTCGATGGGAGGTTCGGTGTACTTGTTGTTATTGAAGATTTGTGCATGTTTGAGCTATATTTAGAATAATGATTTGAATTTAATAATTTGGCATTCTCAAACGCACAGCAAACATTTTTTTTAATTGTAATTAACAAAATTTAAAAGCTAGAAATTCATGTACCTTTTATTTTCCGATTCTTCATCTGAAGAGGGTTCTTCGCCGTCAGACCAGAAAGGATTGTAAGCTTTAATGTGACGTTTTCTGAAAATAAAAATGTATTTTTACAAAAAGAAACAGTAGTAGGAAAACTCATGCAAATAATATACAAATTAATAACATACAAGGGCATTGATGTCTGACTATCAGGTACTTTTGGTGGCTGTTGTATTGATGGAATTTCATCGTCTTCGTCATCACTGCCAAATGGATTTGTGCTGATTTTCCTAGGCACTACTTGCTGGTCATGCTAAATAAAAAGTAGTAAGGCATGCATTATTATACCGTCTCACTGGTTCAAGGTTTTACGAATAATTATACATACCTCATCTTCATCTTCAGAAAACGGGTTTAGATGATCAGGATATTCTTTAATAAAATTGTTCGGTTCTGCTTCTTTATTTGCAGTTTTTATTTTCTTTTCAGTTATATTTTGTTTTTTTCTTCTCGGTGGTACACTTATTGTTATTTCTTGCTCAACTACATTTGATTCACTAAGGTCTAATGATACATCTTTTTTGGAATCATTTGTTGAAATACCATTGCCTTGTGCTATTCTTTTATCATCAGTTATATTATTTTCATCAACTATTATATTTTCATCTAACTTATTTAATAAGCCATTCTTTACTTCAGTCAAAGAAACAACTTCAACATCATTGATCTGAGTTTGATCATTATCTTCAATATGTAAAGAGTCTGTGTCTTTTGTGCTGTTCATAGTATTATCAGAATCTAGAGTATCATTACAAAGTTGTGTTTGTAAAAAATTAAATTTATCTTTATTACTTTTATAAACAATATCTGTTAAACTTTTATGTATATTTTCATCTATAGTATTTAGGTCATTTTCTTTTGTTTCTGTTTCTATACTATTTTTATCAACATTTTGACTTTCTGTATTAGCAGGTTTATCAACTTCATTTAATTTCAATACTTCCTTAAATTTATTATTAAAATTTTCTTTTAAACTAATATTACCTACTCTATCTTCTATGCTGGAATCTTTTTCTATATTCTTTTCAAACATATTTATTTTTTCTGTAAGAGAATGATTGTTATAGTTGTTTTATTATAAGTTTATATTTGATAGTTAGTTTAAGCTTTATAATACATTATTTTGTTTACAATTTGATAAACTATTTATCATAACTTTTGAGAGAATACTTATCATAACTTACAAAACCCATAAAAAATTATACCATGAATAAATATTAAGTAAATCAATATCAAAATATATTTTTAAATAATTTTCAAAACTATATTTCATATTCAATATAACAATAATAAAATCTATTTTAGTTATTAAAGTTAAATAATATTCCCTCTACTAATAATTATAAACTGTGTTTGAGCACATGGTACATAAATGAAACGTTAAAACATATAATAGTATAATTTTTAAAGAAAGAAACATGCAAAGTGAAATAAAAAGTAGGTAGTAAAAGTACTTATTTTGTTCTCACCTAATATTGATTGTGGTCTTGGTTTAACATTTGAACTTATTGGATCTTCCTTTCTCAGAATCACTGGACTTGAACTCATATCACAACTAAATGCCAGCATTCCAATTTGATCATTGTTATTTAATAATTTAGGTAGTATTTTTTCATTTTTGCAGGAATCACAGGAAAAATTTGTTGAATCAATAATATGATAGTTTTTAGGGTTCAAATGTCCAGAGCATTTTGAGCAACGGAAACATCTTCTGTGATAGAGCTTCTGTGACACCATGAGTCTCTGTGCCAGGTAAACGGGCAACCCACATGCGGCACATTTATCTAAAGCCACTTTTCCAAATTTGATTGTAGTCTAAAAGGGTGAATATAAAGAATAGGATTCAGAATCAAAGAAAAAGTTTACATCACAATAGAGCAGTGCTAAGTAAAGCTAACATACAAACAGAAATTATGTGCAAGCTAAATATACAATGTCAATACTAACTGATCCTTGATTTGATGCTGGTGACGTTACTTTAGGCTCACTTTCAGACACTTTTGTATTAACTGTAAACAATTTTGTCAAATGCTGAGATTTTTTCAAGTACATAATATATAGAGTCAATAAAAATAGCTTACCTGTATGTCCAAGACGTTGATAAAACTGGGATAGATATGTTAAAACTGATAGCCTGTCTGGGACTTCATTTTCCACCATGTCCTCAGGATCCAAAAGTGACGGAATTCCTAAATGTTTTTCAGCAATACTGTATGCTAACTGATTGTTCTCATATATATTTTCTGGTTTTAGTTTTGATACATCTCTGAAAGTTTAAAATTTCGAGTTTTATAACTTTTTTTAATAAAAGTATTAAACTCGAAATGCGTTAAACAATTTTATTAAATTAACTTACATCAAATCTGGTCTGAAATGGTGAACTAAAGCACAAAACGCCATGCCATTTCTCCAGGACGTAGTCATATTATCAATTTGCACATCAGGGCAATCTTTCACTAAGCGTTTACACCATAGTTCTAAAGCTTTAGTTCCTTTTACTTCAGACATTTTGAGCTTCTATAAAATCGTTACACTATTTCATTAAAATATACATGTAGTTGTTGAATTTTGAAACATACATGGTCTGATTTGTAAATCATATTCGAAAATAAATGCTTATTTCATAGCGATATTATATTTGTAACATTGGACTTTAGTTAAAAATCTTTTAATTTTTTATATAACAAAGTTATAATATTATCGACTGAAAAGTGAAATTGTTATAAATGATGTGTCAAAATAAATATTTTCTTGGTTAAGTGCACAGAACAAATATACTCACAGAGGTTAATTGAGTGATTAATCTATAGGTACTCAGAGTAATAATATATCTTCTTTACTCTGTGTATTGATAATGGATAGTACATTATAACTCTCACAATTTAAATTAAACCATGCACAGTAACAGATTTTTGGGTCTCAACCAAATGCGGAATTAAGGGAGCCCTGAAACTATAGCAACGCGGTGACGCTCGACCCTTTTGGTACACTCACTCCGTTTATTTTAGCTCTTTAAAAATAAATTATTAAAAATTAAATAAAAATATAAATTATTAGAACGAAGTTCCTTATCGCTTAAGTTTAAGAAGAAAAAATTAAAACTAAAAGTTGAAACGACACTTTTGCTATAGTTGTAAGCCGTGCGGCGTGCGCGTGTTTCTCTGTCTGTCTCTCTCTCTCTTATAGAAAGCAAGCCAGTTATTTTCGTTTCGTCTTTCTATTTCACATTGAACAGTGTGGTGTCACGACGATTATTAAAATAAAAAATTAGTTCGTTTTTTTTCTTTGGTATATCAGATTAGTGCATTCTTGATCCCACCAGGGAGCAGGAAGTTAACGCGTATTATTATTACGCTTAATTGGGAAAATCGAATCAGCAGCAGTAAGAGAGCATGAAGGCACCCGTTATAGCAAAGAACGATATCCACATCACTGCAGAAATCAGGTAGGAACTTAATGAATGCATCAACAGAGTCTAAGAGCTTTAGAGTTTAAAATGATATTATGATTAATAAATGGGATATTACTATGATTTAAATTGATAAGGATAAGGAAATGGTCACTGGCATAGGAGGATGAGAGAGTTTTCCAGGATACACAATGAACAAATTTTATTATAATCATTATTGACACAAGAAAGATCAAAAATATAATTACTTTGACAGAAATTTGTCTATGGCTATGACGGAACGCGACAAGATTGCAAATTTGCAACATAAATACTAAAAACTGTCACATAAACCAGTTTTAGATATAAAAGCTTTACACTGTTATGAATAACACAAATTTTAAAACGTTCAATTGGCTTATTGAACGTATTAACTAAAACATTCATAAGTATAACGTGTACCCCCCTTCCTACAATCTGGGCTCCTTCAAACGAGGCGTGAAGAGGAATCTTGCGGGTAGGCAGGGCAAGGGTGGCTAACACGACTGCATTCAGCAACTCTGTTAGCCGCCTTCGCGTTTGGACTTTATTTCCACTTACCATCAGGTGGAGTAGAGTCATCTGCCCTACTTTCCAAATAAAAAAAATAAAGTATTCAATACGATATTTTTATGAATAAGACCTAAGATTTTTGTAGCTTTTTATATATAAATATTAGTGGTAATCGATTTTCAGATTAAACAAATATATTATTGCTTTTTCACTGCATACAATTACTTGTTTGTAATATATTTACACATCGTAATAATATATAAAAATATTTTTGGGCCATTTTTTATGACATGACGGTAAGCAGTAATCACAACCTACAAATGCTTGCGATACTTGAAGACCTTGAAGTATCACAAGCGCGTTGACAGAGGGGGTGAAAAACTTTTATTTCATATCAAAAATAGGTAAGTGACAGTCCTTGGGCTTGACTTACTTAGTACCCTTTCTTATATGAAATAAGTAAAGACATAAGAATATGAATTGATAAAAAAATAAGTCATTGAAATTTAGTGTAGAGTATATTTTATTTTTATTACAGATGTCAGCTTGTCAACATAAAAAAGCGAGAGATCTTGTCAATACTTGTATAAAGCACGGTATTTATAAGACCGACGATATTCCATTGAATAACCAAGAATATATTTTACCAGGTGTTGAAATACCCAATTCGAATACAGATAAAGAGCGTAATTTAGTTGTACAATCCATTGCAAATAATAATTTTGAAGTGCCATACCCACATATCGTATTTTGTTCAATGGATGGCTCGATGGACGAACAAGCTGTTTATGGTGAATCAGTACCATTTTTGGATCAGATTGAGTTTAACCCAATTGAAATTGGTTATTCGGAAAGTCAAAATAAAAGTGGTGATAGTGAAAATTTGGTAAATGTCAGTGCAGAACCCAAAAGATCACGCAGAGGACGAAAAAGAAAAGTTACAGATCAAAATAGAGTGATTCGAAAGACAAGAGCTAATTTAAATGAAGACTACATTAATGCAAAAGGGAAACTAATAAAATCTAAAGTGTTTACTGGAAATTCTTTTCAATGTCAATGCACGAAAAAGTGCACGGAAAAGCTAAGTGCAGACGAACGTAAACTTGAATTTGATAAGTTTTGGAAAGCTGGATCCTACGAAGCACGTTGCGCTTTATTACAAGGATACGCTAAAGAGGTAATAAAAAAGAGGTGCTATGCAATGAATTCAAAGAGAAGATTCACAAGGATATATGAGATTAAGAATATAGAAGTATGTAAAAAAACATTATTAAATACTTTGGGAATAAGCCAAACAAGGATAGACAAAGCTCTAACAAAAAACCGAAACCATGAAACTTTAAATGATAGAAGAGGAGTCAATTCAGGGGGTAGAAATAGTATTACTTATGACAAACTCACAGAAATTCAAAATTTCATCAATAGTTTTCCAAAATATATATCCCATTACTGTAGAGAAAACAGTACCACTAATTACCTAGCTCCTAATTTAAATCTTTCTATTCTTTATGAACTATACAAAGAAAACCGCAATGATGCAGTGAGTTTTACTACATTTAAGCAGTTAATAAAAGATTTTAATCTTAAATTCAAGAAACCGCAAAAAGATATATGTTTACATTGTGATACATATAAAGCCAACTTTAATAAGGCTAATGCTCAACAAAAGAGTGTTCTTCAAAAACAACACCAGGAACATATAGAGCATGCTAATTCATTGAGAGAACAAATGAAGGCAGATTTAGCAGCAGCTAAATCAAATAAGTTGATTGAAACATTAATGTTTGATCTAAAAAAAACATATCATCTACCAAGACTGCCGACTAGTGTTGCATATTATAAAAGGCAGCTCAATTTGTTCAACCTAGGTATTCATTGTGGCAGCACCGGAAGAGGCTATTTCTACGTATGGTTGGAGCATGAGGCAGGCAGAGGAACTCAAGAAACTGGCTCATGTATAAGAAAATTTATACAAGAAAATCTCAAACATGGTGTTACTCATCTGATTCTCTGGTCGGATTCATGTGGAGGACAGAATCGCAGTATAAAAATGGTCCTAATGCTACTTTACGTCCTTCAACATCACTCAACCTTGGAAAAAATTACTCTTCGCTTTTCGCAACCTGGCCATACTTTCTTACCTAAAGATTCCGAATTTGGAGACGTTGACACTGCTTTAAAAGCCAACACTCGCCTATACTCGGTACAGGACTTTATTGACGTCATGAAAAATTGCCACAGCAAGAATAAGTTTCAAGTCGAGAAACTGACAAAAGATGATTTTTATTCTATTGAATCTATACAAAATCAAATTATAGATAGAAAAGTTGATGCAGAAAAACGTAAAATTTCTTGGTTGAATACTTTTGAAATACAATTAATAAAAAGTGAGCCAACAATTCTATACATGAAATCGAAACTTTCAGATAAAGCTGAAAGTATTGACATAAGCAAAGGAGAAAAGGGCCGTAGGAAACCAATCGACTTTGAAAAAGCTTTACCTTTGCTGCACCCTGAAGGGCGAGAAATGAGCCGTGAGAAAATTAAAGACCTGGAAGATGTAATAACATTGATTCCTTCAGATGCTAGACAGTTTTATAATTTTCTGAAGACTGCAAGAAGTGGAAATTTCACCGATGATATAGACGGCTTTGGTGCATCTGTAGATTTTGAGATAAACGAATTTACGCAAGACGAATATGAAGGATAAAATGTTAAATTAATGAAGTCTCAACTCACTCACTAACACTACCAACTTTATAATTTTTTCAGAGGGCTTATTACATTTTGTATTGTTTTTTAAGGCATTTATTATCTTATGAGTATGTTTTGATATTTTAATTTTATTAATTGTTATTTGTATTACGAATGTCGGATACGAAATACGAAATTTATTTTTAGAGACTTCAAAAAGTCATAAGAATTGTAATTCATAGTCTATTCAATTTAGCGTAATCGTGTTTCTATAGTATAGGTGGTTAATGTAGGCATACATTCTAACTTCATGTTTAATTGATTTATAAGACTATAACATAATAATTATTACACGTAAGTATATAAGCTGATGTTAATTTTGAGACTGATTTATGAGTTAATGATATATTATTAAATAAGTTTATTAATTTGTCGTGAAGATAGCCTTGTCGTTAGTTTTCGATGGAAAATTAAAATAATACAATTCTTGTATGTGAATTAAAGTAATTCTTTATTTTATAGTAGTTTAAAGAATTAAACAAAATAATACTTGTCAACTTTTTGAAATAAAAATACAATATTTCTTTTACAATGTGTTTTAATTTTCTTAAATAACCAAATATGATTAACTAAAAATATAAAATTAAACAACAGTTTATGCAACATAATGTTTGTCTTCAAAAATTCCATAGACCGTTATAATTTTTTGATGTTTCAGGGCACTTAACGTTTTTCAAAATGAATGACCACGCCTGATTTGTTATTTAACAATAACATTAAACTGTTTATGTTTCGTAAATCAGGGATAAAATGTTTTACCATAAAAAAATCCCTTATTTCTAATAATCTGCGATGTTATTTTACTTATTTCTTGTTAAAATAAGTAAAATAACTAACATGAATCTGAAAGAACCATAAAGCATTTTAAAAGTTGTTAAAAAATTTCAAGCATCTTTTTCTCGAAATAACATTCGTGTGGGTTGACATGCTGTTGCTTATTTGCGTCAATTTATGCAATGTTCCAAGTTGATACTTTCTAAAGTTCGTTTATAGAAAATTCCACAGGAATATTTTTCCGTGATATAAAGTATGATATGTGTCAATCCTGATAATAAATTGTGTGTAGGTCAAATTTCATACAACTCCGTTAGCCGTATTTTCTTGATTGAGTAAAAAAATATATAAACTTTCACATTTATAAAATAAATACTAAATAATTTTTCACCCTATTAACTGACCCAAGATATCCTAGTGAATAGAAAACGTAGCCTGTAACCGAAGATCACATGTTCAAATCCAGTCGAGCACTTCTTGAGTATTCAAGTTCTTTATTTGTGTTTCAAATTAATTTCGTGCTTAACGGTCAAAGAAAACATGTGAGGAAACCTGCATGTCTTGGTAGAAATATGAGACATATATATCATCCAATCCACAGTGGAGCAGCGTGGTGAATTAAACACTAAATCCTTCTCCTCAATAGAGGAGGCCTTTGCCCAGCTGTGGGACCTTAAAAGGTTTTATGCTTTTTTAGTTTGTACAACCAAAGAAACGCGGTAGACCACGTAAAATGGTGCAGGAAGAATTGAAGCCGAAAGAGGAAAATGGTGACGGTGAGGATGTTTTACTCAAGGAGACCATCATGGCTTTCTCTGAGCCCATCCCGGAATACATCCTCAACCTCAAGCCGAGGAAGAAGAGAAGTCAACCAAAGAAGAAATATGTTTATGAGAAGTCGTGAGTTTAAAACTATCTGTTAATCAACCAATTTCTTTTGGTAACAAATACGAAAAATTAAATTTAAAGGGCGTCGGTCCCATACAAGAATCTTGATAATATTAATGTTTTTTTCTACTCGACTGCCGACACCCCCCTGGTAATGTTTTTCGAGTCTATGTGTGTATGTCTATTACTTTGTGACGCTCTAAACCTAGATCCTTTGACGGTGGCCCTTTTTAGATGTGTCTCAGTTATAAGAGTGACATAAGGTATTTTATTTCAATATAATGTGGGAAAAAAATGTTCCCCAATAATTATTGCTATATATCTTAAAGCGCCAAAATCTGATGATGATTCCTTGTAGAATTTGACAAAATAAGACCAAAAATAAGAGTAATTGTTATACGATACATTGCTTAGTTTTCGTGGAATCGATGCTTGATTGTTTTCAATTCCAATTGTTTTCTCTTTTTAGTAATTTTTAATTCAGTCGTGTTTTTTGTTTCATTTAATAATTTAATTGTGTAGTTTGAATATTGTGTATTTCTATGGCTGCTATAATAATAAATAATCCAATGAGTTCACCCTTAGGGTCATATGGCAATCGCTCTGTGTAAAGTTTAGTAACCTTTCAAATCCCGATAAGAGTATTCTAAAATGCTAGATAAATAATAGAAGTATAATGTAATATGTAATTTTGTAGTGACCGACCGAAATTTCGGTTTCGGCCAGTTTCGGCCAAAAAATCCAGTTTCGGCTTTAGTTTCGGTTTCGGCCAAAATATAGCCGAAACTTTCGGACCCGCCGAAACTAGATTGTTCGTGAGTTTTCGTGCGTTGTTCGGAGCCAACTCGTGACCACTCGCCCTGTATATTCCTGTATAAGTCCTGTATATTCATGAAAAAATGGTTATGATTTTAATGAATTTTTAGTGTTATTTTATTTAACTCTATTTAATTTTCTATATTATATACAGTGGTGGTCAACTAATTAAGGACATTGGTATAACAGGAGTAACATTTATTTATATTTTCCGTAATTTCAGTTTACATGGTGTCTTCATTACGTTTTTTTAATGGTAAATGATCAAGTCTTTTAACCAATGTTTTCTTAATAGAATTATAAAATTTTGGAATGGATTGTTATTAAAAATAACAACCATTAAAATTCAACTTACTGCTCCTTCGTGCTAATATAAGTCTGCACAAGTAATTAGGGACACTTAAGAAAATGTTGGAAATAATTAACCCGAATGTAATGGAAGAGAAAAATGTACATTTATTATCAAAATTCATCTAAAAAAGCAACGTTTGCTATTAAAAATTAACATTAAATGTGATTGCCATTATTAGCTATAGCCATATCGACATCGGCGCGGCATCGACTCTATCAAATAATGACAAGTTTCGTTAGTGAATTTCTTTCAGGCGGCTTTGGAACTACTATAGAGTTGGTTTAAATTAACAGCTTGCTTTATATGATTTTTTTATGTATTGTTCAAGTTTTTGGCAATTTCAGATTTATTTAAGTTATTTTACTTGTTTTCACAGAAAATAAGTATACAAACTGCATATTTCGTATATAATAATATAAACCAAATCGTTTAACATAAATTGCATCATTAAATAATGGCTTTTTTAGAAGTTTTAAGGCTTAAAACCCTACAAATATTAAAGGAAAATGCTCTTCTGCCATTTACCAACACTTCGGCTATATAACTTGTTTTTTTTTTTTTTTGTGGGTTGACATGGTATTGCCTATTTGCGTCCAAATGTTCCAAAGAATTCAAGCCTAGGCTATTGGCAGTCCAATCTAAAATTGCAGTCTTTGTATTTCATGGTTATTTTTAAAAATCGAAAATAAAACACTAACTCTTGCTGTCCCTAATTAGATAGTCAGCCAGTAAATGAGCAATTTCGATGCGAGAGATTTCTTTTTAAATAAACCACCATTAAATATTCTTAGCTTCAAAAAAGTACACACTTTATAACAAATAGTATCTCATAAAATTAAACTTTTAAAATATTTAACCAAATTATTTTCCGTTCGTAATTAGTTGACTACTAATGTATACAGGCAAATAAATGTTAAAAACTTGAAATTCAAAATTCAGCAAAAAAAAAAACGTAATTTTCAATATTTTTTAAAAGTTTCGGTTTCGGTTTCGGCCGAAACTGAGAGGCAGGCCGAAAGTTCGGTTTCAGTTTCGGTTTCGGCTGAAAAACCAGTTTCGGTCGGACCCTATAATTTTGTAATTTATTATACATATTATAATGTTAAATGTTTTTTTATTTGTAGTCGTGTCTGCGAAACGTGTGGGGCGTCTTTCACGTCGAACGCTTCGCTACAGGCTCACATTCGTCGACATTTGGGCATCAAACCTTTTGTATGCAGGTGAGAATGATATTTACGAACCTTAATGATTAGGTAGATTTATTTACATTAAAAGTATTTGCTATAGTTCATTAACAAAATAGTGAGTCATAGTTGTCCACCAGACTAGCCATGCACTCCGACCAATCAGGTCGCATTTTGGAAGTGAAACTTCTTTAGAATCGTTGTGATTTGAAATCGTGCAACGGAGAAAACGACATGTAAGAGACACGAATACAAAAATGTGTAGGAATGAATGAGACAGAAGTATGTATACTGTTTTATATTATCGGTATCGGCGAGAGAGAAAATGTCGATGAGTATGTATATTGCACACTGTTTAATACTTGCTTGTATTTGAGCATTTAACGTGTGTTAGGATATGTGAAAAGTACGTGAGCTAATACTACTATACACTGTATACGGCTGCGTATTACAGCTTTTTAGAAAGAAGTCAGCGTGGTGTGCTATTATTTAAGTGTTTGTGAATATTTTTATATCTTGTTATATATATTCATCTCATTTTGTCGACTACTGCAGATTCACTTCTATCGTGTGTGAATCGCGCACACACTTTTTGAAGTTATACTACTTTGGCGCGTTAGGGAAAAATGATGAGAGTAAATTTTTACGATGCGCGCGCACATCGTCACAAAACACCGACACCCTGAAATTTGCTATAGTCAACATTTTTTGTGAAAGTGACGTTTATTTTGACATTGACAGATCATTTTTACAGATTATTTGTGATATTTAAATAAACTTTATTTAACTAGATAATGCGTTATAATAAAACTTTCAATGTATTTAATACCTTTTTTCTATTGTTAGTGTCGTTTTTTCTACGAACGTAGAATAAGGCGAAAGATAAAATTTTTGATTTTTATCTTGTTACGCCAATGAAGTATAACTTCTAACGTGTGTACATAAGTACACACACACTTTTTTATATTACTATTATATTCTATTAACTATTTATTCACTATTTATTTAAATGTATCGGTCAAAATTACATTTATATTAGTAATAATCACATAAATATAATGATCTATTTTGAAAACATCTATAGAAACGGTTTATTTTTTTTATTACACTTTCTAACATTGTGTTTCTGTTTAGTACTAGCTGATTACACATTACTTATGTGAAATTGAATTGGATTATAGCCTTTTTTCAATCCTGTAGTAGCTCTACATGAAACGAAATATTTTGGTGCATTTTCTCCCGTAAGAACTAAGAGTCCAGCTTTTTGTAGGTAGGTAGATAACAGTGACTTGTTCCAGACTACTATGAAAGTATAATAGTTACTTAACGTCGTTGTTTTTTGTGAGAATTTAATTTGTGAGAAAAATACTTCCCGGTTCAAGCATGCCGATTTATGATGATCACAGCATTTTTCTAGAATGGCGGGATTTATGTCACTACAGGGAAGTATCTATAATGGTTAAAATGATGGCGAATTATTATAGTCCAATCTTTAGTCCATCTACATAAAATTGAAAATTAGAAGGTTTATTAATTTTTACATGAGTTAAGTTTCGATTAATCAAAATATAAAATACATATAAATGCCGAATGTAGGAATCATGAGACACAGAAAAAAATAAATATAGGTACACGAACTTATAACTTCTCTCTGTAAATCTCTTTTTAATGGTCGATTAATACGACAAAATTTGAAGAAAAGTTTATTATGCTTAATTTGTATTACATTTATTTGGTTTGATAATTTGGATCTTATAGAATTGGAAGATAAATATTTTATAGAATTGGACGACAAATACCAAGTGCATCTGGTCTAAACCCGTTGGGGCATTGAGATGGAACACTTATTATATTTTTCGAGGAGATTTTTTTTTTCTGTATTTCATTTGTAAGTATGTCGTTTTTATCTTCCATTTGACTATTATTTTGAAATTGAGTCGATTTTGCCCATAGAGTTTCCATTAATTTTTCAAAAAGCTTCGATTCTCTGTAAAGAAAAAGTACGTTATTTATATATATTATAATAGGAGTGACCAATTATCTTATATATTTAAACTTATGTTTAGGAAAACGATGGTAAGCCATATACCAGGTTAACCGAATGCATGAGTATTATATAAAAGGTAAATAAACTATTAGTCTATCATTTCGAATTAAATAAGAATCAATTTGGTTGTTAATCACGACACAACGCTACACACTAAACGGGCCCTATTAGGGTAGTAATATATAGGATATTACTTTATTATTAGTCGGGGGTTCGGAAATACGCACAATGACAAGGGCAAACTGGTTTGTCCTCGACATTGTGTGTATTTCTGTGTGTGTGAGTGTATTTAAGTGTTCCGGGGGTTCCATTTCTGCATATGCAGACCTGAACACACATGCCTGTATGGTTCATACAAACATCAGGCCGAGCGGGAATCAAACCCGTGACCCGCAGCGCTTAAGACAGGTTCGTTAATTTAATAGCTACATTTTACAATTAATTCATAATTTAAAAATGGAGATACTGTGTAGTTTTTTATGTTAAATGACGGTTTTCTACTGTATCGATTAAAATATGAATAACTTACGCTAATAATCCTCCTCTCCATATATCACGGCATTGACCATTGATTAATTGTTGACCAGGGGGACAATTCGTGGGAACAGTAACCATGTTTATAGGCCTGTATAAAAAAATATTATAATTTTATAACATTTTTGGTCACATCATTTTTGGTCAGTTCATCACATAATTTTTTACACTACACTATAAAACAAAAAGCAAAAACGATTAAGTATTTTATAAACCAGAAGTAGGTATCTGTCGGACGGTCTACGTAAAACATAAACACATAAGACACCGACCTATGTTGCACAAAAAGTTTTTGAAGTGAAACTTCTAATGCGACTTCCAACAAGGTTGCGTTAAACGTTTAAGCAAGCCACCATACAATAAAAACAAAGAAAAACGATCAAAGAAAAATAATTAATAATAAACAAATTTTAATATAATAATTTAAAATTCGCTTCATAATGTTCTGAGATAACACACAAAAAATACAAAGGAATTGATAACCTCCTTTCCTATTATTTTTTAAATCAGTGTAACAAATTACATCTGAAATGAGAACGTTTTCCTTTTTTGAAGTACCTTAAAATATTAGAGCAAATAAGAAAGTTCTTTATGGTTAAAATATATATGGTAGTACCGTATCCTCTGAAGCGAGCTTCAAGAATGATTAAAATGTCTACACAATCGACAAAGAGATACATAAAAAACCATTCATTCGACAATTCAAGAAAACTTCTCTACTCCCTCTTTTATAAAATAAAAAATTAGAACAAAACAAAAAACAGTTTACAATAAAACCAAAAGAAGAAGTACACTAATTATTTATTTACTTACATTGGAGATGCTGGTTTTGGTGTCGTAGGACGACTTCTCCAAATGTCTCTACATTCTCCATTGATTAATTCTTGGCCTTCAGGGCAGTTAGGTGGTACCGTTATGACGTTTTGTGGAACACCTAAGTGTGGCCGGGCAGCGGATATAGTCAGTACACTTAGTACCAAAATAAAAGAAAACATATTTTTTAAATAACGGATACAACTTTCCGTGCTAATTAGTCTGCTTCGAAAGAAAAGATGATTTACAAAGGACTTAAGTGGGTATAGATATTCAATAATTCTATTATCAGTTATCAACAATTTACAGTACAAAGATAAATCAGAGAACTGCGTTTGATATGTTATCTATATAATTTTCAAATATTTGTTTTGTTATGAAAAATCATAAATGGAAAGGACATGGTTATTATACCCATTAATTGCTACTTATGTTATGATATTTCACCAATAACACCGTCAAAGAAGATTATAACTAAGCTTCAATTAAGTTATAAATTGAATTTAATCATTATTATATGATATTGAAATATAATAATAAACATTGCATATTTAAAAATATATCCGATAAACGTATGTATTAAGGGTTGTTTCAGTCCAACGTTTTATACGAGCGTATAAGCTCGTTTTTTGGAACGCGTCTGGGCATGCTATGCGTATAGTCTTGCATATGCAATATGGGTCGTGCAGAACGTCCTTAGGACGCCTGACTTTAGTTGGCTTGTCATCAATGTCTCTATAAATACTAGCCTGTTTGATCAGAGGATTGATATGGGAGACAGTTTGATCGAAATAGTTTTGCGATAGGCGCTTCAAGTGTTTGCGCCAGACGCAACTCGTACAAGCGTTTACGTCCTTATGAAGGGTATAAGACCGTTATATTAAGCATTATAAATATTCTACTGAGCTGACACTCACCAGCACCCCACGGTGGGCTTTTTGAAGAGTGAAATGAAGTGCGCTTGTAAAAGGGTATACAAACGGCCGTATAGACTCGAAAAAGCCGCTAGTGTGAAACGCTCTATTACAAAGCTATATATATATATAATAATATAATTAATAGCGATTAATATGACATCATTAGTTGAAGACTGTATTCCTTGAAATTTGTAATTAGTTCAATATCTATAAGCATCAATGCATAATATAAAAATCAATGTCTCTGTATGACTGTTTGTTTTTTCTTTGCTCGCGAGAACCTATTTACATTTTTTTTTAATTCTTACGAAACTTATTTAACTGCTTGCAGTGACAAAATAGTTAATTAGAGGCCACTCGCACGTTCATGAGCTGAAATAATAATTAAGATATTTATTTTATATTAAAAAAAATTATAATAATATATACACTACTATGCGTGACGGCGAGGTAATTTTCATTTTAAAAAGGAAATTACTGTTTTTATCAATTAAAGTATAACTATTTTAAGTGTTTTCTATGCGTCATATGTATATGTATATTAAGTATATTCAATATAATTATTGTATTGATATTTTAGCAGTGCTAGAGTCTCCTCCAGTGGCTCCTTCTAGCACAGCCGGGGAAGTACTACCTTTTCGGAGAAACGTAACAGTCTTCTTCTTCTTATCGATTGGTTAGTGGTTAACCTAGTGTCAGAGTTGTTCAGGTCGCCCGTAGGCCTCTGAATTGACTTATCGACTGTTGTCTAATTGTCAACAGCCGGGACCGACTTTTACGTGCCCTCCGAAGACGCTCGGTAGAAATACCACTATGCGATCACCCATCTAGTGACTGACCGCGCCTAAAGTTGCTTAACCTACCGATCGTTTACCGATCAGCGGGTGCACTCGGCTATGAGCGTCTCGAACGTAACAGTATCAGTAAATAATGATGCGTTTCGTGCGATGAGTGAGAGCGCTGGAGACCCAATCTGCCACCTCTGTTCTTTTGTGTTCTGATGCTTCAAGTATCGAAAGTGTTCTTATGTTGCGATGTCTGCTTACCGTCAGGCGGACCGTATGCTTCTTTGACAACCGTCGTGAAAGAAAAAAAAATGACTTTACAAATATAAAAAGTGAACCGCGATCGATATTATTTACTATTGAAAGATATACTAGATCTAGAAAGTTGCATAGTTTTTGAGGACCAATGACGATTTTTATCCCGGATAGTAATATTATTACCTGTATAACTCAGTGGCGTACACTGAGGACGATCCTCGGCCACTCTCATCCAGTTCTTGCCCGTTATAGGTACATAAAACTATTTTTTTTTTCTTTTTTTCTTATGTTACAAGTTGGTAAGCAAGCATACGGCCCACCTGATGGTAAGCGGTTGTCGTAGTCTATGAGCACGCGCAACACCATCAGTAGGTGCCACTCACGCTTTGCCAACCTTACCAACCGAGATATCAGTTCTTGAATCTCTTTTGCGTAGTAATTTCATTAGCCTACAGTGCTCTTCAAACCGGAACACAGTAATGCCTAAGCACTACTATTTGGCGGTAGAATATTTGACACTGCGGTGGTACCAACCTAGAAGGCATCATGCAACAAAAGACCTACCACCGGTGTGCCTGATTGCACTGGTGCAATAATCTCTGCTGTGACAGAGATTATCCCAACAGCGGGTAATGGGGTCGTCACGTCTCGACGCCGATGAAAATTATTGTGATTTATTAAAATATGGTGTGTGACTTTTTTGCATACTCTACTGAAAAACCTAAAGTTGTTGACCATTCCGGTTCAAGATGGCTGATTTGGAACGCATTATAGATCGATGTAACGCCCTTCAAGGACCTCTGCATACTAAGTTTCATAAAAATCGTTGTAGTCATTTCCGACATTCAGATTTAGATAATAAATAAGAATTACTCGTTTAAAGGAATTAGATTATAAATATTTTTTGTCTAAATTTATGATATTAATAACACTGGTGCCAAACACTCATGACAAGGCAAAGTTCAATTTCTCAATTGAACATCCAGAGTTGTTTTACAATTCGTAACTCTGAAATATTGTAAACAGCTTACTAGTTTTGATCTTTATTCCAATGTCCTAAGAGTTATAAAGATTATTCTCAATATGTACGACAGTAACAAGGGCAAATGACACTTCCGGCGATGTTCGAGGGATACTATTGGAATCACTCACATAAAATACTTCCCAGTTATTTTTTACATTACGATATTATTTAATACAATTTTATTATTGTTAAGTAAAAAAGATTATTTTTAAGTCTCTTAAATCGATTTTCGATTGGTTATTTTGTTTTAGATTTTTTCAATAATAAAACCAATGTCTTTTATCATAATAAACACAAAAATATAATTTTATCATGGATAATTATCTCTGTTCAGTTCCGTATTCATTTCAATAATCAACATATCTTTAGATATAAGCAAGTGAGCATAATAAAATTTCACTAATGCAAAATATGTTACTATATAATTTATCGCCTTACGTAAAAGATGACATTTTTCATACGTGATGTCATACAATAGACTTTAATCTAAATAATGTCATATTCAGAAATTACCTACACCTGTCTGGATAGTGATTACGCCGCCTATATAAACTTATTTCCTTTCGGTTTTTCTGCAAAACTTTGAACAAGTAGTGCACAAGCAATTCCAAAATTTAATTGTCGAATGGCTTCATGTGTTATGGACTGAGATGATTAATAATTAATATACGTTTAAGTACCGAAAACTCTAATGAATTAATTGTTATAAGGATATATTAGACGAACTCGCTCATAAAGGGTTCTATACAAGATATAAAATGATTATTGACATAAAATCATTGAAGTTCAATATTCCGAATTGTCCCCAAAATTTTACATTATTAATTTCATATAAAATACCATACATACATCTGCTGGCGCAGATTTCTTAAGAATATAATAACAATTGTAAGTAATGTAATATTATTGATATTTTCATTATCATTTAAATATACATATTCTGCTTCTTCTTTCTAATCGCTCCCTCGTTACCTACTGAGGATTGAGACTCCTATCACGTTCAATGAGTCGTCTCCATCATATAGATATATACATATACATACATATTAATTATACGAGGGAGTTAGTATAGAATTGTAAATTTAAAAAAAATGTTTGATTTGGTTATATTTTAGTAAAGCGGATAATGTGTTTCTTTAGTTCAAGCATAATGTTGTTTTAACGCTGCGGTAACTTTATCGATTCTACGAAAATAGTTGTTTGCGCGTGTCAAGTGTTACTTCAATGCAAAGGTAGACCTCCCCACAATAATAACGTATATTAAACTAGGGTGGGTGACCAACGATCGCGTTCCAGAAACATAGTCTGCCCGACAATTACTTTGACCACACGTTGGTAACGATTACAGTGTGCGTTTTTATATTTCTTACTTGATAAAATATAGTTATTCGAGTGTAAAAATGTCAAGAAAGACTTTATTTTTATTATTTTTTGTGCTTCTTGTGGCGTTAAATGACACTGAAGCGAAACGAAGTATGTCTCGAAGTCGTAGTTCGGGATCTGGTCGCAGTACGAGTCGAAGAACTAATTCGAACCCGCAGCCTGCACCGACTTCTATAAGCCATGCACAACCTCCAGCACCAAAACCATCTCTATTTGGATGGCAAGAAAAACCAGCACAGAGAAGTCACGGATCAAGTCAATCTAATAATGGGCATTCATACCCGTCAAGTAATACTGGCCTATCAGGTAATAATCAACCAAAATCATCATTGCCTAACCAAGACACCATACAAAGGAGCAATGTGCCTTCACAGCAATCTTCTTATCCCTCGAAAAATAGTCAATCGGGAATCTCTTATCCGGCATCAAACGGACTATCTGGAAATAATCAGCCAAAATCTTCATTACCTAATCAAGACAGCGTTCAAAGAAGTAATATTCCTTCACAGCAATCTTCTTATCCCATACAAAATAGTCAATCAGGACATTCTTATCCGGGGTCAAATGGCTTATCGGGTAATTCGGGTTCAGTTAGTGGATACCCACAAGGATCAGGATTGTCAGGTTCCAATGCAGCTCCACCTCCGTATCAAGGAAACTCATACAACAACGTTAGATCGCCAACCAATCCCAACAATAACTTTAATAACCAACATCCTCATGGAGCTCCGCCACCATATTCACCAGCTGCTGGAAACAACTACAACTATCACCCTCAAGGCCCTCCTCCACCCTATACTAATTTCGGACATCATTCTGGAGGATATGGCGGAGGTTACAGTCCACAATCACCTGGCTATTTTGGAAATTACGTAGGCAATAGCAAAAACTATGGTGGTGTAAGCCGAACAGGGAGTGCTTTAACTGGAGTGGGTATTGCTGGCGCTGGCATTGGAACTGTGTTGACGGGTTTGGCATTATGGAATTTAGCCAGATCAACTGGTCACCATCACCATACAGTCATCTATGATAATCGAGGACAGCCCATCGCAGTCGCCCCTGTTAATAATACAACTCCTGCTGTAGACCCAATTTTAGGCGACTTAGTTAACTGTACACTTACTATAAGTAATGATAATAATACCGAAGTACTTGCAATACCTTGCTCCATTGCGACATCATTCACTCCAGATGCGGATGTCAAGGATGTAAATATGAATAATAGTAAAGAAGATAACACAAAATGTACAGTAACTGTGATTACGAAAACTGGAAAAGAATTCATGACAACTATACCTTGTTCTGTTCTTCTTAATTCAGCAGCGGAAAATAATGTTACGGAACCTCCAATGATTATTAATTCGACAAACTCTGAAAATAGCACATTGGTACCTGATGTCACTAATCTCCAATCAGAGCCGATGGCTCTGAAATTTTCTAATCTTGATGAAAATCTAAATAGCACCAACACATCCATTAGTTGTGTTCATGAGCCAGGGGAGATAAGAGATCCAATTAATCCTTGTTTCAGTGTTAAACATAATCTTACCGTTATCCCTTTACCTGCAGCTGAAAATTGATAATGTCAAATATTGTTACAAAAAACTAAATGATTCAAACGATTGCACGTGATATTTGTATGCTAATTGTATTATTTAAGTTATCATAATTTAATTGTTATTATATCAATGTTTTTCTTAGATTAATCTTATACAACTGCACGTGATGGTTCTATGCTAATTATATGTTAATAATAATAATATTTATTTTAATCATATCAATGTTTTTCTTATATAGATTAATTTGAATATGATTGAATATATATTCGTACATCCATTATATATTCATTCTATATTTATGAGTGAGATAATAGTGAAAAAATAATAGATATACGTTAAATAAAATAGTGTTTGCTATTTTCAAGATTTGGGATAATCTCAATTTATTAGAAGATACCTAAATAGGTACGTATATGAATTTACAAAATACATGAAAGGAACAAGGAAATAGGATTAAATTTGTATTTATGCGTTTTTATTTTATTAACTAGAAAGAATTTTCTATCATTCAATTATTGTTTATTAGTTATAAAGGTTAATATTTTCTTAAATTTAAATATATTTCCTGCAAAACAAGTAAAAATCAAAACAAAATAATAATTTAATCACTTATTCGGCTTAAATATATCTTATAATTCTTAGATTACAATGTAGATTGCAAAGCACAAAATTTTTGAAATGTGTTAAGCATCGTATTATGACCTAAACTATTGTGGTAATGTTTTCTTTTTTTATATAAATAAAGATATTTCCTTTTAAATGAATTTAATTATAATAAACAATTATATAAATTCTATTCTTTGGAACTAGCTTTTACTGTAGTGTCTGAGATCTATTTCTGTTTGAGAAAGGATTATTAATTTATAAAATTCTTAATTTCTATTTTAACCTACTTCAAAAAGAGGAGCTTCTCATGTTGTCTCAAAACTATTTACTCAATTACTTGAAGACGTTTGGACCGATTTTGATTTTATTTTTGTTGAAAGGGTATCCTTTCCAGTTGCCAATGGGACCACCCTTGTCATCAGATCAGATAACTTGTGCATTTGCACTGTTTGGCGAAGTGGAACTGCAGATGATGACCACAGGTGGCCATCGATACTACACAATATTTAGTATATTGTGTGTAATATTCATATTTGAAGGGTTGTGATACAATTTTTATTATTCATTACCTAAAAGTAAAAATGAAGAACTTTATTACTACATATAGTTACAACATATATAAAGTATAAAGAAAACATAATATTTTTTTTCTTTCAACACAACGCAAGCTTTTTTAATGACCTTGAATTTTTCCTTAAATGAACTTATCTATACTTCTTTATCTATGATTACTGTAGAGTATATATATGTGGTTAATATACTCTATGTCATGTCCACACTCTATTGTCTATGAATTTGACAGTTGACTCAGTTGACTGTTGATTCAACTTAATTTTGCTGTCATTTGTTATTTTAACTAAATGTGATTGCAATTGGAAGTCACAGCAAACAGAGTTTTATTTTTTATTAATATCAAAATCTTGAACTTTCATGGTTGAAAGTTAACTCGAGAAACAATCTTATACTCGAGGATAAGTATGGCTTCCTATGTCAACATGAGTTTGGATGATATAATACAAAAAAAGAAAAAGAAAAATGTGAGGTAAAATATTATATTTAAATATAAAAACTAACAATCTGCAATCCAAAATAATTCATAAATTACTGCCTTTTAATTTTAAATTTAAAAAAATAGTTTTGGCGAGATATCTAAAATTCACTTTACCTGCCAAAACAAGATTTTTTATGTTTATAAATAAATAGCGGAATAAAATGTCATAGACCCTAATTTTTTGCGATTTTGTATTTATTTGATGTTCTGAACATAAGTAGGCCATTCAAATTTATTACAACCACATAGTTTTAAACATAATTTTGTCTTGATATCCTTCAATAATTTTCATGTTTCATGAAAATATTTTCGGGATACAAACATCTAGAAGACAAACATATCATAAATTTCACAAACACTTTATGAAGTAAATTCCTGTAATCTTTTCACAAATCAATCAATCAATCAATCATATATGGTTAAATATGAACTTCCAATCAACTAGTTCATGACAATGACTTCATTTTTCGAGACATTGAAAGAACTTTGTGGAGGACTAAAAGTATGATGCAAATAGGAAAACGAAACAAAAAAAAGAGTCATCTATAAATATAATCAATATTTACAAGACAAGTCAATCTCTACTTGCCAGAATATTCACAAAATAGAAACAAAGTCTGAGGTTGTTGATGGAAACTGGTTCCAAAAATATTTTCCAGATGGGTTCTTAAATGTCTTATATCTTGTAAATGGTGGTCCCTGCTAAAGGAAAATATAGTGGCCTCTGTAATTTTGAGCATAATACGTCCAAACATGCAAATAGTATTCTTTACGAGGAAGATGTCAATCATCACGCAATCCAACCACTTTTTAGTTGAAGAAAATGTCATGGATTTCTATAGCCCTCTACAAACAGCAATTAATGGATACAAAGATGGCAGTCGTGTGCATTCCATATGGGGAATTAAGCAGTGCCCACCTCTCAAAAATATGCTAGTCTTACCTAATAATAATACCTAAATATTATTCTGTCAAGGCTAGCATGTTCTAGTTTTTATGAAGGAAGCTCTTCTTAATTGCCTATTTCAATGCAGGCCACTGATAGACGATAAATAAGTTTTGATTATAGAAAATATTTTTACCACATACCTGGTTTTTATTTTTAGACCTATACCTAAATTAAGGATGAATAATCAATTACAACCCGTGAGGCAAAACATTTTTGATGCAAGGAGTAAAATAATATCCAAGCAAAGAAATCGAATCATAGATGCAAGAGAAAAATTGGCAGAAATTGCAAGACAAAAGGATGCACGCCTAAGATTAGAGCAAATGAGAGCTAAAAGGGTAAATACATTATTTTACTTATTTTAAAATGTACTAATTTAGTGGATGCATTTATCATCTTTCAGATTAGTTAAGGTTTTATCTTTACTGTGACAAATGCCTTACTTCTCACAGCCCAAATGAGCTGGCTCGACTGGGAACATACTACCCTCTCACAGAAAATCAGCATAAAGTAACAGAGTACTCTTGCATTTCTTGCGATGAGTGAAAGAAATCAAACCCAGGAGGTCTAATCTGCCACCCCTCTGTTCCCTTCTCATCCCTTGTGTCAGCAACCCGCATATTGTGATACTTCAAGTATTGCTAACGTTCATATACTACAGTATCTGCTTACCATCATGTGGATTGTATGCTTGTTTGCCAACTATAAAAAGTATAATTGTTTACAGTGAAAATACTTCATTTGTATCTCCTTTGATATAATAAAATTTAACACTTTTTTTATTTAATGTATGATATTTACATATCCTTTTTTAAAATGGATAAAAAATAAATATTTAGTTATATAACACCAGATGTGACCGCTTAAATGTAAAAATATCTTAGTGTGTGTATTGTAATTATGGATTTACAGGCTATGGTTAAAATACAAGGAGGAGCATCTGTTTCTCAAAATCATGGGAAATTTATAAAACAACATTTAACAAAAGAAAGAAGTAAGAGACTTTTATACTTTATAATGTACTTAATTTTAAATTTTTTATAAATCATCTACTATAAAATATTATAGTAATGTTTATAATTCTTTTTGGAAAAAATTGACTCAAATGACAGAAATAGATAATGAAAGTTGAAGCTTTTACTTTTTTACACAGTTGGAAAACTATTTCTCTACTCTTAGAATAATTTGGTTTTTTGTATGTTTAAGTTTTCACAGATCGATCTAGACAAGTTGTGTCACAGCCCCTTGGAGCTAAATTACAACATAGAAAACAAGCACTTATTAATAAAAGGAATACTGGCAATAGGTCAATAGAAACAAGGACTATTGGTATTATAATATTTTCTTAATCTTCAAAATTGCTTTAGTTCATTATGTCTTAAATAATTTGTTGTTGTAAATCACTACATAGTATAAAACAAAGTCGCTTTCTCTGTCCCTATATATATATATATATATATATATATATATATATATATATATACATATGTATGCTTAAATCTTTAAAACTATGCAATGGATTTTGATGCGGTTTTTTTAATAGATAGAGTGATTGAAGAGGAAGGTTTATATGTATAATAACATCCATTAAATAGTGGATAAATACTGTTATTTTTGAGGTTTCTAATGTGCTGTCGTAAATAATTACATTTAACGCGTGCAGGCCACGGGCAGTAATGAAAAAATCAAAACTACTGGATCGATTTTAATCATTTTATCAGTGAATGACATAGGCTTCATATTTTATACCCGTGCGAAGCCGGAGCGGGCCGCTAGTAGTAAATATAAATCAGTTTTTTAACTAATGGCATTTTTAAATAGGGTTAGGTTTTCCTGAAAAAATAAATATTTAAAATTTTCCACCAATATTACAGCAAAGTCGTCATTAAAACCTATTATTAGAACTATTGAAAATGACATTGAAATTATTGGTGACGATGATGATGATGATATAATAGAAGAAGATTATGAGCCACTACACAAGAAATTGTCTAATCGAAAAGCCAGCTTACAACTCAAGATCATTACTCATAATAATGAAACACATAGGTATTTTATTTTATATATAATATTAATTTATAAAATTTATATATATGCAATGACATCTCTAAACTTTTGAGTTTAATGTGATAGTCAGTTCCATATTTTTCATTGCTTATAGAATTTGCAAAATACTAGATTATTCCTATTGCAGTGAAAATAGGAATGGTATCAATAGAAACAAACCAATTATTTTTTTTGCATTTAGTAGAACTACAGTGATTGAAAAAGAAAAAAGCCCACCAAAACCACCATCGATTTTGAAAAAAAGACCCATGGCAGCTTTGCGCAATGAAAATAAATCTGAAAAGCCTGAAAAACCAGCTCATGAATACAGAATAATTGTCAGCAATTTACGCAGTACTGTTACTGGAGGAGACATTGATGTGAGTTTTTAAAAACAATTCCATATGCAAAAAAGATATATTTATTCTATAAAAATTAAAATTATTAAGTTGGGAAACTAAACTAATAACTTTTCAAAATACTATTATAGAGTAGAATGAGCATTCTAGCTATGTGGTAATGAACCTGCCTTAACACGAGTGATCAAGCTCGATTTCTATTTAGACCAAATGTTAGTGTTGACCATACAGACATATGTTCCTGTCTCGATGGCTGTGATTTTATGTTTCCAGATCACAAACACTGGATATTACTATAATATCGGGGATTGTTTTTTAATTTAAACAATCCCCGATGTAATAACTTTATTCCACCTGACGGTAAGTGGCAGTAAAGTCCATTGATTGTTCAGTTTGTAACGTTTATTAATATAATCATTATAGAGTTTAATTAAAAGTTTCATATCAAAATGGCTAAAACAGAACCCTTATAATATTTTCAAAAGCATTTCTTTATTTCACAACTATTACTCTCTTGGGACTATTACTACTGTTCATATTAAGTTTGAAATATAACAACATATTCAAGAACCCCTAAACCAGGTTGTAGTAAATATGAAAAAAAAATTAATAGGGTTGGAAGAAAAACCAGTGTATAAGAGCGCATTTTAAGTTTAGCAACCACATACCCATTTTGTTTATCTGTTACAAATATAGAACTTTCCAAATAAAACAGAAATTTAATTTGGATAATTAATATTATATTGATGTGATTTTAATTTCTAATCTGCGTATTTTGGATTATGGTCAATACTAACATTTGCTCCGAGCTGGAATCGAACTCGCGACCTGTGGTGCTTTCGGCAGGTGAGCTACCGTTGCCCTACAACGTCGTCAAATTAAAATTTTACAGGAATTATTTGGTGATGTTGGTGGCATGGTAGAATCACGCCTAGTTAGACCTGGAACAGCAGAGGTAATTTACAAGACTGTTGAAGATGCCCAAAGAGCTGTAGACCTCTACCACAATAGGCAACTGGATGGACAGCCAATGAATTGTCTTCTTGTTACACCTCGAGCTACATCTGCTCCTACAAGGTAAAAATAACATTATTACTAGAGATTCCTCAAATAGTAATTTAGTTAACTAATATTCACTCTATCTGCGTCAAGTCAGATGGTGTAAAAACTTGTAACCTGTCAAATTAGTATTTTTCCTCATACCTTATCCTGAACAGACTATTACTTAGTGTAAATAAAATTAAAATTAATTAAATTATTCAAAAAAAAAATATTATTTTGATTACTAATATAACTCATATTATATGAACACAAATAAATTGAAGTCTCTTTTGCAATTCCAAATTAACAGTTTTTCACTTTTTTTTTTTTTATGTTAGAAGTTGGCAAGCAAGCATACGGCCCACCTGATGGTAAGTGGCTGCCGCAGCCTATGAGCGCTTGCAGCACCATTAGTAGGTGCCACTCGCGCGTTGCCAACCTCGAGATATTAGTTCTTAAATCTCGTCAAAATAATAATAAATAATAATAATCACTAAATGCAATCCTTACATAAAAAATGCATTTTTAACATTTTTGTCTGTCGGTCTGTCTGGTTCTTCCGGCTAATATCTGAATCGGCTGGACCGATTTTAACGGGACTTCCACTACCAGGTAGCTGATGTTATAAGGAGTTACTTGGCTACTTTTGTTTAAAAAAAATTTCAGGGTTCCGTGCAATAACGAAAGATCGGGCCGGAGCCGCGGACGCAACTAGTAAAAATAAGTAAATAACCTATATTTTTTTAATATGTTACATTTTTTTTCAGAGGCAGTAATAAACCTGCATTATACAGCACAAACTCAAATGTGGAGCCAGATATTTCCACATTTCATAAGGTGTTATTTAGTAACTTTTAACTAAATTAGAGAAGCTTGTTGCCTGTGTAAGCAATTTCGGAAAACAAGATTAAGAAAAACTTAACTAAGTACTAAGTAATAATAAGTAGCAACTATCTCTGCTCATTTTTATTTAATATTTCAATAGTGATTTTTGTCAAACTAAATTGCATTTATTAAATTCATATAGTAAATGGATCCTTGAAAATTATGTTTTCATTATGTATTGACCATCTTATCATGGATTCCAGGAATAAATAAATTACAAAAATAAAACTATTTTATTTTAAGTAACACTGATTATAAAAATAATATGGCTTTTGGTTTAATAATTTACTTGTAAAATTACTAAACCTCTCTAGTAGAAACTTTATTCAGTACATACTACCACACCCTTATCCTTACTAGTATTATAAATGTGAAAGTCACTCTTAAATGAATTTTAGTCTAAACCCTGACATAGGCTACTTTTTAATACGAAAAAAAGAGGATTAAAACTTGTATGAAAGTATCGTCATTTCTAGAGATAGGATTCTATGTGTCGCAATTGTAAAAAAAATTAAGAATAAACTAGCGCCATTAATAATGTAGATAACTAGTACAAAAAACTTAAACACTAAGTCCTGTTATGAACAGTATGTAAATAACCAATTTATTGTTCAATAATGAATTTAAGATTTTTGTTTTAAGTGCATACTGTTACAACCCTAACTGTACGACGGTACCGTACGTTAGATATTTAATTTTCAGTAGACAGTAGTCGTTATGTGGAACTTCAATATTATTATAAGCAGTCATTTTACGCCATATAGACCAGCATTCTATATCATAGAGATCAGTGGTAGAATCATAGACAAAAGTTACAATCATCCATTCATTTCCTTTTCCTTAATGCTATCGGCTATTGTATTCTATTGTCACCGTCGTGTTTCCGGCGGCCATAACTGTGTAAGCCTTGCGCGGCACGATTTTTATTAGTTGATTTGTTGTAATAAGTACTCTACTTTTATGAAATTTAAGTATATATTTTAGTTTATTATCCAAAAGTAACCTTAAACTGCAAAATGGGGGACCGTAAGTGTCAAACATAATACAAAAGTAGTTAATTAAAACATTGAAACAATTTAGCTAATTTAGGTGTTTCTTGTAGCTTACGCATCTGGCGATTATAGTGGAGGAGGCTATCCAGCGCAATATTCGATGCCGCCTCCATCATTAAGCTCAAGTGAGAGTAGTTATAACCCAGGGCAGCAACAGGGAAATTATAACCCAAGTGGTTATTCTGGCCAAAACTCCGGCTCGACCTGGAATCAACAAGGTTCAGGAAGTAAGTAGATATATTTTTAGGAAATACTTTTTAGACAGATTAGCTTCTACAATTTCTTTTTCTATGTAGGTGGCAGCGGGAGTAATTATGGAGCGAGTCAACCTGATAGCAATTATGGTCAAAACTTTGGTTCTAATTATGGGAGTGGAGGAGGAAGTGGGGGCTATGATCGCAATAATGGCAACAACTACAATGTGAGTGGAAGTGATCGTGGAGGAAGTGGCTACGGTAACAGTGAACGCGGAAGCAGTTATGGTGGCAGTGATCGGGGTAGCAGTAACTACGGCGGCAGTGACCGTGGTGGATCGAGCTATGGCGGAGACAGGGGAGGAAGTAGCTACTCTGGAGGTGACCGAGGATATGGTGGAGGTGATAGATCAAGCTACAATAGAGATGGGGGGAATAGAGATGGTGGATATGGGTAAGCATCTATTTTACTTTTGTAATTAAAATTAATAGTGTCAACTATAATCAATCGAATATATTCTGGATGAAATGATTCAGTTTAAATTGGAATAAAAATTATGGTCCCAACTAGTTAACCACAAGAAGAGCATCACAATGCAAATTTTAATATGTGTTCTGATGTCAGTAATTTAGTCCAGAGAATTTTGTTATACTACAATTTAAATTATTTAGGCTAAGATAGTAGAAAAGAATACAATATAATATGAGGTTTCGCTTAAAACTGCTTTATTAGTTTACTTAGGACTTCAACATCATGCATAATAATTAACCACAAGCATACAAGAAGACTGGGAAACATCATTTAATACTAAGTTACTTCCAAATAAGATATATTATTCTATACTTATTGTTAATAAAGGTAACTGGTTCTAAGATAGTAATAAAACCCTATTGTGTGATTGAACACTTAACTAGTATGTTGTACTATTCAATTGCTTTATTTAGATTTTCCTTGTGGCTCTTATTCAACAAGGAGCTTAAGATAATGATTATTACTATTTGATTTACTGTTTATATATGGTTTTTTCAGTGGGTATGAAAGTGATATAATTGTAATAACATTTTACCAGGATAGAAATATTCTATAATAACTTCTATATATATTTTTTAGGGTGTTTGGTGTATTAATTTGTGACAAGTTTACATTACATATTGATATATGCATACAATAATGATTTTATTGGTAGGTATTTATGAACTTTTATATAGTTCTGTCATTCAAATAATTTTATAATTTTTTCAATACATTGTGCTCTAAACTATTATACTCATCTAGAAGTCTTAAAAAATTTGAACAAAAAGTCCAAAAGTAAGAAAGACTGTAAAATTTTATATTTGAACATAATAGTTTATTCATCAACTCTGCAATTATCAAAATAATATTTGTCTCAAAACAAGCAATTCAGCATAATTAACGTAGTGGTTTCATTCAGCTCGGCATAATTTATTAATTAGGATAAATTATTTTGCAGTTTAAAATGAAAAGTATAGTTTCTTAAAACTCCAATAATAAAAATCTACTTAAATGTTTGATGCAGAAATACTTATTAAAGGTCTTAGAGTTTTAGTTATGCGTTGATAAAATTCTTTCTAATTTAATTAAGGAAAAATTATATATTTCAACTATGAAATAAATTTAATATTAGTTTTAATAATGGACCAAAATGTATTATATGTTGCTAGTGTGTATATATTAAGTAGAGCTCATCTTTTTTAAATTGAGTGTATGTAATATTTTATACTTCAATGACAGTATATTAATTAATATTAATGCTTTATTTTATCATTTATAAAGTCTTGTTGAATCTTAGAGTTTGTTCTCATCAGATCTTGCAAAAGTGTTATAAATAATTTTGTTTCAGTTATCTTTTTAATGTATACTAATAATTACAATATTTTTTCATCAAAAAACTACAAAAGTTTAGTTAAGTTAAAATATTCAAAAACACTTTTACAAGATTATTCCTCTGCATGACTATATACAAAGATTGCATAAATGTGTTTGACACCCAAAACTGTTCTAAGATTTTCAAGGTATCAAGGTCTAAGGAAATGGTCAGTCATAAATGTGACCTTAGTTTCAATCAGCGTGCTTCATAAGGTGTGCCCCCAGCCTGCCCAGTGTGAACTAAATGGTGTTTTTGTTGTTTTAGTGGCGGCGGCAGGGGGGGTGGTTATAATAAAGGTAAAGCTCCTCGCTACGAGCGACTGGTGCTGTTGTCATATTTTTAATTTGTAATTTTTAAGGGCTGCCAAATTTTTTGAGATACAAGGTTTAAATAAGGTCACTTCTTGGCTGTTGACAAATTGTCTATTATTTTTTTCATGAAATAATATAAGCGTGCAATTTAGGTCGTAATCTGTTCAAATGGGTAGAAAAGAAATGGTGCATCAAAATATTTCATATCACTTAAAAATATATTAGAGGGTTCTCTAATCTAATGATATGAATATTTCTAACTTCTTCAGCTAAAAAACTTTATGGTGTTTATGGATAAAAAATTGCAGGATTCTTTCAGGTTATAACAATAAACAAATTAAATTCCACTTGCAAGTGGTATAACAAAGACGATCATTTTTTAATGGGTAGTTTAAGGTATTCAAATATTGTTACAGAATTAAAAGGGTGACCAGGTGGTTTATTACGACTGCTAATGTGGGCTGTTAGTTGGCAATTGTCAACAGTTTGGCAAAGTGTGTTTTTAGTAGGTGTAGCAAAAATAAAATTGATAAATAGTTCCATTGGTATTCTTCGATTAACATATAAGCCTACGTTTTGTTGTTTTGAAATGTGTTTTTGGTGTGGAATTTAGCTACAGTGTTTCACTAATAACTAGTATCAGAAATACTGTATATATTTTGGCAGCCCTGAGATTTAAACTTAAAAACTCATTTATTGGTTCAAAAAATAGATTGATACTTCTTTTTCTTTGGTTAACTTAAATGAACAACGGTTTTGATGGTGTGATTTTTCAAAATACATGTTTTAAATTAAATACATGGTCGGCATCACATATTATAAAAATATTCAAGCCACGAGGTATTATTGGAATTTGTTTTACAAATAAAACTGCAATTTTTATTTTGAGGGTTTCAAAAACGTCATTCTTAGTGAAAGGTTAAAATTAAAAATGGATCAAAGGTTTATCTGTAAGTTTAGTTTTGTTTTGTAGTGTCACTGTAATTAATTCACATGTTATTTGTAGGTGGCGGAAGCGGTTTCGGCGGCGACAGGGGTGGAGGTGATATGATAACTCAAGAAGATACTGTTTTCGTGCAGGGAATGAACCCAACTACAACTGAAGATGAACTATGTCAGTACTTTGGGGCCATTGGTATAATAAAGGTAATATATAAATTATCTATGCCATAATTTTATTAAACTTATGTTTAAAGTTATAAACAAGTGGTTTTGTTTCTACAGATGGATAAAAAAACACAAAGACCAAAAGTGTGGATGTATAAGGATAAAGCTACTGGTCAACCTAAAGGTGAAGCAACAGTTACATATGAGGATTCAAATGCCGCTTCATCTGCAATTCAGTGGTTTGATGGAAAAGATTTCAATGGTGCTACGATAAAAGTATCGCTCGCTCAAAGACAGAATACTTGGGGCGGTTCCAAAGGAGGCGGTGGGGGTGGCGGTGGCGGAGGTGGTGGCGGCGGTGGCGGCTACCGTGGAGGTCGGGGAGGCGGCCGTGGAGGTGGAGACAGCGGTGGCAGTGGCGGTGGAGGTAGGGGGGGTGGCCCACCTTCCGGAAACCGAGCTGGCGACTGGAGGTGTCCTAATCCCAGCTGTGGGAACACTAACTTCTCTTGGCGAAAAGCTTGCAATCGATGCAATGAAGAAAAACCAGGTGGCGGTGGCGGCGATAGTGGCCCCCCTTCATCAGGAGGTCGTGGTGGTGGTAATGGACCACCAGGAAGAGGAGGAGGTGGCCGCGGTGGTGGCGGCGGCGGTCGCGGTGGCGGACGTGGAGGTGGAGGCGGAGGAGGTAGCGGTGGTGGTGGAGGAAGCTGGGGTAGCCGCCCTGATCGCAGTGGAGACCGACGTGGGTCTGGCGGAGGTGGAGATCGTGCCGGTGGCGGTGCGATGAGGGGAGATGGAGGGTAATAATAAATATATTATATATATATATCTTTTATTATTACTATAAATAAATATTTTGTTAAAACAATCTCAAATGTGTATTGAGTAAAGAAAATTTTACTTAATTTATACTTTGCTGACAAAATTTTCTTTTTTTTTTCAGGAGCAGAGATCGCCAGAGACCTTATTAATAGATTTAATTAGTTCTAATCCTAGATTAATTTTTTTGTTGTGACTGACTTTGATTGTAATGACTTATTGCGAACTTCAATGTAATGTAACAATTTTCATAGTAAATTTGTTCATTCATTCCTGTAGTCTAGATATACTTACCTTTAATTTAGTATCCCACTGCAGTAATTGTATCATATATAATTATGAAACATGGTTTGGATACAGTTATAACGATAATGTTAAAGTAAAATAGGAATAGCGTGTAATAAGTATGTCAGACGTATGACTTTTTTATCGATTAAATTTTTCTGGCGTGAGTGTTCTATAAATCTATAATAAACTATGTCGACAAAATATACTGTTAAGAAAAAAAGCAGAAGTTTTATTTTCCTTGAAGAAGTATTGTATGTATATGATAGAATCTCACTTGGTAGTACTGCGCTTTTATCATGGGTTCTTTTTTGTCGAAATTTAGTGGTTGTAATCTTTAGCTTTTAAGACTTTGGCCATCCGAACTGCTTAAATGTGAATGGTAATAATTAGGGTCCGACCGAAACTGGTTTTTCAGCCGAAACCGAACTTTCGGCCGAAACCGAAACCGAAACTTTTTAAAAATATTTAAATATTTTTTTTTACTAAAATTTGAATTTCAAGTTTTTTTTAACATTTATTTGCATGTAATCAACTAATTAGGAATGGAAAATAATTTGGTTAAATATTTTAAAACAAAAATTTTATGAGATACTGTTTGTTATAAAGTATACTGTTCAATGGTGTGTACTTTTTCGAAGCTAAGAATATTTTATAGTGGTTTATTTAAAAAAAAATCTCACATCGAAATTGGATGACCCATTTCAAGAAGTTCCTAAGTCCACTTAGGGACTTTATGCACTAATAACACCAAAATAAACAGAATCTCATTATCTATCGTTCAGTCTAATCGGTTAATTTCTAACTTATTTCTACGTCGTACTTTTAAAGATGTTTTATCCTCAAGTTTTAAGAAGTACCTAAGTCCACAAGTCTAGTCTAGTCTCATCAGTTTCATAAGTCATAAGTCAAATCCATCGTCGCCATCAAAGAGTATAAAAGATATGGAGATGCTATATTCGTCTACAGAAAATTTTAATCAACAAATATTACATAAAAAGACGAAGAAGTAATAAACATAGAGTTGCGTTATTCATCGTGTGGTTGTGGGAGAAACTCCAAGCATTTCCCAGGTCTTGCGACCCGGTTGTAGGTTTAAGGAGACCTCTTTTCTGATATGCATCAACGCTCACCTTGCACTGCCTGCATCCCTCCTCCTCTCTAGCCAAATTTAAAAAGAGCCCGTCAGAGCTGCTTTAGATGCTCATTCTAAAACAGAACTCACTGCAGCTTACTTAACTATTTCATTTTATTTTCTTTTATTGAGTAAATAACTGGGCAACACTAACAATATAAATAAGCCATTTAATAAACATTAGAAATATATGAAGGAAAATATAATAAAATCTTTTGTTTGGAATTAGTAATAATGATTACATTTTAAATTGTTTTATAAATGTATAAGATTCGATTAATAGAAACTATATGCATTTAACCGATTTTCAGAGCATTTTTCATTTCTTGGCAGCCATTTCGAGTCACATTTTGGCATTGACCTTGGTACCCATTATTTCGAGTTGTTATCATTTCCGTAGTTTTAATCTCTATGATCCCCATAGTTTTTATACAACATAGAATTATGAATTCAATCAAAGAATAGAATTCAGTAGAACTCGTCAACTCTCACAACCGTCATGAACGTCTTTCTCAAAAATCGCAGTCTGTCAGCACGTTTCAGTCGATGGTTGTCTCCGTTAAAATAATATTTTTTAAAGTAATATCTATATGTATCTATATACACGTATAATGAATTGAGTAGGCTATCCCGTAGCTATAATTATTTCATGTAAGCATTATAATATTTAGATACTCTTTTTAATCTTTATGAATAAATATAGTTAATCTATCTGAAACTTAAAAGCAAGCTATGCACTCTCTAGGTACAGCGGACTTAATTACTTTATAGCTCTATGTAGTTCAAAATGTTAAATCAATGTTCAAAAACCAGTGTTCCCAACTCAGATGTTTTCCCCTAAATTTACGATGAAAATAAGTGAGTTCGGATTTTATATTTTTATATTGTTCAATCAAATAAAATCAAATATTTTTATTCAACATAAAAAACATAACACTTATTTGTAGAAAGTCAGATAATACCAAGTAAGGAATATACATATAAAGCCTTATGGTCTGAATTATATCTATCAGCATTGATAAGTAATTATCTGGATGATTCTGGAGACACTTATAGACATCGTATGTTAAAAGACGCTTTCATATTATTTCAGCAGCTTTATGTTATAATATATGCCTAATTGTTGTATTTTGTTTGTGATATTTCCAAATAGTTGAGCGGTTTCAAGGGGTTTTGACAGCAGTTTAAGGGTAAATATTTTTTCCGAGTTGGTATCATCATATCTGTCATGTTTACCTCCCGACGCAAAAAACGTTGCTTGTGTGTACAATCCATGTCTATGTAGTTGTGCCTACCTGTTTTGCAAAAAAGCCTAATAAGTCCCTAAGTCCATCTATTTTTTAAGAAAGTCACTAAGTCCATCATAAAGTCCCTAAGTCCACGTTTTTTTCGCAACATTTTCCCGATTTTCTTCAACAAATTTGAAAAAGACATATTTATTTTAAGCCTATGGGAAAAAGACTTTAGGACCTACATTTGGATATCACAAATTTATTTCAAAGGCAAAAAAGGCGAAGTAAAACATATTAATGCACTTTTCTCAAAAGGGAAAAAAACGGACTTAGGGATTTCTTGAACTGGACCATTGAATTGCTCTGGCTGACCGTCTAATTAGGGACAGCAAGAGTTAGCGTTTTATTTTCGATTTTTAAAAAATAAACGTGAAATACAAAGGCTGCAATTTTAGATTGGCCTGCCAATAAGCCTAGACATGAGTTCTTTGGAACATTTGTGCTACAACAAACTGAAAATTTAAACGAACTCTATAGTATAGTTATATAGGTCTAAAGACGCCTGGAAGAACTTTACTAACGAAACTTGTCATTATTTGATCGAGTCGACGCCGTGCCGATGTCGATGTGGCTATAGCTAATAATGGCAATCACATTTAATGTTAATTTTTAATAGAAAACGTTGCTTTTTAGTTCAATTTAATATTAAATGTACATTTTTCTCTTCCATATATTCTGTCATTATTTCTAATGTTTTCTTAAGTGTCTCTAATTACTCGCCCAGAGTTATATTAGCACGAAGGATAAGTAAAGTTGAATTTTAATTGTTGTTATTTTTAATTACAATCCATTCCAAAATTTATTAATTCTATTAAGAAAACATTGGTTAAATGATCAAGATCAAACTTATAAAAAAAACGTAATGAAAACTTCATGTAAACTGAAAATACGGAAAATAGTAGTAAATATTACTCTTATTATACCAATGTCCCTAATTAGTTGACCACCACTGTATATAATATAGACAGTTAAATAGAGTTAAATAAAATAAAAAGTAAAAATTCATTAAAGTCATAACCATTTTTTTGTCATGAATATACAGGACTTACTATTGGGAGTAAACTTCAAAAAAGAAACAAGTTAGTAGTTAGATGTACTAGGTACATAACTAACTAGTACTACGTTGTGTTCACAATATTTTAAAGATCAATCTAATACTTATTTCTGGAGATTTTTTGGCCGCGTAAGCGAGCGGGCACGAGTTGGCTGCGAAGTTTACCGAACAACGCACAAAAACTCACGAACAATCTAGTTTCGGCGGGGCCGAAAGTTTCGGCTATATTTTGGCCGAAACCGAAACTAAAGCCGAAACTAGATTTTTGGCCGAAACTGGCCGAAACCGAAATTTCGGTCGGTCACTAGTAATAATTACCATCACAAAAAGAATTTTTTTCGTAAATCTGTGCGTACGTTAAGTCCAGCAATGCTGTGACATCTTTTCTCGAAGCGACAAGGTCAAGGCTAAGGATGCCAACCGTACTATAATTTATACTATTTTACTATATTATCAAATACAGCAAAGTACAATCGTAATCTAATAAACACATTTAACAATTTACTAGCACAACTCGTACATTAACATTTAACTCTCTTATCTTTTTCTTTTCTGATATGATTTCGATTTTGCGAAGTGTGAAATAAAATTGCCTTTTGAAAAAAATGAGCTTTTGACTTATATTCATTTATAAAGGTTGCGATTTAAATATTATTTTTGTTTTTCTAAAATACTATTTTTGTTATATTACTTTTTTGTGCTTCTTCTGGAAAATACTATATTTTGGCAAAGAAATGTTGGCAACCCTAGACAAGGTACTTTTGACAAAACATCATAGCGAAGTTCTTCCTCCGTTACACTTTATAGTTTACGATTTATCGTTTGCCAATTTTGTCATGCACTCCTAGATCATCAAAATTAAAAGGTACTTCTAGTAGTTTCACAAATATTACATTTAATTAGAGACCGACCGAAATTTCGGTTTCGGTTTCGGTTTCGGCCAGTTTCGGCCAAAAATCTAGTTTCGGCTTTAGTTTCGGTTTCGGCCAAAATATAGCCGAAACTTTCGGCCTCGCCGAAACTTGAGTGTTTTATATACAGTGGTGTTCAACTAATTAGGGACATTCGTATAATAAGAGTAACATGTATTTATATTTTCCGTAATTTCAGTTTACATGAAGTTTTAATTACGTTTTTTTAATGTTAATCTGAACTTGATCATTTAACCAATGTTTTCTTAATGGAATTATTACATTTTAGAATGGATTGTAATTAAAAATAATATTCAACTTTACTTCTCCTTCGGTCTAATATAACTCTGGACAAGTAATTAGGGACACTTAAGAAAACATTAGAAATAATGAACGCAGAATGTAATGGAAGAGAAAAATGTACATTTATTATTAAATTCATCTACAAGGAAACGTTTTCTATAAAAAATAATCTTAAATGTGATTGCCATTATTAGCTATAGCCATATCTACATCGGCGCGGCATCGACTCGATCAAATAATGACAAGTTTCGTTAGTGAAGTTCTTCCAGGCGTCTTTGAAACTACTAGAGTTGGTTTAAAATTCCAGTTTGTTGTACCACAAACGTTCCAAAGAATTCATGTCTAGGCTATTGGCAGGCCAATCTAAAACTGATAGTAGTTCACCGGCTAGAAATCATTTAATAAACAGTGAAGTATATTTTGGATCGTTTTCGTGTTAAAGCGCCCATGTAACTTCGCCACTAAGTTCTAGTCCAAATATTTCACTTCTAATAATTACAAAGCCCTCAAAGGGAACTTTTTATAAAGCTATTACCAATTTGCGATCTAAATTTCTTTCCAGGTACACAGTTGCAGTAATTTTATAGGTTTAAAATATTGCACAGCGTTGAAAACCATACTTTTGGAGCAAATCAAATGATAAGCTATTTTAGGGTATGGCTATTTACGTTGAGATAAAATTGTTTTCGCCTGGTCGTTTCATAACTTAAATAAGTGACCTATGTTTAAGTAATAAATTCTGATATTAATTTTAGAAATCAAAATTATAAACTAAAGAATGACGCCAAATAAAAACACAAAGGGTTTCCGCCTTTGTATTTAAGGTTTATTTTTAAAAATCGAAAATAAAACACTAAATCTTGCTGTCCCTAATTATGAGATGGTCAATTTCGATGCGAGAGATTTCTTTTTAAATAAACCACCATAAAATATTCTTAGCTTCGAAAAAGTACACACCATTGAACAATATACTTTATAATGGACATTATCTCATAAAATTAAACTTTCAAAATATTTAACCAAATTATTTTTCGTTCCTAATTAGTTGACTACACGTATATATGCAAATAAATGTTAAAAAAAACTTGAAAATCAAATTACAGTAAAAAAAACGTAATTTTAAATATTTTTTAAAAAGTTTCGGTTTCGGTTTCGGCCGAAACTGAGAGAGAAGCCGAAAGTTCGGTTTCGGTTTCGGTTTCGGCTAAAAAACCAGTTTCGGTCGGACCCTACATTTAATTAGCATTTAGCCTATGAAGGAATTAATTAAGCAATATCACTTGCAAATTTACATTTATAATATAAAAGCTTTGAAAAATACAGGCTTGCAGGTAGTTTACTCAAAATGAAAGATGAACTAAACTAAAACATTTTATTTACAACTGCAATTATAATAATTTATGTACGCACGATGCAATACTTATTATCTTTGGTTTGTATTGGATACAAGGTATTAATTTATTTACGCATCAAGCGTCTTCGAGTACGGGCAAGTTTTAACCCAACACATAAGCTATTATCTACCGACGTTGGAAGCTCAACATCTTGAGAAGCATCAGCCCCATAATAGTAGCCGCAGCAACACCAATACCAGCTTTCCACCACGAGGAATTTTCTCCCGCCAGACTCGCAAAATGCTTAAGGTGTCTGGAATACAAAATATATTTTTTCATTTAAAGCAATGCGTTGGGAAAAACAAAAATAATTTATATAGCATACAAAAATGATATGCATATTAGAAAATATACACTAAAATATATCCTTGTGTCTATGTTGATCAATAACAGAAATACAGTAGAAAGTTTAGGAAAAAGAAATTAAACCAATACAATGCACAAAGGCCGTGAGATAGACATTACAAAAAGATCCAATCCACTGATACAATTTTATAAACAATAGAGTCAATTATTCATGAAATAATCCAGTATTTACCTGTGTTTGCTGAATAAAATCCAAGCAGCTTGAAATTGACTGACCAAGACATAATTAAAATAATTGTTTAAATGTTTAGTTATAATATTTATATGAATTGTTATTTTAATACATCTGGTTTTAATAGATCTAATTAGAAATAGTAAAAGTTCAACACGAAAGGAGTTAAAAATGTCCCCATTAGGACAGTAATATTGTGTTGGGATTACAGAAATACAAAGAAACATAAACACCCAGACCAGAACTAACTTCTGTCTAAGCAATAAAAATATCTGCCCCAAGCGGTAATCGACCTGCCATTTGAGGTTTAAAAAAGCATTGCACTACAGCTGTGCCTATGTATAGATAAAAATAATTGTAGTTGCATAATTTAAAAAAGGAGTCAATGTGGGAGAACATGCCACATATTAAATTAATAAAGTTTTGTTAGCTATTTTATACGTGCCAAATTCACTCTCATATTCATTATAATAAAAGATATGAATCAAAAACTTTTACTTACGGAAATGCAGCCATTGTTGCTAACTTTACAAAAACGTCATGCTTATTCTCTTTTATATTAAAATACTGCGGAGGTAAAAGCTGATATTTATTACAAAATACATCTGGTTGTAAAATGTATTCTTGTCTCATAATCATATTTTCTCCTTTTGTACCAACAATTAAAACAGGAATGTGGCTTTCGGCAAAGTATTTCTGTATTAGACATAATTTAAAATGATTTAATATAGCAGATAGATAAATTTATTATTGATTATATTTTTTTTACAATTTCATTACATGGAAAGTAACATACTCACAATATATATTCTAGCAATATATTCGAACGATCTAGGAGCAGCAACATCGTATACGAGACAAGCCACATCACAGTTAACTTCATGAGGCTGGAGCGGATCTGACACACGGGTTATCGGAATTTCCTTCAGAACTAAATACTTTTCTTGTCCATACACTTGCACAGTATTAATGCAACAATTATTTTCTGTGTTACTGTCACCTCTCTCATGTACAGTTGGTTTTATTTTCTAAAACATTTTTTTATTAAAAAAATAATTTATTTATTCAATAACAAATATACATACATACATACATAATTAGGTTAATAATGTCTTAATAAAACAAATCTTTATGCACAAAATCTGCCTATTAAACATAACTTCATACTTGTAAAAAATATAATATATTTTGCCACAATTTATTTTTGTTATTGTTCATGTGGTGATCGTTACCTTATGGGCTATGCCTAAAAAACTTCTACATATAGATGTTTTGCCACATGATCTAGGTCCAATAATATGACACTGGTATACATTACGACTTGATTGCTTCTTGGCTATGTCAACTTTCTTATCACGGGTAACTGCAATTGAATATTATCTTTTAATCTTTTATTATCTTTTTATTGAAATTTATTATATAATAATTACACTTACTATGTATGGCTGACTTTTGTGTATCATTTTCTAGAAAATTGTAACCTAAATATGCTAAGTAAGCACTTGTATTTTGCAAATCATGTAAAGTCATTAAAGTCCATCTACACATCCATCCTTGAAGAGTTAAGAAACCCTATAAAAAAGAATTTTGATATATTTTTAGCAACATATATTCTGCTTTATTTAAATGCCACATTAACATGGGCCAATTAGCTATTAAAGTTTATATGTTTTTCTTAGCTTTGATATTATCAGCTATAGTATTAGAGCATATTAATATCTACAGTACTTAAGCATGACTTTTGATTATTTTAATTAATATATTTTATATATTAGTTCAATATAATAAGCACCTTGTCGTTAGTTGGGACCGTGTAACGTAAATTGTGCCATGGTATACGAGGACAGCAGGAAAATACATTCTTTAACTCAGTTGGATTTAGCATACCATCCCTATCTTGGTCATATTTTTCAAACAATTGAGTAAGAAATTGCTGCCCTTTGTAAGAGAGTTCTGTTGTGCATCCAATAGGTACCTTTACACTGCAAAAAGGATAATAATAAATAAATACTTTTTTCAGTTTTAAACATCAACATTAAATTCAATGATGGTGGTGAAAATAAATACAAACTTGGCATATAAATAATCATGGGTCAATTCTAAGCCCTCATCATATCCAAACTTTCGCAGGACAGTCCAAGTTGTCTCATTTCTACCCCGCTGTATGAACAAACAATGTAAGAATATAAATCCCTTCATTGTTATACATTCATTCTCTATACCTCCGGCAATGTTTTGTGCAATTACTGATTTTACTTCATCTAAAACCTACAATAGAAAACAGAATTTCAATTTTGAGTATAACTCAATATACATTATTCAGAATGTTATAAAAAGAAAATAATTATGGACCTGTAATTGTAAAGGAGTATCAAAGCATTTCTTCTGAAATAATGTTATTTCATAATCATCTAATAGTCCATCACCATCAACATCACAAATCTTAAATATTCTTGTAAGAGCTTTTTTGCACCTTTCTGTAAGCTAAAAGTATAGATAATAATAATTAAAATAACATATTGAGGTAGAGAAAAAAAAAATATAAATTGAAAACATTATTTTACCTCTTGCTCTTCTATAGAGTAAATAGGATGGATAGGGTGTAATACTGCTTTTTGTGCATTGTAGAACATTTCCGAAACATTAGTTAGGGTTTTTGCTGAACATTCTATACATCTGTCAACCTCTGGATATTCCTCAGCTATATCCCAAATGTTCTATAATAATTAATACTGTTTAACTTAATTCAATTTTAGGCAAATAGAAACAAATTTATCAAACTTACATCAATGACTGAGTAATCAATTAGATCAATTTTATTTCCAACAAGAATAACAGGTTTTCGGTAATCATCAGGGCAGTTGTCCCTTACAAATGGTAACCAGTAAGAAGCAACCTTTGTTAATGTTTCCTGTCTGTCCACAGAAAATACTATACATATCACATGAGCTTTCTCAATCTCCTCCGCAACTTGTTCTAAAGTTTGTTCGGTTACTAAAAACAAATTATTTTTTGTTTATATATTGTACTACATGAATATTTTAAGTTAAGGTCTCATAATTCTGCAATACTTACGACATACATCAACGATGTTGGTTGGTACTTGCTCTGGAGTGACATCGGCAGGGATCGTAATTTCTTCAGCTTTAGGAGGTACATGTTCTGCAAACTCTTCAGTAACTAAAGAAAGTATTAAAGATGTTTTACCCACTCCTGGCTCACCGAGCAAGATAATCCGAACTGTGCGAGGAATTGTTTCATACACCATTTTGAATTTATTTCCGTGGACTGTATTACATTATGTTAACATTTTCGAAAATAGGTTTTGCATTATTTATTTCAGTTTAACGGTTTGTATTGTTTTATAGAAAAATATTTTATAGGCCAGAATCAAAACCGATTACGCTTTCCGCAATCGCACAGCACAGACACAAAATTAAAAATTGCGACAGAGACACAGAGAGTAGAGATCTACAGACTCACCATCACTACCGCAGATAGTCGTGAGCTTTATTATAAATAATTATCGATTATGTTAATAATGATAATCAATATGACTTCGATGATCGATTGAGATTATGAAAAGTTACACATACTTTGGTACCGCAAAGAATAAAGTTTAAGACTTTACATCAAGTTTTAGTATATAATGTATTGTAGATGCCATTATTTTCATGGATTTAAATAGTATTATTGAGATTTCTTTGTCGAAGTAGTGCTTGTTTTGCAGTAATTATGCATTTTTATGTTTAGTGAGACAAGTAAATAGGTTGTCCATCTGATAAAAAATGCTTGTCTTCACCCTCGTCTACGATTAAAACAATCTGAGTAGCATAATTATTAATTTATTATGCTTTGCTTTTACGGATTATGAATTTCTACTTTCTGAAGAGACCGTTATTATAGTCATCGTAATCCACCTATTATACATGCACTACAGACGTAGGTTTCTCCTAATAATGTATTATGTAATCAATCAGATTTTGTACCACTTATACTCAACGACTTCTATTGAAATTTTTAATATCATCTGTTCACAAAGTGGCAGACCTACCAATACTACGTCTTTTGGTGTATAGCTAACATTTTTATATATTCTTATCCAATTAAAATTCTTTATGCTATTCGATTATATAAAGATAATCCAAGCATAGGTCTAACCATCGTTCACTTTCAGTCTGTGAGCTTTTTTAAGAAGCTCATAGTTAGCAGTTCAGTTTTATTTGCATATTATGAAAGCAGAAGTATATGTTATGTGTGTAGACGACTAGAAATATACAAGATCCAAGATGCAAATGGGTGTTTGAGAATGTAAATTAAGTACATCATTCTGATATTAATAAAATCATATAAATGATATCCACACTCCATTAGGTGACGGAATTTACAGAAACTAAGACGGTAGTTCCTTATCGATAACTCGCTTATTCACAATGAATTATAAAAATAGTTAAATTTAATCGACATATTGTCCATGTAACTAATAATTCATTTTAATTGAAAAGTTGAAAACCGTTGTTGTTACTTAAAAGAGTTTCAATTCATTTGCGTTATGGTTTTTATTAATTTATAATTTAACACTTTTGGTGAAATTGTTTTAAATAATCTCTCTCCTTGTCTGAGGTACTGTTATATTTTAATATATCTATATAATCTATGGTCTCTATACGCAAATTTTCAATTATTGTATTATAATTTGATTTTGACATTTCGTCAATGCAAAACAATGTTTTGATTTCAAAACACACTTCTAATTTCTTAAATATATATGTAAATGAAAGAATGTGAACTAGTGAATGTTGCGAATGGTGTAAATGTTACAGGATTTAAACAAAAATGGGTGAAATAAATAAACATACGGAATGGGATACCGCAAAGGGTTTACGAGAACCAATAAAAGCTCTAGAGGTTAGGCTACATTATTTTTTTTTAGTTTATAAATCCACAAATCTATATTATAATTATTATTGTTTTAACTACGGTCTTGTCTTCTAGGACAAATGGAAACTTGTACCCTCTTTTCTACAAATAAAAGGATTAGTGAAACAGCATATTGATTCATTCAATTATTTTATCAATGTTGAAATCAAGAAAATTGTCCAGGCAAATGAGAAAGTATTCTGTGACTCAGATCCTTTATTCTATATCAAATATTTAAATGCATATGTTGGGACACCAGACTTGGAGGAAGGTTTTAATGTAACTAAAGACACCACTCCACATGAGTGTAGGCTCAGAGACATGACTTACTCTGCACCAATAACAGTTGACATTGAATACATTAGGGGTAACCAACGAGTTATTAAAAATAAACAATTAATTGGGAGGTAAGATCACAAATATTCATAAAATATCATAAATATTAATTTATTATAATTAAAAGTAAAAATGGCTATGTTTACAAAAATTTACAAACTGAGGTTTAAATGCCTTTCTTGGAAAATCATATCAAGTCTTTTTGGACATTTGGCTTTTAAATGCAATATGAAAATGCATTTAATCACTTTCATAATTTTTAATATATATATATATATATATATAGAGAGAAGCTTGAAAGGCAATAATTACCAAGCAACATTTTAGCAACCTGTAAGGTTAAAGCATTTAAAATATTTTTTAGACAAAAAGCCATAAAAACTTGCCTATTAGTCATAACTACTACATTTCAATGAATTTTAAACAAATTTTAAAGGCTTAGTGATCATGAATTATCTTAATATTTTATAAAATAGTGTCAGCTAGTAATACAATGTTGCTTGGTAATTATTGTCTTTCAAGCTTCAATTTTATTTTAGGATGCCTTTGATGTTGAGGTCTTCTAATTGTGTTCTCACAAACAAATCAGATTTTGAGTTAGCTCAGTTAAATGAATGTCCACATGATCCTGGTGGTTATTTCATTATTAGAGGTAAATTTGTTTTCTTCTTATTTATAGTTATAAGTTGCATATTTAAAATAACTAAATAAAACCCTCTTTCAAAATTTTACGAAAGCAATTTAATTTTATCAAAATTAAATTAATATGTAGAATAAAATATATTTGACTTTTTTAGGTCAAGAAAAAGTAATATTAATCCAAGAACAATTGTCTCGTAACCGAATGATTGTGGATGAATTTAAAGGAGCAATACAGTGTCAAGTAACAAGCTCAACACATGAAAAGAAGACCAGAACAAATGTAATTGTTAAGAATGGGAAATATGTTCTCCGACATAATGCTCTGTCTGAAGTAAGTATCAGATTAGCAAAGTTTTTCTCCTTAATATATTTTAATACTATATTTTAAAGAGTGTTGTTCATAGGGCTATCAACTAATGAACTATTTGATTGAAGAATTTATCTTTAGCCCTCTGAATGCTTCATTCCATATTCTTATTCTAAACAATAAGTATCTCTCTCCTTTGTGTGCCATGTCATGGATGCCCTGAAAATTTAAATATTGAGATTTGTAAAGTGAAATGTTATTGCTATTTACAAAAAGTTTGTGAGTTCAATTTATTTCATATGAATAGAATTATATTATTTTCAGGATATACCTATTGCAGTAGCTTTTAAATCAATGGGTATATGTAGTGATCAAGAGATAATGCAATTAATAGGTACTGAAGACATCATTATAAAAAAGATGGCACCGTGTATAATGGACTGTCACAATTTGAAGATTTTCACACAAAACCAGGCCCTAGCTTACATTGGCAGCAAGCTCAAAGTAAAACGGTAAGCATTTTATGAAAAGGTTTCTAAGAATTACATAACCTTTATCATATTTTTATTAGCGTTGTAGCATACAACGTTGTGGCGCAACGGTAGCGAACTTGCCTTAAATGCCACAAGTTACGGATTCGATTCCTGCTCGGAATGTATATGTTTGTATTGACCATGCAAGCATATTTTCCGATTTGGCTGTATTTGTCATTTGTTCTTGTATATGTTTTCAGACCCCCGACACATGATATCACTATCCTAATGGGGGGTTGAGTGTGCAGCCTTTTTTTAATTTTTTTATTTATTTTGTTTACTATAATTTTTAATGACAATTTGCAGATTTCAAACAGCCAATGCTAAATTCCGAAGCCCTGTCGATGAAGCTAGAGATCTTTTAGCGACAACTATACTTGCCCATGTCACTGTAGAAAATTACAACTTCTATGTAAAAGCTATTTATTTAGCAATTATGGTGAAAAGAGTTATCGAAGCTGAGAATAGTAAGGCCGCTATTGATGATCCTGATTATTATGGCAATAAGAGACTTGAGTTAGCTGGTTCTTTATTAGCTCTTATGTTTGAAGATTTGTTTAAAAGATTTAACTGGGAATTGAAGTCTATAGCAGATAAGATCATACCAAAAGTTAAAGCCGCACCATTTGATGTTGTTAAACATATGAGGCCAGATTTAATTGCTAATGGCCTGTTTACAGCAATATCTAGTGTGAGTAATTGTGTTTAAACAATTTTAATTTTGAACTAAGCCAAATAATTAAAGATAATTCATTTTTATGGTTGTCATTTGTTTTAGGGTAATTGGACAATCAAGAGATTTAAAATGGAAAGACATGGCGTCACACAAGTTTTGAGTAGACTCAGCTACATTTCTGCATTGGGTATGATGACTCGGGTTAATTCACAGTTTGAAAAAACTAGAAAAGTTTCTGGACCTCGGTCGTTACAGCCCTCCCAATGGGGTATGTTATGTCCGTCTGATACTCCTGAAGGAGAAGCTTGTGGCCTTGTTAAGAATTTAGCACTTATGACGCACATAACAACAGAGTGTTCTGAAGAGCCAATAGCAAGGTTAGCTTGTAATGCTGGAGTAGAGGACGTCAGACTATTAGGTGGAGAAGAAATAAACCATCCTGCTGTTTACATGGTGTTCCTTAATGGTAATTGTAAACCAAATTAAATGACTTAATTTGTTTTGCTTTTCAGATTTAAAATTCAATTTTTGTTTTCAGGTAATATATTGGGTGTAACGAGGGAATATAAAAAGCTTATAAAAATTTTTAGGATGTTTCGACGCCGCGGGCTCATATCAGCCTTCGTATCCATTTACCCAAATCATAATCAAAGAACAGTTTACATATGCAGTGATGGTGGCAGACTATGTCGACCATATATAATAGTGGAAAAAGGTTACCCGCTGGTCCAACAATCTCATATTAACGAGCTCAATAGAGGCATAAGAAAATTCCAAGATTTTCTTATTGATGGCCTTATTGAGTACTTAGATGTGAATGAAGAGAATGACAGCCACATAGCGACTGTGGAAGTGGATATCGACCCTTATGTGACTACACACTTGGAAATAGAACCTTTCACGATCTTAGGTGTTTGTGCAGGCCTCGTTCCGTATCCTCACCACAATCAGAGTCCCAGGAATACCTATCAATGTGCTATGGGCAAACAAGCTATGGGTATGTAATATATACATATTACTCATAATTGTATAATGTTATTGTTTGTATTTCTTTTTTGTATGAGATTTTATGCCATTAATTCTGATAATAGGTAGACCAAATAGGACCAATTATTTACCATATCGTTGAGATGAGAAACCTATGGGCACAAAATCGCTGGACTTTATGTTGTGGCTATTGGAAATTCGAATATTTTCCAGCATCTAAAACACAAATATCTAATAAAACTATTTTTTCTGTTCCTTTAGCTCCAATACTTTTTTGTTAACTTTCAGGCACGATTGGTTACAATCAAAAAAATAGAATAGACACGTTGATGTACAATTTAGTGTATCCGCAATGTCCCATGGTTAAAACAAAAACAATAGAATTGACAAATTTCGATAAGTTACCCGCCGGACAGAACGCAACAGTAGCAGTTATGAGTTACAGTGGCTATGATATAGAGGATGCTCTAATATTGAACAGAGCTTCAATAGATCGCGGTTACGGACGATGTTTGGTCTATAAAAGCGCTAAAACGATAATGAAGCGCTATAGCAATCAAACATCGGATAGGATTTTAGGTCCTTCTAGAGACGCTAATACAGGCAAAGTTATAAAGGCACACGAAGTATTAGACACAGATGGTATAGCTGCACCTGGTGAAATGGTCGAGAATCGGCAAGTTTTGATAAACAAGCAGATGCCACCAGCTACCCTAAATCCAATCAGTCAGGGTCAACCCCAGCAGATAGACTACAAAGATGTACCGATAACATATAAGGGTCCAGTTGAATCTTACATAGAAAAAGTTATGGTTTCTTCGAATTCTGAAGACGCATTTCTAATTAAAATATTACTGAGACAGACCAGAGTTCCCGAGATTGGCGACAAATTCAGTTCTCGTCACGGACAGAAAGGTGTAACGGGATTGATTGTACAACAAGAAGATATGCCTTTCAACGATCGCGGAATATGTCCAGATATGATTATGAATCCACACGGTTTTCCATCTAGAATGACTGTTGGTAAAACTATAGAACTCTTAGCTGGGAAAGCTGGTTTGATGGAGGGAAAATTTCATTATGGTAGGTGAACCATATCTTATTGTTTTTATAAAGCACCTAAATTAAATAATTTTGCTTCTTCAAGAATTGATTTAGTGGAGTTCTAATATCATAATTTCGCAAAAAAGCTAATATTTCAATAATAATTTTTAATTACATTTTTTCAACTTACACCAAATTTTTCATTTTCTTGCAATAGTCATTTTATTTAAAATTGTTTTATATAGCAATTACCTAACTACCGAGTATCATAATATTAAATAATTTAAAAGTTACACTTGAGCCCCTTTAAACTTTTTGTAACATTGATCGGTTTTCGAAAATTGTATTATAGAGTGATGAAGGAGCAAAGTACGCGATTTGTTTTATAAATATCTCCAAACATACAGGAACGGCATTCGGCGGATCGAAAGTACGAGACGTTTGCGCAGAGCTAGAGAAACATGGTTACAACTATCACGGGAAGGACATATTTTACTCGGGTCTGACCGGTGAGCCGCTGGAGGCATACATATACTCCGGGCCGGTTTACTACCAGAAACTGAAACACATGGTGCAGGACAAGATGCATGCGCGAGCTCGCGGGCCCCGCGCGGTGCTCACGCGGCAGCCCACCGAGGGACGCTCGCGCGACGGCGGTCTCCGCCTGGGAGAGATGGAACGAGATTGCCTCATTGGGTATGGTGCTAGGTAAGAATTAACCGTACAGTTTCCACTTTAACCTTTGATCCAATTAGTATTACAGTATTATCAAACTCATTGAAGTATGCAATAAAATTTAAGTTTTTTTTTCAGTTTACTTATACTATACTTTTTTCTGTTAAATGTAGAAAATAATTTTGGAAATTAAATTTTATACTTTTAATGAATAATCTTGAAATAAATTGTTTTTAATGATGATACGCCGCTGGATCTCTTAATTTAAAATGCTCTTATCCAGATCATGCTGCTTTTTTCTATATAGCCATTGACTGAATGTTGGGTATTTATAGAAAAGATTTACTGAACGACTAAAATCGAAACATATATTGCCTTATCTTTGTATATATAATTCTACTGTACGTGTATATGTCACTGAACTCCTCTTAAACGACTGAACTGATTTTGATGTTTTTTTGTATGTATTCCGGTGAATTCGAGAATGGTTTACGTTAACAATTGGACCCAGTAGGGGTACTGCTATCGGGTCTCACTTTTTTTATTTTCGTGGCAGGACAACGTATAATTGGTTTTTTATGTTACTAAGTTGTGAAACAGGCATACGGCGCACCTGACGATAAGCGGTTGCCATAGCCAATGAGCGCTTGCAACACTATTAGTAGGTGCCACTCACGCGTTGCCAACCTCGAGATATGGGTTCTTAAATCTCCTATGTGCAGTAATTTCACTAGCGTAAGTGCCCTTCAAACCGGAACACAGTAATGCCTAAGACACTACTGCTTGGCGGTAGAATATTTGGCACTGCGCTGGTACCACCAGTGAAATTGTATTGTATGTCCGTAGTTCCGTAATAGTTAATAATGTTATAACGCAGCATGCTGCTTATGGAGCGGCTGATGCTGGCGTCGGACGCGTTCAGCGCGGACATCTGCGGCGCGTGCGGGCGGCTCGCGAGCCGCGCGTGGTGCCACGCGTGCCGCTCCTCCGCCGCCGTGTCCGCCGTCGAGATGCCCTACGCCTGCAAGCTGCTCTTCCAGGAGCTCGCCGCTATGAACATCGTGCCCAAGCTCACGCTTAAGAAGTACTGCTAGTGTTCTTTCACACTGTGACTATTGTTTTTAATTAATTTTAAAAACTTGAATTTCTGTCTTTATTTATGTACTGGTAACAATTTTTTTTTTAAATAAATATCTTTCTATTAATAAACTGTTTTATTATTTACACTTTTTAACAACTGTGTCAATTTTATGGACAAGGAATGAGATAATGATTATATCGTAAGGTTGATATTATTTGATATATGTTTACTATTAAACTTTTTTGTAAAATAGAATCTAAGAATTTGTGAATGGAAACAACTCCATAAAAATGAAAAATATTTTTATTTTATACTTAAAATTATGTCAATTATTCATGATTCTCATTAATTTCAACGTTGCTTTAGACAATACAAAGAGCGACCACATCATAATCAGAAAAAATAAATACATGATTCCACTATAGGAGAACATTCTGAACAAAATATAACCAACAGTGACCCACACGACGACCACGTGCGAGCCGAGCCGACGCAGCGACAACCTCGGCGGCAGTTCCTGGTCGACAATATTCTGGTGGTAGCTCGCGTCCTTAACGTATCTATGTATAGTGATTGGTTTCTGTAGTATTTCACGCGCCACATAACCCCACAAGTCGTTTCTTCGCCATAACATTGTAAATTGTTCTCCATACTGTAATACAAAAGGATTATGAAACTGGTGGTAAATTAGTTTTTAAGACTGCGGTTACCTATAATAAGATAAAAAATTAGGTTTATCAAATTTTTATATGGAATGGAGCCAACTTTTAATAATATTTCCATGAAAAATAACTTATTTGCATTTAAGGACTGGATTTTTTATGAAGATTTTTTTATAAACGCTGTACACTCAACGGCCCCATTACGATAGTGATATCCTGTGTCGAAGGTCTGGAAACACATACAAGGACAAGGACAACTACACCCGGACCGAAAAATATGCTTGGATGGTTAATACAAACATATGCTCCGAGTGAGAATCGAACCCGTGACCTGTGGCATTTAAGGCAGGTTCGCTACCGCTCCGCCACAACTTCGTCAAAGGATTAGATATGCTTTATCTTTATATAATGTTCAAATGTGTTTTTAGCCATGTTTTGCATAACTCTTAATAAAGAACTTACCACTTCATTTAATCTTGACGCTAATTGATAAAATATTCTTACTAAAATCGTATTTTCGAATGTCATTATTGGCATAAGATCAGGATCACCCATATATTGAATTCCAGATGGTTTATTGCGAAGCTGAAATAGAAAAAAATATATAAAAACTGAAGTACAACTGATATAAAATAAAAGTCTATCACTAAACTTATAATTCGAGAACGAGTAACCGGCCACCCATTCGTGTACCGACCGCGCTTGAATTTACTTAACCAGTCACCCATCCACATACTGACCGCGCCTGAAGTTAACCACTAGTTATTTAAAATATATATATTCTGTCTCATTTGCTCCCACGTCAAATACTTTCGACTCATGCGTTTGTCTGTTTTTAGTCTCGCTTTTTCGTATCACTAAGTTGCAAAATACAACGATTCTAATAAAGGAAAAAAATTCACTTAAGGAATAAATTTTACTTACTTTTTGTGCAATGGAAAGTGAGAAATCGTTTGAATTAGCAAACGATGAATGCTCAATTGTATTTTCCAGTAATTCACTTTCTAGTGGCATCAACATGTTTTCATTCAACTGAAAGTATAGAATGTAATTAGATGCATAATATAATCTATACTTAAAATAAGCTGAAGAGTTTGTTTATTAAAGCTCGCTAATCTCAGGAACTACGAGTCCAATTTGAAAAGTCTATCTTGATGTGATTATTGATAGTGCTATGGTCCCAAGGAGTGGGGCAGTAAGCAAGTTATTACATTACAAACACGCTTAAGAGACAAATATCGATGTTAAGGAACATATTTGCTAATATCGATCATCCCTAATCCGTATTATTAGATTTCATCCAGTGAGTGTGGCCCGAAGGCTCATTTAATCTGCTAAACGCATGTGATATTTCAGGTGTTGCCATCATTCTGATTTCAGTTATGGCAATTATTTACCATCAGGTAGGCCTTATGCCGGTTTGCTACCTCTGAGATATAAAAAAATTGATAACAATGGGAATGTTGAAACAAATTCTTTTATAGCTAAAGTCAATGATTCGTATAAATCTACTTACCACAAATATGTTAGTAAAATAATGAATACAAGTACTCAAATAATTAGGGACTTTTTTATATTCTTCTAACAAAGCTTCTTTTTCTTCCGTATTTCCTATCATAAGCCAATGTTTTACAGAACTCCAAATACCTATAAAGAATTTTATTTTTAAAATTACCATTGAATAAATGGACTACTATATGATAAAAAAATACCGACTTCAAAACTAGAAAGCAAAAATTATATTTTTTGAGAACTAAAATATTGGCAAAGAATACTGACTTCTGAAAAATAATCCATATGAAAAAAGAATTTTCAAAAGACACATACACATACATGTAGTTTAACCTGTTTTCTTGAAGTTTACTAAATCCATATAATTATATAAGTTTATAATTATGGTGTTTAAATGAAAAAATTCAATTTTGAAATTTTTGCTCCAGAATTATTTCTGATATGGTTTGATCGACTTTAACGGGACTTTCGCTGGCAGATAGTCAATTCAGGTTAAGCTGAGTAACTTAGGCTGTGAATATTTAGCAGGTTTTTAAGGCGTCGGGATGTGACGACCCCATCGCCCGCTGTTGGGATAACCTCTGTCACAACAGAGATTATTCCACCAGTGCAATCAGTCACACTGGTGGTAGGTCTTTTATTGCAAGAGGCCGGCTAGGTAGGTACCACCGCAGTGTCCAATATTCTGCCGCCAAATAGTAGTGCTTAGGCACTACTGTGTTCCGGTTTGAAGGGCACTGTACGCCAGTGAAATTACTGGGCGAACGAGATTTAAGAACTAATATCTCGAGGTTGGCAACGCGCGAGTGGCACCTACTAATGGTGCTGCAAGCGCTCATAGGCTGTGGCAGCCACTTACCATCAGGTGGGCCGTATGCTTGTTTGCCAACTTCTAACATAAAAAAAAAAAAAAAAAAAAAAAAAAGGTAGATATTTCGAACTACTTTTCTATTACAATTCATGAGCTACAGCCCGCTGACTTACTGACAGATAGGGAAGGCTTAAATATAGGGTTCATTTGCACCTTTAGGTACGGAACCCTAATAAGTAATTTATTACCAACCTTGATTGTTTTCATTGAGCTTTGAGATATAATTCTCTAAATTTTTTTCTGAAGTATATTTTGCGGAGAGAATTCTTTTGACGAATTCTAACATTGCTTGCTTTTTATTATCACTCCAAATTGGGTTGTATTCAAAGGTAGCTGTCATATTCAACTCGGAAATAGCTTGCTTCGCTATAGACACCCATTTGTTTAACGCAACTCCGTTATATGTGTAGCTGGAATTTTTTATTTATTAAATTGTTGTTAATGTTCATTTTAAAGTAACTTTTCATACACATTTGACATGATTTCAATAACACTTTTTTAAACTCTATTTCATAATATTAGTGCAAGATTTAAATCGGCAGTTGCGGTTTCGATTCTCGCTTGAGGCCGATGATTCTTTGTTTGACCATACACTCACGTTCCGGTGTGGTTGGTTGAGCTTGTCTTTGTGTGTGTTCTTGGTCTACACACCGGATTTACTATCCTATCCTGGGTCTTTACCCTTTATTTCTTTTGCTGATGTATGTTATAAATTTATAATCCACAGACAAGATATCAATCGTGTGAAGTTAGCTGGTTATCGGAGACGACAGTAATATGTGATTAGTCCGTCATTAAGGGGTAAGGAATGAGACAGAAGCCTTATATAAATCTAAAAACATACTTTTGGTCAAAATTTGTTCCACTGTGGTCAGGACTCTGTAGACCAGATACATTGTCAGTAATAGCCTTTTCCAAGTTCATTAAAATAGGAACGAGATGTTGCTGTGAAAACACCTAAAACAACGAAAAATTTACATTTTCTGAATTAATTTACGAGCCTAAAAATATAATCCTTTAAAATTATAAAATCAATCAAGAAAAAAGTAACATATGAGAATTCCAAAACAGTTATAAAATATATAATAATTATTATTTTGACGACGTTGTGGCGAACCTGCCTTAAACGTCATAGTACGCGGGTTCGATTCCCGCTCGGAGCATATATGTTTGTATTGACCATGCAAGCATATTTTTCGGTTTGGGTGTATTTCTCCTTGTCGTTGTATGAATTTCCGGACCCCTGACACAGGATATAACTATCCTAATGGGGGCCGTTAAGTTTGCAGCGTTTATTATTATTATTTATTTATTACCTTTCCTAATCGAAACAACATGACTGCATTTTTGTAGCTTGTGAGGTCCAGCCTTGTAAAACGCGGGAGAACCAATTGAAAGATGCATGTGTAAGAAGGAAAATTTTCCGCAATAAACTGTGTAAAACTGGCATCTAAGGCTACATTACCTTCTTCTTGATTTCTTCGTGTACTGGGAAACCTTTAAATAGAGATAAACAAAGATGAAATAATTTTATAGAAGCAGAAGGACTGACCTAGCTCCGTTAACGCAAGAGTCGCGGCTTCGATCCTGACCCCATTGGGCTATTGTCGTACCCACTCCTAGTGTGAGCTTCGAACTTATTTGGCGGCGCAATAGGAATATTAATATTAGTATTAGTAAAAAAGCTTTACTAATATTCTTTTGAACATGACAAAACATTGAAAATTTTAATTTAAATGATATACTTACTACATACTATGGACAGACCCTTACATACATTGCTACATCAATTCCTAAAATCATTCTGTTATGTGACTAACTTCATTTCCTTGCGTTGGTGTTAAGTTTACGAAGATGCACCAGCGCTTCTATGAAGTTTTTTCTGTATGGAGGGTCCTGTCCATAATACATAGTAAGGACTATGTCCATGATTAAAACTATTAGTTAATCAAGATATTTATTAATATTAATGTAATAATCCTGCCTTTAGTCTCAGCTGGTTTGATTTCAGCTTGGGGCAGATATTTGTATTAATCTTATAAGCATTTGTATCGGTCATGGCGTTTGTCCTTGTGGGCCTCCCCACTGTGTCTCAGACAGCATGTTAAGCTGTCGGTCCCAGTTTTAGTCATAACATCTGTTATTAATCTTTAGGTCTTTATAGGTAATTTCTCTTCTGCAATGAATTACTGGTTCGCCCTTAGGGTTGCGGAGTTCAGATAGCAATCGATCTGTGTAAAAACTAGTAGCCTATCAAATCCGGATAAGTGTAATAAGCAGATACTGAGGAAAGTACCGGGATTAATGCTAGGAAAAAGATTAAGTAAATAGGAAGTTAAAACATGTGCAATATATTATGATAATAAACATGTGGACACCTGATGACCACAAACAATCAACTTTCTATTGTATCATATTATGTAAATTATAGACTAAGTATTAATAACTTACCTATCTTGGGTAATAGGATTATCTGTATATCTCCACGGCTGAATGAGACTCAGCCACAATTCCATTACAAGTCTGAATGATGCATCTAGAGGCCAAGTTGAAACCAAATGTTTTACATAATGGTAAGCCCTTGAACACATGATTTGTCTCGCATATTTACGTAGAGTTGATGATCTTATGGCTGGATCTGAGTTATATTTCGCAGAAAATGAATGTATATGCTTAACCAGTACTCTAACAATTCTAACTCGTTCTGGGCTTGAGCTCATTGTGGAATAGCTTTTTTGGTACATCTGTAATTTTGATAATATTAGTTACAAAAATGTATATAAATTAAAGGTATTTAATATTCATAAATAAATAACAGTTACCTCTAGGTTCATGTTGTTAAATTGTTCTACACTCATCCATAAATCAATGAATATTTGTAAAATAGTTTCTGATCTCCAAACTTCATTTCTTGATTGTGTTTGGGAAGAGGTATGCTGATTACTTATACCCGAAAGATCAGGTAAAAGCAATAATGATGGTGCACACAGTGGCCTATAAAAAGCATTTTATGTTATAATATGTTATTGTTAAAAATAGTCATTCATTAAAAGGTATGAGATTGTTTTTTTTTTTTTTTTTCAGAATGTGTATTTCTGTTGGCCCTACTGGCCTTCACAATGTCACCGGGCAGGGGCAAGGAAACAAGCACTTTGTTTTGCAAGGATGTTTGCACAGACAAATGACTTTTGAGCCTTTATTGTTCTCATTAATTTTATAGGTGTTCATAAACTTCAGTATTGGTAACATTGTGGGACATTAGTTATTGAGAGCAATATGATATTTTCTCATTCTGATTCAGTCTCTGCAGAATAGTAATATTGAAGTTGCATAAGCTTCCCCACAGTTGAGCTCCATATTCAGGATTGTTGTACATATTAACAGTTTATTATCCACTGACAATTCTGATTTTTTCCTTATAACTATAAAATATAGAATAGACTGATAATAATAAATTTTATTACCTGTTTGCTGTTTGCAAGGGTGCTGCCATTGGAACTTTTCCAGTATAATGAGGAATATGAGGCAAAACCGAAACATTAGGGTCAGAAGGTAGAAAGTGCATGAGATAATCACAAGCCAATGTGAAATATACACTATTCCAATTGTCCCATGAGCTTTTATTTTGATTGTTATTAATCAAATATAGGGCAAAATTGAAAATGTAGTAATCAAAAGGATCTGAATTTATTGGAATTAAGGAGTTAATCGCATAAATTGAAAAATCATAATATAGATTAAAATTAGGGCTGTACTTTTTTAGCCGGCCAAGCTAAAAAGGTTAGCTACATTTGCTAGCTAGCTGATCAGGTTAGCTAATTTGGCCGGTTAGCTCCATTAGCTTAGCTAACTAGCCGGCCATTTAACTGGCCTAGCCTAACCTAACCTAGCTTAGCTAATAGGCTAACGGGTAACCAGCTCAATGGCTAATTTTTGTATTTTGGTTAATTTGTAAGAGAATTGGAATAAATTTTGATCCTATGATACATTTTGTAACAGTTGTTAATCTGAATTAAATAAGGCGATGATCATAGCAGGTTTAGCTCACTAGCTGGTAAACGATCAGTGGGTTAAGCGACATTAGGGGCGGTCTGTTTATGGATGGGTGACCGGTTAACGAGACACAGGCGCGGCCGGCATATGGATGGTTGACCGTTTAAGTATCTTCAGGTGTGATGAGTTTGTGGTTGGTAGACCAGTTAAGTAACTTTAGCCACGGTCGCTATTTGGATGGGTGACCGATTAATTAACTTCAGGCGCGGTCAATAAATGGACGGGTGATCGTTTAAGTAGCTACAGGTACAATTAGTTTGAGTGGTAGACTGGTTAAGTAATGAAGTTACTTAACCGGTCTACACGGTACGATCGGTATATGGATGGGTGACCAACTGTATATATAGGCATCTAGATTAGATATTTATTGTAACTTTTCATACATTAAAAACAAAAAACAACTTTAAAAAGGATACTCATTGATAAAGCTACAACATTCAATAACTGAGAATCCATTGTAAGCATATCAGCGTAAAATTGAGGGCATCTACCTCTTTCAAGAGTCATCTGCAAATCTAGCTGAAATAATTTTGAATCGTATTACATATTAGAGAATGAGTTTTATGTATTAAAAAAACATAACAGTCATACACAATTGTAAATCAAAGTACTTACAGGTAAAGCATTTAATGGCAGGTTGTATTTCAGTTGAGGATCAGATAAAAGCTTATAACATAAACGAAACATTGGTCCCTGAGGTTCCAAAAAACTTAGTAGTACTTCAAATTCATATCTATTGGCTTCATATGTAACTTGCCGTAAACCCCAGCCATTGTGGAGAGGGGCAAATATATTGTTTATAAGTTGAGGAAACAGTGCTTGTAAATCCTTATTGGGTCCGGATTGATCAATAAGTCTAGTAAGTTCTAAAACTTTTTCTTGAAAAGGTAAATTTAAGCAGGTATAAAACTGGCTCTAAAATTAATTAAAAATATATCATTTATATGTATTTAGTATTCTATTTATAAAATGACATTTAAATGCATAACTACAGCTGTAAATTAACGTACCATAATATCGTGTGCCATTTTAATTTTTACCGGTATAATTCAATACTTCCAGTTGAAAATTTTGATTTTGTGATATTATCAGTTAAACTTTAACTAATTAAAAAAATGTTATACATTTAATACTAAATCTGTTACGCTTATGGATTTTGATTTTTCATATAGGAAAAAACACTTTATAAATTAAAAAAGGTCTCGTTTTACAAAATTACAAATTACACATGTAGATCGGCTAACATAAACTTTAAAATCTGACAGTGGTTTGACAAATGACAACTTAAAGAGCCATAGAGCCAAGATCAAAGAGCATAGATATAAAAGATACACTAGATTTGAGTTTATGTAAAAGCCATCTAACAAGTAGCGGGGAACGGGATAAGCATGCACCAATAAACCTTGAATTTCATTGGTTAATATCCTAACTATTATAACTCTATTCGTGGCACTGTTCTGACTTTACCTCAACCCGTATAACAGTGATCCACCTCGATCAAATAACAAAATATTTTTAAGTGCCGCTCAAATATTTTTTCTAAATTTTCTCACTTTCAAAGATAATAATGTCAAGATGGCCTTAAGACGGTGTATTGGCACCGTCTTAAGTCAGGGAAGATTTTGAAGATCGTTGATACATTGGTATCAACGCAAAATTACTTAATAGGTAAATCGAATCGTTATGCATCTTACCAATTTTCAATATTTTTTCACTCTCTTGGCAGCCATGGAACGAGAGTTCCATTTTGGCATTGATTTAGGCATCCATTATATTTTCTTTCTTTTTCCTTAATAATTAATCTCCATAATTATGTTTTCATTACTCTGAGATGACATTTGTGTCAAAATTGTCAAATTTTAGATTGTTGTCACTGGTTGACTTAAGTGAGCTATCAGCTAAGTCTTAATGACATTTGAGGTTAGGCCAAAAGTTTGGCATAATTCAATTTTAATTTGTTATTGGGATTAATAAATATATCATTTACTTAACTCTATGAGGTAACAGACAAAATGACTTATGAATGGTTTGAAAGTATAGGCCGACCACAATTTGTGGTAGCACCCATGGTGGACGCTAGTGAATTAGCTTGGAGAATTTTGTGTAGAAGACATGGGGCTACGTTGTGCTATACTCCAATGCTACATAGCAATGTTTTTACGAAGGACCCGAAATATAGAAAAGAAAATTTCACGACTTGCCCTGAAGATCGCCCCTTAATCGTTCAGGTATCTTAGGAAAATCATTATTTATTACAATTACTATGTTTATTTGCAATACTTGTATCCTTGTTTTAACAGTTCTGTGGTAATAATCCAGAAATAATGGCTACTGCAGCAAAGTTTGTGGAAAAAGATTGCGATGCCATTGATATAAATCTTGGTTGTCCACAATCAATTGCAAAGCGTGGCAAATATGGTTCCTTTCTTCAAGATGATTGGCAGCTTTTGCAACAAATGGGTATGTAGCTCTTTAATTTATAATAATAACCTGACAACCAGTCTAGCCTTTTCACAAAATCTGAAGCTTAAATACATTCTACTTGTTATAAGCAAAATCTTTGACTTAATAGTATAAGTCTATTATTACTTATTAAGAGATTTTCAGACTCATTTTATATTCTATTGTTCATTAGAGTATTTTTCGGAGAACTTGATGGAATGACTGAGAAATTAGGTTTTGATTATCAGTAGGATAAAAAGTTTACATTGTAAATATATAATAAGTATGTATATCATGATATGAATGCGTGGAAAAAGTTATATGATATTTATTATTTTTTCAGTGACTACTATGTCAAATGCTGTTTCTGTTCCTATCACTTGTAAGGTTAGGATATTTGAGAGTGTTGAAAAATCAGTTCAATATGCTACAATGTTACAAGAATCTGGTTGCAAGTTGTTAACAGTTCACGGGCGAACTAGAGAACAAAAAGGGCCCTTGACAGGTATAGCTAGTTGGCAGCATATTAAAGCTATTAGGTCAGTCTATATATTAATCATGATAAGAGGTAGAGATATATCAGAGCTTTGATTGTCTGATTCAACCCTTATCAGATTCAAGAATATTAGAAAATTAGCTTTAAAATATAAGAAATATTATTACTATTAATTTTGTACCTGGTAATATTTATTGCAGATAATCAGAGCTCTATAATTCAAAATTAAAAGTATTATTTTTTATAATTTTTATATCATTATTGCTTTTTAGGGATAGTTTATCAATACCCATGTTTGCAAATGGCAACATACAATGTTTACAAGATGTGTATAGATGTTTAAATTACACAAATGTTGATGGAGTTATGAGTGCTGAAGGCAATCTTACAAATCCAGCTATATTTGAAGGCATAACTCCAGTAACATGGGAAATAGCACTGGAATATCTGAAATTAGTTGAACAATACCCCTGTCCTTCTTCATATGTAAGAGGTCATTTGTTCAAAATATTCCATAAAATGTAAGTACACATAATATCATTTAAAAAAATTGAGTGTAATATAAATGAAAGTATTTTTCGAAGTAAGGTGGTTTGTATTTATTTTATTATTATATTCTTTTTCAGTTTTACTTTTGAAAGTAATAACGAAGAAAGACAACTACTGGCTACGGCTCAAAATTTAGAAGATTTTAGGACTGTTTGCATCAAAATAAAAGACAAATATTTGTTATATCATAAGGGGGACTTAAAATTAGAAAATAATGAAGGTATAACAAGAATTGGATTTAATTTAATCTTGCCTCCTTGGTTGTGTCAACCATATGTAAGGATAACTCCTGAAGAGCATACACAAAAAATGGAAAGACTAAGCAAAAAACAGGTAACATCCGATAAGTTTGCAAGTGTTTTAAATTTTAATGGTTTGGTTCTGCGGAAGTCAGCTTGTTGCATGGAAATAATCTTCATATAACCTAACTAATATAATAAAAATATAAATGGTGAGGTGAAGATTTCATTGAATATTTTGGTTTTTCTATGTACAATTTAATGTTAATGAATTGATTGTCATTGTTTGAGTCTATAATTAAAGTTTTTCTGTTACAGAAATTTATTAGACTTTGAGTCATGTAAAATGATACCTCACAAAAAGTAAAACACATTGCAATTTTCTTCAGTTACAGGATGAAAATAATGAGGTAAAAAGAACAAACACTGATTCAGAAGGCAATGAAATCTCTCGGAAAAAAATGAAGAAAATGAAAAGAATAATGCGAAGGCCTAATAAATCTGACTTTGAGCAAACTACTGGACGAACAGGGGAGATTTGTTTTACTAAAACTTGTCCTAATCCTCTTGTAAGTTTTAATATTCAGATTAATTTATATTTCATACTTGAACATGCTATTAAAATTCAATTAGTACACACAATTGATATAATATAATACTCTTGATAAAACCATTTGATTAGAACATTTGTAAATATAGACTTACTATGACAGACTATGGACAGGCCCTTCCATACTCCATAGACTTTCTGGTGCTCCTTCGTAAATTGTTGAATTTATGTGTGACTAATAGTTAATCAGTGATAGTTATTGGGTGTAAATCTTTTATTGTAAAATGATGACAATAATTTTTTGCATTTTAGTAATACTTAGATTTTTATATTTTAATTAACTTCAAAATTGCTATTTGATTTATATTTTTATTTTAGGGTGGGAAATGTGCATATCAGCTGTGCAAGAAATGTTGTAGAAACAAATGTTTTGAGGAAGACCTAGATTGCAAGGGACACAGAATATTGGTACACACTCGTCGTGAAATGGCAAAAAAATTTGCCCTACAGAAAGAAGAGACATGATGATGATGGTGTAAAACATAAAATATTGCTGTAAATAATAAATGAATAATATATGACTTATTTTTAAGTTACTAATATTGCCATGAAAATAATATAAAATATAACAAAAACACATGGCCAGATTTAAGCAACCGGCAACCGGGGCGATACAATAGAGAGAAAAATCTTTCAAATTCCCACTAGTAAACATATTTTCCTTTGGTATTTTTTTCGTATATGTATATATAACATAATTGTATATATATATAATTGTAACATTTAATTTCAGATACCTCTTGTTTCCGATAATAATTTTATATGATTCTTACATACAAAGCTAATCTACTTGGTTCTCAATAAATTATTATTTGAAAAACTGGGAAAAAAATGACATTTGTAAAATAATTTGTGGCCTCCAATCCTTTGTTGTCATAGATTAACCTAACAATAATAATACTTTATTGTTCTCCTAAATAATATAATAAGTAAACTCCTGAACCGTTGTTAACCCTGTATCAGAAGTCAGTACCTTCCCATCAAATTATTTTAAAGTATGATAAAGTCTTATATTTCTGATTACTGAAGGCTATTCCAAAACGTGTGTACGTTTTTGTGTATGTATGTTTATGTATATGCTATATTTTTCGTGAGGTGTGTATCTTCATTTATATTTGTTTTTTTCGGGTAGCCAATAGTGACTCAATCTTCATAATTAAGTTGTTTTAACCATGTTTTAGTTTTGTCTATTAATTGGTAGTAATTAACGTCCTTTAGTCTTGAGTTAAAGCGCTATAGGTCGCGGTTGCTATTCCCGATATGTTCCAGTCTGTGTGTGTTTACATACGTCACAGTTGAAATGTTTCAGAGACAAATTTCTGCAACAGATACTGATACTAAAGCTGTAATTTTTTACTGTGGCAGTCTTGACCCATTCTGTGGCTGTTGGACTCACAACAATTTAGAGCCCTGTTTATAAAAATATACTTATAAGATAACTCCACATTTTTATATATAACATAGGTGGTCACCGCGTGTCCTGGAAACGTGCCCTGTGTGCCTTTCCATTGCTAAGAAAATCGGAAGTGTTACCAAAACACAATATTTTTTACAAAATTGGAAAATAACATAATAACACTTTTAATAAGCAATTCACTACAATTAAAATTATTTAAAAAAACGGGAAAACCGTTTATGATCAAATCAAATCAAATCAAATATTTTTATTCAACATAAAAAGCATTACACTTATTTGTTGAAAGTCAGATTCTACCACCGGCTCCAAAATTAAACCTCTACCTGAGAAGAACCGGCGAAACAAACTCAGGGGTTTTATCTTTTTTTATATGTATTTTTTTTAACTGATATTAGTTTACATATTATAATCACTGAAAAGCCTGGAGTGACTGTCTCATTCCCAAGGCGTGGTGTCCTCAAGGTATTCACCAATTTTATAATAACCTTTACCACACAAACGTTCTTTGATCTTTTTTTAAATTTATTTATAGAAAATTTCTGAACGCTTTCTGGGATCCTATTGTAAAAACGTATACAGTTACCTTTAAAAGAGTTACTAATTTTATGCAGTCTAGTAACTGGCATTGTTAATTTATGTTTGTTCCTAGTGTTAATGTTATGATTATCACTACATTTAGTAAATTCATTAACGTTCTTATGTACATACATAACATTTTCAAAAATGTATTGAGAAGCAACAGTCAATATATTGATTTCTTTAAATTTCTCTTTTAAGGAATCTTTATAACCAAGATTATAAATTGCACGAATAGCTCGCTTTTGCAGCACAAAAATTGTATTTACATCAGCCGCGTTACCCCAAAGTAAAATTCCATAAGACATAATGCTATGGAAGTAACTAAAATAAACTAATTTGGCTGTTTCTACATCTGTTAATTGGCGAACTTTTCTTACCGCGAATGCTGCCGAGCTAAGTCTATTCGCCAATTTAGCAATATGGGGGCCCCATTGTAGTTTAGAATCTACAGTTATTCCAAGAAAAACTGTAGACTCCATAATTTCTAGTAATTCTCCATTTAATATAACATTAGACTGAACTTGTCTTACATTGGGCATTGAAAATTTAATACATTTTGTTTTTTCACTATTTAACAGTAAATTATTCACACTGAACCAATGAAGTACCTTAGAAAGAGCATTGTTTACATCGTCGTAATTAATACTATGTCTTTTAATGTTAAAAATAAAAGACGTGTCGTCAGCAAACAATACTATTTCTTGAGCTCCTTCTACAAAATATGGTAAATCGTTAATGTAAACTAGAAAGAGAAATGGGCCGAGAATGGAACCCTGTGGGACTCCCATATTTACATTTATACCTGGAGATCTCTTACTGTTTACGTCGACCTTCATAATTCTATGTTGTAAGTAAGAAATAAGAAGATCGAGCGCAGTGTCACGTATACCGTAGTGCTTCAACTTCCTGACCAACGTCTCGTGTTGTACGCAGTCAAAAGCCTTAGATAAATCACAAAAAACACCAAGTGCATCCCGTGACTCTTCCCAGGCATTATAAATATTAGAAAGAAGTTTAATACCTGCGTCAGACGTCGAGCGACCCTTGGTAAAACCAAATTGATTTTTATGCATTAATTTATATTTATTGAAGTGCAACAGCATCTGATTTAACATTATTTTCTCAAAAATTTTACTAAGAGTCGGTAACACCGATATGGGTCTAAAGTTAGATGGGTCTGATGTACAGCCAGACTTAAATAACGGTATCACTTTGCTATATTTCATTAAGTCAGGAAATATTCCACACTTGACACAATCATTAAATATGGTCGCGAGATACGGTGCAATAAGATTTATAATTGAGCTTATTACTTTTACAGACATGCCCCATAAATCTGCTGTTTTCTTCATATCAATCGTTTTGAATACATTAATAATGTCCTTGGGGCTCACAAAACTGAAATTGAACTTAGTTTCACATGTTTTGACACTATTAATAAGTAGTGATTCAGCAACGGTTGGAGAAGAAATTAATGATTCAGTTGTCAAAGCTGGAATGTCAGCAAAATACTTCTCAAAAGCTGCCGCAACATCCTGGTCTCTTGAAATATTTTTATTATTAAAGTTTAAAGAAAAGTTAGTGTTGCGAGATTTGACTTTTCCAGTTTCACAATTAATCACATGCGAATTTTTAATTTTTTCTTTAATATGTAGAACTCTAGCCGCGTTGCAAACATGTTTAAAAATTTTAGAATACATTTTGAGATAATTGATAAAAGATACGCTATGATTAATAGTTTTTTCAGCATAAAGTTCATATAACTTTTGCCTACTTTTAAATATTCCAACTGTTGCCCATTCACCAAAAGTCGTTTTATTACCTACATAGACTGTTTTAGAAGTAAAAATATTATTAAATTCATTTTTTATTAATTTGAATAATTTATTATATGTTAAATTTGGATGGTCATAATCTTGAATGTATGGGATTATTGATAGAATATTACTTCTAAATTTCTCAATACGTTTTGTATTCATAGGAACAAACATAACTTTCTCATTGTTATTTTTAACAGTTTTTGTTTGAAACGAAGTTGTCCACAGTAATCAGAGGTAAGCTGATTAAGTATTGATTTGCTGAGTGGTACTAGATCACTGAAAATGTTATCTATACAAGTAGCTGTCGAGTGGGTAATTCTAGTCGGCTCTAAAAATAAATTTACAAGGTTATATGATTTTAACAATGATCTGAATCGAATAGTGGTAGAAGTACTGTCTAACAAATTAATATTGAAATCACCACATATTAAAATATGTTTATTAGATCCAGATAGTTTTTTAAGTATATCATCCATAATATTTTCAAAACAATCATATAACCCACTGGGAGGTCTGTATACACTTACAATAATGAAACAATCAAGCTCGATACAGGCTATTTCAGTAGTGCATTCCACAGAGAGGCTCACAATATCTTTTCTTTCCTTACATTTCAAAGTCTTGTTAATTATAATTAGAGAGCCACCCCTTATGGAATTTTCTCTGTAAAACGCACTAGCTACATAATGTTTACTAAAATTAAACATATTTTCATAGCTTTTAAGGCAGTGTTCAGTGATACATAAGATACTGATATTATGATAATTCAAAAATAATTCTATTTCATTGTCTTTACCCATTATGCCTTGTATATTTTGATGAAATAAATTAATATTATTTTTATAATTCTTATGGCTATTCTGAAAAAATGGGTTGCGTCTAATATTGCAAGAGGCTGCCTCTATTGTCTTAAAATTTAATTTAAATTATTTGGAACAGATTCCAAATGTTTAAATGTCAAATGATTACACTGCTCAATAGAAGCAGCGGTCGTATTAGCCAAATACTTGGCTGAATTGTAAAATAAATAATATGATAGCGAATAAGCTATCTGTCTCATATAATAATTAGATAGGCTGTACCTATCATATGTCAATATATAAGATTTATAATTTATAATATTATTGATATCAATTAAATGAAATTTATCATAATTAATATTATTATTTATATTAATATTATGATTCGAGTAAATACATGAAAAATCTTTGATTCTGTAATCATGTTTTATGTTTTCAGAATGCTTTCGCGGCATATCTTATTTATTTTATTTTTAATTAATTTATTCGTCCTCAATGAAAACTCAGAGCCCCATTACTAAGCCTCCGCTCTCTGTCCGTCCGTCTGTCAGCGGACAGCATCTCACGAATCTTAAGCAGTTGAAATTTTCACATATGTGTATAATATATGTTGCCGCTACGACATCCGACGATGTTGTTTTGAAAATTTAGAATAAATAAATCTTTATGATGCAATTTAACATAGTCCAAGAACCCAAGAAAAAATAGCAAAAAAATAAAATATTCATACACCTATATAAATTATCAGTCACGCAAAAACAGCGGAACGGATTTGGATTAATTTGAATACACACAGCTAGTTTCTTATAGGATACTTTTATCCCGGAAAAATATTCAGTCCCTGTGGGATTATCGAAAAACTTACAATGCGTATTCCCTTGATATTTAGTATAGATGTTTCTTATGAACCAATATTTACTTAGAAATGTTTCATTTCTCTTTGGAGTGAGTTCTAGGGTCATCGTGGACAGTCCCGGGCAGATGCTATATAATAAGTACTTCTTTTGTTAGAACAAATCGCTTTAGGTCAAATATAAACCTGATTGTACTACCACTACCACGATGTGCGCGCGCATTTAACCTTCCCATATTAAATATTAACTTCGATTTGTTTGTTTCTGTCAGTGGTTAAGGTAACGGATAGTTTTATAAATTAATATTTAAATGCAAAAATGTTGTTCATCGCAACAAACTCAGAGAGCTCAAAGGAGGATAAATGGATTTCAGTGTCCTCTAAATTGCCTTCAAATTATAGGATGGATCGTTTTTGTTATCACCTTTTTAATAAACTTCATTATTCTTATCGAAATACAATTTGAAGTGTTGAAGTTTGCATCGCTTGTTATTTATTGCGTGTTATACGTGATTTACATGGTGTCCCATTTTACTGCTTCATTGTTAGATCCTGCAGAAAAGGACTTACGAAGCCGAGATACGAATACCGTTCCAGAGTTCGATCGTTCGATTCACGCCCATGTTATTGAAAATGGAAGATGTCACCTGTGTAATATAAACACAACTGATAAAAAAACAAAACATTGTGGAATATGTAATAAATGTGTTTATCATTTCGATCATCACTGCAAATGGTTGAATAACTGTGTTGGTCAGAGAAACTACGCCGCTTTCATTTTATGCGTTGTGTCAGCCTTATTATTAGCATTATTTACATCGATTTTATGCTTAATTGATATTTTTCTTTTTATTAAAACTCCCGCAGAATTAAGTCTCTCGGTTCAAAATTTCATAAATTGTTCGCAAATAGATATATATAATGTTAATAAGAAATATTGTACAAATTCTATATCATTTTTAACGATTCTTGTAATATATTGCATCAGTGGCTTGGCTATAGCCTGTGCATTGATACATTTATTATGTTTTCATATTTATATATCAGTTTTGGGACTTTCTACCTATGAGTATATAACAAGACACGCACAGACAAGATCATCATGTCGTTATAATTGTTGTAGGTCAAAATTTAGACGTCTTTACATTGTAAATCATAATAAAACAAAGTCTAATGAAACTGGTGGAAATGATATTGTAAATAATAGACAAAATAAGACTATGAAAGAAACCACCGAACCAAGTATGACAAACTTAATAAATACTTTAATTACCGATGAATTAAATAAGGCTCGAAAGATATTTTTGTACGAAAATAATAAGATACATCCGAGCCATGATGAAAGAAGCTAACATACAATAACCAATAACATTATTTAAGAGAAAAATATATAACTACTTACTTAATTTTATAGGATGTTAGATATTGTTACTTTGTTATATAATCAAGACAGTTTGTTTTCATACCAGGGTACATTTGAAATACCAACTATAATACTATTTATTACATAAATATAGGGTATAATACAAGTGCCTTATTTGTGGAAATAGAATAATAAATTGTAAACTTGTTTTCATTTATGTACTCAGAATTACACAATACAATTTAATTTATTTTTAAGTTTTTATTTCTCAACACCATAGCCTAATAGAAGTACGTACCTAGTAAGTTATAAATTTATAGATAAACTAGCGAATCGCCCCTGCTTCACTCTTTGTAACATTTTATACATGAACCTTCCTTGAAAAATTATTATCTAACGATGGTGAAAGCCGTATAAAAATTCATTGCGTAATTTAGAAGATATCGGAAAAAATCACACATACAGAAAAATGTATGAAACAAAATTTTGTTACGCTTTCGAAATTAAAATATAAACATTATTTTATGGTACCTACTCCAATAGTCATGCCCTTATTCCGCCCCAGCTGATGATTGTGAAAATGTTATTTATTTACGGGAAATAATGAATGCAACATCGAAATCTAACATACAAAAATATGTATGAAGGCGACGAGTTAATAGAACAGCTTCTTTTTATATTTATCATCTTTAGTATTCCAACAAATTAAAAAAAAACCAGCGTCAATTAATTATTACAATTAATTCGAGAAATATTTACTTCTGAATTACTGATAACTCTCGCTCATATTAATCCTTACTAACAATATAAACGCGAAAGTATCTCAGTCTTTTTTTATGTCTGTCTGTCTCAATTTCACAACAAAGCTACTGATAAATGGACGAAAATATGCAATACCATGTCGAATGTCATTGGGAGAAAAACGCGTTTGAAAATTTTGAACCAAGTTGCTTTATATGATTTTTTTTTAATGTATTGGGCAAGTTTTTGGCAATTTCAGATTTATGTAAGTTATTTTACTTATTTTCACAAAAAATAAGTATACAAACTGCATATTTCGTATATAATATAACTTAAAACGATTAACATAACACATAAATTGCATGATTAAAAAATGTCTTTTTTAGTAGTTTTGAAGCATAAAATCATACAAATATTAAAGAAAAATGTTCTTCAGCCATTTACAAACACTTCTGCATATATAACTCAGTTTTTTCAATTTTGTGGGTTGACATGGTATTGCTTATTTGCGTCCAAATAATAAATGAAATTTCGTACACAGTTAGTTTAGAGCCTGAGAAAGGATAGAGGCTACTTTTATTGCGAAAAAAGGGTTGAAATGGGGGATGAAAAGTTGTATGGAAATATCGTCATTTTTGGAGCTAGAAGCTTGACATTTATTTTTAGGCTGTTGATTCGATATCAATAAATATGACATTCAAAGTTTGTAAAGGGAAACTGTCAGGGTTTATATTTGAAAACGATATTCACGAGGGGGGCGGGGGTTGCCGCTGGCAGAAGCTAGTTTTAATATATTTTAGAGATTCATCATAGCCAGTGACACAATTTTTATGACTTTAGGTGGTCTATATCAACAACTATTGATTTAATCAAAATCAAATCTGTTTATCATTTTGAAAGACCTATCCAAAGATATCTCAAACGTTGCCATACGTTCAAACTATATAGTTATGTATATTGAAACTAGTGACCGACCGAAATTTCGGTTTCGGCCAAAAAACCTAGTTTCGGCTTTAGTTTCGGTTTCGGCCAAAATATAGCTGAAACTTTCGGCCCCGCCGAAACTCGGTTGTTTGTGAGTTTTCGTACGTTGTTCGGTAAACTTCGCAGCCAACTAGTGACCGCTCGCTGACTCGGGGAAGCTGTCAAGGCCAGTAGGGTCAACAGAAATACAGAAATAAGTATTAGATTGATCTTTAAAATATAGTGAACACAACGTATTACTAGTTAGTTATGTACCTATTATAACTACAAGTTTTTTAAAGTTTACTCCCAATAGTGGGTCCTGTATATTCATAACAAAAAAATGGTTATGACTTTAATGAGTTTTTAGTTTTAATTTTATTTAACTCTATTTTAAACTGTCTATATTATATATAGTGGTGGTCAACGAATTAGAGACATTGGTATATTAAGAGTAACATTTATTTATATTTTCCGTAATTTCAGTTTACATTACACTTCATTATGTTTTTTTAATGTTGATCTGATCTTGATCATTTAAACAATATTTTCTTAGTAGAATTATTAATTATTGGAATGGATTGTAATTAAAAATAATAACAATTAAAATTCAACTTTACTTCTCCTGCGTGCTAATATTAATCTGGACAAGTAATTAGGGACACTTTAGAAAACATTAGAAATAATGAACGCAGAATGTAATGGAAGAGAAAAATCTACATTTATTATCAAAATTCATCTAAAAAGCAAGGTTTTCTATTAAAAATTAACATTAAATGTGATTGCCATTATTAGCTATAGCCATATCGACATCGGCGCGGCATCGACTTGATCAAATAATGACAAGTTTCGTTAGTGCAGTTCTTCCAGGCGTCTTTGGAACTACTATAGAGTTGGTTTAAATTTCCAGTTTGTTGTACCACAAATGTTCCAAAGAATTCATGTCTAGGCTATTGGCAGGCCAATCTAAAATTGCAGCCTTGGTATTTCTGGTTTATTTTTTAAAAATCAAAAATAAAACACTAACTCTTGCTGTCCCTAATTAGATGGTCAGCCAGTAAACGAGCAATGATGCGAGAGATTTCTTTTTAAATAAACTACCATTAAATATTCTTAGCTTCAAAAAAGTACACACCATTGTACAGTATACGTTATAACAAACAGTATCTCATAGAAGTTACTTTCTAAATTATTATCTGTTTCTAATTAGTTGACTACGAATGTATACATGCAAATAAATGTTAAAAAACTTGAAATTCAAATTTCAGTAAAAAAAACGTAATTTTAAATATTTTAAAAAGTTTCGGTTTCGATTTCGGCCGAAACTGAGAGGTCGGCCGAAAGTTCAGTTTCGGTTTCGGTTTCGGCTGAAAAACCAGTTTCGGTCGGACCCTAATTGAAACAGATACATGTATGAACTGATACCCTTAATTTTTATATATTTTAAGATTTCACTACAAAATCGTGTAGCGGTTCATAGAATACACCTAAGTATTTACTAAATTTTGTATAGATAAAGCCTATAGTTTCTGAGTAAAATGACTTTGACAAACGGACGGACATTTCAATAAATTTGTTTTAGAATATCCGTCTTAAATTAGAATAATTTCTTGTAAAATAGTGACTCTATGGAAACAACAGATAATAATTAAATAAAAAAAATAAAACAACTCGTGTAAGTTATAATTTATTACCTTTTATGAAATTTATAAATTTCTAAACACATAACCAAAATAAAATAAAAAAGTGATAATGAATATTTAATACTAAGTAGTACAGTTTATTCACGTTTGCGGCGACGATTTTGTTCTTCCTGCAAAAAGAATTAAGTTTTTTGCATTACTTTTTTTTAGTCATGATGGAGCGGCAGACAATTTTTTTAAGGACATGTCGGAGACGCAGAGTTTTTTTTAGGATCCGATGGTTGAAAAAAACGCGGGAATAGGAGGAAAGGGAACAGATGAGTGCGAGATTGGGGCTCCGGTGCTCACACTCGTCAAAAGAAACGCAACCGTCCTACCTATCGATACTGTTACTTTACGCCGATTTGTATGAACATGACTCTACTTCATTAAGTAGTAATAAGTACTAAGCAGTTTAATGATGTTGTGGTGCAGCTGTAGTGATTCAGCCTTGAGTGCCACAAGTTAAGTGTTTGATTAGAAACAGCTTGGAGTAGATGTTTGTATTTTGTTGTTGACCATGCAGGCATGTGTTCCGGTCTGAGTCATGTGTTTGACCTTGTGTGTTTCTGGACCCCGACACAGGATATCTCTATCCTAATTGAATCTAGCAAACTATTACTTATTGTTTACTATTATATTATTAATAAGAATATAAATATTCATGTTCTTTTACTCATAGCAATAAACAAATACAAAACAATAAGTTTCTGAAATTATTAATACAACTTTATGATTATTTTTACTTTGTTTTACCATTTGTATGTATTCATTATCTATACCCTTGATAACAGTTGTTTTATCTATATATACAAATATTATACAATTTGTATGCAATAATTTATAATTTCATAAGCATACAATCTAGTACTGTTAATACATGATTTAATAATGAATGCTGATGATGCAACAATAATTAACAGTAAGCACTACACACTCAACATATTGCACTAATAACACCATTCTATTAAATGTTACATGCATATAAATGAATATATCCTACACTAGCATTTGCCCAAAGCTTTACCCTTATGAATTATTGGTTCCCCATACAAATTTACATCCCCTATTTCACCTCCTTAAAGTTTTGATTTCGCAACAAGTAGTAACCTATACACTTCTTCAGAGTCCCATATCTACACAGAAATTGGTTCAGCAGCTTAGATATGAAAATCAAATTATATAATATTCATTCAGATTTTTAAGAGTATATAGTACATCTTATATGATTTCAGTCAGTTGCATAATAGTAGAATGTAAGTAATAAATTGTACTCACTTTCTGCGTCAGAATGATGAGAAGTCTCCTCAGCATTCCAATGAAATCAATGAACAGCTCCAGAGCATGTTGCACAAAGTCCTTGTTACCCATTCTACGTTTCTCAATTATAAGTTGAGTATCAAACAGCACAAAACCACACATCAACATTAATCCCAGGTAAAGGTGAGCCTAAAATAAAAAGCAAAAAAGAAATTAGTAACTACAATTTATAAAACCATAATTTTTTTATAATTATCAAAATACTTACTTGGTAAAGTAATTTAGACTGCATGAAAACATTGAATAAGGTCATGGCGAATAATGACGTGCCTAAAGTCATGAGTGTGCCACCCAAAAACAGCCAGCTTCCTCGTTCTGCCAGCATAGCGGCAACGGAGAAACACACAAACACTACTGTTGTGCCCAGTAGTGCTGTTACAATAATGGATGGGTCTACAAAGCTCACATAATCCAAGACAGGACCCAAACTCATTCCTACAAAATATTTACATACATGGTTACAAATTACAGTCACATTTATTTGAACTTGAAAGAATTTATACAGAATATATAATTTCATAATATTTATATAGTTACCAGAAGTTAAACCGAATCCTAAGAGATAGCCAAGCCTCAGCGTTGTGTTCTTTCCATTATCTGGAGTAGCAATCAACATCAACATAAGACCTGCACCAACTATTGCCGAGAGCAGACCTGCCTGGAATCCAGTGAACATATCAATGCACACTCCAGCCGAGGCTGCTCCGCATGTCATCATAAGTGTTCCATAAACATTCTTCAGATGTTGTCGAACCGGAGGTTCTCTAGAAAGGAAAAAATAATTTTACTATTTGATTCCATTTAGATAATTTATGTAAAAGAGAATAGTGAGGAAATTACTGATTAAATGGACGCAAATAAGCAATACCATGTGAACCCACACAAATGTCATTTCGAGAAAAACGCGTTTGAACATTTTGAACAACTTGCTTTATATGAATTTTTTTAATGTTTTGGTCAAGTTTTTGGCAATTTCAGATTTATGTAAGTTATTTTACTTATTTTCACAAAAAATAAGTATACAAACTGCATATTTCGTATATAATATAACCCAAAACGTTTAACATAATACATAAATTGCATGATTAATAAATTGCTTTTTTGGAAGGTTTAAAGCTTAAAACTAGTGACCGACCGAAATTTCGGTTTCGGTTTCGGCCAAAAAATCTAGTTTCGGCTTTAGTTTCGGTTTCGGCGAAAATATAGCCGAAACTTTCGGCCTCGCCGAAACTTAAGTGTTTGTGAGTTTCCGTGCGTTGTTCGGTAAACTTCGCAGCCAACTCGTGTCCGCTCGCTGACGCGGCCAAAAAATCTTCAGAAATATATTGTATTAGATTGATCTTTTAAATATTGTGAACACAAGGTATTACTAGTTAGTTATGTACCTAGTATATCTAACTACAAGTTGTTTCTTTTTTAAGTTTACTCCCAATAGTAAGTCCTGTATATTCATGACAAAAAAATGGTTATGACTTAAATGAATTTTTAGTTTTTATTTTATTTAACTCTATTTAACTGTCTATATTATATACAGTGTTGGTCAACTAATTAGGGATATTGGTATAAGAAGAGTTACATTTATTTATATTTTCCACAATTTCAGTTTACTTTAATTATTAAATTTTGGAATGGATTGTAATTAAAAATTACAACAATTAAAATTCAACTTTACTTCTTCCTTCGGTGCTAATATAACTCTGGACAAGTAAATAGGGACACTTAAGAAAACATTACAAATAATGAACGCAGAATGTAATAAGAAGAACGCAGAAGAGAAAAATGTACATTTATTATTACATTCATCTAAAAAGCAGTTTTCTATAAAATATCAACATTAAATGTGATATCCATTATTAGCTATAGCCATATCGACATCGGCGCAGCATCGACTCGATCAAATAATGACAAGTTTCATTAGTGAAGTTCTTCCAGGCATCTTTGGAAACTACTATAGAGTTGGTTTAAATTTCCAGTTTGTTGTACCACAAATGTTCCAAAGAATTCATTTCTAGGCTATTGGCAGGCCAATCTAAAAGTGATAGTAGTTCACCAGTTAGAAATCATTTAATAAACAGTGAAGTATACTTTGGATCGTTTTTGTGTTTAAGCGCCCATGTAACTTCGCCACTAAGTTCTAATCCAAATATTTCTCTTTTAATAATTACAGAGCCCACAAAGGGAATGTTTTATAAAGCTATTAAATTAGCTAAATTTCTTTCTAGGTACACAGTTTCAGTAGTTTTATAGGTTTGAAAATATTGCACAGTGTTGAAAACCGTACTTTAGGAGCAAATCAAATGATAAGCTATTTTACAGTATGGCTATTTACGTTGAGATAAAATAGTTTTCGCTTGGTCGTTTCACAACTTAAATAAGTGACCCATGTTTAATAAATACTACCATACCACCCACAAGTAATAAATTGTGACATTAATTTTAGAAATCAAATTTATAAACTAAAGAATGACGCCAAGTAAAAATACAAAGGCTTGGCTTTGTATTTTAAGTTTATTTTTTAAAAATCGAAAATAAAACACGACTTCTTGCTGCCCTTAATTAGATAGTCAGCCAGTAAATGAGCATTTTCGTTAGAGATTTATTTTTAAATAACCCACCATAACATATTCTTAGCATCGAAAAAGTAAACAACATTGAACAGTATACCTTATAACAAACAGTATCTCATAAAATTAAACTTTTAAAATATTTAACCAAATTATTTTCTGTTCTTAATTACTTGACTACGAATGTATACATGCAAATAAATGTTAAAAAACTTGAAATTCAAATTTCAGTAAAAAACCGTAATTTTAAATATTTTTTAAAAAGTTTCGGTTTCGGCCGAAACTGAGAGGGAGGCCGAAAGTGCGTTTTCGGTTTCGGCTGAAAAACCAGTTTCGGTCGGACGCTACTTAAAACCCTACAAATATTAAAGAAAAATGTTCTTCAGCCATTTACCAACACTTCTGCATATATAACTCAATTTATTCAATTTTGTGGGTTGACATGGTATTGCTTATTTGCGTCCACATAACAAACGTAAAAATGCTTAGTCATTTCCTTTTATACTTGAAACTTTACTATGATATAAAACAAAACACAGGAAAAGACGAATAATAAGTAAGGTAAATTAATTAAAAGAATTAATTAAAAATCTTAGTTCTAGCTAAATTTGAACTGTACAAATTGTATGACGCGCAAATTTTCTAGAATTATCGTATAGATGATGAAACTAGTATCAGCTAGGATGGTTTTTATTGCCTTTTATATTCTTATAAAACGTTTTTAACGTACGCTCTGTTCAATCTAGATAATAACTAATAAGAAAATCAACAAAATATAATACTTACAGACGATTTTGAAAGCTATTGATAAATGTTTGAAGATTTGGAGTCATGTTGTTGATTTTCAATAAATAAATAAATAGACAAGAGTATTCGGCACTAAGATGAATCTAGGTAAATGAAAAAGCGTCTAGCTTTGCAAGAAACACAATTTACAGAGAAAACACAGTAATTATTAATATCGTATGATGCAATCAATTTAGAAATGGATGACAATTAATACAACGCACAGCAGCACAGAGCACAATTGACGATATAACGTTTTACGTTTTATTACTCTTCACGACGTTCTTACGGTATGTAAATAAAATGGACATCGGACTTCGTTTTAATACGATTATAATATCGATTCAATAGTGAAATCGAACTGCATAATTTTTCTCGCATCACATGACCTCTTAATAAATTACGATATTCAATTTACTTAAATACAATATTATCATATCTTATGAGATAATTAAACTACAAAAAAATAGTCCAAACTGGAAATAACTTTATTCGGTTTAAAGAAAAGTGGAATGTTGAAACGTGGTTGAAACGTACGAATAAAATTATTCAGAATTTAAAATAACTTTAGAAATTATAATATAAAGTAAAAATAAAATCAGCGATATAAAGATTTGTTGCTAACATTTAAAAATGCGTAATTAGAAAAAAAAGTGATTTTAGATCAATTCCGAATAGTATTTTGATATCGATTATCGAAATAGTTTAGCCAATAGTAAACTAACACGAGATTCGAGATCTAAAGTCACTATAAGAACCACAGATTTCGATACGATTTGGATTCACATTATTATATTTTATTTGTTTATGTATTACTCTTTATTTTATTGTTTTATAATTAACACACTCTTATCTTGTAATCATCATTATAATTTTGTTTTTCAGAATTTTTCTTTATTTTTAGCATTGGCATTTAAGTTGAAAGCCTTTTCACAATACATATATGTCATTAAAAAAAATATAACCTCTAATCAAGATCATGCTTCGCATGTCTTCTCAATATCAGTTCTCAATCTGTCAGTCACCAGATGTCAAAACTAAAAACACATGATAATTTTTATAATTCATGATTAGATTAACGATTGTATTGAATTGCAAAAAAGCATGGTGAATTTTTACTTTGGATATATATTTACAACTTATTAGAACTTAACAAAAATGGGTAAAAAAACAAAAGTAGGGAAACAGCGTAAAGATAAATATTATCAACTAGCAAAAGAAACAGGTTAGTAATTTTGTGAATGGCTTTTAAGCACAGTTGATTAAATTATTAACACAATGTTTATCTTTTCCAGGCTACCGCTCTCGTGCTGCGTTTAAGCTCATTCAATTAAATCGAAAATTTGGTTTTCTTCAAAAATCACGAGTATGTATAGATTTATGTGCAGCTCCCGGTGGATGGATGCAGGTGGCACATCAAAATATGCCTGTGTCAAGTATAGTTATAGGTGTAGATTTATTTCCCATTAAGCAAGTGCCTGGCTGCATTAGTCTTACGGAAGATATAACAACAGAAAAATGCAAGACTGCAATTAAGAAGGAAATAAAAACGTGGAAAGCAGATGTTGTTCTTCATGATGGTGCACCCAATGTTGGTCTGAATTGGATACATGATGCCTATCAACAGGCTAGTCTCACGTTGAGTGCTATGAAACTGGCATCACACTTTTTGAGAAGTGGTGGGTGGTTTGTTACAAAAGTTTTCCGATCTAAAGATTACCACGCATTATTGTGGGTGCTGAAACAATTTTTTAAAAAGGTCCATGCTACAAAGCCCCAAGCCTCTCGTAATGAGTCTTCGGAAATCTTTGTTGTATGTCAAGGATACATTGCTCCTGATTCTATTGATCCAAAATTATTGGATCCAAAATATGTGTTTGAAGATTTGGAAATAATAAAAAAGCAACAAAACAACTTATTACATCCTGAGAAACAGAAGAAACCTAAAGCAGAGGGTTACAAGGAAAATGACTATACAACTTACCAGAGTGTTTCAGTGTCTGAACTTTTGGAAAAAGAAGACCCTATTGATTCACTTCAAGGTTGTTCAGAGGTAAAGTAAGAGGTTGATGTTCTATGGTATAAAAAAATTGTTTTGTAGTAGGTATAAAGTATACATTCAATAATTATATTGTCTCTATGTCTAATCTTTATCAATCTAATTGGCTATGGACAGATTGTGTGGATTAAATGTAAAAATATTTTTCAAAATTTTTGAATAATTAATTAAGTTTTTTTTTATTTCATTGAGATACAAATTTTTAATTATTATCTTATTTCTAGATAATAATAGATGATCATGATGTGGCAAGCCATCCTAGAACTACAAGTGAAATTAAGGAATGTTGCAAAGATATTAAAGTTCTTGGAAGGAAGGATGTCAAAGCAATTTTAAGTTGGCTGAAGCATATCAAGGGATGGAAAGCTTCACAAACTTCCACAGAAGTAATTATGTTTCAATTATATAATTCTACTTTTATATTAAATATTATGAAATGTTTGGTTTATTTTTTTTCCATTTGTTGTTTTGTAGGCTACAGAAACAAAAGATGCAGAAAAAGCTGAGGAAGACAATCAAAGTGATGAAAAAGATGAAGTTGAAGCTGAAATAGAGGAACTGCAGGTTGTATTACCTTTTTTTTTTTCAAATAAATGGAAAAGGATTGAAATATAAGACATAGTTGTTTTATTGTTTAAAAGTCTGTAGCTTACTTCAACTGCCTTAGGCATAAAAATATGAAAATACCATTTAATATACTAAAAAAAAAATTGTGCATTGACAACTCATCCTCTATATATCTAAGTAAATTAAGCATAAAAAATTATATAGTCTTGTTATAAAAATAATTTTATTTTATACATTTAAGGGGGAAGAAAAAAGACAACTTAAACGGAAACGAAAACAGTTAAATAAGCAAAGACAAAAATTAGCAGAAAAAATGAATCTGAAGATGGTGTTGAAGGGCGATGATGGGCCTATTATGGAAAGCCGTGATATGTTTACTCTTTCAGATATCAAGGACAGTGCGGTAAGGTTTTTTTAATGTATTATAAATTAATAGACATGACAATATTAATAGATAAAATGTCAATATACTTCCTGTAAATGATGGGCTCTTTGTATAGTGTTAATACAAATAAATTACACACATTACAAAATTAATACAATTTTTCAGCTTACATTTTGGTTTTTTATATTAAATATTGGTTTGAAAACAAAGATATGACAACCGCATGGTAACTGGTTACTATAGCCAATCTGAACAATGAAAGAATCCTTTAGATCCTTGTGACACCATAGTGTCTTTTCAAATGACTTTGTAATTTTGATCCTTTATACAATTTCTTTTTTAAATATATAAAATGTGAATGCAGATAAATGTTTATATTTCTTTTCTCTTTTCTTTAAAGCAATTAAAAATGATTGTCGATCAACAACCTGATATAGTACTAGATGAAAAAGGTGACTCTGATGATGAATTAAAAATGAAACCTAAATATGTGAAATATGACGTTGAGTCATCAAAATTAGATTCTTCTGGTCTTTTCTATAAAGATTCAGACAGTGAACTGGAAATGGAGTCTGATTCAGACAACGAGGAAGAAAAAGAATCATTAGGTAAAGTAACAAGAACAAACTCTTAAAACACAATTTATGAAATAGACTAGCTTTTGCCCACAGTTAATGACAAATTTTTAATGCAATATAGAAATAACTGGCTCTCCATAAAAACTTTCATCCCTTTCTAGTTTTGTTTTTGTTAAAAAAGTAGTATATAGCCATCTCTAAGGTCCTATCTACATCTATATATACAAAATTCATCATAATTGGTTTAGCGGCTTGGGTTTTGAAAGTGTCACAAGCCGAATCATTCTGCATTTAATGAGTAGTAGAGTTTGCTGTTTCCAACATTAATGAAGCCTAATGAACAAGGAATAAACATGTCCAATTAAATTTTTGGTTCAATTTAAGTTTTTTCTGATTTTTGGGAGCCTGAAATTAGTGATCGATTTTTCCTTTTTATATAAAAAAATTAATTATCATATGGCTTAGAGTTTTAATCTAATGCTGAAAATTATAATATCTATAACTATATAATATGTATATCAATAATAAAATCGGAATAAGACAAAAATAGGTTTCATAAAACACTGTGATCTGGTATTGTTGTTTTTATTCTTAAATACAATACTTAAATCGCACCCACCGTGCGAGAAATATTAAATATAACTAAAAGCAAGTTTTGGCATAGTTAAAGCTTACTAGAGACCAATAAACTCCTTCTCCATAGTTAAAATTTATATTATTGGCTTCAAATAGATTACAAATTTATATATACTTATAAATTAAATCAAATAAAACAACAACTGTTTACATTCAAACTGCAAATGTCATACATATGTTTATCATTTGATGCAATTCAATAACTCCTCTATAAAACCAAAACTATGATAATTGAATAAAACTATAAATAAAACTATGAAGGAATATGTAAATATAATGGTAAATATGGTTACCATAAGGCAAATTGTAAGTAAATGACTCTCCATTAATTAAAATTATACAAATATGGTTCCAAAAACAATTTATTTAAGTAAGTAGATTTCGTACTTGGTACTGTGCAGATCAGATCTTTTCTGCTTTTTTGTGTTATTTGATAAGGTGTTGGTGCATAAGGAGAACCACCTCTATGATTTTCTGTGAACAATTGTCTAACGCTCAAAACTTTGCAATCTTTATACAATTGCGTGGTTGGGTAACATATATGTAAATAGATTGAGCTTGTTATAAAAGCTCGCTGTGAAATTTGAAGTCCTTTTAAGCTAGTTTTTGATGCACCATCCCAACAATCAATATGATCTAAGAGACTGGCATAAGGCATAATTCTTCTTATCGAGTGGTTAATGGCCAACCTAGTGTCAGAGTTGTTCAGATCGCCCATAGGCCTCTGACTTGACTTATCGACTGCTGTCAAATAGTCATCAGCCGGGACTGACTTTTACGTGCCCTCCGAAGCTCGGAGACGCTCGGTTGAAATACCACTATGCGATCACCCATCTAGAGACTGACGATGCCTAAAGTTGCTTAACCTACCGATCGTTTACCGATTAGTGAGTGCACTCCACTATGAATGTCTCCTAATAGGTACAATAAACCTTATAATAATTAGGCATAATAAACCTTACGGACAATAAATGGGTAAGCCTCAACTCTCGAAGCTTCTGGGAGAGAAAAATGTAAATCAATTTATGTACTCTTGCAGTGACATTGTGGTGAATTTAAGGTTTATTAGTTTAAAGTGTCAAAATTATTGCACGCTAAAACAAAAATGTTATTTCCTTTACAGCTTTTTCTGATTCGGATAATGAGTCTAAAAAAATAGACAATCTGACAAAACTGAATACATTAAGAAACAGCAAAATTAAGACTACACCATCAATTCCTAAGAATAACCCCTTGCTGACTGACCTGGACAACACAGACCCTGTGTCTAAGAGATCCATGAAAGCAGAACTTTGGTTTCAAAAAGATAGTTTTAAGGATATTGATGAAGAGGATGATGAAGGTGTTGACTTAGATAAATTGGCAGAGTCCTACAGAGAAAAAGGTAAAATTACATTGTGACTATGTTGCTATCGACATGAATGGCCTGGCTTTACTCATACCAGCCCCTAGTGCCAATATCACGCAGAATATTAATGTGTAGTAACTGTGTTCGTAGTGCGTCAGTGGGACCCTCTTTTTAAGCCTCCGCTATACGTCTGTCCGTCGGTCAGCGGGCTGTATCTCACGAACCGTAATAGGTAGTTGTTGCCACTACAACAATAAAGAGTACCCCTTTATTGTCATCCCCACCTCATTTCGGGGTCAGTTGAACTCTGAGCATATAGGTCTTTACAAGCTTTTATTGTTTGAGTAGGGTTTACGTGATATGAGATTCAATTATAGTATTAAAACATAATTCTAATACATAGGAAAGAAAGTTAAAGATGACTCGGAACAAAATACAAAAAATGCAGGCACTAAAAGAAAACAAGATGATGTTGAAAGCTCTGATGATGACTCCTCCGATAGTGACTATGATGTGGAAAATAATGCTACTCCAGCTTCAGGAAAAACTGGTGCGAAAAGCAATAAAAAAGATGGTTTTGAGGTTGTTTCCCAAGATCCTGGTTCGTATTTCTTGTTAAAAGTTTATAATGCTAATAAAATAAAAAAATTAAGAAACCCTCGACAAAAAAAATATTCGCCATTTTGTAGTATCAACCACTTTGGGTTTGAAATTTATCATAGTGTATTCTACTTGTCTTGCCCTTTCCTTAGATACTCAAATTTAGGGAGTTTTTAAAAAAATATGTAATCCGTCATCTTGTGGTGGCATCCATCTTGGACCAATTTTCACCAAGGGAAGAAGAAAGGGAAAGAAGAAGAAGCTAAGAACACTAACGACTAATTGACCTTTCCAACAAAAAAAAAAACAAAATCAAAATCGGTTCATGACAGACCGGGTGCTACAATGCCACAGACAGACACACATACAGAAACGTCAAACTTATAACACGCCGTCGTTTTTGCGTCGGGGGTTAAAAATTGAAATAAAGTTTCTAATAGGTTTTGGACATTCTGATAACTCTTTTTAATTTTAGAATTAAAGAGATTGAAGAAAACACTAAAAATGGACGCTGAAACCCTAGCCTTAGGAACAATGATAGCTACATCAAAGAAATTTAAACGCGATCTCATTGATGACGCCTGGAATCGATATGCGTTTAATGATAAGAATCTACCGGATTGGTTTGTCGAAGATGAAAAGAAACACATGAAGAGTGATGTAGTCGTGCCCGAGGTAAGAAATCATTGGAAAATCGAGATTATTTAATTTTGTTTGATTCAAACGTGGTAAGTAAATCATCTTGTTTTAAGTGTAATAGTTTTAAAACGGTTTTTCTTATCTTGTAAATTTAAAATTATTAACTTAAACGGTATAACGTGATTATTAATCTTATTGCAGGAGTAAAATATTTAAAATCTTGTTCGTTAATAAATTTGTAATGTTTTCCAGAAATATACTGAAGAATATAAGAATAGGTTGCAAGATATAAATGCAAGACCAATAAAGAAAGTGATTGAAGCCAAGGCTAGGAAGAAGAAGCGTATGATTAAAAAGATGGAGCGCGCGAAGAAGAAGGTCGAGGCTGTCATGGAAAATGCGGACATGTCGGAGAGAGAGAAATCACAACAAATAAGACAGCTGTACAAGAAAGCTCAGACCGATGGCAAAAAGAAGGTCACATATGTAGTCGCCAAGAAGCATACTACTGCTAAGCGGATGAAGCGGCCTTCTGGGGTGAAGGGTCAGTACAGGGTAGTCGATCCACGTATGAAAAAAGATTTACGAGCGCAGAAGGCCAAGGAAAAAACTAAAGGCCGCGGTAAGAAAGGCAAGGCGAATAAGTCGAGGCCTCCTAAGCAGAAAGCCAAGAAGGCTAAATAATTTTTAAACCTTATGTTAAGAATATTTGTATGTTTAACGTAATAAATATATATATTAATAATAATTTTTTTTAATGATAGTATTAGACAAAATGGATGCCAACAAAACCCTTGTGACCTGGTAAAATATTGAGCGTAGGCGAAGCTTGACATTACCCAAGCTTTATTTTTATTAAAAGTTCAGGGTCGGTGATATTTGAGTCCTCGTGCGTCACTCGCGCCTAACAGCTAGAGTTCAGGGACAGACAGACCATAAATGATATCATTCGCTGCTCGACCTTGGTGTTTTATTCTGATTCGTTTCAACGACGTTGTCTGCCTACTAAGTAATTTGTATTAATACAGACTTGGACGATTTTGTTAAATATTCGAACAATTTTACAGAACATCTTTTTACGTAAAATTCTTTTTGTATGTCTACTCTTGTTTTGAAGAACATGTTATTTTATGAATTAACAAGTAATTTCATCACAATTACAATAATTGAAATCGATGACGTACGTTTATCGTTACGGAAATAGCCCGAGAGCATCAGAAATTTAGAACGTTGGTGTGAGTGATAAATGTTGGGGGTATGGGTGGGGGTGGTGTTAGGCGGACCGAGGCGGTTGGCGCTATATCGAGCGAACGATCACGGCCAAGGCCGCAGCGCCGTCATCGCCCCGACCCGAGCTGTGCGCCGTCACCCGTAGAAGCAATACCTGCAACCAATATATTTTCTGTCCGTTATATTTACGTAATATTATTTCTCTGTGATGATAGGTATGAGTATCTACTTCTATTAAAGTTTGTTTTTTCTTAAAAATGTAATAATATATTATAGAACGTTCCTAGGTACCTATTGATATGAATTTATTTCTATCACATATCTCATATTTTATACCATAGGTACATAATTATATTTATAATTTTGTAATTAAGTAAGGGACGTAATGTGCGTAGAAGTAAATTATGGTAAGGGACATAGGTAACCTGTAAAGTTTTTTTCTTTTATTTTATAAGTAATGAAAAATAATAATATAAATTTATAAACGCTGTAAATATAAAAATAATGAAAAAGACACATTAACCAAAGATAGTGGTTAAACAAATTTTCTATTTATTGTCCAATTTATTTATTAGGTACGTACCTATTTGTGTCTTGAAATTCAATAAATATGAGTCATGGCAAGAACGGCTATGTGTAGGTCGTTAGGTAGGCATGTCGGTTAGTGACGTCCACGAGCAGGTAGGTGCAGGGTGCGGGGGTGACCTCGCCCTTGCAAGGTCACGGGAACTATTCCACACGAGCGCCACGATACGCCTCCCTATTCAGTACTCTTCCAGGCCATTCTGTGCCAAAAGCGTATAATTTTAAACCTATTATTGCCTAGTATTTTACCATTAAATGCGTTACTGGCTCGTTTTTTTATGTTATCCTAATGTAAAAATATATTACTTATTGTATTTATTCTCTGTGCTTTTTGCAGAAGGTCAACCAAGCAAAGTGGAAGCAGGTCGTTACAATTTTATAAATTTTCTAAATAAGTACATAATTTATTATATACAACAACGTATTTATTTATTTAATTTATTAATTTGCGTAGATAAACCAGCATAATATTTAAATTTTAAAATGATTATTAAAATCTTGTATTTGCCGGCTGCTTAAATATAAATAACCATTAATGATATTTTACTAAGAGTTGTCTTTTTTTGCTTTATATTGGTTACTACCACGATACAGATTATGATATTAAAGATAGAAAAGACGCAATACATAATATTATCTACTTATTATTAACTAGCGGCCCGCTCCGGCTTCACACGGGTATAAAATATATAGCCTATGTCATTCACTGAAAAAATTATTAAAATCGATCCAGTAGTTTTGATTTATTCATTACTGCCCGTGGCCCACACGCTTTAAATGTACTTATTTACGACGTCACATAGAAACCTCAAAAAAAAAATTTTTTTTTCTACACTATTTATTGGATGTTATTATACATATAAACCTTCCTCTTCAATCAATCTATCTATTAAAAAAACGCATCAAAATCCGTTGCGTAGTTTTAAAGATTTAAGCATACAAAGAGACAGAGAAAACTTTGTTTTATAATATGTAGTGATATGGTACTTATTTGAACATAAATATATATGTACAATCTAACGCAGATAGCAATAGGTATTGTAAATTTTATTTATTCTAAAGGTATTCTTAATTTTAGCTGCCCATTTTATTTTTTTGTGCAATAGCATTAAATGAAATCATGTCTGTTTGTATAATCTTCTATATAATTATATAAAAGGCTTTCTCCTGAATGACTGACGGATCAACGCTCAGCCTAAACCGCTAATCGTAGAGACCTGAAACTTGGAAGGTTTGTTCTTTGTATGACGTAGGCATCCGATAAGAAAGGATTTTCCGAAATTCAACTTCTATGGGGTTGAAAAAGGGGGTCAAAGAATTTTTGCGAATTTGGCGAACGATTGTGTTTTAACATTTTATGAAATTTCTCAACAGAAGAGTTATAATTAAGGTTATATTACAAAGTTTATATTACAATCGTTATTCACGCGGGCGAAGCCGCTGCCAGAAGCTCGTAAGTAATTATTATTAGGCTCCATAATTTAATAAAATATGTTAGAATGATAATCTGGTTACCCTATAGTGATTCATTCATAAGAAACGGGTTATTGCACGTTTAAATGATTCATTAGGATTATTACCCTTAAAATGTAAATAATAATGTAAACATTAGTGTTGTGGTCACAAGTATAGCATTTTTATACAGTAGTATTTACAAAACGAATTTACGTATTGTTCTTTGTTTGCTGTACTAACAATAATATTTTCAAAATACACAAGTTACATAGCTTTTTGCAAATCATTATAAATAAGTACATGATATATATATATATATATATATATATATATATATATATATATATATAACAGTATAATGATGCGATTTTAATAATTATTATTATAAACGATATTTTCATATGCTTAAGAAATAGAGATGGACCCACTATGCTCTTGGCCAACATGTCGACTAGACTAGTAATTGCTCAAATGACCAATTTATTTATTAATCGGTCGACTAGTCAGCCATGCGAAAAACATATTTTTACTGGAAATTAAATATAAACATATAATGTATAGAAAACGAACTTTTTATACATGGGTAACATCGGTATATTCACCAATTCGCAAGGGAGCAATGATCTCCGATAATTGTGAGATAGATCATTATCAAGCTTTTGATGTACTATTGACATTAGTGTCAAACGCTTTTTGTCAAACAATTTTTTTATTATATACCTGTTTTTATTTCACTCTTTGTCGGTGAGGACGAAATCCTCTGTTTCGCAAATCGTGGCGCTATAATTAGATAGAATGCTATTTATAGCGCCACCTCATTTCCCGATGACGTCCTAAGCCATGGTTTGACCTTGCAGGAGGCACCCTAAGAACGAAGTCAACTGTGAGCTGCCGAGAAGGCTGTCCCTTTATCACGGCCGGGTCTCAGTACTCGGTCTCCTCGCTGGGAAAAGCTATGAAAGTCAACAACGAACGCACAAAAAAATGACTGTTCACTTTTAATGTCAGAGAGAGAACACCGTACATTGCCTTAAATGGAGGGTAGAAAGAGGGTGTGAGGGTATGAGTTTGGGCTCCGAGTTCACATCGATGTTCAGTGAGGGGGTAGTATCATAGTCGAGCCGATACATACTATGAATACCTCGTTTGTTTAAGAAAATACTTCCTTTGAGCCCCCTTCACTACTTTTGAAAACCCTTCGGGTAAAAGGCCAGTAATTTAGACCGCTATCGATTAATATGTATTTTGATTTTGATTATTCGAGAATTATTAAAATTTTACTTTTCAAAAGTCTTCTCACTTCTTATTTCTAAAAGTTGCATTTCGCGTGAAAGTAAGAGCACCGGAGGCACAATTCCCGACCCCCTCTTTTCTCTGTCCCTTTTCCATCCTGTCCCTCCTGTCGCTTGCGTTGGCGACGGACATTTGTGTTATTTCAAGTATCAGAAGCTGTAACAGGTTGCGATGACTTCTTACCATCAGATGAACCGTATATCTGTTTGCCTACTCCAATGACATAAAAAGGTAGAGAGTTAAAATTTTTAGTATCTTTATTTTCATTACAACTACAACAATAAATATTTAAAAAAAAGAAAAACAGGGTCCTTTATTTTTTGACGTTTTTTGCTGCATCTCATGAAGAAGACACAATATAAATCGTAAAGGAATTAAATGAAATAAATCAATAAGATTGACAATAATTGGGTATGACATTACAATAGCTTGAATGTACAAAAACCACAGGATATGATAGATAACGATTTTTTATATCGTTACACGTCGTACTCGTAGCTAATTTGTATGTATTTTTGCTGCCCTAATGAAAATTATAACATTATAGTTTATTTATGAAATTCATCAGCAATCCACCATGCATTAATAATTCCTTATTAATCTAGCTTCTACTTTCTCATTTATAACTACAGATAACTTTTTATGTTAAAATAAACATATTTCATTCATAACAATTAAAAACTTACATAATTATATAGCCTATATTGTTACTTAGGAATGGTCTTTTTTCTCATCGTAAAATATTTAGAAACGCTCTATTTTGGAGATTGCTCTCTGCTATTAACAAAGTAACAAATCAATTTCAGAATAATACCAATAAATAACAATTTTAATTTAAAATTATTAAAAATATTTTTAACAAACGTTGATAACAAATAAACGTCTTTGTTGCATCTATGTTAAATTTATTTTGAAGCTTAAAAAAAAATATTTATACTTAAAATTATTTTCGACCTTTACTGTCGAGTAAAGAGACCGAGATGTATTGTACTTTTGAGGTTGGGTAATTACACAAATCTCGAAGACAGATGGCCGCCCCCGCCCAATAAAGCTCGATAGTTTAGTGAGCGAGGAGCGGTGAGCGACCACATTCATGGTCGGAGCGTTGCGGAAACACGAACGATCAGTGAGCAAGCTGCGTTAAACAAAGCCGCGGTCTCATCTCACTGACAGTTAGACGCAGGTGAACGACGATCAACCTCTCACCGAACGGTCGTTAGCCGAAATGAATTCGTAACTCGTAGCGCCGAATGCGACGTTATTTTTGTTACGTTGTTACGAATACCTTCCAGACATTTTACGAGCAAATTCAACAATAAAACTTGTGACGAATTACTGACGTGTACCTTCATTGGCCTTTCACCACTTTATAAATGTTTCGATACATTTAAATATATTGATAGAGGTCATTTTATAAAGGCCACAGTTACTTATGTGAGGAAAATTTCTGGCAAACAGTTTATTCTTATTTTTCTTTTCTTTGTTTATATTTAGAAAAGTAAATGTTTAAAATAAATATTCACGCATATATTTTTAATAAATCCCCTTTTACCCTTCGAATAGTGGTCGAATAAACGCAATTGATTTCCTATTTTATACGAAACGGGAAATCCGAAAATGTAAAGAAATAATAATTATTGTTTAGTAATTATTAATATGCGACGAATTTTTACTACTTTTTTTAATAGGAAAGTTTCGCCTTTTAAATGTATATGTACTATGTAGGTACTACTTAAATATAATATATATGTTTTTAGCTCTTTAGCTTTTTAGCTATGGACAGGAACAAGCGTACATGATGATACACCACCACCTATTATAGACTTAGAAACTTTAATAACAATAGCAGTATTTATTTATTACAAATAATACAAAGTAGTATCTAAAATAAAACTTAGTCAAATTTTTATAAAACTGACTCTACAACACGAAAAATGTACCTAGTTAAAATCGTTTTTCTAAGTCCAAATTTTAGTAAACCTTTCCTTTATATCTCGAAATTCTAATTAAATTGAAAAATCATTAACTCGAAATTTTTAACATTTCCTTTAACATTCGAGTTATGGAGATTCCAGTGAAACATAAATCAATAAATAATGTTCCGTAAGAAGCATCTACATCGAATTTCAATGAAATTCGATCTTGTATGTGTTTTTTTCGGGATAAATTGTCCTATGCGCTAATCCAGGTAACAATCTATATGTGTGGCAAATTTCATCTCAATACTTTTAACCGTTTTTTCGTGATTGACTAAGAGACATCCAAACATCCGCATTTATATATTATTAGAATATTAGGATAGTAAATAATCGTATAAAATAAACTATGTGAAAATATAACTTTTTACTTAACTTTTGTCAATTTATTTTTCATTTTGTAACTGTTGGATATTTACAGAAGTCATACGAGGACAACGCTATTAGTAAAGCTTTTTGATTTTCCCTTTGTCTTAGCATAGAATCTAATATTATGTCTCTTTTAATTTATAATTGATGAAACGCATATAATTTCTTGAATTAAATTAATTCCATTGTTAAGTTTATATTTATTTTTATCCCAAAAAGTTGTGGCAAATATGTCTACGATAAGCCGTATTAAAAACAGTTATAGTAACCTATGTTCACAGTTAAACTAGCGGCATTATCGTGTGAGGCAACTAAGGGTAGGAAAGGAGAAAAAATTAAGAAAATTCTAAGTGAAAGAGAGGGATGGGTAATCACACTTACTGAACAAAACACAATTTTCGAATAATGTACCTATGAGTGTTAGTCAGGGTAGTATTTGTCCGATTGAGCCGGCCTATTCATACCGAAAACTGCAAGGATTTACTACTACATTTCAAGAAAATATACTATAATGGACTAATCTTGTTTCTAACTGGAACTATAGACTACTAACAGCCATCGTCGGTGGTCGTTGACGTACACACGATATTTGCGATAGTAATGTTACTATCATGCTTATAAATTCCGAATTCCGGAACCTTGTTTACGTTTCACATGCGAGTATAGGTTCGTAATAGTAAATGGTTGATGAATGTAAAATTATAAAAAGCTTATTTTGTTAAGGATATATAAATATTACTTCATATTTAATAAATACTTAGCCTTAATTATTTTATTTTTGTGTTTTATTAAAAAGAATAATGAGTAAGTTAAAGAGGCATGCCATGCGAGTTGTGTATTGTGTAGTAAGTTCGACGACCGACCGTGACAACCTGCTGTTTGTTGGTAAGAAACCCACATACATAGGCGATTATTGTTTTTTCAATGAAATTGTTGCAATTCACGTGCCTATTACACGTATATTGAGGACATTGACACGCATACCACTGTACGTTCTGTGTTGTAATCGAAATTTCAAGAAACTTTAAAACGAGACATTAGATACGAAAGCTTATCACACCTTATAAGACAACAAAATAATTATACTAGCAATCAAAATTTGCTGATTATTTTGCAACATTAATTTTTATTCTTCAAGAATTAAGGAATAAAAGAAACAATCATATTCAAAGTTACGAAAACAAAGAGATCCTGTGGCAGCCCTGTAAAATTTGACATGCATGAATGCAGAAAAGATGTTTGTAAACATCGGAAAGGTGCTAGTTGTTGCAGTTGGGCACATTGCAAGTAAAGTGGGCTGTCCGTGTGTATAATGCGGGCGCGAACCACAGGCCGCGGGCGGTCGTCGACCGAGGCCCTTGACTCGCGCGGGTTCAGCGACACCGCCTGACACCGTCGCGCCTCGCCGGCCGTGGCGCACACCGCACCACGCGGCACCACGCACTCCAGCCGCATGGACTCGGTTCTACTGCACCTTACGCTCACAGCTTGTGTCGTTCATTGCCCACGTCCATTACACACCTGTTACATTTCAGAGATAAACCTAATTTGAATTTATTAACGGCTGCCGTGTAAGAAAAGTAATACTATTATATAGCAATATAGTAATGTTATCAGTTTGGTACATTAGATATTTTGGGTAGTAAGCTTTTTCTGAATTAACGTTTTTTGATTAAACTTTATCAGGCGTTGAAAATTGGTGACCAGTAAGTATACCAATGTTCTAGATTTCTTATTTCAATATTTATTAATTGACCTTAATGTCTTTTACCACGTGACACTTAACATAATTTTATGTGGGGATCGAACAAGGTATCTCCAAGAGAACTAGTCTTAGATAAATTTGTCAAATTTTATATGTATACTTGCTGGGCCCGTCAGATGTTGTCCTGGGGCCTGCATAGCGGCACGCCCTACTATGTCCAATTGTTAATCTAAACCATTCTCGAATCGTCGTAAAAATCGTTCCACTGAAACACGCACAAATATATCATCATAATCGGTGCTGCCGCTTAGAAGTTCAGTCACAAACACAGGGACAGAAGAATAAGCAATAAAATAAAATAAAAATCTTAAGATATATAATTCAGTTTTCTTATTAGCATCCATATATTAGATAAAGTATATTTTAATCAAAAAGTTTTAAGTTCTTAATTTGACCGAGTCTTTCGAACGTATGTCACGAAGTACAACAAAGTAAAAATGCCACGCCAGCCACCCAGCTTTGTCTTGGAAAAAATTCAAAGACATGTACTAACTCTACGAATACGCTAAGTGGATTAGGCTACTAATCATTTTCCTAAGCCGGTCTTGAGTCCGTAAAATCCCTTTTAGTTTTTTTAAAAGAATATTAGCATTGCTTTTTCAAAGCATTACTAATATATCTATTGCCTCTCCAAATAGGCTCGAAGCTTGCGGTAGGAGTGGGGATGATAATAGCCCAAGGTTTTAGTTATAATTTAAAATAATATTTAACATTTCAATTATATGGATCAATCTGAGTAACCAAATGAATAGAAAGTGACTCGTACTTTTATGTATAATTACATTAAACATTATGGTAGAGGAGCCCACGATGCTAAATGGGGATTTACTCGAGCGTTGTAGAGACCTATTGGGATGCAAAGCTTAGATGATAAGAAGAAAAAATGTTATATGATATATACCTTTACATCGGTGGGGGAAGCGGCTATAGATTTTTAAATATGTAATAAAAAAACTGTTGCATGGACATCCTCGAGCGCGTCAGATATTGATAGCATCAATGCCCTACGTATTTTTAATAATGTACGTATGTTAATCTGATCGTTTGCATGATGCGGGTGGTTGTATTTAAGGGTTGAAAATGAAAAAAAAAATTAATCGAGCGCGTCAGATTTTCTAAGGGAGTGTTAAGTGCACCAAAAAAGCTCTCATTCACTAATCTGACGATTTCGATGGGACGCAAACTGGCGGTCATTTTCATAATGTGCAAAAAAATTCGCCATTTTGAAATACTCAAGCGCGTCAGATTAAGATATATGTGGTTCATTTTTATGTTCTAAACATACTGTCTCATAATCTGACGATTATCTAGAGGGCTGATCTGACAAAAAAATTAGAAAAACGGTTCACCTTAAAGGCCATCCCTGCAACTTCCCGCTAATTCCATTCCTGGGCGCTTAAAATTGTACTTATGATATTTTTGAGCTCAAAATATAATTTATGTGATATTTTGAGCTCCCTGAGTTCAAAGAACTAATATTAAAATTTTTAATTTTTCTTAGCGGGAAGTCAAAAAATTTTTTTCTATTCTTTTAAATCATTAAACTTAATTAATTGAAAAGATCAGGAAATAGCATGCAATTAAATAAGTGTATGCTTTTTAGTAGAATAAATGTATTTATAAAAAAATACTTAAAAAAAGCTTAAAATAGTTTAATATTTTATATTTATTTGATTAATTAATCATCATCTTCATCCGAGGCATTATCTCGAAATAAATGTTAACACACTTGACAAAACTAATTTATATTTTAATTAATTTTTTAATAATTTATTATTAAAGAGCTAAAACAACCGTGAGCGAGTGTACTAAACCCTGCCCCCTTCATACCGCATACGGTTGAGACCCAAAAACGTGTTACTGCGCAGGGTTCAAGTTACATTTAACAGACTATACCACGTGTCTTTATGATCAGCTGTGATGGCGTCATGGCAGCAGAAACCAGAGTGGGGACGGAGTGAGAGAGTAATAGATAGAGAAAGAGTGAGAGAGGAATAGAAACGCGGAGAAGGAAATGTAGGCATCACGCAACTGCACGCATTTAACTTTATCGACGAATTTTTGTGATTTCGGCTTGCGGAAATCGTCAGATTATATATTTTTCATTATTCTTGAATTATTTCCTTCAAAATAAAAAAATTTAGCTACGCTCGAGAATGTCGAGATGACGTTTTTTTACAACTTTTGCCCTCCCTTTTTTACGTCACTCTCAAATTGTCAGATTAGTGGAATATACACTTTTAGGATGTAATTAACTCACCCTACCTTAATCTGACGCGCTCGAGAATTTCTGATGGTCAATTTTTTTACTAATCTGATCCTGTATCCTTTACGGGCGGCCTTATATATGGGCCTCATGTTTTGTGGAGGTACTTAACCGGGTACAAGGTATCCCCTGTATATTAATCTGACGCGCTTTAGTAAATCCCGAAATCCCCGCTTGGGCTCCCCTACTATTACGTAAGCTTGTGTTTAGGAAGTCTTAAAATTTTTTACATTTAAGATTTCCTTAAGAAAATTAAATTGAGTAAGATGTTTTAAAAGTCACGTTAAATTAGCACAACAGCCTCCAGTGGGCTTGGTATAACTTCTCTCAATAACAAAATTTGTACGTAAGCGTACTAGAAAAAATGAAGCAATCTTTAATGTAGCACATTTATATTGATGATTTCTTTATAAAAATTATATGTATTACATTTTATAACACTTAAATGTACTTGCAAGCAATAATCACGATATAAACTAAATCAACATAATTATAGCTCAGCCTTATCATAAAAGTGATCTTAAAGACAATCCCACTTTTATACAGAATAAAAAATAAGTAAAGCTAAAGTTTAATCTATACTTTAGATTTTAGATTAATAACACCTTTATAGTGAGAACATATAATACACATAACACAAAAATATATGCCATGTTGGCAATAAAAATAATTGTGACATCGTTTATTATTTTTAATTTCAAATCATGCCATAGATAGGTATAGTATAGTTTACAAGTTATTTTAAAGACCTAAGCTTACATCGTCGCTTTCAACTCTGTGGTAGTGATTACTTTGTTAAAAAATTCAGTCGAGCCATAATGACAGTAATTGGGCCACCGATTTATATGTGTTTAATTTGCAATCCAATTCATTTTATCGAAGAATAGTTTTGGGGAATATTGTGAAACAGAGAACATCATAACCCTATTCCATGTCTATAAAATACACGCAACTGTGAAGCAGTTCATAAATGATCATGGGACTAGAGTCCTAAGAAAATCTATAATTGTAAACAAATATAATTAAACGAGTACGAGTTAGTAATAGTAGTAAGGATTAATTGTTTATTGGAATAGCTTATTCTATAATTATAACAATGAGTTATTTACAATTGACGTTTATTTTATTTAAATATGTTTAATCAAGAATTCAATAATAAAATAGTTATAACGGAATTACCATAGCCATCTGTTGATGTGTCAGGGATTGGCGAAGGCCTCTCCTGTTTTTAGTATCAGCTTCATCTACAACGGTGGCCCAATCCAGGATTCCAGATTTTTATAGTTATATATAATTATGTTATTTAAATAACAGTTGAGATTCCTTTCTATTTCGGCTCTATGACTTCATACCAGATTTATATGAGACATTCATAGCTGTTTGCCTCCGTATGCGGTAAACGATCAAAGAGTTAAGCAACTGTAGGCGTGGTCAGTCAATAGATGGGTGACCACATAGTGGTATTTCAAATAAGCGTCTCCGTCCTTCGAAGGGCAAAATTCAGACCCAGCTGCTATCAACTTGTTAATAGTCGATAAGTCAGATAAGGGCGACCTGAACAATTCTGACACTAGGTTGGCCACTAATCACACGAGAAGAAGAATAAGATGACTCTACAAAACCAAAATATTTTTCAATTTTTAATATTGAATACGTCAAATTTCGCTGTCTCATATGTATTTATATTGAAAGAAAGAGAAATTTGCTTTAATAGTGTTGAAAGTTGTTTTCTATAGATAAAGTTCTTGTGAAATTTCTACCGCGTACAATCCTAAACTATATAATACGACCTAGATCTCGCAAACCTTTCCATACCTTTTCAAATGAAAGTTTGTTACTAAAGACTTTTAGTACAAAGGAACTTATTTTAGAGCCAAAAAAGTTGAACTAAACTTGTACATTGTAAAGTCATTAAAACTTTTTTATTAAATGTGTAATATGTACAAAAACAATGTATCAAGTAAATTAAATCTTATTTAGCTTAAGTACGTATATGATTTTATTAAGTTATAATTAATCCTCCTGTAGTACATTTCGCGACCATAAATTGGTCAGTTGTATAGCTTTTTAATATTTTTCATTCCAGGAACTATGTATAAGTTGAGTACCTACTTTGTAACTTAAATCATGCTATCAATAATTTCGGACTAAAGGCTTTAAGGCTCGTAAAGAAGTTACGGTATTACGCCAGGAGCTTGAGAAGTTGCAGTGCGAATGCGACATCGTGTGAACGTGCAGCGCGGCATTCGGCTGTCGGCGCTCGCGCAGCAGAGCAGTGAAAGTGGGTTGAGTGCGGCGCCATTACTTTCAGTTTCTCTTGCGCGCACGCTTCATCGTGGACTCGTTACAATAAACATTGCATCCCGTCGATTTCTCGCTCCGCTAAATTTCACCTTTTCCACTCTATTATACGTGCGCGGGTTGACCTGCTCGCTATCTCGCGGACGGTCCGTAGAAAGTAGATAGCTTTTTAAGTGTTTAGCTTCTGTTTTTTTATTAAATTAAAATCCACTTCAAGCCTTTCATCCCAAATACTTTGTTGTTAAAACTATGTCAATACATAGAAAATGATAAACGAAAACTAGATTAAAATGATCATTATCGCTTTATTTAGGTAATGTAAAAGGCATTTTTTTAAGCGCAAATCAAATCAGAAACTATGTTATTAGCTTGATTTAATTTACACATCTATTATAAGCACTTGAAGTCTTCTCTTTTCAATGTCATTTGAATATCGGCACAAATATAAACATATTTATCAAATGTGTGGTTAAAATACAATATTTAATAAAATAACCCTAATAGAATCCTAGTATTTAATTAATTTTAAAAAGTTTGTCTCGTCGTAAATTTCGAATTACTTTAGAATCATTTTCTTCTTTCTAATAATCATGTTTATAAAAATACAACGGCAAATTGTATTTTATATTTAATTATTTATACATTTAATGCATATCCGCGATGCTGGGTCCTAAATATGCTAAATATGTATAGATCGTAATCATCTTGTCAGAAATGAAGAAGACATACCATACTATCTCACATGTGTTAACGTCGAAAAAGCCATTAGAAAACTCCTGTGTTATAAAAGTGCGTGATTAGCGTGCCGGTGAAGAGTGGCCTAGAAAGTTCAAACTTTCGTTGCTAACGCCCGCCTTCATTATTCTTTACTTTGGTGCTCATTTTAATCCGGTTCACATTTTAAGTGACACCATACATTTGGACATTTTCCACTTAATTATTTGACATTTATGTTAAATAAAGTTTTTGGGGTAAAATATTTTGCCATTAAGAAAAATAATGAATATTGTTTTGTTTTTGAATATGTGACTGTTTAGAGATTTTTACGACTTAATATTTAAAAGAAATCGATTAAGTAAGGGAGAATTATGATCCTTAATATAAAGGAATAAAATTCTATTTGTAATATAAAATTATATTTGTAATATCTTTAATTTTAGACATATTTTTACATCAAATTAAGTAATTAATTAATAGAACCAATCCCTTTTATATATAAATTATAGACTATATTTGGTTTTAGAGCAAAATGCAACTGGTAACAGCAGTTCAAGATTTTACCAACATGTATATTGCTCTATAATTTAAACTAAGCTGGCAAAGTTCAGAGATACCTGACAAAAAAGGTCCAGTAATTATTTGGATAGAAAAACTGTACATGTAAAAAGTAGAGGCCAAGTACACCATACGAAAGAATGATAAGTAGAAGCAGGAACACGATGGAGAAGAAGAAAATAATCTTTTTTAAAATAACTATTTCAAAAAGAAGCGTACGTCTTATATGATAGTAATAATATGTCATGTCATGTTCACTCGCACAACAGAGGTGTAATCAGGTATTGCTAATTGAAATGAGAAGTAAAAAAGGTGAGGGAAGAGAAATAATTTGACTTTCCCAGATCTCACTCATCGAAGCTAATGCAAGAGAGGGCTGGATGAAAAGCGCAGGTTTCAAATCATTTATTAAAACACAAGCTCTTAATGCGTATGCGGACAGAAACCAAAAAAAATGTATTTGAAATTGAATACGACGAAAGACCGAGAGGGTCAATCAGGGTTAACTGAGTGGAGTCAGTACTTTAATCGTAGAGCTATTGATACATATCCAAATATTCCTGAGTTGAGGAATATCATATACTACTAACAAATAATATCATTAGCTAATTCTAAGAACTGGAGCTGAAATAATTATAATTATAAAATTGTACTAAATATTACTGATAACAAATTACAAATTATAAATGTTACAAAAATTGTGGAGCGAAAAATAATGCTTATATTATATCATATTATCAATTTAAATGCCAGCATTATGGAATTATGGATACGTTAAAGTGTGGCACATGTCCAACGCGTTGCATCCGAAAAGAAATTAATGAAAATGAAAGTATGGCCTACTTTGGCCCTCGCCCGCGCGTCTCTCCTCTCGCTTTCTCTCGTTTTATTATTTATTTATTTTATGATAAAAAGCTATCACACAAAGATATATTTCAAAATATTTTTATAAATTTAATTTAACAGTTGAACAATGAGTTAAAATTAAGCTAGTAATTGTTTTAAAAGTATTTTTGCTTTTAAAAAATATTTTAAAATATTGCAGTGAAAGTAGTCTGACTATATATATACTTTCAATTTTATTTATATTATTTATAAAACGGCATCATTTTTTTTTTAATTTTGAAGCATTGATTGTATTTATTTAACTACAAATTTCATACAATGAGAGATTAAATATTTTTGGTTTAGATTTATATAATGTGACCTACTTTAATAATAACTAGCCGGTAGCTGTAGCACATTTATTTATAATTCCTTCAATTATTATAATGTGGTTGCGACCCCTTTCTTTACAATTTATCAATTCGATTTTATTTGTGCCAAACAGTTTATTGTGCTGCATAAAATGAAAAACATGGGTTTGACATTAACAGTTTAAATTTAAACAGTATAATAAACTATAAAAATATAATTAATTGTATTTATACAACAAAAGGTCTTTTTAACGGCCCCCATTATATCCTGTGTCGGGGGACAATGACAAATACATCCAGACCGGAAAATATGCTTGCATGGTCTATACAAACATATTATGTTCCGAGCGGGAATCGAACCCACGACGTGTGGCGTATAAGGCAGGTTCGCTACCGCTCCGCCACAACGTCGTCGTATATAACATTACTACAACTACAACTATACATAAATATGTACTTTCTGCACTCCTACACCCAATCTTTAAGTATGGCAAATCTCACAGTCCTACGCGCCTGAAATATGCATAAAAGTATTTATATATTTATGCCTAAAAGTATTATATATATGTATCGAAGTATTCTCTCCACGTATTCATATTATATAGGAAATAATAGCAGACCCGGTAACGCGTAACAACAAAGGACTTATTGAACTGAATCAAAATACAGTTGCAGTTTGAAAGTAAGCAGCCTATTTTTTATTTACTATATTTATAACAAAAGTAACTTAAATATTACACTTACACTTACTTTCTCCACTATTTCTCCATATAAACTTTAAGTATGCAGTTCAGAGTCCTGTGCACTGTCACCTTTTTCTTAGTAAGTATTTATTTCTTATCTTAGTATCTCAGTATTTTTTAACTCCAGTACATATAGTATGACAATTAAAGGAGTAAGCAGGTTATGGATGTTATATATGTAGCTTCTAGATAAATATGCTATCTAAAACGGAGAAAGTAGCAAAGACGTAACCAAAATTCGACGACGTAAACAATTTATGAGAAAAAGAAAACTCCTCAAGAAGCCTTAAAGGTTTTAGGCCTTATACGGGAGGTGATGGAGGCCATGGCTTATTTTCCACCCACAGAGTTGGAATTAAAATTAAATTTGCAAATGCTCATAGCATGTTTTTATCACCTTTTTACCTGAACGTGATTTGTATAACTGAAATTACTTGTAAGTGTATCTTTATCATGTTACATTTTAAACAAACTTTAATTTAAATTTAGCGAAATTGTATCATTATTTTATTGTTCAATTTTTTTTGGTTTTAATCTGTGTGAAAATGTGATTGTGATGATCTATATAATATGTCACAGGAGATAGATTAGTTTTGGTGTTTCTTCGGAGGTTGAAGTCAGTTATCGATGAAAATTCAATTATAAACCGATAATTCGCAATTAACCTGCATACTCAGATGGGATTAAATCTCTAGCGAAATGGAATAACAATTGCTGTCTGTGTACCGTCTGTCAATTTGTATTAAGATTAATGTCTTATTTTAAGATTGCAATGCATAATATAAGTCATATCTTTGGTTCGGTCTCTTATGTATCTAATTTTTTTTGGGATCCGTTTAATAATTTTGTTAAAATTCTTTTTTTTTTGTGTTTAAATAATCAAATAACCTACCACCTGCACACATATCTGTGCTCTTGGTTTTAACAACTTGGTTTCCAATGAGTGTTTTAACAATAAAATTTCGCTTTAAATAATAAACATAAGCTTTGTCTATGTCGACATGACTATGCCCTCAAATGGAATGAACCGTATTATTTCCCGTTTTCAACAATGTATACCTTCAGAAAAGGCGTGGGGAGATACTGAACGAGGTCAACAACCTCAAACACGTTGCGTGACACGATTCAAATATGATGTATGGTTTGCAACGGTTCTTCTTTTCAAAACAAAAATAATATAAATATACACTATTTTGGATAACATTACATTCATTAAAATTTCATTGTTAATAATTGATAAACAGCGCAACAATTTACAGTCAAAAATTGAGAAAATTAAATGATAGGTGCAAAATGAGTAGTATAGGAGGGTTAGCGGACTGCACATTGCACAAGGGTAAGAGGTAGTATGTGAGAGACGCGGTAGCGGGTGAGTGGTGAACTACGCTAGAGACATGCGCGTGCGACTAGTGAGGAGCGGCTAGAGATAGCCGCAGGTCAGCGACCGAAGCGAGGTCGTCGTCCGCTGACGTAACGTTACGCGAATTCCGACCGCCCTTACCGCGCTTGCACCTCGCACCGACCTAATTCCTTCGAAGCCACTTCGTTTGTGCATCGCTAATTATAAAACGTCGCTGCACCGACCGAATAGTTCTATTTCTAATTAAATTCTGTCATTCGTGAGCTAAAAATACGATGAACAAATTTAATTAAGAGATCTCTCTTAGGTAGCCTACATAAAAGTCATTGATCCATTGCATACGAGTTGTATTTACACTAAAAATCGTAACATAAACACTATAAGAAATAACATGTAATTCATTATAAAGAATATTTAACTGAAATCAGTTAAATATTCTTTAACATAATGAATGCGTACAGTGACCGCAATGTTAATTGTTTGCTATATTGATTGACGCAAGTATATCCCGTAAGTTCCATTGTGTGGCGGATGGACTCGGACCAATACCGGTGACCGCAACATTACCTTCACCGTTTATAAACACACTGCATACATAACTTAAGTTATTGTTAGATGATAAGGAAAATGTTCTGATCATTCTATGATTGTTGTCTAAAGTAAGTTTAAGTAGAAATGGTATAAGGTGAAAAATTTTATGTCAAATAGTTGTTATGCTCTACAATTTTCAAATCTTCGTAGTCAATATTATCTCTACCGGACCAAATTCATTTTATTCGGCAAGTTATATAAGAAGATTTCAAAAAAAAAAAAGTATGTGTATATATGTATGTATATGTATATAATGAAAAGATTTTTTAATACTACGATTATGCTAACCTTATCTGATTGTACTTTCAAATTATAAAATTAAAGCGTTTATTTATAATTTTAGTAATAGTGACAGGTGTAGGCAATTTGTAAGCTTCGCGTTTAGAATACGCAACCTTATTAGACGATGGAATGTAAGAGGCGCTAAACAAATTAATGTGAAAAATGATTGATTACAGAACAGTTACTTCATTTATATTATAAAGTATATCTGGGTCTATTAAAGTATAATCATGATAAAATTGTACATATTATGTTATATGGGTCACACTTTAAAAAATATACAAGTTTAATACAATATATTGTTTTCAAAACAAGCTGTTATAGTAAGAAATAAATAATTCATTATATATTTTAAGTCATTTTGTTAACAGTAATAGTTACTAAACAATACAAAGAATATGTATTCGTATTTTCTACAGTTCATGCAACTTCCTTGACATAGTAAACAATTGTGTAGTATCTGTGTAGTTCGTAAGACGTAAGCCACAAATAAACATGTGTTTACTAATTGTGGTGAGTGACTCCTCTTTTAGTTTTATTGTTGTGTTGTTTTGTTTTCACTTTTTATATGAGCGTTAGAAAAACATTTTTTTTGTGATAATTATTCTTTCATCTAGCAGTTACATTATAAAGAACCGGCGAGACGGGTACCTCAAAGGTACGTACCATCGTAGAAATAAAAATATCAAGTTTCTTGTATGGGGCATCCTCCTTCTATTTTTAGGCCATAGAAACACACAATCTAGGAAAATTTCAACAATTTAACTCTTACTTTTTATGAAATACAACAAAAAAGTAAAAATATCAATTTCCTTGCATGGGTATCCTTATTTTTAAATTGTATTTTATTTTTAGTATTAATTGTTGTAGAGGCAGCAGAAGTACACATTCTGTGAAAATTTCAACCTTCTACCTATATCTTTTTTGGATGTTCGTTTGACACAGCCTGCTGACAGACGGAAGGACAGCGGAAGCTTAGTTATAGGGTTCCGTTAACACCCTTTGGCTACGGAACCCTAAATTAAGGCATTAAATATACATTAATATAGTTAATCAGTGCATCGCACTGAATAATACGTTTGAATCTTCATATAATTTGTATCTATGGCCTTAACCTATTCAAAATACTTATGCATTCTGTTTAATGTTTGTATTTGAGATGAGTTAAGAATTTGAAAATTGTTAAACTAACATAATCACTAGTTATGGCTTCATTGAGAAGCTTAATATAAAACATATAACACATTTAAATGAGTGAATCAGAACGAAGATTTATTCTTCTAATTTAGTTATGATTCAGTTAAAGTGTATCGCAGTGTCAAATATTCTACAGCAGTAGTGCTTAGGTATTACTGTGTTCCGGCTTGAAGGGCACTGTAGGCTAGTGAAATTACTGGGCAAAGGAGATTACTGGAGAAAGGGGGGAACCAATATCTCGAGGTTGGCAACGTTAAAGTGGCAACTACTAATGGTACTGCAAGCGCTCATAGGCCCCGGAAACCACTTACCATCAGGTGAGCCGTATGCTTGTTTCCCAACTTATAACATAAAAAAAGTCTTTCAATACTGAGCTCAATAGAAAACAAAACTTCCCTACATCATATACGAACATAATAATGCAGGCAGCAGGCAAGCAGGTACTATGCCTACCGTAATCAGCATATAGCACGCGTAATGTTTACGTGGTGAAATAATTGTACTGGCTAAAGGCTACAAACAATCTCATAATATAGACAACACGTGGATACTTACTAACTCAAGCAACCTAATATATTAAAATAGCTCATTTAATGTAAAATTTTATTTACACTTTTTCTTTTGGCGCTTTAAACAGTTTACCAAATTACATCGCAATCAATAAATAGCTTAGGAATGCAAAAGTCAAACCCATCAGTCAGGCACACATTAAAATTAATGTTTAACAAAAATACACCAGTGCTTAATTAATTTTGCATTGAAAGATTAATTATTATTCCTTTCGAACTACTTCTTAATATTTATAAGTTATTTAAATACCTTTGATAATGTAACATAATCTATTATCCTAATAATTGACTTCTAACACTAACAGGCGTTCGAGAATTTCATAGCCGATTACGAAGATATACTCGTAACAAACGTTTCAACGTAAACATTCTATCCTACAAACAATTATACATTATTGAAATATGACCTTGTTAGTTTCTGCGTGTCAGACGGTTGACGTCAGTGCAACAACACATATTATTATTGCCTCGGAAAAAAACCGTGTCGGTCATGCAATGTCATCCCCTTCCTGTGGGGACGCGACGCCCTCAGCGTACGGCGTCAGAAAACAATTCAATGGTCGCGGAAAGGTTTTTATTCGAGTCGTATAGTTATGTAACGTCGGCAACGTTTTTACAATAAACACGAGAGTTGCAAATATCTTATGACTTGCGTTTCTTGTTTTGGCTGTTTTTGTTTCTATTATTTATTTATGAATTTTGATATTTTTAGGCGTTTAAATATAGATCGTTTTGAACATAATAATATAATTAATATTTCATATGGTGATCATATAATAATTTGTTCGTTGTTTAATTATTAAACTCTATTTCTTAATTTTTTCTTAGAAAATATCACTAATGATATTCCATTTAGATGTCCAGTTCAATTTATGCACATTAAATGGAAAATCGATGCGGAACCATGTCTTCGCTTTTATCGTATCCATTGCGACCATGTCACCTTAACTAATCCAAAATTAAATAGCGATTTTTTTGACAGATGTTTTTCAATAGTAACAAGGAAGCCATCAAGTAGTCATAAAATGATGCTGAAAAATTACAAAAGACATAAAGTAACTTGAGCCAATTATATGTTAAAACGTTTACTTTATGCTCAAAAATCCTCTTTATTACTTATAGTCAAGGTTATTACGATTATCTCCCAGCTAGTAGCTGTCAATATTTGAATAATATACATAAGTGGTCTTCATATCAATGATGGCATAAAAACAAATTAGTTTCATATAATAACTTTCTCAAAGCCTTGACATTTTACACGTCAACAAATCTGAATAAGAAATTTGTTTCTATATTTTATATGAATTGACAGTAAACATTTTTAAATAGACTTTTTAAATAGACTATGACTTTATTGCGATATAACTTTACCATAATATACCATCAATAGTGTGTTTCATTTAGGTAAATAGGCAGGGCCTACTTTATAATGTTATATAATACCGAGGTAAGAATAGCGTATTTGATTTTATAGGACTTAGGCACTGCTTATCTGCCCATTATGCACTGCAGGCCGCTTCAGTACCACATTTATATTATAGCGCAATATTAGTCATATAATATGCGTATACATATGCAACAGGTAATATAACATACTCCAAGACGTGTTGTTTTATGTGGCACATTAGTCGTGTAGCACTTTCTTCGAAGACGACGACGATGTGACGGCGGCCTCCACCTCCAGTAGCCGATGGCACGTGGTCGAGCGCTTTTTATCCTAAACAACTTTACAATGATATTGTATTAGGTTTATGGTAATTCACAGCAAAAATCAGTACTTAATATACCTGTTTCTGTATAAAACTTAAAGAAATGAATGAAAATTTACTGTGTTTATTTTATCAAATCAGTAAATAATTTAAGTAGAGAAATTGTCATAAATGCAACCGGACTTTTGATTGCATTCTAGTACTTTAAATAACAGGTTTATGAGAGTGCTACTTTTTATTAAAATATTTAAAAATCTTGTTGTAAAAGTTGAACAAGATAATTTGAAAGAGTGAAATTTCAATCACTTTTAGATTAACAACTCCTAAAGATAAAAATAATAATCGAAAAAATAAAAGTGTTTATTGCATTATATACTTGCAACGCATTCAATCCGAAGATCCGGTAAATATTGTGTTCTTACACATACGTTATTGATATAGTACGTTCCTTATCATTGTAATTTTATGCAAAAGTAGTATACACGTCAAATCGGTAAGCTATAAATGCATTGCAAATCCACGTGTAAGTTTATTGCAGCGCGCGTATGGTGAAGGACGTCGGTGAGAACGTGCGAGGGGGGTGAGGTATAATGGAGAAATGCGCGGTTGCTGCGTCAGGGCTCGTTATCAGCGGATGCGTGTTATCGCAAGGTTGCGTCCACGTGCTGCTGACCAGCGTTAACCATCAGCGTCGACCTTCATTTCGATTTTAAACGTGAAAAATTGTATTGGTTTATGGTGTTTTTATTTCACAAAACAAATATTAGAACTCGATAATAGAAAATGTTTAAATACGATTACGCAAGGAAAATGAAATACAGGAAAAATTTGATTATAACTGATTTTTTAAAATTTTTTCATTTCATGGTAGTTAAACGGTCACCGCAACCTATAAATGCTTTCGAAACTTGAAGTATCACATGGTGTTGCTAACCCAAGGAACTGGAGGGCAGGAATGAGAAGGGAAAAAGGAAGGGCACAGAGGGTGTGGAGACTGGGCCTCGGGCGCTATGCTCGTCGCATGAAACTAAACAGTAGGTACTGTTATTTATCGGCGATTTGCTGTGTAGTACTTCGTTGGTCGAGCCGGCTATTTGAGATGAGGAGCATGGCTATACTTTTATTTTACTCCAGGTAGAACATGAATTAATTATTAAAATTTCTAGTCACTTTCAATGATAAGAATCAATGTTTAATTTCAACACCTATTTTAATATCTACTTATGATCGAATATTAATCCAAGTAGAGTATTTAGATGTCCTGATTATCGATTCCCTACTGTAATTATGATATCCCATTTGTAGTTTATTACTTTTAAATTTAGATTTGAAATACGTAATTTAGTTTTCAGAAGCTCGGACTTTATAAAATCACTGTGCGTCGTCCACCAGACACCTGATTGGTAATTATTTTTATATATTATCGTACAGTAAAGAACAGTATTGTTACTTTCAATGATAAATTGATAAACTAAATAATATAATATTTGACGACGTTGTGGCGCAGCGAACCTGCCTTACACGCCACAGGTCGCGGGTTTGATTCCCGCTCGGAGCATAATATGTCTGTATTGACCATGCAGGCATTTTTTCTGATCTGGGTGTATTTATCCTTGTCCTTGTATGTGTTTCCTGCCCCCGACACAGGATATCATTAACCTAATGGGGCCCGTTGAGTATGCAGCGTTTATTTATTATTTATAATTTACTTATAAATAAATAAAGTACAAAAAAAAAATCCAGCCAAATGCGTGTCTGACATAAAGGGTTCCGTACCACATAGAATAAAAATATCAAGTTTATACGGGAGATTTTACAATTTTTTGTAGCAGAAGAACTGCGTTGCGAGACTTGGGATTTTTACATTTCATGTTTTAGATTCGATATCATATCTTTTGGTAAGTCAGCATACTTCTTTTTAAATTTTTTGTTACCTCTAAAGGCTAAATGCTAACTAAATTGACAATTTCAAGTTTGTAAGACTACTAGAAATATCTTAATTTTTTTTTTCGAAAGGTTTTGTTTTTTTATGTCCGACTTTTTCCGTTTGTAGGCTAAAAATCCTAACTCAAAATTTGTAGTTTGTGAGATTGCTAACTTAGAATTGTGATGATCGTAAAATTAAAGAATTTTGACCATACTATAAGGTGTACGGATTATTGGCTTTTTTGGCAATATAGTTGTAATGAGGTAAGATAATAATATCGTTTAATGAGTTTTCTTGATTACTAAAAAATCAAACATCTTGCTTCGTTTACAACTAAGTTACAAAAGGTTTTTGTCTTTTTTTTGCAATTTTGTATTTTTTCCTTCCTTTATAGGTTACAAGCTAACTAAATTCAAAATTTGAAGTTAATCTATGAATGAGTGACAAAATCAAAGAACTCTGACTATCGATCATTTCTAAACAATTAGTATAATTATTAGCTATATTTGCAATATTGCTAGTTTTAGTGAGTTCCCTTGATCATCAAAAATTGCAACTTCTTGCTTGCTTTATCCACAACAAAGTTACAAGAGAATCGAAAGTGCCTCGAGTCGCTTCGAGAAAAGATGTGACGTGAAACGGCTGTGCTCTTTGCTTGACTTGGCAGGTGCACTGCCGCGCCCCTGATTTATATTTTTTTTAATCTAATTTTAGCCAATTTTAATTTAAAATTACAGATATTTCTAGTAAATTTCGCAGAATATCTATATAGTCAAAAAGAAAGAATTTGCCAAAATAAAGTATAAATTTATTTAAGTACCTACCTAAATAAAATAAAAAACACCAACTTAATGTGTATAACGTATGAATGTGGTTTAGGTCAAATACGATTTATCGATAGTTTCCTGTTACGACTTCATTTAATTTTCCCAATTTATTTATGATTTCAACCACTCTGTTATAAATATAACAAAAGGTTACTGAAAGGTCATTTGCAACTATTCATAGTGTGAAACATCGTCAACAAATAAATTGCAAATGTATCTATCAATTGTGGGACCACTTAAGGTATCATGGAGTTGGTGAGTTGGCTTCTCAACTGTAATGACCTATTACAATAGCAGATATAGTTACGGAGCGGAGCATAGGTGTCGTCGCGCACAAAGCCGCGAGGGCGCTGTCGGCTGGCGCGGTCGTCTCAAGATCAAGGTCGCGCGGCAGACGCACGGCAAGGTCACCTGTTCCCTCCGCCCCGCCGCCCCGCACCGCGTACCTCTACCCCCTCCCGCGCGCCTTTACAGCGCGCAAATATTTGCGACCGTCTGACCGTCCTCCACGACCGATATGTCGAGGTCAGACCGCCAAATGGACCTTGGGTTAATATCGTTCGACTTCTCCAGAATGAAAGACGAACGATTTTTATCGGTCATTTCAACAATGCATACTTCAACTCGTTATTTGATTCGCAGATGACGAAGATCCAACTACCGTGACCATTATATCAAACGATGCGGCACTGCCGTCTGCCTGGTTTACTTTCTTACTTATTATGTAGGTTACGGATTGTACTATACAAGGCTACTTAAGTAATTTCTTTTTATTAACATACGAATACATAGCAATTTTAAAAATTCCATTGACTATTTACGGAGCGAAGCATATAATGATGTAATAATCAACATTAGAAACAGTGTAAATATTATTTTAAAAATGACACTTATATATCAAACTTTTTAAACCTAACCTAACCTAACCTGTTTAATTTATAATTGAGTCAGTGCGCCCGCGGCTCCGCTCGGGTGGTGTATCGATTTTTTTTTATTGTACGGAGCTCTAATTCTAAAATTAAAGTACCAGATCAGCTATTTGCCCGTGAAAGTACCGTTAAAATCGGGACGTTTCAGAGATTATCCGGAACAAACAGACAGGCAAGACAACAGACAAACACTTTTAAAATTGCAATTTCTATGTAAGTACCGAGCATAAAGTATTACTTATATAGAATATTCATATGCATTTAGTGAAAAGCTGTTAATTTGAAATTACAAACAGATACTACAATTACTTATAACATTAGATTTCTCCGGGTCGAATTTCAGACTTAATGACTCCTTAATGTAATAAGGGGATACTGATAGTGTATGTTACAAAATTTATGCTCAAGGATTAGAGAAAACATTCTAATGTCATTTAATTCGTCGCTTATTTCTTGTAAATATCTGTAAGTGATAAGTATACCTATTTCAATTAAATTCAGATTACAAACGAGCTCATTTCTGTCTTATTAAGCTCAACTTTACAGACACATTTTCCTCGAGAATATATAGGTGGCCAATAGTTTTTAAGATAATAAGTGATTCACATAACTATACTGGTATAAGGTCGGTTTCAGAACAGTTTTAGTTTAAAACCAGCGTTATAGGGGCGTATAAGCTCGCGCATATATGGACGCAAATAAGCAATACCATGTCAACCCACACGAATCCCATTTCGGGAAAAACGCGTTTGAAAATTTTGAACAACTTGCTTTATATGAATTTGTTTTTATGTATTATGTCAAGTTTTTGGCAATTTCAGATTTATGTAAGTTATTTTACTTATTTTCACAAAAAATAAGTATACAAATTGCATATTTCGTATATAATATAACCCAAAACGTTTAACATAATACATAAATTGCATGATTAAAAATGGCTTTTTAGAAGTTTTAAAGCTTAAAACCCGACAAATATTAAAGAAAAATGTTCTTCAGCAATTTATCAACACTTCTGTTGAATGTGAATGAAAATGTGAATGAAGCGCGCGTGTTAGAGCGTAGCCGAAAAGCAAAACGCCAGTTCGTAATCGCCCTAACTACTTTATATTAGGAATCAGGAAACAGTTTATGTAAAATTAACAATCATTATCTAAAGCTTATGGACACAGACTAGGTTGAACAGTGTGTGACACTTCCGCACTGCTCATGACCCCGGTTACTAAATTAGTGTAGAGTCGTGTTGCCGTATCATTCTACATACAATATTGGTAGAGTATTCAATTTCCAAATATATATTCAGCTTCGCTAGTTTAAAACTTTCATAATATTATAAGGCTGGTCACACTGGTGGTAGGTCTTTTGTTGCAAGAGGCCGGCTAGGTAGGTACCACCGCAGTGTCCAATATTCTGTTGCCAAATAGTAGTGCTTAGGCACTACTGTGTTCCAGTTTGAAGGGCATTGTACGCTAGTGAAATTACTGGGCGAACGAGATTTAAGAACTAATATCTCGAGGTTGGCAACGCGTGAGTGGCACCTACTAATGGTGCTGCAAGCGCTCATAGGCTACGGCATCCACTTACCATCAGGTGGGCCGTATGCTTGTTTGCCAACTTCTAACATAAAAAAAAAAAAAAAAAAAAAGGCTACGAACTTTAAATTAAGAAAATAATTACTCTTTCGAATGAATTTAAACACAAACAGCTTATTACGTGGGTTAATGACATACATAGGTACTTTTTATCCCGAAAAATGTTAGGTTCCTGTGAGATTATAAAAATGTACTTAAAGAAGAAGAAGTGAAGAAGACTTATTTAAAGTATCAACTTGTTTGAAATAATTTTCTTATGCAACATTATATACATTTAGTTAATATAATATAAAGTAATTCCTTAAATGTAAATGTTTAATACTATGTCATTTAAAATCAATAATGTATCGCAAACAAAACTACTTTTATATAGTAAAATAATAATATATTAAGATAATACATCTTGAGATTTTTAAATTAAATAATAATATTTTAGTTACACAGACTTTAATTAATAATAATATATTTTATTGGCTAGTATTTCAAAAAATAAACTTCCTATTATTTATAATTTTCTGTCTGCGTTGAAGACGCAGACTTTTATGATGATTTCATACCAGCTTACAATTAAATTTAAATTGTGAGTAATAAGTTGATATTATCTGGACAATGACAATATGTTACAAGTAAATAATTAATTATTTATAGCATACATTAATGGAGTGTTAATGAATGAAGTGTTAATACTTCACTTTAGGGCACGAACAATAGTCTCCGTGTGACGAATTCTAATGGGTGACTACAGGCTATCTGGTTATCACAGGCATCACGTTTAGTTAGGGTACTTACTACGCTGGCTGAGTGACCCAAAGAGGACCTTGGCCTCCAACACCAGAAGATGCCACTTATCATGGTCTTGCACCAAGCCACGCCATTCGGCTGTTCCTATGGCGGTCAGGTCTTTTTGTGACTAAATCGTTCAAGAAATATCTAGGATGATCGACTGCCCATTTACCGAACGGTCCTAAATATGCTCTATTAGTGGCACGATCTTCCTCCACTCTCTCTACGTGGCGCAAGCGGCGCAGTAGGGCAGATTTTATTTCGCTAATAATGTTGACTATAATGAGGTTACTAGGTGTGAAAGAAAATAATTTAATTCCTGGTGACGTATCATTATATGCATAATGTGCCCTTGCAACTAAAAGCTAGAACAAACGCATTGTATAATGTTTAAATTGACTTCACTGTTTATACAACTGCTTAGCTGCTAAGGACACAGTCCATTATTCATAAGGATTTCGATTGAACAAAAAAAACAATTGGTATTTGCAGTTAGAGGTCACATAAGAATAGTGAAGGCGACTTCATATTATAACTGCCTTGATCTACGTCAAAGGTAGATCATGTATTAGTCACGATAATGTAATGATATAAACACAACAATCAAAGGGCATTTTTAATATTGAAGTCCTTGTCTTTGTATCTATACCATATAATAAAGTTTAATTTGTTGTTGTTTGCTTTAAAAAAGTTTTTTCATGTTAGATAGTCTGTTATTTTGCTAAGGCTAAATAAAATCACGCATTAATCGCTAGGAACTGTATCATCATCATCATCGGACATTTTCTGTCCATATATTTCCATCACTATTCACTGATAAACAATTCTGTAATGTATTTTAGAAACTTGATCTTGACAGAAGAAAATCGGAAAAAACATGTATTTTGTAAATACATCTACATAGTTAATTCTTGCGACAAGCTTTTATATTTTACTTATAAATTGATTGGTTGATTAAATTTAATTTTTTTCTGTTTAGAGCATTCTAAAAAAACGCTGGTTTTAAAAATGATTTCTAACTATTAATTGTTTTAATGCTAAATGTAACGACATGGACAATATACCTAAGTATATCCAATATTTTTATTGGTTCACTACAATCCGTCGAAATCAATAATTGTTCTAAATCTTTGGGATTAGGATTTTATTACCTAATACAATTAAGTCTTTGTCTAGACTTAATTTGTGTCTTCACGACCTCCCGCCATGAGCCTCCGTGAAGAGTCGGGCACGAGGCATTGGGGCCAAGGTTTCTATGAATTATGGAGTGTATGGTATTATTCGGGCGCGATCTGTGTCAGTGTTCTGGTTTCGCGGCCGAACCGATGATTATAACAGCTGAAGGTCCCGTCAGACTCCGGAGGTTAATTCTCCCACAATGAATTTCCGGATATTTTTTGTTAACTAAAAACATTTAACCTTTTTGAAGGTAGACTAAATAACTATGTATACTCAAATGCATTTGACTTTTGTAGTTGTATAACTTTGCGCACTTTTATATAATTGTTTTTCTTGTTTCGATATAATATTACCCACATATTATAGTTTTTGTAGCATCAGTAAAATTGTTATTGGAATCAATGAAATTATTTTGTTCTTTTATTTCTGATTCTTTAAAAATATTTTTAAATTACATATAAAATATATAACTAATATATTGCAATAAAGTAACTAAAACATACCTACATACTTTACAATGGACATGAGTCGATTAACATTAGTATATTAGTGTATCTTTTTTTTCAAAACTAACATTGAAAAAAAAATCACGATATAACTATATTGTAAACCTCACTGCTCAAAAACAAATGAAACTTCTACACACACAATATTTTAAACGAAAGGCGAGCAAGCGAAGCGCGCGGCCGCGTCGGTGTCGTTCGAGTCAAAATGAGGTCAGTGGAACACGAAGCATTACACTTGACCTCTTTCCGAGTCCTTACCTCCGCCAGACCTTCACACTTTTTACAACGCTTTTACGAGCTAGGTCGGGCCAATTAAGTTTCGTCGAATGGTTTTAGTTATATTGATGCCCCGGCTTCATACGGCAGATGCAGTGCCCACGCCGCGCGTACGCCGTCGACCAGACGCGCACTCTTGACACACATTCGGATTTCCATTCAATGTCTAAAGTTATTTTTTGTTGATTACATATCTATGAGTCAATGCCTTTATATACTTAATGTCTTAACTAATAGCATTTCATATGCATACATTTTAGCTAATAACGCAACTTTTTATAAATTAAAATGATTGTCCTACTCCTGTCTTGTCTTGTCTTGAACTACCTATCTTTGTTGACCATAAACGTGTTGCTGACATAATAAAAGGAGGAAAGAGGCGAGGGATAAAAAAAAATTGTGTAGGAATCTTTGCTTATTCTCATAGAAATATATAGGTTATACTTTTATTCTTATTCTATTAAAAACGTTAAATAAGCTTTGTTGACCTGTATGAAAGATAGTTTACTTGCTAATAACCCTTTTATAGAAAAAAATAAAACAAATAATATAATCATAATGTAACATAAACGTTACGTTTACATTTATATGTTTCTAGATATAGTTTTTATCATATTATTATCACAAAAATAAGTAACTTCGTTCCAATAACAAACCACCAATGTTTCTTCTTTATAGATTTTCTGGTTACCATGACTATATGTCACTTGACGAGTATCTGTCAATGTATCGCAACTAACACCTACTTAATGCTATGCAAAGCGACGAACCGTTGACAGATACTCGTCAGTAAGTATAATTCAAAAACAGAAAAATATTTGTATGCCGTAATCTCACAAATGGAGCAGCTTGTTTCAGACCCTACAACTTTCGAATCCAAAGCCAGCTCTTCTACCTATAAGTGCACATTTAGGGCCCTTATCTTAAAGAATAGAACTCAAATATTTCCGAATGACTTAACACTAACTATACCATGACAACATTACGCATTCGGGTTTTCCGGGAAAATTTTCGATATACAATATGATAGCGTCATTATGTGGCTTTAATACTATAACAAACTAACAAATAATTAAATCACACTACACACTCAATGACTCCCATTACGATAGAAATTAACTGTGATGGGAAACACGAACAAACATAAGCACAACCCGATCACGGATCGACCATTTTGTCCTTGTATAAATCCTGGTTAAAAATTTGACAACAAGTTTTTTGCCAGACTCCTAAGAAATCTCAATTATTTTGTTCGATTTTTTATACGTATAATTAATGGATCTTCAACAATCTTTGTTTTTACTTTTGGTCTGAGTCACCCACAAAAATATTTTGTAGAAATTTGAGCAACCAAAATAATATTGTCATCAATAGACAACTACAAATGACAAAAATCTGAATGGCTTAAGTGGATATTTTTTAAATGGTCACTAAGTATCAGTAATTTGTCTATTCTGTTATAAATCTGTAACTAGGTTTTGTATGTGCTTAATTTGCTAATAATCTTTTAATGTTTAATGGTGCTGTGTGATTTCTGAACTAGACACATAAAGTTGAGTTTTTTGTTTGAACACGCTAATCTCCGAAACAGCCAATTTGCGTTATATAATACCTAGCTACGAACCCCAGAAGTAGGTACAATAAACATAAAATAATTTGGCAAAACTTTAGACTACTATGCAAAACAATACAGGCCTTCTGCGATGGCTCCGGTTATAAACCGGGTATTTCTCATCTTAATGTAAGGACGTTGAGATCACAGGCAGATGTCACTCTTTAATAAAGCTGAATAGATACGGTACATGAAATACTGGGAAAGGTGGCCTTTATATTTTCTGAAAGTAAATTGCTTTTGGTGCTACTGGCCTTGACAGCGTCACTACTAAGACACGGCCGTGAAAAAGGGACACGCTTGTGGGGTCTCAAAGTTGATTCCGTCATTAAAGCCTTCCGAGGCCAGAAAGCTTGTAGATTTTGATTATTACTTCTTCAAATATTATAATAATATGAATAACTGAAACTGTATACGTATTTCAGTAAAAAATATTGTGGTATTTTTTATGACAGAATAAATCTACTATTTTTTCTTAATAGGACGGTAAAATATTCTTTCGAATGAAACTAAAAAAAAATCAAATAGCAGTCTGGGTTCACGCGGCAAAAAAATATTGAAACTATAACCCCATTGTGACATTGAGATGACGATATCGAATCTAAGAAAACATTGAATATAAGCGACTGGCGGTAGGTACTATACATGTATTAATACAGACACTGACACGTCGGTTCCTAGTAAACAAGGTCAGGGTAACCTTCGTGGTAAATTATATTTTTATTATTATTTTTAAGTAAAAATATCACAGCGTCAAACAAGGAAGTCTTCGGTCATTTTGCGAGGCGATTAATTGAAATTAATACAGTGTTGTTTTACTGCTGTTTAGCGTTCAGGGCCACAACAATCTAGCATGTGAGGAGTGATTCAAGCAGGAACTGATTGAGGCTCGTAAGCTCCTAGCCAATGACGTTCGCACTTACTATGATTCACTGCGCCAGGGCTGTCACCTATCATTATAATTATTAAATAATACTTTTGTACATATTATACACACTAAGTATTAAAATAAACTTTTACCTGAGAAAAAGTTAATTTAAAATTTCCTATAAATTAGGTACATGGATTTTATCCAAAATATATAATTTCAGTAACTTTAAAGTAGTATATATGTATGAATTTGAAAAAAATGAATTTGAACAATTGCGACGTTAGAAGTTATATAGGATTAAATTTTTTATATAATATATACAAAGTGACAGCCTTAAACCAGCGGCAGATGTTTGTCATTGTACAGTGCTGATATCGTTGCAGATGGAGTGAGTAACGATCGCATTATATTACATGAAACGTTATTAATAACTACTACTTTTCAGGGTTCCAAGGAAAATAATAAATAAATCGCCGATTTTGTTTTTCACTAAATATCTGAATATACAACTCTATTTCTAGGAAATCATGTCATATTTTTTAAAAGGATACGTGCACACTGAACAGTTACAAAGTACGGTTGTAACAAGGAATTTGTTAATAACGTATTCAAAGTACAAAGTTTACTTGCTGTGTCAGCAAATATATTGTATGAAATGCATATTTCTAATATGCGATCATCATTTACATAATTTTTCAGGAAAGGTTTATTTATATCTATATACAATAGTGCCAAGAGCAAAGCGAGACCGAGGGCTTGTCGCTAGTATACTAGAATTTGTTACCTCTAGGCTTAAAAAAGTTAAGTGGACTTGATATAATGTCTTCTTCGTTGGGAAATCACGATTCCTTGGTACAAATCTCATAATAATTAAAAAAAACTTTTTTACACTGTTAAAGATGCTTTTTTATTTCACCACTCAATTTATAAAGGAAATATTCGAATTTTGTATCGTGTTTTAGAAACAAAAATGGTTTGGCCTCTGATACTATGATCACTCTCCAGCCCTATCATGAAACTTTGAACAAAATCTACTTCTATTAATCCTGGTCTAGATCAATTATAAAAGTATACAGTTCTCATAGCCAGATTCGGGCTCCATCAACTGACTAAACTCAATACTATTGCACACAAGCTACATAATATGAAAAATAAAATAATATATATTTTATAGACAGATATACGAATAAAGCATGTTCAATAAAAGCTTTTTAAACAAAAAAAAACACTAATCAATAAAACAAAAGCAATTTTAAGCATTAAATTAGTTATCAAAAAATAAAAATATTTTAATATTTAATTAACGAAATGTGAAAAAACGATAAACAACAATAAGCAAATTTTATAAACAACAAACATAAACAAATTTATAATTAATGGGGATATAATTATCCGTTTTGTTGTGTCAAAGGTCTGAAAACACGAACACTATGACCCAAACCTAACAAAATATTTACAATGAAGGCTCAATACCTAAACGGTATAAGGTCTGAGAGGTTGCCGGTTCGATCCTGAGCCTTTTGGGCTATTGCCATGCCCACACCTAACTCAAGCTACAAAATTATTTTAAGGGGCATTACTTTTAAAAAATCTGTCCCGAATACGAATGAAACCCAAAGATATAATGATGGAATTAAAGATGAAAAACTTTTTTAATAAGTAATCAGTAATAATGTAGCATACAGGAGTGTGTTTCACGAGAAAATTTAAAAATAAAAGCATATAATTTCAATTGACAGACCACATAATATGAATGCAACTGATGCCATTGAACCCCAAAAAGAAGAAATCAAGGATCAATCAATTGGCACCCAGACTTATTATTACAACGCAAGGACTTTAGTTTATATATAAAAAAAAAAAAAAAATATAAATAAATAAATAAAATTGTAAAAAAAATGTATTGCTGTCTCATAGCATTTCCCATGGATATTATATATTATTTAGCTACTAATTTATTGTTGATTTAATGATATGCAAATCTAAATAATATTAGAATAAGTTCCTTATCGCGGGACATATCTTAATACATACACATTACGTGTCCTGGTGTTTGTTTGTAATTTATATATAATAAGATATGTTGTTTATATTTTTATATTATAATACAAAAATGTTAACATTTACACAAGATCTCGTAATCATCGACTTACTTTGACTGCTCTTATAAGCAGTGTAGATTATGGTAAGATACGGGTAGATAAAACCTAATAGATAGATAGATTGCGATATAGATAGATAGAATAAGGAAAATTCTATTAATAAGTATTCAATGATAAAAACACATTTTTTAAATTAATCATACGTATGAGTGCAAATATTTTATATTTAGCTTAATTTATTTTAAGTGAGCAATTCACGTCCAAGCAAACTCATTTTTAGAGGTTTTCCTCCACTTCCTCAGGTGTTACCGATTTATAAGAGTAAAATATTGAGGACTTTATACATATTACTATATTTAAAAAAAGTTATTTTATCATTCCTCTAGCTACACATTTAAAATTACATAATACATATTTGGGCGCAAATTTAGTGAGAGATGAGAGTCTGAATTGTTTTATTAGCTAGCTTACTTGTTTAATATGACAGCGCGAGTGATAAAGTAAGGGCGCTGCTCTGACGCTTCGACTCTATCGTTCAAGATTAAGGTCATTCGATCTAATGTACGCATCACATCTTAAGGTCGCGTGGAGCATGTTTACCTCTCGCCTGCACACGTTACAGACACACACACACGATCCACGATCCACGATGTTTACTTTGTTTTAGTTTTAGATCAATTTATAGCATTTGTAGTATTTCTATGACGTTTACGCCACACATGCGCGAGTAGCGGTGATGAAACATTTGCGTCTTGGTAAATACCATAATAACTTATATGGAGTCTAGACTTATAATATTCAATCAAAATCATTCTAAATCTGTAAATTTAAATAAGACATACATTATCGTGTAACTTCTTATCTTGAAGCAATCATTAGTACGTGCCACTTTTAAATTCCATAACTGTCCCAAGGAAAACCATCAATGCTTATCAAAGATCACGAGCTCATATTATACATTATTTAATATAATACTATATTTGATTGGGAATTTAATTATAATGGATTCAAAAAGTAATATCAATAAGATCCTTTTGTACAGCCAATTTATTTAACTATGTATTTTTTTACGTTTTGTATTTAATTTCACACATTTCAGATCAGTTGATTTAACGACGCATCGTATAATGGCTTTTTAATTTTTAATAACTTTTATGTTTGGTTAATATAGCGATATCGATCGAGAGTTGACGGAATGTTTGGCAAATATCGTTGCGCAATAAAACGAGAACAATGGCGACAATGGGAAATTATTACAATAACATTGGCCACTCGAGTTTCCTTCGAAAGTCAATGAGTTAGGTAAATGAAAAACTTTCTAGAAGTCAAAGCGTTATACCGTACGTACTGAAAATTGAAGGAAATAATTTGTAGATTACATCTTAAAATTACATTTATTTCAATGCAATACGGATAATAAGGAAGTACTGAAATGTTTCTTCATTGATTAATCTTTGTTATCTTATTATTAGTATTATTTATCTTTAAAAAAATGTGATTTATTTACACCTGAACCCAAATTGGCGCGTAACCGAAATTATCTCAAAAATTGTAACATCTTATTTTCGTGGAAAGTGTTTTCTAACTTAAATTATTTAACAAATTTCCATTCGCTTCAAAAAGTAAAATATACACAATACCTTTTTAAGAATTAAGATACGCGTATTTATCCTGTCTCTCCCAACATGTAACTACTATACCGTTGTATATAGCGGTATATAGAAAGCACCTATAATTCCAATTTCATTTAGATACTTAGCTCCAATTGTCTTAGCGTGAAACAGTTGTAACACTCGGACAGCTTATAGCATTATAAGTCTCATTAATTTCGGTTTAAACAAATTTACCATGTAATAATTTACCATATATTTAATATGTTCTAGAATTTATATAACCTGTTATTTTTTCCGCAAATATGAACGGCCTTCAGTTTTTTCCGTAACTAGTTACGTATGGTGTTGCGATATTTTCTGCTAATCTTTTATTTGTTGCTACGATACGTAATAGCTTGACGGTCACGTATGATTATATTCACGTATCTGTTTAATTTGATAACATAAAAAATATTGACTGTTAAATTAAAATATATTTCTTTTAACACTTTAAATGTAGTCAGTAATTCCGCTTAACAAAAATTGTATAAATATAATAATATTTTTAATGGCATATTATTTTCATTTATTTTTAATTTGTTTTTAACGTATACACGGACATAAAATCATCTGTCGCAAAGGCCTCGGTATATTATGTGTATTAAGAGGCCTTTAGTTCCTGGAAGACTTTATTTGGATAATTTTATGATGTATGTAGAGCAGTAGAGCAGATTGTTAGAAGAGATGCGAGTTGGCGTGGGCGGAGGGCGGTGGGGCTCAGCCGCTCAGCTACCAAATATTTTTTCGCACGCGCAAGGTCGAGGTCATATCATTTGACTTCCTAGATCAACCCGACCTCGCCTGCCACTGGCTGAATTCAGTTGCTAACTGTTGAATATTTAAAAACCGGAAAGCTGACTAAACCTATCCAGTTATTTTTATATAAACTATATTTAAGGTTACAAAAATCTTCGTGAGTACCATATGAAAAATTTAATACTAAACTAAATTGTAGTTCCTTAAGCATGTAGAAACCAACCTTAAATATCGAATTGCTTAATGTTGCAATCAATTGTGATAAGTACGCATGGAGTTTATCTTGTACTATCATTTAAGGTCAAATATATTACATTATGTCGTGTCCGTATCTAGATATTATAATCATTTGCAAAATATCCGGATAAAAATATTCAGGGTCAGCCTCAAGGTCTTACCGCTTTTCTGATTAGAACTATGGCGATAAGATCGAGACGAACAGAGAAATATAAAATCTTTTATATACGTAGTAAAGTATATTTTTCGTCAACCGCTTCTGTTTATAGAAGTAGGTATAAAAAAACAATAACTATAATCTTGCTGATTTGTTGTTTTTGCAAGGTTACAACATGAATATATGTATATGTAATATACTCGTTTTAAGAGTTTAAAAATGAAGCAGAAACTGCTATTTTTTTTGGAATAGAAAACTTAATTACAAGTGAGTAGAAATGACTTGTGACGATAACGAATGGACATTAATTATATTATAAAGTAAAGTAAAGAAACATGTAAAGTAGGGTCGACCATCGGGGTGCTGAAACGAACAGTCGCGTGGCGGCACACTTGCACAGCGCGACCTTGTCATATGACATTGGCGAGCTCGGACGCTTCCTGTTATCTCACTGCGATACTCCTCGACACTCGCGACCGGCATTAATCATTATTGGAACAAAGAATGTCCACTCACGGTAATTGTAATTAGCACGCGTCGGCCTTGGCTCGCTCATTATCTCGGCCGCCGCCGTCCGCCATACGATGCCGCGCGGTCACCATACTGGATAACGTCACAAAGGAACTAGTGTACAAATGGGAATGTTTTCCTTGATCATTGTTTACGATTTTTATGATTATTATTAAATCAGAAATCGCAAAACACTGATGTGTATTAATATGTCTTCAATTCTATATTTTTATCATAAAAAAATTTAATGTAAGCACCTCTTCATTTAAATATTCGAAAAATCTTATATTTTCCTTACAGTGTTACACACATGTTAAACATCGTTACGTGAACTATTGTCAAGTTTAAATTAATAAACGTCAAAAGTGGGCATCAAAACCAAAGCCATCCTTATTATTATTGTGGCACGTGCCGTGAGAATAGACCGGTATTAAAATACCTATAATATACAAGGTACCTATAGCATATAGGGTGAACTGAGACGTCATACCAATATTGAGTGCGCAGTGCTTACTGCGCAAACATGTTTACCGACGAGCACTCAAAGTTCAAGGCCCTGGCTAACGACAACTGTAGAACGATGTACTTTTCTTGTAGAGGTTGCCTCGAGGACAGTGTAGCTGGCAATGTGAACGGTTTTAAACCCGATTACAAACTGACCCTCAACCATTGGCATACTAAATCAACTTAATATTTAATCACGAAGGTTTATTCTTAAATCGGGCGTTTTTATATGTAAACTTACTTTATTTAAGGATTTTTTTCTAAACCCCAACTAGTAGTTATGCAACTATATACCAATGGGTGTATAATAAATAAATAATAAGTATTTATATTGATAATGATATTATATTAAATATAAATTGTAGAAATGAAATAAATTGTGGCCGATGTGAAAACATAATTTATTTACAAAATAACGGAATTGTTTTTAAATAATTACAAGTGTCGCAATAATTTGTTTACAAAATAAACGAGTTAGCTTTACGAAACATATCACATGCATCAAATTGGGACGCACTTATCCGCATGGTGTGCTATTATTATAAATTGTTAAAGTAAAGTAACATGAGCAGGTTTTTCGGGACATATTTAAACAAGCGATCAAATGTAATTGATTCCAATCGGCTACTGTTGTATGCGTTTACGCGCATCCTTAAACATGCGTCAGACTTTTTAAGTAATCTAGAGCGTAATTAAAACTTAATTGTATTCCAAATCTATACAATTTTTAGGCATTTATACGCATTACAACACAAAATTTTCATTGATAAATGTGTTTAGTCCCTTAACGTACAGCTAAAGGAAACCCAATTTGTATTCATGTCAACGTCTTGACTTCTGAATGATATAATTTATATTAATTACATTTACAATCCGCCTTGAGCAATAACCAATTTGTCACGCCGACAAAAATTTAATAGATCCATTATTTCATTATTTATTATCATTCTCAAAATTTAAAAGCTTTGGCTAATTTGAGATGTTCAAAAAATCTGCAGTCATAATTATGTCAAAGAAAATTGAATACACATTTGACAGTAGGCGGTCGAATAGTTTTGACTCTGTCTTTTAAGTTTGTTTTGTACTTGCTTTCTTCTAGGAGTTAATTAAATATAATAGATGTAAATATATATTGTAAACGCATTTTACTAAAAACAATGAAAACTATATACAATAATTAGTTTCCACATGAAAAATACTATTTATTCTTGACGATAAATAAACAATAATAAAATTCATTATTGATTCATAAAAGGTAGTTGTTACAGATTTCTCTCTGACTGCCTAGCTAAGCTGCTTAGCAGCTTTTGTTAAGGAAAAGTCAGCCTTAATTTCCACAGAATATGAAATAGATGAAGTTGAAACTTTTCGAAATGAAAATCTTGTCGAAAATCGAACATCAACTAATTTAATATATCAAATTTAGTCAACAACTCAAATTTTGTAGTTAAATATACACAGACGAGAAGATATTCATGAATATTCAGTATAATTTTTCATACTTTTAACCAAGCGATGTATAAAATTAAAAGCAAAAGTTGATTTGTTGTTTGGACTCCTGACATTGGATGCGTTTCCTGTCTATTTACATTACTATAGGTTACCTTCACACAAGCGGGCTAAGGTCAACTGAAGAACGGTCTACAAGAACACGAATATTACATGCCATTGTAGATAAATTCTTGTGAGAATAATAATTTATTGTTTTGTATCTCAATGTTGTACTGTTCATTTATAAAAACAAATTGTTACATGATTTAGGTATTTTTTGTTTGAGTAAGACGAGACGACGTGATTTTTCTTTTTTATCATTACAAGTAATAAAGTAAAAAAAGTAAGTAAGTAAAAGTAATTAAGTCCAATTATCGAGATACGACATTTTCGCTTTCTGCCGTCGATTATTACATTTTCTCTCGCGCAAGGGGTAGTGTTTAAGGAAACCATACACGAGCACGTCGCACAAGCACTAAGCGAGTGTAGCCCAGCGCGGGTGACGGGCCGCGGCGACCCTGACTCTTGAAATAGTCTTCCGCATTAACGCAGAGAGCGAAAATATCGCATGATGTTGCCACAAGGCCGCCAACACTCCTCCCCCGTACGCACCGTATAAGGTATTAAATCTGCGAAACGGGTCCGGATTTGATGCCCTATATAATATGACCACGTCCAAATTTCTATTGTGAAATATGGTTTAAAGCTTATGATTTTTGTAGCTTTTAAAAATAGTTAAATTATCGTGTCATGAAAATGAAACTATTTAGGCATAAATCGAATATTATTTTCTTACATTTTTACAATACAATTAAATAGTCGAATTTGATAAAAAATCTAAATAAACATTATAAAGTCAACTGACAACGCCCCAAGATAAGAGGGTACAAGAACCACGGTCAGTACCCACAATAATTTAATATATCTTTTCCACGATTAAGGCGACACCTAATTTGGCAAATTCAACCAAGCTGTTTTTAGTATAGAGAGGTGCCAAAGAAATTAACTTACATACATAAATCCATAAAACTCCTTGTGAATCATTCGGGTGAATAATTTTTGATTAACGGTGAGCAAAACTCTATTATATCAAAGGACAGTTTATTTTTCAAATGATATCTGTATTTTATAACAAATAACAGTATACTAAGACCGTTTGTTTTAATTCACAATAAACGTATAATACCCGCATTGTCCTCTTCTCCGAGTCACCGCTCTATTCCGGGTTGGAGTTATTTGAATCAACTTATCAATTTATAATACCCATACCGAGTATTACAATTTATCTAGACATTTCCTAGTAGTCTGCAAGGTCTGTCTCGATGTTGACTTTATGATACATGTGCAGTAATAATACCGTGACTATGTCTTTTCAAGTTTTGAGTTTTGAGTTCAATTGGTTTCTGTAGTGAATAATTAAAATAATGATTATGTGATGGATAAACTTTAGGTTCTCCTATCAGACAAACAAATTTTTGAAAGCATCTAAATCAGCGGACTTTATAAAACGGAGTGTAAAGCGAAGTATTAGAGTTTACTTTCAATTAAGCTTATTTCTTAACTACTACGCAATATCTTAGCGTATAGTTTAGTGATTTCTCATATGGACATTTTTTTTTCTTTACAAGGACAATTTCTGATATAACTTTTGTGACGATCTGAGCAAAAACTTCGAGAAGATAGCTAACGAAGTTTTTGAAAGTATAACAGTGAATTAGCCACAGTCGCTCCATTAAAATTGTTTTTTTGTATCGATAAGGCATTTGAGTCGTTTGTTACTTTTTTACTGTCGAAATATTTTTTATTTATTGCACAATAAACCAGTCTTGCGCATCATGCGTTAGGTGTTACAGTTTTGGCGCCAGAAATGTGGGCGTAGCCTCTCGACCATGTATTAATCATAAATCATAATAGGTGTGTACTTACTTGAAATAAAGTCATTCTACGATGAAAAAAATAAAGACTGATGCATAGTAAGCGTAAAATAAATATTCATTATACAATAATGTCAATGCTATATAAAATTTCAAGTTTCCAAGTAGGGCAAAATATATATTTTTTTATTACCTGGATTAAGAAAGAATATCTTTCATCGAAATAATTTTAGGTTCCTATAAGATTATCAAAAAATGCTCTAAAAGAGGGTAAAATAGATAATGAGAGTCTGTATCGGGAAACATTTAAGTAGTTGTATTGGACTAAAGATGCCACATTACAATAGGTTATTCACATAGAGGTAGCCGGTGGTGGGTGGGTAGATAACAGTAGTATAGTTTTTTTTTATTTAACCCGGGAGGCAGATGACTCTACTCTACCTAATGTTAAGTGGAAGTATAGTCCAAACGCGAAGGCAACCTTTGTAGAAGGCGAACTGCAGTATCTGCTTTGGCCCTGCCCAGCCGCAAGATGCAACTGATTATACGCTGGCTAAAAGTGGGACGCGAGCAGTAATTTCACCAATTTTTTTTCAATGTAGAGTGATAGCTAACCAGGTCATCAGTAGCAAAAACTACGATACTTTTGACTCAAAGCATTTTCCCCAGGGTCTGCTGTTAATTTTACCCGGATTTAATTTACTATTTTTTTCCACCTTTGCCAACCTTAACCCTTTACAGGTGAATCCGTATCTTGTTGGAACACGTAAATTACCTACCAAAATTTAAAATTAATATAAATAATCATGATAATAATCAAGACGGCTAAACGTGTAATACGCTGTTAAAAAATACATAGTAAGTAAAAGTCTAAAAGTACTTACTATATTTCAGTCGGGTCGATTCATCTTTTATTTCAACTGCGAAATTAATAACGAACAAATACCTCAATTTGTAAAATTTATGAATGCAGTTTTTTTATTACCTTTCAACGGATCTAAATAATATCTTATTCCTTTTTACTTTGAGTATTAAACTATTAATTACACAAGGATTGATATAAAACAAAACTTTTTTATATTTAATTTTTGATACTGATATTTCACAAAGTACAAATATTAAATGATATTATAATAATAGTATAATTTTAAAGCTGGTTTCTAAAACATACAATTTTTAAAAAAATGTGTGCAGCCCAATTATATAGTGATTTTTATTTTATAACAATATCAAATACAATTATATCGAAAAGTAAAATACAATTTGTTTACTTCAATATACATACAATAGATCTATGAAGTATGTTATTGGCATTCTGATAAATTTTATCCGCGCGATCATTTTCCGTCTACGTAATGAATATAGCTAGCGGTAATATCCATTATTAGCTATTGTAATAAGTTCTTCTAAAATACGTCATGACCTTGCTCACTGTATTTACCGCGCTATTGAACGTGTTTGAAGCAGTAAATCACACATATCACATTATTGTAAACAAATCGCCCACTCGCTGCGAAAACGCAAAAATATAAAATAAAAAATCACCCTGACTTTGCGGATACTCTAAAAAGATTTCAGAGCCAATGTTTCAAGAGCTAATGATCATTAATTACATTATTTTTGTCTCACCACCTTCATCAGTTTGGATAGTGCTGCAATTTTATAAAAGGAAAATTATTTTATTTACTTTTGCGACGTCGTTTATTTCGTCAAAACGTGACCCCATCGCCTGCTGTTGGGATAATTTCTGTCACAGCAGATATTATTCCACCAGTGCAATCAGTCACACTGGTGGTAGGTGGTAGGTGCAAGAGGCTGGCTAAGTAGGTGCCATCGCTATGTCAAATATTCTGCCGCCAAATAGTAGTAATAGGTTAGGCATTACTGTAATAGCTCAGGCATTACTGTGTTCCGCTTTGAAGGGCACTATAGGCTAGTGAAATTACTGGACAAAGAAGGTTTAAGAACCAATATCTCGAGGTTGGCAAGCCATGAGTGGCACCTATTAATGGTGTTGCGCGCGCTTATAGGCTAAGGCAACCGCTTACCATCAGGTGGGCCGTATGCTTGCTAGCCAACTTAGTACCATAAAAAAAAACTTCAGTTTTAACCGAAACGTGATACATCGTCATCGCCATCATCGTCGAACATCGTCACCTTGCTTTTGCGATTTTTTTTATTGGCTTAATTAAAAAATTGGGTTTGAGAAATAATAGACTAACTTTGTAGCATTTCATGAGGATTTCTAACTCATAGTTTTTTATTTTATTTTATAAAATGAATATTAGCAATGCTTTTTCAAGGCATTACTAATATTCCTATTGCCCCTCCAAATAAGCTCGAAGCTTGTGCTAGGAGTGGGTACGACAATAGCTCAATGGGGTCAGGATCGAACCCTCGACTCTCGCGTTAATGGAGCGAAGTCGGCCCTTCTACCGTTGAGCTATTGAGGCTTAGGTGTTCGTCATGAAAAAAAAATCGTTAAAGTAATTCAAGTAACTGGTTTAAAAAAGCTTAAAAATACGCGCGGCACGCAAAATCCTATACAAAGTTTTGAACTTATCTGCTCAATATATATAAAGATAAATAAGTAGAGTAAATAAAAAATGCAAATTCATAAATCTGTAAGAATTATAATGACTGAAACTTACACGAATGAAGCTCGTAAATTTTGAGGAAAATCTCTCTAAACGTAGCGTAGACTGATTGTAAATTTAATGTTGAAATATTGTTTTGTATTTTTAATCGTTTCGGTAATAAATAAAAATAATGTATTTTTATTTTAAACATCGATGAAAAAAAAGACGGTGACTGTGCCCGTTTGACTGTATGACCCATTTGATCTCAAGTTCGTTAAATGAAAGTAATATTTGGAAACTACCGCGTGAATTGTTAAAATCAAGTGTCACAAATTAAGCGAGAAATGCAGGTCAGCGAGCAATGAAAAAGAATACCTTAAAAAGTTCCGAGGTGTTATGATATTTCAGAATGTAACAACATTGTCACACGATCACATAAATAAGTCCAGTAAGCGAACTTAAGAGGCACCTTGCGGGTAGGCAGGGCGAGGATGGCTAGTACAGTTCGCTTTCTGCAACCATATTAGCCACCTTCGCATGTGGATTCCACTTCCACTTACTATCAGGTGGAGTAGAGTAAGTTTGCCCTCCGGCGTTATTAAAAAAAAAAGAACTTTACATCACATTCAATTCAATACACTATTTCAGAGTATACGAGTCTACACCACAGCGGGCAACGATGCGTGGTTGTACGGCCCACTGCCCTGACCTACATTGATGATGATTGTATGTAGATTTTTTAAGTCATAAGTCAAGCGAGCCGAAAATGCGATGACAGCATCCATTCGTTTTCTCCGCCTTGTGATGGCAGTAAGGTCCCTACGGCATGTTCACCGCACGCCGCGCCTACGCCAGAGTCTGTGTTGTAGAGAAATTGAGGCGATATCACTTGTATTATAACTACATGTGCTTACTGCCCTACTGACCAACAAAAATGTTATACATACATTTCGATAACATTCTCTATAAGATTTTACGAATATTTTTTATTATATATTTTTCCATGTAATAAATAAATAAATATACAAAGAAATCATATTGTCATTATTAGATTATTTTATAATGAAATGCGTTAAAATCCTTCTGAGTTGATGATAGTGATATTTTATATTTAAAATATTTAGTGATCTTTTTCACGATGATTCATTTAATACAATTGCATTCTCCAATAAATAGTTAATGAACTGATACAACAGTTCAGTTAGGTACGTGTATAAAGGACGATATCCTTTCCCTCGTTCGAGTCACTATGGCTTTCTCGCACACAGCATCCGTGCCGCCTAAGATTTCTCTTGCCCGTATTCGGAATCAGGTCGAGTTCGCCTCGCCCAAACAGAGTGTTCGTCTACATAGGCAATACTCGACAAATTATATTAAAATTTATAAGAGACTAGAAAAGTTTTTATATCAGGAAACCGCAAAAATTCATCTTATTTTTGATATTTATAATTTTATTGAAACAACGAAGTTACAACCTTAGTCATAAATCTTTAATTTTTTTAGCGTTATAAAAACTTTTAAAAATGCAAATGTAGTTTATGAATTGTAATTATTAAATAAAAAAGTTATCTACTTAGCATTTTTTCTCAATATTTTGAAAAGTTGATTTGATTTATTTTATTTTAAAATAGAATCATTTTTAAAATTTAATCTGCATCTGAAAGTTCAAGTTTGCGACTGCGAGACTAAGGCGATCGTTCGGTGAATAAGCTTTTGTTACTTTTGTTATTGCTGGCCAGAAAGTTTACAAAAATAAGTGTTTAATGATTTTTTTACAATAAAATACAATTTTGTTTATCTATTATTTTTTATTACAATATTTGAAACCGACATATTCGTAAGAAAGTAGTATAAAATTTATCTTTTTTTTCATACTGATTTTATTCCGTAATAGAATAATAATATTTAAAAAAAATAACTTTATTAGTAAAAAATTGTATTAGTGAATCGCTGGTGGCTATGGTAGCTATTTTGGAAAAAAACTGGGTTACAACCACCAGCTTTTCATTGCAATCATTCATTCAACAAAATGCTACATAAATGGTACAAAGGTGGCCTGTATCACAAAAAGTGATCTCATATTTACTAGGGAGTCTTCTTTTAAAATCATGGTCAGAGCTAAGTTTCACGTAAACATTTCAACTATTTATTGTTATAATATATCTGTAAATAGATATAATGTATATTATATCCGTACTATCTAAAATTTAAGTGTGGCCTCGTGGATCGAGGCGTGGTCAATGTTAATCAATATTTCCTGGTTTACTACTCAAGATAGGAAATCGCTTAGAATGTCAAGTCGATATTTTTGCGCGGCCATGAAATTACAAGGCCGACTGAATATATTTTTGCGGACGGCAACGATAAGCACGTAGAAAGTGATTTCAATCGCCTGATTCTTTATTTTTGGCCGTTGTCCAAACGATGCGTTAAAATAGTTGAGAGATAGTTAATTTGAGTTTGATATCCTTCTTGCATATCATTAAAATAACGTCGCAATGTTAATTTGTTAGGTCGTGCGTATTTCTTTAAAATGATATTAATATTAGAAGTTGCTTTGTTTTTGGGAAGCTATATGTAATCAATCATTTATTGAGTTAATTTTCATAGTTTGACTAAGTTCAAGAGCTCAAGAGTTTAATACTGTGTTAGTTGGTTAGCGAAGTGCGCTATTGACATTGAGAGAGTCATGAATGTATATAGCGCTCGAGCTCGGGCGCAAGTCAGCGCCGCACGGACAGACGGCAATATGCTCCGTGCTATCGGTCGCCATCGGTTGCCCGCGTTATCGCGCGGACACCTCAACGAAGGTCTCCCGGAGGTCACACACTGACGTCATTGTGATAACGATTTGCGCGGTGACCTTGTCGCGCGCGCCGAATCTCAAGGTTGCTGCTATTTGTACAGTCAGATAGGAGAATACAGACGCTCGCACCCGACGGTCGTGTTTGCTGAATATCGCGTCACTTATTTATATAAAATCATATAAGTACTTATGTTTTTAGACATAAAAGGCCCTTCCCTTTTCGTCACCAACATCATAGACATAATTAATATGGGTTATAATATTGTATCATATAACTTTCATATAATTAAACAAAGTACCTTCGTGAAATACGATATTGAGAACATAATCATAAAATTAGTTTGCTTTTTATTTTAGAAAATCCTTTTTAAAATTAGGTAGGTACTTTATATGATGCCAAACGGCGTAACTTATACCTATCTTCAAATATTCTCACAAAAAAATCTCTAAATACACACGAATATTACATAAGTCATAAATCTTATAAATATTGCAACAATACTTACATGTTGTGAAAAATGTCGTATACGGAAACAAATGAGTTATAAACAGACAAGTTCGCGGTCACAGCGAAGGCGTCAGCAGCTCTGCTAATATTGTTATTACACAGGACGACCTCGCTCCGTCGCGGAAGTGCTGCTTTGCAAATTACTACTATCCAAGGACAAAACTATAACACAATATACATATTATATTAAAGTACACATAGCTCCTAATAATGTCATATTGTCATAAAGGTGTAGGTATAAAATATATACGGTAACTTATTCTTCTCATTCAAATACTCTAGAGTCGTACAACTACCAAGTATAATACATGAGATCGCACCACTTTTTATCGTAGATGAACTGCTTTGCGAGACTTGACTATTTTTACATTTTATTGTTTTTGATGGGATTTATCTTTTTGTACATAATCCTACTTTTTTCGGATACTTTCTACTTCTTGAATTTCATCGCATATTATCTAGGTACCTATATTTATACCATGTATACCTATTATTCCATTATATTATACATATACTATACAGGTACACTGATTCATAAACAGTAAATGTAACTTTGTAATCCTATACATTTAGATGGGATTACAAAGTTATTTATGCAGATGGTGTATCTAAAAAACGAGACCGTAATTACAAAATATTATAGTTTTTTTTGATTACGTTAAATAGCAAATGGTATTCTAAATTTGAACTTCTATGTCTGCTAGAAGTGCCTTAGAGTTAGTCAGACTAGTTTTAATTCTTGAACTACAGATTTAAAATGGAATAATTTTGAAATAAAGCATGTCATAAAAAAACAATAATAAAATAACAATGCGACTATTTTGTCTTATATTAAACCTTTACAACAGAATAAATAATGGTATAGTAGTTAGGTAGAGTATGTATTTACTCGACTTATGACTCCTTAACTTTTAACCAAGAAAGTGTTTTTTGGGATTTCAAAATGATATTATGTTAAAATTCCTTTTTTAATGTGTGTCACTGCACGGTTTCAATATATTTAATGTCAACGTCACTAGCAAAATCAACATGTGACCGTTTCACGTGCACCATCGTCTTGAAATGTGTAATTGATATCATTTATACGTGGCGTGGTGACTAGTCACTGTATTTTGCAGAACTTTCTGACAATATTTTAAATTATAAAAATCAATTATAATACAAAAAAATACAATATTTATAGTATTTTGAAGTGAATAATAGAATCTTTAAAAAAAATTTGCTATTTGATTGAAGAAGGTTCTTTTATTTTTAAAAAGGGTAGGTGTAGGTACTCAGTATGGTTAAAATTATAACATACCTAATAAAATACCTATTTCTACTATGTATAGTTTTGTAGTTAGGTAGGTACCTTTTGTTAAAGTGATAATAAGAATAATGTGTAATTCGTAAATTGAGATGACAGTGAATGATAAGCGGGAAGTGTACGCCCGGAGCAATGTGTATTGGTTACGTAACTCGTGCGCTGCCGCGTGAAGTGTGAAGTTCAATGTCACACATACGCACACAGGCATCCGCCATCGCGAATAAAATAAAATATAACTAGATATAAAGCCGCGCTAGTGTGCGCAGCGATATCTGAATATCGCAGGCAACCCGTTACTCGCCTCTATCAGTACTTCTCAGAATAATTCGCGAAAACGCTATTTTCCTTTGTACAACGAGCAACAGAGGCGTAGATCGTATTTTTGCGCAAGGTCATGGTAAAGTCAAGCTGCTATTTTCAGTTTGTTCGTGTTCTATTCCTTTCTCGATTGCATATTGCCTTACGTGACTTGTGTCGCTCAATAAAAACCATTATCGTTTTTTTGGAAACATAATATATTTCTGAATTTGCAACCGTAGGTAATATTAATCAAAGTAGGTACCGAATGCATCTGGAAGATGGAAGGTTTGACTTATTTTAAATTTAATTTTAATATCAACGTATGTTTATGTCTATATATAAATTATACATAATGCATGTTAAGAAGAACACTGTACAAAAAATTATACTTTATTCCATCTTATTTAGTTTTCCTTTTATTAAATCATGAACTAAAATAATTAAACTCACAAGCTAACTTAAGCAAAGCATTTTGTAAATATAATACTATATAGTTATGGCTTAATATAATTATTAGTAAATTAAACACACAGAACTCAAGGGCGCCCTTGTCTTGGCATCTGTTGTATTTGGGCCGTGAGTGTTGTGAAAGGCGCGGGTTTGACGTAGGTCAAGGGCACATAGTTACACCGACCTAATTGAAGCCAACCCTTCCACGACAACTTCTTATGTACCTTATCAAACATACCAATTGTTCAATAACCATACAATTGTCAAAAGAAAATTGGTTTCTTAAATGATAAATTAGGCTTATTAATTGTAAACAGATAGGATTTTGCTGAAGGAATCAACGATAGGCTACACCAAGCATCTGGCAATAAATGCTATCAGTAACTTTTATATTAGTAAATATACATTGAAGAGATCTATGTATAGCCAAACAGAATCAATATATAATACAAAAACATGTTGACATCAACTTTTAATACTCAATACATCATTTAAATAAAATAAAAATAAAAAGATTACTTATGACAGCAGTAATTACTTAATTATTAATTAACTAAAGTAAAGCTTAATGCGTAGGTGTAGCGTAGATAACGGTGAACAGTATGACCCCTCGCCTTTGCCGCGACCTTTCTCCCACCGACCCTCCGGGTTTCCAGGACACGGAATAAGTTATTCGTCCATCAAAAGATCTAGAAGAGGTTTAAGTGAATACAATTTTTAATTCCCGTGAATTTATTTCAGACTCAAATTAGATACCTCGAGTATTTTATCAATTTGAAAAAGATTAAATGGAGGTACAATAAATGGTTAATAAATAACTGACTTCAATCGCCCAGGACGCATAGGTACATAGGTACATAAAACAATACTATTGTGGGTAATTATATCTTATACAGTATAATTATATGTAGATAGTTTGAGGAGTTTATCATCATAAATCATATTATCATACATTTTTCAATTTGTAAATATGTTGTAATATTATATTGGCTGTTAATGAATAGATTATTATTATTTTCTTTTTAATTATAAAATTGTCTTAGAAGTATACGCTATTCAATAAAATAAGAATCGTCAGAATTCCAAATGAAATTGTGTAGATATTAGGTACCTATGTAACATTTACACAAAAATAAAGACAGGATTACTATATACCTCTTTTTTTATTTGAATTTAGTAAAATAATTGGTTCCACATAATAAATATCAATGACACAATTAATTACAGAGCAAAACGAGAATATCTCCAGTATAATTTATAAATGTTCACGATCTTCGTATCTGGAACACTTTATTCTTCGCAATAATTTCGAATGTCCTCGATCCCTTCGCACGAGGCGAGGTAACCTAGATTTTGGCTCGAACAGCCTGCCATTCAAGGACTTCTGGGCTAAGGGAACGTTAGGGACAATTTATATTAACATATATATTATTATAAAGACGCATACATATATGTGTACTTTACATTCGTAGGTAGTCAAGGACGACTGGAAGCGTGTAAAAATTATGCCTTTCCCGTGTGAGAATAAAATTACTTACTTATTAGAGTTCTGTAGTCAAATGGCAAAAACGGAACCCTTATAGTTTCGTCATGTCCGTCTGTCCTTCCGTCCGTCTGTCCGTCTGTCCGTCTGTCCGTCTGTCCGTCTGTCCGTCTGTCCGTCTGTCCGTCTGTCCATCTGTCCGTCTGTCCGTCTGTCCGTCTGTCTGTCCGTCCGTCTGTCCGTCTGTCCGTCTGTCCGTCTGTCTGTCCGTCCGTATGTCACAGTCATTATACTCAGAGACCATGGGCTCTATCAACACGAAATTTACTAAATAGGTCTATTCTATGAACCGCACAACGATTTTGTAATGAAATCTTAAAATATATAAGAATTACGGGTAGCAGTCCATACATGTAACTGGTTGTAAAAAAAAAATTCAATGTATGCCAACGTGTGAGATATCTTTGGATAGGTCTTTTAAAATGATAAGTACTGACTTGACTTTTTTCACTAAGCCAGTTGAGATATTAGCTTCTAAAGAGGTAAAAATTGTGTTCCCCCCACTAACTTTTGAACTATGGCATTTAAAATTCTGGAAAAATTGGAGCTTGTAGAATACCACATGAACTTTCATCCACATTTGGATTGAAGAAAATAGGTCAACAAAATTTAGAGATATATAAATTGTTCTCATAACATTGTTTTTCATATAACTTTTAATAATTGCTATGAAATTACCAACTTATTTTTCCAATCGATTTTAATTCGTTATTATTTTAAAGGCCTTAAGATTCTTCATAACCAAGCTGCGGAAACCTTTAGTTTCAACTGTGCGTGGTCCACAACGCACTTGACTCCTAATTATATAATTATTACCTTCATTAAAAATATGACATCATACAGTTTTTGCTGTTTCCGTTTCGACTTAAATCTATATTTTTTTAATCTGTACTTTATAAAAAAGAAGATAATCACAATTAAATATATATTAATAGAATAATTTTAATAAAAGATGTTCAAGGATACATGAAGTACATACGTGTTTCGCGTTTACGCAATCGCTAGCGACACGCGTAACGTTATGTATTATTTTACGTCTTGGAGGTCGAGGACAACGCTTACACGAACGATTATAAACTGATATACAGTAAGTGATAAGCATTGAAATCTATTGTCACTACGAGGAATGAGGAAATTTATAATGTTTAAGCGCAATGTTTTCATTGCAATTTACTTCTAAATTTGCATCACCTATAAATGTACCTAAATGCTAATATCCAATAGTGTCACGTTGTCAAAGTCATTTTGATTTTTAAAGAGTTCGAGAGTGATAAAAGCTATTGAGATGTCCTCATAACATGAATCAGATGCATGCAAATACCATTAATCTATAATACGTTATTTAATTAAATCAATTTATAGAATTATATTTACTGGTGGTAGGTCTTTTGTTGCAAGAGGCCGGCTAGGTAGGTACCACCGCAGTGTCCAATATTCTGTTGCCAAATAGTAGTGCTTAGGCACTACTGTGTTCCAGTTTGAAGGGCATTGTACGCTAGTGAAATTACTGGGCGAACGAGATTTAAGAACTAATATCTCGAGGTTGGCAACGCGCGAGTGGCACCTACTAATGGTGCTGCAAGCGCTCATAGGCTGCGGCAGCCACTTACCATCAGGTGGGCCGTATGCTTGTTTGCCAACTTCTAACATAAAAAAAAAAAAAAAAAAAAAAATTATAGAATATAGAGTTTGATTGATCGGACCCTTAGACGAAGGATCTCATGCTTACGACCGGTCCCGACTTGAACGTACTGAAATATCTAACCATAGGCCCCGGACAGAAATATTACTTAAAAGTTGTCAATATTTTGAGTGCCAGGGTTGCCTTGCGGTATTCAAAAATATTCTAAATAATGTCCAAAAATGATTGTATTCCTGCCCAAAAAAATCTTACAACCTTAGCGGGAATCGAAACTATAACTCATTACACAACTAGATAGGAGAACTTGAGTATTTCCTGTAGAATTGTAAGACGTAGGCATCCGATAAGAAAGGATTTTCCGAAATTCTACTTCTAAGGGGTTGAAAAAGAGAACCAAAGTTTGTATGAGACAACGCGATTCCTTGGTTCAACCTACTTCAAATTCAGCATAAACCTTTTTTAAAGGAATTGATGGAAGACGTGTTTCGTATTTTATTGAAATTCATCCAACAACGGGGCTAAAAACAGGTAGAAAATTTAATTGCTTCGGAATTCATATCGATACTCTTTAGTGCTTTTGATTTAAATTACATTTTATTTTGACACATGTTTGAAAACTCCGGATTGAGTTTTACATAGCACATCTAGCCTAAACTTGAAATATTTTTTTTCTGATTTTTTCACAGGTGTTGTTTTTAAAACGCAAACCAGCATAAGGAAACAATGTTTCGGAATTCAACCCATAGGTAATCAAATAGGTGAAAAAGATTTTGGGAAAGCATAGCCCCCGTGAGGGCTGCCCCTTTATCACGGCTGAGTCTCTGTACTCGGCCCCACCAGTGACGCTGTCAAGGCTAGCAAACAGTAACAGCAATACACATTCCGAAAAAAAAAGGGAAAGCATTAAACTGTTTTTCGGCGAACGATTATGACGTGTTTTAACATTTTCTGAAATTTCTTAAGAGGTGAAATGAAGGTTCTAAGTTTATATTAAAATCGTTATTGACGCGGACGAAGTTTCAGGCAGAAGTTCGTATAGGCGTATATAAGGTATATATATATATATATATATATTTCTACGTTTGTAGAAAAAACGACACTAACAATAGAAAAAAGGTATTTAATACATTGAAAGTTTTATTATAACGCATTATCTAGTTAAATAAAGTTTATTTAAATATCACAAAAAACTAAAATGTTGACTATAGCTAACTTCAGGGTGTCGGTTTTTTGTGACGGTGTGCGCGTGCATCGTAAAAATATACTCTGATAATTTTTCCCTAACGCGCCAAAAGAAGTATAACTTCAAAAATAAATGGACTAGTGGGAGTAGTTTCGGAAATGAGTAGTAGTAGAGCCATGTTCCGCCCAGCACAAATGGGCGGGCTTTACCGGGAAGTACGACCTTCTCACAGATAATCAGCGCAAAGTAACAGAATACTGTTGCGTTTCATGCGCCGAAGGCCCCATCTCCCACCACATCTGTTCCCTTCTTATACCTTCTCTCCTATACCTTGTGTTGGCAATGCGCATGTGATACTTAAGTATCGCAACCGTTCATATGTTGCGGTGACTGTTTACCATCAGGGGGACTATATGCTTGTTTGTCAAACGTCATGAAATATAAAAAAGGATATAATATATAACAAAGTCATAAAAATAGCATATTTTGAAAGCATTGTATTAAAATAGTAATAAAATCGTAAAAGTAATTATAGCTTTAAACTTGTTTAACATTTTTGCAACTCTACCAACCTTAGTGACTTGGAAAATGTAGGTACGTTGTACCTATGTACCTAGCAAGTTATGTTTTCTAATTTCCTTGATCGCTTCAACGTTTAGGTATGAATATAAATACGTCGATGATAATATGGAAGTGAGATAATATGAAGATAATAATTATGAAGGCACTTCAATGACATATTCAACAACGAGAGATTATTCACACATTTTCCAGAAACCGATAACCTTGTGCGGTGCGTTACGTAAAGCCTGAAAAAACATTAAGTATTTATGTATACAATTACTTCTCCGGAGCGTGGATAAAGGTCGCGTCCCACGCAAATCTAGGGTGTGATCGGGTGTGAGGGGCGGTGGCGGGGGGCGAGCGGGCACGCGCGGGCATGGTGACCTTGCCCGGCTGTGACTCTGCGACCTTGGAGCCGACCGCCCGCGTCCCGCGAGCATACCCCGCCCGTGCCCGCACCCCAAGCACCACCCCGCCCACGCCAGGTCTCACCCCTAAACCCTCTTCGCGGCTTCCACCCACTGCAAAATTTAATAACCTTCCAAGTATTAGCTTTAGGACATAGAACACTCGTCAACCCAATAGGCTTTAATAGCCGACGCAGTAGGCTATTAAAGTTAAACGTACCCATAATTACAAGGTTTCAATAATCAACAGGTGGATGTACCTACTACAAGGATTCAGGCTTCACTAGCTTTGTATTATTTTGTTGTGTAATAAGGCTACCAGATTGCGTAACGGTAGCTAACCTGCCAGTAGCTCCACAGGTCGTGGGTTCGATTCCCGCTCGGAGAAAATGTTTGTATTGACCATACAGGCATGCGTTCCGGTCTTGGTGTGTTTGTCCTTCTCCTTGTGTATGTTTCCGGACACCCGACACAGGGTATGATTATCCTGGTCCGTTGAATGTGTAGCGTTTATTTATTTATTATATCAGATACATATTCTTAAATAATTATGTATGATATTTTAGAATAATTCCTAATTAAAATTTTCGTACCACCGTAGAATAAAATTATCAAGTTTCTTTTATGCCTAATAATTTAAAAATTATTTGTTATTAAAGAAATATAAATACACAACTTATGAAAATATAAATACACAACTTATTACCATAGAAATTATAAATACACAACTTATGAAAATTCTAACTATTTACGCTATGTTCATGAGATACAGCTAATAAACGTTAAAAATATCAAGATTATTGTAAGGGGTTAGTTTTAGTATTTATTGTGGTAGCGACAACCTAAAGACACATTCTGCGGATGGACGGACGGACAGCGGAGCCTTAGCAATAGGGTTCCGTAGAGACTTGAATATTGTATTATATTAAAATATAAAATATTGAAATATATTCTATTATATTAATATATATGAAAATATGTGGGTTTTACCACAGGAAATAGATTTAACCACAGGCATAACCAAATCAGTCAATCTATGGCTTTTATAATAAAAGAGCATTGTTAAATGATTCAAATTAATATGATAATATTTAATAATGTCAATAAGCTATCCTGTTTCCGTGTGAGCCATCGCCCGGGCGCGACCTCGTCGTACAAGGTCGCGGGCAACCGTTGGGGGTTTTCCGTGTGTCGCCTGAAGGTCTCTCGCATTGACTATTTATGGTGTAATTTTAGCTTTTTAGTTTTTACCCATAACCTTATGAGGACGTGTGGTTTCTGAGGCTCAATTACTAAATATGGGAAACCATAAATTTAATACATAAGGTTCTTTCAAAAATTTAAATGGTGTGAGATACTCCTAAATTATATAAATAAATCTTATTATGCATCATAAAAATAAACAGTGTATACCTACCGTGGTATATTTTTCTGAATTCGTTTCAATCAGTGTGGGGGTCAAAGTTCAAGCATAAAATAAATAACTTACTTCATCGTTTTATATGAAAGCTCTCTTTTTCATTTCTATTAAAAGGGTAGGAGTAAAACAATAATTCGACACAAAATTTCCTATAAAAACGTGGAAGGCGAGGTTGTATAGGGTAAATTTTCATGATATTATCGCCGGATGACCTTTGTGAAGGATTACGTAGGTGGTGCGGAGGCTGCAGAGCCACCCCGGGCCCGCGAGAGTGGTGTGAGCGGAGTGCAGGCGGGCGATGCACCGATCGCAGGAGTCAAGTGCACGGCCGGGCCGCGCCGCCGCGCACTGCGCGACTCACCGCCCCCGGCGACATGCGCTCAACTCTCGGTCAATAGCCGGTTTCAAATACCATTCCGGTACACGTTGCACAATATCGGTTTTAATTAAGTATCTTCAGTGTCATTTTAAATAATTTCCTTTTAATTGTAAGATTTAAAAACTAGTTTAATTTTTAGACCATATTTTAACAACTAAATGGTCTAAGAATTTAACCTAACAATAACCCATATATATATATAATAATAAAATTAAAACATAATAATAAAAGTTACCTTTTTCAGTATTAGATATGCACATAGAATATTTTTTATTGAATTTTCTGAAAAGATCGAAAAAATATTTTTCTGGTTTGTAATTACATTTCTAAACAAAATAACTTTGTAATAATAAAATAGTATTTTTTAGACTATAAATTATATTGCTGTTTCAAAAAACTAGTTCCATATAAAATATGATACTTACTGTTCGTAGAAAATGATTTTCACGATTCTAACGTTAATAATGTAGTAATATCTAAAAGTATTATACAATATACACGTATACGTAGTATAATTAACGATGGTATTAAGGTGACTCTTCACTGTGGGTTATATTACATCTTGGTAGGTATGTAAATTAATATCGCTTACCAAACTTTTAAATAGAATTATTTATTTACACTTATATATAATTAAATCACATCTGAGGCTATAAATATTTTCCGATCGTCACTGCAATATTTCAACCAAGATTTATACCGATTGTTATCAAATAACATCTGATAATATTCGTTAACTTTTGATAAGTACCTAAATTACTACTTTCCAATGAATAACTGGTACGCTCTTAAGGTTGCGGAAGTCAGATGGCAATCGCTCTGTGTAAAAACTTGTATAGTCAAATCCAAATAAGAGTAATAAGCAGACCCAGGGTAGATAAAAATACCCGGAGAAAAATGCTAGGAAGAAGAAAGTGAAAAATCGGCTTTATTACTGCGCAGGTACTTATTGTAATCCTACTGCGTAGCGCGCCTATCATTGCGTTTTTATTCTGATACGAACTCTACACCGAACGTAAAAAAATGATTTTATAACTAAACTGAACCTATCTCCATATATTAGATTGTTTTTTTAACAATCTCGATTCACTTTTGTTCAATATGTAATTTAAGTGTAGTTTACTAGTACCGGACTTCTTAATTTAAAACAATTAAAGCAATATTAAAATTTTAAAATAAATTGGAAGCCAAATTCAAATGTAAGTCTTAATCTTAAAGCTTCATTGTCATCGTCATCTTTTATACCATTTGAGGAAGAACAGTAATTTGAAGGTTATAATATATTTTCAATGTCATAATCTGGTTAAAATTTGAATGTCCGGTTAACAATTGAGGAAGTATTAGTAGGCGGCGGCTCTGTCGTCACGTGGCTCGCGGAAGGAGGAAGCTCGCTGTAGGGTCACCGTAGGCGGCAGTTAGGAAAACGGAAGAGTGGCCGAGGCCTAGGCCGGCCGTCGACCTCTTATCGATGATGCTTTGATATCGTCACCATTTTTGTAAAGTATTTCAAATTCTAGTATTTTTACCATGTTCATTTTATTTAAAAATTTAAGATAATACATAAAAATCGATATTAAAGTTGAAATATATTTTTATAGAAAAATATTATCGTTCCTGTATTTATTCATGTAATATATGAAAAGTAATTCTTATGTAGATTTTTTGATTGTTTCATGTCATCTATTGATTTTTATCTTTTTTGCTAAGTAATTTGTAATTTTATGAAATAGTTTGGTATGGGAAAATAAAGGGAAATAAAATTAGCATAATATAATTTTTACAAGTTTGTTTTATTTTAATTCGACAACCTGTCATTATATTAACAAACAAATGACTGAGCACGCCCACATACGCACATACAATACACACACAAACACACCGCGACCGGCGCTGCATTGCATTATTATAAATAGTAATTATACTTATAGTCTTAAATTATTTTTCAGTCTATTGCGCTCTCCTCGTCCGGCACCGGCCACTCACGCACGCGTCTTAAACGAATTATCACATATAATATATTAAACCGATTTGCGAACGATTATTAACTACATAGTTTATTCAATTAAAAGTAGTTCGGGGTGGGGTAGCGGAGACGGGTGGCTCCGCAGGCCGGCCTCACGCTTCTAACATGCGCGGCATGTAGGAGCGCGGAGGCGACGGTGACTTCTTGGAGAGATTGAGCGGCGCATCCGCAACGTCCACCTGCAGCTCAAGCACAGGCTCGGCAGCCGGCGATGCCCCGCGGTAGCAAGTCAGCAACCCACCGGTACGTAGCGGACAGCCTTCGCTTGCACCGGCACTGGAACCGGTGGCAACGTCACCGCGTCGCATATACTGCTGGATCATGTCCGTTCGCTTTAATTGCTCCGGGGTCATACGCGGGCCCTCCATGAGACTCTTAGCCAACACCGAATGTGTGGAGGAGAGCGAAGCACGTAGCGGCCTTGGCGAGTGCGCTGGGTGAGCGGGGCTCGCCGGATGCGGATGTTGAGGAGGCTGTGGCGATGGTGTAAGCTGCACTGGTCGTGCTTCGGCTTCGCCTGTGTCCCGGCGCATTGCACGGAATTTTTTATGACGATTATAAGCTTCCTCCATCAGCGAACGCGGACGTGGTGCGTCGAAAGGACGTATCGGCGGCGCTTCTAGAGCACGCTTCAAAACTGGCATGTCGTCAGCAAGTGCAGGTGGTCGTCTATCCTCTGAATGTTCTTCTAGTGACGACCGGGGGCTTGAACAGCCTGATCCTGGACCGACAATCCTTTCATGTTTCTCATTACCCGATTCGATTCCAGAATCGGTAGGGGAATCTAGCTTACGATAACGCGGTGGAGGACGCACAGGTGTCACTGTAAGTCCATTGTGGGCTAGGTGAGCGACACCGAGCGCCTCTTCATCAACGGAGCCACGAGAATCGAGCCTTTGACGTCCAGCTAAGGTTGCTGCCAACAAAGGTGTACCGCAGTCACCTACTGCCTCACCAGACTCACTACTAGAAACCGATCCAATCGGGCTGCGGGCTGACTCATCAGCACCCGAATCTGCCCAAGAGCATCCTTCTTCATCACCCCACATTTGTTGTCGTAATAGTTCTTTATGTTCTGTGCGGAACACGACCAGTTTTTCTGTATGGAGCGTACTCAACGTGCGCAAGTCGGGGAGAGTATCCATCAATTCCCTCAGAAATCCAGGTCTATCTGGTCTATTTTGATTAATGACTGTTTGAAGACAAGATTTCAGCCTAGAATGCATTCGCTCAACTAATTCGATATTACGAAGACCTGGTCGGTCTGGAGTGATTAGCACTATGGCGCAAAAGAGGCCAATTTCAGCATCCGTTAAATTCATAGAGTTCATGCGTTCCGCAAATTTAAACGTAGAGTCCACGAGGAATCGTGCATTGGCTCCACTTTGAATTGAGTCTCTTTTCATAAGTTGTCCATTTAAGCATATTATGCTGTTGAGCGGCGCATCAAACATACAAATAAGCCGCACAAATAGAGCGTCAAAGAGTCCACTCTTTAACAATGTAAACTTGTCATCCTGCGTGAGTAACTGGAATCCAGGTATCAGACCAGCAAAGTCAATCACGCCACGGATAACGTGAGCAAATCTCTGAGAAAATTCTTTCTCAGACTGCAACTCTGGCGCCGGATTCAGCGGGCAAGCCTACGACAAAAAAAATTATAATTAGGGGTTTTGTTCATATTTTTTTTCTTGTAATATTGAAATGTTTATATAAAGTCCTTTAATAATTTGTATAACCATTTAAAAATAAACTCACCAAAGTTGGTTGAGAGTAGGTGGGACAATCACGAGCACGGGCACGCATGGCGGCCACGTGGTCGCGGGTGAAGTCGCAGGTTTCGAGATGTGCGCGTACCACTCGTGCCAACAATCGCGGGGCATCATCCAATTCCGCGGCCGCTGCTTGCTCTTGCGCCCGCGAAGAGGACGATTGTTGCATAGCCGCTAATATACGTGCTTTTTCGCGTTTTGGTACGCGCCCAAATCTTACAGCTGTAACAATAGAAAATTCCTGTTAGTATAAAAATTTCATATCAGTAAATCATAAATTTAATTTAAATATTGATGCAGTTTAATATCAAAAATGTTGAGCAAGGTCACAAGGTAAGGGATAGGCTAACACGTACAGTTGGACTGCAGCTGTCATTACATGGGCGTGGAAACGGGTGCAATTCGTGCCATGTGCACGCGCAGCTGACAAAAGGGGGTAAAAGTTCATCGCCCGTCGTCGCAAAAACAGACCCTTGTCGATTTAATAATGCCGGACTTGACTCAGGTAAAGCGATTTAGAGAACTAGTTCGAAAACAAATGACAATACGCGAACTGCGAGGTCATACGAAAAAGTGTTACAACTTTCTCGCGCTAGGTATGCTGTGGATCGAAAGGTAGTATGCGTCGGGGGCGGACTCGCTGCTTATGGCCTTCATGCCCGCGCGCCGGTGAAAGTGTTTAGCGCGCGGCGCACGATTGAAAACGAAAGCGGAGAGCGCCCTCTCGCCATTTCTCCTGACTTTCCCTGCGCTAAGTATGCCACGCCAGATGCATGACCTATTGTTCGCAATTGTTCATGCAAATGTTCTTCTTTTGTATATTTATGATAATACAAAGATTGTATGTTAACATTATATTTAATTGTCTTCTTTTCTCCTTATTTGTTTTATTTAATATTAAAGTGTGTATTATTTAATTGTAATTTTCATGAAAAGAAAAATAAACCTATACTTCCTACTTATATGTTTATTTTATTATTACAAAATAAATAAATACTTTCAGCTTCTCTAGCTTAGTTAACAATAAATTGATTTCGGCTCTAGTCTTTATAATCCTGATTATCTAATTAAATGTTTTCAATATAAAAAAAAAATTATTAATGTACCTACCTATTCAAGAGTGATAGTTAATTCTAATAAGTTTAATTAACAATAAATAAAGAGTAATTGATAAAACTTTCAATTTATAATGCATATTTATAATAAAATAATTGCAAGAAAAAATAAATAAATAAATATATATATATATATATATATATATATATATATATATATATATATATATATATATATATATATATATAATAGAAACATTTAGTTAAAGTAATACATACGAGCGTTATGATATTTGACGACTCCGTTTAAGATTCCTTTAAGAATTGGTAAATCTTCACCCATGTCTGAGACCATAATTGTTTTTCACTAATAACTAGATAATTCACAGCCTAAGGCCACTAATAAATAATTTTGGTAACTATAGTTATTTAATATTAATTAAAGTCAAGTGTCACATAGCACGAGTATATAAAGGAGCACAAGCACTGTAATCCGAATGTGCAGTAGCAATCCAATGTTTTGTTATTATTTGTTCACCGCGATAGAGTCAACGGTTTGCAGCGGAGCGATCACTGTGAGCGAGTCTAGAGTTCTCGTGGCGAACTGCGGAGCGACGCACTGACATAGCGATAGTAATGAGGGCTGACGACCGATGCGCGGGCCGGACTCCCTCGCACTGCGCCGCGGCGCGCGCCGCGCCAACCTTGAACTTGAGGAGGGAGGGCGCGCGGTAGGGACCGGGGAGGGCGCCGTCAATAAACTCCGCGCAGGCCCCTGCCCCCGTTTGCTTATATACCACCATGCGTCCTCACTCCTCCTTGATGGTTCTAGATATACGATCGCGAATCCTTATCCATTCTCGAAACTATCGCGTTTTCACTCTATTTAATGAACAAATATAACATATCTGTGAGACATTAAAAATAAACTCTCAATAATTTTGTAATTTAACCAAAATTTTAATTAACCTCAATATGTGTTAATGTATAAGAATATGTATATTTTTAGAATTACAAAACAAAAATACTTAATGATCATCCAAAATATTAAGTCATTTTTATATCATACAGCAAGCATTTTTAGATTTATTATGTAATTAGTGTCTAAAAAATTAAGAGAGCCCCAATTAGGTATAATATAATAAAAATACTTAGTAATTCGTTAAAGTAAAAATAATAATGTACAAGTCTACCTTTAATACCTACACATTAAACTAAAATATCTAAAAATATTCCAAAAATTTAGTTTATTATATAACAAAAAAATAAGATATCAATATGTATACAATAAAGTATAATTATTGAGAGTTCATTAAGCTTTTAATCTAAACGGTGCTTCTATGTTTGAGCTTACGAGGTGATCAGCGCCATCTATCATCGAGTGGCGGAACTACTTATCTAACATGAACCAGGTTGTTGTCGAATTCGCAGTTCAAAACAATAAATACTAGAAAAATATTTCTTTAGAAAAAAAATTATAATTTAATTTAGTATTATATTTTTTTTTTCTAGAAAATTAACATTTCTTTAAAGAAATAAATATAATAACAAGAGAAAGTGTAACGAAATAACAAATATGTAAATCTTAAAGAAGATTCATGATATTACACCAATAGGTTGAAATTAAATTAATAAGTTACGATTGCAATGAACAGTGGCATATTTTGGACAAGTTTCCGACATTATATTATTTATTAAAATAAAGAAATAGAACCATATTACGTAGGGATTATAACTCTTAGAGAAAACTAAGTGGAGGCCAATGAACCAATCGCAATGAAAGTGAAAACATAAATTTCACTTTCACGCTTACGAAATGCACCTTTCTCCGCTTTCACCGCGAGGCACTCGTTTAGGCTCAAAGCGGCAAGCGTAAGCGATGTAAGTGTCGCAACGAGCGGAGCGGAGCGGCCTGCGGCCGTCGTCGGCCGTCGACCCGCTTAGCGTGCGCTCACCCGCGCTTGCATAACCGACCTCCCACACCGCACACGTCCTCCGGTCTACCCGCTCCCCGCGCGCCCCTCTGCCCCTCTTGCGGCACCGCGAAATAGGATCTGATGACTGATCGCGGAGTAGCAATCACGCTCGCTCGTGCCTCGCAACTCGCAACTCGCAAGCATGACCCACTTGGCGCGTAAAAATTACAGAATAAATGACGGAACCCTGCCAGATTGACCTTACTATTAAAATTGCGTATTTGAATTTCAATGAACGTGTCAACATAATTAAGTCTAGTATTTTGTAAAAAAGTTATATATATATATATATATATATTAATAAGATATTGATTAAGATAATAAGTAGAAATCATGAGTTCTTTTTTTTATTTTGATAAACGTTATAATACGAAATGAGTTACAAACTTCATTGATCAAAATATGTTGATAGGATAGTTGTATTGTATTAATTATGTTGTTTTTTATGGTAATTTTTTAATATAATAATTGAAAATTTTTTAAAGCTTGATTTCTCTTATTGATAAATATAATAACAAGTATGAAAATGTTTGAAAACTTACCATCTCTGCTCATTCCAACAGCAATGCATTTTTTCAATCGGCAGTACTGGCACCGATTTCTGTTTATTCTTAAGATGGAGCACTGTTGATTTTTAGTGCAGGGTCTATATTGTATCTTCTGTTGTATGGAGCGACGGAAGAAGCCCTGGGGATCACAGCTACAGTTAGAATCGCGCTCAAGATCCGAACTATCGTCGCTAGAGCAGCCGGAGTCGCTAGACTCTCGCCGCGCCTCCAGCATGCTCACCAACACAGAGTGCCGCTCGCGCAGTTCAGCGCCGCAAGCCATGCCGAGCACCATTCACTATCAAGCAACTACCACTCACTCAACACTAGCACCGTCGCGCGTCCTACTCACTGACAATTCAAACGTACGTGAACGTGTTTCGTGCCTAAAGTATGCGATAGTTGCGCTGCACCGACACGGATGGTGGCCGACAGCGGACTGTGCGGGCGCTGCGGCGTAAGGCGCACAGTTACCCGCGCGACCTACTTGCCGGCCGCCGACCCAACCGAGAAAGTGAGAGTGCCCCGGCCCCCACACACCGCCTCAGTCCGCTCGTACTCCTAACGGTCCACGCCGCTCTAGAATGCGCCGCTGCCACTGCACCGGTGCTCCGGATATAGGCCGGGCGCATCCCGGCGGGCATCGCGGCAGGAGGTCGTTCACCCCGGGTCGACGACCGCTCGATTGCACAACAACCGTGTTCGGCACCCTCCGCCCCTCTGCTAATTCCTCGTCGCCCGGGAGCTAGGACACGGGCAGCTCGGGGCGACGACCGGCTCTACGCCCGATGACGTCAGCTATGCGTCACGGCCTACCTCAATGCGCGCGCGCTCCTTGCACTTAGGGGTGCACCGATCCAATTTAATTTTATTAGGTCTACGCGGCAGGTGTCAAGAATACTAATTTTTTTATATTTTTATAATCATCAACTGAAATGTTATGTACGTTAGTAATAAAAAACAAACTTTTTGTAACTTGCATTTTTAAATTTATAATGTATATTGTAATGAAGTTTATAAACTTTTACACTGGTGGTAGGTCTTTTTGTTGCAAGAGGCCGGCTAGGTAGGTACCACCGCAGTGTCAAATATTCTGCCGCCAAATAGTAATGCTTAGGCATTACTGTGTTCCGGTTTGAAGGGCACTGTAGGCTAGTGAAATCACTGGGCAGACGAGATTTAAGAACCAATATCTCGAGGTTGGCAACGCGTGAGTGGCACCTACTAATGGTGCTGCAAGCGCTCATAGGCTATGGCAACCACTTACCATCAGGTGGGCCGTATGCTTGTTGCCAACCTTTACCATAAAAAAAAAAAAAAAAAAACGTAAGTTTATAACAATGAATGATAGGCAATAATCGTGATACAGATTACTAGAATTTGGGTTTAGAAGGCTAGCGGAGGCTGCGAGAAGTGGCGGTAGGAGCGGAGCGCGGGGCAAGAGGTACTCAGGTCGCTGGCCCAATTTCGCGCTGCCATCGATCCATTGTGCGCTGTGCGAGTGGCCCATAATTGGTCGCAACGCGGGCAGTGACCGGCCGCGCGGTCGTTGACCTGCTGCCGCGAAAACAAAACCTTTTCCGAACGCTTACATATTAAACGTATGTGACTAGGACTACAACATCAATATCATAACTCATAAATTCATAATACAATATGTAACTACTATGACAACATAAACGTTATAAGTAGGTATAATACGATTACCCAATTCTTTAAAATAATGACTGCTCAAGGTTCTCTTTGAAAATCGGTGCGCCAGAAACTATTCCCGTAGATAATGTTACTGACTTAATACGTCAATGACCTTTCAAGAATTAACACGGTGACATAAAAACAACTAAGATACGTAATTTCCATTATTTTAAAATAATAAAGATAATATTAAACTCCTATCGTTTGAAATGAACTTCAAATGCTATTTGCATTATCAATATATTTTTATCGTGTGTATACATAATTATTTATATAAAAAATAACGAAAACATTATGCTATTATTTAACGCCTCTATGTAAGGTTATACAACTCGTTGTTATATTATAAGTATACGTTCATCGCATATAATAGTATAAGTAAGTTGTTAATAAGTAAAGGATTACCTCAGACTCTAATGATATAAGCTTTGACCTATTTGTTATTAATTAAAGCTTTCATTAATACATAGTGTAATACGGAATATGAAGGAACTAATTGTTTTGCTGTTAAAAAAAGAGCAAAAGAATAAAATGTTCTGCTATCTTAGTAACTGTATAATTATTATTTTACAAAAAATGTTAAAGTAGGAAAATAAATTAGTCAACACAAAGGAGGTCAGGCAACCATCTAGATATTTCGATAGTCGGCGTTACTAAGTGCAGTGTCCGAGAAGAACGGACGAATATATTTTTATATTTAACGTTAAATTGACACACTTTACTATATTTTAATACAATAACTAACAAATAACTGCATATAATAATAATAATAATAATAATAATAGAACCAAGCTTATTTGTAACCAATTAATAATTGTCTTGTACTGCTAAAATATTGTCAATAAATATCGGTTTTGAAAATACCTGTCGTATTCCGTTTTGATGTTAAAAATAATCATATGACATACCACTCGCTTGTTTATATATTTAAATAACCATTATGTATGTAGGTTATTTGAGTAATTAAGAAGGTAAAATAATGTATTTTCCTCCTTTGATCGTTATTAGGTTGTCACACCACAAGCGGTAGCGAGATTCGAAGCGGCTAACGGTGTTGCGGACAATGACTGTTAACACTGGCTCAGCGAAAACATGCTGACGCATCGAATGCTTTACGAGGAAGCGACCGATGACCGACCCCGCTAAAACTAACAGTTTACTACGTGCCCGCCGGTCTTGAGATGTTTACTTGATAACGAAGCTTCTGACTCATATCATACTTGTGATTCACATCCCGTCATATCGCGAATCTATATTCGACACATACGTAACACACAATAATCGCCTCAGAACTATATACACCGTGTATTTTAAACGTTAATACTATTTAAACATTGATTAATATTCAATACTGATATGTAAGTGTTATTAAAAAAATATATTAAAAGCTTACAGTGATTACTGTTTATTTATTAAAGTTTACTTATGGATTCTAGAATATTCTCGAAGTCTCAGAAGTACTACCGTAAGTATACCAGACAAATAAATGTATACAACTAATGGTACACACTTATTTATACAGGAAATCGTGTGCCGTGGGATGTGCTTATTAAAAATGAACGCAGCGGGATCAACGAACTTTTAAGCTGACAGTTCAAAAATAATGTGGGTTACGTTCACGTTGCGTACATACATTCGTTGACCGTAAAAGTTCTTACGGCAAGGAGGCTGCGGCTGTACGAGAGGCGTGAGGCTCGAGGTCGTCGACCGCGCCCTGCACTGCAGATCGGTGCCGAAAAATAAGCGACCCACAACTCGAGGAAATATGTCGGTCACGACGAACAAAGAAACGTGCATAGCTACGAAATATGCGTGTTCATATTATGTCTATTGTCGGTACATCAGCGCGGTATCAACTGCTTCACCTCTAAATAATATATTAAGTATACACAAGCAAAGTTTAAATATTAAATTAACGAAATTATAAAAACAATGTATAATTACAACAATGGAACAAAATTGAAATAACAAATTATATTAGAAATTGTAATATAAATGTATTTTTATAATACATTATATTATAATTAATAGAATTAATTCCTTATTATTACAACAATGAATAATAGACATTTTTTTATATTACAATGGAAATTATATTTTATATTTCCGATTTTGTAATAATAAATAATTAATGAAAACAAAAATGTTTTTACAAAAATCTGTAAATTACAGATATGAAAGAAATAAGTACTTAAAAGTATTAAAACGGGTAATAATAGTTTAAAAAAAACTATAATTTGTTTTAGGTGTAGTAGTAATAAGCTAGAGTTCGTTGACATCGGTGCGTACGGACACGCGCCCCGCTCGTAGTAGACCGTAAAAACCATTCATTCACGATTTTCGTTCGCAGTTGAACATGTGAGGCAGTTTTGTTGCAGCTTGGGACAGCGCCATCGCGCGGCGAATAGCCGAACTACAGTTTCGGGTTTTACGACTGAGTCACTAGTTGGCGCTACATTCTTTAAAGTTATTATTTTTTATTACCAGAAATTTATACATATAACGTCAAAATAAATTTTACCGTATTTATTATGCTACGTCTTTTTTATAATATAAATAATTCTGCTGGTTACGCCATCTATAAATAGTACGGTATGTCAAAACACGAGCAAAAACACTAATTTGTGACTCACATAGTTTTAACAATGTGGGTCAAAAATAATATTTCATAGCAGTATAAGGTAGTAATAAAATATTATTTTTAATATCTATGGCGAATATCAAAATGATATGCTGATGTGACGTAACTGAACATGCCTAGGTCAAATATTTTAAGTTGACGATAAAATCGTAAAGATGATAATAATAATACATTTTCCCGTTTGTCGTTATATGGCTATTAAGATAGCAATTCGACTACAATGGCACTGACGGCCGCGGCGCAAGGACACGCTTTGTTCCGTCCGACGACCAAACTCGTAACATATAACCAGTTTATAATACACTTGCACTTCTATCCCCGTCTTCCTTGCATCGCTTTCACGCTCATAAATACGACCTATAACCGGTTGCGACTTTGAAGGTTATCATAATGTAACAATTTAAAATGTAACAGACTAATTAAATTATGTAAAATGTTTATATAGTGTATACTGTATAGTTGAATATAATACGCGGATAGCATAAGCAATATACATAACATTAATAGTCGTAATGTCGATGTTTTAACATAATATTATTTAAATCGATACGAATAGTTTCAATTTGTAATGTTATAATATGACAATGTCATAAAAACAGATAAAATGGCATGTATTGTTTATTTTCGTATTATTAAAGATTTTCTTCGCATAGCTGACAAATATTCAGCATTTGCTGAATAAAGTAAATATAAAATTTAGATATCATTGATATATATGAAACCAGCATAAATTTACTTTATTATTTGTAGTTATGAAAAAAAAAATTAAATACCGTTTATATGTTTAAATCAATTGTATACAAGACTGCACTTTTTATTATCTCTAGACGGTTCAAGTGCACTTAATAAGACTAAAACAGGAAGACTTTAAGGGGAAAAGATGAAGTGGAGGATACGAGTATATGCGGGCGTCGACGTCTGTTGCTAAGTTCAAATTCATATGATTTAAAAATCGTTTTTTATATACAATATTATTAAGGTCCGTTTAACCTTAGCTTTATAAGAACTAACCCTCGACTAAAAAAAATACAAAGAGTGTTTTAAAACATTTTAAACGGCGACTGGTTCCCGTGTGATTGTCCCGGACGACCGGGCAGGTATCGACAACAAAAATAAGATTTATAGAATTAGGGCGCCATCGTCTGACCGCGAAACCGAGGCCAGCAGGTACCTGACACATCCATCGACCTAATAACCGATTCCACAACTGAACTGTATCGCCCTCATAACGTTTAATTTTAAAGGCTTCTCTCAATTGATTAACACCGCAGCTTGTTACAGATGACTTATGTATAAATGGCGACGAATTCGTTTATTTATACATCAAAAATATCATGGTCGAGCTTTGTTATCTCTCTATAGAGATTGTCTTCCGTGTATCGCGGCCTTGCTGTTGAAACTCTAGGACATTGAAACACTTCCAGCTGTGGCAGTTATTAATAAACGGCATATAGTTTATAAATTAATGAGATTTCAACTGTTTAATATCCCACGGTTGAGGTAAAGCGGGTTGATTAATTCGTGTTTTACGTTTTTTAACGAGAATCATATACCAGTGATCGGAATTGCTAACCTTAAGACTAAACTAAATAATTATTATTGTAATATCCGTATTTCCTACTTAACGGCAATCTATACTAAACGTCACGAATCTCTACGTCACGAAGATAATAAAAATAATGTAATAATTTAGTAAGTGAATGGTACATGGCATTGTGGCTTATTTGTTGTTGGTGAGAATGCTGAAATACGACAAAAATATATACAATTAGTAAAAGTCATAATATAAAACTGATGATGGTATTTACCTTGCAGCCCTCGCAGGAATGCACGCCGTAATGGAACCCGCTCGCCTTATCTCCGCAGACCCGACACAGCACCGTGGTGCCATCGAACTCTGGAACAAACGAGAGATATGCTTTATTACACGTTTACATTGGTCAGCGACCGTCAGCGATCGTTAGTAACTTTCAAACATCCTGAATTACACGGTATTATGCTAAACAAACAGCAGGCGCACGTGATTCACGAGAACACGACCTTGCGGCGATTAAACTGCAAATGTTTTTTCTCGCTTATTTATGATAATATTTTGTTCATTATTTAAGCTTCTACAATAAATTATGCTTTATCTTGCATAGTTTAAAAATAGTATAAAGTTTACAATATTTATAGATATATTATAATTGTGTATTTTATCATGGTGTTGTTTACTAAAAACAAAACCTAATAGAAGGATCCCTTAAAGATATAATATAGTATTACCCTATAGTATTACGGGAAGAGGTCATAGAAAAATTACGAGAGTAGTATTACATAAGTTACATACACGTCTTTCGCTAATAAAGTATGTGACGCAAGCGCATCATGTTGCGTGCGTTGGTGACACTGAATAGTTATTTTAGAAAGCGCTAAGTCTCTCCACTGCACTTGAGGGAAGTCGTTGACCCTTCAATGAGCGTATACAATCATATTCTACCTGTCTTTAATTACTTTTTTTTGGTTTATCAATGAATTATTATTTGGTCGTCTACTAATTATACTCGATTAGTTTTTATCGCAAGCGTATCAATAAAACATTACTCTTCAATGGGTAATTTAAAAGTGCATTAAGACGACGATAATGTGACCAAAAATCTTGAAATTGGTAAATATTTAATTGATAAATCGATTTCTTATAAGGGCAGTGTGGGTTAATAGCAGATGGGTGCACGGTGCATGACACAGGATAGACGCGCGGGACCTCGTCCGGAAACAGGTTTGAACGTTTGGCTCCCCCGACTGCTCTCACTTTCCCTTTACTATATTTGTTTATTTGTTAAGGGAGCGTACCGGCCTTTAGGAAGAAACTTTCTATTTCAGGCGTCAACCACTTGCCTCGGGTCGACGTTCGGCGCAGTCGCTTTCTATGGTGTTACTTTCTTTTTTTAGTGGCAGTGAACGGCCGCCTTCAACTCTATTAATTAGATCTCATTTTACATTCTGCAGTTGCATCATATCGTATCTAGGGTGTTGGAAAAGCTTAGACGAGTGGGTATATAGCTATTTAATGCAATTGCGAGCGATTTATGTTCGCGCATCAATTTCTTTTCGTGTTATGCAACCCAAGCGTTTTTCTTGAGCGTGTGTGAGAGTCGCTCGTTCGTTACGTCAATTAAAGCGGCGAGGAAAGTGCGCTAGAAAGTGTTAGCTCTACGTAACGTACTGCGATGGCGCCCGACCGTGCAAGTGCAAGCGTAGAGTTGTCGTCGTACTGCATCGTACTCTGCCGGTCTTCGGATCTATGTCATGGCGATGTTTTGTTTGTAAATAATTAGATCACCGCAACACCTCATCACGTACGGCGTATTTGTTTCCTTTACGGATAACACGTTTGTCTTGCTAATATGTATATTCAGGTATATGAGAAACTTATAACACTATTTAGAATTTCTATTTCGGCACGTATTTCTCTTATGATACTATAATAAAATGAATAATGTTCAATCTTATAAGCCGATGTTGTATTATGTTGAGAGCTTAGTTAAAAATCGATTAGCCTATTATTTGTAATAGCATAAAACTATTATATTGTATAGAAATAAATAGTTATGACAACAAGTCGAAATTAACTAGAGAAACTAGTCTCGAGAGAAAAGTAAAAGTGGTGGCCACGGTGAGGCGGAAGCTGACGATACATTGAACCCGCTTGCGTACCAGTTCACTGATGACAGCGTTTTGTATTCGATAATAACAATTGAAATGAACATCATTAATAAATACATTACATATAAGGGTTATGATTTCCCAGACTTAACTCTTTTGTTACCTACGAGTGCGAAAACGATCAATAAAAACGATAAAATCATTAAGATTCGAAAGCAAATCTATAGTGCAGGCTCCCCGCGGATGTATTGAGCCCCATCGATTCGCACACGGGGCGTTACGACGTTATTCTTATCAAGTGCTATACATATACTGCACAATGAAATTTTTAATTGTTTTCGTCGAGCCCCGCAACGGCAATTTTCAACAATCAATCAAACTTTCGTTCCAGACTCGTGTAAATAATAGCCGATAGTATATTACCCGTTCTGTTTCACGATTACGAGATCGTTTATCATAAAGAGTTATAAAGGAATGTCCCTGTTCAATCGTGTGTGACATCGTTAAGGAATCAACGGTTAAAATATGTTATAGAAACGTAGCTATTAATATAATATCTAAAGTTGTATGAAAAATATGTAGTTTACCTCTCAAGACTACCTTAGCATAAACAAAAAACGTTAAGAAATGTATGTATGTATGTATCGAGAATAATACTATCTTATTCGTTGGAAAATATAATAACAACTTTTATCTATCAAAAGTTCAAAACATTTGTGACGAAACAAAATGGAATGATTTGGCAACTTTCTTTTAAATATTTACGTAGTGATATAAAATTGAAACTTTCTATATAAGTAATAAAAATATTATATTAATATATATTATTTGTTGGCTATGAGAATTTGTTATAGTGAAAGTATTATTTTTATTTTATCTTTGGAGTTTTTAATGTATCTATCTATCTGACATTCATACGTAATGACTCGATGAACTATTTTGTCGTGTAAACTGTTTTTACAATCAATTGTTTTTAACGATTTTTTTCATAGCGTGTATTACTTTTATGGTGTTGTTCATAATTTACTTTATTTTATAGAATAAAATAAGAAAACAGTTGTTTAGTTTTATTTTTAATGTAAAAAAATCCTGTATTTTATTTTTTAATTAATAATGTTCTACCTAATTATCAATTATAAGAAATGTAACTTAGTTTTTTTAATTACCAAAAATACGAATTACGAACCTCGTCATAAAAACATTATAAGGAATATAATAAAAAACACTGAAAATTATGAATATTTGTTAATTTTCATTTTTATAAATTTATCATGGATGAATTTGTAAAAGTAGAGATTATTTTAAAAAAATCGCAATCATTTGCAGACGTAAACAAACAGTAGCGAGACGATTATTAATCCTACCTATATGCAGTTCTGGTTCTCGCTCCTTATGTGCAGAGCTCATCATACTGTCGGCTGCTGTTGGCACATCAAAGCGCCCATAACTGCTGTCCGGAGACATCACTAACAGTCATATGATTAAAACTAAACAAATAATAACTTATAGTCCCTTCACACTTCACTACACGTATGCCACATTTGAACTCGTAATCATAAAACGTATGTCCAGTTCACAGTATTTAAGGAATATAGGACAGGAGTGCATAAAACGAAACGCGCCTTCGGCACGTCGCGAAGGATGAAGGTCGCTCGCTTTGCGAAACTGCCACTGCACGCGCCGCGTGCGTCTTACTCGAGCTCGAACGACGAACTGAGCTGGGCCGCGCGCACTTCTGTTCGTTACCGTGCGAGTCTCTCCTTAAGAGTGAAAGTCTGCAAAATGATCAGCGCTCAGTGCGATACAATCGCTTCGACTGCGTAGCGGAGGCCACCGAGCGAATATCACCTCTATCAGCATACGAAGCCTGTCAGTCTATGTTTCGGAGCGAGCCTCGGCGCGCTTCGAACTCCGGTCTCCGAGGTCATTGCCGCGTCGTCGGTGGACCAATCACGAGCGCGCGCAGACGAGCGCGGCGAGCTATTGGAGGAATCGGAGCCCCGTGCGGCGGGGGTTGCGGGGCGCGCTTGAGTTCGAAGACCTGAACCTTGCGGGCGCACCGCGGCCAAGGTCGCGCGAGAGCGGTGCGGACTGAGAGCGCAACCGAACGTTCGAGTGAGACGCAGCTGTGGCCGTACCGGTTGCGTCACACTACTAAAATATTTTTGGTGATGGAACGCGAGTGAACTTGAACACGAAATCGAGCTAATGGATGGCGAGTGCTGTGTAGGTCGCCGCGTGACGGAGTGACCCGCTGCCGTCTCGGCCCGTTTGCCTCCTAGCCTAGCCTACTGCTCGCTTCCTGGAACCTCTTAATTTTACAGCAATTTAAAAGGTGTAATTTACAACGCCCTAACTAACAAACTGGATCAATAGTTTTTTTTTAAAACCGCAGCTTTTCTCTTATCTATGTGGCTTTAGGGGCTGCCCTAAAGCCTTTAAAACATTATAATTTTAATTGAAATTTATTTTAGGGTTCCGTACCTCAAAAGGTGAAAAAGGATCTCTTATAATTTTAGTTGTAATAAAATCAAGGGCCTGAGTCAACACGATAAAAAGATAGGTATGGGCTTTAGACATTCGCGAAAACTTGTAAGTAGGTACCAAAATTTACCTTAATTTTCAATTTTTTTTCGAAATACTTGTTCTGTAAGCTTGCTTTTAACCAAAATTGACAATTCTAGGTCAACCAGAAGTTGGAACCCTATAGGTTTTGGATCAAAAACCTATATGGTACCTAGTTCCCGTTGATCTAGAATCACGATATTTGGCAAAAAGCAAGGCTTCACAGCACGAAGAAACGAAAATTCAAAAAAATAAAAAAGTTGAAAATTAAATACACATATAGTTGACGCCAATTAAAATAGGCCTTTGAGCTGTATGGGCGCTCCTACAAATTAGAGAACTAGCTTAATTAGGACGAACCTCATATAAGGTCAATAAATAAAATTGTCCTATTGTTTGAAAAAAATACAACAAAATATTTATTATAGATGGTACGGAACTTTACGTGCGCGAGTCGAAGTTTTTTTTTAATTTTTCAAGTTATATTAATTTACGAATAAAGAAACATAAGTATAGTGTACCTAATATGCATTTTTTTAATATAGGTGAAAGTACTTTTAAATTAACCAAATCAACCCAACCATAGATAATAAGTAATAATAAATAAAACAAAAATAATATTTTCTTTTAACACCAATAGTAATATTGATAAACATGTTTCTGTAAGTCATAGGTATATAGACGATTTAATTTTGTATAACATCAACGGTGTTGCGCGTCCGAATTTTTTAGACCTTATATACTTCAATATAAGGTTGTTATTGATTCGCTAGTAAAGTTATTTATGTGAGATAAAAGACGAGTGGCGGTGGGCGTCAGAGCGGGTGAACGACCTGGAAATTTTGGCGCAGGCCGGTCAAGGCCACCACCCGCGCAAGCGCTTTGCGACACTACACTGTTCTGAATCTGAAAATTTATTTTCACTTTGTAGGTAAATGATAATAAATATATTTTATTTAAAGCTTTAACGTGCAAGAAAAATTCGGATAGTATAAATAGACGATCCGAAAAATAAGTCTTACTCAAGATTGTATTTACTCATTTCCTCGTTTATAAGTTAGGAGGCCACATTACTTCAATATTACAAAAATATCGATAGGCCTAACAGATTTTGTCTTTTGCAAGTTTTTATAAACTTTTAAATATTGAATAACAGAAGTAGGCAATTTATACTAAATTTCAAAGTAATTTTGAACAAATGAGAGTTCTTAAACAAAAATGGCATATCTCCTTCAACGAATACAAGTAAGTGAAATTGCCCAATAGTTTCATTATGACATTATGAGGTATATAGAGTGTAGTTCGATTAAAACATTATAAACGGTTTGGTTAATCTCTGATGATCTCTTTTGACATTGTTAGAAAATGGACAGCTGAAAAATATTAAAGTTATACAAATATAGAATATATCTACCAGATGTTTTATAAAAAACACTCGCAAAACGCATAAAAGGGTTGCGCTGAACCAACACGACATCTGATTGAAAGCTGCATTTATGGGTCTTTATTTACACTTTTTGCCAAAATTATTTCGCTTCAATACTTTCCCTTAAAAGATTAACAAAAGAGCTTTTTTATGGGTTTCGTGAATATCCTCCCACGTGATGTTGATGTACAAATAATTTTGCGAAATAGAATTCCGAAAATGATTCCGAAGAACGTTGCCAAAATCTTTTTGTGTTACACATACAATATACTCATCATGCTTCAGGTGGATTTTTCAAGAAGATGTTTAATGGGTGTACCTACATATTTAGTCAAATATAACAAAGTGTAATGCAGGACATGAAAATATTTCGATATTTCTATAGACCTCAAAAATAATATGTATTTATGAAAGAACTACGACAAACTTTGAAACTAGCATAATGTTTTTTGCAAATTTACATCTCACAATTCTAAACGAATCTACTCTTGCAACTAGCATTTTTATTGATACTTCTAACCGAAAAACAAAACAATGCAACAACAATGCCATATGTGCACTTCTTATAAATGCGTGAAAGTGAATGGGTGCCCAATTTTTTTACTTCCTTCCGTTGCCCTCACTTTTTAATATCGGGACGAGACTATCAAATTACACGGTAGATTGTACAATCAATTGAACAAAATATAAAATGAGCTTCCGTTACCTTATAATAAAGTTTAAAATTCTTTAAAACTTATAATATCAGGCTGGTGTCTGTCGGTAGCCACATGTATTCAGTTGGCATTGTTCACCATGACCACAGCCGATGCACGGGGCCGATTCACTTTTAACGATCATCCATAGATCGGACGCACTTTTTGCAATTGATAAAAAAGTAACGACTGCCATATTGTTTGCAATTTAAGGCTTCCGTTTTTTCTATGTCCGGATTAGTAATGGATGTTATTTCCTTCCGAGCATTATCAAAAATATCTACGGTAACATAAAACAAAATAGATGACGTAAATGTTAAGCAGAAGATAAATAAATTTGTATCAAATATTTTTTAATTTAAACTTTAAAGGAAAAGGAAAATGCTATGGCCAATGTTATAAACAAAATCATTAGCTATGACAAAATGTGACCCCGAATAGTTCGCTCCCACGTTGTCTTTTTGAATGTCGAATGAAACAATTGCGTTGACGGGCGTCCTTCTCTCGACCAAGGACGCGAGGACAATGGGAGCGGGATACCCTGCCGCACTGGACAAACCAGTCCCTGTCATTATTTATCACGTATTATACGTATTATTCCGTAAATAACAATAGAGTCGTTAACACATTTTTACTTATTGTGGTATTAATTTATTAATGTCCTATGTGAAACTATTTAAATAAGAGTGATGGTCTTGTGTTTAATGTTTAATAGATATACATCCAAAGCGTTTGTTTACTTAATTTCTTTATAAATTCAAAGCTATGAAACGAAAGCCAATTTAAATTGGTTTAATAAAATTGTTACATAATATAAAATTGCAGTCAGCTGTAACTGGAGGATACGCAGTAAGTAGTGGTTGCGAAGAAAACTTCCAAGAAGTCACGTGGTGCCTTGTCAACATGACGTGCCAATTGGTGTGCCGAATGTATGCGGTACAAACGACGGGCTCGGTCAAGGCCTCGCTGAGGCAAGCGGTTATCCGATGCGCACTTGAAACACGAGCCCGAATGTGTTATGTTTTTATTCCTAAATCAAATGGAATGTAACTAAATAAAAACCTTAGTTACAAAAATCATGTATATTAAGTAGCAAAAGTGATAACAACAACTATTTATTTTAAACACATTCAAATCCAATGTAAATTGACATTGAACGTGCATAAATATTTGGGAGTGGCGACGACTGCCGAGCTTCAGCGAGTTTTTCCGAAGCAGCGCGAGGTCAGCACGAGTCAATTACCCCAACTCGCTGTTGCGCCGCCGCGCCGTGCCGTCGATGATGACACTGCGCTTGCCCACAATATTATAGGTTCTATATGTCTTAAAAACTATACATTCATTATTTTTTCACTAATTACATATTATAGAAACGGCTAATATGGAAGGTTTTTTAAAAATATCATACCTAAAATTATGGTACGATTGTATTTTAGTGGTATGCACGAAATAACTCTTACTATACCTGATAGTATTAAAAATAGTTGAATAGTAATTACTTAATTATCGCTAAGACTTATAAAGAAAGCCTCTTTGGCCTTTGGAATACCGCGTAATATGTTAACATAATATGTATGTTACTTCATGATACATCTGGACATGGTTACTAATTGGCGCGGCGGCGAGTGTTGATGTGATTGTGGAGCGCTGACGTGAGTTGATGTGTTAATATTATTAGAATGAATAAGCACGACATATAGCCCGTGTGATCCGGACGCGTTCAATCGGTCCGACCTCGGCCGATTCGGCAACCCGTGCCAAGGCCAAGGTCGATACGTCGGGTGCGCTCAATTAATAGCTACATGACTCCATACGAAAGACATTGGGGCCCAGTGCCCCGCAACTAAGGCCCCATTTTGATTCTATTACACAAAAATACAGATACACGAGCATTTTAAACTACATACAGCTCTCGAAATCAAATAAATTTATAGGACTCTACTTACAATAAATCGTTACATTATATCTTTTTTTGGAATTTTTCTTTATTTGTGCTGTAAGACATTGCTTTATGCCAAATTTCGTGATTGTAGGTTAAAGCGAGCTGCCATATAGGTTTTTGACCCAAAACCTAAAGATTACTTCTGGTTGACCTAGAAATGTCAATGCTGATTAAATGCAGGGTCTTACCGATCAAGTAAAGATAAAAAATAAAATAAAATTTAGGTAAGTTTTGGTACTTACTTAAGTTTTTGCGAAAATCTTAATTTGTCCATATTTTTTATCGTGTTGACTGACTTTTATACACCTCATAGATTTTAAACTATAGACCTCAGTAGCTGGTATAAATGTAAACATGATAAGTCCACCCGTTCTTGAGAAAGCAACAATTCTATATTAAATAATTTGACGGTGTGTAATTATGTTTTAAAATAATATATTTGTGTTTCAGAACATATTTAAAAAACTATTTTTAAAATATTGAATGAATAATGTCTGACTAATATTCAGTGAATGTGTTTTTATAGGGTTTTCCGTGTAGTGCAAGGATTTTCGAAGGTTGCAATTAATGAATATGAAATAATATTTCATATTCATATTCTTTTCACTAACTAGCTTATGCCGGCAGCTACGCCCACCTGCATGCGATTTTAATGTGACATCTATATTGAAATAGAAATATATGGTTCCCGATACAAACTTTCATCCAATCATCAATGAATAGATTGAGTTTGAATAGAACTCTCATGTCAATGAGAAGGATTAAGAGTACGGATGTAAAACATGACATTGCTCCATTGCGGATATTATACAAGTTACTAAATTTGTACTGATTTCTTCTCAAAATGTTTTCGCTAACAGTAAAGCAAAATACAAATTCCTTAATTAAAAAGAGCCTTCTCAGGCTTAAAGCGCCATCTCCAAAGATGGCGCGATTTAACCAATTAAACCATTTGCTATTCGTTTGTATCCTGGCTTAAGTAATGGGAATGCTTTATAAAACTGAGCACGGAGGCGAAGACTAGTATGAACTACATTTTATTTTATAGCTGCTAGAAACAGGCTAGACGCTATTTACTAAATTGTTTACAGCCTAAATAGCCTAGGTTATCATAACCGAAAGTGGACTAAAACCTAGTCCTTTTACAAATATCCATACTAAACAAGTGTAATGTAAATCGGAAGTGATTATCGAGTTATATGTGCACAATGGTTAGAAGGGCTGAGACACGCTGAGAGGAATGAGATTTCCTTACGTAATTAATAATTATATGAGAACCTTTTTAAGTTTTTTTTAACGTTATATTAGATACTATAAAATTATTTGATTGTTAATAGATTTTTAATGACAACGACATTGTGGTGCAGCGATAGTAAACGTGTCGTAAGCGCGACAGGTTACGGGTTCGATTTCCGCAAGAGGCAGATGGTTGTATTGACCATACGTGTACCGGTCTGGGTGTTTTTGTGCTTCTCATGTGTGTATTTCTGTTTCCTGATCCCCGAAGTAGACATTACCATCCTAATTCCTAATAGGGCTCCCGTTGAGTGTGTAGCGATTCTTATTTTATTTATTTAAACGTTTGTTAATAACAGTTATCATGGTGGAGTTCAGTGACATACACACTTACAGTAGAAATATATAAAGATATGACGATTATACAGTACTAAGATATATGTAAAACGTGAACGCGAATATTGATAAATACAAGTCTACTTAACAGTGCTAACCTAGGTATTTCCGGGTGCAAATACATACGCGTATCAATGTCAAATAGTACCGAATTAACCACAATGCCGAAGCTTGAAGGCGAAATCTACTTCAGGAAGCATACGCAGTTGTTAGGGCCTTATTCGTTAAATGTAATTAACTAAATTCAATTTTAAGATTCAAGAAATATAACCTTAATAGCTGACCCGGCGAAATTTATACCGCTTTAGATTTATTTGTAGTTGAAAATTAGGTACAGCTGGTATTATGAGATGAAGTAATCAAAGTTTGAAATTGTTTCAGAGGCAGGCGTTTTTTGTAGAATCACCCCAGCCCTATAATAATTGCAAAAGTAGTACGAACCAAAATAAATACTTTTTATTATTTATAAAATATATTCGACCCCAATAGGCATGTCCATTCTTTGTCATATACGCGATAGTGCGAATATTGTGATTTGTGATATTCCGATATACGATGTCGATTCGAACCCTTATTTATTTACGTCCTCTAATCGAGAGGACCTAAGAATGAAAATTCTTGATTTTACTATTTTCTTCCTAATTTTTCCATATTTTCTCTCACTTTTTAACCTTCCTGGACTTCCACAAAAATTTCAAAATCAAAATTAGCAAAATCATTTTTAAACATATATGCGTCTTTAAAGGTAATTACAGTTTGCCTAACTTTCAAATGTATAGTCAACTACGTAATAATGTACAATGTTTCATCAAGTCTATGAATTTGCATTTAAGGAAGTATCCAGAATGCTAGGCAAATAAAAAAGGCAAGCAATTCCTTTCTCTCATACATCGTTTAGAGTGCAATTCACCTTGATATTTACTACGAACCGAGACTTCCTGCTCCTTGTAGAGGACACCTACGTATACTACACAGACATAAACTTAGCTCGACTGAAACTATCTGTAGCAAAAATACCACAATTACTTAAAAAATCATTGGAATGTTCATGGTTTATTTCGATTGCGTCGACCGAAACAAAATAAAACGCAAACAAGCTAATTGGAGCATTAAAATCAATTCTAGACTACAGAATCCAGAGTAGTATCAGCGCGATATAATTATATAAGAAAGGTAAGAGCATAGTCATACTATTTACTATAGACAGGTCTTTTCATGCAGACAAAATCGTAAACTTCACGTAACGAAACGAAGTTAGGCACACGCTGACTTTATTCGATTTTGTCTATATGGAAGGACCTGTCTATAGTATAATGTAAGTCTATGGGTAATAGCTTGTAAACGTTAGAGCAATGAGGCTGTTGTGCGTAATCAGAGCGGCGCGAGCCTACTTGATGATGCACTCGGTTGTATAATGCGTCGGAGTAGCGTGCATGTTGCGTTGCATTACTTGCTACTACACAACAGGGACGAGAATGAGGAAGCTTATCGCGTTTTCGTTTCCTACTGTTACATTTACTTGGTCTCATTAGCTGTTGATAAAAACCAAATGAATGCAAAACAGCAGTTTATATGTCAGCCAATTTTACAAAATCAACTGACAATGTTTTTTTCTTTGCTTTAATATTCTATAGATTTGTCTAAAATTTATTCGTAAACTCAGACTACAAATAAATGCCTAATCTGAATGACCTCTTTAAATGTTCTCGGAAGTCCAGCCCATTATACAGGTTTGTTCCGATTTTCAGCGAACAACGAAACTACATCCATAATTTACAAAAAACATCAATACACTTGAACTCGAACTAGATACATTTTAATAGACCGTATTTTCTTGAAAAACAACACCCATTTTATATACAATATTTAATAAAATCTCGCTTTAATTACGTAAGATATTGATGTAATGAGTTCCCAAAGGTATTTTTAGATTTTTTGTGGAGGTAATCATACGACGTTAGCAGGGAGACAAGACGTACGAGGGGAAGGGGGGCTACAGCGACTTCGGCAGGCTGTGGAGCGGAATATTGCGCAGCATTCGATTCTGAAAACGTGTCCGAAGAAAGTTCACGGCCGCGCGTTGACGCCACCACCTGCCTCCCGCGCTCCGCTCCCCGCCTCCGCTTCCGCACCCGCGTCACCTTCCGCGCTCTCACCTCGCGCCCACTCTGATAAACTTACCACCCCTGCCTTTTATTGCTAACGCCATAAAAGCTTCTAATATTCTTTATTCATACCACTTAAATTACGTATTTACGTCTAATCGAAAATATATTTCATAAACATATAATGATTTATTATATTATAAGGCATGAAATCTTTTCCTTAGCCTTTTTAGCAGTTTAAGTAAAATAGAAGATTTTTTAAGGGATGAGTATGTGGGCCTTGTTTTCGTTTCGTTTAATCAGTGTTTGGCAGGATTAGGTAAGAAGTGCGCAGTTACGTGAGGGGCTGGAGCAATGTTTATTGGTAAGTGAGGAGATAATCGCGAGGGGCTGGCGGAGAGCGGCGAGGGGCGCGTATCCACCATGGCCTTGGCGCGTTCGTTGGCCGCACGGCGCGTGTAGAGCTGCGATAATTTCGGCAGTTGCGCGTTTGAGTCTACTGACCCCGTAGTTGTTTGCGACGCAAATGATCCTTGACTTTATTTAAATCACCTATTCTACCATACTCCTGGTTGTTTACTGATGTGACGCACTTCAACAATTTTATTTTAAGGATAGTAGGTACGTTACATAAACGACGATTATTATAGCTCCGTATTTGAAAATAACAAATATATTCTTGAAAAGAATGCCACATCAAAACAAACATAAACGCAAATAAGCAAAAATTCTTCTTCAAAAAGTGTTTTTAATGTATAATTTATTATACTTTAACATTACATACATAATGTAAAGTTAAAGTAAACCTTTAAATCCTAAAAATAGTTTTAAATTATATCTTTATCAAATCTATGTTATAGAGATTAATTGATTATTGGTATACATTATGTGTACATGGCTTTATCAACAGGAAAATATGTTTATTATTCATAGTATTTTTACTTTTTAGTAGTATTTTCAAGAGACACTGAAAAATAACATAATTGAATAGTTTGATGTATATAACGTATGTACTTATAATTGTAGTGGTCAGACTATAGGCCCATGGCTTGCATGAGATGAAGTAAAACAATTTTACCATCAATGATTATTGACCTCAATAAAAATTATGTATTCTTGAAACGAATTGAAAATTGAAAAAATGAAAAAATTGAAACGACTTGGGAACCTTTAAGAGAAGAGCGTATTCTTTCCTTAAAGGTCGGCAACGCGCCTGCATGCCTGCTGGTATTGCAGGTGTTCAGGGGCGGCGGTGATCGCTTTACCTCAGGTGAGCCTCCTGCCCGTTTGCCCTCCTCACAAAAAAATATCCTCTTATTCGTCCTAGCATTATTCCCGGTATTTTATTTTACCCAGCGTCTGTTTATTACTCTTATCTGGATTTGACGGGTTACTAGTTTTTACACAGAGCGATTGCCATCTGACCTCCGCAACCCATAGGCCGAACCAGTAACTCATTGGATAAGAACAATTTGCTTATTAAGAGTTAACGATTATTATTAGATGTTATGTGATAACAACCGGGACCGACAGCTTAACGTGCTCTCCGAAGCACAGTGGGGAGACCCACAGACAAACGCCCAGACCGAGACAGAAATTTAACACCTGTCCGAGCGGGAATCGAACCCGCGACCATCGAGACTAAAGGCAGACACGCTACCCACAACGCCACAACGGTGTCCAACACATCCAAACAATGATAATTTTTTACAGGCCTGTCGGAAAATAACTTACAGGCATGTAAAAATGATAACTATTGTTTTTTATCACTAACTTATTATATGTGAACTACATACATGTCATTTTTTTGCTTTTCTAACTTCGTTCATCATCGCTTATCAGAATCCAATCCATCAAATCAAAAAAAAAAGAAGATTTTACCGACAAAAGTGGCAGCGATTATTGGATACGGAACCCTAAAAAAGGATCTGAGCAATCTTTCATAAGCTTCTAATATTTTTATGGACCGTAGGGTAAATACCGTATTTTTTTCTTAACTCAAGTATTTCTACGTGAAGTAGCAGTACGCGTAGAATTACGCTTTTTTCGATCACTGATAGCACTGGAGCGCCTCCGAATCTCCTACGCAACTGCCTGTTCTTTCTTCTCCTCTCTACCGTTTCCTTGTTTCTTTAGTCACCGCCCTTCTCAACTCTGACTTCCCGTCCACGTGACATTATTATTATTAAGGCACATAGTCTACGGTAACCGATGACCATCAGGCGAGCCCTGTGCTTTTTTGCCACAGTTGGATCGGCGTGTTGTAAAAAAATAGGCTAGATACTATTTTTTTATATTATAAGTTGGCAAACAAGCATACGGCCCACCTGATGGTAAGTGGTTGCCGTAGCCTATGAGCGCTTGCAGCACCATAAGTAGGTGCCACTCATGCGTTGCCTACCTCGAGATATTGGTTCTTAAATCTCCTCTGCCCAGTAATTTCACTAGTGTACAGTGCTATTATTCACAGAAAAGATTTATTATCATTGTAAGCTATTTTTTTTTAATGTTAATAGTCTATAAAGTTTTATTTTAAAGGTTTTATTTCACTTTGAATAGTTTGATGTATAGAAATGCGTTTCACATTATTGCTTTGTATCAGAACTTTGAGTGCATATTGCGCAGGAGGAGAAAGTAATATGTATTACTTATAACAGACTTTCATTTTATCACCGACCGGTTTGTATTACTTTTTTCTACCGCATGGCGCCCCCGCTCTGATGCAACGCATAGTTTAACGAGGATACTGTGATGTTAGAAAAAAAGTTGCATACTATTATCATAAACATAACCATTACAATTATACATAGTTATACAAGAAAAAACATTTCGCGTACATTGATAGCGTAATAGAATATGCGATATAATGCTTTAAAATAATTATAATTGAAGTTATTTTAGTAATGTATTGTAATATTGAACAAAAAAAAGAGTTTCTGGGTTGCGGAGTATCGGGAATAATGCTACGAAAAAGTTATAGAATTGCTTAAATCGATGATAGATCACTAAATTTATAGTTTTTTGTTTTATATTTTAATAATTGGGGACGTGTTCAGAATGGACTTTTTGTGTCGGACAGTTAACTGGTCATGATAATCTGTAGTTCGCTAAACTCCATCTATGAATATTTTGCGTAGGATCAGATTAACGTTATTTGTAATAATATAATGATACATTAAGAAATTGGCACTTTTATTCTAAATTCATCCTTAAGAAAAAGCATGAAAGTATAAAGTCGCTTTTTGTAAACAGTCAGTGATAAAAAATGTTTATAACAATAAAACAGTCGTTCAACCTCAAATAATACATATGATTAAAATTTGGAGAGCATACGGCGAAATTCTTGATAATAATATAATAGAAATGGTAATATTCGGGCGTTTTCGATTTTTGGCAATCGGTAATTATTCGTGGCTCGCTTACTATTGTGTGAACTTCCTCGTTTTCCAGCTGGCGGTGAAACGTTGCTCGGTAATCGGTATCTTGTTATTAGTAAAAGTGGAAAGGTACACGGAAGTTTTTTACTTTTCACAAAAATATAATGAATGGGGCGGTAAGGTATTCTTATTGTAAGCGCGATGTGCATGTGCACATGTTTACGCGTGCCACGTCTCTAAAAATGTGAAAGACGACCCGCACATGGTCGATCGAACTTACCCTGTAATCATGTCTAAAATAATATTTGTAAAGTTATTTAACAGCAGTCGCTGTCTTATGTAATAGCAAAGCATTTTCTATAGTTGCGAAGTGGGGAGGGTAATAACTAGTGGTGTCGGCGACCGCGCGCGCGTGCACTCAACTCCGCGAGTACGTGTAACGGTTCCCACCGTGTCTGTAACTCTGTACCACTTCGATAAATGCACTGAATTCGGTTTGTCGAAATATCACATTAATCTAGATAGAGAACAATTCCAAACTCTGTCGAGCCTGTCGTACTTCCAATCATAACAAAAGCTACTTTGTATACGTATGTGGACTACCTGACGCAAATGAGTGATTTTGGCATCTAAGGGAAATCTTTTGTTTTTTTTTTTTTAAAGAGAAAGGGAATTTGCTGTCAACATCCTTGAATAATTTGGGATTTTCCCTTAGATGTGTTCTTTTTGTTACTTGCTTTATTACATTTTTTAAAAATACTCTTGTATGTAGTCTAGTTTTGTTTATTTATTGTTTTTGACATAAGCATAGTTGATCAAAGATTTTACTCAAAACAGTGTACTGGCTATAATTTTTTGAAGGCAAAGTAAAAAATTAAGAAGTATGAGATATTGTGACCCATATTATTGCTAGGGCATAGAGCAACTAGCAAATTGATACCATCTGCCCCGGGAACAATACCTAACAATAGAAATTTTTTAACCCTTAAGCTGACTTCCTTTTAATTTCGATTTTTAAAAGATACCATTTTTTAAAACGTTTTCCACAAAAAATATTCTACAATCAGGGCCGTCCGCAAAAAAATCACGACGCGAATCGATGTACCCTTTCTTTTGATATCGGATTTCACGAACAGGTAAAGTCCAACTTTTTGTTCGAATAAGTATCTTCTTATGCGTTTCGCGATATACAACTCTTTTGTGAAATCGGAAAAAATAAATGATTGTTTAATCTAAACCTTTTAGGACAAAAATGGGGACTGGAACTTTTAAGGTCTACATTTTTTGAACATCCTTTTGTTAAGACGGTTCGTAACCGACATTCCCAGATTGTAGATGCATTGTGATTTCGCTAAACGATATCGTGAAGAAGACCCTTATTCAATATTAGTGTTAATTATAAAATAACAGCGGGATATTTCGCAATATATTCACAACATTGTATTGTTATACTTTCGTTATATGTATATTCACAACATTGTATTGTTATACTTTCGTTATATGTATAAAATATATCTTAAAAAGTCCAACTTACAACTTTGATTAATAGGTTATATAAATCAATACTTCTTAACAACTTTATTCGTATTTTTTATTGATTTGAGTGTAAATTCTTCTCAGGGTCTCAAGTAAGAACAAATAATAATTTTAACGTCCACTGAACATTTATTTAGAGATTGTTCCATGCCCATTTCACATTGACGTTTATTGCTCTAACAATGAGAAACATTTTGTGGTCCGCTCATTGTTAACGAACCAGCAGGACATTCGGACATCATTATCGCTTTTCAACGCATAATGTTACCATGCTTAGTTTGATTTATGATGAATAAATGAATACAAAGTTTCTGGGGGTAGAGGCCGGGAAGGCGCGAGGATTTATCGATACGACCGGCGATATTACGTATGCATTAAGAGTACAGTTGCAGTTGCATTAGTAAGCGATTGCACGACAATTGCGGTGCGATGATGGCAGTAGCTGTTCGCGAGTCAAGCGGCTATAGGGCGAGCGCCGTTAGGACGGGGTGACTGACTCCAGCACTGCAGCTTGCTGCCTGGTGCATTGTGCTCTAACGAGAACGCATTACGTGCAATCATAACTTGCATTGACTAAATCTTACCGATACATCGTGACAGGACTAGGAACAGCTTCGATGCAGTTTCATCAACTTACCTGTAACAAAAAATATATAAAATTAGGTTACATCACCGATTTGCCGGTTCTTATATGTATAGTTAGTGTTTTGTTTTTGTAATTAGATCGTATAAGTGCAATCTCCGAAATCCTGGAAAACTTTTGGGCTCCCGTTGGGTGATTAAAAAACAAAAGAACTTGAACTTCCGTAGCAATGGGTCTTATGGAGGCCAGACTAATAAATATTATTCAGACCATTAGTATAAAATACGTGAAAGTAACTCGGTCCGTCTGTTATCTTTACATACATAACCCACTGAGCCGTTTTTGAAGAATTTATGTTGCGAATAAAAACTTCAAGAGGGTTTTTTATGTTACAAGTTGGCAAGCAAGCATACGGCCACCACCTGATGGTGCCGTAGCCTATGAGCGCGCGCAACACCATTAGTAGGTGCCACTCACGTGTTGCCAACCTCGAGATACTGGTTCTTGAATCTTCCTTGCCCAGTAATTTCACTAGTCTACAGTGCTCTTCAAACCGGAACACATTAATGCCTAAACATTACTGTTTGGCGGTAGAATATATGACACTGCGGTGGTACCTACCCAGCCGGCCTCTTGAAACAAAAGTCCCACCACCAGTGTGACTGATTGCACTGGTGGAATAATCTCTGCTGTGACAGAGATTATCCCAATAGTGGGCGATAAAATCGTCACGTTCCGAAGCCAAAAATAAAGGGTTTAAGTTTGAATTTGGAACCATTTATTTCTAATACAATATAATGCTTTTTAAACGTACGCGGGCGTAGCCGCGTGCATGAGCTATTACTAAATAAACGAAAACTTAACTATATGTAAGTAGTAAGTAGCTAATGGCTACATAATACATATTCATTATTGTTCGGACTATGTAACTGAAATAATGGCCGTATTCAATAATATGTAATGTAAATGTTAACATATCGACACGAATTTTTATTTGTCGCACAGGAAACGTAAAAGGTCAACGCACGAAATGGTGTCATTCACAGTCGAAGGTGGCTACTGAACCCGAACTGGTCGTCCTTGAAACTTCCACCAAAATGGCCAATACATATAAGATATTGTGTTTGTGTGTTTCATTATTGTTATCCACAGCCCACATTTCACGGTAAAGCTTCAAAAATGTGTTAAAAGCTTTTATTAACACATACAAACAGAATAAACTTTGCTTAATAATATTTGTAAGAGAGGGAAACAATATTTTTTTTTGCTTTATTTTCATCGTCATTAGATTTTCAAAGTTGATCTGCGTCAGGGGATGGAAAGAAAAAACCAGAAGACATCTTATTTATAAGTACAGATATTCTGGATCAGCACGGCGTAAGCGCTCACGTATTGATGTCTAGATTGTATAATATGGAATAATTTTTTAGACCCGACTGCCACCCATCCTATTAAAAACCGCAATCAGTACTACTTAAGTTTTTGGTAGGTTAATTTTAAATGAACTGACATAGCTTACCGTTAAAATACTATATATAGTAAGATACTATATATAGTATTTTAACGGTGTCGTCGTAGTGCATTAGGCGCGAACATAAGTATATGTATTTAATGCTACCTTATCTCTCATGCCCCTTAACCTATGGAGGTAGTCAAGATGTCATGCATACATTGTTGCAAACATAAAATGATATAGATTCGAAAAACATAACCTCCCTTCTAAGACAGTAGGATAAAAATGAATTATCATCTTATTCCCTACTAATATAATAAATGTAAAAGTTTGTATGTTTGATTGTTTGGATGTTTCGATGTTTGTTACTCAATTACGCAAAAACGGCTGCACGGATTTGAATGAAATTTGTGACAGATATAGATTGTTACCTGGATTAACACATAGGATACTTTTTATCAAAGAAAAATTTCCGTGGGATAAACAAAAAGGCCACTACAAAATATAAATTTCGATGTAGATTGGTGATATGGAATACGGACTAATAATAATGTATTGTTTATACAAAAGCGTCCCATCAAAGAACCTTATGCATGCGTAAGAAAACACTTATTTAGATACATTGTTAAAGTCATAACACTCATAGCTATATTGAATTTAATGAAAATGTTATAATTTTAAAACCAGAGTTAATGTAGGTAGATTAGTCGAATTTCTATATTGGACTAAGCGGTGGAAATAGCTGAGCTGATGATAAAAAAATATATATCATATCGGCGTGAAGGCTCGGGCCAGTGACCGCTGCCGAATCTCAAGGTCTGCGAACAACGTAGTAAGCAAGTGTCGACGATGATAGCCGAATAGATACACACACACGCTATCACACACTAAACTACCTACACGTGTGGCCTCTTTCCACCGCTTTACACGTTTTAAGGCCAAATACTATAAGTTCTTCCTGACAAACATAGGTTATGTTGATATTTCCATATTACGTTCCTTAAGTAAATTGAAAGTCCTTAAAAATATTCTTTATGTGCGATTGTCTTTGAATCAATACTGAAAAGTTAGCATGCAAGCACTCCGTATGCAAGTTAATTTCGTTCGGCTTAACCAGACTTCTTTAATTGTTTAAATTATTAAGTACTGTTATTTATTTTCACTTGAGATATGAGATAAATTATAATATAACAAAGATTATTTGGCACAGAATGTATGTTATAAAGTGTCTACGAGATGTGCCAAAATTTGTTCATTACAGAAAATTAAATCAATGTTGACAAAACATATTTTATTTAAATATTGACTCAAGACTATGACTCGAATTTAAAGGAAATAGGAATATTAATATTATTGACTACAAAACTAACTAAACTATGATAGGATACAATAAATATTCATGATAAAGGAAACAAGTTTTTCACGTGGCTACGAGCTTCATGGTTCGTTACGAACTACGTAGCTTGTAGGTTCTACGAGAAAATACTTGTAGCAGCTTTTGAGGTCTGTGGAATTTGCGTCCACGTTCGTAAAAAATCTAACCCGACGCTTCGCTGCCTCGGTCATTGGGGCGCACTACATTCATTTTTGTTCATCTTTTTTAAACAGTTTGTGTTAAATCTAGTATCGACTTTACTTGAACAGTTTAGCATTTTTAACATATTTTTGACGATAAATACATTAACTTTGATTTAATTCTTATGTTTGGAAAGTCTTATATCAAAATGATTATTAAGTTTATTATAGAATTAGTTTTGGTTATCAAAAGAATTTTTAAGTTTGAATATAATCATATAAGACAATCAAATTTACACTGGTGGTAGGTCTTTTGATGCAAGAGGCCGGCTAGGTAGGTAACACCGCAGTGTCCAATATTCTGCCGCCAAATAGTAGTGCTTAGGCACTACTGTGTTCCGGTTTGAAGGGCATTGTACGCTAGTGAAATTACTGGGCGAACGAGATTTAAGAACTAATATCTCGAGGTTGACAACGCGCGAGTGGCACCTACTAATGGTGCTACAAGCGCTCATAGGCTGCGGCAGCCACTTACCATCAGGTGGGCCGTATGCTTGTTTGCCAACTTCTAACATAAAAAAAAAAAGGTTTTGAGGTATGGACCATGGAGTTCTTAAAGCAAAAAGTCTTTTACAACTCAAATCAGTTTCGTGAAAAGTTTAATCAGGCATACGGAATTTCCAGTCGATGTTTTTCTTAACTTAAGCAACAAAAATATCAAAAAAGGAGACTTCGCATTAAAACAATCAATGTAAGTAACATTGATAAATCATAGCACAATGGAATATTTTGTGGTATTATTATCATAATGTCTACGTGCAATTAAATTTCTCTTTATCAAGTTCATTGACATTTTATCATTTTACCTTGGAATTATCTCATTGTCTTTTACAAGTCGACGTATACTCGTGTTATTGAAGATTTTGCACTATATACATAAATTAAAACTAAATATAGTCTATTTCCCTTCCACTGACTGTGATGACTTGTTTGAATTACGTTTAGTGAAGTCCACTGTTCTGGACGAGATTAAGATACTTTTCTTTATTTTAAAATTACCAAAGTAAGCTAATACCAAAGAAACCTTTATATAATAAATTCTTATTTTACGATAGTCAGCAATGTGGGAAAGTTGTTATAGCGCCAGCGAAGCTTCGCTCACAAGTCTATTCTGGCTATCTCTTCCTGATCGGAGCGACATCGACTCTGGGCGATCAAATGTCATGTGCAATGCGAATTAACTCGATTTTCTAGCGAGTGCGCGGCAAAGACCGCCGACCGGCTAGCTGGTTTGCTTCATGGCAATGCCCTCTTTGAACTTTCCACTCGTTACACTTGATTATTGACATATGGTTACTCCTCGCTAGGCCGGTTTCTAATCAAAGCATGCTAAGTTACGTCAAGGTGTGCTGATTTATTTTTAAAGTTACAAACTTGCACAAATCTCTCTATTATGTTCAAGTACACATTTATAACAAGAAATTCTTGGCCACTTTTGATGCTAGTCTTAATTTTTTTGGCTACTGAAAGTTTTTTTTTTGTTTGTAAGTAAAGTAAGCAGTAAATATATTATTTTTAGCAAAGTTGGTCTGTATGATAATAAAATATAGCATAGCGCACGGTTCATTGATGAAGAGATACTTACTATGAGTGATTGTATTTTTATTGTAAAACAGGTATAGTTCGGTATTCGCAGTGCTCTGTGCATCGTAGTTAAGTATCTTTGGATCATGTCATACGCATGCGTAGCGCGTAATCGTACAGGATTCGCACGATGAGGCGTGCGAGCGATGCATCGGGGTGCATAGTGCGAGCGGGACGGAGCGAGTTCAATGGTATTTGATATAGTGCACTGAAGTTCTTTAACCCCTTAGCCTACCTGCAATTCCTGCGAATGAGGCAGCGCGGCCGTTGTCCCTGACTATACCACTATCGGCCACGTCACTTTTTAGGTCGCCGCTGCTCGTTGTAACGACAGCATAACCATTCTATGACATAATTATTATTTACGCCACAGAGTAATAACAACTCCGATTACTCTTATCGAGTTATGTTGTTCTACATGACTAATTGGAAGAACGATTAACGGAGCAGTGATTATGACTCTACAATAGTCACCCAGAATCCGAACGTAGTGTTTATTGAGTTTTATAAAACGGGTACTAAAAATGGTATTAAAGGTATTTCCCTAATTATATATATTTGAATCAATATAAGAACAGCGTCAGTATCGACTACAGCTGTGGGTGATGTAACCGCTCACCTATGAATGCCAGTCACGTCATATAGAAAGAAGCTGACCGCATGTCAACTATTAACTAGGATTTTAAAAATTCGCAGCAGGTGTAGAATAGTGCGCGAGGAGCGGAGAGGTGTGCGGGGTGGGATCGGGAGGGGGGCACTGGACTGGTTTCCGTTGTTTCGCAATAACACGGGTTCAATGACGCCTCCACACTTATAATTGCTGATGTGTCACGGCTTACCTCCGCCCCTTCACTTCGGTTAGCCACCCGCTAATCTTAACGATACTGTCCACGTAACTAATCCAAAACCTCGTGGATAATTAAGAATGTAATGTTTTGACTTACAAATTAGTAACATAAACGTTTCCGTCGAAGAAAGATGATAACAATTAAAGGGCATCTTACAAATATTTACTTGTCTACTGACCTACATAACAGATATAGAAGAAAGCAAACGAACACATTCAAATAAAGCCAAATAAATAATTCATTCGGTCAAAATAAATAATGACATTGTCTTGATATTGACCCGTTTGCAATAATAACGTTATATTTGTGGCTTCGCAGCTCTACATTGACTTGGCGATACCAAAAATACGTATGTTACATCAATTAAAATGTTAATTTATTCTTACCACATTCAGCCAGATTCAATTCAACATTTAGAAATCTAATTAAAATTGAGTGTAATTTTGGACACGTTTCACTGTACTGTTATACAAGAACAGTGTAACAGTGAGGTTATTACAGTTCCTTACAAAAACAAATATGAATCAAAGGATATAGTTGACAATAATCTGACAAATGGCATAAATCATTGATTTAGTCATGAAAGCTAAGCTGAACGTGTGTTAGCGCCGCGCGTTGACCTCCGCGCGAGCGACGACCCACGCTACGGCCACGGATGCCAACGGCGGCAAGAACTACACATATCATCATTCTGTCAACGCAGCATCGCAACACAGTGTTAAAACGTCGTTAAAGTGATGTGAAACAGGCTCGAGGTACTGTAACTAATAGGAAAATGTTGTGATATTATGGTGAATGGACGATATACATTCATGATCATATGGACTCTACTATCACGATTTACAGCAAACTTATAAAGCTATAAAATGTGTTTTTAATTTCTATAATAATATTATTCAATCATAAAACAAATCAATAACATGACATCAAGTGACTGAAAAACAACGTTAAAAAATTACGAGTCACTGTTGAATACATAGCTTGAGTTTATTTTTTTAAAGTGTTGTTTATGACAAACATCTCTAAATGTAACATGTTTTCAAAATCACAAATAAAGCGCTTCGTATTCTTTGATTATCCTTTGTCTTGTACCTTCTGGCTAAATTAAATTTCTTCAAAAGAGAACGTTCCGAAATTAGTTCCGAATTCTTAAATGAATATGAAATTTTTAAAATTCTCAAAGCAACGTTCTTGTGTACGCAAGCGAGTGTCGTAAGCAGTTCCGTGGTCGATGACTTCGAACGTTCTAGTACATCTCTCCGCGAGCTGGGTTACGTAACCGCGAGAAAGTTGACATGTATCCGACTATCCGTTCGACACCCGTGCATCGCTCGTTTTCAGCCACCCACGTGTCGGGCTAATAGACATATTCAACACAAATTGTTAATAAACAAAAATTTCGAATAGGGGCAATGTAAATTTAAACATGGCACACAAATTACATTCTATACATACGAGTATTAAACTCGAACGCGATGACAAAGACTTTCATTGTACCATTCAATGAACGCGTGGTCAACACGAAATGTCATTGTCACATCGTTATCAAAATTGACTTTTTTTATATAATTCTGGGTCAATGTACCGAAGCGATGTTTTGTTCGGCTTATCTTCGCTGGGCTATTGAGTGAGCTATGTATGTCACTGATAATGCAGTCGCTTCACCGTTTGTTTGTACTAAACAAAGGAGTTCTTTTAGATTAGAATAATGTCGAACGATTCTGGTTATCCCGCTAACAATTCAACGTTTGGAGTTGAATTTCAGTTACCTATTTCTGCGATGACGAAATGTATTTCGCGTGAAATATAAAAGTTAAACATCAATATGCAAATACTTTTCTAGTATAGTGTGAGTAATCTCTCCAAAAGCAAAGTGTTATTGCACTGACTGTTAAATGGCAGAATGAGTCAGAATTCTGGAGCGCGCGTAAAACGGAGACATCAGTCACAGTTGCAAGAAAACAGTTAACTTTTTTCGATAAAATTAACGAAATTATCTGATAATGCAAATAGCAGGTTACAACATAAAAATATTTAAAAAATTTGGACTAAATTACGATAAACCTAAATTGAAAGTTTCAAAAGAAAATGCTAAATATTTCCCAAGTGACCCGTTTACAAAATTTGGAATATTAATATTTTTCGTTCAATTCCATTGTTCCATTTTCGTCTTGAATTTAGATTAGTGTACGACTAAACTAAACATCGAAGTCGATGATCATAGGCACGATAGCTTGTTACGGAAGGGCAATGCCCTTGCTAGGCAGGCATGTTATTAATTGTTGCCTACGCTTGCAGTGTTATTACTAGAAGTCGTTGAATACGTCTGTTGTGTAACAAAGATGAGATATAAAACAGTATTATGGAGTTGTTACTTCGAGTAAACTATATGAATACCAAATACAATAATGGGGTGACTGACCCTTCGAATACGATATTTATTCAATTGTATCGCGTCAAGGACGGTATTTACGTCAATATCGGAAAAAAGTTGATAAAGAGTGATAGTTTTTGTGTCGTTTAAAACACTGAATATAGTATTCGTAGTTTATTGTTGATATGTTATTATTTCTTGAATATTTTTTTATTTTATTTTTAAATAGTTTTATAATCGATTAAGCAATATGTTAGAGAGTTAGTGATGTCATAAGGACGAATTTGCATGCAGCGGGCAGAACTTATGTGAAGTGTCACTTGTGGCGACACTAGCACGACAATGCGACGACCACGGTCATTCAACTTACACCCCGCTTTTATATCCCATACCTTTGCCTAGACTAAAAATAGTACACAAATACATGCTTGAAATATTTTTTACATGTAAATATGTTCTGAGATAACAGAAAATAGAGTATTATGTATTGTAATTTTGTATCTTTTTTCTAGTTATTAAATTTTATCTATATTTAAAAAGTATATTTAAAATGATTGTATTTCATGAAATATGAATGAAGGAATGAATGCACTTTGTAATATTATTCTTATTTAATTACTAATTTTTATGGTGATTATATGATGAATATTTATATCACACTGCTAATAGCTGTTATGATGTTAATAATAAATATTAATTCAACGATAACTTAATTTGATACTAAGACGTTATTAAGTAGGTAGGTAATTAGGTATATAACATTTCTAGAAACGCTTATATATTTATGCCATGAAACTTGTAAGTAAAAAAACAATAAGTTGTTCGGGTAATTTCACAATCAGTTTACAGAATAGTTTTTAGTCGCTCTTATGCGTCTTCGAATAAAATACGATTTTTGGCCGTTTTTTTTTATAACTCTACGGCGTTACGAAAATGCTCATCAATTCAGGACGTGTCGTAAGATCCTATCGCCGTGCCCGCACAGGATTGTTCTAGACTAGACCTATACAGTTACCTAACGGCACAAACCGTTTCCGCGTTCACGCATTCGCTCTGCATTATTATTACTTATTCATATTCGACTTCATAATACATTTAAACTTTTAAAAACAGCCAATTACCTCTAACGGCGGACCTACCAATGAACACTGTTTTTCACGGTAAATACGTATTATTTTATATTACATAAATTATTATTGGAATTTGAATATAATAGAGTTTGTGGAACTTTGTCCGATCACGCGTCGCCTCAAGTGGCGACTGTGGGACGCGAGAATTAGTTTCCGCGCCACAGTTAGCCGATATAGGGGAGTCGCGCACGCATCGGGCGGGCAACGACCGCGGGAACTTGTAACTACATCCGCGCTATCGCCACCATAATGCCGTAACTAACAGCCGGAGCCACGTTCATACGACGTTATTGACACACAGCACCGCTGAGCGCTTTGAACCCATATACGACAGGGCAAAGGCGTTCTTCGCAATATCGATAACTCGTCCTCGTAATTAAGCTTTAATTAGAACGGGCTCTCCACGTCTACATACTTTGTCTGGATCATTTCATAATAACGGAAGATTTCTTAAGTCTTATTAAATAAATGGATACGTTCTTTATTAATACGTCAATTTAAAAGTTATATTTTTTCCAATTATTATATTCTATTAACTAATAATGTTATTTGATTTTGTGCAAAAATTAGAAAAACCCCAATTTTATTTTGTTACCATATTTAATAAATTACGAAGTAGAAAAAAAATTTGATTTTAATTTACAGCTTTCAATAATGTTTTAGTCCACGTGTTTAAACCAATTCTGGAACATTTTATAAAAACGAGACGGGAATGAACTAATAGGCTGGCATAATCGTGCTACATAATACCAATTTCCCTGTCTAGCCGAGCCGGGTCAGGCGCCCCAAAGCGGAAGGCAACAGACACTTTCAGAGAAAGGTTTGTGGAATTTCTCCGCATTACGACATCGCGCGTCGCGGCGCACTGAAATTAGCGAGAGGGACGATGGAAATGGAAAATCGCGAGGTGCAGCAGCGGGGACTGAGGGGGGCAGAGGGGACCCGGGCACCGCGTGCACTGGCCTATATGCAGTGCGACGACACCCGCCCGGGAGCGATGCACTCTAAGTACATAGAGTCTCGTACTAGACGCACACTCAGTCGCACATCTATTTTTTTCCTCTGCAGCTGTGTAGGGCGACGTCGAGTCTCGCTTTACAATTTCTTGAAAGACACCCTCGAGCTGAAGGAGATTGAAACCATCCTGTGCAGTATGCTTTCTTTAAGGAAAATTTACACTCGAGAGGCTGCGTCGTTACGTTGACATTACGATTTAGGACGAAAATGATGAGACAGGTTTGAAAGTAAAACTGTTCTGTAGTAGGTAGTAAGAGTATGAAATAAAATGATTTAAGTTTGCCAATTAGAGGACAGTACTTATCTTAATTTGATCGTTTGTTAACTGAAGACATTTTCGTTAGTAGTTGTTCACTTTTTTTGCCTCAACTGGTATTTTGTAAAAGTGTAACTTGTATTTCTTAAATTAAAATCATAAATAACTCACTCTTATATACAAAAGTGAAAGTTTCACAACACTACTATCTTCTCGTATCGATCTACTTTCCTGACACCTCAAACAATCTCTAAATCTGAAATCGAAACGAGCACTTTCAACGACAGCGCCTCAAATCATTAATTTATAATATCTATTATTACTTATATAAATTGATAGATCATGAGTTACATATAAGTTGGAGAGGATATGCGTAAAAGTGGAACGGATGTGAGTGCACGATGCAATATGCATGGCTGCGTGGCGCATGGGCTCGATGGAGCGCGGCGACCGCTGCAGGGCTGAGGACTGAGGTAACAGGTTCCGGTCTGAATACGACACTCTCGGTCAACGACTACCACGTTTTTCTATTCACTTTTTACTGTCGCGAATTATTGTAATTAAAGATATTATCTACATTTTTTGGCTTTATCAGAATATTAATATTATAGCCAAAAGCTTCCCTACATTTTATAGTTATATAATATATCACTAAGATCTTAAGCTATAAATTATTATATTTAATATTTTATAGTTTTAGATCTTAGTGGCGTCATAAAATGTGCGTCACATGTTTACCAGTGGCTGCCAATAGGTATGCTTTGCAATGTCATGCAAAGAAAAAGTAGAAAAATATTTTTTTAGGCCCGGAACCTTCGCGGTTGTATGCAGAAAAAATTTAATATTTCAACCTGATCGAATCAGTGGCTTAGAAAAACATAGAGGACAAATAAGCAAACATTTAATTTTATTTATTTAGATTAGTAGAGAGCTGTGGTTATTCAGTTACAAAAGAGTTACAGAAAAATATAAAAACAAGAATATCAAATTCAATATTTATTTTTATAAAAAACTCGTGTCAAATTTTTATTTAAAAAAATGTCGTATCATTATATTAATAAATCCAGGTAAACTATAAACTTAAATGTTCACTGGGAAACACAAGCGATCGTTCCATTTATGAATGCAATGCATTCGTTCGGAAATCCCTTTGGATTATAAATATTAAATAACGTAAGAATAAAACCGTGATTCGACGAACTATTAAGATCGAGGCTGAAGTTGAATGACCGCGAGGTCAAAATTAATCAAACTTGTCAATCGATTTAAAATTTTAAATGTTTATTTCTTACCTGCAACACGGTTAGGCGGCAACATGTCATTGTTGATGTGTTTCGCTTCCATAATGTTGACGGATAGGTTTGGATTACGACCGACGCGAAGCGCGGAACCAACAACAGTTTGGCGCGAAAGCGGCGGCAGGACGCGGTGCGAACGCGTGGGCGACCGTCGCGCATGCGCCCCGTGACGTCAATATAACCCCCTACTACCCCCGTACTGCCTTAATTTATAATTAGCCCGTTCTTTGTTTATTAAACTCATTTTCAATAATATATACTATGCTATAAAAAAATTTAATTATGAAATTTATTTATAATTTTATGAAACGGCGATAGTATTCAAAGCAATAACATATAGGAGTAATTTTATTTTTTGTATCTAATATTATTATAACAGTACAAATTGATTAATTACTTTAGATTTTGTACTGTATATTTATTCTTGTTATAAATACAAAGTTGGGGGTATGAGATGACAGATAAACGGTGTGTGGGACGTAGTACGGGGCAGGGGTCGGACGAGTTCACGGTCATACCGCCTCACCCGCCACCACCACCCCACGTACCCACAGCTGCCCGAGCTCACCTAAGCCCGCTATTTTTGGTTTTGTTTTAATGAAATGAGTATGTTGGGACGATACATATTCTTAAAGAAACAAAACATTCGTATTGTGCATTATTAATTAATTCGACAAATTAAATTAATAAAATGCAAAACCTACTATCGTCAACCTCCATTAAATTTAGCATGCACAGGATTATTAATTTAATTTATCAAATAAGAAAAACCTAAATTATGGCGAAGAAAAAAAACAAGTAGGTTAAAGGTTTTGTCAAAAAGGTCTCTATAAATCTACACATCAATTAGGTGCTAATGCCGAATTATGGCACAAAATTATATATGTGAAAAAAATGTTATATATTTTTAAATATTATATTAAAATATAATATCAAAAATATAAAAGCTAAACAAGCAATGGGTTTGAATCTTTAAAAGAACCGAGCGACATCTATTGGATCTTGTACAAACAATCTACTCGACGCTAGATGGCGTTGTCATGATTAATACTTTTTCCTTTTTTTAAGTTTTCAAATTGACTTTTATGAGTAAAAACAAATAACCAAATAAAATAAATAAGAAATGAATAAAGTTGTTTCATTTTTAATGTAGCTTAGCAATATTTTTAAAAGCAATATAACGAACAAAGAAATTTTAATGCCTAGATTGTTAAGAGCATTTTATGGATATTCTTATGTGTGTCAAAAATTAACACCGCCGCTGGAGGGCAGAACGCGCTGAGTTCGTTGACCCCGCTCCCTAACCTACTATCGGTGTATTTGGAGCGCGTAGATTCCCTCTTACCGTCAACACGGCCTACCACATCTGGGTCAGCGCTGACTCAAGCGGACTTAATCATCAACTTCAGCTTGGTGTAAGCGTAACAATTGCGTAGTCTTCAACCACTACGTATGTAATATGTTCCAAATTTTATAGGGCCACTTAAAATACAAAGTGACAAAACTATGTCATGTAAACATTGTTTTGTTCTGACACGGCCAAGTATAGAAAATAATTATTATCTAGTAGTATTTCATTACAATTAACTTCTAATTATTCTTTATTTGATTATTATAACTTTTGCAAATTAATAAAATTTGTATGTTTATTTCTGGCTGTAACACCTACTTGTGACTTATGCTTTTTTTCAATAAGATATACAACTAAAAGTTTACTATTGACTATTTTATATTAATTTGTTTTTCTGTGTGTTTGTTTGCTTGAACGGGGGTACAATTATAGGCGTACGGGGTCAAAGCTATAGCCGACGCTCTAATTTAGTATAAAAGGATTAAAAATTGTTTTAAATAAGCACAATGAAAACAAATAAAAAATGAGTTGTTTTAATGAGAAATTAAAAAAATCAAGTGTTTATAGTTTTAATATATTTTGCAGTTTTTTGTTTTCTTTATTGAAAAAATAAAATTTTCTCCTAAATATAATGTAGATTTTTCAACTTGTATAAATATTATAAATAGATTAGTAAATTCTCGTGAATGCGTTATTTAAACGATGTAAACACAGAAATAAAATAAATAAGAAATAAGAAATGAAATTGAGCTGTCCGTCTTTCCATTTCTACAAGCTATATGACTTGACTAAACTTAAATACAGATAAACCACATAATATTATTCTATTTCTTTATCTTCGCGAGTGACACTGGGGACGCGAGCTATTTTTTATAATACAACAAAATACAATGTTGTAATTATGCTAACGCATACACAAATAACGGTAAAACGAACTATAACGTCACCTAGTCATCTCATTTTAATATCTTGACTTAACGTTCGGCTAGAGTAATCTCGCTCAATTTAAGCAATGAGGCAACAAATTCGTTGCTCTCAAAAGCAAGGCTAGCTTTGTATAATGTAGTCAGGTTAGCGGGTTAAGAGGAAATATTACGATAAATAAAAAAATACGTCGACTATTCATCGCATAAGGTCACTGACACACTTAGTGCGGTTTTGGAGCTATTATCGTTAAGTATTTTCGTACCGTCGGTTTTGTCCGCAATCAATTCTAGAATGACAACACACTGTCCTCATTAAAAATTACATATGACAAAATAATTTAGCACCTTCCGTCAATGCAACTAAGAATAAACTCCGCCCTTGGCATATTGCTTTATTTTATTAGTAACTAATTTTTGTAAATTCTTTTGAAATGAATAGATTCAAGAAAATGTCCTAACAGTTACGTTCACTTTCGTGACAATAACATAGCCTTACATTGTATCTATAAAGCGTTTATGATAAGATTTCACTGTAGTCTACACTAATGTTCGGCTCAGAGAATAATATTTATATTTTTTTATATCATAATGGTTGTAAACAAATACACAGCCTGACTAATTGTAAACTGTCACCGTTGTATACGGACACTTAAAACAATTGCGTCACAAGAGTGTCAGTCAGTCTCAATGGATAACCAGAAGACGAAAGAAAACGAAGAGAGGGCTAAGTGCAGAATTTTCAAGGGTCACACTCATCTAATTAAACGTAATAGTACAGATACTGCTACGTACATTATAATCAGGGCCGGATTAACAAGTCGGGGCCCCAAAGCAATGCAGGTCTTGGGACCCTTTACACTCTTCTTACTATCTGAAGTATTTTTTTACGATAACACAAATGGATTTCCTCGCCTCATCCGTTTATAAGTCTATAATAAAAAAGCAATATAAAATAAAATTAATAAATATATCATATTAAAACGTATTAATAGTAGCAGTTTTGCCGTAGTTTCGATGTTGTAACGAGCAATGGGTTTTTTCCGCTCGGTGTGCCTGGACGCGAGGTCCGCGCTGTGACGCGAGCGCTGGATTGGGGTCAGGGCGGCGCGGGCGTCGACCTACAGCCTCGTCCCCTTCTCGACACCCCCCTCGCCTCACCTCACCTCTTCACATGCTAATAAACAGGGTAGCGAAGGTACCCCTTTCGTTTAGGTATCACCACATTCAATAATCAAGCAATACAATAATATTACTATTTAACATTTATGGTTTAGCATATTTTTCATAGTAAGTCTATTACTAACTTGCAACCCCCCTCGCGTCAATACCAAAGGCATATGAATATTTTTAAGTAAATTTCCTTATAAGCATTCGGCTCTTCCTCCCTTTTGTCATTGATTAAGAATTATGATTATGTATTATAAATAAATTATTTAAATAAATAAATACTGCACACTCAACGGCCCCCATTGGGATAGTAGCACACACAATGACAAGCACAAACACACCCAGACCAAAACACATGCTTGTATGGACAATACAAACATCTGTCTCCGAACCCGCGACCTGTGGCGGTTAAGACAAATCGCTACCGCTGCGTCAGTGTCGTAAAATAATATATTTTCAAAGAGTAATCTGTCAATATAAAATTATTCATTTGAAAATAAGAACAATATCGGTATAGAATATATAATACTCAGATCCAACTCCTGACCGGGTTAAGCTAATTAAAGTCACAATTGCTTAACAACCGTCCATTACGATCTCATACATATGAGGATGCTGTAGCACGCTGGACCTACTTTTTTATTGGAAATATTGCTATTAGACAATATTTGTATTATTTACTCTATTGAAACTTTGAATTTAGATACAGTTTACGTAAAATCAAATCTATATGTATGTAATATAAAAGATGAAAACCTGACTGACATATCAAGCCAGCCTAGGTACTTGGACTTAGAAAGCCGAGTTTTTTCAGAGTTTTTTTTATAAACGTAAACGATCACTAGGAAAGAATTTTTCGAAATTCAACCATTTAATTAGATACTTTGTCTATAAGATATGAAGATAAGACACTTCGTTTATTTTTTTTGCAAATGAAGATAAATTAATGATAGTCTTTTATCATAAAATTTCATCCCTGAACAGGTGAACGGGGTTCAAAGTTTCTATAAAATCATTATACACCTGGACAAAGCCGCTGGCAGAAGCTAAGTAGAAAATAAAAGTAATAAAAAATCTAAAAATTACTGTAATTGTACAAGAAATATCGAAATAAAACATTTTCAGGACGGCTCATTTGCGAGTGTAAGTGGGCTCCGTTCCAAATACCATCTTCAGGAAAGAGTTCACGAAACCGCGGTCCTAGTCACAACTTTTATTCGAGAACTTTCGCTGAAGGCAACGACCGCTTTATGATGCACTCATGTAACTATCGATAATGCAATTGTTTTCATTAACGTAATACCTACTCAATTACATTACCTATTTGAACGTATCGTATAATTAACAGAACAAAAACGGAATTTCCTTGGTATTGTTTACCGAATACGCTACATATGTTAAATTTTTCTTTCAAATCTAAATTGAAAAAGAATATGCAAATGAATGAAGTAATTTGATTAGGTTTACCCAGTGTCAGGTCATTGATCGCGATATTTTTAATAATCAACAAAACGATTAAGGTAACTATGTATGTTGTTAGTATATTGTGACATTACAGGGACGGATTTAGTGTTAGTTTAATACAGTTATTTGTGAGGGGTGTGCGGGGCAGGGCGACGAGCGTGACCCAATTGCTGGCGGGTGAACGAACTCGAGGCCTTGATCGCAATACTGAGTCCGCGCGCCGCTCGCATCGTGCCCCGCTCCCCGCTGTTCCCACCCGCTGGCGTCCCCGCACGCTCGCCTCGACGCGAGACTACGTCACACGAACGGATTGTTTTACTATTTTTGAAAATCACAGTTTATTCTTATTAATTATTATTAATGATTCATTGTAAATGTAAGTTTTAATCTTTCTTGACATTCTATAGTTACGGTTTAATTTAATGACATTAGATCTAAATATGTAAGTTTATGTTTAGATTTTGTCTATTACTAAAACTGCTTTTTAAATATTTCTTTAGATAACTAATACCTGTCTTAAATATACCTAATCAAAGTCAAAAATAAGAAAATTCAGTTTTTGTATTGGACATGATTATTCTTTTGTGTTAAGTTATTTAAGGTTCTAACTTTATACTACAAAATTAACTTTATAATATAAAATGTACAGGCCCTTTTTTACCTTCGTTTTTATTTTTTTACCTAATATAGGCTCAACTCCGAACGTAAGTCAGGGGATTTAGCATTACCTCTTATAGCAATTCAAAATAAATTCAATTCAATTCTGACATTCAGATTTTTTATATAATATGTCATTATATATATTGGACGACATTTGAATCGCAACAATCGCCCGCATGTGTTATGTAAAAGTAAAATAATAATTATGTGTTAAGTATAACGAAGTTTTGATGAGTTCTAGAATCTTATTCAACTAGTTCTGTCAAGTGAGCTTCGCTTTCAGGAGAGAAAGAGATAGTGAAACGGTTTTACGTTGGACGTTGCGAAACGAGCATTGTTGCTATTTGTGTGAAAAGTGCTTAACGGGCTAGAGTAGGACAACAGTATGTCCCAAGGCTCGGTTTAGATTATTATTAGAGTATCGGCGCTAGGTTATTCTGAGGCGACCTAGATAGCGCTTGGGGCCGTTGACCGCGGGCCCTCGGAGTGCGCGCGCGGCCTCCAAAATAAAATGGCATTCAGCGATGGGCTCTACTTGCGAAACCCGACTCGACCATGATGTCGACTATCCAGCGCAGGCTCACTCTCTTTGCGAATATTGCAATAACTATAGATTGACTAATCTAACTATTTGCCCCACATCAAGTTTCCACCTTAATTACAATTTGTAGGTACAATTAATTTCAAATACCCAAACTATTCTTGAAATAAGTAAAATTCGTGCATTGCTATAAAAATCGAATTAAGGATAATAAATAGTATGTATTTTATTATTATGTACATACAAATTTTACATGTTTAAAAAATTACTCATGGTTATAAAAATGTTAAACCTTGAAAAAAGGCCATGTGTTAGAGCTAACAACATACGTTATAAAAAAGTAATTACCTACTAAAAGACCTCAAATCGGAGACATAAATTATTATGGATACCGTATTTTATGTCGGAGTTTGTTTACGATAGTGAAAACGATATTTAAAACAAATACTTGTTAATTATATAGTTATCTACAATTAACCTTAGGTTTCAAATTAGCACATAAGCGCGCGAACAGTGAGATACAGGCGGCGGTGATTAGCGAGCGCCGACGTCGAATATAGCCGGGAAGGCCGAGGGCAATGAACTCCGCTTGACCTAGATATGCGGTTCACCCCGCGCGCCCGCTCCCTGCGTTCTCCGAACGTCTCGTCTCACAGGAAAGTGAAAAGGGCATTTACATCCTTAACTATTTATAAACGAATTATGATAAATAAACATATTCAATGATAATATACTTTTCTTTAATCAAGCGGAGAATTATTTACTTACAAAGCTTATAAAAATGCTGACACGCGACCAAGACTTCAGCAACAAAATAAGACAATGAACTGTAGTATGTGTAGTAAACAATGCAGGAATACTGCATAAATGAAGTTATGTGAAAACGTAACACAATGTAAACATTGTTCGCTCTGCGATAAACAGTGTCAGCATAGATTTCTGATCGAAGGGGCTCACCTGCCAGGACCCTGCCGAGGAGGACGTCGGTGTCGGTGGTCGGTGGTCGAGGTGGATCGACGTCAACAGGCTCCAGATTTTGGCGGCGGCACTCGGTCACAGTCATGTCTATCGGGAGACGCATGAGCCGACGCGAGAGGGGCGCGTGCGACCGGCGGCGGTGTCAGCGCGAATGGCGCGGCCGCGCTACGCCGCCGCACGATGCAGGGGCGCGCGTAGACGCTCTACGCGCCGCCCGCCCCTAAGTGATCCCTTCGGTGTATTCAACTCACCTTCGCTTTAATTCATTATTTATCCATATTATGTTATTAATTTGAACGAAGTAATTATCCGATGAAAAATGATACGAATTGCTCATCACCGTAATGGATTTTTTTTCTTTTGTCAATTTTATTAACGTTAACGCAATCATTAATAAACTAAGCTTTCTTTATATAATTTTTAAAACTTGTTGTGTTTTTTCGTTCAAACAATAATTTCAAATTAGGAGTAAGACCATTGATATGTTTTATACACTAAAATAAATTTATATATCTACATCCTTAATTCTTATAAATATAACCGCACTGTTTTGAAAACCGATTATTTCTTCTAAAAAAATAACAAATTACAAATACCGACCTCAAAGATCACACCGTAATTTTACAGAGACAAAGCAAACACATCCAATAACATCCAACAATGAATTCAATAATTGAAAAGGCCTCGCCTTTATTTTTATCTAAATGATATTACTATAAACGTCAGATCGGTCGGTATAATGCGTTACCGAAAACATCGCTCACCGATTCGGAAGCGTCCATCTCAACCCAGTGAACTGAAAACCTAAATCTAGAATTGGCGAATCGGTTGGTGAGCGGAGACCAGTTTATAGGCCAAGGCGACTAATTTACCGCTAAGAGCCCACGAGCTGCCGTAAACACGACATTTTTATGAGCGTCGATAATTCTATGAAAAGAAGCACTTAATGTATCCTTTTGATGACACACATGCGTCAGACTTAGCCTTAGTTTAATTGAAGCTTTGTTCTATAATAATAGATTAATGTACCAATAATAGATTTTTGTATTTAAAGGCCTTTTGATCATTTATATCTCCATGTAGCAGCGTTGATTTCAACTGTATTATTATTTTAAATAAGGTCTTTATTCGTCTTGTTTGTTATATATGTACTCGTAAGAAACTGCTTGAAAGGCTTGATTTTAAAAGTATCTTAGAGTACTATTAGCTATTGATTAGGTCTTACCTGCGGCTTTACACGTGTGTTAATTTTTATGCGTAGTTTAGAAGTACAACTTATGGGTTTTGTCTATGATAGGAACTATATTTTTACACACAAGTATTATAAATAAAAAAATTTCTGCTTGGTACGATTTTACAAACAAAAAGTTAAACCGATCTTGATAAAAATATATATAAACAATGTTTAAATCTTGAAGAAGGTCATAGGATACTTTTTATAATTATAAACTTTAGGCCATGCTAATAGATTTGTATGCAAAATGCACATGAAAAATGATACGCTTATTTTCTTCGCTTATAGTTTAAATTTTCCCTGTTGTTAGTGAAATATTCGTCTTTAATTCGATTTATTAAAATTTCTTCAATTAATATATCTTTTCAAAATTAAATTTGTATTAGTAAACTTACGTGACTACATTATAAAGTCCAGTAAGATTTATACTAGTTCATAGCACTTTCAATGTTATCAAAATCATACCTGCACAAGTTGTATGTCTACTTAAAAGATCAATGAAAAACGGCAAGCCTACATAATAAATAATAATAAACGGTACACACTCAACGCCATCGGAACACATGCCTGTATAGTCAATACAAACATTTGTACCGAGCGGGAATCGAACCCGCGGCCCGTGGCGCTTAAGGCAGGTTCGCTACTGCTGCGCCACAGCGTCGTAATCATACATAATCTTTATGAATTCAATAACAAACTTTTTCCCGCGGCTTCGTTTTCTTGAAATACAAGTTAAGTGTTTTATAGTTACTAGCTCCCGAAACCGTAGCCAGCAAAATATTTAAAGGTAATGAAAAAAAAAAATAATAAAGCATTTAATTTAAAATGTAAGGCGGGAAATATTATTAGACAGTCACTTCAAAATTTATTTTGTTTCGCTTGCGTTAATGTATTTGTAATGTCGGACGAGTGTGTAGAAGTTAGTTTTCTATTCCATACGAAACATCTATACGAAATTTTAAATGTTACCTACATTTACCTACCTACTTAACTATTTTATAGCTCCACAGGCAGTGGCGGATTTACCAGCAGGCTGAGTAGGTTTGAGCCTAGGGCGGCAGATTTTTAGGGTGGTAAATTTGGGGATCGGATTTTTTTTTTGCTACGCTATAGAAATAAAAAAAAAATCTGCATGACCGTTTTCTGATGTTTTACGGGCAGAAATCTGCAATTTTTCCATTTGCCGATGACTTTCCCCTTTGTTATTGTACTAGTAGCAAAGAAGCCAGGTATTTGGTTGCAGGTTTCCTCCCTGTCAATAAAAAAAAAAACAGGACATGACAATTGTAGAGGCAAGGGCGGGAAAACCCTTACAGTCTATACCTTGAAAATTTGTAAATCCACCACTGTCTACAGGAATCTATAAATTGTCCGTGACAAAAAGTTTGTTGAGGGTAATATTAGGATTTCCATCATATTTAAATAATAATGTATCAATATCAAACTTGTATTTTTGAAAATATTTAACAAAGGTGACGTCGTATGATATTTGTTTAAGAAATCTGTTTTTTTTTATTTCTCTTTAATCTGGTATCATTATTCGTTTAAAAATTGTACGTTACGGAAAAATTAATCAGAAATTATAACTAGTATGTGCTAAATATGTAGGTATATTTTTTTAGGTATGCATCTATAAAAATCTTTTTTTATAAATCAACACAACGGCAAATGATTAAAATATACGATTACGCAATTTAAACCCGAGCTATAAATATATATGTAAATATAGGCTCTGATTAGGTCATAGTTCGGGTTAAGCTCGCTCTGGAGTCCGGGCAGCATCAGGTCGCGCTGACGTCACTCGGGGTCATTCACCCGTCACCCTATTCCACCCTCGCTCCATATTCTGAAACGACACTTCACCTACATCGGATTACTTATAAATGCAAAACTATAATTCTTTATTCTGGTTTGTTCTCTTCGCTATTTAGTTATTGATTAATGTTAATATTGAACTATCATTGCAACGTTGATATCCAATTGGATTTAACTTTAATGTTTGTTTTCTTCAAGCTTTGACCAATTCGCAATGAATATAACTGCCTTCTACGCAACACGATATCATCTGACGGCTGTCAATTAACATGCTCGAAGCGTACCTGGGCCCACGGGGTTTTTGACCCCGGCGTGGAAAGTGGATCATAATGACACACCACTTTCATTTTCGCGCAACTCTCACTAACGCGAGTTGAGATCGAAAGTGTAACACTTTTGGTGCTGCGTGCGCGCATACCCCACTCCCCCTTCCCTCTCCTCAATCAACTTTCCTACGTTGCACGCTTTCTTCTGATACTAGAAGAGCTGTGTTGGAACTTGTAAAATTCGCTTTCTAATTGCATTGTAAACGCAATGTGACATTTATTGTACATATTACTACAATGTACTCTCATTTTCCGAGTCATGGTTCTAATTATTAAGTGCTAACGTTATACTATTTTTTACACTATTCACAACGTATTATAGTCTACGTCAAGTCTTTCTTCTGTAATTTCTTTCTTTTTGTTACCACTCTTTTTCGAATCATTTAAATTAAAAGGATATAAATTCTCTCACGATAATCTTTTATATATTTTGGCTTAACCAACATAGTTACCGAATGAGGTCAATACCAAAAAATTGTCTGTTTATAATGAGGTTAAGGATAAAACGCCGTTTTATCTCGATAGTATGTTGAATTTAAAGTTTTAATAATTCAGATCATTCTGTTCCTATATTTCGCGGTATAATTTTTTTGGAAGCCAAACAAATTTAATACACTGTTTAAAAAAAACAAATAACCGTCTTCAAACGTTAGGCGCTTTACTGTATTTGGATTTACCTGTAAAAAATTAATAAAATATAACATACAACAAAAAAATCATCGAAATAGGTTAGTAGATATCAAAGTTGTCGCAACTTATACAAAATATCAGATAAATGTATAATCTTCCATTTTAAGGGGCCTAATTAAAAAATTATTAAACTTAAATAAAAAAGATTTATTATAAAGTTTATCAGCTATAACGTTGTGATAGATCAGGTTACAGGTATAGTCGATAGTAGTTTATAAATATACCTCTAATAGTCTGTAGTCTAGTAGTTAAAAAATTAAAAGCTTTATAGGTTTTGTAATTTACAATGGTTATAAAGTAATATAAAATATTAAAACAAACAACAGACGATTTCAACCACTTTAGGCAATAGATAGTAGATACGCAGACAAAAACTATTGACTTGCAGTGATCATGGTTTTAAGGTTTTTACGGTTAGAAAAACCTTTATATTATGATGAGCTAAGCTCTTTATTTTCAATATTGTCATAATTTAAATCATATAGTAGGTAGGTACTGCCACGAAAAATATTTAACATACATGTTTCTATTAAATTATCTATTCTTTAAAATATATGTAAGATTGTATATTAAGTGAATAATATACAATCTTACATATATTTTAATTAATAATAATAAAAAAAATACTATAAAATTGTATTAGAATATAAAGATAGTGAGATTTGAAGCTTTCTTACTTTCACCAATCACTTTATGTTTGATATGTTATTCGACTAACCAAAATTATACACTACGGATAAAAATTCAGAATAATAAAAAAATTATATATGAAGATTTTATATTAGTTACGAATTCATTGTCAATTGGAATAGCTCAAAAGGGTTATTTAACTACCTACTCTTAAAACTAAAGTACTTATTCTTAGAACATTATATTTACTGTCAAAATTTCATATAATAAAGTTTAATAGCTAAAAATTTATGTTTTATTATATTCAACTATAAAAGAACGGTGATTTAGTGTTGTAAGCGAAGTAAAAAGCAAACATGTTTCGGTATTTTTAATATTATATTCTTTATCTAGCCAATAGTGTAGCAAAAAATATACCTGTATTATATATCTGACTTTTAAAAGGATGAAGTTATCAACTTTATCAATTTCATTGTTTTGTTTGTATGCTACGTCATCTACTGATTTGAGTTAAAACGTAAAAAGGAATCCTTGTAAGATCACTCTCTTGTCCGTCTGTCCGTTTGTCTGTCTGTGTATCAACACCGAACTGTGTGTTTTTCAGGTGTACCTAGCAAGTTGAAATTTATACCAGATACTGAGGTCTCTATTATCAAAAGTCAACACGACAAAAATATAAATCACGAAAACTTGTAGCTACCCAAATTTCTTTTTACTTGTGCTGTAAGGCCTTGCTTTTATACAAAATTGACAATTCTAGGTCCTATAACCTACAGTTTCCTGTGACCTAGAATCACGAAATTTGGCAAAAAGCAAGGAGCTTACAGCACTTATGAATGAAAAATCCTAGGAATGTTATGACCTATGTTGGCTCTGGTATTGGAGCACAAGTAAATGTCAATTAATCTAGGACTCACACGGCAATGCGATTCTGGTGCAGCGTGGGACTCTAACATGCGGTAGCTCAAGAGATCCTCATATAACACGAATGAAACCACCGGCAAAAATATTGATTTTATAAGTAATATGAGTGAACGATCAAATGAATGAATGAACTTAATTTTTTTTATTGTACCTGTACTACTTTGAATGTTGGGTATTGAAAATTGCGACGCACGGAATTGTTTGGAAAAATAAATTATAAACAGATAAGTCTGGTCTTAAATAACGGGTCTTAACGGTCTCTTTGTTTAGCATTCAGGGTCGAACGAACAATTTACCGTGTCCGTCGTTAAACTTTATTGACTTTGGACAGGTTTTGATTTACGTAATTTATGACGAATTCTCTTACAAATAACCTTATCGATAACGTTTATTGATTTTATATTCGAACAATGAAAAATAACAGATTATTTTTATTTTTTAAGCCAAAAACAATTTATGATAAATATTATTATCAGACAAAAAAAGCCTAATGCAAAACATAGATACACAAAACAATTTGGGTACTATGATCGCGGGTATTTTTTATTATTCTAGCAGATTCTTTCCTTATCGTGAAAAAAATAATAATAATTTAATTGATAGCCTCCTCTTATTAAATATTTGCAACGTACATGCTGTGCAAGACCTTGTACCGGTGCTTATATATAATTATTAATTATGTATAAGTAGCGATATTATATTTTAAAAGGATCTATTTAGCAATAATACCTACGATTACTTTGCTGCTTAGAATCGAACTAGTCGTAAAATAATTAAGTACAATTTTTTCTTCATAGACACTAATTTCAATTTCGAAAGATGGAGAGAAGATGAGATGCTATTTTTTATTTCTATACAACAATTGTAATAATAATAATTAATTCTCTAATGTAGCCGTTTCTCTTTATGATTAAGAGAAAAGTTATTTCTTTAAGTAAGTTTGCAGAAAATAGATCTGTTACATTGTTTTAATTAATTCATAAAGAAAGTAGTTTAATTTAATAAAAACACAGGTAAGGTTTTAATTTCCTTCGCTACCGCCTTACAATGTCTGTTAAAACTGACAGAGAAATTGAATTATTTTATTATTCGGTTATTCATTGTGTGAACAAGATAAATAAATGCTATTTTTTTAGCAAGTAGACTTGGACTTTAAAAATGCCGTTTTAAAAAATATCTAAGTGCTTCTAAATAAGAAACTTCCTTTGAAACCGATTGTTAGATAAAGTCTAACCGTGTTGCTAGACGGGATCTAGGTTTTGAGTACGTTATTTTGTAGGTATGCATAAATGTATGTAAACGCAAGTATGTCAAAATGTATTGAGGGCGCTGACACGAATTTCTTAACTCCTAAATCAAGCGGCATAAATAAGATTATGAATTTTGTTGTTAACTTACTTTATAAGAGGAAAATATAACAATATAGCCGAGAGCGCCGGAGCTTCAATCTGTTCCCTTACTTTTGTACCTTTTTATTCCTTCCCTACCTATGGGTATATATATACCTTGGGTTGGCAACGCGCATGTGATACTTCAAGTATCTCATGCGTTTATAGGTTGCGGCGACTGCTTACTGCTTTGCTGTAAGTTTGTTTGCCAATCTAATGATATATTTAAATAAATAAATAACGACTAAGCTTTAGTATGGATTCTGGCATAAATTTTAGTATCCTGATTTCTTTTTAAAAGATGTATCATCTTATGTGTATTTTATTACTAATTACACAAGGCCTTGGCCGCCTTTTTAAAAAGTAACTATCCATCATTAGTTCTGTTGATAATTTTCTAAAATTTCGTTGACATTCTTATTTCGTAAGTAGATCTGATATAATTATCTCCTGGAAAATTTGAAAAGTCAACGACTCGCCCCGGATAGGGCAGCCTTGAGAGCGCTGAATAAAATTGGCAATATCCTGGAGCAGCGAGAAGTCCGATTGGCGAAACCTTGCGACGCGCAAAAGTCGGTCGACGAACTCCTCAAGGCCGGGCCGGTGCCGCTTTCTTTGTTCGAGCTGTCGCAACCCGCTCCACACGGGCTCACAGTTAACCTCGGCTCGCATTATCAAGCGTTCACCCATCTCATCTAAGTCACAGTAAATATCATAATCTTGCATATTGAAATCGCCCAATTAATTTGTTCGGCGATTACTTTGCCTATTTCAATTGTTATTATAACATCGCCTAAGATATATTTGATTAGAGGTTTATTCTATAAATAAATTTGTTTACGAAACAACGCTAATAATGAATCGCTTATATTATGTGTATTTGTTTTAATTTTATTATTATACGAGTATGTTTTTAAAATCATTCAGTCTGTGGAGAGCTATGTTATCTAACATTAGTGACGCACGATTTTTGCATACTTTTAAAAGTAGGTATAAGATTTAAATAAAACAAATAAATTAAGGTCGTTGTACACCGTAATAATAAATAAATAAACGCTTAACTTAACGGCCTTCATTAGGATAGTCATATCCTGTGTCGGAGGTCAGAAAACATATACAAGGATAAGAACAAACCAGACAGGAACACATGCCTGTATGGTCAAAATAAACATCCCCGAGCGGGAATCGAACTCGCGACCATTGGCGCGTATGGCAGGTTCGCTATCGTTACGCCACAACGTAGTCAAATTAATAGTATTGAATCCTATTGAATATAATGCTAGGAAAATGTGAAAGTTATATAAGTTTCACTTATTACGTATGTACATGAGTACGTTATATTTACGTAAGATGAGTCTATTCAATCGCTAGTTACCTTCTGCCAGTTATATAAACTGTTCTATGTATGGCTACGCTTATACTTGCAAATAAATACACATACATATAAAACTAGTGCAATATTAAGGATACTTTTAAGATTTCTCAGTTGCACTTGCAAAGTTTTTTATTAGTAGAAATAAAACAAATGAGCCGACCGGGAAACTCCTAACAGAAAATCGACGTAAAGTAACAGTATCTATCAGTACTGTTGCGTTTCGCGCGGTGATTGAGAGCCACGGAGGCCAAATCTCTCACATCTTATCATCAGGCGGACTGTTTGCTTGTTTGCCAACCAGTCAACAGTCATGATGTATAAATGTCTTGAAAGTTAATGATTGTCAAAATGACGTAGAAATCACAGAGTTATTCTTCGATATTACATTTATAATAGTCTATCAGCGGTATTTATAGCTTTAAAGCGGATGTTGTTATATTTACTGATAACATAATAAACAAGAATACTTATAAAATTCTTTTATTAATAAAATAATAATATGTAGTAATGATAAGGAAGTCCCAGTTAACCAGTAACTTTATTGAAATCTTGGTTACTTTACAATTCTTTATGATGTCATGTTATTGACAATAAAGGCCATGCGTTTACATATTTGCAGCTGGAGTACTGTTTCACAGTTATCGTAATAGGCCCCATGGCCAAGTTGCAAAAAACATGCGCGCGCGCTGGTAAGTTGCCGACGCGCTTTACCGCCATTGGAGGAGCGAGAGGGTGCGGGGACGAGGAGGGCCACTTTCACCTGGCGAGGCTGCGCGGGCGTCGACCTGGTTGCCCTACTCCGCTGACCCACTATGAACAAATCGAAACACTACACTTTCGTTTCTGTGTTCGTCATTAGGTACGAGGATGCGTCTTACGTCGACTCGCGATGTCGTTGCACCATTCTTGCGAGAGTTATGCTCTCATCTCGTTTAGCGCGTCGCAGGTGGGGTCGTCGCGGAGATAGCGGCCGGGGCGAGTAGAGAGTTGTCGAGCGACGACTTGCGTAACACTTGTTATTGGTGAGAGTGAAAGTGGCTAGCCACTGTCTCCATACTAATGAACGCGAATCGGGTGCGTCGAGCCACAGTCTCCGGAATCCGCCGCACTGGGTTAAAATGTCATAAAACTGCTTTCTGATTGACATTACGTCATATTTAACTTTTGCTTTTGTTTACGAATATTTAATTATAAAGAACGTCATTATGCATTTGATATATTTCAGTTATAAATGGCATGAAATATTTTATAGAAAGTTTATGCTTAGGACTTAACATGCTCGTAAATGTTTATACCTGTAGCTTTGAGTAGCAACAATTATTAAATTAATAGAAATTTACATCTTTCAACAACTTGGCAATTAAAGCCAATAATATAAGGCTGATAGTTAACATTTCTGATTAATTTTAATAAATGTCCTAATTCCTTAATATAAATGGAATGAGAACTCTTTAAGTTTTGTGAATGTGTATTGCTGGCCTTACTGGCCTTGACGGCGTCACATTTAGGGCAGGTCTAAATATGCGAATCCTTATCCTGTGAGGTGTTGATATGTGGACCTATATCGTCGTTCTCGTACATCAAACGCAAGGACCTCATCAACCGGTGCAACCTGTGCATTGTGCAAGCGAATTTGAATTCAGCGCCAGCACTTCGATCTGCGATTTCCGTTGGCATTCGGTCTCGTTCGATGCTGACTGGCGCGAGTGGCCTCGACGTCGCGGGGCAACGAACGTTGACTAGGCCGATTGTATTACAAAGTCCGAGTCGGCCGCGGCCGCTCCCTGCCACTCTGCTTTGATATCCTAGGCTCACCTCTTACTAAGATACCTAAAGGCTACCTGCACAACGTTACATCAAGGTGAAATAGACCCATTTTAAATGGCAACGCACGACGCCACTTGTTTCAGCTTTGCCTTCATCTGACAAATACTTTATGTAATGATACCTATTCAATTTTAACAAATCGACACCCAAAACTAGATAGTAAAACATTTAATTACAATTTATCTCAATCTAGATTAGCTAGGCATCTAAAAAGTTACACGGGTAGGTAAGATTTAATAAAAAAAATGGTAAGATTTAATATAATGAACGCTGCATACTCAATTCCCCTCATTAGGATGGTAATAGAATAGTCTGGGATGGGTAAACAAATACAAACACTAGCACAACCACCCAGTCCAGAACACATATCTGTATGGTAAATATAAACATCAGCCCCGAGCACGAATCAAACCCGATTGCCAGTGAGTCAAAACGGTCGTCGATGTCGCAATTGCATTAAAATTTAAAAATAAAAGAAAATTTTGTAAACAATGAAAATATTATTATTATCTAGAAAAATACCTTTTTTGTTTCGAACAAACTCTTTCATAAAGTATCAGTATTATCCAATGCTTAGTTATGATAATGTTGATTAAAGTAAATTAGAAATAAATTATTCATGATATTATAGCAATAAACTTAAGTGCGGTTATTTGAAACATAATGAATTTTTTGAAATGTTATGTTATTTGTAAATAATTTTATATTAACTAAATTATCTACATGATATGTGAAAGTATCCAATAATTTATTGTTTTTGTTGTTCCGTATTTAATTGCGAGTTAATCGTAAGTTCGGGTTAATTAAAGTATTTCTAAAATTTAATTTTACTAACTTTATTATTTTTCTAGAATTGTTAAAGTGCATAGTGATGACAATAAATAATCCGCGGGCTGTAAAATTCGCCAGCATTAGAATGCGAATTTGCGCGCGGCTCACGTTCGCAAGATAAGTCAGTCAGGGTCGCGCGGTGCCGACGGCCGGCCATGCACCCCACTTGCGACACCCGCCCCGCACCGCACCGTGCTCTGCGCCTAGCACCCGCGATACTATGCTTAGACCTATACACTGAATGTAGCTCCCTAGGCTAGCCGTAGGAAAATACCCATGCAACTAAAAACAATCTAACTTTTATGGCATCGCCGCACTCTGAATATAAGGACACATTGTTTAGTCGAGTACAGCTTTTTTAAGGAAACTTAAAATCAACACTGTTTTACCTACTTTAATAGATTTTCAACAATAATATTATATTAATAATATGTCAATGTATCGAATATTATAAATATGTTTATTTCAAAAACAGAAAAATATAAATTGATCGTCGTTAACGGTGATTGTAAATAATTTATTTAACTAAAGTTAATAATTTCATAATTAGTTCTCAAAAGAAAGGCCGTTGTTCGTTTCTATCAATTCCTTGGTTCAGCGATTAAGAAGGTCGAAGCTAAATCAAATGCAGATTCGTATACAATTGGCACTAAGTTACGATACAATATTTGTACTTTAAATAAAGAATCATTTCAATATTTTAAGTATTATAAAAATATTACATTAAAATAACTGACGTTTTATTTTTGAACAAAAAAAAAATTGTTTCATTCATTGTCCTGTAATTCAACCAGCTATAATCCAAACGGCAGTAAAAGTAGCTTTTTGTTATTCAACACAAAAACTGCTACATATATCTAGGTTAAACATGATATGTATATTCAACCGAGAAAAATGAACAATTCGGGAAAGTTGAACGTTTGCAGTCGGCTGTCAGTTGAGGGTTGTGTCGCGGCGTAGGGAGCGACCCACTTGTAGTTCGTCGACCGTGGTATATTTAGCCGGGCTCTGATCGGTGCATCCAACAAATTTCCATTGCATTCGTTATCGGACACACATAACGATCCAGAATAATCTTTTCAACCTCCTTTCTATTTAACGATAATCATATTGCCACGTGATCCTCTTTTTCGAAAAGTTACAGTTTTATTTTCGTTTTCATAATATCCTTTAAAATTTTCAATTCTTAAATCGAGCAGTTGTGTATATACCAATTTTATAAAGTTTTACAAAACTGGAAGTATTCAATGATGTTAAATACAAAAAGAAGTTAACATCATTGGAAGTATTTTATGTAATTTTAGTTTAACATAATTTACTCTGGATATTTTTAAACATATTTTCGCAAATAACAAACATCTCTTAAATGTAATGAGGTCATGAGATAATTTCATAGAGATCGGTAAGCAAAACTTTCCTCATAACCATTAAACGTTTTTAGGACAAAGCTTTACTTACGCAACTCTTACACATACCCTACACACCGAATTATATTTTCTTCAGAATATTCCTTACCTGTAACAAAATAATAATTAATTTAGATAAATCACTTTAGTATATAACTTACATATTTAGCTTAGCTTAGTTCCTGATTCTGTCTATGTAATCATGGCAATATTTTGATAAGGTATTTATCAAAATTATAGAAATAGTATTATGCATTATTTTTAAATGTCTTACGATATTGTAGATTGCGTAGTCTTGATTATTTATAGACTGCCTCCAATAACATAAAGGTGGTTATCGTAGGTCAAGATTTCTTAAATAAACTTAATTTAAATTATAAATTTAACATTGTCTACTCTAGTAGACTCATGGTATACATAGGTGTAAATAAATTCCTTCTCAGTTTTGTGCACATGTTTACACATTGAACACGAGATATTTCAACGCTTTATTAAATCCTAACCTATTATTACCCTATAGTGAAGTACTTCAACCTAGCTCACTGCTGTCGGAGTCAGCGTATTTGTCTAATTGATCAAATATATGTAGTTCAGTTGCTGATGGCGAGGCATAATCAATCATAGCATTATAAGTCAGAGTTGAAAGTTGTTTGCAGCGAAGTGGCGTTCGAGTCGTTACGTTGTCATCGTCCTAATTTTGCAGTGTCCTCGTTTTTGAGGTCAGCCTCTATCGGGGCAACGAACTCGTGCCCTTATCGCGGGGGAGAGGTAGAGAGGGCGGGGCTGGCTTTACTAAGCATTTCTTAGTATTATTGTTGCCCCTACTCTGTTATAGATGGCGTACTAACTTTCAGGATGAATTCGAAAATTATGCTCACTGAAAATGGGTGGAATATTTTTTTTGTTTTAATTAAGTATTAATATTTTTTAAATTAATTATGCCTGGCGCTATTGCTTTATTATGGATTGGAGAAAGATAAAGAAAGAGGAGTCGTAGGTGGTGGATCGAATTTTCGGTCGCTCTGTAGTTTATTTTTTCTATGCTACAAAAGTTGCAAGCAAGCGTACCTACATGACGGTATGCTTGATGGTAAGCCTACCAATGCCTGCAAAGTGCGTTACCAACCCAAGGGTATGTGTGAATGGAATAGAGGGTGAAAGTTTGAGCTTCTAGCGCTTAACATATTGTCTTTGAAATGGTAGTTCTTCCCCGGTCGTGTTTGCCCATTTACAGCAAAAAAAGCAAAGCTCTTCTTCAACTCTATTAGTAATATATCTATAGATTTCTATGAAAATATTCGTAAATGAAAATACAGGGTATTTATTATATTGTTTTCGAAATCATAACTTTGATGACGCTAATTATCTTGATGCATTATTAACAATGGTATCGTGGAGCATATGGCTCGAACCATATTATAATAGCGAGGGGCTACGCACACACACGCAAACGGCAGCCCGTAGATACGTTCTCGTAGGTACGGGCGCGGGTCGACGAACGGCAACCGGGGCAGCCTTGCTCTGTCCTCCGCGCCCTATTTCTGTCGCCACAGAGCACCCCGCTCTCCGCTCACCGACATCTCACAACCCTCCACTTTGAAAATTACCAACTTTAGAATACGAAACATATTATATATACCATCTGAGATTTAATATGAAATACGAGGATATCGAAATAAAAGTGTATGAGCATTGAAGTTTTATAAAAGTATTTTATTGTTTACATGTATAGTTTTCCTCTGGCATAAAATCAGGTCAAATATAATAACTCATGGTTTCATTAAATAATTTAAGAATAAGCTTTTATGACATTAAAATAGCTTTAAGCTTGTCACTGCTGTTTGTAAATTACATTATTACGTAATTAATGGCGGTCTCGCTTTCAAGGTAACTTGATCACACAGTTTTTCAGAAAAGAAAATAGTTTTCTGACCTTTTAATGCTTATGAATAAGCACAATGTAGCGATTTGTCAATAGTTTCAAGGTGAAACATTGCTTGTAAGAAGATGAGACCAGATCAGTAGCCAGTTGTCGATGCTGAAGACTGTCGGAGGAAGGTCAACAAACAACGCCGACTCAACACCTTGAAGGTGCATAACCGAAGGCATTTACACTCACGTATCATAAAATGTAGATATCGCTTACTATATTTTGATAAATAAAAGCAAGATTAATCAGTAATGCAAAATCATATGTAATGTTATAAAAATCTATAATATCATTTGCATAGTCATAATTTGTAAATATTGAATACCTAACTTTTTTTTACTCGCTATATTCGTCAGCTCTTTTTAATTTAAGTAAAACTATTTTCAGAACGAAGAAATCGATTTCGTTTAATCGGTTATTTATGCTGGACTTACTTTTTATTTATTTTGTTACATGATTTTTTAATACATGTAACATTAGAGGTGTTGTATAACTCGTTCGATTGTATTCGGGTGTCGTCAATGCGTGACACGTCTAAGCTGCATGTATGGGTATACATAATGTTACATCTACATGTGCGAATGTGTGCGTGTGACGTGGTAGCGGGTGGTGTGACGCTGGTTGCGTCAACTTTTACTCGCACTTTCTCGCAGTGCTCTTGCGCAACCACTGTACAGCGCAATACTGGTTCAGTGGACTCGTCGCAGTGACAGCATTTCCCTTGAAGCCACCTTAATATGAAATCGTACCAATCATGTCAGGGGCGCGAACAATAATTATGTAAATATGGTAAATTATTTACTTAAAAAATGACATCACTTTATTTGATAATTTGATTCGATTAAAATTAATTCAAGTAAAAATCATTTCGACTTCACTTCTGTTTACATTACTTCAAATAGACAAAGTGTGGTTGATACTTTTAAATAAAAAAAAAAATCACAGAAACGAACTTCTAGTAATCTTAAACAAAGAACATTCTGGAAATAAATGGTGACAGGCCGCTGAGCCAAATAAAACGAGAGTAGGTATGACCGGCTTAATAAATCGGGCAATTTAGCTTAACGAGATGAGATGGTTGGGATTTAATAACGTAGTACGAGATTACAAATTTGAGTAATAGTAACATTTCAATGAAAGCTAGTGGTAGGTAACGGGACGGCGAGGGGCGCAGGTGGAGGGGGAGCACGAGGTACGTGCCCCAGTTTCGCGCGGGTGCATGAACTCTAATGAGGTAAGGCCACCGACCGAGGCGACCATTATTCAGAATTAAGCCTTATCTCTCGCGTGCTACATAATATTTTAGCGTGCAGACGTAACGGCCAGTATATCGTCACTGTATATTGATATCACACGGAGGAGTTGGGCGTGTGACGCTGGATCCAGCTGCGACGCGACCTTCACAATTATCGCCATCGTGAGATCCAAATGCTGTTGCCTCATAAGAGCCAGCAACGAACCAGGTTCGATATTCCCAAAAATATTCCAAAAAATATTTAAACAAAATCTCTAAAGCCCACTGATTAAAAAAAATTCAAGTTCTAAAATGTAATAATATGATAAACCAAGCATCAATTGGGTAATTGAACAAGCAACGTTTATCCTAAAACTGTAAAATGTTTCATACTGTTTGTTAACTGAGTCAACTATAGTGGCAGCTGCTTGAATAATTCTATTGTATTTTGTATATAGGTCACGTCATTGGATGAGCAACGAGATCAAACGAACTCCGAGGGGCTTTGAAACATAACTACGGTTAAAACAAAGAGATATGTAATATTTTTCAGGCAAATCACGTCCGACCTCCGGTTGACGAAAGTGAATATAGCTTGTACACTTTACATGAGACCGGAGAAGCTCACTAATGTAAAGATTATATGAGGTTGAATTGGGTTGAACTGAGCTGTAAAGTATTTCCATAACAAAGTATTAGTTTGTGTCTTTTATATAGTTCATTGTACACATTTGTGTATATATAACTTAATTGATGATTGTAGTAATAAATATATGAGTACGCGATTGCAGTAAACAACCTATAATTGGAACAATAAACTGCATCAAGTACGAGTGATGTTCGATTGTTAATAGCTATCTCATTATGTGGTCGAATTGATAGAGACGTTTATCCGCGAGTTTGTATTAAATAACGCGCGTTTGATTGAGACAAAGCAATCATTTTATTCACCGCAGCAGGCATTAGATTATGAAAGAAAAACTTATCAATTACCATTGGCTTATTATAGCGTTTATATGGACAGGCATGCCATACTAACAAATTGTACAGAGATCAGTTACTGATGATCAGCAAAAAGAGTCATAAGATTTGCTGGTGCTTCTTCGTGAATTTGCACTGAAGCAACAAAGCGAAGTATATGGTACAAAACTATCCAGCCTAGGCTCTTTGGGTCACCATGGTTTGATAAAGGCAATCTGAAACGTGAGGATATTGTTATCTCTTTGAGGCTCCGTTCTGGACATATGCCACTTAATAATTTTGGCTTCGTGATGAGGAAGGTCACTACGTCTGATTGTGTTTTATGTGGTATTTTAGAGGATGTTCATCACATTTTGCAGGAGTGTGAACGAGCAAAATTAGAAAGACATGTCACCTTTGGTCAACGTTCATATAACTTAGGTTTTTACAATTCTATTTTAGCCTTCCCATTATCAGAAAGGGTAAAATCGCTTTATTGTTTAATTAAACTAATTCTTAAACGTAGGAATATGTAATTTGTATTTTCTATTCGTTACTATATATAAAATCTTATTAGTTTAAGTTTAGTTATGTTATGTGTTGTTGATTGATTAATTTGCATGTTACTACGAGGGTGACATATTCACTTTGTGAGAAAACCCTTTATAATAAATAAAGAATTAAAAACAAAAAACAAAGCGAAGTTAGTAACAGACTTGCAATATATTCGAATGAAGTAAATGTCAAAACCTTCCAATATAATCGAATAAAATAAGCGGGTGACTAACTTCGTTTCGTTGCGCTTAGTGCGAATTTACGAAGGAGCACCAGCGAATCTTACGACATTTTTTTTAATAAAAGGACCGGTCCTTCGTCTATGAGATTATTGGTATCTTAATGCGATTTTCTTAATTTTTTTTAATGTAAATAATTGCTTACTAAATTAAATAATGAACAAAAGATGGAGAGACATCTTCAGTCAGCAATGTGGACCAATTTGGATGCAAAAGGCACGAGACCGAAAACTCTGGATTGATTTAGGCAGGCCTACGCCGTAGAGGCGACTACAGTTAATATAGAGTAAAATATATATCTTAGACTAAAAGTTTTTTTTAAATAATTTTTTCATATATTATATAAGTAAGTTTTGTAAAAGTATTATTAATTAAGTAAGTTGTTAACAGTAGAATAACGGCTATTTTTATTTTTTATTTTATTTTATTAAATTAAATGAATTGTTTATCGAAATGTTTATATGATTTAGTTAAATAAAATAAAATCTTTTCCAAGCTTTGTGTTGTATTAATTAATGCAAAATATATATTATGACCTATTCACGGTGTCTGTGTAGGCTGAAGGCTGTTTAGGTATTAGTGCATCGTGGTATGTCAGTGCTGTCGTAGGAGCATGTCACTGGAGGTTATAGCCCTCCCCCCGCCCTCGACGCCCCGGCCCCTCGTTCGCCTCCGCCGGATCAACAAACTCTGCAAGGTTGGATCGCGACTCCGCTATCGTTGGCTACAGTTACGATATCGCCCGCCCTTCTCCAACATACCGCTTTATTTTATTACATTACTATCATATCGATATTGTGTTGAAGGTCTTAGATTTACTTATTTATACCATACTTACTCAGAACTTAACTTTATCAAAGGCTAAATAAATGAGGTATAATCATTTGTTTTATGATAGTTTTATTCAATGTTATGATTGATTTCGCTTAACACTATGGCTAGTCATTTATTTAATTTTATTTGAAAGATTGAATTATGCTCAGAAGTATACTATACGTTGCTTATAAAAATAACTTCATTTTTTTTGTGTTCAAGTAAAATAATCTGATACATAAATTGTGAAATTTATGAGAAAGCTATTGGGATTGTTTATTGTTTTTCTATAAAGAGGTTATAGTAGGTATAATTCACTTATACATGCTTTTATGTAGATTGTTGAACATATAAGATATTCGGTATGTTAATATTTCTTTAAGTATAATCATTATATATTTTAACACAAACAGCAATATATTAGGAATAACAATTTTATCTACAAGTAGCGCCATCTGTGATCGAGTAGCTGTAAACTAAGAAAATATACAATATAATATTATATATCCAAGTATTATAACATTACATACTTCGAATAGAGATATTTATTCATAGTAAAATAAAACATTAATATTGGCTTTCGTTAAATCAGTTCATGATTTAATAAAATTCGTTGTCATAAAAAAAGGCAATCGTTTATCAAATCAAATAGTGTCCATCTTACTTATCAGTGAAATTATAAAATACTCTAACATACAAATCGTAAGCAATATGGGTAGATAGTTACACACGAACATAAATAACAAATGACGTAAGCGCGGGTAAATATGCAATAAACAAACTGAGTCAAGAACGTCATTTTTCTGTAAGGAGAGCGACGACCGCTAACTTGTTCGTGCGTCATCATAACTGTGGCTGTGCTGCGGGTAATGGGTATTAACCACTAACGAAGGCACTATATACCTAATCTTTTTGAAAAATAAATCCTTACAAATTGTACCAATTAACAATATGTGAAAATAAAAAGAATTCAACTTTTTGCTAAGAACCTATTTGATCAAAGAAATAATTATGTATTGCTCAAGGTTAATAATATTTTTTTTAGTTTTAATATTAGGTATAGAGATAGTTATTACATAATAGCTGCGAGAACCTAATTAATATTTTTAAATTTAGATTTTTTCTCTATTAAAGTGGCTCCATCTTGTAAAAGTTATAGAAAACATTAAGTTGCAGGCTTCAGGCAGAGCGCCATCTAGCGGAATTTTCCAAAACAAAGAGGCTTTGCAAAGCTACATGTTAAAGAAATTCACGGAAATTCCACTAGATCACGCTTTAATAAACTTTTCGTTCTCTTTGAAAAATGAAAAAAAATATCGATTTGTTTTATTAAGATTATTTAGAGAGACAATAAAAATATTACTTTAAGTTCTGTTTCTTTTGCAGGTTTATTTATTTTTATCATCTTTTTCATACAAAAAAATGCCTATTATTGCCTAAAATTTTATTCATATGATAAATGTCAGACATTCCCTTTGAAACTAACTTTATCTTTTTAAATTTTTCTTATTTGTTTTACAATTAAAAGTATTGCTCTTATACACAAAATAAAAATGAATATATTGTTCGTGTATCGTGCAAGGTATTATTATTTGTTAAGGCATCTACCTACATGTTTATTGATAGCACTTGTCACGTGCGTTCAGTTGATAAGCAATTTTAATTGTATAAAAATAAAGAGAGAGTAAAGATAAACAATTGCTATCGAAGTTTAGTTGAGTCTGCAAAGTCGATGATGCATCGTTATAACACCTCAATATTTTGATAAGCAGAAATATAAATAACTATGTAGTATGGACTGTAACCTCCAGTCGACTTTCTGACTATCGTCCGGAACAAATACACGACTGACCTACAAACAGTCGCGTACACAGAAATATTCTTTATCTGTCCTTGTTTACCCTTCGCGTAATCGGCCAGTGCGGGAGAGACGGCAAGTGTTGTTACGATGACGAGCCTCTGTTCTCAATGTCAAGTTCACCTATTATTATTAGTTCTCAATGCCACTTAACATACTCAACTATAATAGTGCAGAACTGGTCAGGCAAATATAAATATATTACGTTTGTTTGGAATTGGTTTCTTAAAACGACTTAATTTAGATTAACATTTTTTTTAGCACATACCACACATTTTATTTAAAATCTCTTACGAATGGTGGTCTGGTGCATGGTAATATATTTAATTATTTTATTTCCTAATTTACAGTTAAATGTGGCATTTCTCACGTTTATAAGTGCTTAATATAACTAGTCATATTATACATTTTGCAAATTGTATTGTTTTGATCGTCATATCAGTAATTTAGTAATTTTGGCAGTGACCTTGTCGTAACCGCCATGAAGTAGATTAGATAAGAGATTAGGCAAGGACAACGTATAATAAATAGCCTTGTAACATTGTTGAAAGGTTACAGTTATATCTGCAGCACTAATAAGCACTAATCACAGTTGTAGGTAACCTACCTATTTTCTGTGTGGTTAAACTAATAAATATTGTATTCACTCGATAAAGGTAACAATTGTACCTAGTTATTAAGTATTTCAGTTGCTGAAAAGTTAAAACTGTATTTACAGGCGTCGGGATGTGACGACCCCATCGCCCGCTATTGGGATAACCTCTGTCACAACAGAGATTATTCCACCAGTGCAATCAGTCACACTGGTGGTAGGTCTTTTGTTGCAAGAGGCCGGCTAGGTAGGTACCACCGCAGTGTCCAATATTCTGCCGCCAAATAGTAGTGCTTAGGCACTACTGTGTTCCGTTTGAAGGGCATTGTACGCTAGTGAAATTACTGGGCGAACGAGATTTAAGAACTAATATCTCGAGGTTGGCAACGCGCGAGTGGCACCTACTAATTGTGCTGCAAGCGCTCATAGGCTGCGGCAGCCACTTACCATCAGGTGGGCCGTATGCTTGTTTGCCAACTTCTAACATAAAAAAAAAAAAAAAAAAATGCTATGTTTGATAGGGTTTTTTTCACATTTATAAATTCGCATAGTTAAATGAAAAAAGAAACTTTTCTGCTGGCAGTTAATAATAACAATAAAATATTACTTAAAGTTATTTATATTTCTATATTAATATTTAAAATAAAATTGGTTGCAAATTAAACAATTTTTTAAATTAAGTACTTTCTATTTCTTAATTCTTTTAACTTCTGTAAGTAATCAAAACTACCTAATATTTTTTTCATTCGAGTCTTTTGACCTGCCACCTAACTAAAGCCAAGAAAGGAATGCAAAGATTAAAACAAGAACTAATTAACCGATTTTGATAAAACTTGCACAGTTCTAAGTCGGACTTAACGTAATCCAAATGAAAAAGCTTTTGCAATTCGAATTATATTTTTCGAGATATGCGCGGACAACCAGACAAACATATAAATATACAGACATACAGTTGTGAAATTTGGCACACATATTAAGAAGCTGGTATAGATAAAACATACAAAGGCTATGCAATTCTGACAATATTACGTTTTTTTCGGAATGCGTATTGCTGTTGGCCCTACTGGCCTTGACAGCGTCACCTGGACCGAGTACAGAGACTCAGCCGTGATAAAGGAGTAGCCCTCACGGGGGCTCAAATTTGATTCCGTCCTTAGGGTGCCTCCTGCGAAGCCGAACCACGGCTAAGGATGTCATCGGAGATAAGCACAATATGACGTAAATACGTGGAATTGATAATCTTCTTTTTTTAAACTGGTTAAAAAATAAATGTAGTAGAATCAGTATCGGAGATGGTACGGATCCTTATATTAGAGGTAGCGTTATAGTGCCGACTTTTACACTGCTAATACTTTATCTAGGACTCTAATAGCTGAAGTCGTTCAGAGATACCAGAGATGATTAGACTGGCGGCCGTTGCGATAGGTAATTGATGGTCACCTTAACGAAAGAGTTGAGTTGGTTCGATCCTGACCCCCTTGAGCTATTGTCGCACCCACTCCTAGCGCAAGCTTGGAGCTTATTTGGAGGAACAATAGGAATAATAGTAGTACCTTGAAATAGGCATTGCTAATATTCTTTATAAAATAAAAGTAAAACTATAACACTGTAGTATAGTAGGATTATAATAGGGTCGGATTTATCATACTTTTTGGGCGCAAAGTACACATTTGAGCGGAGCATTTCAGCAATCCTTCACGAAGCCTTGCCAAAAGAAGGGCTAATATTTACGTTGATACATGACATAATTCAGGTGCACACTAGTCTATGATGCACACTGTTGGAGCATCACATGTTCGTACTTAATAATATAAATAAACGCGACAGTAACTCTGTCTGTCATTCTGTTTGTCACGGTTTCACGTCTAAAGCACTGAGCCAATTTAAATGAAATTTGGTACAGAGGTAGACTACTCCTTGGGAAAGTACATTGAAACAGGTGATGAATGATTATAATATATATAATCAATTATTTCTTTAATATTTCATGAAGCTAGTTCGTTCATATAATTACTAGAATACGATCATTAGTTAAGAGCATAAGACTTTGTCCATCACTTCTATTAGTAAGACTCAACGGATAAATTTACTATCCACAAATATTATTTTTAATTAATCACGATTACTTTTATATTTTTAAAATTATATTAAAATCATCTTATATAATCATGTTTCGAAAATTTATTTAATTCAATAAAGAGCATAATATTATATAATTTAAAAATGCTAATAAGAGTAACTAACTAAACAGGCAATTATATTCTTAAACAGGTAAATAAAATACAATAAAACTTTCAAAACTACGCCACGGTATTCTTTCATCTTAATGGAAGCTTTATGAAATCAGTAAAATTATACTTAAAAAAATACGTAATGTTAGCTGGATTCGAGCGTGTTATTGTTAAGGGAGTAAATAATTACAAAAACATAATATTCTGGTATACATAATATTAAATAAACTGTTAATCAATTTTATTGTTAACTAGCTTAATTCTTTGACTAAAATAAAAGCAACCTAAGTTACTTCTTATACCATCAGCTCTCTGCCAGAGTCCCGTTAAAATCGGTCTTGCCGTTTCGGATATTTGATGTAACAAACATACAGACAGGCAGACAGACAAAAAATTTAAAATTAGATTTTTATGTAAGTACGGTATAAACTTTCATATGCATTTCGTGAAAAGCTGTTAATGTGAAATTACAGGAACTTTAATTTTATTTGTTTGTATACATAAACTGTCAATGATATTGATTTTAGAGAAACAAAAACGTACGAATGTAAGCTACTGTAGCTAAGTCTGCATTGATTCACTATAGCCAAAATCGACTCATAGGGGCAGTAGAGGCAGTGTCAAAGTGCAGCTAGCCGGCGAGTGGGTGGCGGGAGGCACGCACTTCCTGCTCCGTACTGCAGTATTGATCGCGGCTCGCGGCCGTGACTCACGCCGCCCTTGCCCGACATTCAACTCCCACTGCCTCTGCGCCCCTCGTGCGTTATCGCATCTCACTGTCTATGAGGAATTTCGGGCGAGGTCGAACTGTTAGCGATGCTTTTTATTACCGTTAGTCCACTTTTTAAATACTTAGTCTGGGTTAACATGTTATCGATATATTATACGTTGTTCTCTCGATCAATGAATGACAGAACCCAAGGAACCCATTTAAGTTACTACAATGGTATTCATTTTTTATATTCTCAGTCGCGCTTTAATATTAATACATCCGCAGAACGACTGAAAATCTCACAATTGTTATGGTAATCGTAAACATTAAAAAATGAGGCACGCGGAAAAGCAACTGAAGCGCAGCGAGGTCGGCACTCGGCCGTCCGCTCGCTGCTCCGCGCCAACTACGCACCCACACCGTTTCATCCGTAATAGCGTAGATTTGTAAGACTAACTTATATAACAAAAGCAAGGAATATTATAAAACCTATAAATAATACTGACTCTTGTTTTACTGTGCAATTATTTCAGTAACTTTGATACAATCTCATAAATACGCAAGTAATATTAATACGTGAAGAGAATACTTCGGACCCTTTTTTAAGCTGATTTCGCGGGAATCGAAACATCGCAAATCTTTACACAAATGCTTGTGAATAATTAATATGACCAATAATACTTTTAGATACATATCCCAAACTAAGTATTGTATGTAATTTTTTCAATTTTACTAAATTAAATTTCTTTCTTTTTTTCTTTTTTCCTCTTTTTTCTTTTCTTTTTTAATGTAATATAAGACGTGTTGACAACGAATACCGTTGTACGAATAAACTCAATGGGGTTTTTGTTACATCGTTCTTTGTACAAAAGAGTAAGAGAAGAAAATGTATATTACCTTAAATAAATAAATAAAAATTTAATACAATTCTGTTGGAGCAGTAGTGCATAATATGGATTTATTTTTATAATTTTTTGGTAGCGGGATTGGAAATATAAAATATGCCTTCAACATTCCTATAAATAGTCATAATTCTTACCGACTGCAGACAACCACGACCCCCGTGACCGAGGCACCCAGCTTACTTTAATTTCGTTATTACATTGAGGGAAGAAAGGCAAGAGGGTTCCAAGTCAAGACACTCGTAGCTTGGTCGTCGAAATCTACTTCTTTTATTTCGAAAGGTTATTTTATAACCTTTCGTGGTTTATATCGAAATTGATTTTTAAAATTAATGCCACAACATTTATCTGAATTACGTATGTTTTTATAGAGCTTGTATTTAATAGTCGTATGAGACTTTGAAATTTTTACGACGGGTTTTTCATTCTAGGATTATTATTTCATACCAAAGACTGCTAACACAAACATGAAATTTCAAACGTGACGTACAGAATGTTTACGTTGAAATTGTAGAGAAACATTATAAATAAACTCATTCCTTGGCATTCATTCTATCGAACTAAAAATGTGTGAGCCAAGTGAGAGACACGTATTAATTGGTGCATATCATTAATGACATCATTAAACGATGACGACGCGCGTCGGACGCGGTGCAAGAGTCATGTGACGTTTGAAGACGCATCGAGATGCGAGGCGGGGTACACTTTCCCGTTGCGCGAGGGTATGGCCGCCCGATCGATTCCGCCCCACGTTCACGGTCAACGCCCTCCGCCCGCCCTACGCTTCCGCGTCACCCTCCGTCCCTCCCCTCCTCTCCACCCCGCCGCACAGCACGTCTAAATATACCTGCTACGACCCTTCAGACTGCTGTTATGAAACACAATTAGCCTTACTATTTCGAGACTGTAATCGTTCGACGTTGGCATGAAGACTAAGCAACCGTTCAAGCTTCGTATCTATAAGTGGCACGCTGAAGTAATCCTTACGAGTTCAACTATTTTAAGTGTAATAGTAAATGGATATTGTTTTAACAGCTTGGAATATTTTATTGTTAGATTTGTATTAACAATATATAATAATTTATACCACATAAAGGGTATATACATTTCGTAATGGAAAAGTTACTTGGTTCAGTGTTTTTTATTCTATTAGAGTAATTTAGGTACCCTAAACACTACAGCAGTAATAATGTTGAAGTGTTCTCAGTTTCATTATCACAAAGGCGTATTAGGAGTAAATGGCCTATTGTTTCTAGTTCATGGGACCTTTCTATTTATGTACTGGCTATGAATTGTTTAGCCTGCAACTAGAAACCTCGTTACGGCGAACTTAACATGTCCGGTGCTGAGTCTAGTGACTGAAAATTCATGGAAATTGTTAAAAGAGCTTGTGTGAAGGCGAATGAGTGAATGTGTTAATGAAAATCTTTGATATATAGCTATAAATTGTATACATTATCCATGACATTGTACACAAGTATACTTAATTAATGCTTAATTTATTTACATAAATAAATATTTTAAAATATATTAACCTCTTTGCATTTGCGTATGTAATTGACATTGGATAATTTTCATGGCAGAGTTCATTATTGTATACACATAAAGGTGCTATTATAATCAATGGTATACAAACACATCCTATTCTTCAAATCTTGGAGAAGGGAATAACTCAGACGAAAGGGGCATTAATTAAAAAAAAGTACGGTGTTTGAAAGTAGGTAAGCCTTTATGTCTCCTAAACACATTCTACTTTTACATTCATCGGATATTTTCCCCTTTTATGGCACAGACAGCAAATATTACCGAGCAGCTTGGCTCGTTTTTGTCACACCGCCCCAAGGATCCTTCGTAGACAAGAGCATTCATTCCTTCACCCTGAATATGCGAGCCGCCTACATAAAGAAAAAAAGTAATACAAAAACTGCGTCTGATGCGACGAGGGTCCTCAGACGGTTTTATGTACACGTATATGTATAATGGTGCAGTGAGTGGGTGAACAGACTGCAGTTAAAGCTGGCTGAATCCCGGAAAACTACCGACCCAGTCTAGACGTGGGGGCACTTCCCCTGTCCGTCGCCCGCGAACCTCACCCTCGTTGCCACCCTCGCGCTTTCACCGACTACTTGCAGACATTATAAAAACAGAATGCATCGACGCTTTTGAGTCATGTAAAGTATATCATGGACAAAACCCTCAGGAAAAATGAAAATGAAACCCCGTACAATATTTTATTACAACCCCTTGAAACGAACTGGTAGGACCATATTATTGATCTGTATTTTGAATTTTTGGGTTCCAAATGCAGTCTGTAACGGAATATAATAATTATCTACTTATACATTTAATAATTTGTTAATTATGTAGTATATTCCTTTATATTAGGGTTCCTTATAACTCTAACTCTTATCATTATAACTCTTTTTTACCCGACTGCCGGAGGGTAATGTTTTTCGAGCGTATGTATGTATGTATGTATGTATGTATGTATGTATGTATGTCTATTTCTTTGTGACTCTCTACAGGCTAAACCCTTGGACGTACATCGACTTATAGGGTATCATTAGATCTGTCTCAGTTATGAGAGTGACATAGGCTATATTATTTAACATGGGTTCCGCAGAAGCAAAGATATTCAAAGCGGAATATCACAGTTCGCTCAGAGCTAAAATCTGATGATGTTTCCTTATAGAACTTAATAAAATAAGACGAAAAGTAAAAATAAAATTTTTCGATATATTGCTTAGTTTTTGAGATATCGATGATTGAAATTTAATTTTTTCTTGCGAGTGTTCGCCAATTCCACTTCAAAGGTTTATCTTTCTTTTGAATACTGAATTAAAGCATTTCCTATAAATAAAAAATAATTATGAATATGAATATTACGAAATAATTATATAAATAGGTAGATTAATAATATAATTAAACTACTAAAGCGCAAAACTGTTATATACAATGCTATTCAGTGTATTGAATAATTAAGTACACAAATTTTGTTAGTAAAATATAGGAATAAGCACTATTGTGCTTGTATAATATATTATAATAAAAGTATTGTTCGATTCCAAGTCATGTAATTTCACTAGGTAGTGTAAGAAAAATATAAATTTTAAGTGTCTGTAAATTTCAGATTTTGATAAAACAGATGTTGGTCGAGACTAAAAATAAGTGATGAAATATAATATATTTATAATTTTTGTAAATGTCTGCCTGTTTGTCGGCTCTCTGTACTCAATATCCTCACACGCATCGCTGCAAAACTGCAATTTTTTAAATTAAAAGTGTGCAAGGAAATGATAAACCATATTTTTGAGGAACATTTAGTTTCTATTCGTAAAAATACGTTGACTCCATCTAAAGTTATTGCAATTTTGATAACAACGTGAGCCAAGTATGAGAGAAGAGTAAGAAAATAATGAAGTCTATTCACGCAAAAACTGCTGATCGAATTTGGATGAAATTTAGCAGACAGTTATCTTTTTACCCGACTGCCGGAGGGTAATGTTTTTTCGAGCGTATGTATGTATGTATGTATGTATGTATGTATGTATGTATGTCCATTTCTTTGTGACGCTCTACAGGCTAAACCCTTGGACGTACATCGACTTATAGGGTATCATTAGATTCGTCTCAGTTATGAGAGTGACATAGGCTATATTATTTTAACATGGGTTCCGCAGAAGCAAAGATATTCAAAGCGGAATATCACAGTTCGCTCAGAGCTAAAATCTGATGATGTTTCCTTATAGAACTTAATAAAATAAGACGAAAAGTAAAAATAAAATTTTTCGATATATTGCTTAGTTTTTGAGATATCGATGATTGAAATTTAATTTTTTCTTGCGAGTGTTCGCCAATTCCACTTCAAAGGTTTATCTTTCTTTTGAATACTGAATTAAAGCATTTCCTATAAATAAAAAATAATTATGAATATGAATATTACGAAATAATTATATAAATAGGTAGATTAATAATATAATTAAACTACTAAAGCGCAAAACTGTTATATACAATGCTATTCAGTGTATTGAATAATTAAGTACACAAATTTTGTTAGTAAAATATAGGAATAAGCACTATTGTGCTTGTATAATATATTATAATAAAAGTATTGTTCGATTCCAAGTCATGTAATTTCACTAGGTAGTGTAAGAAAAATATAAATTTTAAGTGTCTGTAAATTTCAGATTTTGATAAAACAGATGTTGGTCGAGACTAAAAATAAGTGATGAAATATAATATATTTATAATTTTTGTAAATGTCTGCCTGTTTGTCGGCTCTCTGTACTCAATATCCTCACACGCATCGCTGCAAAACTGCAATTTTTTAAATTAAAAGTGTGCAAGGAAATGATAAACCATATTTTTGAGGAACATTTAGTTTCTATTCGTAAAAATACGTTGACTCCATCTAAAGTTATTGCAATTTTGATAACAACGTGAGCCAAGTATGAGAGAAGAGTAAGAAAATAATGAAGTCTATTCACGCAAAACTGCTGATCGAATTTGGATGAAATTTAGCAGACAGTTATCTTTACCCGACTGCCGGAGGGTAACGTTTTTCGAGCGTATGTATGTATGTATGTATGTATGTATGTATGTATGTATGTCTATTTCTTTGTGACGCTCTACAGGCTAAACCCTTGGACGTACATCGACTTATAGGGTATCATTAGATTCGTCTCAGTTATGAGAGTGACATAGGCTATATTATTTTAACATGGGTTCCGCAGAAGCAAAGATATTCAAAGCGGAATATCACAGTTCGCTCAGAGCTAAAATCTGATGATGTTTCCTTATAGAACTTAATAAAATAAGACGAAAAGTAAAAATAAAATTTTTCGATATATTGCTTAGTTTTTGAGATATCGATGATTGAAATTTAATTTTTTCTTGCGAGTGTTCGCCAATTCCACTTCAAAGGTTTATCTTTCTTTGAATACTGAATTAAAAGTATTTCCTATAAATAAAAAATAATTATGAATATGAATATTACGAAATAATTATATAAATAGGTAGATTAATAATATAATTAAACTACTAAAGCGCAAAACTGTTATATACAATGCTATTCAGTGTATTGAATAATTACACACAAATTTTGTTAGTAAAATATAGGAATAAGCACTATTGTGCTTGTATAATATATTATAATAAAAGTATTGTTCGATTCCAAGTCATGTAATTTCACTAGGTAGTGTAAGAAAAATATAAATTTTAAGTGTCTGTAAATTTCAGATTTTGATAAAACAGATGTTGGTCGAGACTAAAAATAAGTGATGAAATATAATATATTTATAATTTTTGTAAATGTCTGCCTGTTTGTCGGCTCTCTGTACTCAATATCCTCACACGCATCGCTGCAAAACTGCAATTTTTAAATTAAAAGTGTGCAAGGAAATGATAAACCATATTTTTGAGGAACATTTAGTTTCTATTCGTAAAAATACGTTGACTCCATCTAAAGTTATTGCAATTTTGATAACAACGTGAGCCAAGTATGAGAGAAGAGTAAGAAAATAATGAAGTCTATTCACGCAAAAACTGCTGATCGAATTTGGATGAAATTTAGCAGACAGTTATCTTTTTGAAAGTTAGTTATTAAGTTAAAACATGCTACAGAACCTTTTAATTGAAATTCATTAAAATAGTGTCTTATGAAATATTATTAACTTACAAATGGTCCATTTGTCTCTGGAGCCAATTCTAAAATCAACGCGGATGAAGTCGCGGGCAGATGCTAGCTCGAAATAAGTTATAAGCTTGTGCGATAGAACCAAAAATATAATCTAGATTCGAATTAGACTTGCATGGTGCATAGAACTAAGTTATGTTACTAATAACTAGCCACTGCCCCGGATTTCACTCGCGTTAAGTTTGGAGAAACAAAGTCCTTCTTTTACTTATAACTAGTTATAAGTAAAATTTAGTAGTTATTTAGAAGCTAGCTTTCTGCCCACGGCTTCGCTAGCGTTAAATTTGGACAAACAAAGAACCTTCTTTTACGTATAAAGTTTTACACCTTCAGGGTAGAATTTAAGGTATTGTTAAAACACGTGCTTTTTCAATGTTAATAGTTCCCGAAAAAACAAACTAGAAGCATGTAAGCTTCTAGTTTCAAAAATTATACTTCCAAGCAAACTTTTAACGCCTTGAATTTCAAAAAATACATTATTCGTGCTAGTTTACGTTTTAAAAACAACACCAACAAAAAAAATCGATTTTTAGGTCGAAGAGCTTAAGCTTGGCGTTTATAATTAATTCAGGTCTTCTCTTTTTATATACACATATAGATCTTCTCCTTTATATATACATATGTATAGACCGCAGTATCAAATAGGCATTACTGTGTTCCGGTTTGAGGGACACTGTAGGCTAGTGAAATTACTGGGCAAAGAATATTCAAGAATCAATATCTCGAGGTTGGCAAGGCGTGAGTGGCACTTACTAATGGTGTTGCGCGCGATCATAGGCTACGACAACCGCTTACCATCAGGTGGGCCGTACGCTTGGTTGCCAACTTCTGACATGAAAAAAATATAGATACTTAATCAATTATTAATTATATAACTAAAAAGCTTAAAATAAAATAAATTATTAAATTAAACAAAAAACCCAACTGCATTAATAATAATTCCTAAAAAGCTTAAAACAAGCTCTATAATGCCTACTATAATATAAATATTACTTTAATGTTTGTCAAGGTACTGCAGACGGGGACAAGCCGATCAATCTATTTGTAAATGGATGATGGAGTTTAGAGGGAAATGCTTAAATTACGGACAATTATAATTATTAAGTTTTATGTCAATGCTTGTCCCTGTCTGCAGTACCTTTTACAAACATTAAAGTAATATTTATATTATAGTAGGCATTATAGAGCTTGTTTTTAGCTTTTTAGGAATTATTATTAATGCAGTTGGGTTTTTTGTTTAATTTAATAATTTATTTTATTGAAAGTTAGTTATTAAGTTAAAACATGCTACAGAACCTTTTAATTGAAATTCATTAAAATAGTGTCTTATGAAATATTATTAACTTACAAATGGTCCATTTGTCTCTGGAGCCAATTCTAAAATCAACGCGATGAAGTCGCGGCAGATGCTAGCTCGAAATAAGTTATAAGCTTGTGCGATAGAACCAAAAATATAATCTAGATTCGAATTAGACTTGCATGGTGCATAGAACTAAGTTATGTTACTAATAACTAGCCACTGCCCCGGATTTCACTCATGCGTTAAGTTTGGAGAAACAGTCCTTCTTTTTACTTATAACTAGTTATAAGTAAAATTTAGTAGTTATTTAGAAGCTTAGCTTCTGCCCACGGCTTCGCTAGCGTTAAATTTGGACAAACAAAGAACCTTCTTTTACGTATAAAGTTTTACACCTTCAGGGTAGAATTTAAGGTATTGTTAAAACACGTGCTTTTTCAATGTTAATAGTTCCTGAAAAACAAACTAGAAGCATGTAAGCTTCTAGTTTCAAAAATTATACTTCCAAGCAAACTTTTAACGCCTTGAATTTCAAAAAATACATTATTCGTGCTAGTTTACGTTTTAAAAACAACACCAACAAAAAAAATCGATTTTAGGTCGAAGAGCTTAAGCTTGGCGTTTATAATTAATTCAGGTCTTCTCTTTTTATATACACATATAGATCTTCTCCTTTATATATACATATGTATAGACCGCAGTATCAAATAGGCATTACTGTGTTCCGGTTTGAGGGACACTGTAGGCTAGTGAAATTACTGGGCAAAGAATATTCAAGAATCAATATCTCGAGGTTGGCAAGGCGTGAGTGGCACTTACTAATGGTGTTGCGCGCGCTCATAGGCTACGACAACCGCTTACCATCAGGTGGGCCGTACGCTTGGTTGCCAACTTCTGACATGAAAAAAATATAGATACTTAATCAATTATTAATTATATAACTAAAAAGCTTAAAATAAAATAAATTATTAAATTAAACAAAACCCAACTGCATTAATAATAATTCCTAAAAGCTAAAAACAAGTTTCATAATGCCTACTATAATATAAATATTACTTTAATGTTTGTCAAGGTACTGCAGACGGGGACAAGCCGATCAATCTATTTGTAAATGGATGATGGAGTTTAGAGGGAAATGCTTAAATTACGGACAATTATAATTATTAAGTTTTATGTCAATGCTTTGTCCCTGTCTGCAGTACTTTTTACAAACATTAAAGTAATATTTATATTATAGTAGGCATTATAGAGCTTGTTTTTAGCTTTTTAGGAATTATTATTAATGCAGTTGGGTTTTTTGTTTAATTTAATAATTTATTTTATTGTTATTATTATTATCATTCTTACTGTCATAGTTATGTTACAGTTATTTGTATGTATATTAATTATTATAATTCTAATTATTTTCTAGTTTTTTCTTAGATATAGGTACTTTATATTTTATTGTTATGTTAAATGGATAAAATGTTGTTGTTATTAGTATATTTGACTTATACTACATAACTTTAACTGATCTTACAGTCAAACCAATTGTCAGGTTTTGTAAGACTTTAGTATAAAACATATTGTGAACATTATATTGACTTAATAAATAATTAAAAATAAATAATAAAAATCGGAGCCCTATTATTAAGCCTCCGCTGTCCATCTGTCTGTGTGTCTTTCAGCGGGGTGTTCCTCATGAATCGTAATACGTAAAGATTGGCATTTTTTACAGTGTGTGTATTTCCATTGCTGCTCCAACGACAAACACTAACAATGAAATAAAATATAATTAAATGAAAAAAAAATAAAGTATGCAAAACAGGAAATTTGATATTTTAGACGTTTTTTTTTTGGTCGACGACGTTGTGGCGCAGCGGTAGCGAACCTGCTTTAGCCACATGTCGCGGGTTCGATTCCCGCTCGGAGCGTAATATGTTTGTATTGATCATCCAAGCATGTTTTCCGGTCTAGGTGTATTTGTCCGTGTCCTTACATGTCTTGCCTTACCCTCGACACTGTCCTAATGGGAGCCGTGGAGTGTGCAGCGTTTATTTATTTATTTTTTCTGTATCGCATGATCTGTAAGGATAAATAGTTCGAACTTTCATAGATTGTGTATTTCTATGGCCGCTATAAAAACAATTTCAAAATTAAATGATTTCCACGGTATTTCCCTTTCCCTTTATGTTCTAGTCAGACACGCACTTGGACGGTTATTATGAGTTAAATTAAGACGAGTAGTAAAAATTACGATACAATCAGAGGAAATATGTAATAGATAACTGTCATCATACACCAAGTTTTTACATAAGCTTTAAAATTTCTGATATTCTTAATACAAAATGACGTTGTATATCTAATTAGTCTATTTGTTCACGACATGACCATTGCCTTGAATTAGAGTGTGCGCTATGCATGATTGACTGTGCTGCAGTGGGTTAGTGAGAGTGAATTACAGGGGGACCAGGGTGCAAAGAAGGCGAAGGGGGCTTGCAGACAGGGCGGGCGAGGGTGTGGGGCCAGACGGGAGAAGCCTGACGCACCTCGTTTCCGCACCGACGTGTCGACATACATCCAGACTTGCATTACACACGCCGTGTGATTACACCTCACAATGCCGCCTGTTACGGCTTTACTACCGTGCGAATACAAAACACTAAAGGGCTTATTCCGACGCAGTCTCTAAGACGCCTCATTTAAAATAGAACGCGTCGTTTTTTCCCGTCATTAGTAGTTTAATAAAAGAAGATAACTTTTTTTTTTTTACTTTGAGACGCAAATCGCTGTGGCGAAATGCAGAAATTTGCACAATATCTACACAACTCAACTTGGCTTAAATATTATAATTATACAGTCGGAACTGTATAACTGTATTCGATGTCCTTTATTCAAAGGTTTTCTGGCACAGATCTCTGCCTTCTTATGTGATTCTTGATTTTTTTCTACTTTGATTGTTTTTATTTTCTGTATTTGGTGTACAAATAAAGTATATTATTATAATAATTCAATGTTACACAGCTTGTATTAATATTGCAACACGTAAGTGTAAGAAAGAAAGAAGAAAGAATGTCAAGCCTCAATAGCTCAACGGTAGAAGGGCCGAATTCGCCCCGTTAACGCGAGAATCGAGGGTTCAATCCTGACCCCCTTGGACTATTGTCTTACCTACTCCTAGCGCAAACTTCGAGCTTATTTGGAGGGCAATAAGAATATTAGTAATGCCTTGAAAAAAGCATTGCTAATATTCTTAAAAAAAAATGAATGAGTGTTAATGATTAAACATAACAAATAAAATTTAATCATTATTAATAACGATAAATATTTCACGTCGTTGTGGCGCAGCGTTAGCGAACCTGCCTTAAACGCCACAGGTCGCGGATTCGATTCCCACTCGGAGCATAATATGTTTGTATTGACCATGCAAGCATATTTTTCCGGTCTGGGCGTATATGTCCTTGTCTATGTATGTATTTCCGGACCCCGACACAGTATATCACTATCCTAATCGGGGCTGTTGAGTGTGCAGCGTTAATTTATTTTAAAAAATGATATTACTTTTTGTGTAGTCCGTAGTCCGTAGTCATAGTAGGATTCCGTTTTGGTACGACAAAAACATTGTTATGCTTTAATACAAAAATATGTACGAATAGATAATGATATCAGGTATTGCCACTTAGGTACATATTTTGAATAATATTTATCATAATTTTATGACACTGTTGTCAATTGACCGTTAAATATTTTAACGATTGATTAAAAAAATTATGTACTTATTTTTATTTATTTGAGAATCAATTTTTATGTGATTTAATAAGACGTTATAATAAAAATCTTGCTAGTATAATGTGACGTGTATTTAACTATATTAGTTAAACAAATACACCTATACCATGACAGCATAAAAAATACTGCATAAATAGTAAATACAAACGCGGAGCTGCTATGGTTAGTGTAATCGAGTTAGATAGCGCGTCCCTGACCGCGGGGGCCTTGGCCGGGGCCGTCGACTTGCTCGCCCGTGCTGCGCCCCTATTACGATTCTTGGCTACGTTACGAGGCCGAGATACTCCACTTGTCATCTCACTTGCTCCATAGCGGGGAAAAAGGATAAACAACAGAGATTTCGATTCGCATACTAACTACCTTGTTGTATTCTCACGATATTGATATAAAGCACTTCACATATCACACTCCGAGCTAGGGGCAGTCTTGTCTCATAGACATTGTTTATTGAATAGAAAATATAGCCTTTATATATGAAGGAGCAATGTAATGAGAATATTAATAATTCATACCATTTGTAGAGTTGTTTTTCAAACGATTCACCGGTTTTTTTTGTTTTTAAAATACAAATGTATTTTTAAAGCTAAAGGTTCATAGAAAAATAGTTATATAAGACTATACGTAAGCAAGGGCACGTCGGGCTTGCACCAAGTGGCAGAGGGCAGCTCAGCGGAGGTCAAGCGCCGCACGCCGGGCCGGGTCGTCGGCCGGGTCGCGCCGGTCGCATCGCATCGCTAATTTCGTATGCGAACTCCGGTTAACAGCAAAAACTGCTCGTGCGCGCATTTACTGAACTTGAATTAATGTCGAGACATCGCTCCATAATGATTTATTCTGACGTCAACGTTAACATAAGAATATAATTGACCTTTTTCTTTTTTGGAAAATATTACAAAATTTAACCTTTTTTTTTTGTTGTCGGGGAGGAAATCTCCTACCAGATTCCCGGCGTCCTGGGGAGGAACAACCGGGTTATGTGGGGTTCTATGACAAGGTGAAAACGTCATGGGGAACCACTAAAACCTCCTCGGTGGCCGACCTGAGTGTTTTTGTCAGGTTATGGGAACTCTTGGAGAACAAACCAACGCGACCTGACAATCACAGTGATAGCGGAGCTCGGTCCCGGAGGGGGCGAGATGGTAAGCCCCCAGCGCTTCCCATGCAAGCGCACACGGCAGTCGGGACCACACCGACTGCCGTCCTCCTTAGGGCTGCTCATCACGGACGCACAGATACCCCACTCTGCACATCCACGTTACCTAACCTAACCTAAATTATCAAACCTTATTAAAAGGGTAAAATTTGAAATGGCATTCTATTGTAAAATCGTATGAAGACCTATGAAAGCGTAACTCATTTTATGAAACCGAAACTATAGTTTATGTGTGTAGTGATGTGATTACTGTTACATTTAACAAATTCAAAAAACGCAATGATTTAAAAATAAAGTATTGTGAAATAGTCCGTAAAGTATAACTCCTTGTTTCGTAATAACAGCTGTGAAATACTGTTATTATTAAAGTAACAGGTTAATGAATCATCATTTTTAATTAACATTTTTTTTTAAGAGTAAATACAGCTGAACTTGTATTTATATTTCGGAACTTATACTTGATAGAATTACTCCAAGAAAGTTTGTTGGCTCTATCAGTTTCAATAATTGTATTTTAACATTCCATTGAACTTTATCGTCATTAGGCGTTAAAATTATATATATTTTATTATTCTTTTTTAAATATTTTGTATAACGACTTCTAAACTGGTAACTTATTTACGTTAACCTATGAAGCACCTTAGAGAGAACATTAATGAAATCGTCATAATGAAACTAACATGTCATTTAATTTGTTATGGGACCACTTGCTTAGTTAGAGGATTTTTTTAACTTTATTAAATTGGCAAGCAAGCATACGGTCCACCTGATGGCAAGCGGTTGACGTAGCCTATGAGCGCTTGGAACACCATTAGTGGGTGCCACTCACACGTTATCACCTCTAGATATTGGTTCTTAAATCTCCTTTCCCCAGTAATATTAACTAGTCTACCTTCAAACCGAAACACAGTAATGCCATAGATATTACTGCTTTTAGGTAGAATACTTGACACTGAGGTGGTACCTAACTACCGGCTAGTTAGGTACCACCGCAGTTTCGCAATGGGCCTCTTGCAATAAAAGACCACCAGTGTGGTTGATTGCATTGGTGGAATAATCTCTGCTGTAACAGTGACTATCCCAACAGCGGGTGATGGAGTCGTCATGTCCCGAAAATTGAGTCTTTCGGATACAAAATACTTCAAACTCTTGCTGACCAGCTCTTCATTATATACACAATCTAAATTCTAAAGTCAAAAAATAAACTATATATTTATTAATGTATACTTATTTAAATATGACAGCATTTATTATTTTTCTACAATATTTTTTAACGTTTACCACATAATGTTTTTTAGGGTATTGTATTAAATTGTAATTTGCTCAAATCTCGAAAAATCCAAATTATGTCAATTTAATTGTCGAGTAATAAAATCGGTTAATTAGTGTCAGAGATTACCGTTTATCGCACCTACTTTGATACACTAAAATGAATTGTACCTATTTGTAACATATTACAGATAAATGTAATAAACAATTACTAACAAACAAATATGAAACAGTGGCAAAAATATTAATCTTATGTAATCAACTTATTGAGATTGTATCCAGTGATAAATAGACGAGTTTATTCTTCCGGAAAAGTTAATCAGGCACCCAATAGCTATGTAATTTTAAACGATATAAACTCGTAGCCTGTGCGTAACAGTCCACTGGATAATTTCACTTGCACTTTCCAAGTGATTACTAAATCATAATTTTCAACACATTCACTCAGAACATGTTGCACATTTAGTTTAATTATTATTATATTTCATGTTTTGTATCAACATAACACCATCATTATATTTATGAAATGTTGTCATTTCATTGAATGCCATATTCGTTCACATCTCACAAATAATGTAATAACATACTTGATAGCTGAGACTAGTCTATAAGATGATGTCTTGTTGTTCAAGCTAATCATAAACCAAATGTTTTTTCTTCAATGCTATAAAAGCGGTGCTTAGATTTTGAATTTAAAATAAGGATATAAAATTTTGTTTATAATCTATGTAGGTACATAATATTCTATGTTAGCCAGCTGAATTAGGAAGTAGTCTGCAAAGAATTATCGTGACATAGAATAAAAAGAAAAATCATATCATCAAAATTATCCGTTTCATTGGAAAGAATAAAAAAAACAAGATTTTGTATGATTTCTTGAAATTATATTAAAATAAATAAAAGTGGAGGGTGAAGCTGCGAACAAAAGCTAGTAGCGCAATGAAGAAGTGAGTCACCGTTATTTCAGGACACTCAGAAGGGATTCCCGGTAATATTGATCTCCGAAACACGTCATGGCGTCGAGCAAGAGGACGATGAAGGCTTTTCTGTGACATTCACTACTTTTATCGTGATTTAAATAGAATAATCCAAAATAATAGATAAGTACTAAATGTTTTCATATGAAGACTCATTAAATGACAAATACAAATCGATTACACTTAATTGCTTCTATTAAAACTTACTGGTGGTAGGCCTTTTATTGCATGCAGCCGGCTAGGTAGACACCACCGCAGTGTTACATTTTATACCGCTAAGTAGAGTTTCACTACTGTGTTTCAGTTTGAAGGGTATTGTTAGTTGGCAACTCGTGAGTGATACCTACGATGGTGTTGGAAGCTCTCATAGCATCCCACAAACGGACGGGTGGTATGCTTGCTTGCCAACTTAGTAACAGAAAAAAAAACGATCGTCATTCATTACTATAAATCTATGACTGTAAACAATTTTTATTACTAGTGTGCTTATTATCTTTGATAATAATAGGCTTGTCCGCGTAATATAAACTCGTAGCTAGTTCGTAGCGCTTCTACGGGCGTGCAGTGCACGAGCTGTCGGGTCACTGGCACTGCTCGGCCACTGCACCCAACTCGCTTAGATACTTCTAACATTGCAGTTTTTTTTCTATCGCCACATTCCCAGCCCAGTCAACTGGGTTCATGCCACTTTTATACCGAGTAATGGCAAGTCAACTAGCTACATAAGACGATGTGTGTGAACGGTTAAATAACTAACTTGTGAGATATTTTTTTTATGTCTAACATTAATATAAGAACGTGTTTTAACTTTGAAAAAATACTGGACGCTTGTCAGTATTAATATAACCAAATAGAATTTAGAAGCTTTGATTACATAGTATAAAATTTAAGTTAGAGATATTAAATTTCTATTTTGTAAAACACCTTTGGTCTTTTCTGTTTATTACGCTTTATGTGTTTTTCTAAATTATGTATATTGAAATAATTTTTATTAATAATTTTCATTGCGGATTTGACCACTAAACTTAGTTAATAGATGGAAGAATGATTTTCGACTTGTATATGTATTACTTGATATGAGGTGAATCGAGTGAATCGAGAAAATCTTTTCATAGCAATCCTGTATGAATATTCTAATACAAGACTCCAGATATACAGAACACAAATCCACATAATACAAGTCGAGCATTATTGCTCGTGTTGTTTTATAACCGTAACCACATTTTTATTGTACCTGGATGACAGAGCTATGCTCGGTATAATTTTTTGGTAAATCGCGTTTTTGGAAAATAATAGTTTTTCTCATAAAAGTAGGAACTTTAGAAAAAGGGAAAAAAGATCGGATCGGAGATGTTTTCATTGCCCGAAAAGACAATGCCAACATAAATCGATATATCGCCCCTGAACCCTCATGCATACTAAATTTTATATAAACTGTTGGAGAAGTTTCCGTGATGCAGATTATATATATATCAAAGAATTTATCGTTTTCAAGGTATTAGATAGATATACCTTAAGTTTGTCGGCGCCAAACCTCGCCCTACCCTCGGTGACGCTGTCAATGCCAGTATGAACGTCTTTTAGTTCAATTATAAAAAATTATAATTGACAATTATTATTAGGGGGTAGCTTTTCAACTTCTTTGTACATATTCAAAAACTAATCATCAAAGTCTCCGAATTTAGAAAATTCTCAGTAAATAGCAAATGAAGAGGTCTTCTTTTTTTAAAGTTCGTCCAAAAAATAATATAATATATTTCTTTTTACTTACGACTAAACCAAAAACTTTTACCACAGAAATACCTAGAAATTATCAACAATGTTTATTCTATTTTATTCGAATTCGTAATTTAAAAAATACTGATTGGAAAAGATATAATTTTTAAAAGAGCAACAAAATTTTAATCAACTTAATAGCCCCAACAAACACATTTAACCACTAACATTCTTAGTCGGTAATAACGCTATTTGAAATCTCTTCTGACGGAGAGAGTATGTGAATCACTTTCGACGCGCGCGCATTAGATTCGCATCGAAAGTGCAATGTCCTGCTGAACTTCTAACTTGCTCGTTAAGTAGGTGGGTAGCGCAGTAGTAGCTAAGAGACTTGCACATGTGATGAGTTTGTTTAGTAAAATTTCTTTAACAAATTCATTAGAAAATAATGATTAGTAATAGCTCATTCGTCATTATATTTCTCAGTTTTGTTTTCTTTTCTAATAACTAAGTTCTAAGTTCGTTTCTTAAAACTGTTTTTTCAATTCGTAATCGTATCTTGTTATATGAATAAAAAAAAAAAAAACTAGGTATAATAATATTATTTATCTTATTGAACCAGTTCTATATAAGGTGTGTGTGGTATCTATATTTGTTTGAAATATTGCTGTTAATGTTGTTGCGTGTATATTTTGCTTCTCATATTACGGACGACAGCAGCAGTTGAAGGACTGGTATCTAAGCAAGTGCATTCTGAAATAGTCAAGACGGGATCCATTTCCCGAGCAGCTGCACGCGTTCGTTGCCCCTGCATAGAGCGTTAGATGTTGCAACGATCTCTATTATCGCCGCGCCCGCGTCGCAGTAAACTTGAACTACAAGTGCAGCGAGCGTGCACCCCACCTTTACTGCTTAGAAAGCAACATTCATTGCATCTAACATACGCCGTCACACTGCACGTAACCGCTGCGTGCAATGGCTAATCAAGTAAAAGCGAGAGGAACGTCTTGCTTTCAGATGGTATAATTACTCGCTCTTTTAACAATAAATTAAAGATACAAAACATCTCTACTTAAAATATAATCTCACGATTTAAAATAATGGTAACACAATGGCATTGTTATCTTAGCGTGCATATATATATAAAATATTATTCAAGCGATGGTGTTATGACAAATCAATCAAATTGGGTTGTATGTACTTGTACAGTGTACAGTAACTTACATCTCGATTCAATGCGCAGTGAGAAGTTTTGAAAACATTGCTCCGGTTTAAAGCTTTTGTTTTGTCTGATGAAATCAACAACAATATTTGGCCATTGGTATTAATGACATAGTTAAATACATGGTTTAGGCGCGTAAACAACTGAAACTAAACCTGTATTATGACAAAATTTCCCATGTTTCACAACGATTTCTGAAAAGGATTCTCTTTTATAAATATATTTTTTTCTTTATTTGTTATAGAGGGTTCTTTTAATCAGTGAATATGTAACCTTGTTATTATACACAAGTTATATCTGTATGTTATTTGCGTGAATGTACGCGATATCTTTACCGTTTATAAACCGAATTTAATGAGATAATACATTTTAGAGGAGAGATTTCTCAAACAATAAGAACTAATTAAATATCAATACGTTCAAGCGCAGATTCAAATATTTGTGTATATAACTTATATATATAAGTAGTTTTATATGATTAGTATATATTATATATTCGTATTTAAATATCATTATCTATTACCTTACTCCACGTTTAACTTAAAATTTATTATTTTAAAATTGTGGCAGAGACCTATTTTTAGATAAGATCTGTACCTCTATTTTTTGTATTGCTATGTTCTGTAATGTATATCTTTTGGTGCATAAACAAACAAACTTTACCCTCGATCACTGCATCAAAAAATTTTATTCTTTAAATGTGGTTGAAATCGCTTGTCATTTTTACAGTCTAATATTAAAAATATATTGCTTTTTTCTACATTAATATCAAGTCGGATGAACATATGACGGTCATCATACATGACTGATAAAACAAAGATAGAAAACGTATGCTAAAATGAATATCAAGTCTTATTATATCGCCTGGTAGCTTGATGCTCTGAAGACACAAAATGCATTTCATATGTAAAAAATTAAATAAATTATATAAGTTTAAAAAAAGTAATCAAATTTAATTCCGTAAATACAAAATTTTAACTTTATATTAAATAAAATAAATAAAAAAATATGTATATCGAAATTCTATTCAAATTAACATCATTAGTTTGTTAAAAAACAAAACCAAACAATCCGTTACAAAATAGTAGGGTCCGACCGAAACTGGTTTTTCAGCCGAAACCGAAACCGAAACCGAACTTTCGGCCTCCCTCTCAGTTTCGGCCGAAACCGAAACCGAAACCGAAACTGTTTAAAAAATATATAAAATGACGTTTTTTAACTGAAATTTGAATTTCAAGTTTTTTTAACATTTATTTGCATGTATACATTCGTAGTCAACTAATTAGGAACGGAAAATAATTTGGTAAAATATTTTAAAAGTGTAATTTTATGAGATACTGTTTGTTATAAAGTATATTGTTCAATGGTGTCTACTTTTTCGAAGCTAAGAATATTTTGTGGTGCTTTATTTAAAAATAAATCTCTTGCATCGAAATTGCACATTTACTGGCTGATCATCTAATTAGGGACAGCAAGAGATAGTGTTTTTTTCGATTTTTAAAATAAACCTTTGAAATACAAAGGCGTAAAAGCGCCTTTGTATGTTTATTTGGGGCCATTCTTTAGTTTATAGTTTTGATTTCTAAAATTAATATCACAATTTATAACTTAAACATGGGTCACTTATTTAAATTGTGAAACGACCAAGCGAAAACAATTTTATCTAAACGTAAATGGCCATACCGTAAAATAGCTTATCATTTGATTTGCTCCAAAACTATGGTTTTCAACGCTGTGTAATATTTTCAAACCTATAAAACTACTGAAACTGTGAACAAAGAAATGTAGATCGCAGACTGGTAATAGCTTTATAAAAAGTTCCCTTTATGGCTCTGTAATTATTAAAGAGAAATATTTGGACTAGAACTTAGTGGCGCAGTTACATGGGCGCTTCAACACGAAAACTATCCAAAATATACTTCACTGTTTATTAAATGATTTCGAGCCGGTGAACTACTACTGACGGTGATGAGCTTAAGATTGGCCTGCCAATAGCCTAGACATGAATTCTTTGGAACATTTGTGGTACAACAAACTGGAAATTTAAACCAACTCTAGTAGTTCCAAAAACGCCTGGAAGAACTTCACTAACGAAACGTGTCGTTATTTGATGGAATCGATGCCGCGCCGATGTCGATATGGCTATAGCTAATAATGGCAATCACATTTAATGTTATATTTTAATAGAAAACTTTGCTTTTTAGATAAAATTTAATAATAAATGTACATTTTTCTCTTCCATTACATTCTGCGTTCATTATTTCTAATGTTTTCTTAAGTATCCCTAATTACTTGTCCAGAGTTATATTAGCGTGAAGGAGAAGTAAAGTTGAATTTTAATTGTAGATATTTTTAACTACAATCCATTTAAATAATTAATAATTCTATTAAGAAAACATTGGTTAAATGATCAAGATCAGATCAACATTAAAAACGTAATGAAGACTTCATGTAAACTGAAATTACGGAAAATATAAATAAATGTTACTCTTATTATACCAATGTCCCTAACTAGTTGACCACCACTGTATATAATATAGACAGTTTAATAGAGTTAAATAAAAATAAAAACTAAAAAATCATTTGAGTCATAACTATTTTTTTGTCATGAATACAAGACTTTCTGTTGGGCGTAAACTTAAAAAATTACCAGTCAAGTGCGTTGTGGACCACGCACAGTTGAATCTAAAGGGTTCCGCAGCATGGTTATATAATAATGTATATAATAATAACTTTATTTCGACCAACAATGGATCATATGTTGTTATTAATACAAGTATCTTACGCCTATTTGTTAGTAATTTCTAAAACTTATTTAACCTAAGACAGGATTAATTTGTCAGCACGTGAATCCGATAACAGTGGTTCACATACAAACAACTTCTACTAACAAATGCTCTTAGGATGCCACTTGAGCTGGAAAGAATCCTGCGCAACAACGATGTGCACCGCTTTCGCATAATGGTATAAAAACAGTCCACATACGCCTCGGCAAACATCCCGATGCACTACAAAAACGAGGCATACCCATTAGCATCCTGAAAGCATTGTTATATTGTACACGCAGGGCGTTGTACTGTTTCCGCGTATAGTCTGCCCACACGCTGCTAGGGTAAAATGTGGTGCAGTAAGCTCTGAAAAGCGTTATTTTGACTGGCATTGAGCAACGAGCAAACCTGCGAACAATCATATTTGCCCTAACAGACAAAGCCCTGCGTTCTCTCTCAATATCTGCATTGTCTTTCAAGTCATAGAATACTACATGGCCAAGATATTTAAAGCATTCAACTCTCTTTAGTGGAACCCCGTGTAACTTGATAGCAGGTACAATAGATGGAATCGATTTTTCCCTGGCCTGAAAGACCATGCATTCGCTTTTCTTACAGTTATAGACTAAGCCATGACGTTTGAAATAGTTCTCACAAAGACTTAGCAGTTTTGCTAACCCACAGACAGATGCACTCAGCAGAACCATGTCGTTTGCGTAACTAATAAAATAAAACAGACTCCGTCAATATGACATCCGACACGAGTGCTACTGAGCTTCTGTATTAGAGCATTCACATACAGATTAAACAACTTGGGTGAGGTCAGGCCACCCTGCCTCACCTCACATTCCAACCTGTAAGACCTTGAGTAGCTCTCTGACCATCGCACAACAGTAACCTGATTCTTATACCAAAACTTAAAAATCCTGTAGATCTCTTCAAGCATGCCAGTGAGTTTTAATTTCTGCCATAAGATATCGTAATTAAAATGCCTTGGATAAATCGAGAAAACAGGCGTAAATGGGTGATGGTAAGGTTATGAAGAATCTTAACGGTTTTAAAAATAATAACGAATTAAAACCGACCGCAAAAATAAGTTGGTAATTTCATAGTAATTATTAAAAGTAATATGAAAAACAAAGTTATGGGAAAAACTTATATATCTCTTAAATTTATAGACCTATCTTCTTCAAACTAAATGTGGATGAAAGTTCATGTGGTATTCTACAAGCTCAAATTTTTCCAGAATTTTAAATCCCATAGTTCAAAAGTTAGAGGGGGACACGATTTTTACGACTTTAGGAGCTAATATCTCAACAACTACTGGCTTAATGAAAAACTCAAAATCAAACCTCGTTATCATTTTAAAAGAACTATCCAAAGATATCTCACACGTTGCCATACGTTGAAATTTTTTTCAATCGTCAGTTACATGTATGGACTGCTACCCTTAATGCATATATATATTAAGATTTTATTACAAAATCCTTGTGCGGTTTATGGAATACACCTAATTAGTAAATTTCGTATAGATAGAGTCAATGGTCTTCGAGTAAAATGACTGTGACATACGGACGGACAGACGGACGGACGGACAGACGGACATGACGAAACTATAAGGGTTCCGTTTTAGCCATTTGGCTACGGAACCCTAAAAAGAAACAATTATTAGTTACATATACTCGGTACATAACTAACTAGTAATACGTTGTGCTCACAATATTTTAAAAATCAATCTAATACTTATTTTTGAGATTTTTTGGCCGTGCCAGCGAGTGGTCACGAGTTGGCTGCGAAGTTTACCGAACAACGCACGAAAACTCACGAACACTCGAGTTTCGGCGAGGCCGAAAGTTTCGGCTATATTTTGGCCGAAACCGAAACTAAGCCGAAACTAGATTTTTTGGCCGAAACTGGCCGAAACCGAAACCGAAACCGAAATTTCGGTCGGTCACTACAAAATAGTAAGCTGCACTATAATGGACCAGGAGAGCTGAAGAAGTAAGGAGATTCCTCGCAGCTAAGAATGCTCGATGCATTCGTATGCACTTTAGCCAAGTTTTCGTTGTGAACGGGTGTAAAAGAGATAGCTATACAATAATATGCTTTGGTAAATTGCTGTAATCTTTTTTGCTTGTATATTTTATTGTACTATATCTAGACATTACGTGTGAAATTCTTGAATTCGTAATTTTTGTACTGATCTCGCGTGTTATTTTATTTGACATTGTAGCAGTTTATTAATTTTGCGAGTAATAACAAACAACACTCTTTTTATTCATCACTGAGATCGAGATGTTTACTTTAAACATCGGTATTATTTGACATTTAATGTCTGGCAATGACCCGATGTAGAACGTGTATTGTATGAAATGAATGACGTAACAAGGACATCACACCACGTAAGGCTTTAGCGACCACCTCGCGCTTCCTGCCGTCCTGGTAACATAGTTTTGTTTAACAACTAGCTTTTGTCTATTTATTTTGTCTGTCTTTGTCTTGCTCAAAAAGCCTGCTCAAATTGGAATTTTAATGAGATGAGCGTGAATATCGATTATACTGTGTCATCAATGATAAACATACATCATACTATATAACGAATATTTTAATAATAATAATCTCTACACACTCAATGGCCCCCATTAGCCTAGGATATCCTGTGTCGAGGATCCGGAAACATACACAAGGACAAGGACAAACACACCCAGACCAGAACACATACCTCTATGGTCAATACAAGCATCTGCTCCGAATGAGAATCGAACCCGCAACCTGTGGCGCTTAAGGCTGGTTTATTTCGCTTTATTGTATTTAATTTAATTAGTTGCCTTCTAATTTATAAATTAAGACCAAAATCCAATTTATTTAAAAACTCAATATCAACTCGCATAGATATATTATTAAAACAAAATTTAGTAACACTGACTAAAATTGTGAAACTTTACCAAACCAGTAAATTTCCGACACGTCTTATTCAGAAAAAGTTTATTACTGTGCAGTCCTGTCGAGGAAAAATACCTAATGTTTGTTATCTAAGCTGTATACTTCAGTCGATGTTTTAAAAATGACATGGTTCGTGGGCGTTTGGGTCAATGAACGCGCGTGTAAAAATAAAGACTGAATATGGCATGTTCGTAAACACCGTTTATGGAAATTGGAAACAGGCAGAACACAGCATTCAATTCATACTGAATTTTGTATTATGTATATTAAGAAATAATATCTAAAAAAATTCCATATTCGTACAATTTTATTTACAATATTACAATACGTTGATCTTGACTTACTTATAATCTATGTAATCTATTACAAAATTTCCGAGATCTTGAGCGCGACAGTCTTCCGGGTGCATCCCGGTATCGATCGACCGTGACCATGACAACGGGAGCGTGATGCGTGGGTCATGGTGGCAATAAGCGTGATTAAATTGAGTAATAATACAATTAAATATTACGTAACAACAACGATGTTTTTGTCTTTTTTAGAAAATGTTTCAGTATTATTTACGTTTTTTTAAATACTATTTTGATTTTGTAATTAAAGTTATAGAATAAATAAATATTGTATATCTTGCACCTGTAGTAGGTACGTGGTTAAGTTAAAAGCGATTGCAATATAAGAGCTCTCTTATCAGCGACCTTCAATGCAACAACAACAGAAATGCAGATGCAAAAGCAATTTTTTTGCTTATAAGAATTTTATTCAATGTTATATAGGTACTTATGTTTTTATTTTAACGATTCGTAACAAAAATAGTATACCTATAAAATCAAATCGCAATATAAATAGAGTTCAGACAGTAGACACAATAGTTAAACAATAATTTTTGAAGCCTTAATAGCTCAACGGTAGAAGGGCCGATTCCGCTCCGTTAACGCGAGAGTCGCGGGTTCGATCCTCATCCCCTTGGGGTATTGTCGTACCCACTCCTAGCGCAAACTTCGAGCTTATTTGCAGGGGCAATCGGAATACTAGTAATGCCTTGAAAAAGCATTGCTAATACTCTTTATAAAAAAATGATCTGAGCAATATCAAACTGAGCAATCAGTATCTGTGGACAAGGAACCCGTTAATGAACTTAACAAGAATACAGCATACATAATATTTATACCTACATCTTAAATATATTTAAAGGTACACTTGTTAAAATATATTTTTACTTGTTAAAATATATTTCACTAGCTGTGCCCGAAGCTCCTCTCGCGGTATGTAGTTTCTTTTTATGATCTCACGGGAACCAAACATGTTTTTGTTATAAAAAGATCATGTATGCTAATACAGCTAATAAGCTATGTGTATACCAAGTGTCATCCAAATCTGTCTTGTAGTTTTTGCGTGAAAGAGTAATAAACATCCATCAATCCATTCAACGATCAATCAAATTCATTAACGAATCAATTTCCACATGTATAATATTAGAAGTTAGAGTATAGAACTAGGAATCGGACTTTATTACTCTATGTCTTTGTGGGTTCGTTACTGTATATTGAGAAAAAACTACATAACATTAAAGTTATTGGAACATACTTTAACGACTGAGGATATAGTTCTTAAGTTTGAAAATTTCAATTTCAATAATATAAGCTCGCCAATACGCAGTGGTTTTTGACGTTAAAATTCAGTACTAAAATAAGGTTCCAGTAACGTTAAGAAGTTCTCATCTACATATATAAAATAGGGTCGTGAATGTTTGACTGACTGACGCATAGCCTTAAGATACATTTAATAGCCTAAGATACATTTGATATAAATCTAATTACCGTTTTCAAATTACAAAATGAAATGGTTTATATTGGAGAAAATTTTATAATTTTTTTATTCGTCTTACTAAACAAAACTACCAACTAGCAAAATCTGAATTTAGGGCCTAGAGGGGGTAAATAGTTCTAAATGCATTATATTCTTCCATTTTTGCGTATTTAACAAGGTACAGAATGGGCAGCTGAATCCCTCCTTGCTCCAACCTCGCTGCGTCCATGGGTACATAATATGCATATTAAATAAATTTATATGAAAATTAAAAATTGATATTATAAACTATAATGATTTATTGAAAAATTAACAGATCATTTTTATGTAGAGCTCTTTCCGATGAATGAAAAGTATTACCCTCACGAAAAATATGTGATATATTTAAAAAACAAAAAAAAGTTATATGGCCGGTACAAATCAAATATTACAATTCATAATGAACAAGTAGAAACGAACGACTGAAAACCACGACGATAGACGATAATAATCTGATAATCCCAAATCAAAACATCACACAGGATGTTATGAAAGTAATATTATTGATCAATATTTAATTATAATCATTTGAAACAATGTTAATATATGTTATGATGTATTAAGCCGTTTTTATATATTTGTTTTTGCTTATGTGACAAATACCTAATGCTAGTTGGATGAGAGCAATATCACAATTGAGCCTTGAGCCTTGACCTTGCTGCTGTACAGTTGGAAGTATGATAGGTTAATTTTGCTTCCTATATAAACCGGCAGTGTCTACAATTCGCGTGCTTTGACCGTGAGAGTAACCGATTTAACTTTAATGACGGATGCGCACTGCTCAGTCTAAAAATAACGTATTTTGATTAAAATCAGCGTTTTACTTTGTTAAAAGTGTATGAAAAAAACTTTTATCATTTTTTGTATTATTCTATAGAATATATATTTTAATAAACGCTATTAAATAACTATATTATACGTCAAAATATGCCAACAAGAATGAATTATCCGACGGAAAATTACCTTCCAGACATCTAGGGAGCTGTAATTAACAAAGATTGGGAGCCTGCCTTAGATATATTCATCAGCAAATCGTCTGTTGCTTCTTGAGATGAGGGATTAAAGAAAAGGTTAAAGTAGGACCAGGAAGATGAGGATTGGATCTCTGTCGTTCACAGTCGACGATCGAAACATAAGAGTACGAAGACTGCTACTGATATTTTATAAGATATTCATCATCATCATTCACGCAGAAACGCTGTACGTCTTGACCAGAAAAGCCTCTCTCCTATCGCCTCTATCATAAAAACATTTATATAATATATTACGATATTCTATGAATTATTTCAATGTAAATCAAATAAAATGTAAAATACTGGTGACCGTGACCTCTGCTCGGTCAATTTCATAAGGGGTGGCGCGTGGATCAAAGTGAAGGCCGGGAGCAGGGTCGATGTGGGGAACACAATTTAACTTCATTCGTAGGCGACCTATGCTATACAAATTTAACCGCTTTTTAAAAATTGAATATAATCAATTTATATTATTTGAGCTGTTTGTGTTATGGCAATTTATATATTATAAGTGTAGCGAGTGACGCGAGGCGACCTCCGGCAAGGTTGCGAGCCGACACTTCCCTGTGTATTCTATCATTTATTACGCTCGTATGTTATATTGTGTTATATAAATATGTGTCATTATATACGTCATGTTAACAATTTACATTGTTTTCACAATCTTATTTATGTAGATACCATTTTCAGAACATAACAAAATTATAGGTAGAGCATTTATGCATGTATTTAGTGCAAATATTTATTTGTAAACATGTATTTCGAGCAAAATGTCTTTTATAGAGTAAAAACAGAGCGTGTCAAACTCGCACATAAGAGGTTCCGTACCATCTTAGAATAAAAATATCAAGAATTTTTTAAATTAAATTTATTTTAGTTATTTGTTATTGTAGCTGCCATGGAAATAAAACAATATACGAAAATTCCAACTATTTAATATGTTAATATTCATGAGATAAAGCAAAAAAGTCAAAATTGTCAAGTTTATTTTATGAGCATCCCTTTATATTTTGTGGTATTTCTAGTATGTGCGTCGCGCTCACACCGTCGGGTGAGTCTATTGTATAGAATTTGCTCGGAGCGCTGCCTTCATCTCCGATGACGTCCTTAGCCGTGGTTCGGCTTCGCAGGAGGCACCCTAAGGACGGAATCAAATTTGAGCCCCCGTGAGAGCTGCCCCTTTATCACGGCTAAGTCTCTGTACTCACCCAAGGTGACGCTGTCAAGGCCAGTAGGGCCAACAGCAATACACATTCAAAAAATATATATATTTTGTAGCGGCAACAGAAATACACAATGTGTAAAATCTGGGATCCTAATAGCTCGAACCTATTCTACAGCGACCATTTTTAACCAACTTGAAAAAAAAGATTACAAAGCCGCCTTTTGTCTGTATTTTACGCAATAGCTCAGTGTATTGTAAAGCAACTTCAAATCCCACTATGTTATAAATTTCGAAACGGCCTGATCAAAGACTCTGGAGATAAACAACGTAATTCCTCGAAATATCTAATTAATCGCGATCACGGTTTAAATTGTTTTTGTGGACTATGCCCTAAGGCGGTTGAAGACGCCTGTTTGTTTTTTTAAATTATTTCGCCACATTGAAATAGCTTAAAAGTCGAACTAAACAGATTTTTAAAGTATAGTATAGTATAGTCAGATACTCTACACCGGTTCATTAAGTTTTAATCGGTTTTAATAAAAACATGGCTATGCCATAATCACATCACAAATATTTTGGCCTCTGTCCTTCCAAGATTATTTAACTTTATCTAATTACCATTTGCAATAACAAAACAATAAATATAATTCGCCAATACGTTTGTCATCAAAATATCAAAGTAGATACCTATCGTGTACATATCAGCAGGAAGTAATTTGCTCTTAGTGAAGGTTATGGTGATAACGCATTATATACCACCGTTGGCTCTTATATGTATTATCTATGTGTGATTGCATTGTTATTGCGAAATTGCTAATAGACGATGAAAACTTAGTGCGCTTGAACAATAATTAATCAACATGTACCTATGTTACAAAAATCAATAAATAAACACACTCAACGACCCCTTTTTAGATATTAATATTCTGTTCTCAAAATATCAGCGTAATGTCTACATGGTCCATACCATTGAGACCATTTGTGACCAGCTCCTGTGTAAGGCAAGTTCGCTACCACTGCATCACAATGAGACTTGTTGATCTGTGTAATTTAAATTGAGTTTGTGTGCGTATTTCCGAACCTCCGACACAGGCCTCCATTTGGGTGGAGGCCGGTGAGTATGATTCGTTTATTTATTTATTTTATGATAGGGTATTTGAAGGAAAAGGGTGCAGGGGTCGTGCGCACCTGCGCCCGCGCTTCTGACATTGCCGAGATAAGATAGGACTATTATTTTGTCACTGCTACCAATGTCAGTGTGACCTTAATGACACCGAATGACGCGCCGTCACCACGCGTTCGTCGCTCTGACCTTGCGATATATGTTTAATCTTCCATTCGCGAAAACGTTGTTGGCATAATCATTTTTCATACTCGTCAATACGTACCTCCGATAAACAGTGTTCTCATCATGTGCTTCTACCATGTAATGAACACTTGACTTATGAAATATATTTGTTGGTATAATTACATTCTTTACCTTCCGCATTTGTTTCTTTACTCATATAAGACTGCCAGTAAGAGAATTATCATGTAATCAGCGAGAACACTACCTTTTATTGTGGTTATAAGGCGTTAGAAACATATCAAATCGAATGGTTATTTTGTTGCTCTATGTTTTAATTTTTTTCTGTAACTTTTTGCGTCTGAGAATGAAAAGTCACATTGCTTCACTAATCGGGAACCATAGTTTAACATTTAGTAATTATGTTAATGTAATCTAAATGTTATTTAGTAATAAGATCCATTATTACAAAACTACATTTAGAAAAGGTAGTTTTGTAATAATAAGACAACAAAGCTTTACCCGACTTTAACCGCCACAGGTATAGTTATAAAAAACATCGTTGAAACCGTATGCTAATAATTGAACCTCTCTACCTCTGGATTTTTTTTTATCAAAACATCATAAAATTAAAGGAAAACACCGATATAGGTATATTATCTTGTTTCAAAAATTTATAGCTTTTTTCATGTCACGAACAGTTTTTGCTCTCCTAAAATCTTATTCGTTAGAAGGTAAGTGACATATCTTAATATAGTCGTGGGTCACCCCCTCTAGAATAATTTGACAGTACGTCCTTGTTTTCATTAATCTAAGGCGACGTCATAATCGACGCTGGAGTATGATAGTTTAAGTATGAGAGCGGTGTTAAGCGGACAAATTCGTTTTTAATAAATATAAAAGCAATATGGAATTTTAATGGAAATTAATTATAAGGTCAAGGATGGTCAACAAACAACTTCACATACATATTTATGTCTGCATTATATTTTTGCTATATAAAAAAAGTCGAACAAGCGCGGATCCGTATAATTTATGAATAAAGATTTGCTTCTCGGTAATCAATGCCGAATTTTAAGACTCTAGATAATGTGAAAAGTAGATATGCGATAAGTCCATTTAGTAATTTAAATATTTAGAAATCCAAGAGATCCACGTTTATAGCGTTTTTGATGAGGTACTTTATTCCGTCTATTTCTATACCAAAATTCATCAAAATCGGTGCAGTGGTTGAGGAGTGATAAGGTAACAGAAAGCTTGAGTTACTTCACATTTATAATAGAAGTCTATATCGAAGTTCAAATGCTGTAGTTCGTTTTTGTTAAATCCTACGGGAACCTAACATTTATCATACATTTATGATAAAAAATATCATATGTGCTAATCCCGGTAATAATGTATATCTGTGCCAGATGTTTTTGCGTGATTGAGTAACAAACACCTAAACATCTAAACTAGACTTCACCTGCGATTTCATCCGACTAAACTAAAGTACATCGTAAATATGTTCTTCTCCAAGTTTTCAACTATCTCCACAAAAAAAAATATCAAGAGCAATTTATGACATGTACATGTAGAGACAGTAGAGCAACTTGTGTTACCAACTAACTTCTATTGTCTTTGAGCTAATAAGTGCTGGTGCTCGTTGCGCTACCATAGAAAAAGACCCGCTGTAATGTGTTTTTATATTTCATATGCATATAGTAATAGAGCCTTTATCTTTTCAACATGAACGGGACATGTCGGCAGGTGAACTACAACATTCATATCAAGATGAAGTATGGACTATAACGAGATAGAATAATTATAAAAATATTGTTTAGGCAAATTTGAAGCATCAGTAGTTCCAGGGTAGAAGGGCTGAGTCCGTTAACGCAAGTTGGGTTTTTTTCGTACCCAATCCTAGCGCAAGTTTCGAGCTTATTTGGAGACATCTCGAGAAGAGAAATACAACGTACTAGTACAGTCAGAATAAGCACTCGAGAAGAAGTGACAGTATTTGTTTGATGATTGTGAAGCCAAAACCGTTCTCATACTCGTGCCCTTATCTGTACCCTTTGTCCCATTCTATTTCCTACCTCACATTTCAGTTTCATAATTTTTTTTCATCATCATCAAACAGGGTAAAACCTATGCTGTTGTTAGTGAATATAGACAAAGATAACTATAATACTTTCCATCAGGCAGACCGTATGGTTGTTTGTAACATTTTTACTGTGTTTATAAGGGTAAGCTTTTGAAAATGAAAATTAAGCTCTCGAAGCATATACATAACATATCCGTGGTCCTTCTTTCATCAATACTATTTTTGAGATAATTTTATGTTTATGTATCTAACCTGTTGTCCTATCTATATTTTCTACTACTCAACTTAGAGCTTAAAAGTTTTCTTTATAAAATTAAAACAAAAGTGCAGTATTCTTTAGTTAATCATATTGACTTATATTTTTAAAGATGTCTCTTATAAAAATAGCATAAACAGTTATCATTTAAAAAATGCAATCTCTATATGTAATACATAGGATATTGTTTGGAAAATTTTAGGTAAGATTTATTTCTAACATTTCCACTTATTAGAAAACCCTTATTATTTTTCCGTACAGCTTACAATTGTTATTTGTATGTCTAATCTTTTACTCGTGGATCTTAACATTATGATAAAATATTGTTTCCTCATTCAAGTTCTTGTTAATATTATTCAACCTAAGGATACCATAGTAAGAAAATGCATTGACGCCTCGTATAATTTATACTTATGAAATCTTTTGTTTAAAAAATATTATTGCGGGTATAAACCTTATCTATACCATAACAATACGTCACTATTGTGACGTATACACATATGTAACAAAAAATACTGTTAATTATCAAATAAACCTTCAATATTGTGCAAAAGATGTTTCATAGTGCATCCGCATTTGATATAATTTATGATGTATATAGTCATTATCTAATGCGTGGATACATATGTATATTTGCAATGTTTACATAAAAATGTATAACAAGCGTAATCAATGCTGTATACATATATGTAATTGTAATAAATACGACCTTCAATATCGTCATCACACGGAAATTGCTAGTAACTGTAAAGTCGTGTTATAATTTTCCGAAATAGGAAGTATTGAGATGCTCAAGGCAAAGTAAAATTTCAAGTCAATGTAGTATACATTAAATGATTTTTAATTATTCTTCACTCATATTAGAAAACGTCAATTTTAAGACGTAAACATGTTTAATCTTTACGTTTTTATAGTCACTGAAAAAATTGTAACAATAATATTTTTAACACAACTAACCTAGATCTGGAATCGAGCTTGAAGGTTCCTCGAATAGTGGTGGCTTGTGAAGACGCGGTGGTGGTGGCGGCGGCGGCGGTGGTCGCATGCATTGAATAACCGAGTGTGTTGGCTGAGGAGGCGGCGCCGGCGCCGGTAGCAAGCACGGTGCTCGAAACTCCTTCCCGGGTGGTGCCGGCAGCTCGAGCCTTCGTGTGGCGCCCATTATCTCTACTTCATAACCATGGTCCGAGGGCTCGCGCTTTGGCGATAGCTTTGCGTAACACTGCATCTTCCTCTAATACTAAATAGTTTTTTTTAGAAATAAAGTCGAAATATAATTATTTCCTTAGGAAAACCGTAACTAAATTGTCACAATTCCGATACTCATAGAGGGTTGCGATCTTTTTTGCTGTCAATTTACATGTGGTGTATGTTTACAAGGGCGGCGAAGTATCGCGCGTACAGTGGTTCGATGCGGCGCGCGCCGCTCCACTCGCGGGAATCGTTCGCTCACCGCGGCCAACTTTCTCTCACTGGCGTGGCGGCGGCCGCGGCCGGACGAAAGTGAATCTGCAGCGTCCCCGCGCGCCCTTGCCCGCGCCCTCAGGTGTCCTGCACCGCCCGCCCAACACTCAACACCACGTTGCCTGCAACATACCCGACGTCAACTTTAACCTTATACTCTGACCCCTTCAGTACAATGATCTTTAAGTTCCTTTGTAGCTAATAGATTCCTCTGTAAAATTTAACTGCTTTTTTTCAAACAAAACTACTAGTTTCTAATCTTATTTCTAAATGTAGCTTTTCTTCCAAATAAATATTAATATTATTTTTAAACAAAACAAAACTAAAAAAAAAAAAAAAATTCAGTAATCCTGGAGTAATAAGACTTACTCGTACATTCTTATACACAACAACAATAGGTAAAGTCTTTTCTGGAGAAAAATCATGTAGGAAAAATTTTTCGTTGCTAATTAAACTTTAAAGAAATCGTAAAAAACGATAATAATGTACTAGTTTTATAGATCTACTCCTTGTATCCGATCGCTAAAACTGTCACAACTGTAATGGAACCTTGAAAATTCTGACCATTCTGTGCATTGTCACAAATCGATATATCGAGCATGTACTACAGAGTCAGCAGTAGGAAATTGCTTTATGCGTAAATTAATAAACAACCTTCACACAGTTCTTTTCTTCCGTGTTTTAACGTGCGGTTAGAACATGAAACGATGTGGCCCACAAAAATATGTACCAGGAATGCAAGTAGCGCGTAGCGTCAGCAGATTTTTTATTTATATTTTTAGTCAAAATATTTTTTCTGAATATATATAATGAACGAGTATATTTTATATACGACTAGCGGGCCCGGCAGACGTTGTCCTGCCCCGAAAAAATCTGGGACCCGATAGCAGCGCCCTCTACCCGGTGAAAGTTTTTGATTGACTAATAAGGCTATTAAAAAGCAGGGGTTGGTGATAAAAAGTGAAAATTTAGGGTCGTATGTATTTTTCAATGCCACATAATAAAAAAATTAAAAATAAAAATTTTATTCAAAAAATAAAAATAAAAAATTTGTGGTGGACACCCCTTATCACTGAGGGGTTTGAAAAATAGATAGTAGCCGATTCTCAGACTTACTGAATATGCATAAAAAAATTCATATGAATCGGTCAAGCCGTTTCGGAGGAGTATGGGAACGAACATTGTGACACGAGAATTTTATATATTAGATTACCTCGCTATTCTTAAAGTTAAGCATTCAGTAGTATTTGTTGTTTTTCAGTATTTCCTTAAAAAGCTATTTACATTTTGGAATAAATTAATTATTATTTATGCAAATAAAATCTTGACTATCTTTATAATGATTACTATTGTAATAATTAGAAAATGATAAGGTAAAATGTAGCCTATCGCTTCCGCAAAGATACTTTGTGATACGCGATCGATGCTTAACGAACGTTTGGGCACGCTCACTGATAACAAGTGATAATCATCTAACAGATAGCACAGCAACTTAGTATGGGTGTTTCAGTTATGTGCTCTAACCGTAATGAATTCATATCGCTCACGGAAGATAATACACGCAATCTTTATCTAAATATAAAATGCATGATAAACAGTATTTTATGACCCTGAACTCGCAATTTCTTTATTCCACAAATTAATTGGTTCGTTAGAAAAAAAAGAAAAACCATAAGTAATGTTCAAATAAATATTCTTACGCAATCTTGTTTGAAGCCTTATTATACTTTGAAATGAAAAATAAAGAAAAGAGTAACCTGTTTTTTTCACAGTTTTCTTTTCAGTTATATTTTGGAGTTTCGTTTGCGTTTCTCGCTTTTATTTTTGTTTATATTATGCGTAACACCTTGTTTCTTAATAAATTTTATATTTGGAATAATTGTGAGTGTGGAATGGTGAGTTTGTGGGGGTTGGTGCGATGTGGTGGCAGGGGAGGTGCAACGGCGCGATCAGGTCACTGCCACCGTCGCGTCGTGCTCACGGCCGCCGTTAATACTCTTGTCTATTTTGGCAACAAGATTTTATAAATATAAACAGAATAATTTTGAACAAATAATACTTTCAAATGCAACATATCCTCAGCGGTAATTATGTATTTTTCTATATCCAGGTACAAATGTAAACGGTTTTTCTACTTCGTTACCTCTACTTTTACACAAAAAGTAGCTAGAAGTTGAGGTAGGTGAAAAATCTTTTCGTGATTAATAATCGGGGGCAATACGCATTGCGTGTAGATGGTATAGATTTGTTCGGGAGTGAAAGTCGGTTGTCCCGGGAAGGGCACGAGGACACGCGGCGCGTCGGAGGGTGTCCAACTCCCGACATAAACCAGCGCAGTCCGCATGCGCGACGCATGCACGCTTATGCATTACACTGTTGTGACACCGAAGTTACCTACTGAACATATTTTTATTATAAATAACTATACTTTTGGTTAACCTTGTACTGTAAGAGGCCAACTAGGTAGACACCACTGCAGTGTCAGATATTCTATCGCAAAGTAGTAGTGTGTTTTGCATTACTATATGTAGGTTTGATACTGAGCAAAAGAGATTTAAGAAACAATATTCGAAACCTTAATAGCTCAATTGTAGAAGGGGCGACTCCACTCCGTTAACGCGAGAGTCGCGGGTTCGATCCTGATCCCTTCGAACTGTTGTCGTACCCACTCCTAGCGCAAGCTTCGTACTTATTTGGAGGAGCAATAGGAATACTAGTAATGCTTTGAAAAAGTATTGCTAATAATCTTTTAAAAACGAAAAACTCCCGGTTGGCAATCGTGACAAGTACATATGAATCCTGCACAACAGCACGCAACAGCTGACCATTAGATGGGCCGTATGCTTGCTTGTATTTTAGCAATTTTGTCATTTAAAAAAACTTTAATACTTAACTAAAAACGAGAAAAAGGAAACCTTCTCTCTCTCCTCCACGAGATAATATGTTCTTTTTCGCACTCCTGACAAAATGTATTCACAATTAAATGATGATCTCTTGGGTGACTAAGGTTCGGAAACGATGAATATAGAAATAGATAAAACTTTGGACAGGAACGTGGCCACTTTTTCTTGCGAAAAAACCCCGAGGAGGGTAAAATGGGAGATGAAAGTTTGTATCGGAAAATTTTTAGTTGTAATTTTATATAGATGCTTCATTACAAAGCGTTATTTATGCGAGCGAAACCGCGGCCAGTTGCTAGTACTTACTAAAAAGCGAAAACCAAACGAAAATATATCAAGATAATTTCAATGTTAGTAAAAGTAATCATGCAACTATTGGTGTTTAAATAGAAACGTTTAAATGACATACACGAATATTTTTCAATTTCTTAGCTTGTATCTATATAAAATTCTATGTATAATTTATATTATATAGCGAAATTAAATTTTATAATTTGATTTCGGTTAGTTTTAGTCCAGATTCTAATGAAATACACTAATGTCATAATTATAAATTCGTCCGCATTACCTACACCCTAACAAATCTCATAAATTCTAAAAGCTAAAACTATCAAGGTCCTTCAATCGTTTCAGCCGCGTATTCGTGAAAACAGACAGCCGAAATTATGTTAAAAATTATACATGATTATATAGCGTGGCGGTTAAAATATTATTTATATTCAGAATCCTGTATATTTCGTTCAGTTTCTAGCAGTATTAGGGGAAATAACAAAGATACCAATCCAGCTAAGTCGAAAGTAATTAAAATAACTGTATTATCCTGCAATATCGGTGTGAGTGCATCCAATTTCGCCTGGCGTAGCCGTCGCGACCTCAGCCGATCAATATGCACCGGCTAGACGTGTACTTCTTCCCCTGGATACAAGGAATACTGATAAAACTATATAGCTCAATTATATAATTTGTTGCGGGTACAGAAATAAATTTAAAACACCATTTTTAAAATTTTTTTATTGATTGGAGATTTTTGCATTCATAATGGGGTTTTTGAAGTTATTTAAATAACTAAAATAGCAAAACAAAGTTATATTTGAAAAAAATGTATGATTACAAGGAGTACATAAATACAAAAGCTATAAAATATTAAATTTTAGAAAGGCTATAGAAGTGACAAAAATATTACGATTTTTATATGCACAGTTTTATTAATACCCTAAAAGAGTACTTTTTAAAAAGTAATATTACGGCATTTAACGCGATATAAATTATTAAGAAACTTTTTATAAAATTTTTGATACACACCTGCAGATTAGCTAATTATGAAATTTTCATAAATAAGCAGGCAAATGAACATCAGGAGTAAATATGAATGAGCATCTTGTAAATAAGTCAATGTAACCTGCGATACAGTTCAAAATATAGTTCGCAAGTGTTTCGACCCTACAAGCCTTGAAGACTGTAGTGGAATGCCCTTGCAAGGGTATTTCAATGTCGGACTTTAGGTGCCAGTCGTCGCCCTCGCACTACCCTGCCTCCGTCGCTCCTCCGCAACCCATTCCAACACAGTTCTTTTAACCGAATGCAACTGAGTAAATAAGTTATCACGAGCAGCAGTAGCCTATGATTGCATAATACATAACATTGAATTTAATTAGAACAAGTTCACAACAAAACCTCTTATTAGCGTTTTAACTAAATCGCGTGTTAAATGTAATACTTTGCACTTGTTTTAGATGAAAATTGTAGTTATAATAATAAGCTTTTCTATTACAGCTATATATAGGGTTAGATAAATTGTTTCAAAAATATCATTTTTTAATATTAAATAGGGTACCCCTAACCACTAGTAATTTGGTTAGTCCTCCAAAATAAAAGAGTTGATGTTTTCCCGCAAAGCGGGGCTCCTTCGAATTATCTGATATCAATATTATTAATTATCTTTATATATATATACTTTTAAAGGGATAATAGTCAAGCGTTAGTCTATATATTTAAAAAAAAACTTGTTGTTTAAATAAATTGTATATGTCACGATTTAAGATTAATGTAAAAGTATAATTTAGATATGTATTCTAACAAAATATTGTTAAATATTTTAGCAGAGGACAAGAAACATACACTTTTTGGAATTCTAACCTTGAACATATAATTATGTATATAGTTCTTATGTAAGCGATTAATGTAATAAAATGAGAAATAAAGTTTTTTAAAACAAAACTAAAATTTTCTCCAATTTTAACTATCATATTCGTGTTCAGCAAGTCAAAATACATGAATAAGTATATGGAATTTCAAGGAAAAAAGCGGGATGGATTTTTGGGAACTTTATCCCTACACATTAATGGACAATTATTAATGTAAGCTTCAGTAATACAGTGGTTAGAATTTTCGCACAAAAGTCCTGGTCGAAGGGTGTGAGGTGGGGGCGAGCAACGCGTTGAGGCCGCTGTCGTTGACACGGCTCGAGGACGCGATCCCAAGGTCGATCTGCCCAAAACTGCACAACTCTCTGTAAAGTAATTTTAAATGAGAAATGTTTAGGAGCAAGTTAAGTTAGCGGTCTAATTAATTTGTTGCTAAGTAATAAACTTTTATACTAACACAGTTTTGTCATTACTTTTTAAAATCTCCATTTATAAGAGCAGGTTTTTTAAGAAATTCTAAAAAAAGAACAAAAATTATTTTAAACTAGCATTTGCCCGAGACTTGGTCCGCGGTGACCTTAGAATTGACTCCAGAGAGAAATGAATCTAAGAATTAGTGAATTGTAAGTAAACCTATACCAAATTGTAATTGAATGTTAGATGTTGTTTTTATAATCTTACAGGAACCAAATATTTTTCTAGATAATAAGCTATCTTTGCGGTAAGTGTCACCCACATTCATTAAACCTTTTAAGCGTAATTAAAGCGTTAAAAAAATGTCATCCCAATACATTTCGCCGATTATGCGTGTATGTGTGTGTGATTGAATAACATACATCCAAACATACAAACTTTCATATGTAATTAATTTGTGATTTGTGAACAACTTTTTATGTGTGTTTATTTCGATGCATCAATTAGGCACATTTTAAAGCGGGTCAAAGCTATTAATTTAAAAAGATTTTCATTTGAAATAAAAAGCTTCACGGAGCTTTATGCTGTATTGAAACTTGGCTCATAATTTTATAAACAGACTTGAAATAATTAGGAGGTTCTCAGTCCAGTTGTGTTAATTCATTAATTCGTTATAGAGCTTAGGAGGTTAAAATCAGTTTGTTGTATTTTTATACTTAGAGTTACATAAAATAACTTTAAAATGATTATAAAAACAAAATTAATTAACAAACTAGCGTAACCATTTTAGAAAATCATCAAATACATATATTGAATCAGTACTTTATTAAAATATGCTTTAATTATTACTTTTAATGGCATTTTCTGGTATTTTTCATAGGATTAATTTTTATTCCATTTTATATGTCTCTGTTTTATTGAATTTTTTTTTGTAAATGAAAACTATTTTTGTAATAAGATGAAGCAACCGTTAACATTCTGCAGATTCACGGAAAATAAAATAGTTTTAATGTCTGTAGCGTTATCACTAAGTACGCCACACGGCACGATTTGAAAGCAATCAAAATTGTAGGTAAGTATTCGAGGATTATCAAAATAAATTAACCGTTTAGTTACAAGATCATTAAATACAATCATAATATCATTTTAATCATTATTGAAATGAAAACTTCTTTACTCGCATTGATCGATTTTTGATAGAGACTAAACGTATGGATTCGCGTCATTTGACGTCACGAAATCCTCCATGAGGCTACTCGTGCAACTTGGACTCCTCGGAGTTATCGTATTAATGTTAATAATAACAATTTGTACATTATGAAGTTGTAAATATTAAATATATATCTATAAAATACTAAAATTAATAAAAAATATATAGAAAAAATACACTAATTCCTAAGTTTCATTATTTAACTTGTATCGGTAATCATTATGACTGCCTATTTTATCAATCATTATTTAGAAATACCAATTTGTGCTTGTGGGTTACGATAAAATTTTAACACAAATATGCCTAAAAACATGCCAGAGGAACCTGGAGATAATTTTATGATAAATAACGTAGGTAACGTTATTACTGATCACAAACGAAAATATATTTTTGGCAATAATTACTTTGTATAAACATTATCAAAATTAGTTTCGGTAAATAATACTTACATTGTGTACTCGCTTAAATGGAGTCGAAGAAATTGTCGTCCTTTTTGACTTTTGTCAAAACCAAAACTGGTGACCTTAACAATGTCAGAAGCAGGTACCTAACTAACCTTGAATATGTAATGATTAACACACATTTATGGATTACGTCATTCATTGTATTGTCTTAATCATTTTAATATTCAAGTAAAATAAAAAATATAATATACCTTTGCGATTTTAACATTTTTTTAGTACAAAATTTAATCTTCTTAAGTTATAGTTAACTTTTACTTAAGTTAGTTATATTTACGTAGCTTGTAACAAGGAGGTTCATTAAAACAATGGCGAAGGCACGCGAAGGTCCTTACACTTAGAGTTCAAGGCTTAACTGCCTATTACTTACCAGTACATGTTATCGTTATCACACGAGGCTAGAAAACAATGCCCCACACATTATTCACTGTATTTGTGTTCTTATTATTAATATGTATTTTTATGTATTTATCATATTTGATTTGGTACTAAAAATTGAAAGATAAATAACAATAATATTAACATGTACAAATAGTTTAACTTGCCTACCCGTAACAAAATGTTACAACCCTATTTAACATGATATTTTTTTATAAATAATATAGCAATATAAAATGTAGCTCCGAAAACCTGTAATCGGTATTATATTACGGTTTACGAGTACATTAAGAGCGTTTTTTAAATGTTTTTATTTTCATTTATATAATCAGTCTTAATTTTTTTATTTTCTGCCAGTACAAGTACTTTTGTACCTTTTTAAGAATGCTTAATAGAGTAAGAGTTCTTTTTCGTTATTTCTGTATCTTAAATTGGTGTCCGAAAATAATAAGGTCTTATTTTAAAAATGTTTAACTATTATATCCAAAGGTAAATGACATCAATTTTAGTAAACTTTTATTATTAATTATAGGAAACGTACAGAGTTGCGTACGACTGCGTTTGAAAAAATAATTAAATTGGTAAAAACTTTTGCTACCGTTTATAAAATTTGGCAAGTCGATGAATTTCAGGTCAATAGCAAATTCTAGAACGCTGAGTCTGCAGTAGTCTGGTGTCGCCTGGTGGGGGTGGAAGGAGGGTTACGGTGCATCGTACGAAAGGGCAACTGCAGATAACGCAGTCAGGAGCCAGACAGTCAACGTCCCGATGCACTCCCGGCCCCCCTCACCCCGCAGCGCCCGCTCCCTCTCCCACTACACCAGTCCATCGGGAACCCGTATCCGACCGCCACTGTCGTGAATGACGGTTTTTTACATGACTCCCGGTCTTTATATTTGTTGATTTGTTTCTCTAATGGAAACGATTAACGAGTCGCATACTCGGGAGACGAGACAATGACACTCGAGATTACAATTCTTTTATACTATTTCTTTCAATAATGTCGTTCAATGAATCATACTCGTAATAATAATATCAAATTACATTCTACTAACCCATCTGATTAATTTATAGGATAGGTACATATATAATTGAATATACCTAGTTGAATATAAATACTTTTCCAGAATTATACAAAAATGACAGCTAGTTATATAAATATACATGTAGATATCTATTATGATTGAATTATTATTGGAAGTTGGTACTTACTTAGCTGTATGTGTAAATAACATTATATTTATGATGATTTATTCAAAACTGGCGTCCGGTCTGGACTTGATATCACTCAGTATTTAGATTTTTAGGGGTATTAAAAATACAAGTCGACTCGGATCATTAATTATAGTTTAAAATATAAATAATTTTGTTGATATGATATATGTGGAAACCTATATTGTCTGTCAGTTATTACTAAGCCAGAAAAAGAAAATCGGTTGAAAAGAAGGGCAATATATACCTATTGTCTTTTTTAATACAATTATGTATTATACAATGCTTATTTCTGTTGGACTATAATGATTTAACTATATAGGTTCTTTTTGTTGAATTATTCAATTTTGTTAGTAGAAATTCATTTATTTATTTAAAAAACTATTTATAAAATTAATTATGCGCCTGCATGCCTTCTGGTGTTGCAGATGTTCATGGGCGGCGTTAATAGCTTAACATCAGGTGAGCCTCCTGCCCGTTTGCCCTCTCACATAAAAAAATAAATAAAAAAATTTAAAAATCTATATATATATAATTCTTTTCTATATATATTTAATTATAAATGAATGCCCACACATCATAAAAAAAATTATAAGCATACCTTCACAGTGCATGCTGTAAAATTATGGAACGCACTTCCACTGACTATACGATAGTCCAAGTCCTTGGACATATTCAAAAAGTCTGTTAAAATGCACTCCTGAACTAATTAGACGACTGATGACAATTTGATCTCTGTTATATGCCTTTTATATTTATTAATTTATATTAAATATATATTACTTTATTATTAAATACTTATTATTATTTATCGTGTGTATTTTGTTTAAGTAATAGAATTTAGTTATTATGTTTATTTTATATCAACACCGCCCACCATTTCATACGGAACTCCTATCCCTAAGGATGTCTGGAGGAGATCGCTTTTAAGCGATAAGACCGCCTTTTGTGCAGATTTAAATTTGTTCATATGTATGTTGTTTTTTTTTTAAATTTTGGTGTACAATAAAGTTTTGAAATAAAAATAATTATGCTTAAGGCCCTAACATTTTCATTTTATATTAATTAATATTCATGAAGAAGGATGGCCCGCTGACCTTTCCCTGGAGGTTGGAGTAAAGTGTCAAAAACCATTGTGTAAATAATATTAATATGTATTAAAATTATTACTTTATTCATCAAAACGATGCCACGGTTGGTATGCCGCGCGCCCATTTGTAGAGCAAAAAGCTACCAACATTTTTTTAAAGTATATTTTTAAGTAAAGTAACATTCTATTAGGTTTCTAGTTCTGTACAAAAGTCTCCGTTCGACTGTTAGTAGCATTACTCCATATACAATCACTTACACATTTCAGATATGTCATATCTCGAAATTTCATCCAATACATTTAGGTACCACGATTCGTTCCTTCAACTTATAGCGCGGGAGATTTGAAATAATAGACTATACTTTAGGGGAGGGGAGGATAAGGAAATAAAAAGAGGTGAGGGGTGTGGCCTTAAGCTCTTCGAACGAAACACATTGTGCAATTACTACTAGACAAATTTTATAAAACGTATGTACTATTGTACTTACAATATTATGTAGCATATTTGAAAAAAAAAACTACTTATTCGTGTTTTACTTTGTACAATATAGGTGTCATATTTTAGAAAGTAGTTCCGCTTAGAAAATATTTTTCCGAAATATTAGTTCATCTGAAAATCCATTACATTTATTATTTTATATTCCTGTTATTAAGTAATCATCTATACAATCTGCCTAACTCTTTTTTTGTTAACATAAAAACATGTAGCAAAACGACAAACGTGCATATACATATTGATATAGATTATAGAGTATCTGAGTATCTGATGTTTCGTGGTAACTAGTACTTACTGCTCAAAGACAACAATAGTTTCTTATATTAATTCGGACACGGACTTTACATCTTGATATCAAAGTTATGTATCTCTTTTAGATTCTGCACCGAAATCAAATGCCCGATTAACTATTTTACGGGGAAAGCACGAATGCAAACTTACCAAATACATACTTGCCTGCGATATACATATATTGCAGACGCACACAAACACAAACACACACGCCACAATTTACATCAATGTGATTAATTTACGTGGATTTCATTTAAAATTTTTTTTTTTTCATTCTTTTAAAAATGTTATCTGTAACCACGTGTTTTGTGTACTAAATTTGGAAGAGCGAGATCTCTTAGTACAAGTAAACCCTTAACTTAAGAGATTCTAGTATTTTAGGAGCTATAGAATATACTTTAGAATATCTCACCAACTACTGACTACTTTCAAAATCAAACCTTTTTAAAGACCTATCGAAAGATAGCTCACACGGCGCCATACTCTGATTTTTTTTCAACCCTCAGTTACATCTATGGACTGCTTGCTACTCCTAATTATTATGTATTTTACACCACAAAATTTTGTAGCGATCCGTAGAATACACCTATTTACTTTAATTTCGTATAGATAGTGCCAATAGTCTCCCAGTAAAATGACCATGACTTACGAATGGACTTTTCGTTCCAGTCGTCTCCGAGAAATCGATTAACATAAATATAAAAAATTTAAAAATATTAAGACGAATTGAAACCCTCCTCCTTTTTTAATTCGTTTACTTACAATTTCATATACAATGATACAGCCTCTGAACTTTTGTCGCTGCCAAGAGTTTCAATAGAGAGATAGAGAGAGAGAGGAAGAAATAGAAGAGCATATTTTTCCTTAAAGGTTTGCAACTCACCTGCATGCCTTCTGGTTTTGCAGATGTTCATGGGCGGCGGTGTTCGCATCATCATCATATCAGGCGAGCCTCCTGCCCGTTTGCCTCCTTACATGAAAAAAAATAATATTAAAAATTTATAGAAAGTCCAACTAAAATATATTTATTTATTTATTTATTCAAACAAAATCCACAGCATTTTACAAAAAGATTTACAATGTATCATAGTCTTTACATAAGCCAGATTGGATTTACATTATTTACGCTTAACCTAAAGCAAACGAGGTGACAAGGTAAGGATAAGAAAAAAAACTACAAAAAGATATAAATTTTGACTTAACTAAAATAAATAAATAATGATATAAATAATGATTACAAATTAAAAGGTCTTTAATGATGCTCGATACGGATTTGATAACTGTGTGTAGCGTTTATTTATTTATTTATTAGTTGTTGACTTCAAAGAAGTGGGCAATATTACCATGTAAACGAAATAATTATGTAAAGCGTGTATAGCCGAGCCCGGGAGGCTGCGCGTGTCAAGGCCGCGTCCCCGACCGTGACCGGCGCTAGCACCCGCCCCGCGCCCCGCGGCGCACGTACCGCTAATCGCTCTTCGAGATACATATTGCTTTATGTTATATTCTATACCTATGTTATTATGATTTTTTAAAGAAAAGTATTTATTGAAATAGGCTCGTAATGAAATTATAATTGTGTATTGAGATAACATAAATTGCTTTTATTGATTTTGTATTAGGTCGGTACGTAGGTACGTTGACTACATAAAATTTATGTCAAAAGCAACCGTAAGAGCTTTATTATATTGAGCTGCTTCCAAACCGTGATTTAATGTAGAAAAATATTGTACTTAAACTATTAAATAATGGTGGAATCATGTAAAATGTAAATCTATATTAAATGCGTAGGTAGTTATTGAAACTATTTAATATTTTCCCTTTTCCATTTAATAATATTATGTTGAATATAGTCATAGTAATATTGATTCGGATCCGTGCTATCGACATGAAATACTCTTATTTCTTATATGTCTATAACTATATACAAAGTAGACATAGGGTACCCAAAAACATTCTATGCCGTGATCGCAATAAATCAGAATACTTTTAGGAGTTCAGATCTCTACTCGGAGTCTTTCATGATTGCAAAATTTGGGTCACCCTGAAAGCCTCACCGTTTACAGCATGAATGGTCACTTTTATTGGGGGCTATCTTACTGGTATCGGGACCCAGATTTTTTTTCGAGGCAGCACAACGCCTGCCGAACCCGCTAGTATAAATAATATATAGATATATTTTTTAAATTCCACGACTGAACTTCTTCTTACTAACATTATCTCGGTAGGCTAGGGTATTATTATTACTCTTATCCTGATTTGATTTTCCACAGAGCGAACGCTATCTGACCTCCTTGCGGAGGTTTAAATTTAATAATCGATTCCATGTCATCAATGACACTCGACCTCTAACCATCAAATGCAACCCCACCTCACCGCTTATGCCACGCCATGTCACCACATGCTACCCCTTGCCACCACTTGCTACCGCAATCAGTGCAACAACACCCTTTACCATGATATGGAACCCCACCCCTTAACAACACATGGCAGACTCCCCCTTGTCTCTCCTCTTGCCACCCCATGCCATTTCACTCCAATAAAAATACAACTTCAATAAACAACTTATTAAGACGAGGTAATGCATTCTGATAACATTTTGCAATAGAGTTTTATGTTAACTATTCGTTTTCTGTCTCCTAGCCGCGACCGGCGAAAAGGAACTTTGTTACAGTCATTGAGAAACTTAATTTTTTTATGTGGCTAGAAATCTTTCTTATTTATGATAAAATTAAATATTTATAAAAATACTTACTGTACTGTACTGTATTAAATCTACTCGTATTAAGATCCCAAGTTTTCTATTATTTTTTCCTTCAATAAATATATTCCTTAAATAATAATATAACATTTCTCATTCATTTTCATTACGTATATAATGTATAACCCGAACAAAAACAAAGGATTAACAAGGTGGTAAAGTCAATTCATTTTCATGAAAAAAAAAGTAACACTGGAGGCTCAATTCTTGACAAACAATCGATGGAAATATTTATGTCGGGGAGCAAATGTACTAGATCCATATTACGGGAATCAGTTCAATAACATAAACGCCTACTCTGAAAGATACACGTGCCGTATTGTTCGGTCAACACGGTGAAGGTCACAAGTCCCAATTTGTATTAAAGTAACTCGCCCTGAAATACGAACCCAGGTCGTTGAACTCAATGAAAATCTTCCAGGGTATCCGACCTTGACCTTTCTTCGCGCAAGCGCCGTTTCTATTGTAAGCTGACCTTGTTGTGAAGGAATAGGCCTATGTATCTCTTATCTTCCTTATTTATTACATATAACGTGCCACGAATACAATTAAATTGGATTAAAAAACATAACATAAAGCATGACTGGCTTTTTGCTTGTAGAATAAGAATTGTGGTCGTTTATGAAAAGAATTTTCAGAATTTACCCTAATATGATTCTATGTATACATGAAATGTGTATTTATAAATGTTCATGTCATTCTTTTAAATCCATTGACTAATATTTCTTATATAATTATTATCATTTTAATTTTTTATATTAATTATTTGTACAAATCAAGAATAAAAATAATGCCTGACTGAGTAAGTCAGACAAACACTGTCACCATTAAAAAAAACATAAATTAGTTATAGTAATAAATAAGAAATTGCTTCAGGATTTCTGGTAGGCGTTGTACATTATATTTCGGTGTATTGTATGATTATTGATTGTATAACGACATGTGAATTGCGACATGATCCATCCTGAAATACGTAAGTACGCACGTGTACGTACTCACACACATAACGGCTCCGAAGCGATGTGTCATCGATTTCACTCTGCGTTTGTTACAGATCTATGTCTGAAACATATAAAGCTAAAAATTCAATTTCTTTTATTTGTCTTTGCCTTGTGACTATTATAGGAGTGTAATTATTATTAATTATATATATATTAATTATACACATTATTATTCTATATGGTGGTTACATCATATTATATGGTACTATTTTTTTGTGGGTCAAATAAAACCTTTATTAGTTTCTAACTGTTCGCCATACTCACCCGCGGTAGGCAGCTCCCTAACCCCTTCTACTATCTCGCTAATAAGCTGCGTTGTACCTAGACAAATAAATAGTTAATATTTTTATAATAAAGTACCTAGTATTTTTATGTTGGCGCCCCGGATGGTTTTGCCACAAGGGTCGCGCCTGGTATTTCTCTGAGTAGCAGAGTGGACGTGAGAGTGACTCTATGGCAAGGGGTGGGTCGTACCCCGCTGAAAAGTCGAGGAAGAAAACTTCTTAAAAAAATTACCCTCACTTCCGCCTGCAAGGGCTTGAGAGCTGGCGAGAGCTTGCTGTCTCCTTCGTCTGTGGTGGTCTTGAGCAGGGCGGCCTGGTGGGGTCGTGGGAGCCTTGCTGAAGGGGGGTGATTGGCCACGTCGCCCCTGGCCCTGGCTTTAAAAAGGGCATTGTACCCTTAGGTCGTGGATGCACAGGGTCGGGTCACCTGTGTTCCTATCGCACGGTCTAGACGGCGGCACGGGGGGACAATGCCATCAGTATCCCCAGGGTGAGGGCAACACCATCAGTACAGTTGAGCGATGTGCTTGAAAGGCCCCGGAGTATGTTCCACTAGTTAATTTAGCTAACTTTTTTAGCCTTCGGCAGCGCAGCACGCCGGTAAAAAATATGTACAATTGAACAGCCCTAGTACGCCCTAGTGCCATATATAGCATTTGTAGTAGCAAATACGTGCATAAGCTTTAAAAGTTATTCTTTGATTATAAAATTCACTTGTAAAACATCTTTGGTAACAATCTACCCTTGACCTTTTTTTTACCCTTAAGTTACAAACTTATGTATGGACTTAAAATTACGAATAGCTCTTAATTTAAATATATTTTAGGACTTAACTACAAAATTGTGTAGCGGTTCATAGAATATACCTATTTACTAAATATCGTAGACATAGAGCCAATAGTCTCCGAGAAAAGTGATTGTGCATATGACCGTATTTATATTTTATACCTTATTACTATAATGGTTCCCGTTTTGCCATATGGATACGGAAACCTAAAATACAAGTTCGCTATAGAAACTTTTATTCCATATTTCCAGCCCTTAAAGTTAGCCTATGTTCTACTCCAAGGTAGACTCTACGTATTCCTTGAAATGTTATCTATCTACATCTATTTCCTGTTTTTATTTATTTTAAACAAACGTTACAGTTAATTTGTTGGGGTATTTGTTTACTTTAAAGGGTTGAAATGGGGTTTCAAAAATTGTATTAAAATCGTTATTCACGCGGGCAAAGCCGCTGGCAGAAGGTAGTCGTTAATATTTAATAAATTTTCGCTATTTTTCAATTGATTTTGGAGATTTTTTGGAATTACGGTGGCTACATTTCGGACTTTAAATTATTTATATACTCATCAATTTTAAAAGAAAATATGCAAAAATATTTTTAGAACAACAATTTAAAATAACAATTACAAAATCGGATCCACTCAAATTTTATAGGGAAAACCTGAATGTATTCCTTGATGTCACCAAGGAATGTATGTATGTATTTAGCCCGATTAGTGATTCCTGAGGAAGACTGGTTGGAAATAATATGTTAATTTTTACTTATACATCTTTCTTATCATATTATTTTATTTTGTATTTTTTCATTTGACATCCTTGGCTGTGATTCGGCCTGACAAAAGAAACCATGAGGACAGAATCAAGGCCTCCCGCTCCGTGATCATGTCAAGGCCTGTAGGGGCCAACAGGGTTACACATGTACGACAAAAAACAAAAATATGTCATGGCCATAGGTCATGGCAATCAATTGAGAGAACTCCCTATACATAAACTAGTTTTAGGGTTCCGTACCTCAAAAAGTAAAAAAAAGAACTCTTGCAATATCACTCTCTAAAAAGGATTATTACCAAACTAAAGAAAAGTGTTATTTCATACAAAAAAAAAACTCGAAATTGAGTTAAGCTACTATCTCTCTTGGATATATTGTAACGGAGCATGTAGCTCGGTTATGATTTTGTGTGACGACAGCATCGCTCACATCGCACATTTTAAGCTCAAGAATGGCGAGCAGACAAAACAGAAATAAAGGAAGACGCGGGTGAAGGTTTGGGCCTCTGTTGCTCCCATTCATTAAACGAATGTAGTAGGGAACCTGTTATTTACATTGATATTCTATTAGACTTTATTCGGGGGCTATATTCGTTTTTGTTTAAAGAGTATTAACAATGCTTTTTTTAAGTCATTAATTATACGCTTATTGCCCCTTAAAACTCATACCTTCCACTAGGAATAGCTCCGCGAGCTACCAGTGAAGCACAGCGTAACGGAGCGGAGTCGGTTCTTTACCCGTTGACCTATTGAGCCTTTACTTGTACGATACCAGCTCGATCAAAACAGCGTGCCTCTACGAATACTTTTTAAGATATAAGTAGGTACTTAATAGGTATAGAGTTTGATAGAATTTAAAACTAAGTGTGAATTATTATATTGATTGTAACTACGTTAAATTTAGCTCACTATGGTATATCACAAAACTATGGAGTATGGTCCAAAAAGTTGCAATGATTTTAGATAATGCTAGGTACTTGAAGCTTAAAATTACAACAGATGGAAAACAAATTGTTCTAAATATATTTTGTAAAATAAAACAAAAAATTTTGCTTAATTATTAAAGTTTACTAACTTTATTAAAGTTATATTAAAGTTATTTTATAAATAAAAACAATAGTAAACATTAATTATATTAATAATTGTGTACAACAAAACTTCAGGATTAAAAAGACGTACAGGGATATTTTATTTAAAGTTATGAACAATATAATGATTTATCTAATATTTGTCTCGCTAATTTGAGTTGGTAAAATAGGTATTCAGAAGCATAGAACGTAGGTGGACGAGCGCAGGCCGCTGCATGGGAAGCGAGCATTAACCCTTCATGCAGTTCATTCCCCGTCTGGCCTCACCCCTGTAGTCCACCCACGCCCCTTGCCGACTCAACTGCACGCCTGTCATACTTTGCAGTATCACTAAAACTATATACAAACTAGCGGGCCCGGCAGACGTTGTCCTGCCCTGAAAAAATCTGGGACCCGATAGCAGCGCCCTTTACCCGGTGAAAGATTTTGATTGGCTAATATGGTTATTAAAAAGCAGGGTTTGGTGATAACAAAGTGAAAATTTAGGGTTTTATGTATTTTTCAATGCCACATAATAAAAAAATTAAATATAAAAGTTTTATCCAAAAAGTAAAAATAAAAATTTTGGGGTCGACACCCTTATCACTTAGGGGTTTGAAAAATAGATAGTAGCCGATTCTCAGACTTACTGCATAAAAATTCATAAGAATCGGTCAAGCCGTTTCGGAGGAGTATGGGAACGAACATTGTGACACGAGAATTTTATATATTAGATACTACCCTTAACCGAAAGAAGTAAAACTGTGCTCTCGTAACTAAGGGTTAAGATATTAGTACAATTTAACCAATTTCGAATTGGAAACTCAAAGTGTGTTAGAACTTGTTAGGTTTATAAAGCACTTGCGCCCCACGACTTAACCCGCATAAATCACATTCATCGGCATAAAAGTATACTATGTATACAAATTTACAATTTATTTTTATATTAATTTTGTAGATTTTCGTGTATTAGCTCACATAAAGAAGTCGTGTTTATATTTTTTATTTTCTTATATGTAAAAAAAACAACGTAGTCTCCAATTTACTGGTATATTAATTGAATATTAAATTGGTCAATAGGTTTTACAGATTAGTAAACTAGGAGCTTAGAAATAGAGGTTCAATACTTTCAGCTTTCGCCAATAATTCTATCGCAAGTATTTGTAGCGTCGAGTAACTTTGATCATCCGAAAACTGAGATAGCTGAAGCTTAAATATTTAGATTAAACATATTTTATTTGCAAAAAAATTTATGTTATTGCATTTCGGGTTCTTTAATAATTTAGACAAGCTAATTATATTTATTAAAAGTTTCATATCTATATTTTAAAAATAAAACTTTCAATTAACAAAATCCCTATGCCTCCTATATAATTTAACCTCAACTTTACAATCGCTTATAAATTAATTCGTATGGTTTGTATCTCTGAACTTTTCGCTTGTACCTCAATACAACGAACAGTATAATTTTTTTAAAGCTTTATTCAACTGTTTCAAAGTTGTTTAACGGACATACCTATTCTTAATTTTTATTAAGTTTTATTTCTAGTAAAATGGGGTACAAATGAAATTTTTAATATCTCAAACACTTAATAATCTTAATATGCAAACGATTGTCATCTTACAGCAAACAAAATTTGTGCAATTCGGTACAAACACAGTACAAACGAATGGAACTCTTAAATATATAATAATTATTGATTAGGCTAAGTTAGATTTACAAAGACATTAAATTTATACTACTAATCTTTAAATCTCTTTGTAGATTCACCATTAAATATGTTATGACCATTCGCTAAATGTGACATGTAACGACATCTAGTAGCATATAAAGAAACTAGTACGTTATGTTACGTACGTAGTAAGTCTATTAAAAGTAAATCAAAATAAATTAACTTTATTATTTACTCTATGATCAAAATAATAAAAATAAACCATAACAATCGTAACAGCTAGCGCTATTTTGCGACGTTTGTTAAAACTATTAATTCCTTCCTATGTTAAATGATCTAAGCTATTCCCTAATTTAAATATTCAAAACTGGACCATTCTAGAAATTTTAATACAGTTCGAGTATATTTTCGCGCGTTCTATATTATATTAAGGTGTCATGGATAATAGTTAATTTAATAATCATGCTTATAATTAAATTTTCTCTTTTCTATCTAGTGAGAATGAAAAGATAAAATTGTTTAAAATTGGTACAAAAAATGGTCATAAAAATAATTACAGAAAAAATACGATGGTGATGATAAGTTATTAGTGACGTATCTATATAAACCTTTATAGTAAGTACTAAAAATGTTATAGGACGGTTTGTGAAATGAAACTGTGCTTTATTCATATCTTTATGTATCGTAATTCATAATTTTCAATATCTTATCTAAATCCAATTAAAATATTTTGGTGCCACGTGCCCACCCTAATAATCAAACTATAGTGAAATAATAATATCACTATAGTGATATAGCATTGCACAGTACGCTACCGTTCTTTTTGCCAATAATGCAGTTGCAATAATATCTACTTATTAAACTCATCGGTTAATCCATGGTATTTATGGCTTGAAACAATAAAGTTGTTCTGGAATGATGCCTCGATTGTATTCTAGTTCTTTCAAAAACATAATTTTCTTGGAAAATATCATCGACTATGGTGAGTGAGTGAGATGAGGTGAATGATATTACATACATCATTTGGTGAGCCCAATAATTCTAAAAAAAGGCATTATTTTTAATAGCGACCACTTTACCTCACATCCTCAGACAAGATAATAAGACCGGTTCACTTGCTATATTCATATTTTAACTAAAATACGAACATATCAAGTAAAACATGTGCCACCAATGAAGTGGCTAGAATTAAAAATATTGAAAAGGTGCATGTGCCATACGAAAGTAAGATTAATAATGGGGCTGCCGGCTGAGGCTTGAGAATGTGAGCAATAACATTTAAGGTTTTTGTAGCGTACGTTTTGCTTTTTAATTGATATCTATGGAATATCCCCAGCCTAAAAAACAAACTATAGAGACAATATTTCAATTAATTATAATCATTACTCAAATAGATAAAGCTAATATTATTTTATTTTTGCAAATATAAACAAAACAAAATTATAAAAAAAACGTCATTCTTAAATAAATGTACCCCATACGATCCATTCTACGTTTTTCTTTTTAATTAATAAATTACTATTTCTAAGGAACCCAGTTTTTTACAGGAAGTACAGTTTTTTATTATTATTTTATGTTATTTCATGTAAAAGGTATAATAGAATAAACAAAATTTTTGCATATATAACATTGGTAGAAAGGCGATTGTACTTCATATAAGTAAAGTTTTTTTTGTCTGTGCAATATGTATATGTTTTATCTGAGAACGCAATAAACAAAAGAACCTGAAACTTCAAACTATTTTTAGTCTGTATTTAACAACACTGACCACTGACAGTTAAGTCAGTCAACAGTTATAGAGATTTTCGTAGTCTTAATTATATATGTTTTTACTCAAGATTATATAAATTATGCCGAAAAATAAAGGAAAAGGTGGTAAAAACAGGAGGAGAGGAAAGAACGAAAATGAAACAGAAAAACGAGAATTAGTATTCAAAGAAGACGGACAGGAGTACGCCCAAGTCACAAAGATGCTCGGTAATGGCCGCTTAGAGGCCATGTGCTTTGATGGCATAAAACGTCTTTGCCACATCAGAGGAAAGTTAAGAAAAAAGGTCTGGATAAATCAGGGAGACATTATACTTATCGGCTTGCGAGATTATCAAGATGCTAAAGCTGATGTCATTCTCAAATATACACCAGATGAGGCCAGGAATCTGAAAACTTATGGAGAATTCCCTGAAACTGTACGCATCAATGAGACTGTAGTGTATTCTGTTGATGGTCTGGATGAAGATATTGAATTCGGGGATGAAGTTAGCTCAGAAGATGAAGCAGATGCTGTTGATAATATATAAGTAATTTTATATGTTTGAACATCTACTGTAAGTCAATGTAAATTTATTTCCCGTTATTAATAATTAAATGACTTTGTGATTTTGATATTTGTTTTCAAAATTACATGTAGCCATTCACCATAGGAAATGCCTAGATTATATAAACACACAATATTGTCATAAATTCAAACATGATTGAAACAATGCAATTATTTATTATACAAAATGTAAAAAAATATCTCTACATCATAACAAATTAAATCAATCTTGCACAACATTCCTTGAACCATTGAGTCACCCTATGCCACATAAAATTGTAAGGAATGTATATAATAACATAATAAATATTAAATATACAAAATTGTTTGGTATTTGATTTTAAGTAGTTACAGTAGTATATATTCACTTACTTAGATAGTAATCTGTAGTAAGTGAATTGTCAATATTGTTGAATTTCTAAGAAGGTTAAGAACAAAGTATCAATTACGTTTGCTTACATTCCTTGTTCTTATTTAGACGAAAACTTGGAAGTTTATTAAATTGAAATAATTATAAAAAAAAAATGTATGTGACAGCCACCAATACCATTAACAGTAGTGATAATAGTAATATATAACATAAATCGATGTTATATATTATTCTAATGTCTCAATAAAACATAAATTTTTATACTAAAGAGCATTACAAAACAAAACATTATAATACTCTTTTGTGGGTCAGTCTTGTAGAGTACCATGTTAACAACTAATAATGATGACTTATTTGAACAACAAAAGTGCTATAATAATTTTAAAATATTCACCATATGTTGTACTGGCATAGGATTAATTTGATTTTGATAAACATTAGATAGCTATAAAATTAAACACTCAATTATAGGAAAAAAATCATAATAATAATTTACCTTTGTTAGAAGTCTGAGCTACAGAGTTATTGTTGCTCTAGCGTTAACATATCCATACTTTATAAATTAATATGATAGCAAAAAAGCACCTGTTTGTTTATTTATTCAATAAAAGTTTAATAGATTTAAACATTTTACTTTCCTTTTTGTCAGGTGTTTTTAAAAAATACCATTGGTCCTGTTTGAATTTATATCATAACTCAAACTCAACTCAAACTCAAAATATTCTTTATTTATTTTAATATCTAAAATATTTTATTAAAATATCTAAAATATATTTCTTACTTTTTGATGGGATATAAGATAAAGATTCTATTTAATACAAATAATATGTCATAATAATAGTAAGCATACAAGGTTAACAAATCTAAACTAGGTATATTAAATACTTTTTTAAAAATATACCTTTTGCTAATTATTTAATTGAAATATCTTTTAATATTTAATAATAGTACTTTAATTACTGTTTTTGCGTGTTGGTAGTGAGGCAGCCTTTAGCCTCAACAATCATTGGTACGATTCCCAGTCGGGTTGGATGTTTATATTCATGTTACAAAATGGTTCGCCCCTTGGGTTGCAGAGGTCAGATGGCAATTGCTGTGTGTAAAAACTAATAACCTATCCAATCTGGATAAGAGGAATAAGCAGACCTTGTGTAGACACCGGGATAATGCTAAAAACCAAAAATTTTAAAAAAATATTTTGCAAAAAAAAAGATATAAATATAATGAAAGTATAAGAAAAAATGATCCAGAAAAATTGAGATAATAAAATAAAATAAGCAAAAAAGATAAAATAAATAACAGAATAAGAATAAAGGTCATGTGACCAATATGCAATTTTCTATTATGATAACTTGCTATGTCATTAAATATTTGTGGTTTTGCCAGAATGATGTGTGCATACATTTTCTTACTATAGTTGTATGAAGATATACTATAGTATTTCAGGTTTGTTTATTAACTTTTCAGAAGTTCTGTAACTGCACAATATGTACAATCTTGACTGTACAGACTGTCTTTTTGTTGTGATAAACTTGCCACGGTGCAACAGCCGAACAGAACACTAGAATATTTCAAAATAACTCACAATTATACAAGTTACAATTTGAAAAATTCTAAAAAGTATTGTAGCTAGTATTTATAGGTCATAAACACAAAAATTTTGCCTGAAAAAAAATTCCTTGGTGATAAAAAAAACTTAATGTGCGTGCAATTTTATGTTAAAACACTTAGGTAAATTAAAAGATTGAAACAAAAGGACAAACAAATATCAACATATGAGATAGTTCATCTATTCAAATAAATCAAATTGTAATGTCATAATAACCAATTTTTAAAATTTCTGTCTTTCTCTGTCTCCTTTTTTCTGGCTAATCACTGACACTTTTAAACCAATCTTAACAGGACTTTCATTTGGTAAAATATATAGCAGATCTGCACAATAAAAAATCTAAACAATTCTGTCCACCACCACACAAGTGCCAGTATAGCTAGATGTATTACAGTAAAATGCAAAAAATAATATATTTTTAAATCAAACCATCACAACCTGTCTGATGAAAATTATCCTAGTATTTTTTTATAAATATCCTCCAAGCATTGGTAGACGCGGTGTATAAAACCAGCACCAAATATGGTATAAATATTAATTGTAATAAGACTAAATACATGATCATTACTCGAACACCAGAGCCTACTTCTCCCATTATGATTAATGATTCTGCTATAGATAAAGTAAGTCAATACAAATATTTAGGTACAATGGTCAACGATCGAGTGGATCATAGTATGGAGATCAGATGCCGAATTGAACAAGCCCGTGCAGGCTTCCGCAAAATGGATAAGATACTCCGCGACCGCATTCTCTGTCTTTCTTTGCGCATAAGAGCCTCACGCTGTTACGTTTTTTCCGTTCTTCTATATGGAGTAGAAACCAAACCTGGACGCTAACAGAAACTCTGTGTAAAAGGATAGAGGCTTTTGAAATGTGGGTGTATAGAAGAATGTTGAGAATTTCGTGGGTTCAGCGGGTGAAGAACAAGGCTGTATTGGGTCGATTAGGTAAGGAACTTGAAGTGCTGAAAACTATAAAAGTACGAACACTGGAGTATTTTGGCCATATCATGAGGAACATCAAGTACCTCCTACAGCTTATTATACAAGGGAAGATAGCCGGCAGAAACCACCTGGCTGTAGAAGAACGTCTTGGTTAAAAACTTTACGCCAATGGTTCGGGAAAAGTACCCGATCTTTGTTCCGAGCAGCAGCGTCCAAACTTCAAATAGCCTTAATGGTTGCCAACCTCCGATAGGAGACGGCACTATAAGAAGAAGAATTATAACAAAAAATAGTACAGAATAAGGGGAGTGGGAGATTGGGGGTACGGCGCTCTCTCTCATCGCACAAAACGCAAGAGTACTCTGTTACTTTACGCCGATTTTCTATGATAGGGTTGTACTTCCCCGGTCAAGCCGGCCTGTTTTTGCTGAACGATCTATGTTTACTAGTGACACTAGAGGCAGTACTGAGCAAATAGGAACAACGACAAGGAGAGTACAGAAAGTATTGGCCTCCAGTGCTCACATTTTTATAATGAAAAGCAACAATATTGCTATTGCTCGTCCATATTTAGTTTGTTTTCCCGGTTGTAGCCGGCCACAAAACAGCTATTATGAAATTAAATATGAGTAGTAGTTGTTTTAAGTTTCTTTTCATGCATTCCTGAATAATATATAGTATAGCTTAGTTTAAAGAGAATTTCTTTTTTTAATACATTTTATTTGACTTCCTGTATACTAAGGACCGGCCGTCGAGCCGTTTTATTCGGACAAAATGTCAGACTCGGTAGATTTAACACCAACTAGATTTACCAATAACTTTATTGTGTTTTTTTGGAGTTAATAGTATTTCAATTCACGTGGACGGCCGTTGTGACGTGCTGGTAATGAGCCTGCTTTAAGATTCGGCGGACGCCGCTTTGACTCTAATGAGCAGTCCAATTTCAAATTTCGATTAATTAAACAAAAAATAGAAACTTCATCGTTAGAACAAACGTTTTTTATGAAAAAGCAAACGTAAATGGTATATCCATTTACGAGAGGAGAGGCGAGAAAATATTTGGAGGACAAACTGGAGAGAGAATTTATAAATAAATAAACGCTGCACACACAACAGCCCCATTACGATAGTGATATCATGTGTAGGGGGTCCGGAAACACATGCAAAGACAAAGGACAAATACACCCAAACATGAAAATATGCTTGCATGGTCAATACAAACATATTATGTTCCCAGCGAGAATGGAACCCGCGACCTGTGGCGTTTAAGGCAGGTTCGCTGTCGCTGTTTTGTATTAAATTTTTCATAAATAATTAATAAGATACGAATAAACGATTATTTATTTAGTATTTATGAATAAGAACAAACGATGCACCCACGATATAGACTTATAAAAATTCGAAAATACGAAAAAAAAATTCTAAGCACGCTCGGCAGTGTTACCAACACCGAAAAATATTTAGTCCTAACTAAACTGTTTTCAAAGAAATCCGAATTCTACCTAAATTTGGAGGGGAAATAAGCAAATTAAGAGAAATCGAGAGCACTGGTGGTGGGTGAACAGCAGCCCAGGGCGAAGTGGTCTACAGGAAAACCTTCATATTTTTTAGTTTTATATGCTTTGTGGTGGTATCTGAAATAATCACTGATCTCTATAATATAGATTGGGAATCTTATTTATTACAATTGGAAGGAAAGAATATTATAGGAAGCTAGTTCTATGAAATGAGTGACTTTTAAGCTGTACATGTGCGTAGCTAAGAGAATGTTTATTTTTGTGGCACCTACGTACGACGGTATTTTTTTTTTTTTTTTTTCTCCGATGTTGGCTTTTAGTTGTGTCCTATAGGCACTTATTATCTCGCCAATGACAGTATTATTAAATTTTACTCAACCACTCAGTCCGTGGCACTTCAACACTATGTCATTTTTACGCCATTTTGATCCTCAATCGATATTTTAGAGATCGGTGGAAAAAATAAATAAATCTATGGTACAATTCCAAATATTTTTGGAAGGTTGCCAGCTTGCTATCGCCATATTGAATTTTGTTGTGCTTCGGTAGAAAACATTGTGAGCACGTGGATTGTTGGTATTTTAATATTGAGCGAAATTTGTTAGTAACATAAATCAAATAACATATCTATTACTCCATTTGATGTTCAGATTTTAATAGTGCTAGTTTTCTCATTTGGATTGATAAGTAAGTAATCATACTTCCTTTTCGCCGGTAACAATTCCAGATTTGGATCACAGGGTCGGTCCCGGAATAGTTCGTAAATGTAATATTTTTTAAACATTAGTCTTTAGTTTTAGATAAATAATTTATGGCAAAACAATATTTTTTATTATATTACCCCTAGACAGATTTTTGGCATACATAAAATTGCGTAACCCTTCATTTTATAATTTGGTACAAATGCTTACGTGTTGTCCGTGAAGGTTTCCTCACTGCTCGTGACCCTCACCGGACAACGTATTCAGTTATAGCCTTAAGAAATAAAAGACACATGGCTTTTAAACGTGAAGCATGGTTGAGAAAGTAATGTATACGTGTCTTGATACTGTCACGCAAAGATTGATTAGACAACTTTTACATTTATAGACCATGCGTACTTTTTCGAATCATTTCCGTATGGCATTGCCCGGCGTTAAAATTGAGTGAAAAGTGCGACGTATCTTTAAATAATTATAAATTTCATTAAAAAGTTCTACAGAACGTGGCTGACAAATAAAAGAAATGTTACTATGGTAAATCAACGTATTTATGTATTTAATTAAATTGAACGAAACATTGCTTCTATGTCTATAAATTTCTTATAATAATTTTAAAGAAGTCATATTGTCTTATCTGTTATCTTTATTTCCCACTATCTTCGTTTATCGGCTTTAAAAAAAATGTAGGACATATGCTTACATATTTATTTTTATTATATTCAATAATAATAGGTTCTGGCTCCTTAAAAATATGTTTGTTTGTAAACAATAGGTGATTAGTTGATATAGGTGAATAGGTATTCTCTCCAACAGGCAAATAGGTAATTTACTAAATTGTCTCTAAATAAGTAAAATATTCTAATATTATTTCTATGATCACATGCTTCAATTCTTTTTTATTAGGTTATGTGTAAAAAAATCTGTTAGGGGTTGTACTGTGTGACTTAAAGGTAAATTTCAGTTAAAGATGGTTTTTAATGAATGTGCATTTAAATGAATCTTGTGTATTTCCATAAATACTTTTTAATTCAATGATATGCTATGAATAAAATTTATTATCTGTTTTTGTTTGTTGTAGTTTGCTGGTAAAAGTGGCTTATTACAATGGCACCTTGTCGTCAGTTAATTTTGTGGTCAGTCCCATCCATAGCTGTCTTACTGGGTATTTTTTGGTTCAAGAAAAAGAGGGAGTATGCAAAATCTGACCCAGGAGGAAGAGAAAAAATAAAAAGTTTAAAAGAAGAACTAGCAGACGCTTTAAATGCTGAAGCTGAAATGATAAAATATACCCCTCTCAATAAAGTAGAACGCTCCATAGTAAAATCTGCACCCATTGATATAATACCAAATGGTAGTGGATCACAGCGATCCTCTCCACTTGAAATGACAGATGAGGAAATAGACTTAGAGATAGAAAAAATTGTAAAAAAGAAATCTCTAGAGAAAGAGAAGAAAATGTCGCTTAGTACAGACAATAAAGTCGAAGTGATTCCCTTTAATGATGATTGCATTATCGTCAAAGATTCTCAGTCCAATCTATGTTCTTCCTTTAAAACAGAAATGTCAAAGAAAACTTGTGATATGAGTTTTCAAAACTCTAATGAAGATGATGCTTCATATATAACAGAAGATGTATCTATTGAATCCGAGACAAATATTTCACATTCAGATGGAACAACATGTGAAGCAATAGTATCTGAAGATAATGGGACTGAAGAGAATAATGTAACTGATAATGAGGAAATTAATGTTAGTAATAATAATAATGTAGATGAAGAAACTAATAATAGTCATGAACCTTGTGACAGTGTCAACAGATTTTCTGCACCACAGAATAGAAGAATTTCAGAAAGAGATTCAGCAAATCATAGTCCAGTGGACCCTATTTTGGCTAGTCCCTCTATGTGTCACTTCTCAGACAGTCACAGTGAGGTAAGTATAATTAAAGATATAATAATGTAAATGTTAGTGGTTATTTTTTACATGTGTGTTTTATTTTTAAGGGTTCGAGTGATAGTGGCAAAGGATGTTCTGAAGCAGCTAGTCCACCCCCTGCTACTATGAACATAGTTCCCTCTGAGGCAGGTTTGAGAATACACCAATTCATAATACCACAGACCCTGGTTGGTCTTTTAATAGGAAAATATGGTTCATTTGTAACCAAAATCAAAGCAAAAACAGGTGCAACAGTTTATGTTAGAAGACATCCAGATTTAGTTAAAGAAAAAATTTGTGCAGTTGAAGGTATGTACCATTTAAAACAATAAGTATATAAAATGTTGGAATTGTCATTACTCATATTATATATGATTACTACTATTGTATAATACTATTTAATTCCAATTTTAGGTACAGAAACAGAAATTGAAGCAGCATTAGAAATGATAAAAGAAAAATTCCCTGAAAAAAGATTCCCAAACTTTTCTATTCAAGAAATTAGTCCAGATTTATATCAAAGACTGACTCCCCTCATACCAGAATTCTTACAAGTGAGTATTGTTTGTTTTATTAGTATTATAAATTTCAAAAGGCATTTTTTTTGTGAATCAACAAAATACGTAATTATACATAATAATTTAAAATATTGATACCTGCACAATCCTTCGTATATTATATTTCTTCATTATTTACGTCAGTTATTAACGCTCGAGTATGGCTATGTTTGAACTATTGTTACATTGGGAATTTCGTTTTAAATCATTTCACGCTGATAACAAAATTTTCGATTTCTTTTAATTGTGGTGTTTTCGTTCTAATGGTGCAATATATAGTTCTGCTATTTTCAATATTTACCCTGTTTATTGTCATTTACAATTACCAGTATTTTCATATTCTTTTTTTCTTTTGTCTACTAACAAAAAAATACACTCACTCAACTTTGTTGATTGATCATTAATCATATGACTTTCCGAAAAAAAATAATGTATTTTGGACCCAGATCCTAATGCAACAATAACTACAATTTGCTCTTGCACTCTTAAATATTTAAAAAAAAAATTGTTTTCGTGTCTAACAAGTATGTGCTATGAATCAGTCAGGAAGCTACACTTGTATTCAATAAGCACTTATAAAATTTGCACTTAAGCCTATTAAAGGTAATTTACCATTAAAAGTTCATGTCATGTTCATGTTCATTTAAACAGAATGTTCATTTAAACAGAATGAAATCTTTAGTGATAATTTAACATTAACGCAACCTATTTGTAAACATGGTTAAAAATTTTACATAATTATAGTAATAACCCTAGACTGTATCTTTTTAACCAACTTGATGAAAAAAAAGATGAATTTCTCAATTTCTTAAATTTTTTTTGTGTTTCTCGATTACTAATTACTACAAATATTTATATTTTATTTATGAATACGGCTGGGGTTGTTTACATAGTTGTTTTCTTGTTTGTAAACGGTATCCTTTCAAGTTTGCCCCATTGGAATATAGTTTTCATTTTTAGTGCATTCCACTTACTACAGGGGGGTTCAAAATTAATTATGAACTTTTAAAACAATCCTGGTTATGTCACAGGTTTTAATTATATTATCAGGGCAATACTAATACACCCATTATAATCATTATAAATATTCTTAGAATAGTGCATTGCATCCAAAATTGTTTAAATAGTAAAACAAAAAAAATTACGTTTTATTTTATTATACTATTAATGACCTACTTATAAATGGTTGCTTGTTAAATTTAATAGAACATAGAAATAACCAAACATTGTTTCCTTATACTATTAGTTGCAGCTAGTGGAGTCTGTGAACAATGACACGATAATGACGTGCCTGGTGAGCGCGGGGCACTTCTTCCTCCAACAGCCCCTACACCCCACGTTCCCCTCGCTGCACGCGCTGCACCGCCTCATGGCCGCCACCTATCAGAATCCGGACGTGCCGGCTCTACCGCGGCCAGTGAAAGGTGAACAACTCGATACTTACATTATTGCATATGATCTCGTTTCGTGTCCTTTTAAATTACTTTCATAACTGAATCTTATTTATATTTCACTTACACATATATTTATTTCTGATACTGTAGGTATATATAGCAAATACTTTCATTTTAACTCCGCTCGCGTGGTCTAATGATTTTCTTTTTTTTTTTAAATTGCGGAACCATAATTCTTTTTTCTAAAATAAAAGTAGCCTAAGTTAATAGTTGTAATTTTTACTAAATGTAAAAAAAGCTGTTTGTATAGGTATAGTTATCCACGAAAAGAAATTGACTGATAATATATTTTTTTCTTTCTCAGAACATTTATTTTTCTTATACATTATTAGCATTTATGACTAATTATACTCTTTTACAATAGTACGGTATACATAAAAAAACTGGATAAGTAATTTAAATCTGGTTTTGTGTATCAAGCCATTAAGATAATTTACCGTTATTTAATACGTATCGGAATTTGTTATTCTCGTTTCGTATCTCTTATTGCGTTTGCGGAACTTTAGCTTGTATTGAAATTAATGTCAAGGATTTAATTAATTCTTATAAGATTTTTTTGTTTGGGACTTTTTTTGTGCAATAATAACTAATTTAAACGACGTTTAATTATCGCATAGTTGGAATGTTATGAATGGAAAGTTCATTTACCTCTGACGTTTATGTGGTTTCTTTCCTCTTTCGGTAGCTATTAACTGACTTAAAAAGAAAGGGTTTATAGTTAATTATGTTTTTTGATGCTTAGTATATATTTTCAAGACTCTTATTAAAATAATAAAAAATCACTAGATTTCAGTGCGCAATATAATTTTTTGAATATTTTTATGTAAGTTTCCGTTTCGGTTTTGGCCGAAAACCTTAAAAATAAGTAATCAATATTTTTCAGTGGTTGACCCACTTTGTTATTGCCTAAGTTACAATATGTCATAGATTGGTAGGAGTCCTGTTACTTCTTCTAAAAATATACCAATCATAACAGTCCATTGGGCAGTTAATGTAGAACAATGAATGATGAATAAGAATCTTAAGAATTGGTTGCTAGGCAACAGATTATATATAATCATAGATTAATAAATTAACAATATGGTGATTACCAAAACAGGTGTGATAAAATATGGGTGACATTGAATTAATTATGACTTACTATATTATTTATATTTTAAATCAAAACATGTTTATAAGTTAAATAAAATAACAAAAGCGATACATAACAGATAACTACATGTTTATAAAAGTCATAACCCAATATAAGAAATTAAATTTATTAAAGTTCTACTAACAAGTTTTCAACTCATGTTTTCATCAGTTTTCATCTTGTCGCCTATGTTACCATAAATAATGACCATGATATATAATAACCATTTAAATTATAATAACAATAAATCACAATCCACAAGTATAAAATTATTAATTTGTAAATTGGTTCCGCTCCCCAAAACAATATTTCATCCCCTATTTAAATGTCTTCTTTACTTTATAAATTAATACTTTCGCGTTTACAAAATTATAAACTATTATAATGTACCTACCTACTAACGGATTTAATTTTTTTTTTATTAAATATTGAAACCCAGTACGTATACCTAGAAACGACAATTAATTTATGTCATTATTAAACACTTGCCAAAGATTTCACCGGAGTTTAATTTAGATGTTTTTATGCTTGATATATTGGCGTCACACCGCGCACGTATCGCTTGGAGTACTACCTGAAACTTGGCAGATTGATTGAAATTTACGGGTACTGCTTCGTTCCTGAGGATCGTAGCGAAAAGGAGGAGCGAAACATACAGCGTATATTGCTCCCTCTATCTATAATCTTTTAAAAAAACAGGCTTTCTAAAAATTGAACTCCCTAGGATTCTTAAGAAAAATACAAAACACAGACACAGAAGCTTTTTAGTTTATAACAACAATAATTCATAAGTAAATTGTCATTATAAATATGTTGTTAAATGAGATTTTGATATTATTTTAAATTATGCAGTTTTAACTATGTTGTATTTTTTTAACAGAAAGCTCTATCTGTGCTGCACCAACTGAGAACAACTGGTACCGCGCACAAATCATATCGACGTCGGAGGAAAATGACACATCTGTAGTGAAGTTGGTCGACTTTGGCGGGTACCTCACCGTTGACAACGACCAGCTGAAGCAGATCCGCTCAGACTTCATGACACTGCCATTCCAGGCAACGGAAGCCCTGCTGGCTTTTGTCAAACCTGCTAACGATGGTTAATCTCCTATACTTTGTTTACATTTTTTTATAATATTTTTTAATCGATTTGAAAGAAAAGACACAATTGATATTATAGCACTAAGCATACATATTATTCAAAGAATAGTTTCTCAAATGTATTAAAATATCTAAGTAACATGGGCTTATAATACTAACTACTATACTAACTAAATAGTAGAGTTGTTAATTCTACCATTACAAAACAAACAAGTAGCTAGATCGACGATGTTTATCTACAAAAAGCGTGTAATTCGTTTATAAATGCATATGTTGCCATAACAAAGTGTCGTCAATAAATAAAATAATTGAAATATTGACCAAACCCTGGGTATGAAGTAACATAGGATGACATAGGATGCGTTGTTTCCAAATTAATGTATAAGCTATTTATTTTAGAACCAACAACCTGGGCTGAAGGGCTTAATACGCTGCGTTAACGAGAGAGTCGGGAGTTCGATCCGGACTCCCGTGGGCTATTGTTGTACCCACTCCTAGCGCAAGCTTATTATTGATTATTTATTTGAACGGACAACAGGAATATTAGTAATACCTTAAAATAACATTGTTAATATTCTTTCTAAAAAAAACAAGAGCTGCAAATTCAATCTGGAGAGATAACAAAATTTATACTTTCAAATGCAGTAGCTCTTCGTCTGTGTACCGTTTTTAAAAGTAAATAAAAACATAAACTTGATTCACATATTGCAGTTTACTGTAAAGTTTTTGTCAGTAAAATGTGAACATTGTAAAAGTACAAACTAGTTTAGTTAACTATTACATTTAATATGTTCTACATTATGTTTTTATATAACGGTTTTAAAATATTAAAACAAAGTTTGTTGCACATTTCTAATAGTTTAAATTAATTCTTTTTGATTGCGATGGAGTGTACTTAATGCAAAGTACATGTGCGCAGAGCCCGAGTGGAGCGGCGAGGCGCTGCGCATCATGGCGGGGCTGACGGCGGGGCAGCTGCTGCACGCGCAGGTGGCCGGCTACGACGAGGCGGGGCTGCCGCTCGTGCAGCTCTACCTCACCATCAACCCACAGGTGACTTGATCATCATCACGTCTTAAGGATTCTCTAAATTGACGACGTTGTGGCGCAGCGGTAGCTAACCTGCCTTAACCGCCACAGGTTGCGGGCTCGAATTTCGCTCGTGCATATGTTCCAGTCTGTAGATATTTTCGTTTCTAGGACATCGGATACTACTATCTTAAGGGTCTATTGAGCGTGTAGCATTATATATAAAAAAATTTATTCTTGCCATCTTCCAATCCTCCCCTGCCGGTATCAAAATGTGTAGCTCTTTCAAACCACTGTGGTCATTCATTAGGGATAAGGGCAAAATTTTGATATATAGCCAAGCGTTCGCAAAAGTTCTTTTAGCCTCCATTTATGAAAGTGATAACTTGATGACCTCCGATTACTTGTGTCTAATCTACCATTGAAACTGTATTTATTTATTTAATTACATTAATGATTTAACGAGAATTACAGGACAACCTTGGACAATAGTGTAGGCCAATTTAAATTTCTTTACCTAAATTCATTTTCAAAACAGAGAAGTCTACGGTATTATTGATAATCTTATTGAGTCTGTAACGTAACGTGTATATTCTTATAAGAAAAGTCATATCTGTACAGGTTTCTTAAATATAAAAATATGCATTCCAGATAGGCTTTAGTCTAAAAGAGTTCAATTTATGAATAAATCATGATTTACCATGTTACGATTCATAATCCTACATCATACTTTTACAAGTTTTTCATAGTGTGCCCCTAAACTTACATGGACCTAAAGTGGGCCAGATCGACCGGGGAAGTACTACCCTCTCACAGAAAATCGGCGTCAAGTAACAGTATCAGTAATGTTGCGTTTCATGCAATGAGTGAGACCACCAGTGGCCCTATCTCCCACCCCGACTGTTCCCTTCCTCTTTTTCTTTCCTATCCATTGTGTTGGCAACGCGCATGTGATATGACAAGTATCGCGCGCATTTATATGATGCGATAACTGTTTACCACCAGGTGGACCGTATGCTCGTTTGCCAACCGTCAGAACATAAAAAAGAATGATTTGCAGATTGCTTATGATACACAATGAACTAAGTAATTCTCATGTCAATTTAGATTACAGTGATTTGTTTTTGTTCACAGCAAGTGATATTCCTAAATAGAGAGCTGGTGGACCGCGGCCTGGCGGAGTGGGACGTCCCACCGGACTCGTGAACACCGCGTCCTCGCGCCGACCGATAATATGAGATTGCATTTCTGTTCTCTAACTATTTATATCGAGCCACCTCACCGGTAAGCGAGGAAAAGCGATCTTACATTATGAGTCGTGTACGTCATTCGTTCCTCTGTCGGATTAGTACTCGTCGATTAAAATTAAACTCCTCTCCGTGATCTATATCACCTTATGTTGTGAACCTTATCATATAGATAATTATTTCTTACTTCTTATTTTATGTGTTGACTCGTTTCGATTCAAGACAACCGACTGCTGTAAATCGTTACTTTATATCTTTGTACGAAATCGTTAGTGCATATCTTTGTACGAACATATTTTACCGTTTATTTATGTCTAAGCTCCCACAAATTATAATACTTAAAATATAATACGCTTATGATTGAACCTATAATAATATTTTATAGTGACGACATATACTGTCTCATAAGTAAATTAGAAGTCATTATTTGGCGCTTACATAAGTTGATATTTTTGCGTTTTTTTTTTTCTTTGAAAAGATTTTGGTGTAATATCATTAAGAGTCTGTCAGGATGCTCATTATAATACAGATTAACACTGCCATTTGCATTTTATATAAAGATGTATCGTCAATTTTATATTTTCAAGATTCCCCATTGACGCGCAGTGCCAAAATCGTTGAACAAACGTCATTACAAACTACGTCATTCTATCTCGATTATTTCGCCATGAATTGTGACCTCGATAAATGACTCCTGAAAACTACTGCTATATGTATATTTTAGAATGCTAACTGTCAATTGAACTGTATGTGAACTTTGTAAATCGAAATTGAATATTCGATTATGTACATAATAATATGATGTGGATGTTATTTGCATGAATTAGCTGACTGCGAACATTGTGCACTCGTTTTGTGCGTAATGTAGAGTGTATTTTATATAAATTATTGTTAAATATATGGTAAAAAGTACAATGTTGTATTGTATGATTGCTTTTCTTCGAAACGTCTGTGGTAATTTTATAAAATACATAGAACTCTTGTCTAAAAACCATTAAAAAAATATATAGACAAACTATGATAACATGGAGCGTCCCTCAAAATGACTGTTTCAATGTGTGTAGTCACGTCATTACGAAAGAGCTATGTTACCTACATAGCTATAGCATAGTCGTCAAGTATTCGTCTTCAGTAGCAGGTCGATAGTTTTGTTGACGAACTAATCACAAGTAACCGACCGCGCAAGATAACAACACACATTCATGTTATTTTCATAGAGTACGACATATTAATAATAATCAGTACGCACACACTCGTAGCGAGACGTTCACAAACATCTTCAAAAATCTTAAATTTTGGTGGGACGCCCCATTTTATTGTAGTTTATCATCGATTAAGTAACTGTTTATTAAATTTTCAATTTTACATCAAAAAACAAAAACACTAAACTTATTTTCAGGTAGCATTAAAGTTTTCATTATTTAATTTTTTTTCATTGCAGATTGAATTTGATTCATTGAATTGAGTAAATGGGTAAATTATATGCTGTGATGAACGTGTATTAAATGAGCAATATTCCTGACTTTAGTATAGTGGTAATGTACATAATAGACCATATAAGTAGGTACTAAAAGCAATATGATATTTGGTTGAAAAAAATAATTCAGTATTTTTAAAGTTTTAGGAAAAAAAACTAGGAGTTGTAGCGATTTTGTGAATTTTGTATGCAACGACGTAGTAAACTTTGGCAGCCTGTGGTATATACTTAGTCGTTTTTTAGTAGTTGTAGTATCGAGGCTCCGCTGATAAGTTGCAATATCCTACAGTTTATTCCTAAGTTGACGTTGTTTACTTCCAGCGTTCACAAATTGAATTGCTGATATCAGAAAGTGAATTAATAATAATGTAGCTGGCTCTCCGTTTGCATTTTGTTGTCGTCCCTTCTACTGTATATAAACTAATATATTTGCGGTTAAATCAATAAAATTGTCGTTTTAAAAGTTGAATTGTATTTTATTCTATCACGAAAAATCCTAATACCCTTATTATATTTATTTTGTTTTTAGAAGACATTATAAAATTATTTTCTACTTCTATTTATTTTAATCTTACGTACGATAAAATAACAGCTATATTCTCCTTAAATATCCTAAAATAACGTTAATTTTATTATCTTTTTTTTGTTGTAAAAAAGTGGCCAGAGCGAGTCAAGAAGTTTGTATTACTACGCTGGTAGTTACTTTCCACTTCGAATATGATAAATATAATGAGTATGTATTCAATTCATATTTTTGAAATATAAAGTTACTTATCTTTGTTATAAACGAGGAAATACGTAATATTGTTTAAAACATACTGTTTTAGATGGATTTATATTATGTAATAATGACTTTTACAAACAGACAAAATGACAGACTACCTAGTGAATGAAGTTTGTGTCAATGCTGGTTCAATAATCAATTATTTTCTTTTGCTACAACCTGTTATAGCTAAAAAAACGTTAACAAAATGAAGTTAAAAATTCATGAGTTTGAAGTTAGCATGACCAATTTTAGTAATAAAAAAGACATATAGTAGAATAGAGCTTGACAATCACGCAAATGAATTCGTTTGAAGTTTTAATCGGAATAAAATGTTCCTTGTCCGATTAAATCTTCCGGAACTGGACACCAGTCCCCAGGTCCAATGTTATGTATCAAATAATAAATAAATAAAATGATTACGTCATAGTAATGTTACATTAACGACCAATTGTGAAAGCGAACATTAATTTTAAATGTTGATACATGATAATATATACACACTGCTATTGAACTCATCGAAATCGGTCCATTGGTTACGTTTTTATATAGGTAGCTAATATGTATCACCTGTGTGACGCCACACGGACCGATTTGGTCGTGCTGTGTAGTGAATGGACACTACAAGCAGCTGATTTATTATTTATGTGGTGAAATTAATCTAAAATTATGACATATAAGAATTATATTGGTCCAATTTCCTATCTTATTTTGAACAATATGTAAGAACATTTCAGTAAAAACACCTGAGAAACTATTTTTCAGAGCTCGATCTGTCCTCGTGACGCCAGCAAACGTGCCGGAATTTCGTTCATAACTTCGTAAGTTTTTGTCGTTGAACAAAAATTTTAGCGCTGCATACTTAATTAACATAATATTATGCATTTCTTAGCTCCATAAATCCACATCCTCGACTAAATACGTTCCGGATCCTCATTCTGATATTTTATAATTATGTAGAGGCGTTGTAGGTTAACGGCGATTATGATCAAAAACTGAATTTAACTTTGTGCATTTCTTACTCAATATAATAATTGTAAATGTTTGGATGTCTTTCACTCCAATCACTTAAAACGGCTGTGGGTATACCGAAAAACGATATACCTATATGTATATATTAAGTTGTTAACGCCGGAAGACCAAATGCTCAATCCTTCTAAATGTCTAGCCCCTTTATTTTCTTCCTCAATCCTTTGTATATAGTGCAGAGGTATTGTAGCCGCTTATCAATTGTAAATTTGATTATCACCGCAAAAAAAATCTATACTGAACAAAAAATGAATAACTATTTTAATAGTTATTTTAAATAAAAACAATAAATTCCAATGGAAAATCTTAACGTTTGACGATAATCATAATGAATAAAAATTAGCTTATCGTTCTTCCGTACATACTCTTCCTTTAAGCATGTCCTTGTGAACAGGCTTTTGAAATTGATATGATCTTTAAATGATAAATTATCAGTATAAGTACTGTGTATTTAGAATATTATCATAAACATGCATAGATTTAAATAAACTTTACAGAAATATGTTATCTAATTCCGTCTGTAAGATAGGTTGTTTCTGTTATGAATAAGAAATGTTTTCAAACATTCAATGTACTATTTTTAAGTTTTCGTTCAAATTTAGAGTTGAATTATATATTTGATTTTAAAATGTGACGTCACGAAAGTTAGGATCCTTTCAAGGATGGGCTATGGCCGTTGTCACACAATGTCACAGTCACAATTCGCCAACTCGCTCACCTCCAAAGTGTAACGTAATTTATGGATGGTCCCCAAGAAATAATCTTTACCGAATCTTTAATTACAAACAAAAATAAAATTTGACATCAGTGTTGAATTTCTTTACGTTTACTATATTTTTTGTAAATTTTAGTTCGTTGGAATATTAATTGAAGATTTAATTAATATTTTTGCAAGTGTAATGTATTGAATAAATATTAATCTGACGTTATTAAGCGTTTTAAATGAAACTTCTATTATTTTATGAAACATTTAATCAAATAATGTTATTTATATAAATTTATAGTATTCCTATTTATCTTATACATCCCAGTCCATTTATATATTACGTTTCATACATATTAAATTATGTACTTATTCAAAATGTACACAACGATAACAACCATGGCTAAACGCAAATTTACGAAACAAATCAAAATTAAATTGTTCTAAAAGTCAAACATTTACTTATATTAGGGCTTTACTGTTTATTTTTGTACATTATAAAAAATATTGTTGAAAATCTTTCAAAGCCTTTTAAAAAATGTGATAGATTGCCACCTTTTTTCCAATAAAAAAACAATTATAAATAGTATGTCTTAAAGTCGAGAACTTCTGGAAGTAGCTGCGATTTAACATAATTTATTATTATTAATTCAAAAGTCAACGATATACTTAGAAATATATATTAATAAGTAAAAATAAGAAACATAGTTTTTTTTATATACCTTAAATGTGTAACTTACGTATCTATGGAAACATGTGACAACCCTCATTTCCTTTTAAAGATAACAGTCATCGTCATCGTGACGTGAAATACGACCGTCAAGTATTATTATGTCGATAAACAACCATTTTGTATAAATTAACCCATATCAAACTTACTTCACTAGCGCGACTTCAACTGTTTCAAATGCAAAAATATTTTTGTCTAGACCTCACCGTTACCTCGTCTATAAAAAGGAGTAAAAAATTATAAAATTTTTGAATTTCACTAATATTCTTTCGTAATCCATCATCAAATGTTGTTTTTAACTCCACACATCCGAAGAATATTTCTTCATAGATTCAAGTTTCTTGATAAATTGTAGCGCTTCTGTTTCCGTCTTTCCGCCTTTTTCCATGATCGCTTTTATTACAATGTTACGGACGTCCACGGCCATATTCTTTGCATCGCTACGATAACAATTAAAATTTAAATTAATTTATAATAATTATGACAAATGTAATTGAGATAAAAGGTTTTTTTCTTTTATTGAGTGTTAGTTAACATTTTTATTGTAAGAATAATTTTCCATTAATAATTATGTAGAAATAAGTTTTCTACTACTAAATTTTAGTTCCAGAAATAAATTTTTTACCCGCAAATGTAGAAATGTCCATTCCTTTTTCCGATGATGTCCCAGATCTGCTCCAAATCGTTCTCCAACAAATGTGTCACATAAACCTTTTGGGGCTGATCACGGGAGAACGCAATTTTCAATACCACATCACCATTTTTTTCAAATTCCTCTAACTCCTGCAATAATTTGGACAAGTTTGACATCACATCTACATAAGTAAATAATTTGTGTTGTGAATTAATTAATTGAAGTTTGTTTTTTTAATATATAATTTAGACATTCCTTAATTTTCTTCATTAAAATCTAACTATTCTATTTACAATATATGTTTTGTAAAAGTTAACAAATAAGTGAGTTACTGTAACATTTATAATTTTAATATGGGTTAAGTGATATGTGTTTTTTAATCGGACCTCTTGATAAATGTAGTCTTGTTCGCGATGCCGGCACCCGAAGTAGAGGATTGTGTCACCGACGGGTTTTCCGCTGGCCCGTGCATGCGCTCGCTCTTGCAGGAAGCCGCGGAACGGCGCCAGGCCCGTCCCCGGACCCACCATGACGATGGGCGTCTGACTTTGCAGCGGTAATCTACAGTCATAGATATGGAAGATACACTAGCACGTCTATGTGGCATAAAATTACAGAAATATAAAAAAAATTAAAGTACAATCTATATACTGATATATAAAATAATATCATCGCACGCATGCGCTACAAAAACTTTATATTCGTATGTCTACAGTACACACGTCAATGTCGTCAAAACTCGTTGTATCATGCCGCTGTTGCATAAATACAAGCTGATCTTTCCTGTTCACTCGGTATAGCGTAAACAGTTTTACACTAAACTTTTGGTCTTTATCTCATATCAAAAGAATCAAATCACTTAACCTAAACTTGAATCGAAAACGGGTTTTCTCTTTGTCGATTAGTTAATTTATATATCGACAGTATGTATATGATATTAGTATATCTAATAACAATTCGCCAATTGATTTGCCAGTTATGTTATGTTACCATATTATTATATTTCTTTTGCTATACACACCAATGTGTGTAATATATACCATAATTATCTTAACATGGTTGTTGTACGAAGTTATTTTAATCTATTATTTATTACGTTTAAACGTACCAGGTTTATGTAACCAGCTTTAAAACGCAGTATAACAAGATAATATTGTATTTACTAGATAATGTACGAAATATAATGATGAGTCTTCAATCGCTAAACGACGTTTAAGCGACGTATTTGTACCTACCTGAATAGTGGAAGTTATTATGATAAAAAGTAAGCGTGTGTATCCTATTACCATAGAATTATAACACACCTATTACATATATTATATTGCTTAACAAATTGACACAAATTTTAAAAAATCAAATAAAACATTAATTTGATATATTTGCACGAAGATATGTATAAATAATATTATATATCATTAAATCAATTTTTTGCAACCTGCTTTTATTTTTTGCTTTTTAGTTTTGAAGTCGCTATTTTTTTTTTAATTGTTTTACTTTATACTTTGTAGTTACGAAGGCATCCAATCAATCAAATACTTGTCGGATCGTAATTGGTTTTCTGGATGTGTTTTGCTGTAGGTCCCAATGGCCTTGACCTGGTCCTGAGTAAGAGAAAGCATTTCGCCGGAGCTCATGAATAACTGAAGAAAAAGGTTTAGAAAAACCCATAACGCCTACAAGAAATGACACATTTTTTATTTTAGGTCTACAATCCCACATACACAAAATAAATTTGTAAATGTCTTCTGCAACCCCATATGAATCATTTTCAATAGACTACATAATTGGACGCAAATAAGCAATACCATGTCAACCCACACAAATGTCATTTCGAGAAAAACGCGTTTGAAATTTTTTAACAACTTGCTTTATATGATTTTTTTTATTTATTGGTCAAGTTTTTGGCCATTTCAGATTTGTGTAAGTTATTTTACTTATTTTAACAAAAATATAACTATACAAACTGCATATAATAGTTTATAATATAACCCAAAACGTATCGTATCGTATATAATATAACCCAAAACGTTTAACATAATACATAAATTGCATGATTAAAAATGGCTTTTTTAGAAGTTTTAAAACTTAAAACCCTACAAATATTAAAGAAAAATGTTCTTCAGCCATTTATCAACACTTCTGCATATATAACTCAGTTTTTTCAATTTTGTGGGTTGACATGGTATTGCTTATTTACGTCCAATTACATTTCAACTAATCTTACGTTTTAATAAATCTGAATCGCTTTCTCAATATCCTCCCGGTATTAGTGCGAAGTACGATTACATATATGTATATACATTACAAGGTCGTTATTTTTTTCTGCCGTCGACGCAACGTTGCGATCATTACAAGAATCACTGGACAAGGTCGTCCGGTAAACTGATATAAGTGTAACCTGAATTTAAATGAGCAATAATTGGTGCTCTCTTTATATGAAAAGACAGTTTAAGCTTTTTAACACAAGTTATTAAATAAAACCAATTTGTAATTCTAATAAGATTACTTTAAAACGATATTCGTAGTTGCGATGATGAAATAATACGTCGCAATAAAAACTACGTTATTATTTAATTTGATTGCGTTCATTGATATTGACTTTTGAACCGTATATAAGAAAAATGATATATTATTACAGATTTATTGTTAAATACGGTAAGAGTTAAGTATAAAATAGCCTAAGACGTTTCTAGATATCGTTCTATAAACGTTGTACCTGTCTATGTATTCTAATTTACAAACGAAAAAAAGAAACCGTTTTATTACCACGGTGCTGACCTTGTTGTCATTTCGATTACAATTCAAGTTTGCGAAGGAAATTTAAAGAATATTTACGTAAGACAATCAAGAACGAAGTTTTAACATTACGAAACATATTATATTGACCTTAAATATATAAATTATATTTTGCTCATTACCTGAATTGTGACTTTCTGATGTAGACTGGTACCCTCGGGAAGGGCTTGCCGGCCTCAGGTTTGTTTCCGGCGAGCCAAGTGGTTGCCACTCCCTTGTTGACTCTTCCCGTAGGTGTCTTATACTCAACTACAACGGCTGTCACATGAACTGTCTCAGGATACATCTTAAATAGACGATTATAATTACGACACCAACATCATAATAATTATCTACTGTGTAATTTATGTTAAAAAAAACAATACAACAATTTGAGATTTAAAAAAGCTAAGCTAAGTATATAGTGAGAAGCAAAAGAATAATTAAAATGTTACAATTAATACAATCAAATTATAAAAGTTGTAAAAATCAGCCGATAAAAAAATCTATGAAAAAATTAAAAATAATAATAAAATACCTTAGGACTTGACGAAATTGAATAATATCTTGGTTGAAGTCTCGGAAGCAGTTCACAGAGATGGTCTAGAGGTGGCTTACAGGATTTAATATCTTCCAATATGTGGACAATGTGTCTGCATGCATCAACGACGAAAGACTGGTACAAAGCTTTGCCTTCTTGAGAATTTGTGGCCATTAGCAATAATCGTTTTTTATCCTAAAATGTGTAAGATCAAAATAATAAAAATACTTCATGAAAGTAATTCTGTAATTATTAACTAGCATCTTTAATAGTCCAAGAGCTGGCACCAATTTTATCTCTCCTATTCAACATGGAGCTGCAGACTTGGCTAGTGGCAAATTTTTAATTTTTTTTTTTTTTTTAAATATGTTAGAGGCACTATGCAACTTTTATATCTTGTAGTTTAATGCTTAAACAACTTAAAACAGATGAACAGGTAGATAGAATTACTTTCAAAATGTATGTGTAATCAAGGTAACAATCTATATCTGAGCCAAATTTCATCCAAATCAAACATCCGAACATACAAAAAAACAAACTGCCACATTTATTATATCAGTAGGATGAAAAATTTACCTCTTCATCGGAGCAATATTCAACGAGTTCTCTTAGAATATGGGTTCTAGGCAATGCTGTTATTTCTATATAGTGTGATAATGCAGTGCGATAAGAAGTAGGACAGGGGAATGGATGTTTCTTTGTGCTTTCTTGATCAGTATTAATAAGTGAGAACACTTCATCTAGATTTGCCCCAGTCAGTGAGCCGAGACGTTCAACCAAATCACTATCATTTATTGGATATACAGCCACATGGTCACCTAGAAATTTATTTAGAAATATAACAAAAATATTAACAAACACATGGATAAATAATATGGAATAAATATTTACCAGCTTCATATCTCATGTTTGAATTTGAAATGTCTAATTCAACATGGAGACATGAACGATCACCGCCTTTGTGTAGTTCTCTATTCACCGTAATTTGTGCCAAGAATGGGTTTTTAGCATCATATGGCCTGAAATTTTAGTTTTATATGAATAATAATGCAAACATGTAAAAGTGTATTCTAAAAACCACTACTCCCCAGCTAGCTGGGTAAAGATATCTACTTTAACAAGATGTATTTATTTAGTTAGACCCTCTCTATTATTCTGCCAAGGATTGTTGAATTTTGGCTCAAAATATTTTCCAAGAGATAGAAATCTCTGAACAATGTGGATTGATAAAGGAAATTGAAATTTCCTTATTTTAATTCACAATACACAAATTATGAACTTAATGAATTAAAGAAAATCAAAAAAAAATTCTAGACCATATGGTATCTTTACTTTTTTAACTTGATATTTTAACCTGGTATGTGACTTGTTGTGTAAACTACCTGGTTGCCAGTGAAATAAAAAAAAATTAAAAAAGATACAATAGAAATATGATGCACAATAAACACTTGGTTTTATTTAAATAATTAAAATATACATAAAAATGAGATTGTGAACAAATGGTTATGCGACCAAAACCAAACATCCTAGCAAAAGCTTTTATTAAAGTAGATTTTTTTATTTTAAAAATAAAATTTAAAGAAAAGTTCATTTAGAGTAAATCTTTGAAATTGATGAATTACTTACGGCTTTTGATTTTGTAGTGTATGCAACCTAGCAATTTCTCCTGTGAATATTTCACTGCTCTTCAAATCATCAGGTGCATGTGTTATTAAACGGAACTGACGAGTCAACTCTTCTTCTCCCGTGCTTTCAATATTGAATTTCTCACATACAGACGGCCAAAACTTCTCCTTCCAAGTAATAAAGTCATCTTCAATGCTAAAAATTTTTGATTTAATACAGAACACATATCAGACTTAAAAAATTGCTAAATTTATTGTGTTTTCTTAAGCAGTAAATACAATTGTCCTTCACATTATTCTTACTTGTTGATACATCTAACCAAACATGAATTCAAGGAAATATTAGCTTAAAAATTACATAATACATACTTTGCATCATCGTCCCCAAGACCCAGTTCATAAACTCTTGTAGCTCCAAGCTCTTCCAGGCGCTTGTCTACATAAATAGCCACTGCATTATAATGTTCATAAGTCTTGTTCCCAAGTCCAAATACCTAAAATAATACACAAAAGTCAACAACAAATCATTTTCTATAATCAATTAAATTTAAATATATGTAATATTTAAATTTTGAATAATTTGTCAAACTAATTAAGTGATAACTTATATATTTACTTTTTCCTTTACATATTTTATTTAAGTAGTATGCACAAGCAAGACCTGCAACAGAGGTTAGACCAATAACAGTTCAGTTACCAATTTTATGACTTTCATACCATGTATCTTAACTTTAGCAGTGGCGAGATAATTCGTTTTCTATACATAAACTTAGTTACATAACGAGGTATAATTTTTAAAGAAACACCAGTAACAAAAGTAAACATTATTGATTCTATGAATTGAAGTTTGTTCTGTGTAAGTATTAAATTATTTTACTCTCGTACTCATACATGTTATTAATATAGAAATTATTGACTTTTAATTATGTAATTATACACGCCTTATCTATCGTTGCCAATCATTATTTTAACTAAATTATAACCTACAATGATGGAACAGAATCACCAATCGACAATATAAGTTATAACTACGAAAATAAACTCTTACAAGTCTTAAAACTAAACTGTCAATTTGACAATGACAATTGACAATCGTCTAAAGTTCAAGATACCATAGACATTTTGTTATTTCATTCCATTGTCTTTGTCTTAGAAAATTTATTAAGAATAACTTTTCCGTGCGTACCGTAGCCACAATATTGATATTTTAATACTTTATTAATATCTAATCAGATATTTTACAAATAGCTAGATTATTTAAATGATACTGTTCCAATTACCACATTTTCTAAATTTGTTAATACACATTATTATCTCTTAACTAGATAAATAATAAAGACTTTGCTGTGGGTGTAATTGGGCTATAATTATAATATTATGTACATAGTTTTAATCGTAGTTTTTATTACTTTAATAATGTTAGAAAGGAATAAATGAAAGTTTTGTAAAAAATATTCTAAGTATTATAAGATTTTTTTTATATGAGGTACCTAGCTAGTGTTTAATACGAAAAATTTAAGCTCTGTTAATCGGGAGTTATTGAGGGGATTGCCAAGAAACATTAAGTCTTAAGACTATTCAACATAATGGTCTAAGATACTGGTAAAACAAAACCTCTTGTCAATCGCAAGCACATATTTATCAAATCACGAAATGAATTATTAATTTATATTTTGTCTACAATGCGCACGTGCTCGAGTATGAATAGCATAACAACATTAAACGAGTGAGAGAACGTAACAAGCACCTCTATTTTAAATTCTCTTCTTTTTTTAATTAACATGATAATTATATTAAGATTTAGTCCTATAACTAAATCAAAATCAAAAGTGAAACATGTTGTTTGCCCCGAATAGTTTTAGAGTGCGAAAAATTGCGCCTAAGCATTCGGAGGGCAGCCTGGGTATTCATGCACAGATGGAGTTATTCCTGAGCATGGACGACAAGAGAGGGATTCTCCACCGCGAACGTTGGTGGAACCCTCCTGGTACCACAAACCAATTCCTGCACGTTCAAAGAGGTGAAGGGGTCTAATGCGACAGTTGGAGTGCCACTTTACGCCGGTTTTCCGTGAGAGTGGTTCTTCCTCGGGCATGACGGCCCAATTCGGCTTCAGCAAAGAGAGATGTGCAACGTGGCACTACCAAATCTCTTTTACAAAACTTTCTTAATTTAATATAGAACTTTGAAAGCTGAGTATTTTGCTGTCTAAAGAAAGGTAATAATTATTTTCTAATGTATGTTCACATTGTGCTTAATATAAGTATTTTCTTTGTTGACTGATGTAGTTATTATTTGTCAACTTAGATCATACAAATACGACATAGGTTTGTCAACAACTAACAGTAACGCTTGTACAGTGACGTCATATGGACGGGACGGTGTTTAAAATTACGTTGAAATGAAGTGTTGAAATATTTCTTTAGAAATGTTATATCAACAATTTAAATAAACCCATGACTATGTTATATAATTTCAGAACTATTATTATTGAATAATCAAGACTATTTGCTTATCACTTAATTTTGGTACTACTTCTCTATTAAAATTTTGAGAAAACTAACATTGAATTACTTACGGCATAATTTAATCCTGTTAAATCCGGATCATTTTTTAACCATTCAATAAAATCCATTGCATTATCCGTAGGATCCCCTTCGCCGTACGTTGCCAAACAAAATACAGCAAGAGAATTATGTATATCTTTGAGTTTTGTTAGTTCTTCCTAGAAGTACGTAAATAAATAAAATTTCACACTGTATGATGATAAATAAAACGGTTTCTTTGTATACGCACCATTTCGCATTCTTCAGGATCTGCAACCATGCCTTTCATTTTGTATCGCATGCCTTCTTTGGCCAAACGACCAGCAAATTCTTCTCCAGTGCCAGTCTGGGAACCATAAAATACGACCAAACTTCGTCCCGAAGTTTGTAATTTTTTTATGAAAGAATTTTCTGTTACTTGTATTGTGCCTGCCGGTCTAAAACAAGGAAATTATTGAATTATTAAATGTTCTTATCTATTTATAAGTTGGGGTGGGTCGGATATAACATATGAGTTACTACTTGCGACCCAGCCCCACTCTTACTGAAGAGTTGACAGTCTTAAAAAGCCTTTATTTTCGCGTAATAGGTTTGTGTGTAGGTGAGATTTAAATACAGTTTCCTGCCAGTCTGCGATAAAATCCACATTTAAGGGATTACTTAAAATATGTTAATTTTGATTTTACATTAAGATACAATAATTAAGAGGTGGACGTTATATTTGCTTCTAAATACCTTACTTATCAAAAGCCTAAAAACAAAGCCTTAAGTTTGTAATGAAACATGGCAATGACATCGTTTCTACTCAATTATCTTACCTTGGCCTTGTAGCTTTGATCCTGAATCAATTAAATGAGACCATAGAAGTATTATATTTATAATACTAATTTAACTTATGAGATGGATGAGACTTAAGACACGTCTCACTCGCGTGATGCGCATTTTATAAAAATCACAATTACTTATTTTACTCGAGGCTAAATAATCTAATTAGCGAAAAATAATGAAAACAGTTGAATTTAGCCAAAAGGGGATGCGAGGTACTAGCGATTTGGGGCTATAGTATTAATTTTAGTAAAAAAGTTAAAAGAGAAGTTGTTAGATAATAAATCTAGATCTTATATTAACCGTTTTCGACCTAACCTAAGATTTAACGAGGAAATGAAAAAAAAGTAGTGATTTCGTTTTTAATTTTTTTTTTCTTAAATTTGTTACAATATTTAAAAAAAATTGAGCAGTTTCTGACATATCCGCAATTTGTCGAAAACTCGGTCTTTTAAGGATATGTATTGTCATTTAAGAAAAAAAGTATCATCGGAAGGCCAACATAAAAAAATTTTTGGTCACTGATAGTGATAATTATACAATTAAAAAACCGGCCTAGTGTACGCAGGACGCGCACATAATGGGTTCCCGTACCACCGTAGACTAAAAGCATTCTTGTATTTTGTTATTGTTCCCTTTAATATTGTAATTAAATTTGTTGTTGTTATTTATTGTTTTAGCGGCAACAGAAATAAGTACACATTCTGTGAATTTCATCTCTCTACCAGCTAACTAATAGTTAGATACGGCACAGCAAAAAACGTCAATTAATATAACTATGAAGATTCTAAATTATATAGCAATATTTTTTTTAAATCATTAATTGTAGAGCTATTTAGATGGACTATTTCCCCTCGCTTTAATTATAAAAATAAAAGATAACTGCCAAATGTATATTGAAATTTTTGGAAAAAATTCAACCCATTTTCCCTCATTTTGTTCCACAGCTTTTATATCATAATACAACGGTAAAAAATATATTTCATATTTACACATTTGAGATCGAAGTAAAGTTTCCACTATTAAAAAGTTCAACCCCTAGAAATATGGGTTCAACCATAAGAGCTTATAAAACGGAAAAAAGTTATATAGTACATAAAGTCACAAAACAGACTACAACTGTAATTATATTTGAACTCATTGTTGATTACAATTATTGTTTTAGTTATCACTTTCACGCTATGTGTACATGACAAAGGATTGACTAACGCTTTGATAAATTCTACTTGAGACTAAAGAGTAATACTTATTTGACATGGCATATAACATAATTAAGTAGTAACAGTATCAGTAGGCACTGTTGCGTTTCGTGCGATGAGTGAGAGCTGGCGGCCCAACCTCCCACCCCTTCTCATCCCTTTACCTTCCCTCTATCCCTTGAGACTTGGGGCAAATCGCCTGTAATTTTTATAGTATCGCAATCGTTCCTAGGTTGCGGTAACTGCTTACCATCGGGCGGACCGTATGCTTGTTTGGCAACCATCATGATATAAGTAATTTACTATGTATGTGACAGTTATTATGTAGGAGTTGCAATGAAATGAGATTTGGAGGGGCAATAGGAATATTAGTAATGCCTGGAAAAAGCATTGCTAATATTCTTTAAAAAAAAAAAAAAAGAAATGTAAATAAATATTAAATGAGACAAGATTCTATATATCTAATACTTTTACTAACGAGCAATGAATTTCGAAAACGACTTCAAATAATGCAACGATTTTTATGAAATGATTTATGTGATGGCCTAAAAAACTTAATATACTGCTTTTAATACAGCACGCAACATTTAAATAACTAGTTAAATAGGTACCTACTATAACTCAGTTTCTGTTTCTGGGTAACACGCCATAATCGCAATTGACATTGCAATGCAAAAATAATGGTGAGAAAATTATATTAATATCTGAATGAAGGAATCATATTATAATACATTGTTAATTATTAGATACCAGAAGTAAATTCTTGGAAAAATAAAATTAAAGAAATCTATTTTTTTGTGTTGTAGCTCATATTTCACTTCATATTTTTTTCTTTTAAGTGTTATGATTTTTTAATTTTTAACTGATTTCAAAAAGATAGGTTCTTAGTTTGCATAGAGTAAATAATAAAGTTCATTTTACTTGGATATATGTGATCCTCGATGTTCTCGTTAATTAACACAGATTTTAATTATTCTCGTTCTATGATAGGGTATACCTAGAGGACGGTCTCATATGAATTATGCGGTGATCTATTACATTTATAGGACTTCGGGGATAATGAAGAAAACTCTTGGCGTGACGGTAAAAATCTGCTGTCATAAAAACAACGTTAAAAAAGGGCATTACATCAAACAACTACGGTTAAATAACCGGTAACATAACATGGTCTGGAAAATTACAATTGTTTTGAATCTTTACAATGACGTCAACTTAAAGTACGGTTCAGAAAAACATTAATAAAAAATGTCGAACGAACCATTAATTATTCTAATCGCATTATAAGTAGATACTGCGTTTAAAACAATAAAACCACAATCGTTTAAACATGCCAAAAAATATTTTAAAAATCTTACTTCAAAAGTAAAAAGTAAATAATTAGCAGTCAAGTGCGTTGTGGACCACACACAGTTGAAACTAAAAGGTTCCGCAGCTTGGTTATGAAGAATCTTAAGGGCTTTAAAAATAATAACGATTTAAAATCAAATCAAAAATAAGTTGGTAATTTCATAGTAATTATTAAAAGTAATAAGAAAAACAAAGATAGGGAAGCAGCTTATATATCTTTTAAATTTGTAAACGTATTTTCTTCAAACCAAATGTGGTTGAAATTTCATTTGATGTTCTACAAGTTCAAATTTTTGTAGAATTTTAAATCTTATAGTTCAAAAGTTAGAGGGGGGGACACAATTTTTATGACTTTAGGAGCTTATATCTCAATAACTACTGACTTAATGAAAAAAGCCAAAATGAAACCTCCTCATCATTTTGAAAGACCTGTCCAAAGATATCTCACACGTTGTCATACGTTGAAAGTTTTTTTTCCTCAGTTACATGTATGGACTGCTATCCTTAATTATTATATATTTTAAGATTTTATTACAAAATCGTTGTGCGGTTCATAGAATAAACCTATTTAGTATATTTCGTATAGATAGAGCCAATGGTCTCCGATTAAAATGACTGTGACATACGGACGGACGGACGGACGGACAGACAGACGGACGGACGGACGGACACACGGACGGACGGACAGACAGACGGACGGACGGACGGACGGACGGACACACGGACGGACGGACGGACGGACAGACAGACGGACGGACGGACGGACACACGGACGGACGGACAGACAGACGGACGGACGGACGGACGGACGGACGGACACACGGACGGACGGACGGACAGACAGACGGACGGACGGACGGACACACGGACGGACAGACGGACGGACGGACAGACGGACATGACGAAACTATAAGGGTTCCGTTTTTGCCATTTGGCTACGGAACCCTAAAAACAAAGTCGGTGCTAAGTTGATTACAACGGCACGGCAACGGAAACCCTATATTTTTATAGATATAAGGTAAATTACCTGTTCTCGTACATTGATTACAATGAATGATTGATTATTGAACTAACACAACAAGTCGACATTTGTCACTGAGTTCTGAAGTTCTGAAGTTCTGAAGTTCTGAGTTCACAATCGAAGCAATACAATAGAAGACAATGACAAAATCGATTCCGAAAACATTTTTTATAAATGGGAGATTTTTGATTCATTACAATCATACACCACGTAAGGTAAGACCTTTTGATTGAATGGTCTAACAATTAGATTCAACTAAGTCATGGGTCATACAGAGACTATAACATTTAAGTGGTAACGATTGACGGCAGGGTGCTTTTTTTTTTTGTTGACGAGGAGGAAATCTGTAACCAGACACCCGGCCTCCTGGGGAAGAGAACCGGGCTATGTGGGGTTCCATGTTTTACCACGGCGTCCCACTAAAACCTCCTCGGTAGCCGACCTCAGTGCGTGCGAGAGGCTCCAGGAACTCCTGTGGAAGGCACTCCGGGGCCTCTCAAGCACATCGCTTGAGGGACAGGAACGCCGGCAGTATCGTAAGACGCCACCATTGTTCCTATCGACACCTTTCCTCATCCCACCCACACAGGCGAGAAGGCAGAGGGCCAGGGGCGACGTGGCCAATCACCCCCGTCTAGCAGAGCCCCCGCGACCCCACCAGGCCGTCCCCTTCAAGACCACCACAGTCGAAGGAAACAGCACCCCCTCGCCGGCTGTCAAGCCTTGCAGGCGGAAACGAGGGAAATTTTTTTACGGGGTTTTCTTCCTCCAGCGGGTCACGACCTACCACTTACCATAGAGTCGCTCTCAGGTCCACTCTGCTACTCAGAGAAGTACCAGGAGCGACCGATATGACAAAACAATCCAGGGCGCGGTCTAGCGTTAAACGCCCCGCGCCCAATCGCCGAGCCGGTACTCTGCCGTCGTCGGTGAACTAAACGAGATCACTGACGCAGTTGCCCGGGGTGCACCACGTAGAAGTGGCAGGGTGCTAATGTAGTAGTGCAGGGTGCTAGGTATAATGTAATGTAATGCAAAAACAAATTTATATATTATATATTAAATTTATTTATTTTTAGGAAAGACTTAGTTTTTAATTTAGTCAATTATGTCTAGGTCGGGTGCAGGTAATTAACTGATAAACCGCAAATGCAAAACACGCAGGCCTCCTATTATTGTTAAAAGTATAATTTTCACGTTCTCCGTATTATGGTATACTACCATTCTATTGATATAAAAAGTCTTGGTGCCTGGTGGTAAGCAGTCACCGCAATCTGTGAACGCCTGCGATACTTGAAGTATCACATGCGCATTGCCAACCCAATGGAAAAAAAAAGAAACCGAGGTCGGGAGATTGGATAATCACTCTCACTCTCTATAAATAAATAAAATTGTGCTATTCACGGTATTCAATACGTTTACAAACTTTCCATATTATTGACGACGTTATGACGCAGCTGTAGCGAACATACAAGCATGTGGTCCGGTCTGGGTGTGATTGTCCATGTTTTACACAGAATATTACTATCCTAATGACGGCCGTTGAGTGTGTAGCGTTTATTCATTATTTATTGACGTAAGTGAATACATTGCGTTGGTAGAAAAACCACTATGCTATTGGCTATTGCGTCTTGCTTCGAATGTAATTTTTTTTGTTACTTAATTAATAATTTATATCTTTGGGGATCGTTTGAACAATGCTCATTTCAAATTTATATATGAGCTTATTCAAATTGGATCTCACATCATACGGTATATTCATCCAATAGCCTTCGTCCCGGTTTCTCCGATCCGTTATCATGTTGGGGATACATAATTGAATAAGTGACGTGTGATAGGATCATCACTTCACAATAATATCAAAGCCGTTCGTACTCTCATTATTATTAAAGCCTAAGATTTCTGAAACATTACTACGATAAAGCAAAACACAAAAAGTTTTTTTTGATTTAGTGATAAGCAATTTCTAAAAGCCTCAACTTATTGCCTCCACAGGTGACAGGAGGGCTAGTTAATTTTTCGACTAAGAAAAAGGGATTGTGATTCATCGAGAATGCAGTCAGCATTCTTGCCACCAGTCCCGTGAACATGATTTGTACAGTTGTAATTGTTTAAAATATAGTTAGTATTCAATTTATTTAAAATTATTTGTATTATATTGGTTATAAATCTGGGGGCACGGCAGTGGCCCCGCCTAGTCGAGCAAAAAAGCGGCACAGCCGTACTATCCTTTTCTCGAAGGACTTCAGGCCATTTTCGATAACTTAGTTGTGGATAAAACTAAAAGCCATTTTCAGTGACCAAGCAGATATTGTATAAACACAGTATATTTCAAATTTCATTAAATTTGAAAAAGTAGTTTAAGAATTATAGCTAGTCAAATTTCTTAATTTTGTTACTCACTGACGACTGATCGATCATAAAAACTCTATTTACTTACACACTTATAGCAGACATGGAAGCTTCAAATATAGAATACAATTAGTGTTTAGTGTATAAATCAAGGAAAAACTAAAATATTTTGTAGTTTCCGTCCAGTTTTATAGATATACCAACGTCATAACTAGCTTGTAATCCCACATAAATGTATGTAATTACAAAATAACATTTGCAGTTAATAAATCAGTGTACCTGTACAATACTTTTTTTTATTTGGAACAGTAAACAGTTACACTATACATTTTCATAACATGAGTTAATTTGTTGAGAAAAAGTCACAATAATGTAACCCACACTATCCACATTTAATTTAAAATAAAGTAACAATAAATTACCGATAAGGGTTTTATTAAAATTACAATGTACAGCAAAAGTAATTACTAAATAATAATACTTTAAAATATAAATTGTGTATTATTGTGAGAGTATTTGGACGCCAATAAGCAATACCATGTCAACTCAGACGAATGTCATTTCAAGAAAAACGCGTTTAAAAATTTTGAACAACTTGCTTTATATGATTTTTTTTATGTATTTGTCAATTTTTGCCATGAAATGATTGATGTAAGTTATAATACTTATTTTCACAAAAAATAAGTATACAAACTGCATATTCCGTATATAATATAACCCAAAACTTTTAACATAAGACATACATTGCGTGATTAAAAATGCCTTTTTTTAAGTTTTAAAGCTTAAAACCCTACAAATATTAAAGAAAAACGTTCTTCAGCCATTTACCAACATTTCTGCATATATAACAGTTTTTTCAATTTTGTGGGTTGACGGTTGACCTGGTATTGCTTATTTGCGTCCATTTGTGCTATTGATTTTTTAAATTTATGAAACATGCAAAAACATCTACATCTATGAATTGTTTATTATACGATTCCACCATTCGGCGCATTGGGGACCGAAGACCTGCGTTCATCCGACAGGTACTTAGTGCGAAAAGGCACCCTGCACGAGTTTTTCTTTTATTAACAGTTCTGGGTACTACATAACATAATTTATTTATAAGATCAACGCTAGTATAATGTAATGGCTACTAAGTAATCTCGTCTAGATCGAAGGCTTAAAAGATAGTATTTATTTTATACTTCAGATGTATAATTCAATGGAATAATAGGAGTAGATGAGTATCTAGATAATATACGATTAAATTTCAAGAAGTATAAAGAGAAAAAAAGTAGGACTATCTACAAAAAATATGATATCCCATCAAAAACGTAAAAAATCCAATTCTCGCAAAGCAATTCTACTATAAAAAGTAATGAAATATCATGTATAACTATGCTTGAAACTTGGCAGTTTAACGACACTAAAGTATTTGAACGAGTACAATATGTTGCTGTACAACTAACTACAGTAAATTTCTTAAATGAACCAATATTTCGAGATTGGCACAAATGTATGATGTTGAAAGTGCTCTGAGGCTACGACAACCTCCTATTATCCGGTAGGCCATATACTAACTCGCAAACTTAGTCGTATAAACATACACTTCAATACTTGAGATGTACAGTCACGAACAATGAAATGTATACATTGTCAAATTTTCAAAATTATGTACACGCTATACTTTGCAAAAGGAAGTATACGAGTTTTGCTTCATAAATATGTAAGCGTCAATTTAATTCATAATAATGTATACAGCGACATTTTCAAGACATTTTTACGTCTAAAGCAGTATATTAATTTTATTTTAAAATATCTTTTATTATTATGTGTTTAACATTGAATTTCTCTAATTTATTCTGATGTTTTTTTTTGTTTTTGGGTATTTGTTATACCTGGATAGCTTACAACCACAATAAGACTTTAATTCCACGCCACCTACTAGAGGCGGCGTGGAAATAAAGTTCTAGGTTTTATTATTTTTAGTTTTTGCTCATATAACACACACACCTTCAACAAAATATATAAACCATAATTGTTGAAACAAACAGACACTTGGTCTGTTACTGAACTGAACGTATGGACCGATTTCGATAAAGTATAAATTGACATTTTGAATACAATCTACGTTATAAGCATATTTTCTTTAAAATTATATAAATATATTTAGATAAAAATTTATTATGCATTTACTGCTCTTTTAAAAATAATATTTTTGTATATTAAAGATAGCTTTAACAATATATTTTCGCCAACCTAAACAAAGTGCTGATTCTACAAAATATTTGTTTTCATTTTTATTACTCAAAGACGGCCTGTTTTATTGGATAATCTATACGGTCAAGATGATGATGGGATCCTGGATAGATTATGTGTAAACGCTTCAAATTTTATAAGCAAATGCGTTTTAGTATTTTTGGAACGAAATTCCTTATCGCGGCTTAGGTTTAGGTAGGTTAGGCCAGAAAATTAAATTTTGGGAGGTAAAAAAATCAAAGGAAAATATGTGGACTAGTGTTCACAAGTCGGATATTTTTCCGAAGCCTCTTTGTGGAGGCCTCGAAGCTTTCGCCGCGGTGGCCCTCTTCTTTATCCGGCTATAGGCGACAGACGTAGGAGGGAATGCGAGAAAAAATTAAACATTATTAAAATGCGTTACATAAATTTACAAATATGAGCTGTTTATTTGAAATTGTATTAGTATGGGTATTTTAAAAATCTTTTATTTTAAGTAGGTATGTATAATTCTATATTTGTGCAGTGGCATGGGTTGTGATGTAATGGAGCTTGTTGAGATGGCATGGATTGTAGGAGAGCGAAGCCAGTGCAACAAAATAAAATGCCCATTTTTGTAAAATAATTTTTATGTGGATATGTATGCATGTTTGTTCTTAAAACGTAAAAAGTTTTTCTTGTAGAATGCTTTAGATAAACTTACTTTTCAATATTTTTAGTCAGCAAAATATTAATTAATAAGCAAAGGCAACTTGTTCATACCGCGTGCCCTGAGACACGTTTTAATTTTTTTAAATATTAGTCGTTTACATGTTACTACAGCGTGTGCGTGTATTTTTTACGCTAGATAGATACTGCGATAATTTCAGGTTTCAAAGGAAATTAATCTTTAATTCTATATTATTAAGTCATAAAGCATAATTTGATAATTAAAGAAACCGATCACTTTCCTATTGAATAAAGGATAAATTCCTTTGACACTTATATGTCACAGTATACATCTTACGCTTAGACTAAGAACTAGTGATGAGTAGGACAAATGATTTTGAACGTGTTTGTATGAACGACTCATTTCTAGATATGAGTCGGGACAATGTAGCGCTTCAAATGAGTCGCGACAATTGAACTAGATGAACTAGATGATGCAATTTGTGTCAGTGAGGACAAAGTTATTAATGTGTATGTATTAGAATACTGTCTCGGTTTGCTATACATTTGCTTAGTTGAGTATTTGAAATTAAAAACTTGTATGATTATTACGTGTTTCTCAGCTTGAATTTATTTTTAAAAGGAAAACTTTAATAGTTAAAAAATGTTTTTAATAAAAATAAGGACATGTAAATGTGAATAATTTATTAAAATCAAAACCCATACAAACAAAAAAATTATGATTAAACTATACTCCAAACTTGATACAAACTCTAATATAGTAATATACGTACCTTTATTCAGTTGATAGCTTGGTATTCTGTTAACACTTATCCTTTAGACTTTAAGAATCCAAGTGAATTCAAAAATTACAATTAAACATAGACAGACGTACATCAAAAATCACAATATTACCACAGTAACTCTTAGACCATTCAACAAAAATAAATGGTTAAATAGTCTAAGTAACTATGTACTAAATCTATTAAATTCTACTTTAGATTTGTCAAATAAAATTTAAATTCATGGAAACGCAAATTATATTTTGTCTCGCTTCCACCTATTTGTTAATAGTAATTGTCTCGTTCCCGCGTCGGCGTTCGTCTTCCCGGTATAGATTTCGTACCTATTCATTAACACATCGTAAGAGCGAGACATAAGCCAAAGTGTGATAATCATAACACATATTGTAAGAGCGAGACATAGTACAATGTGTGCTAGTCATACTAGCCCGTTCATTTTTGAAGCGGTTCAAAGTTTTCATTTGAAGCGTTAGGACATTTGATCATGTTGTATGCGACATTTGAAGCGCCTCATGTATGAGGCACTCAACACTACTAAGAACCCCTTGCACGGAACCATATTATCCTGTTGCCGCTCTTGTAACCATATTTCACAGGAGATATTGCTATCTTAGTCTGTTGCTTCGAATCACTAATAGGAGTAAAAGAAATAGACATACATATATATATATATATAGGTTTGGCAACTTATATTTTTATTCCCTAAATGTCAAATTGTATTTTATAAATTTGATTTAAACTATTGTAAGAATTGTAAACGATAAATTGACACATGCACACAGTGATAAAGTGACATATCACGCACACATAATACAACGCAAAGCAATACATAATGAAAATATCGAATAATTTTAAATTATATAATACCGTCATGACTAGTTTTTTTTTAAAAGAAAAACCTCCTTCAATTCCAAAAAAAAAATGTTGATATACTATATACATAATATTATTCTAGTATTATTAGATGGATACATTATTTTGAAATAAAGCTCGTATACTTTATTTTGCGATGAATTGTGAATGAATAAAAAAACTGTCAAATTATAAATTTCATTGCTCATTTCGTATTTTAGGGTTCCATAGCCAAATAGAAAAAATAATAAGGGTTACGTACTCTTATAATTAATTTATATTTTATCTCCACACTCCACTTATGTGTCTCCACTTCACTCCATTTAAGTCACAGTCATTTTAATTGAAAATTATTGGCTTGAAATTATGTGCACCAGCAATACACATTTAAAAATATATTAGCACAAACGTGTGACCTTAAAAAATTTAGCTTTGGATAGGCGTTAAATATAATAACGACGTTTTATTTTGACTTTTTTGATTATATCATTAGTTTTCGAGATAGGAACTCTTAAACTCATACAAATCGTGTTATCCGTCTTCAGAATTTGTAGTTCTAGAACATCAGAAGAATTTTCTTTCCCTAATGAAGAAAATAGATCATCTACAATTTTTTTCGTATTAGTTTGAATAATTACAACGAAATAATGAAATTAAAAACTTATTTTTGCCGTAAATTTTTAGTTTCCACTATGCGAGGTGAACCACCACGCCCTTGACTGGTTTTTAATTTCATGAACACCTTTTCACTTAGGGTCATTTCTTTAGGGGAAAGGGTAAGGTGATATAAAATATCTGAAAAAAGAGTACTCGATTTCAACGGTATCTACCGGGTCTTATTATGATTATAAGCCATCTAGGGCAGCACCCGGATACAAAAAAAAATCAAAATCGGTCAGAGAAGTTCAGTGAAGACAAGAATAATCATACATTTAAAGTTAATTATGAAATTATAAAGTCTATATTTAAACTTTTGTAGAAAACTATATATATGCGAAAATATTATTAATACTCGGCATAATATAATGTACCTGAATATATTTTCAAAGTAATATACGAGCACCTCATACCCACTATAGATATGGTATTGAAAATGTCACTGTATACATTATTTAGAAACAATTTGACGGTTACATATTTATGAAGTTAAACTTGTATAGTTTCTTTTGCAAAGTATTGCGTGTACATGATTTTGAAAAATTGACAATGTATACATTTCATTGCTCGTGACTGTACACCTGTATATATTAAAAACATTAGCTATCTGCTAGTAAAAGTCCCGTTAAATGGGTCCAGCCGTTTCAGAGATTAGCCGGAAAAAACAAAAATTTTAAAAACTATTTCTTTTATTTAAGTACCGTATACACTTTCATATGCATTTAGTGAAAAGCTGTTAATTTTGAATTAATTGCTAAAAGCTGTTAATTTTGAATTACAAACAGACACTTGAATTTTATTTATTTGTATAGATTATGTGGTTGTTGAGCACTTTCTTTTACTACAAAACTAAAAATATAGGTATAATGAGCGAGTGATTTAACTTTTTGTTATCAAAGGTTATATGGTTATGTTTGTAGTAATGGCAAAGAATATTAATTATCCTGGATGTATTTGTTGAATATTTGCATGATAGTAGTTATTCATAAAAGTATTGCTGTCGATTGTTTCAATAATTAATTAAAGATATATTGAAAAATATTGAAACTCATTTAAATAGACAAAGATCTTCCTACCATTATTCCAATTTATATTGTATTGTATATGTATTTACCCATGCTCGTCTTACACTCTTACCCTTATTTGACGGGTTACTAGTTTTTAACTTTTTACACACAGCGATTGCCATCTGACTTCCGCAACACAAAGGATGAACCAGTAACTCATTAGATAAAGGCAAATTACCTAATATAGTAACTGTATCTTCTAAATTCATTTCTTTATTTATTCATTATCATTAATAATTACTATCATAGAATAAAACTAATAAATAGTATGAAAAAAGGTATATAAAAAAATAATGGAAAAAAATAGTTAATGTAAATGTATAACTGTACATAATTATATAGCTTCCATAGTTTTATTATAGTATATTCCATAGTAAAATTATAGTTACACGCCCCCTTCATTCCACATGTCCGTCGAAACCCAAAAATATTTTATTGCAGATAGTTCAACTTATATCAAGGGAGTTATACTGAATGACAATTGACATAATCTATACATACATATAATAAAATTGGAGTGTCTGTTTGAAATAACCGTTTTTACTACATGTATATGAATATATATACAGTACATATACCATAATAACATTTTTACAATTTTTGTCTGTCTGTCTGTTTGTTCCGGCTAATCTCTGAAATGGCTGGACTGATATTTAAGAGACTTTTATTGGCAGGTAGCTGATGTAATAGAAGTAAATTTGACTACTTTTATTTTAGAAAAAAAATTAGGCTTCCATGCAATAAAGAAAAAAATGCCACATCACGCAAGCAGAGCCGCGGGCGCAGCTAGTTATATTATAGTTACGAGGCTTCAAATGCAGAGCTGTATTGTGTACTTATATTTTTCACTTATTTACTTTTGCTGCATGCCCATACTTTCTTTTCTGTATTTTTTTTTACTTAAGTACCATTTATATTTTTTATAGCTTAAGTTTAATTTACCTTTTCAAGGTAAATTATGGCTTGGAAATGTAGTTACAGAAACTTAATTTTTATTCAAATTGATGCTTAAATTAGTAATTAGCCATTCAATTCATTGGTTGCAGTGATAACACTTATCTTATAAACTTTTATTCGATTTGCGTAATCTCGAATTATGTCAATATATGAAATAAATAAGTTCTCAATTAATAACTACATGGAAAGACATAGATTAATTTTATGAAACACGTATTTTATGAAGAAAAATAATAATGTACTTAAAATGCTAATTATAGTACTTACTGTATAGCGTAATTACTAAGAAGTAAATCATCCTTTTTGCTTTCTTTTCTGGAACTATATAACCACCAAACTGCTGCACCAAATAAGATGACAAGCATGATTATGTCAAAAGTACTAAACAGTGAACCACCTACAGCGGCGGCGGCCGCGGCTTCTTTTATAATATCCTGTGTATTATCCGACATATTGTAACTGTTGTTATAATATTTTTAGTAACTTTGCTTCACTTGTAAATTGCAAGGTCACGACGACACGTTTAATACGTTTTTATCGCAGATTCTCTTTATCTTATAACTTCCATTGACACAAACTACTAGTTTCACTACCACAGGTATACTGGTGTGTCGTGTACAGTGTACAGCAGTCTACTGAAAGATCAACGAAAAAATGATTGATTGCTATTGGTCCTTGCCTAAGAAGAGTCGTAATGACTTCTACTTTTTCTTTCGTTTCACTCTTTACGCTATCTGTCTCGCTCTTTCGGCTCTTTTATTTTGAGTAAATATTTATTTTATCTCCAATTCTCCATCTTGTTTTTGCTATTTTTTGTACAAATTGTGTCCTACTAGTTTGCGATAAAATTACAAAGTTATTATTCTCATTTATTATTTATAGTTTATATATATCGTCTAATATATATTATTAAACATGCATTGTAAAATAAACAATCATGGCTAGTAGAAAGTGTAAAGAGAAACAAAATGTGTCTGGGCTTGTGACGAAAAGATTTTCAAGAAGTGATTGTAAAGGAAATTTTGATAATTTTCCATTTTCATTGAAGAAAAGCTCGGTAAGTTTGTTGTATACAAATTTCGTTATGACCTAACCTATTTTTAAAACAATTCATATAACTTTGTTACTGAAAGCAATTAACTAGCTCTATTCATATTTCATTATTATTTAATTACAATAAATAGCACATTATTATGTAACGAAAAATTTACTCATTTTATTATAAGAGAAATTTAAATATTTTAAGGTCCTACGTTATATTATACCTAATACAAAAATGTTACTTTTGCATTAAATTTTTGAGCTAGCATTTGAAATTATTCCCTGAATTCAAAGGTTTATTAATAACTTAAATTTAAAATGAAAGAGTAAATAAAATCGCTTGGTATATTTTCTACATATTCATCATAATGTCTGGATAACATAATACAGAAATTTTAAATAGTTTTATTATTCTTACAATCATTGTACTGAACTAATGTATTTTAAGACATAAAATACTTAAGAATTTTAATGATGATAGAAGTTTATTATATTATGGTAGGTGTCAGTTTATATAGCAGATGATTATCTAATAAAAGCAACATCATTTTAGAAAAATGCCACAACCATACAATATAATGTTATAAAATAATTTTGAGTGTGTAGTGTTTATTTATTTATTTATGTAATTGTATCAATACATAAATTAAAACTACAGTAAAATTTGTTTACAACCAATATAACATTGTACAATTTAATACTAACAATATTTACAAATAATTAAAACTACAAATTTTGTCCACAACGAATGGTGGCAAAAATGCTAGCTCACAAGCTTCATTATATTAAGAGTATATACTTTTGTTTCCAGGTGCAGAGAGTGGCTAAAAGTAACAGGAAAAGAACATTTGGCACACTTACCAACTAAGAACTTACACTAAAATAAGTTTATGAGTGGTAAACATTTTAAGGACTGATTTAAAGAAAAGAATGCTATACCATCTCTGTTGCTCAATGCTCCACCCTAACCAGATGAGATGAAATTATAAAACAGTTATATCTATTAAAATATTTTACCAATTCTATTTGAATAAAATTTTGGTTTGATTCGATTAGATTTATTTCTCAACATAACAATATCTCAATATATTACTGATTTTGTTTTAGTGGTAAATTGAAATTAAAATAACGACCTTAATTTCTTATTAAACAATAACCACTACAACAAAATCAGTAATAAATAATCCCAAAAAAAGTTATGAAAAGCTAAGCGCACATCACTATCGATGGAATATTCATCGATATCGATAATTTTTATCGACATAGCACGTCACTAATCACTTTGCTTTATTGTAATGTTGGTAGAATTGATTGTTTTTTTGATAGTTGGTAAGAGAGCGATTCCTTAGGCTGATTATTCACGATGGTCATATTGAATCTATGGGACTTCGGTCTCTTACTTTTTTCTGTGATTCGTTGTATTGCGTCGGTTAAGTGAGCGAGAGAAGCGACTGACTATTCAGGTCTTCAGTAACGAATTAAACGAATACCTACGAGCTACGACGCGGGAGGCCAAAACCGAACGGCACACGAACATAAACGATCACACTTTTGCGTACGTGTACGCGAGGTCGAATGAGCTGATGAGCTCGCTTCAGACGCTTCACATGCGTGAAGTTTACCAAAGCCCACACGTTTTAGTGAAGTTTCTATAAAAAATTATCATCATTGAATTGTAAGCAATAAACTGCAACAGTACTTATACGCTCTGTGTACAAACAACTAAGCTACTTTGAATACTTGTTGCCGTTGCGACATTACTTATTATAATTAATGTACCTAACATTAATTAACTAATTAATTCCCTCAATTCATCGCATACAGTCTTATCTAAAATATTTAACCAAAGACGTACTAACGTTTAATTAACCAATAATATTGATTATAACCTAATTAAATACACATATTTATTAGAAAATGTTGATAAGTTAATAGCTTATAAAAGTCTTTAAATAGATTATCGTTTTCATTAATGTAATATAAATTATAATCCACTGAGAAATTTGATAATATTAATTTAATTTTACAGATTATTCTTTAGCACTGTATTATTTTCTTAAAACTAAACCAAAAGTATTTTTTACTTAATTAAATAAAGTAATATTTTATACAAGTTATGACATCGTAACTATTTTACAAGCGTTTTAAAAATGAAATATTCTGTATTGAAAGGCATCACAATTCACAACCATTAAACTGGTATTGTACAGAATTTTGCTGAGATCTACCTAAGGTAGTACCGGTTCGAGTAATTTAATAAATTTTCGTTGGATATATTTCGCTGTGAAAATGCTTTATAATATATAGATATACATAAAAATATACTTTATAAAATAATTAATGTTATATATACATAAGCGGTAAAGCGTAACGGTGATGAAGCATTTTTTAAGGTCATAATTATATTAAGGTTGATAATTCATATGATAAAGGAGTATGATCATTTGACCACTGAACAATAAAATTTATTAATTCAATACTATAGATTTAACTTATGTAGTATTATAGCTTTCAACATTATTGTTCATACAAGGACCTTGAATTGAACTTGGGACATTCCCTCAAGTTCAATCATTTGTAGTGAAGATCAAAAACATTAGGCAGGTAACTATACAGCTATTCCATTTATTATATTTCTCCCATGATTGGTATGAGTAAATAAAGGTTGTAGATGTATCTCATCAGAGTAAAGAGTCGTAAACCCTTTCGTAGAAAGATATACAATTTTCCGGGTTAGGCAAGATGATGCATATTCAGAGCTTAAGTATATTAAAGCTGGAGTACCGCAAGGAAGTGTACTTGGTCCAGTTCTGTATTTACTCTACACTTGCGATATCCCAGAACTAGAGGAAAACACCACTGCCACATTTGCAGATGACACAGCTATAATGACTACGGGGTCCACTCAAGAAGAAGCGGTGGAAAAAGTCCAAATAGCTGTTAATGCCATTTATGACTGGACAAAAAAGTGGCGAATTAAATTGAATGAGGATAAATCAGTTCACATAGATTTTACAAATAAAAGGGGCATCTATCATCCGGTGTACATAAACAATATCGTGATACCGTACGAAAATACAGCCAAATATCTTGGCATGACACTAGACGCAAAGCTTCGCTGGAAGGCTCATGTCAAGAAAAAACGCGATGAATTGGAGCTTCGGTACAAGAAGATGTACTGGCTACTCGGAAAGTATTCTACGTTATCAGTGCACAACAAACTACTTTTGTATAAACAAGTCCTTATGCCCGTATGGACTTATGGAATTCAGCTTTGGGGCTGCACCAAACAAAGTCATACAAAGATTCCAGAACAAAGTTCTTCGGGTATTGTAAATACACCCTGGTACGTAAGAAATGACGACCTTCATCGGGACCTCAATAAAGACCCGGTCGCAAATATAGTGAAAAAACTGCAGAAGATCACCAAAAAGACTTCATCATCATGTGAACGTCGAGGCTATCCAGCTCCTCGACAACACGGACATAGTGAGAAGACTTAAAAGAACAAAACCTTTTGAGTTAGTGTATTAAAATAGTGTAAATGATAGTTTAGTGAGTGCTACATATATATAAAGACGCAAGAACAAAGTGCCTTCCCCTTAATAAATACTTAGCAATTTATGTTAGATTTAAATTACTTTTAGTCTTTTTAGGCTAGATCGTCATATCAATGAAGTGTCTTTAAATAACTAAAGGGCACGTCATTAAAAGCAAAAAAAAAATATATAGAAATTTCTAGAAATCAAAGTGATAATAATACGATGAAATGACTTATTGCATTGCTTAATGATATAGCATTCGGCTATATCGGTATCGGCAAGTGCTTAGCTTGGAGAGCCAATATTTCCCAAGCACGCATCACGTAGATCCCGATTACCTTGTAAAGATCGACTCGGAAATTGAAAGTACGTTCAAACGAAACTCTTCAGCGTTAGCAGACCAGCCCGCATAGTCTATGTAGGAGGTGAAATCGTTTATCAATGGACTTCGGAAAAAAAAACCCCAGACCCGATCGTATCACCATTATTGGTCTTATGACCGTTACGCGGCTCCCGTTCGAATTTTAAATATCTTAGTCCTTATTTTCAATAGGAATAGGACTAGAAGAGCTAGTTCCATTCCGATCAGTGAAAAGAATCTATAGTTATTGTCATTCACATACTTGGTCATGCTATCGCCCGATCAGTTTGGCTACAGATAAAATATAGTCATCTTTCTAGCTAGAGGTTTCCTTTCCTCCTGTCGTCCCATCAAGGGAGGAGTCCCTTCCGTATCAGCTTCCGCCTTAACCAGGTGTACCAAATCCGCGGCCGATGCCCTAGGCAAATGGTTCAAATTAAATTGAGCATGAGGACGTCTGTTCCTTTTTTTTATTACGATAAATAAAGGATAAGAGTTGGTTATTATAGTATTTTTAATTTCACTGTTATGAAAGTAAACGTGTAATTTAACGACATTAATTATTGTACGTTGTATTATAGGATCTGTTTAACTAAAAATTTAACATTTTGAACTAAGAGTACATAATAAAAACATCGAGGGCAGTTTTAACGTGAGTCATTATATCTAAATAAAAATATTGTAGATTTATTATATAAGCTATTATTGTAGTTACATAATTTATTAGCTCACTACAAGGAATTTTAATCAGTTTTCGTCAAAAAATTAAAGTTAAAATGTTTGTTGCAATATTTTTCCTTTATTTATGGTACGATTGTGCAATATTTTACTTGTAGGTTATTTAATACAGCATATTATTATACGAAGAGTTAAAAAAATACAAACTGATACTGCGGAAACAGCGCTTACGCTCTCAATTTTAATATGCAATGAATTTAATTATTTCAATGTAATAAGGGTCAACCACACAAGGTGAGGGCCAATAGGGGCCGGGCCTCACAATTGCTATGTCGTAAGCCGACATCGGCTGTCGTGGCCATGGAGATTGAATATCATATTCAGAAATTAAACGACAAACTTTTACGTTTGTAACCCTATATCAAAACCAAAGTTATCATAACTACTCTACTTGTTACAAGATTGCGCAACGCAAACGTTTACGCTCATAACTAAATTTTCGTTTTTTTTTTTAAATGGTGGCGTTATCGCTCTACAGATGCGTTGTTTAGCGAGATAATTTTACATTTATTACAATTCCAAGACGACTTTACTGCTAAATGTGATTAAAGACATGCTGGAGTATTCGAGTAGACTTAGACCAGGAAGGCATGTACAAAAGAAGTCCGGTCAGATAATTCATCATCATCATCATCATCTTCAGTTTCATTTGGCCGTTACTTCCGTAATCGAGAAGCCGGCTTATCCATATTTGTAACATAAGCTATAAGAAAATTGGTTTTTATTTCTACGTGAAGATCAATATAACTCGAAATTCTTTGCGATACAATGACAAATACAATCAGACCTGAACACATCCTTGTAAGGTCAATACAAATATCTCTGAGGTGGAATCGATCCTGCGACCTTAGGACAGGTTCGCTACTGCTGCGCCACAAGGTCGTCGTAATCGTGCGAAATTACTGGGCAAAGGAAAGTTAAAAGAAACAAAATCGCGAGATTGCCAATGCGTGAGTGACACTAAAAAACGTTCACAGGTTGCAAAACAATTAGATACTAATATAATAAGAAAATTAGGGTCCGACCAAAACTGGTTTTTCAGCCGAAACCGAAACCAAACTTTCGGCCTCCCTCTCAGTTTCGGCCGAAACCGAAACTTTTAAAAAATGTTTTTATTGAAATTTGAATTTCAAGTTTTTTTTAACATTTATTTGCATGTGTACAGTCGTAGTCAACTAATTACGAATGGAAAATAATTTAGTTAAATATTTTAAAAGTTTAATTTTATGAGATACTGTTTGTTATAAAGTATACTGTTCAATGGTGTGTACTTTTTCGAAGCTAAAAATATTTTATGGTGATTTATTTAAAAAGCAATCTTTTGCATCGAAATTAATATTTGTCCTTAATTAGATGGTCAGCCAGTGATCATTTACTGGCTGACCATCTAATTTGGGGACAGCAAGTTAGTGTTTTATTTTCGTGCAATATTTTCAAACCTATAAAAGTACTGAAACTGTGTACCTAGAAAGAAATGTTGATCGCAGACTGGTAATAGCTTTATAAAAAGTTACCTTTGTGGGCTCTGTAATTATTAAAAGAGAAAAATTTGGACTAGAACTTAGTGGCGAAGTTACATGCGTGCTTCAACAAGAAAACGATCCCAAATGTACTTCACTGTTTATTAAATGATTTCTAGCCGGTGAACTACTATCAGTTTTAGATTGGCCTGCCAATAGCCTAGCAATGAATTCTTTGGAACATTTGTGGTACATCAAACTGGAAATTTAAACCATCTCTATAGTAGTTCCAAAAACGCCTGGAAGAACTTCACTAACGAAACGTGTCGTTATTTGATCGAGTGGATGCCGCGCCGATGTCGATATGGCTATAGCTAATAATCGCAATCATTCATCATTCGCATTAATGTTAATTTTTAATAGAAAAATGAATTTAATAATAAATGTACATTTTTCTCTTCCATTACATTCTGCGTTCATTATTTGTAATGTTTTCTAAGTGTCCCTAATTACTTGTCCAGAGTTATATTAGCAAGAAGGAGAAGTAAAGTTGAATTTTAATTTTTGTTATTTTTAATTACAATCCATTCCTTCCAATAATTAATAATTTTATTAAGAAAACATTGATCAAGATCAGATCAACAATAAAAAACGTAATAAAGACTTTATGTAAACTGAAATTACTTAAAATATAAATAAATGTTACTTTTATTATACCAATGTCCCTAATTAGTTGACCACCACTGTATATAATATAGACAGTTAAATGGAGTTAAATAAAATAAAAACTAAAAACCATTAAAGTCATAACGATTTTTACGTCATGAATATACAAGACTTATAGTCTGTTAAATGTAACTTGAACCCTGCGCAGTAACACGTTTTTGGGTCTCAACCGTATGCGGTATGAGGGGGCCGGGTTTAGTACACTCGCTCACGGTTGTTTTAGTTCTTTAATAATAAATTATTAAAAATAAATTAAAATATAAATTAGTTTTGTCAAGTGTGTTAACATTTATTTCAAGATAATGCCTCGACAACAATCAACTTTAAGGAGACAGTAGAGAAGGATGGTATTTGACGTTTATAGTTATTTTTTAAAAGAAAATAATATAACTAATTCTCTGAATAATACTGCGGAATATACGAAGAAGTCTGTCTCACTATTAATAATGTACATTATTATTTTTTTTAATATACATACCTTTTTTCTATACTATTTATTTGTTTTATTCGATTTAAGTAATTAATAATGATAATAAATAAATAATTAATTGAATTTAGAAGAAATAATAACTATATTATATACTTCATTCCGTTTTCCTACTTTATAAAGAATCGATTTAAATAAGACGAAACCAATATTTTTGTCTAACATTTTTGTCCATTATTGTACCTGCGCAGAAGCGGCCATTTTGGTTCAAGTTACATTTAAGGAACTATACTATTAGGAACTAGTAATACGTTGTGTCCACAATATTTTAAGGATCAATCTAGCTTCACTTAGGCGGACATAACAGACTGTATATTTGACGATTCAAAAGCGCTTAAAAGCCTATTTGAATAAAGAATATTTTGAGTTTGAGTTCTAGTACTTATTTTTGGAGATTTTTTGGCCGCATCAGCGAGCGATCACGAGTTGGCTGCGAAGTTTACCGAACAACGCACGAAAACTCACGAACATTCAGAGTTTCGGCTAGGCCGAAACCGAAACTAAAGCCGAAACTAGATTTTTTGGCCGAAACCGAAATTTCGGTCGGTCACTAAAGAAAATTCAATATTTTTGTCATCCGTCTTATACTCTAGAGTCTAGTCTGAGTGGTTTAAATCGTTTTAGAAGTCATATTATTTTCTACAAATATTAAAGCTTGATTATAGGGTTTGGTATATGGGAACATTAAAAAAGTATAGATTTTTTGTTTTATATTCTTACAAAATATTGTACATATGCTTATATGATTCCAATCTTGTTGGCGACATCTAACGCGTCGTAGTCTCTTGCAAGTCGTACGTACGCCTTTTTCTTGCCATCGGGTCTACAACAAACAATTAGCGTTAGAACATTTTCTATGATAAAGATCTTTTTAAAAGTAAATTAATTGATCAGAAATGTGTCAAATTTATTTCATCCTCATTCAAAGAGATTCCCACATAACATATCATCATTTAAAATATGTAAATTGTTTAAAAAGATTTATGACCACGTTTTCACTTTCTTTTTTATTATTTAATACTTAATTAAGTATTCTAAGGAAAATTAAGACTTTCTTATAATTGACATTAAAATTTTTGAATTTCTATCAAAACAACATTTTAGTAAATATTTTTCTATTATCTTTTTCAACCATTATATAAAGCATAATTTTTATTTTTATGGCCAACAGTATCAAGCTCCAGTTGGAACTATTCAAGTACTTTGCATACTTAAATAACATATAGATTAAAATCGTATGTTCATATTGTAACTACATATGTCTCACCTTATAAGAGTGTTCACTTTTGCAACATTAATGTCATACAATTTCTTAACTGCAGCCTTAATGTGGTGCTTGTTGGAACTAGTGTGAACAATGAATACTAATGTATTATTGTCCTCAATCTTTTTCATGGCTGCTTCGGATGTCAAGGGATATTTGATGATGTTGTAAGCATCCATACTGAAATAAAAATAAAGTTTACACCTTTTTTAATGTAATAATTATTTTTTGCACATGTAGCAGTCTCCATCATTAATCATACAGTATTTATTCTTCTGAAAAATTAAATTGTCGATATTAAATAAGTAAACCATATAAAATTAAAGTTTCCTATTTTGATCTCTATTTACTAATGATGTGGGATATACACAAACAAACATATCACAACAAATGAAAATTGAGAATTTTAGACTCGCCGGTAAGCCTCATCTTGAACGACTCAACTGAACCATTTGAGCCACAGGGGTAATTTTGAGTGGCTCACTGTTGAGAGGTCCAACTTAATCACTATAATAATAAGCCGCAGATTGTAATTATCATAAAAATCCACAAACTAATAAAATGCCCTTGTGAGGAAAGTAACGAAAGTAAGCCATATATATGGCCCTGCGGGCAAACAGGAGGGTGTAGTTTTCAAATTCAATGGAAACTTGTACTTTTTTCAAGGTTTTTCCCATGATGCTAGAGTTGTTCTTAACGAAGCAGCAATAAGTGCTAATATGTATTTTATGTGCAAAGTCAATGAAAATTATTGATTATGTGATCTTGGGTTTGTATGGTGTTTAAAATGTTAATTGATTCATTTAATTAATACTATGCTAAAGTTATTAAATGTTAATTATATACTCAAAAGTATATATACAATAATATATTAAAAGTGTCGAGACGTGACAACCCATCACCCACTGTTGGGATAATCTGTCACAGCAGAAATTATTCCACCAGTGCAGTCATACTGGTGGTAGGTTTTTTGTTGCAAGAAGCCGGCTAGGTAGGTATCACCACAATGTCAAATATTCTACTGCAAAGCAGTACTGTGTCATAACTATGTTCTGGTTAGAACTTAGTATTATAAAAAAAATACTAACCGATTCCTCTTAGGTAGAGATTTCCTTGGGTACTTAGGATTCCTTGGAGGCTCAAAGGTTTTGGGCCTACGGAAATGCACAGATGTGCGAATTTTCCGTACACGTTTTCCATGTTCACCTTTTACAACCTGTAAATATAAAGATATACAAATATGGAATGGAAGTAAGCAAATACACTATGATTCTATAATCATATTGGTAGGCCTATTCTTTTATTTATTTTGAATTAATAGCATACGCTTCCGTACACAAATATCAAGAGACAAGAATATAACATACTGGTTTACTAGTAATAAACATAAAATATGTATAAGCACTGAAGTTTTGAAGGATCTTATAATATGTATGTTAGTTTTTAAATTTGAATAAATTGGTACATATTTTTTTTGCTAATGGCATAGTTAACCGGTTGTAACTTTTTCTAAATTTTAAAACAAATACATATAAGCAAGATAACCAAAAGTGTACAGAGGAAAAAACATGGAAGTTAATAAGTAATAGTCCCATCAAATATATGGGCGCAACAACCAATTGCTTACTATAATGTCCTAAAAACTTTTATTGCTAAAATAATTTGCTTTGTATATTTTTCCACTTCATTTGAAAGACAGCAAGACTTAATTACCCTACTTTTATTTTTAAAGGCTATATGAAAATTTCTCTCTCTAATATATATTATTAAGCAACTGAACCAATTTAAATGAAATTTGGTACACAGATAGCAAAAAAAAAAAACTTTAGAGGTAGGAGCTTGAAACTTCCACCATATAATTTTTGAACTCCTAGGAATCCACCATAGATTTTTTGCCATGTGGACCAGTTTCGTTACTTAATAAAAAAAGGTTTATAGAAATGAACTCAGGTTTCTTCTGATACATTATAATACTGAATCTGCCATTAATTAGGAAAGTAGATATAACCATTGTTTTATAGCCTCTTGTATCGTGTTTCCTTGGTATTGACCTCAAATTATTTTAAATCAAGCAAATTTAAATTTAGTTGTGGCATTGTGTAATTTATTATAGATCAACATTTAAAAATAAATATTTTGTAATGATAAATAATAAATTAAATATTTAAAATTTGAATATTTATTTCTATGTAAATGAGTTTCCCCTGATTATTCCAAAATTAAAAAGTTATGATTTTATAAATGCATAGTAGCACTAATTAATAAATAAATGTAATATTACACTGACCTTTCTCTGAGTTTTAAGTGCCTTCACAACTGGTTTAACAACCTTTTTCTGTCCCTTAATACCAGTCTTTTTCGGCTTAGGTGCTATTTTCAATTTTGCAGCTGCTGGTTTTGGCTTTGCTGGTTTAGAAGCAGCGGCTGCTTTCTTAACCGAAGGCTTAGCACTGGACTTAGTTTTTAATGCTGCAGCTTTAGCGGAGCCTGGTTTAGCAGTTGGTGCAGCTGCTGGCTTCTTCTCAGCAGGCTTGGCCGCTGGGGCTGAAGCAGCTTTCGCAGGTGCTGGCTTCGCTGCTGGAGCTGCTTTGGGTGCAGCAGTTTTAGGGGCAGGCGCAGGTGTCTTAGCAGAAGCTGGTTTTGCTGCCGTACTAGTAGATGCAGCTTTAGGTGCTGCTGCGGGGGTTTTAGCAGAGGCGGGTTTCTTTTCAGCGGGCTTAGCCGCAGACGACCCTAAAAATATTTATAGTAATAAATAACAAAAACACGATTTAGCCAATTATATGTGTCAATGACCTAACCTAAAATAATATTTACTCCTGAACGAAGTGTTTATTGCGTAAAATTCGATACAGAAACTGATACAAACGATACAATTTAACAACAATTTAATATAATATGTGTAACAAAAATATTCAATCACACGAATTTACTCTTTTGACATTGTCATGTACCGCGTGGCTCGCCAAAATGTCCAAGAAATATTTATGTTCTACATCAAATGAAATAACTTTATTACTTAGTTTATAATACTGTTTTAAGACTGCTTAATAGTAAATAACGAAAAATATAAGGTCAAACCAAGGCTTATTTTATTAAAAAGGTAAAACATACCGGATTTCTCGGGCTGCTTCTTAGGAGGCATCGTGACCAAAAAGATGGAGTCTTGACAGATATTGCCAGACGTAATATTATTAAATTCAAAATTATATATTTTATCTTTATTAAATACAAGCTACACATGTGCCTCAATAGCCACAGATAAATCTCAATTAACCAGAAAAGGATGTATGGAAATACATTAGACCAAATTTTAGTAATGTTTTCGAAATAATTATTCCGTTATTTTAAGAATCGTATTCAAAATAATATGTTCTTCTAGAAATTGTTTAAGTGAAGTACCAGTTAAAGAAAATGTAGGGTTAAACCTGCAGTAACTGGCCACTTAAGCACATCGGCTACTTTAAATTGTTGCAGTTCTAATTTCCATCATTTAAATTATACTTGTATGCTATCGCTGAATAAAAGAAACAGTCATAATTGAAAAGAGAATGATAAAAAACTAAAAGCACAGTTGTTATAGTTTTATAGTATATTTAGTCAAAACTATCCAATTCGGCACGATGATCTTTTAATAACAAGGCACAGTTTAACTTAGTTAAAACAAAAAAAAAATGAAAACAAATTAATAAAAAAAAATCAATGTGAATATGGATTTTATAATTACCTGCAATCTTAATGAAAATATCTTCACATTAATTATTTTATATAACAATATTACTTTTAGTAGGTAACTAGCCACAAAACTGGCCCCCTATACTAGTTACTTAAATTTTTTCTGTTTTTTTTTAAACATTGTCCATGCTTTTAAATTGTTTTACATTTTATTATTAGTTAATTTTTTATTTTTATTGTTTTGTTTTTTGCGTGTCTAAAATAAAGTTTTCTTTCTTTCTTTTCTTTCTTTAAAGAACCCCAAAAAGCTTAGTATCATAATCCAGATAAACTAATCGTCTAAACGTAGCATTTTTAAAAAAAAAAAGCAAAAGGTAATTTTGTCATTAAACTACACACATAGAGAAGTAACTAAAAATGTATAATATTTATTTTCAGTTACCAGCCACCCTATTAAAGATGTTCAATAGAATAAAATAAACAATATTGTAATACCAATATTTAATTAATATTGTTCAATTGTAATCATTCACTGCAAAGCGAGAACGTTAGGAATACTTTCAATTAATATTTTAAACAATCATTAACCCTTATCATTTTGTTAGTATAATCAAATGAATACATAGTTTTTCGCGACTGTCGTTAAAGATACGATAATTTTTGCTGCATATGTTAATTATAGAGAAGCAGTTGTGAATTAAAATGAAGACCTATAGTACAAATAATATTATAAAACGTAACCAGACACATTCTGACTATCCGAAATTTTCATTTTTTAGAGTTTTAGGGAGATCTGCCCAGTTATTGAAGGTGGCCAGTTATACCTCGATTTACCCTAATTCTATTCAATTCTGAATACTTTTTGCCAAAACTTTCATGGCATGGTGGTGTATTATGTATGCAATTATAGATAGATAGCAGGAACAACAACAAGATGGATGCGAAGAGTTCGAGAAGAAAGAAAAATTCGAGAGGGCTAACTCATTATCGCAAAATTGACGATAAGATTAAGTAGTTTATTTTTAAATCACTGACAAATGGTTATTGAAAAAAAACTAATTTTATATTGCAAGCTCTGTTATTATTTTAAGTTGATATTGGATTTATGAAGTATATCAATAATTATAACGATAAAATTCGTTTGCAATGCAAGGGCGGGCACATATGTGGCGGATTATCAAATTGTAAGCCTCCATAAGTAAATACAACATTTTATAATTATCATATTTCTGACGAGCGTAGTAGATCACCGGTAGCAAACCGCTTATCCACATTGGTCACGGATTCTAATTTCCGCTCGGAGAGTCTGAGCAGATGTTTGTATTGGCAATACCAGTGTTCAGTGTTATTTTCAGATACCCTCCCTGACACAAGATATAACGTAATAATGAGGGTTGTTTGTTACTGAACTTCTTTTTTCTAAAAACAAATAATGTAATAACATGCTATAATTGAAATAAACTACATTTATTTCATCAAACAAAATTATACCTAATAAATTAACTATTAAATAGATGTCAAAATTAGATTATATTTATTTCAATCCAATTAGTACAAACTATAAACAAAAATCTTTAAATACCCTATACATCTAGGATATTATTTCAGTAGAAGATTTATTTAAAAAAAACTTGTAAAAAGAAAAAATAACAAATACAATATCAATAGCTGTAATACATTGAAAAAAATTTTTTAGTCTTTTTTAATTGTTTGCAATAGGGTTTATACAAGTTGGATAGAAATACAAAGATTACAATTATGCATACAATTTTATCTATACAAATCCAAATTACTTTTACCTTTTTAAACATGAGCTTATTATGAAGTCCTTAAAAATACCATTAAAATGATAAATACTACTTCAAATAATTATAACATTTTACTTTATATACTACTTTAATATTTTTATTAATTTTAATTTAATAAACTCATATTAAAATTTTATATCTTCACTTTGTGCTCGACTAGAACATGTTGTTGCTCGGTGGAATGATCCTAGATTAAACAATGGTGTATTGTAATTTCGTTCTGTACTAGGCCCTTGCCCCTGTTCAGACCCTTGTATATTCCCATTTGGAACGGGTCTTTTGCCAATTATTAAAGGAAAACATTCATCTGGGATACAGGAAAGTGCATTTTGTATTCTATTTAAACGATTTGAACATTCCTCAAAGTGATCAATTAAATACTTTAATTCAGGAACAGATGCTAGATTGTGATGAGTTTTTAAATTTCTATCTATGGCTTTTAAGCCGTCTGTTGAGGTATATGTGACTTTTTCACCATTGTAAAAAAACATTTCAATATCTGTGCTATTTTCCATTAGCTGACATTTTGCTAATGTTGTATAAAGAGTTATCTTAGGTGTTTTAGCTTTGACAAGATCCACAAATCGTGCTGCATATAGATATTTTTTCCAGTGCTTTTGTGGCAAATTATGATAAGAGAACACTTCATCAGGATTGGGACAATGTTCAGTATTTAAAATCTTTTCCCTTTCTTTATCAACAGGATATATAATAATCTTCATACCATCCTTAGAAATTTTACAAACTTCTACAACTTTTTCTTCCCTATCTTTGCCTTTCCTCTTAATAAATTCTACAATTACACCAGAATGTTCAATTTTTAAAATAGCATTCCGTGTCCGATGTGAAATTGTAGGTAATCTTTCTGCACAAAGAGGTGGAACACTTAAAGCATTGGAATTTAGCACACATGGCTTTGTCAAGTTTTCTTTGTTATCATCACCTAAATTGTATGATTCCACCTGCTTGGACTTCATGTCTAATTTTTTCATGTTTTCTGAAAGACTAAAAGTAGTGCATGGACTGTCATATTTTGTAAGCACTTTTGGTGCATATACATTGTGTTGATTTTCATGCAATAATTTTAATGGTTCACTACTATTTGATACACAGTTATTTTGCTGCTTTAATTCAAAGAAATTAAATGAATGTTGCTCAAGGCAGTTATTTACAATTAAGTTTTCTTTATTAAAATTGTGATGGTCACTAAATAAATCAAGGCCACCAGAATTACTTTTGGCATCCATTCTTTGCTTTTGGCTGTGTTGTGTACTGTGGAGGGTTGTCAGAAATCCAGAATCTCTTGAATAATCTTGCTTTGGGTGATTTGTTATATCTAAGCTTTTATTTAAAAAAGGGTGTTCCATTATGCCTTTTAATGTAATTCTTCTGGAAGGATCCTTACACAAAAGTTTTTGCAATAAGTCTTGTGCTTGAATAGACACCTCTACTGGTATTTTATAATCTGCATTAATAACTTTATTCAGAGTTGTTTTTACATGCTGTGTATGAAATGGTGGGCTACCTACTAGCAATGTGTACAGCATACAGCCTAATCCCCAGACGTCTGCTGGTAACCCATGGGTTTCTCTAGAAGCTACTTCTGGTGATATATAATTAGGTGTCCCACACATTGTTACATGTTTCTCATCAGGACCATTCAATTGCGTTGCTAAACCAAAATCTGCTATTTTTACACAAAGATCTTTTGTAAGTAACAAGTTATTTAAAGAAAGATCTCTATGTATTATATTGTGAGTATGTAGGTATAATACTCCACTCACAACTTGTCTAAAAATATCTGCAGCTGCTTTTTCACTAAGACCTCGTGTACCTAGCTTAAAATGCTTAGCTAACTCACCATTGTGTGCTAATTCTAGTACTAAGTAAACATAATGTGCATCTTCAAAAAAAGTAAATAGCTCTAATATAGCTGGATGTTTTAAGCGTGAATGTATAGTGACCTCTTGTCTTACTCTTCCTATCATTCCTGCACTTGCCATTAAAGCTTTGTCTATCATCTTGATGGCAACAAATAAACCTGTCTTCCGACATCTTGCTCGGTAAACATGTGCAAATCCACCTTTCCCTAGGTGTTCAAGAATTTCATACTCTTCAATCCTTTCACCAAACATTTTAAAAAATTATGATATTTGTTTATAATAAATGAAAAATTTCTTAAATATTCTCAGTAGATCTTTGAATATTTTTTCCATCATTATTTACAATACTGAAAGAAAAATTTAAATACAATAAATAAAAGTAGAAATTACAAAAGATAACAAATGAATTTCTATTAAATTTTTACCTTATTTACAACCCACTTAGCATCCTCAGTACTCTTTTTAATTATTTCTCTAATTCTTTCTGGGTCTGTTTCAGATTTGTGTTGCTTGTAACTCTATAACATAATACCAAAAATTAGAGGGGAACAAACAGTTATTTTACAAGTGTTTCTTTTTTTAAGTAAATAAAGTAAACAAATCCACTATAATAATTACCTGTTTCACAGCAAATTTGTAATGTTTACAAGCATCCGGTGGTAATCTCTCACATTGACGTAATAAGTACTTGTATAACTGTCGAGATGTCATAACAATTTTAGCATCTATGGACAATTGTTTCATTAAATTATAAAACATTGCATTAATTAAAAATAGAATTGCTCTCTCTGTGGTATTTCATTAATTATTATTTATTACATAACGTAATACCGCAAGTCGCAACATTTGTTGTTAAAATTTTGACAGTTGATACTAACAGTGACAGTTTAAGTTGTATTTGAGTGTTGCTAGGTAACACTTGATAGGCGCCGATCTTTATAATAACTGAATTATGAATTTTTAACGTAATATAAAATGCTTCATACAGAAACGATGCAGAATAATAAAGCTGACAAGTGATGATGATCCTGCCCGGTGACGCTGTCAAGGCCAGTAGGGCCAACAGCAATACACATTCCGAAAAAAAAAAAAAAGTGATGATGAAAATGGTTTGTATGTGATGTGTTTCATTACATCATTGTCTTCAATTTCCCTTCCCCTTCTTCTTCTTATCTTCACTTATACACCGTTTTAATTTTTTACTTATAGCCACTCATTTAGTAGCGCTAGTTTATCAGTACACTTTTACCAAATTCAATTGTAGTTGTGAATTTATAAAATAATAAGTTGGTTATTATAAAGACCAGTGGTGATATGACATATATTATTATTCATCTGTGTGACTCTATCAAAAATACAGGTGTGCTATTTTGTGAAATAAAACTAGCCAAAGCCTGTCAGTCTCTAGTAATGCCGAGAAACTTAATTTTATAGAAACATATAAAAAGTAGCAATGAAAAAATTAAAAATTAAAACTTAAAAGAGTAAACTTTACTAACTTTTTTTGATAATAAAGTAAAATCAAATTGTTTATCAGTCAGCTTCATTATATATATTTTTAAGTTGCTTTGAATTAAAAAAAATTGCCTTACCTAATTTAATAGTTATTTATCTTTTTGTAGATTTGTACAATTTTTACACTTGAATTTTTTTACAATTGAATTTTGTATCTATTTAGTTAACACTGATCCTTCGAGTTTCATAGCTTTATTTGCTATCTGTATTTGATAAAATAATTGTCTTGTCTATGTCTATCGTATTGCATTTCATTGCAAATGCAAGTGAATATTTTCGTTGTTCGTAGATATATAATAAAAATTTCAAAATAATACTTTTCTTTAGCTTAAACAAAATTTTAATGTCATGAGTTTAACATCGGTTTACAGTGACTTATGTTGGTTTATACCTCATATTTAGTGATTCATCTACAGATTAGTATTATGATAAGTCGATATTAAATTCACTTTATGTGTGTGATTGTGTATTACTCCGATAATGATTGGTTAGGACTAATGTGGTATGGCACTTGTAACTATTCGACGTACTCCGAGTGTGCAAACACCAACGAAATCGGTGAGTAACAATAACGGATGTCAAAAGTTAGGTCAATAATTTAGCTCACAAACTAGCAACAGGAGACAATAATAAGATAATAGCATAGTCAATAACCAGAAGTTATCTAAAACTTTTGATATTCAATAATTGCCGTCGATTTGATGTAAATTTACACAAACAACCTGGTCATTGGTTATCACTTTGAACATAATGTAACTTTTAAGGCAAAAGTTTATTTAAACACTGTCCTGAAAAAATCAAAGTCGCTGTTTTTAAATTAAAATTATTTCTTGGAACATTGTTTTGTTTATATCTAAACAAAAATGAATCGCACAATTATGTTCAAGATTGTAAGAGATTACTTTTTGTAATGATGCTCCGTCACCTTAAAATCTCTTAAAGTAATTTGTCCCTAGAGCCATGCAAAAATCATTGAATTAATAAAGACAGTTTTTTTTCCTTGGGTTCAGGAAGGTTAAACATAGAACTTATAAAGGTGTAGATGAAGACTTAGATTCATTAAATATTGTCACAAATCAGAAGTTTTTAAGTAAAGGTCCTATGAATCATATATGAAGAATTCAATTGTTTAAAAAATTAGATTTCAATAAGTTTCGCTTAGCTTTTATCATTTTAATGAATCAACACTCCATCCATAATATCCTCAACCATATGGAGTTTCTTAGAGTAAGAAAATGTATTGAATGAAAAATGTATAGGTATATGGATAAAACAGTAGCATAAACACATTTAATATTGTATTAAAAAACAATTAGAATAAAAAAATTGCTTGATTTTTGATCAATGTAATGTGATGTTCTATTCACATCTGCAGGATGAAGAAGAAAAATCAACTGATGTTAGTGAAGAGGATGTCGGAAATCGTGCCAGCAAGAGGTACGTAAAATAATACACATTTTTAAGGTAAAATAATACATATTATAAGGCCAATATTAAAATTGAGATTAACAAGGTGATGCTAACACAACTCCTATGTGCCCAATCATTATATGTTCATATATTAAAGCTCTAAAATGTAGACAAAGAAAATACCTAAATGTAGCAATAGCTTAAAAATGTATGTATTTTATGTGGTCATAGAAAAAATATAAAAAAATAGTATTTCATTAAAATGTTTTATCAAACTGCAATATTTTGAGAAAAAAACTGGCATGATATAGGTATTCTATTACACATATGATAAATGACTAGTTGTACATATTTATTTAGCAAAAACAACAAAGAATTCCTTATTCCAACTGCATCAGTGGCAATAAGCGGATCCGTTGGTTCGGTAGAGACAGTGTCCGCGCCAATAAAAAAAGCAGGTGGCATATCGCACCTAGATCAATGGCATCGCTACTTGGGATCCCAATTTAGACTCGCTGAAAGCTGACTATAATAGAGCTTCCAAGTCCTGCAAGAGGGCTTATGTAAGAGCGGATGGTCAACGTATTGTCCAAATTGGCCAGAATCTAGTCGCGCACCCCACGGGTTCGCGTTGCTTCTGGAGTCTGGCCAAGTCTGTACAACGCAATTTCTGCCAGTCTTCGCTGCCTCCGCTTAGGTGTCCGGACCGTTCCTTAGCTCACAGGTCGCAAGAGAAAGCGGATCTTTTGGCAAGTCTCTTTGAAGCTAACTCCCAAGTCGATGATTGTGGCACGCTGCCTCCTATTCTCTCTCACTGTGGCTCCACAATGCCTGATATTAAAATCAGGCAGCGTGATGAGCTAGTGGACCTGATGGCATACCGGCTTTATTATTGAAGCGGGCGCGGCAGAGTTGTCTCCCGTGTTGACGCGCCTATATCAACTTTCCCTCTCATGGGGACGTGTTCCGGGAGCTTGGAGAGAGGCTAATGTGCAGCCGATACCAAAAAAGGTGATCGTTCCGACCCGGCTAATTACCGTCCGATAGCTATTTCCTCAATTATGTGCAAAGTTATTGAACGGATCATAAATAACCAGCTGATCCATTACCTAGAGGATCACTGCCTTATTAATGACCGACAGTATGGGTTTCGACCAAAGCGGTCCACAGGCGATCTTCTAGCGTACGTGACGCATCTTTTGGGGTGAGGCTATCGACGGGTACGGTGAATCGTTGGCCATCAGCCTAGATATCACCAAAGCTTTTGACACGGTTTGGCACAAAGGTCTTCTCTCCAAGCTCCCTGCATACGGTCTGCCAGCTCAGCTCTGCGCATGGGTGGCTAGTTTTCTGCACAAGCGTAGTCTGCGAGTTGTTCTGGAAAGATGCGCTTCTCAAACATATGCAGTAAACGCTGGTGTACCCCAGGGCCCTGTGTTGTCCCCTACACTGTTTTTTCTGCATATTAATGATATGCTTCGTCTTGGAAACATACATTGCTATGCGGACGACAGTACTGTTCACCTGGGATATCACGGGCATGCAGCCGCTGGGCGAACAGACATCCGAGAGAGACGCGAGAATCTTGTCATTGGAATCAATCGGACGTTGGACTTCATCGCTAAATGGGGTGCTGATAATCTGATTGATTTCAATGCCAAAAAGGCTCTCAACAAAAAACTCAAGCTTGCGTTTTCACCACCAAAAAGTCTCCATTTTCCCGTCATCCTTCCCTCTCTGGCACTACGTTGTCGATGCACAGCAGTATCGCTATGCTTGGAATGGAGCTACGCTGCGATCTGAACCCCAGGGATCACATCGAGGCCGTTATTAAAACGGCCTCACGTAAACTCAGATTCCTGAACAAGGTGCGGCGTTATTTCACGCCACAGCAACTGTGCCTGTTGTGCAAAACTCAGGAACGGTCTTGCGTTGAGTATTGCTCGCACCTTTGGGATGGCTCCGCTAAGTACTTGCTCGAAGCCCTGGATAGGTTGCAGCGACGAGCGATTCGCATCATTGGCGATGAAGAGGTCTCCAACACCCTCGAATCTCTTCAACTACGTCATGAGATTGCCGCCCTAAGCTCCTTCTACCGAATGTATCACGGCGAGTGTTCAGAGGAATTATTCTCCCTCATACCTCCCTCCCCTTTCCATACAAGTACTACGCGTGCCGGTCTCCGATGTTACCGTCTAACTGTGGCATTAATGTAGGCAGGGCAAAGGTGGCTTTAACGCGGTTGCATTCCGCAACTCTGATAGCCGCCTTTGCGTTTGGACTTTATTTCCACTTACCATCAGGGAAGTAGAGTCATCTGCCTTCCTTTCCAAATAACAAAAAAATAAAAAGAAACCAAAAGACAACAAAAACAAAGTTGACAACAAAAACAAAGTTGACATAATTAGACATTTTTTTGCTTTTTTCGAAATGATTACAGATTTTATGCCACATTTCGCTGGTTATTTTGTTGGAGCCCTCATTGATATGTGAGTCATATTTTTCTCGATATTCTTTATATCAATATAATGTTTTTCAAATCCCTAAATATTTTCAAAGGCATTTAATTTTCAGTGAGACGTATGACATAAAATAATATTGAAGTGTATATTTAGTAAATTGTTTGTCTAGAAATCCTAATAAATGTGCCAATATGACTGATTAAAAAAAAAAATAAGGAAGAAAAACTGAAAAAGAATCATATCTTTTAATTATAACCATAATAATAAGTGTATAAAGTAAATTAAAGAAACCTTGTCAATTATTGACTGTAATCAAATCTAACTTAAGTAGTTTGATTTCTTATTTAATTTTTTTGGGATTTTTAGAAGCCAAATATTAGTGAACTTTGGCTTTTTTTTTTTTAAATAAGACTACCTATCAATATTGAACCCGGAGTTTTACTCTAATGCTTAATAGTATAAAAAACTGTCTATTTCTATAGTAAAATTGAAATGAGACATAAACACTAGGCTGTATAGGCCTCAGACTTGTTTTTTCGACTATTATCAAATTGATAACAGCCGGGTCCGACTTTTTACGGCTCCGATGGAGATGCTCAGTTGAAATACTGACGACTCATGCCGTCTATCATAACACTATGCGGTCACCTATTAATTGACTGACCGCGTCAAAAGTTGCTTAAAGATCGTTTATCGATCCGTGAGCACTCCTGACTATGAGCGACTCAATGAGGCTTTGAACGTAATCTATACTACAAGGGATACGCTTCGATGTTGCCAAGCTTTTATGTGAGTTAATTATTTTTTCTTGCGAGGAATGGAGATAACAATATCTCGTTTGACATATGGTTGAAAGACCGTCAACTTGGCATGAATCCGTCTGTTTTTTCTCTCTCTCCATATAGCTGATGGGTGGATGGTTTTAGACACCTTGTACACATCCTATGCTTCAACATGCTTCCGCATGCTTTCAGTTGCCGGCTGTGAGCATTTTGTTTAAAACAGAAAATGCTGAAATGAGAATCGTTCAAATCAGAATAATAAAACAGGTGCGACACTTAAAAAATATTAAACTTCTTATGACCGTCTTGGATACCAATGACTTTACATTTGTTTACTACGTTACATTATGAAGTTGCTTATGTTTCCTGAATGAAATATAATTTAAGTCATCATTCATTTTTCTTGACTTCTTTCTACGTGTATTCATCAATTCTTGAGAATACTAATTCTGCTAGCTCTACGAATTACCGATTTGCAATAATAAATTCCTGGATAGCTCATATTTTGATATATCATTTTTCAAGATAGACACATAGACACGTTACATTAAAAAATTTACGTTCAACATCAAATTATTTTGTACGTAATGATGACGTTAGATGTTTATTAGTATGAATTTCATGTGATTTCAGTAATAGTCAAAACGCAATAAGAGAGTTCGTGTGTAGAGCAAAAGCAAAGCGTTCTCTAGAGCGCCTCGTGTTCCTGTTCTGTGTCGAGTTTCTATATTTACGCGGTAGTTCGCGCTCGGTTCAGAAGGAAGCCGTGACGTTACTCGACGGGCTGGCTCAGCGGACTATGGCTTACTGCCTGTGCCTAGTGCGTGCCGTATTGTAACTCGGGACACGCCGGATGATGCACCGTGGTGCGCTCGGCGGCCCGTGTGCCGTTTCACAAACCGCATCCGTCGAGAAAATTGCGATCACAGACCCGTAGTTTTTGTGTTAGTGCCATATTCAGTGAAACCTATTTAACATTTTGTGCCATTTATTCTTTTTTGTTGCTGACATGGTCGCATATAGGTAATATTTAGTTAGTATTTATTTTTCGTTTACGTTTATAAATTTAGAGGTTTTGTCAACATCTACCTATAGTATTTATTTCTTGTTAATAATAATAATAATAAAACAACATTAGTGTTGACAAAGCTGACAAGGTTTACAATACAGTGTTTTAAAATGTAAGCAATTTGCAATTAACTGTTAATGTATGACTAATATTACGAGATTCCTACTTCAAGATAATGCCCTTCCAAGAAGTCGTCTTTTACCCTTACGTTTTGTTCCTTATCTTAACTACCTTAATTAAGTCAAATAGAAAAATGTTAAGTCATGTAAAAGTGTTTAGTTTTTGTAAATATTTATTATTATCCATTTAATTTTGACAATAAAATAAGGATAAGATTTCATAAGAATCCTGCCGTAGAATAATATTTATTAAGACATGACTCTCAAAAGCATGTTAAAAAAGTGGTTTCAATTGTATCAATTGATTGAAAATTGATATTAATCACGTCTATTGGTGTTTAGTTGTTTGTTATTACCAGATGACACTATAAAATATCTTTGAATTGAACAAATAGTAAAAATGAATTAAAATTATATACCTTTAAATTGTTTTTATATTCAGTAAATAGTAAACTTATGTTTTCGTAATTTTAATAAATCTTATAACGGATAAACTATCGCTATTATAATGACCAAAGTATCGGTACTATGTTCATATTTCCATCTTAACATTATGATTAATGTGAAAATAAATGTATGCTTGTTTTTTTGTTATACTTTTACGAACAATTGAATGTCGATGATATTGAGCCGGGATTAATGAAGTAATTGGGCTTATCCAGTGATTTACAAAAGAAGACAAAACAATTTTAACTGAACACGTGCGAAGCCGCGGGTTTTCTACTAATAATGAGTAAAAAGTCTATTTTTAAGTTTATTTTTAAGTTTATTTTTGTAGTGACTTAGTGTACGATATTACCCAACTATTGTAACTTATGTAAGTCTTTTAAATGTATTTTCTTTCTCATATAAGTGAAATTGTATTTCTTATGGGAAATAAATGATCTTAAATGATCTTAAACCGTAAAAAGGCTTTATACTGCTCGAATATTAAAAAAATGGGTCAAGTGCCTTCTATTACAAATACTAATCTCTTTGAAATTGTTTTGAGTCTTTTGAAATTTAACTATAGCTTTCTAATTTCGATCAATATAACGAAATGTTGAACGAGACATGATTTCAGGATAGAAATCTAGATGAGATTATTATTTACTCCACGAGTCATAATTTATCTCTGAATAGCCAGCAGTAAATTAAATAAATAGCTTTAAAATTTGAGATTTAAAGTTCTTATAGTAGTTCCTTTGTAAGATAAGATATATACATATATGTACCTACGTGTTATTGTTTTATAATTGTGAAATTAGGTGTTTAATAAGTAATAAGTGGTCTCAATTAATGTAATAATTATGAATCACGGTAATACGCGTGTAAGTAAACAACCATCATTACAGTTTATTCGAGTTTGTTAGTCGTATTGTTTTGACGCGCCGCGACGTCACGCCACATGGCGGAGAAGAGACGCGCGCTGCCCTAAATTGGGTAAAGCGTTATGAAGAAGCGGGCTGCAGATGCGGCGATTTAATATACGCGCAACTATAAGCAGGCAACGCGGCTTTGGCAACGCGCCGCCGCTCTATTTTTAACGAACCTTGAGATCAACCGCCCTTGCCTCTGTAATGGAAATGACAACGTAAATTTTGTTTCTACTCGATAAGAACATAACGCTTCTATTATTTGACTTATAATGCTATTTTCAAATATTACCAAATACAGAAATACTTGTCTAAAATGTTTAATTTCTCAACTTAAATATTGTCGTCATGATCTCGCTCTTAGTCTAGTCGCTCTCTATTTCATTATTTAACCTTCAAGTACTATGCTATGGCTATTCTTACTTACAAGCTATGGCTATTCTTACTTACGTTTATATTACTTTTTCTAAAATGTTATCGGAATTTAATAGTAATAAATCTTTTAAACCGAATAAATGAGTCTCAAAATTTAGTTAAGGTATTAAAATATTCATTCAGTGCTGTAGTACTAATCAAAATAACTTACTAAATCTTAAAGAACGACAATAAAAAGTACAGCTGAATTTTTGAATGAGTAATCGGTACGTATTGACGCAAATCCGCGACTCAAGGGCCAGCCAGCACGTCTCCCCGTAGTTGGTGCCTAACGAACTCCGCCTTGCGCCTGCGCTGCGCTCTGGTGAAAGGAAGGTAAACGCCGCGCCAAGACGGATTGCCGCAACTTTAGCTAAAAATGGCGTCATTCATACATTTCGCGGTGCCAGTATTTAAAAAAAGTGATTACAGTCGAGTAACTTATACCTCGCGCGACTCAAGCGAAGGACACCTCGTTGCAACTAGTTACAATAATTATCATCATACAATTAACGAGACCAAATACTTGATCTTTACGGCATGCTATTTTTTTAAATATAATTTTATCTTGCCATAATATGGTGACAATGCTTGGTTAGTCCATGCTTTTTTATAAGAACCACTTGACTCCTGCTCTACAGGTTTTGTCTAGTACAGGATTAACAGAATAAAGCATTCGGACAAGTATTACTATGATCAGTTGTTTCATTACTAAAGAAATTACAATCGAGCCGTTATTGATGTTGAATTTTTATCTAAATCATTTAAATGAGACGATCATATAAAATATCAAATATATTGAAATCGGTTTATAATATTTTCAATAATTATTTTATCATAGTATTCTTATATAAATTTTAATTAATTCATATTATGAACTTGTGACATTATTCTCAGTTTTATTTCAAAGTGTGAAAGTTAGTGACTTTACTACTTACTTTACTTTACTACACGTAATCATTTTTACACTTACATTGGTGAATTGAATTATCTGCTAGGAGTTTGATAGTTTACGCGACACCAAAGCGTGCATTGGCAGCCTTAATAATTGTAACTTGATCCTCCGCAAAGCATTTTTTTTTTTTTTTTTTTCAGAAAAAGTTCAGTTCAGATTTAATTGCCGTGGCTTTAACTTGACATTCGGGAGTCTATCTATACGGTCTATATATAGGTATACTAGGTGTATACGCTCTATATAATGTCTCAATGTATCTGAATAGCATAGTTCTGATATAGTCATAATAATTTGTTGTAGTCTCAATGAATGTTACTTCGCAAATAAAGGCGCCGCGTTGGTGTTGGGCGGCGCGGAGCTCGGGTGCGCCGACCAGCGTCGGTCGCCTGCGCGAGCTCATCCTCAGCCCGACATTCATCATCACTTACAGTCCATGTTTTATTTGGTGCGCCCGGAGGAGACGCTCAAAATGGTAAATAAAAATTCTATCTTCACCATTGGCTTACTATAAACTAAGGACTGGCCTTCCATACAGAAAAATGTCCAAAGATTTGGTGGCGCTCTTTTGTAAATTCAACGAAATGCATTTAGTCACACGCAAAATTTATTAGATTATGTTACTAACTTATGACTAGCTTCATTTCGTTGCGTTACTGCGAATTTGCAAAGGAACACCAGCAAATCTAAGAAATTTTGTTAGTATGTGAGAGAAGGGAAGGGCACGTTTATATATAATAAGTCCATGATCTTCACCAAGTTTTTTTTAAGTCGTAATAAAGCAGAGCAGCCAAAGCTACTTATTTCATCGTATTCCGAACAGGCGGTGAAATTGGAGAGTGCTCACCCAGGTCGTACGAGGTATTTGGTAGTCGTATGTCGCGGTGACGAAGCTGCATTGCTGGGAATTGACTGCAATGAACGAACAACAGTTGGGCTTGTTTTGCGAGTCCTCGCAGACACTTCGATTAAACTAGACGGAGATGGGTAAGCCAACACCTCGTAATGTGTACTCCTCTATGAGAACATTTATGTATTTATTTATTTAAGGACCACCAGTAGCGGCTACACTTAGATACATCTATATAAATAACATTCGTAGTAAATTTACAGTGCGCAGCTTTTGAAGGTAGCCACAACAATTACATACAGTATCTTAAACAACTGGCATATTAATAATGAAAACGAAAGTACAAATAGAACATTCTTAAACTATTTTTTTAGTCAACATAGACGTTCTTCACATCTGCCATAGTTTCTCAAAGTTAGACTTCAGACATTACCCGATAAACCTTCCGAAGCGCGCCAAAACTCAGATAAATTACTACCTATCCGTACAATGACCGGATCCATAGATGCTTAATCCGTTGGTAGTTAACCGACTAGGAAGCAAAACACACCTAGCAATAAACTCCTTTTTTATATAAAAAAAGAAATATTTACTAACAATTCAAACACGATAGATCCTTAATCCGAAGAATATTGCGAGTGATAGGAACGCCCTTGATTAAAATGTTAACTTAGCGTAACCTTCGTCGAAATAAGCTGTGTATAACGAGTCAGTTAAATATTATGTAGAATAACTCTTGATGGAAATGCTTATAATTCCTACTGCAACTAAAATATGCATTCAATAACTAATAAAACTTTTTGATATGAGAGGTCGTCCTACCTCACTATTAACAAATAAGTAACTGTAATTAATGTTTTAAAAATGTAATAAAAATAATTCTTTTACTATTTTATTTTAAGCACAAAGTTAGATATATATTTTTAAATAAAATATACGATTTGGAAAAACTTGTCGTGCTTTCGTTTCGTTCAATATCCCAAGAATTCAATGATTAACATTGTTCATATTTTATATTTATTATAGCTTATAGCTGTTTATTTTTTAAAATCAATAAATACAATTCAAGGTTGTCGATCATTTGTTTGACGAAAAAATCAATTTCGATAAATAAAATTAATATAGGTACTTAGGTACATCAACTTTTATATTACCCTGAGGTCATAATTATAAGAATCCATCTTGTCCGATGACATTTATGTCGCTAGGAACAATAACTAATTAAGGATTCATTGTCCACAGAGGGTTTAGCGTATGCGTTTGCAATCAACAACATATATTCAAACCCGTGTCTGTGCAAGCTATGTGGTATGTATTTTTCTGATATTTATATTTTTACATAAAATATATTTTGTTTCTGTAAATATTTTTCTGGTTCCACATTAATATATAAATGCTGAAAAATAAAGGATTACATTAAAGATATTTATTGTTTTCTGTTGTTTGCACATAACACTAAAAATATTTAAATTTAAGTTTATTATAATTATATTAAGCTATGAAGGTAAGAGCCAAGTAGATATTATGCAATTATTTCTTATCATTTTTATTAATATTATCAGCATTTCTGTCTGCGTTTCATATTGTTGTTTTGAGTGATTACTAAAACATATTCACTGAAAGTTTGAATATATTATTTTCTTACTTTTCCAATCCATTTCTGTGACAGCAGTCATAGCACAGTTCATACAGTTGGGCAACGTATTTTTGTCTGTCGAATATAATACAAAGATACAAAAATAATTTAGATTATTATTATAGTCTTACGATCATTAGGACGTAGTGTATATTAGTGACGATTAGTAGTATTATTAAATGCTATTAATAAAATAAATATGAAAGTTCGCATGTTTGTTACTCAATCAGATTTGGATCAACTTTATTTAACAGATGTAAAAGGATATTTTTATGCCAAAAAAAAACTAAACGGTGTAATTACAAATTTATCATTTTTCATTGGAGCCAATTTTAAGGTGATCGCGAACGAATTCGCAAGCCGATACTAGTTGATTAATAAACATTAAATGGACAAGAAGAGTAATAATATATCAACAAAGTTTAAAAAACATTTAAATAGTAGCCTGTTGTTTGCAGGCAAGAATTCTAATTACATACTCGTAATTGGTATTGATCATTTTTGATTTGTAGTCATTAAAAAACTGTAATTAATTTAATGCTCTATACATAGAAAAATACAGTTTTAAAATTTGGTAACGCGCTCATGACAATCTTTTTCAATCGCTACCGTCAACCTAGTAAAGCCGTACCAGACCAGCGCCGCGTACTGCTCCGTTACTGTTTGACATATTGCTTTGCGCAACAATATTCGCTGCCCGTATCGTATGAATTTGTGATAGTAAGGCAATTTAAAATTCTGTGGATCACTTAAAAAATATTGTATTTAATAATAATGATACTAATGCTCTTTACAGTAATTAAAACCATATTAATTAATGATCTATTTTACATAAAACCTGTATTTTTATAACTCTGCATATTCATGTACTGGAATAAGTTTGTGGTGTCGAAAAAATCGAAACAGTCGAAACCATAGACTTTAAGTTTCTACTTATTAAATTGTTGTTGCGAATTTATTGCATGCATTGAGGGAAAAGAAAAACATCTTAGGGAAACCTACTTCAATTGAAAGGAACCTTAAGATATTGAAGTGAACCAGAAAGATGAGTTCAGCTACCCCATAATAATTTAATTGCTCTTGCTCTGGGTTTTTAAATAATTAAAAAAATTGTAAATAAAGTTACCTAAAACCAAACAAATTTTTTGAACCGGTTCTGAGATTATGGAAGTCAAATTTAGTACATCGATCAGATATTTTTTTGAATAGAGTTATGTATTTGTTATAATCATTATTTAGAAAAGTATTGTTTATGTATGTGGTGAGTAGTTATCGTAAATATATACTAATCAGGGGAATTTATTGCATTGCAGGTCGGCGCTGCAGACGCTTCACCGCGCCAGCGCTCGCGCCCGAGAGCTGAACCACTTCGCGGGCGGCGCATCGCACGCGTGGTGCGCGCACTACGAGCGGCGCATCGACTCGGACCGCTCCTGCCTCAACGAGTGGCACGCCATGGACTCTATCGAGTCTCGCCGCCCGCCCTCGCCGGACTCGCTCAGGCTCAAGTAACCATGAAGATATACACACAAAAATACAATCACCTTAGATATTCAATCAAATTAAAATTAGCCTTAATAACTCAACGGTAGAAGGCTAAACTCTTTGAACACGAAATTATAGGTGCGATCCTGACCCGCTTGGGCCCATTGTGGTACCCACTACAAGCGAAAGCTACAAGCTTTTTTGGAGGTCGAATATTAGTAGACTTGAAAAAGCATTCCAAAAAATCCTTTTGATATATTTAGGATCTTTTTGCATGTCTTTATACCAAAATGGTGGTAAACAAAATTCATCATTCATTGAATGAAATGCAGCAGTACGGATACTGCTAAAACAAAAAATATTTTGTGTCGAAACGTAAAGAGCAAAATCCTTAATTTCTTAGTTTTAGCATCTTAAAACTAAATTTATCATATACTACTTGATTCAAAATTAATTTCAGACCGAAATAAAAATAGCAAAGAGTATTAAGGCTCAAATAATTCAACTTGCTCATAGGAATGTTATTATTCATAATAAAATATTTGGCAATTATTCTTAGCATTATTACATCCGTCACCGTTTATTTAATGTACTTTTATTATTATATTATGTATATTATAACTATAGCTACTTTACGGGGTTTGATTTGAACATTCATCAAAATTTGAATGAAAAACTTTATTTTAATATTCAGTGCATATAGTGGTAGGCCTCATTTCTTGACCTCGAATTGAATCGGATGTTGGCAAATACGCTAATTAAACGCATTAGCTGCGTGCAAAATACGAGGTGAAATAATGATTGTTATTTATGATCTCGTGACTTATTAGTTCCTTATTTATTTTACTCTAATCAAACAAATAGGAGAATTAATAAATGTATTTTCAAAAGTTGTAATATTTTTAATTCAATAAATGTATATACTGTGTTAATTCCAACAGGCCACGCGAGCGGGACGAAACAGAGCGCGTGATCAGGTGTACGCTTAAAGAAATAATGATGAGCGTAGATCTCGACGAAGTGACGAGCAAAGCGATCCGCGGCCGCCTCGAGGACGAGCTCGACATGGACTTAGCTGAATTTAAGTCGTTCATCGATCAAGAAATGCTTACTATATTAGGCCAAATGGATGCACCCACAGAGATATTCGATCACGTTTATCTTGGATCCGAGTGGAATGCTAGTAACCTAGAAGAATTGCAAAGAAATGGGTATGAATTAAACGAGTTTTTATTTGCAATGACTTCTGCCCACAAAAATCTAACAGAGTACGTTTTGTTTTTGTTTCCAGGGTCAGGCATATACTCAATGTGACGAGAGAGATTGATAATTTTTTCCCTGGTATGTTTGATTATCTAAATATAAGAGTTTACGACGATGAAAAGACTGATCTACTAAAACATTGGGATAATACTTTTAAGTACATAAATAAAGCGAGAAATGAGGGTTCGAAGGTTCTCGTTCATTGTAAAATGGGAATCAGTAGGTCGGCTTCTGTCGTTATCGCTTATGCCATGAAGGCATTTAACTGGAATTTTGAGAAGGCTCTTAAGCACGTTAAAGCGAAAAGAAGCTGTATCAAACCGAATACGAATTTTCTCAATCAACTCGAGACATACCAAGGTATACTCGACGCTATGAAAAATAAGGAAAAGTTGCAGCGGTCGAAGTCGGAAACTAATCTCAAAGCGCCGAAGTCGGCGTCAAAGCTAGAGAGTAAAATAATGGATCCGACGCCTCTAGTCCTAGCGCTGACGGGCTCGTACACGGGCCGGCCGCGCTCCTGGTCGCCCGACACCAAGCTGGCCTCCGAGCTGCTGCCGCCCACCTCCGTGTCGCTGGAGAACCTGGCCTCTCTGGCCTCCGAGACGCGCCACATGCTCATGCCCTGCGCCAACGGCAGCTACAGCGTCTCACCCAATCAGATCATCAGGCTCAAGGAGGAGGGGGCGCTGTCCGTCAAGCATATCGTTAACGAAATCGAGAGCGCTGCATCCGGCGAGCGCAAAGATATTCCTAAAAAGCATTCGAGATTAAATTTTGGGACTTCTAGTGATATCTCTTCTAGCAGAACTTCAGATATTTCTGTCGGTACGGTTACAGATATAGGTAACAAATCTCAGGACTCGCCGCAGCGAAATTTAGTTCAAAAGTATCCTGAGAATGATTTAGAAGTGGAAAAAATTCACACGTGGGATCCCGGAGAGTCGCCGTGGCCACGGGGCGAAGAGGTTCGGAACGCTGTCGATAGTGATAATATAATTAAGAGTGATAGTGGTATAATGGACGTGAAAGTAAAAACAAGTGACACTATGTACAATTCGTTAGAGCGCAATATAGACTCTGAGGAGAGAAAGAACGGCGACGACGACGCGCCACCACCGAGCAGACAGAGTTCGTGGAGTTCGTTCGATAGCGCAGTGGTGCCCGACCTCTCGCGCCACTCGTCTTGGGGCTCGTACGACACGCGCGCCGCGCGCCCGCCGGCCGGGCCGCGCGACGAGCCCGCGCCCGCGCCGCCCGACCTGGGCGTCATCCGCGAGCAAGCGGAGCGCGCGCGCCCCCCGCCCGACATCGCCGCCAACGAGCGCAAGTTCAACGAGACCTGCGCCATGCTCGAGCTGGCCAGCGCCGCCGCGCGCATGGAGAGTGCGCGCGACCGCGGCGCCTCCACGTGGGGCGGCCGCCTGTCCGCCTCCGCGCCCGCCGACACGTGGCTGCGCGCCGGCCCGCGCCGCCGCCGTCTCGCTGCCGCTTCGCACGGGGACCTGCCTCGCGCCGCGCCGGCCGCCCCACCGCCTTCGGTCGGTCTCGTCAGCAATCTCAAGAAGGAGTTCGAGGCGCGATCGGAACCGGAACCGCCGCGCCGTTCATCATCACGCGCGCGCCCCTCCGTCTCGCCCCCCGCTCCGCCCGTAGCTCAGCCTGCTGAGGATCTATCGGTGCGTGTACTCGTCGATCGGTACGACCAACCGGGCCGGACGCGAACCGAATCGGGCGGAGAGGCCAGCCGACCAAAGGTTTCCCATGAATCCGTATCGAAAAAGTGTAAATTGACTTCGGAGGGCGAGGGTCGGGCGCGGGTACGCAACTCCTTCTGCGCGGGCGGACCGCCGGCAGGCGCGGCGCTAGCGAGCGGCGAGCGGCCGCCGCTAGTGCCCACTGTGGTGGCGCTGGCGCCGCTCGACTACTCGAATGTGGTGGTTTCAACTGTGATGTCGAAAGCTCAAAACAAAAAACAATTGCAGCATGGGAAAACCCATCCGTTGACGAGGCTCAACTTGAACCGGTCGAATAATAGATGTTCGAATCCTGTGTATAATACTATGTAGTAGTTATTACGTTTTATTTATTATTAATTCTTGCCAAACTGGATATTTTATCTTTCTAGAGTTTTATATACTATTTACAAATGAGATCACAGTGTATTTGTCTATCACGTAAAATTGTATTAAACGGCTGTTTGTGAGTAGAAAATGTTAAAAAGGAAATAAATTCGATGCAACGGATGTACAACTTTTAAAACTCTTTTTATTTTATCGTTAAGACATAATATTACGTGATAAGTTTAACCAAAATCTACCGTTTGCAGTCTTTTCCCTGTGACGAAAGCAACACGCGGTATATTTTCTATTTCACTGGCTTTTTTATACGTATCTTGCACTTTAGTTGGTTTTCGTCTTATTGTTCCAAAATCAAAATTGTAGACTCCACCAGGATTATTGCGAATTGAACATTCTGTCTAAAACCAAAAATCGCTAAGAATGGAATATATTGTTTTGCTAGCTGAGGCGACGAAAAAATGTCGCCAAATTTAAAAAAGAAATACGTAAATACGGTCGGTAATTTCAACATTGGGTTAAATAATGGAAAAAAAATTAATCAATCATTTTTATTTCTTCATTGAATATTGCAATTTAATATTACGAACAGAATGCTTTTAATAAGTTCAAAAATATTCCAGGGTTATTCGTACAAACAGTGATTAATCGTAAAATTGTCATTTAACCTAAGGGTTGACTTATCGCTTTATCCCGATGAAACGTGCTGCTAAAAGAGAACTTCTAGTGATACTTTTCCAATGTTAATGAGTTACAAAGAAACCATCAAAATTTTTTATTTTTTTTCTGTTATTATTATATTAAATGTATCTAATGTTCGTTAATTATAATATATTGACGCCCAACACAATGTAGACCACGCGAGCGAAGTCACGGGCACAGCTAGTAAATTAATAAATTGTCGACTTACTGTTTTCATATTGATATCTACCACTCTTAATATATTAGGTTCACAGCCACCACAAACAATCAAGTCTGTTTGCGGAACTAGCTTTCCGCAATATAGTTTTGACTGGTAATGGTCGGGTGTTATTGTTTCTATAAGTTTGCACGACCCGTAGTCCCAAATTTGAATACTATCTTTATCTTGCCAAGAACATGTTAATATCTAAAAATAGAGTGCTTTAAATATTGTGTGACTTGTATGTGCTCCTATTATCAAAATAATTGATGATACAAATCTTCAATCTGTTTTATCTTTAATAATAGTGACCGACCGAAATTTCGGTTTCGGTTTCGGTTTCGGCCAGTTTCGGCCAAAAATCTAGTTTCGGCTTTAGTTTCGGTTTCGTCCAAAATATAGCCGAAACTTTCGGCCTCGCCGAAACTTGAGTGTTCGTGAGTTTTCGTGCGTTGTTCGGTAAACTTCGCAGCTAACTCGTGACCGCTCGCTGACGTGGCCAAAAATCTCCAGAAATAAGTATTTAGATTGATCTTTAAAATATTGTGAACACAACATATTACTAGTTAGTTATGTACCTAGTATATCTAACTACAAATTGTTTGTGTTTTTAAGTTTACTCCTAATAGTAAGTCCTGTATTTTCATGACAAAAAAATGGTTATAACTTTAATGAATTTTTAGTTTTTATTTTATTTAACTCTATTTAACTGTCTATATTATATACAGTTGTGGTCAACTAATTAGGGACATTGGTATAATATAAGTAACATTTATTTCTATTTTCCGTAATTTCAGTTTACATGAAGTCTTCATTACGTTTTTTTATTGTTGATCTGATCTTGATTATTTAACCAATGTTTTCTTAATAGAATAAATAATTATTGGAATGGATTGTAATTAAAAATAACAACTATTAAAATTCAACTTTACTTCTCCTTCGTGCTAATATAACTCTGGACAAGTAATTAGGGACACTTAAGAAAAATATACATTTATATTAAATTCATTTAAAAAGTAACGCTTTCTATTAAAAATTAACATCAAATAATGACACGTTTCGTTAGTTGGTAAATGGCTGAAGAACATTTTTAAGCTTTAAAACTTCTAAAAAGCCATTTTTAATGATGCAATTTATGTATGTTGGGACAACCTCTGTCACAACAGAGATTATTCCACCAGTGCAATCAGTCACACTGGTGGTAGGTCTTTTTGTTGCAAGAGGCCGGCTAGGTAGGTACCACCGCAGTGTCCAATATTCTGCCGCCAAATAGTAGTGCTTAGGCACTACTGTGTTCCGGTTTGAAGGGGCATTGTACGCTAGTGAAATTACTGGGCGAACGAGATTTAAGAACTAATATCTCGAGGTTGGCAACGCGCGAGTGGCACCTACTAATGGTGCTGCAAGCGCTCATAGGCTGCGGCAGCCACTTACCATCAGGTGGGCCGTATGCTTGTTTGCCAACTTCCAACATAAAAAAAAAATGTATTATGTTAAACGTTTTGGGTTATATTTTAAACGAAATATGCAGTTTGTATACTTATTTTTTGTGAAAATAAGCAAATAACTTACATAAATCTGAAATTGCCAAAAACTTGACCAATACATAAAAAAATTCATATAAAGCAAGTTGTTAAAAATTTTCAAACGCGTTTTTCTCGAAATTACATTCGTGTGGGTTGACATGGTATTGCTTTATTTGCGTCCAAATGTGCCAACTTCAACATAAAAAAAAATGTATTATGTTAAACGTTTTGGGTTATATTTTAAACGAAATATGCAGTTTGTATACTTATTTTTTGTGAAAATAAGCAAATAACTTACATAAATCTGAAATTGCCAAAAACTTGACCAATACATAAAAAATTCATATAAAGCAAGTTGTTAAAAATTTTCAAACGCGTTTTTCTCGAAATTACATTCGTGTGGGTTGACATGGTATTGCTTATTTGCGTCCAAATGTTCCAAAGAATTTATGTTATTGGCAGGCCAATCTAAAACTGGCAGTTGTTCACCGGCTAGAAATCGTTTAATAAACAGTGAAGTATTTTGGATCGTTTTCGTGTTAAAGCGCCACTAATGTAACTTCGCCACTAAGTTCTAGTCCAAATATTTCTCTTTTATAATTACAGAGCCCACAAAGGGAACTTTTTTAAAGCTATTACCAGTCTGCGATCTAAATTTCTTTCTAGGTACACAGTTTCAGTAGTTTTATAGGTTTGAAAATATTGCAAAGCGTTGAAAACCATACTTTTGGAGCAAATCAAATGATAAGCTATTCTACGGTATGGCCATTTACGTTGAGATAAAATTGTTTTCGCTTTGTCGTTTCACAACTTAAATAAGAGACCCATGTTTAACTAATAAATTGTGATATTAATTAAAACTATAAACTAAAGAATGATGTTAAATAAAAATACAAAAGCTTTACGCCTTTGTATTTCAGGTTTATTTATTAAAAATCGAATATAAAACACTAACACTTGCTGTCCCTAATGAGATGGTCAGCCAGTAAATGAGCAATTTCGATGCAAGAGATTTCTTTTTAAATAAACTATATTAAAATATTCTTAGCTTCGAAAAAGTACACACCATGGAACAGTATACTTTATAACAAACAGTATCTCATAAAATAAACCTTTTAAGATTTTTTTAATTTTTCTTTAAAAAATTTTTAAACCAAATTATTTTCCGTTCCTAATTAGTTGACTACGAATGTATACATGCAAATAAATGTTAAAAAAACTTGAAATTGAAATTTCAGTAAAAAAAACGTAATTTCAAATATTTTTTAAAAAGTTTCGGTTTCGGTTTCGGTTTCGGCCGAAACTGAGAAGGAGGCCGAAAGTTCGGTTTCGGTTTCGGTTTCGGCTGAAAAACCAGTTTCGGTCGGACCCTATTTAATAATAAATAAATTTTTGACATATTTTGTCCAGGATTTGAATATGTTTTTAGTTTAATTCTGATAAGGTAAAATATATATCCTGTGTCGGGAAACACACAAGCACAAACCCACACCCAGACCAGAAAACATGCATGTATGGTCAAACATCTGCCCCGAGTGGGAATCGAATTCACGACCTGTGTCGCATAAGACCCATTAAGCAGGTTCACTACTTCTGTGCCACAACGGTCGTCAATTTTATTTTTAAGGTATTAGAATATTGAAGATATCTGCTTGCCCCTCCTGCCTCTAAATGGAATGCCACGGACAACATTAATATTTATTGTTTTTTTTATGCTAGTCTCATAGTGAAAATTTAATTTCAGCGTAGTAATTGATTAAGGTTATATATGATCTATTACCTGTTTTCCAGGTTTATCAAAATCCAATCCCTCTCCGCACATATGTATACCAGAAAAATAGCGCGTCGCATAGGGTTGTCTATCGTCCCAGCAAATAACAGTATCATCCCAACCACCAGAGATTAGTTCGTGATGCGATTTAGGATTAAAAACGCAAGCGAATATTCTCGAAGTGTGGCCATCTATATGATTTTTCCGTTGACTAAAATTGTATAATTCTGTTTCATTATTAAAGCTGGTTATCATCAATTTGTCTCAGTATGAATAAAGTTACCTGGAATAGAAAGCTCTTTCCTGTGTTTGTGCTTCCTCGTCATACATATTTAACTTCGCATCATCACCAAATGTAACAAATTTAGTGTATCGCGGATGATAACACAAACCTAAAGTTTGTCGTTTTTCCCGTATGGTGTATAAACATTGTTCGTACTTATATTTCCAACATTTTATACAACCAGTGACATCTATGAATAAAACAAATAAAAAAAAACCTACAGAGCTATTAACATTTATTCTTAAATTAACTTACATGAAGATAGAATCATATTTGTGATGGGATGTGCCTTGCTAATCGGTCTATGTTTAATAGCAGTTACCGGACCAGGGTAAGCACGACACTCATCATCTATTAGAGTTCTTGTACAATTTCCAGTATTGCAATCAAACAATCTTATAGTTCCATCTATAAAACCAGCCGCAACGTCTTTCATGTCTTCTGTGTATTTACAACACATTATTTCCTTGTTAGTATCACTAGAATAATAATATAATTAATAAATGCTACTTAATTGTGAATTCAGTATATCATAGTGAACGTACATGATTGAAAGCAAGTTGACTTCCCCTTGATATACTTGATTTTGTTCGCTGTGAAAAGATCGATGTTCAATATTAGGAGTGCTTGTATGAACTGTTATGATTTCTTTATGAGGATTAACATTTTTAACATAGGTATTGGTAACAGCAAAACTCTTGCGAGATGTTTTCATACTGGACGGAGCCATTGGTCCAGCCACTGTTTTCCTTTGAGGATCCATCTTTTAAATTTCATTATAAATATTTTTCATGTAAAAGTGAAATGGTTTAATAACTTTTATTAAAACGTTATTTTCATATTCGGATGTCATGTGTCACAAAGACATAGACAAAAAATTAGGTATATAATTATTTTTTTTAATTAATAAACGCTATACCTACACTTCCCCCATTAGGATAGTAATACCATGTGTCAGGTGTATGGAAACGCACACAATGACAATAAAAAAACACGCTCAGCCCACATGGCTATATGGTCAGTACAAACATCTGCCTCAAGCGGGAATCGAACCCGCGACCTGTGGCGCTTAAGACAGGTTCGCCACCTCTGTGACTCAACGTCATACTTTACGTAGTATTTAACTAATATTGAAGATAATGTACTACAGAACTACACAAACTCATTTTTCGTTTAGGTGTATTTCTAAAACCCTACTACAAAGCATCGTGGAGCCGTCAAATGGTACACTCTAGATATCCGTGTAAATTACTAAGCGGTTTGCTTACCTTCAATCCTTATGCACATTTTAAAGATATTCCACGATGAGGGTTTGTTTGGGGTTGTTGTAAGTCTTGTAAATTGTTTATTTAATTTTGTAAATAATTTAATTATTATTTGTACATGAACATTGAGTCCTGAGTGGAGAACTCGGGAATATTCAATCACGATCCGACACGGTCTGGACACAAAGTAAATGTATGTAAGTATACATACACAAGTATACATAACATTCCTTTTTGATCTACCTACTTCAAAGATACTCAATTCCTATGATTGTTTTCGTGTTTTATGTTTTAGGTCTTACTATGTAATTTTAAAGGCACCTACACTACAAAATTTCTCTTAAAAGTAAACGTTCTTTTGGTCTCGCTTGAGTATTTGCACTATCACACTATTGGAATTACTACTAATGCATTCAACAATTTGAGTTTTAACTTGAGTGTGTTCTATACCTGTGTAGGTTGCCCGTCTGTGAATACGCTCACTTGAGGTTTTTGCCTCTGGCATTCGCCCCTACGACCTAGCTCTAAGCTACTAAAAAAATAAAATCCTTTTTGAGACATTTGAGTCTTATCCAGTACCTTTGCTCCGTTTACCCTGAGCAGTTTTATGCTAGAGGGAAAGCCGCAATTCCCCGAATTCAAAGGGCAGCTAGGGCATCCATGCTCAAACAGTAAACTCGATCTCGGTCACTGGTGGAACACTACTGGAATAGAAAATTTGTAATCGCCACGATCATATTCTTCGTTATGTCCATGAACCTTTAAGACTTACCAAACGAAATGTGACATCTTTCTGCTGAATCTTATCTTTTTACTTAAATATTAGTGGTTTTTTCCCGGGAGTGGACTATTAGTTACCACTGGTATTACTACCTACATATTCTATATCGGTGTATTATAATTATACTACATAACGGCCTGGAGATTACGTGGCGTAAACATAGAAAAAACATTACCTAAGCTACGTGATTACGTCACTACAATCCCTTCCAATTCCATTTGCACTACAGACGCTTGTCGGGCCCGCTACCTAGTTAAGCTAAAATACCTTTAAGTGTAAAAGTTATGTTTTATAGCAGTCGCTGTGCTGTATTCATCTTGATTATTGAGCTTGGAAGTATAACTCTTTCGGAACAACGACATGAAGAAAAACATTTGTGGCGTTCGGATTTTAATTGTATAATTTTAGATACGCGTTTCCGAACGCAGCGGGGACTTTACACAGAAAAAGCGAGCCGCGCCAAAATTGTGACAGGCACCAAGAAGGAGTTAAAATTGTGAATTGTGTATTAAAATTGTAAGTTACGTAATAAATATATGAAACCACTTCATTGGTGACCCCGACAAAAGCATTTCAACCTTCTTTGAGTCGCGATCCACCCTTCATCGGTGGCCACTTTCTACGAATATATTGTCGCCTGCCTTAATTGCACAACCTGGTGACTATTTCAACTACGGCAGTATTTTCTTCGAGTTCACTTTCACTACGTTTTGCGTCGTGATTTACGGATCCATCGTCAGCTCTGCAGTGACAAAGTAGTCACTCCGGTTACGACTGCTGAACGTTCTCCTGCATCCAGCACCCGTGCAAGCACAACCTGCTGCAGCAACCAGTAATTAAGTTTCGGAAGAGGGGAGGCTCAAGCCAAGCACCTTCCTCAGTGCCTCCTGTTGCAGCATCTCCCGTGGCAGCTCCACCACCCGGATTATCACGCACGTACAACTTGATATATATATTTTTTATTTTTTCTCTTCTCCTAAAAGACTTTAAATTTAATTAATAAGACTCAGTGAATTGTGCCATGATACTATTATAATACATTATGTAAAATTTTTTTTAGTTCTTAGTCTATTAATTTGTTTATTAATAGTCTGTTACACCTGCATAGATAGCAGCTGTGTCCATTTTCATTAACATATTTAATTATTTAAATTATGTGCTCGCTTATCTTAATACTAGGTGACAAATTGTGTGTATCATTTGGTAGCTTTTGGTTTCTTTTTTTTGGCATTGCCTTTTGTTAACCATATTGTAGTTTTAAGTTGTTGGACTTCGGTGATTTTGATAATTTTCATTTTATATTGCTTGTTACTTTAATCTTGTGTCTCACTGTTTCATTTTGCCTGGTTTTTTTGTGTGTTTACTATACTTTTTGAAATTTTTGTGTTCTTAACATTTATTTTTTTTATTAGTGGTGAACGGTATTATTTGTTTTTTTTTTTACAATTTTAATTTTTAAGTTTTAATATATAATGGAGCCTAGCTTACAATTGTTACAAGAGCAAAATAAATTGTTACAGCAGCAAAATGCTATATTGGCTGCTGAAATAGAGAAATATAAATCTGCCCAAACAATTGATAGTATCAAGGCAGAAACATCCTCCGTGGACCCCCTCTTTCCTCAACCTCCCTCCGTCTGTAGAGTAGCTGTTAAGCTTCCTCCATTTTGGCCTGATAGGCCTGCTATTTGGTTTGCACAGGTGGAGGCACAGTTTACCATTTCAGGTATCTCTACTGACGAGACAAAATTCAATTACATTGTTGCTCAGTTAGATACTCGGGTTATTGGAGAAGTGGAGGATATTATTCTCTAACCGCCGCCTGATGACAAATATGGTAAGTTGAAATTAGAGCTTATCCGTAGACTATCCATATCTGAGGAGCAACGTGTCCGTCAACTTGTTAGCGATGAGGAGTTGGGTGACCGTCGCCCCTCCCAGTTTTTGCGACATCTTAGATCATTGGCTGGGAATACTCTTACGGATGAACATTTGCTTCGCCAGCTATGGATGCGCCGCCTCCCGCAACACCTTCAGGCGATTTTGGCAGCCCAATCTGAACTGCTCTTGGGTAAAATTGCTGAGTTAGCCGATAAGATTTTAGAAGTCTCGCCTGGAATGGCCACACCCCGCTCATCAGCTGTGTTTTCAGCGGGCGCATCTGCCGTCGCGCCTGCATCGCTTGACGACATTACTCGGCGCTTAGATGATCTTACCCACCAGATGGCCGCACTTTCAAATGACCGCGGTAGGAATAGGTCACGGGGTCCTCCAAGTGTGCGCGATCGCTCACAGACCCCTACTCATACAAAAATTTGCTTTTATCATAGGAAATTTGGTACTAAGGCAGCCAATTGCGTCAAACCTTGCGCTTGGACGCCACCAACGCCGGAAAACGACAACAGCAGTTTTTAGCGGCGACGACTGACTGCTTACCTGAGAGTCGCCGATTATTTGTCACCGAAAGTGTATCAAAGCGCCGGTTTTTAATTGACACAGGCTCAGATGTCTCTTGCTACCCACATAAATGGTTAGTAACAAAGCCAACACGATCTAACTACACACTGGCAGCGGCCAATAGCCAGCGAAATTCGCACCTTTGGTCACATTCAGATGACGCTTAACTTAGGCCTGCGTCGCACCTTCCAGTGGCAATTCGTCGTCGCTGACGTCAGCACCGCTATCATTGGATCTGATTTTTTGGCGCACTATCGCCTTTTGCCAGATTGTGCAAACAAAAGGATCGTCGATAGCAGTACCGGGCTGTCATGTATTGCCGCCATTGCAACTTTGGGCCAGACCAGCGTCAAACTGGTTTCCGCTCCACCGTCCGAATTTAGTGCGCTTCTTACGGAGTTTTCTTCGATAACTAGGCCACCTGGACTTATTCGGGAGGCAAAGCATAACACGGTTCATCACATTTTGACCACTGAGGGTGCCCCCGTCTTTTGTCATCCTAGACGTCTGGCACCACAAAAGCTTCAAGAGGCAAAAAAAGTTTTTGACGATATGGTTCAGTGTGGGACAGCTAGACCGTCAAAAGTTCGTGGTCCTCCCCATCCCATATGGTCCCAAAACGCGACGGCACCTGGCGATCCTGCGGCGACTATCGTGCGTTAAATTCGCGCACCATTCCCGATAGGTATCCGGTCCGCCATATTGGTGATGTTGGCCATAACATTAATGGCTGTACTGTTTTTAGTACAATCGACCTCGTCAAGGCCTACCAACAAATTCCAGTTGCGTCCGAGGATATTTGCAAAACGGCCATCATCACCCCATTCGGGTTGTACGAATTCAATTACATGACGTTTGGTCTGCGTAACGCTGGTCAAACATTCCAGCGATTCATAGATGAAGTTGTCCAAGGCCTGGACTTTTGTTTTGCTTACATTGATGACATCCTTGTGTACTCCCGCGATGCTAATCAGCACGCTGAGCATCTCCGTGTCCTTTTTAAGCGTCTTGAAGACTACGGAATAATCATTAATCCTGCAAAATGCGTTTTTGGTGCTCCAGAGGTTACTTTCCTTGGAAATCGCATTTCCGCTGCTGGAACGCGACCACCAACTGAGCGCATTCAGGCTCTCCAAGACTTTCCTCGACCAAAGACTGTGCAGGACTCCGCCGTTTTTTCTTGGGATGGTCAATTATTATCGCCGATTTTTGCGTAATGCTGCAAAAATGCAAGCACCGCTTGTCGATGCGATCGTGGCCACCCAAGGCAAAGGTTCCACTCCAGTCACTTGGACCCCTGAGCTCGAAGAAAGTTTCGATGCCTGTAAAGAGAGTTTGTCCTCAGCAACCCTTCTGACCACCCATTTCCAAATGCTGAGATACGGCTTTTTACCGACGCGTCAAGCTCGCATATCGGTGCCTGCCTCCAGCAAAAAGTCGGTGACGCTTGGGAGCCCTTGGGTTTCTTCAGCAAAAAGCTGAACGACAAACAATCACAATGGCCAGCATACTATCGAGAGCTCCTTGCGATATACGAGAGTGTGCAGCATTATCGCCATTTCCTCGCTGCGCTGCATGTAAAGATTTACACAGATCATAAGCCTTTGGTTTATGCCTTTTTGCAGCGCCGCGAGAGGCTTCCGCCTGTGCAGCTCAACCAGCTCTCGTTTATATCGCAATTCACGACAGACATTGTTCATATTAAAGGGGTAGACAATACGGTTGCGGATACCATGTCCCGCATTGAAGCTATTGGTTTCGAGGCTGATCACTCGGCACTGTCTTCAAGCCAAGAACTCGACGACGAGTTAAAGAAGCTTCGCAATGATAAAAATTCTTCTCTCAAATTAGATAACGTCATTGTTCCCGGCACTTGTACCACTATGGTATGCGACATGTCTACTGGACGACCGCGACCATTTATTCCAGAACCCATGCGGAAGAAAATATTTGGGCAGTTGCACAATTTGAGTCACCCTGGAACTAAAGCGAGCATCCGGCTGGTTTCGGACCGTTTTGTTTGGCCTGGGATGGCTCAGGATTGCCGCCGTTGGTGCCAAAATTGCATAGCCTGCCAGCGAAGCAAGGTGACTCGGCATATACAATCTCCGCCCGGACACATCTCCAGACCGACATCTCGGCTCCGACACGTCCACATCGACATCATAGGGCCCATGCCATCCTCTTCTGGTTTTCAATATTGCCTCACTGCTGTAGACCGTTACACTCGGTGGCCCGAAGCGTGGCCTATGAGTAGTATCACAGCTGAAGAAGTGGCGAGTACCTTTGTAGCCGGCTGGATTTCACTATTCGGAGTCCCCACTGTCATCACGACTGACCAGGAACGACAATTTGAATCGGACCTTTTCAGACGCCTTACTGAATTGTTTGGTACAAAACGAATCAGAACCACAAGTTATCACCCTTGCGCTAATGGGCTCGTGGAGCGTATGCATCGTCAACTTAAGGCCTCTCTGATGTGCCACGATAATTCATGGCTGAGTGCATTGCCCTGGTTTTGTTAGGAAATGCGCTCTGCATTTAAAGAGGATCTGCAGGCAACAGTTGCTGAACTTCTCTATGGAGAAACGTTGACTCTTCCTGGGGAACTATTAGTATCTCCCGGACCTACTGGTTTGGAGGAGCCAACAGATTTCGTCATTAAGTTAAGACGCCACATGTCCAAATTGCGACCAACTCCGGCTTCTCACCACACAACATCAACGCCTTTCATTTTTAAGGACATCACCACCGCTTCTCACGTCATGCTGAGGGATGATACAGCTCGTCGCTCCTTGCAGCCTCCCTACTCCGGCCCTCACAAAGTCATCTCCAAAGCCGATGATGGGAAGACTTTACAATTGAAGTAAAGGGAAACCCACTACTGTCAGTGTCGATAGGCTCAAGCCGGCATTTATCGAGCATCTGAATCCGTCGATTTTGCCTAGTCCGGCACCATCACCACGTGTTACTTTGCCTCAACCTGCGCGGCCGGATTCTGCCCGACCCTTGTCTTCACCTCCCATCCTTCCTGCACGCCCATTCGCTACCTCTTCACCTGCACCACAGTATACAACCCGATCAGGCCGTAGAGTCCATTTCTCGAAACCTTTCGACCTGTAATTTTTTTTCTCCTTTCTTTTCCTCGGATTCTCCTTCTCCGTAGGGGGGTGGTGTGGCGTTCGGATTTTAATTGTATAATTTTAGATACGCGTTTCCGAACGCAGCGGGGACTTTACACAGAAAAAGCGAGCCGCGCCAAAATTGTGACAGGCACCAAGAAGGAGTTAAAATTGTGAATTGTGTATTAAAATTGTAAGTTACGTAATAAATATATAAAACCACTTCACATCTATTCTATTGTTTTGTTCTAGTTTTTAAAAACAATATGAACTTTTTTTAATGTACGGTAGTTATATTTTCAAAATATATATCTGTATGATATTGGCCTTACCGACTTCGCCAGCGCTACCGGTTGCAAATGTGGGGAATACTGAGAGTTGAGGCTGTGAAAAAATTTCTTCTCTCTAAAATTTCTTCTCCCGTGTGGGCGAGAATATGAATTCCTTAGGATTGCTTCTTGCGAGGCAGAGTCGTAACTTAGGACGTCATCGGGAATTAATCAGAGATGTAGATTTTTGATAGAGTGTGTACTCTAATACATTCCAATCCAGAGTTGTATTACTAATAAATTAATAATGGCTTAAAGCGATCGCTTCTTGGTCTCGTAACTCTATATTGAGAAATCAGTAATCTATATTGGTCTAGAGTAATTTATCAAATATGTTTAATATGGAGATTATTTATCAGATATTGTGATAATAACTTGGACAAAGAGCTTAACGTGATATATCAGTCGCGGTGGTAAAACCCACGATGATTCCGACCAAGACTAATATCGTATAGTCAATACGAGAATCTGCTCCAAATGGAAATTGAACCCTCGAGCGCAGTTAAACACACGAGCATCTGTTTAAACAACCACACAGTAACAACTCTTCAAACTGTAAAAATTATGAATAGTGTAGCTTCATAGCCTATGTCAATTTTTATTAGGGTTCGGGACTCAAAGGGTGCTAACACGGAAACACTATTACTAAGATTTCGCTACCCGTCTTTTAGAAGGCTGTAACCCGCGAACAGCAATAGGTAGTTTAAATTTTCACAGATTAGTTTTCCTGTTGACCATACCATAACAGATATTAAAAATGAAATAAAATTTACTTAAAAGTAAATAAGTTAAAATGGTGTTCTTTAAAGCGTATTCTATTATTATTTATTCAATGGTGGTACAGAACCTTTTATGTGCGTGCGCTCTTGGTCGGCTTTCATAGTTTTTAAGCCCGCAATTCAGCTAGTTTCCTAATGTAGACCAACGTGAACACATATTTTTTAAATTTTAAGTAAAATCATGTCATACCATGCTATCGTGTTTTAAGTACTTTATTAAATCAACGCAGACACAAAAACAAATTCAATAGAATCAATGAAACTGGTGTGGAGACAAAGTCAGAAGTAAAAGCTAAAAAGGAAAGCAGCAATAACTATATTAACAATTACAGTAAATAAATTAATGAAATACATAATCCATTGTAAATATAAGTTCTACTAATTGTAACGGATGGCAAACTTTCAAAACAAATGAAAAAGTGAAAGTACAATAAATAAAGTATAGATAACAAAATAGTCAATCAATAAAAGTAAACAAATATTGTTTTACATTTAAAATAAAACTATTAAAATTCGTTTAAGAACAGATTGACTCCATTGCTATTTCTAAGTGGATTCTCGTTATTATAATTTATAACCTTACGTGCAATAGAACGTTATAGGTAACCTATATACCTATATGTACACCGATTTTTACACATTTCCCTATATAATTGTTAAAAATCGCAGCCTTTCTAACGTGATTACTGTATGTAACATATATATATATACATATAGGTATATATTATAAAACATTTTTTAAGAAACCTGGTATTTGACTTCCTAATTATAAAAAATAAATATATCAATACATTTTTTTATTGCTGACACAAATACGTCTTTTTTCCAATTTGATTGGAATTGTTTTAATTTAATAATTATACATATTCATATATGTAGTCAAATACCTGTTATAAGACTATGAAATTAAATATAATTTTGTTTGTTATCGACATTAGCACCGTGTTTGTTTGATCCTATTGAAGTCAGTGGGATTTTAAATGTAATAATAATAATAATGTAAATACAATGTAAACCATGACTAAGCACACACATGAAGACGGGTGATTTAAGTTTAGAAAGATGTGCCGATGCACTTTAGCATTTAATATTATTAAGGCAATTATTTATATACAGCACAAAGAGCACTTTTTATATTTAACGAAAAGTGGGTAATAGATGGAGTTATTGATAATAAAGTTGGATACCAATCTAAAAGTTATTCTGAAATATTATTTTATAAGTCTAATCTACATGTAATCAAATTGACATTATAGCTTATAAAAAATTATATTTTTATGTATTAATAAGACATTTAAATCTATTTTTATAACAGGCACTAATAAGAACCATATTTGGTCCACATTAAATAAGTTAATTAAACAAAAAATAATGTGTATATATATATATATATATAAAAACAAATTAGAGACAAATAAAAAAACAAAGCATTTACAAAACAAAAAAATTAATCATATGTATAACGTGAATAGGTACCCATGTCTATGGCTTAGGTCAACTTTGTAAGTTTATTATCTTTACATTTTATGTAAAGATAGTATAGTGTTTCTTGTAGGTAAAAAACAATATATTTATATAACATACCGGAAATTAACATTATTAACTTATTTATAAATACAATCAAGAAATCCACTGATTAAATAAATATTTAATTTTAAAATTTAATTCATTATTAAGTATCCAATATATATTGCTTATTCAATGTATGAATCAAATCAAAATGTCTATTAATCGTTATTTCATCAAATAATGATATTTTCATGGATATTATTATCACTTTAAATATAGTTCTTCAACATACAATATTCAATTCAATCAATTAACGTTCTAATCTTAAGCTTTCCATAATTTTTATTCACAAACTTTTTTTCTACACACATGTAATAAAATCTATTTAATTCAACACATGCTATTGTTAGATGAATTTTATATTCGCACCAAGTTGTAAATATATATTTATTTTGAAATTTTATATTATTATCTATTTTGTTAATATAATTTATGGAAATTTATTTACAGTCTTACAATTTGTACCAACATCATTTAGATCTTTTCTACAAATACATACACTTTTTACACAATACCAGCGGATTTAATATATCTACAGCTAGGTACCCATTAAATGAACAATTCCACATTGCTTAGTCACAAAAATATCTAGCCATTTATTTAGTCAAAATAGACATTTACCCTCAATTTGCACATATCCTGAGGAAACACACATAATAAATTTATAATAATCAACATTATTTGATAAACAATGATAACAATCAATAGAGCTCTATAATTTACTATACAATTATGAACCTTCAACAGTCTGTTGTAAAAACATATATCTATTAATGTACAAAGCACAGTACACTTATCTATCATAGGTACAAATTATTTTTGGGATAAAGTATTGGGTATGGAAATAAAATAATACAAACACAAATTTAAAAAAATAATAAATCCATACGTTTTTATATGATAAATAAGACTTTAAAATGGGACCCATATTAACCAACAGAAAATAGAAACATATGTTGTATGATTGGATATTTTAAATTTTTGGATGAGAACTTGAAGTTAACTGAACGGAAACAGTTACTTATTTCAATGTCAAAAAAATAAGAGTCCAATACAAAGTCAAGTGATAAAATTTAATGACACTAAAGTGCTAACCCAGAAATTAAAACTATCTTATGTAAACACAGAGAAGAGATAATTTTAGAAATTATTTGACATATTCAATCAATTGCATTGTTATGCAATAGAAATAATTCTGACATTTTTGACTGACAATCAAGCAGTGTTTTCTGTAATTTTTAGTAAAATTTTAGTTAGTGGGTTAAACATAATTAGAAATATAAATTGCTTGAAATAAAAAAGCACACCAACAATTACTTGATAATAATTATAAAACAAAAATACTACCTACAGCTTTGATTATATCCAAGGCTTTTCTCTATGCAGATATAACAGTATCAAGAAAACAACAAAACACAAGCAATTCCATAATAAATTAATAACATCATTAGCAAACCACTCTTCACCAACATAACAACCCATTTGTTTTGTAGATAATGATAAATAATAATTATCTAATTCTTTCTACAATCACAGAGATTATTGTGAGCTTATCAAATCAAACACTGGATCAAACAGAGTGGCCCTGGGATTGGTGTCTTTGTCCCCATTGACTAGAAGGTCCCTGTGCAGAATTACCTTGTTGCATCCATGAAAGAAAATTAGGTGGAGCAGGTGGAGCTGAAGAAGCCGGTCCTGCAAATGCACCCTGGTCTGAGCCTCCGGAGGGTATATTGTTTATTAGGCCCCAACCAGCTGCTTGATTCAAAGCTGCTGCTACTAGTGCTTGATTAACTGGCAAACCACCCATACCAAGTGGCATACTACCACCTTGACCTTGACCTCCACCCCCAGCTACAGCGGTTTGGCCATGTTGTCCCGAGAGACCCAAAGCTTGCATGTTGACCATGTCCATATTACGGTTGCTCCAAGAATTATTGTTTGATGTATTGTGTGGGTGTCCTTCTTCATAATTTCTACTCGGTAAGTTTCGTTGATTTGAGCCACTTTTATTTTGTTTAGGTGATGCATTAGAAACATTAACAGACACTCCTTTTATAATATGGTCTTGGCCACATAGACTTTGTGCAACTTCAGGATCCAAAAATGTAATAAAACTGAATGCTCTAAAAGGCTTTGGGATAAAAACATCAGTTACTTCTCCAAATTGGGAGAAATATTCTCTCAAATCATTAGCTGATAAATCTTCAGTACAGCGTCCAACAAAAACTTTGCAAGGCATAGAGTTAATAGAACCTTCTTTAGAATTAGGTATCCGTACATCACACCAGCGACCATCAATCATATGTCTCTGAGCCAAAACTCTCATTTGAGATGTATAAGATGAAAAACGAATAAAAGCAAAGCCTTTTGACATACCAGTTTTAGGATCACGCTTTAATTGTGCCATCAAAACTTCTCCAAATTTCTCAAAATACTCACGAACTGTTTGTTCTGTAGCTTTCCATGGCAAGCCCAAAACTATTAAGTCAGAGCAAAGATTATCGTTTCGTTTACTTTTGATCGAAGAAGTTTCAGAACTTTCACCCGATTTTCGTTTATTTTCCTTCGGAAAACTACAGATGTACAACTGATTACCCCAACCTTCTGGAGGAGGATACAACCTGCCATCTCTTAATCTGATGCCTCTAAAAGTTTTAGTTTCAGGATGTCGATACTTAAGACCACAACATCCAGGAAATTGCGCAGAAACTGTTGTTAACATCAACGTTCCATCTTCTTCGATTGGAAGTTCTATGGGTTCTTCATTTTCATCTTCAGCCACGGGCAAGTACTCGAAGGACATTATTTCTTAATCATGAACTATATGAAATAATATATGATAAAAACAAACACAGATAGTTCACTTATACTATAAATCTGTACAATTTCTATTTCTTATAAATATAAAATACGTCAGCTACGGGTTAGGAACCCATTGCAATTTGATGGTTGAAAACATAGTCAAAACAGTACATTTTGATCATTTTATCATTTATAACGATTGAATGCTATGGAAATCAAAGTATCAAAAGTACCTCAACGCGCTATAGAAAATACAAGACAACTTTCTAAAAGTGACATAACATTTTTAATGTTGCCCTATTTTTGCTTAATTGTTACATAATAAAACAGTGCGGGTACAAAGTTATTACTATCTTACAATTAAATAGTTTATAATCAATTACATTTGTCACTATTTAGTAGATGAAAAAATTGATGTTATAAGTTTATGTTATTCAATTTTAGCTCCATTAAAATGAATCCTTTTTAATGTGGGATGACCAAAGCATCTAAGTCACTTATATTTGGAGGTAGTTTGTGCTAGGAGGCAGGAGCTTTTAAGGAGCATTTTTAAGAGCAGACGTACTGATTGAGACAGCAGTCGTACACTTATATAGAAAATCTTAAAGTGTAATAGGGTAAATCGAGGTATAACTGGCCACTTTCAATAACTGGCTAAGTCTCCTTAAAACTCTCAAAAATAAGAAGTTGGATACTCAGAATCTGTCTGTTTTCGTTTTGTAATATTATTTATACTATAGGTTTTCATTTTAATTCACAATTGCGTTTCTATAATTAAAATATGCGACAAAAATTATCGTTTTCTATCGACAGTCGGGAAAAAGTATGTATTCGTGCTATTATACTAACAAAACGATAAGGGTTAGTGATCATTTAAAATATTAATTTTTTTTTGACGTTCTCGCTTTGCAGTGAATAATTAAAACTGAACGATATTAATTCAATATTGGCATTATAAACCAATATTATTTATTTTGTTCTGTTGAACACCTTTTAATAGGGTGGCTAGTAACTGAAAATAAAAATAGTACATTTTTAGTTACTGCTCTATTTATGAAATTAAATAACAAAACTATTTTTTTGCTTTTTAAAAAAAAATGGTTACATAAATTGAAAGTTTAAAGGACTTAGTTTGTATGGATTATGATACTAAGCTTTTTGCGGTTCTTTAAGTAACTAGTATAGGTGGCCAGTTTTGTGATTAGTTATCTACTAAAAGTAATATTGGTAATGTGAAGATTATTTTATTAAGATTGCAGGTAGTTATAAAATCCATATTCACGTTGATTTATTTTATAAATTGTTTTTCATTTCTTAAATTTTGTTGTTTTAACCAAGTTAAGCTGTGGCTAGTTACTGAAAGATCATCATGCTAGTTTCTGATTTTGATGGCCAGTTTCTGGTCGAATTAGATAGTTTTGACTAAATATACTATAAAACTGTAACAACTATGCTTTTAGGTTTTTTATCATTCCCTTTTCAATTAGGACTGTTTTCTCTATTCGGTGATAGCATACAAGTATAATTTAAATGATGGAAATTAGAACTGTAACAATTTAAAGTAGCCAATGTGCTTAAGTGGCCAGTCACTGCAGGATTTACCCTATCTGTCACCTGCCAGGGATATTACAGGATATCATGCTATTTTTCTAAAGTGGTGTGGTGAGTAGTAATGTCTCAATCATGAGATTAGTAGTCTGAAGATGATGTTGAGCTTTTATTACTGTTGGCGTAACGAAGTTAGTAGAGACTGACAAGTTAAACAAAATCTTAGGAACTGGAAGATTAACGCCTGCTAATTTCTTGCTTAGCAAATGGAAAGAGTGTAAATGTTATTCCTCAAGTCAAGAAAAGTTACTTTATTTTCTTTCCTTCCTATTGGTGGGGGTATCCACAGATCATGGTAATCGTTGCAAGCATTCTGCGAATCAGTCGTTGAAAAAAGAAAGCTGTAGTTAGTCAAAGAAAAATCTTGACCAATACACATTAGTGTATCTATCTGAGAGAGAATAGGGTTTCTAAGGAGATGAACCTTCTAAACCTAGTAACAATTAGTCATGTTGAACTTAAAGCCTTGATATGACATGTTTATTGGTCATGTTCATTATTTTGATGGGATTTATCAAAGGAACGTATATCTCCTCAGTAGCCTGTGTAGCCACCGGGGCTTTGCTAACTTCCACGAATAAAAAAATTAGAAGGTGCTTTTATGCGACCAATAAATGAATATCCTGCATGGAAACATTAACTTTTACGTTTTATTTTGTAAATCTGTTTTAATACCGTTTATGTATACATACCACTTGTATTCTTCCATCGAGTCTACTGGAAAAAGAGCACACTTATCTTTTGGGAAAAAATTACTCTTCGTATAATTATTTATTTATTTATCTTCATAGATTTAAAAAAAAAATATTCTTATGGATGGTAGTAGTCTGTAGTATTATTAAAGTAGATATATAGATATAGTATATACTGTATAAAGTTAAAAATATTTTGATTCTGTGGACTTGATACAAACGTATCGTATAATTTGATGCATTGTTTTCATTAAAATTATATTTATTTTTTGATAATAAGTTTAAACGTGGTGAAGCATTTTCTTTACAAAACTGTTATTGGATTTTAAAAATAATTAAAATATACAACTTCGATTATTAAGTCATTTAAACATAACCTTTATGTTTGTAGTGAACTGTTAAATTTTATTACAAGATTAAAATTAAATGAATTACAGTTTTTATTTAGAAAATGTTATAAATTTACACGATTTCTCTTTAATGTGATATTGCTATGGATGATGACTGTAAAGATTATAAAAAAGCAAAACGACAACAAAAGCTTTACAAACCAGGTAGTGGACCTTTAAGAAGATCTAGGTATGGTCTGGACGCTAGAATGGATTCATATGAATTAAATGGTCCAAAAGGACGAGATCATTATGGTTCTCAGCACTCTGTGAATGGTGAAGAGGTCAATGTTCCGTGTAGAGAAATAGCAAACACTCGCCATAGAAAGCCTGAACAACAACTTTACGTTCCAAGAACAGGAGATTCGTATTCAGATATTGACAAGCAATCTAAAGCATCTTATAAATGTGATAGTTCTAGTCAATATGGTAACAGACGAATGTCAAGCAAACAAGATAATCATGCTTCTATTGGTGATACAGGGTCTTACTCTAGGGATTCATCTGTTAGAGATGGTCATTATAAAGAAACTCCATGTAGTGATGTTAATTATAACAGACATTATAGGCAAGGCTCAGAAGCAAGATCAGTATCTCCAAATCAAAGTTTATATGACCAAAAATCTTTAGATCGGAATAGAGATAGCAGAAGCATGGAAACATGGGCTGGCCGACATAAATCTGGTTCGGGTGGAAAACCACCATCTGGAAGAAGAAATTCAGCTGGATTCCCATCTGATTCTCGACCTAAGCACATCATCAATTTAGACAATATACCTCCTAGATTTAGAAAGAAATATTTAGAACAATCGGGACATCAAAGTTTTGATAGTGTAGACAAATTAAATAAAGATCGTCATAGCAATAATGATATTACACAGGCGTACAATTCTGGTCCATTTTATAGTTCTAGTAATGCAAACTGGTCTCAGACTTTACCTTCTAGAGGAAGAGGTCGCTTAAGAGAAAATGAAATTATTGATAGGGAAAAATTTATTAATTCCTTTTTAAAAAATTATGATGGACACAATTCAAGAAGATCTACTCCTAGTAATTCATATATGAATTTATATGAACCTGTTTCATTAGAAAAAAATGTGTGTGACAAATTGGATTCTTTAAGTAGTGAATATGAAAATAAGAAAACCAGGGATAGTGGTAAGTAGAATACAAGTTAACTGTCTAACTAACCATAATTACATAACAATTTTTTGTAAAATGTAAATTGTAAATGATTCTTATTCTTGTTAAAACAGATTATTTAAATATTTGCAATAGTCACATTTGAAGTATAACTAACCTTTGTGTCATATTTTATATTAAGTATTTTTATCAATAATAGAAAATGCAAATTAAAATTATTATAACTTTTTTACTAGTAAGTTTACCCAATTCTAATAAGAAAAAGAAAATATAATTATTATATTAAAATAACAATATATATATTTATATTTATTAAATGTTAAGATTTCTAGCTTTATTTAGTTTATCACATTTTGATGCAGGATTTTTTTTATAAATTATTTTAAATGTTAAAATATTAAGAATATTTTAACATTTAAAATAATTTATATAATTGCTAAGTTAAAATTTCAGAGAATTTAATACAACAAATTTTCTAAAATGCACTTGTATGAGACTTCAAGTATGTCAGTACAACTTAACCTCTGCTCAATGTTATGATGTTTTATTCAAATTATAAATTAAAATCATAATATGTTTTTCAGAATCAAAAAATGGAATAAGAACAAGTACAAATGAGACCAGATACGATCATAAAGAAATAGAAAGAGTAGTAGATAGCAGTGAGAACCAAAATGATAGTGAAACTATTTCTCAACTTTCTACAAATCTATCAGACATGACAAATTTGGTAAGATTCAAATTTGATATTATATCTGTTACTGGTCAGGACCCTATTTTAGGACAAACTAGTTTTTCCCAAGCTAAATCAACTAGATCGTCCTGACACCTTATGTGTCCAGTGTGTAAGAGTATAGATAAATATGGAAATTCTATTCTGACGACAAAGAACACTTATAAATTCAATATCAGAACTACATTGTTTATTATTGAATAATTTACTTATGTCTGTCAATGCTAAGTAATTAAAAATCAACTCTATTACCTGAATTGAAGCTTCAGTTACTGACTGGAGAGTACCTAGGTTTCTTGCGTCATTTTGTGTCAAATTTTAATAAAAATAAATGAAATAGCATTTTTTTCATTCATTCATTCAAAGTAATTAACATTAGGAAATCAATTAACATATTGCATTGATGGTCATATATTAGATGTCACTTTGCTCTATGCCTTAAAACATAGTTTAATATTTTATATGTCAAAACCAGCAAATAAAAAGCCGCTGCGTATATTGTTCAGTTAATATAAGTGTTGTTGAATGTATGATTACAGGATTGGACAGAAGAAGTTGAAAAGAACATTAAACTTGATGATGTGTGTGACACTTCTGCTTCATTTTCTCAAAGTATGAAACCTTCTCATGTTCAAGAGAAACCAATTGAGCCTCATGATGCAAAAAAAAGTGGTAGATCTCGCCGCAGAGACAGAAGGTAATATTGATATTAAATATAAATACTGATTTGTTTACAGTTTTGATTAACATATTAAAGTTTTAATAAAATTCATATTGGATCTATCAAAATGTAAAATGATGAACTGACTGCAAAATTGAAATGACGAAGTTTTGCCAAGTGCCATTAGCCAGAGATACTTAGACTTATTTAAATTTTATTTTGATTTTTATTGGTATTTGGTGTTCGTTTTTGCTCCAGCTTCTTGTAAAACAATAAGTTTGTTGACAAAAACAAAATTAAATTCTTTTATTAAGTTTTGCTTGATGGTAACATAAACATTTTAATTGCGTTGTGTGTATATTGCATTAAGGGCTATTATTTTTAGACATTATTGAATATTATTTCTAGCCAAAAAGCTAATCTAAAAACTATTCTATAGTGGGTAAATACTTAAATAGCCTATTTCATTTCCTTAATCCGAAATAAAGTTTTGCAGATGATTCATTTTCAAATTTATTATATTTAATCTCACAGAATAAAACAATATATAATTAAAATGTTTGTTAAATATCAACAAAAATGACATGATAGCAAGTGTCTGAGTGGCCTCAAAGGCTCTGACAACATTTGTTAATTAAAATTAAATAAAATGCACATATAAAAGTTTTAGAATAGCATAGTTGAAGTATATCTTGTGAATGTTAGTATGTTTTTTAGAAGCTCTAGTAGAGGTAATAAAAATTGTGAAAAGAAAGAAAGAACTAGAAAGGACAGCAATGCTAGCATACAGTACGAGCCAGCCATAGACCGTAACAGGAGAGATAGCAATGTTAGTATGCAGCATGAAACAGTATCATATAGCTTTAAACAAAGAGAAAGAGAAAGACGTGACAGTCACCGAAGTAACCGTTCCTCTACAATTGGAAATAGTCGGGACGACTTAGATAGATGGAGGTCATTACGATCTTATAGCAGAGAACAGAGCTCGGAAAGGTATGAAAATTTATAGTATTTTTATTGAGTGTTTATGTATTTTACGTTTTTCAATTCAACCTTTCATGTAAAACTTTTATTTTAATTTTGTTTTCAGAAAAATAGTATCGCAATGTAATAGCAGGGACGCTTCAATAAATAGAGCTTCAAGTCCTAAGGATATTGACGGATTTCGAGTTCCATCTGCAGCTAGTAAATCTGCAACATGGTCTTTAGCAAACCAGGTATTAATATATTTATTAATTTATGTTATTAAAAATACAATTATTATACATTTTTTATAAAAGTATAAATGAAAAGTGAAATATTCTGAAGTTTTCTTTTCTTTGCAGAGAAAAAGCAGCCAGACGTGGAACGGCGGTCGAGCGATAAGTACGGAGAGGAAGCACTCGCCGACCCCGAGCGTGGTGAGCGGGGACGCGGGCGAGGGCGCGGGCGCGGCGGGCGGCGCGGGGGGCGGCGGCAGGCGCTCGCGCAAGCGCGCCGGGCGCCGGCGCCGCCACGGGGAGAACGTGCAGCCGCCCACGCCGCTCCCGCCGGGCTCGCAGCCCGCGCCCACGAACGTCAACTGGCGCGAGGAGATCATCGAGTCCAAGAAACATACGAACGACAGGTATACTTCTACACATATTATATGGCTAATCCAGGGGATTCCAATATTTTTTATTTACTGTATTTTGTTTTATGTACGCTCTTCTAGATTTGTTTATATGCAAGAGCTACACAAATGAAATAGGTATTATATATAGGTCTAGGATATAAAATATTATTTTTAAAAATTATGCCTTAATTATGCAAATTAAATCTTTATTTTCTAATAGAAATATAATACATAGCAGTATGTTCATAAGACAAAATTAATTCCAGCATTATTTAATGCAAATGTAGATTTTTGTACTCGCGTCGAGCTAACGCCGTCGAGTGAGTCCATCGATAAGATTGCATCCTTAGCCGTGGTTCGCGGTGGTGCCTCATAGAAGGCGAAGGTATAGCCGAAATCACCTGATCACTTGAACCCAGGGTGTCCCTTTTCGAAAGTTTTCACCAGTAAAATAAAAAACATTGTATAGGAGATTCTTGTCCTGTAATGACATCCCCTACACACCAGTGCCAGACCTCACTCAACAAAGAGCCATTCTCTAAAGCAAAAATCCTTTTCAATTATAATTATTTACATTCAATAATTGACATTTATAGAAAACAGTAACAACCGAGAATTTTATTTTAAAATATAGTAGTGCAAAATTAATGTATATGGTTGTTTATTTTATTGTTTTCAGACATTCAGAAAATACTAATCAAAGGAATAGATTGAACAGTGTACTGTCGGAAAAATCTACGTCCGAACCATTGTCACATCCGGGGCTGATTATTCTACCTCAAAGCTCAATAACACATATGCAGAAAGATCAAGGGTAAGGCATTTCATTGAAATATACAAATATACTTCTGCTTTTAGAAATCTTCTTCCTAGCATTAATTCTGGTATTTATCCAGGATCTGCTTATACTCATATCTGGATTTGACAGATTACTAGTTTTTACACAGCGATTGCCATTTGGCCTCCGCAACCCTAAGGAACTCAAGAACTCATTAGATAAGAGCAAATTACCTATCTTGAGTTAACGATTATTATCAGGTGTTATGATAACAATCGGGTCCGACAGCTTAACGTGTTCTCCGAGGCACGATGGGGAGACCCACAAGGACAAATGGGCAGACCGAAACAGATAGATAAACGCTACACACTCAACGGCATTCATTAGGATAATTGTATTCCGCTCCGGAATAGTACACAGGGAAAAGGACGACATATTTATAACAAACATCTACTCAGAACGGAAATCGAACCCTCGACCTTCGAGGATCAAAGCAGGCTCGCTACCAGCACGCCACAACAGTCGTCACTTTTGCTTTTAGTAATATATATCTATATTCTATTTGGTATCATATTTCTCAACGAATTTATCATTCTTCTAAACGAATAATTAGTTTATCATAAATTTCGATATGTAAAGCCTCCGTATAGTCTCCGATTAAAATGACTTTGATATAAGGAAGGACATGAAGAATTTATAGGGGAACCCTATTTGCCATTTGGTTACAAAAATAAAATTCTCACTCTACTTTGGCTTGTTATCTAACAATGTACTTTTTTGTAGACGTGGTGGATCTTCAGAAACTCAGAAAACTCTATTCGATCATCAAAATCCATCTCAGCCTATAATAGTACAAACAAGTCCGACTAAACATGACAGTAGAATGGAACATGGTAAGAATAAATGATTATTCTTAGTTTAATGCATTCCTCTTAAGTGCTATATTTTAGTCTTCTTCTTCCTATCAATTATCTCGGTATTTTGCCCAAGGTCTGGTAATCATTATTATCAGATGTTATGATAACAACTTGGACCAACAGCTTAACGTATTTTCCGAGGCACGATAAGGACAGCCCCAAGGACAAACGCCCAGACCGAGACAGATATTTTTAAAATACATACTTAACATCTGCCCCAAGAGGGAACTTCAATATTAAGGCTGTTTGGTGATCTCCCATTTTTTTTGTCACCTCGGTGTCGTTCTGCAACTTAGGTGCGCATACGTATTGTTGTGTGGATACTTGACATCGAGACTCATCAGTGCCGGTGTTAGGGAGGGGTGAGATGGGGCGAAGGCCCAGGCAGCTTATTTGGAGGGTGATAGATGAAAACAAGAAGAGGAGCTACAAAACTTTCTGCGTCCACAGTGTAGTTCTGGGTAAAGGAAAGATGAAATTCTAAACATGGATCCACATTAATTTAGCAACAAATAAACACTTTATTTTGATGTCCTCAAGTGCGCCACAATATTTCTGGGAAGTCAGGGACCCTGACGCCGGCAATCAGACTAGTAAGCTAACACGATTGTGGGAAGGTGAAGTGTCGTTGTGTGTTAGGTGTGAAGCAGGCGTCGGGTCGCGGCTACGAGCCGGGCGACGCGGTGCGCGGCGCGCGGCACGTGGCGCTGCTGCAGAAGGTGGACCGCGCCGACGCGATCCTCAAGATGCACACGCTGCGGGGCGCGCTCGCGCTCGCCGACGACTGGCCGGACATCGCCGAGACCAGGTACACATACATACACATGCTCCATATACATACTCAAATAAACATAAATATAAATAATTTGCCTTGTAGACATTTTCGTGTTCGTAGTAGTGGTTAAACAAGTGCCACGCAATTTCATTTCTGTCGATTATAACGAGACCTTCAATAGTATTATACAATACTGATTGAGCTTTCTTATCCCTTCGGTGTTTCGTTCAATCATTAAACAATCGCTCAGTAATACTCAAGAATCACCAGTATTCTAAAATATTACTGAAGGTGTTTGGGCCGCTTAAGTGGCGTACAAGTTTTACATACACTTATTATAATTGCAAAAACATATCCAAGCTTTTTTCACGATATTTAAAACTTTCAAAACATGTATAACTTTTAAACTTTCAAAACATATAATATAATATATGAGAGGTATATAAAATGTGTTAAAAACTTACATTTCAAACTTTCATCAGATGTTTGTATTCACAAATTATACGGGAGTAATTAAATATATATATGTTTTTTATTAATCCACAGAAAGTTTTTGCAAAGTGCACTCCAAAGATTGTTGATGTCCGATTTAAAATACTGTCAAGCGGATAATATTGAACACCAGTTTTGGAAAATTTTATACTATCACTTTATAGAAAATTTAAGAAAAAGCATTTCTCAAGTGACTCCGGAAGAAAAAACAGTTGTTGTAAAATTAATAAACACAATAATCGAGGAGGGGAATGTTTTCTTCGAGAATCTCGTCCAGATGCTAGAGAAGACTTATAAATTTAATACTGAAGACTACATAAACGATAATCACGCGTTGCCGCCTAAAGGTCTCGGCTACGTCGGCTTGGCTTTGATATCAGTACAAAAGCTTTACGTATTCCTCGGTGACTTAGCTAGATATAAGGAGCAAGTGAACGAAACTAATAATTACGCTAAAAGCAAATTTTGGTACACGAAAGCACAGCTAATAAATCCTAAAAATGGTAGACCATATAATCAGTTAGCTATATTAGCGATATACGCGGTGAGTGATTGCATTTAGTTTTATTAATAGTAACAGGGCCGGATTAATTCATTAGGTGATATAGACAACTGCCTAGGGGCCGCACCTACTAGGGTCCTTATGTTAAGATTTAAAAAAAAGTTCGAGTGTAAATTTAAATGGAAGATTTTTTAAATATTTCAGTATATTACGAAACGCATTTCATGCTAAAAAAACAGTATAATCCTGAATCAAATTATCATGTAAAAGAATATTTCGGGGTGTTAGAAAATGGTAAATGGGCCCCCGAAACCTGCATTCCCTAGGAACCTCGACGTAGCTAATCTGGCTCTGTATATAAAGTTGTACACCATACAATACTTATGTGCGTTATCTTATTACAGAGAAGAAAACTCGATGCAGTCTATTATTATATGAGAAGTTTAATGTCATCAAATCCATTTCAATCAGCGCGGGAAAGTCTATTATCGTTATTTGATGAAAATAGAAAAAAGGTTTGTGAAATTAAAGTTAGTATTGGACTGAATGACATGAATGACAGACACGTGTTTTACATCATGAGAATCAATCATGAGAATTGATGTAAGCTATCAATTTTCTATTAAATACAATTTAATTATAAGATTATTATTTATACATACTTTTTTACTTTCTGAAGTCCTCCATATAAAGTTTAAGTATACCAGAGTTGTGAAATACCCTCGCTTGTGAAATACAACGGGTTCATAAGTTTCTCCACACATTGATATATAGAAGATAATTAGATGTTGCAGTGACATCATTTGATTGTATCACATTATGTCCTACCATATGCAAAGTTTTGTAAAGTTGAGTCATCAAAAGGAAAAAGGCGAAGTTATTTTTAAGGGTTTAAAAAAAAAAAAATTAGCAATTCTTTATAAGCCATTACTGAAATTCCTATTGCCCCTCCAAATAAGCTCGAAGCTTGCGATAGGTATGGGTACGACAATAGCCCAAGGAGTCAGGATTGAAGATTTTAGTGAATACTATAAGTAAAGCCACAGGCATAATACGTGCGTTTATAGAAGAGGGCTAGTAAGGGGATTTAGGAAAAGATGTAGACATAGGGTGTGTAACTTTCGGCTCACATTTATCGTACGCAGCAGTAAGGATATTGCTACTTCATCTTGCGAAATTCGGTCTATGTTTTTTGGAAACAACGAGATTCAAACTGTTTTTATATTTATTGCGTATTAGTACTGTACAGTACTGCTGTAACGCAATCCAGGCAACTGTTTTTTCGAGAACTCTGATCACAAAATTTCGCACAATGTACCGGTCTTAATTTATGAATGCGTTTGAGTGATGTTTTCTTGTTTCGGAATGTTGTAAAATGAACGTTGATGCGACAGTACGAGGCGGCGGAGCGCAAGCGGCTCGCGGCGGAGGGCGCGAAGGCGGGCGAGAGCGGCGGCGAGGGCGCGGGGCTGCGGCGCGAGGTGTGGGTGCGCGCCGGCGGCGAGCGCACCACCACGCTGCGCGCCGCGCGGGACGACGCGCTCGGCGCCATGACGCCCGTTGAGGTAACGTCTAGAACTCAGCTATAGATACTACTACGATAACATGGCGCGCCGCTAAATGTTTTTTTGAAAGCGTCAACACGTATAGTGCACGTTTCAAATAACATTAAGCCGGACAACCAATTAAAGATAGCGTTAGCACAACAATCCATAAATAATAATAATGTTAAAATAAATAGAGAAGTGTTTTTAATTTATTTATATAATATTAATTAATAAAACGAAATAAAATAAAATAAATATATATTTTTTTATGTTACAAGTTGGCAAACAAACATACAGCCCACCTGATGTTAAGTGGTTGCCGTAGTCTGTGAGCGCTTGCAGCACCATTAGTAGGTGCTACTCAAGCGTTGCCAACCCCGAGATACTAGTTCTTAAATCTCCTCTGCCTAGTAATTTCCCTTCAAACCGGAACACAGAAATGCCTAAGCACTACTGTTTGGCGGCTGAATATTTGACACTGCGGCGGTAGGTAGGTATACCTAGCTGGCCTCTTGCAACAAAAGACCTACCAACAGTATGACTGATTGCACTGGTGGAAATAATCTCTGCTGTGACAATTTTAATAAATTTCCAATACAAACATTGAATATTATTAAATTGAATAATATCAATGCTTTTCTGACGAAACTGCAAGTAGCTGTTATAAAAAAATAAATTTGTATCATTTTTAGTGTTCTTACTATACATTGAAATTTGTACCTAAAATGCATAATGCTTTATAGGCGAAAATTTACTCGATTAATTAATTGTAATAAAACAGTCTTGATGGTTCAGTTATTATGGTATAGTCTTATTCCACAAGCGATATGTGATGATATCCATAATCGTGCTGCGTAAATTATATCACATTGTTTTTATTTATGCTTAATCTAATTAAAAATATCTAATACCTAACTGAATATATTAGCTTTAATTGGCTACGTACATATGAATAAAGTACATATACATGAAATTAGGTATTTTATAAAATGAAAACAAAAGAAATAGTCTTTTACAAACATTTCTAAAAGATAATTTAAATACAAATGTTCAAAAATAAGTTTTTATTTATATATAATAGACATTTATTTTAATTTAGATCTATAAAATGATCTCTTTCTTATAAAGCCTACTTAATACTTTGCTTTTTGTAAATATATTAATTGTGGATTATAGAAAGAAATCTTTTTTTTAGTGTAAAATATTTTTTGTTGCAGTTAAATAAAAATTTCATCACCAGTTATTTACATGTACACGGGAAACTAATAACGAAAATTGAGTAAGTATTTCTTTTTTTTGGAACAGAGTCGATTGTCAATATAATAATTAGTTTTTTAAAATATCAGAAATAAATAAGAATTTGATTTTTAAATATATTATTTTAATTTTACAACACTTCAGGGAGCGTGTTTTGAAAAACAGTCGGAACGCGTTAGGAATATAAGTATAATTATTATAGTGATTGTATTACAACAGTTTCAAAAAACTGCCCGATAACATTTCACTGTTTAGAAGTCATTATCTCTATTAAGGAGAATGATTGTTAAAGTTTAAAGCGAAAGAGAAGGGAAAAAAGGAAGAGAACTGAAGGGGTGGCAGATAAGGCCTCCGGCGCTCTCACTTATCGCGCGGTACACAACAGTACTGATACTGTTATTTTACGCCAATTATCTATGAGAGGATAGTACTTTCCCGGTCGAGCAAGCCGTTTTGTTCTGGGAGAAGCATGGTTCTACTATTATGAAAAAAACATGAAAAGTCAGAAGTAGTTCCCCGTTCATTTATCTGGGCATACAGCCCTGCCATCTCGACGTGTGTGTACGGTCCACTACACTGCAGCGTTGTCCGTGCAGCATGGAGTCGTTCCACTCGAGCGCGGCGCAGATGCTGCGCCAGTTCCGCGCGCTGCTGCACCGCCAGCCGCTGCCGACGCCGGCCGCGCGCCTGCTGCAGCTCACCGCGCTCAACATGTTCGCCGTCGAGACCACCGCCGCCTCGCTCAAAGGTAACCACCACACCACCGACCACCGACCACCGACCACCTTCCAACACTATTATGTCTGTTAAACAAACATTCAATTTATATTTAGTATTAGTCCTTATTTGAGCACATTTTATCGCACCGTTCTTTACAGATAGGAATCCTTGTCCATTTCAACTACCCTAGAGCTAAAGCTAGAAAAAAAAAATTCCAATTATGCTTTTGATATAATTACAAACTGTATAACGAGTACCGTCTTGTTCTATTAGTTTGTGAGTGTCATCCACGCGTTGCTACGCCCGAGGTATTGCATAGTTCTTAAATTTCTTTTGCCCAGTAAGTCTTTCAAACCGAAAGACAGTGATGCAAAATAATTAAACTACTGCTTTGACATACACTATCTGACACTACGGTGGTACATACCTTGCCGGTCTCGCGCAAGAAATGGCCTACCACCAGTTTTTTGCCTACCACCATATAGATACTTGTTAAGAAATAACACAGAAATTTTCTTTTATTTTTTATTTTAGTAATATCTTAATAAAAGGTTTTTAAAGATTAATGGAAACTAAAGCGAAGGCCCAAAATCTAATCTTATTGTACGAAACCAATTTTACAACTTACTATTTACATTTCAATAGTAAGTATGTTTATTTACAAACGAAAATTCCAGAGGGAATGGTGGCAAGAATGATAAATAAAATAAAAAATAAATAAACGCTACACACTCAACGGCCCCCATTAGGATAATTATATCCTGTGTCGGGGGTCCGGAAACATTCACAATGACAAGGACAAACACAACCAGACCGGAAAACATGCCTGTACGATTAATACAAACATCTGCTCCGAGCGGGAATCGAACCCGCAACCGTCGAGGCTTAAGGCAGACTCGCTACCCACAACGCCACAACGGTGTCATATTGTATATAACGGTGTGATATTTGCATTTCCCCGCTGAATCGCAATACCGATTCTTTGGGCGAAAAATGAATTAGCCATCCTGTCACCAGTAGAGGCAACGAATCGAGGTGTGATATCTTTTAGAAATTAAATTTTATGGTATTGTTGCGTGAAGCCGGGTAGGTGAGTACCACCGCAACGTCAGATGTTATTCTACCGCAAAACATTAGTGTGTTTCGCATTACTGTATTTCGGCAAAGCATTAGTGAGTTTCGCATTACTGTGTGTTATTATGGTGTTTGTGAATTTGAATAAACGTAAAACTAAAGTCATTAATAGCTTTAAATTAATTAATGGGGTTAAGATTTAAAATGTAGAAATATTTTATATTTATATCACACTTTAAATTAAATCCAACAAGAGAAAGGCTCCGTAGTTGTTTGGAATGTGAAAATAAAAATTGCAATAATTATTTTATAGTTAGCAAAAATAAGTTTATCATAAATGTGAAATGTGAAAAATAATTTAATAATGTATTGAAAAAGGGTTCAACGAATACATCTATGTACCTACTTTCTTTTCAGCGTTTTAGAGGTTGTTTTCGAACGAATTAATAAGTTCGGACAGATTGGACGAAATTATAAAATTGTGAAGGACCTCAATATCTCACAGAAATATACAACGCCGGTTATAAATTTCATAACTGCTTATATGATAACAATCAATAAAGCGTTTAATATATAATTTAGCAAATCGAGCATTATTTATGTGCAATTTAAGGTTGACGATTTATTGCATTTACAAAAAAAAATACCGGCTTCTGAGAACATTACATCAATAAGATAATAAATAAACAGTTAACGATTCGCAGGAGTCGAATTTCCGTTCATAATTTGTATGTGCCATATATTTATTTATACCCGTTTGAGAGTATTGTCCTTGTGACGGTCGTTCAATGCAAGCAGGATAGCGTATTATGCCGTTATTATCACATCGACAGAACTGGTATAAATTATAATAAACATGGAGGAAGATTAAAACTTAATCTCTCTATAAGGCGTGTAAGTAAATTTGACGTTGACATCGAAATATCGTTGTGAGAAAAAACTAATTCGCTCTTATTTTATTGAATAACATATCTGCGCTGTCGATTCTTAGATATTAATACATACAATTTAATAAGTGCAACATACTTTACACTGGTATTAATAATTTTAATCCTCATCTCTGTGCTAAAGATATTAATTATTATTTATTGTAATATTATCACATTATAAAACTTATCAGATATTCTGGAATACGTGTAATTCACGCAATTTTAAAACTGATACAATTTCGATATGAATTCTAGTTTTTTCAATTGGTGGAAGTTGACAAGTAAGCATACGGCCATTGATGGTAAGCGGTTGCCGTAGCCTATGAGCGCTTACACCATTTGTAGGGGTCACTTCACTACAGGTAGCAGTTTAAGCGCTGTTGTTTTGTTGCTCCTCGGACGAATGAGAATAACTGAAGCAGTCTCCTACCCTCTTCCTTTGTCTTATAGAGGCAACATGTATTAATGTCATTGTTCACACTAACTACGGTTACTTTTTATTAAGGATATTTTTGCCACCATTGTGGTACAGAGAAACAAACTATGTAATCAAATAAACGAGCACTTGAAAGTTAATATTATCTTATAAATACTTATAGACAAAGTTATTTCATTATCTGATCTCGTGTATTATTCACATTATGTTATAGACTCAAAATTGCTTCAATTAATTGAGAACACTTTGTGTGCAATAAAAGCTTTATCCAATATATAATACCACTTATTTGCGTCTCCGCTCTCGTGCACTAAGTGCTTTCTTAATTTAGTATTTTTTTACATATAGCTTCTAAGCTGTGCTTAGCGCCCTGCGTCTCTTATTCCCTGTTGTAATAAATTTACACCAAAACCTGCCGAGAAAATGAGAAAATGGCCACGGGTTCTACGGTTTCTCGAGGTATTAGCGAAAATAAAAACGGAAAGATATTTTATTTGAATTTTTTTATTTTAAGGCTTTACTTCTCAAATAAAAATTACTTACGTTTTTTGCACAAATCATTTAAAAAAGACAATCGACTTTTGCTTTATGTTTAAAAAGTTAGTTTTAAAAAGTTTTTAATTATTTAGATATCGTTATAATGAAAATGTAATCGATTAAAAGACAGGTTGAAACAGCGAGACGCAGCTATTACTGTGTAAAAGCTATTTAATATGTTTAAGTTTAATAGCTGGAATTCTAGTTTTTGTGACCTTCTCAGACAAGCGAAGCGAAACGAATACAATCGCAGCGAGAAATTATTCAATTGATAAAAAATGCTATTTTCTAGACTCTTGTAATTAGCTATACTAGACTATCAGGACGGCAATAATAGCGAGCGAAGTTATAAAAAACAAACGATAAGGTTGACGCCATTTGAATGATGTGTTTACGGCAGGCTTCTTTTAAAATAATTTATATACATAAATAATCGTTTGTATTTCCTGTAGTTTTGTGTGCAACAAAAGGTATGTAATTACAGAATCGAGGTTGTTGCACCGTAGGGCCAGCGCCGTACGAGTGTAGACATTACGATTAAAGGTTCAACAAACCGATTCCACAACGACTCAGCTTTTTTGTACATAACGGCAATTAATTACTATAGGCGAAACTAATTTCGATAATTAAGTTGTAAGATAAATTTCTTTTTCGTAATATCGTTTGAAAGTTTTATCCGTGAACTTAACCTTGAGTTCTCATCTAGGGTCATTATTCCGCACCTTATAAAACATTGACGTTATTAGCAGAACATAAAACGTCTATTAAAGTTTAGATTAGTTGTTACTTCTGATATAATCGGGCGTATGAAGATTGTGAATTTATTTATATGTATTTTTAAATTGAAAATTGTCTCTATAAAATCTTTTATTGCAGCGAATGCAACTTAAAATCTATAAAGGAGTATGGTAATAACGACATTACTAATGTAACCGCCATTACTACTGGCTACTGGTTTAATTTAGACTTAACAGTGGTCTCAGCGTTATGTAACTAGTTTAGCGAGTTTAAAGATAGTAGACGACTCACGTACGCAGGTGTAATCCGTGCGTGATATTTTTAGTCTCCAATGTCTATTTATACCAGGCCGGCTTGCTATACTGATGCGCTGTCCATCATCTTCAACACCGTGTCTATTCTTATCCTATAAACTTGTCAGTTTTTCCACGAGTAAATTGTAACCATATTATTTACGTCTACGTAATTGTATGCGTCATTTTTTACCCGTTTTAATTTTATGCTTCAGGGCAATAAATATTCTACGTTACGCTGTTGATTTTCTTAACATTATTATTTTACAAAATAATTTGATTGTATAAAACTATTTACTAAGCACGAGACTTAAAATAAACCGATTGTTATATAATTTTCGAATAACTTTTATTTGAATACTAGCTTTAGCCAGCGGCTTCGCCCGCGTGTAAAACATTCACATAAACCAATGAAAATATGTAAATATTTCCATACAAACTTTCACTATTGTTATTTTACACCCTTACTAAACTTTTACAAACTTTGAATGACATATTTATTTATATAGCCTAAAAAATAAGCTTCAAGCTTCTAGCTCTAAAACTGAAAATAGTTCGATACAACTTTACACCCCCTTTCCACCTCTTAAAACCGTTTTTCGCATTAAAAGCCTATGTCGCTTCTCGGGCTCTAGACTGTACCAAATTTCAATTAAATCGGTTCAGTAGTTTCAGTTTCAAGGATTGATAATTACTTATTATTTTGACACTTTATTATAAATGCAAGAGTTTGAACGCAGTTTGATCTGTAAACACTTACTAGAATTGTAATAAAAAAACGGCATATTAAAACTTAAAAGCTGAAATAAACTAAATAAGTGGTTGTATCAACTCAAAGATTTTACATTCATATTTCTTGAATATAGGAAATAGCAATGGTGGTGAAAGAACAGCTTGGCTTGAATGCGCTCTGGGGGTGTCTTTCCTTATGTTCGGCGCGCTTCTGGAACGTTGCTGTGCGCTGTTGCCCGAGCCTGCGCATACGCAACAGCATGCAGATGCGTTACTCTTACTTCCTGCTATAAAGGTACTTTTCAGTTGCACGATTAAACTTATCATGAAAAAATTAAAAATACTTGAAAGTTATTTCTTTCCTCTGTTAGGATGTGAAAAATAAATATACTTTTATATTGAAACAGGTGTGGTCAGACTGGATGTTATGTCACAGTAGTATATGGAATCCACCACCGACATTCGAAAATTTCGAGATAGAGTAAGTATTTTGAAAACATCGTATAGAATAAGTCTGAAACATATATATTTTGGCAATGAGTTTTGCTATGTAAAGTTGTGTCCTTTTCTATTTAGAAACGAAAACGATCCTTGGGATTGGCTCGCGAAGCTTATGAACATACTCGAATCTCTCGACGACAAAACCATCGAATTTGAAAGCGAAATGAAAGAAGGTAAGAAAGACTTTGAAATCATTTTGAACATTTTATGCAACGAAAGGTGCTAAATGCTCCTCACAGCACAAATTGCCCGATTCGACCAGGTAAGTACTACCCTCTCACATAAAATCGTAAATGAACAGTACCTACTGTTGAGTTTTGTGCAATGAGTGAGAGCGCCGGAAACCCAAATTCCACCCCCTCTGTCCCCTTCCTTTTTCCCTTCTCATCCCTTCCTTCCTCTCCCTTGGGTTGCGCACATGTGATACGTTAAGTACCGCAAGCGTTCATAGGTTGGGGCGACTTATGGTAAATTAGGCCGTATGCCTATTTACCAACAGTCATAAAAACAATAAGAAGCTGTTACCATGGTCTATATTCATTAGTAGCAGCAGAGGGGAAGATAAGAGCAGGAGGCATAAGTTTTGTATTGGTGTTCCAAGTACTAACTTATCGAATAAAATAGTGTGAATACTGATACATCGCTTCAATATTCTCTGTGATTGGTTTGTCTCGGTCTAGCCGGTCCATTCATGCTCAAAGCAACTAGGTTCTATTGTTACTGCTTAAATTGATTTTCATCGTAAACTATATAACATTATTATAATCACTTGAGCGTAGCGAGATCGGGTCGTTAGTATGTATGCGATGAACTGTGAAAATGCTAGTTCTAACAATCATTATGACACCGTTGTGGCGTTGTGGGTAGCGAGTCTGCCTTAAGCCTCGACGGTTGCGGGTTCGATTCCCGCTCGGAGCAGATGTTTGTATTAATCGTACAGGCATGTTTTCCGGTCTGGTTGTGTTTGTCCTTGTCATTGTGAATGTTTCCGGACCCCCGACACAGGATATAATTATCCTAATGGGGGCCGTTGAGTGTGTAGCGTTTATTTATTTATTATGCTATTTTTTTTTTCACCCACTGCTCTTCATACATCTGTTTATTATTATTTTAATGCATTACAATTTACAAGTCATTCCTAATATTCCTATTTCCCCTCCAAAAGAGCTTGATACTTGCGTTAGGAGTGGGAACGCCAATGACGGCGTCAGGATCGAAGCTACAACTCTCGCGTTAATGAAATCGGCCCATCTATGGTTGAGCTATTGAGGCTTCAAATTCTTCGGCAGATTTGAGAAAATACAAAATTTTACGACGATTCATTGCGAATTGTAATTGTAATAAGTAGCTTTAAAAGTACTTCTGCCGCTATGAATTACATGAGAAAGGTACAATTTAATGTTAGTGGTAGTATTACGTTTAGACCTAAAAGACCTAAAGGGGCTCGACGGCTTTCGACTTTCCACATAATATTGACGTGAAGTAGTAATGGCTACACGACGGTATCTCGATCAGCCCTGACACTGGCAAATCCATTAGAAATCTACTAAAAAAAGCAGAAGAATAATAAGAACATCAGACCGTTTGTTTGTTTGTCACCGGTTTGTGTGTGCGTCAGGGTACGTGTGCGTGCGCCTGCCGGAGGACTCGTCGCTGGCGGGGTTCACGCCGCTCATGTACATGGAGCCGGCGGCCGCGTGGCTGCGCGCGCCGCCCGCCGCGCCGCACAGCGTCGAGCACGTGCTCCGGACGAGGAAGCTTCTCTTCTTCGGCACTGAGTTAGTACTCACTCTATCTCACACATCTCATGCGCTACATATTATATCACTATTATACTATGTTTCAACACTGGTAATTTAGCCCTTAGACTATAAAAAAGTTAGATATTGGTTATTGAACCTCGTCAAGGCCACATGCACGCATTGAATAGATATTGTATAGTTACCAAAGCATACATATAAGTCGACATTTAATAAATCACCTGGTGATGTGTAATTGCCAGTTATTGGATCTTTTCATGAAGAACATCTTTACCGACATTGGATGTTGCAATATTATTAATAAAAGACCATATATATTATATGTATATTGTAGAATTCGATTTTTTAAAAATCCGCTTGTCTGGTCGCTAATTGCACGAAAAGAGAGGTTATTATAATAATTGTTTAATAAATTTATTGTCAATGTTAGTAATGTTTTTGATGATCGTTATATTCTTATCATTTTCGAAATCGCTTTAATTAAAATATAACTATAATTAACCTCTACGTCGCGTTAATAACGTAATTAAAGCATGTGCTGCTTGCGTGTGTTTGCGATATATGACTGAGACGAATCTTATATTTTTTTTAAAAAGTATAAGTATTTATGGAATCTTGATAACATTTTAACGTGATAATCTTTTTTTATATAAAATAAACTCATTATATGCTCACTTCAACTTTTACTTCAACTACTTTGGTAAAGTTTTACAATTATTCAATTATAATATCACACCTATACCAATATTTATACCGATCCTTTATAAATCGTGTTTTAAAAATATCAACGTGCCGTACCAAATAAGGTTGTTTACATAGATTTTGACTACTATTAGCACGCAAGGTTTTTACGCAGCGCCCAAATTCTTATTGCTGACACTAATTTACACTCACCATCGTATACGAAAACCTGTTCGGGTAACGTTTTCCATTCAAGGATTTCTGGGTTACAAGCTAACAAACGGACAGATGAACGTACAGTGATATCGGTGTGAATGTGTCAGGTACCTGGTGGGCGTGGAGCCGCCGGTGCTGCGGCTGGAGTACCCGGCGGGCGCGCCGCCGCGCTACGCCAGCGCCGTGCAGCGCGCGCAGCCGACGTACACGACCGACCAACATTTGGTACAACGTTACGAATTGTTATATTTTCTATGGTGTGGTCTTTCTAGGAACCTGCAACTCATTGGATAAGAGCAAATTATCTATCATGAGTTAACAATTATTATCAGATCTTATGATAACATCCGGGACCGACTGCTTAGCGTGCTGTTCGAGGTATGGTGGGGACACTCACAAGGGGAAACGCCCAGAACGAAACAAACATCTGTTCCGAGCGGGAATCGAACCCGCGACCTGTGGCGTTTGAGGCAGCTTCGCTTCCGTTGCGCCACAGCGTCGTCGTCGAATGAATGAAATATGACTATGGTTTTAAATTTAACTATTATATATTAATTAGAAAAATAATTAATGTATTGTAAAATTATAAATGTATATTTAGTTGGAAGATTCGGTGGATGACGACAGTGCCAGCGGAGTGACGAGCGGCCCCACGAGCCTCGGCGAGGAGCTGCCCGACGGCGCGGACGAGGCCACGCGCCGGCTGCTGCGGAGGAAGGAGCTGCTCGAGTCGCGCAGGGCCACGCTCGAGAAGCGGCGGCAACGAATGCAGGTATGGCGACGAGATATAGTTCTTATGATGTGAATGTGTGATATGTGAATGTATTGCTCTACAAGTAATTAAAAAAAACAGTCCTATTCATTTGTAGGCTACATGGCTGAGGGTTCTGTATAACCATTATTCATGTAAATAACTTATAATTTTTTGGGGTTTTTAATCAAAAAGGGTATCAACAGAGAACCCTAGCACCTCCCGCTGTCCATCCGTCCGTCGGTCAGTGCGCTTTATCTCACGAACTGTACTAGATAGAGAGTTGACATTTTCAGCGAATATGTATTTCTTTTGCTACTACAACAACAAATATTAAAAATAAAATATAATTTTGAAATAATAAAAAATGTATGGAGATACAAGTAACTTGATATTTTGACGTTTTTTTTTTTGATATTCCGTACCAACGGAACCCTTTATATGCGAGTCCCATACGCACTTAGCTATCTGTTTTTGAAAACTGTCTTTAAAGAAAGATGGTCGGAGGGTAAACATAATGATCCCAAAAAAAAAATTGTCCGTATGGCACGGAACCCTAAATACTTGAACGTTCATCGAACATGAACGTGTATAGACAAGTGGTGACGATGTGTGCGTGCAGGAGGTGCTGAGCAGCGGCTGGGTGAGCGTGGAGCTGGAGGTGCGGCCGCGCTGGCTGGTGCCCGACACCAACTGCTTCATCGACCACCTGCCGCTGCTGCAGGCCGCCGCGCTCACCTACCAGCTCGCCGTGCCGCTCGTCGGTACGTACACACACTATACTATGCTTTAACATGCCGAATTCATTTTTCAGTCATTTAGAAGTAGTAGATACATGGTGCTCCCAGTCATATAAGGTAAGGCTCTTCAAGGTCTTTAAGAGGACGGCATCATGTGAAACCACTGAGGGAGCAGGCTTTCATAGGCTGCGGTGACCGCTTATTATCAGGCGGGCCGTACGCTAGTTTGCAACCATCGTGGTATAAAAAAAAACCGGCTCGACCGGGTAAGTACTACCCTCTCACAGAAAACCGGCGTAAAGTGACAGAGTACTGTTGTGTATCCTGCGACGAGTTAAAGCGCCGGAGGCTTTATCTCCCACCTCCTTTTTTCCCTTCCGTTTTTTTATCTCATCCCTTCCCTCCTAACCCCTTGGGTTGGCACCGCGCATGTGATACTTCAAGCATCGCAAGCGCCCATAGGTTACAGTGACTGCTTACTGTTAGGCGGACCGTATGCTCGTTTGTCAACCGTCATGATATAAAACAAACTTCTTTCTGTTTGAGCCGCAGGGGACACGATGTAGACGACATAATTAATAAATAATGATGTATGTTTCGTTTTGAGCCTTGAGGTATATAACTCGAACGTGAGCTAGAAGCTACTTTTAGCATGTCTGAGCCGAACTGAGCCGTGACGCACAAATATGAACCCCACGGCCCTGATAGATAGTAGATGATTGAATGGTATTTTGGCAAAATAAAGTCACAAATCACTTTTCTTTAATTTTCTTATATGGTTTTCCAAATTTTCTATCGTCAAACTCTCGATTATATCAGTGACTCCCACATGTTGTCGCCATGGCATTTACCGTGTGAAGAGTCACAGTGTTTCACGGGTTTAATTCTCGCTCGTGGCAATTTTTTTTTTATTGATCATAAAGGCGTGTGTTCCGGTCTGGGTTGTAGTTGTTGTGTGTTTCCGAACCCCCAAAACAGGATATGTAGCGTAGCGAATGAGCGCGATTTTCTCTGCGTAGTATACTGATCCAGTTACAAGTTCTATGCATCGCATCAAGGTAAAACATGTGTTAGATTTTAACCCATTCCTTGTAAGAATTGAAAATTTCCTTTATGATTCATAGGACAGGGAACCTGTTAAGTTAGATGATGTGTGACAAATATACGGACAAACACATTTCATTTCCTTTTGCATTTCCCTCTATTTTCTTCCCAGTATATGGTTATATTCAAATGTTAGAGTTTTATAGTAACATTAGCTGTGCCCGTGGCTCCGCTCGCGTTATGTAGTTCTTTGATGATCTCACGGGAACCTAATACTTTTCCGGGATAAAAACTATCCTATATGTTAATCCAGGTAATAAGCCATTTGTATACCAAACTTCATCCAAATCCGACCCGTAGTTTTTTCGTGAAAGAGTAACAAACATTCATCCATTCATCCAAACTTTCACATTTATAGCAGTAGTTACAGTAGATCAGTTAGATTTTGTATGTAGTTGTATAATGTAGTTAACATTAGAATCTTTGAATAGACGTTCTATTTGTCGACTTAATGGAATTTAGTATGATTATGGTTTACAAATGTTTAGTGGAAAAACCATGTCACAGACTAGCGTTAAAACATGAATCATGCATGTTGTCATGCGACGTATCGGTGACGACGTCGAGAACAGTAACGAGGTGGACCTAGTTCTCGATCCGATAAGTCGATTATTCATATATCTCAAATCGAAAGCTTTATCACTTTGCGGACTAGCATACAAACGTCGTCGGCATAAAACGATACTTAAATACTGATTTATATTGTTTCTTCAACGCCGAATGAAAATCGGATTGTAACAGTGATTGACTGAGTGTATTTTGTTGAGAAATCTTTATTAAAATATTTTAGAAAAAGTAAACAATCTGAATGTGAATATTTTAAATAGAAATAAAATTATTAAGGTCGATTTCGTTGGATAGAGACTTAATGAAGCGAACACAAATGCTTGTATGCTTAATACAAATACCTGCTCCGAGCGGAAGTCGAACTCACCAACTGTGGTCAGGTTCGCTTACGTTGCGCCACAACGTCATCAAAAGTCATGAAACGGCAGGGCGGGAAGTAATAAAATGATTTTCCTAAACAGTTGTATCGGAGCTGGAGGGTCTGCGTCGATGCGCACGCGTGGGCGGCGCGGCGCGCTCGGCGCTGGCGTGGCTGACGGCGGGCGGCGCCGGCGGCGCGGGCGCGGGCGGCGGGGGCGCGGGCGGCGCGGGGGCGAGCGTGAGGCTGGTCACGGCGCGCGGCTCGCTGCTGCCGACGCGCGGCGTCGCCTTCGCCGCCGAACACGATGACCAGGCGCGCGCCAACAACGACGACCGCGTGCTCGCCACAGCGCTCAGCCTGCACGCGAACATCGCCGCCAACGACAACGGTCACTACACACTACCACTCATTATACGAGTCTATCGTCACTGTCCACATTTGAGTAACGTGACAAGTGTTACCATCCGTTCCAATTTGTTAGGATATGTCTACTATTTCACGACTCGAGCATTCTATCGGGCTAAGGAGTAGTGACGTCTTAAAGGCAGTTTTCCGATTCGTTATCTGCACGTGGTTAATTATTTTCAAATTTTATAACTAAAATTTTGCGGAATTTCTAAATTTCGATATGGTAACCCTATTCGTGACTGATACCTTATAATTGATTGTTTTTTGAATGAGTCAAAAAAACTTCATAATGACGAAATATATACAAACAGAGTCGCAAGCAGAGGAGTCCGGCGAGAAGGTGGTGCGTCGCGTGCGCGAGGTGGTGCTGCTGACGGACGACCGCAACCTGCGCGTGAAGGCGCTGGCGGCCGAGCTGCCGGCGCGGGACCTGCCCTCCTTCGTGCAGTGGGCGGGCGTGCAGCTCGAACGACCAGCTGTAAGATCATCTATCGGTTTGGTTATTAAGGGCCAAATTCGGTTTTTTTTACGATTATTTCAATCAGTGACGTTAAATTTCCTGTTTGAGAATTATAGTTTGAGAAAATATTTTTTTATTTTTAGGGTTCCATACCCAATAGGTGTCAAAGGAACCCTATTACTAAGTCTCCAAGTCAGTCAGGCTGTATCTGGAGAACTGTAATTGGAGAGTTGAAACTTTCACAGAATGTGTATTCTGTTGCCGCTACAACAAAAAATACTAAAAATAAAAATTAAAAAGGGGTGGGGACACCAAAGTTGTTGTTATTCTATTGTATGGAACCCTTTTTTATTCTATGGTATTGAATATAATAACAAAATTACTCGTTTTTCAGAACGTAAACACCGAACCGGCTGCTACGAGTCCCGATGTTTGACTTTTTTATAATAAACCGAAAACTACGTCTGTAATAGTTTATAATAATAATGTTTTACTGTTTTTGACGCGAATTCGTTACGTGATTGTAAGTTAGCTTTAGAATTGAAAATAAAATTTTTCGTCGCCAACTAACCGTGTTCTGCTATCGGCGAGGCGACGCTCTAAACGTGTCACTTTAGAGTAGGAATTGAATAGTATAAGTAAAAATATGATACACCAATAGAGAGATATAATATTAATAATAAATTTTGTTAAGAGCTTTAGGATTCCACCTCCGTGTTCCTGGGCCACATTTTTCATTGTTAATTATATTTTTGTCTCTATTTTTATTTTAAGATTTTAATTAATTAAGTACATCGACAAATTGGTGTTGCTGAGGTATTTTTATTTACTTTTATTTTTGTGATATATTAAGAATATTTTTAACATTTTAAAAAAGTAGTAATTAAAAAAAATGAATTGTATTTGTCTAACATATACAGATATTGTTTATTCTCTTATTTCAGTTACTTTTTATTAACTCTAGTAAAAGTTTTTGCTAACTAATTCCTCCGCTTACCGTACTGCTAGCTACTTTATTAATACAATATAAGGCACGTGAATCTATCTTTATATGGACAAGCTAAATTTTTCTTTTATATTTTTTTAACTCGTTCTTATACATATTGTGCCATGTGTTCAAATCATTTTTCGCTCGGAATTTTTTCATAATTTTTCTAAATCTCTATAATTATATTTTTTCACAAACGTTAAACGACTGCAGTCTAGATGAATTTTAGAAATAAGAATTAAATCCTGAACAAAGATAGTCCATCACGACTTTATATCTCACTATAAATATACAAATATATACTTTTGTTAAATGTTTAAAATATACACACTTTTACTATCTGTAATGAAATCATTTTATTGTAACGTATTCCAATGAAAAATTTATTATATAGTATATTCTTCTATTCGTTTGTTTTGCTTTACGCAGAACATGTTCCGACGGTACACTCGACATAGTTTTATTTTAATAGAAAATATGTAAAGTGTTTATAATGAAATGCGGAATATAATGATCGACTACTATTGAAATAAAGATTATTATTGTAAGAATTTCTTTTTTCATTTTTGAAACAAATTTGATGCTGTTACTTTTTGTCTTAATCATGATGTTAAATAAACATTGATACTTATATCAATTTGTATTATTTCCTGTTTACCCTTAAAAATATATTTAGAAAACAACAATAAACAATAGATAATTGATTAATGTTAATGATTTTTTCATGTTTTTTTATATACATTATTACGCCGTGGAATGTATGATTAATTGCTAGTGTAATCAATAACAAATATTGAAGTTGTTACTATTTTTAAACGAAAAATATTATATCTTCTCAGGAGATTTAATACTCAACTTGAATTATATTGAGTTAACTGTATATTAATGTCTAATAAAATATAATAATCTGCGGACATGGCATTGCAGTGAAGTAAAGATTGCATAGGAATTACGACCTCAATTATGATATGAAATTCAAAGGACTCTAAAATGGTATTATTAATATTAAATATGCATCTGTACGTTTTAAAATGAATAGTAAATCTGTTTATGGTCGTACAAGTGAGAAATTCCGATGTTAAGACTTGAGCAATGGGAATTGGCAATGTTCCGAGGCGAGGCCGGCGCGCACCGCTGCGGAGGTTGTAAAACCACCGTTATTCTTATTTACCGTGCGCATCTCGCTTTGGGCGCTCCGTCTTAGCTTATTTACAGTATATAGACGTGCATTGCGACGTCGCGTCGTTTCTTCGATTTATTTATAGACTGCTTTTATAATTACAACTTTTTTATAACTATGAAACATTCAAATGATTGAGCTATAGTATCATAGGTTATAAATGGACGCAAATAAGCAATACCATGTCAACCCACAAAATTTAAAAAACTGAGTTATATATGCAGAAGTGTTGGTAAATGGATGAAGAACATTTTTCTTTAATATTACAAATATTAAGCTTTTAAACTTCTAAAAAAGCCATTTTTTAATCATGGGTTTTAAGCTTTAAAACTTCAAAAAAAAGCCATTTTTAATCATGCAATTTATTTTAAACGTTTTGGGTTATATTATACACGAAATAAGCAGGTTGGATACTTATTTTTGTGAAAATAAGTAAAATAACTTACATAAATCTGAAATTGCCAAAAACTTGACCAATACATAAAAAATCATATAAAGCAAGTTGTTAAAAATTTTCAAACGCGTTTTTCTCGAAATGACATTCATGCGGGTTGACATGGTATTGCTTATTTGCGTCCAAATAGACTACACTCAATTCGAAAATCAAATTGTAATCCTTAGAATTTAATTTAATTTACAAAGACTTGAGCAATTATATTAATAAAATATTTTGTTTTCATTTACAGTTCTAGATTACTTTGTTTTTAGACATTATAGTGGAAGGATTTTTAAGTCATTTTGTATATTAATATGAAACTAAATTATATTTTAACATTTTTGACACAATTTCTGTGTTGTATAGCTTAGCGGTGATGGTCGCTGATTTGATTTTACCCTGGGCCCCCTGGGATCAACCACCAGCCAGGACCGGAGTACTGTGATTGGTAGGTGGTAGATCCATGTAATGACGACGTTATGGCGCAGCGGTAGCGAAGCTGACTTCAGCGCGGCAGGTGGCGAATTCGATACCCACTCGGGGCAGATTTTTGTATTGACTATATTAGAAGCATCCTGTGTCCTGATTTGGCTCTTTTTGTCTTTGTCCTTGCTCAGACCTTGGTCCCCCGACACAGGATATCATTACCCAAATGCGGCATTTAAGTGTGTATTTAATGTTTATTTTTCACTCCATATAGTCCGGTTCTCTTCTATTTTTCTCCGGAATTTCTTCCCCGTCAACAAAAATAAAATAACAACAAGTGTGTACTAACCATATTGAAAATTGCTTGAGTATGGTCGTTGTACCTACTTTTATTTGTGTGCTGCCAGACCCCCGACACAATATCACGCTGTTTTTCTAGCCCTTGGGTGTGTAAATAAAATGTTATTAATTATTATTTGTTTGTTTTTCTGTCAGATATTTTTTAGTTAATAAAACTTATGTCATTTTAATATTTATATACACAGGATTACAGGATAAAAAAACGATAGGACAGAGGATTACAGGATAAAATTAAAGACAATTAGACAATTAATTATGAATTATTCGATACTTAGAAAAAATAGCCGATGCTACTGTTAAAACGTAAGTCCAGTTTCGAACAAAACCATATATTTTTGTTATAGCTCAATAGTTTTCAAATAAATATTCAATGAACAAAAAACGAGACGTCAATGCAATGCTTTTATTACATATGAAGTGTTGATATCGCTTATTAAACTTTTTGTGCATATTTTTTTATATTATAAAGTTTGAACCACCTTGTTATTTTTTGCATATGTAAATTACATAGTAAATTGATAAGCTGAGATCTTTAAATTATTAGACTTAAGCTTCGCATTGCTTTGGAAGTGTAAATAGATATTTTTAATAAATAATCATCTTCACTATGAAATATATTTTGTAGCATTTAACGTGTTAAATATGGAAGTATCTAGCGACAATTTTGGGCTTCAGGGAGAAGGAAAATGAAAGAGAGACCTGTTAAAGAGGTCATTTCTGTGCCAAGGTAGTATTTCCATAGTTCATTCGGCTTCGGCATGTAAGGGTATGAGGATATTCCGACGATCAAATAATAATAACATCAAGAGTTGCTCTTCGTGAGCCACCGTCAATCTTTTAGTGAAGGTTGTTTGGAGAGTTTACCTTCTATTTTTCTGCCATCTTAAAACCTTCAAAATTAAACCTTCACTTAAGAGACCATTAAATTGACAAGGAATAAATGCAATAAAGGGTCAAAATTTTTTTATAAAAATTGCAATAATAGCTATAATATGAAAAATACTTGGACCATTTAACAGTTGTTCCATAGTCTAAGGAAAAATAGAACAATGAATTTCCTGTAAAACAATGTAGGTATGGAACTGCAAACATTACAGAAAACATGAAAAATACATATATTGGAAATTAAAGTGCAGCAGTACGTAATTATTTTAAAAACAGCTTGAATTTATTTAGATACTAGCTTCTGCCAGCGGCTACAACCGCGTGACTAACGATTTTAATACTAACTCTTCAGAGTTAGGGTTCACCCCTTTTTTTTTTTACAAAGTTTAAGTGTCATATTTATTTTTATTTATATTGAATTAAAAGCTTAAAAAATAAGCTTCAAGCTAGCTCTAAAATGACGATACTTCCGTACAACTTTTTATCCACACCTTTCAACCCCTTACAACTCTTTTTTTGCATTAACAAGTAGTCTATCTCAGGGTCTAGACTATCTGTGTACTAAATTTCATTTAAATAGGTTCAGTAGATTTAGCGTGAAAGCGCGACAGACAAACAGAATTACTTTCGCATTTATAATATTAGTATGGTTTAGATATAATAATGAACTCTTAGTCATAGAAAAGGATTTTCATGTCCTCATAAGCACCTACCGTTTGGAATTATTGCTTTTGTCTTTGGCATTATCTACAATGTTTAACTATTGCCTAATATTAAAAGATAGTGAAGAAGTTGACGCAGAAAGCTCATAAATAATTTCAATAGATCGTGTATTGTTAGTAGTCCCAAGAGCTGAAATTCTATAATTAAAATGTTATCGAAAAGATATCTGTACTTGTCCTTAAATATAATTATTGCACAGCTTCTTAGTGAATTCTAAGTTATATCCGGTTAAAAACTTTAAATTAATGTTGGTACTTAAAATTTTCTGCGCATTTAAACTTAAAGGTTTGAAAAATATAACGAAGATTAATATATACTTAATTTTTTATAAGCCCCAATGACTTCCGTTGGCATTTCAAGGTCACTCAGTGGATTCCATTTTATCAAGAAGGAATGAACCCATTTAATTTAAAATTATTCGCCAATTAAAGCTTCATTGGAATAAAAAAATGTTCGTATAATACTAATAGCAGTATACATGTATATGTATATATTGACGATGACTTCTAAACTAGTACTACTAATAATCGTCTATTTTTCTAATATGAGTTGTTTCTTAAATCCTGGCACCCAGCAAGTAAACGATGCATAATATGCAAGACTTTAGAATACTTAAACAGTATTTTCACTTATATAAAAATAGGATTATATAAAAGTAAGACAACATGAACTAACATAATATTATTTTATATTTATTTAATTATGTATAAGTTGTCACTGTTTATCTTGGCAAAATTTTGGTAATTTTTGTAAAAGTACTGGTAAAATATAATGTAAAAAGGACTTCATATAATATATAATACAAGGAGACAAGGAGTATAATCATCATTATAATATGGCTGTGCGTGCTTTAGAAGATTCTTGATAAAACATCAATTAGTACATGAATTTAAATTAACTGGATTTAATAATCTTTATGTTAGTGATAGAATGCGGAATACGTTAATATGTAATTTAGCTCTTTCCTCTACAGGTTTTGTGGTTCGATCCGATAAACTTTGAAATTTTCCTTGACGCAGACACTTTACAGACACTTTACCCATAGTTAAGCTGCATATTACCTACTATCTACTACTTTAAATCCGTAGGAGGCAGAGAGAGCTTCGCGTCCCTTTTTTTGGCTTTCCATTGTGGTTTATTAGTCAGAGCGGCATTTGTCAGATTGTCATCGAATGTAATGTCTATTACTTAATTAACAATAAAAAAACTACGGTGACTCAAAAACGGAGATCTCAAAATTATGGCTTCTGGCGTCTGCAACTGCTCCGACAATGCTTGATTTGCAGCTATATCGGCCTTGCCTAGTAAAACTCTATACCTACTCATAATGGTTTCGTAGGCTGAGGCTCTCGTCGCACTTCTGGCTCATAAAATCACGTGGATACCTCTATATAAAAATGTCAGCCCTGCCTGGCAAATTTGGTTGGCAATACTTGTATTTCTATATAGACGTATTCCATAATCACATATCCATCTCCTGGAAAAGAGAACCGTGGTTTGTGGGGTTCCAGGTCCAATTACCTTAGCGCCTCATTTATCGTCATGTCTATCGGACATAGAACTCCACAAAGTATATCTTCTTGCATTAGTGCGTGCGAGAGGCTCCCTTAGAGAACAGAATCAGAAGCCTCTTAAGTAGTTCTGCGCCTCTGTAGACTGTTGGCCAATTTTTTATGTACAGCCTAAAAATTGGTCAAAGCTGTCTACGGGTCTGTCTAAATAATAATTAGAATACATGAATGACTCAAACAGAATCAGTCGTATAAAATAAATCACAAATGATTTTAAGGACAAAAAATACCTTGTCCTCGTCCAGTCCTTGGTTTGACTAAATGAAAAGATTGCCAAAGAAGTATTAACAGGTTAGGGAAAATGTTGCATCGACAAACATTACTTAGGCGAATCGTTATCGACGTAATAAAATACTACGATCAAATATTATAGTAGGTGTATACTATAAACTTTCACTATGAGATGAACTCCGAAATCGTGATAAACAATCTACTTCAAACAATGATAACAGGTACACGGCCAAAATGTATTATTTATAGGCGAGCTGATTTTTATTTGCTATTGTGGAGCTAGTTGTATGGTGAAAGTTTGGGTACAAGCCTCATATTTATAGTAATACAAATAATGGTTTTCAGACTTCAAAAGACAAAAGTTGCTGGTTCAGATTTTAGGTTTATGTTTGTTGATTGGAGAAACCGTAGTTATTTAGAAATTACTATATTTTTTATATATTACTTCCTCATAATGCACATTGCACATGATTCGGACATACTTGATAGGTACCAATAGTAATTGTTATTAATGTATGTACAATCTTGTCTGTAAAATTTAAAAACTTTACAAGTTTAATCTCATAAAAATTCAAAAATCACGAATTCTTCCACATGCTTAGAAGGCAATTTGCTCTTTTAAACTTTATTATACCATTCGGTTATACAACTGTTTGCTATTTTTATTTCTTACTTTCAACCAGAGAAAATTAAAGTCAATTATTAATAAAAAAAAATAATGATTACAGACGACAGAAATCAAGTAACAAAAAGCAATATAATAAGATGACTTCAGTCATGAACGAGAAGGATTTTTTGTCCATTTCCCGATAGTCGGGATCTTACCGTGGCATGTCTGATACCGTAAGTCCATAACCCATATTATGTCCTGTCTTTTATCACCTTATATATATTAAAGGTGAAGATAGCTGAGCTCATAAACTTAATATAATTCACTTCCATACAAACAAAATGTCAAAGACATGTCAAAGGTTCGCTGGTGCTCCTTCGTAAATTCAACATCGACGTAACGAAATAAAGTTAATCACACGCTTGCAACATAATCGAATAAAGTTAGCATGTGATTAACTTTATTTCGTTACGTCGATGTTGAATTTACGAAGAGGCACCAGCGAATCTTTGGGTATTTTTCTTTGTACAGGAAGGGTCGATTCTTAGTTTATAATAAGTAAACGACAAGACTATTTGTGTCAATATCAACAAGATAAATAAAATTTAGAAATTTGGGCACAGTTTTAGTGTCGAATCAGTAGATGTTAGTACCGAAGAGAATTTCCAAACTGGTAGACACGTACATAAATTTGGTTGCAGTATTTTAGTAATTCAGTGCCGCACTTTAACGAAATTTTTAAAAATGGAATTATCATTTGACTGGTACACAGGTACGGACAGACGCATATGACGAACTTAGGAGGTTTCCGTTTTTGGTACTTGGTTAATGAACCCTAAAAATTAAGAAAATATAAAACAATAACACTTAGTTTAATTATTATAGTACACTATGTTAAGCTACCCATAATGCTGTAACAATTTTTTCTTCACAAAATCCATGAATCTGTAATGTATAATATAGTACTCTATGATTTCACCTGCGAAGAATTAATTATTTATTATACGTATAGCTGAGTTTATCGCAATAAATATAAAACATATGTCAAGTTCCGTAGTTATTTATTTTTCCTGGTTAAAAAGTTTGCTTCGTGGTAAACTATTATAATTACACTGAGGACACCGTAATCTATCGGTCACAATTCTTAATTTTCTTCGTTATGTTAGAGTTAAATAGCATTTTTTATGTATTTATTTTATATTACACTAAACTTAAAATTACGTTATGACTAAATTAAAAAATTACATTGATAAAATTTTCATATTTTTAATTAAAAGCCAACCTTACCCAACTTTTGTTTATCTATGTTAGTTTTGAAATTATTCATTTTTTATTTATTATTATGATCTATTAGGGCACGTACCCATTCTACCGATACCGTGATCCATTTTACCCGAATCTATGTGAAAATTGCGTAGTTAATAGATTTCGTCACAGAATAGCATTTAGGATTCAGCTAACACAAATGCTGGCTACGTTTATAAATCTGATTTTGTACTTTATTGATATAACGTTTTATTATAATAAATATGTGTAATACATTGAGATTCCCGATGACATCTAAAAATGCCTTTTTTATAAAGATTCCTCAACATCTACATACTATAAGGTAATTTTTTTCCCAGCGCTGATGTCATTAATCTGACTAACAAACGTATTTTATTTTGTGTACATATTCCATTACGCGCAATAATCTATTTGATGTCGCAATATAGAAATATCTTGCATTAAACTTTACTTATTCACTCACGTTCAACGATTATTCCGCATCTTTATTCCGGTGCAGCTTGTGAGTTATGTTTTTTATAAAAGGAAATACATTATAATAAAAGAGGCTGAGCTCTAGGTTACAAAAAAAATATAATAAGGTAAAAAATAAATGCTTGATTAAGGCAAGGTAAACATCGAATAAAATATTAGTATATAATAGCTTTTCTCAATAACGATTCTTTTAAATATTTTATTAATCACGATTTTATATTAATCATGTAAAGATTAAAGTTTTGCATTGTAAGAACAGTTATTTATCGTACTAATACATTATGTGTATTTTGTATATTACATACAATAGGTGGTAAGCATTACAGTAAATTGTAAACGTTAAAATTTTATCTGTAATTATAATTGTGAATTGTATAAAATCATGTTTATATTTTGAATGAATCAATACATTTCTGTATTTAAATTGAATAATTTAAATAATAGGGTTCTCACAGAAACATTAACTTATTGGAAATTCTGATCCGATAGTTGGTAAGATGCTTAAGGAATAATGACAAAATAACGGACACAACCTTGACGAGGCATTTGGCTCATAAATGACTGTCCTATTTCCGAGCGAAGGGATGTATATATCGAGAATTCGTAACCGCAAATGCCAATTTAGTGATACTGAAAACCAATTATTCGCTATCGGAAGATAAAATGAATCATTATTATGGAAACGGGACTTCCATATATACAAATTGTTTAGACCAAGATTTCCTTAGAGTTCCAGTTCCACAAAGTTATTATAAATTTAACACTCTTTTTTAATAAGGTCTGAAAAAGTTATCGGCATTTTTCAATTTTTAAAATAATCATTTCGTTTAAATCATTAAAGAAAATTCAAATAAGAATCAGCAGCAGAGCATAAATAATATTGCAATTTATTATAAAAAGTAATATAAGCAAATATAATTAAAAACTTCGTGTAGCAAAAAATATGCCGTTCTTATTTTGACATAAATTAAAAAACTCTTTTTAATCGCCATTTTGCATATTTTTTACTGGATGTTTTGATTTTATAACTTAATTTATCTAGAAGATAAATTTCGTTGCGAAAGCCAGTCAAATTAGACGCAGGTACTGATACCAGCGCAATATAATAAGTTTTCACTTTTTATAATATATAGCAAAATAGCTAATTATGTTATAGACGATTATAGTTGTACTAATATCAAATAACACGACTTTAAAAATTCTGTCCAAAAAATCTTTTAAAATAAAGCTAAAGCTATTTCCGTAAATAGCAGGTAGAATAACGAATAGAGATATTGAATAATTGTTCACGAGTCGTGCGTTGAACTACCGACATGCACTCGCACATCACTTAAACACAAACTATAGCTTAAAGAGGAACACGCAAGTTTCCTAGTAATTAATAGATGCATTAGTATTCACTACTTCGAAGTAATATAAACTTTTCATTAAGAATGACTCACTCAAGAGTGTGAAATTGCTCCACCAGATGTACCCACATTTGTATTCTTCGGACTCCAAGATTTTAGAATAATTTCTGCCGAATTCATTTATTGGGTGCAAACATTCGCCCTGTTAATTGTTATTACCGTTACAACAGCTTATCACTTAGCATATTAATTTGTTACAGAAAATGTTAATAAATATTGCCTATACACAATGATTAGGCCTGCGTTAGACATTGCGTATATTGACTAAGTTAATTCATTAACTTATCTAGATGATATACATCACAAAAGAAAAAAGTTATATACATAAATAAAAGGGTCTCCCCCCCATTATTCTGGATTATTTCATATAATGCTTTTGTATGTATAGTAATAGGCTTGGAGTTAGGTGACAATAATTACTCAGACATATTCAGTCAAATTAAATTGAGAGTATATAGCCAAGACATCTGAAGCCCTGTGGGTTACCATTATCTTTTAGTAACAATTATATTTCGATCCAATTTTATATGAGCATAACGTATAAATATATATGTGATGTTACGAAATAGTGATGTAGCTTAGTTTATGTCATCATTTGAATCGGAATAAGGGTTCATGGTAAGCCCCCTGATAGATCGAAAGCGAATTCAATCAAAGATCGCAGTGTTAAATAGGGTCAAATGGAATATTTCGAATACATATCGTAGCGTGCGGTTGAGGAAAACGTAAAGAGTAAACACGCAATTATTTAAAAAAACGAGATATTTATAATAATACATACTCCATTCTGTATTACCGAAGAAATAAATTTGACACAAACAAAATATAACTATTTTTTTTTTGTTATTTTAATGCATTTTTTTTTGACATCCTTTTAAAACCAAACAAGGCGCATACATAATAAAGACTGACATACATATTAATATAATACAAAAACTTGAAGCTCGTACCACACAACCTTTTTAATTAAATTTAATATTTTCATTTAGAATGAGATGAGTAAAAAAATCAAGAAATCAAATTGTAAATGCAACTTCTGTTCTGTTCTCAAAAGCCGTGTTCCCACAGATCGAACCTGCATAGCATGAGTGGTGAATCTTAAATGCTCCCAATTAAAATTTTTATCTAATGGTTTAGCGGTAAATTTTGAATATTAATCAAAACATCTCCATTTCCACGCGTCAAATTGAAGAATTGTATGATTATTGTTCTTTGCATATATTATTTTTTTGTATGTGGGCGTTTTTAGGGTTCAGTAGGCATATGGAAAAAAATTGGTATATTTAGTATTATTTAGATAGACAAACTCATTACATTTAAAGGTAACATTACCAGAGAAATTGTGCCTAACCTCTAAGTTTCGAGGTTAGGTTGCTACACTCTGAAAAAAGTCATGTCAAAATTAAAATCCACTCCAACCAAAATGGTTTAAATTATAATTATGTTACGCAGACATAGAATATTTACTAATTTATTTAACCCTTACAAGTATTTTTATTCGCGACAAAATATATTAATAGTCTTCTCTAAGTTTCCATCTATGTCTATAGAAAAAATCATAGAAACTTGTACAGTAGTTTTCGCGTGATTGACAGACAAATAAATAAAATATTAAATAATCATTATAATATATTATTTAGAATTATAAACATAGATAATAGATATTCAGTTTTCTTATGACATAATATAATATGCATAAGGGTGTTAAGCCTTTCTTCACTTCAACCGCATCTACATATGTACCAACTTTTAGATACCTACCTACTTCATGAGTTAAACAACTTTCCCAAGGACTCAATTGTTAATAGCTCATCGCATAAAATATAAAGAAGTTGAACCATTGTTTGTGTAAGTCATGAAATTCAAAGTTCTGTTTTCGAGTTTATCGCTCCCCAATGTCAAATTAATTGTGTTAATATGATTCATACGTCTCCTCCGTGGGACATAAATTTTATGCTCGCTTGTATACAAACAAGGCGTATGCATTATAAAAGTAAAAAATAAAGAAACCAAAAAAAAATGTTAATTCAATACTAGAACATAACTCTAACTTACGAAATTTTATCAAACTTGTATACTTTTAATAAATGAATATATATTTTAGAGACCTATTAATAATATATAAAGAATATTATACTTCATTCTGGCTTCAGAGTAGGGGCGGGGGGTTAAATAATAATAGAAGAGGAAACATATGTATCTGTAACATAGATTTACTTTATACTATGGACAGACCCTTCCATACAGTCAGACTCGCTGGTATTCCGACAACTTTAAGCAGTAAGTTGACGTTGATTTTTCTTCGCTTTGAAGGGTCGGTCCATAGTTTATATTACGTCCATGGAAAATTTATCTAAGAGGCAGAAACACATAGGCATAGGATTAACAGTATTTGTTGGCTTTCATTAAAACTTTTTTAAACCTGTCATATGAAACCATTTATATTACATGATAATTTTTCTGTATATCATTTTAAAATTTATAAATGTTTTTTAATTGAAATAAAAACACAATGTTCGAAATCATCAATTATCAAAATAGCAAACCTGACTCAGAACAACTTTAGGTCTATTACAGAAGATTATATTAATAATAGAGATGAATTGTTGTACAAAAAAAATTGGTAATTTAAAAATCTTACAAGCGCGATGCTATGATTTCTTGAAAACGTCATCGTGTTGACATCATCATCAGTTTAATATTTAACAGACATCCGGTTTCTGAACCCGCAACACAAACGTACAAATTGCCAGGGTTCCTCAAGTGAGATCAGCGTGACCGACCGCAATCAAAAATATCAAAAAGTTTTATTTGTCTTACAATTATCGCTAAATTGTGATCTTTTTTAATTTTTCTAGTTTTTTTTTTGTAATGATATTAGGGATATGTTATCTATATATCTTTAAAGATTTCAAACCCCTTCTGATTCTCAATCCGGATAAACATTTTGTTTTTGTTCATATGGTGTGATGGTGTTATTGTTTTTAATCCGATCTTGATGCTTTATTTTTGTTGAAAAGGGTATATAAATTTATAAATATTAAATCAAGAACTAGAATTATTTTTATTTCATGACAATTGGTAAACAATCATAGGGTTCGTCTGATGATAAGCGGTTACCGCAACCTATAAAAATGATAATGAAACACTTGAAAGCAAAAGAATTAATCACCGGGATCTCTATATCCAAATTGTACTTGATCGTATATAATATAAAATAAACTGAAATTAGTTTTAATTAGTCATGTTATTTAGTTCTTGATATGCGTAATATTTTCAGTTTCATACTAGCCACTTTGTTTCTTTTTTTCTTTGTCTTTCAAAAATACAAATAAGTTATTTTTGGCAAAAAAGATTAAGGTATAAATAATTTATTTTCAATTCGAATTTTAAATGTTTAGTTTTCCCGTTTACAGAACCTCTCACTGTGAATCACGCTTCAATCTTGCTTTTGAACGGTTTTTGTAAACAGTACAATTATTTTAATTTATAAATACAGCTTGGAAAAATAGATAATAAGAAATATAATATTATCAAAAAATATTATAAATAATAATAATAAAAAAAAGACCAACCCCACTGCAAATTAATGTAAAATAGTAAAAAAATGATTATTTCATTTAATCTATTAATTAAACCATTCCCTGTTCGTAAAATATACTCAATTGTTAAACAACTGAAATGTTCATATGTGATTCATGGGACAGGAGCTATCCCTAAGAATATTTCCAAGCATCCCTTAAAATTGTTTCACAATAAAACAGATAAAGATTTCAAATAAAAAAATGATACCGTGCAATTTTCATAATTCAAACCATAGATTTATGATTCAAACGAAGAATAAATTTATATAAATTGAAATAATATTTATCGATTATAATTTTTTTACATGGCAATCAATGAATCGTGCGCTGTTTCGGGGCGGGTTAGCTCATCCGCCAAACATTTGGGTGGTTTTTGTGACCGACGCCGTGTGAGGAAGGCCTCAGCGAACACGATTTTATTAAATAATAGATGAGATAAACTTCGCCAAGTGCTTTTTCTTCATATAAAGATATATTTTTAAAGATTAACAAAACGCGGAATAACCATTAAGAAAATAATTAAATCACGCAAACACTTAATAATGATTTATTTTGTATTATCAGGAAAAAAATATAACTATAAGGTATGGTTGCTTTTGTAGTTTCTTCTTTTTTTCGTTGAATAAATATTGCAATCTAGCGTTTTATTGTTGCACAATGTTAGAAAGACCTAAACGAATTCTGAATTGCGCATTGTTATTAATTCCACTGTATTTATTTTGCAAGTTAATATAACAGATTTACAAAGTCTTGTCTCGATTAATTACAGACTAAATTAAAAAGCGTTAACAAAATATCTAATTCAATCATTTAAAGAAACATGTTAAGGAAACTGTGAACTATTAAAAATATAAATACACTTGTAATATTGTGTGTAGTATGTGGACGATTGTCGTGTGAAGTCCATTCAAGTATTTTTTGTCACCGTGAATATTCATTCATAAGAGTGAATGACGGTCACGCGCACGCGCATTACGCGCTTTACATTAGACATCAACGCTTCCACACCGTCACTAATTACGGGGAAAACGAGACTTATGATTCTCAATTAGGTGTATAAATAGTTGTACGTTTCTACGAACCCATAAAACCATTAAATCTTTTAGTACTTCTTACTGATGTATATTTTATTCTATATAATTGCATAGTAAACAGAATAATGTCGGTAGTTTTAACAATGCTCCTTGCTTCTAAACACAACAAGCGTTCATGATAATAAGTAATGAATAAACAAAGTTGTCGAGATAACATATTGAAGTGAGGCAAAAGATAATAAACTTTAGCGAGTAAGGTGTTAGACACATTTTTCCCCCTGTAGCGTTCCTTCTCATTAATGAACTTCGTTATAAAGTAAGCTGAGGACCCTTAACTGCCACCCGGCGAGATTGCTTTTCGTGGTCGGTGCCTATTAATAATTCTTTATATTTATAGGTGAATCTTAAGCAATTCCGAAAGACAAGCTCTTGGTGGAGGTAGCCTAACAATGTGTTGCTACGAGATTAGAAATTTATAATAATTATGTAGATATTTATTATAATAAGTTTATATTGTAATAATATTGAGATATTTCGCATAATAAGCATTTAAGGCTTGCTGTAGATTGTATATCTTTGAAAGAACTTTTTTTTCTTTATAAAACTTGATATATGGCATATTACAAGGAAATTTTTAATTAAACTTGAACAATATTCCAGACCAAGGAGCAAGGGGTTTCAGATTTTATTAATTTTATTTATGAAATGTAAAATATTTTTTATTTATATATTCTTATATTCATATTCCTAACGCAAGCTACGACCTTATTTGGAGGGACAATAGGAGTATTAGTAATGACTCGAAAAAAAGCATTTCTACCATTCTTAATAAAAAAAGGAAAAGAAAGAAAAAAAAAATTTAATTACATGTTATATAAAAGTAAGAAGGGATTATAACTTTAATCATATATTGTTTAAATAATAAATAACAATTATAATCAATAACAATTATTATTTGTTGCTACATTGAAGTTAAATTAAAAATTTCTTATGATGGTAATACAATCGGATGTAAGATAATGAGATAGGATACCGCCCTAGGTGATGACAAAATAGCTAATACACTAGACGTGAGAACGCGCTAATGACAATGAGAACTGCGAAGTTGCGCCTAGTTTATATGCACCAATAAATTGAATACTTTGTGTGCTTGGTAAAATGTGCTTAATATATTCAAAATCTTATTTATTACTAAATAAGTTTAGATTTAGAAGACATTTTTTTCCTCGCACAACCACTCTGTGGAATCAACTTCAGCCGGCGGTCTTTCCGAACCGATACGACTTGTGAACCTTCAAGAGAAGAGCGTATTCTTTCCTTAAAGGTCGGCAACGCGTCTGCATGCTTTCTGATGTTGCAGATGGTCATGGGCGGCGGTGATCGCTTAATATCAGGTGAGCCTTCTGCCCGTTTTCCCCTCTCACATAAAAAGAAGTTAGTTTTTTCATTTTGGTTGATTGATGAAAAAGTAAGAAAAACGTATTAAAAAAAAAAAATTTTATAGACTTCTTATTAATAATTTGACCTTGTCATTGTGTATGTTTCTGGATCCCCGACACAGGATATAACTATCCTGCTGGGTGCCGTGGAGTGTGTAGAGTTTAAATTAAAAAAAGGAGACGGGATTGTTTTCTATTGTACATATAATTTTCAGAAATCATGTCAAATGTACATGTTCGTTTATTTAGATTTTCTTATTTTATATTGAAACAAAAGTGATATATTTTATCACGAGACGGTCAAGCGTCATCATGTAGCTCTAACCGAGATACCCTTGAACCTAAGTGGCAGCCTGCGGCGGCGCGTTGCCAATGACCCCGCACACGGCCGCGCTGCGCTCGCACCGCTCTCCTAGCCCCCTTGCTAATTGTTATGTAACAGTGAATATTGCAGCATCCATATATTCGATACACGATCGAGAGTGCCGAATTTAAGCTCATCTGTATTACTAGACATTTCTGTTTAAACGACACTTAGAGATAACTGTTTTTGGAAAGACATACCGTTGACTCGGAAAGTTCGCTTTAAATTACTGTAAACTTGGTGTTTTAAATTGTTTAAATTTTTAAGCTTTGGAGCTTTAATAAATTACTTCACATTACTAAGATTGTCTTTACAGTAATGTTGCCGATCAAATCTTTTCTTTGACCAAAAATTCTATATGCAGGAAATATTAGGGAGCACAAACAGGTTCTGCAAACGCGAATAAAAGCTTCCTGCCAAGTCAGAGAGGAAGGTAGAGTCACTGAACTTACAAGTCGCGTGATTCCTCGTAGTCTTATGATTGCAAAACAATATATATACATTGTACATGTATAGTATTCAACTATGCATATGCATATATTCAACTATGCACATGAAGTACTTGGTAAAAAAAAATTGAACATAAGAAAAACAAAATCTTACTTTATATCGTAATTAAAGCGTTTTGAGTTTAGCGTGCGATACCTTCAGTTAACAATATTTTTATATATATGTTAACATAATTTTTCAGTAAATATGTCATAATACTAAAGTTTTCTAGTGGTTTAAAATCGTTACACGAGCAATACCTACTATATCTACAAACTATAACATAATAATAGAAAAGATTTAAATAATATTTTGTTTTATAACATATACTTTATAAAAAACAGAGGGAATAACGATAATGATAACAAAATGATAATAAATAAAAAAGTCGATTTAATATTTTACGTGTGTATAAAGAAAGAAACAAACTTATATGAGTCCTTTTATTTTAGCTTCATATTAAGCGTGGCGTGATTGGTAGTTGAAAGAAATTTTAATTTAAATATTTGTCAATTTAGTAAAGTTATTTTAGTTTTTTTGGTTCAATCTTTTCTCTCTTAGAATGGTGTTCGAGATTACACGAGTAAGAGCGAGTGCCGCGGGCGCATGTGCTAGAATTTTGATTAATATTTTTTGTCAGTTACTCGCCCACAATAACAGCAGCAACAAGAGAAGTGCGAAATAGACATCGTAACTGAAAGTACATATCAAGGTTAGCCGTTGGCAAGCCGCCGAAACTCGGCTAACAGTAACAGTACATTCACAAGAAAGGCAAAAACCGGGCTCCCGTCCGACACCAAATACGCTGTCACTTTTATGCTCCACCATTCAAATTAATTACTTCAAACTTGTGAATGGGAAACCGAACCGACGACACGTTTAATACCATGATAAGGATTTCATTAAATATATGTGTTACATCGTATCAAGTACGCCGTTCACTCCTTCGCTATGACACATAAACATGTTTCGTTTATTTTTTTAGTTTCTTTTATACAGCGGAGAGAGTTTGTCGGTATCGAAATCGAATAGGTATATTGCTATCAATGATTTTAAATACCTCTAAGCAGAAAGATGCTTATTATGAATAAACTGGTCATTGCAATTGAAGGTGGGAATTCGTGGAATACAGTGGCCATAGCGAGCTTATTGGTGAGTTTCGTGTACTTTCTCGCCCTCAATCTTGACCGGCAGCATTGAAGCGCCATGTTCTCATAGTCAAAAAGTAATGTATATATGTCGAGTGCTTGTAGGCGGCCTTGAGCCGTAACCATTAATTTGTGTGCAAAGCCGCCTGTCGGTCCCGTTACAGAGAGCGCCTAAATTTGGGTCCGCGAAGAACATGAGAAAAATGGATTCTTGTGAAATTGGTATTTCGGATTAAAGATATTAATGTTTTAATAATTAATTACTCATAATATTTTAAAACTATATACGTATACAACTAATTGTTATTTAAATACATTTTTTATTAAACATAAAATGAATTATTGTAAATCTATATGTATATTACAGTTATATATATTAATCTAAATTAAATAAATCTGATATTGTTTGATTGCAATAGAAGATCTACTGAATTCGTTTAATATTTTCACACAAACGTTTTATGACATCTGTGTTTTATGTAGACACTGTCCTTTTAAATAAATTCCTGTAATTCTGGGAGTATTGACCGCTAGGCACTTCACTGTCGGTGTGGGCTAGTAACGTTTTGAGAGTGTCTATTTCATCGATCAGCAAATTCTACATCGAGAAGAACTAAGAAATTCTTCTTAGTACCAACAAATATAAAGGTTACCATCAATTATATAGTATAATAATTTTCATTCCTGAAAATATGTCATTATATTCTACTCTACAGCATAAAATATATGTATGATATTTGTTTTTTTTATTATTTTAAATAATTCCTAATATCTAAAACACATATGTAGATTATGCTTATGGATTGAATTTATGTACCTACTTCTATTATTTACAGTATAAGTTCTTATTCCCTCTTCGAGACTACATTGTAACTTGAAATATTTTACAGTGCAACATGATTTAACTTTGTATTACTTTATGTTTCAATTTATTATAGAAAAAGACCTATCAGCAACGCAACATTGTTGTAAATATAAAATTCCATAATATGTGATATTTTTGCTTCAGTCCAACAAATAATTTTGTTTGCAAAAACCCTCGAGATAATAAGTTTTTTTTTTATTTTATTTATTTATTTAAGGTTACACCAACGGTTTGTTTACAAAAATAATTATATAACATAAATGACAATGGTTTTTTTATCTCAGTGACAACCCAATTATAGGTGTACTAAACATTAGTATAAAGAAGACCAACGAATAGAATCTAATAAAAACGAATTACACTATAAAAAGTAAATAATAATTTAAAAAAGTAAATACAAAGTTAAAGAAAAAATATAAAAATAAAAACTACTAATAAAAAAATAATAATAAAAAGTTATTATAATAATGATTTTTTACAGATGCGTTCAATCATATCTTAGACTCTCAATACCTACCTAATATTCATTATATACATATTTATATCTAATGCAAATCTCACGTAATTTAGTTCGATTTAGATTTTTAGACAAATATTCTATAAAGGATTATCAGCATACGATAGATTGTCACACGTACGAAGTATATCAAACGATTTTAAGTAGACTACGTAGTTAAGTAAGACGCCATTCTCCGACGCCTTGCCGTCCATGTGATCAGAATTTGTATACGTTGCCTGGGAATAGCTCGACCAGATAGTGTTCTTGTTTGGCCAGGTAAAACCTTTGCATTTTTACGGAGAACGCTTCGCAAATACAAATAAAGCTGTGATTTTTAAAGCTCCTGCAATTTGCATAGATATAAATAAAATTACGTTACAAATATTTATTTTCGGTACGGCGAGTAGCAACAAAGTTTAATGACGTTTTAAAAGAAACGGTAACATTGCTCTTTTTTGTATTTTAATATATGTTTAAGATACGGCATATTAGGCTAAATAAGGGAAAAAGAATAACAACAAATCAATCAACAGGAAAACAAAATAATATACAACAAAACAAAATAGAATACCTATTACTAAAGTTTAAGGTAAAGAGAATGAGAGTATTAATAGTTTCTGAACGCATTTTAAATAACAGTAAAAGTCATTATGAAGAAAATGAAAAAATAAAATAAAAAAGAGTTTTATCAATTTATATAATAAAATAATCGAACTATAAAATAAAATTATCTAACTAACTTGATAATTATGATTGTAGATATTATAAAGAGAATTTTTTTTTTCAGTGCAATAATATTTTATTTAATATGCAAGTGGTCGAGTTAAATCGAAGATAGCCGGTTAGACGGAGTGGCGTGGTAGAGATCTTACGTGACCGGTTGGGGCCAGCCGCCGCTACCACCACCGCGCCCGGCACCGTCAGACGTGAGACCATTGTTGCCGCTAATAGATAATTAGGTAGGTGCCGTTATTTATCCAATGATCGACGATCGATCGTCACTTACGGCCCACATCGACGTATTGCCTTTTAATGCACTACAACGGAACGATTTAAACTGATATGTGATATTTTATTAGAGCACACGGTATAAATGTTAATATGAAAGACTTAAGACGTAAATTATAGAATATATATTCTGGTAACGTATACTGTTCAGACGATTGGAGATACAAGAACTCTAGACAGTCTTTAATATGATAAAATATTTAGTAATATAGTTTTTTTTGCTGTTATCTTTGAAGAAAAGTAACTAGAAATGGCTTTTAATTTCTTAAGATTGGTAGTTAGTACGAGTGTATATAAATTTAAAATTATAAACATAATAAAAGCAGAGTATTGATATTATCATTAACACAATGAATGAGTCAAATTACTGTTAATATATATAAATACTGTGACAAATTATTGTATATATATATATATATATATATATATATATATATATATAACATTATATTTATATATATTCTTAAGTTCGTTAATAATTGAAATTTCACAGAAGCTCCAAAGCCTAGTTCTCACGATTAGGTTATTTGCCGCTAACTATTGGTATGTGAGTCGAGTGGACGCCTCATTATTTATTGAACACGATATACTTACAGTGTTACCTGTGTGTAGCGAAGTTGATAGTCTTCAATTCGGCTTAAGCATTACGTCATGGAACTATATTATACTTACTTTCCCCAACCTTAACATGGTATGAATATTTCTTTAAAATTTAAAATAAATATTTCCATCACAATTTTATTAAGTATAACAATGTGTATTTTTAGATACTTTATATTTTTACGAAACGAATTTATAATAAAATTTTAATATAAATTTTGATTTTATTTTAATTTAAATTCGAATATAAATTTTGTTTTTTGATTTTATAATTATTTTTCGGATATCAAAAATCTACTAGCAATACATCTTATAACTAATGTTATAAACTTAAAATAAATAAAAAAAATATTTTGAATGTAACGCTTTTTGCACAAAAGTTGACCTGGCAATATATTTTGAAAAATTTTATACATAAGACTTTAACGAAATATAATATTTAACGAACGCCGAAATAGTTATTTATGGGTATATTAACACACACACGGTATAATGCCTTCTTAAATAGTAAGTAATAAAGCATAATAAAAAGATACCATGATATTTAAAGATAACTGGTAATATCGATAAAATGTATATAACTATATTATAAAAACAGCCAAATACATATGTGTTGAACCAAACTAAGAGCCAAATTAAAGGCAAAAATATTTATTCGTAAAGCCATCCTCATTAATCAGCTACAATTAAAACTGTTTAATTGTTTCCGACGTGTTTTTGGTGTTTACTCGCATAAAATTATTATTAATTATTTCTTAAACAATTTTTGGCACTATAAAGACAACTTTTAGTGCAGTACTAATCAATTTTTATTTGTTTCCATCTGCAGATGCTCACTTTGAGGATTTTTATAAAGAAATAAGTAGTATTATACACTATGATTAAGCCTACACTAGGTTAGGCTCATGCTTACAGACATTATCTTTAGATGTACTCAGCCGGATGCTCTTAACGCTATTTGCGTTAAGTAGTATTATAATAATTCTTTAACATAAAATACTTAAGGCAAGTTTATGCGTATCTCTTCACTTCACACACGACGGAAACTGACTGCTCGTAACAACATTCTTAGAAATCCTTATTATTATTAACTATAATATTAAGTTATATCCATGATATCACTTTTTGCATTTGTTTTTTTTAATAATATTTTCATATAACAAATTTAAAAACTTTTTAAGTCGTTTATAGTGTTAACAACATGTTTCTATGAATTGTTTTTATTCGAAATTGATGAACGTATATAATTAAAATTTCTACGTATTAATGATTAGTAATAATTTATTGTTAGTCATCCCGAAGGTTAGTCGAGGCCACAGAACTAAATCCGCAGTTTGGGTCACGAATCAATAGAGATGAGTCATGGTATAAGGAAGATCTAGGGGTAATGGCGTCAGCAGCGCCTGCACAACCGGCGACGCTTCTCACGTTTCACCGCTTAACATCCCATCGACGCACATCATCAGAGATAAGATATTAATTACCATCTTTATTACAAATAAATGACAAAACCAGCTCTTAAAGGTACAAGTGCCACTTTTTCACTTTCAATTAACCATCACTCACTTATCGCTTTGTAATTTCACTTTTACTTTTCCTACTGTAGTAGCTAAAATAATAGATATGTCTGCGTGTATTCTTTCTTTTCAGAAATACTAATAAATTGTTTAGCAAACAGAAAGTAAAAGCTCATCCGAGCTACTTTTGTAAAATGTATTATTATTCTACTAAAACTACTTTTGCAGGATATTCAGAGTATTCTTACTTCAGTCATGGTTTAAATTGTATGCTAAAAATTACCAATACAATTACATAATTATGTAAAGGTAAACGAAGTAAGTATTGCGTATCGCAATAAATCTGTCAAAATCAAAATCAAAATCAAAATTATTTTTATTCAAGTAGACTTTTAAAAGTACTTTTGAATAGTCAAACGCTACCGACGGTTCGGAAGGTTGATTCTATCGAGAAGAACCGACAAGAAACTCTGTATTTTTGATATACAATGAATATTAATCTAATCAAAATGGCATTAATCGTTTTGACAGCAACGGAAGGTTTTTCATTGTGTCTGTATAGCGGGCTGCCTCGCGTTATTTCGTAATAAAAACTGAAAAATAACATACTGTTTTTACATAGTACTTATTTTATATTAGTAGTTTTTTTTATTTAATAAGATCATTTTCGCAATGTTACATTATTATAATCTTCAATTTTTACAGGGGGCTTACCATGAACTCTTATTTCGATTGAAATGACGATGTAAACTGAGCTGGATCCAAAGAGTAATTAATAAAGTTCTTTTATGGCTGGATCGCTATTTCGTACCATGACATATATATTTATACGTCATGCTCGTATAGAATCTGAATCGGTTTACTGTCAGAATTGAATTGGATCTAAATAGAATCTTTACTAAAAGTTCATGGTAAGCCCCAGATCGTCGAATAGATTGTATCTACTACTTTTACAGAGGTAAAAAAATCAACAAAAATGTTAATGAATTTAATTTAATTTCTTAAGCCGTAAGCAATTAAGTTTAATTGTGTAATAATTTTGCAGCATAGACGGTAGGCAGTGAAATTATTGTAAGCATGTAGAGTAGTATAAGGACGTCTCAAGTTATTTTTATGGTAAAGACACGATGTGAGTAAGTTCTTTTTGACGATGATTCTAGTTTTGTTACAAGCTAGTTACGTAGAAGTTTCAGGTGATAATTTTAGACATAGGTAAATATACCGGTTCTTTGGTAAGAAAGACTAGGATGTGTATGTAACAACGTTTCTCCGTTATTATGAAGTTCGTTTACCGTGGACTCGATAATTTACACTAGCTTGCGTTGTTCGCTCGTGCTCAAATTTAAATGTTCACATTGTTTTGAAGAATATCACTACCACTTCACAGTCCACACAAGCTTTTAGCGATGTCATTCAACTCACATTTTGCGATTGCTTTTTTTTATTATACATTCGTATGTTTTTCATGTCATGAAAGAACCTGTTGAAAGCTCTCTCATTATTTTAACCGGTAATACGTACAATGTCTGTTTTAATTAGCCGTATTTTTTAGTAAATCTTAGTCGAGTTACATACAATAAATTAAACACAGGTCATGTCCGAGTCGGACTCACGCAATAAGGGTTTCAAAATATAATTAATAAAAATGGTTTCTTTTTCGAGTTTTATTTTATAGAGATTAAATTCGATTTTTATTTTTTATTTGCCGTTATATTGACTTAAGTTATACAAATTCTATAATATTTAGCTATGTACTAGGTTGTACTAGATTATAAAGAAAAGGAGAGCCTTTTATGTGTAGACAGCATAATAAAAAGGTCTTGTTTTGTATACGGAACTCTAGAAACTAGTGAATAAACATACCCGACCTAGACATTGATTTGGAAAATATATCATCGTCCTATGCTATTATGTTCATTATAAACTCATTAGCATAGCGGGCAACGGCACTCTTGCCGGGCACCAAATTACCAACATTATCATATTATACTCGCCCGTGCACGGACAAAAAATCCGAATGTAGATGACCGGTTCCCGTTAACAAATTTGATTGTGCAATCTAGGAGAAAAATTGTAACGCATTTACTGAGTACCTACGATCATTCTGTAAGTTCTAGGGCAGTTTAAATTCAGTAGGGGCATAAATCCTCTTAGATTCTTTTTAAAATTTCCTTACCTATTCATTACGCTTTCATTTATGCTTTCTTAATTACGTTTTAAATAAAAATTTTCATGCTAAAGTCTTCTAAGTTTTTGTGAACATCCATATCCTTTAAGTTAATTTAGGTAGGTGTATCCACATGCGATCACATGCGGATGCTACTTTTTGCGATTGCCAAATAACTCTCTGACTTTTTTTTGTTTTAAATTGCACCAATTACGAAAAATATTATGATTCACAGAAATAAAAATAAAAAATATTATAGAGTTAAGAATTTTAAGATATTGAACTCACGTAAAAATTGTGAATGCCAATGCCGGTAGTAAACGGTAGAGTATATAAAAGCTTAATACTAAATGCACCAATTGTTTTGACGATTTTAAAATGAAATAAAATATTTTGGCATACGGATAGTTTAAAATTAATAATAGAAAGGTATCCGCGGAAGGTTCTCCTTTTCACACTACCACAAACAGCACTACTAATTCTGAAAAAAAGTAAACAAAAATATGTTATTTTTTTTTCGGTATCTGCTTTAATAGAAATTCGTTGTTTTAGATAAAGCCGAGACGACTCGTCCGAAGAAATGGTATCGTGTCACAAAATATGGAGTCTGGTCAGTGAGCCTTTCTCCGTTCCCAAACGTTATAGGGTTCCGTACTCAAAGGGTATCATTGGAACACTAATACTAAGTCTCCGCTGTCCGTCCGTCTTCTCGATCCGTAATTGGTAGAGAGTTGAAATTTTCATATAATGTGTATTTCTATTGCCGCTACAACAAAAATAGTAATAATAAAATGAACTTTTAAATTAAAGGGATTGGATACCCCAATTAATAGACTTAATATTTTCATAGTTTTTTACTGTATCTCATGAAATGTAATAGAAAAATAAGTAGTTGGAATTTTCATTGATTGTGTATTTGGCTATGGATGCTATAATAACAAATAATAAAAACAAATTTAATTGCAACATTATTAGGAACCCCTTTAATGTTGCAATTAAATTTGTTATAAAATAAACTTGATATTTTTTACCATACGGTGGTACGGAACCTTTATGTACGAGGCAGGCAATTGGATGTTTTTTCTATACCCATCCTTATTCTTAGATGTCAACTGTCAACTCACGGTGATGCCACTGGAGTCACTAAAGAGCATAGACTTCGGTACCTGCGTTACATTACACAGGCCACAAGCATGTTTGCTATTCTTATGGCATAAAAAAATTCTTACAGATGTATAAATAATCATTCCTTGTTAAGATTTTCGATTAATCGTTTAATTAAATAAAGTCGTGCATATCTAATATTGAAATACTAATATTTGTGTATATTTACACGGTGTCAGGAGTTAAAGGTTACTTCCTTATGCTTCGTGCGAGTAGTTTGCGTAATAGCGCTTCTCGTCACGTCTCTCCGGTTTAGAATTTGTACGGTGATCACCACTTATACTATAAATAATAGGCAAATGATCGGCCTTCGCAAGGACGCCGCTATAAAAGGTCATTAATAACAATTTCATACGAATAAAAATTGAAAGCGTTGAGAATATTCATGACCCGTCAAAATAAGTGGTTGTAGATTAGATATAATTATCTTGTACCACGTCTTTTATTTAGCGATAATGTCAATATTTAGTATATTAAAATTTATTAAAATTAACAAATCTTGGTAATTTTATTGATATCTCAATTAAAAATATTAAACTTATTTTTTGCGAGTAATTATATTTTAGGAATATACTTCTGTTTCTAGTTCACCAATTACTCATATTTTTATTTAGCTCATACTATATTCTCGGAACAAATGTTTACATTTAACACAGTTTATTGAAATATCCTTAAGGAAAACTTTTTTAAAATAAAATATTAAAATTGAAATAGTTTTATAAATGCAGCAAATAGGTAATTTATATTATTTAATTAATCTGTTAGTGAATTTTATTTTATCTTTTTTTTATATTAAAACTAGTTTCCACCAACGGGCCCCATGTTCATAGATAAATTAAATAAACACCAGTTAAATCATTAATTTAATCAAAATGCTGTAGTTATTATAAATAAAACATAGACATAAATTTATTAGTATAGTCATAAATTATATGTATTTGTACATTTACAATTAACGATAGCCTTAATTTGTTAATTGATTGATTTAATAGCTTTTTCTATATTAAACACGCTGACGTTACTTTATGATTTATTATTTCTTACTTGCCACATGAAATCTGGCTAAATGGAGCTTCAGGCTAGCGTTTTGTACGACAGAATAAGCTCGTTTTTCAAAGTGCGCACAGGCAGGAGCGCGACATGCGCAACTCGTACGAACGTTGACGCGCTCGTATAAACGCGTAATATAAGAAGTTAAAAATATGCTACGCTTTCGGCTTTTTGTCCGAAATGAAGTCCGCATATTAGAGCGTATGGTGAAACGACGATATACTCTCGAAAAAAGAAACGCCTATCTGAAACCGCCTTAATGGTTAGTAAGACTAGCAACTGATAAGCTAGAAGTTTTTAAGTCTTGATTAGAATTTGGACTGAAAATAACTCTATAATTCTTACAAGATAAGGATAAATGACCGTAGAAATGACAAAACGAGCGTTCAACATTGGTAAAAATGATTTGAGCTTGTATTGTAGGAGCACGAGTTACCGGTTGTATTTGAATAATTTATTTTTCAATAAAGCAAACGTAGCTTCTTTGGACATTGATTTATCATATAGTAACGAACTCATAAAGACAAACAATATTTATACGTACATATAAATATGAACGCAAGCGCACTACGTATTGAAACTGTAAATATAATTGCGTGTAATCAACTGATACGAGTTTTAGTTATCTATAACGAAAGTTAATAACGCCGTATGAATCAAAAGCTATAATCTAATCTGTATCTTAATGCGCGTGTACAGACAGAAACAAATACAAAGTTGATAAATGACCTCGTTATTATAACGGTCGGGAGTGCTGCAAGATTTTCATTTCGAGGTCGCCATGTACATCTTCGTGAAGCATGTTACATGCTTTTTAGATGTTTTAGAATACTGTTTACTTTATCAATTTCAAAAGAAACTTCATTATTGGATATCTTTCAATGCGTTTACTAAAGATTAACATTTATTTAGATTTGAATAACGCGTAATTGCATACATAATTAATTTCTAAAAACTTAGTTTTCTGTATTGTAAAACTACCAAGTCAAGGAGTCTGTCGGACGGGATTATCTTTTTGTGACCTTAAGCCTTCATCATATGCCTTTTCAGAATATACAGAACGTATCATTAAGCCGACATAATACATTTTTATGTCTACGTCCGTTTAAATTATCCGACATAAAGGGTTCGCGCGATTTGCGTGCATTGTGACTCAGTCCCTGACGTTCCCACAAAGGTATTCGCAGGAAAGACTCATTAAGCCATTGTGATAATGTCACCGTGAGATCTAAAAGTATTTAAAATGTTTTTTCTCTTATTATATATATGAAAGTGGATTGATTATTATTTATAATTATATCAAGTTTCGTGCGGTATAAATATTCACGCAAGAGTAAATTGCAGTCAATCACAAGATCAATTTAAGTTTTGACCAGGTTTTTCATCGACATAGAAACACGACCTACATCGGACACGAAAGCTCGTATAACTGTTGACGCATGGTATAAACTGAGGGTGTCCGGAGCAGAAATATTAAACGTCGATGGTCCGCCGAAAGAAGGCCGCGCGGCGACCTTCCAAATGGTGGGCTGCGATCGTTGACCGCTAACCGAAGTAAGAGCAGAGCGCGCCGCCTCCAGCCGTCCGAAATACTCAATTAAGCAACTCCGATCCAAAGTTATTACACGCATCAAATAAGACAACAACAACTGATAGACTAACTTATCTTAAACGGTTTAATTATAAGCTATAATATCAGACAATAATTGACTTTGATAAATTAAACTTTATGATGTATACTGCAAAATCTATACGATTTTAATTATTTAATTGTGCTTAAAAAAACTTTCAAATTTATAATAATTTTATAATTGGATATTTAATAGTGACTAAAAGATGTAAAATAACATGTAGATACGTATATTTTTTTACTAGACACACAGATTAATATAGTTATAGAAGAATAGAAATAAAGCATGACGTGATATCATGAACGTAACCACTTTTATCGGGAAAACGATGTAAATTTTTGCCTACTTCAAACTACCTTCGCTCTAGGGAAAAGGTGCACAAAAACAATGAATATAGTTCTGGCAAGTAATGAATATAGTTCTGTTCTTATATTTTCCGTTACACATCTCCGAAGTTTTTGATTAGATGACCATCACAGAAAATCCCAATCTAGATATCGTGAAAAATCGTGTAAACATGTTAGACGAATTGAAAATTCCTTAGAGCTCAAGAGCTTAATGAACGTAAAGCTCTTAAGCTATTAAGTAAATAACTAAAAACTAAACTCTTAAGCTATAAAGTAAATATTCAACTAAATTACCAGCTTTTAATAAATAATTAATAAAAGCAATTTAATCAGTCGCTACATTTAATTAGCGGCAGACTATTGACAGTTTGGTAAGATAAATCAACCATATTACTTGAAGGAGATTATTATAAGTTGATTACGACGATACAGATGATAGCAGGCGCCAATGTGCGTCTCCAAGTCTGCTGAGCCGTCGCGCGTAATCATCGTCAATAAACTTAAAAGTTATTATGTACGCTGATTACTGTTTTTTTATAACAATTTATATTTTAGATTGAATATTAAATTAATACTATTTTATTGTAATTGTAAATTAAACACAGAATATCCAAAACTTTTACTTTATTGACAGATTTCATTAAATCATTTTACAAAAGTTCTCAGGATATAATTCAGTATTAAATTTTATTACATTATTAGTGTTAAAAGATGATAGAGAAGTAACAAAAAGTTAAGGAATATAAAAAAGCAATAATGAGACGATAAATTAGCTATTGCTTTGAATTTATATAACTGTGCCACTGAAGTTTGAACTTGAAGTCGCTTATTATTATTTAATTAACAGCCGTTTAAGAAAAACTAACATTAGTATTTTAATTGTCAATATAATATATTTTCATTGTGAAGTTTATATTAAATAAAAATTGAAACTTTCTAATCGATACATTACTATAGAATTTAATCGTAAAAAATGATAGCATTTTATTTAATTAAAATACATCTGAGGTTTATTATTTTTACTCTTCATAAACAACGCTTTCAACAAATTAGCTTTATTCTATATATAGATAAACAAACAATAATTGTCATAGTGAATGTGTATAATAATGTAGTAGTTATTTTGAAAAATTTCGTGATTTTTCGTCGGAGACCTTGATAAGATCAATCAAAAAAAATAAATTTTGTATAATTTAAGCAACCATCAGTCATAAAGAATGTTAAAATAGTTTAACTATCGTGTCTTCTGTTTGGACAGTGATTGATATACATATTATTAAAGAAGTTCCTTATCGCGCGTCATAAGCTCCAAGTGTAGCAAAGCCCAAAAAAGTGTAGTAAGTCTTCTTTTCAGACACCACAGGTCTTTCTAAAATGGTGTTAATCTACAGATGTACATATTTTGCTACCGTTCAGTTTAAGTTGATGTAGTAAGATTTTTTAAATAATTATTCAATTTATTATTATATAATTTATGAATTGTCAATATTTACCGGCGTCGGGATGTGACGACCCCATCGCCCGCTGTTGGGATAACCTCTGTCACAGCAGAGATTATTCCACCAGTGCAATCAGTCACACTGGTGGTAGGTCTTTTGTTGCAAGAGGCCGGCTAGGTAGGTACCACCGCAGTGTCCAATATTCTGTTGCCAAATAGTAGTGCTTAGGCACTACTGTGTTCCGGTTTGAAGGGCATTGTACGCTAGTGAAATTACTGGGCGAACGAGATTTAAGAACTAATATCTCGAGGTTGGCAACGCGCGAGTGGCACCTACTAATGGTGCTGCAAGCGCTCATAGGCTGCGGCAGCCACTTACCATCAGGTGGGCCGTATGCTTGTTTGCCAACTTCTAACATAAAAAAAAAAAAAAATATTTGGTAAAAAGCGAAAAGAACTTCGATCCTACCGCGTGTCCCGAGACACGTCTCTTTTTTTGTCACGTGCTAGGCGCAATAACTGCGACTCAGTTATTAACTATTATCTTAACATTAGCTCTTATTGCGACTCAAATGACGACCAAATCAATCCAATTCAAATCTGACAGTTGATCGATTCAGATTTTATATGAGCATGAAGTATAAATACATTTGTTATTGTACGAAATAGCGATGAAACTCAGTCTAGGTCGCAATAAGAGTTCATGGTAAGCCCGCAGAAGTTATATCACTTAGAGTATATTTTATTCTGTGGTTATGTTGTCTTTTGTGAGCTTTGCGATCTAAATCAGTAAATTTCATTTCAAATATTATAACAGACTCATTTTAATTATTTTAAACAATGGTAGATGGTAAAATTGCTATCAAAACAAAACAGTTAATCTCTCTTAATGAACCATAGCAGGAAGTTAGCTAGTTTATTAAGTTAGATATCTGTAATCGTAAAATCTATCGTGAGTAAAAATATTTTTGTGCAGAAGTCGAACCGTTATGAACGAAACGAGTTTATTTGAGTAGAAAAATAGCATCCTTAAAAACCATCCATGTGTAAGGCAATGTACGGGTAAATTATTATTAAACGGTATTCATCTAGCTTTTATATTTACCTATATCAAAATATATCTGTATCTTTACACCTGTATCAATACACAAATAAATACAATTAAACAGATAAATAAATAAATTAATACATCAGGTGGGCCGTATGCTTGTTTGCCAAATTGTAACATAAAAATAAAAATAAATAAATAAAATTGAAGTGTCTGTTTGTAATTTCAAATCGACAGCTTTTCACTAAATGCATATGAAAGTATATACTTACGTAAAAAAATAATTTTTAATTTTTCTCTGTCTGTCTGTTTGTTACGGCTAATCACTGAAATGGCTCGACCGACTTTAACCGGACTTTCACAGGCAGATAGATGATATTATACGGAGTAACTTAGGCTACTTTTATAGAAAAAGAATTAGGGTTCCGTGCAATACAGAAAAATCGGTACAACACGTGAGCGGAGCCGCGGAAGCAGCTAGTAGTACCTAATTAAATTTACTATTCCGAGCAGGGTCAGCCGCAATCAATAGCTAGTAATTTTATAGTGTTATTTGAATAAGTAATAAGTAATCACTACATAGTATAAAACAAAGTCGCTTTCTCTGTCCCTATGTATGCTTAAATCTTTAAAACTACGCAACGGTTTTTGATGCGGTTTTTTCTAATAGATATAAGGATTGAAGAGGAAGGTTTATATGTATAAAAATAGTGGAGAAAAAAAATCATTTTTGAGGTTTCTAATGTGATGTCGTAAATAATTACATTTAACGCGTGCGGGCAACGGGCAGTAATTGATAAATCAAAACTACTGGATCGATTTTAATCATTTTTTCAGGGAATGACATAGGCTATATATTATAAACCCGTGCGAAGCCGGAGCGGGCCGCTAGTCAATAATAAGATGTAACATCTATAAACGTTTAGGATTTATACGTTGTATTAAAGTTTATTATAAAGTAACGTTATTGTGCCTAGCTTTATCTTCGTATAAGATGTATAATAAATATTGTATTACATACAATATTTAATGAAGCACCAAGCATCTGTTTTATTTTGCAGTATCGATAAACTATTTTAAATAGAACTGTTAATTTTTAGGCCTAACACGGTTGGTAAATATACTGGATGGATGATAAACCAGATAGTGAAGTTGTTTACGGAGTTATTTTATATCTCTAAAAATTTCATAGTAATCTTGATGTGTTACTGCACTATTTATTAAAACAGAAGCTCGAAAAAAAAATGAATTCCTATTAAAATTTTCAGCTTCAACTTTGTATAAGAAAACGTGTACCAAAATTTTTTTTGTGTCTGTTTTTGCTACAATTCGCTTCAATGGTTTCTGTGTGACTTTGATGAATCAGTTAGGACAAACTCTTTTATATCTATAGATAATATTATAAATAAAAAATACTGTTAAATAAACGGATACTAAGTCCAAAAAAACTAAACTGATGTCATTTTACTCAAATAAATTAGGATCAAGCTACTTTAGATAATTCTAGCTGAATTATGATTTTTATAACATGTTGATTTTAGATCATATGAATTTATTATACTATTACTACCTAAATCCGTTTATTTATTATAATACATCGAAACTTGTAACATGTGTATGTTTAGAACCATTTTGGGGTACAGAGAAGCAATATATTTTGTGTGTGTCAGTTTTAAAGTACTTATATACTGGCAACATAAGCGAGTAAGATAATTTTGTTTATTCTATTTTATCCTTAAAAAAATCACAGAACAAAAATTAAAATACGCCAGATATTACCGTATTTGTTATTAATTATTATTTATTTGGCTAATAACTATGTAAATATATTCAAAGTAACTGCTTTCGTTCGATAAAACCACGGGGTGCAACTAGTTTAGCGGCATTAGTTAGTTATTCACTAATTTACAACTTCCTTTGTTTTTATTTCCCGTGTATTGAATATTTTAAAGTGATTCACAATCTTATCAATAATAATTTATAAAATACAACGTTAAAACGACATTCTAAATTATCAGAAGAACCACGATTAAGCTATATGAGTCATAATTTTGCACAATTAACGAGCTTTAGTGGTGTACGTTTCATTGTTTAATAAAGTTAAACATTTTGGTCAATCTATTAGCTCTATTTAGTGTGTATTCTTACGTCTTTGTGTGGTCGTGTATTGTGATAATTTGATGATCGGCAAGCAGGTGGCACACGTGTCGCCAAAGACGCATCTATCGCCTTCGTTGTTTACACGTCGAGTGTAACGCCCTTTGTATACCTTGTTTTGTTACAAAATATTGAACACCGTTTTATTTAACACTAACTTTCAAATTACCTTCGTATTGACTTGTAGCGACACCCAGAGATGTTGTAGATGAAGTTAAAAAGACACTATTACGAAACAAGATGAGAATAAAGCAAATTTGTTTTATTTTGTTATGGCGGTCGATTGAGAAACTTGATCTATATACGGTGATAGATCGAGCCTATTGTAACTAATTTCAAATATGTATCTGTCGTCGTCCTATCAGTCGATTGAACGGTGTTGAAATACTTTTATATTAACTTATAAAATATCACTGAAATACTATCACTTTTATTTTTAATATATTAAAAAAAAACTTATTATGAATATCATACAAATATGAAATATCGAAGCTTCCGCTGAAGATCAAATCAAACTCACTAGCTTGTAAAGCACTTGTTAAGTATAATTATTTTGTGTTTAATGCGTCAACAGGCTAATGGCATACCAAAGATCATGTTACGAAGCTGGGTACCAGTTTGGTGGGTCCGTATTGAACGAATGGTGGTGTATGAACTGCATAAATTCTACGCAATGTATGCGCCAAAGTGGGAATGCCAATGAACTTAGAACGGCTATTGACGGTATTGCGTTAAGACAAATAAACGTTCCGGCGGCTGAGACAGACCCCCGTTCACTTGACCTGCCTACCACATATGTACATGTGTAGGTACTGCATATAACCACAAGCCTCCTGAGAACGTCTATGTAAATATACACTAAAGGTAAATAAAGAGTTCTTGTGAACACGAACCTAATTCTCTAAGTACAGCCGTATCGACAGGTAAACCAGTTACGATAAATTTTTATGAGTTTTGCCGATACTCTGAGAAGTAGCTTACATAATCTTTTATAGTTATTTTTTGAAATTTTGTTAAATAATTAATATATTGTATTATGTATATAATACAGGATATTAATTATTTATAATTTTTATTTATTATTTTATAATTTTTTGGTTATTTGCTTAAAATACCTATATAATATTATAGCGTAAGCACCTGTACGTTAGAATACAGGAAAAAAAGAAAGCGAAGAGAGAATTGATTTATTTGGACACATAACAGAATGCTAACAAAAAGAAACTAAACTTAAACATTAAAAAGCATTATAGTGCAAAAAAACAAAACAATATACTAGTAAATAGTAAAAAACACAATTAAAACCCTAAAAATATATTTAGAAATAACATAAACAAAACAAGTGTTGTGTCCCAAAAAGGGTGGACCATTCAGTTTGACGTGCAGTGACAAACCGATCCAATACGTCGATTATAACTATATAGTTTTTATACTATATAGTTTATCTTATGTGAAATATTTAATATGTTAAATATCAAATAATACTCTATTGTTACAAAAGCTTCTAGCTATACATTCTAATTGGATGGTCGATCTATGATGTGACTAAATCTGGCCAAAACAAAAGAATTTAGCCAAAATAGAAAAAAATTTAGTCAAGAATCCCGAAAATTGATTGCATTGACGAATATTGCAGAACATAGATCATACATACATTGTGCCACCCGGACAGATTTTGTGTAGCTTTCTCCACTCACTGAATCTTTTTGTAAAGTTTGTCCAGCTGATGCTACATCTTCCGGCGTGGAGATGCCTTGTTATCTTTTAGACCCCAACAACCAGCTAAGCAGCCCGCTCATTGTCACTTCAACGTTGTATTCCTTTCCACTATGCCTGCTACCATGATCTTTTACGGATCTCCTAATTTAATCCCATACAGATATTTGGAGCACCGCTTTCTCTCTCGAACTATGAGTGACTCTAACTTATCTTATGAGGCCCATAGTAAGCCACCATGTTATTATTTTAAGTTATATGCTTTTATTACAGAGAATTTTACTGAACGAATTGTTACAATTTACATTAAATTACATGACTTCTATTTGGACACAAATAAGCAATACCATATCAACCCACAAAATTAAAAAAACTTAGTTATATATGCAGAAGTGTTGGTAAATGGCTGAAGAACATTTTTCTTTAATATTTGTAGGGTTTCAAGCTTTAAAACTTCTAAAAAGCCATTTTTTAATCATGCAATTTATGTATTATGTTAAACGTTTTGGGTTATATTATATACGAAATATGCAGTTTGTATACTTATTTTTTGTGAAAATAAGTAAAATAACTTGCATAAATCTGAAATTGCCAAAAACTTGACCAATACATAAAAAAATCATATAAAGCAAGTTGTTCAAAAATTTCAAACGCGTTTTTCTCGAAATGTGTGTTTTTCCGTGTGGGTTGACATGGTATTGCTTATTTGCGTCCATTTTAAAAATAATGAATGCATTTTGTTGAAGAGAATCGGTTTGCTTCCTTAAATTTGTTTTAAAATAAACTTACAATAGAAGCCTTAATACAAAGTTTTAAATTTACATTGATATGGTACTGCTAATCAGACCAACCAATTAGTGATTATCAATCACATTTAGGTAGACTTTCTCGAAATAATTCAAAAGATTAACTTTGTAACAATGACTGAATGATAATCTTACGACCGTTGCTTCCACACAGCAAAAATAGTCAAAAATTCGTAGGCCCCTTCTTAAATTCGCATTAACACAATGACACGAAGATAGTCACACGATAACTTTATTCGACTATGTTACAAGCCTGTGATGCTAACACACGACACGACACTTAATTCGATTATATTACAAGCTTGTTACTAACTTCGGAGCACCAGAGACTCTTTGGACATTTTGTTTGTATGGAAGGACTCTAGGACATATTATATATTAAGTCTATACCTTGTAATAAAATATACGGCGATATCTTGAAATATCTTATTACCTAATTAAAGATTTTACTTCTTAAACTATGGAGAAGAAATATTTTTGAGGTTATATTTTTTAAGGGGTGTTTTGACAAAATGATAAAAGTAAATTTTGAAGATGCGCGCACAACACGATTTTCAAGACCATGACGTCAGCCGATATTTCCATGACCGAAACAATATGGCGGAAAAATTGCAAGCGATTTATCGTTTCTTATTTATTTATTTATTTTATATAGGAGGAGGAGGAGAGAGGTAGTGTTGAGTGGGATTGCAGAGGGTTGGTGCGGGGTGGTATATTAAATTAAATAATGGTGAGGAATGAAATGAGGGAACTTCATTCCGACCGCGCGTCCGGTGACGCTTTTTAATTTGTTATTTGATTTTTTTAAATGTTGTGTTTTTAAATTGAAACTCTAAATCGATAAAACGTATACTTTGCCAAGATAAGTGTTTATAGAACAATAACAGAAGTAGTATGAAGAGGATTTTGCTATTACCTAATATAATATTTTCAGATCAATGACATCACGAATACAAAGCTTATCTGATAAAATTGATGCTATCGGGCGTCACGGATCAAAGCTGAGTTTGGCTTTAAATAGAAAGATTGACGCGGCATCTTATATATTGTGCGTCATAAAAAAGATAATATAAAACATTACCGATCGCAGCTTACTGATGGTAAGATTAGACTACGTCGATCATAAACAATACACTATTCCTAGTATTTTTTTCCGGAAGATTCTAAGTTAACATGAGATGTTCAATTGTCTTATACAGTGTTCCTTCCAAAACTTTTGTCGATCGTTAATTCCATAATGTTTCATAAAGATGGTTAAACAATTTCTTTTAAGTAGTGATTTAGCTGAAACATAACTTATATCCTTTAAATTTCCCAATTCTTAGCTACATTATAGTGTAGAAATTTGATCCACGTTTTTATGGCGATAGAGCGTGTTTACATATCGCACATTTAGAACGTAAACGACGTAACTACAAAAGCAATTTTTTGGCAATCAACAAAATAAGTATTAAAATATTGAAACCAGCAGTCTTTCGTATATTACGTTTTCTTGGTTATTTACGTCACTTATTTATGCTGGAATATCCCTGTTTTTGAACTACTGTTACATTGAGACTTTCGTTTTAAGTCGTTTTACGCTGATAAATAAATTTTCCATTAATTTAAATGGGACGTTTTCGTCCGAATAGTGCGATATGTAGGTGTATGTTCATACCTAAAATCTAAAAGAGGTTAATCTTCATAATGTCCTAACACAATAGTGCAGATGTCTGGTACGGAGCTAATAGAGAGTTAAGAGAGACATAGTATTTACATAAAAAGAGAAGTGGGAGTCGGAGGATGCGAGCGCAAAAGTTCTTTCCTGGTGCCATTTTTTGCAGTGAACGCCTATAGATGGGCGGCGACGAAGATGACTTCACTTTTCATTTGCACGAATGATGAATGTGTTATAATTTTGGTGGATCTAGCTGTCCCATTATTCGAGGTAGCCTGACTCTCACCAATGTGTTATTTTCTATTATAAAGAAAGTCTAAGATTGGTTTGTCTCGCCATTTGCAATCAACATATAACTTTTGTTTGAACACATTCATGCTAAGCTTGAATGCTTAGCTTCTCGTAAATGAGAGAAGAAATTTTATTACACATAAACCTCTTTCTAGAATTACAAATAAATACAGCGTTAGCTGCATCTAAATCGTTTATTGCTTTTATAAATTAGCTCAGTCACATAATTAGTCAAGCAGGGATATTATCATGCGTTATGGTATCGAAGATAGTAACAGAGAATCGAATGAGTTTTCATTTGAATATATTCCATTTTTAATGTCCAGACGGTTGGCAAACAAGCTTAAGTCCACTTATAAGCAGTCATCGAAACCTGAGAAATATGAACACTTGCGATACTTCCAGTATTATAGGCGCTTTGCCAATGATTAGGACGGAGGTAGATAGCAAGGGAAAAGAGGAAGGGAACAAAGAGAGATTGGGTCCGCATCGGTGTCATTCATCGCACGAAACGTAATAGTACTGATACTGTTACTTCCTCGGTCGAGCCAGCACATTTGTGCTAGAAGGACTAATAAATTGAAATTGAAGACTATTAAATTGAAACGTAACTTAGATTTTGAATGAGGTAAAAATGTATCATAATCTGTTCACTAATTTTTGCATTGATAAAATAAAAAAAAAAAACAAAAAAATAATAATAATAAAAATAAAAATAAGCGTTTACTTCAATAATCAACAATAACAGATGATAGCTTAAAAATAATTGTTCGGGCTCAGACAGACTTCAAATTGGTATATAAATTAAATTGCATTCTACCAGCACAAGCTCAGGGTGCAACTAAAATGACGACCAAAAACTGAGCTACATACATCGCTATTTCGTATCATGACATATGTATTTATACGTCATCCTCATATAAAATCTGAATGTCAGAAATGAATTTGATTGATTTGAATCGCAATAAGAGTTAATGGTGAGCTAAATACTAGTCTACGTCCTTTTGAGGGGAATATGTAGAGTTGGAAAAATGTATGAAAATGTATAATGGAACTTTATTACGTCCATGATAATTACGTAAAATAAAAATCATCACTTTTTTAAAGTGATTCGCTGAAATGAATAATTTTTTTCCATAAACATAACTTTATTTTTTTTTACTATAAAAAAACTTTTCCCCGTGACTCCGTTCGTATTGAATTATGATTTATAGTTAAATCAATCGTTGACACCAATCATAGGTACCAATGAAACGTAGAACGATCTTCGATCAAAACCCCTTCATGATCAGTTTAGTAATTTTTGCATGCTACCACAACAATATGCTTAATATATTTAAACTTTAAATATGGTACAGTTAAAAGTTCTAAAAATCTATTAAATTATTTGTATCCGATTCAAAGATATTACTATTTTTTTTCATTCTAAGATTCGATCTCCATTAGTTTTGAAAAAATACCAGCGACGTACACAGATCTATTAGTAAGATTTTCGAAAAATATGTATGTAGAGAGATTTAAAAAGTAATAGCTAATAATTACTAGTACGTAGTTGGTACGTAGCTATTTGTCATTGTGTAACTGTAGGCCGGTTATTGATTGTGACGAGGTAATGGGCCGGGTACTTTGCAATAAATCACCGGCATCGAAGATTGAATGACGAGTGGATTGTTAATAGCCTTTACATTACCATCTCATGTGTTTTCCAAACTCTGGTTTATACATTTGTTTTAATCCACCAATAAATACTACGTATCTATACTATATTATTTATTATATTAGTTTGTTTTTGTCGTTGTGTATGTTTCCGTACACCTGACACAGGATATGACTATCCTAATGAGGGTTGAGTGTGTAGCGTTTATTTATCATTATTTATTATGTTTTTTTTTTATGAAATGTGTATTGCTGTTGGCCCTCGAGGCCGTGATAGTGTCACCAGGTGGAAAAATCTTTTTTTATGGGGACGGCTCCTCAGCAGTCCCTGCTACCAAAAGTTACGAGTCTAATCATCTCATCCGAACTAACCAAATAAGGGATAATCGCAGAGGACAACCCCACCGCATTTCAATGAAAAAGCCTCACTCGGGGGGAACCGCCTTCATGATCACGGTATCTCCTATTACAGGTAAGGAAAGCTGTCCCTATTGAGTTTAGGGTTGAGTCTTAAACAATTTTCGACGACATGATTTTTTGTAAAAGCTTCTTTATACAATTACGAAGTCCTGCGTATCTCTTTATCTAAAAAATATATTTTGAAATAAAAATAGTTTTCTTACTATAAGATTTTACATAAAGATTTTTAGAAAGTGAAAATTTAATAAAAAAGGTCAACTTCGTTTTTTGACGATTGCTACGTAGCTGTTGTGAAGTTGTTTGTTGTAGTTGCGCGGTTTACTTGCTTCTATTAACATCAAGATCTTATGCAGTCGAGTAGTGCGTTTAACTTATAAAATAAATTTAACTATTGATTGTCTACAAATTTATTTCTTACTTTCGAAGATCTCCATAAGCCGATGACCCGACTACGATTACGGTACTTCCTATACGAGTATGCGCTATTTACATTCCCACCTCATTGTTTGTACTTCGTGTAGTGGAAGGATGAGAAATATCAGAAATGTAATCAAGACGACACGACACACAATCAAGATACTTCTAACATTATATTTATTTGCAATGTCAGCTAAGGTATAATATAAGCGAGGTCGTTTTACATGACATAATTCTTATAAATCAAAGACATTATATACAGACAGGCTCTTCCATACAAACAAAATGACTAAAGAGCCCGTACACACAAGCAACATAATCCAATGAAGTTAGTGTCACAAGCTATACACATTGATTTGTTGGCATTACATCTTGACGCTACTGAATCATTTACACAGAATAGATTTTCTTTTTCTTCTTCTTCTTATTACTATAATGTGGTTTGTGGCAACATGGTGTTAGTGGTTTTATGATCGCCCATATAGACCTCTAACTGGATTTATCCACAGCTATCAAGATAACTGCCTGGACATCGGTCCAGTCTTTAATAAATGGTTATTACGTGTCCTCCGAAGCACGAAGACACTCAGTTGAAATACCACAATGCGATCAGCCATCTAGTGACTGACCGTCTCTAACGTTGCTTCCGATCGTTTACCGATCAGTAATGCACCCGACTATGAGCGTCTCAGCATTTGTTTTAAAGCTCGTCCGCGAAAGCTTGTATAACGGAGTTCTTACAAAGTGTATTTCTAGGAGCTCTTTCTAACTAGGATTCTTTTTTAGAAAATGTGATTTTATCCGTGTTTTCCGGCAATGAAAATCCTGGTTCAAGTTCAGTTGTCGCCTGTCCGATTATTTTTTAGTTTTTAAGTTCCTTTTTTGTGTTATAAGATTTTATTTTCCAAAAAACAAGATTTACATCATCATCAGGTCTCATTATAATCAGGAAAGTTACATAGTATTTAACTACTACAAAAATTCGCAATTGCACTTATTATAAATTATAAGATTATGGAAAAATATCAACAACATACATTCAAATAGCGTTACAAAAACCACGATCAATAATGTTACAAATAATAAATTTTAGATTTGAACTTTAAAGTCAATAATGCAGCATAAAAAGTGAAGTGAAATTATGTACAGTTACATAAGCTTGCTTTAGGAACTCGTTTGAATTTTATAAAGAAATGTTGGCAAATATTTAAAAAAGTACTTAATGTTGAATATGAGGTCAACATTAAATAATTTAATATTTAAAGGGTAAATTTATTCACGTCATAAAGTTACCTCCACATACTCTTGATATAATTGGCTGAGCTCGTAATTACTTATTCCTGTACAGTACATAATTAATTTTGCAATGTTTAAAGCTTACTTAATGAGACGCATTCGCGATACTTGTAATGTTCTAATTAAATCAGTTCTTTGAACTGGGACTGAAGAAGAAGAGTGGGTAAAAAGCATGCGAACTAAACGGAAACTCAAACCATTACCAAATGTTACCACACACGATCACACAAAAGGAGCTTTATACACGCTGTACGCTTATTTCCGCAACACATAAATTTGAAACTTATAATAACGTTTTAGTTTTGTTTTATTTTTTATAAAGGAAAACATAATGTTTAAAACAATGAAAATTTTTTTAAGAAACAAAAGCTTATTTGACGGCCTTTCTGGCGTCATGGTAAGCCTACCTGTAGTACCGATTGTTGCGAGCTAGAACTTGGGACATAAAAGGACTTTTATTTACCATACAAACATTTGTTCTCCAATCCATGCCGGATTTTTTACTTCTGTGTCTCCCCATCATGCTTTCAAAACCAAGTAGTACTTAAGCTCTCGGTTATATACCATTGAAATCTTAATCGTAATAATATTTTTTTTTATTTCATGAAGGTTGGCAAACAAGCAAGCATGCAGCAAGCGGACCATAGTCCACCTGACGGTAAACAGTCACCACAGTCTATGAACGCTTGCGTTACTTAAAGTATCACATGCGCGTTGCCAACCCAAGGGATAGGAGGGAAGGGATGAGAAGAGAAAAAAAAGAAGGGAGAAGCGGTGGGAGATTGGGCATCTGGCGCTTTCACTCATCGCACGAAACGCAACAGTACCGACTGATACTGCTACTTTTTTTTTCGATTTTCGGTCCATTTTTGCTGCGAGGAGCAAGGATTTTCGGCCCATTCGGTGGTGATTCTTACCACTCAGTTGTTATTACGGAATTAGGTGGCATTTGATCTATGTATCAGTTTATACAAATAAAATTGTAATTGTAAATCTGGTTATAAATTTATTAATTTTAGCCCTGAAAAATGCCTATTAAAAACTCCAAGAAGATGACGAAACAAGAGTGCAAGTTCTTGTCCTATAAGTACGTACATATAGGTCGCTATTAATATATTTAGTTAAGATTTCAAATAGTTTATCAACGATGTCAGTTGTTTTGAGTGGAATCTAAATTAGAGTTTGGCAAATGTCAGTATTGTAAATTTTAATTATCTCCTCCTAAAAGGGTCCTCCAAGAATTTATCATTCTAAGCAAAACAACTTACATTTATAAATATAGTACTTAATAAATCTATATATAACTTATTTATTAATTATAATTACAAAAGTTATTTTATTTTAATATGGCTCTATAGCTTTTAAAGTGAAACGTTAAACAATTTCCTATTTTCATAGTATACGTTTTAAAGTTTATTTTATTTATTGTTGTGGACAGGTCTACAAAGTAATGGTCAATCACTTTTATGGTAACAAAAAATATAGGAACAGAGGCAGTTTGCAATTTTGATGCAAGAACTTATTGATTACTCTTTTATACATCGCTTCGAAGGAATATTATTCTTAGAGTGATATTTGTGCTATAGACCGTGAAATTGGGCATGCCGGGGCTCGGGCAGCCCTTGAACGGCCTCCAGCTATCCGAAATTAAATTTTATGAACTTCGGTGAGCAGCTAATTTAACAATTTGTGTTAACAGTTTCATTTATTTCAGAGCTTTGGAAACTTTTATAGAATATGATAGACGACGATACGATCATAATATATTGCCATCTAAAATACGCGGTCTTTCTCGTTTAATGTTTGTAAATTTTTGAAATGTCATATGGTGTCAAATTGGTTTGTTCGGTAATTCAAAGAGTTGTCCGTCCGAAATATTTAGTTGTAATTATAATTAATGAGAAACGGACAGAAAGGCACCGTTGTCATGGTGAAACATGATACAGCGCTACCGCCACCCACAACCATTAGGCTTTTTTTGAATTCGGGGAATACCAAATATTATATGTTCGGTTCAACTTTACAAGAATAATACGTAAAAAATGTTTCTACTTCAATTAAGCGAAAAAAGAACACTTTATGCATAAATTATGGAAGCGGAAACCATCAAATACGATGGAATGTTTATGACACAAAATAGTAAAAAAGGCTTATAAAATCAATTAAATCGATGGCCAGTTTCCGTCTAGACGGAGATTATGTTAAAAATTTTAAACCTATTCGTTTTTGAAATCCTTTGAAATTCATTCTTCAACATCAATTCATTTTACTCCTATTCAAATTGCAAATTTGAGTTCGCTCTTTGATATGGGATATCTCGTTTTATTCTGTTACGTGATTTCTGAACAGTTATGCTCGTTATCTTGTCGATGCTCTCTCTTTATTTGTTTTCTTATGGTGCGCTTTGCGAAACAGGATTTTCTTACTCTTATTGCTTTAATTAAATTGTCGTGTTGGTCTCCGTAACTGTAAAGTGAGAACTGATTTACATTACAATATTTTAGTAAGTGGTTAATTTAAGAAAACTAGTTTTAAATTATTTAAAATAAGATAAAAAACATAATATTTAGTATAATATTTAAATATTGTAGCTAAAATAACAGATGGGCCATTCAGACATTTTGAATTAGGAGCTAATATCTCTTTGTTATTATTAATGACATTCCCCCGCTGACGTGCCCTTCGGAAATATATACAAAGGAACTACGTAATCTGCCGCGCAAATGTTCCCCGGCCTATGCTCTTTGAATCTATACAAATGAAAATTGCGGAAACTTAATATAAATCGAATAATCTGATGTGGTGCAGGGGACGGCTTGGGATAAATCTGAATCAGGGCAGTGGCGGGGGCGGTAGTGCAGTGCGGGAGGGTCGTAGACGGCGGTCTGGCCCAGGCCAGCCATCTGCTGCGCGGATAATCGATATTATTTAGGAAGCAGTCCATATTTCTAAATTGCTTCTAAGCTTACAAGCATAAAAAATCTGTAGTATTCATTGTAAAGTAATTGTTTCATATATTATTTGCAACACATTTTAAATTGATACCATTTACCCTTCTATTGCATAAATGATTTATAAAATATTTATTTAATTCTAAACACTGTATTAGATTACGTATATGGTTGTTGGTTGTATTGGTTCCGAGACTCTGTCTTGTGGATACTTTTAAAAATAGATTTTCTACCTGCAACTCCTATTGCTTAAATGGACGCAAATAAGCAATACCATGTTAACCCACACGAATGTCATTTCGAGAAAAACGCGTTTGAAGATTTTGAACAACTTGCTTTATATGATTTTTTTAATGTATTGGTCATGTTCTTTGGCAATTTCAGATTTATGTAAGTTATTTATACTTATTTTCACAAAAATAAGTATACAAACTGCATATTTCGTATATAATATAACCCAAAACGTTTAAAATAATACATAAATTGCATGATTGAAAAAATGGCTTTTTGAAGTTTTAAAGCTTAAAACCCTACAAATATTAAAGAAAAATGTTCTTCAGCCATTTACCACTTTTAACTTTAACACACTATAACACTTCTACATATATAACTCAGATTTTTCAATTTTGTGGGTTGATATGGTATTGCTTATTTGCCTCCAAATATGGCTTTGATAATAAAAATAAGACTTCCAACTATAGCCTATAATAATAATAATAATAATAATAATAATTCTTTTATTGTACACCACACAAGCAGAGAACTTACAAGAAAGAATGTTACATAATTAATGCAGGCACAATAAGGCGGTCTTATCGCTGGTTAGCGATCTCTTCCAGACAACCTTATATGAGCAAAGAAACAAAATTTTAAATAAAAAAGCGGAAGGTGGTGCTTATAATAATAAAAATTAAACAATAATAAGTAAATAAAAATATAAATAAAATATACGTAACGAAGATTTCATATAATATGTCACTAAATTACAGAGAACCGATTAAGTAAAAATCTTTTAATCTTTTCTTAAATGTAGTAAGACTGGGAGATTGCCTAATAACCAGAGGTAACGAATTCCATAATTTAATAGATAAGACAACAAATGATTTTTTATAATAAGTCGAATTGTGTGCCGGCATTTTAAGAATTAAGCGACGACTGCATCTTGTGTCACTACTACTATGAGAATCGAAAAATACAAATTTATCTTTTAAATAGGACGGACTATTGGCACTAAATAAAACACAATAGAGGAGGGATAGTGTATGAAGATTCCGGCGAAGACGAATGGGTAGCCACTTGAGTTGTTTACGAAATTCGGATACGTGGTCATATTTTCGTAAGTTAAATATGAACCGAATAGCAACGTTCTGGAGTCGCTCAAGTTTATTTAGCTGTTGTTCAGTCAAATTAATATAGCTTGCGTCAGCATAATCGAGTATAGAGAGGAGGAGAGTATTTGCGAGCATAACTTTGGTGGCAATAGGAAGAAAAGAGCGCAGACGACGTAAAGAGCCCAAGGCTGCAAAAGTTTTTTACTTAATTGTTTGAGCTGTTGAGACCAAGATAATGTCCTATCAAAGTATATACCCAGATTTTTACGGTTTCCTGTAAGGTATAATAACACCGTTAAATATAATAGGCGGTAAATCTTCCCAAACAACTCTGGAGATTATATTATGACCCCCAATAATTATGCATATAATGTTAAATAACGAAATAAAGAAATTCAAATTACAATATAAGGCGTATTGGCAATAATAGATTTTTATGTCCCTATTGGCCTATTATATCTTAATCAATTCATATGCGTATTTTTTACTCGTTTTATGAAGTTGCATTATTATAAATTTTTTATTGAATTATTTTAAGTACTTATGCTAAGTTTACTTTTAATGGATGTTTTCTGAATTATTTTCTGTTTTAAAATTTAAAAGCAATAACTATTAATGCGATGTACAATATTAAACCTTTTCGTAAACTTTTTTACTACTAATTTTAGATATCTAAATATTTTTCATTAAATTAATATAATTTTTCAATATATTACTGCATAAGGTACAGTGATGTTATTTTTAATATAACACAAAGCACGGGGAAAAATCTAATATAAATTATAAAACAACGTCAAATATTTTTAAAATTTTAGTATAAAACCAAGCCTCTGGCTTTATCGGTATTCATTTTGAATTTAACTAAGCTAAGGATAGCCTGAAGCCTTTATGAATTTTATCCAAGTAGGTTCACATTATGAACAACTTATTTTAATCAACAAATTTTTTAATCCCTTTACTGGATAACACAATAAATTGCGCAGCACTGTAACTACTAAGTCGGATTTCAACAATTCGTCCTTGTATATGCGGTACGAAAATAATTTTTTGTATAGGGAAATATTGAAATAACCATCAATGTGACGCTTTGTTTATGCATTAAATAGATTCTATACTTCGTCATGCGCCAACAAGTATATTTCTTGTTGTAGCGGCAACAGTACAAATTTTAACTCGCTACCTAATTTCGTGAGATACAGTCCGCTAACAGACGAACGAATGGACGGACAGCAGAGGCTTAGTAATAGGATTCCAATGGCACCCTTTGGATACGGAATCCTAAAAGTAATAGTTTTACTAAATTGAAATACACATAAGTACCTACATTTAATTTGAGATATATTGGTATTATAGTCTATTTTAAATTATCTACGAACATTATACCTTATAATTCTTATAACACCGCTTATACAAACAAGGTGTGAATTAGACCTGGTATAGTATATAATATGGAGTAAAAATTGATGATTATTCTGTAAATGTACTGTTTGAAACATATACATAGAATGTATACTATTGGAAAATAATTATGCCCACTGCCTAGGTCAACGAGATACCGCATGGCTTGGTCGCGTGTTGTGTTCCTTCGGCCTATAATCCAAATTTAGCACGAATAAAACCAAGGGGCACAGCTCTTTATTTATACAAAGGCACTTATTTATTTTACACTTTATTTTCTCAAATATACACTGATGATACGAGAACTTTAATTGAACAAAACAAATAAAATGTACACGACATTGCCTTTTAACATTTAATTAAATCTTCCGAAACATTATTTTTGTTATGTCTAATAAAATTTACATGATATACTCATTAAGAGGATGACCGAAATTTTCTTATATGAAAACTGGTTAAAATGATTAGGTATATTGACCTAACCAATTTATGATGACTAATTTAAAATATGTGGTTTCGTGGGATTACACTATTTGTAGTGGTCTTTTTGAATTGTTATACCTAAATTGACCGAGTAATAAACGTCGTAGGTTAAAGTTTTTGAGAAAAAGTGTTAATTAATTGTAATTTTAATGTGATGTTAATATTTTGCATCCATGGTAGCTTGCATATTTTCGGAACATCGCATTGTACAAAATGTAACATAAAGTTTCACACAGGACTGATAAAGAAATAAAATTGGCAAAGGAAATGAAATGTTGATTTATAATGTCTTATGTTTGTTGACGGTACGATAGGTCCTACAAAAATAAAATAGAGTTTATTGCACAAAGAAAAAAAGTGAATACACACTAGTATGTATATTGAAAGGAAACATAAGTTTATCAATTGACTCATTAAACAGGAAAATATAATAATCTTAAAAGATTTTCTCAGAAAAAGTGGAGTTTTTTTGTTTCCTTCAATTATTATTACAGTTTTATCTGATTAGTATGTCTACTTATACTTTTCCAATCAAAGCGACATTGGCAAAGTATTCTGAGCTCAAATGGCGAAACTAAAAGTCATCAACTTAAGAATAGTGTTACATTATTCTTTAGGGTTAATTTAGCTTGTTATGTTTTAGTGTGTGAATAGTATGAGCAATCTTGTTGACGTCGATGGTCACGTCAACACTCAGGCAACGTTTTTGATAGGCGCAATTAGACGCGTATATCCCCAAAAAGAGTATAGTGAGATGTCCGAGTGGTGAATCACAGGCAGAAGCGGGCGCGACCTGCGCGGCGGAGCGTATCCCGCGCGGGCGCATGGCGCGACAGCAACTTGCAGCGCGCCAACATTCCACGCGATCGTTGGCTCTACACATTCGCAAGCATTCTGATGCAATATTCAACTTTACTTCGTCCTTGCAATGCCGTAATTCGTTATAACAAGTTTAATCGCCAGTAAAGTCTTTATTTTTCTCTGGTTACAGGTTCTATATTGCTGGTTTTAAGGTCATATTGGCGCCCTTCATTACATTTAGTCTGGATATGACGCATAACGCTATTAAATAAGTTAAACATGTCGTGAAAGAAATTTTTCTATAAGATATACCTACTGGTATCTTGTTTTATTATAAAATATTTTAAATATGTTGCAGAGCATGCTAGCGTCATACAAATAAAGTGGCGAGCGTCTGTCATGTTGAGTGGCAAATTGGCGTCGTCTCCGCATTTGTTCCACACCGCCGGTCGCCGGTCATCGGTCGCCGATCGCGCCACATTCAACCTTGTGACTGCTTACTTACCACTGTCTATGTCAATGACGTTCATTCGCCGGTATTCGATAAGAAAATCAAAGTTAATTTATATGTCACAGGAAATAAATTTTAAGTAGAGTTTAATTTGCAGAAGTGCAGATTCCACATGAAGTAGAATTCACGTAAATAGAAAACGGTTAATACAGGATTTAAAATATTCCAATAAAAAATATATGTAATTTAATTTCGGTCAAAAAACTGATTTCCATTATAATTTGCATTCGATCGTGGTAAGTTGCTAAGCTATTGGCCACGATCAAGATCACGTTTTGTCATCTGTAAAAAAATCTATGTATGTTGCATAGTAAGTGGCATTAGACGGCTCGATAACCGATAACCCCCCAACGTGACCGTATGTACCAGTCCGATAGCTGAGTTTAGAACTGCCGTTACTTGCAAAATGGTGCGCATAATCCTGCGTAGTTCAGCAGCGCCTACCGCTTTCTATCCCACCACTATCTAATTTTAGAAGTGAATTATATCTCTCCATCCATTTAGTTCTAAATATTTTATATAAAAAATCTGGCGGTATAAAAAAGAAAGAATACTTGGAAGTTGTATTACATTTTGCTTACAAAGATTCCTTTAAGCTAATTTTGCAAAAAATGGCAGGATGTAGAGTCAGAGGCGTGTCGAGTAGCGCGGCGGACATGGAGCGCGGCGGGGTGCGACTGGTACGAGGGACGCGGCGGGCACTGGGCGAGGCTGCTGCGAGTGTCCGCCGCTGTCGGCCGGACTAACCCGTCGCTCCAGGTCAGCGCTCCAGCCGGCTATTTATAGAGGTGGCCCTTAAACAGAGTAATTATTCATTGATTAGCACTGCGAGGAATAGAGGATTGCGATTCTGATAGCCATCGCACAAACGAGAATCGTAGCTGGCGCCGTGAGTCCACCCGTTTGTTCACTTAACCTTGTTTGCTACGTACGCCACATAAAAACATTTTCGATTTTGTCAAACTACTTCAATTAAAAACGATAATTATTCATTTCCACGATTCGTTAAAAACAGGACACGTTTTTATATTCTAAAATTATGGTGCTTCTCAAATGCAATTTTTTCCATGCAATCACAAAAAATTGTTTGTTAAAAATTGTCAATGTAATCGGAAAATTAGAAAATCTATTAATAAATTATTTTAAATGTATGGTTAAATAAATCAATAATAATTTTTAAGGCGTTGATATAATATATATATTAACACAAAAAGTAGACATCGAAAAATAGTTAATAATTTATTAGATAATTTGATTTTGATTTTAGATAACGATGTTTTAGATAAGACATGGACATTTGTCTTTATCATTTATATATGTACTTAATTAATCTCACATGGCTTTAGTTGAACGGTTCATTTTCAAGAAATGATTACCATAAATTTTGGAAAGCTCATTAATTGAGAATTTGTTTAAATTCTTTGCATTTTTACTAATAATGGCAAATCAATCAATGTAAGTATATTTCCTTTGAAAGTGTTTATCATTGATTTTAAAGCTATTACACAAATAAAAACAGAATAAAATGTTTTATGATATACGCATAATCGAGAATCTTCATTTCATATCGTATTATGTATATAATTTGTATGAGAGTTTCAGAAGACTTATTTAATTTATTCATTGCTTTAAGTCCGGAAATAAAAACCGTTATATGCTATAACCATTAGTAATAACATAATTTATAAAAACGAATTATTTTTTAACAAAGAAAAACATCAGCATTTAAGCTGTAAAACTTTTTGAATTCATTTTAACAACCTTTTATAGTCTACTGTGTAGCTCCATTTTGCTAATTTGAAAGTAATCCTAGAAGGGGATGTGTTTTTTTAATTGAAAAAAAAAATAAAGTTTGAAATATCGTCAGGTTTTATCACAGTATTTTAGTATTATATACATTTATATCACGAGGTCTTAGTAATTGCAAGGTTTGACCGGTTTATTAATTAGAAAATTCGTGGAAGGTTCAGATCTCGGGACTCGATCGTTTTTAAAGTTGAATATCATTTTTACGTTAAGGAAAGTTGACTAATAGGTATAAAATGTATTCTACAAACTGCATCTTTTTATTTTAACGTCGTTGAGTCATAGCTTACGTACATAAATATACATGTACAAGATTGTATTTAATAACTATGATAAGTCTAAAAGAATAAAATCATTCAGTAGGTACATTTATGACGTAGTTTACTCGTAAATAATATATAATTTAGCAATTAAAGTTAAAATTTGCTTAAAATTTTATAGAAGCAATCAATGAATTGATATTAATAGATGGGTAACTGAGTTCGGCGGGCTATAGGTATTCTCTGGGCCGGGTGTACGCGTTCTGGGGTGGACAAAATCAATAGTCGGTACCTACGAATAGCTACCACTACATTCATGGAATCTGCACACATTGCGATTCTTTATTTGGCTTACATCCGATCTCGCCCAAAGTTATTGTCTATTGAGCAGGTGGCGCTTTCAACGAATTTTAGATACCTCCTTATAAGAATATTGAGGGGAGTAAATTCCATTTTTATACCCTATTTTCGTTGTATACTGGGACGCGATGCTGGTGCGAGGGTGGTATACATTCATAATTATATATAGTGGTATTTTATGAAGGATTTCTTTTGACGTATTTTTGTCATATTTGAAGTAAGGCTTAGTACAATTATAAGATATACAAATGTTGAGTTTCTTATGAAAAGTAAGTAAACTAATTTTATAATATTTTATATCTTCAAATTGGATTGTAATGGAACTGCACACTTTTATACTACAATAAACTTATAATAATGTGTTGATTTATGACACTATTAGCATAATACACAAACGGACAGTGTCCGCTAGCGATATCGTTTCTTTTTTTGTTAATATCGCATGGGTTCAAAAGAAATGGCTTGCAATAGCTTCTATTTAAATATACAACTAATATATCATAAAAGTAATCCTGACATCGAGACAGTCGAGGCTTGCACACCGATGAATAAACCAGTATACGTATTTAGTATTAGATCTGCAGTGGCTGGGAATACGAGCACTCTTAATGGCTAACTATCAATCATATTTTCTGCTACAGTTAAGTCTCAAAAAAAATTGTGTCACATGGCAGATGGCAAGAAAATACCCTAATAATAAATTAGCATAATAATGTTTGCGGCCGTTATGTTGGGATTGAGACCACATTAATTAGTAGGTATAAAGAACGTGAGTTCTGTACAATATAAAACTTATTTTTTTTTACTATCATATTTCAGATTAAATGTATTCTGAAAGATCTTTTCTAAAATAATTATACAAAAATATCACTACTATTAGTAAAACCATTTTATTTTAATTTATATTAAACTAAAGAAAACTAAAGAATCCGTCGGAAAGCCTTATCAAATTAGAATTTTTAATTTAAATATTATCTGCTCAATTTGCTTATTAATATTTCATTTTGTAATATTTACTTTTTACTTAAAACGTTTATTAATGATAAGATTTTTTTCTGTTTAATTTCGTATGGAGATAATTCAACATTTTTCAATAAAATTTTAGCAATAACTGTTTAAAGCAGTTTGTAAGAATCGTTTATTATTTTTTTATTAATTTAATATCAGTTTTGATATAGAAGTACAGAAATAAGTAAGTTGTGATAGCGGAAGCAGCAATCCGTTCAGACTCGTTTGCGCGGCACTCTAAAAATGCGGCGCCTTCTCGTGTCACTGGCCTTAGTTGACCACGTCAAGTCATAAACATTGAAAAAAATAATTAAAATGTTCGCGTTGTAATATATTACCAATTCATTTCACCAGTTATCTAATTGATGATTGCTACATATTTATAACAAAGATTAAAATAATTGATTAAGGTTGTACAGTTATGTTGCTATTGAGTGTTTTATATCAAATCTTATTTACGACTGTTTTACAGCTCACTTCCCTATTAGAGGGTAGAAAGGAACTAACCAAGAACAAATATATGAACAAATAAAATAAATAAACTCATATAATATGACCTTTAGTAATACATTTATTTTTAAATTTTTTATGGTTTAATTATCTGGGTATACATTTTGCGATACAAAAACATGATCGTACTCATCTCGTACTCATGTCAAGTGTCAAATATGCTGTCTACTATTGTCAGACACATGCGTTGTATTTCGATTAATTAAATTTAGCTAAGCGAATGATCACGCATGATATGTGATTGATGGATTTGATTGCTAATGCTAACAGTAGTTCATTACTGTTTAATTTGTCTTTTCGTTCCGCGGCTCCTTGTCGAAATGAAACTCTTATTATTAGGCTTTATTATAAATTATCATAATCGATAACTATACATAAAAATTAAATTAAAGTATCTGTTTTTTTATCCCGGCTAATCTATGTAATGGATGAATCGATGTGTGACGGCCTGAGGCGTTTCACAGCGTAATCTATGTTACTTTTATTCCTTAAAAATTAATATAGGTTCTTCTGTACAAAAATATGTATACAATTGTGACTATGGTTCAGGTATCTAATTATACTTATTTAAATCTTTGTAAAATCAATGCAAAATAGCGGCGATAGACCAGGATTTTGAGGGTTCCATAACAAAAGGATGGCAAGAAACCTAACAGATAGAGAGTTGGAATTATCACAGATTGTGTGTTTCTGATCAAAACTAAAATTAAACTAAAATTGAAAAATATAGGGACCCAATACAGGAAACTTAATATTTTTAAAGGTTTTTGCTGTATCTTGTAAACTAATATATAAATAGTTCAAATTTTCATTGATTTTGTATTTCTATGGCCGCTATAATAATAAACAATAAAAACCCTATAAGAAACTTGAAACTTTAATCTACGGTAGTACAGAACCACGGTTATGGGGGTGTTCGACACACAATTGCCCAGTTTTTTCTATTTACCCATCAAAGTTTTTAGGACGAATATCAATATAATTGTTAAAGAAGTTGTTTTTTGGGCGCTAGTAGATGTGGATGTAGAAATATCTTAAATGATTTTCTTAGTAATTCAATTTACTTATTTAATGGTATCAATCCGTCATGTTTTTGTATCATTAAGACAATTACTGAATGATATTCAATTAATATTTTTTTGTTACTACTTATTATAATTGAATTTAATCTTTGGTATTTAGTATATGTATGTATAATTGGCCTGTTATAAAAAAAAAATTATAGGCTCAATACTAATTTCATCAGCGGTAAAAGTTTACCTACACATACTTAATTAATGTAGAATTGTAATTCAATACAAATCCTTAAATTTGTACAATTATGTTGTAAGTACTTTAAATTTTATAAACATACTAGCTTCTGTCTATGGCTTCGCTCGCGTTCAATTTTTTATAAAGTTTGAAACGTATTACACCTACAGGTGTGGGATTTAAGGAAATGTTAAAACACGTGTTTATTTATCTCTCATTTTTAACTTAAAAACAAATTTTCATGCATCTATCTAGCTTAAAAAATGACTGACTTTCAAACTTTCAAGCCCTTCCTCAGTGCGAGTTTACGTTTTAGAAATATAATAATACCCGTAAAATCTTCAAAAAAAAGGTTGCTTCAGAGTTAAGGCTGGGCGTTTATAAGTCAGTCAGGTCTTCGCCTTCTGTATACAAAATTATATAGATTACATAATATGTACACACCTACTTATGGTATTGTTTATTAGTTTTTTTCTTACTTTTATATATCTTTTTAATATTTAGATAAATATAATATATACTCTTATTTTATTTAATACAAATTGCAAACATATCTTATTTTAGTGACTTTTTTGCCGTTTTGAGAAATAAATGTCTATAAGCTGTTCTTCGTGGAAAACATAAAATAATGTTAATCTGAACAATAATATCAATTTAGTAGAGGCATGCTCTTTCCAATACAAATAGGTCCCCTCGACCGGGGAAGTACTACCCTCTCACAGGAAATAGGTTAAAAGTAACAGTATCAGTACTGTTGCGTGTCGCGCGATGAGTGAAAACGCCGGAGGCCCAACCTCCCACTTCCTTCGTTCCCTTCCTTTTATCCCTTTATACCGTTTATTTGGCAACGCACATGTGATAGTTCAAGTATCGCAAGCGTTAGCAGTGACAGCTTACCGTTATTCAATAAAAAAACATGGTTGATAGATATATCAATAAATGTTATCTTTGAATTTGTTAATAAGATACAAGTTGATTTTTAACTTTCGTGGAACTAGGTCACAGGCTGTGCGGATTAAAATAGTAATATGAATAGAGGATTGTTGTTGTCTTTGCCCTAATTTCAAATTTGACTAGCACATGAATCAATCACTGTTCGTAGAGATTGTTCGGAAAACAAGCTTTGTTACTATATTTATCTTAATTATTCAGCAGTCATTCTGATAGCTGATGGGACCAATTGATATACTCCGATGATGATTTAACAGTCAGTTAAAGTCCTTGTAAAAATCTTTAATTTAAAATAAATCAAGCAGGATTAAAGTGTTTCTTCGAAAAAGGACCCACAATTTGCCACGTGTCTTTCTAACAAATTTTGTCTAACGTTCAAAAATGGACCAAAATGTTCAGGACCGCCCATTTCGTATAAATAAATTAGACTGTAGAAATCCTTATCTTGGGAACAGAGGGCCTACTGAACTTGTACTTGAACTTTCCTACCCATTGAAAAAAATTAAAATATGGAAATTTCAATAACATATCGCCAGTTTGAACTATATATATTATTGAATTAGAAAATAAACTAGATGGAATTTGAAATATAAGTAATTTTTCTTTTTACTTTACTGTTATGCACTTTAGATATGTGATTAATATGTCGAATAACGTACTGAAATTTGTGCACAAATAAAGCTTTTTGTATTGTATTGTAATTATTATTATCGATATAGCATGTCACGTTTTCTTGGACCGGTAGTATCCCACATACTCCCACTAAACTAACTTTTTTTCGGGATAAAAACTATTCTACCTGGTTATCAAAGTAATATACTATTCTTGGGTGGCAAAGCTAGTCAGTGGTCATATCCTTTTGGTGCACCCTGGATAATGGCGTCGGTGACTGATACTTGTATCGAGGAACACACGCCGATGAATTGGCTAACGACTGGCACAACGATTAGCGCAGCGCGGTGTCGCTAGGCAGAACCGACAGGAGTAACCCATGCGACACACGCATGGGTTGCTACGGTACCTTTATGATTATGAAAATGAATTTGTGAGTGGTCCTGTTCTGGGGCCCCAAATTTTTACAGTCGGTCTGATCTGGTCGGCTGTTGAGGTTTAATAAGTTAGTTTCTAGTTAGGGCACTTAATCTGGGACACCTTGAAGTTGATGATCGCGGCAGGGCGCCACGGCGTCAGGGGTTGATTGCGCGAACGAGTCTATGGTGTCCTACTATTGCTTAGCTTTGTAGATGAGTTTTAGTAGGTGTTACAACCAGAGGAGCTAGCGCCCGAATTCCGCACTACAATTACCTAGTAGTGGTATGCGTAAATGTCTCTGTGTTCTCAGTGTTAAAAAAAGGGTTTAACTATCCAAATTCAAGAAGCTAGTATTATATTGAGTAGGATGATTGCATTAACTTACCTGATACACACTTTTTTCTAAATCGCAGTGTTTGTTCGATCGTTGCAAATGCAGATGCAGATGTTATAGATAATAGGGAAGAGGAAACTTAACTCTTTTATAAAATGTTTTATTGTTGTCGGCTTAGTTACAAATCTCAGCGCTAGTTTTGTTTTTCTTTTCTTTTGTTTGATTCATCATAATTATATTACTGTAGCGTAACCTTCTGTTACGCTTATGTATTCAAAAAATATAGATCTGTAATTGAATAAAATTATCACTCTATATACATTTAAGTTTTTACATTACAATAAAATTTTAAATACGTACCTACATATTCAAACTTGGCATGGGCAATTATAAAGCAATTAAATAATAAATAATAAATAAACGCTACACACTCAACGGCCCCCATTAGGATAATTATATCCTGTGTCGGGGGTCCGGAAACATTCACAATGACAAGGACAAACACAACCAGACTGGAAAACATGCCTGTACAAATAATACAAACATCTGCTCCGAGCGGGAATCGAACCCGCAACCGTCGAGGCTTAAGGCAGACTCGCTACCCACAACGCCACAACGGTGTCTAAATTTATAATAATTAGGATATTATTTAATTAGGGGATGCAAGTTTGTATCAGGAATCAATTAGTTTTATTGTAATAAAGGTTCTCATTACAAAACGTTATTAGTCAAGCGGGCGTAGACGCGGGCAGATGGTAGCACAATATAAAATTTACCTAAAACTACTGCCTACCTTTACCTAAATCTATCTAAAACTACTAAAAATGAAAATTCAAGCTTGGAAGGGCCATAAAGATAATTTTACCTTTTAATAGAGCAGTTCAGCAATTTTAGTAAACATAAACATGAAAAAAAAAACGAAATCCTTGGTCAAGTAATCTAGACAGAAATTAAAAGTCATAGAAATAAAAAAAATCTAATATATTTGTCAAAAGTAAGACTTTTTCAATGTGTGTGTCCTTTTTTAAAAGAAGCAACATTATTTTTAATCATTGCGGATAAGCCACTGAAGTAACTAAGTAAGTAAGACACTGAAGGCAGCCGGCTCTACGGAAACACTTTTATTATGATAATCGCTAAGCTGAGGGATAAATATGAATGGTTAATTTCTCTGAATATTTTAAAATAAACAAACAAATCTAAAAACCGTTATGAAAACAAACAACGAGGGATCCTATGCTCTATTTACCTATACCGTATCAGTTAAAAATATTCGCATATAATGCGAAGAATAACTAGATTGTCTTAGAAAAGTCTGCAGACATAGGTATAGAAAATAATTTGCATGCAGTGATGGCGAGTAATTAATACTACTCTTCAACGAGAAAGTATATAAGAAAAAAGAATCACAAAAATCGATTTACAAATAGTACAAAATACCACAAATATAATAGTAGTAAATGTTACTTAAAGCTTTAGTACTAATTATTATTACATGTATTGGAAATCCTATAGAAAGATTGTTACCTGGATTAACACATAGGATATTTTTTATCCCGGAAAAATGTTGGGTTAGTGGATTAACAAAAAACGAATAACAGGACCTGAATTTCGATATAGATGGGGGTTATGGAATCTAAACTAATTTATAATATTGCGACTAATATTATAAATGTTAAAGTAACTTTGTCTGTCGGTTACCTTGCAATAAAGGTGACTTATTAAAAATCGTTATTCAAGCAGGCGAAAACGTGGACAAAAGCTAGTGAATAATATTTTCAAGAATACCAACCAATATATTATGGAGTGGTTGGTATTCAAGGGACATTCATTAGTAGCCCGTAATAGAGTTCTTGGAGCATGTCTGCCTCATGCAGGCATGCCTGTCTGTGCTTTTGACATTGTGTCATTGGCGTGAAAATAATAATATGAATAAATCAATGGTATTGTACCGAATGAAACTAATGCTACTTTCGTAAGAAACCTAAGATGTGTATGAAATATAAGCTAATGTAGTTATATTATAACTTAAAATTATGTTATATATCTATATTTTTATTATTGCTTTTATTATGTTTTATAGTGAAACTTCTTTAACAAAAACTTTTACAATATTTGTAAAATTTGTCATTCATAAAAAAAAAACGTCTATTCTTTTCATAGTTTTTTTTTGATCTAAGATACTATTTTGATATATTTATCGAAAATATTGTACTTTCTTGTTACTTTACTTTACATATTATCGTCCATCCATTGCGTAGGCTGTCTGTGCAATTCAATGTAGGTTCTACCGGTCAGGCAAGTCAAGACTTCCAGAAAACTAAGTTCTAAGTTAGGAAACACACCCAAACACAACTTTATTTTATATTATGTTTTCCTTGTTGATACTTCCATGTGTAAGTTACAAAATTTCGTAACTGAAATGTCTTTTAAATGTATACCGAGAGAGAAAAAATATTACATGAAAAAAGTTGTGATCAAATATAACCTGAAAAATTGAGTACCTAAAATTAGAATAAGTCCTATATTTACGTTGGTAGTCTCCCTAATATTGATAAATATTATATTCACGGCGAGTTTGCGGAAGTCGTGACAGGGTTCGGGAAGCAAGCTTTTGCTAATTGGCTGTAACTGATAGATAAGCAATAAAATCAATTGGGAGGACACCGGCTGCATCTTCAATTTATGTCGATGTGGATTCGCGATGCGTCGTGGTCCGGCGCCGGCCCCCGCCACTATCCCTCATATTTATACGCTAAAGCGGGCACTGCGAAGAGTTCAAACGCGCGTCGAGCGCTCGAAACAGTAGACGATAGAGAAGAATCGCAACGCGTGGGTAGACGAGGGCGAGTGCAGTGTGCAAGTGCGTGCGGGTCGTGTGTCGCTGAAAGCTCGCGCTGCGAAGCCTCCGAGAACCACGGGTCCGGGCGAGCGCCCGCCTCGCGTCAGTGCCGGCCCGGCCGTGCCGTAGGCATCACGCTCCGCTATATAACAACATTGACTGTTTACTGCTGGACCACTGTGTCACTACACTCTAACGAATATCCAATAAGCGACTCCGAGCTGCCTACAGAGTGAACGCGGAAATTTTGTTTCTGAAAGTGAGGTGAGTTTGCTTGCTTGTAAATAATGAACATCTTTTAAATAATTAATGTATTTAAAAAATACATTAATTATCAAAAGCATATTTTTTAGCTCCAGCTCTTTTGAGAGCCAGAGCTTTTGCTCCTGGCGCTGAAGAGGTTTTACTAGGATGCTGCAGGATACATTTTACTTGTGTATTTTTATTTTTCGTGTGTGATAACGCACTATACAATAACTTTTAATTATATAACAATATAATATAATACAATATAATTTGTATATAAAAAAAATAAAAATACCGACCGATTAAATAAATAATGGCCCTGTGAAAATAAACCAGCTCCATTATATTACAACATTTCTACATATTTATAAAATTTATATGCATAAAGCATATAAATTTCACGTTTATAAAATATAATTAGTAGTGTATTGTTGATAGTATATCGTATATAACCGTTATTAAATTTATTATATTAATATATTTCCAAATAAAAAAAAAGCTTTTACCACCTTTCCAGTTATTGTTTTCTTTAAATACTCAAAAGAAACAGCACAAAAGGGCTATTTAAATTTAATCAAGGATAAACCAAAGGTCTCTTTACAAGTATGAAACGTGTAAAGAATTCTTGTTTGTGTCGCTGCAATCGATCGGTCGGATTACTTTGGAGTTAAATAATAATTTATGCCATTTATTAGGATTAAACAGACTAAGTTCAAATTAAAGTACGCGAATAAAGCGTGATATCTATCAACGACCGTGTGCCGAGAACGAGCGTGCCGGATTCGATATTTCACACTTACAATCTAATCATTTAAGATTTTACCTACAAAATGTTTATGCACTTATACACAATATCGCATTTCAAATGAGAACACAATGAAGAGTTAATTTCATTGAATATACAAATTTTTTACGAAATTTATTTTATTTTTACCAAAAATTTATATTAATAGATATTGTTGTTACTTTTGATGTAATATTTTAATAAATCTAGGCCAAGAGAAAATATATTTGACCAGTTCTACGAATTTAAATATTTGGAAATAAGTCTTTTTCTTCTTCTGTAACATTCACGCAATTACTTTTGTTTTAAGTACTTTACTAAAAAACGTTTATATAACAAAAAACCTTCGATTTGTTGTATTATATTTTATTTTAAGGTCTTATTTGTTATTCTATACGGTAAATAAAATGTAAATAAAAAAATAATTTCGTAATTTAACACAAGAGCGCGTATCGAATGTCATCCTGCCGCAATGACTTTTTTCCTCTTCGTCAGTTTTTTGTCCATTACCCGTAAACAATTTGTAAAGTAATAAGACATAATTGATGCTCAATGCTTTGTATTATATAGATGAGCTTGAATTATATAATTATATTGTATACAACTGCCGGCCATGTTAGTACCATTTTGAAAATTATTGAAATTAACTACTTTGTTTTTGAGAATAATATACCCCGAAAAAAAAACAGAAAAGTACGATTGAAAATCTTTAAAAATAGATTTATATTTTTATAACTAACGTCTTTAATATTTTTATTGCAATTTTCACCTACAAAAAATTAACTAATAAAAAATTAATATATTTAAGAGCTAATTAAATATTTTTTACTTTTTTGGGATTCACTATTTCGAGATTTTATATTTTTAAGCCGTCGCTAACAATGTTTAATGTTGTGGTCTACAAATTTGCGAACACTGCGAGCGAAACGACGCTTTTGTTTCGCACCATTGCGCAAAGCTCGGAATTGCGAGTTCAAGTGCGGGTTGAAGGTTTCATTGTTGCCCTTCGTCATACCAGCCCTTACCCCTGAGTTACGTTTGGGGTGCTACATCAGATGTTTTTGTTACGTTATACTTCTTATAAATTACCTACCTTCATGTTTTATTATACGGAAACATTAGTGTTGTTTTACAAACGTTATTTAAACCACTTTTAATAATACTTATAGTACCTTAAATTATTTTTAACAAAAGCTAATGTTTTTATAAAGTAGCTTCGTATTAAAATTAAATAATTTATCATAGAATAAAATATTATTAAACAATAATGTTTTTTACTCTACGTTTCTTTTTAACCATACATAATGGAAACATTTTGACGCAAATTATACGGTTACGGACTAACTAACGCAATCAGCGGCTCTACAACTAAGTAACGGTTTATGTCAAATATAAAAAAATATTATAGAAGTTGTCTTCGTTAAGTTATTTATGGTAAATATATAATAAATTCATAAATTTACCTTTTTTGACTAAGAAAGCAAATAAAACAAAATTATATAACGTAATCGTTGTTACAATAATCAAGTAAGGTCAAAAAGCTTCCGATTCCTTTGTTTTACATAAATGTTTCGCGTTTAGGCTACGGAATTACGCTCAGTTGATGGGAGCTAAGTGGCTGGATGACGCTATTTTCTTAACGGCCCTGATGTCTATAAGGTTTTTTAGTCAAACGCAAAAACACAAGGCCAATAGCATCACATTGTATTATTTACGGAGAGCAATGATGATACTATTTACAGTCGATAGTTGTTTCAAACGTTAATCGTTATTGTGTAACTTCAATTTAAACAGCAACGTAATGTAGATTACGTTGCTGTTTAAATCGAAGTTTCAAAAAAAATATAGGCGTCGTGCACTGATCAAGAATTATCTATATCACAACGTATGTAAAGGGGTATCAACGATAGGTATAATATAAATGGCCTTAAAACTGAGGAACCACTTAAGTGACTGTGCATTAATGAAAACGCGCGTCAATATGCGCGCGCAGAGTCCCGCCGTGACAGAATGCGCTCGCGGCGCGTCGGCGACGTTGCAGCCACGCGCCGCCGCCGCTTCCTGAGAAAATGGCAACTTATGAGGAATTGAATCTGGGCCTTACAGGTGCCATTGACCTTCGCAACCTACCGCATTCGACACATGTAACATATTTCAACATTTTTATATAAATAAATCTAACTAATATAAATGCTTATGCACATATTATGTATTAAATATCAGAAGATGATAGCGACATAGTTTTTTTTTTAAATTATAGTATTGTGCGAAAACAAGTCTTTCGCGACAGCCAACGTTTTAGTTAGACAGCGACGTAAGTAACAAACAAGTACAGTTACTGTACCACAAAAATGTTGCAAAAAACACATAAACCGTTTCTGTTTCACTTGCTTTAATGGTTAAAGACGTGACTTTGATTTCATGGCTTCAATGAAATTTTTCAAGAATGGTCAGTACTTGTGTATAATTATATAATAACCAAACCGTACAATTCGTGATCCATTAACAAAGATTATACCGTGATAGAATTGATTATTTTTAATTAAATTAAAAAAAATAATAATTGCAGTATTTCATTTATTAAATTATTAAACATAAGAATATCATAGCTTACCTAATGAGATGTATGTTTCTGTATTACGGTTGCATGGTTATTGGTAACCGATGAAGGGAATTCTGGTGCCGTCGTGTGCGTAAGAAACTTCGTAGCGGGTCGCCCCATGAATATCAATATCAGAATATAGCCAAGTCGCGATGCCGGCCACAATGACCGATAAAAGAGAAACACACAAATATGGGCCTACTTGAAGTTCGTTTAAAATTCACATTCAATAGAATCAACGCGGTCGGTACACGGTGCCACCTAATGGAATGTAGGTTATAATGTTATTTAGCTTATGTTTTTTGCCGGTCTAAGTTTTTTATAACAATATTATCTTCTTTCACGTCAATCAGATTCGTATAAGGCGTGAAAGTAATGATGTCATTGTGCCAAATCTCGTTTGGTTAATTTAATATCCCCTTCCAATTGAAGAACGGTTCAACGATGTCGACTCCATGCGTCATTGATGTTTTGCCCACTTTACTAATATATATAAGTATAATACAATAATTAGCACAATTACATATAATAATTATGAACTACTAGCTTTTGCCCGCGAGTTCACTCGTCTTATTTTTAATGCGGCAAATTTAATGCAATATAGAAATAAAAAGGTTTCCCATAATATCTGTCATCCCTTATTTCAACCTGCCTTTAATTAATAAATAAAAATGTCTTGTCTCACGGTCTAGTATATCTCTGTATCAAATTTTATCAAAATCGGTTTAGTGAATTAGGTGTGAAAGCGTGACAGACAAACAGACGGAGAGACATAGTTACTTTCGCATTTATTATACTATCTAATATGAATATTTTATTATAATCATAAGCTAACAAATTTGTATTAAACAAGCAAATTCGCAACTTCGCAACTTCGCACGCCTGTGGTTATATTTTTTCCGACTTCTTTGATTTTTATGTAATATTTTAAAATATATCTCCTAGGTAAATTACTGCAAAATTAATTAATACGCTTAGCTTACGATTATTATTAGAGAAACATGTAGTTTTACATTATGTAGTATGAATTATGTTCATCTAAGTTTAATGCCAATTTTATTTTATATACTGTAGTGGAAATAACAAGTGTATATGTGTAATTTACATTAACTCAAAACTGTCTGTCTGTTTCATACAGGAAATCAAGCAGTATAAAGACGCCTACACAAAATGTATTAAAAGCATAAATTGTAAGGGTATGAAGCTGCAATTGTTTCCAATATCCTTGTTAAGTTAACAATACACAGATCTGTGTTAGAATCGCCACGAAAGCGCTTTTGTTACCTTCGATGCCGAAAAGTCGGGCGCGTCATTTGCTACCTTACTAAAGAGCTCTTGAATGCCCAGACTCATGGTATCCACTCTCTAAATAACAAGACAAATATACATATCCACTTTACCATTTACCGAGTAAAAATTCTCATGTCGTGTTTGCGTAGGTCTTTTACCAATTAGTATTTGTACCGATATATATGTATGACTGTGTGTTAGGAGCGTCTGTTGCACTCACTTCAAACTTTGTCTAGGACCTCGCACGCCGAGACGAGAGCTAGGCGTGAGAGAATAAGGAGACTACTTAGCAGTGAACGTCCATTGTTTGTGTTCAAATAAAAGCGGTTTTTGAGTCTTTATATCGCCGTTTGAAAGTGTTACTTCGGCATGATAAAACGCAAGTGATATCGAAAACAGCATTGACCTAGCATTGGCAAATGATAAAGACCTCGAAAAGTTGAACAATATTGCCTTATTAAAATTATCTCTTTCCGTGACCGAAAATTTCATTTGATGTTCGCGTTTCTTGGTCAGTGCAGTTTTTGTCTTTGACACTTACATTTCTTCCAGAATATTGTGATATGATATTGGGGTGGTAGACTCGTTCCCAGAGGTAATAACAAATATTATAACAATTAATATTAATAAAATAATAGCGTAAATTAATATTAAGTGCAATTAAGTGTGTACTTGTGATTATCTCATATGGAAATCATAAAGATTCATACTTTTAACAAATAGGCATTGTAAAGAACTATTTACTCGTGAAATTATATTTTACATATCAATTAAAAGTAATAATGTCCAGGTTATTTTATCGTGAGGAACGTGCGATGTCATTGTCCTACAAGTGGATAAGCGTGCACCTCCGCCACCGCGCCATCGAGCCTTCGCGCCACCAGCGTCGACTAACAATACACTCGGCTAACTAACTAGTAACTACTAAAGCTTACTGCAAAAGAATTTTAATTAGCTTACAAGCTATATCAGTTTCATTTTAATAATTAAAATGTTTATACCTTTTTGATTCGAATCAAAATTATATAATCAGAGTGTATTATAAAAAAGAAACGATAAACAGTATCTAATAAATACTTATACGTATAAAAAGGTATAGATTATTTTAAATTATTGCGTGTTAAAGTTTGTTAACGAAATAATTATCTATCAATTGTAGATCTATACGCGTTGCTTTTAAAGTAGAAAATCCAAACGCCGGATGTTTTGTATTTGCGTGACTTGAGCTGAGATTAAATTGAATTCATTAGGAGTCATTTAAAGCTTTAGCGTCTATGCTATCCCTAATAAGCAATCTAGAAGCACCGTTCGCGCTCGCCTGAAGCCTCATTACATCAATCCGTGTAAGACGGTCGTTAGTTGAATGTATTAATTTGCAGTAGGCACTTCCTAATTCGAGACGCTTCCCTGAATTGCTTTTAGATCTTCGTGCTAACATCTTCACCTTGAGAGAATATAATATAGGCGTTTTTGCTATTGTTTTTAACTGCTAATAATAATATTTACAAGCATATTGTTCGTTTTGTGTTTTGATGCTGAAGCTAATCACGACTGTTCAAAACTCAAAAAAAAAGCCGATTATGGTATTAGATATAAAGAAATGACGTAACTTTTAACGTTTCCTTAACAATATTACACGACGGGTGACTCAAGATCATGATTTACTTTTATACTCATCAAATTGTTAAAATAATTAATTAATTCATAAACACAGCACTAAATAATTATACAGATGGTTTTATTATATTATGAAATAAATTATTTAACGGTTGAGTACTAAAAAAATTACTACTAACTGATATATAATATGTAACTGTCTTCTTTGTATTATCATTTTTCGATATTTTATTTAATTACTTCTTAGACTTTTCATTTCAAAAGCCTCAAATATTTCCCGAAAACTTATCACTGTAAGTTCCGTCAAAATAGTTTTAGATATTACGAAGATTAACAAATACACGAGCTTCGTGGCGCTTCAATTTTCACGTGGTCAATTAAATATACTAATTAACATATCCTTTATTCAGACCCATTGGACGTATAAACTCATTGACGAAATGAAATTAAATCGTATAATTGTCAGTGTTTAATAGATATAAACATAATATTTAATTAATCAAACCAGAAATCTATCTAATGGGGCTATTGCAAAGGTTTAATATACATCACTACATAGTATAAAACAAAGTCTCTTTCTCTGTCCCTATGTATGCTTAAATCTTTAAAACTACGCAATGGATTTTGATGCAGTTTTTTTAATAGATAGAGTGATTGAAGATGAAGGTTTTTATGTCTAATAACATCCTTTAAATAGTGGAGAAATTTTTTTTTTTGAGGTTTCTAATGTGATGTCGTAAATAATTACCACGGGCAGTAATGAATAAATCAAAACTACTGGATTGATTTTAATCATTTTTTCAGTGAATGACATAGGCTATATATTTTATACCCGTGCAAAGCCGGAGCCGGCCGCTAGTATATTATAAAAAAAGGAAATCACAGCAATTTCTTTACTTGAAAAAATTTACAAGAAAACTTGCTATGAAATTCAATAGCAAGTGCGATCGACCACGAACAATGGAAACCAAAGGGTTCCGTTGCTTGATTAGGAAGAATTTTTAGAACTTAGCAATTAAAATCGATTGCAAAAAAATTTGGTTATAGTAATTATTAAAATTATATTAATTATATTACAAAGCGGATCTTCTTGAAAAAAAAAAGTTCTACTACCTCAAATTTTTTTAGAAAATAATATCTAATAGTCGAAAAGGTAGAGAGTTTCACCCGGACTTAATCAAAAAGTCATAATGAAAACTCGTTATTATTTTTTCGTTAAAATTTTGCCATACGCTGTATTTTTTTCACACCTCAGTTATATTATTTAAAGGACTGCTACCCTGCTCATTCATATATATTTTATTATTTTACTACAAAATTAGAGATATATCTATACAATACACCTATTTACTTAATTTTGTATAGATAAAGCTAACAGTCTCCGAATAAAATGCCTGTCACGTAGACACGGACAGGATGGACAGATAGACATAATGAAATTATAAGGGTTCCGTTTTTGCCATTTGTCTACGGAACCATAAAAATAAATTCTTATGAATATATCACGTATAACCAAGTCGATATTTGCGATAAGAGCAATAGCTTATCTTGTTCATGGGTCTGAATCAATTTAACGTCTCAAACTTAAGGTACGTTTAACGATACGCCAAACAATATACGAACAATACACGTTTTCTGAAAGTTCATAAATCAATTTTACTGTTGTTTTATTAACTGCGTCTAACATAATTAATTGTGAGAAATCCTTCGTATATATTATTAGTGTTTTAATTAAGATTTCCTGTTATATCTCCAGATTTCTGTGTATTAAATACATGTTGGATGCGGTTAACTGCGGCATCTTCGTAACGGTACAAAACAACCTTTAATACGTCTTGTTGCATAAAGCGAGTATAAGTAAAACAAGGTAATTTCCGGTCCCAGGCCCCTCTTTTTATGATTATTGGATATTAAACTTGACATGAAAAGATTTTATGGCGAATGAAACATTTCGGTACATTTAATATCTGGGCGAATCTCTTAACTTAATTCATTTAATTTATTACATTCATTTATCGCTTGCTCTTTCTAGTAATTAAACCTAATGAATATAAATTTTGATATGTTTGATAATGTTGATTGATGCGAGCAAATTAAGTTTAGATATCCAGGTATAATTAAATTATTTAATTGCTTTGTCTGGGATTAGCACTCATTCTCAGTAATTAGTTTTTTATATTCACTATAAACGTATATTTTATCCAACTTAAAAATATGAGGTTTTTGTTTGTACTTTATACATACATAATACGATATTCGTGGACCAATTTATAATTTGCTGGATAGGGGTACTTTCAGGTTTTTTATTTGATGTTTTTTTGCTAATATGTGTCGAAACTCCTTATTGTAAACGACTCGCAGATTAAGATAATTTTGCTTACGCTAACCAATCACTAAAGTAATGCCTCCGTATTATTATCATAGCCCATTTACATATTATTTTAGTATTTTTTCATAAATGAGAAAAATATAAAATTACAAAAAAAAAATAGTTTAGAAGACGAAACACCTTCCCATTTCATAATTGCTAATAGAATGCTCGAACGAAAGACTTACGACTATCACTATTTTTATTTTGAATACTGATCAGAATCTTGACCATTATTACAAACCGAAACAAGTAAACCAACGTAAATATTGGCCTATCCTCAATATGTTGTAGGCCATGACTGCTAACAAACGTTTACCGGTTGATTCATATAAAAGCTATAGAAAGAAAGTCGATGTTGACGTGCTGTCGATGGCCCTCGCGATCACTAGATAGGTTGCGCGGGCGCGGCCAACCGCCGCTATTGTGGCTCCGACTTACTAAATCAATATTTGCGCAGATGTCGGCGTAAGAGCAATGCTTGTAGCGACCTAAAATTCATACAGCTTATATGGCAATGTTAGCGGTAAATTTCTCGGCAGCTACTTGTAATCCTTCAAATGTGGGTCGGTGCTGCACGCATAACTTGACCCCGGTCGTGGTGGGCTCAAGACAGATTGTTAAGATCAAACCTAGATAGCGGTTTATAATTATAATCTTTTTATCAAGTATATCGACCTCAATATGTTCGTTAAAAAGTTTTAAACGAAGCATCAATTGTTTCAATCTAAAGAATGTCATGCGAAAAAAGTTATCGGTGTCAAAATCCGCAAAAAATAAATTACTATTTTTATTCTTAGCTCTCATGCGTTTTATAATCACTTTTTATAGTAGACAGTATTACATCAACCAAAAATGAATACGAGATATTCAACATTCTTCATCAATTTTAATTTATAATAAAAAACTAATTAAAACAGACTTTATTCATGAACCTCGCAACTCGCAAGTGCATTCCAGAATAATGATAGCTGTGAGGAATATCATGGAAGTATTACTCGATCATAATTACCTCATGTTACTAGTAAAAAGCAAAGACTACATTACAGCATGCAATTTATGGGCTTTGCAGCAAGGGTTAAAATCTTCTGATCTTTGACATAAGACCGTGGTTTAATATTTTTTGTAAATGCGGTTTCTTAGTGAAAACGAAGTGTATAATTTTCAAAGTTATGACCACGATTCCCGTGTAATATGATAATGCATCGTATAAATATTTAATGTCTAGTCTCTTTATCGTTTTTTCACTAGAACTAGTTTCTTGAACTCAAAGCAGTTTTATGCAAAAAATGAAGCTTTTACAGCCCACTGTTTTTTTTTCTGTCACGGTTAACAAACCGAGATAAACGCCGCTCTCTTTAACTTTAAATATATTTATGGCGTGGCTGATAACTTAGAATTGTCTACACAATGTTTATTAAAAGAACAGAAAATTGTTCTGTTTCAAGTTAAAACAATGTGTGCTCATGGCGACGGACGGGGTTGAATCCTGTACAAATAAGTCCATAGGTACCAAAATCAATAGGAAGTTTGAGGTATTTACACTTCAGTTATGTCGTTCAGGTTGTAAACCATGTTTGAGGTAATAAAACGGTTAACGGAAAATGCTTGTGAAGTTTAATCTACTACGTGCCTTTGCTAGCTCGTTTAAAGCTTAGTTCTGACATTCGTTTGTAAGTACTTGCCATTCATTCCTTACATAGAGATATGGCCGGTAATGACTGGTCGGCCGGTTAGTTATCGGCTAGGTGCTCGTAAACACTGCTCAACACGAAGCATTAGTATATAACTGCGAACACTAGTCAATGGGCATCACGCCGGGCGCATTCACTTCCTGATGGCTAGCTATTCACGCAAATAAATCCTTCACTGACAGAATTTTACAGATATATCGAATACAGTTATTGGATTTCAAATAAAAGGATATCACATTTAAAGGTCACCGCTTTAATAAACAACCACTCGCTAGCGGATAAGAGAGGGGTGTACGAAGGTTGTGAAAGAGTCAAAGAGGGTACAGCGGGTGCTGTAACAACTATCAAAGAATATTCCGATCCCAACGGATGGGAAAGTGTGAGGGTAGCTTGGCGACTACATAATTACTTGGAGGGTCATTACGAATATTCCCTAGTGAAAGTTAATTTATACTAATATTTTGGGTGTACTGTGCGTTTAAGCATATTTTATAATTACACATGAATTAACATAATATAATTATTTTCCGAAATCTAAGCTGCCATTAATCACCAATGAATAAGTGAATCTGTTGCTACCGCACAAATGTAGCTTTTTAACAATTTGTCATGTCGATACTTTTGTATTTTTTTTAAATATTTTATTAGTAGGTATTAATGTTTGTTAGTATATTAGTTGTAAGAGGGCGCGTCGTGCCAATTCGTGTGCGAGCATACCTGGGTGGCGGGTGTAGTGGCGCGGTGGTGACCGCGGGGCACGCAGGGCAACGCTCAGCGTGTGAGCCGCATGGCCGCGAAACAATCGCAAATTCACTAAGCCTAGCAACAGCACTCACACCACAAACACTTACAAGTACACAGACATGGAGCGCATGCGAGCTCTCAGCTTCGTCTCAAAACGCATCGCTCGCTTACTTTTATTACTATATATAAAAATCTGCATTGAAACATTAAATGTTCATTCTGTAACATATTACTTAATCGTATGCTAATGTATCGAAATAAATCTTTCACTTAATGTATCAAACGTGTCCTAAATGTTAGACATCTTTGGGAGCCGTATCAAAACGAATTCTGATTAAATTTCGAATGTAAATTTCCGATCAGTGGAAATTTTGTCACGATGTGAGCGAAATTTTAATGTACAGAGGAATTCTAGCGAATTATATAATTCTTTAAAGTTAAAACAAAATCTCGGAATCAGAGAGAAATAGGGATAAGAATCTTATCTCGTGGTAACGGTGAAGAGACGTCTAGCGCGGATTTACCTAAATTATTCGGAAAACGTTGACGATACGTGCGTGCCAAGTGCCAACGCACGAACCGATATTGCGTCCATCCTGCCCCTTCGTTGTCCCCATATACACAGTATTAGCAGTACTAATGTAGACCGTGGGATATTCTTTACTTAATTCTATCAGTGTCTTACATTTTTAAATTTTGATTGAATTAGAAACAGTGACAAAAGCGTAATAAAAGAGCTATTCTTTAGCTTTTCTGTACATCAAATTAGAGAAATTTAAAAACCAATTATGTCATATATGTGAAAAAAAACACTTTTATAATACATAATAAATGTGTTTAAAAATTTCCCAAGGAATCCAAAAACTTAAGTAGGTACATACTGTGTTATTCTAGATACATTTATTTGTATCTTCTGACACAAAATTTGCACGGGTCAACGAACTACGAATACGCGAGGGAAACTAATATTTGCTTTCTTCCTACCCATTTTCCTGGGAGACACACACCCTGTCTTGTGAATTTACTTCCACACGACTGCCCTACATCCTTATATTCGTTATAGTATTAAGAGATACTAAATAAAGTGTTTTGGCCTCTTTTATGAAAGTTAATATAGTCGAATATGATAAGAGCTAGAAGATTACTTGTCTCAATCAGTAAAATCTAAACAATCACAATAAATGTTGTAGAAAAAAAAAATTTTACATCCATTAGTTATTAATTATCGAATAGTCTAGTATAATTAGCAGCCACTTATGAAATTGATAATGACTACAATAATTGCTTTAACAAGATATTTACATGCGCCAAGCGCCACATACGAGTTGGTACACGATACTTAGTATGCACATGTCTCCTTATATGCCGTTAATCGGCCGCTACAGTTTAGTGACAATTATAGCCTAATAACGCTGTAGTTCGGTCGTGTATCCGAATCTAATAACAAGTCGACGTCGCCATGTCCACGACTTCTATGCTAATCACTCGTAATTTACGACGACTGATAATCGCGACTTGCGTACGTGAGTGCATTGTGCGAACGGCAGCGCGCGCACTGGATGTCTGAACGTACGAACACGCCCGTTGCTTTACAATGTGACACCTCACTGATCGATCTTAAATATTTAAACGCTTCTATTTCTTTTTTTTTTCAACACATTATTAACTTATATTTAATCTTACGTTAATTTCGAGTTAAATATTAAAATTAAATCATAAACATCTTAAGTTTACTCAGTAAGTAAAGTCGGAGCATCAAAATCGTTACATCGTCTATGTGGCAAACGCAATTTTAAAAAATAAACGAAAATTTTCCGTAAGGAACTTAGAAGTAATAAAGTATAATGCATAATGGTGCTTCGATATTGGAGCAGTTGTTCATGTTTGAAATTGGTGTCAATGCTCGCTGCGGTTGCAATGCTCCGAAATTATGTGTTGGGCAACACCGTCGAGTGCGGACACGAAGCCCGGCCACCGACCCATGGCTCGATCGCCCAAAGCCCTTCCGATCACATTCAATCATCTTACACTGCCGATATATTAACTATAACGACACTTATATAAAGAAAAATAAAGGTCATTGGCCAAATTACACTGTTCCAAGCGAAAATTACTTAATATATTACAAATAAAATATATTTAACCTTTCTAACTTTTGTTATGTTTTTATTTCTATTTTAATTTAGTTCACATTTATCTTAACTGTATTTCTCATCATAAATAAGGCGAACGGTATGCCAAATTATGCCTGGGAAGTGGGCCTCCATTGTTTATAATAAAACAAGAGCTTTTTCCCACTTTTATATTATTCAATCATTACTCCATTAGTCACTCACAATTTACGTGTAATTTGTAAACTAACTATGCAGATAAAATTATAGAAATGACGCTTGCTATACAATATGAAATCATTATATACTTTAAATTATATACTTTATAGATTTTTGAGACTACCGAAAAATATAATAAGATTAAATTTCCGAATTAGTTAAACATTTCCGTTAAAAAAAAATTCTATGTCACTATAGTAGATATTTCCGTATTATCATTATTTGTGTTTTCTGCGAGTACCTAAAATCTAATATAGGACTTGACAATGTGTAAACCTCTTAATGCCCCGAACACATGGTACATTCAGTAAAGCAAATAGATAGTGGTGTATCGTCCGCGCCCTCACCCTCTCGGCGAAGGTGACTTGCGAAGAGTGTCTAGACGGAGGGACCCCCTATCTACAAATAGAATGACGTTCTATTTATCTAAGATGAACTTAAATTGAGTTAAATTCGAACGTTATCTTAAAAGAAAAAAAATCTTAAACGTTTTTAAGACGGAGCAAAATGTTTGTAAGCTACTTCTCGTAGCTTTTATGTAGGAAAATCGTAGGTAGTAAAGAAGCAGATAACATAAAAGGCAGGATAGAAAGTAAAAAAAAACAGAGAGCATCCCCCTTTTGTTCTACATCTAAGGCGAGAATTTTTTAAAAGGCACTGTATGCGATATGTAAAGAATACTTAGAGAACTCGCAGCGCAGGTAGGTTAGGTAAATATACATACATATGTGCGCAGAACCGCGGACGAAGTGATGCGTTCCCACGGTTACTCTCGGGTATAGCAATGGAACTGGAGTTACAATAATTTGCCCTATAGTTATTGACTCTTGAAGTACGATCCATAAATACAAGTTAGCTGCTCGGAGAGTAACTGCGAAACCGGCTATAACGTGCATTCGTAATACTCATCATACCTTTATGATTTTATAAGCTTACATGTTTATTGTCTCGTTCTCAAAGGAAAATTCTTAAGAATTGTTTTTATAGAACGTAAGAGTTATTATTTTTATACTTGGCGCCTTGATCAATTAAAAAATTACATAACTTTACAAATTAGTTGTGTATTTAATGGATTTTATACTTTAGTAGCTTCTACCAGCGGCTTCGCCCGCGTGAATAACGATTTTAATACCAACTTTGAACCACCTTTTCAACCTCTCAGGGGTGGCATTTTACAAAACGTTAAAACATGTTTTATCTGTAATTGTTCGCCTAAAAACAGAGTTTCATGTTTCTAGTTCAAATATGACAGATTTTCATACAAACTTTCAACCCCCTAAGGAGGTGACCCTTAAGGGTTGAATTTTGAAAAATCATTTCTTACCGCTCGTTTACGTTTTAAAAACAGCACCTGTGAATAAAATCAGCTTTCTAGGTCTAGGGGCTTAGGCATTGATGTGTGTGAGTCAGGTCTTATACTATTATAGAAACCCTATAGTTTTATAGTCTACGAGTCAAATAAGACCAAATCTAATAAGAAGAAAATCTATATAACACAACAAATTCACTAAATGCCATATTGAAATGTTTGTTCAACATATTGTTTCATGACTGTGAAAAATAAAATAGAGCGAACTCATTGTCAATAAAGATCAATGCGTGTATCCGGCCATTATAAAAACATCTTATTATAGAATTGTGCGCATCAGGGTGCACGCACGACACAGCGACCCTCGCTCCATCCACTCGAAGCGCTTGTTACACGACACATATTCCCGCCCGCGGGTCGCCCCTACCTCGCTTTAGCTATATTTATTACATCTAACCATAAACACTGCCAACGAAGAACACTTCACGATTTCTAGAGCATTCTTACGAGCTCTGCGTAATGTTTTAAGCCTCTCATTAAAACAAAACAAACTTCACCCCCCTGAAAGTTTTCTCAAAACATTTTGTTTTCGTCGCTTAAGTGAGCTTAATAGGTTCACTTCGCAACGGCCCGTGCTACTTTCGCATATTCATTACAAACTTTTTTTAATATTCGTACTTGTTCTTGTTCTTTGTTACCTTTACACACGATTTGATTTTTTTTTATGAAGAATATTAGTAATTCTTTTTCAAGGCATTACTAATATTCCTATTGCCCCTCCAAATAAGCTCGAAACTTGCGCTATGAAAGGGTACGACAATAGCCCAAGGGTCAGGATCGAAACTTCGACTCTCGCGTTAACGGAGCGAAGTCGGCCCTTCACCGTTGAGTATGGACGCTTAATTATTTGATTATTCAATATTCTCCTTAATAAAATGGCACTTAACTAAAGATTTCACATTTTTTTAGCGGCGGCATTTTTCAGCGGTAGCGAACCTGCCTTAAACGCCACAGGTCGCGGGTTCGATTCCCGCTCGGAGCATAATATGTTTGTATTGTCCATGCAAGCATATTTTCCGGTCTGGGTGTGTTTGTCCTTGTCATTGTGAATGTTTCCAGACCCCGACACAGGATATTACTATCCTAATGGGGGCCGTTGAGTGTGCAGTGTTTATTTATTATTTATTTATTTATTTATTATTTATTTATTATTTATTTATTTATTTATTTATTATTTATTTATTTATTATTTATTCTGATATACACATATTATGTACAAGTCAGAAAAAATAACATTAATTTTATTTAAATACGGTTTGGTTTAAAATTTATTAACCCCGTTGACCCCGGTTCTATAATGTGAAAGCTTTAAATTGTGATTTGTAACAACCATAATCTTAATTTAGAGTCTCGTAACTAAAGACGATTTCGATATGAATATAAAACTATAAATATAACGGGTCAAGGTATATCCACACTATGGAGTGGATTTTCTATTACTATCTATTACGGTTTATGTGACTCGCGTCGGTATAAATTAAAGATGTTCCTTTTGAAAGGAGAGGAATAAGCATAAATTATAATAATTTTATAAATGTAATTTAAATTTAAACTTTCTAAAGATTATACATTTTATTTTATAAGTTGGTGTATTTATAGCACATATTTATTCTGTTACGAGTTCTGATAAATGTAATATTTGTTGCAGACGGGTGGCGGCAGATGGATCGGAGGCGCGCGGCGGCGGCGCTGCTCGCGCTGGCCGCGTGCATCGCGTGCTCTTCAGCAGGTTAGTTTTGGGCAGAATAAGCTAAAACAGTATTTTTCTTCTTATTTTTTAGTTTATAGTTAACGACATATGGCCGGCCTGGACGGTGGACACGAAGTAGAAAACTATGCACCTGTCAAACGACAAATTACGGAAGAAGAAAGGCGATCCTAACGTTATTCTAAAATTCTTAACCCATAAATAAGATTGATAGTCTAAGATTTACAGCTTAAGCTATTATTGAACGTCTATCGCTTTTTATGTAACGGAACTTTAGAATCCATTAAATAAATTAAAACAATTCACTCGCAGTCATTTATTCGGACGGGATTAATAACTAACACACAAAATAATATAAGCAACATTCATAACTGTCTAGCGGTTGTTCATTGCAGAATTTTAAAAATTAAAATTTTATGACCATATTAATCACAACGCATTAAATTCTGTAGGAGAACAGGTAGAACCGTTGTATTGTCTGGTGACCTAGAATAGGTCTACCTATTCTTGAGATGTTCGTGCGAGATATCTGTCGCCGCTTGCGCCGCCGTCGCCAACACTACCGCTACCTCCGACAGTGCCACTAAATACATTTGAATTTAATTACATAAGTAATCATGTTTACTTATATTTTCTATATATCTTGCAGGTCAGAATATATAACAATATAATAAATATAACAGTATGTATAACAGTAATATTTGTATGTATTATTGTTGATGACGCGATGTTTACATTTGAAGTCGCGAGTAATTGGTAGTAAAAATCTAATGACATCAAAGTAATAAAAAAAGATTAACTCTAATTCGAATTTAAGGTCATTGATCTATCGATAAATTATGCATCCGAGATATTTGTAAAATGTTGGAGTTAGAAGTTAAATATCCCGTTTCATAGCAATTAAACTTTAAAAATGCTAATATTAACATTCGCTATCTGCGAATATTAAATTTCCGTTACATTTTGTTGATAAACAATAAACATCTACTTGGGCTGGGTAGTGGGAAGATTGGCGTAAACGCCGGTAACAATCGGCCGTACATACATAATACATACATAAGATAATGCTATTTTAGTCCGCAAGGTTTAGTATCCGCAGCACGGTTACTTCAAAGAATTCGTACTGAATTTATGTTATACATAGGAAGTACATTCAAATGCGGCCTACAATGTTTAGGTCTACCCGTGTGAACTTCATCACGAATGGCGACCACGACAACATTCATTCATTGAAACAACAATCCATATTAATGTAATACAAATTTTAAATTCATGCTGCCTCTTCATTTCGATTGCTTCGGACCATGTTTCTAAGCGCACGATTTTGCATAAGTAGTTTTTTGTTCGTGCAAATCCATTTTTAACCTCGCATTTTGTTGTGACAAAATCGCTTTATGTATTGATATAGAAAGCAATACTATGTATGGTAGGTATGTCTTAATGTTTATTAATGAAGATTTCATTTACAAAGGTATTCTAATACTGAATACATGAAAATAATTATACATTTAATAATATCTTAAATTATATAGATCAATATTATACTTAAATATTTGTATTTAACCGTTGTAAAATTAAATTTAGGAATAGAATACAAAATCATTAATAAAATAGTATTTATTAATTTTAAGCAATTTTATATTCCGTCAGCTAAATATTATGTATATAGACAAAGACACAGGAAATTAATTCAGAAAAATTATCGGTTCTTGGGGAATAACAACATGGTACCCACTACGCTTGAAACCTGAGGAAAGTGAGTCGTGCTAAACACAAAAACTTATTTCATCATATTGTAATACCTTTTCTTTAACTTAAACTCGTTAAGATAGAATATAAACTAAAATATAAAACACGTAAAAAGTAGACGGTAACGACATTCCTGGTGACCGTTAGGTGGACGAGCGTTGAAAGATCTACCTCAGAGTGCAACGAGCTGTTCTCGCGCAGTAAGAAACATTCGCGTGCACCCTAACGGACCTCCCGTACCGCCCAGGCAGCGATAACACACTGAAACACTATAATATATTGCCTTACGCTATTTATCACCATTCGAAATAATAATAGTAATATTTAAAAAGTGCTTGGTTACGAAGTATTATTTCGCCTTAACCACTATACCGTATTAATGGGCGTATGGCACCAGTGACCGTAAAGTTCATTTCCAATAAACTATACAGCGATGGTCATCGTTACCACAAAATTAACGGCACTAATACAACTTGCTGCATCATATCAAAAAATCGATTACTTTCTAAGAATTTCCTGCGGCGGTTTAACTTATACCCTCGAATCGAAACGGCAAAGCTGAGCTTCCAACGTTAACGACGTTCTCCGTTACTTTAATTACAGCTTTGTCGCCCCACCGCTCGCTTACAGTAATTATACGCAGTAAAACGGATATGTAAAACGACTTATGACGATGACCGATCGCGACTTTCGAGTGATTTGCAGCTAATATCCTGTCCAGCTGTAATGTTCTTAATAAGTCAGCTCATAAAAGCAGCCGTAAAACATTCTCAGATCACTCTACATTTATTACTTTACTTTATGTATTATATTATATGAGTACTTAACTAAGAAGTATAAATAGCTTCAGCTTAAAACAAATTTTGTTGATATTATTAAGTATGAATATGAATTTGAAGATGCAGGACACAAACAATTGGCTATACCAATAGTATTGTTCAAATGACTTTTAGGACTTTAGTATTTTACTTTATGTTAGGATTTAAGAGTATTTTATTGTTTGTATTGAGCATGCCAGGATGTTGACATGTAAGTCTTACTTGAAACGAATATACTTTTTGTAGTGCTTCTGTTAATTTAAATTGTAAATCCATACCATTAGATAGTTCGATGTAAGTAAAATAAGTATCCCAAAGACGATATAATATTTACGATTTTTGGGGTTTTCCTTAATCTGGCACTTCGTAAAGAATTTCTAAGTCAGCTCGATATGTTGTGTAAGATGGAGTGTATCTTGATTTTTATAGTCGATATTATATATGACCATCACCTTTACAGTCTTTAATAATTTAATATCTTTGCAGCACCGACGGCTAGCAACCACACTGCGCTAGAGTTACATGAAGGTAAATATCCCTATTCAAGAAAAAATTGTATGTATGTAAAATAATACATAATAATTATTTTTGTTCATACAAGCCTCCCTCCTTTCTCAAACTTCAACAAAGATAATAAAAAAAATTAGATACAACTAATGTAACACTTTGATTGTATTATAAATTATACAAGTTTTAGTGGTTTTATTATGTGACAAATATATTATATTATACCAGTGTACATTTTTATGTTAAAGGTCCAACGGAAGGATGTTATTACAACTTCCAGCATTACGGAGAGGGCGATCGAATTATGACAAACGAACCATGCCTTAACTGCACATGTCATAACAGGATGCTAATGTGTTATTTGAGAGTCTGTCCATTCACGAAGCCCATTGGTCAGGATTGTACGGTGGAAAAACGAGCTGACCAGTGCTGCCCCATCGTTACATGCCCTGATGGTAAGTCTGTGTATATTAATTTCTATATTATAAGTTTTGGCTTTTTTTGATACCATAACCATTCTTATTTCTAAATAGACTAATATCATTTGAAGTAAGAATATGTATTTTGTTATTCAATAGTTCCAGTTGACCTGCTCACATCAACATCGACATCTTCACCTGCTGAATATGGATCAACTGGAGTTGGGAAACACGATAAATATGGCTGTAGTATAAACGGAAAATATTTCTCAGAAGGCTCGAAAGTCCCATCGACTCCAAATAAACCATGCGAACACTGCTATTGCATTCGCAATATGACAACATGTGTAATGCAAGAGTGTACTTTACATGTAGACGGCTGTACACCAATTTATCATAAAGAAGTTTGCTGTCCGGTACGATATTCTTGTGGTACGTATAGCTATAGATACTTTGTGAAGTGTATACTTAATTTAATTGTTTCTATGGAGCTATGTTTACATTATAACAACGTTTACTTTTATTTTTAGATCACCCAGAAGACGAAATACTTTTATTGGATGACATGACTACAACTGTTCGTCCAACACCAGGGTTCTTGCTAACAACGACAACAATCATGCCAGTTACACAAATGACTCAAGATTGTGTACATGATGACCAAATTTTCCCAGACGGAGCCCTTATTAAAACAGAAAAAGCTTGTGAACATTGTTACTGCATGAAAGGAGATATTGTTTGTGTAGTTCAAGAATGTGGAACCCCCATGGAAAACGAAGGTAAAAATTGCACCTCGCTTCCTCCACGCCATGGCCAATGTTGTCCAGATACTTATATATGCGATGGAGATGATCGTAGACCTGACATAACTACAGAAGTAGATGATCACCCTACTACTCCACCGAGAAGAGCTGGAGTTGAAGGAAGTGGATATAGAAATGAACCAGATGAACCATTTACAGAGATAAATCCATACGAAACTGATTTAGAGGGCAGTGGTGAAGATTATGCAACTGCTACCCCAATAGGTACAGATGAAGCTATAATCCCTGAGAAAGTATCACCTGACATAATTGATGAACTGTTGGCAACCACTGATAAAGGACAGACTGGTTTGAGTACCGAGCCTGACAAAGGACAAAACACAATTCCTGATATATTTTCGGAAAAGGACGGTTCTGGGCTACCTACACATGACATAACAACGCACGCAACGGAACAAGATGTTGTATTCACTACTGCAAGTGAATCAAGCATTACTACTTCTGATGAGATTAAGCCTGTCGATGGACTAGTATCAAAGGAAGAAGAATTTATGACTACAGAATCAGCGATCAGAAAAGAAGACAATAACATTATACCTGATGAAATTTTGACAATAAAAGAGGCTGAAAAATCATCTACTTTAATCGATGTAATTGATACAACCTCTTCAAAATATGAACATTCTATTGGTGAAAGTACCGATTATAATTTACAATCTGAACAGTATAGTACAACACAGATCATAGATCATATCCCCGGGGATGTTGATATTAAAGAAAAAGAAAAAGATATTGAACACAAGTTAAGTACTACAGAAAGCATTCGTTTTGAAGACGAATCTCCAAAAACTGGGGAAGAAGAACTATTTTCTGGTACTACTGTTGAAATCATTAAAAAAACAGATCTACCTGAAACAACTTCGGTTAATCCAATAATCAATGAAGTTGATGAAAATATATCGCTACCGGGTCGAATTCCCGGAGAAGGAGATTGTTTATTAAACGGAATTACTTACGCTAATAACACCATTGTACCTAGCACAAACAATTGCCACACAAGTTGCAAATGTACCAGTAGTATAATTAAATGTGATCCAATTATTTGCAGTCCCCCTCCAGAATATGTGGAAAATATGAATGATTGCCAACCGATTTATGATTCTCCTGATGCTTGTTGTCCAACATATGTTTGTAGTGGCAAGGAAACTATTCCTCCACAATCTCATAGCCAAATGTCTGGTACAGAAGTTCCAAAGACGAGTTCTCCGAGCGAGTGCGATGGTGAGGAATGCGCCTTAGATGAAAGACAAAAACCAATACAAGAAGTACCACCTAGTGGCTGTACGTCCGACGATTGTTTGAATAAACATATTGAAAAACAAGAACAAAGCGATTGTGGATCGAACGATTGTACTCACACTGATCATACTCAAACTCCACCTGTAGAACAATCTCAAGGTTGCTCAGATAACGAATGTCAAGTGTCACCCGTAGTTGCGTGTGAAGGTGACAAATGCCAAACCGTGCCAATTATTGATTCAGATTCTCACAAGACACCTGTCTTAGATGGTGTTCCGACCACCATTTGTGATGAAAAGGTTGGATGTAAAAAACCCAAAGAAACGGAACCAGAAGAATGCAAAGACGAAATATGTAAAAGAAAAGATACTAATCAAGTGGAGGTTAAGTTGCCATCAGAATGCTCTGGTTCTGAGTGTAAAGCCGATATACCGATTGCACCCACTTTAGAACAAGAACAAAAACAATTTACAGACTCTGTAACTGAGGAGATAGTTAAAGACAAAGTAACAGAATCTTCATTTACTGAATTAGATACTAAGTACACCGTGACTCCTGAAAGTAATATTTCAACAATAGTCCACGAACATGTGACAGAAAACATAGAGGATGTTACTAGAAAAGTAGAACAGTACACAGAATCTTCCGAAGAAATAACAACAGTATCAAACATACCCCAAGTTTTGCACACTACTGGAGACCAAAGTGATCGTACAGTATCACCCACAGTCCCAAAAGAATTAGAAGAAGATTTTAGAAATGCAGAAAAAGAGATAACAAAATCACCAGAAGTAACAGAACATACAAACTTTGAAGATAAAGCTTATACTAAATATCCAGGATTACAAGATAATAAAGATCTGATTACAGAAACAATTCTGATTGAACAAACTACTCAAAGAGAGAAATTCTTGGATGAAACTTCAGAATCCACAGAAACAAAATCTGAAGAATTGTTTACTGAAAAAATTCAAATAACCACAGATAAAATGAATGTTTATACCGATGACAATACAGACGTTACAAAACATGAAGATATTTCGACAAAAGTACCTGAAGTACCTGAAATAGATAAAACACACACTAAAGTGCCAGAAATGCACTACATTGAACTGGAAAAATCAACTGAGCCGGAACATTTCTTAGGATCAACTGAAAAAGAAATAACATTTGAAGATGGTACAGAAACACCTCAAATCAAAAAAGAACAGCCTACACTATCTGATATCGAAGAAACTGTAACGCAGCAAATAGAAACGTCTTCAAAAGAACCAACGAGTCAGTTTGTTGAAACCCATACAGAATTAACACCAGAAAAAGGAACCAAACAACAAGAACCTGATGAACCGTATGAAATAATAACGGATAAGACGAGTGGAGAAATATATTATGTAACTCCATATCCAGACTCGCACGTAACAAAAGATGAAACAGTAACAATAAATGATATTGGAATGATTACAGAAACAAATATTATTCTTACTGAAACCCCACAACCAGTATTGACAAAGAAAGATGAAGTCACTAAAGAAATATCTCAGGAAAGTGTTACTGAATCTGTTCAGAAAGAAATATATACTGAGTCAAATATTATGTATACAGAAACTCCTCAATCAATGAGTACTAAAATAGAGGAAAATATTGAAAAGGAAGACATAGAAATCATAACTGAAAAACACGAAATTGTAACTGAATCCTCGAAATATTTTACAAAACAACCAGTAGAAGTTTATGACGATGGTCAGAAAATAACTACTGTAAAATCAGTATACCATACAGATACTCAGGCCACAACAGAAATAAAACAAGAAGTACCAGATGAAACCATCACTGAAAAGAAAACACCTTACACAGAGAGTCCTCTAACTTTACAAACAGAAATTAATGAATTTTCTCAAGAATTTGGTACAGAAAAGGAAACAAAACCAGAAACTTATGAACATTTATCTACAAAAATAGTTGAAACCGTGACTGGTTCAATTATAGAAAAACATACGGATAGCTCGGTAATTGAAGAAGAGTCCACTAAACTATTCGAAAGTGATAATACTCCTACTAAAGAAGAGACATACACGGAGTATCCTAAAAGAGAGTCTACTAAAGCATTTGAAAGTGAGACTTCTATTAAAGAAGATACATACACTGAAACTCCTAAAATTTACATAACTCCATCTGAAGAAGTTATTACAGAAGAGTTTGATAAACATCAAAATATCATTACAGAACTACCTGAAGTCCATAAAACATCTACACCCGAAATTTCAATTACAACTAAGGATATTTTAGACAATATCTCAAAAGATTCCGAAAAACCTATAGCATCTGAGAAAGAATCTGATGTTACTGACGAAGCACACTATACAACTAGCGAAACTGCTAAAATTAGTGAACATTTTACGGAAAAAGACGTTGTTCCAACAGAATTAACTCCATCACAAGAATTAAAAGAAGACCTAGATGTAGTACAAACTACAAGTAGCGTGCCACTAGAAGAAGATAAACAAGATCTAGATTACCACAAAATAACTACAGCCTTACCAGATATTGTAGCAGTCCAAGAAACAACAATTGCTTTACAGGATCTCATTGAAATTACTGAAAGTGAAACTAAGACTCCGATACGTATTGATGAAAAACCTGAAGAGGTATTCACAGAACTTCCTGAAAAATTGCCTTCAAAATCTGATGAAATTTCTACCAATACAGAAAGTGTTCATATAACAGAATCATATGAAACAGGTCCTTCAAAAATAAACACAGTCGGAACAGAAGACACTCTACATGAAGATGATTCTACAAAATCTCCTGTATTTGATGAAAAGCATGACTTAGATGTTGGGAAGCCGCAATATGTAACAGAGGAAGTTATTGAAGTAACTACCAGAAGTTCTGTATCAGAATCTGAAATTACATCACAAGACCTAGAAAAAACAACGGATCATTTAGTATCTCACGTAGAAAAAGAACCTTCATATACCACTGAAAGTGTAACTGATATTGAGAGAGAAGATACTCATAAACAAGTAACAACAAGTGATACAACTACAGATGATGATCGCATTCAACGAACTACAACAGAAAAATCGTCATTTGTCGAAGAACATTTACCACAACCATCTCATGAATATATACCCGTAGAAGCTATATCTGACGAAGTAGCAACGCAGACTGAACAACACATACCCACCGAAAAAATTCAAATACCAGATAATTATGAAACAAATGAACCCACTAGTATAACAACAAAACAACCTGGAGAATTCACAAAGTTAGAAGAACCAGAGACGAGTATATTGGATAAGGGAGAAAACGAAATCATAACAGATTTACCGGGTTCTTATACACTATCCCCAGATTTACATGAAATTTCAACCCTCGTTCAAAGTGAAATTCCGTCCGAAGAGAATAAAAAGGTTACCGAAACGCCAATGTCTCTAATTACTCAAAAAGAACATGTAACTACTCCGGGAGCATCCGTAACTATTGTAGACCAAACTGAATTAGATTTGTCTACTAAAAAGTTCAGTGACCAAACTACAGAAGTAGCAAAGGAACAAACGGTAACATCGAAGGAATTCACTACTGAACAACAACCACTGCCTACGGAAGTTCCTAAAGAAATACAAACGCAACACCAAGAAATCAACACCGACAAAAGCATTACAACAGGAGTTCCAGAATCTACGACTTCTTCATATGTACATGAAACTACTTTATCTTCATTAAAAGAAGAAGTAAAAGAAGATAAACTAGAAATAACGACAGAAAAACAATTGCACGAAAAGGAAATTGAAGTAAAACCATCACCTGACTTAAGTATTCAAAATACGGAAGGCACACCGGTAGAAGAAAATATATCAAGCACAGATGAACAGAAAACTACATCAAAACCATCAGGATTCAACGAAGAATTAGCTCCACATATTTCTGATTACCAAACCACTGTTTTAATAGATGAAATTGAAACTGAAAGACCTCATAAAGAAATCATTACGATATCTCCAAAACTAGAATTGGATGAAGATGTTATCAAGGTCACTGAAATCATTGAAATGGTTGAACATGAACTTACAACACAGCACTCGCCATTCGACCACCATGAAACGGTAAGTGGTGAAATGGAATCAGAAACATCTCCTGAAACTTTTGAGACTGAACCTTTCTTAGTAGCTACTACGGAAGGTATCAAGCCTTCTGTAACTGAACAAAATGAAGCAGATACTGTCGCATACCCATCGATTGAAACTGTACATAAGGATGATGCTATAGCAACGATCACAGAATCGGTAGAAATAATCCAAACGGATGAACCTACAGCAATGATTACGGAGTCAATAGAAGCTGTTCGTACGGATAAGCCTACAGAAATATTTACAGAATCAACAGAAGCTGTCCACACGAATAAACCAACGGAAATGATCACAGAATCAATAAAAGCTGTTCACCAGGATACACCTATTGAAATTATCACAGAATCAATAGAAGCTGTTCACACGAATAAACCGTCAGAAATGATTACAGAATCAATAGAATCTGTCCACACCGATAAACCTACAGAAATTATTACAGAATCAATAGAAGCTGTCCACAAGGATACACTTACAGAAATGACCACAGAATCAGTAGAAGCTCTTCAAACCGATAAACCTATGGAAATAATCACAGAATTAATAGAAGCTGCTCACACGGATAAACCTACAGAAATAATCACAGAATCAATAGAAGCTGTCCGCACGGATAAACCTACAGATATTATTACAGAAACAATAGAAGGAGTCTATACGAATAAACCTACAGAAATAATCTCAGAATCAATACAAGCTGTGCACACGGATAAACCTACAGAAATTATCACAGAATCAATAGAAGCTATCCACACGGATAAACCTACAGAAATTATCACAGAATCATTAGAAGCTGTCCAAACGGATAAACCTACAGAAATGATCACCGAATTAATAGAAGGTGTCCACACCGATATGCCTGCAGAAATGATTACAGAATCAATAGAAGCTATGCACACGGATAAACCTAAAGAAATGATCACAGAATCGATAGAAGCTGCCCATACGGATAAACCTACAGAAGTTATCACAGAATCAATAAAAGCTGACCACACTGATAAACCTACAGATATTATCACAGAATCAATAGAAGCCATCCACACCGATAAACCTACAGAATTCATTACAGAATCAATACAAGCTGTTCACACTGATAAGCCTCCAGAGTTTATCACAGAATTAATAACAGCTGTCCACACGTATGAACCTACAGAAATCATTACAGAATCAATAAAAGATGACCACACGGATACGCCTACAGAAATAATGACAGAATCTTTAGAACCTGTTATTATAGAAGAAGCCAGAAAAACGACTGAAATTCCATCTTATACTGAAATAGAAACATCTACATTTGTATTACAAGGAATGACAGAAAAACTGGAACACGAAAGCGTAGAAGCCGTTTCCCTTAAAGAGAGTATAGCGACTACGGAATCTCAATATGTAACTGTAGGAGTGCAAGATGAAAGTACGGAAAGATTACATATAAGTACAAAACAACCAGATGAAATGATAACAAATGTAGATAAATTGGTATCATCCGGTCTCGAAGTAACGGAAAAATCGGGAACAAAAGAAGATTCCGAAACGGAAAAAGTTCAATTAACAAATGTTTCATCTTATCCTGAAACAACAGATTTGAATGTAGAAAATCAAACACAATTAATTGATAAAGATATAACACCTGATACTAAAGCTGATGATGAGGATCACACACAAATCCACACTACACAATCTGTAGTACAAGAAGCTGTAACTCATAAAGAAGCGGACAAAACAATAGCTGAAGATACTACAACACCAGGACTAAGCTACACTGAACTATCAGTATCTACCACAAAACAGGACCTGCCAGATGTCGTGGATGAAAGCTTCCCAACTACAGAGTCACAACAGAAATATAGTGAAACAACCCCATTCTTAGTTGAACTTGAACAACATACCCATCATATAATTGATGAAATTACAACACGGGCTCCATTAGAAGAAATTGCGACGACGATGACTTTGGAATCACAACAAGCAGAACGAGGTGACCAAATTCCTGACGATTTTGTCACATACAAAGATGAATATCAAACTAGTGAACCTTCCAAAACAATAGCCCAGGTATTGGAAGATGAAGAAAAGCCTGAAACACCTGTCAAAGTCTATGTTGATGAAAATACATTAGCTCCAACCGAAACAGAAACAGAAATTTCAGTACTCACTGAAAAAATACCAGAACCAACACCTACTTATACAAAATTAGATGATGTTAATAAACAGGGTTCTACTTCACACGATGAAAAGTTATCAACGACCACTGTTTCACAAATAAGTCAAGAAAAAGAATATACAACAGAATCGAATGCAATAAAACAGACATCCCAGCTGGATGTACAGCCAACAACAGAAAAAGATATTCATATTGAATCAGATAAACCATCGCAACCAGAAATATCCGAAGAAAAATTAACATCAGAAACAGCAAAGGAGACAACGAGCAAAATTAGCGAAGAAACATCTACTTATTCGCCGTCAATTATTGATAAAATAACAAAACCAGAAGAAAAGCCCATTGATACGACCTCAACTCATTCCGTACCAGAGGTATCTAAACCTGGATTTATTGAAGAGCCCAGTGAAGAAGTTCCTCTACCAGATTTCTCTCCGAGTGGAACTGGTGGGTACGGACAAGAAACTGATTACGTAGATGAAGATCAAGCATTTGGACCCGGAACATGTCGTTATGGAGGCAAAGTGTATGTTTCAGCCCAACAAATACCGAGAGACGATCCATGCGACTTCTGTTTCTGCTTTAGAAGTGATATTATTTGTTTGCAACAAAGTTGTCCTCCACCTATTCACGGGTGTCATGAAGAACCGATTCAAGGTTTTTGTTGCCCACGCTATGAATGCCCTGTATCGATGGCAACCACTCTTAATGTCACTACAACAACTACTACCACCACCACAACCTTACCTCCACACTTCCTTCCACATGCTTACAAAGGTGCGGCTCAAAAAAGAGGATGTCAAATTAAAGGACACACGTATAAGGTTGGAGAAGTAGTTCGTGCTTCATCTGGACCATGCTTGCACTGCACGTAAGTATAGCACGTTTACAGAATAAAATTATATTACAATAAAATTTTAGTAAAAACGTTTCAAAACCCGTAGATTTGTTTACTATAGTAATATAAATTGGACTAAACTTAATTAATTATGCGGGCCCATATATTCGCGGTGGGCGGGTCAATATTGGTTATTGGCAGGTTCTATATTTTGTACATTTACTGAGATCTAGATATGATGATTTTCTATCAGATTAAAGAAAAATAGAGGCAGGGGTGAATTATTACATTTATTAAAGAGCATTTGTACTAAAATTTGTATGATAAAAGGTAGAGTTTCAACTCCTTCCTTACATTCGCTTACGGAATAATTTATCCTAAGTTAAAATCTCTTTCTCCACTTACGCGGACTTAGGCATGCATGTGCATTGTCTGTCAGACAAAGAATCTACTGCTTTATAAAAATAGACTTAATACCTAGCTTATATGTATATATATTGTCTTGTGTTATAAGATTATTTATAAACCGTAACTTTTTTCAATTTCAGGTGTGGTGGTGATGGTCAAATGAAATGTGATCCTAAAGCCTGTACGCCGGAACCGATGCTGAGACAGATGATAGCAGCCGCCGTTTCCGCAAAAAGAAGAAGGTGAAATACCTCCGAGGTATCAACTGCATGAAGAACATTATCATTTACGTTTAACATCAATGTGATAATTTCATGTATTCTTTTATGCACAAGAATAATGCTCAAATTTCGCGATGAATTAGATTAAGATTTCGTGTCATATGTATGTAGTAATCGCAATTATTTTACAATTTAATTCTCATTTTGTCGTGGCACGCATAACCAATTATTTACAATACATCTACCATGACTGTGATTAAAATATATATATAATAATTTTCGAAATCTCATAGTCAGTTTTGAGATATAATAAATTATTTGTTAATAATTTTACAAAAGTCAGTGCCAAACGGTAGTTAGTGCTAAGTTGTAACGACAAAGCCCTTATAAAAAATCAAAAATTTATAATATTTATAAACGTACTGGCCTATGGAAGCTGTGCCAATTACAAACAATTTTAACGAATTACTTAATAAAGCTTCTCGGGTCAGTTTAGATCGCCGAAATCTTGACCATTTAACATATTATAAACAAAATTTTTACCCATATAAGTTTAGTCAATTCTTTATTTTTACACGATGTTTTACAACAAAAGTGTTCTAGTATCGTGTAAAATATGAAGTCATTTAAGGATTCCACATGTTGTAAATGCCTTACTTAATTTGTAATAATTTATATATTTTAGATGTATAGTACTTAAGCCATGTTTTGAGACCAGTGATTACTTATTATAGTTTAGGAGTAAAACAAGGCCCTTTTCCATTTCGAAAAGTTTCAGTCGACGCATCGATCAAGCCTTGGCCGATACTTTTCTAAGAGGTCCCACATCTTAGAGAAAATGACTAATTTCTTGTTTTCACTAATTCGTGGGAGATACTAGCACTTGTTCAGTAACAGAGGCCGCGAATAATCGTTTTAGAAAGAACTTTACATTGAAACTAAACGATAAAGCATATACTAGATCTTTTATAACTTTTGATATAAAAAAGTGCTGGTAGTTAAATAATATTTGAAAATCAGATCGAGGTCGGTACGAAAGTTTCTAGGCTATTGTAATTATTATTCGCTACAATGGAAATAATCGATTACATTAATTCGTACCAACCTTTTTCTGTATAATGAGGTTGTAGTTATATCTCCTTATTTATTTAAAGTTATAGCAATAGTGATACATATTTGTTTAAACTGGTGATAAATTTACTGTTTCTAAAGTTGTCCACGGTTAGTAGCAATTATGAAATGTAATGTCAATTATATCTTATTTTGTTCGATTTAATTATATCTTTTACCGAACATACACGATACATAGCTAGGACCTGGCTGCCTGTACAACTTATGCAAACAACTTTTAAATAAAATATTTCAATCAAATGACGACTTAGTATTTTTTTTTATCCTTTAAAGTTGAGATAAGTATCTGTATAATGTATATTATTATAATGTATAGTATTAAAATAAAAATATGTTTATTGTATTCCGTTATTGTTAGTCACCGAAGATTTCGTATCACGGTTAACTAATTTATATTGGAGTTAATAAACAGAAAGTTTTGACACTATTTTCATTCCTATTACATTTGATATGGAATAAGTATTACAAATAATTGCCTTCAAAGTATAACATTTTTAATTTCATAGAATTGGTAGAATATAATATTAATGATATTGGTATATACATTTTTTATTATTTTCTTAAACTCATCCCCTGCAAATAGTCCCTATATTTCTAAATTGCAAAAATATTAGTGTTTGATATTTAAGCAACCAATTCAGAAAGAAACTTACTAGAATTCCACTTGCAAAAATTAAAAAAAAAACTAAAAATGTAGCCGACTTCAAACACCAAAAGGTACAAGAACATAAAACAATGTTAATACAATAAAAAATAGTTCTAATGATCATTAAAATTACGACTTTAAAACAAAACTTCCAAACATTAATATTTTCCCCAACAAAAGTCGATGGTAAGTAAAAGATTGATTACACACAATAGATGCAATTGAATATATAAAGAAATCTTCAAATAATCTGTTGTTTCGGTGGCCATCTATGATCATCATTAGGGGTTTCGATTCAACATAGTGCTTTTCTGTAGCAAATATTTAAGTACTTCAAACAAATATCCAAACAGAATTACGTGTGACCATATAACAATGGGACCAAGTTGAAAGTATACCCTTTAAAAAAAGAGTAATCAAAAAATCGAAAACCAAAAAGAATTCTACAACAACAGTCCTCAGGTCAGCCTCCTGCCTGTTGCCCCTCTTACATGAAGAAAAAAAAGGTTTAATCCTGTATACCGGGTCTAGCATCTTACTGGTGATGAGATCGAGACCTTAGTGCAGGTTTATCTTCCAAGTGATATGCAACTATGAAAGCTCAGCACAAAATATTTACTCGTGTTTTATTTTAAGTTTATTATAAAATATGGCCTACCAATCGTTTCTTTTAAGATCAGATTCATCAGATGACAGGTGATTTTGGCATAGAGTAAAAAATAAAAATCATTGAATTCATAACTTTATGGATTTTGGCATTTTCTTTGTTGCCAAAGAAACGCTCGGGCTGTCGATTTTAAACATTGAAACGTCTATCATAGAAGGATTCAGAGATTTGGAATATTTTAGAAAAAAAAATTGCGAGTTTTCAAAATATGTGACCAAATATTATATTTTATTATATCGTACGATTCTGGCAAAAATACATCTATTGAAGGCTAGCTCTGCTCCCAAATATAGTTTATTATGACGGACGACTATCTAAAAGTTATTTTTCTATTTCACAAGACCTCTATGCCGAATTTCAAATGGTTATGTCCTGTAGATCGTTTTTAATAATTTTTCAGGGAAAAAGTATTCTATGTGCGATATGAGGAAGGATCCTGGTGAAAATGTATCTGTACTAAATTTGATCCATATCCATTCAGTAGTTTTTGTGTGAAAGAGTAACACACATCCATGTATCCACCCCCATGTACCCTGAGAAGCCACCCTGTTCCACCAACTAACCGCATCGCGGGCGACAAGGCCGCCCTCACTCTCTTTATTATTGCTTGGCTTCTAAGTATCGTGTCATGGTGTTATACTAGCATATAGCCTTCCTCAAGAAACTATGTTGTCAGATGTAAATTGTTCCAGATATTAGCGCGTACAAAAAAACTCTTCATCCTTATAATACTGGTATAGATTTGCGTTATACAAAATAGCTTTTTATTTTCTAGAGATAATTCTGATCGATGCTGATTGTATGTAATTCAAGCTTTAATACCTGATTTTGGATGTTTCATAAGGCGCTGATATAGTTTTTTTTTTATGTAAGAGGGGCAAACGGGCAGGAGGCTCACCTGATGTTAAGCGATCACCGCCGCTCATGAACATCAGCAACACCAGAAGGCATGCAGGTGCGTTGCCGACCTTTAAGGAAAGGATACGCTCTTCTCTTGAAGATTCTCAAGTCGTATCGGTTCGGAAAGACCGCCGGCGGAAGCTGATTCCACAGAGTGGTTGTGTGAGGAAGAAAATGTTAGTATGTTTATTATTCATCATCCTTGAAATTTTAAAATTATTACCATAGTTTTAAGATTTAATAGATATAAACTACTTATTTGTTCCACCCATACCGTAACGCCAAAGAGAACCAGCTCTATAACATAAAAATATGTTTTTGCTGCCATCTATTCTTCAATAAGTAAAAGCTAAAAGAGACCGAAGACATTCATTTCGTTCCTCGTTTGTATACTCGTCTCTGTAGTAGATAGTTCGGAACTAAAACTACAGGTGTCGCTTTTCCAAAGATCATGTAGAGTTATTAGTACAGTCAAACTTTATATATTATATACTGCTCTAATCTAATCACTAGACCAATATCTTTGATGTTTTGATATTTGAATAATCTTTAAATTATAGTGAAAAAAATATTTTACGTTGCGTTGTATAAAATTAAAATAGTGAATAGATATTTAGCATTGAAATATAAATCTAGAGTACTGAAGCTGTCTGTTAAGAAATAAGAAAATAATAAAGCTTTTAGGTATTCCTCTTACTCTTATCATATAAAATAAAAAGGTAACGTTTATTTATGCTTATAGAAAAAGCCTTTGATCATAATGCAATTTCACTGTATTAATACATAGAATAATATTATTGTTAATATAAGTTGTTTACGACGAAAAACCTACTGATAGACCTAAACTATCAGTCCATGATATTAAAAACATTAATGTAAAAAAGTTTATTTTAATAATCTAAACGAAATAATCTAAAACTACCTGCACAGCCTACATATTCAAACAGTGTAAATACCTGTTCTTAAAGTTGCTCCTGCAACTCTCTTCAACTTTTCTACTTTTTGTTCAATAATCATAACATGGAACCATTTCTCGAACCGAATAAAAGTTCATGCAGAGAATAATATAACTTTGATAGCAGCATCGTCGCGTGTTGAGGATAAAAATTCTATCAAGTAGAAAATTAAAAATAAAACTAATTATAGCGTCGGGCGGTGAATGCGCAATCATTATTGTGAAAAAACGATTATCAATAAAAGTAGGTAACGTCGCCGATTGAAATGCTAGATTAATATTGCTTTGTTATGACTGTGATATAATTGCATTTTCATTTAATATTTGCTCAATACTGCCAATACTGTTTTTAATAATACTTTATGTATCAATATAGATGTCGTAAAATAGGAGAGTTTATTTGATTGATAGAACCAGAAAACTTTTCGGCAATTTCATAATGAAAAAAAAATGTCACTTATCATTATCTGGTGGGTCAGACTATTTATTTAAACGTATAGGCAATAATATAGAGGTGAGCTTACGGAAGAAAAACAAAACAAGTTGAAATAAATCTGTTGGTCTACAGCTACAGACTACACAGCTTAGTTCACGTAAATCTAAAATTGAATTGCTGTCTGTTTAGGGTTCTGTACCCAAAGTGTGTCAACAGAACTCTGTTCCTAAGCTTCCGCTCTTCGTCCGTCCGTAAAAGATAGAGAGTTTATATTTTCACAGAATGTTTATTTTTTGTAGCCACTAGAACAATAAATGTTTAAAATAAAATAATATATAAAAATAAAGGGGACATCATACAAGAAACTTCATATTTTTGACGGTTTTTGCCGTATCTTATAAACTGTAACAGATCAATAGTTGGAATTTTCATAGATTATGTATTTCTATGGCCGCTTTAATAACAAATAATAAAAACAAATTTAATTTTAAAATTAACGAGAATCCCCAAAACAGATAATTTTTATTTTTATTCACTTAACCAGTTCTTAAATCTATAGCGTTAAAAATAAATAAATACGCAGACAAAAATATTAAAACCCGTAACGTAGGATATTTTACACACAGTAAGAAACTATTTATTCTTTTTAATCGTACTGGAGATTAACCTTAATTATTTTAATTTACACTTAGACAAAAAACGACATTTCTTAAAACATAAATCTGAATATAAACGTCCATACAAAAGTTTAACTATTCCAATGTATATATTATGATAATAATTTAGTTATTATAAATTAATAATAATATTCTACGTCATAAAAGTAAAAAGTCGTATCCACATTTCCTTAACAAGCTATTTGTTACCTATGTAGAAATATGTACCCTCAATTTAAATAACTTCATCTCTGTCGCACTCATGTTTGTTCTCGGCCGCTGTTTCAGTCTATCCCATTACTTTTATATTGTTCGCTAACTTTCTTGTTTGTATAAGCAAATACACGTATTTGAAAGTTTGTGTATTTGTAGTTTGTATTTTTAATATAAGTAATAACAAGTAGGCATTTGATGGTATATTATTTCAATGTTTATAAATAATTGCCTTCTATGATTTTACCCTTGTTAATTTATTATTAGCAAAATTAAGATAACATTGGCTTTTTTTACGAAATAAAAATGACTTTTGAACGCCTTAACGTCTCTTTCTCTTTCTCTAAATCTTTTGCTAATATCTGTGTGGAGCAAAATTAGCTCTTAATTATGACTTGTTTTTTTTTATAATAAACGCTACACACTCAACGGCCCCCATTAGGATACTAATATCCTGTGTCGGGGTCCGGAAACATTCACAATGACAAGGACAAATACACCCAGACCGGAAAATATGCTTGCATGGTCAATACAAACATATTATGCTCCGAGCGGGAATCGAACCCGCGACCTGTGGCGTTTAAGGCAGATTCGCTACCGCTGCGCCACAACGTCGTCGTCGTCGTGTTTTTCATCTTCCTAGTATTTTTTCGACATTTCCGATTTCTTCCTAGCATTATCCCGTGTTTTACCCAGAGTCTGTTTATTACTCTTATCTGGATATAAAGGGTTACTAGTTTTACACAGAGCGATTGCCATCTGACCTCCGCAACCCTAAGGGCGAACCAGTTACTCATTGGATAAGAACAAATCATATAACAAGTGTTAACGATTATTATCAAATTTTATAATAACAACCGGGACCAACATCTTAGCGTGCTCTCCGAGCCACGGTAGGGAGTCTACTGCAAGGGATATTAGATTCTCTCATTTACTACTTTGATCGTTTTTCTAGTACGAATACTAAGTGATGAGTAATCTTTTTCTATCAGAAACTAAGGGAAATTCACCTTACCTATCAAACATTAAGTTAACAAATTTTCCACATATATCAAGCAAATGGATAGTTTAAAATATCGTATTTGGCTCCATACCTACTTTGCGTAGTGCTATAACAATTGGTAGTAATACAATTCGCGCTAACGTCCCTTTCCTATTTAATATTACTAGAATATTAATTAACAAAAAATTCCATTGATTATACTTTTTGACTAAAACACTTCAAAAAAATAATAGTTTCTATGTTTGAGATCCGTCTGTCTGTCCGTGTCTCAGGAACGGGTTGTCATAGCTAGTTGAAATGTATACCACATACTGACGCCTTTAAGTGTATTAATAGGGACTCTATTCGAAGTATGAAAATCAAGGTCCTGAGTCAACACGATAAAAAGATATGGGCAAATTTAGAATTTCCCTATAGGTTTTTAGGTCGACAACCTTTATTATAGTTTCCGATATTTTACTTAGCAACAACGCTAATTGTTTATACGTACCTACATACTTATGTATTCTGTGGCCTAGTTACTAAATGGCAAATGGAATTATATTTATTATATATATGAAACGTACATTCAATTTAATTTTTGACTGTAAATATTTAAGGGAAATTATTTCAAACTTATGTACAGTTTTTAATTAAAGTAGTTATGTATTTTACTCTCTATTAGTTTTACTATACTAACGACTGCGTCAAAAGGTTCTAAATTATTTTGTTTCGCTATAGTAAAGTTTTAAAAATATTCTAATATTTTTTTCAAAGTAAAATATTAGAGAAACAATTTGAGCTCCGATATTCCTTTATACCTATACAATATAAAGGCACCCAGAATGGTTGGTCTTTGCAAGCGAATCAATTGAATTGTTAGTCTCGGTACAAGGAAATTGCATTTTCCTTTCGTAGATTATTATAGGAGGCATTTTATCAGACCAAACATTCCATAGCTTATATATATTATATCATCATTATTATTATTATGTGTGAATGAATATAAAAGCAAATGACTCACGCAGCATGTTAAGCTTAAAATAGCTTTTTAAAAGCTTTTTAGCTTTACGAACAAGTATATCTTGTTATTCCGGTTCGAAATTCGTTACTTATTTATATCCCACTTCCCATGCCACCAGTGACAATGCACCTTTCCTTAGATTGGAAGTTCCTATTTCGTCCTGATATTTTTCCTAGCTAGATCAATATAATATGACGCGAAATATTTAAAATCGCAAAACATATGCTATTGGTTAGACGGAGTCGTAACGTTACCCCCCACAATTCAGTTAGGTACCTACAGGTGTTAAAACTTGGTGAGGGATTGTAGAACTCTGACGTCATAGAAAGCTCAAATGAGATTGCGGAGTTTAAATGAAGTAATCTGATTGCAATATGATATTTTTTAATTATACAATTTTATATTCATTTTATACCAAACTAGCTGTGCCTGCGGTTTTTGACACGACGATCACGAGTTCGATTCTCGCTCGGGGCAGATTTTTGTATTCTTTCAAACATCTGTTTCGGTCTGGGCGTTTTTCCTTATGGCTCTCCCAATCGTGCCTCGGAGACCAAGTTAAGCTGTCGGTGCCGGTTGTTACATCTGGTAATAATCGTTGACTCTTAATAGATAATTTTCTCTTATCCAGTGAGTTACTCGTTCGCAATCGTTCTGTATCAAAATAGCCTGTCAAATCTGACTGAGTAATATGCAGACCCTCGGTAGATACCGGGAAAAATGCAAGGAATAAGAGCTTCCTCTTATATCCCGGTATACAATGTGTAAACTAAGATAAAAAAAGTTTAAATAAAATTAGACATAACCCGTCTACCGCAATTAAGACCTTTCAGCTGTTGACAATTACTTTGTGCCTAGATAGTCGTTTCTTTTTTTTACAGTTATTATTTAAGTAAAAGAAAGCTTTCTAAATGATTGCTAATGATTAAGATAGATGATCAGCATGAAATTACAATTACTTCTCGATACCAGGTATCCTTTCGGCCATAAAGTCACACAAGTCTAGTAATAATACCTTGTTAAAAATTTTATTACGCAAATTTATATTATAACTAGCTGCACCGGCGGCTCCTCTCGCGTGGTTTACCGATATTTTACCCTACCCTACCCTACCCTAATTCTTTTTTTTTATGTTAGAAGTTGGCAAACAAACATACGGCCCACCTGATGGTAAGTGGTTGCCGCAGCCTAGAAGCGCTTGCAGCACCATTAGTAGGTGCCACTCACGCGTTGCCAACCTCGAGATATTAGTTCTTATATCTCGTCCGCCCAGTAATTTCACTAGCGTACAGTGCCCTTCAAACCGGAACACAGTAATGCCTAAGCACTACTATTTGGCGGCAGAATATTTGACACTGCGGTGGTACCTACCTAGCCGGCCTCTTGCATCAAAAGACGTACCACCAGTGTGACTGATTGCACTGGTGCAATAATCTCTGCTGTGACAGAGGTTATCCCAACAGCGGGCGATGGGGTCGTCACATCCCGACGCCGGTAAATTTTAGAAAAAGAATTCTTTTTCTAAAATTAGAGTAGTTTAACTTATAACTTAATCTGCCAGTGAAAGTCCCATTAAAATCGGTCCTGCCGTTTCAAAGATTAGCCGGAACAAACAGACGGACAGACAGACAAACATTTTAAAAATTGTTATTTTTTTATGTAAGGACCATTAGTGAAAAGCTGTTTATTTGGAATTACAAACAGACACTTTAATTTTATTTATTTGCATAGCTATAAATATATATTTTTAAGGTTTTTACTCCGAGACAACTGCACCGATTTTAAAAAGAGTATACTTTCCAGTTGGTCCCATTGTAATTTGGTCAGAATCTGATCCTGGGATCTTGGAGAAACTGAGAGAATTCTTAAAATTTTATATTTACACCTATTACGATTTCGATATTTTAAAAGCTTTTATTTTAACGGTAACTTGTCCATCGCTCCGAACTGCTTGTCCATTGTCACTATGTATGTATAGTGGACACCCGATGATTATCACAGGTGGCCAATAAAATATTATTCGTAACTAATAAGTATAAAATAAAATATTTTTTTAAAAGAAGAATACAAACTGCAGAACCAAAAACAAAAAATTAATATTTTCTTCAGAATATTTATTAATCCTATCAAAAACATAAAATGTAAAAAATCCAAGTATCGCAATGCAGTTCTTCTTCTACAAAAAGTAGTGAGATCTCATGTATAACTATCACCGAAACTTGGCAGTTGTACGGCAACATATTGTACTCAAATAATTTGGTGTAACTTAGTAGGTTTTTTACATTTTATATTTTTGATGGTATATCATATCTTTTGTAGATAGTTATTTTTTTCTTTTTCGATACCTTCTACTTTTTGAATTTAATCGTATATTATCTAGATAGGTACCTACCTACACCTATGCATTATTCCATTATACAATACATGCACACTGATTCATTAACTGCAATTCTGATTTTGTAATCCCATTTTTATCGGGTTACAAAATTATTTATGCAGTTAGAGTATCTAGAAAACTGGACCAAAATTATATTATAAATTTATATTATATATTAAATATTTTAGTTTTTCCTTAATTCATATACTAAACACTAATTGTATTCTCAATTTGAAGCTTCTATGTTGCTAGAGGTGCCTTAGAGTTTTGATGATCGGTCAGCCAGTGAGTGACATAGTTAAGAAATTTGACTAGTTATAATTCCTAAAACACTGGTTCAACGTTAAAAGTCCAAATTGAACGAAATTTGAAATATACATGACATATACACACATACATATATGTTTATACAATGCTTGTTTGGTTACTGAAAATTCAGCCTTTCAGTTTTATCCACAACGAAGATATAAGGGGTCGAAAATGGCCTAAAGTAGTTCGAGAAAAGGATAGTACGGCCGTGCCGCTTTTTTGCTTGACTTGGCAGGGCACTGCCGTGGCCCTAGATAATTAAAAAGCAATTTTTTTTTAAGTCTCCATTTTTATTCTTTAATATTATCGCTTTTTATAATTCACAAGTATAAGCAACCCTCATTGTACGGGTACGTATGTTTGTCCGTCCGTGCATGGGCAGTTTTGTAATGATGCTATTTATTTTTACAAGGAGATAATAATATGTCGTATGTATACAAAGACGTTATAACAGCTGCTCAAAAGACGAGATGAAAAAACATAAAATCAAATTATTTCCCTTTCCTATATATATATTATGCAAAAGGCAAATATGCGTATGAAAGTTTAATTTAAAAAGTAACATTCTATATTTTTTATTGGAATATCAAATTAAGATAGAAAACAATGATTAGGGTTATAAGCTCCCCAGTCCCAACAGGCCTACTCTACCTATAGGCTTTATCCCTTCATGAATAGCTAGACGCGTCCCACCTGAGAATATTGGATGCTTAAATATATAGAAATATTAGTAGCTATTGTTATAATTATAAGAAGAAGCCTTAAATTTCTAATGTTATAATAAATGATACCTAATTTAAGTATGGGACTACTATAATAACTATCAATTCAATAAAAGTTTTAAAAACTACCTACTATAATATCTGTAATAATACAGTAAATGTTGCAATACATTTTTGGAATACTGAAGACTGAAGTTGCGGACCGGCTGCCTCGCGAGCTCGCGGATCCGCGGAGTCCCATGCACCATCCCGGCATCGCGGCATCCCGAAGTCGCGGCGCCGCCCCGCTCCGTTCGCGGTCTCCATGGCGACCAGCTCAAATGACGTATCGATCCCGCGTGGGGACGGGGGGGCTCACGGCTCGCGGGGTGGCGCCGCTCCACCCGCCGCACCGACCCCCATGCACCCCAGCCACCGCCACTCGACCGTTGGCCCATGCAAAATGACGGATGTAAAGTTTGGATATACCTCCTTGGAAGGAAATGATATTTTCATTAAAATGAAAATGAGGTAATGTTTTATGATTTATTTCATTCGGCCACACATTCATCTCTTTACAACTTGAAACTGAGCCCAATTCTCTTCATTTATATCGAGTTACAGAAGAAATAACATTGAGACTTACTACTTTAAGGGAATTGAATTTCCAGCGATCTACTTTCTTTTTATGGGCCATAAATCGTATTTATTGTTGCTTATAATATTATTTTGGTATAGAATACGAACGTAATTTAATGACTGAGCTACGTACATTGGGTAAAATCGAAGTAAGTAGGTAAAACGTTGAAAGTTTTTAGTTTAAAATCAATCAATCAATGAAACTTTAAAAAATACCAATAAAAAGAGAAAACTACACGAATATTTAGTAAATAATATTTATTCGGTAGATTAAATTCATAAATTAATTTATATTTATATGTGATCTTTTCTATATTGTTATATCAACAAATATACTTTTATATAAGTACCTTTATAGATAACCTACTTAGAATCTAAACTTTTTTCTTATATTGTATATATGAACCATATTGGTTTTATTGTTATAATATTTTTATTACGTATCAGAAATAAGTTTTTCCTTAAATAAAAAGACTTTCAATAATGTTTACTCGTGATAGAAGACGTGACAGTTTTCTAGAAGCGTATCGAATTATTTCCAAGTGTACGTGCAGAAATACGCTTTTAAAACTAATAGTATGCGGCTTCAGAAACATCTAAGAAACTTTAATTAGATTGGAGTATTAATTTACCTAATCTACTTTGCTAATAAAACCCTATCTACTTTATTATGATATAGATAAAAATGAAATTATAAATAAGTTATTTGACACTAAAGATATAAATGATACACCCGTTTTAAAACATAAATATTCTATGAGCAATTCCATACGCAACTGTAATTCAGACATGATTTTAATAGAACTTGAACTATATCGTGAAAAAAGCTTAATATTTTTGTAATATATTAACAAGAATATGAAATACGTAGACTTTTTTTTCAAATGGGTACTTTTTTAACTTAAATACATATGCCACTCGTTCAAATTCATATTAAAATATATTTTTCAAATTATGTCATTGCCGTGTTTAAACGTCTCTTCTAAAATTTTGTTTCAAACATTAACATAATTAAGTGGTTCTCAAAGTTTTCCCATTATAAACTTAGCGAGAAATTTTATTTTTCCCTCAAGTCACGCGTCGCTGTGTGCGCGCGTGTGGACGACACGGCGAATTGGATTTTCTCTAGTGTGAGTAAACCTACTTTTGTCGATGGAACAGGAAAACCTTGGAGATTCATGAAATATTAATATATAACCCTCAAAAATGAATGCAGACGACTGACATTACTGCATTCATATATTCCCCATAAAACAATAGCAAAACCAAAGATAACAAGACACCAAAATATTTTATACTTCAATTTTAAGCAAATTATAATTCCTTATTTTTGGAATTTCTTTTTAGTAAAACATTTTTGTTATAATCACAATATTATTTTTATTAGAAGACGTTTGATACGAAAAAAACTTATGATGTTTTTGGTTTGATTCTTATTCCTGTCTTGTGATGCAGTAGAACAACAATATACAAAAAAAAATTAACTAACTTAAAGGTAGTAATTCTTTCATTTTATTGTGCACGTAGGCTATAAATCAATTTATTATGTTGTGTTTTATATGTTCTTCATATATTAAACTTATATACTATCATATTTTATATTATTTTTATACACTACCAGTATGTTACCTAAATTAAAGTATGATTTTTATCTATTTTAATGTCATATTTTTTTTGTTTAAAGGACATATATATTATTTGCAAAGCGATATTTTTATTTACCTACTATTACACAAACATTAGAGATTTTTTATGTTACAAAATTTACAAAAAATATTTATAATTATATAACAATATTTCTAAAAACGATTCCAAGGATTTGAGTTTCAGTCATAACGTCTCGACGCGAACCAAGAAATATAGATCCGTGCGGGCAAAACCTGTACTAAATCACTAGTCTGCAATATAATGTACATATCAACACATAAACATTACTTTTTCATGTGGATTACCTTCATCACTTTAACCAATCATAGTTTTAAGAGAATACTTACTCCTTGAATTTCTGTGACGTAACTACGTTAAAATTTTTTCCGTCGTGACGTAATAATAGAACGATTTTTTATTTGAATTATGGATTTCATTCGTAAATACTACAACATTTTAATAACTTTTAATATCAGTTTTTTAATTAATTATTATTAGATATTTCTTCGATAAAATCTTCCCAAGCTCATGTAATGTTGTGAAGTTGCGAATCGAAAATTTGTACCTGCTAAGATTTTTTTTTATTATGAATCCAATACCGTTATAAGGCTATTGTTGTTATTGTATCAATTATACACCTACTGTAATGTAGCTAAATGAAATAATTAAAATAACTATTTTAAAACAATGTTTAAAATTTGAAGCCTCAACCGCCAAACAGTAGAAAGGTTGACTCCCTTAACGCATGTTGCGGGTTCGATCCTGACCCCCTTGGCCTATCGTTGTTTGTCGTTCCTATCATTATAAGCTACAAGCGTTTTTGGAGGGGAAAATGTCTAACATTAAGACTTTTACTAATAATAATTTTAAAATATTTACAAAGCATTAATTCTTTCACTGATCCCGAGCTAGATAATTATATAATTTGTAATCGACATGAGGTCTGTTTTATATTCTGTAATATTTGTGTTTAGTTACGAAGTCGTTAAGTACAGTTAACAATTTCTCTCTAACCGGTTCTTCGGTTTGAACAGACTTACATTGTAAGCTGTATGATGGTTGTTTCATAAGATAATGATGATGTTAGTTAAAATAAATAAAATATTATATCAGAAATCGATTGATTAAAATTAATTCATTTTATATCTACCACATGATCAGTGCTCATAGTAAATTATATTAATAACTAGTTGAACCATGCGGTTTTACCCTTGTAAATTGTAATACCGAAGTAAAAAATACTATAATTATAGTAATTCATATGGTAAGTATTATATTTAATATGGTAGTACCATAGAGCTTTACATTTTTCGGAATTAAATATCGTAAACGAGGAAATAATACCCCTATAAAAATATCAACGTAAAGTAGCAATAAGTACTTACTTTTCCGATTCGTTTGCGAAGTGCGGTACCTGGAGACCAAAAGTCTCTTCCTCCTACTGCCCCCTTGTTGTTCCTCTTCCTCTCTGCCGTCTTACCCCTCATCGCAGGTGGCAAGGTACGGTGATACTGATTAAAAGTTCCTAACATTCCTGAAAGGCTAAGCCTTCTTTCCATTTGGCTTTTGCTTATTTACCCCTTGCTGGTGATGGCTTAAATGCTTGCCTACTCGGCAGTCAGCCAGCGTATACGTAATTACATCTTGGGTGTAGGCAGGGCAAGGGCGTCTTTTGCATTTCGATATATACATATATTCGAGAAACTAGTCGTCTTCGCTTTTGGACTTTAATTCAACTTATCAGGTGGAGTAGAATATTTTTACCCGTCAGATTTAATATAAAAAAAATACCTCTTGCTGATATATAAAAAATCAGAACATACATATATTGTATAACAAATTTGCATTACAGTGATATAAATATTAGCATGTACAATGTCGCCTGCAAAAGTCCTGCTTAAGATTTTATTTTATTGTTACAATAAATTATTTATACATTTCCTATTTGCGACAAATGTTTAATAAAAAAGTTACACTATTAATTTGTAATTATTTCTATATAAATATTTAATATACTCGTAAAACCAAATTTCAAACGCTCAATATTGGAATGTAAACTTAATTTTAAATGCCACTTGCCTTTTCTCAAGGTCTTAACAATCTATAAACAAGTATTTGGTATTAAGTTTATCCATAAAATATCGAAAGGGATCTTAGTCTCAGTTTGAATCAACGCTGAGTATCGAGACATCGATTTATTGTAATCTCATTATTTCAAAACTAATCTATATCTATAATTGTAACACGTCTATTTTGTTATTCTCAAAATTTTGATTACAAAACTTGTTTTTTGTAATCTTGAAATAATGGTAAAAGCGTCTTATTTTTCACGATATAATTATTTATAAAATATATAAATATATATAAAATATAAGTGTTAAATATCAATTATACTTGAAGTAATATCAATTTTAGTTTTATTTTTGCCAAATTATAACTATAAGACTATGGCAGATATATTAAAATCATTTTAATATTATTAGTTTTTGCCATAAATATTCCGATTAGGCCGGGGAAGTACTACCAACTCTCTATTTTTGTTCGCGCAGTGAGTGCGCTAGAGACCTGAACTCCAACTCCATTTATACTTTCCTTTTTCGCTCTTCCTTTTATGGGTCACTTACACACTTATTATAATCCTCAGATATATTATATTGCGGAAAGACGAGTCAAAGGTATGCATGTTTGACACCCTTGTTTGCTTGTTTGAGGTTAAAATTAAAAATTCAATTATTTATTAGTATATATTAATCATTTATTTATGAGGAAATACTTCGATGCTAATAAAAATTAATTAATATTTATTCATAAGAAAAAAATCAACTTCCTAACTATATATATTTAAAAGCAAGTAAAACGTAAGACATGTATACTATTAATTCTCCATCAACTATCCGCTTTATATAGAGCTAAAGCATGTCCATTATTCAGCCGACATTACGGAAACCACTTATTTCAATAGTATAGTAAAGTATTTGTTCTAACAATTGAATATTATATTATAACATAAATAGATGGCGCCCAGGTCAACGTGTACCATGAATATTCAATATTTTTTGCTCATTAATATTAATCCAATATTATGTTGTAACCACAGTGACTTCAGGAACATTCCTAATCTATATTTACGCAATAAAGCGTTGCAATTATATTACTACTTAAAGTTACTGAATTAACAATTTTTGTGTATGTACTATACATTTAAATAAAGTTGTCATTTTCTAAATATTAAGTAGATTTTTACACTTGAAGCATTCAATCGAAATACGTGCCAAAAATGTCGCCAATATTACAAATAATTCAAATTAAAACATCCAAGTGTTATATATAATTATGTCTTATACTTATGTTTAAAGCCACTTTAAAATTTCTTTCAAGTTTATTGCGTTAAAGATAAGGCTATAAATGTAGGTCGGCGTTGTCATTTATCACCACAGCGATGTCGTGCAACAGGAAGAGTTAGATAGCAAAAGCATAAAAGCTCTAGTAAGTAGTGCATAACGTACGAACCGCACTCGAATCTAAAGACAAATGACAACTAACAAATCATGTTTTGACGAGATGTCGACGTTTAAACGAGGGCTATTCTATGATAGAACTCTGAAGTGTAGTGTAACTTATGCTTCATAATGTTGTAGTGAAGTTATTAGTGGTTGAATCGGGCGAGGCGCTGGCCGGAGTGAGCGCAGCTGTCAAGGCCAACTGAGGTCACTCCACCGACGATCTCTGAGCCACGATGCCCGGGACCGGTTCTACAATATTTAGTCTCTTTTTATTTTCATTTTTGTATACACGACGCGGAGACTAAACAATGTTTATAATACCAACCTCCGTCAGATTAACTTTATTTAAATAACGACGTTACATTTTATATTTAAAAGTCAATAAGAGCAAAACTTTATTTACATACAATATTATCACTAGTTCAATATAATTTAAAAATTAATTCGAATAATCAAGTATTTTAGATGTTAAATTGTCTTTGAATACACACTAATTGTAAGCATTTACTTGCAATTAAATATTCCCACAATAAACACACAGGGAGTGATCTAAAATACTGATATTGTTACAACAAGAATGCTCAGTATTAAAATTACTTATTTTGCAAGCAAAATATGATTAATGAAATTCCTGAGCAATTTTAAAACTTGATATCTTGTACAAACGATCATTTATTCAAAAAGGCAATCTAATATAAAAGTTAAAAAGACAAAGAACACTGGAAAGAAAATAAAAAGCAACTCAAGTTAGCTTCGAGCAACATAAAAGATAATATTAGACTCTTAAGAAAGATAATAATTTATAGTTTGTTTTCTTTTTAAACTTTTAAAGCTTTTTACTTAAAATATTAAAACACTAAAAAATGTTTGAAGTTCTTTATTCAACTTTTATTACATTTTAAATAATCAGTTCTTATTTGCTTGAAGTTAAATTGGCTTTATCAAATGATACCTGTAGTTGTTTAAATTTATATGAATATGTTATCAGTGATGCCATTAAAATTAATACTTATTGGCAATTATGAAGATCGACATAATAATATGCATTTTAACCTTTTTTTTTAATTTTTGTTTTTATTGAAATTATTATTTTCTGTATTTGCTTATATCGAATATTTAAAAGTGTTTTTTTAATCTTTCAAAGTTTTTTAAATAAATTTAGTTCAATGAAAGAAATTTATTCAATTCAATTAGTTATTTTATTTCGTCTTAAAAATTTTATAAACTAGCATGTACTCACGGCTTCGCCCGCGTAAAAAACGTTTTGTAATGAGGCACTTTCATACCACATTTCAACTTCTTTATTTTTTCCCAACAAAAAGTGGCCTACATTCTTATCCAAAGACTATGCCAAAACTCGTCATATCTATTATTATTATTATTTTGGATTCCATAAGACCCATCTATATCGAAATTAAAATCTTGTTGTTAATTTTTGCGTATCCACGGGAACTTAATATTTTTTGGGATAAAAATCCTATCTGCTAGTCCGGGTAACACATATTTGTGTCAAGTATCCAAATCCATTTAGCCGTTTTATGTGATTGAATAACAAACATCCAAGCCCACAAACTTTCACATTATTAGTAGGCTGATAATATAAGATTGTTTGTTTGCTACGCTTTCACGCCTTAATTACTCTCTCGATCATTATGAAATTTTGGCTACACAATGTCGGGGGACAGGGTACAGGATATCGGGTAATAAATTAATAATTTATTAATTTTAGAAAAAAAGTACCGTTGCCAAGGTAGGCAAGAACAAGTTCTACTTATGTAATTGTTAACAATTTAATTGAATATACATGTAATATTCAAATTATAAGACTAGATATAGATTAGATTGGTATTCCAGAGACATCATTCCGTTACCAATCATTTATTTATTTATATACTTTTTATACACCACATAAAAACACAAGTCTAAAGAAAGAAAAAGCATTAGGGAGTACGAATAGTGTCCTTATCGCTTAAATAATCTCTTTATAATTATGTATATTATATTTTAATTTATTTTTAACATATCTATAAATAAACAAGGATGTTGTAGTTATATAACTGTAAACGTATTATGTCAAATTTTGTTTAAATTAAACGGCTAACATCTATTTTTGATGCGCGCGTTTGTTTATTTTCACAAATAGTTTATTTCCCTTGATTCGTTGATGGCCACCAGATGGCGCGTATGTAGTGTTCAGATTGCCGTGTACGGTAAACATGGAACCCTCGCTAGCTTCGAAATTTTTACACGCTCTTCACTCCAAATAGCTGCACAAATATCGTGATTGAGATAGTTATGGGGTTTCCCTGCCTCATGCACCGGCTCGAGGGCAAAAAGTAATTGCATTGTTGCTTAACTTTTTTCATCAAATTAACCGAAGTAACACATTGACTATCAAATTTTTGTGGGAATATTTTGTTGTAAGGTTTGTTTTCAGAATTTTTATATGATAATACGAATAGCTTTTACTGGTCTTTCAAAAATGTATGCTATAAATATTGTTTATAATATTATTTTTTAACAAACATTATAATATAAAAAATATATATTTATAAAAAACTAAATTCCATTATAAATCCAAGTCTTGAAATGAAAACGATAAACGAACTATTAAATAACAAGTCAGACGTTTAATTACAAACTTGTAACATTCTTTTAAGTTGCTTATTCATGCTTCGATTGCTATGTGTATCACTTAAATAGCGTCCAAGAGTTGGAAATGTTGGAGAAATATCAACGAATGCGAATGGAAGAACAATGGCGTATTATGTGGTAATAGTGGAAATGTATTCGTTTGCTTCGCTTCGGAAAAAAAGTATCCTAAACAAATCGCGGTATTGTTATTCCCGATCGTCGATACAGGAATAAAAGGACACAATAACTTTTCATATTATTATGGCCATGCAGCAATTTATTACGAGCCAAGACATTGACATTAATATGCGATTGACTGTTTATTTTAAAAGATTTATTTTAGCTTCAGCAATACTAATATTAATCTTCTATACTCGTACATCTTCTGTTCTGTTATAAAACACAACGTACGTCTCTAAGAGAAATTTAACAAAAAGAGATTTTTATTTGTCTCTTGACTTCAAACCAATTGTTTGATTGTATGAGGTTTGTGCAAAAATTACTGAACCGATTTTGATTAAAGTTTTCGTAAAATATCAAACTTACTGCGGTGATGAAAGCCGTAGATATAAAATTAAATTAATAGGTCTACCAATAAGAGATACAATTCGATAAACAATTATAATTCATACCTTGAATTATGTAATACTAATAATTCCAACTAATTATACTTAACTTTAAATTTATATAGTTATATATACAATTTTTTAAATTATTAGTTAAATGTTACTATACTCCATGAGGATAATTACCTCAAGTAAAAAAAAAATCATTAAGTTAATATTACGTTTTAATTCTTCGACCAACTATTATCTGCATAACAATTTTTTTATATAAAATACACCTGCATTTGAATGTCACATATTTTCAATCTCATCCTGGTTCGAGACAGAAAGAGTCAACGGCTGTAACCATTTTATCAAGAACTACTCTGCCTCCCGCTAGATATAATAACGTGAAACGTGAGAGGGAGGTTATCAAGGGTAGAGAGGTCTTATATTGTGGTTAGATTCAACGCTTCGGGCAAGTCACTTGTCGGGGTCATAACCTGTTTGCGACCCCTCCCTGTGGGACTATAGAACTCACGTTTGTAACGATTCAACCTTAGCCTTTCCTTATTAAAAAAAAAACTAGGAAACAAAACATTTAGAAACTTTTTACCATTAGTAACAGTATAATTTTATAATTATTGTACAAATATCTCAACTTTTAACCAAATCCTTTAATAATTCAATTATTAACAAAATAAAATTTCACAAGTCAATACAAAGTTCCATAAAAAAACCAATAAACTATATAATAATAAAGTGATTATAATGAATGTTAATTGGGATCGTCAATAACATATTTGCAAAGATAATTGGATTTGTATGTATAAAGGTTGTAGGTTATTGTGTGGCGTCCTATGCCAGTATATATTGTTAAGCACACAATGCGTTCAGCGGGCCGTTGTGCCTTGTGAAATGTTGCACGACTACTTTTTTCGTCTGGATTCTACACTCACGTTACTCGTTTTTTAAGCCGCGGGCTCGAGATGTACAGGTTTATCTGTTTAAAATTTATTAACATCGAGAAACAATTTAAACCCTTTTCTTTAGATGGCCCATAAGAGATTCATGATGAAAGGAAACGAATGCTGTTATAAGTTATTGTTTGTATCCAAAGATCTTTTAAATTGTGTTTCTTTTATTAGAATTACTTATTTACTGTAAATAGGATTACGCTATAAATTCAGTAAAATCTGAACGGAATAGACTGATCATGGCAATATATTTCAAGAATATATTTTTCTATTGTGTATTTGTGAAATCAATATATAGAAAGGTCATGGTATTGAATGAACGGTCTCCTCTCCTGTTAAGACGAAAGATTAGGAACTTATTCTTCCACGCTGCGACACTGCGGATTTTCGGATGTACCTATGTCTCAAAATTTCCCCGCAATTTTTCCTTTATCGTAAAGCATAACACGAATTAGAAACACAAATTAAGCACTCAAATAATAAGGGGTCCTTGCTCTGGATTAGAACCGTTGTTTATAACACGTTTTCTAATATAATTTTATTGTTGTAAAGAAGGATAACCAACTTCAACAGCAAATTTCCCAGTAGTTATTGTACTAATTTAATGGTGTAAATCTGAAACGATATCGGTGACAATACGTTGAAACATATACACTTTGAAATTTTGAAAAAGCGTCAACATTTTTCATGAGCGTTAAACTATTTTTATAAATATTTGATTAATTAATTATTCGTACTTGAACTTTCAAAACAATTTTGATTGAAATGTCTAATCCGCTAGGCACTTTGAAAATTAGATTTTAATTAATTTTTCATTATCAAAAATAGCAGACTAAATGATATACGAGTCCCTTTTTTCTGATTATGACTTTGAAAGCGTCACCGCGGTGGTGGTTGATATTGGTTGCCGAGTCTTCGCGGAGTTGATTTCGTCCACAGGGTGCCTCCTGCGGAGCCGACCAACAGCCATAGACGTCATCAAAAGCCCCTTATTTGTATGATAATGCAACGGATAAAACGTGTCTGTTTCTGCTGATATGTTTAGTTAAAATATTTAAGATACAATAGTACTCGATTGTGAGTATATCCTAATAATTAGGAAGTGGTTGTAGTGTCCAAAAGTATGTAAATTCCAAACTATGAAATAATAAAACTAGTTCTTAAATATTTCAGTATCTAAACGAAACTCTATCTCCCACTTTACCTCCTATTGGGACGGTTTTCCAAAAACGCTGAAGCACATTCTTAATTTTCAAAGAACTACAAACTGAAAAATTTCTATATATGTAAGGGGTGAGACTCGCATATAGAGGGTCCTGTCCTGCCTTCTGAAGAAAATATTTAAGTTTTAAAGTTGGTATTTTTTCTAAAAATATTTTATATATTAATTAATTTTACAATAAATTTACAATAATACTATTGACTATATAATCATGATATTTAGATGACTTTGGTTAACCGCTTTACAGTGTAGAGATAAATATATAACGATATTAAAACGCTATTAAATATGCAAAAAATGTTTCCTTCTTGCCCTGCGAAAAGAAAAAGAAAAGAAATTAAATTAAGTTAGTATAGATTATCAGTAGTAGTATATAATTAAAGTTCTATTTATTTCTAGTAATGGGATATTTCGTATTCTACGATATTATTAGTACCTACTTCATTTTAATTTCAGGTATCGCAGAAATAACTCTATTTTCCAGTTAAAAATAATGTTAAATACAGACGAATTTTAGAAATAATATAATAATAAATATATTTCATGCATAAATATGTTAAATGCTTTGACTTTTAACCCTTAATTTTGCCTGACTACGGAACCCTCCGCTGTGCGTGGGGTGACATACACTCAGTCGTTGTTTTTTGTTATTATCTTCGTATTCCTGTTTCAAACAACGGCTTCAAGCCCTTTTTTATCTTCTAACCTTGTAACAAGCTAAAATTTTTGAATGAAATTTGCAAAAAACTTGTGACAAAATATATATTTCCAATATATTCATAATTCATTATATTATAAGAATAAAGTATTCATAGTTAAATATCTTGACCAAGCCATACTGATTTAAGACAATACTAAACGAAATAGCGCCATCTAAATGACAATAATTAAATATAACTTCGTTCAAATAATCTTCACTTATTAAAATATAGAAATAACCCTAAATTAAATCACCGGAGAAAAGAAACGATTTATTTTTAATCAATGGAATTGGGCGATCGTTGTGATATTGAGAGTATACATTTTAATAAACAAGGAAAATAATTAAATACTATCTATAGCTGTAGTAAAGCAAAAAAAAAACATTAATTACAAAACAAAAAGCTCTTAAGAGCTTTCCTTTTCAATCGCAGTACAATTTGGGGTGGCTCCCTCCCTCTTTTTCATTAGGTATCTAAATTTAATAGTAGATGTATTTGGTTTTTCCTCATAAAATTATAATATAAATAAGAAATTAAGTGTTCAATTTTATTTAATGCATTTAAATTTTAATTAACTCGTAAACTTATAAGATTAAACCTAATTAATTTCATTTATTCGGTTTTTTATATGATTTACCGTTAATCCCACCTACCAATGTAATTAATTCTTGGATGTATAATATATTTCAACTAAACTTTATGAGTTTTAATTATTTTATTACTAAATTAATACATTCATTAATAACATTCATATATTCAATAGATTAATTTTCATGTGGATGCGCAAAGTTATTTTAAAGTTAAAACAATTCAAATTTAATTTCATTATTTAATGATAATACTACAGTTATAGTAAGACAAAAAGCTATTGTAATAAAACCAGAAAATGTATTCTTAAAAATATATAAAGGCCATGATTATTATATTCAACTCAAGAAGAAATAAACATAATACGTGATTTGAATAACAAATTACAGTAATAAAAGAAAATTAGATTCGACTTAATCGTTCAATGACTTTAAAGGCTCAGTTTTAAACTCTTTTTACCATACTTTGCAAAATTAATTATGATTTTGAATGAAAATTTAATTTAGGAAATATTTGTTTGAATTTTTTTCAGTTGTAAATTGGAGTAAAATGAAGGAGCGTCCCGGCGCGGGACGGAGCGGAGAATAACACATGGGGTGCACCGAAGGGTGCGGCGGGCGGCCCACTGAAAAGTGCGCGGGTGGGGCTGAACAAACTCGCGGGGACATACAACTGCGGACTAGCAGTTTTTAAATTATTTCAGGAAAATTATATAATTTGTTAATTAAAATTTGCTACTATATAGATAGATAGATCTCAATCTTTTGTCAGTGATATAATTATTTATTACATGCAACAAAGTACATCTTAACAAAACATCATAAAATATTCTATCAGAAAAACTAATACCTATGCTAATAACTGTACATAGTTAGTACTAAATAGTTAAAAACAAAACAATGCAGATGAGAAAAGAATACGATAGAAAGTGTGTCATATTCGCACTAGAATGTATCTGTATCCGGTCTTAAATCTTATATAAACAACGTCCGATAAGTCAATCATGAAATGAAATTGTTAAGACAAACAGTGTTTTCTGACGGATTTAGTTGAACGTCCCTCCAGTATGTACTCTCAAATAGGGGAACAAGCATTTTAGCATTACCCCCGTGCACAACTCTTCCCGCGGAGAGGGGGTGGCCCACGGCGACGTAAAAATCAATATGCTGGAGTTGTTAAATCACGCTTATAAACGAGCACTCGTCTTCGTTTCATTCTTAAAACATCGCATGTGTACAAAAATCTAGTACTCATAATAATGTCTGTTTTAACATACTACTTCAGACAATTGCCTATTGGAGCAAGATCAAATCGATTTCGTCTACGGAAATTTGGCCAAATCCGCGATGGTCTTTAATAGCATATTAATGTATAAAGATTTATAAATGCACTTTCTTCGGATACTAATGGAACCCTTGGATGCTTAGAAATATTAAGCCTCCGCTGTCACAAATGTCAAAAAATAATAAAAACAAAATTAAATTTAAGAATAATGGGTCTGTACATGAAACTTTATAAGTTATTTTCTGTATATTGTCAACTGTTAATTATGTTGACTACATAGATAAATCATTAAAATTTTAATATATTGTGTATTTTTATGGACGCTATTAATAATAAATAATAAAAACAGATTTCATTTAAAAATTGAAATGTCATCATACAAGATATTTTTATTCTACGGTGATACATTGGAATCCGGAACGCACTTGGCTGGTTTTTATATGTATACAAGAAACTTATAACATAATGTATTAATAACGTTTTAATATATTTCGTCTTCAATTAATCTTTATTGGAAAAATACTGTAATTACCGTTTTGCATTTAAATTAACATACACAAGTATATCAATGTCACATTCAATCAGTGACTTCATTAGTCATTAAAATGTTAATATAAAAATAAAGTTATATTTTGCTCTACGTCAAGTTCGTTTTAAATTATTCTTAGAGTGAAAGAGAGGAGAATACTTATTATACATTTAAATGAATACTCCTATTCCTCCTTCTATCTTCAAAGATAGATTTCCATTATTCATAATCAAAAGATTTATCTGAGAATGATAATTCTTTACTACTATTATATTAAATAATCCAACCTAAGCGGTAGTTTAATTTTATAAAGTAATTTGAATTAATATGACATGTAACAAAAATATGGAGGAAAACTTAATTAATTCCAACAAATAACACGCCCTCCTATACAAAATATGAGAATGGGGGCTGAATTCATATACATAAACATTCTACGCAAACCGGCTACGTCAATAACACTCGTTCGTTTAGATTAGACTTACCACTGCATTTAACTGACATAAATTCAATACATTTTAGCATAATATAGAAATGTAACGTACATTATTTTTAATTTGATTTGCACTACAGGAAATTATCTTAATAATTCTTTTACCAAATATTGAAATACTTTAGTAAAACGTACAGATAATATTGATGGATGACCGCAATTTATTGTACATTTTATGGGAACGAGCAAAATTTATTATTATACAATATATTATTAACGTGATATAAACGTGAAATAGTTACCTAAAAGTAAAAAGTAATATTACTTGTCCCGTTAAAGTGGGTCACCCCCCGACGCCCCGCGTCCCCGCAACCCCTCCTCGGCACCGTCTCTCGTCCGCCTCACGACTGTCCCCACTACCCACTTCTACCCCCCAACATTCATTGTGCCGCAATATATTTCTTTTTATGTGCAAACAGAAAAGTCATTTATTTAAATTTTCTCACGAATTCGCATAGCAATTTTATTTTATTATATTATCTATATCGCATTTAGGTTTTTTCAAATATCTTTATCGCGTACATGCAAAGAAAATTGTATTGGATTGAATACCTTTCAATATATTTTGTACATAAAGTTCTTTTTGTATAGAAGTAAACCTAAAAGTGTCTTTAGGAGGAAGTAATGTCCCTTTTAAGTTTTATTTATCAATTATACTTGCTTCGCGTCATCGCTATTATGCTCCCAAATAATTAAATTGAAAGCGCTCGACGTCGCCGAGAATAACATTTAACTCAATCGCATTGCAAAGATCACAATTTCCCACTGCCAACTTACTGAGAAAATATAAAAAACTTTTTATATATTCTGAATAGTAGTTTGAAACATTTTATACTTCTTATTCTATCTCTATAAAATTCTCTGAAATAATTCTTAGATACTATATTCTTAAATAATTCTTATATACACTTTTCATACTATTTTTTTAACTAATTAAATGACTTTATATACAACTTTCTCAGGTCATGTGATTTTTGTTGTACTATGCCGCTATATGTATGTTAAATGGCCATTTCGCTATTTATGAAACGATTCGACTCTTCTTTTTTTAATATTTGTCCAATTCAATTTTGTGGTTTTCCGAGCACGAATTTAGGAGATATAGAAGATAATTCTCCGGAAATAGTAAGAGAGAAGAGAGAAGCAATAAAAGTAAAAGCACAGACAGTACGGAGTTTGAGCCTCTGACGCTCAGAGTCATACTTTTACTTCGCGACATTGCCATAGGTCCTCGGTCAAAGCAGACCATTCATTCCGAAAACAACACACCACAGCTTACTGCAACAGTTGATTGCTCTGTTCTATTATATAGTAGTAGCAGGTAGGTTCTATGCTTTAGGAATGGAGTCGGTTTTTGACGGCCGTTACGTCGTGCTGGTAGCGAGCCTGCTTTGAGCCTCGATGGTCGGAGTTCGAATAAAGCTCGGATAAATATCGGATTGTTATAAATATTTGTTGCGGACTGGACGCTTGTCCTTGCGGGACTCTCCACCTTGTCTCGGAGAGCATGTTAAGCTGTCGGTCCCGGTTGTTATCGTAGCATCTGATTATAATCATTAACTCTGTATAAGTAATTTGCTCTTATCCAATAACTGTTTCGCCCCTTGGGTTGGGGAAGTCAATCAATGGAACTCGTCATCAATATTATCAATCATATTATCCTTTTTTAGAGAATACATTAACTGACCAAAAGTTAGAATACATTAGATAGCATGGGTGACTTAGCCCCTAGAATACTATATAGTACTAAAAAATTGTGAAAAACAAAACTAGTACTTAGTTTTTAAATAAATTTGAACTTCGACACCAATTTTTCTTCTTAAGAAAGTTTCTAATCAGAAGGATAAATAAAAAGATTTTAGTATAAAATTAAATCTAACGTTTCTAGTCTGACTCAAACCTCCTCGAAAAAATCGGATTTTCATAGCTTTTAACTTGAACTATTTCTTAAAACCATTGATAGGACCACGATTATTAGTAATGACGAATACGACGAAATCATGGAAGAGGCGAAGTTAACAGAATTTCATACAGCAAAATCCCCTGTCTGTTTTTAAAGAATATTAGCAATGCTTTTTCAAGGCATTACTAATATTCCTATTGCCCTCCAAATAAGCTCGAAGCTTGCGCTAGGAGTGGGTACGACAATAGCCCAAGGGGTCAGGATCGAACCAGCGACTCTCGCATTAATGAGGTGCAGTCGGCCCTTCTACCGTTGAGCTATCGAGGCTTCAAAATTAGTTGTAAATGCTTTTCAAATTTAGCTTAGCTAAGTTCGTAAAATTCTTTCTTTCTTATTTGACTTTATTGTGACTTACACCAGAAACGAGTCGCATGCTTGTATTCTACTATTGTAAAACTTGTAAAATTGTAAAACTTGTATTCTACAGTGTACTGTCACGGTTCACGAAGCCCTAGGACTACCAGTAATGCGAATTCGTATCTTAATCAAGCAAGCAAATATATACAATAAGCAAAAAACAAGGTAATCAAGTTAGCTCTTACACCTGATTACTTTGTAATTTTTTAATCTTTTTTAAAAAATTGCTTTACTTATATTTTAAAATATACGAGCACTAAGAAAGGTTTCTAGCCCTTCATCCCCTGTAAAATTGTGTTGAAAGTTTGTATGTGTCCGTCGTTTTTGAAACTAGAAGCATGAAACTGATTATTTTAGGTTAAAATTTGTAAATGAATAAAAACATGTATTTAAACTTTTTTAAATTCAATCAAATTTAATAAAATAAGGGATTGAAAATTTCTACGGGAGGTTTCTCAGTTTTGAAACTCAAAGCATAAAACTTTGCTTTGCTAAAATGGGGTTTCAAAGTTTGTATGGAAATCTGTTATTTTTGAAACAAGAAACGATTAAAGATAAAGAAACACAATAACTACAACTGAACCGCTGAAGGTGTAAAAGGTTTCAAATTGTTAAATTTTGAAAAAGAAGGTCTAAGCCGTGGGTAGAAGCTAGTATAAACAACGCCGCTGGTTGAAATAAAAATGGATTCCCTGAGTTTGTTACGCCGGTCCTTCTCACTCAGAGAATTTTGCAACCTGTGATAGAGCTTAACTTTGGAAATTGGATAAATATAAATTGATTAAAAATTTAAAGTAGGACATGAAAGTTTCTATGGTATTTCCGTCACACTATATTAAAACACAAACTCAAAATCATACAACTGTGTACGGTGATGCAACATGCATAAATTCAATTTTAAAAATAAATTTATACGTACAGAAACAGCCCTAGAGTTCAATTTGGAGTTCACGTACAAATGGATAATAAATATTATTTTTATACTGGTTGAAAACGCACAGTCCGCATCAGGGAAGCACAGACTAGGAGCACTTGTAACACCAGTGATGACTACATTGATGTAACCAGGAGCCCGAAAGATTGCGATTATAGAGGCGAGTAAACGTGGTAATTGATGTATTCGGTATGAGTAGATGGCTGTAATATTGACGAAAAGTAAGTGTCCGTATTACTGCTTGTCTTTCGATGAGTGGGAGTGCTGGATACCCAAGGCCCGACACACTCTTTTACCTTTATTTTACCTCCCTTACTTTATTTGGTTCGACAACAATCTTGCAATGCCAGTATCTTGTTTTGACAAGATACTGGCATTGACAAACGTGACGGTATGAAAACAAATGCTATCAACTGCTTACCCTCAGATTGATCATTTCTTGTTTACTTTACTGGGTGATGAAAAAAAGAGAAGAAAGGGTTTTGTGCTTTCTTTTCTGCGGAGATTCTGCTGTGTTTTCTCCAGGCTCATACCCACTTTATCTCCATTTGTCTTCTCCCTAACCTCCTTCCCTCCCCGTGGAGCCCGCAACGGTGTGCAACATTATTATTGCAAGTACCTATCGATAAGCTACGACAATCAGTTAACATCAAAATTTTATACACTCGTTTACCACCTCTTCTTCTTAGCATTATTCACGGTTTTACTGAGGGTCAGCTATCTCTATACTCTTATCCTGTTTTGATGGGTTACTACTTTTTACATAGAGCAATTGCCATCTGACCTCTGCAACTTAAAGGGCGAACCAGTAACTCATTGAATAAGAGAAAATTACCTATCAAGGGTTAACGATTATTATCTGGTGTCATTATAACAACCGGGACCGACAGCTTAACGTGCTCTCGGAGGCACGGTGGGGAGACCCACAAGGACGCCCAGACCGAAACAGATAGATCTGCTCTGTGCGGGAAGTGAACCCGCGACCATCGAGGCTCAAAGCAGGCTCACTACCAGCACGCCACAACGGTCGTTTTTCGTTTACCACCATAGTAGTATTAAAAAAATATCCAAGGTAATCATTGAATTTGGTAATGCTCATGTACATTAAGTAATATTCAGGAGAGCCCCAAACCCTACTCGTAATAAAGTTAAATGCCATCGTTTCCTATTCCCTTTAAAATTACATTGATCATGTTATATTATTCAACTATACTCATCCATACATTCTTATAATCAATAAATCTTAATTTATTTAAACACCATGGAATTGAAAGAAGACCATCTATATAATCTAATATATAAAATTCTCGTGTCACAATGTTCGTTCCCATACTCCTCCGAAACGGTTTGACCAATTTTGATGAAATTTTGTGTGCATACCGGGTAGGTGTGAGAATCGGTCAACATCTATTTTTTTATACCCCTAAGTGATAAGGGTGGTCAACCCCACATTTTTATTTTTCATTTTTTTGACAAAATTTTTTATTTTTATTTTTTTATAATGGGGTATTAAAAAATACATATAACCCTAAATTTTCACTTTTCTACCATCAACCCCGATTTTTTAATAGCGATATTAGTAATTCAATAATTTTCACCAGTGTCACTTCTTTTCACAATTATACTCAGCTGGGGCACTGCTATCTGGTCCCAGATTTTTTTCGGGGCAGGACAACGTCTGCCGGGCCCGCTAGTATGTACTATATATTTAATGGAAATGCTTCTTGACTCTACGTAAAAGGTTTTATAAGGTTCTCATAAGTAAGGAAATCGCGATAAAAAGTATATATTGCTGCTTATATAAAAAGTTTTTTTTTTTATTATTTATAATTACAATCAATATTACAAGTACAGCATATTTACAATTCATTATTAACTATATTTACAAATAATTACAACTGTACAAATCATATCTACTGTATAATCATAGGGAATGGTGGCAAGAATGCTAGCTGCATTTCCCCACTGAATCGCAATCGTGATTCTTTGAGCGAAAAATGAACTAACATAGTAACATCTTTTAGAAACTACTTAGCACTAATATTCCATAGTCCAATAAATAATGTATAGTATATGCAGTTGTTTAATAAACAAGTCTATTATGCCTTGTCACAAAAACCCTCTTGTGATAGGTACTATGTTATTATACAACGAAAACACAATTTGTACAGATGTATCAGATTGTTTTGTATATTTATTATATTCTTATTCTTAATTAATTTTATTTTGTTATCTAAATGTTTTGTTACCAAACAAAGAAGTCGCACAACACCAACATTAAGATTTATATAAGCCTTGAACCCACCGGAGAATTGAAAGTGTAGCTAAAAGTATTTATTTAAGTGATTGACAAGTATAAAGGCAAATTACAGGTGTTTGAGAGCAAATCCCCGCATTCATCGGAGTGGCGATAAAAAGCGAGTTGGCGCGTTCATTCATTGCGAGTCCACGCGTGTCTACGGCGCGCCACGCTCTCAGCATGTTGCTGCCTGCCTACCGCCACACGCATTCTTTGACAGCTGATAAGCTTGTTTGCCTTTATATTGCTGAATGAACTCGCCAATTGAGTTCCAATAAGGAAACCCCATTATCGCATTTATTGTAACAAGAATTTTGTGGTTTTTAGTACAGTAACAAAATAATATTGTAGCATTAGTAATGTTGGCCGATAAATGTTTAATTTGAACATTTTGATTCTCTACGTCATAGACACAGACACAAATTGCGATTGACAAAGTACAATGATGCTACTGTATTAGAAAGAGGCTTGTGTGTGTGTGTGAGAAGTACGCAAAAGACGTGGGATTTGTTTTCATTGAGATGGAGTATAAACATGGTAGTGGCGCACGAGTGCAGGCGGGGTCACTTAAAGTTAGTGTCGGCTCGTAAACGTATCGGGCGGGGGCTACTGCCGCCCCGCGGCGACCGCACTCGACACGCTGCCGCACGTCGCCGACGCTCTGAATCGCACCCATTCACACACTATCATGCCGTGGATATACCTTGCGAATATTTTACTTTACTTTATCACTATTAATGTCTAAAGCTTTTCTTTTAACGATTGTTTTTTTAATTTACAGCTTTAAAAAATTGGGTTTAAGCTATCCCTGATAATATTTCTATACGATTTTATGCATTATTTCTATTACATATACATATACATTACATAAACTTCATAAATACATAGTTTAGGTTGATAAAAGAAATACTTTTTGTACACTAATATGAAAATAAATCATCACGAAAAAATCAGTAGTTCTTTTTTTACAAAGCTTTTATCACGCAGGCCTAGATTTCTTTTGTAAAAAAAATCAAAATTACACAATTTCATACAAACTGCTAAAATTTATTTAAAACAAGCAATTTTACTTTTACTTGCTTGTAAATAAAAACAACGACTGATTTTACCAAAAAGTAAGACAAGTGCAATTTTCGGAGCGTGTCCACAATAGCCTCCCCTGGGAAAGGCGGCGGCGGCGTTCCGACAACAGACAGCGGGTGTCAGCCGCCACGTGCTACCCAAGGCCACTCGCTTAGTGTCAAGGTCATTGCCACTCCAGCTCGGTACACGCGGCACCCACGCTTCTCCTGTCACCACAAATAGACCGACCCACTCAAAACAACCTGCACCGCAAGAATTCTACACCACGCTCTAACGACTCTCGAACGGCGACGGCGATCGGTTCACTTTGCAATGGGATCGAAATTCGATTTCTTTCATCGTGAATTTTCAGTTCCGACATTGATTAAGATGCCGGTTCTTACTTCAATTCAATATATATAATAAAAAACTGTTCCATAGCATTCACATACATACGTGTTATGCTATGCTTGCACTACTGAACACAATACACGCTAATTTTTTTTTCAGGATACATATCTTGGAATAGTTTTTTTACCTCATCATTCCGACTTGAGTTGATCATGACGTAGCTGACTGAATCCCATATTTTCATATATCTTTTTTGATTTTTCTTACACAAGTATGTGATAAAAATCATGTACATGAATGTATATAATACCAAAATAGGATCATTAAACATCAAAAAGCTGTTAAATAATAGAGTACAAAACATTATTTCACCATTAAATAACACTACCCAATTTTCCAACCTAAAATAGGTAAAATAAGGAAGATAAGGTAAAACTTATAAATAATAATTTCATTTATACTGAATTATAATATAATCAGCTTAATTATATCAGTTTTTCTTTTTGTATTTCAGTACAGTTAGGTCACACTTAATATAGTATGGATAATAATAACGAACAGGACAAGATGTCTGCAACACTAATAAAATTTCAAAGAATATTATGTCATCGCTATAACGAGTTCCCTTACAATTCTATTCGCTCTTGACCAATAATTGAACAAAGTTTCGCATATTCTACCTATGCAGTTTTTGGCATATACCCAATGTATAATTATGTAACTCTTTGTCTAAACTTAAGCACTAATTGCGCGCAGTATATTTCAAACAGTCTATTTTCCATAATTTATCAATAAAATTTTTCATAGCTAAAGAAACATTGCTATAGCATTCAGATTAATCAATGGACACTAAAATAATTGCTAAGGCGATGTGACTGGATAGGTCAATTGATGAAAGACGATGTATATAATCTAGTCAAACCTTCCTTGTTGTCTGGGAATTTCCCAAACAGGATATTGCTGAATATAGCAAGAGACATTTTGCTCAATGTTCTTGGTACAATATTATTCATATTTTATTGGTTTACAAAAATATTCTCAAAACGGTAAAGCTGGCTAGATCAAATCCTATTAGAAAATAGGTTCATAACGATTACCAAATTAGGAGAGGAAAAATGACCAAAAGCTTTAAAAGTTTTACCGGTGAATGCTAAGAGTGTTCTTTGAAATTGTAACGTATTCCGTTATTTTAGTGTTGGCAATTTTGATCTGATTACAGACACAAGAATAATGAATAGCATCAAATTAAGCTCTAAGCACGACAGAAAACATTACGGGAACCTTAATTTGCGATTAAGGCGAGCATAGAATGCGGGGTGAGCGGTGGTGTGGAGGCTTCAGAGTGCATGTGCGGGTATTGGGGGGTGCAGGGTGCGGAGTGCGCGGGGCAGGCGCGCCGCGGGCCGCCACTTCTCTGTACTCGAGGAGCCCCGGTACACCTCGGTTTCCGGCGGGTGCTCCCTCGCGGATTCGCAAGTGTGTCCCGTCGCGCCAGGCCCGCGAGCCCCGTGCCGGCCACGTGCTCGCTTACCGCTCACCGCTCGTCGCTCGCTGCTCGCCTACTGACAGTGACGACACTTCAATATACGCGTACTAACTTCATTGATAAATACTGTAATTACTATACGATTGATGACGCCTTCCCGCCTTGTAATTATTTTTAACAAGGCAAATAATATATTTTTTCATAATGTAAAGGAATGGAATTTTATTTTCAATAAATAGCCTTTTTTATTAATAAACAAAACCAAAAAGTTTGTTTAAAAAAATTGGTAAATGGACAAATACAGTCTGATACTAGTGTTACATTTATTTGATAAATCACCATGGAACCTACTCAGGTCACCACGGAAGATCATGATAGATCATACAAAATCTACACTATGTACAAGGTAAGTATCAATAACAAATATGTTATTAAATATCTCTTACAGAACTATAAAACAAACATTTGAATAAGTCCCAAATGTCGAAATATTTTGTAGCGACTTAAACTTTCAATTCAAATTAATGTTAATATTTTAATATTGAAAATTGTACTAACATTCAATACAGTACCTAAGTTAAATTGAATTTGAAATTATTCGTTACCTAACATTCCTCCTGCGTAATTTTACTTACGAGACATAAAATTACGTAAACGTAGTTATGATGCTATGAAACTCCATTTAATAACCTAGAATTAGATTGACGTTCGTCCATAACTAAAAATCTCCTTTCATACTAGCTACCACTTCAATTCTTAATAAACATAAACCACAATATTTCGGAATACAAATAATAAATCATGTATGAAATAACATATTTTTCATTGCACCCTGCATTATATTTTCAAAAACAAGAAAATTAAATGTAATTTTATTGTGGTCGTATATTTTTTTAAACATTTTTTTAGATACTGTAAACATTAAAGTAAATCGAAATTTTTCAATTTTCAAAATAAATAACCATAATTTAAACACTACATTTTGTATTTGAATTAATAAATTCCTATTTGAAAAAACAAAATGTTTAAAAATATTTTTAAATGTGAATATTTTTTAGAAAAACCAACACAAAACCAATACCCCAATAAAACGTTTTAAATTAGACGGGTCCTCACACCTACGACATATAACCTCTGTCTTCCTGATCCGTAAAAAATATAATATGTCCACAATGATTACTTTTAAATGGAGTGCTTACCCGACAACCTCAGAAAGAGGGAAAGTTATACCGAGAACAATAAATAAATTAAGTATATATTGTTAAGTTTGGCAAGCTCATAAACATCTTGGTCGAATTTAATAAAAAGTTTCAGTTTAATTGATTTTCATCGTACTAGTAACAGGCCGCCAAAAGGTTAGAAAGTAAAAGCTTCGTGAAGTATCGGAGAAGGTAAAAGAAGCAAAGCCCCATCTGCAATTTAACCACCCACAAAAGAGTCATTCATGAGCACATTAAGGAAACTGGAGGAACGTTTGGATAAACTGATGAAGAGGAGCGAGGCTTCGATATCTCCTCGAGGCAGCCCCCACAACAGTTATCTCACAGGCATGTAACAAAAACTGTTTTATAATACTTGACACTATAAACGGAACAGACTGCAGGATAACGATAGATGCGGGAGCCTAGAGCCTGGAGCCTGGAGCTTTAGGACAATAGTTCAGCCGGACATTTTAAAAGTTGCGATGAGACACATAATCAAATCACCTGTCGACTTCGACTCTTTCAGCATCTGGCCAGCTAATACCTGTCCTGGGGAAATGTCAGTTACGATACACGTAGGGCAATTATCATATTCACACAACGTCATCATAACTGAGATTATGGTCGACTGCATCTTGGGTTTCGACTTCATGAAGAAACACAACTGCAGAATCGACGTTGCCGACGGAATTCTTAAATGTAGTGAAGAAATCTTCACACTCAGTGGCACAAACGGAAAAGTAACATGCCTAAAGAAAATCGTAATTCCTGGACGAGCAGAGGTTTAACTGTTTGTGAAGCTCCCAAGTTCTAGTAAAACAATATAGGGCAGATGCGTGTTGATTGAGGATCCGTTTTACAGGTCCTTAGAAAAAAAAGATTTATTTATTCAATTATAGAGGATAAGAAGAGACATACGGATAATAGAATAAGATAAAAAATATTATAAACCTAACAGTTTCTGAGATATGAGTAAATATAATTTTATAAAAAAAAATAACATTTATCTATTTTAGTGCGAAATGTACCTATGTTTTAAAAGAAAAATAATAATTTCATATCATACATATTATATATTGCTAATTTAAAATTCAAAGTCTAATGCTTTGAGCTTTCTTTGAAAAAGACATTTTAAATGTCAATAATGTTACATAATATACAACGACGCCCGCAACAAATATTAAACGTTATGAATTATTACGATTCTCCTCGGCTCTATTGATGTATCGATGTAAATCGAAAGAAAGTGTGATCGAAAGAAATGACTTGTACTGTTGTGCTATGACCTATAATTGAAAGCGCTGCAGGATCAGTTTGTGGCACCATTTTTCCAAGTATCTATAAGCTACGTTGATAGTTCATCTGTGGTCGCTACCAGCACATGGCGTGGGACGGTCGTAATTAATTGGGAAATAAATAAATATTGTTGCTATTGCAGACATAGTAACATCAAATCATCGAAATCACATTACGCTGCGAAGGCTATGCAAAGGTTTCCTTACTAAGCTATTAATATATACTTCGAGAAAATAATAAATTATTTATATTCTACGTTAAATAAATAAATAAAAAAATAACATTCATAACTGATTTATTTTATAATTGTATATAAATAATCTACCCGGATTCGTATGCATAGACAAAACCTGAAATGTCTCTTTAATTAATTAAATAAATATTATAACGATTGTCAACATATTTTGCACTGATTAAAATTTAAAAGAGTATGTCCTGCTGCGTATCTCTCCGGGCCGCGTTAGTAAAATCCATACTCCGAGCCGGTGGCGGCGTCTCGTCGAATTGACATGACAGACTCTACTAGATATTATAAAAATACAATGTCTAGATCTATCTCTCTATCTATTTATCTTAACTTAACCTATGTAATTAAAGGGTTACTTTGTAATCTTTAGAATATAAAATAAAACATATAACTAAAAACATTAATAAGTACATATATTACAAATAATAAAATCAAAATAACTACTACAAAAAAATAACTACCGACTTCAACCGCCATAGGCATTAGAAAAGAAAGCAAGCTTTATGCAAGAATTGGGATTATTTAGCTATAATACTTTGCGAGATCCCCATTACGGAGTCTCTGATTAAACCTCAACATATCTTATATTTATGGCAATAATTATAACATATGTTAAAATATGGTAAGTAAACCATACCCTAACTAACAAAATAGGAATCATCAAAATCAGTTCTGAAGAAGAAAAAATATTTTCGTATATTGTAAATGTACTCTTACAAATCTGCTCAAGATATAGCCTTTATTAAAAAATTTTATTGCCTAGACCTGACCGGGCTTAAACAGGAAGCAGGTTTTAGAAATAAAGGGTATTTTTAATACAAGTACATATTTAATATATCAGTTAATAATGTATTAATGGCATCTAGATCCCATAGATGTATGATGTATCGCACATTCGAATTGAAAATGTCGTTTATAAAAGCTTCATATACTGTTGGATATGAAGATATTATCTTCACAGCTTCAGCACTTAGGTTATCGAAAAAAAGCTCACAACACAGATAGATATATACATACGTATAAATATAAAAACTCTCTAAATAAATTTGAAGGCCTTGCTTTACTCGGTCAAATAAAATGAAATGTTCGGAAATTAATTTCCTCCGTAATAATAAATAAGTACATTACAGAAAATAAGAGAGTAAAATTCACATTTATTTATATATTATATATAATTTTTCATTTTTCACTTTTATATAGAAAAAAAATTAATTCCAATATATCAAAGAAGATGTACTACATAAAAAGCTCAAATCTCACGATTCAAACTGAATTATAAATAATAAAATTCTGATCTCATCTTACTTGCGGATATTTGTTACGCAAAACTGTTGAATACACCCCTGCGGGGCTCCTACGTTTGTGTCTTATTACCTGTGTTTTGCCTACTCGACCTTTGCACTGGGCCGTTAACTTTGACTTTAAGCTTTGTATTTGCGGTATTCACACTTAACATAACATTATGCCAATAAAAGATACATAATATGTAAATTTTATATCTTTTATGCTTTAGCAGTACTATAATATTTTATACTTTAGACCTTCTAAAAGCTTATTTAATTTGTAGAATTCAAAAGGTATCATAGAACGGAATAAGGGTTTCCAGCACTATCGTGCAAATGGGCACTCTACAGGTCTCCATTTTAGGCCCTTTTATGGTTCCGTAGCCAAATGGCAAAACCGGAACCCTTATAGTTTCGTCATGTCCGTCCGTCCGTCTGTCCGTCTGTCCGTCTGTCCGCCTGTCCGTCTGTCCGTCTGTCCGTCCGTTCGTATGTCACAGTCATTTTATTCGAAGACCATTGGCTCTATCTATATGAAATTTACTAAATAGGTGTATTATATGAACCGCATAACGATTCTGTAATGAAATCTGAAAATATATAAGAATTAAGGGTAGCAGTCCATACATGTAACTGAGTGTTAAAAAAAACTTTCAACCTGTGAGATATCTTTGGATAGGTCTTTCGAAATGATAAGGAGGTTTGATTTTGACTTTTTTCATTAACTCAGTAGTTGTTGAGATATTAGGTCCTAAAGTCATAAAAATTGTGTGACCCCCCTCTAACTTTTGAACTCTGGGATTTAAAATTCTGGAAAAATTTGAGCTTGTAGGACATCAAATAAAATTTCAACCACATTTAGTTTGAAGAAGATAGATCCACAAATTTAAGAGACATATAAGTTTTTCCCATAACTTTGTTTTTCATATAAATTTTAATAATTACTATGATGCACCAACTTATTTTTGCGGTCGATTTTAATTCTTTATTATTTTTAAAGGTCTTAAGATTCTTCATAACCAAGCTGCGGAACCCTTTAGTTTCAACTGTGCGTGGTCCACAACGCACTTGACTGGTAATTATTTAAATTATATATTAACGATCTACATAATTATATAAAACGAGAAGACCTGACTCATTGGCTCAGCCCAGCCTAAGCCCTTGGACATAGAGAGCTGACTTTTTACACAAGTATTGTTTTTTAAATATAGGCAAGCAAAAATAAAGCATTTTTAGAAATTCCACCCTTAAGGGGGTGAAACGGGGTTTGAAATTTTGTATGGAAGGCAAACATTTTCAAAACGAGATCAATAAAACTTTTTTTGTAGGCGAACAATTACTGATCAAAAACCATGTGCTTTATAAAACTGAAACTATAACTATGATCACTATAAACATATATCACTACTGAAATCTAATGATAGAAAATAGCTTTAAGCTCTTCATATAATATTATAATAACGTTAATAAATCATTGCTATCAACAAAATTTTAATATGCTGCAACATAACATATTTTTAAAAAAGTTTATTATTTAAGGGATAGAGAAATAGAGATAGAAAATATAATTATTATACTTCTACAATATAGAGCGACATAGACATTATTTACTAATAATTGTATGCACACAAAACAAAATTATTGAAAATAGCCCAGAAGAAAACATTTCAGCCGTCTTTTTTAATTATTTCATGACAGTTGGGAAACAAGCATACGATCCACTTGATGGTGAGCAGTCACTGCACTATGAACGCTTGCGATACTTGAAGTTTATACATATATGCTCATTGCCAACCCAAAGGAGAAGAGGGAAGCGATAATATGAGAAGAGAAGGGATGGGAGATTGGGCCTCCGGCGCTCTCACTCATCGAACGAAACGTAACAGTACCGTACTGTTACTTCATGCCTATTTTATGTGAGGGAAGTACTTCCCGGTCGACCCATCCCATTTGTGCTGGGAGGAGCATGGCTCTTCTACCGTACAAATCCGACTCCGTAACGCAAAGAAGGGTACTGTGTTTTCAAAATGTAATATTATATTTTTCGTGGTTATAATATTATAATTTATATTAAAGTTAAAATTTTATATATAAAGTGGCTTTCATACATAGACAATCGAACAAACAAACTATTCATTAATAAAACTTTAAAATAATTAAACTTTGGAACTTAAGAATTGTTGGTCCGTCGTTAGTAAACGATCACATAAAAGTAGAGCTCTAACTTAAATGCTGTTCTTTGTAGAGCTGTTATTATAAAGATTTATTGCATACATTTATATCGATATACATATATTTCTAAATTCTTTTGTCTACTATAACTAAACATGTCGTTAATAAAATAATATTATTTTGATATCAAAGCCATGGTCTAAGACATCATATGAAATTTTTAACTTAATTCCATACATACTTATTTAGCATAAATAATAGTTTAAGTAGAAAATGCAGTCATATCCAAACTTTTAAAACAGAATCAGTTTGTTTAGAAATCTTACCAGGCCTAGGGAATACCCTCTCGATAAGATTCAAGTAGAGGTTTTAAAGGCTTTTACGTTAGTTCAGTCTAAGGCCGAGACTACAATAGCGCCCTCGGCGTGGCTCGGCCACCGTGGGTACTACCGTCCGCGGCACCCCACCGCAGCGCGCGCCGCGACCGCCACGCAGTCTTCCCGCGCGGTCCGCACGTGTGTCTAGCGTGCCTTTAAATCGAGCTCAAAGTAATCGTTTCGATAAACTCGATATAAATCTTAAATGTATAGTGCTATTTTTTACAAATAATTGTTTGTGCGTACTGTGTCCCACGGACTTGGACATCGCCTGTCAAACTTTATGAACTTGCTTCAGTGCTCTTCCAATTAAAACTGTAATTGTTATAATTTTACTTCCTCAATAGATTAATTAGATATCACATGCAAACCGGAACGTATTTAATTAAACCCAGGAATTTATTAGATCCTCTGAAGATAGGATATGTAACAACTTTAATAAGCTGAATGGTGGGTATTTAACTTTCTAATAACTATTTGTTTTGTTTATTAGATATTTTCTTTGAAAGTTTAGATAAACATGTATTATATAAATAAAAATATATAGTATATACTTTATTATACACGTGGTTTAAATATAAGTTTATTGAAGTTTAATGATATCATGTTTATTAAATAAATATTTTATTTTCAAATTGAAATAATATCATCCATACGGCACGCCAATGTAACGAGTAATATGTAAAAATGTAGTATTTAGATATAATAAAAAGTAACGACTTTCACGGCTATTTATCTTAATAATCGTAAATGATAAGCTTCGGTGGTAATATTTCATCTGCATAAAATCTAATATATTGAACTAGATTTTAAATTAAAATAGTAAATTATAACATACGATACAAAACATTGAAAGGTACAAACAAACATTGATAAAATACTATCTTCTTACAAAGTGGGACGAATAGGAAAGATATCCATTGATATTGAGATAAGACATGTTTGATGGAAATAGATCAAAATTAAAAATTAATGTCACAATTATAAATTTATGTTATAAATAAATAAAAATTTATGTTAAATGATATTATTATAATTTAAATAAAAGCACCTCCACGTCTACAATACCACTTGCTGTTGTATTATCTATGTATGCCATAGGACGCAGGTTTAGGTAATTCCCATTCGTAGCATATGTGTTTCTAGGCTGCTTATGAAGATGTGGATTTTTTTATAATCTTACATACACACCTGTTAGCATATTCCGGTATCAAGTATGAATTACATTTGTGTAGACCCATTTTGACGTTTACAACCCTATGTAAAACGCAGAAATTGAATAAAGAACGTGTTATTCGCGTATTTTCAATAAACTCATTTACAACTATTAACAGGCAATAAAGATAATAATACCAAATTAATCAAAAACTAAGTCTTTTAGTATCTCCGTGATACGATAAGAGCACCAACAAGGACACAGTATATAATAGATATAAGTGTGATGAAATAATTTTTACGTAAATTATGTAAAATGACAGATGAAATCACAGATATTATTATTATTATAAATAAAATAATGAAATATAATAGTTTACAACTCGGCTGAAAATAATGAAATCCTTACATTTTCCTCTACACTAAACAAAATAATCTAGTAACAACTAAACACTGTTGTAAATGTAATTTAATTATATCGCTTCGATATCGTAAAGTCACTAATAACTGACTCTACATTTTTTTGTTGACTATAGATATCAAAACTTAATGCACCTGCTCTTTTTTAACTATTATCTGTAGAATGTGAGACTCCCCTACGAAATCTTGGCAGGTTACGATGAGAGATGCGTACCAATTGTAATAACATCAATTGATTTAACGCTATTTTAGTGGTAGGAACTAAACGGGGTCAGCGACCGGCAATTATGTCCTCCTAAAGAATTCACTACAACCCAACCGACATTAATAATGGATTCACGTTCTCTTACAATATTCAAATGCTGTGTGTATAATAGATTTTAATTATTTTTATGTATATCATATCATTTATATAACTTCTAAATAATGATATATATAATAAATAATAATATTATATATGTATAAACCTGTATTATTTAGGTAATCATAATATAAAATTTCACTCATTTCATTAAAAAGAAAATTATTAATTATTAAAAAAAGAGTTATGATTTATATTAATAGCTTATAATGTGAATCATAAAAATTTTAATATAAAATATGTTTCGAGGTATGTTTATTAAAGCTGCCTACTTTTTTAAACTTTCTACTTTCCACGCTCTAAAAACATATTAGAAACATACTATCATTATGGACGGAACATTATAATTGTCTATTAAAATTTATAGGAATTCCATTCTTCTATTACGGCCTTATTGAAAAATATCAGATAATATTTAAAGCTTTACGTTCAAGTTATTTACGACATAATTATGTCGTAATACTTACAAATATTTTCGTAATATTTTTTTTCAAACGATAAAGTCTCAAATGAATTATTCAATGTAAAATGATTTATACTAGTTCGACATATTACAAAATCGAATAACACAGAGAGCAATTATCGGCGTGTCCTTTCACTTACCGTTGATAGTGTGCAACGTATAAAAGCCTATTGGGACCGCAGCAGCCGGTGTGCTACAGAAACCGGTCGTGGAATGAGACCGACTTCAACTCAAGGCACTATTACAATATTGATCAATTTTTGGAACTTCGACGGTAATAATTGATTTCCATAAAATCTTTAATAATTTTAATTAATCTCCAATCTCAATGCAATAGCTATGATGCAATTTTATTAATGAAGAGACAGGGAAAAAAGGATGATTTATTAAACCCCGACTCAAAAAGAGGGGTGTTGTAAAATTGACTTCTCTGTGTGTCTGTCGGTGTCATAGTAGCTCCTAAACAAATAATAACACATGCATGCATGCCAACTAAATGTTTATTGTTAAGATATAACCTAACCCTAACACTGGAGATATAAAATAGCTTATTTACACTAGCTATTTTACCTGCGCCTTAGCCATTGAACCAATTATGGTAAATGTTGGTACAGATATTGATGAGACAATGGAGGCGGTTATAAGTTACTTTTTGTTGCAAAAACAATACATGAAAGGGATGACATAGGGGATGAATATTGATATGGGGAACCAATTATTTCTACATTACATTTAAGGTTAAATTTTTCATTAAAATCGTAATTCACGCGTGGAAAGCGGCGGGCAAAATCTAATATAATCATAAAGCTCTATAGCTGGGCCGTGTTTTCTCTTAAAAGAATGTCGAAAAAGTATTTTATTGAATAAATACGTATTTGAAAAAAATATTGTTTTTCAAACGCTATACACATATTAAATTTATTGGATTCTTTTCAATATGTTTCTCACATCACAGATTGTCTAATCTCGTGATAATTTCATAGCACTGTAACATCACAATTGTGATATCCAACCCAAAATACTATTTTATAGAATTCAATTGCATTTAAAAAAATAAAATACCTAAACGTTCTTGACTTGTGATATATCTAAAATAAAAAAGTTTTTTTTAGTTGTGCCGGTTTTCTACCCAAGTAGCGGTATATCGACAATGATGAACGCTAAATTATCTATATGAATGAAAATTTGTTTTACACACAGACAAAGTTGCGAAAAACCTACTAATTTTAGAAAATACTGGTTATAAAAATAAATTATGTATGTCAGTTGAAAAATAATCTTTATTTTAAATTATAAAGTTATTACAATATTTCAATGATTGCAGTATAATTCTCATTCAAGTTAGCACTTCTTAAGATCGCAATATCGAAGGGCCTGGTGTTGCACGCTCAAACGAATCTCCGTGGTAGTTTTGAAGGTATTTTCAAAAATAAAGAAATTTAGTTTTTATATATATGCAATGTCTTTACTAATTATCAACGGTTTTTAATTATCGATTCTTTTTTAATTGATAAGCTATACCTCAAGATGGATCAGAGATATAAGATAAGCTTTAGAAATAATAATCAGGGCATGTGTTGCATTACATTTTTTTTGTGTACTTTTTCCAATAGTACTGACGATTTAAGTCTGGTGTCATGTAAACTTGAATTGATATACTTTGGACATTAATGGACAGGCCCTTCCATACAAAAAAAAAAATCTGACTTACTGGTGCTTCTTCGTAAAAGCAACACCAAAGCACGAAACGAAGTTAATCAATAAAGTTAGTGCGAGTCTTTGGACATTTTTTTGGCATTTTGACTGTGACCGTTTAAATATTTACATATTATTTTACCTTTGTCTCACAATTGAGTTAAACTTAACAAAAGTACGTATAAATCAAATTATAAAATCTAAATTACATTTAAAATTATCCGTGTCATTATTCATAATTAAATATTTATTCAAATTATATTACCTTATTTACATACTTCCTATTTAGCATTTTTATAAACCGACAAAATATTGCTTAGTATTTCAATGTTAAATGCCTAAAATCAAGTAAAAATAACGTGTTTGTAATAACATTTTTTATTAGGCAAAGTAGATATACCATAAATACTTACTATGCCATTTAATATACATTTTTATTATTTGAAATACTTTATAATATGGACTGGCATTTTCATACAGGCAGAATGTAACAGACTCGTTGGTGCCCCTTTGCAAATTCAATACAATACGCAACAGAACGAAGTGGTTCCGTTGCATTGGGTGTTGAATTTACGAAGGGGCACCAACGACTGTGTCATTATTATCAATATCTATATGAAATAAAAAGTTTGGTCCGATATCCGGTAGTATTTAGTAAGTATATGGGCAAAATTTGTGCTTTTTTAAAGTATACCTACGGCACCGAATTATCAGATAAAAATACTTTTTTTTAATATATACGTAGAAAGGTGATAAAAAGTAATAAATAAAGATAAAATAATAAACAGATCGATATATATTTGTTGAAAAATTCCCTCAGAAATATCTTTAGACTTTAATTAAAGAAATTAGTCGACAGCTATTTGCATGCGTTCTCGAATCCAGTGCAAAAAAGCTTGTCCAGTTTATAGTTGTATACAACTGCAACATACAATCTATACGTAACGTATATAAACAATGTCAGATTTTGATGGGACTTTCATTATTAGGTAGAAGATTTTTGAGAGCAGTAGAAAGTAGAGCAGCAGAAAGTAGCTTAGTACTTTTCCTTCCGGAAATAATAATGATTTAAAAATTGATTAACTCTTATAATAACGGACAACATTTTACTTACAGTTTCATCTTTTATAAATACCTATTAACTCTATGTCGTATTGCTAGTATTTTTTTTTAAATAACGCCGGAGGACAAATGACTCTACTCCACCTGATGGTAAGTGGAAGTGGAATCCACACGCGAAGGCGGCTAATATGGTTGCAGAATCGTTATAAATGGAATAAATAAACGGAACTTATTATGTTTATTAATTTCACATAACATTTTATCCATTGTAAACATATTATGTATAAACGCTAATTAATATTAAAGACAGCAAAGCTCTTCTGCTATTGCAATTATTAAATTTAAATTCTTTTTCTTCTACCTATAAATGTTTTTTCTAATAAAATATATCATGGTAACTAATAATAAATAAACGCTTCACACTCAACGGCCCCATTAGGATAGTCATATCCCGTGTCGGTGATCCGGAAACATGTATAAGAACGAAGACAAACACACCCAGACCGGAACATATGCCCGTATGGCCAATACATCTGCTCCGAGCGGGAATCGAACCGGCGACCTGTCGCGCTTAAGGCAGGTTCGCTACTACTACCCCACAACGTCGTCAGTGAACAGTGACCCCTAATTTACTTATTTGATTCTTGGCAATCTCATTACATATCAACGATTACTATGAACTTTTAGATAGCAATCTAAAATGGAATCTCGAAGATAATTTAATATTGTATAAATTTAAAATATAATACAATAAAATTGGAACTTAACTATCATGTCGGAAAGTTAACGAGTTTGTTGTGTCGATCATGGTTAGGTATTTTGTACCCGTATCGATGCCAGGAAATAAGTATCCATCGCGGCACGCCGTAATAAATTCAACATCAAGATAAATTAAACGTTTACCAGACGTTCTTCCATCGCGATTATGTACAATTACAGGTGAACATCGTTAGCTATTATGTAGTATAGGTTTTTTTTCAAACTATAATTAACTTGTTGATGAGTAAATGAAATAGTTAATACGATACCTTTCTTATATCTTAATTGTAGCGTCTTAAAAAAACTGCTGTGATCTCGAGTAATGAATTGTAGTACTTCAAGGAGATCCGTTGTATATATATCTACATAATCCCTGATAAGATCCTTCACAATTAAATTTTTTTATGTGTTCTTTTACTAATTTAATTTCTATTTTTGATTCCATTTCTCGTTTTGGATATATATTGAAATAATATTGTCATGTTTCTGTTTGTAAATTGTGAATGAATAAACATCCTTCACATTCCATAGTCCAACTCAGTCATAAATATTATAAAAAGTTAAATTGCTTGTTTCTTTGTAGGGACTATTTTCCTGAGCTACGTTCCGATTATAAGTAGTTATAAGTACTCCGATTATAAGTACTATCGCTGAAAGAAAGACGATACTTTAAATTCGTTGTTTATAAATCGCCTCGACTCGGAAAACACACGAAGAAATGCGTGTGCAAACGCCAATATTTTTCTGTTTCTATCTTAATTTAATTAATTTTCTCTTTCAGAGACCAGAAAGCTTTGAGTCGTCACTGTCCATCTCTCGCGACACAAAGATAAGTGTGTACGCGATGAATGATCAGGTTAGTAATAGAAATTTGGATATCGTAAAACTTCATCTCCGATGACGTCCTTAGCCGTGGTTCGGCTTCGCAGGAGGCACCCAAAGGACGCAGTTAAATTTGAGCCCCTGTGAGGGCTGCCCATTTTTCACAGCTGAGTCTCTGTACTCGGCCCTCCTCCCCGCTCGGTGATGCTGTCAAGTAGGGCCAACAGCAATACCCATTCCGGAAAAAAAATCGTAAAAGTACTCGGACATATCGCTTGAAAACTTTTATTTCAACATCGTTTTTTTTGTTCATTCGTTGCCCAAATAATAGGAGCATTTTAAATGGACATGATGTGTAATAGTTATTATTTAAAAAAAAAAAGTAACAAGTTTTTAATTGAAAATATGTTTCAAATAAAAATGAATGCTTTTATAATATCGTTACGATGAAAGACAGCTAATTTTGCATATTGAACGGGTTTATCATCCTACTGATTATGCAAAACTAAATACGTAATAAAGTGCGTACAAAGTGTAATAGTTTACCATAGAATTTTCTTTAATGTAGGCAATTGTTTTGTAGGTCCAACTATTCAAAAATACATTTAATCTTTGATTTCCTCGTGTGAAAATTAAAGGCGTATTAGACGTTACATTGATATTATTATACGTGTTTACTACCTACCTTACTATAACTAAACGAAGTGTTAAATTAAAAACGAAGTGTATTTAATTTTGTAGTAAAACTGGAACTCTGTTAAAGATTTGGTAAGGGCCAGAAAAGGAAAGAAATACTCATCGAACGAAGTCTAATAGTACGGATACTGCTACATCACAACCATATTCTGTATGAGAGTAATACTTTTCCGATAGAGTCAACCCACTTATGCCGATACCAATTTAATTCTACTACAATGAAGCTGAATATATTATAATAACATGGACGGTTTTACTAAGTGTATTGAAAAGATTTTATTATTTTCAAAAAAAACATTTACAAATAAAATAAAAGCAAATGGTATTTTACATACTTTTATTTAAAATCTTTAAAATCTCGAAAACGGCTCCATAGATTTTCATGAAATTTTGTATGCAGCAGTTCAGGGGCGAAAAATCGATCGATCTAGATTCATTGAGAAAATTAAAAACAATTGAGAAAATGTCGTTTTATGTGTATTTCCCATTTCGAGTCCGATTATTTTTACTTTTTTGTCAATTTTTTTGTGAGAAAATCTTCTATTGGGAGCTCTTTATCAACCTCCTTCCTATCTAAATGTTCGATTTTCGATTTAAATAAAAAAATACCAACCATGTCCTTTTTTTGAATGTGTATTGCTATTGGCCCTACTGGCCTTGACAGCGTCACCGTGGGGAGCAAGGTACTTTTGTTTTTAATACATATAGGCAGAGATAAAGAAGTGTATACGTCGCTGGCAACGTTCCTGCGATGCCTCTGGTAGGCTAAGCTGCGTAAGCTGTGGTCTACGATTACCATCAGGAGAACCAGTACAGTTATTGGTCACCGTCGTGGCTTACAATTTAATTTTTACATTAAACGTTTTTTTTGTTTACACGTTTTTATCAGCAAACAGCTTCTGGCAGCAGCTTCGCACAGAATGAAATGATGAAATGGGGATTCCATTTCATCCCTTTACGGGTGGATTTTAGAAAATGTTAAAACACGTGTTTATTTATTTTTAATTGACCGCCAAAAAACAAAGTATTATGCTTCTAGTTAAAAAAATGACGGACATCACATACAAACTTTTAACCCCTTTTTCACCCTCTTAAGAGTTGAATTTCGAAAAATCCTTTCTTAGTGCTCGATTACATTTTAAAATAGCGCCTGTTAAAAATTCAGCTTTCTTGGTCGAAAAACTTAATGTTGATGTATCAGTTATATATCCTACCTATATGTGTATATATACAGGTAGGATGTATAAAGGATCCAAGGATATCTTTCAAAATATGTAAAGTTTTAAAGAAACAAACTAGATATTATATCATTACATCATTATATCATTTATAATATAATTATCTAAATATGTTTTTAAAATTATTATGATTATAGAGACCGTTTTTAGACAGTGATGCAAAATTTGTTTTGAAAAGCAATCGTATGTGAAGCTTTACTGATATCAGATATGTGTGCTTTTTAAACTACTAGAGACGATATTGAGGGCGCTGCCAAAAGTAAATTTTAAAGCTCATATTTTTTATGATAGTTGGTACGTATCAGATAAAATCGTTCAATTTGGGACGTGGTTTAATGGACGATCATATTTTAATGGAAACATTTAAATTTATCAAAGTGACATACGAATAAATGTTTTAAAAAATGTATGACGCAACTATTTCATGATGATTGAATTTTCAAGTAGATTTTTTAAAATTATATTATATTCTAACTATAACCTATCGTAGGGTATACTATATACCTGTAATTATATTATTATGGTTATTTTAAGTTTCCAACCGCAGTGGCTTGCTCTTAACTAGCTAGCCTATGAGCTTTTATTCAATAGTTTTCAGTCAACCATCATAGCCGAGGTTTCCTTCCCAAATATTAACTGTGAGTAGGTCCTTCTCGTAAATAAAATGAAATGCAGCTTGCATTTTTGCCACTACTCCACGTAGACAATATTATTTGTATAATTAAAATTATTTGTAACTAGCATCTACCCGCAACTTCGTCCGCGGTAACCTTAGAATTGGCTCCAGAGAGAAATTAATTATTTATAATTAAATGAGACACTTTTATGACGTATTTCAATTGACTAACTTCTGTAGCATGTATTTTTGACAATTCCACAGTAACGAAAGTTTTTTTCCGGAATAAAACTTTCAGCCGTTTTTGCTCGATTGAGTATCAAACATCCAAATATACAAACTTTCACATTTATTACATTAGTAAGATTATGTTTTTTTTATATGTTGTTTTTCATAATATTTCCATTGCCCGTCCTGCCATTTATGTATACATGAATTATGAGCCTTGAATGACTTAATAGTCTCTTTGTAATTTTAAAAGCACTCATGTCGGTCATTTATGCCATTTTAATGTTATTTACTTTTACATTATGTTGATGATTTAAACTTTGAATTTATAGAGAATTCATGGCATAAACACAACTACACCTAAACACACTTTTGGGATTATTTTGAAAGTAATACAATACATATACAACATAAGTAATGTTAATAACACTAAAATTATTACTCAAGTTAAGCATTTAACTTAGTTAAAAAATTATTTCAGACTTTTCATACACCTTCTTTCGGAGACGAAGAGTTTGATATTCCACTGATCCACGGGCAACATGCAAGTAGTGGAGGTCAAAATTCACATATACAGTACTCTCAACTACACCATTCAGCGCCACAGGTATGTTAAACCGAAAAGATAAAGAGCTTTATTAATATAAAGTAAAAATAACTATAAGATTTTATTTTATAAATCAGTAAATTCAAAATAAATATAGAAACCATTTAATTTTTTAACAAATTCTTTTAAACTATAATCGTAATACGTATTAATATACTCAAGTACTCAAACACCTTAATATCTATAATAATAATTTCAAAAACAAATCAATTTTTATTATAACATTTTGTAGTCAGTATTTTTACGAAATGCGTCCTCGATCATCTGCCCTACTTTTTAGATTGCTTTTATTGAAATGAAATTGCCTTTGAATAAATTCCGTTAAGTAGGCGGTGGTCTCGAAGTTATTTTAGACGATAGACCACTTAAAATAGTTCATTTTAAAATTAGATGCTATAAACTCATTACATTTATTATTTTACTATGCAATCCTATATTTCTGTAATATACATACTTAAAGTAATTACGTGAAATACAAAAGTGTTTATTTACATTATTTCGTTTAAATCAAGTTTAAAAATACTAGGACTTCTTAATCCTAAGGGATCTTTTTACACAGACAAAAAGTCATAGACTCTTTGGTGCCCCTTCGGTGAACGAAGTTTGTCGTTTTGTTGTACAAATCGTTAAATAAATAAATAAAAACCGCATATCGAATTTCCTTAGACCATTTCATTTGTTAAATGGTCTTAGCGAAATTTTTTGTTTCCTTCTATCCAATTTTCAGATCCGTATGACTTGTATACATAGAATTACTATAAGAACAAGAACAATCACTTGTAAATTAATGTTAAATAAACTCATACTCAACTCAAACTCAAACTCAAAATATTCTTTATTCAAATAGGCTTTTAAGCACTTTTGAATCGTCAAATATACAGTCTGTTATGTCCGCCCAAGTGAAGCTACCGCCGATTCGGAAGGTAGATTCTGCAGAGAAGAAACGGGAAGAAACTCTACAGTTACTCTTTTCAAAAATAATCACATTACATTTGTCAAATGTACAATTAAGATAAATATCCCGCACGAAACTCAACGTATATTAATTCCATGCCACATTATCTGCAATATGTTCATTAACGGAATAATAAGCTTTATTTAGTAAACACCGCTTAATATAAGATTTAAATTTCAAAAGTGGTAGATTCTAAATTGTCTGCGGAATTTTATTATAGAAGCGAATACCTTGCCCCAAAAAGGACATACTCACTTTGTGAAGCCGAAAAATACTTTATAGCTAAATATTTAAGTTCAATTTTCAATACTTCATACTAAAACGAAAATTAGTTCGAGAATGAGACACACAAAACGGTAGCCGTGTCCCTTTTCCACAGGTTGCCTTTACAAAAAAATAATTTTATAAGGTGGTAGTTACACAACTTCCGAATATTTTTATACATTTTGTGGCTTAGCTTTAGTCTTTTATAATTAATAACAATTTTTACTAAATTATTAGTTTTGATTGTAACATAATAAGCCTTTAAATACACCATTTTCGGTTAAATGACTTTAAATAAAGGAAATTATAATACTATTCTGACAACACAGTTCAAAATTTACCAACAAATTGGAGTTATTTTGGTTACTATAGTAACGTCAAATTTTCAAATCATAGATTGGGCTCTAAAAAGCCTTGTTAATTGATTTTTCTTAGAAAAATGATAAATATATACGTTCACCATTTAATCTTATCCAGGTTGTGGTAAATCTTTCCACCTGTAAGTAATTTTGTTTTATAAGAACTAGGGTGACTCTGCTATGTTAAGTTCAAAGACGATTCTTAATTTTTTTATCAATTGTAATTAATTTAAAATTTAATAAAATAAATATAGTAATAAAATGTTATTTTAAATTTTCCTTGTGACGAGGAAAGAAAAAAAGATAATTTTATTATATTTTCCGACATGCCAGTACTATAATACCACTGGCTAATTCTAATAAAAATAATAATTTTCCAATAAAATAATATATTGATTCTAATTTAAATATACTAATAGTATGCAGAAATCAAGATGATTCTAAGTTTACATTTTGTCCTCAATTATTAAAAATTATGGTATTTCGATTAGATAGGGACAAAGCTACCATTTGGAACCTCTCTTTTGGCAGAGAAATGTTGCTAGAGTGAGCTTTCTTGTTCTTATATTAATTCTATGATTGTATATTCTTTAAAACTCGTATAAATCTTCTGGTGAGACAGACTATACATTTTTATATTTTACACACTGACCTGTATGACACGAACCGAGGTCCCATGTATTGAAATTTGTGAAAATTGAAGGAGTAATTAGCAATACTTTGGTATTGCCACTTTTTTTGATAACTACCTAGCTAGAACTGAGAAAATTAAAACAGCGCATATATGAAGGTAAGTGTAAGAATGGGGATAATAAATTGACTAATTGAATTGAAGGTTTTTGTAGCGCATGCTTACGATGGTATTGTTTAGTACGTAGTATGCCATTTGGCGTCGTTTCAATATTATAGGTATAAAAGGGAATAATAGTCTATCATTTTACACCATATAGACCCGAAGTCTATAACGTACAGGTCAGTGCTTTCTGTTTTTAGCTGTATCATGTGTCAGATTGTCAATGTCAATGTCATTTATCAATTTTTTCCTTAGTGACATTGATGATAACAATGTAGTTTTTAGTGTTAATATTCTATTTTTCGTTTAATACTTTATTTTAACGTTCCGTTTTCATATCTAACGTAATTTAGTTTGGTATTTATGTAAAATGGTGAACTTTTTTATCAATCTTAGGTTGGTATGATGAACCCAGCTCAAGATGGCTTAGCTCCGCCGGGTGGTGCTCCTTCGTATCAACAACCTTTATATTTACAAGAACCACATACGCCTGTCACATCTCACAGGTACTTATTTGTTTTCTTTGCATGATATAAGACTCAATATTGTTACAAAAATATATGTAAAGGACCACGTCATATTCAATACTAATAAGCCCTAACTTCTATAAGCAATAATTGTTAAATAAATATATTTAACAGAAAAATTTTTTATTTCATTGAGATGCTCTACCTTCTACCTATCTAAAGGATGTATAATGTTAAAATTACTTGATTTTTTTAAAGGTTGTATGAAATCTAACCACAAAATAATTACTATTAACAAATAAGTATATGGTTGACGACTTCGTAGGTTTGTTTTTCACATGGGGTAGATATTTGTATTGAACTTACAAATATCTGTTTCAGGCTGGGCATTTCTACTTGTGAGCATGTTAAACTGTCAATCCCAGTTGTTATCACAAAACATATGATAATAGTTGTTAACTATAGGTACTTTGCTTACATTTTTCAATGTAATAATATAATAAAAACTTTTAATATAAAAATTTTGTTCCTTAAAATTTATTTCAATGTCTTTTTTATGCAAAACTGACATTTCTACATATATTTACACATTTTAAATATGTTTTAGTCTAGTTAGTTTTGGTTTAAGATTTCCCCATTGAAAGAGCATATAATATTATACAATTTATAACTGCAAAAAAATGTCAGTATTATGAGTGATTATCTATAATGGTTTTAAACTATTATTAATAGACATTATTTTTGCAGCAACGCAACAGCTCCGGCAGGTAATTATATGATTCAGCAACAGCCTGGTGGACAACAACAGTTGTTAATGTTACAACCGACACAAGTTATGAGCGGCCCACCAACACCTAGCACTCCAACCCAACCTGGACCTGTGTATGGATCTCCACAAAGAGCTTCACCACCAGGCACTACAAGTGACGACTCTGACGATAGTGTCCCTTCGCATCATTCCCAAGTAAATTATAGAAATTATTTTGTTTTCAATTAAAATCTTAGGTTAATGCCTTCCTGTTGTTGCATTAAATTCTATGTAATGTGATAAATCCATTGGGTGACATCCATTGGGTGGGGTTTTGTTATTGTACCTAATATTCTCAAATATCATGTTTTGTTTGCTATACCAACATGTCCATGACATACTACACAGACACAAAAATGTCTCCAAACTTATTTAACTAAAAAAGTAGTGAAGAGTCAGTAAAACAATTTTAATTTTAAATATAATTAACAATGTTATATATTAAAGTTTGTATCAAAGCCTATTTAGTAATATAAATACTATTTGTATATTTGTCATAAGTAGTTCATTGGCATATACAAGTTTATTATAAAAATTCTAATAAATTCGTTGTTTGTTGGTAGTTGCCTGGTGATGCGGAAAGCCTTCTGCCTATCCATTATTGCTCAGCGAGCCGGCAGCAACAAACTACGCTTCATCAGGTATAGGCAAATTTTATACTTATAACATTATAGATTTCTACATGTTAGTATTCTTAGTGGACATGTATTGCCAATGAATTATTTAAAAATAATGGCATTGTTTATTATTAACACATACACACTAATATTTCATTAATAACTATATTTTTTTTACAAATTGTGTTTGAAAACAAAACTAGAATAACCTACCATATTCTGACATAACTTCTTTTACATAGATGGGTGTTAGCAACATGGCCGTTAAAAGATCATCTCCAGAACCAATGGACAACGGAGTGACTCGGGGACAGATGCAGAAAAACCTAAAGTTCAAAAAAGAAAAAGAAACGAGACCCAAACGAACCACAAAAGTATGTTAAAAAAACTTAAATCTTTATACCCTAAGAGAATTTTTGAATAAAAATCTGTACTTTTTACAGGCCTGTATCAGCATATGCGTTATTTTTTCGTGATACGCAAGCAGCTATTAAAGGTCAAAATCCAAATGCAAGTTTTGGTGAAGTTTCTAAAATAGTTGCGTCCATGTGGGATGGCCTAGATTCAGAACACAAAAGTGTAAGTTCTTATAAAAATTTCGAATCAGCAATCATAAATGAAATAAATTAAATTAATAACTATAATTACTATTAGGTTTACAAACAAAAAACAGAAGTAGCCAAGAAAGAATACCTGAAAGCTCTTGCTGCCTATCGAGCAAGTTTAGTATCTAAGGTAAGCCATCATTCTATGTTTTTTTTTTTTCATATCAAGCTACCTAGAAAGACTATTTTTAATGAAAAGATTACTAATAATTCCTTTAATTTCATAATTATAATGATAATATAAAATAAATAGATAAGATATGTTTCATTAACTATAAAAAAAAACATTACTAATGTAAAAAAATTGAAACAATTTTTTTTTATTATAAGATATACATATAAAGGTCACGCTTTGAAGATTTACCTTCGGATTTTGTATGTATCAATGGAAAATCAGATAAATACTCATACCATAGTATTTGCTTTAATTCTATAGAAATACTATTATTAGAGAAGTCGAGGGAACGCCAACGTCATAATAAAAACTTAACACGAAGGTTTAAGGCTAGTGCGAGCGCAGCTAACCAAACCTAACCCATCCGTCTCGAAATGATCTAAATCGAGTTTTGAATAAAAATTTATATAGGTATGTACTAATTGAACGCTATTTTACTTATCTATGACATTCACTGTCAAATTGTTAATACGTAAATTGCCGGAAAGTGAGTGAGTGATATTTAATGTAATGGTATTGTAGTCTAAAATACCAATTACATAAAAAGTTTGTGAAAATGTGTGAGAACATTGTGTTGATATTAGTTATTTTCATTTACGCTTTTTATTACAAAATAATAGTATTTCTACAAAATAAAAGAGTATTTCTACAAAATAAAAGAGTGAATCAAAGTAGGATTATTTGCATGATTTGTTATTTACATACTAAAAATCCGAAGGTGAGGTTTAAATGGGTAGCCTATATAAATATCAGTCTTAAACCTCACGTCACTGTCATTCTTAATCCTATAAATATTTTTTTGAAGAAAAATATTAAGGATTATGATAAAGAAATAAATTATTTACTGTTATGTATGTATGTCATATAGTGTTGTACGGATTCCTAAGATAACAGAGAATAACTCTATGGAGTTGCGATTTTATACCACTGCTGCTCCAAACTTATTTTCTATATTTTTGAGGGTTCAATTAGTGTATAGATAAAGAGAAAGAGAAGCCGTCATGTTGGCGCTACGGTAAGGTAAATTTAAATGTCAGAACCAAAAACAATAAAATAGAGAAGCAAACAATACTATATTTTTTGGAAAACATAAATAGATGAGCTTTTTTTACTGGTATTTCATTAACTACACTTAGTCACCAAATCACCTCTTATATTTCTTTTTACTCTTCACACTTCACTCCGTCAACTTCTAACACATAATAAAACAACATTTAGTACGTCACTTCCCCTTACATGTATTCCGCGGCCCGACCTGTGCGCACGGTGTGCACAGCCACGCGACGCACGTTAGTGACGCTCAGAACTATTTTATTTCAACGCTTAGAGCCCGGAAATTTCCGATATCCGAACAGAATGAGGCAATGAGCCCTGGGACTCACCCAGAAACTAAGAAAACAACGAATTGTAGGTAATAGGGGTGTGCGAATATCGTTCGAATCGAACCAAATCGAATATCAATATGTGATTCGATTCGAATAATTCGAATTGTCGTTTTAATTATTCGAAAATTTTCGTATTCGTGACTTAATGAAATATATCTGAATTTTAAATTGTTTTACAGTATCGTATTTATTATTTTGAACAAAAATTTGTAGCAAATTTTCAAATGTTGCATTTTTCATAATTCTGTATTTGCAACGATGTAATTTCATTCTCATTAGAATAAATAATTATCAGTCAAGTGCGTTGTGGACCACGCACAGTCGAAACTAAAGGGTTCCACAGCTTGATGATGAGGAATATAATATAGGACTTAAAAATAATAACGAATTAAATCGACCGCAAAATTAAGTTAGTAAGTTCTTTTGATTTTCTACAACCTCAAATTTTTCTAGAATTTTAAATCCTATAGTTAAAAAGTTAGAGGGGACACAATTTTTATGACTGTAGGAGCTTATATCTCAACAAATACTGACTTAATGAAAAAATACAAAATCAAACCTCGTTATCATTTTGAAAGACTAAAGATATCTCACACGTTGCCATACGTTGAATTTTTTTTTTCAACTCTCTGTTACATGTATGGACTGCTACCCCTAATTTTTATAAATTTTAGGATTTCATTGCAAAATCGTGGTGCGGTTCGTAGAATACAACTATTTACCAAATTTCGTATAGATAGTATATAAGTTCGAGTAAAATGACTGTGACATACGGACGGACGAACAGACGGACATGACGAAACTATAAGGGTTCCGTTTTTCCCATTTGGTTACGTAACCCTAAAAATTATAATAATTGTTCTATTTGTTTAACTTTATTTCATGGTTTGAATAAATTCGAATTATTCGCACACCCCTAGTAGGTAATAATTGCTGAGTAGCAGCAGGTTTGGTCTTAGATATTAAAACCACATTGGGCAATTTGCACCTGACAAAATGATCGCCAGTGCGACCACTTGGCGTTTATATCACACATTGCTCAACCAGAAGGATTGACCCAGAAGAAGAAACAATATTCATCACGTTATTGCTTGTGGTGGTTTTGTGCTTTTTTTAAATGAAATGACGTTATGTCGAGCGATTTCCTGCTATATATGGAAGAAAACACAGGAGATGCGTAGAGGTCGCGGTGTACGATAGCGGTAGCTCAGTGTTCAAGCACCGATACAAAATGTATGTGCGTTACTCTGCGGCGATTAGTCTCCGAGACTCGCAAGATAATAGAGTCGCCTGGAGGTATCGTAATGGGAGAAGGGCATTAACAACCCGCGTTCGAGTAATTCTAATATGAATAAATAAATAATTTTGTAGAGAAACTTGACTACCCAAATAATTTTATTTGTAATTAAAATGAAATAAATTGGTACATTTAGCTGACAAACACTTTTTTTTTTGCTGGCTCTTCATCACGTATAACTTTTTTTAAGGCTGATCCAAGAAGCAGATCGCTGATATTGCTCCCGCTTAGGACGTTTTTAGAATGTAGTTAATAGATTTTACTGTTATGTGCCATTTATAATCACTACATAAATATTATAAAAAAAAGTCTGTGAACTGTCAATTACCACAAAAACGTGATTCATGGGGGAAATTTAAAATATAGTTTGTTAAGAATTTGTGTAAATTGGATAAACGTTGAAAATGCCGGAAAAATTTAAGCCAAATCCTTTTTTGTCACAGCAACGCGTGGCCAATGCTAGTAAATGTTGATAAAATACCGTAAAATATCATATTTTTTTTTAAAACATGGAAAATTAAAATCGGCAATCATCAATTTAATTTTGGCGAATGGCGCCACGATTCTGTGTAACCAACAGCATGCATTTGCAAGATACTTACACTGCACTTTTCAGGGTTTCGTAGCCAAATGGCGAAAACGGAACCCTTATTGACTCTTCCCTCCATATGTTACAGTTCTTTTACTCTGAAACTATTCGCTCTTTCTATACGAAATATAATAAATAGGTGTATTCTATGAACCGCTACACAATTTTGTAGTGAAATCAAATCTCTATATAAATTATATACAAATTAAGGGTAGCAATCAATACGTGTAACTGAGGGTTGAAAAAAGAATATTACAACGTATGGCAATGTGTGAGGTATCAAAGAATAAGCCTTTTAAAATAATAATGAGGTTTTTCTTATGAAGTCTGTCGATTTTCATTCGTTATTATCTTTTAAAATTCTTAAAATTCTTCCCTATTAAGCTGCGGAACCCTTTAGTTTCTATTGTGCGTGGTCCACAACGCACTTGACTGGTAATTTTTGACTTGGATTTTGCCTACACATTTCTGTTCATGGCTACCTGGCAAGCAGGTATGAACTGGTAAGTAAGTAAGTCTCTGGGCGGGAGCTTCCCAGGTCCAGCAAAATCCAATTGACCGCATCCAACGTAGAACGGCTCGAATTGTCCACGATCGAGTCCTTTCCGATCGCCTTGATCCTTTGACACTGCGTAGCGATGTTGGATCATTCTGCCACTTCTATCGCATCTATAACAGGGAATTTTCAGAGGAATTGTTTGGATTGATCCCGCCGGTAGAATTTCACATGGCGAAAAAACTCGAAATTCCTCCCTTACCACCTTGATGTCTGGAAATTCACAATAGAGCGATTTAAAAGACATTTTCTTCCTCGCACAACCACTTTGTGGAACCAATTTCCTCCGGCGGTATTTCCGAACCGGTACGACCTGGGAACCTTCAAGAGAAGAGCCTATTCTTTCTTTAAATGCAACACACTAGCAAGCTCTCTGGTGTTGCCGATGTTCATAGGCGGTGGTGATCGCTTAACGTAAGGTAAGCCTTCTGTCCGTTTGCCCCTCATTACATAAATAGAAAAAAAAGGTAACTACTAAGGCTGCCACCTTTTTTCCTTAAATTAAAGTAAATTAGTGATTCCCGTTTGAAAAAAAATTACAGTGTCAAAATGAAGTATCATTGAATAATCTTTATCATTATATTTAAAAAATATTGTATTGGTTTTCGTAAGGTTTATCACATTATTATCATCGCTAGACATCTTCAGAAGTAAATTTCAGTTCAGAGAAGATTTCTTTCTTTCGTCTCGTTATTTCATCACAGAAAAAGCTGTCTCCGTAGATGCTAATGTTGCCAGAATAGACTAAAATTGAAATTAAAAGAATGAAAAATTATCGTCAGTCTCCTTACTGTCATTTTTATGCAGTAAAAAAATCATAAAAATCGAGAAAAATACGATTCAGCAACACAAACTATTTTCGTACGTACGTACGTACCCGTACTTTATATGTATTATAAAGTACGGGTGATAACCCTAGTAACTACACCTATCTATATAACCAAACAAGATAACAAATAAAAATGTATATGAGAAGGATAATTCTATTACGAAAATAATCGTATAAGTTTGCTTGCAAAAAAACTGTTCATATATTACATATTCAATTATATATTATATATTCAATCAGTTTTAAAATCGGAGCAATTAAATATGTGTGAGAGATAGGGTAGAGCGCCCGAAGTTTGTGTGATAGAACAAGACAACATACGCGGCATGTTCACTGAATCTAAAAATAATTATTTAAAAAAAATCGGATTATTAACACAGCAAGATTACCACATTTTTTTTATAATAGTAATGTATATAATTCATCAACCAATTTATACATAGTATTAGAATTATCTAACAATATTTGTTATAGTTATCAGAGGGAGAGATTTATTTATTTATGCTCAGAACGAGCACTAACCTATCTAACAAAAATATTGAAAGATTATTACTAATTTAGTAGTTATAATATAACAATTCTATAAAACATTATTACTTTTTTGCTAAGTTTCTTGTTGATAATGTCTACCGTGCCTTATTTATCTTGAAGAAACGGAACGTAACAACAGATTTATTTTTTATACTGGTCACACTGAACAAGAACGCATTATTGACTTTTCTGATTTCTGTTCAGTCTTATTAATGACTGTAATGTGTTGCGGGCATATATTTCAAAATAAATACAATAATGTATGAAATATATTCAAACTTCTATTAATATATTTCAACGATATTTAAAGAACAAACATTTTAAAGTGGTGGGCGTAGCCTGTAAACGTTCTTCGAGTCTTTGTTTAACCGGTAAGCTTTCGGAAGCTTTTATCCGAGGAAGCTAATAATAAAACTGATTTTGTTAATTTATTTACAATTGTGTTAAGTAACGCTTTTAATTATTGATATTTCGATTAAAATCTAGATATCTCGTTTTTATCAATCGATTTTGAACGCTTAACTTAAAGTTAATGCAATATAATACGTCTAATATAATGTATAATTTCTACAACACATACTTAAGAAAATATTTTTGCTTCAGGGTGGTGAACAAGAAAACCAAATAATGTATAATCATAGCAATGCGAATACAAATTATGGGACTTACTATCAAGGTCAACAATATGGAAATGGACACTCTCCCCAAGGTTATGCACCGAATGCAACGCCACAAGGCTACACACCTCAAAATTTTCCAGGAGGTCAGCCTCCTACACCATATACTGGAGCACCTCCGCAGGGGTATCCCACTAACCCACAACCAACACCACAAGGCTACCAAGGAAATATGGGACTTAACCCTCAAACATATCAAGTAAGTATTAGAAAAATTCAAATTCCCAGTGTATATTTCTATTATCTGTAATAATGCATTTTGTAATTCCATGATATTAGCTTAAGTTTATATTATTACTCTAACATAAAGATATTTTTTTCAATTCAATTGTTTCCATTCATTAGAAGACAGTAGGCATGTTAATACTGAATTGAAAAAAAGAAACCAAATGCAACCTCAAATAATAGAAAATACTAAATTATACATAGTGTATTAAGATTATTTAAACATATAAATAGGTAGAAAAACCTATTATTATATACTATACTATATTATATTTGTTGTAATAGGGTGTCCCAGGACAATCACCGCAGGGCTATCAAGTAAATCAAACGAATCCTTCTCAATCATGCCAGCCCAACATTGCACCATCGCCAAGGAACTATCAGCCCACACAACCTAATAACTATGCTGGAAACTCAGGACCATCGCAACCAGGCTACAGACAAGTTCAGTCACAATCTCCGCCAGTGCAGTCTGTTCATGCTGCCATGCAATACCACCATTCCCAACAGGTGACATAAGTGATTGGAATAACAATACTAGTTATAAACTTAAAAACACTCTTAACTGATAGTATTTTTATAATATACAGTGTAAACTCTATATAACAACACCGAAGGGACAGTCCATTTTATGGTGTTATAGAGAGTTGTTGTTAAATGGAGAGAAGAAAAATCTGACTTTTTTTTTCCATATTGTCGACACGGTAGAGCAACTAAATCCAAAGTGTCTGCCAACATCACTTATCTTCTCTACTGTTTTTATTGCACGCATCAGTAAAACTTTTTCGTCAATACACAGTGATTTTCTTTGCTAAGCATGTTCACAGTTTGAAAATTTGTGACCAACTAAGAATATGATAACTTTATATTACATAATTATTGTTGTTGTTAAAGAGAGTGGGTGTAACGCTATATAAAGTGTATCATTGTATGGAAGACAAGCTAAACCAACCAAAGTCAAGTGACTTCGATGCTTTAGGGGGTTTGTCATTAAATATAGTGACATAACATGGAGTTTACACTGTATGTTGAAAAAATATTATAATAATGCTATATTATAGGATAATACGAGGATAATGATGTTAATAAATCAAAAAACATATTTAACAGATGCAACAAGCTCACCAAGTTCAGCAATATCAGCAACAACAACCTACTCCCCACCAACAGCAACCACCAATGCAACATCAGCAACAACCCCAGCAACCACATCAACATCAACAGCAACAACAGCAGCAGCAACAACAACAACAGCAACAGCAGACTCAACAGCAGGCACAGCACCATCAGCAGCAACAATTGCAACCAACTCAACAACAAACACAAAACTCTGTTATAAAAATGAACACACTCCTAATAGTAATGGAATATCAAATTCTGGAATACCACACCAGTCCCCAGAGGTAAGAATCTCATTTAAAAAAAACTAATTGGATGATTTTATATATTTCTATACCTTGGGAGGATTTGTCAACTATTGTGGCTTGTTTGTAGCAAGGCCGTCTTTAGCCCCAATGATCCCAGGTTCGTCCCTGTGTAAAAACTAGTAACCTGTCAAATCCGGATAATAGTTAAAAGCAGATCCTGTGTAAATACCAGAAATAGTCGCAAAGATTTGAACACGATTTATTTTTGTTTTTCAGAAAAATGAAAATGGAACTACACCATCATGTATACGCCAGGGCTGTACAAATCCAGCTATACCTAATAGTGAATGGGAGGACGAATATTGTTCCAATGAATGTGTTGTTAGCCATTGCAGGTAATTTAGAACATACATTTTCTGAATATTTATAATGAAAGAACATCAAGTAACATAGTCTTTTATTTCAGAGATGTCTTCAGTTCATGGGTTGCATCAAACACCAATAATCATATTCAAAACTTTTCTGCCGTTAAGTAAATAATATGGTATACATATCATATAACAATGTACAGTATTGTTACTTAATAATGATATGATTATTATTATAATACTTTGCCTTGTTATAGTTATTTATTAACTCATTATTATTAATAAATGTAATATTAAAATAATGATAAAGCCATCAAATGCAACAGAAATTTGCATTTATTTTGTAAATTGTAGAGTGCCTTGACAAGTAACAATTGTATCAAAACAAAAGTAATCTTCGTCAATATTGATTTGATCCTGTTTATTTTTTTGTGTACATTTAAATTAATCACGATTTATGTATTCTTTGTATAATATAAAAGATAAAAATAAGCTCTAGCTTATGTATTTTATTAAAATCTCAGTATTGATATATATTATCGAGTCTCCTAATATACTCTTTACAATACACGTTATAATTAACTTATTAAGAAAAGAAAAAATTCGAAAATATATTTTTATCAGTTGAAAGGATCACTTTTAGTGATCAATGTATAATACAATATGTTTTATAAGTTTCGTCAGAATAATGTAATATTATTTACAAAAATCAGTGTTGTATTTTTAATTATGTTTCGCCTTCAAACACTTTGGAAAAATTAGATTAAAACTTAGTGTAAATTCGAAAAACGTAATTATGCTATGAAGTTAATAATATAATGTAAAACAATTTAGTAATCTTTAATTTAAGCATGGTTTATTGAAAGGACGTATAGAATGTCAAGAGATTGATAGAGTATGTAGGTAAGAAAAAATGTAATTAATTATTACCTACTTTAATATGACTTTAAAATTATGTTAATAAAAATGTATTCGTAATAGCAATACAATTCCTCTAGAAGTTGTGCTTAGCATAGGATATAGCTGGACCAAAATTTCCTTTATATTCAGAACAACTGATACTAGTTTAAAAATATGTATGACTTCTCTCATTGTATATTATTTCCGTATGTTCAAGTGTAAATAAACCTTTGCAATAATAGTAATAGTGGTAGATAAGAAGAAAATGATTCTCATAATTCAAATTTTATGTTACTTATAGTTAATCCTGATAGATTACTATTTCCTTAAAAATATCCTGTTGTATTGTAAAATAACTGTATAAAATGTAACTAGAACAATTATTTCATTAAATTTCTTAAGCAGTATTATACTTCTTTTTTCTTAAAATATTACCTATGAATATTATAGATTTATTTTTCTGTTTGAATATCTGTGATGCCAGCTTCTCAGTGATATTCAATAAACTAAATAAAATTCAATAATAAATGGTGGTCTCGTTAAAAACAATAACTGATCTTTTATACAATAAAAAGCAGTCGTAAATTAGGCCACGCTGTAATTGTCAGTATATTGTAATGCAGTTTTAATTAAAATCGTATTAGCCTTAAGATATTTTTCCCTGCAATATGCGTTACAACCAACCAACGTATATAGTTCTTTCCAGCCATGACCTATAGTAGGGGAGCCCAAGCGGGGATTTCGGGATTTACTAAAGCGCGTCAGATTAATATACAGGGGATACCTTGTACCCGGTTAAGTACCTCCACAAAACATGAGGCCCATATATAAGGCCGCCCGTAAAGGATACAGGATCAGATTAGTAAAAAAATTGACCATCAGAAATTCTCGAGCGCGTCAGATTAAGGTAAGGTGAGTTAATTACATCCTAAAAGTATATATTCCACTAATCTGACAATTTGAGAGCGACGTAAAAAAGGGGAGGGCAAAAAGTTGTAAAAAAACGTCATCTCGACATTCTCGAGCGTAGCTAAATTTTTTTATTTTGAAGGAAATAATTCAAGAATAATGAAAAATATATAATCTGACGATTTCCGCAAGCCGAAATCACAAAAATTCGTCGATAAAGTTAAATGCGTGCAGTTGCGTGATGCCTACATTTCCTTCTCCGCGTTTCTATTCCTCTCTCACTCTTTCTCTATCTATTACTCTCTCACTCCGTCCCCACTCTGGTTTCTGCTGCCATGACGCCATCACAGCTGATCATAAAGACACGTGGTATAGTCTGTTAAATGTAACTTGAACCCTGCGCAGTAACACGTTTTTGGGTCTCAACCGTATGCGGTATGAAGGGGGCAGGGCTTAGTACACTCGCTCACGGTTGTTTTAGCTCTTTAATAATAAATTATTAAAATATAAATTAGTTTTGTCAAGTGTGTTAACATTTATTTCGAGATAATGCCTCGGATGAAGATGATGATTAATTAATATAATCAAATAAATATAAAATATTAAACTATTTTAAGCTTTTTTTAAGTATTTTTTTATAAATACATTTATTCTACTAAAAAAGCATACTTATTTAATTGCATGCTATTTCCTGATCTTTTCAATTAATTAAGTTTAATGATTTAAAAGAATAGAAAAAAATTTTTTGACTTCCCGCTAAGAAAAATTAAAAATTTTAATATTAGTTCTTTGAATTCAGGGAGTTCAAAATATCACATAAATTATATTTTGAGCTAAAAAATATCATAAGTACAATTTTAAGCGCCCAGGAATGGAATTAGCGGGAAGTTGCAGGGATGGCCTTTAAGGTGAACCGTTTTTCTAATTTTTTTGTCAGATCAGCCGAATCCCTCTAGATAATCGTCAGATTATGAGACAGTATGTTTAGAACATAAAAATGAACCACATATATCTTAATCTGACGCGCTTGAGTATTTCAAAATGGCGAATTTTTTTGCACATTATGAAAATGACCGCCAGTTTGCGTCCCATCGAAATCGTCAGATTAGTGAATGAGAGCTTTTTTTGGTGCACTTAACACTCCCTTAGAAAATCTGACGCGCTCGATTAATTTTTTTTTTTTTTTCATTTTCAACCCTTAAATACAACCACCCGCATCATGCAAACGATCAGATTAACATACGTACATTATTAAAAATACGTAGGGCATTGATGCTATCAATATCTGACGCGCTCGAGGATGTCCATGCAACAGTTTTTTTTACATATTTAAAAATCTATAGCCGCCTTCCCCACCGATGTAAAGGTATATATCATATAACATTTTTTTCTTCTTATCATCTAAGCTTTGCATCCCAATAGGTCTCTACAACGCTCGAGTAAATCCCCATTTAGCATCGTTGGCTCCTCTACCACTAGTCTTAATTTACTCAGAATATGACAATAACAGGCCAAAAGAAATTGCTTATATCAAAAGCAACAGCAAGGTGCCTGAAGTTACTTATCCTTAATTGTACAACCCTAACACCTAATTTATAAATATATTATCTATGTTATGTTTTAATAAAAAAAAGTATAATAATAAAATACGAAATAGATAAAAATAGCTTAATAAAGTAGTGTAATAAAATATATTAGTAATTAGGTAGGTACCTATATAACTTTATTTTGGACGTGATATTGATTTGGAAATAAGAAACAAAAAACAAACGGAATATAGAACATGAGTACGAAGCCTTATAAACATTACACGTAATACATTATATTCTGGCAACACTTTATGTAAACGTCTTCTTTTGTGGTGATGACAAGATCATAGATCGTTAATATCCGAAGTACTGTAATTGTGATAAAAGATTATAATTAATGAAATTCTCGAATATTGCATTAAATACATCAATAGCACATAAAACACTTGGTTAATTTTAGTTATACATGTGATATTAAATTATAACAGTTAATAACTCCTAGCAAAATGATGGACGGAAATGATATAGCCTCTGAACCTAGTAGAAGAGGTTTTATATCTCAAGGATGGACCAGAATTTCGCAAGTAATAAGCGCTATATTTCTGTTAGCATAATAAATAATATTTTAGTATTTTAAATGTACTATAAGTACGTAAACATTACTTGACATTGAATATATTATTATAGTCATGTAATAAGTTTAATCAAGTGATTACTTACACAAAGTTCTTATTTGAAATGTAATGACGAATAAATTGATTTTTTTTTATCTTTATCTCGAATCACAATTACGAAAAACAATATTCATGAATACCCTTTTCTAGTATTTTATAAGCTAAAAACTATACAATAATCTTTATCAATTATGTAAAGAAAGATTAATTTAATTAAACTCTTGATATATAAATCTTAATAAATGGCTAAGAAATATTATTTACATTAATAATATACTGATATAAAGATATGTCTACTCATAGTCTGTTACTCTTCAATTATTGATGTTATAGTTTTTCTATTGTAGCAACTCAGAAGGCTACCATTGGGTTATAATACTGTAATAAAATAATTGTAAAAATGAAAACAATAAGGAAAATATTTTACAATAATTATTAATACTACTAATCGAAAACTTGTTTATTTTGGTAATTAAAATATTTTAAAAAAATCCTATTGAAGTAAAAATTATATTGGTTTGTAAGATGTCTAGGACCCTAATGAATTATATTAAACTTTTTTAACTCATAAATTAGCAAGCTAGCTGTTCTGACTATACAAAATTAATTGTATCGCTGATAGATTACAATTTTTCAATTCTGTATTTACTTAATTTAAATTTTGAAATATGTAAAATGAATTTTTCCCATGGTAGTTTGAGAATAGTTTTTCTGCTTTCAAAATATATTTCATTTAAAATTCATAAAAAGTAATATTATTAATATGAATTGTATTTAAAATAAAAAATCCATTAAATCAAATAATTTCTATATAAATGAATTTTGTAAAACATGTTGCTCTATTTAATTACAACCTAACAACATTCTATTATCAAGATAGTTCTTGTTATAGCTTTGTTATGAGATACTAAATATGAGTTTAACCTTTCATTAGTATTACTTTGAATAATAAGAATGAAATAATTAATAATTTTATTTTATAAACATAATATGGTGTACTTGATTGAATGTTGTTACTATATTCAAGAATGGTTACGAAACTAGTGGCTTGCAACCTAAGGATTGGACGGGGGAAATACAAAAGAAGTAGAAGTTTTATTTTCTTTTAATTTTTGAATATAATTAAAAAAAAAACTCTACTTTTCAGATATATCAAGGTCTACTAGATAAATGGACACCACATACTAAAAGCAGATGGGCTGCTTCTATATTACTTTTAGCAACATTTGTTCTAAGAATATTTCTAAAACAAGTAAGTCACAATAGTTATATATATATATTATATATAATACACAGAATTTTTTGTTGTAAATAACTTTTTTTAATTCAATATAATTTGAACTACACTTTGTTATATGCATTATAGTTCTTATTTGTAAGTTAAATAGATATGTATAATATGTGTATAACAATAATGTTTTAGACTAGGGCTTTATTACGCCATAGACTTACAAGAAAGAAAGACATGCAATCATGAATTAGAGAAACGCGTCGGGAATGTGAAAGGCGTCGGGATGTGACGACCCCATCGCCCACTGTTGGGATAACCTCTGTCACAACAGAGATTATTCCACCAGTGCAATCAGTCACACTGGTGGTAGGTCTTTTGTTGCAAGAGGCCGGCTGGGTGGGTACCACCGCAGTGTCCAATATTCTGCCGCCAAATAGTAGTGCTTAGGCACTACTGTGTTCAGTTTGAAGGGCATTGTACGCTAGTGAAATTACTGGGCGAACGAGATTTGAGAGCTAATATCTCGGGCACCTCCTGATCGTGCTGCAAGCGCTCATAGGCTGCGGCTAGGTGGCCCGTATGCTTGTTTGCCAGTTTCTAACATTAAAAAAAAATAAAAGAAACAAATTTATCATAAATTATTTTTATAAGTTTTTGATATATCGGTTTCTATGATGAAGTATTTTATTTTTGTGATAATGTTAAATTCAATTCTCAATTCACAATTTGAAACACTTATCATTATTTTTAAATAATGAGGGTCTAATTAAATATTAATAGTAATATTTTCTTTTTTCAGGGCTGGTATATAGTCACATATGCCTTAGGTATTTACCATTTAAACCTCTTTATTGCATTCCTTACACCAAAAATTGATCCAGCTATGGATTTTGATGGTAAGTTGTTTTATAATAAACTAGCTTCTGACTGCACAATCATCTCGGCTGTTTTCTTGTTTTTGAATGATAAAATACATAGTGATATATACATCAGACAATGTTGTGCTACATTAGAACAGTGCAGAATACAGGCATGTATTCTGCTCTGGGTGTGTTTGTCTTTGTTGTTGTCTTTGTTGGTGCTGTTTAATATATAATATGTAGTGTTTATTTACTTTTATTACAAAAAATGTTTATCTTAAATGGCCCAGTCGTTTTTAAGTCATGTTCTAATAAATAAATGTATTTTATAAACTAAAAACATGAACAAAATGTTTGTATGTTTTTAATAAAATAAAAAAAATTAAAACTAATAATAAAATAAAATGTCAGTATGAAGCTTAGATTAGATATCAGTTTTTTAGGTATATAAGGTGATATAAAGGGTTTTTAGAGAAGAAGAAGTTCATCCATGTGAACTATATTAACTTTCATAATCATCCATAAATGTCAATTTATCCTTTATAAGGTCAATATGTGGACTGAATTTGATATTTATCTTCTACCCACACGAATAACACGAATAAAATGAGAACAAACAGATTAGAATACAAGATTGTGGTTTCGCAATCAAATCTACAGTGAAATGTAAAAGAGATCTTGCAGTAAATTTTTCTGGTGAACCCGATAGATATCATTTAATTTTGACAGGTCAAATATTTTATCACAGCCTTCTAGTTTTATCTACATGTAATACAAATAAATAAGTTGAAGTGTCTATTTGTAATTCCAAATTAACAGCTATTCACTGAATGCATATGAAAGTATATACATAATATATAAAAATCAATTTTTAAAATTCTTGTGTTTAGTTCTGGCTAATCTCTGAAACGGCTGGACCTATTTTAACAGGACTTACACTGGTAGATAGCTAATTGTAATACCACGCTAGTGGAGCCGCGGGCGCAACTAGTGATAATTAAACTTAATAAAGAAATTTTATCAAACAACTCCTTTATTAGTAATAATTGTAAGTGCATACTGAGCCTCAATTTTTGTATACCAAAACTTAGTCTAGATGTTGCAATTTTTTGTCCATTTATAATACATGTATGTTTTTGAATATATTTTTAGGAGACGATGAAAACGGCCCCGCCTTACCAACTAGATCTACAGAAGAATTTCGACCATTCATTCGAAGACTTCCAGAATTTAAATTTTGGCTCTCGGTTACTAAAAGTACAATAATAGGCTTTTGCTGCACATTTATAGATGCCTTCAATATTCCAGTATTCTGGCCTATTTTAGTAATGTACTTTATAACACTATTTTGTATCACAATGAAGAGACAAATAAAGGTGAGGCCAAAAACACTTCTTATCTGTTCTTCTATAAAGCTGAATAATATTTTTTGAGACCAAACTTCCGCTTACTATTTTATTCTTTGAAAATATATTTTAAAATTGTATTTCAAGATTAGAAGTTCTATGGTATCTTCTGCTCTAATTAATTTTTAATGAGGTTGTTTTCCTCTACAGTCGACCGTGTAATTTCTGAAAATTTTGTATTCCTCTACCACTTATTATTAGTCAGTTTATATTCCTGTGATGAAAACAGACGCTGCCATTTCTCCACAATTTCGACTTCACCATCGCCTATCTGGACGCACGTCGATTATCTTTATATCAATGTAATCGTTATATTGCGATATTATTTTTGTTTTATGACTGTTGGCAAACAAGCATACGGTTTGCCTGATGGTAAGCAGTCACCTTTGAACTTGCGCGATACATGAAGTACCACATGTACGTTGCCAACCCAAGGGATAGGAGGTGAGGGATGAGAAGGAAAAAAAGGAAGAGAACAGGAGCTCTCACTTATCGCACGAAACCCAACAGTCCTCTGTTAATTTACGCCGATTTTCTGTGAGAGGGTACTTCCCCGGTCGAGCCCATTTGTGCTGGGAGAAGCATGGCTGTACTACTACTATAATATAAACTGCAACTAAAATATGAAAAATAAATATAAACACGTAGGTATAGAGTGACCAGCATTCTAAAACTTGTAACCTTTGCAATGAAGGAGCGGTATAACGGAATACATCTTTCATCAGTAATATAAATTAAAAAATAATATCAGAATAAGATTTGTAACCATGTAATTTATGCATTAAAAGCAGGTGTAGAGCGTGTGACAATAAATGCCACATTCGGCAATAATCGCCCCATGCGCGTAAACGTAACTGAGGCGCACGGCTCGCCTGATAGTGAACAATCACCATAGCCTATAAACGCTTGCAATACCAGAGGCAGCAATGCGTGTTGCCAACCCTTTAAAAACTTCTTCAACCCTCATTTGTAGAACACCATCATGTAGGGGCAACCTCGCGGGAGGAAGTTTCTTTGATACCGCATACGTGACCGATTAGGTACCAAAGTGTGAGGATGATCATTTCGATGTGCACCCTTTCGATGGTGCAAAGTAGTGCGATTCTTTTATTTAAATGGTGAAAAATATTATCGTGGTAAAAGTTATCGTATTTTCGCTTTGGAGCGCTACTGTTTAAAAAAAAATTGAAATTTTAATAATAATTTTCCATTTTGTTTCAGCACATGATGAAGTATCGATACTTACCATTCACTCACAGCAAGCCTAAATACAGAACTGTGGACTCAACAGTGACCGTAAACTGACGGTTTCTGTCAACCTACTTATAATACCTAAAACAGTGTGAAAGTAAAATGAATTTAAAAACTGTTGTATGCAAATGTTTTTAGAAATACAGTTTTTATTATAATGTTTTTTTATTTTTAATTTATTGTATTTAATATTAAGTTTTTTTAAGTTGGTCTATTACCAATTTATTTGTATTAAATTTTATGGACAAATACATATATATTTAAATTATTGTGTATATTAAAATTAATATAAAATATTAATAAGATTGAGCAATAGTAGAAAATTTATAACTGTAAGTAGATATTTGTAATTAGGTTAAATAAATAGTTTCAGCAAATTATTACTTTATTTGAATAGTAAAAATCCAATTACAACTACAATAAAAATAAAAACTTTTAAATGTCATATACAATTAAATTTATATCAATTATGAATCCATAAATTCTACCTCTAAATATACCCAAAGAGGGTATAGAGATACATTTTATGTATAATCTTAATTTATGCTATTAATGAAAACCTAAAAATTTGTTAAAAGTTCAATAGCATACAATATTATACAAATATCATTAATGCTCAGATATATTTACTCGATTTGGCCTCATAATTTCAACTATAAAATCACCACATTAATAAACTGTATGTACTTTGATATATGTGGTAATTATAAAATTATTTTTTATATCATCCATAGATTAAATATTGGTCTACCATAATTAGCACTATTTGGAAGTAATAGTCTGAAACTTGTACCAGATTATTTTAAGTTATGTACATGTTATGTTTATGAATATAATAATTTATGAATTGCACTTTTAGTTTTCAACCTAGTGTAATAAATAAATAATATCGGCAATGAAATAAATATTTTTTAACAGAGCTAATGACTTGATATTGATTTACAAATACACACGCACACAAAGCAAAGCTAACTAACATTTTTTTTTATGTTACAAGTTTGTAAACAAGCATACGGCCCACCTGATGGTATGTGGTTGCCGTAGCCTACGAGCGCTTGGAGCACCATTAGTAGGTGCACTCACGCGTTGCCAACCTCGATGTTTGTTCTTAAATCTTCTCTGCCCAGTAATTACACTAGCCTACAGTGCCCTTCAAACCGGGACACAGTAATGCCCAAGGACTACTATTTGGCGGCAGAATATTTGACACTGCGATGGGCCTCCTGCAACAAAAGAACTATCACCAGTGTGACTGATTGCACTGGTGGAATAATCTCTGCTGTCACAAAGGTTATCCCAACAGCGGACGTTGAGGTCGTCACATTCCGACGCCGGGGACGTAAAATGATTAATCAGTTTAAATAACTTAAACTTGAAGCCTCAATATTTCAACATCGTAGGGCTGTTATAAACTATATATATATATATAATAACATAGAATCCGTTAACGCGAGAGTCGTGGGTTCGATCCTGACCCCATTGGGCTATTTTCGTACCCACTTCTAGCAGAAGATGCAAGCTTATTTGGAGGGGCAATAGGAATATTAGTAATGCCTTGAAAAAGCAGTGCTAATATTATTTTTGAAAAAATGTGTATACGTGTTAAGACAGCGTCTTGCTTTTCGAAGTAAATGGGCCGGCTTGACCGGGAAAGTACTACCATTAGCGACCGTTCCACGACCATTATGGCGCAGTGATAGCGAACCTACTTTAAGCGCCCGTACGCCCCTTTTAGTGCTCATCACCCGCACTCTAGTTATCTATAACTCAAACAAGATAGCAAATCATCATTTCATTATAATGATTTTCATCTGGTTATAGACTTGTATGACTCACTGGTACTTGGTTTCGTAGTATAAAATTATATGCAATATTTTACTGAAGTGAACAAATTATATTTTTCGAATAATCTAATCTACGTTTGCGCTTTAACATACTCCGTCAAGTAATATGTTCTCCTGACTGATTCGGGATTTAGTCACTTTAGTAAGTCACACAACCAACCAATCATGGACACCTAAAAACCAATTCCTATTTAAATTACAAAATAAAAGTTTTAATTTCCAACGAAAAAATACTCGAAATTCCCTCTTATCTCTAAAACTACTGGGCCTGACATTAAAAAATGTACCAATTATTGAATTTCATTTCCTAGATTTAAAGTGAAACCTAAATATAATTAATTTATCTTCATATATTTTTAATTGTTTTCTGTTTATTTAGGTCAAAAGTATATTCGTTATTTTTTTTTGATGTATACGGGTTCTGTGCCAGGTTTTGAATATTATTAATAATTATTATTATTTGATATATGATTGGAGTTTTTAATGTAACTTTCTATATTAATTAGTTTATGTGAATCATCAAAATACTTAGAAATAATAATTACTTCATAATATTAAATGCGCCTGATCTTATATTACCCACATTCCTACAATAATTCTAATCAATGAATTACATTTTTTTATAATTCACTACTTACGAACTGACATGCACGTACAAAGGGGTTAGGGAAATTAGGGACAGGTCAGCAGTTAACCCACCCTGGCGAAAAACCCGGGTCCACCCTTCTGAATCGTTAAATGAAACTACAGACTTTCGTTAAAAAAATAAAAAATACACTTAAAATTTTCAATATTCTATCCTTAGACGATTTGTTACATGGTCTAAGATTCTATCAAATCCTGCTTCAAACCTTTTTTTTGTCTATTTTATATACGCAATAATGTAAGCGTATGGGTACATGAAGTTGGGAGGATAGTAAAATATATTGGTTTTGATTTGTAAACTAGTAAATTTCTTTTAAAAAAAAAAACTGTCGTTCTTGTGTTAATTTTAGTCCAATATCGATACCTACTGCCGATAAAAATTAATATTTTCCAACTCTTTTGTTAAGCAGTTATAGAAAAGTTAGCTTTTCTTTTAGTTACTGTTTATTAGAACATACACGATCGTATATGATTTTACAATTATTTTTTTTCGGAATGTGTATTGCTGTTGGTTGACAGCGTCACCAAGCAGAGGAGTCTACGTGGAGGCGACTGCCAGGTACTGAGAAGTGAGATCCTCACACCTTGCGGTTTAAGTACAAACATTTTATTGAAATATTTTCTACATAACGTTTTTTTTTCATAATTTTATATATTTCAATAAATTATTTATAATAAAATATAAATTATTTCATAAATCTATTCTTCTTGTCTACAATATTAATATCACTGCGCCGCCGCACAGCGCACCCTGACCTTATGACCTATTTCTTGGGCAATGTTACAATTATACTACAATAAGTATCATTCATTTATTTGAACAAATTAATAAGTTGTTAAAAGTAAAGTCTCCTTATTATATTACTATGATAAATATTGCTATTTTAACCACAAAATTACGAAATTCTAAATTTCAAATTGGGATTAGTATTCAATATATTTAAGGTAACAGTTTATTCCGTATGTACCTACTGCTTTTAAGAATTAGCTGTGTCGTATCAAATTACAGTTAAATAAGTAAAATAAACTCATTGAGTATATTTAACCGCGACATAGTACAAAGCAATTATTACCCTAGTGTTAAAAATAGCCGCTAACGATAAAAATAATACTTATCGTTTGGGTGACGTGTGATTAAACCGCGGATCACATATCCTACATATTTATTATTTACTATAGGATATAAGACAAAACAACTCAGTTTTTTTTGTAATATATTTTTTAATAACTGAATATAAAAAAATAAGATGAAAAGCAAAATTGTGTAAGGGATGCAAAAATATTCTTAAATTGTTTATTAAATAAAGTATACAATAAAAAAACTACTTTTTGAATATTTTTAAATAAAAGATTAAAAATTCCTACTAAAAACATTCATGTTACTTATATAATTTATAAGTAAACTTAGAGACTATGAAATCATTCTTTTACTTGATTAATCATTATTATAATAGAAACACCTTCCTCATAATAATTAAACTCCTTAAGTTTTGCACAAGTTATTTGATGGGAATTTAGTTTATATTTAAGTGTATGAACTCAAGTCTAGCCTGTTTTTCTCCTAGTAAATAATTTCTAATAAGGATCACACATAATACACTATTGTCTAATAAGGATCTTACTCGAATTTATATTTTTATAAAAAAATATTTTGTATTAATTTCATTCCGTAACACCTCTGTAATAAAATATCAAAATTAAATTCGGTACAGTTTATATCTTTCTGCTAAAGTACTGGCAACTGTTGTTAATATTGCCAGTGTTACTATTTAAATGATATGTTCAAAAGTAATAAAACGCGCTCGATATCCCTGTTTATTTTATTGACCACTCGCCAGATGTTTGCGCATTGTTTTCCAGTGCGCAGTAGTTACTCTGTCGTGAAATCGGGATTCTGTTTTAGTATTATATCTATTCTGCCATTTTGAAAATAGTGGCGTGTATGGATTAGACCTAGTGTTTTTAATGTGACAAATATGTCCGGGAGCAATGATAAAGTGTCGACTACGCAGCGTATGATTCAAAGTGTCGCTTTCCCTCCTAGCCACAAGCTAACTGTATCTGAAGTATTTGATGAAAAAGCTGGAAAACCTTTGCCAGATGTACTGAAGCAACATTTTATCTTAGAGGGTCGAATCGAAGAAAATGCAGCTTTACGAATCATCCAAGATGGTGCCACCTTATTACGATCTGAGAAAACGATGATCGAGATTGATTCCCCGGTGACCGTGTGCGGAGACGTCCATGGCCAGTTTTACGATTTGATGAAATTGTTTGAAGTGGGAGGTTCTCCCTCATGCACCAAGTATTTATTCTTAGGTGATTATGTCGACCGAGGTTATTTTAGTATAGAATGTGTACTTTACCTCTGGGCTTTGAAATTATGTTATCCGAAGACATTGTTTCTATTACGAGGTAATCATGAATGCCGACATTTGACAGAATATTTTACATTCAAGCAAGAATGCAAAATTAAATATTCTGAAAAAGTGTATGATGCATGTATGGAAGCCTTCGATTGCTTACCTCTTGCTGCTCTGATGAACCAGCAGTTCCTATGTGTGCATGGGGCCTTTCCCTGAGATTAACAGCTTAGATGATATTCGTAAACTAGATAGATTCAAAGAACCACCTGCATTTGGAGCAATGTGTGATCTCCTGTGGTCAGACCCTCTTGAGGACTTTGGAAATGAAAAAAATGCAGAGCATTTCTCGCACAACTCTGTTAGAGGCTGTTCATATTTTTACAGCTATGCTGCTTGCTGTGACTTCTTACAAAGAAACAACCTTCTGTCGATCATTCGTGCTCATGAGGCTCAAGATGCTGGCTATCGAATGTATCGCAAAAGCCAAACAACTGGTTTCCCAAGTCTCATAACTATTTTCTCAGCTCCTAATTACTTGGATGTCTATAACAATAAGGCTGCTGTCTTGAAGTATGAAAACAATGTCATGAACATTCGACAGTTCAACTGTTCTCCTCATCCATACTGGCTGCCAAACTTCATGGATGTCTTTACCTGGTCTCTACCTTTTGTGGGTGAAAAAGTTACTGAAATGTTGGTAAATGTATTGAACATTTGTTCTGATGACGAGTTGATGTCTGAAGGAGATGATGCATTGGAGGAAGCTAATCTCAGAAAGGAAGTAATACGTAACAAAATACGCGCTATTGGAAAAATGGCCCATGTCTTTTCAGTGCTTCGTGAGGAAAGTGAGTCTGTTTTGCAGCTTAAAGGGCTCACTCCCACTGGTGCTCTTCCATTGGGTGCATTGTCAGGTGGAAAAACATCTCTTAAGAATGCCTTGCAAGGATTTTCTCCCAACCACAAGATCACCTCCTTTGCTGAGGCTAAAGGCTTAGATGCCATAAATGAGCGAATGCCTCCACGCAGAGATGGACAGCGTACTCCAGATGCTCAGGACAAGAAGCCTCATGTAAACAGCAATGCACATTCGTGAAGTGCTCGCTGATATTTCTCTTCGATCCTTACATATTGGCCCACGATTATAGTGATAGTGAAATATGTGTGACGGAGACTCAGCTTTGGGAATGATATTTCACATTCATATTATCTAGGTGGATTTGAAGGGAATTGTCATTATAGATACTAAATATTTTTAAATTTGGATTTAACTTTTTTTCAATAGTTGAAATTAAAATTTCTCTTAAGATATTACCTCTCGATATTTAAAATAATTATCAGATCTGCAGGCAACAAATTTATTTAGTCAATTAAATATTAAGGTATGCACATTTATTTATAATGCGCTGCACTGTTTAATTTTTGGTAATGTAATTTTAAATTTTTCATATGAAAAGACATGATATTGTAATGTAAATTTATTCAGATTGTCTACTTATACTCTATATTGTTATCTACATTAGTGAAAATTAGACATGTCTATAATTTTCAAAGCATAATTAGCTGTGATATTAAGCTTCGATCAATGTATTATTTAATAGCAATCTGCTAGTGAAGTACAGGCATGTTCATTGGCTAATCATGCATTGAAATATGTAAAGTAAGAGTGATGAAGTTCTCAGCTTGGGCGTGTCTTTATTCTATTAAGTAATAAAATTAATTATGTACTATAGTGTGCAGCACTTGGTGTGTTGTTGCTGTACGTGTGTGCTGTGTAAATATGCCTTGTGCGTACACACACGTTATTACAGCTTTAACACTTGAGATAAATATTACTCTCTTTAATATCTTTGCTACAAGTTGTACTTAATTGTATTTTATTGTACAAAATATATTAAATTACTATCTATGAATTATACTTAAAACTAATTTATATTTGGATGTATGCTGGCCCCTTGTTGCCTGCATGCAACTAAACTTGTATGCTGGAACATCACATTATTAACTTTTCTTAGTCATAATGTTTCGTATATAAGATGTAGTGCTAGTCTAATCGCAGATTTTCTTACAGCTTCTATTCTAAATTTCACTTATATAATTAATAAGGTTTAATGACCTATGCACTGTTGGAAAATCTCTTTTGGTCTGCCAAATACTTATTAATCAATGCAATAAGTTCATATTGTGAATACTAAAAGTGGCTTAAATCATTTTCAAAGTCAGTTCTAAGTATTTTATCTCAATTCAGTGTGTAGTCCTACATATGTTCTGTACTTTTAAATAAATTTTACCTATGTAAAAACTAACAATATATTTAATTTTATTTTGTACTAATCATGGGAAGTGTTGTTTTATCCTTATAAAATATATTAACATTGAGCTCTTAATTATTTTCGTTTTAATGAATTAGTCCTAAAAACTCCATGATGCAGATAAACTTCAAAAGTTTTAAATAAATAAATAAAAACACATTATCAAATTTTAATTCTTGTAAATAATATCTACCTAATTTATTATTTTAAATAATAATGAAAATGAATTTGTAAAAGTTGTGCCAAAATTTTAAGCACGATAATTTATAAGTACTAATTCAAAATATTGCCTAGAATTTTTTTTATGCTACTGGTGACATGTATATTATAATTATAGTCAGCATAGATCAAATAACTAAGAATAACAGCGTTGTCTCATCATATTTATAATTTTTGCTAATCGCATCGGTCGCCTAGGTATATCGTTTCGTCAATATGTCGATTTAAATGATCATTAAGATAATAAGTTAGTTAAATGATTATCTGCGCAGAAATTATGCAAAAATAAAGAACAGTGCTGTACCACATTTTGCGTACTATGCCTTAAAAACGTAGCTATCTATTTCTAATTTTAGCGCATATATTTTTCGCTATAACATACATCTCCGACATGCGATGATATGCCCTATGGATATTCTATTTTATTATTTTGTACTAACTTTTACGCTATTAAAAAAATTAAAAATTCCTAGATATATATATATATATATATATAATTACTTCTATATTATGTTCCGTGCAGGAACTCCACCAGTTCACAAAAATTGTACCTAATCACGCCATTTTTACATTTTTAATGAACTAGTTACAATTGATTACCATATATTTATACTTCTTGTATTTAATAGAATAATAATGGTTTTTAAATAATAGCTTTTGTCATATGAAGACCTTGGCGACGTTCACGTTTGTAGTGATGTGTGTAGAAATAATAATGTAGCGCAAGTAATTATAGAACCATTCCATGATTTCAATAACAATGTTATATCCTATTACATAATATAAATATATATGTGACCACCAGAACAAGTAAGCAGTTGGACTTTGCATAGGTCTTGAACCGTATTTAATTACACGGTAAGTTTTAAAATTATACGAAATCTATTTTTAACTCACTTCAAAAAGGAGGGGGTTATCAATTTGTTTTTTTTTTTTTTTTATGTATGTATACTGATTACGCTGAGATTTAAGTGATTCTTCTTTACTATTTGTCGTCTGGCTCAGTAGTATCTATTTTATGTAGTGGCGATGTAATTTTGGTTTGGGTATGGTTTTCATTTAGGTTTATTATATATTGTTATTAACCCGTGTCCCGATAAAACAGAATTTTTCCAAAGTCGATACCATTTTCTTGGGATCCATCTTGTTAAAGGCGCGCGGTGGTCGAGGTGCCCAAAGTGGGTCCATTTTAATATGGTCCGGATCTGATGATATGATCTTGAAGAACTCTTGAAATTGTATAGGTATAATTGTATAAATATCCTATTGCGATATTTCGTTGTTTCATAAAGTTGCTTCTGTATTTGCTCTGAAAAAGTACAATTTCTGGAACTGCTGATAAAGACCAAATGGCCATAAGAACTTCTCACGACCGTTGTGGCGTGTTGAGTATGGAGCCTGCCTTTAGGCTGGACGGTCGTGCAGTCGATTCCCGCTCGAGGCGGTATTGATCTTACAAATATGCGTGTCGATCTCGGCATTTGCCCTAATGGCTCTCTCCACCGTGCTTCGGAGAGCATATTAAGCTGTCGGACCCGGTTGTTATCACATAAGATCTGATAATAAGAGTTACTGGTACGCCGTTGGGTTGCGGAGTTCAGATGGCAATCACTCTGAGTAAAAACTAAGTAACTAGTCAAATCCACGTGTTTGTAGGTCAACGGGAACACCATATAGGTTTTCGACCCAAAACTTTCCGGATACATCAGGTGGATCTAGAATTGTCAATTTTGGTTAACAGCAAGGTCTTACAGCACAAGTAAAGGATAAATTCTAAAAAGTGAAAAAGTTGAAAATTAAGGTAATTTTGGTACCTACAAGTTTTCCCGAAAACCTAAATTTGCCCATATCTTTTTGTCGTGTTGACTCAGGAACTTATTTTATACACCCAATAGGGACAATAGGCGGCATAGAAATGATCTTATAAGGGTTCCTTTTTACCTTTTTTTATGTGAGACGGGGCAAACGGGCAGGAGGCTCATCTGATGTTAAGCAATCACCGCCGCCCATGAACATCTGCAACACCAGAAGGCATGCGGGCGCGTTGCCGACCTTTAAGGAAAGAATACGCTCTTCTCTTGAAGGTTCCCAAGTCGTATCGGTTCGGAAAGACCGCCGGCGTAAGTTGATTCCACAGAGTGGTTGTGCGAGGAAGAAAATGTCTTCTAAATCGCGCTGTTGTGGATTTCCAGACATCAAGGTGGTATGGATGGAATTTAGAGTTTTGTCGCGATGTCCGATGGTGAAATTGTACCGTCGGAATCAATCCAAAAAAATCCTCAGAACATTCCCCGTGATGTATGCGATAGAAGATGCAGAGTGATCCGACATCTCTACGCCAAAGGATCAAGCCGATCGGAAAGATCTTGATCGTCGACAGTTCGAGCCGCTCTACGTTTGATGCGGTCAATTGAAAGTAGCTGGTACTGGGGAGCTCCCGCCTAGAGGTGAGAGCAGTACTCCACGTGCAGTCGGATTTGCGCCTTGTAAAGCTGTAGGCGATGAGCCGACGTGAAGTAGCGCCCTTCCTTGCTGAGCACACCAAACTTTTTAGAGGCCAATTTGACCTTTCCTTCTAACTGACCGCGGAACTGAACGATGCTCGAAACGTCGACACCAAGTATTCCGATACTTGCTGTGGCAGCCAGGCGAGTGCTCTCAAAACGAGAAGATACGACAAATGGTCATTTTTTAGCGATTAGCTAATGCCTCCCCCTTGGACTCAACTGCTTCCGCCTATCTGTGTCAGGTAAACTAGAAGATCACCAGCTGAACGACCACGAGGAAAACCGTACTGGCGATCGCTAATCAGCTGGTGCTCCTCTAGATACCGCAGGAGCTGGCAGTTGATAATGGACTCCATTATCTTAGAGAACAAGGAAGTAATGGCAATTGGCCTATAATTGGACGAATCCGAGTGGTTGTCATTTTTAGGGATCGGGTGCACTGAAGCCGTCTTGAGTTCGGGACGACGCCTGATGAGTAGAAGTACCGAAAAAGACGAGTTAAAACCGGCGTCAACTCCGGAGCACATATCCGCAACACGATCGGGGGATTCCATCGGGCCCAGTCGACTTATGAATGTCCAAGGAAAGAAGTGCTCTGCGAACTACACTTTGCCGGAATTTAACCTCCGGCAAAGTGTAGTATCACTCCGCTGGATTGTCGGTGGTGACTTTCCTTGGTCATCCACAAGGAACCTTTTGAGGTACGAAACCTTAAAAACAAAGTTATGGAAAAAAAAGTTCTGAGAAGCTTTGTTTCGTTCGTCTCGACTTACATTACAGAAAAAGCTTTCTGTGAATATTGATTTAACTACTTTAACCGGTGTGCCGTTGTGGTTATATAATTCTTGAGGACTTGTAGTTATAAGTAAACTCTCCGGTGGAATGTAGTGGAATAATTTATTTGAAAAGTAAACAGGTATTTATACAAAAAATGAAAAAGTAATTAGCCAATAGAAAAACAGTAAAAAAATCAAATATAAAATTACAAAATAAATTTCCAATAAAAATGGCTACTTTAATACGCGGGCCTCTGATAGGTGGCATCCTGCTCCCCGCACGCCGCTGTCTGAAGCGGGAGGGGCGCGAGGGAGGGACGCGCGTGAATTAATATAATTGACCGCTGCGACCCGGCGTCGCCTTAGAATCGTCGAGCGCCGAGTGCAGCGAGGTCGTGTTGTCCGTGTTCGATTCCCGCGTCGCATATTGTTTGAAGTAGTACTGTGAGGATTCTCATTGGAAGCTTGAAGAAAGAAGAAACTGTTGATCTTCGGATCTGCATCTTAAAAACGCTCTTTTCAGAGCGACGCTCTTTCGCATACCAACCACGCCTTATAATGAAGGCACATAAAAACAGTTCTTTTCAGAGCTATCTACGTTCATCTATTCCGAACGATGACGTAGAAAATAAAGATAAATAAAAGATGTGTAGCGTACAATTATTTCCTATAACTGCACGTAGGTGATGCTGCTACATTGATGTCGCAGGACAGACCTTAAAAGTGATACTAGTTTTATACAAGTATCGCCAGTCATATCGTCTATTTTTGTGTAGTAAATAATTCCGGAAAACGCAGAAAAATCATATCAAGCGATATAAAGTATTTTCGCGTATTTTATTGATATCGTGTAGTATAGAGTAGGTAAAATTGCCAGAAGTAGCGTACAATACTTTATTATAAATTACTAACCTAACCCAACCCTATGTATAATATCAAAAGATAGTTGAAAACACATCGTTGGTGTATCTTACGGTGTTACGGTGATAAAAAACGAATTGGCAGTTATGTGGATTGCCAACAGAAGTGAAAACTTGTTACATTTCAACGTTTCACTTCGCTTCGCTCAACTCCAGTCCGTCCTACTCCATTCCACGTTTCTTGACGTTTGCTAGGACTAAGAACCATTGGCGAAACCTTCGCTTTAGCTGGTTTCAGGTCGAAGTTAAAGGTTGATTAAAAAACGCAAAAGGCGTTTTTTTTTTTTGGAGCATAGGTAGGGTAACCCGAAGCTTTAGTCGGACACTAATTGCAATCGCCGGCGTCGTATAACTATATAGTAATACATATTATATAGTAATAAATCGCAAGGTGTAAATCGTACTAAGTTGCCGAACAAAACCCCTTTTTTATCTGACAACTAGGATCGGATCAGAAAATGTAGTGCATGCTTTAAATACTTTAATAATCCAAAGGAGTCAATAAACTAAACTATAGAAATACAATAAAATTTGGAAATAGAAATACAATAAATTTGATTGTACATAACCTATTGAAGCTTATGTATAATACATTCCAATTTCATACTAGCTTTGATAAAACTAAACAAACCATGTGTAAGAAATAAAATCTAATTAGTTGTATGAACTTTTACAGAATTTAATTTTGTTTTAAAAACAAAACACCAAATTATAAGAATTGAACTTTACTCAAGTATACTAGATACTTATGAATACTTATGAATTATATTTAATTTACTTATAATCGAAGTAATGAGACAAATATATTTAATAAGGAATGTAACTATTTATTCAGTGATTAAAAAATTACAATATACAAAGAATAAATTAATGTATATATTATAGTTTTTTACAGAGATATAATTTTTTTGAGACAATACGAATATCTAAGTCTGTTAATTGAGGCACAGTATTTTCTATAAGTTCTTTATCATTCGCTTTATAAGTGTATTTCATGCATTTATTATCATCTTTGCATATACATTTGTTGCTAAGACTGTTATGTTTTTTAATATGTTTTTTGTCATCTTGACTAAAAGTGTCATATATAGAGCTTACATCTTCAGATGTTTTTGTTAACATTAAATTTGAACTGGGATAAACTAAAAAGGCAAACATTGTTAATCCTATTAAAAACTGTATAGGAACAGCAATTGCCCAGTATTTTTGAGGATAGTAGTAAATATTAAAGTAATGTAAATGATAATCAGGAATTATAGCCCAGATACAATAAACAGCCAAAATTATCTTACTTAATAAGTACATGAAGAAACCATATAATGATCTTGCAGGTGTAGGGGCTGGAGTGTGCTCAGGCATTGCTATGGATGTACTTTAATGAACCAAATATACTAAATGTTTTAACAATCAAATGAACATTTTTAAGAAATCCATTTATCATTACTCGTAGTTTCTTGTAGTCAACACCTTCAAAATTTCTGAAAGTACATTAAAATATATATTTTTCAAATTAATGTTAAAATTCAGTAAATAATTACTTTTGTTATTTATTAAAATAAACACACTTAAAAATTAACATACAAACTTTTTTATAATCATTATATTGTATGAAAACTTACACAACCAAATAATCTTCTTCTACGCTTATTTCTCTTTTTATTCCACTACCTTTAAATTCTTTATCAACGCTGAGGACTTCAGATACTAATAAGGCTTGTTCATTATTAATAAAAGGTATTTTTAATAATCTGAAATGTAATTTAACACTTTAATTATAGATATTTATATATCTTAAATTCGTTTCAGTAAATAAGGTTACTGAAGTACTATTTTATTAAGTAAATATTTATAAATTCATTTCATTTTATTAAGTAAATAAGGTTGCTTTAGTAACTTTTTCCTTCACCGAAATACAAATCATTTACTATGTACATAGATACCAACACTTTCTTTTCATATTGTTCTGCCATTGATCTTTGTTTTTTAATTATAATAAATTGGACGAAACTGCTCTGTAACTCCGTAATCCGCTAGCTAACGCTAAGGCCATTTGACATTGACAATTTACTGACAAACACAACAGAATACAGATATACTGACCACAGTGCTGCCAGCATTAAATATGGATGTCATTTTCATTGATGATGAGAGTGATGTCAAAAATCCATGGACTGTTAAAAGATGTTCAATAGAATAAAATAAATAATATTGGTTTATTATGCCAACATTGATTTAATTTCGTTCAATTTTTTCATACACTGCAAAGCGTGAACATCAACAAAAAAATATATTAATATTCTAAGTAATCGTTAACCCTTATCGTTTTGTTAATATAACGGGCGAATACATACCTTTTCCCGACTGTCAATAAAAAACGATAATTTTTGCAACATATTTTTATTATAGAAACGCAGATGTGAATTAAAATGAAAACCTACAGTATAAATAATATTACATAATTAAAACAGACAAATTGTGACTATCCAACTTCTTATATTTGATAGTTTTAAGGAGACCTGGCCAGTTATACCTCGATTTACCCTAGCTATTTTTTATAGAGAATGATGATATATGTAATTCAGAGCTATGGTTCCCGATGTAATCTATTTTTATTCAAAAGCGGTTTAGCGATATAAGCGTGAAAACGTATGTAAATATTACTATTTTGTTAATTTCAGGGGGGGCAAAAGAGCAGGAGGCCTCACCTGATGTTAAGTGATCACCGCCGCCAATGAACAACTGCAACACCGAAGGGCATGCAGGTGCGTTACCGACCTTTCAAGAAACAAATAGGCTCCACTCTTGAAGGTTCCCAAGTCGTATCGGTTCGGAAAGACCGCCGACGGAAGCTGATTCCATAGAGTGGTTGTACGCGAGGAGAAAATGCCTTCTGAATCGCGCTGCAGTGGATTTCCAGACATCGAGGTGGTGAAGGTGGAATTTGGCATTTTGACGCGATGTCCGATGATGAAATTCTACCGGCGGGATCAGTCCAAACAATTCCTCAGAACATTCCCCGTGATACATGCGGTAGAAGATGCAGAGCGATCCAACATCCCTACGCAGTTCCAAAAGATCAAGCCGATCGGAAAGGGCTCGATCGTCGACAATTCGAACCGCTCTACGTTGGATTCGGTCAATTGGAAGCAGCTGGTACGGGAGAGCTCCCGCCCAGAGATGAGAGCAGTACTCGACGTTCGGTCGAATTTGCGCCTTGTGCAACCGTAAGCGATGAGCCGACGTGAATTAGTGCCTCGCCTTGTTGAGCACACCAAGCTTTTGAGGCCAATTTGACCTTTCCTTCCAACTGACTGCAGAACTGACGACGACGACGAAGGACGCTCGAAATATCGACACGGAAATATATATCTGTACCACTTTTATGCAAATCCGTTCAGCCGCATATGCATCACGTCACATTTTGTATATTAGTAGGCAGGGTTGGGCAGTATTTGAATTTCTTGTAATTAAAATACAAATACGTATTTTGTATTTGTATGTCAATTACTTTCAATGAAATGTAATTTGTAATTCGTGATTCAAATACTTGACACCGAAGTATTTTGTAATTAGTATTTCAAATACTTGTGCCTTCAAAATACATTTAACGCAAGTTTGTGCTCATCAGGACCTGTAGAAAGATTGTTTTCTTTTGCAGGTTTTTTTCACTCTCAAACAAGAGGCGGTTTGTCTGACACTACATTTAAGAATCTAGTGTTCGTGAAAGGAAACTGGTTTTACTGATTAATTAATCTTGTTTTCCTCTACTTTTCAGCCTGTGCTGGTCTAGATTAGTTATTTTGTATTTGTATATAGTATTTCAATTAAAAATAGCGAAATATAGTGGGTATTTTGTATTTTAATTACTTGCGATACAGTATTTTGAAATTTGTATTTCAATTAAAGCAAAGCATGTATTTTGCCCAGCCCTGTTAGTAGGATTAACTTAATGATACGAATTGTTTTTTTTTTAAAGACTCGAGAGTTTTAAGAAATAGTAATAACGTAAAAATGAATAAAGAGAATCCTGTAAAAGACTTTATTAATATTTCAAACACAATTCACTATGTACAAATTACTTTGTAAAAATATTCATTCTCGTCTTATTAATAATGATTTATTTACTGTTATAGGCAACACTTACAAAACAATATAGAAAAAAAAACAATTATTATGAAAACTTATTACATTGTTATTTCTTCCAATAAGTACAACATAACATTTTTAAATACGATATGTTATGTTTAAAGATTGGAAAGCATTTTAAAATATTCAAACCAAAGCTCATTCATAATTTATACAGATTTGTAATATAATTTATGTCACATTTTTAAATATATTAATAAATAAGAAAAATACGGATGTGCTTAGTAATAAATCATAATATGACTAGTTATTAATATTAAGAGTGAGTTTGAAATAATATACGATTTCATTACGATTACCGTATTTTTATTAAAAAACACTGTTTTAGTTATTGATTATTTTCATAGATATATGAATTTTCAATAATTATTTATATATTTGATATGTAAATATTGTAATGGCTTCTAATACAACTGAACAGCTGTTGTTTTTAATCAGTAAAATAAACACAATAACATAAGTCTTTCTGTAATTAATATAAGACTCTGCATAAATATATTGCGGTTGTATCTAAAATACTCATTCCAAGCTTTATTCATAACTTATTCACTTAAAAATGTTTATTAATATTGATATATAATATATTCGTTATAATTTTTATCATCGCGTATATATCGGTCCTTTATATATTATTTAAATTATTTATGCATAAGTATCAAAAGTCTATGCAAATCAGAAAATGGCATTTTCTATAAAATTTTATAGTATCGTAATAACGATTATTTTATCATATGGCGAATTTCGGCACTAATATTTCTAGAAATGTATAAACCTTACATAATTAATTTAAACCATTCCCATTTATATAACAACTCGAGAAAAGGAATTACATTGTTAAATATCAACTACGGAAAATATTGCAAACGTTATGTGCCCTTGTTGACGCAATTGCGTTAGTTTAAAATAAATGGATCAATATAATATATAAGTAAAATAACTCCGTCAATATTATGAATAGACTAAGAATAATATGTAAACGGTATACTATAATGCGTATAATCACTGGCCCACGCGACGTATCGATGTCCTAACGAGCCCAATAAAAAAAAGAGAACGAGAGCAACCAGTATGGTTGTCGCAAAACAAAAAAAAATTTCGTCAGTCTACAACGACTTTTCGGTACGTAGAATTAATAAATGTTCACTTGCTGCGATCTCGTCTCTACAAACACAGTGACAGCGGGGGCGTGGGGAACGTGGAAGAGCGTCGCGCAGTTAGCGGCGAGGCCCCCAGGCGGCGGAGGGCGCGGGGCTGGGCGCAACGGCTGCGCGCGGCGCCCCCGGCATGGTGGGGAACTCGTGCGTGGACGCGGTGTCCGGCGCGCGCTGCTCCCACGGCCCGCCCTTTACGACGAAGCCGGTGGACGGCGGCACCGGCTGGGCGCCGCTGCTCGCGGTCTCTCCTGTCAGCACCTCGCCGAAGTCGCCCAGAGATGGTGCCGCCGGTCTCTGATATCTATCCGCCACATCTTGCATCTTTGGAAAATAATACATTTTTCAATAAAAAGAATAAATAAAAATTTAATAAATAACAAAATAAGTTAAAACTGTTTTCAATATTTTTGATTACGGTAACTTTTTAACTTAATTATAAAGCCCGTTGGCCAGTGGGTCGCTAACCGCCCCCTCTTTATTTATAATTTTTTTGAAAATTTTTACACCAACAAAATCACTTTCTCATTTATAATATTAATAATATTTACATATTCTTCAGCCAGGTTCAAGAGATGGTCCTTGGCATCTAAAACATTTTCCTCATCACCCGTAATCACGACGATGCTCTCGTCGCCCTGTTTTGGGAATCTAATGTCAACTTTGTACTCGTCCATAATACGTCGGATGTTCTTGCCTCGCTGGCCGATAAGTCTCCTATGAACTCTGGGATCAATGTCCACTTCATCACGATATTGATTATCCTGAAGGAAGTTAATAGTTTAAATAAATGTGATGTTTGAATGATGTAATAAGATGTATAATTATCAAATAATAGTTATATACTTACTAGTTGATGTACAATGGCCATAATCGCATCCTTGGCTTGCAATGCCTTATCTTCATAACCCTGAATAGTAATGACGTCATCATCTTGTTCTCCTCGCTTTGGCAAGTTGATTTGTACTCCATAATCGGTGCGGATTTTCGTAATTACAGAACCTCCTTTACCAATAACTAAAGGATGATATTCAGGATCTACATTGAATTTCAACTCGAATGACCTAAGGGAAATCGTTTTTATAGTTCAGAAAATAAAATTAATATAAGTTTCAATTTCCAATATTATGATAATTTACCTTAACAATCTATCTTCTTTTTCTTTCTCCATGTCAACGATTTTATCAAGGAGGGCCAGTTTGGCTTTTTCAGCATTGCTTGGTGTACCAGTCACCTATATCAAGTAATAAAGTATTATTAATGACTCTTATCACTATTAAGATGTCCATTAATTGATAAATCACTGTCTTACCTTAACAATGTCACTATTGTCCTCATTGGGAGGCATCAAGATGTGAACATCAAATGCTTGCATCAATTCTCTTCTCTTTTGACCAGCAAGTAATCTGTGCAGCTCATTAGGTACTTCAACATCAATTGTTATTGGTACCTGATGGATTTGAAGAATAATTATTACTTGTATTAAAGAGTATTTAAATTTTTTTTTTTTAATAAATCGTGTATTACCTGATCTAGCAAAGCTTTTTTAGCAGCTTCACAGTTTTCAGGGCGACCCATTATTCGAATGATATCATTCGCATTTGGCGCTGCACCCTCTTCGCTCTTAATAGGAATTTCAGCGCCTTCTGTAGGATCGCGTTCAGGGAATTTGATTTGCACATCGAATTCTGCAGTAATGTCTTTTACTTTGGCACCGCGGGCACCCATTACCGTACGGTGATGTCTTTGAGGGATGATACATTCAATTGTAATCTAAAAACATTTTAAGCTTTAATATTTTTAAATGAAGTTTTAAAATTTAAATGACGACATTTGTTTTGGAAATCCTTACTGCTTTGAATGTGAATAGCTTGGCTCTTTTCTTTTTTTTTTACTTTTCACCAGGCATTTCATTTACATAAAACCAAAAAAAAACTACAAATAAAATAACACAAACCTTAGCTTCTAAATCTTCGATGATTTCATTTATTCTAGCCTTAGCTGCCTCTATGCACTCCTTAGGTCCCTTGAGCACAACGCGGTCGCTGCTGATGCCCTGGCGCGGGAAAGAGATCTGCACGCCGCCACAGTCCTCCGCGATGCGCCTGAGCACCTCGCCGCGGCGCGCGACGAAGTGCCGATGGTGACGAGGATCAACGGACATTTCACCTTCTGACACGTTGCTAATTTCAGCCACTGCGGTCTCTAATAGCTTGCGTGCAGCTTCCACTTGTTCCTCGCGTCCTACAAAATTTTTATTTTTGATTCTATTACTTTGAAGTTCTAAAGTGGACTTTTAAAAAGTACTTTGCTATTGTCAAAGTCCATTAATTTGGAAATTTGATTGTACCGAAAAGATACTTCGTGAGATTATCAATAATTTCTTAATCCTATAATTATATATATATATATATATCCAAAGAGTATAGTTCAAAGAGTATGACACTGGAGGGCTAATTTTCTCCATTTCATCTAACCTTAATCATACCTCACAAAATTACAGGCCTGTACTGTTGTTATTAGTGAGCACTTGTTATGGTAACTACTGTTCATACTTATGTCCATATGATGTACCTATGGTAATGTAAAGAAAAAATAATATATGTAATATTAATTTACATACCAATAACGAAAATAGCTTCCTTATCTTCATCTTTTTCATTTGGAAATACAATTCGTGCACCCGTCAGCTCACGAATCTTTTTAATGTTAGCACCATTCTTTCCGATAAGGAACTTGTGATGTTCTGGTTTAGCGCGAACATGAGCCGTGTGTGACGTTAGCGCTCGTTCGCTCGCGTGAGCTAGCAACTGTTGTTTTGCTTTCTCGACATCTTCGACAGGCCCTTTAATCAATACCTTGTCACTCTCACTATCAGCCGATGGGAATTTAATAAGTACACCGCCGCACTCTTCCATAATAGAATGAATAAGTTTACCGCCTGTACCGATTAGTGAATTATAGTATTTAGGGGCGATCGTAACTTCGTCGGTCACAACATTCGCTTTTTCGTTATGTATTTGCTGTATTCTTTTAACGGCTTCTTCAACATTGTCGCGCTTACCCCTTACGGTGATTACATCGCTATCGTCTCCTTCTGCGGGAAGATCAATCACAGTTTGTGTTTCATCTCGAATTTTTCTTAAATTAGCACCACCTTTACCAATAATAAATTTATGAAATTGTTTGAAAATAGGCACTTCTTGAACATAAGATGATTCCGCAATCTCTTTCATTAGCCTCTGCAGATATTTTTCACATTTTTCAATATCTTCCTGGGGCCCTCTAAGTTTAATCGGACTTCTTTTTTGGCCCTGGTCTGGCAGTGAAATAAGTACACGTTCAAACTTTTCACGAATTTCCTTTATTTTTTCACCTCTTACACCTATTAAAGATTTGATATATCTATGATCAACAAATACTTCCTTCGATCTTTCATTCTCTAGTTTCATAACTGTCTCTCTTAAGGCCCTCTCTGCATCAGCTACTCCTTGCTGACTGCCTTCAATACGGATTACGTTGTTTCCTTCATTGTCACTAATATTTATCACTACACCAGTCTCATCCTTCAGTCTGTTAACTGAAAAATAAAAGTTATTGCAAATCTTTTATAAAAGGTATATTAAATTTCAATAATCTATACAAATAAATAAATATTATTCAATATTTTACAAAGCAAGGAAGTATTTTATAACAGCTTTTTAATTCACCTACATGAAAGTACTCATATGAAAAAATCAGTATTTACAATGTTTGTGTGTCTGTTTCATCTGGCAAATCTACGAAATGATACTTTCACTGACAGACAGCTTATAAAGCTTAGCTGTTAAAGAGGTGATTTAAACTACTTTTGTTTTATAAAAAGAATTAAGTTTTTAACACAAAAATAAAGCAATAAACCATAATGCTGGAGGCCAGGCGAGTGAAGACCCCGTAGATATACTTACTGTTTGTTCCATTTTTGCCAATAATGTGTTTGAAGAATTTAGGATCAACAGAAAGCTCGACATATGTGAGCGTAGCAAGCAAGTTCTTAACAAAGTCATCCAGTGCCACTTGAGCCCTCTCTACCTCTTCTGGAGGACCATCAATTTTAACCTTATCTTCGGAATGTGTTATATCAACATGAACCTAAAAACACATTTTATTAAATTATACCAGAATGTAACCTGCATTAAAAACAAAATATTAAACCAAAATTAATACCCTTTACCCTATTTAAAATACTGAGGTAAAGGGTTAATATTAAATTAAAAAATTATCCATGTCGGGAAAACACACAACTATAAGCATAACACAATAAGAACATAATATCCCCAAGCAGGCGACCAATGGCAGTTAATGCACATCTTCTATTAGTATCCCCTAATGTCTCTACATTTCCCAAAACCCTTCCAGCCCCCTATCTCAGATGACTCAGACTTAGAAACATGAATAAAAATAAAAATTCAAAACAAACCTTAGATAAATCTTGGGTAATCTTTTTAATGTTAGAACCATTCTTTCCAATTATATATTTATGAATCCACGTTGGAGCATCAACAGTTGCAGTTTTGACTGAATTTGCCTTTTCACATACCTTGGAGAGAGCTGAAAAAATTACATTATAATATCTTAAAAATACTAAATATTTTACTCTAATTACTTAAAATTCAAATGTCATGTAACATACCAAGACCAATTTTATTGTGTGGGCCGTGAAGAGTAATCGTGCCAGTAGTGGAATCAGGCGGCGGCATTTCAACAGATACTCCAGTTTCTTTCAATATTTCCTGAATAGTATTACCTCGAGAACCGATAACATACTTATGTTGAGATTTGGGAACCTCGACTCGTACAGTTGAACATTTTTTCGCCTGTTAAAAAAAAGGTACTCCCAATTGTAATTGTTCCTTGCAGTTTTAGCAAAAACTAAAAATCAAATCAATCTAATTTATATTATATTTGTTTAAATTCGCCACGCGGCAAGCGGAACAAAGATAAATTAATATGAGACTTGCAAAAAAATCATTTAAAATGTCATTAATTTACTACAAGAAAAAATATATAAGTACAAAAAGTAATTACTACAAGAAAACTAGAGGGGGACTTTTCCTATACTACTATGTTCACTGTAAAGGTTGGGAGGGCAAAAAATTAAAAAAACATCACATTGTATGGGTGCGTTCCCCTAAAGCTACTAGGTTCTTGTTTATTGGTAAAGCATTTACCATTTCTTCATAAATTTGCTCGATTTGGGCCTTGGCAGCCAACACGCCATTCTTTTCTCCCGCAATAACGATCTCATCGCTCTTGGTTGACGCCGGCGGAATGTGTATGCGGGCGCCGGTCTCCGTGCTGAGCGCGGCGGCGCGCTCGCCGAACGGGCCCTGGATGAACGGGTGATAGATCTTCGGCACCGTGATGCGCTCGAATGCCTTACGCGACTGAAATACATTACACATGTTCAATTCAATTCTAACTCACGAAATTTATTACTTGTAATAATTTTTTTTTATGAAAAGTTTTAATTACAAGGCAAAATTTTCCAAAATAAAAGCCATGTTGATCTCAGTTTGTAGAAGTCATGGACATTTTTAATTTTCATCTAAAATCCTGTGTTATACTCAATCAAAAATAAAAAAATAAATATAATATATTATGTAGTAGAAGTTTTGTCATATTAGGCTTAATTTTCTTAACTTATCAACATCCTTCAGAACTCGTGGATCAGATGTGAAAACAATCTACTCTCTCTCTCTCTCTAATTAGTTAGTCTACATTTTGTATCTTAATAGATACTTTAACAAAATAATATTACCTGTTCCTCAGAGCAAACACGAATTTCATGTTCAGCCTTCTCAATACCTTCTTTGGTACCAGTAATCGTAATAATTTCACTGTTATCAGCAATACTGGGCACACTGATCTTAGTCGCAGTAACCTTCTCAAGGTCTTTTAATTTTTGCCCTTGCTTGCCCAAAATAACACGATGGTGCTCTTTCGGAATTGGAATTTGCTTGCTTGCCTAAAAATAGATTAACATAAATAAATACCTATACAAAGTAAATAATGTCCTCTTTCTTAAGTGAACTACAATTAATCTCTACCTGTTGTTGGAAATGGGTCAGTATAAGTCGTCTTGCATCAAGAACTGCACTATGTTTTCCCGTAATCAGGAAAGTTAAGCTTCCATCTTTACTTGTAGATATTTCGATATGGGCTCCGGTGTCTTTGGTGATAGATTGGCAAGTTCTTAAAGATTCGCCTTCGCCGAAAGTGTTAGCATTATCGAGTTTCCTTTCTTCGTATGGCACATGGAAAACCTTAAAATTATTATTTTTATATATAAATGATTATAGTCACAATGCATTAAGTTCTCTAACCTATACATTATTATCTTAAAAATAGTGATAAACTATGTTGACGATGATGAACTTATTTGTTTTATTAAAGATAGGTATTTATTTAAGATAAAGATTTGGTCGTGAAATTTTGGTAAATTGTTATCACCCAAGTTGAAACTTGACTTGTCAATGATAAGAGCATAATTTGATAATAATAATTCAAAGTGATGATAAGTAATTAAATTTAACCTTGGTATTTAATAACATTTTTAATATAAGTAATGAGTACTTTGTTTTTAATAATAATAAAATTATTTATTTTCTAGAATGTTGTAAGTTATAGAATATATATTATAATATTAGCTAACAATAATCCTTAAATATCCAAATCCCATATTTTTGCTATATCGAATCCACACATAAGCTTTGGGCTTCTTTTCAAGTTAAAAGGGGTTTTACGGGATTGCGCGGACAATCATCCTCAGACTTAAATAAAACTAAATAAGTAAAATAAGTTTTAAAAAAAGAAAGGTTTCCCCCTTTTCATTTTTCATGCGAAAATTGATTTCTTTGGCGCAATTTTTCTAATACAAAACCTATCCTAACCTAACCTAACCATGACTGAAACTTGGCAATTGTACGACACTGAAGTATTTTAATTAATAGGATATGTTGCCGTAAACGGAAACCTAGGGCACTTGTCTGAACTAGCGTCGTGGGTGCACGTCGCATGCGCTGCTTGGCGGTACTATTAAAACGACGGCGAAATTGTGTGACGTCTGCGCTGTGCTAGCGCAACGTTCATGGAGCGCCTACACTGGAAAACTGCTAGTGTGAAGGAGCTCATACTACACGTTACTACTAAACTATATGCATGTTAGTATGTAAGTATGCCATGTTTTATCAGCATTTGTGAAATAGCTTCTTTATCAGTAGACACAAAATTATGGCTATATTATCATTAACGGTTAACCTATATCATAAAATGTAGGTACCTGAGTATGAAGCGAAGAGCCGACACGAAGTTTATTGGTGACTTGCTGAATGTTACGTTGTACAGGTGGCTGCGAGTGAGGCAGTGCCGGGAACAGGTCATCATAAGCGTACGAGTTGTTACTGTTGTCGTACCCAACGTTATTCATCTCTTCAGTATGCACGGGTATTTCAGAATTTACGGGTATCACATCTCCGACCATCATGGATTGCTGATGCATCATTTTAGTTTCCTCCAGCAGTCCTTGTCCGCGCCAAGTCGTTACAGTACTATATATTGAAAAAAGAATTCAAACTATAAAGAATATGTAACACACTTGCGTAACATATTTGAACAATTGTATTTATTATTTGCTTTATTGTGGCCGTTCATTATCTTACATTTAAAAGTAAATGTGGGGGACATTGGAGTTATTGAAAGTGAAACAATACTTCAATTTTAAAAAGAAATTAAACAGATAAAAGTTAGCAACAGTTATCATCAACATGTATAAAGGTCAAATCAAGCAAATATTAATTTCTTTGATGTGACATTGTCATATGTAATATCTAGGTCATGTAAAAGTATACATATATTTATATCACTTTTTTTCACAGTTCTTTAACCATGAGTGCTACATGCTATGGTAATAGTAGTGAGTCAATATAGTATATAAAAAAATTTAATTAATTTACTATAAAAAATACCATTAAATGATACAAAGTACATTTAATGTAATTGTTAAAATAGTGCAGAAAGTTGATTTTGAATAAAACTGCTAACCTAATCATAAAAATCAAAATCAAACCTCCTTATTATTTTTAAAGATTCACATGTTCCCATATGCTAAAATTTTTTTTCAAATCTCAGTTATGTGTGGACTGCTTCCCTTAATTTTTATATATTTTATTATTTCACTACAAATTGTGGAGCAGTTCAAAGAATATTACTATTTACTAAATTTTGTAAAAATAGAGCCAATAATTCTCTAAGTTAAATAACTGACATAAAGACGGACAAACAGACAAACATGAAGAAATTATGATTCCATTTGGATTCCGTAATCTTAAAAAGGGATCAGTTTCTGCAAGGTTGAATCAAATAAATTGTATAAATGTTATTTTGAAAAGTAATGTATATCTCAACCACATGATTAAGAAAATTTATTACAGTTGTTTAAAATGTCAAAAACATGTTTAAAAATGAAATCATTCATATAATTATATACCTATATAATTATATTGAAAAATGTTCCCCTAAAAAAACAAGAAAATTCTCAGTAATAAACGAAAGAAAAGAAAGATGTACTAAGTTTGTAGAAAGGTGTATTTAATAAAAATAACTTCTATTGAATTCGTAGGTTAAGCAGTCTTCGAAATATAAAAGAGGTTCTTATTATAGGTCCTTCTAAAGAGTGTGTCAGGCGATATTGTAGCCATCCCTGTTGTCTCCTATTAATTTCGAGTAGATTTGTTCAAGAACAAGAGACAAAGTGTTATAATAACGATAACTACTTGCGACCACTACATCAGGCGCTTTAGGAAAGTAAAATCGGCTGTCGTTTTGTTATATTCTTGAAACGTGATTATTTCGAAAAAATTGACATATTTACTTCATTCATCCTATAAGAAATGCTATCTCTTTCGTCCCTCTTTAGAATATCTTTTAGGCACATCGTAACAAAGCTATTAATAATATAATACAATCGAAACAGTATTTAATATAAAATTTAGTGAATAATTTATTTTAATTAAAATTTTCCATTATGTTGTAGTGGTTGAAAACTGGACAATAGAGTTAGATTTCTTTGAACATTAGTTTTAAGTTAAATTATTTCTTCTAAATATGTAAAAATATGTATTAGCTTCAAAAATCGGCATTCCGGATTTCGATAATACGTGTCACCTTCTTCCAACACATTTGACGTGGAACTAGTCTTCATAAAATGTATCAGTACGTACCTTATGTACTGTAGCAAATCAATCTGGAAAATTATCCTTGAGACGCCAGGATCGAAGTTTCTTTCTCCTATCAAAAACAGACAATTTATTTTTTATAATAACTTACAACGAAAACAAAAAATATTATTTTCATGCGCACACGTACCCAGTGCTACCGCGAGCGAGGAGAATATTAATCACAGATAAACAATTCACTACAAATTACAATGTGTTCGACATTACAGATAGCACAAAGTTAGTGACAAGTAATATGTAATTTATACTAAATTTGTTAAAAAAAAGAAACTGCCTACAATATTTTTATATATTATACTTTGACAGTAGTAATTATTTTCAACATGACCGGGCATGCATTCGAAATGTAGAACATGGTTGGACTCACAAAATAGACTTTTTGTGAGTGAGTCCATCTGTAATCTACATACCGATCTTAGCTTCTGGTCTTGTACCTTTTTAGGGCTCCGTAGCTAAATGACAAAAATGGAACCCTTATAATTTCGTTATTTCTATCTGTCCGTCTGCGCGTCCGTCCGTACGTCAGAGTAATTTTACTCGGATCGACTCTATCTATACCAAATTTTGTAAATAGGTGTAGTCTATGTACCTGAAAAATTAAATGTAGCAAGCAGTCTATACATTTTTTTGTGTAAGAGAGGGCAAACGGGCAGAAGGTTCACCTGATGTTAGGCGATCACCGCCGCCCATAAACATCTGCAACACCAGAGGGCATACAGGTGCGTTGCCGTCCTTGAAGGTTCCCAGGTCGTATCGGTTCAGAAAGACTGCCGACGGAAGTAGGTTCCACAGAGTGGTTGTGCGAGGAAGAAAATGTCTTCAAAATCGCGCTTTTGTGGATTTCCAGACATCGAAGTGGTAAGGATGGAATTTACAGTTTTGTCGCAATGTCCGGTGGTGAAATTCCACCGGCGGGATTAATCCAAACTATTCCTCAGAACATTCCCCGTGATATATGCGATATAGGATGCAGAGTGATCCGATATCTCTACGCAAAGGATGAAGTCGATCAGAGAGAACTTGATCGTTGACAATTCGAGCCGCTTTACGTTGGATGCGGTAAATTGGAAGTAGCTGGTACTGAGCAGCTCTCAGCAATACTCCACATGCGGTCGAATTTACGACTTGTACAGCTGTAGGCGATGAGCCGACATGAAGTAGTGCCTTGCCTTGCTGAGCACGTCAAGCTTTTTAGGCCAATTTCACCTTTCCTTCTAAATGCTTGCGGAAGTGAACGATGCTCGAAATGTCGAAACCAAGTATTCCGCTACTAGCTTTGGCAGCCAGGGGAGTGTTCTCAAAGCGAGGAGACACGACAAATGGTGATTTTTTAGCGGTTAACGCGCAAACTTGGGTCTTTTTGCGGTTAAATTAGACCAAGTTTAGTCGGCCCCAGGCCGAGACTTTGGTCAAAGTAGTCTCGACTTCAGGCACAAGTTTGTTCCGGACCTCAATGACGTTTTCCCGAGAAATATTAGCATGGCTGGTGTATAAAGCATCAATAGTGCAGTCGTCTGCATGGCAATGATTGTTGGTAATTTCCAACAAGTCATTAATATGCAGAAGAAACAAAGTACGCAGCCTTGTGTCCCACAAGGATTGATTGGTTTGAAGTCGAAGTATGCACCGTCGACAACGACCTTGATGTTCCGATCTGCCAAAAAGCTGGTGACCCAATTGCATAATTCTCAGTAAGCCCATAGCAAGCTACAAAAGAAGTGTTTTTAAAAAGAGAAATCAACAAATTTTAGAGATATGTAAGTGGTTACTCATAGCTTTGTTTTTCATGTTATATTTAATAATTATTATGAAATTTCCAACTTATTTTTGGGATTGATTATAATTTGTTATTATTTTTAAAGTGCAATTCATTAGTTTCGACTGTGCGTGGCCCACAATGCCTTTGACTCATAATACTTTTGGTATAATACCATAAAACATTGTAGTTTAGCTTGTGTACAATCTATTTATTTCCAAAATCTATTTGGATTATTTTTCAAATCAATTAAAAACATATATATATTTTTAATGATGGACCATTAAAAATTATAATTGATTGCTATCGTTTGTTTATTGTTAACATAAGTAAAAACCATTCATCATAATTTAAAACAATGGTCTATACACGGTCTAAGAATTAGCGTTAAATTAGTGGTTGTCGCTATCACTAATGAATGTAGATACTTTTAATTTATCTACCTAAGTAATGATATTCTATGGAGTGCCGACTAAATTATTTATCAACTATTTAGATTATCAGACATCATCACAGCTATGCTCTGTGACATCAGTTATCTGTGGTACATATTGTTGGTGTGGTTCTGTGTGCCTGTGTGGTTATTTTCTTGTTAATGCTTAGAAAATTTAGAAATAGAAGTATAACTATTTAAGTACGTGTAACATTCACATATTATAAAAACAATTATTTTTGTTTCAATGATATTGAAATAATGGATAAAATACCCAGGACTCACGAAGGTAAAAATTGCCTGAAGCTGACAATCTTAAGACAGCCATTTTAGCTTTACAAAACAACATTGATTTTGTGAAAATGTTAGCTTTTTTATTTAATATGTAATATTTTATGTCATTTTATTAATTGCTACTATATAAATATATGAATAGCTGCTATCGCAAAGTCTACTACATAAGTAAAGTCGTTATGATATTTTATAACATTGTAGCATGATTTGATTATCATTTCAGCTATCGAAGCCCAAATACGAGAAATACAATCTAAAAAAAATGAGCTCCCTGAAAATGGTTCGGGAAAAGGAGTTTCATTGGGTGAACAATACTATGATAATGATATTTATGACAATGCTGGACAAGGAGGTAAATCCAGGTACGATGGTTATGTGACGTCAATTGCTGCTAACGATGAAGTTGAAGACGAAGACGTGGAGAATGTTCCTATTTCGCAAAAGAGACCCGGTTACACGGCACCAGCGTCTTTACTGAATGACATAGCACAGGTATTTAAAACCTAATATCATTTGGTTAATACTTATATTTCATTTCTTTTATTATTAACATATCTTTTATTTATTTTAGAGTGATAAAGATTATGATCCATTTGCTGATAAAAGAAGGCCTACAATTGCAGACCGAGAAGATGAATACCGTCAAAAGAGGCGTCGGATGATAATTTCACCAGAACGTTCAGATCCATTTGCTGAAGGTATGTTTAATGAACTCCAAGAATTAGTAATTTGTTTAGTACAAAAACTTTGACCATGTTAGTATTACTAGTGTACATGCTCAGTTTAAGGCTTTAAGATGATAAATTAAGATTTTTAAATATATTTTTTATTTTTATGCAAATTTATATATGGTCATTAACATAATAATGAAACTTTGTCATACATAAAATGCTTAAATTATATTCGAAAAACATAAATCTTAAATTACTGTAATGGCAGAAAATCATCAAATTATTACATTTTTAGGTGGTAAAACACCAGATGTGGGCTCCAGAACATATACAGAAATTATGAAAGAGCAATATCTCAGAGCAGAAGAAACAGAAGTAAGTATCACCATTTGCTAATCAATGAACTAAACTAATTTAATTTTAATCATTAAAGATTTCACTTTACTCATAATGTATTGTATAATATAATAGGTATCAACTTCCATTTATATAAAATAAATAGATATAATTTCATGTAAATGAACAAAATATGTCTATACTTACTACAAATAAATATTATAGTTAAGGAAAAAGCTGATGGAAAGAGCAAGGGAAGGCACATTAAAGCCAGTGGCACATTCAAACGGCGAATCAACTAGACCTGCTGCAGCTAAGCGAAGAGGTCGCTGGGATCAGAGTTCAGAAGATACTCCATCTGTAAAAAAAGCTGCCATTATTTCTGCAACACCTAGCTCCCAGGCTACACCTTCTTGGGAAAATGAGGTTAGTGGATATGATTTCTAAATTACTAATATCTTGAAAGACTTCTTTTTTAATTTTTCTTATCTGAACAGTGGACTGTATTTTAATTCAGCCCATTAGCTGTAACCCTTATTATAAATTGATTGATCTGATAACAAGTTTTATTTAAGTAATATAACTTGATATGTTTAATCAATATATGGGCGTAATTTGATTTCATATATTTTGCAGCAGCTCCTTTGTGTTGTTTGTATTTAACCAAATGTAAAGAAAAAAAAATGTGTCAAGCCATTTCTTTGGTATACATAGATATACTTTCTATATAAATGAAGTACACACAATCTTACAAAAGGTTGTAAATGTAAGACAAATGTTGTAAACATTATATTACATAAAAGAAGGTGGCAATATTATAGTTTTTTTTTTTTTTAAATAAATTATACAGCGTGGGGCCTGGGAGGAAACCCCTGGTGGTGGAGGCCGTGGTGGAGAGACGCCGGGAGCAACACCGTCGGCGCGTGTGTGGGACGCTACACCAGCACATCTCACTCCAGGACACGCCACTCCAGGACGTGAAACGCCCGCTCACCATGCATCAAGGCGTAACCGCTGGGACGAGACGCCAAAAACAGATAGAGGTAGGCAGCTTAACAAAATTTTAAAATTCCAATTTTTTTCAGTAGGTTATCAAGACAAGTTACAATAATTGCTAATTCAAACACAATTATTTTACATAAAATTGCTTAACAATATTAAGACAAAACTATAATTTTTACCGTGGCATCTTGATGAAAGGACAGGTAAGGTTCTTTCAAAGTAAACTATTTTGAGTGGAATTTAACTCTTAGGTCGGTATGGATTTATAACTTATCGTTGCCTAGGGGAGGAGACGTTGTCTTCATATTAGGATTATTATTAAAATACTACCAAATACTAATAAACTAGACTAAAGTTGACATGAATATTTATATATAGAAACTCCCGGTCACGCGAGCGGTTGGGCTGAGACTCCGCGTACGGACCGCGGCGTCGGCGTCGACACGATCCAAGAAACGCCGACGCCAGGCACGAAGCGACGCTCGCGATGGGACGAGACGCCCGGCGCCACGCCAGTCCCCGCCACGCCCACGCCGTCGCACGCCACGCCCTCTCACGCGACCCCTTCGCACGCCACGCCCTCACACGCCACCCCGACGCCGCATACACCAATCTTTACACCCGGTGGTGTTAGTATTTCTATTTTTTTATATACAACTAGTAAATTCGGCCATAAGTTGGTTGGTACAGATATAAGTCATTCAATTATTATAATATATTGAAATACTAAATTTTAGTTAAGAAAGTCGGATAGCCATTTGTCAGGTTCTCTATCTGTATATCAAAATCCTTAATTTTGCATTTAAAAAATGGGACTTAAAATAGGGTGGGATACAAGAGTTTTTGTTTTGTACAATAAAATATATATTTTTTTAATTATACTGATAAATTAATATAAATAGCATTTGTTTTAAATGTTGTAGTCGACGCCAGTGGGTGTGAAGGCTATGGCTATGGCCACGCCTACACCGGGCCACATAGCTGCTATGACGCCGGAGCAACTTCAAGCTTATCGTTGGGAAAAAGAAATAGATGAACGCAACCGACCATACACTGATGAAGAACTTGACGCCATGTTCCCACCTGGGTACAAGGTTTTGCCACCGCCGGCCGGTAAGCAAATAACAATTTGAGTTATTATAATTTTGATTATTTTATTTATATTATAATATCAGTAAGGCGCAGGTAAACTCACTCAGTAATTGATCGTAACTTTAGTTTCAGGACACATGTATTAAATGCCAACTTCAATGTCACGGGTATAAATCGACTTAACGGTGCCTCAATACATGTGCTATTTAATTTAAAATACGAAAGAATCAATTTTAATAATGAATTTTTCTTTCAGATGAAAGATGTCGGATAGTCAGCCAGATTGTGCTTTATTACCTCAGTTGCCGTTTCGTGTATTACGCTTCACATACGATTCTAAAATAAACTATATATAGTTTTCCGTCGGCCGTCCGTCCTTTCGACCGTATCTCTAATCTTTTATGTTGTCGCCCAGGTTATGTTCCGATTCGGACCCCGGCTCGTAAGCTGACCGCAACGCCCACGCCTTTGGCTGGTACCCCAATCGGCTTTTTCATGCAGACGGAGGAAGTGGGGGGGTCGGCGGCCGCCGCGGCGCGCCTCCTCGACCCGCAGCCCAAGGGCTCCCAGCAGCTGCCCTTCATGAAGCCGGAGGACGCGCAGTACTTCGACAAACTGCTCATCGACGTCGACGAGGACTCCCTCTCGCCGGATGAGTTGAAAGAGAGGAAAATTATGAAGCTGCTGCTAAAGATTAAAGTAAGCTTAATACATATATTTAGAATAAGCCTCAATCGCTCTATGACAGACAGGCTGTGTTTTACATTAAATATTGTATTTGTCTTTATTTCTAGAATAAATAAACGCTAAATAAATAAATAAACGCTACACACTCAACGAACGAAGTGCTATGTTAAGAAATAGCTAAAATTCTGCATGCCAGTTGTATTATCTCTATATAGAACATATGAATAAGTAAAACAGTATATAGAACAAGAAAAACAGTATATAGAAGTATCTTGTTTTCAGTGTTATAAGTCAAATTGTTTGGTTTTTTTTTTTCAGAATGGTACCCCACCAATGTGTAAAGCAGCCCTTCGTCAAATCACTGACAAGGCACGGGACTTTGGTGCTGGCCCACTCTTTAATCAGATTCTACCCTTACTCATGAGTCCTACCCTGGAAGACCAGGAGCGTCATTTGCTCGTCAAAGTCATTGACAGAATTTTATACAAATTGGACGATTTAGTTCGCCCTTATGTACACAAGGTAAGTTTCATTCACTATTTTTATATAAAAAAAAAAAATAATTTTAAATAATTTAATTTCATTTTTTTTCGTTTATAGATTTTAGTCGTGATAGAACCGCTCTTAATCGACGAAGATTACTATGCACGTGTTGAAGGACGTGAGATTATTTCGAATCTAGCCAAAGCTGCCGGTTTAGCCACTATGATATCCACCATGAGACCAGATATTGACAATATTGATGAATATGTGAGAAACACAACTGCCAGAGCTTTTGCGGTAGTTGCATCTGCTTTAGGTAAAAAAAAATTAAAAATATCTATACATGTGTATAATCCCAAAACTTCTACTAAGTATATTATTTTAATACACAGGTATTCCATCCTTGCTGCCCTTCTTAAAAGCTGTGTGCAGATCAAAGAAATCATGGCAAGCTCGCCACACTGGTATTAAAATTGTTCAACAAATTGCTATATTGATGGGATGTGCCATATTACCACATCTGAAATCACTTGTGGAAATTATTGAACATGGTATGTTATTGTCAATTACTTCGTCACCTTATATAATATACTAGCTTCTGCCTGCGGCTTCTCTCACGTGAAAACGATTTTTAATGAGATACCTTTAATGCTATAAAAATAATTGATTCATATAATCCATATAAATTTTCATCCCCTATTTTATCACCACCATCAACCACTTTTTCGCGGTAAAAAGTTTCGTCAGAATTGGTTAATTGGTTTAGTTGTGAAACAATCACGGACACAATTACTTTCGAATTCATTATATTAGTAAGGATTTTTATTATAAATTAGAATAATATATACCACAATTTATCATGTTCACTTGTTTAAACAGGTTTAGTTGATGAACAGCAGAAAGTGCGAACAATAACAGCTTTGGCCAGCGCAGCGCTCGCCGAAGCCGCCACGCCCTACGGTATCGAGTCCTTCGACTCAGTGCTCAAGCCACTCTGGAAGGGTATTAGAACTCATCGTGGTAAAGGGTTAGCCGCCTTCCTCAAAGCCATCGGGTATCTTATACCCTTGATGGACGCCGAGTACGCCAATTATTATACTCGTGAAGTAATGCTTATATTGATTCGTGAGTTCCAGTCACCAGATGAAGAAATGAAGAAGATTGTTCTAAAGGTTCCTAATTTAGATTCAATTATTAATTTAATATTTAAATCTGAACATTATTCTAAATAATTATTGTATTGTTTTATAGGTAGTGAAGCAGTGTTGTGGTACAGACGGTGTGGAGCCTCAGTATATTATGGATGAAATCCTGCCACACTTTTTCAAACATTTTTGGAATCACCGAATGGCTCTTGACCGCCGCAACTATCGACAACTTGTCGATACTACTGTTGAAATTGCCAATAAGGTTTGTATCCTTTTTTAACTATATTATCCTTAAATATAATTCTTTAGTTCTCATATATTCTGTATGGGATGACAAAAAATAAAAATTGTCTATGTTGGCCTGCGACGGCGAAGATAGTGATTACTTATAATATTATTAATGACTTCATTTTGAGATAATTAAGTTGGTATCATTTCCATTGCACTTATCTTTTAAAACATATATAAAAAAATTAAAATTTTTACTTTACTGTGAACACTCCTTTCCACTTAATTACTTACTATATTCTGAATGTGAATGAAGAAAGAAAGAAAGAAGAAAGAATTTATTTATTAGGACACAACAGAAATAAACTAAACTAAAACATTAAAAAGCATTATAGTTAAAAAGAGACAAAACTGTATAACAATAATAATAAAAAAATTAAACATAATTAAAAACTTAATCCTAAAAATTACGTCTAACTCTATATAAACTAATAAACTATATTTTTCTATATTTTTTGTTGTTTTTACTCAGGTTGGTGCGTCTGAAATTATAAACAGAATAGTTGACGACCTGAAGGACGATAATGAACAGTATCGAAAAATGGTAATGGAATCCATTGAAAAAATTCTTGCCAATTTGGGTGCAGCTGATATTGACTCCAAACTCGAAGAGGCCTTGATTGATGGTATACTGTACGCATTCCAAGAACAGACAACAGAGGTAAACAATCTTTAATGTGTTTGAATTAGAAATTATTATATAAACTAAATCTTTGCCTTGGCCCATGTGAACAACAGTTTTTAATTGGTTCCCCATACAAACTATACCCCTATTTCCCCTATATAACCCTATTTCACCTCTTCACAAAAGGGTTAACGCGCCTATAACCGTTTCCCTGGGTCCACCTATATCTAATCATAAGGTCATGTTAATCAACTCAGTGGCTTACGCGTGCAAGCGTCACTACCTCACAGCCGCATTTAAATTATTAAGTTAAGATAAATAAATAGTATTTTGTGATAAATGTTATATCCCCATGCCCGTGGCTCCGCTCACCTGGTCTACAGAATTATTGTTTTTATTTTATTACCCAGGACTACTCTTTGGTCTTATTCCTTATAACATCAGCTACCTGTTAGAGTTTCGGAGATTAGTCAAACGAAATCTAGAGTTTTAGGTACATACACACTTAAATTTTATTTATTTGTATGGATTTAATTTGTGACTATGATTTGAATGTCTTAACAGGATGTGGTGATGTTGAATGGATTCGGCACCATAGTTAATCAGCTGGGCAAGCGCGTGAAGCCTTATCTCCCTCAAATATGTGGTATCATCCTGTGGCGTATGAATAATAAATCGGCGAAGGTCCGTCAACAGGCAGCCGATCTCATCTCCCGGATCGCAGTAGTGATGAAAACTTGTCAAGAAGTAAGCATTTGTATCTTTAATTAGGAATAATAATAGTCGATAACTCAATATTCTTATAATATTATTTTTTTACAATTATTTTATGCTGTCAATGCTTGTGCTTGCGTTAATGCAGTTTATAAAAAAAGATATTTTTCCATCCTACAACACCTGTCTACACAAAATTTCAATACATAATATATGTTATATGATTATGACTACAGTAGTTTGTTATTAAATTATAATATATAGCCGCAGCCCGCGTGCTTGTCTACCTCAACAAGCATGCGGGCTGCTTGATGGTAAGCAGTACTTATAGTTGTGCTCCAGTACCTATGCTGTCAACATGTGAGGCAACATTGCATTATCATCTGTGATAAAGGATAAAGGCACTGAGAGGATTTGAGCTTCTGGCTCACAAACTCATGTCAAACAATCACACGGTTCACCGCCGCTGGCGATGCTTGAAGTATCACATACGCGTTGCCAACCCAAGGGATTGGAGGAAAGGGATGAGAAGGGAAAAACGGGGGTGGGACATTGGGCCTCCTGTACTCTTATTTATCGCTTGAAGCGCAACAGTACTGATATTGTTGCTTTACGCCTTTTACTTGTCAATTTATTGTGTATAATAAACTATAATTCTATTAATATCTACCTCAGGAAAAACTTATGGGGCATTTAGGCGTTGTACTGTACGAGTATTTAGGAGAAGAATACCCAGAAGTGCTTGGATCGATTTTAGGTGCACTGAAGGCTATCGTTAATGTTATCGGAATGACGAAGATGACACCGCCCATCAAAGATCTTCTTCCGAGGTTGACACCGATCTTGAAGAACAGGTATATATTAAAATCACATTGCAAATATATACATATGTATTTAAAAATAATAATAATAATTGGTGTCGTGCCATTATAACAATAAGTTGTTACTGACTCTAATTAATTGTATTTATGTGAATAAGTTGGCAAGCACACGGCCCACCTGATGTTGGTACGCGGTGGTCGTAGCCTATGAGCAACACCAATCGTTTGTAGGTGTCGATCACGCGTTGCCAACCTTGAGATATTGGTTCTTAGTTCTCTTTTGCCCAGTAATTTAAACACACTACTGCTTTGTGGTAGAATATCTGATATTTAGACGGCTCATAAAAGGCAAGGCAATAAACTAGTAAATAATATTATCATAAAATAATAATCATTTCTAATTTTAATTTTCTATATAATATATTTTGTTGTTATTCTTCTTGTAGACATGAAAAAGTGCAAGAAAATTGTATTGATTTAGTTGGGCGTATAGCAGATAGGGGACCAGAATTTGTATCAGCCAGGGAGTGGATGAGGATTTGCTTCGAACTACTTGAACTACTGAAAGCACATAAGAAGGCTATACGGAGAGCAACAGTAAACACATTTGGTTATATTGCTAAAGCAATCGGTCCCCATGACGTGTTGGCAACACTGCTCAATAATCTAAAAGTACAAGAGAGGCAGAACAGGTAAATAGTAGATATAAGCTTACCTTTATATCTTCAATTTGATTATTTTGGCTCTTTTTAGAGTTCTGTACCCTAAGAGATTATTATATTATATTATTAGTTCTACACCCTATTACTAAGCCTCCGTTGTCCATTTGTCCGTCCATAAGTGGGCAGTACTTGGTAGAGAGTTGAAATTTTCACAAAATGTGTATTTCTGTTTTGGCTACAACAAATAAAAATAAAAATAAAAGTAACAAAGTATATTTTGTTACGTTTGTTGCTGTATTTCATAAACGGTAATAGTTCTATGGCCACTATGACTACAAGTAATAAAAAATTAATTTAATTTCAAAATTATGGTGCTCCCATACAAGAAACTTTATATATTTATTCTACAGATTCTGACACACAAATGACCTGTTTTTTAAAACAAAGAATCTATTGACTTAATTTTAATTATTTTTTTTCCAGAGTATGTACAACAGTCGCAATTGCTATAGTAGCAGAAACATGTTCGCCTTTCACAGTGCTACCAGCTCTGATGAATGAATACAGGGTACCAGAGTTGAATGTACAAAATGGTGTTCTCAAGTCATTGTCTTTTCTGTTTGAGTATATCGGAGAGATGGGAAAGGACTACATTTATGCTGTGTGCCCATTGCTTGAAGATGCACTTATGGACAGGTAAAATACAAATAATAAATATATTTATTGTAACTTATTACAGTGTCAGGAGAGTCACGTGAGCGCTCAGAAACCAGAATGTACAGTATAGGTGTTTGTTTGATTAATTAACTTCGTTGGGTTGTGTTGTGCGAATTAGTTAGCAACGTTAAGTTAGCATAAGAATTACACTAGCTTCGTTTCGTTGCGATGGTGTTTCAATTTACAAAGTGGCACCAATGAATCTATGATAGTTGATTGGAAGGGCCCGTCCACAGTATATAGTAGAAACTATATACTCCAGTAGAAAAGCTAATTTAAAACTGCTCTAATTGGAAAATGGTTTTCTGCTATGTTCCTAAAATGTTTGTAGTTTTCTATAAGTAATTGAATTTATAAAATTAATATTTTAAAACCCAGATGGTCCTCGTCGCTGCTCTGCATATGCATGTTTGTTACACAACTGTTTGCATTTGTAAAACTGGACTACTAGGATATAATTTGATTATTCTTTAACAATGCTAATAAATTTACAGAGATCTTGTTCACCGACAGACTGCATGTGCAGCTATAAAACACATGGCCCTGGGTGTATATGGTTTTGGGTGTGAGGATGCCCTAGTGCACTTGTTGAATCATGTTTGGCCCAACATATTTGAGACTTCACCTCATCTCGTGCAAGCTTTCATGGATGCCGTTGAGGGTATGAGAGTTGCTCTTGGCCCTATTAAGATTCTTCAATATGCATTACAGGTAAGTTCGTAATTATATCGTTAATTTTAATGTAAGTAAATAGTTAAAAGAAATTGTTATTTAACAACGAATTTCATTATTCCACAGGGTCTTTTCCACCCAGCCAGGAAAGTTCGTGACGTTTATTGGAAGATATACAACACTTTATATATTGGAGGTCAAGATGCTTTAGTTGCCGGTTACCCCAGAATACAAAACGATCCAAATAACCATTTTATCAGATATGAATTAGATTATTTGTTGTAACACGTTTATGAATATATTTATGCGTGTAATCACTTACCTGTTTTATTTAACGCCCAAAAATGTTATCAGCAGTTAAATAACGTATCAAGTGTAAATTCTGACAACTAAGATAGTTCGGAATTTGCCCTGCCTCTGTAAACGTTATTCCGAGGATAATGCTTAGTGATAGCTTCAATTTCCTTAAAAAGTTACCAGCCAGACTGTTAGGAGGAATGGTAACTAACCAAAGTCGGGCGTCCTGAGCTCGTCCCGCAAGACCCAGATGATAGGATTACATTAGACAGTGGCCCTTCCAGTCTCTTCTTTACGACCGGGTCTCTGATCCCCTCCTCCTCTCCTGCCCGTTGACGCAGTCAAGGCCAGTAGGGTCACCAGTAATACATTACGAAATAAAAATACCAATTTTGCTTTTTTTTTACATTCACCTTCTAATTAAGACGAGCTTCCGTTATATGTGTAACTAGCAACGGCCACGGTTTCGCCCGCGTTGTTATAGTTGTTATGCCGGACGGCCTGATGACCTGACCTTGGGTTATTGTCGTATACACTTCTAGCCCAAGCATCTACCTTATTTAGAAGGGCAGGAATATTAGTAATGACTTTAAAAAGCATTGCTTATATTATTTTTAGAGTGGAATTGTAGATTCGTATTTTCAATCTGTAATATTGGAATTATTTGATTTTGGAACATATTTGTACAACATTCGTCTTTTGCTGGTTTATATTATAAATATTGAATCTCAAATATGTACTCTAATCGGGACAGACATTTTTAACACCGAATGCCACGGTGCAGGACCTCTGCGTATAATAAAAATTAAAAACATTTGTTCTCAGTAGCATTGCCTCGATTCACGAATGCAACATAAAAAGTAAAGAGTAGAGCAGGCCTGAGTTACATCCGGAATTATTGATAGCCATATACTTGAGAAGCCGTAAACGACCGCTCAAAATTACTTCTAACCAATAGCGAAAAAGTAGGGTAGACCGGAAAAAATAACCCGAGTCTCCGCCCTAAAGGCCATGAGCCCTGGCCCTATAGACCATGAGCACAGGAAGAATCAAAGACGTTCGTTATCAGAATAATTTTTAGGAGTTCAATGCCTTAACAAAGTCCCACCAGATATAACATTTATAAAAAAAATATGTATAAAAATTTAAAACAGTCGAAGATACTAAATAATAACATGAAGCGCCTCTGCAAAAGAATAACCACGGGAATAGTATAGTTGAGCCTCGGCTTCTTACTCCGGAAATAAGACTTTTTGCGGCACCAACCCTTTTTTTTTTTTCGAAATATTGAATTTGACAATATAGGTGTTTATTTTTTTTATAACTTTTACTTAACCAAATAAAATAATAACTCATTTGATAGAAACTGCAATTATATCATAGCAATATTATTTATTTATCAGATCATATTAAAGGCAAATTATTTGTTTATGATTAAATGTAGCCATTTCCCTAAAAATAAAAGTATAAAGGAACTTACAATTTCAGTGACTAGATCATTTATTCTTAGAAATAAATTATGTGTTTGATAAATAAATAAAAAAATAGAATGAGAAATTTTTGGAAAGCATTGGTACAATTATAGAATTAATAATTTGAAAAATTCTACTTTGGAGTGTAAAAAATATCACAAATATCGTATTTCTTAAATAAAACTTAAATTAAACAGTACTTTTAGGAATGCTATAAGTAAATACTATAATATTCCACTATGATCAAATTCACTTCAAATATTAACACATACAATATACTTGATTGATTAAAGCATTAAATACGAAAGCTGTCATTAAACAATTTTTTTTTAAGAAGTACAAGCCCTTACTGAGACGTGAACTAAAGGGCCACTGTGAACTTGCTGCCAGGCAATTCCTGCTACATTGTCAGCCGTGACCCCAAGGCGCCGATGTAATGTATTATCACTTCTTATTGCCCATACTTCTTGCTCCATACAGGACACGTGTTTAAAAGGTAATTCACAATCTAGAAACAAAAATATAAGTAAGATATACTAAGTAGTTTTTTGAACAACATAGATAGCAAACAAAATGCTTTATGGTAAGTAGTTACTGTAGCCCGTTCTTTAATTGGGTGGAAATTCTTGACGTTCAGAGCTCCTATTCAAAGTAAACAAAACAGCTCTACTACTTAAAAAAGTCTTCTTCTTCCTAGCCTAATTCCGGTATTTTTGTCCAGGGTCTGCTTATTACTCTTATCCGGCGTGACCACCACTCCCGCGCTGCGCCGAGCCCCGCCATCGGGACTCGCTCGCCGCCTCTCGCCGTGCACAGACACATTCAGTTATCTTTACAACCAGCGATAATACAGTCCATTTTTATCTCGAAAAGTGTTTTATTTAGTCAAGACCACCAACAATAAGTTTGGAGCTTGTCATTCAACAGGTTGTTACACAGAGCGATTGCCATCTGACCTCCGCAACCTTGAAGGCGAACCAGTAACTTATCGGATTGGATTGAAAAGTTAACGATTATTATTATCAGATATTAAGATAACAACCGCGACCGACAGCTCAACGTGTTCCCTGAGATACGATGGGGAGACCCACAAGGACAAACCCTTAGACCAAAAAAATATTTATAATTTTTATACCAAACATTTGCTCAGAGCGGGAATTGCACCCGCGAACAGGGCTCAAATAACCACAGAATTTGCTTACGAATGTAATATAAAATCTATTTAGTTCTTTTAGGCAAGCTAGACAATAGATTAAATAATTATGAGATGTAATTACCCGTTAAATATTTCCATTGTTTGCCTTCATGTCGATCACTTGTAACATCAATTCTTACAGCTACTATTCCATTTGTGAGAATCACCCATGCAGCATTTTGTGTTAAAGATACCGATTTTGCGCCAATTCCAGTTTTTTGACTAAAAGGGAAGGTACATTTAGGGGCTTCAATAATTTTCCAATTTGAACCAGCTGGGTTTTCATTGGTAACACCTTCTCGGTAATATAATTCTCCTTTTCGGCCTACCGCCCATATCAAACTTTTAATTGTGCTTATAGCAACAAGTGAATGGGGGCTATTAATATGTTCCCAGTGAAGTCCCTAAAATGTTAGGCTATTAGAAAAGAACATAATGAAAGAATAATTAAATTTTCATGAAACAAAAAGAATTAGGAATACCGTTGGTGTAGCAACTGTGACTCCAGTCCTATAAATTGCATCGCCACCGAGCGTTACAGCCCAGACGGAGACTTCTTTGTCATTAGCCTGAAACAGGTATAATAATATATGTCATGTATACTATGTATACTAGTTATAATTTTTTTTTTGTAAATAACATAAAACTTAAACTACAAACAAGAAGTATGTGACGTTGTTCTGTTAGGTACTGTAGACTAACCCATAAAGATACATCAAGTAGTGCTGTACTTCCAGCTCTAGCCCATGGGCCCTCTGTCACTATTTGAGCTTTTCTGTACCATCTCCGGCGTCGAACACAGTCAGTAAAAACTTTCTTTCCATGGTAAGGAGCAGGGAAATCTGTTGCATACTGCCAACCTTCACCATCTACCCCACCCGGAGTATTGTAATCAATCATCCATTCAGAGATCTGTGGAACATGATACTTTGTTTAATCCATCATTTTAGTTTTAAATATTTATTATATTTCAGAACCATCAAAATATGTAATTAAAAAAAATTTAATACAATAAATATTTTACATTGGTTTATGAATGATGTAGTGATTAAATGGTGTTTAATTACCCAATGCCAATGTCGACTAAGCAATTTTGTATGTTCTCTTGTTCTCTTATGCTTGCCTGTTACATCACTCCACATATATCGATCAGTAGGAAGACCAGTGGAAGTATAACCTGATAATGGGTTCCATCTTTGATTCTCATACACACAATAAGTTTGAGTATCCGTCATGGCATGTATACCATCATTCCCTCCAATTCCTAAGAAAATTAAAGAACATAATATATATTTAATGTGTTTAATACAGTTGATATTGAATATAATTCAATGTGACTGATTTATTTATAAATTACCTTTAAGAATGCCCCCACCCCAACCACCTGCGTAAACCCATACTCTATGATCATGTGATATGCCCCAGACCACTCCATTTTGACAACATTCAATCTTTCGCAAATGACCTCCCATCATTCTCCAAATCATTTCATCTGGTCCAATGATAGCACTTGTAGAGCTGTATTCCATTGTATATAGCTTTATGGCTCCCAAAATCAAAACAGATGTAATACTTTCTGGACTTAATCTATGTTTATAGGAGCAATAGTGTACATCATTAACATCAATTATAAATCCATTACTGTCACAAACTATTTCAATTAAGAATTCTTGTCCTGGCTTTAAAGGTAATACATGGCGCTCTTCTATACCCCAGTGACCAGACTTTTTTGTATTACAAACAACAATAGATTCATCAAATCTGACATTAAAATGTAGGGGCACTTCAGTAACTTCTGTTTCTATATTGTGCCTTTGCTTCTTGACTTCAGGTCCTTGCAAGTTAATATGAAATCTATTTATTTCATCAAACAAACATCCACTAATTTTTAGTACACTTCCAGGTGGAAAGTTATTGTGTAAAGTTGTTGTAAATCCATTAACAATATCTTTACCAAATACTTGAAATTCTTTTGTGTAACTGCCATTTTTGTCAGTATTGTTTTGTGCTGGTATTGGATCCCAATTAAGTACATCACCAGAATTAGTGACAGCCCATACTGAATTATTTGATGGTTTACCAGATAAATTATTTATCTGAGATATTATGTCAACTAAAACATTTAGCCATTCTTCCTGTTCCATTTCAGATGAGAATTGAATTTTTATAAGCTTTGGGTTTTGATTTGGAATAGTTAACGAAATTCTAGGGCATCCAGGCTCTGATGATGTTATAATACTAGTTATGTCACCTAGATTTAATATAAACTTGATTGTTCCGTCAGGTTGAAACACTGACAGAGTTCCTGCATTTTCTAAGGCATGCCAATACAGTGAAAGTATAGAATCTTCACTAGAATTATTTTCCGAAACTAGCCGTGCTTCACAGCTACGAGTCCACCCCTTTTCTTCAATTGCCAATCCATAGTTGTTTTGATCAGAGTCTAAAATATTTCTACTTTTTAAAGAGGCCAGTATTTGAAAACGCCATTTAGCAGTAATATCAGAATTGTAGGCATTTTTAGAATCTGTGAACCAGTGTGGAACTTGAACAGTGTCTATTAAACAAGCTCCCGCTTCTATAAAGGTCCATGTTGCATCACAAGTTCCCCAAGCAGTCTGACTGACTTCTTCATCAAAGTACATTCCAGAGTCAACATCAAAAACACTACTGTCACTATCTGGCTGAGCTTCCATTCCGACTACAGAACCTACACTTCTAACTGGACTCCAAGCCCTAGGATTTTTTAGTGTTGTTTCATAGCTTTTACCAGATAAATCAATATTTTCAACATTTGTATTTTTTTAGGGCGTAACTCTTTGGAAGGCTTTAAAGGTAATGTGTTTTCAATTGGTGCAGAATGTGATTCTTCCCAAGAATTGCGTAAATTTATATTTGTTTTTAATTCTGGAATACTTTCATTCAATAAACTAAGGCTATGATGTTTAGGATTTGATGATGAGGAAATAATACTCGCCGAACTTGATGTACGACTAAGCTGCATATTTGCTTGTACTGTCCTCCATCTTTTGCCTGTTAATTCAGAAGGTGTTATCCCACTCCGCCAGTAAATACTTTTATTAGATTCACCAATTGCAAAGACTTGATCATTGATTCCAACTGAAATTTGAATCATATTCCCATTAATCTCTAGCCATCCACTACCCATTGCAGCAGTTTCAGAACTCCCTGCTAAATTACCATCTATACCCTTCCTGAACCACACCCTAGTATCAGAACTAACAGCCCAAACAGCATTATATCCTACAGATACAACAGTTAATTTGGTTTCAGGAGGAGATTTGACTTCCAGCCACGCTTCACCAGTTGGACAGTCTTTAGTTATGCCCTTCCTGACTATAGCCCGGCCTGACCAGAGTAATGCCCAAACTAATCCAGTGGGTCCAACTGAAATTTGTTTGATATCACAATTTGGAGGAATGCTGATATTTATCCATTTTAATCCTTCAGGTGAAATAGTACTAACACCAACTCTATACATGACACGCCCTTGGGCTGTTATTGTCCAAACTGCTAAAGTACCTGGCGAAGCATAAGGTATTTGATTTCCTCCAATACTTACATCAATGAAAGGTTCTTGTGTAGGGTCTTTATGAAGTGGTGCAATGGCACACCATGAATTCATAGCACTAAATTTCCTATATCTGATCCATTTTCGACGTCTTACACAAGACTTCCACTGTTTTACTGTGCCAAACTGTGCAGGAAAATCAACAGCATAAGTCCACCCATCATGATCTAGTGGCTGGCCATCTAATGTAAGCTCCAGTTGCCAATCACCTTCCCATTGCCAAGCCATTGAAGGAAGTCTAATACAATCGATTGATCTGTCTTTCGTACCATCTTGGGAAGAAAAATGGTAACGGTCTGTAGGCAAGAGTCTTCCACTAAACCCTTCCAAAGGAAGCCATCTCTCATTTTCATATGATTCCTCTTTAACTCTAATGGGAATTTCTAGCCCGTGAACGTGAAGGTATATTTGTCGGTCACCACCCACAGCCCAGAGAAAATGCGGGACAGCTGACAAAGTCTTAAATTCTAAGCCAAGATACATAAATTCTCTCCAACAAGACCCGCTCGTTGATAAGGCATACACTTTACCTTCATTATTGATTGCAAATAACAAGGAATTACTACTCATTTTTAAAACGAAGTACTAAAACTGGGCGTTTCTTTCAAATGTAATTTGAATATTATTGTTTCTCCATTTTTTATGAAAACACTTCACACATGTGTAAACACAAAGTTCAAAGTGCTAACCATTGTGAGAGGTATATAATAAAATCATCTTTTTATTTTAAATACAAATATGACAAAAAAGTCTAATTTAACATTAAAACTATTGACGAAATAGATATAAAGCAGTTCAAAATGATCAAATCTGTAATTCTGTACTATACTGAAGAGTTTGACAATTACGGTCAATGAGTTGACAGTTGAAAACTAAGCTCTTTTGACAATTTTTTTTCGTTTTTTTCTGTTATTGGCATAAGTATAACACTCTACAGCTTTTCACTTCATCGTCTTTTGTAAAAAAAAACATAGATACAGAGGATAATAGATAGATACACATACCATATTTTCAAATAAATAAATAAACGCTGCACACTCAACGGCCCCCATTAGGATAGTGATACCCTGTGGTTCGGGAGTACGGAAAGAGATACAAGGACAAGGACAAATACACCCAGACCGGAAAATATGCTTGCATGGTCAATACAAACATATTATGCTCCATGCGGGAATCGAACCCGCGACCTGTGACGTTTAAGGCAGCTTCGCTACCGCTGCAATTATTATCAAATGGTTATTATTTTAAATAATTGGTAAACATTTAAAAAGGTACTAGTGTCACCTGTGAAATGGTTTGAAAAACAATGGCTATGGACGTTATGGAAATACATAAATTTAATAAGATTGTGAGCGTGATAAAATCACTCTTTAAAAGAACATTTTTTATGTTGGCGAAAGGATATAATTTTTTAATAATTTTCACTATACCAATCGTTCGTTAACTGCTTTCATGTTCGATTAAAAAAAATTTTGTTTATTCTCATTTTCTTAAAAAAAAATGACAAAACACTGATTTTGCATTACAGTTTTTTTTCATACAGTGAAACATATACACACAATATTTAAAAAAAAAAAGAAGTTTGAAGTTATGCAACAACAAACGAACATACACATACGGACTGAAATCATAGCCCACCTAAAATGCTTTGGAGCAGTTAGGTACAAACAGAATAATGATATTTTCTTATTCCTAGCATTAATCACTGTATTTTATCCAGGTATCCACTGTATTTTATTTTATCATTTTTGTTAACCGAATTTTACAGGTTACTAGTTTTTACACAGAACGATTGCCATCTGATCTTCGCAACCCTTAGGGCGAACCAGTAACTCATTGGGCAAGAGCAAATTACCTATCAAGACTTAACGATTATTATCAGATGTTATGATAACAAACGGGAACGACAGATTAACGTGTGCTACGAGGCACGGTGGGAAGACGCACAAGGATAAACGCCCAGACTAAGACAGATACTTATAACATCAACACAATATCTGCCCCGAGCGGGAACCGAACCGGCTTGCTACCAACATGCCAGAACGGTCGACAATCAGAATGATGATATATTGATGTTAATAATTCATGTCATGATTTCTTAATTAATGAATAATAATTTTATAACTTTTATAAATGACAACACCACCTCGTATCTGATTGGCCAAAAAGAAAACAATGGCGGACGCGGGTTTCTTGTTGGCCAATCAGAGCCAAGAAAATATTGGCGGGAAAATAGGTTGAGATAGCGCGAAAAAAGGTGGGAAATGGGACTTGGGTTGAATTCGGGAGACGATACACAAGACTACTTTGAAATGATGAAACGATTAATGTATTAGCCCTGACCTGATTTATGTAACGGATAATAAACAAAACTATTGTTGTACTAAGCACGGAGTTTAATTCATAAAATTCAGTTATATTTTTTTAAACATTTATTTGAGACATCAAAATACATAATGTATAACAGTACTATAAATTATAAACACTTACAAAAAATAAATATATCACTTGAAAATCTATAATTCTATCATGCAATTAAATTGCAATTATTAAATATACCTGTATAGTTATGAATCACACATTAATCTTTGAGATTATTTCAATAAAAATAATTAAGACTATGAATAGATAGTTTGAAGTTCCCTATATTATTCCCATAACTGTAAAAACTACATTTTTTTAAAAGTAAAAAGTCAAAAATATGTTGGTAACTATTTTTTACATCATATATCAATTTGGAGATTCCAATGTGGGTTTGATAAATTTAACTTGCACAAAATATTAATTGAGATTTCAATAATAAATTTATATAATACCTAATATTTACTTGGCTGATTTCCTAAAAATTATTATATTGAAGGAGTTCTTCCATCGTGATAAAACTAACCCCCTGGCACGAATAATTTCCATCAGATCTGTAATTTTTCCATGTTATACACAATAATGATTCAGGTAAAAATCAGCACCATTACATTGCACAGCACCACGGAATGAAGTTAGCTTGTGGCTAAATTTGTTCCTTGGCTTTGGTGTTGACTTAACGAAGGGGTACCAACGAGTTTGTGTCATTTTGACTATGAAAGTGCTGTTCCACAGTATACAGTACATGAATGAATTCAAACTTTTTAGGCATTGATACAATCATTTTAAGCACTAAAACTACTATTGCACTACAGATGTAATAAATTATATACCCTTCAGAAGTCGATAATGAGACTGCATTTTACAAACACAAATTGAAACAATATTATAATAAATAAAACTTTTTTTCTCACATCTTCCTTAATGGCGGAAATGATAATTTTTGATGTAAAATAATTACTGTAGATGTTTCTATTATTAATTATAAATGTAACAAAAAAATAAACGAAATTTAGCCTTAATAGCTCAACGTTAGAAGGGCCGACTTCGCTCAGTTAACGTGGGAGTCGAGGGTTCGATCCTGACCCCTTGGGCTATTGTCGTACCCACTCCTAGCGCAAGCTTCGAGCTTATTTGGAGGGCAATAGGAATATTAGTAATGCCTTGTAAAAAGCATTGCTAATATTCTTAAAAAAAAAATATAAACATACAATACAATAGAATTCAAACATTTAGATACTTTGTACATAGTTAAATTTTTTCCTTAAAGAAAAAAATAAACTATTGGTTATTGTCACATTTTATTCTTCATATCTTATGCTACCAGTACCATTTTTTTTTTTATTTAAAAATGGGTAAGCTCTTGACCTCCATCGAGCGTGAAAGCTTAAATGAGGTCTATGTTGGAGCGAGCTTACTCAAGAGAAGCCTATGTACTCGCACCTAAAAAAAACCTAGAAATTACACAAACAAAAAATTCTGTACATGTTTTAAATAGCCATATATATTGTCAGATATGACCAGCACTGCCAGATAAGTATTAATAAAGGCAATCTACATGTGGTAACCATAAAATAGTAACAAGTTAAACCGCAAATATGATTTCATAAAAATAAACATTTTATATTTAACATAATTTCCCATAAAATCTATAAATGTTTATCAACTCAGCCATATCTATAACAATCTCTAGTGTGTAGTGTTTATAAAATATTAATGAAATATTAATACTGTAAAAAATACTTCTCCATACAATAGACAATAAAAATAAGTACACTAAAGTATAAATTGTATATGCATTATTCATTCTGTTAAAATAATTGCAAGCCGTCATATATATCCTAGTCACACTAGTCACGATAAATAACAATAAGATTTCTGACGATATCCTTAATATTCTGATAAACTATTTCCATATGAGTCATTTATTTTAATACTGTTTATAAAAATCACTCTGTTAAATTCAGATCATTTATAATGCTCTTTATTTAATTAATACTTTTATATTAACTATATCTATGTTACAAATTTTGTAGGCAAATTAGTAGTAGTAATGTAGTAATTATGAAGAAAAAAAATGTTATGTTCTTGTTTTGCTACATACCTAAAACATAGATTAGATAAATATTCTTAATTGTAAATCATATAGCATTAGAAGATAAGTTTTATGTTTACCAGTTTACTATAAAATTAATAACATGGATAAAGTAATCTTTAAAAACATTGAAATATAATTCTTGATAACTCACTATCTTACTATGGTCATATTATTAAATTATATTTGTGTGATTTATCAAAAATATGTACAAAAGCATTTAGTCTACTATCTACATATTTAATAGGCGACTAGGTTTTTGCTCTGATTTTAAAGCCACATCTTCTTTATCTAAATGTTTCATATAAGCCAGGAAACAAGTCCAGATAAGACTGCAGACACTTATAAATGGCACCCTATTTTTTGCAGGTATTAAGCAGAAATTAATCATAGCAACACATGGCCAAATAGAAGCACCCACCTAAAACAATAAGGATGTAATTAGTTACTTGTAATATATATATATATATATATATATATATATATATATATACATCTTGCAAATCATGTTGCGTCCTACATGGCGACTTTTACCAATGATACTGCGTCCGACCGACTTGATACGTCCGGTATACGGACGCAAGATTAACCAACTACCATTTTTGGTCAAACGATTATTTTTCATTAATAGAATATGTGGACAAAAAATTGGCATGGACTCAATTTCGTCACTAAAATGTTTTCCAGCGTATTTTATAGTTCAGCCATCGCCCGCGCGGATTTTGGAGGGCGTTTTTTAAGGAGTGTATAATTTTAATGTATATTCCGCGTTTAAGTTGCAGATTTTATTGCATCCCATTGAATTAATTATTTTAAAGTTTTTATCAATTCTCCACGACTATCTTCTTGCGTCCAGTATTTTATTTCAAGTTGGGAGAACGCGCGATACCTACGGGGGCCGCTTAGGGTGCAAGGTCGGTGGCATGTTTCATCGTGTTCATGTTTGTGAACTCAGATAGTGGCGGGCGATTATGAATGATTAGTATAATCGAATTACTTTGTAACACTAATGTTGATAATCGATTATGAAATTAGTACTACTTTATTATTAATTTGTACTACTAATCCTGTTTTTTGGATAAGAATTGAGAAGTCATTATTTTGTTTGTTGTTATACGTAAGTACATAAAGCAAATAAATATTTACAAAATTATTATGTTTTATGCTTCATATAAGAATATTTTATATGACTTTTAAGCACATTATTACACTTAAAAGGCTAACACATGCTGTTATGTATATTTATATTCTACTCTTACAGTTTATAATAAAAGCACAAAAACATAAGAGGTTTACATATGTTATTTTGGTGAGAAGGAATCTAGTGCCAGTTGACCGATCATGGTGTCTCGCTTCGATATTCGAATGATTTCATTAGTACGAGTATATCTCATAATCGCCAACCGGCTACCGGCTGCCGCTAACACATACTGCGCTCCGTCTCGCGCCCGGTAAGACGCGAATTGGTTACCTGAGCGAATTCTCAGTATATAATTTAAAGTGATTAAATAAATAAAACACAATGAAAAGAAGTTTAAGGATTCTTCAATTGGCTAACAGTAAGTACACTACTTAATTTTTATTTATTTATTACTTGTAACTAATTAAAAAGTTAAAGAGGAGGAATCTAATATTATTAATTTTTATGTTCTAAACTCACCGTCTGTTTATAAAAACCTCAGTTTCAATTTGTTTGTCGGTTAGTGTGCTTGTGTATGTAACAATATTTGTAATGATGGTGATTTTTATTGATGTAGACAATTTTTTTAAAAGAAGTGATTTTAAATTATTTTATAGAGCTAAATTGCATTGGCCTTGGCATTCGACGCATTTCATTTTGCAAAATCAATGTATTAATTGTGGCACAAATACTAGTAATAATACAGTACTCGAACATTTTATTCTACCTATGGAATACGATGACTTTAAAAGTCTAAGCCAATCTTCCTTTTTCTGGTGCAATGTTTGTAATTATGCTATTTTTGACCATTATCCGGAAGATGAATGTTATTATGTCGGACATTAACTATTATGTCTACTACAATAAAAAAATATTTGCATTTCATTGAGCAATCGAGTATATATAGTAGGTATGTAAAATAGGGCATTCATAATTTAAAAAATCACTGCAATTTTTATCTTTAATATGAGTCTGCAATTACGCACAGTACTTTAACCAAGATTAAAAAAAATGTTTCTGGAACAAATAACGTACAGCATTTATTTATTTGTCATTAGGTAGTCATGAAAATAAAGAAAACCATCCAGAATTTGAAAAAAACCAACTAGAAAAATTATATGAGGTATGTATTTAACTGTTGCAAACATATTTTAGCCGATTTCAAAAAAGGAGAAGGTTCTCAATTTCTATGTCTTTTTTAAATATTTTTTTATCTCAGAACTCCGTAATTTATGAACAGATTTAGATTTTTTTGTTGTTCTTTGAAATGTTATATATCCAGATACATCACATTCTTTTCAAAACTCAGTTCTGATGATGGGATCCTTGAGGAATTGAGAGAACTCTTAGAATATTATAGGTAAACATATAGCGGTTTTAGGATTTTTAATATCTAATTAAGTTTTTTGACGAAGTGATCAAGGAAATGGGAGCCTTAAAAGGAACTCCTCAATTTTTTACAGCTAAATTATTGCGATCATTTCTTTATAACTATTATCATGTACATTTACCACAGTGATGACATTCGTTACGTAAAATATTTAAATTCGTCAGGAGAAGGTGAATTGATTCGTAAAAGGTGAGTTGATGAAAACATCAATTTATTTAAAAATTTTATCAAGAGCTGTTTACATTAACTCACCTACTTAACATTATATATATTATATTTGACGATCGTGGTGGCGCAGCGGTAGCGGACCTCGCTGCGCCACTGGTCATGGGTTCGATTTCCGCTCGGGACAGATGCTTGTATTAACCATACAGGAATGTGTTTCGGTCTGGGTGTTTGTGGTTGTATATGTGTTTTGTGTGTTTCCGGACCCCGACACAGAATATTAATATCCTAATGGGGACAGTTGGGTGTGTAACGTTATATGCTTACCGATTATTCATCTTCTCATGTTTAACTTACTTGTTTGGTTAATTAATACTGCATGTGTCTTCTTTTGGACTAATTTAAAAATACTCTTCAGACAGTTTTAATTTTTTTCTTCTTTGTTACATGTATATTATTTGTATCTCTGTTACAGGAAACATCTGATTCAATATCTGATTTTTCGGATACATTTTCAAATTATACTCCACCGAGACAACAAGTGAGTACACCAATTATACTAATTATAACACACACATTCACACATAGGCAGACACAGATACTTACACACACACATTCACACATAGGCACGCACAGACACACATACACACAGAGACTTACACGTACACAAACATATATGTACCTAGGATAGGTTCCTGAGTTCTTTGTAGATAATTTATATTTATTTATAAGTAGGCTTTGATTACTAGAAACCATTTTATAATTTAATTTTTACTTTTTTCTTAAAACGTCTGATAGGTACATAAAAGAAACGATTAACGAATAGTATATCGCTAACCAATTTGAGACATATTTACTACTAAGATACTTGTAATGTATGTATTTCTATAAAATATGTTATTTTTTTATTGCAGACTAGTACTGATGAATCATTTCTAGAAAAATTTGAAACACCGAAGCAATCATCTTTACTTAAGGAGGTGAACCAGACCTGCGATAAATCTCCAATTATTCGTAACAATTTACCGTTGTTAGAATATGTTCCTTCATCCAATACATCCATCGAGCAGCCTACAAATCTAAATTGTAGTGAATTTAGTCATTTAAGTGGTTCTCCTTGCAGTTTAGTTGTTGTGAATAGGAAATTTATACAACCTAAATCCTTACCACAAAATGGAATAGAAGAATTAGCCCAAAATCATGGGGTAGGAATCGATATTAAGAATGAATCTCAAATAGAAGATAAATCGAATGACAGTATAACAATAATCAAGAGACGAAAACCTAAAAGTACTAAAGTGCGAGATAAAGATTATTGCTTCTACTGTGAGACTTTCGTTCTAAATTTTGCTCGTCATTTACTTCGACACCATATTTATGAATCTGACGTACAAAAAATTATTTCAAAACCCAAAAAAAACCTAGAAAGAAGAAAACTTATTGCAGCACTACGTAAAAAAGGAAACTATCTTGTAAATTCAAAAGAGGTGACTAAACCTATGCGAAAACAAAAATTTACTGATTATCTACCGTGTACAGACTGTCTGGGATTTTATTCAAAAAAGTTACTTTGGAAACATAAAAATAAATGCACTGGTAAAAAAGCAAGCAAAAATGTTCAATCTGAAGCTCAAAATCTGCTAATACGTCATTTAAAAATAGATGAAAAACTCAAAGAAACCGTATTTCCCCGAATGAAAGCCGACAAGATATCACTTGTAGCAAAAACAGATAATCTTATATGTGCATTTGGATCCCAATATTTGAAAACTCACAGAGAGATACATTTTGTAAACGTAGTGTCAAGAAAAATGAGAGAACTTGCAAAATTATTAATGGAAATAAAAAACATTGACCCATCCATTAGGGACTTGTTCGGTGCCCTACGACCAACCAATTACGATATTATTGTAGAGGCAACCAAAGTATTGGGAAAATATGATAGCGAAAAAGACAGATTTGAGACGCCTACGTTCGCAATGAATATGTCCACCACCTTAAAACAGTGTTGTAATATAGCAATAATGTTTGCATTAAAAAAACAAGGCCCTTATATGGACGTAGAAACGGGTAAAATAGAAGCAGACTTAAAAACGACGATACAACTCATAGAATCAAATTGGAAATATGATATATCTAGTCAAGCTGCGACAGATCTAAACAAAAAAAAATGGAACAAAGTAACCATTGTTCCTTTGGCAAATGATTTAAAAATATTTAAAGAATATTTGAATAAAAAATCTTTGGAGGCGGCTCAAAAAATTAAAGAAGGGTTTAAAAATGTTGCAACATACACACAACTATTAGAAACGATCTATTGTAAGGTTTTATTATTGAACAGGCGCAGGCCTGGAGAACTTCAAAGAATTACATTGCACGACTATTTAGAAAGTGAAAATAATGCATCTGATAAGTATGAAGAATTTGATCGTGCGCTTACTGCCTCTGAACGGATTCTGGTAAAGAAGTTTAAGAGAGTTGTCACTAGGGGTAAACGTGGTCGTGGAGTACCCGTTTTGTTTAGTCAAGAAGTTCAAGATGACATAAAACTATTATTGTCGATAAGAAATATTTTTTTTACTTCTACATCAAATCAATTTCTATTTGGTAATCCAGGTTTTGTGAACACTATATATGGCTACAAAGTTCTCGAAAGGCATGCAAAATTATCTGGAGCAAAAAACCCGAAAGCAATCTCGTCTACGAGGCTCAGAAAACACTTGGCTACCTTGTCACAAATATTTAGCATGTCCGAAAATGATTTGGAGCAACTAGCGACATTCATGGGTCATACAAATGAAGTGCATAAAAAATCTTATAGATTGCCAGATGACGTATACCAAACTGCTAAAATATCGAAACTTCTTATTCTTATGGAAGACGGTAATGCAGATGCTTACAAAGGAAAGTCTCTGGAAGAGATCGATTTAGATATGAATGAGGAGCTAGATGAAGGGGTCCTTGATAACGATCAAATATTGGATTATGATTCTGAGTTTACTGTAGCAGGCAACGCTAACTCCGTTCAACAAATGTGTAATCAAAACGATTCATCTCAGCCTGGCTCATCCGGTTTTCTGTCAATCTCTCAGCATAGCGTCAACGAACAGGTATTAAATACAATAAATACAGTAATAACGAAAAAAAAAAGAATCTTGGTACCTTGGACGACAGAACAAAAGGATGTCGTAACAAAATTCTTCAAATTTCACATAAAAAATCATCAAGCACCAAAAAGACATGAATGTGAAAAAATAAAAGAAAAACAGGGAGATCTGCTTAAAAATAAAGACTGGCTTAAAATCAAAGTTTTTGTGCAAAACGCTTACTCTAAGAAATGAAAGAGTGAACTAAAATAACATATCTATAGTTGTTTAAGAAAAGGTATCCGTTTAGTTTAAGTACATTTTATGTTCCGCAATACATACCAAATAATTAAATTGTAGACTGAACTGATGTTGATAGTTAAGTTGGCTACTAGATTATTTTTAGAAAGTTATTGTTAATTGATAAATCTAAACATTTAGCGATGTTAATGATTAAGAAAATTTTAAAATTGGTTAATATCGGCTAATAGTTTACAAATATGATTGATTTGTTGTTTTCAATGTTTATTTTTATGAGGGTTTTGTTCTAAATTCTAAAACAATGAAAATAAACCTAAGTCCTATATTATTATATGCCTTTTATTATGTACATTTATAATGTTATACCTATAAACTTATTTAAAAAATGTCACTGCAAACTTATTTCTTTACACTATTAACCTTGTTTTGATGTTATATAAAAATAGCATCATATAAATTCGAATATATTAAGAATTTTGAAATACCCCACTCTGGGTGTTAAAACATAATTGAAAAAGTTTTAAATACAATTTTTGATAATCCGACTAGATGTAAATATGAAAGGACATTGTTTCTACATATTTTACTCACTCATATAACTATTATTAAATTATAATTTATAAATCTACCGACAATATAGTTTATAATAAAATTAATTATTAGATGAAAATAAAAAACTTACTGCTTTAAAAATACTAACTAAAAAGTGAAAAAACTATAATATGATTAAACAACTTAATTAAATAAGACCAAAATAGGAATACAATTTTTCTATATCTCGCTTCGCTCTCGGGGTATAATCTTTTTTTATTAATGTTATGACGGTTGGCAAACAACCATACGGCCCGCCTGATGGTAAGCAGTCACCGGAACCTATGAACGCTAGCGATACCTGAAGTATCACCTGTGCGATGCCAACCCAAGGAATAGGAGGCAAGGGATGAGAAGGAAAATAAGAAAGGGAAAAGAGGGGGGGAGATTGGACCTCAGGCGCTCGCACACACAACACAAACAACAGTTACTGTTACTTTACGCCGATTTTCTGTGAGAGACGACGTTTTTCTTTATTGCAAAAAACCACATCGAAATGGGCTTAATAGTGTTTGAGCTAAATGGTAACAAACAAACAACCCCTAACCCTACACGCATATATACCAGCTCCGTTCCGTTACGTCCGTCGTGGGAAAAATTATTATCGGTTGCTCCAGAGACAGTATCATCACTGTTATAGCTGGAAGCGGGTTGACTAGTAGGATGAATACAATAATACAAAAAGAGTATTCGGAATCACAAGCATTTTAAAAATTGTTGGATGTAACTTTGCTAGCATAACGTTTGTAATATATGTGGGGCATTATATGGAATCGATTTGAACGTAAGTTTTGACGGAGGTATGAGTAGCCGTGCAGTGTGTAGAAGGTATACGGAGATATTCACTGTGCTGGATAGTTTTGGTGATGAACGGATGCGCTAAATTAGCAGGAAATGTCTTAAACTGAATATTAACATATCAAATAAAAATGAAAATCCACGTAAACTCTGGTAATTATATTGATAAAAACTTCATACATACGCATTAAAAACATTTAAAATCTTGCTACATATAGTGGACGCCGCAGGGTGGTAGTTTGGATAGATGCAAGAAGTCTTCGGCGATTTAAATATATATATATGTGTTTCACTTTAAAATGCGGTAACTTTGCGGGAAGCTTCTATAAATGTAACAGATCAAATTCTAATTACGATATATGATGTACCTTTTTGCTATATTTAAAAAAATATATTTTCATACCATCGCTCGAACTATGACTCTAGCTGAATAAAATCTATAATGTAAGCCGTGCATTACGTCACATCACATATGACGTAGCACATAGCGCGTATAGCGTCATTGACCTGAGTCACCGACCGCGCGCCCGGTGTGTTATGTGTTTATCACAAAGTACGTGGATACATTATGACAGTAGTGTAGTATCTTGTATGTAGCTTGTATTTCGTTTAAACTATCCTTCGCCCTTTCAAAAGTTCTTGTTCCAGCATCAATCCCGGTATTTTGCCCAGGGTCTGCTTATTACCCTTATCCGGATTTGACAAGATACTAGTTCTTACGCAGCGATTGTCATCCGAACACCGCACCCCAAGGGCGAACCAGTAACTCATTGGTTAAAAGCAAGTAACTAATAATATCAGATGTTTTGATAATATCGACCGCCGACAGCTTAACGTGCTCTCCGCACGGTGGTGAGAACCACAAGGACAGACACCTGGACAGAGACAGATAGCAATACGATCAAACCAATATCCACCCCGAAAGGGAATCGAACCCGGGACCGTCGAGTCGCCATAATTTGACTTCTTCAGAAACCACTATGATAAAATAATAAAATCAAACTGCGAGTTTACGACCTACCCCACGTAAAAAGTCGTTCACTCCGGCATTTTCCAAGTAAGGTTATTGACCGGTTTTGATGTCGCCGCTACTTGCCTTGCCTACTTAGTGCTCCACTTAGATTCAAGACAACCCGCACCCTACACCTTAATCGAAATTTACTAATTTAATTTTTTAATAAATAAAACATGAATGGGTTCATCAATACAAATATCCGCCTCGCACGGGAATCGAACCTGTACCCAGACCGGAAAACATGCCTGTATCGTCCATAAAAACATGTGGGGCAGGTGTGCTTAAGGCAGGTTCGCCACCGCTGCACCAAAACGTCGTCTAATAATAATAATACGTGTGGTATTTATGTATGGCACACAAACATGTTAAGTCAGTAACCTACTTTGAAAGCGGTTTTTAAAGGAAAAAAAAACTAAAAATTTAAATTAAAACTAAAAATTTAAACTTTTTAAAGGAAAAAAAAATTAAAATAAGAAATCGTCAATTGCACATTTTATCATTAATGTTTGTAAGCAGCAAATTACCTAACAACTATTAAATAGTAATTATCTTGTTACGATGACCGGAGCCTTAGATATAAAAAAAAACAAATGATATTTTTGATTCTTTCCGGTTGAAGTCGCGAGCGACCACTAGTATGTAATAAAAATATGTCTTTTACAAAATCGTTGAAAAATATGCCTTTTGAAGTGCCGCCTTTCCTAAAGCGGCGCTCATACATTTTGGGAAATGTGAGTTTGTTTAGTTGTTACACTTTTACACCTTAACTACTCGACAATGACCAGCATTATCAAATTTTGTATAGACATGGTCAAGGGGTATTAGAAAGCATACAGAATGAATGAATGAAAAGTTCATTCAGGAAAAGGTAATGTTCCTGAGGAACAGAAAAATAACTTTTACATGGTCGTCGAGCATAACGGTTGCGCATATAAAATTAATAAATTGTAATATGATAAATGGAGTACAAAGTTGAATTTTAACTTGTACATTAACCGATGTTTGTAACAAAAACTTGAATTGATTGACATTGAATTGACACAAACAAAATCACAGGTAAAATCTAATATGTATACCATATTACGAAATCAAAAATAATTCTAAACGTCAAAAACTTTCTCGATGGAGTAGGTAAGGTACTTTAAACATTAACTGATAAAAAGTATTTTCACAATATAATTATAGTAATTACCATAACTAAAAAGAAATCTTCACGCTAAGCATATTTCAGAAAAAATAATCAATTCCTTACCTTACAAGTGCCTGGTCTGGACCAAGCTTAACTTGTCCTTGAAAGATAGTTACACGTGTAAAGTCTATCGCTCAGTGTTGGCAAGTTATAATAATAATAATAATAATTTTATGAAATACTAGCGGCCCGTCCCGGCTTCGCACGGGTGGACATAATATTTTTTTATATTTCTTTGTTGATATTATTATTTATTTTATTGAAAATATGTTATTTAATATTTTAGAACATACTTTTGTTCTATCATCAATAGTTTCCGCAGCGCATGCGACGAAAGACGTTTTAGGGCAATTGTTTACACTTTAGATTACGTTAGTTAAGTTTTAGTAAGGATCCCAATCTTTTCAATCCAATTAAATCCAATCAGGGTGAATGTAGCTTTCCAATGGTGAAAGAATTTTTAAATAGTAGTTTTTGAGTTTATTTATTACAAACATACACACAAAAATTCAAATTTTTATCTTTATAATAGATTTAAAGAAATTACAGTGTAGAGTTTATAGAAAGAAGTAAATAATTATGATTCTTCTTTTCATGTTTTAAAATTTATAATTGAATAAAAACAATAATTTTCTACTAATATTTTTACATACAATAATTAAATATTTTAAATAAATAAATAAACGCTACACACTCAACGGCCCCCATTAGGATAGTGATATCCTGTGTCGGGGTCCGGAAACATTCACAATGACAAGGACAAATACACCCAGACCGGAAAATATGCTTGCATGGTCAATACAAACATATTATGCCCCGAGCGGGAATCGAACCCGCGACCTGTGGCGTTTAAGGCAGGTTCGCTACCGCTGCGCCACAACGTCGTGTCGTCGTCGACAATATTTTGTCCCATTCCTATGTTAAATTCTTGTGTAAATTTATGGAATACTTTTTAACAAAATGATATTTGAAGTAAAAGTTTCAAAATATTAGAATGTTGGTGGTAATGCCCATAGCATTCTAATTAAATTATTCTATTATTCTAAAAATTCTAAAACGTTACGGGAAACGCCCCAGTGAGCGAACCATTCTTGGCCCTGAACAAAGAATGAGGAGCTATGATAGCTTTAAGCCTCCAGTGTTAGATTCCAGGCGGACCCATTTAAATGTTTATTTACAAAAAAAATTTTTACTTTTTTTTTAAATAGTCCCATGGCAAGCACAAGACGGGCGAGATACAAAACGGGACTTTGGTATTAGCCGTAGCACGGTGTGGCGTATACTTTACCAGGAAGGTATACCCCTGTACCATTATACACGTATACAATATTTGCAACCGGCGGATATTACTGCGGGTGGCTCTTAGAAGACCCTAACCACAACATTTTGTGGACTGATGAGTCTACTTTTACCACAGCTGGTTTGTTTAATATACATAATGGAAATCCTCGGGCCGTTAGCCGAGCTGACCTGACTGGTCCGAAATTTTTATACTCGGATTTTGAGAGTTGGGGATTTTAATAATTTACACAATGCGTGATAAGTAATAAATTGTGTTACGGGCTTACGTAAAATAAGACAGCAGATGCTGAGTATACTTATAATATTTATAAACCACTAGTTACTTAATCTTAAATAAATTGTTTGGACGCCAGGAGAGTTTTTACAAATGATTGGAACTCTGCCAAAACCAGACCACGGCTAGCAAGTTCAGGGTCTTGGTGGTGTGCGGGTCAAAAAGAAATCTAAAACGCCTTTTGATTTAGATTTATCCACACAAACTGTTTATAACAATTTCAATACTTTTAGAACAGAATGAACACATCTATGTCTCTAATTTACATATTAAATATGATGTACGCCTCGTCTCAATAGACAGTTGTTGGGTAATGCTCGTTCATGACCTCTTTACACGACGGCTAACTTAAAATCTTAAAATAAGAAAACAAAAAAACAAAACTAATCTTAAAATAAGAAAAAACTACTGTGAAGTGAAGATTCGAACTCAGGATGCCGCGTCACATACGGAGCCACAGAACCACTACGCTGTCGTTACTATGACTGCATATGCGAATTAGTTATACCTAACCAGCTTCATTTATTTAGTATAATTTCAAATGCTGAATCATTAAAATTGATTTAATTAAATCATTTAATAGTAGTATTAAAACCTTTTTTTAATATTCATTTACTGTATGCCATACGATTACGCTCGTGATTATTATTATTGTATTTAATTAATTTTGACGAATTTTATGTATCGATCGATCGCAGATAAATTTTTAATTTAATTTCTTTATCTGAATATCAAATTTGTAGCGCACTGAACGTCAAATTATTGATACGCTAGCGTTTAGTAGCAAGTAGCAATAGTAATAATAATAATACGTGCGCTATCATAATATGGCATACAAACAGAATGTTCATTTGAAAAAACGCCAAACTGAAAAAAAAATAAGATGTTCAGTAGGTATAAGTTCCACAAAATAATTTTTATAGTAAATCAAGTCTTCAATATTTTTCTACTAAAAATTATAATTAGTTAAATAAAAAAATAATAAAAAAATTGATCTAAGCAATGCTTATTTCTGCTAGAAATGCTTAGATGCTTTTTCTAATTATAAATAGTTGTTATTAATGGTCCTTCCTCCAAATAATCAAAAAGTAGACAAAAATGAAACTTCCCACACTCACGTTAAGAGCCAGCCCTTCTACCGTTGAGCTATTGAGGCTTTTATCTGTGGATGTATGTACTTCTGTCGAACGTAACTAAATTAACAAATACACCGTTGTGGCGTTGTGGGTTGCGAGTCTGCCTTTAGTCTCGACGGTTGCGGGTTCGATTCCCGCTCGGGCAGGTGTTTGTTAAATTTCTGTCTCGGTCTGGGCGTTTGGCCGTGTGGGTCTCCCCACCGTGCCTCGGCTGGCGGTCCCGATTATTATCAATAACATCTGATAACAAGCGTTAAATCTTGATAAGTAAATTGCTCTTATCCAATGAGTAGCAACAAAACAATTACTTTTTTATTTTACGCGGGTAAAGTGTGAGCGACTGCTAGTATGTAATTAAAATACTTATGTCTTCAATTTAACCGCGTGAAATAAAAAAAAAAAGATTTGTTTTATTGCTATTATTAGGGCAGGGGTAAGCAAAGCTAATATGTACAATATTATGTAATGCAAAATAATTCCAAACATTGAATACTTTTCGATGGAGTAGGATACTTTAAACATCAACTGATAATAATTTTTTACAAGAAAATAGTACTAATTAACTAAACTAATAAAACCCGTGGTGTAGACCAAGCCTTTTTTTATGTTAGAAGTTGGCAAACAAGCATACGGCCCACCTGATGGTAAGTGGCTGCCGCAGCCTATTAGCGCTTGCAGCACCATTAGTAGGTCCCACTCACGCGTTGCCAACCTCGAGATATTAGTTCTTAATCTCGTTCGCCCAGTAATTTCACTAGCGTACAGTGCCCTTCATACCGGAACACAGTAGTGCCTACACACTACTTTTTGGCGGCAGAATATTGGACACTGCGGTGGTACCTACCTAGCCGGCCTCTTGCAACAAAGACCTACCACCAGTGTGACTGATTGCACTGGTGGAATAATCTCTGTTGTGACAGAGGTTATCCTAACAGCGGGCGATGGGGTCGTCACATCCCCACGCCTTATTTTTATCCTAGTCCCTCCCAAGATAGATATACGTGTAGCGCCTAGTGTTGGCAAGATATAAATTTTCGAAATATTTAAGGAAATTACGGTGTCGAGTTATAAAGCACGTTAAGATTTAGGATATTAAATACATGTGAAAATTAACTAAAACAATACGGAAAAAGAAATTTTTTTATATTAAAAAAATACTCGAACAAAGATGATATACATTTTATACTAATATTTTTACAAACAATATTTTGAGCTTCTTTTGTATTGAATTCCTGTATTTGTGGAATTTTATTTGGCAAAATAATATTTTAAAGTGTAAGTTACAGAATATTAGAATTTTGGTTGTAATGACAAAAGTAGCACTTTTCTTGAAAAGTCTGGCAATACTAATTACTAATCTTTACTCCGCCTTTGCCCTCTTCCCCGCTTCCCTAGCAACAATGGCGTCAAAAATTCTTTAGTCGCCGGGAAATACCGGCGAGTAGTGAATGCGGTTATTATTACGTAGTATACGTAATTATGAAACAAAAACAAAATATGTTTGTCTTTAAAAAGTTATAAATTTAATTATTGTACTTCAACATTATAATTAATTAATTAGTTTATTATTAAAGCTGACCAAAAATTATTAGTACAGTAAAAGCTCTTAACAGTGAATATGAAATGGTATTTTATATGGCATTATAGGGGATACGTTCCTAGCTGACAAAATAAAAACAAACATAAAAATAAATTTAATTGAAGTTTTTGACCATACTTATTACATTAAGGCTTAGGCAACGGTTTAAAGAATTTTGTAATTTTTTCTTGCTTGGCAGTTTTTTAAATCTCTTTCAGTTCACACAGATCTTCAGTAGTTGCATTAGCAATGTGCCTCTTGAAAACAATACTTCGTTCCATAGGCGGATCAATTTTCATAAAGAAATCACAAAGCTCATTTGCCATTCTTAAAACTTCACTAAAATTTTTCAGATTAAATACCACATTTCCATATTGCTTGTTGAAGCATCTTCTTCAATGGGCTGTGAATTTAACATTTGCTCCAAGTCGGTTTCAGTCAAATATTAATGTTGCAAAACAAGCAACTCCTGAATGTAACTTGATTCTATCTGTTCGTACCCATTTCGTCCTATTCCACTCGCAATTTCGGCTATGTTTGCAGTAATAGTTTGCATTTGCACAGATTCTTCGTCATTTTCCACAGTCAGAGCAGGCCACAGTTTTCTCCAGCACGAATTCAATGTGTATGGCTTCAGTTCTTCCAACGATGCATTTTGCTATGTCAAATTTCTTCCAGCATTCCATAACATTCATATCAGGATTCATATCACCTTCCATATTATTCAAAATGATTTTGAAGGTTCGTCTAATGTAATAGAGCTTAAAGACCTGGATTATTCCTTGGTCCATAGGTTGAAGCAAAGCCGTCGTGTTGGAAGGTAAAAATGTCACTTGTTTATTAAAAAAAAAAATGGAGTATGACCTGGTGAATTGTCCAAAACTAGAACCACTTTAAAGTCTGAATTCTTTTTTTTAAACAAATTTCAACTCCAGAAACATAACAATTCCGGAATTCACAGTCACAAAAATGGCACTTGTTAACCACGCTTTCTTATTAGCACGCTAAAACACTGGCAGGTCGCCCTTGTTTTGATTTTAGCGGTCTTCGATCCATAATGACAATGCCACTTCCATTTTTCTATTGCTGGATCACGAACAATTTTCGACATTTTAAATTACGAAGACAGCGGCAGAGACGTGTTACTCGATCAGAGTTTTTGTAACGAATGGAACGATGAAACAATAAGACACGCACAGCGGGTTTTACCAAAGAACGGAACATCTTATACGTGGTAGTCTTTAAAAATAAACTTTATGCACTGAGTAATAAGGTTACTTTAATTCTGTTTGTTTACATTTTCAAAAACACCGACCGCGGCGAAGGCGGTTTATGTCAAAGGCCGAAACAATACAGCGTTGAAGGCGGTTTATGTCAAAGGCCGAAAAATACAGCGGCGATATCACTTAATAACATACTTACGTAGGGTTGTAATAAGGTCTTTTTTACTTTTTTATTAGTCGATTTATCGGCGAGTTTAAAAGGATATTTAATTGGAAACATACGTATTAGAATTGTTTTTATTACTATGCATGTACTTTGTACCGATTAAATCCGCAAATAAAGAAATCTTTAGCCGCGATTATAGGAATTGGGTCACATTTTTAAATTTGAATTAAGAAAAGAAAAGAAATTTTTAAGTTAAGATATTTTCGAATAATACTCTAAATAGGGTTATGATGTGTCAATTTACCATAAAATACTATTTTCCTATTTAGGAAAATTATTTATTATTAATATTTTAAAACGTAAATTATGATCTGAGTTGGTTAAAGTAGGTAAAATTATTACGTAATTTAAACACTCAAATGCAAAATAAATTCAATCGAATTGTAGAATGTACTATGTAGCTATTAGCTAGGTACGTAATTTATTAGACTAATTATATCTTGATTAAAAATAAAATTAGTAATCTAACTAACTACTTATCTAACGATAAATAATAGATTTCTAGTTGGATGGATTGAATTATTTTTAACTGATATTTTTAAAGTGACAGGAGTGTGAAGGAAAATCAGTGAATAAATAGGGAGGTCAATGACTAAATGCTGATTCGCTTGCGTACCTACTTGTGTGAGCTGTAGTATAAAATTAATATCGCAAACAGTTATCCCTCTTAAAGTTAGTTTTTAATAATAATCATTTGAGCTAATTCAGATGTACATTTCTGTTTACGTATGTTTTATTTAGTAATGTGTGATACTGAATTATAGCAGTATAAGTTTTATACATATTTTATTGCGTTATTTGTGAAGATAAAGATATTCCTGGAATTTGCTTGATTTTTCAACTGTATTGAAATTCAGTTAAAAATTAAAATAACATTTTACAATCGATAATCTTTAATATTGCAAAAAAATAAAACAAATTTTAAGGTTAAGGAAAAGTTTTACCTTTTATTTGGGACATGCGATAATAGACAATAATTCAATTCTTTTTGAGACTATATTTACAGATTAATATTCATCTTGCTATTGTTCTTGTAGGCTACTCCACTGAGTTATGAAATACGCGTTATGAATACGGTCTTGGTAATTTTTACAGGTAAATATTGCATAAAATCGTTGTAGCGTGTAGGTAGCGAGCCCACCGATTCGATGGTCACGGGTTCGATTCCCGTGGGAGGCGGATAGTATTGATGAACCCATTCATGTTTTATTTATAAAAAATAAAATTAGTAAATTTCGATTAAGGTGTGGGGTGCGGGATGTCTTGAATCTATGTGGAGCGCTAAGTAGGCAAGGCAAGTAGCGGCGACATCAAAACCGTCCAGCGATGCTACCGGTCAATAACCTTATTTAAAAATGACGGAGTGAACGACTTTTTACGTGGGGTAGGTCGTAAACTCGCAGTTTGATTTTATTATTTCATCATAGTGGTTTCTGAAGAAGTCAAATTATGGCGACTCGACGGTCCCGGGTTCGATTCCCGTTCGGGGTGGATATTGGTTTGATCTTATTAATATCTGTCTCTGTCCGGGTGTCTGTCCTTGTGGTTCTCACCACCGTGCGTCGGAGAGCACGTTAAGCTGTCGGCGGTCGATATTATCAAAACGCCTGATAATATTAGTAACTTGCTTTTATACAATGAGTTACTGGTTCGCCCTTGGGTTGCGGTGTTCGGATGACAATCGCTGCGTAAGAACTAGTATCTTGTCAAATCCGGATAAGGGTAATAAGCAGACCCTGGGCAAAATACCGGGATTGATGCTGGAACAAGAACTTTTGAAAGGGCGAAGGATAGTTTAAACGACATGCAAGCTACAGACAAGATACTACACTACTGTCATAATGTATCCACGTACTTTGTGATAAACGCATAACACACCGGGCGCGCGGTCGGTGACTCAGGTCAATGTATACGCGCTATGTGTTACGTCATATGTGATGTGACGTAGCGCACGGCTTGAAGTATAGATTTTATTCAGCTAGAGTCATAGTTCGAGCGATGATATGAAAATAGTTTTTAAAATATAGCAAAAGATACATCATATATCGTAATTAGAATTTGATCTGTTACACTTATAGAAGCTTCCCGCAAAGTTACCGCATTTTAAAGTGAAACACCTTATATATATATATATATATTAATAATTAGATGTTTTGATGCCTATCATAACATACGAATATATATATAAATAGGCAAAGACAAAACAGTTCAGTACCATTTACTGCTGTTTGTCAAATGAATCTTTGTGTTTTTGTTATATATCTATTGACAGATTTATTTAAATTTTCAATTTGATGATTATGTAAAATTAAGCAAAAAATAATTGTAAGAACTGTACAAAATAATACTATTGTATACAAACCTTGTAAGTAGGCCAGAATTTTGTGCTTACTTCTGCAACAGCTTCATTAAAAGTTTTGAATTCTAATAAACTCATGTTAAAATAAAAGCTGCACATGGCAAATGGAGTGTATGTGATGGTTTCAAAAAATGTCTGCAAAGGGTATACATTCATTAGAATTTTGTTTGTTCTAATAAAAAAATAAATCTTCTAGTGATGTTAATTGTGTCTATGTTAGCTTGTAACCAACTTCACCTTAATAGCTGCAGCTCTAATGGTATTTCCAGGCCACATAATACTAGCCACTGTCAACCAACTGTAAAGTGTAGGGGCTACATAGCATGACCCATATAATCCAAAACGAGCACATCTCCACCAATCATATTTATTATCAGAATCTGCAAATTGTGAAGCAGAACGATGATTAAATTATTATCTTTCAATTTAATTATATTTAATGAAAATGAGCTTACCAAAACGTTTTCCTTCAAATGTTTGTTGAATAAAACTGGAAATAGGCCATATAATACCATATGAAGCCATGCCACGAAGGACAGGATACTTCTTGAAGACTACAACTACATTTTTACTCAGTGCAGACATTTTTTTAAATAGTTTTTAAACTTATTTGGCTTATGTAACCAATCGCCTCGAATATTTAGTGTAGCCTTTAACTATTCTTAGGTATAATATGGTATTAATTTTTTTTGATATAATGCCAAAAGTTTGTTACACGTGCAAAATTTTGTAAAACAAATTTAAATAGACATCTAAAATTAGTACGATCATAATACCAGTGCAAATTTATTTCATGTTTCCAGCTATGATTAATTCACTGCAGTACTACTAGGGATACTTGAGAGTCCAGTTACTAAACTATTTGTCTATTTGCTTCACAGACTCACAGTTCACATTCATGATTCACAATTACACATTAGCTATTCGCAAATCACAATTTCGAATTTGTTTCGCAGTTGACAGTTCGCACAGTCGCTGTCGTCACTGTCGTGACATAATTGACATGCGACAACATGTGACATTTTGTTGACATCAATGCTACCTGGGGCTACCAACTTCGAAAAATATTGACCACTAAATGCTGTCAGAAATCCCTAAAATTACGTAAATTACTTGGAATCCCTCTAAAATAATAATAATAATAATTAAGCTTAAATTACAATTACCAGCCTCGATTTGTATTTTCTTTTTAGAGAATAGCCATTTTATATAAAGATTTATTTATTTAACACTTTATTGTACACCAAAATTAAAAAAAAATACATAACACACATATGAACAAATTTAAATTTGCACAAAAGGCGGTCTTATCGCTTAGAAGCTTAAAAGATGAGTCCACATTAATTCACATTTGGACGCAAATAAGCAATACCATGTCAAACCACAAAATTGAAAAAACTGAGTTACATATTCAGAATTGTTGGTAAATGGCTGAAGAACATTTTTCTTTAATATTTGTAGGGTTTTAAGCTTTAAAACTTCAAAAAAGCAATTTTTTAATCATGCTATTTATGCATTATGTTAAACGTTTTGGGTTAAATTATATACGAAATATGCAGTTTGTATACTTATTTTTTGTGAAAATAAGTAAAATAACTTACATAAATCTGAAATTGCCAAAAACTTGACCAATACATAACAAAAATTCATATAAAGCAAGTTGTTCAAAATTTTCAAACGCGTTTCTCTCGAAATGACATTCGTGTGGGTTGACATGGTATTGCTTATTTGCGTCCATTTATCATTCTTCAGTTTTACGTGCTTTTAAAGCAGTTAAATTATGCTTAAAAATACTTGTTACATAGTAGGTATATGTTTTATTGTTTTTTACATAGGTACATGTTTTATATTCTTTCAATTGTGTTAGTTCTAAAATTAATGGCTTTAAACTGGCAGATTTATAGTCTGTCCCCGTATTTCAATCATATTTGAAATTTTAAAAAATATTCACCTAAACTACTTGCATAAAATTCCTTGACATCAAAAGGTACTCAAATTATCGTCTGACAAAACACAGGTAAAACATAAGTTTAAACATTGTCGACAAAACTCCGTGGTGGCTATGGGTAAAATTGCAGTCATTGTGGCCTAACGAAGATATAAATTTCTTAAGATTTCTTCAATATCAACTGAAGGACTTTGTTTCCATGGCTAAGAAAAATTAAAAAAAAAAAAAACTTTTCGTCAGCCAGCTTTTTTTATAATAAGTACGAATTTTTACGCCACCCATACATACCATACTGTATCAGACGTAGAAAGAGAAAGAAGATAGAAGGAACATTAGATAAAAACCGCGTGCCAATATGTTAACTATATATATTAATTTCTTTTACTTTTAATAGTGCTACGCGCACAAGACTAAAACAAACAATATCTCCTTTGGAATAACGTTACAAGAGCGGCAACATAGTATGGCTCCGTCCATGGAATTCTTAGTCTAAGGCACGCATTCGTTTTTACTAAAAATAGATTACCAGTTATACAGGAATAATAATCGAATTAGTTAACGATGATAGGAAAACTAATTCTATAAAATTATGCATATACCTATCTATGAAAAGAACCACAAAGTAAGTCTTAGATCAGTGGTAGCACTATACAATTGTAAAACGATTACAGTGTTTCTAGCTTTGGGGTTTTTTCCTAAATTTAGGAGGAAAATAAAAGAGTTGGGAGTTTTAGGGGTTTTATATTGTTGGAGGTATTTTTTTGGTGTTTTTTAATCGAGAATTATATAATGATTTTAAAAAGTAAAAAAAAAGCTAAATAATATATATATTTTATTATTTTTTATTTTATTTGGAAAGTAGGGCAGATGACTCTACTCCACCTGATAGTATGTGGAAATAAAGTCCAAACGCGAGGGCGGCTAACAGAGTTGCGGAATGCAACCGTGTTAGTCACCCTTGCCCTGACTACCCCAAAGATGCTTCTTCACGCCTCGTTTGAAGGAGCCCATATTGTAGGAAGGAAGGAAAACGTGAGCCAGCAATGAGTTCCACTTTTTGGAAGTACGACAAAGAAATGAATTGGCAAACTTCTTTGTTCGCGAAGGAATTGATGCCACAGTTAGACGGTGACATCGGAGACCGTTACGCGTAGTTCTTGTAAGGAAAGGGGAGGGAGGTATAATGGAGAATAATTCCTCTGAACACTCGCCGTGATACATTCAGTAAAAGGCGCCTAGGGCGGCAATCTCACGACGCAGTTGAACTGATTCGAGGGTGTTGGAGACCTCTTCATCGCTAATGATGCGAATCGCTCGTCGCTGCAACCTATCCAGGGCTTCGAGCAAGTACTTACTTAGCCTTACGGCCTGAATCATATTTAACATCATCGGTACCTGTCTATCTGGATGGTTGCGGATACACATAAGGGGATCGTATATTAAAAGATGCTTTCTCATGCTTGAGCACGCTTTCAGCTGCTATAATCTGCGGTTCCCTCTTCTTCTTTATTATCTAATCTGGCTTATTTTTGACTGTTGTCATATGTATTGCGTATATATACGGCATACTTTAACAGCTGCAAGAATTTAAAACCGAAAAATCTGAAATGTGAAGTAATCTTCAAAATGGATATTTTCAAAATATTAAATACAAATCGAAGCTGATAAATGTAATTCAGGCCTAACTGTTTAATTTTTTTTTCCAAGTAATTGTAGCGATTTTAGGGGTTTTTGGCAGAAGCTTAGGGGTAAATATTAATCAAAGTTGGTAGCACTGTTGGATTCCTCATTCTATGTTTAATCTATATTTAATACCTAAAGGCTAAAACCTAATTATCTATGACACAGAGCAAATAAGATCTATGATTGTAACTAATTTCAATGCAGATTGTTAATCTTAAAATTCAAATATTCTTGTTTTATCTATTTTTGTTAGTTACAATAAATAAATAAACAAAATGAAGTTTTAATTTTTCATTTACCACTAACCAGTTTCAAAAATTCTTACAAGTTTTTCGTGATTGATTAGTGTAACTTAGAAATATTTATTTTTATATTGTTTCGTGAACTCTGATGTATAAATTTGCTTATAAAATAATTTACCATGCCTACCTATTATAATTGGTATATAAGATGCTAATGTTAAATTATCTCATCATTTTATGTGTTACTTTTTTATTATATTTTTTTATGTAATATTTTTCAGGTCATCCGCTAAAAAACTGAAACGAAAACATGAATATCCTAGTTTGGAAGTTACAAACCACCCCTTGAGAGTTGAAATTCTTAATTTAGTATGTATTTAAAGGATTTTAATATTTAAAATTTTGGCTTAAAAATTTAAATTGAAATTTATTACACTAGTCATTAGAATAAGCACTATTTTGCTTTCGCTTTGAATTACTGTTGTCCTTAGGATGTAACCATTTAACAACAGGCCATTCAATTCTATGCTATGAATATTGTATAAAAATATAGAATAAACTTAATAATATAATGCATAAAATATGGTATACCATGTAAATAATAAAAATGAAATAATTAAAATTTATTTTTGTTGATAATAATTTCAGAAACTTAGTACTAGTAAAAGTTTTATACAAAGCCTTCATAAATGGAGTTTGCCATTTGAAGAATTAGACCCATTATTGAAATTTGAGCAAATGAATTTAGAAAATGTAAGTATTGCTTTGATAAATTAAATTTGATAAATAGAAATCAAAAATGTCTAAAATAAAATAAAACGTTACATTTTTTGTAAGTGTTTATATTTTTTATATAAATAAATTTGCATAAAAATTGTTCGAAATCACTAATAACATAATATCTGTAAGCTTTAAAGTTCTTAATAAAAATTATACATATAATATAACGTTACTGTTTTTATTATTTCAGGATTCTGGGCCAATTGAAAAATTTGAGGATGTTATTAATTATCATAAAGTGTGGAGCGGGAAACGTACAGCTATTTTAAACAAATACACAACAGGGGAAAAGTTAACTATTGTCAGTAGTTTCTTACCTGGAGGTGAAAAAAGTGGGTATCATATTATGTAAATATTACTTGCATTTTTATAGGTATATTAATAATTTGTGAAATATGTACAATTACTAACAATTATTCTTTTTGTTTTTTTTGTTTTAAGTTAGTTCATTTTCAGCCATTTTAAGACAGGTATCTAACCTTAATGAAAAAGTGAAACATAGATTGGAACAGCTCGATGACTTTGATGAATCCTCTGTTAGAAAGACGATGGGTTTGAGCCAACAAGAGTTTGTAACTAAAATTCATATGCTTGATGATGAAATAAAAAAGGTATACAAGATAAAATATACAAGATAGAAAGAACTATCGTATTTGATTGAAGATAATATTTCTTATTTACTTAATTTTTGATTTGTATTTCTATATTTTTTATGTTTAAGGCCTGGGATAGTGAACAGCGGGTGAAAGCTTTCAAAATTGCCATTCAATGTTCTAAACTTCTATCTGATATAAATGTAATGCAATTCTATCCAAGTAAATTTGTGTTGATAAGCGATGTATTGGATAGTTTTGGTGCTTTGGTTTTTGATCGCCTTAGAAGGAAAAGTTTTGGGTGAGTTGAAATAAATAATAAATAAATGCTGCACACTTAACGGCTCCCATTAGGATATTGAAATCCTGTATGGGGGATCCAGAAACACATATAAGGACAAGGAAAAATACACCCAGACCGGAAAATATGCTTGCATGGTCAATACAAACATATTATGCCCCTAGTGGGAATCAAACCCGCAACCTGTCGCATTTAAGGCATATTCGGTACCGCTGCACTACAACATTGTCAACCATTAGTTTATATTTTATATGTTAAGGAAACGTTGTATATTTGTATGTGATCATACTACTACTGTTACGAAAATATTTCAGAGGTCAAAATACAAAATTAGAAGATATAGATACAAATCTTGTCCCTGAGTCAGCGAGAGAAACATGCCAGAACTGGATGTTCAAAATGGCTTCAATAAGAGAGCTCTTGCCACGATTATACATGGAAATGTCTTTATTAAAATGCTATGTATTTATTTCAAAAGATGAAATGAAACCTGCGATTTCTAGATTGATAAAAATGATTAGAGGTATCGGCAACCCACTTGTTGCTATTTACATCAGGGTGTACTTGTGCAAAATAGCTTCTAAACTCTTTGGAAGGGATAGTGAATGCTATTTTTATGAAAGCCTGAATGAGGTTCTTGAGGAATATCAACAGGTATTTTGTTTTATATTCTACTGATAGCTTTTTCTTGAATCATATTTTTTTTGCGGTGACTGCTTACAATTAGGCAGACCGTATGTTTTTTTGCCAACTGTTAAGAAACCTTAAAAAAAAGTAATTTAATCATTATATGGCAGATTTTTCAACCAGCTATGGCAAAAAAATTTGGTGCTCAGTTGTTGACCGTGGATGAGTACCTGAGTCTCTACATTCCAGCCTTAGATTGGTTACTTTATGGCACACTGAACTACACTAGCTGCAAGCTAACACTTTTGGAGGAGCTATTGAAAAAGTGCGACGTTACAGAAAATAGGTATTTATATATCGGTTTTGATTGAGTAGCTAACGGTTGTTGTAAATAAAATTTGACTTTTGTAAAAAATAGTAACTAACTTCAACTGCCTTTGCTTTTGCCTGCTCCTTGGCCAAATGTAAATAATGATTTGATTTATAAACATTTTAGTGAATTGTTACTGTGTTGTGTGGTGTCAGCATTTGATTCTCAAAGCATTATAAAAAAGTCATCAGATATTCTCAATATTATTCAAAAATCTGCAGAACACATGGGTGAGTTGTTATTTGTATATCTCTGAAGAAAAATTTAATATTGACAGGTCCTATGAATACACTTTGCTGGTGTTAGGCTGTTTATCTAAAGAGATTAGAAACATTTACTTGCAATATTTTATAAACTACTTTTTTAACATCACAAGATGGCAGTAAGTTGTATCAGTGTAGACAGTAGCAGGTTTTTTTTTTTTTTTCGGAATGTGTTGCTGTTGGCCCTACTGGCCTTGACAGCGTCACCTGTCCGAGTACAGAGACTTGATAAAGCCGATTTGATTGACTTGATTGAGCCGTGATAAAGCGCAGCCCTCACGGGGCTCAAATTTGATTCCGTCCTTAGGGTGCCTCCTGTGAAGCCGAACCACGGCTAAGGACGTCATCGGAGATGGAGGCAGCGCTCCGAGCGCATTCTATACGATAGACTCACCCGACGGTGTGAGCGCGACGCGACGTGCGAAACAAAGGACCTCGTCCTCGCCGGCGAGGACGGTGTTGTGTGCATGTCTGTGCTGTGTAAGGCAGTAGCAGGTAGACATTATTTGTTTCATCGTATAAATTTTGGCTAATTTTCAGTTGCTTCAGTCTACGTAAGACCCGTCAATATAAAACAGTAAAATACGACACTTTTCTATGAAAGATCATGTTAAGAATTCTTTAATTTTAAATTTTTGCGATGTTTTTTCAAGGTTTGTATGTTTTCTCGTAGTTTTGCTGAGTCAAATATTGACGTCGCTCGGAGAGCACCTTTGCCAGGCCGAGTCATATCGTCAACTTTCCTCGGAAGCTCTAAGTCAGACGTGGTGGAAGATTGCAAGTAACATGAAGTCAACTGCGAATTTCTTACAAGTGTTAGATCCTTGGTTGCAATTTGGATGTACACAATTATCGGTGAGATGAAGATATTTTTTTAAAATATTTACAATTTTGATTTTTTAAATCAAATGTGATGCTTTAAAGAGACCACTAACACACAAAGAGTATTTTTAGCACGTCTATGTTAGTTTTTCTAAGCATAAGGCACTGCTCTCATTGGCGGCACGGTATGGCAAGTATTTCTATGTGACGAAAAGAAAGAAACCTTAAATGTTTGGTAATAAATATTAAATTACAGTAACTGGGTATGAGTTAGCATATCTTCGGTTTGAAGGGCACTGCATTTAAGAACCAATATCTCGAGGTTCGCACACGGGCGTAGTCAGGATTTAGCCCTGGGGAGGGAAAAACTTAATTACGACAACGAATTTGACGACGTTGTGGCGCAGCGGTAGCGAACCTGCCTTAAACACCACAGGTCGCAGGTTCGATTCCCGCTCGGAGCATAATATGTTTGTATTGACCATGCAAGCATATTTTCCGGTCTGGGTGTATTTATCCTTGTCATTGTGAATGTTTCCGGATCCCTGACACAGGATATTACTATCCTAATGGGGGCCGTTGAGTGTGCAGCGTTTATTTATTTATTATTTATTTAATTAAAGGTCTAAGAGGGGCTAAATGGCTATTATTTCTAAAAGTTATTGGTTAAATAGTTCTAAATGTATTATATTATATATTCTTACATTTCTGAGTATTTACAACTAGTACAGGGTGGGGCCTTTGCTCCTACTTCGCTACGCCCATGTTCGCAATGCCAGAGTGACACCTACATATGTATAGTGTTACAAGCACTCATAGGTTTCGACAACCGCTTACCATCAGTTGTGTCGTATGCTTATTTGCCAACTTAGCCAAATAAAAAAAAATAGTCGCTAAGAAGTAGTTAATAAGTATGAATTTTACAGACTCAGCACATAAATATGTTATTACGTGGTACTATACGTTACATGATTAAATGTGGGAAGCCCGCTGACGACTACTCGGTGCAGATACAATCGGCGATCAAGAGGATGCTGAAATCTATTCCAGACGTCGAAGAACTTTTTTTGATGGTAACATTTAGTTGTTTTCGTTGATCATAAAATTATCGACGGTTTTTATTGGCGAAAGAATAAATCTCGCTGAGTAATAAGTTATTTTTCGTGTTGTAAAAATCTCTGCCAATTCTTATATATCTTGTAATCGTGTTATTTCTCCTGGACTTGAACAGAGTGTTAAATTAGAAAAAAACTACTTCAATCGTTTAAGCTCTATGGTATATTTGAAAAAATGAATATGATCGCATTCGTTCTTATATTTTGAAGAGTTCCGTACTGTATCCTCGGAGTCCTTGATTAGATTATAATAAATAAAGGACCATCCCGGAACCATACCCTATCCAAAAAAAAAAAACCAGGCTGGCAAAGTGCAAATTCAGAAAAAAATCCTACCAATATTAAAAATGTAAAGGTTGTGGGGATGGATGGATGGACGTTTGTTACTCTTCGACGTTGAAACTACTAAAGGGATTTGGATCAAATTTACACGCAACACAGATAGTTTATAACATGGATTAACACAAGAAGACTTTTTATCCCGGAAAAATGTTAGGTTCCCGTGGGATTATCAAGAAACGTACTACAGGATGTTTCCATTTAGCAATATGTTTGGATGTTGTTACTCAATCAAGATGGCTTATTATAAAACGCTATGCACGTGGGGAAGCCGCGGGTAGATACTAGTATAAATATATAATAGGCTTTCATTTTGGTATTTCATGACGATGTTTAAAAATACATTTTTTTAGGATGCTTTTATGCCGCTTGTGGAGCTGGTTCAAACATCCAATGCTCGCACAATGATGGCAAAAACAGTCCTCTCTGTATTCTTCGAACGATACAACTCAGTTAAAATAGAAGACCATATTATAATCGGAAGTCTCATGAGACTGTGTTGTATCCTCCACGATTCCATCAAGTAAGATTTTCTACATAATTAAAATTATATACATAACTGTTCCTACATTCTTCTATGTTTAAGAAAACACTCAATTAAAAATAACGAAATAAAAGACGACAGTTCGCGTTGTGGCGCGCTGGTAATGAGCAGGGTTTGAGTCTCAACGGGCGTGGGTTCAATTCCCGCTCGGAGCAGATGTTTGTTATAAATATCTGTTTCGGTCTGAACGTTTGGCCTTGTGGTTCTCCCCATCATGCCTCGGAGAGCACGTTAACCTGTCGGTCCCCGTTGTTATCATAACATCTGATAATAATCGTTTTCTGGTTCGCACTTTGGGTTGCGGTGGTCAGATAGCAATCGCTCTGTGTAAGAACTAGTAACCAGTCATTTTAGATTAAGAGTATAAGCAGACCCGTGCTAAATACTGGAAATAATGCTAAAAAAGAAGACTCAAAATCGAAAATATGGAGAAAATGGAACAAACTGGAAATTATTTGACACCGTTGTGGCGTTGTGGGTAGCGAGTCTGCCTTTAGCCTCGACGATTGCGGGTTCGATTCCCGCTCGGAGCAGATGTTTGTATTAATCGTACAGGCATGTTTTCCGGTCTGGGTGTATTTGTCCTTGTCATTGTGAATGTTTCCGGACCCCGACACAGGATATAATTATCCTAATGGCGGCCGTTGAATGTGTGGCGCTTATTATTATTTTTATTTCTAATTTTTGTTTTGACATAATATATTCATATTTACTTGTATGAAATGGCACAAAATGAGATCAAGAATTTCTTTTGGTTGCTGTCGCATTTGTTTTATTCTTAAATTTATTTACATCGCTTTTTCTTTTGATAATTTGAATGTATTTGGTTGAATTACGTTCAAACTGCATTTGTGGTACCATATTTTTCCAGTTAATATTATGAGTTTAATTGATAATTATATTGGGTATGAATTTCGTCTAAAATTTCATTCATAAAAAAAGACGTCCCGCTGCGTTTGTTTTGCCGGCTCTTCGCAAGTCCGAGAAAAACTAAATAAATACCGTTGTTCAATCAGATTGTATCTTTTTTTTTAAATTTGTAAATTCAGCTTAAAATAATCGTCAGGTACAAATATTTAAGCCAGTTCGCATGTTTTGTAACCTGTATATATTTTGCCAATAAAGAATTTGAATTTGAACTATAGTTTCCACTATGTATTTAGCCACATATTTCACGTAAAATAGATTTTTTAAAATTTTTACTAATAAAATAACTAAAACTTTGAACTATTTAATTTTACACAAAGCTCAACAAATATTCTTTTTTTAGTGCAGTCACAGTGGAGGATGAGACCAAAGTTTGTGCGGAACTAATAAATAAATTCATCCAAGCCGTATCTTATCAAGACGACACGGAGCAGCAGTTGAATTTCTATGTCGAATGTCGATCCGCATTCATCAAACTCGATTCAGTACTCGTAACTCTAGTTCATGTGAGTGCAATACAACATACTGGACGTCTCTACAACCTTAATATCTAGATATAGAACTCAATTTACTAAGCACTCAACATTCACATATTAAATCCAATCTGCTTCACTTAACACAGACAAGAGTTTATTTTGTATGCTTGCATGTCCACTAACCTCAGAGGCGGAGAATGTATTTGACGGCTACTTATACTCGTAGGTATACGCAAATTTCAGGAAGATGCGCATATGAATGAATTTTAATAGACGGTCTTTGTACGTTGTTACAGTGGCCTCTATACCAAGCGTTCTCAGACTTATCACATAATGCCCATTTTGAATATCAATAATTTTTCAGCGTTCCTCATTTTTTTTCTACTTTCCGACATCTTAAAAACCACAAGCAAGAACAAGTATCGATGAACCAGTCTATTGTTACAGCATTGCATTGTGTAACAAAACTTGGTAAAATTTGATTACTCTCGGTATATCCTACGAAAGCTACGTTAAAATATGTTTAGTTTTTGATCAAACATGTCAGAAATATGAACTAAATAATTGATGTTAAGTTGATGAAATTGCAAATCAGCCATTGTCCCGTTAAACTACTTCAACCCCTCAAATTTTTCCGGGTGCCTTACCGCCCCTTTTTAGACCTCCAGCGCCAACATGGGGGCGTTATCGCTCACTATCGAAATATTACATATATTTAGAAAATAATCCGGTTAAGACAGGCAGCCAGACAGGGTTGGTTCGCTACAACATCACATGCGCTCAAATTGCTGACTCCACGTGGCAGTATATAAAAAGGTATGTCCTATCAGGCGGCGAACGCGCTTTGCGTGCGTGCGCCGCGCTCGCACGGGCGGTGGCTGCCGCGCGCTTGCGCCGCGTACTGCTTCGTGACGGTCCCGTCGCTGCAGTGCGCGCTGGCCCGCGCCCAGCTCTACCTGCTCGGCGCGCACGCCGCGCTGCACGCGCTCTGCGTCGGCCAGGGTGAGAACTACGACGCGACGTGCAGATTTATCGATACTAGTCTTTTTGACACCTCCAGACTAATATTATAAATTTATAAATATAAAATAAAAGTTTGTCCGTCTAGCTATTACATTTTCACGCCTAAACCTCTAAAACGATTTTGATGAATTTCGGTACAAAATAGATTACGGTACGAAACAGAGACTTTGTAGGATACTGTTGCAAAAACAAAACTTGAAAATGATGTATAGGGAAAAAAAAATTGCGTCAAAAACAATTTATTTATATTAGGTACGTGAATGGTGCCTCATCAACAATAGTTATTCAGGCGGGCGAAGCCGCGTGCAAAAACTACTATTTTTATGCAAAATTTCATAATAGGTATACTCTTCTTGGACTAAGAAAATAATAAAAATCAAAAAATAATTAGAAAAGAATTTTAAAAATGTGATTAGATTTTGTATGAGTCGCGATAAAAAATGTTTTGCAATGTTGCCTTTGATTATACATACGTATAAACGATTTAATAATTTAAATCAATAATCTTTTCATTTGTAGCCGAAGCGAACTTGAAGGCCTTCGTAGGTCTGATCCCGGATATTCCACAGTACATTCAAGAGGACGGACAGAACAAATCGACTCACGACAGGGTTGTCGGTCTCATTAGCAACTTTCTGTCGACTCTTCTAATTATACCGGTGAGGCTATTGTTGATATCGTTTCGACCCACAAATGCTATATTAGTGACTAAATTAGTGACTGGTTTTTTCCTATAGGATAATATGGATAGCAGTAGCAAAGCCTATATATTGAGTGGATTCATAAAAACCATGGAAAGGATACATTGGAGAAAAATCGATCCAATGTATTATACTTTATTGCTTAGGACGTTAGATCTGCTTTGCCACATGACGCAAGAGACGTACATCTATCACATAGATGGAGGTATTTATTTTTTATTTTTAGCAAATCTATTTGGCTTTAAGCCAATTATTCTTTTATTTAATGCAACGCACAAGCAAGCGTTTGTAACAAGTAATTAATAGTTGGCATTGATTTAGAACTTTTGAAATTTTAATCGTATTGTTTTCGTCATGTTTTTTATTTAGTTATATCTAATGACGAGTTGTATGGTTCGGAAGAAGAGTTCATAAATACATTGGAAAGTTACGCTACAAACATATGCCAGGAGTTGCTAGTTGTATTAAAGGCGCTCGGGGATGTTAAGGAATCAAAGAAGCAGTATAATTTAGCGCTGGAACTGTTTTGGCGAATTATTAAAAGAGCTGAACTTAAAGAAGCGTCTATGACAAGTCTTGCGGTCAATTTATGGGGTTTATCGCAAAAACTTCACGATGGAAATAATAAGTTCGCGGTAAGTAAACACGCTAACAACATAAATATCACCCATTTGTTTTATATAACAATCGTTTTATGTAATTTGATTTTAACAAACGTTTGTCAAGTAAATGCAACAATTTGAAACAAGCTACATTAGTCAGATCCTCCTTCCCGATGACGTCCCAAGGGCCTTGGGACGGATCCAACTTAAACCCCGGGCCGGGTTCACACTCTTACCGATCGGTTCCGACCCCGTCTCGGTGACGCTGTCGAAGCAACTACTACCAACAGTAATAGACCCTTCGAGAACATCATGATAGATATTATATTTTATACATCAGAGAACGTTTAAATCCCTTAAAATTATATTTTTCAATTTTTAAAATATTATAACGGGTTGAGCCAAATCTCATCATTCACAATTCAAATGGAGTCGAAAAATCGCCTAAATTACCACACGTATTATTTCTGAATGGGTTAATACCTATAATTTTTTTTTGGCCATATACTATCAATATTATGACTACCTGCCACTGGGATTATAAGTTCCAGCAATTTCTATACAGATAAAAGGGTCTTATTTTAACTCATAAATACTTCTCCATTACAGATCTTTTTCAATATTATTGTTATTTAGTTACAAAATAGTTTTTTTTTTAATAATAAATTTTATCATTGGTTTCAAAGAAAGAGTAATTAGATAATTTTACGCAACTAAATTAGTTTCGCTGCCGTAATTAAAAATTACGTTTTTTTGTTAAAGATGACATTGCTATCAGCACTGGAGAAAGATGACAGCGTGGAGGGTCGACGCCTGTTAGATAAACTAAACGGGAGATAATTATATTCGAAGTAATGTATTTAATAAACTTAAATACCATTTTATATATGAAATAAATGGTTTTAAAATTTCAGTCTTACATTTTTAATTATTATAATAACCTTGTATTACTTATCTTATTTAGAAAAATAATATTAATTATAAAATTAATAGCCAAAAAACCGACAACAAATAAATATTCTGCGGGTTCATGTATTTTTTTAAGCTTTTAGAAAGAAAGAATGCGTGCATGAAATTGAGAATTATTGTTATTTTTTCGCATTAAATTCGTCTCTGTTGGCTATGCACAATTACACATGAATCTAACACAAAAAAATTCATTGGAAGCGTCGCTGTTGTTTATGTTTCTGAAGCACTAATAAATACTATTCTTAAATATTTAAGTGAAAAAAAATTATGATAGAATTTTATCAATCAAATCACCAGATCGTTTAAAAGTCAAAATAGATTTTCTATTGTATCTGGACTGTCGAGCTTGTGTCCCACTAATCAGTAAGGCAAAAAAAGGCATTCATTTACATTTCCCCACCGGGCGAACCTGTCATCGACAAGACACATTAAAAAAATCACTTACATGCGCACCATTTACGTTCTGCAGGATAAAAACTGTTTCATAAATAAATAAACAAATAAACGTTACATAATTAACCGCCCTCATTGGGATATGTATGAAATAGTTCTTAAAAATATAATTCAATCCAGAAAATTTAAAAAAAAAATTAAAAATCCAGATCGGAACGCATGCATTTATGGTTAATACAAACAGCCCCCGGCGGAATAACCGTTCCATGCATGCATATTATACAGATACAAAATGCAGACCCAAGGATGAGAGAAGAGACGAAGGGTGTGGATTTGTGGAATCTTGGTTCCCAATGCTCTAATCTGAATACTACTTCCTATACGCCGATATTCTGTGGAAATGTAGTATTTCCCCAGTTAGGCAGTGCATTTAAGTATTCGTATCTGCAGATAATCTTAGTAAAAAAAAAATAATTTCGTTGTCCTTTAAATAAACTTCGATCTTGACAATAAATCCACGTGCCAGTTTTGCTTTTAGAACTATTATTTATAATGCAAGAGTAACAACACAAAATGTTTTTACAATAGCTTATTTCATTGTCTACAAAATTTACAAATAAGTACTCCGTGACCGACAGGTTTTTTACCTTATTGTACCAAATAATTAATTGGTGAAATCATCGGATATAAAAAAGCATTTCAATTCTTTTTCTAATTTGAGGGTAAATAATAAATATCTTATCTTAATAAACCAAGCTCGAATAAAATAATGAAATAATAACTTATCGAAAAGAATATAATTTTAACTGTTGCCAATACGATAGGCTAATTCAGCCGGCTAGGGCATTGTTTTAATAAAACAGAATCATTTCAAAACTAGTATTAATAATCACCACATTCGCCATTTCCATTACTAGCATTAATAATCACCGGTTAATTAGATCCTATATTTTCACGAATTTCCTATTATAAAATACTACTTGTAGCTTAACTTTTAGATTTAGATTACTGGATGAAACCTTCCCACTTATTAGGTTGGTACTATATTTAGTAACTACTATGATACTAATATGTTAACTTTCTTTAGGTCTAAAGTATCTTATTATGCAAGAAATGATTTTTAAATGCTTTGCCTTTGCGTTATGTTTTTATAACACATTTAGCCAAGGAAGACAGTAAATCGACAAAGTAAATGTTGTGCAGTGTTCGGTGTTTATATATGGTTTCATGAAAATCTTTTGAGCCTATTGCAGATATTGACCCCAAGAATCGCAGGCGGATGGAGTAAGCGGACATTGTCCGGTATTGTCACGCTTCAGTGAGGCGCGCGCTCTATTGCACCGATCTTTCACCTTCGCAATATTGACGCCTATAAAACCTTGTCATTGTAATAATATGACGTTACTTTCATCTCGACGGAAGGCAGAAATACAACTCGATATAGCAAAGGAGCAATTAAATTATAACGTCAACTTTTTGGGTTGATACCCTTTTTAAAATGTCTAGATTATGTTGCTTGGTACGACAATAAATTATTATATTATAACTAATATCTTAATGTTTCTTTTCTCATATATTTTTCCGATTTACAGTTAATGCTTTTGGTTGTGTGTGGCAGTGTGTCTTCAAATGACGAAGACGAAAATGGATTCCTTCAATCGTTTGGATTTGGATCTCTTTTTGACAACAAAGATGGTAAGTATGTATAGTAATTAGTATATTATCACGCACGCTTTATGTATTAAATACCATAAGTATCGATTATTATAACTGCTTTTAATGCTTACAGGCATAGGATCGTTGGCTTCAAGTCCTATAGCGGCCGCAATGCTAAATGTAGATAAAAGTCAATATCCACAATTGTTTGATACCGTTGTTAGTAGTTCTATCGATTCATTGCAAAGTCGATTAGCACCTAGACAAAGAGCGTTCGAAGCCTATAATTTTGGTTTCAACCCTATTGCAAGTCAAAGCTTTCTACCAAACGGCAAGTCGGCCAAGTTAGTAGCACAACAAACACCGCAGCAGCAGATTAATTCTCAAGCAGCACCTAATACTCCGCAAAGTAGCCCTTTTCGATATGATATACGAACCACACATGATCCTATTTATAGAGTTCATAAGCCTGATGACAATGATGAAGGAAAAGAAATTCTAGCAGCATTGAAAAAAAATCCTACAGTCGCCGCATATTTTCAACCCACATTAAATGTTGAAGTAAAACATCCAGTAGATTATCGCAAAGAAGATTTGATTGAAAAGTTTGACGGTGAACAAAACTACAAGCCAAATCCTTATATTACAGGACCAGCCCGTACTCGTCGCTATACAAGAGGAAGAAGCAGAGAAAATTTGAAGAAAGCCGAGGAAGATGAAGAGGACGATCCTTATAATTATAAAGCCGAATATATATCCAAACCAAAAGCTTTTGATGAAAGTCCTTATAGTAGCCCCTACAAAGTAAAGGATGGAGGAGGAGGAGGAAACAAATACGAATACCCATATAGTTATGATTCTGGGTATGATCATAAAGAATATGAAAGAATTAAAGAGTTGTCTGAAAAACAAGCTGCGGAAATAAGAGAAAATCCAGGTAATTGTCAGGAAGTAAAAAGAGATGGCATGAGTTGTATGGTTTGTAAAGATCCTAAAACAGGAGGAAATTATGAATCTTGTTCATATGTTGCGGAACCTAAAAATAATAAATATGCCTATTCTAAAGAAAAAAAATACGACAGCAATGACGAGCCTGATGAACCGCAAAAAGGACAAAAATCAGATGAAGCAAAGAAAGCTGAAAAAATTCAAGAAATAAATTCAGACGATACTTCATCACAAAAATACACTGATTCCTCAAAAGAAAAGCCATATAGTAGCTACAGACAAGCCGATAAAGATGACTCCGGTGAAAAATATAAAGCATATTACACTCATTCATCGCAACCCAAAACAAGTGAAGCGCTGAAAGCAGCAAGTGACGAAAATAGTTCCGAAGAGGTTAAACCAAAGTCATATGATTATAAAAAAGCACTGCCGGGTTTCTATACTGATAACGAACCCAAAAAAGATGTCGAACATGTGTTAGCTGAATTTAAAAAAAAAGATAGGTCTTCGTGTAAAAAAGTACAGAAAAAGGCAATGACATGCTATCAATGTGTCGATAAAAATGGATTGAAAAATGAAGAATGTATGTTTGTTTCCGAATCAGCGCCCAAACAAAGTCATTTAGCTTATCAAGAACTTAAAGAATTTACTTCAAAACCTGCAACACTTGATGGAGGAAATGAGGCAGCTGAAAGTCAGACTGTTACAACCAATGCTCCTCCAGCACAGAAATCTGCTGCTTATGTTGAAGCTACGTCAAATTATACTAAAAATCAAAACGCAAAAGGCGCCTCAGGCTGCTTTGTCAGTTGCGGCTACTAACGCTGTCCCAGCCAAATCTAATCAAAAAGTTAAAAGAAGTGAGGGATCTAAGACGGAGTCTAACGCTAAAGTAAACGATAACTCAAATATAGCTCCTCCTGAAGAATTTGCGGGTGCTGACTCTAAACCAGCTTTTTGGGCGGAGACTGTTCCACGATACAGCGCGGCGTTAGGTGTTTCTCTACCTGAATATATGTTGTCCAGATCTGAACATGAAGCTTCTTTTGATGAAGCTGTTGCGGGAGCGTAAATTGTCTAAGATTATTAGTCAACATCAAATACAAATAGAGCGTGGCAGTTGTAAAACTTTTCAAAGCCTGAATAGGTAACGGGTAATAGTTATTTGTTGCATAATGAAGTTAGATTTCACGGATTGACGCAGTTACAATCTAACCATGAAACTTAAAAAGAAAGCAAAAAATGTTATTACAATATTAATTATTGTATACAAGAAGTACAATTTGACGAAACACGCTGTTTAATTTTACACGAACTAGCGTAGGTATTGTTATTTTTTTAAAGCATGACTGCTCAATGTAATCATTTTATTGTTAACTAGTTTTAAATATTTCAATTAAAATTGACTTAAAAATGTAGTTTTACTGTTTAATTCACCATATCCTTATAGAAGACAAATAGTGTATATAAATGTCATTAAAAAAATAAATAGTTATTTATTATCGATTTATTTATTATAAATATAAGCTTCTCCTTATGTACATGTATACATAATTACCATTATATAATAAAAATATTTACCATTATATAATAATTCAATTAAGCAAGCAAATACAGCAAATAACGTGTAAATAATTATTTCTACACTGGAACATTTTTATTTTTCTTATTTCTCAGTATTGGCAAAACAAGTAAAAATACAGTTGTAAAATGTTTACGTTGCTATAAGGAAAAAAAGAATAATAGTTAGTAGGCATATAATATAGATCAGAATGACTGAATGTAAATTGTTGGCATGAAATTCGGTCAGTGTCCTAGATGTTTATACTGTTGTGATGTTCTTATTTTTACTGGTAATTGTCCAAGATACGTCAATAAGGAACGGTAGCTGGCATAGGGGGCTGCCGAAGTCAGAGAAAGTAATTAATTTCAGTTTCATTCTTACCATGTTACAGTTCACTGTTCTGAGATTATAAATAAAGACTACTTCAGATTAGTAGCCAGTTATAAAACGTTCTAATATATATTCACAGTAGTGCGAAACAGTTGTGTGTATTGGAAGAAAATATTGGCTATTTCTTTTTTAATTTCGTAAGTAAAACTTCAAATTACTATAGATTTTTTAATTCAATATTTTTATTAATGTGATTATTATAATTTCGGGTCCAGACAGTACCGAATTACTTATGTATAATAATCGTTATACCTAGTAGAGTTTCTTAATTAATATTACAGGTCCGCGCATTGTTTCAGTTTAATAATCTTTATATTAAATATAATTTGATAAAAATGACAATAATTAATGTAAAGTATCCAATATGTCATTAATCGTGTCACGATTGAAATTATATATTATCTACTTAGTTGTTCGATTTATATATTATAATAATTTGATATACAAACTTCGATTCGATTTTTAATAAATTGATATCTTGTCACTGTGCCAAGTTAACGGCTAAACAAAAAATGGCAATTGCGTCGTTTCATGTAAAACAGAATGCGAAGTTTATTTCGGTATAACATTGAATTCGTTAAAGCCTCGACTCGTTTACCTTCCAACAGAATTTAAAATTTAAGTCTAGTGTTATGAAATCAAAATAAAGTGACTATTTTCGTAAAGAATAACAATAAGACTCCGTTTGAAGACATCTATTTATAAAATTGAAACAATATGTAGATGTTGAATAAAATGAACCAATAAATTTTCAAAGCAGTAGCTTAGTATCGAAATTAATACAAATAGTAAAATAAATGAACATTAATTATTTATGTATTATTATATATGCTATATTTATTTTGTTTGGCCTTGATCTCTATTGTACTTCTTCCTATACGTGTCGGGAATTTGGTCAGGGTCTGCTTTCTACCTGAACTGGTTTTGATAGGTAATAATAGGATCTCTTCTCTGTAAGGGTAGAACAGTTTCTTATTTGATAATAAAAAATTGCTAACTATAACTAATGACTAGGTCCTGCCCGGTGACGCTGTCAAGGCCAGTAGGGCCAACAGCAATACACATTCCGAAAAAAAAAAATACTAATGACTACTGACAGGTGTTGTGCATGTGATAATATTTCGCACCCTGGCCGCACAATATCACACTTTGTGGAACCTTTTTACGTGGGACGCAATTTATGGCCATAACTGGAAATTAAATAATACTGTCATACGCATGCGCATACCAAAGCCTAGGTCTATAACTCAAGACACCAGACAGCTCTTATACTTACTTAGGACTATTAGAAAAGTCTATTATTTTGCCTTTTCGTATTTCTTCTTTTTGATGTTATAAAAATAAGCGTCTTGGACTATCGAAAAATATATTTAACTAAAATGGACTCTATTACAATGCCAATAATAATTTGAGAAATAAATTTTACATGGAAAATACCCAAAATAAACTTCGTCATAAGTCTACTTCCTGTTAGGATTATTGAACTTTAAGTGAGTGAGTGCCAAATATGTTTTTAATAGGTATGTTGACATATTATTTCTTAAATTCCAAAATGTGTAATGTGTAAAAATCTTTCCGTCTTTTGGGTAAAATCATTTTATTCGTCTTGTAATTTTTACCTATGACTTGTAAACCCATAAAACAACCTTAAGCAAGATGGGTTATAAATTTCTAAAAAACTAGTTTCGAAGAAAATTGGTTAAAATATTGAATATTTTAAGTGTCACATGCGCGATGCCAACCATCGGTATAGGAGGGTAGATATGATGGGGATAAGGCCTCCGGCGCTCCGGCGGCCTCCGGTGCAACAGTACGCTGTTACTTTACGATTTCTGTGAGAGGGTAATATTTTCCGGAATCCTCGGTCGATCTGGCCCGTTTGTGCTGGCATTGCAACTAAGCACTAAGGACTTTGTGTTTAACTTGAAAGTGTTTTATTATAAGTTAAAAATATGTACAACCGTATCAACCAACCATTGGTTTAGAGGATCTATATTTTTAAATATTTTTTTTTACAAAACCAATAAGTTTCGGTAATAATAAACCAAGGGTGCTATGGAAAGACTGCTGACAGTTGCATGATAACAAGTTGACAAAAAATTGGCAAACTTGCAAATAATATGATTTTTACTTTTAGATATGTAAAATTACACTGCAAAAATCGCAAAATATTTACGTCTTACGATTATATTAATTACATATTCGTCAATGCTTAATTTTTTACATTAAAATATTTTACATCATACATGGACACAAATAAGCAATACCATGTCAACCCACAAAATTGAAAAAACTAAGTTATATATGCAGAAGTGTTGGTAAATGGCTGAAGAACATTTTTCTCTAATATTTGTAGGGTTTTAAGCTTTAAAAAAGTCAATTTTTAATCATGCAATTTATGTATTATTTTAAACTTTTTGGCTTATATTATATACGAAATATGCAGTTTGTATACTGATTTTATGTGAAAATAAGTAAATTAACTTACATACATAACTTACACATCCACATGCACACGCAACACACAACACATACACCAACATCAACACAACTACTATACAGATCAGATACACGACATAAATAAACACACGCAACACACAACACATACACCAACATCAACACAACTACTATACAGATCAGATACACGACATAAATAAACAAGTACTAACTAACTTTAATAACACTACGTAATTTATTAATTAATTAAGCCTAAGTTCGAGTCACTCATTTATTGTTATTTTTTTATTTTTATAAGGATTTTATTGTGTTTGTATTAATCTTAAATTATTAAATGTAAATTAAACATAAGGTGGGAGACCTGGTGTCCTGAAATACAGGCCTAGTGCTTAGTTTTAGGCACAAGTCTCCCACAATATTAAACATTTGTGCAATATTGTGGCGAGAAAATAAACTATTATTATTATTGTTACTATACTTCATCTTGAAATTGCCAAAAACTTGACCAATACATAAAAAAATCATATAAAGCAAGTTATTAAAAAATTTTAAACGCGTTTTTCTCGAAACGACGTTCGTGTGGGTTGACATGGTATTGCTTATTTGCGTCCACATGTAGTTTAGTCCTAAATATAATAATAATGCATAATATGCAGTATAGATAAGTATAATATGGGAGGCTGTATAACGATACCAATAAAATTATATATTTTTTATGAATAGCAAACGTATAGCATATACACACTTTTTATTAGATTTACAAAACGTACTTACGTAATATTTGTATAGTTTACAGGTTTTTGATTTTTACACTTAAAATAAAGTAAATAATAATAATTAAAGCTAAACACTCAACGCCCAATTACATCTGGAAACACACCCAGACCGAAACTATGGCTGGTATATTATGGTCGCTCAAACCATTGCCCTGAGCGGGAATCAAACCTGCGACTTGTGCTTACCTCTTAAGCCAAGTTCGCTAATGCTGCGCCACAACGTCGTCTTTGGGGAAATTCATTTGTGTGTGCAACACATGATCAGGTGTTGTTATGCTGACTTGTCGTGTGATTAATGAGTGCTCAAACCTCAAACTAGTGTCAGAGTTGTTCAGATTGCCTCTGAATTGTGTTATCATTTTTCAATGGCTCGAAGACGCTAAAATACCACTCGGTCACCCATCCATAGACTGACCACGCCGAGAGGTACTTAACTAATCGTTTACCGGCTAGTCATCACTGAGTATACCTTAAGAGCTATAAGAGCCTTAATAAAGGATGAATGAACTAACTAACTAACGAGAGCATATTTTGTTAAACAGAATAATACCGATTTTTGTCAGCCCTACTGTTATTCCGGTGAACTCTCCTGACCGGATCCATAAAACTATTATAAGAATATAATAATAAGAATATAGTAATATAAGAATATAATACTTTTCTTCTTCTTCTTCTTCCTTAGTGGCTTCCAAATGGATTCATTTAATAATTTTATGACCGAACGTCACTCAGACATTTGCTTTCGTTTTGTTCCAATAACATCAGGCATTATTTTTTACCAACCACTGCCGTTTTACATTAGTGTTGCTAGTCAACATAAGCTACGGTAATTGATTTTATTTGGTTGCAACTTAGTAGTTACTAGCTATTTGTCACCAAAAAAAACCCTTTAACAAGGTCGTTGTAAAGTATCAGAATCCATACTAAGACGTTTCGTCCAATAAGAGCGCCTGTAGTCCATTTTGTCAGGCATACGGCTTGTTTTACATCCTACCCTATGTCTGATAGTTTTGCAGTATGCATAGGTTACGGTAAATGATTTTCATCAGACAAATCGTATACATGTTTTCCAATTTGTGGTATGAAAAAAAAAATCAAAATAGTTTCCTTAAAACGAAAATATCTCTCCATGGAAACTTTGTTTACCACTACTTTGAAATATCCTCCTAAGCGTACTCTTAAGGTATTGAACTTTTATTTTATATTTAACCAGTCAAACAATTTTCAATTCGTTCAATCAGTTTACACATATCGCAGGTATTTAGCTCTAATACGAACTATACCTTATAGTCCATATTCGGGTTTATCGTTGTCCGGCGGGTTGGCTTGTAGCCACGCCCCCCGACCAATAATTAACCATAATCGTTTGAAATATATTTAAATTATACCCTTCATGAACTTCTTAACGCGTATTGACTATTGGATACTTTTAAATAGGGCTGTACAATTAAGCCAGCCAAGCCGGCTAAAAAAGTTAGCTAAATTAGCTAGCGAGCTGATCAGGTTAGCTAATAGGCAAATGGCTAAACAGCTCAATGGCTAAACAGCTCAATGGCTAATTTTTGTATTCTGGTTAATTTGTAAGAGAATTAGAATAAATTTTGGTCCTATGATTTGTTTTTAAATAGTTTTTAATCTGAATTAAATTAAGACACGCTCACAGCCGGCTTAGCCCACTACCTGGTAAGCGATCAGTGGGTTAAGCGACAAAGGGACGATCGGTATATGTTATGCCTATAGTTACTTAACCGATCACCCGTCCATATACTTTTTTTATTACGTACTCCAGATCGCAATTATGCACAAGGAAATAGAAGACGTCGAGGAGGAATATGTAGATGTACGATCTTTACCCTCAAACCCCTCAGCCCGCTCTGCCGCCGCCGAAGCCCGTGCGTCGCTCTTGGCATCCTGTCATGTGGGAGAACACCGCCGATGATGTTCCCATTAATGACAATAAAGATGAGGTAAATATTAATTTCTACATAACATTATTACTTTACTTGTTTAATGTACCTTATGCTTTTAAGCAGTATTTTAATAATGAAAAAAATTCAATGAATCATTTTATTATTTTTTACATATGGCCGCCATATTTCGGCCTTTTATGTTTGTTATGTTATGCTTGTTATATTTAAAATAGTATATCTTGTCAAAAAAAGTTGGCTAGCCTTTTCTCAGCTCCTCGCTCTGGAATCTCTCTCCAGGTATAGAAATCATATTTATCTTAAGTTTTGAAGTAGAGAAATACATTAAGATCGGATAAGTAGTTTTGGAGTTTATCGCGGACAAACATTGTGATGCGGGAATTTTATATATTAAGACATTGACCTAAGTCTGTCGATTTTCGATATAAAGACCTTTAATGTTTTCAGAACACACAATCCAGATCGAAAGAGTACCCACATAAGCAGCGCATACGCAACATAAAGAGATTAGTAGCCGAAGGGAAGGTTAAGCCGACTCAAGAAACGCTCATATTTTTCCTTTGTAATAAATTTGCTATTTCAGAAGAGAGGCAAAGTAAACTGTCTTTATAAAAATGTTAATGAATTATTAATAATGGTCAATTATCATTACATTGATGTTATATTTATCTTATACCTTAAACTATTTCGTAGCTTGTGCGACTTTTTAACAATATTTTCATTTAGGTATTAATACAATTAACAATCTCAAGATTATTTTGTACTTTGTATGTAATATAATAAAACATATTGTGATTACTTTACTTTCATGGTGTTTTTATGGTCAATAATCAAATATTTGTATACAATGTCCTTTTAAGCAAATTGTATTATTGTTACATTTTGTAACATAAAATTATTAAGTAATATAAACATATATAAATAACGAAAAATTAATAATAAATGAAAATCAACTTCGAGGCTTATTAGATTAGCCCTTATTCGAGGCTTATTGACAGAGAATGTTAAAAATGGGATATAAGTACAAAATAAAATATAAAATCTATCTTTCTTAATATTATTATTTCCAAATGCAGTTTATTGCAGTACCCTTTAAATCAACATATATCTTTTATTCTATATTACATAGACGCCGATACGTATAAAAATTATGCATTTTATATTTCTCCGTCGTGACAGACTTTACACAACAAGAAAATTGACCTATTCATTTCGATCGCTCCGGCTGCACCGTGCTCTCGAATATTTGAGACGTAAAAAAGAACATTTAAAAGATTCAAGTCGGTGTTGGTACATATACTTTATATTCTTCATAAAAATTATCTACACACAAGACTTTTTAATATAAAACAAAATCGAGTTTCTCAAATATAACTTATATAAAGAATTTAAAAACGGCGGTCGGCTCGGTGGAGAGCTCGACGCCGGCGCCGCCGCGGGCGGGACCGCGTAATAAATTAAAAGAACTTAGGTAATAAAATCGATAGTCTTCGGAACGCGGCGGAGGGACCGGCCCGAAGCGATCTCTCGGCGCGGCTCGGCGCGTCCCGGCACTGTGACACTGACACGTTATCGTCCATCGCGACATCGCGCGGCGCGCGGCCCCGCCGCCGGCTAGGTGGCGCCCGCGCCGGCCGCGCCGCTCGCCGCGCCGCTCGTCGCGCCGCCCGCCGCACCGCCCGCCGCGCTCGCACTCGCGCCACCCGCCGTTGCCTCCTCGTCTTCCTCTTCTTCCGGATCGAACTTCAGCATTAGCTGTTTGAACTGAACAAGGAATCACAATGAGAATCCGTAACGAATTTAGTTGAGAATGCACATTTATAAAAATAAGAAATCCAGAACATGCAAATATTTAAGTTATGACCAAATTACTGGCGAAGTTCACTACTCGAGCCAGCGCGGTTGTTGTGAAGTCACAAGGACAAATCTAGCTCTTAAAAAATAGTTAAATCTGGTGTTTTTATTGAAATTTTTCGTAAATTTAGGTACAATCCTTATACGTCATAATTTTAAATTAATTTCACCACATAAATAAGATGACTCAGCTGATTTGCACGCTTTTTAGTGAATGTGCTCGGTACGGGCACAACGTGACCTCAAGCCTATACAAAATATGGTGTAAAATCTCAACGGACGATTTTGATTTAGTGTGTCGTATGTAGTTTAATCTTTTTTTTTTATCATGGTATGTCAACTCACCTCGAGGTAATCGTCGACGAGCCGTCTCCTTCCTCGGTCGTCGAGTTCCTGTTCATCATCCGTGTCGTGCAACTGTGCGATGGTAGCCTTGGGTTCGAATTGAGGAGCGTGCCGTCGGGATACAGCTTTCTCGTACACTTTTACACTCTCCGACGGTGAATACTGGTTGATTTTTCTGTACCAATTTAAGAAAAAAAAGATCGTTATTTTAAAATATTTTCAAATTATTACATAAAGCAAAGTATCTTATACCTCTTTATGTATTCATATTTTAAGTTAAGTATATCCGATAAATAAGTATATTTTGTGATTATCGTATGTCCTGTGACAAAAAATGAAGAGAGAGTATATATTTTCTCAAGAATCCGGAATCGAATCGAGAATCGGGCGATGAATCCTACTAATTAACGGAAAAGTTTTTATGTTCGATGTTTGTTATACAATCATAACGAAACAGCTAAACAGAATTCAATTTGACATACAGATACTTCATTACCAAGATTAACGCATAGGATACTTTTCTCCCGGAATAATAATAATAAAAATAATATTCGATGGTCTTCCAACCAACATATGGCCATAACAACCACAATAATTCAAGCAAATCGTGGGCGTAGCTAGTAAACAGGCGCACCTGTCGAATCGCATCGCGCTGTAAATCCTCACTACCAGTAGTGGGTGGATGACTATTGACTAACCCGTCCGTGAACCCATAGAGCTGCTTGAGGTGCTGCTTGAGCACGAGCAGCAGCAGACAGCCGCGCGCCTGGCGCATGGCGTCCCGCAACGGCCGCGTGTGCGGCGGCAGGCGCGCCACCAGCACCTCTGCCTCCTCCTCGTCCTCCTCCTCATCCAGCGGCTCCTTCTCCTCGCTTCCAGTCTTCTCTAAGCCCTACCGAACAACATATTTATTGTGACCCATCACAGGAAACTAATCTACGAAAGCAACTAGAGCGTCCGGTATATGAACTACGATAACATGGCGCGCCCCTCCAAAATTCAAAAGGCTTGAATCGTGGAAGTCTCACAACGCATGTGTGCTTACTGCCACGGCCGTCAAACAGAAGTAAATCGATGATTTGTTATTCAATTAGTGTCGTTATCAATTAATATTATTAATAAATATAATAAATGGACGCAAATAAGCAATACCATGTCAAGCCACAAAATTGAAAAAACTGAGTTATATATGCAGAAGTGTTGGTAAATGGCTGAAGAACATTTTTCTTTAATATTTGTAGGGTTTAAAGCTTTAAAACTTCTAAAAAAGCAATTTTTTTATCATGCAATTTATGTATTTTTAAACGTTTTGGGTTATATTATATACGAAATATACAGTTTGTATACTTATTTTATGTGCAAATAAGTATATTAACTTACATAAATCTGAAATTGCCAAAAACTTGACAAATACATAAAAAAATTGATATAAAGCAAGTTGTTCAAAATTTTCAAACGCGTTTTTCTCGAAATGACATTTGTGTGGGTTGACATGGTATTGCTTATTTGCGTCCAAATATGGTGCTGCATTGACATACTCTGCGAACTCTATGAAAACGACAAAACTGCAAAACATACAAACTCTTTCATAAGGCCATGACTACACACATTGAAACGATAATTAGAAAGGGCGCGCGATGATATCGTTGTTTATCTATAACTAGCGTGTTGCTCACTTTCTATTTTCATGAAATAAGAATGAAAATGATACATTATTAGCTGAAGTACTTACTTCACGAAAAAGCTGTAGTAAATTTGATCCCGAGGTAGAAATAATAATATCAATATGGTGTATTATAAAAAGTGGTTCGTCTTGAACTTGATATGGAAAATAGCTTAAATTATCAGCTAGATACAACATTTGATCGAGTGGAGCAGTCTGTAAACATAAATTTAATATTATTATACCATGTATATAGTTTCACAGTAAACACTATTTTAGCAAAACACATGTTGAAAACTTACAGAAACGTCATCAAATTGTTTTAACAATGATAATATTAGTGCTCGCCGTTGCGGCCGCGTGTTACGCAGCAACGAATATAAAAAACCATTGAGAGCAGACGGCAAGTCATCTTGGTCTTTTTTCCTAAAAACAAAACACATATATAAAACAACAATAAACAAGTTTTATACCATTGAATTTAATGAATAAATAGGTATTAAAAAGGAATTATTTTATAAAATAAATAAAATATATAAAATAGGACAATGAATTGCTACCTTTTTACTTCAACTATGTACGTCATAATTCTGATCTGAACATTGTCTTAAAATTGTATAATTACCAGTAAATAATAGTAATAAAAATCAATTTTACCTAAATCCTCTAATAACTCCTTTTTTACTATTTTGTAATATTTTCTGTAGCTGGTACGACAATTTAATGCCTAGTTGCGCTTTCATATGTATGAATCCTGGATATTTCTTATCTATTTCCTGGAGGTTTTTATCGGCCGTATGCGAAACCGTCACTTCAAAATCAGTACTCATACATATCAAATATGGAACAATCTGCAAATAGGATTAAAATATGTTATAGCATAATGACTTCCATTTTGATTTTTTTTAGTATAGAGCCACAGAAAAAGGTAGATGTAAATTTGGTATACATCGTGAATAAAAATAAAGCAAACGTAAAAATTTTTTTGAGTTCCTAAGAAACGATAAATTTTTATTTAATTTATAGCAATTTTTATACTACAAAGGTGGCATATCAGAGTACGGCTCGCCTGATGGTCAACGGTCCCTGAGGCGTATAGACGGTTGCAATATCATACCACTATTACAGAAAACGGTGAGGGTGAAGGGTACCTGAACGGGGTGCACGAGGCCCTGCGCCAGCACCAGCTGCACCACCTTCATGGCGCTGGAGCGCACCACGGTGCTGGCGTGCAGGAACGAGCCCAGGATCTCCTTCAGGTACAGCTGGATCACCGTCGACGCCATGCCCGACGACACGTCGCCCATCTCCTTCAGGTTCTCGTGCTTCGACCTCTTCGACCCTACGATGAAATTACATTCCTTACTTTTTTTGTAAAAAGATTAGTGTATGTAAGAGTTTTTTTACTTTCCCCATAAACAATACATGCTCATGATTTCACTCGTACTACAGTAGAATGATGCGTAGTAGTTTTGTATCAAAATCCACAACTACTTAGTATTTAGTCTATAATTAAACAGTTTGTTTAATAGCACAGTGACACATTTTATTAACAAATAATAAATTGAAAATAGGCAAGCAGACAAAAACATTCATCAGTTTTATAGTTAATCAGTATAAGTTTTTGTTTTTCAAATATTAATATTTCTTGCAAATTATATATCTATACATACATTCTTTATCTTGTCTAATCATTCTCTGTTCCTCTTCTTGTAAGTACATTTCAATATTCCTTAGAACGTCAGCTTTCATTTCTATAGGCGCTAGTTCAGAGGTCAATAACTGATGGTAGAATTCTTTCAACTCGGGTCGCAACATAAACTCGTAATGCCGCACGCACACGGACCCGAGCGCTTTGAGCGTATGTGATACGAAATCCTCATCTTCTAGACCCACAAAGTACATTAGCGTTCCATACACTTGCTCCTTAATTTCACACTGAAATAAATAAACATTATATGATGTAAAAGCCGAGATAAAAAACATTCGTCTTGTGTTTTAAAGTGAAAGAAAACATCGTGACCTGTATGTCTTGAAAGTAGTTCTCAGACATGGATATCCGCTATCCCGCAGTGGACCAGTCTGGTGGATTAAGCTCCTTATCCATAACAAGAAATGAGCCCTTTGTTCAGCTATATATTGCGTAGTTTAGTATGCTGAACCAAATGATGTATTAGGGAGAAGTATTTTGCCGGCTGACAAATTTTTTTCTAGATATCTGAACTTTTTTTTGATGACGTTGTGGCGCAGCGATAGCGAACCTTAAGCGCCACAGGTCGCGGGTTCGATTCCCGCTCGGGGCAGACCATACAGGACTGTGTCTGGGTGTGTTTGTCCTTGTGCTTGTGTATGTTTCCAGACCCCTGACACAAGATAACACTATTTTAATGGGCCTAAAGTTATAATTAAATTTTAAAGTACTAACGGCTAGGCCTTCTATGACTTTACGGTCGGTAAAGTCAAAATATCTTAACAATAATCCAACAATAAAGAGCGCTCGGCGAAAATGCGGCCTCGTGTGCAGGGCTCTAGTCATCTCTGGATTTCGCTGCCAGCTATTTTTCCACTGAAGAAGTACACCTAGAAAGATAATTTATATTGTAATAACCTATAAATCATGGACATAAACAAAAATAACTTGGATAGTGGATGGCGGTACCACGGTTTTACAAGCCCTACACCATCTCGAAAAATAATTCGTTTAACTTGTAGTCACCGCTTGGCTCGACAGGGGAAGTACGACCCTCTCACAGAAAATCGGCGTAAAGTAACTGTACTATTGCGTTTCCTGTGATGAGTGGGAGCACTGGAAGCCCAATCTCCCACACCTCTATTCCCTTCTCATCACATCGTTCTCGTTTCTTAGGTTGGCAACGCGCATATGATACTTCAAGTATCGCATGCGTTCATAGGTTGCGGTGGCTGCTTACTAACAGGTGGACCGTATGCTTTTTTTCCAACCCTCATGAAATATAAAAAAATTGTAGACAACTATATGGATTGTAAAATTATGGTAGTACTGAGTGTATCGGTATTCGTCCACTGTGTGTGCAGACATTAATAGGCAAATTATATATTTTATAGCATTATTCCCGGTATTTTATGTACCCAGGGTTTGATTAGTACTCTTATCCGGATTTGACAGGTTACTAGTTTTTACACGGAGCGATTGCCATCTGACTTCCACCACCCTAACGGCGAACCAGTAACTCATTGGATAAGAGCAATTTACTTATCAAGAGTTGACGATTATTATCAGATGTTATGTGATAACAGTCGGGACCGACAGCTTAACGTGCTCTCTGAGGCACGGTGGGGAGACTCATACGGACAAACGCCCTGGCTGAAACAGAAATTTTAACAAACAACTGCCCGAGCGGGAATCGAACCCGCATCCGTCGAGCCTAAAGGCAGGCTCGCTACCCACAACGCCACAACGGAGTCAAATAGGCAAATAATATAATATGAATGAAATACTAACCGTGATATTTGTTGAAGACGTCCCTGATGAGCTTGTAGTTGTGCGTGAGGTTGTTGACGATGGCGGCGAGGCAGGCGATGCAGGAGGCGATGACGAGCTGTCCGCGCTGCAGGATGAGCTTCACCGCGTCCTCCTCCAGCTGCGCCAGGAACACCTCGCTGGGGTGTTCCATCAGAGGCACCACCAGCTCCAGTGTGGACGCCACCGTCGACATTATTTGCTGCTCGTATTGATTCTGTTTATGTATATAATAATAATAATAATCGTTTATTTCTCGCCACAATATTGCATAGATGTTTAAGTGTGAGAGACTGGTGCCTAAACTAAGCTCAAGGCCTGTACTTCATACAAAAAATTATATTTATTCTTTTTTGAAGGGTATATTATTTGCGAGCGCGGTGATATCTGTTGTCGATTCTCGCAGCGTTGTCTCTGCGGCTCACGTGTGACCGACGACCGTTAGTTAACTTCACATCTTACCTCACAGCTGTCACAGGAGCGAGACAAACACGTTAGCATGCCTACGTTCCGTTCTCTCACTCTAATCAATGACTACCAATAATACCACAGACAATGATATCATAGATAAATATTTATAAATCGAATGTTGCTTTTGCAATATATTTTTTTACACCACAAAAATGTAAAAGAACGTTACGAGCCATCTGATAATAAGAGGTCATCGTAGCCTATACACATCTGTAATACGAGTAGCATTACAATAGTGTAGAGGACAGAGAAGTGACATAAAAGGTTAGGATAAGAAGGCGTGGAATTTTGGTCCTCTGGCGCATTCATGGCGCGAAACACAACAATCGGAATATTTTTATTTCAAGTCAATATTCCGTGAGAGGGTTGTGCTTCGCCGTTAGAGCGGGCACATTGGTGCTGAAAATAGCGAGACTCTACTCCTATAATATACCCTATATCATTCTCACAACAGAGACGAATCTAATGATAATTCATATTATGTTAAAATCAGGTAAAAGGCCTTAGAGCGGCACAAAGAAATAGACATACATATGTACATACGCTCGAAAAATATTACCCTCAGTAAAAAAGACTATTAAACGTAAGATTTATTATTAAATTATTATTAGTTTTAGTTACCTGACATTTTAAGCTGAGATACGGCTGTAGAGTTAAAGCATGATTAACTAACAATTGTGGTCTTATTTTTGCAAATAAATGCAGTGTAGAGAGGCACGCCAAAATGCGCTGTGACGAACCTGTTCCTAGAAATTACAAAACATTTGAAATCCAATGGAACAAAATATATTTTTAAGCTGTTAAAGTATTAGAATTTACCATCTGTATTGGTTTCTTCCAACTGAAGTAAGTGTTCAATAAGGCAGTCAACAATCTGTTGGCAAGCTACCAATAGAGATTTAGGGGGTTGATATATAATTTTCGTGGAGTCATCCTTATCTTCTTTGGGTTTGAACAGCTGAAAGAAAAAAGTAATATTTTACAAATACTAATTAAGAAATTGTAGTAGGTAAAAAAAATTAACGCGTCGATGGTCACTTTTTTGATAAGAATGATGATCTGTACGCTTCGAATGTTAATCTAAAAAAATAAAATAACTTGATAAAAAAGAACACTTTTACAAAAGTACCAAATGAATTTTAGTAAAAATTCGCATACGTAGGGAGCATAACGCTTTTTCGTTACTTGACAATTTCTGCCAGTTCACTCCTACCGCGAGTCGCGTTTACAAATTCCGTTTAAAAAAAAATCATGAATGACTTACGCTCATCAGCAGCTGCTGAAACCACTCGAGGCCCATGTCCCTGGAGGAAACGACCACGTCGGTGATGTTGAGCACCTTCCTCGTGAGCGGGTCCGCCGTGGCCGCGGTGATGTCGAGGATGCCACCGTGCCGCGTGGAGTTCGGGCAAGGGCTGAACCACATATTTTGAAAAACTTCCATCACTAACTTCCTTATGCCTTCCTCGTCGTTCACTCTTCTTATCATTTTCACACATATTTCTGGTATTTTTGGGAACTCCGGACATTCTATGCAAATGTCTTTTAAGATTTTTATCACACGTTTTCGCACCGAGACGCCCGTATCCTAAAAACATATCTACTGTTAGACTGGTTTAATTAAAAATATTATATAATAAACATTTACATCAATCGTATTATCTAAAAATTTTCCCCTACATAACAAGACGACTACCACCAAAATTAAAAAGGCATTATTGAAATTTAAATGAGAGATTCTCGAGCATACAAAATAATAGACAATTATACATATGTAATAATAAAAAAATAAGCAAACTCACCAATATCCTATTGGAGAGCATTTCATAATACTTGTCGATGAGGTCCGGCCGGCTGAGTACGAACTTCCCGACGAGGTCGACGGCCGCCTCGCGCACGGCGGTGGACTGGTCCAGGAACGAGCGGTTGACGCCGATCTTCATGTCCGGCCGCGCCAGCACCGCGGGGTCCGCCTCCACTATCATCGTCAGACACTTCATAGCCTTCGTACGTATAGCTATTGTATTTTCACATAAAATAACTAAAATCTTCCTTAGGTATCTATCAAAGCTCTGTGAGAATGACCTCTTCGAGGCTAAATATTGTGATATTAATTCCGCTCCGCTGTAGTCTATGTATGATTGCATCACTTGTACCTGAGTACCGCCCTGGTATCGGAATGGTCTAATTTTTTCAATAAAGAAATTCTTCCGTCGTTCTATTGTTTTAAACTTCTCCGCCGACATAATAGCACTAGAAACTTTCTTATCTAATTTGGAATCTTTCATGCCGCTGTCACTATCGTCATCAGGATCAGACTCCTCTTCGCTACTCTCATCTCTGTGTTTTTTCTTGGACTTGTGTTTCGGCCTTTTAGTAGGTGATGAATTTTTCGGTTGTACAACCATGTCCCTGTACCACTGGGTAATATAGAAGTGCCTCGCACAATTCCACGCTTGATCTTTTTGTCCATTAATAGCCAAGTAATCGAGCAATACCCTTTGAAGGAATTCTGTTCGTTCTTCATCTTCATCTAATCCCGACGTAAGGGACTGCAACACAATATAACCATAATTACAGGCGCTGCAATCACCATTCTTTATAACACTGTATTTACAACTTTTCAAAATACAAATTGACCTGCCTATGATCAACTGTTAATTTTTGACATTCAATAATTTAGTTAAAATCGAAAAAAAAAAAGTTAACAAATCTAATCAAAACTCAATTATCATAAAAATAAATACACAAAAAAGTAAAACTTAAAGTATAATGAAAAGGAAAAGTGGAAGTTGTTGGACATGTTTTGAAGATTTTTGAAAAACTTATTATAAATGTTTAAGTATTTGAGAATGTATGTATGTTTGGATGGATAGATGGATGTTTCTTTGATTTGGATGGAACTAAGCAAAAAACTTATTAACTGAATTAACACATACACTCCGAAAAAGTTAAGTTCCTGTGGGATTATCAGAAAACTACATTTATGGAGGCAGAGCCATATTCACATTTAACTTATTATAAAAATAATAAGAAAAAAAAGATACGCTCCCCAAATTTGTCATTAAATATTTCCAATTAGTTCAAGCCTAAAATTAATATAAGCATCGATCAGGATTTTTTTAGGGATCCGTCAAAGCAACAAAATTAATTCTTTGGCAACTAATTACTAATTAGCAACAAATTCAAGTGACATTTTTTTAAGTTATGTTTGTCGATGCTACCTCGACAGAGCCGTTAGTTTGATGTGTGTATCATAAATAAAATTAACATAATATAATTGACTCGTAGCTAGGAAAGGGTAGGAGGGTAGGGTGGGGTGGAAGGTGTGAAGGATTTGTTTGTAATATGAGAAAAATAATAAAAAAAACGCAAAGGAACTCACAGGCTGTCGGCGTACCTGCGGCTGCGCGCCGTCCTTCTCCTCCTCGGCGCGGATGTCGCGCACGACGGCGTCCATGGTGGCCAGCTTGGCGCGCGACGTGACGCTGTCGCGCCGCAGCCGCGACGCCACCAGCCCGAGGTACTCCAGCGACGCCACGCGCACCGGCATCTCCATCGACTTGTCCGACATGTACTTCACCTGGCCACAACGACGACATATATTCATTCAAAAATACTTTTTGGACAAGTATTTTGAATAGAATTTTTAGAGCAACATCTCTCTTGTAAAAAATAGGGAAGTCATTCTGCCCAAATTCAAATGATAAAATGTGCCCTTTTATTTTACTTTGACATTGAAAATTTCAATAGTTACTCATTTTTAGTAACAAAAATATAAAGAATCTCGGTAAATCTAACAGTAAACTTTTTAATTGTAATTTTTTAATTAATGATTTCGAAATTTGTCTTACTTAAGATTCATGAAGTTTAAGAAATAAAAATAAAACCTACTATAAAACAAACTTTAGTAATATTTAAAAAAACAAAAATTTATAATTTTTCTGTAAAAAATATTATATCGCATCCCTTTAACTCGATTTTAAATTCGATTGTTTCGATTAAATTTCGCAGTAACGAAATAAGATAGTATAAGTAATTATATAATGAGGTATTATTTTTTTAACTTACAAGCATCGTTCCAAGTAAACTTAGTAAGAGTTCAGTGGCCGGCCATTCCGGTTTGTTAACAGTCGTTAAAAGATCGTGAACGAAATTTTCGAACAGGGGTCTAAAGTCGACTTCCTCCGATCGACTTCGGCACTTGTTCAGGAATGATGTCAGAAACGTTCCACCCACACTGATTGCTGCTTCGTACTTACTTATTATCATAAGATCTTTATCTACATGCTGAAAAATTAAATACAAAAATTAATATGTAATGCAATATAAATAAATAAAGTTGAGGTGTGTTCATAAGTCAAAATAACAGCATTTTATTTTTTGCTTTTAGCATATTTTTTCAATTTTTGTCTGTCTGTCTATCAGCTTGTTCTGGCTAATTACCGAAACGATTAGATAAAATTTGACATGCTTTTCACTGGCTGACTGGCAGTTGATGTTACTAAAACAACTTTTATTGTATAAATCGCGTGAGTAAAATTGCGGACACAGCTAGTTTGTAAAATACCTTTTTACTGTCAGATTCAGTATGTTCCTTATCCTTATCTTTATCTTTATCCTTGTCCTTATCCTTATCTTTATCTTTCTCTTTTTCTTTTTCTTTTTCTTTCTCCTTCTCATTAGTCTTGCAAAGTGACTCAGGCAATGTGACGACGCTCTGGACCAGTTGTAAAACGAGCGCAGTTAACATTTGAATGTGTTGATTGGAGCTCAGTTGAAATGAGCGCAGGTTGTGTTTGGAACTGGGTATTCGGGCTATCGATGCCAAAATGTCCTCTAGTAGCAACCGCCTATGTTGCTCGTACTTGGTAAATATCTGAAAAAAAAAAAAAAAAAATGAGTGTGCAGCGTTTATTTATTTAATATTAAAAAATAATAATAATATATAAGAAGTATACTGAATAAATTTAGCGAAAATTGTTTTTTCAAAAGTTTTGAAATGTAGAAGCTAAAAATCAATGAAATTTCATTGATTTTTATTTTAAACGACTTCTATAAAAAGAAAATATACCCAAATAATATGGTGACCCTAGGGTATATTTTTTTGTTATTTCAGAACGTCATATATATTAATAAATTTGAAATCATTTTTTTTTGTGTACTTTCTGATTCCATAGAAGTTTCTTCAAATTCGGTCGGTAATAGTTTGGTTTTGAAATCAAAATAACTGGAAAAACGTTACATTCAAGTGAACGAAATTGCGTATAGATTACGAGGTCGAATTATTTTTAAGGAATAAAATAATGCAAATAACAAAAGTACTTGTAAAAAAAAGACGATATGTACCGTGGTGACGAGCTTGAGCGCGGAGAGTTGCAGTTCGCTGATGTTCTCGACGAAGAAGGGCGAGACGCCGACGGTGGAGGCGTGCAGCACCGTGGTGTCGGTGAGGTTGTGCGCGGCGAACAGCTCGGCGAGCAGCGTGACGCACTCGTGCGCGTGCGTGTACAGCTCGCGCACGGCGCGCGTCGAGTTCCCGCAACGCTTGCTTGCGTGCCCCGCGCCGCCGCCGCGCCGCTTGCGACCGTCCACTGCGCACACGTACACACGTATAGAATCATTTCGAGGTCAAATTTATATTATTCCTAAGTCATCAACATCGATCCATCCGTTGCGATTTTGTAACACATTTTAACCAACCATAGCCAATATTTACCGCCCCTGTGACGTCACACAGACCGATCGGTTTGCCGGTAAGTCACGTTGCGCCCGCGCTGGGTAAATTCACAACAAAACGCGCAAAGCAGAATTATTTCAGTTATGTCGTGAAATTAATTTAAAATAAAGAACATAGTTATTACGTATTATATTTATTTAATTGTATGACAGCGTACATTAAGGAGGCTTGGGGACTATCCGAAATTTTTTATATTTATAACTCACAATGGAAAGCGAATGATATATAAGAGCCTGTGTTCTTTATCTATTTTAGGACAAAGTAGTTAAATACGGATATGGAATTTAAATTGCCTTTCGACTGACCACACGATTTCTTATACGTGAACAGAGTATTTAAATAAATATATAGTTTTTATTTTTGGAACACTACTTGCTACAACTTTCATCTATATGTTATATAACTAGCTGCGCCCGCGGCAATGCTAGCGCGGTGCACCGATTTTTGTTTATTGCACGGAACCATAATCCCTTAAACTACTCCTTATAACATCAGCCATCTGCCAGTGAAAGTGTCATTAAATCGGTCCAGATGTTTCAGAGTTTAGCCAGAACAAATAGACAGAAAAAAAAAAAATTTTAAAATTGTTTTTATCTAAGTACATTTAGTGAAAAGCTATCAATTTGAAATAACAAGCAGACGCTTCAATTTTATTATTTTAGAATATTTGTATAGAATAAAAAAAGGCCTGATTCACCTATAAAGCTGAATTGTTTCACAGATTGAGAAAGGATTTTATTGAAATTCAACACTAAACGGGGTGAAAAAGTGGTTGAAAGTTTATATGGAAGTCCTTGATAGTTGAAGCTAGAAGTATAAAACTTTAGTTTTTAGTGTTCCAAACCCAAAGGGTAAAGGAATTATTTCCTATGACTAGGACTCCGCTGTCTGTCTGTCTGTCTGTCCGTTTATCACCAGGCTGTATCTCATGAACCGTGATACGTGTTGAAATTTTCATAGATGATTTATTTCTGTTGCCGCAATAACAAACAACGAATACTAAAATACCGAAAAAAATAAAGATTTAAGCGGGCTCCTATACAACAAATGTGATTTTTTAGCCGTTTTTATAGATAATGGTACAGAACCCTTCGTACACGAGTCTGACTTGTACTTGAGCGGTTTTTAGACTAATAACCAGAGATAAAGAAACACAAGTTTTAATGTATTTCACAATTCCAGCTCTGAAGGGGTTCAAAGGGGGAGCTTGTATGAATTTGTCAGAATTTGAGTTGTTTGGATGCCGGTAGACTTTACCTATAGCCTCATTACTATAGTATAAAAAATAGATCTAAGTCACTTTAAACGCGAGCGAATATTTTAGTATTCTTCAATTTAATTTTTTTTACAAATATTTACCTTTCTTTTTTGAAGTGCTTTGTATACTGTAAACTGGATCGTACACACAGTATATGGAGTTATTAAGTTGAAACTTTATAAACATAATGATTCTATCTATAACATCTTCTAAGAATATGCGCTTGGGCATACAGGGAGATGTCATTATGTACAAAGCCGCGAGACTTGCGTCAGACGCGCACATTACTCTCTCTAAGGCTGATTCAATCCATATTTGTCGCATTTCTTCGCTGTCCTCCTACAAATAAGGAAATATAAAATACACTTCATTATGTATATAATGTAAGATTTATCATGGATTATTGATTTTTGGTAAAATTACATTCCTATATTTTTCAATTTTGACCACGTTGTGGAGCATCGGTAGAACCCGCGACCTGTGGCGCGAGGTAACTTACCTTAAGCGCCACAGGTCGCGGGTTCGATTCCCGCTCGGAGCAGATGTTTGTATTGATCATACAGGCATGTTTTTCGGCCTGGGTGTATTTCTCCTTGTCATTGTGTATGTTTCCAGAACATTAAGTGTGTAGCGCTGATTTTTTTTTTAAATTTAACGTCATTATAAGAAACAAATAATATAAATTTGTACGCCTTAAGACACGGAATACTGTTACTAATATAATAAATATATCACCACTTTATATCTTTTTCAATAAATAAATTGTTTTTGATTTGGTATAAGGTTTTTGTATTTATGAACAATAACGCGCAAGAGATTTGGATCTCTAGTGCGTAGATCGTATGGTAATTCAACAGAATCCTTGAAATTATTGCAAGTAGGTAGGTTCGACTATAGTTATGTAAATCATTTCAGAGCTATTTCTGGTGGAAGAGCGCATTCATGAATGACATAAACATAAATTTTATAGTTTTTGTAAATCACTGTAATTTTTTTTATTTACTCTTGTTCTTAGTATTATTCTCGGTAATATACGATACTTATCCGGATTTGACAGGTTACCAGTTTTTACACAGAGCGATTGCCATCTGACGTCCAGAACCCTTAAGGCGAACCAGTATCTCATTGGATTAGAGGAATTTACTTATCAAGAGTTAACGATTATTATCAGATGTTACTATAAGAACCGGGACTCGAACCCGCAACCGTCGAGGCTAAAGGCAGACTCGTTAGTCACAACGCCACAACGGTGTCAATCTTTTAAAGTTACTAACATAGAAAATAAGTCTGTATAAACGAACAAATTGAGCCATTATCGTTCTTAAAATTAATTATTATAAAGATATTTATAGAATAATTTGAGTAACACCTACAGGATCTCCAATTAGTGACATTTTTTCTGCAGCTCTTATGTTCTTTTCCAATATATTAAGCAGTCGTACTAATCTATCGGCTGGAATAGCTTCCATTGCACCAAGATTTTTTAGTTTCGCTGCTTCAGAACACAGTTCCTGAAGTTGGTACCGAGGCAGCAACATGTCTTCAGGAATATCCGTGCCCTCTGTTAGAAAAAATATATATAAGGCATTGTTTTGGTTAAAAAAAAACTACAAATCATTAGAAATAAACTCACCCATTTCATCCGTTATTATTATATCATCATCAACCGTCTCAAAAACAGATTCGATTAATTTGTTAAAACGTTGATACGTATTTGTCTCCATTAGTTCGTCGATAGTTAGCATTTCAAGGACAGGTACCAGCCGTCTTTCAACTTTTCGTAATTTTGGTCGAACTAAAATTGTTATTTTGTTTTATAAGCAATTCGAAATAATCTTCGTGCATTGTAAACTATTATAATATAAATGTATATCAAAAATTTTCATTAAACAATACACAGCATACAACATTTCACTATAATGCCTATGATTGAAACATTAATCCACATAATAAATTAATATAAGATAGGATGTGAAATTTCTTTAGCCGCATTGAGCCGTTTTGGGTAGAGAAAACTTATGGGTTCGCGTCACCAACATGCTTTAAGTAACGTGTTACGTCAGACTGAACATATGCGTACATATTGGACGTCACCTCATGTGGACTAAAGTTAATAATTTCAATATATAAATTATGACATTTTAATTATTCATTCTATAATTTTAAAAAATGTTATTTTCAAGTTTTTAGTTCTATCGAGTCTGTTACTAATTTTTTATTTTTTCGAAACCAATAATTATATAAATATAATTTTCATTTCAGTTTAGGTTAGTATTTCAAAAATTTTTGTAAATTTAATTCAAATATATAATTTCTATATTTAAAATTAAATAATATTAATTTTCAATCTTCAACTCCGACAATGTTAAAAGGCACTTAAGCAAGATAATCTGACAAACTTATTTTAAATCATTCAATTACTGTAACTAAACTCACCAATAGCGGCCTCGGCTTCCTCCTTTTTACTAGCTTCCTCATGTTTCCTCTTAACTGCTTCCCAGTTTTTTTCTCTAGCTATGTCTATTGCTTCTTTATCTTTATCTACAGGCGGTGTCGAGTGAGTGGACTTAGCTTTTAAAGGGATATTGTCATCAGAATCAGACTCTGCTGTGCTAATTTTTCTCATTCTGACATCATTGGATATTTCATGTTTTTTTAAGAGTCCCTCCTATTGTTTTGTAAAAAGGTATAATATTATTCATATGATTTAGTTAAAAACTATTTGATGAAAAAATTAACAACTCTAAGTAGTAGCAGAGCTTTGTTCTTCTCGGAATAAAATGCATTATATGATATCATCAATATGATTTTATATAACCAATCATTACTTCTGTAGAATCTCTGACCAGCTCTCATTAAATATCATTAATGTGATCAATTGCATCATACAAATCACAAAAAAACAAAATTACTGGTAAACTTGAATATTACAATGTCATACTCACAGAAAGACGACCTAATTTTACTACAGGATATCTGTTATTGACGAGTGTTGTACTTTTGTTGGGATCTTGTTTTTCTTGTACCATTGGTGGCGGCGCGTACGGAGCGCCCATTGACGGCTGAGGCACTTGTGGCTCGTGACGTAACGGCGACGGCGCTACACTAGCTTGTGCCGGAGATTGCCCAGTTACTACATTACCATCTACAAAAACACATTCAATTTAGACTTTACATATTTCTTTATCAAAATACAGTTCTTATAACCAAACTCACCTTGTTCATAAGTTTTATCTTGAGACTGCATTAGTTGCTTTTGTGGATCGGTCATGTTTCTAGGTGACATAGAAAGTGGATCTTTTTCTTCACCTATATTAGTACCAAAATTTCTAGTGTCTTGAACTAAACTGTTGTAGTATCCACCATTTTGTGGATTGGTATTCAGAAGTGGAGTTGTATACATATTGGACTGGTTGGAACTATTCCACGGTGGTGAAACATTATTTTGAGCAGTAATGTTAACTTGGCTCCCTGGACGAGCTTGAGAAGGTGGCGAACCTATATTCACATGAGGCGAGGATTGGCAGGGAGGAGCTAAGAGCTGCTGGTTCGGAATGGATGTTGAGTGTATGGAACCATGTGATGAAGGACTTGAATTAAGTGTATTGTGTGATGTATAGTTATATGTCGAGGATGGGGACATTCCATTAAACTTGGATGTATGCAGGTGATTACCACCCCAATGATTTCTTTGCTGTTGATCGAACACATTAGGGTTTACATGTAAGATTGCCTTCAACAACTCAGGTGTTGTTTGTTGAGGAGCAGGACTTACTGCACTTGGTATGCTTTCATCTTTTAGGTCTCTGAAAATGTTCAATGGTATTTTAATATAGGATACTATTTAATGTTTTGCAATACATTTTAACCTTCTTGCCAATTTTCTATTTTTACTTATAGTCTTCAAAGTACAATAAGGAGCTAACATTTAGCTCTTATCTACTTATTATCTATTCATGGCTGTTTAAATCATGTACCAGAATTTCACATACATATGAATGATGTATTGAATTCTTTCCAATACATTTTAATACTACATATATAATTATTTATCAAAATGAATCTTATAATATCATTTGACAAGCATTCATTTTTCATTACTTTGCCGATTTGGTTTCATGAAAATTTGTAGTTCCTCCAGATATAATTTATGACTTTTCTGTACAACAAAATTATACACAAACAGAAAGGCTCTAAATTTTTATAATTTAAGAAAAAAATTAAAATTTTATTAATTCTTACATATGTTGCACTGATGTTTGCATAAGTGACTGTAACAACAAAGAAACTAGGTTGTCATCACGGGTCGCGAGCAGTATAGCTGCTTCTTCGGCAACACGAGGATGAAACAGTTGAGATTTGTTGTTAAGTGTTGATGGTAGAGGTGTTGGTAATGGAAGCACTGGTAACACTGCAACAGCATTCCACAATTTATAATACATTGTAGTGTAAATATATATACTACATAATTAATATATTGGGATAAAGTTCTGAAAAGCCCATACTGCTTTATTGTCAAAATTTTGTACATTTATGTATTTAAACTCACTGATCACAAATATGATAGTTAAAATTGGCACAAATTTCATTTTCAACGGTAAACATTCGAAAAAAGTGAAAAGAATATAATTATTAATATTAATAGTGGCTTAACAAATTATATAATAGTTTGGATGAAATTTTGTACTAATATAATAATCCTGAAACGATATAAGGATATTCTAGATATGAAGGCGATAACTTTTTGAAACTGTGTTTTTTTTTAAAAAAAAATAATAATGAATAACAATTTTATATTGGTACACACATAATAATAAATAGCTTTATGATTATTTAGCAGCTAGTACACATTATCTTTCTGGCTGAATTGTCATCCTAAGGTTATTATCCAATGAATTGTAGCCTATATAATATTTTTTTTCTAAATGTTGGGCATATTATTATGTTGTCAGATATTCAAACTAATATATAACAGATAGAAAAGAATTATCCACTAATAATATATAACATAAATTAGGTTTGTTTCTTTGCTTATGCCTTTCAGTTGCATTAAAATATTATGTCATGGCCTATTTTGTAACAAAGTTAAAATAAGTACATTATTTTCATATAATATGATTTAAATTTTGAGGAGTCATGTAATGAGAAAATAATGGTGACACTACATTTACATACAGACAAACATTTTAATTTGAATAAACTGTAAATAATTTAGTTAACTAAATGTATACACCGTAAACATATATAAATTATGATTGAATTATTGAGTTTTCTCATAAGTATGACAAATGAAGAATAGGTAAATAATTTACAATGGAGAGCTGATTTACATACATGTTGCCTAACCATATAAAATACTCACAGTCAGTCAAACTAGCTACTCCTGCTAATGTTGTAATAGGGACACTTGGTATATCCCTCTCATTCATCTTGATTTCAATTTCAAATTATTTTTCCAGATTTACTAATGCTGTCCTAAAAGTCAAAAAGAAAGTCTTTGCTGTGGTAATGTAACATACACCAATAGAAGTTGTTTGCGTAGTCGCCGATTCCATTATCAATACAATTCCCACATATACGGCACTGTGCACAATTATGTTTCACATTTGCTAGTCGGTAGTTTATCACAGTAAATGCATTTCACGAAAATAGTTAATTAATAAATCCCAAAGATTGTTGTGAAAATAGGGCAGCCGTCAATTTGATGCTTTGTTGTGCGTTGTGCATCAAAACGAAGGTCAGCGCATCTGTTCGACACTCCCAATAAATTAAAAGAAAAGTTGTTTCGTCTATTGTAAACAAGATTTGCTTACAATATATCCCCAAATACTCACTGAAACATCATGTTAAATATTTATATCCAGGACAAATCAAACATAATCCTAACATTTAGATAATCAAGGAAATGTAAGTAAGTGTTGCCTGTTTAGTGTTTTATTATACTTTTACAAAATCCAAATCTTTCTTACCATAAATAATTATCCGTAGATATAGATAAACTTATTATTTATTTTAGCATTTATCTATTTCCTAAATATTTTGAAAATTCATTTAAAATCGAAAATCTTTTAAATTGTATAAAATAATTGAATAAAGAAAATAATTGTTAGGGGGTTTAGGCCTTAACATACCTACTTATTTTTAAGAAGTAAAGTTTAAACTTATGTTCAAATAATGAAAATGCTTCTATATAAAAATCTTAAGTTACATATTGTTGTACTCGCAATACGGAATAAAAAATAAGGAATGCATTGCATTAATTATATTTATATATAGTGAAAGAGTTTATTTGATTTTGCATCGTGACTGAAATTATATAATTTGATATGAACTGGATGTTCCATATTTATAAATCATTGTCTACGTGTTCAAAATTAATAATATCTTTTCCAAGGGTTGTGTAGCCAAATGGTAAAAACGGAATCCATAAAATTTCGTCGTTTGTCTGTCCGTCCGTATGTCAGTCATTTTCGTCGGAGACTATTGGCTCTGAAATACTACTAAATTTAGTAAATAGGTGTGTTCTATGAACCGCTACACAATATCGTAGTAAAATCTTAAAATATATAAAAATTAAGGGTACCAGTCCATACATGTATCTGAGGTTTGAAAGAAAAAAATCAAACGTACATTACACACAATTGTTACATATTAACTTAGCTAAAATAGATGAAATTAAAACATTTATTTGTAATAATATATAAAATAAAAAATTATCACCAATTTATTTTCATTTTATTATGAAAATAAAGGTACGTTCGGCCGAATGATATTGAATATTGTGAGTAGGGTTAAATATTGAAATCATCTCATTACAATTATTTAAAAAATTCTTAAATTCTTTTTTGTAACTTTATATTATCTTGCACTTTCATGCCATTAAAAATGAATAATAGACATCACAGATGATACGACAATCCACGAAACGATCACACAATTTATCTGTTTTTCAAAGAGTGCAGTTTGACTGTTCTGTACAAACTATAGACAATAAAAGAATTATTGTCTTATTTTTCCACAGAAAATTATACCTAAATAAATATTAAATTACTAAAACTATCGTAAAACATTATTAACTTAATGTAAAAATCTAAACGGCTCACACTCATGTATAATCGGTGTAAGTACCGACTAGTTTCGGACTCATCGGAGGTCTTTCTTCAGTAAATAAATATTTTCTAAAAAAAAAACAGAAATAATGAAAATAATGCTGTTTCTTTCTGATTGAATGAACGAGATGTCACAATTATAGTTATTGGTCAAAATCTTTATGAAATCATAATATATAAGATTAAATATTAACATAACATTAGATATTGACATCATAAAATAAATAAATATACATACTTTTATATTAAATCTATGCATCACATGTAATTTATAAATGCACTGGTTGCATGCATCAATCATTTGAGTTCAGATTTGTGATGTTTTCCGTCAAGTACATATTTATTTGCATACGTTCTACATCGATATGGAATTATGCATAGAAGTTAAGATCAATACAAATCGATTTCGAATCGTCCTACGTCATTGTGCTTTTTTGAGTTGTAGCGCTATCAATTTGCATAAAAATAGGGTACTAAATCATTTGTAATGTCTGCTTCATCTTGTAAGCGAATAAAATCGAAGATATCTCTATTATTAATTATTAACAATTTTTATTATGATCAAGAAAACAATAAGAAAAATTGTAACTTACTATTAAATAAGGATAGGCCCTTCCATACAAAAAAAATGTTCAAAGATTCATTAGTCTGCTTCTAAATTCAGCGATAGTAAACTAATTATACGCTATGTATATTCGATTATGATATGGTATATGACCATGAGTGGAGCCAGGAATTGGCTTAGAGCAGTACAAAATCTTAATTTAGATCTGGTGACTGGTGACCATTGTTTTTTTTGGTTTATTAGACATTTGCATATTTGGTAATCTTTTTATTTACATCAGCGAACTCGTCCCTTATCTGCTGCAAGGGTTTGAATTTAGTGCTGAAAAATATATCAAATTAGATAATCGAAAATAAATATCGATTATCAAATTCTGAAGATTAAAAATATCCACCATATTAATCGGTTATTTAAAAAAAATCGGTTTTTCGATATATCGATTATTTTTGCCCAAGCCTAGTCACTTGTCAAGAATTCATGATGTCTTTATGTCTAATGTCAGAAAATGAATTATACAAATAATTTTCATTATTTATAAATATTTACTTATTTAGTAATAACTATCAGCAGTGTTGAATTGGTGTTTGTCGCTTCTTTGTTAGGTATATTAGGTTATTTTAAATAATTTAAATTAGGCAAATTATTATTCCTTGTGTCGCGATAAGGAAATCAAAATAGTAGATTTTTATAACATCTAACTAAACCTTATTAAATTAAAAAAATGTTGAAATAAACTTTTTTAAGAACTACCCAACAAAGTAAACATAATGTTTATTTGTACTTTGTATTGTAACTCTGTTACTAAGTTAACTAAGTTGTAACTAAGTTAGCTATGCACATAGAATTTTTAATTACATATACTTAAACATGCTCTTGATGACCTTTACACATTTCCTTTCTCTCAGATAAAACCTTCGCATTTATACTATGTCTGCGTTTACTTCAAGCACACTCAAGTGGTACTTTAAGTATATTGGATTGCCTCTATCATTTATTTTTACAATGTTCCACTTATGTAGGCAAGCAACAAACAACAAAAGACGAACAGCTTTACAAGGAAAGGTAATCTATGATATCATTCAAGCCACACATAACAATATGCAGAAACATCTACACAATAATGATCTCTTTTAAATTAAATTATTAAACTGCAGGTGGTAGTTATTACTGGTGCAAGTTCAGGTATTGGTGAAGCTTTAGCTCATATTTTATATGAAAATGGTTGTAAAGTAGTATTGGCGTCAAGAAGGACAAGTGAATTAAATAGAGTTAAAGAAGATCTTCTGTCCAAGAGAATTGTAAGTTTTTGTGGTATAAATGGTACTTGTCTTGTGTTATTTATTATTCATTATCCTTTTATTTTTTTACAAACATTTTGTGCATAATCAGAGGCTTTTTGTTTCTGACTGATTATTCAGTTTGACAAATACAACAAAAAAGCAGTGGATCGATCAATGAGGAAAATAATTTATAAAAGTTTTTAGAATTTTTGAATTTATTTGTAATGTCTTGATTTGTGGGCGGTGGATGGTGGATTGGAAACAATAAAAAACTATTATGGTAAATGGTGAGCTGGCTTATACATTTACTTAAAAAAAACTTTTCTCATAGTTGGTTAACTTCTACAACTATTGAAGCATAATTATTTTGAACTATTTAAGAAAAATATAATAAAGTGTAAGGTATATTGAAATCATAAAATAACAATTCTTTTTAGTTTTAAATATGATTCTAGAAACAGTTGAACTGAACTACATGCTTAGTTGATTTGAACTTAATTTTTTTACATTTTCAGGCTTTGTCAACAGAAGAACCTTTAGTGTTAGAGTTGGATCTTTCAGATCTAGACCAATTAGAAACATTTGTTAACACAATTTATGATACCTGTGGAAAAATTGATATTTTAATTAATAATGGTGGAGTATCTCATCGTGGTTCAATCCTGTATACAAAATTGGATGTGGATAAAAAAATTATGTTCACAAACTATTTTGGCTCTGTTGGATTAACTAAAGGTATACAAATAGCAATTTGGGTCTTTGTGTTCATGTCAGTCAAAAAAAATCAATGTAAATTTTTTAATTGAATTGTCATTTAGTTTCTTCTTTTAATTTATTTTTTAATTATCAACTCACTAAATTTATCTATTAGATAATGAAAAATAAAGTAGTATTAAAAATACTCTTATAATTGATATATTTGCAGCTGTTTTACCGAGAATGGTTGAAAGAAAGAGTGGGCATATTGTATTTGTTAGCTCAGTGCAAGGATTAATTGCTATCCCTGATCGCTCTGCATATGCTGCATCAAAACATGCGCTTCAAGCCTTTGGAGATTGTTTGCGTTCTGAAATGCATCAGCATAATATTAAAGTATCAGTAGTCAGTCCAGGATATGTTAAGACATCAGTCTCATTAAATGCCTTGACTGGTAGTGGCGAAAGTCATGGAGGTAAATTTTTTTTTGTTTTTAATTAAATGACATACATTTATAAAGCACTTGACACCGTTGTGGCCTTGTGGGTAGCATGTCTGCCTTAAGTCTCGACGGTTGCGGGTTCGATTCCCGCTCGGGCAGATGTTTGTTAAAATTTCTGTCTCGGTCTGGGCGTTTGTCTCTGGGTATCCCCACCGTGCCTCGGAGAGCACGTTAAGCTGTCGGTCCCGGTTGTTATCACATAACATCTGATAATAATCGTTAACTCTTGATAAGTAAATTGCTCTTATCCAATGAGTTGCTAGTTAGCCCTTAGGGTGCGGAGGTCAGATGGCAATCGCTCTGTGTAAAAACTAGTAACCTGTCAAATCCGGATAAGAGTAATAAAGCAGACCCTGGGTAAAATAAAATACCGGGAATAATGCTAGGATGAAGAAGAAGACATTTATAAAGCACTCGGGTACTACAATCTAGCAACTTTAGGCACGGTCAGTCACTAAGTGGGTTGCATAGTGGTATTTTAACTAAGCGTCTCCGTGCTTCGGAGGGTACATAAAAAGTCAGTCCCAGTGCTATCAATTTGATAATAGTCGAAAAGTCAAGTCAAGGGTGACCTAAAACACTTTGACACTAGGTTGGCCACTAACCATTTGATAAGACGAAGAAGACTTATTATTTGGGAATAAGAATTGCAGTGGTTGTGAAGTTAGATTGTTTCTAAGAGCCATCCAACCTTCTAACTATGTAAACTTGATAACTTATACTGACAATGATGAGTATACTCTAATATGCTCTAATACCTTCGAAAGACTGCTAAACCTTTGATAAGTTTGATTTGGCTCCTTAGACTGATTTGACGGAGAATTTTTGGATTTGCGTCTTAGTTGGTGGCCAGCTCAAATTATGGTTCAATGCTGTGTATTGTTGTTGGTTGTTGTACAAGTGAAAATCTATTTTAGTGCACAAAGTTTTTAAGAATCGTTTGTAGGCTGATATATTTTTAGTTTTTGGTATGAATTGCGGTGGGTGATAAGAAGAGCATACAGCTGGACAAAAAAAGACAATACCAAACATGGAGGCAAATAAGCAATACCATGTCAACCCACAAAATTGAAAAAACTGAGTTATATATGCAGAAGTGTTGGTAAATGGCTGAAGAACATTTTTCTTTAATATTTGTAGGGTTTTAAGCTTTAAAACTTCTAAAAAGCCATTTTTAATCATGCAATTTATGTATTATTTTAAACGTTTTGGATTATATTATATACTTTTTTTTTTTTTTTTTTTTTTTTTTTATGTTAGAAGTTGGCAAACAAGCATACGGCCCACCTGATGGTAAGTGGCTGCCGCAGCCTATGAGCGCTTGCAGCACCATTAGTAGGTGCCACTCACGCGTTGCCAACCTCGAGATATTAGTTCTTAAATCTCGTTCGCCCAGTAATTTCACTAGCGTACAATGCCCTTCAAACCGGAACACAGTAGTGCCTAAGCACTACTATTTGGCGGCAGAATATTATATTATATTAAATAATACGAAATATTATGCAGTTTGTATACTTATTTTTTAAGAAAATAAGTAAAATAGCTTACATAAATCTTGAAATTGCCAAAAACTTGACCAATACATCAAAAAAATTCATATAAAGCGAGTTGATCAAATTTTTCAAACGCGTTTTTCTCGAAATGACATTCGTGTTGGTTGACATGGTATTGCTTATTTGCGTCCACATATCAACTTCTTGCTCTTAAACTACTTGGCATATGATGTCTATACAAATGAATAAAATTCAAGTCACTGTTTGTAATTCCAAATTAACAGCTTCTCACTAAATGCGTATGAAAGTATATACAGTACTTACATTAAAATTAATTTTTAAGATTTTTGTTCTGTCTGTTCCAGCTAATCTCTGAAACGGCTGTACTGATTTTAACAGGAACTACCGATAGCAAATATTACAAAGAGTAACTTAGGCTACTTTTATTTTAGGAAAAGAATTTAGGGCTCCATGCAATAAAGATAAATAAGTACACCACATGAGCGAAGCCGCAGGCGCAGCTAGTCTACATATATAAGGTGTTTCACTTTAAAATGCGGTAACTTTGCGGAAAGCTTCTATAAGTGTAACAGATCAAATTCTAATTACGATATATGATGTATCTTTTTGCTATATTTAAAAAAACTATTTTCATATCATCGCTCGAACTATGACTCTAGCTGAATAAAATCTATACTTCAAGCCGTGCGCTACGTCACATCACATATGACGTAACACATAGCGCGTATAGCGGCATTGACCTGAGTCACCGACCGCGCGCCCGGTGTGTTATGCGTTTATCACAAAGTACGTGGATACATTATGACAGTAGTGTAGTATCTTGTCTGTAGCTTGCATGTCGTTTAAACTATCCTTCGCCCTTTCAAAAGTTCTTGTTCCAGCATCAATCCCGGTATTTTGCCCAGGGTCTGCTTATTACCCTTATCCGGATTTGACAAGATACTAGTTCTTACGCAGCGATTGTCATCCGAACACCGCAAACCAAGGGCGAACCAGTAACTCATTGTATAAAAGCAAGTTACTAATATTATCAGGCGTTTTGATAATATCGACCGCCGACAGCTTAACGTGCTCTCCGACGCACGGTGGTGAGAACCACAAGGACAGACACCCGGACAGAGACAAATATTAATAAGATCAAACCAATATCCACCCCGAACGGGAATCGAACCCAGGACCGTCGAGTCGCCATAATTTGACTTCTTCAGAAACCACTATGATGAAATAATAAAATCAAACTGCGAGTTTACGACCTACCCCCACGTAAAAGTCGTTCACTCCGTCATTTTTAAATAAGGTTATTGACCGGTAGCATCGCTGGACGGTTTTGATGTCGCCGCTACTTGCCTTGCCTACTTAGCGCTCCACATAGATTCAAGACATCCCGCACCCCACACCTTAATCGAAATTTACTAATTTTTTTTTTAATAAATAAAACATGAATGGGTTCATCAATACTATCCGCCTCCCACGGGAATCGAACCCGTGACCATCGAATCGGTGGGCTCGCTACCTACACGCTACAACGATTTTATGCAATATTTACCTGTAAAAATTACCAAGACCGTATTCATAACGCGTATTTCATAACTCAGTGGAGTAGCCTACAAGAACAATAGCAAGATGAATATTAATCTGTAAATGTAGTCTAAAAAAGAATTGAATTATTGTCTATTATCGCATGTCCCAAATAAAGGGTAAAACTTTTCCTTAACCTTAAAATTTGTTTTATTTTTTTGCAATATTAAAGATTATCGATTGTAAAAATGTTATTTTAATTTTTAACTGAATTTCAATACAGTTGAAAAATCAAGCAAATTACAGGAATATCTTTATCTTCACAAATAACGCAATAAAATATGTATAAAACTTATACTGCTATAATTCAGTATCACACATTACTAAATAAAACATACGTAAACAGAAATGTACATCTGAATTAGCTCAAATGATTATTATTAAAAACTAACTTTAAGAGGGATAACTGTTTGCGATATTAATTTTATACTACAGCTCACACAAGTAGGTACGCAAGCGAATCAGCATTTAGTCATTGACCTCCCTATTTATTCACTGATTTTCCTTCACACTCCTGTCACTTTAAAAATATCAGTTAAAAATAATTCAATCCATCCAACTAGAAATCTATTATTTATCGTTAGATAAGTAGTTAGTTAGATTACTAATTTTATTTTTAATCAAGATATAATTAGTCTAATAAATTACGTACCTAGCTAATAGCTACATAGTACATTCTACAATTCGATTGAATTTATTTTGCATTTGAGTGTTTAAATTACGTAATAATTTTACCTACTTTAACCAACTCAGATCATAATTTACGTTTTAAAATATTAATAATAAATAATTTTCCTAAATAGGAAAATAGTATTTTATGGTAAATTGACACATCATAACCCTATTTAGAGTATTATTCGAAAATATCTTAACTTAAAAATTTCTTTTCTTTTCTTAATTCAAATTTAAAAATGTGACCCAATTCCTATAATCGCGGCTAAAGATTTCTTTATTTGCGGATTTAATCGGTACAAAGTACATGCATAGTAATAAAAACAATTCTAATACGTATGTTTCCAATTAAATATCCTTTTTAAACTCGCCGATAAATCGACTAATAAAAAGTAAAAAAGACCTTATTACAACCCTACGTAAGTATGTTATTAAGTGATATCGCCGCTGTATTTTTCGGCCTTTGACATAAACCGCCTTCAACGCTGTATTGTTTCGGCCTTTGACATAAACCGCCTTCGCCGCGGTCGGTGTTTTTGAAAATGTAAACAAACAGAATTAAAGTAACCTTATTACTCAGTGCATAAAGTTTATTTTTAAAGACTACCACGTATAAGATGTTCCGTTCTTTGGTAAAACCCGCTGTGCGTGTCTTATTGTTTCATCGTTCCATTCGTTACAAAAACTCTGATCGAGTAACACGTCTCTACCGCTGTCTTCGTAATTTAAAATGTCGAAAATTGTTCGTGATCCAGCAATAGAAAAATGGAAGTGGCATTGTCATTATGGATCGAAGACCGCTAAAATCAAAACAAGGGCGACCTGCCAGTGTTTTAGCGTGCTAATAAGAAAGCGTGGTTAACAAGTGCCATTTTTGTGACTGTGAATTCCGGAATTGTTATGTTTCTGGAGTTGAAATTTGTTTTAAAAAAAGAATTCAGACTTTAAAGTGGTTCTAGTTTTGGACAATTCACCAGGTCATCCTCCATTTTTTTTTTAATAAACAAGTGACATTTTACCTTCCAACACGACGGCTTTGCTTCAACCTATGGACCTAGGAATAATCCAGGTCTTTAAGCTCTATTACATTAGACGAACCTTCAAAATCATTTTGAATAATATGGAAGGTGATATGAATCCTGATATGAATGTTATGGATTGCTGGAAGAAATTTGACATAGCAAAATGCATCGTTGGAAGAACTGAAGCCATACACATTGAATTCGTGCTGGAGAAAACTGTGGCCTGCTCTGACTGTGGAAAATGACGAAGAATCTGTGCAAATGCAAACTATTACTGCAAACATAGCCGAAATTGCGAGTGGAATAGGACGAAATGGGTACAAACAGATAGAATCAAGTCACATTCAGGAGTTGCTTGTATTGCAACATTAATATTTGACTGAAACCGACTTGGAGGAAATGTTAAATTCACAGCCCATTGAAGAAGATGCTTCAACAAGCAATTTGGAAATGTGGTATTTAATCTGAAAAATTTTAGTGAAGGTTTAAGAATGGCAAATGAGCTTTTTGATTTCTTTATGAAAATTGATCCGCCTATGGAACGAAGTATTGTTTTCAAGAGGCACATTGCTAATGCAACTACTGAAGATCTGTGTGAACTGAAAGAGATTTTAAAAACTGCCAAGCAAGAAAAATTACAAAATTCTTTAAACCGTTGCCTAAGCCTTAATGTAATAAGTATGGTCAAAAACTTCAATTAAATTTATTTTTTATGTTTGTTTTTTATTTTGTCAGCTAGGAACGTATCCCCTATAATGCCATATAAAATACCATTTCATATTCACTGTTAAGAGCTTTTACTGTACTAATAATTTTTGGTCAGCTTTAATAATAAACTAATTAATTAATTATAATGTTAAAGTACAATAATTAAATTTATAACTTTATAAAGACAAACGTATTTTGTTTTTGTTTCATAATTACGTATACTACGTAATAATAACTGCATTCACTACTCGCCGGTATTTCCCGGCGACTAAAGAATTTTGACGCCATTGTTGCTAGGGAAAGCGGGGAAGAGGGCAAAGGCGGAGTAAAGATTAGTAATTAATATTGCCAGACTTCAAGAAAAGTGCTACTTTTGTCATTACAACCAAAATTCTAATATTCTGTAACTTACACTTTCAAATATTATTTTGCCAAATAAAATTCCACAAATACAGGAATTCAATACAAAAGAAGCACAAAATATTAGTATAAAATGTATATCATCTTTGTTCGAGTATTTTTTTAATATTAAAAAATTTCTTTTTCCGTATTGTTTTAGTTAATTTTCACATGTATTTAATATCCTAAATCTTAATGTGCTTTATAACTCGACACCGTAATTTCCTTAAATATTTCGAAAATTTATATCATGCCAACACTAGGCGCTACACGTATATCTATCTTGGGAGGGACTAGAATAAAAATAAGGCGTGGGGATGTGACGACCCCATCGCCCGCTGTTGGGATAACCTCTGTCACAACAGAGATTATTCCACCAGTGCAATCAGTCACACTGGTGGTAGGTCTTTTGTTGCAGAGGCCGGCTAGGTAGGTACCACCCCAGTGTCCAATATTCTGCCGCCAAATAGTAGCACTACTGTGTTCCGGTATGAAAGGGCACTGTACGCTAGTGAAATTACTGGGCGAACGAGATTTAGAACTAATATCTCGAGGTTGGCAACGCGTGAGTGGGACCTACTAATGGTGCTGCAAGCGCTCATAAGCTGCGGCAGCCACTTACCATCAGGTGGGCCATATGCTTGTTTGCCAACTTCTAACATAAAAAAAGGCTTGGTCTACACCACGGGTTTTATTAGTTTAGTTAATTAGTACTATTTTCTTGTAAAAAAAATATTGGAATTATGTTGCATTACATAATATTGTACATATTAGCTTTGCTTACCCCTGCCCTAATAATAGCAATAAAACAAATCTTTTTTTTTATTTCACGCGGGTAAATTGAAGACATAAGTATTTTAATTACATACTAGCGGTCGCTCACACTTTACCCGCGTAAAATAAAAAAGTAATTGTTTTGTTGCTACTCATTGGATAAGAGCAATTTACTTATCAAGATTTAACGATTGTTATCAGATGTTATTGATAATAATCAGGGACCGCCAACCGAGGCACGGTGGGAGACCCACACGGACAAACGCCCAGACCGAGACAGAAATTTAACAAACATCTGCCCGAGCGAGAATCGAACCCGCAACCGTCGAGACTAAAGGCAGACTCGCAACCTACAACGCCACAACGGTGTATTTGTTAATTTAGTTACGTTCGACAGAAGTACATACATCCACAGATAAAAGCCTCAATAGCTCAACGGTAGAAGGGCTGGCTCTTAACGTGAGTGTGGGAAGTTTCATTTTTGTCTACTTTTTGATTATTTGGAGGGAGGACCATTAATAAAACTATTTATAATTAGAAAAAGCATTGCTAGAAATAAGCTTTGCTTAGATCAATTTTTTTTATTATTTTCTAATTTAACTAATTATAATTTTTAGTATAAAAAATATTGAAGACTTGATTTACTATAAAAATTATTTTGTGGAACTTATACCTACCGAAAATCTTATTTTTTCAGTTTGGCGTTTTTTCAAATGAACATTCTGTTTGTATGCCATATTATGATAGCGCACGTATTATTATTATTACTATTGCTACTCGCTACTAAACGCTAGCGTATCAATGATTTGACGTTCAGTGCGCTGGGCAAATTTGATATTCAGATAAAAAAATTAATTAAAAATTTATCTGCGATCGATCGATACATAAAATTCGTCAAAATTCATCAAATACAATAATAATAATCACGAGCGTAATCGCATGGCATACAGTAAATGAATATTAAAAAAAGGTTTTAATACTACTATTAAATGCTTTAATTAAATCAATTATAATGACTCAGCATTTGAAATCATACTAAATAAATGAAGCTGGTTAGGTATAACTAATTCGCATATATAATCACAATAGTCGACAGCGTAGTGGTTCAGAGGCTCCGTATGTAACGCGGCATCCTGAGTTCGTATCCTTACTACACAGTAGTTTTTTCTTTTTTTAAGATTAGTTTTATAACATAGTTAGCCGTCTTGTAAAGAGGTCATGACCGAACATTACTGATCAGCTGTCTATTGAGACGAGGCGTACATCATATTTAATATGTAAATTAGAGACATAGAAGTGTTCATTCTGTTCTAAAAGTATTGAAATTGTTATAAACAGTTTGTCTGGATAAATCTAAATCAAAAGGGGTTTTAAATTTCTTTTTGACCGCACACACCACCAAGACCTGAACTTGCTAGCCGTGGTCTGGTTTTGGCAGGGTTGCAATCATTTGTAAAAACTCTCCTGGCGTCCAAACAATTTATTTAAGATTAAGTAACTAGTGGTTTATGAATATTATAAGTATACTCAGCATCTGCTGTCTTTTTTTACGTAAGCCCGTAACACAATTTATTACTTATCACGCATTGTGTAAATTATTAAAATCCCCAACTCTCAAAATCCGAGGATAAAAATTTCGGACCAGTTAGGTCAGCTCGGCTAACGGCCCGAGGATTTCCATTATGTATATTAAACAAACCAGCTGTGGTAAAAGTAGACTCATCAGTCCACAAAATGTTGTGGCTAGGGTCTTCTAAGAGCCACCCGCAGTAATATCCGCCGGTTGCAAATCTTGTATACGTGTATAATGTACAGGGTATACCTTCCTGTATAGTATACGCCACACCGTGCTACGGCTAATACCAAAGTCCCGTTTTGTATCTCGCCCGTCTTGTGCTTGCCATGGGACTATTTTTAAAAAAAGTTAAAATTTCTTTTTGTAAATAAACATTTAAATGGGTCCGCCTGGAATCTAACACTGGAGGCTTAAAGCTATCATAGCTCCTGCTTCTTTGTTCAGGGCCAAGAATGGTTCGCTCACTGGGGCGTTTCCCGTAACGTTTTAGAATTTTTAGAATAATAGAATAATTTAATTAGAATGTTGGTGGTAATGCCCATAGCATTACCACCAACATTCTAATATTTTGAAACTTTTACTTGAAATATAATTTTGTTAAAAAGTATTCCATAAATTTACACCAGAATTAAACATAGGAATGGGACAAAATATTTAATTATTGTATGTAAAAATATTAGTAGAAAATTATTGTTTTTATTGAATTATAAATTTTAAAACATGAAAAGAAGAATCATAATTATTTACTTCTTTCTATAAACTCTACACTGTAATTTCTTTAAATCTACACCTACACTACTATTATAAAGATAAAAAAATTGTATTTTTGTGTGTATGTTTCTAATGAATAAACTCAAAAACTACTATTTCAAAAATTCTTTCACCATTGGAGAGCTACATTCACCCTGAGTAACATAGGCTATATTTATTGCTAGAAAAGATTGGGATCCTTACTAAAACTTAACTAACGTAATCCAAGGTGTAAAAAAGTGCCCTAAAACGTCTTTCGTCGCATGCGCTGCGGAAACTATTGATGATAGAACAAAAGTATGTTCTAAAATATTAAATAACATATTTTCTATAAAATAAATAATAATATCAACAAAGAAATATTAAAAAATCTTATGTCCACCGTGCGAAGCCGGGACGGGCCGCTAGTATTTCATAAAATTATTATTATTATAACTTGCCAACACTGAGCGATAGACTTAGCACGTGTAACTATCTTTCAAGGACAAGTTAAGCTTGGTCCAGACCAGACACTTGTACGGTAAGGAATTGATTATTTTTTCTAAAATATGCTTAACGTGAAGATTTCTTTTTAGTTATGGTAATTACTATAATTCTATTGTGAAAATACTTTTTATCAGTTAATGTTTAAAGTACCTTACCTACTCCATCGACAAAGTTTTTGACGTTTAGAATTATTTTTGATTTCGTAATATGGTATACATATTAGATTTTACCTGTGATTGTGTTTGTGTTAATTCAATGTCATTCAATTCAAGTTTTTGTTACAAACATCGGTTAATGTACAAGTTAAAGTTCAACTTTGTACTCCATTTATCATATTGCAATTTATTAATTTTATATGCTTTTAACCGTTATGCTCGACGACCATGTAAAAGCTATTTTTCATTCATCCTGTATGCTTTCTAATAACCCTTGACCATGTCTATACAAAATTTGATAATGCTGGTCATTGTCAGTAGTTAAGGTGTAAAGTGTAACAACTAAACAAACTCACATTTCCCAAAATGTATGAGCGCCGCTTTAGGAAAGGCGGCATTTCAAAAGGCATATTTTTCAACGATTTTGTAAGACAGATTTTTATTACATACTAGTGGTCGCTCGCGACTTCAACCGGAAAGAATCAAAAATATCATTTGTTTTTTTGTTATATCTAAGGCTCCGGTCATCGTAACAAGATAATTACTATTTAATAGTTTTTAGGTAATTTGCTGCTTACAAACATTAATGATAAAATGTGCAATTAGCGATTCCTTTTTATTTATTTTTTCCCTTAACAAAGTTTAAATTTTTAGTTTCAATTTAAATTTTTAGTTTTTTTTCCTTTAAAAACCGCTTTCAAAGTAGGTTACTGACTTAACATGTTTGTGTGCCATACATACATACCACACGTATTATTATTATTAGAAGACGTTTTGGTGCAGCGGTGGCGAACCTGCCTTAAGCACACCCGCCTTACATGTTTTTATTGACGATACACGCATGTTTTCCGGTCTGGGTACAGCCACAGGTTCGATTCCCGTGCGAGGCGGATAGTATTGATGAACCCATTCATGTTTAAGGTGTGGGGTGCGGGATGTCTTGAATCTATGTGGAGCGCTAAGTAGGCAAGGCAAGTAGCGGCGACATAAAAACCGTCCAGCGATGCTACCGGTCAATAACCTTATTTAAAAAATGACGGAGTGAATCGGAGTGACGGAGTGGTCGTAAACTCGCAGTTTGATTTTATTATTTCATCATAGTGGTTTCTGAAGAAGTCAAATTATGGCGACTCGACGGTCCGGGTTCGATTCCCGTTCGGGGTGGATATTGGTTTGATCTTATTAATATCTGTCTCTGTCCGGGTGTCTGTCCTTGTGGTTCTCACCACCGTGCGTCGGAGAGCACGTTAAGCTGTCGGCAGTCGATATTATCAAAACATCTGATAATATTAGTAACTTGCTTTTATACAATGAGTTACTGGTTCGCCCTTGGTTTGCGGTGTTCGGATGACAATCGCTGCGTAAGAACTAGTATCTTGTCAAATGCGGATAAGGGTAATAAGCAGACCCTGGGCAAAATACCGGGATTGATGCTGGAACAAGAACTTTTGAAAGGGCGAAGGATAGTTTAAACGACATGCAAGCTACAGACAAGATACTACACTACTGTCATAATGTATCCACGTACTTTGTGATAAACACATAACACACCGTCGGTGACTCAGGTCAATGCCGCTATACGCGCTATGTGTTACGTCATATGTGATGTGACGTAGCGCACGGCTTGAAGTATAGATTTTATTCAGCTAGAGTCATAGTTCGAGCGATGATATGAAAATAGTTTTTTTAAATATAGCAAAAAGATACATCATATATCGTAATTAGAATTTGATCTGTTACACTTATAGAAGCTTCCCGCAAAGTTACCGCATTTTAAAGTGAAACACCTTATATATGCAGACAATGTTTGCTGGCTGGCTAGCTTGTTTTTTTTTTGGAAAAATAATACTTTTTTTATTATAATATCGAGTATTTTTAGACATGAGCGCATTTTTTACCAGGTATTAACCTGGTTTTGAATGTAAATATTTGTTTACTTCTTAACATATAAAAAATCATGATGCTAAAACAAAGTTGTGTCTAAAATAGCTCAATAGGTTAAAAAAGGTAATTGTCCTAGAAGTGACACTGTTGTGGCATTGTTGGTAGCGAGTCTGCATTGTAAAGACCAGTGGGACAGATGTTTGCATTGATCTTAGAAATACCTGAGAGCATGTTAAGCTACCTCTCTAGAGGAGGTCGAATCAATTATCAAAGGACTCCATGGTAAAAAATCTCCAGGTCCCGATCGCATTACCAATAAGACGCTAATGCGGCTCCCTGTGCAAATTTTACATCTCTTAGTCCTTATTTTCAACGCTCTTTTAGCAGAATGCTCCTTCCCCGATCGGTGGAAGAAAGCCATAGTTATCGGCATTCATAAACCAGGCAAACCTAGAAATCAGCCCAGAAGCTATCGTCCGATCAGTTTATTAGACTCCCTCGGGAAGGTCTACGAGAGAATCTTGTTAGCAAGGATCAAGGCGACGCTTAGTTAAAATACCATCATTGAGGCCAAAAACATAATTATAGAGGAGCAGTTTGGCTTTCGTAAAATCCACTGCCCTAGGCAAATGGTTTAAATCTTGGAGGATTGAAGTCAATCCCGAGAAAAGCGTAGGTGTCCTTTTTAACAAACCCCGCATTAGGACTCACTGGCGATCCGGTCCACCTGGAGTTATAACCTTGTTCGATCATCACATCCCATGGAAAGATAAAACCAAATATCTAGGCGTCATACTCGACAACAGACTTACATTTGAAGCTCATATCCGCAGGGCACGCGATAAAGCAGCATTTGTTTTGGGAAGATTGTATGCGATGTTTGGCAGGCGGAGTAAACTGTCCCTTAGAAATAAGGTGATATTATACAAAGCTTGTATACGTCCCATACTGACCTACGCGAGCCCTGTTTTTTCGCATGTCCACGCAATTCAGAACCATTTCTTACGCATGGCCTTGGGCTGTCCGTGGTACGTGCGCAACATAGACCTCCATAGAGACTTTGAAATCGATTCGATCCCCAAATATTTAAAGCGCTTATCGCATAACTATTTCGATCGAATTATTTTCCATCCAAATCCTTTGATTAGACATGCTTGTATCTACACAGTCCGATGTAATCAACCGACAAAAAAAAAAAGTTAAACTGTTGGTCCCGGTTGTTATCACATGACACCTGATAATAATCGTGAACTCTTGATAAGTAAATTGCTCTTAACCAATGAGTTACTGGTAAAAACTAGTAACCAGTCAAATCCAGATAAGATTAATAAGAAGACTCTTGGTAGATAAAAATACCTGAAGAATAGGTTAAAAAAACTTACAATTTTCCAAAAAAAGGAATTTGATCTGTTGATTTTCAAATAGCTCACAAAGAAAACGGTTATTTTTTACTTATTAATTAATGTAGTATTAAAGTTAGTGCCCAGTATTGTAATCAAATAATTAGAACTATTTAACAATAGTGCTAATGCTAATACTTAGCATATTGATGAACTCCTCCTTTGTATTTTTCCTTTCTAAAAATAATAGTTATGTTTTGTTTTAGTGATGGATAAAAGTACCGCCGCTGGTTTTTCAACTGAGTATGTTGCCATGAAGATCACAGACATGGTGGTGAACAAAGATAAGGAACTTATTATCAGCCAATTTTTACCAAACTTAGCTATAACTTTAAGACATTGTTGGCCTTCTTTGTATTTTTGGATTATGACTAGGAGAGCTAATAAAACTGCTTAAGGGAAAAAGAAAACTATACATTTTAAAAGACTTATAATTGGTTATGAATTATTTTTAAGTAAAGCAAACAACTTTACTACGTAAACAATAGGTTTTATCAATATAGAGAAATAGCTAGCAGGTGTGTAGATGGTATTAATAAAAAAGTTAAAAAATTAATTAACTTTTATTGCATGATAATAGTGAATAGCTTCTTTTTCACTTTATCATGGTCATTCATATAATAACAAAATATTTCAACAACCAGCTATAATTTCTAAAAAGCAATCCTTATATTGATTGTTTGTACAGAATTCTCTATTCTAATCAGTATTCATTTTAAATAATTATAATAAATTTTACACTTTAATCTACAACTCATTATCATTTTTACATAAAATAGAAGTTGAAGCATATAAGTATTCTCTTTTCATAAACTGCACATTGCCTAATTTAAGCATAAGAATTAATATTTAATACCTACATTATTTTAAAATATTATAAATTCTCCATAAACAAATGGCAGCTGCAGCGAGAGACACTGTACTATGTAAAATTATTTTTCTCCTATTATCTGTATGTACAAGCACAACCGGTGATGCCGATGTTAGATCACTCAAAATAGGTAGTTTTGACAAGCGACGTAGATCTTTCTCTTCTTGGTACTTGCAACAGGGATCCCATTGCCAGGACAGTGTATAGCAACCAGAACACAGGACAGAGACAATGCCAAAAGGTGTGCAAATTAATGAACTCCATGTCAAGCCTAGAAATTAAAATATTAGTATTATTCAATTGAATAAAAGATTTTGATTTTATGTTTTTTCAATAAATTGTTTAGTTTTATTACCTGATGCAATACTACATAATCCACTATAAACAGAAACTTTATGTAACAGATTCCCAACATATATCCACCTTGCAGTTTCCTCTCCGAGCGGTTCAGGCTCTATTACAATAATGCTTACGCCGGCCTCAAGTGCTCTTTCCAATTCCATTTCAAACTTAATGTGGGCATTTTCGCTGTCGTACACTTCTCTTACTATTACTACTTGCGATGGTTTGAGATCACTAAAGTTCAAACAGAAATGTTATCAAAATTAAAACTCTGGATACAAAAGAATTTTATACACATTTCTTACAAAGATATATTACGGTTAAAAAGGCTTGATTTATTTTAAATTACCTATTTTCGTAAAAAATGTAAAGTTTTCTTTATTTACAAACCTGTCACTTTCATCACCCGCCATGTTAACTACACAGAGCATATAGTTAACTATAGATAAATTACGACAAATGTCATGAGCTTAACTGTGGACTATAGCTATTAGAAAAATTATAGATTGAGGATTCTATATATTGTTATTTATAAAAATTTAAGAACAACTGTAAGTACCCCGAATTTCGTGTCTGCTCGCGAACCCTGATCAACGCTAGAACAGACAAGGATTATCATTAGCTCTCTTTTTATCGAACTTATTCGTCCACTTACACGAAAGTCCTTTTACAAGCGTGATCTACACTTATAATTATGTCTATGGTTATGCGTGTATGGCAGCACCTAAAAGATTTTTTTAAATTAATTACGTACCTATTATAATAATAACAAAATGAGTAGGTATCTCCATGTGAATAAGTATTTTAATAATTTGCTTTGGTATTTTATTTATAATATATTTAAGTATTAGCAGTTTTAATAAAAAACGAATCTTAAGGTGCGACTTGTATCTAAGTTGAAATAAATAAGCAAACGCTACACACACAACGGCCTCATTTGGATAGTGATATCCTGTGTCGGAGGTCTAGAAACATACACAACGACAAGAACAAACACATCCAGACCGGAACACAGGCTTGTATGGTCAATACAACATCTGCTCCGAGCTGATATCGAACCCGTGACCGTAAAACTTGCTGCACCAGGCTGTAAGGCTTGATGATGATGATGATGAGTAAAATACAATGAGTGTAAATGGGCTTACCTTATCATGGGCCGCTGGGAGGTTGAAACACTATGATTTTTATTTAATACAATTTTACCCATTTACTGTTTAGACAGTATGCACAAGAGTTAAACAAATGAACTGATCCATATGTGATTCAGTGGACATTGAACGTATTAACTTAAAATGTTTTTTCATAACTGAAAAATAACACAAATATCTGAATTTAGAATAAAATATCTCTAAAATTATTGACTCATTGAGAAACATTGAATTATGAAACCTTATTACTGTTGATTATCTATGCATCACATGGCTATGGAGACAGTTTTTTTTTCAATCATCAGTTTGATGTATAGACTGCTCTCTTTAATATTTATATTTTCTATTATATTACTACAATACAATGTGGCGCAGCGATAGCGAACCTGGCTTAAGCGCCACAGGTCCCGGGTACGATTCCCGCTCGGAGCATATACATATTTAGATTGACCATACGGCCATGTTTTCCGTTCTGGGTGTATTTGTCCCGACACAGGATATAGCTATTCTAAAGGGGGTCGAGTGTGTAGCGTTTATTAGCGTTTTTTTTATTACAAATATTACTTAAAGATTTATAAAAAAAAATAATTTCATACATTTATTCCTGAATATCATAATGGCGGTACCCTTTGGGCGCACAAGCGGACAGACATACGGATCTGACGAAATCATGAGGATACCGTTATTGTTTATATTTTGCTAGGGTACCCTAGTATTCACTATTTTGAATATTTTAGGTTTATTACAGTTCATGACGCGAATATTGTATCTCTTTTTTAATTGAAAATCATAATTATTTTCATATCAACCTGAATATAACTTTAGTTATCTATTATTTAGTTTTTATCTACTTTAAAGAAATATTTACTTAAAATTTAATCTAAAGTTAATATTCTACATTACGGGATTATGAATAAGAGATATGTTCATAATATGATTTAGTTAAAAAATATTTTTTCCTTTACAAACTGTTCGCCCACTAATGCCATTCTAAAATCCGTTTGCCGCATTAGGTAAAGGTGAATGTAATAGAGGTCAGAATAAAAGCGATACAAGTCATGCGGTGCCGTACACTGTTCTTTCTTTACAATAACTACACATTAGGTTTAATTTAAGATGGCTTTCTTAGAGCCTTGAGCCCTTTTAAAATTAAAGTCGATATGTGTTTAGTGAGATACTTATAAGGTGCGTGTGGGTGCAAGGCTGACCTTATAGGCGCCCACAGATTGCTAACATTTATATGATTTCCCGACAACCCACTCTCTGACTGCCATTATCACCTTAAAAATTATAAAAGTTATTAAATTGTATAATTTAACCTTTTAAATGTATGTAGAAATTTTATTTTTTAAAGTCAATTTTTCTTAGAGCTTTTAGACCTTAATAATTAACTCTAATAGGGGCTTTTGCTCATAGTTCTCTCCTTAAGACCATCACCATAACTAAACCATACCACTTAACGATTAACTTACCTAGTAATTGAAGAAAAAGGTTTAAGTTCTATTAAATTCTTTCCAAACATTTTTGAGATTTTTTAACAAATAAATGAAAGTAACAGACTTTCTGCAAATAATCAATAACCGTAAAGTACGTGTAAATTGTATTTAAGTATGATATGAAAAGGAAAAGAAAATACAATCTTAATATCTGAAGTGGTTTTATATATTTATTACGTAACTTACAATTTTAATACACAATTAACAATTTCAACTCCATCTTAGTGCCTGTCACAATTTTTGGCGCGGCTCGCTTTTCTGTGTAAAGTCCCCGCTGCGTTCGGAAACGCGTATCTAAAATTATACAATTAAAATCCGAACGCCACACCACCCCCCTACGGAGAAGGAGAATCCGAGGAAAAGAAAGGAGAAAAAAAATTACAGGTCGAAAGGCTTCGAGAAATGGACTCTACGGCCTGATCGGGTTGTATACTGTGGTGCAGGTGAAGAGGTAGCGAATGGGCGTGCAGGAAGGATGGGAGGTGAAGACAAGGGTCGGGCAGAATCCGGCCGCGCAGGTTGAGGCAAAGTAACACGTGGTGATGGTGCCGGACTAGGCAAAATTGACGGATTCAGATGCTCGATAAATGCCGGCTTGAGCCTATCGACACTGACAGTAGTTGGTTTCCCTTTTACTTCGATTGTAAAAGTCTTCCCATCATCGGCTTTGGAGATGACTTTGTGAGGGCCGGAGTAGGGAGGCTGCAAGGAGCGACGAGCTGTATCATCCCTCAGCATGACGTGAGAAGCGGTGGTGATGTCCTTAAAAATGAAAGGCGTTGATGTTGTGTGGTGAGAAGCCGGAGTTGGTCGCAATTTGGACATGTGGCGTCTTAGCTTAATGACAAAATCTGTTGGCTCCTCCAAACCAGTAGGTCCGGGAGATACTAATAGTTCCCCAGGAAGCGTCAACGTTTCTCCATAGAGAAGTTCAGCAACTGTTGCCTGCAGATCCTCTTTAAATGCAGAGCGCATTCCTAACAAAACCAGGGGCAATGCACTCAGCCATGAATTATCGTGGCACATCAGAGAGGCCTTAAGTTGACGATGCATACGCTCCACGAGCCCATTAGCGCAAGGGTGATAACTTGTGGTTCTGATTCGTTTTGTACCAAACAATTCAGTAAGGCGTCTGAAAAGGTCCGATTCAAATTGTCGTCCCTGGTCAGTCGTGATGACAGTAGGGACTCCGAATCGTGAAATCCAGCCGGCTACGAAGGTACTCGCCACTTCTTCAGCTGTGATACTACTCATAGGCCGCTTCGGGCCACCGAGTGTAACGGCTCACAGCAGTGAGGCAATATTGAAAACCAGAAGAGGATGGCATGGGCCCTATGATGTCGATGTGGACGTGTCGGAGCCGAGATGTCGGGCTGGAGATGTGTCCGGGCGGAGATTGTATATGCCGAGTCACCTTGCTTCGCTGGCAGGCTATGCAATTTTGGCACCAACGGCGGCAATCCTTAGCCATCCCAGGCCAAACAAAACGTTCTGAAACCAGCCGGATGCTCGCTTTAGTTCCAGGGTGACTCAAATTGTGCAACTGCCCAAATATTTTCTTCCGCATGGGTTCTGGAATAAATGGTCGCGGTCGTCCAGTAGACATGTCGCATACCAAAGTGGTACAAGTGCCGGGAACAATGACGTTATCTAATTTGAGAGAAGAATTTTTATCATTGCGAAGCTTCTTCAACTCGTCGTCGAGTTCTTGGCTTGAAGACAGTGCCGAGTGATCAGCCTCGAAACCAATAGCTTCAATGCGGGACATGGTATCCGCAACCGTATTGTCTACCCCTTTAATATGAACAATGTCTGTCGTGAATTGCGATATAAACGAGAGCTGGTTGAGCTGCACAGGCGGAAGCCTCTCGCGGCGCTGCAAAAAGGCATAAACCAAAGGCTTATGATCTGTGTAAATCTTTACATGCAGCGCAGCGAGGAAATGGCGATAATGCTGCACACTCTCGTATATCGCAAGGAGCTCTCGATAGTATGCTGGCCATTGTGATTGTTTGTCGTTCAGCTTTTTGCTGAAGAAACCCAAGGGCTCCCAAGCGTCACCGACTTTTTGCTGGAGGCAGGCACCGATATGCGAGCTTGACGCGTCGGTAAAAAGCCCTATCTCAGCATTTGGAAATGGGTGGGCCAGAAGGGTTGCTGAGGACAAACTCTCTTTACAGGCATCGAAACTTTCTTCGAGCTCAGGGGTCCAAGTGACTGGAGTGGAACCTTTGCCTTGGGTGGCCACGATCGCATCGACAAGCGGTGCTTGCATTTTTGCAGCATTACGCAAAAATCGGCGATAATAATTGACCATCCCAAGAAAACGGCGGAGTCCCTGCACAGTCTTTGGTCGAGGAAAGTCTTGGAGAGCCTGAATGCGCTCAGTTGGTGGTCGCGTTCCAGCAGCGGAAATGCGATTTCCAAGGAAAGTAACCTCTGGAGCACCAAAAACGCATTTTGCAGGGTTAATGATTATTCCGTAGTCTTCAAGACGCTTAAAAAGGACACGGAGATGCTCAGCGTGCTGATTAGCATCGCGGGAGTACACAAGGATGTCATCAATGTAAGCAAAACAAAAGTCCAGGCCTTGGACAACTTCATCTATGAATCGCTGGAATGTTTGACCAGCGTTACGCAGACCAAACGTCATGTAATTGAATTCGTACAACCCGAATGGGGTGATGATGGCCGTTTTGCAAATATCCTCGGACGCAACTGGAATTTGTTGGTAGGCCTTGACGAGGTCGATTGTACTAAAAACAGTACAGCCATTAATGTTATGGCCAACATCACCAATATGGCGGACCGGATACCTATCGGGAATGGTGCGCGAATTTAACGCACGATAGTCGCCGCAGGGTCGCCAGGTGCCGTCGCGTTTTGGGACCATATGGAGTGGGGAGGACCACGAACTTTTTGACGGTCTAGCTGTCCCACACTGAACCATATCGTCAAAAACTTTTTTTGCCTCTTGAAGCTTTTGTGGTGCCAGACGTCTAGGATGACAAGAGACGGGGCACCCTCAGTGGTCAAAATGTGATGAACCGTGTTATGCTTTGTTTCCCGAATAAGTCCAGGTGGCCTAGTTATCGAAGAAAATTCCGTAAGAAGCGCACTAAATTCGGACGGTGGAGCGGAAACCAGTTTGACGCTGGTCTGGCCCAAAGTTGCAATGGCGGCAATACATGACAGCCCGGTACTGCTATCGACGATCCTTTTGTTTGCACAATCTGGCAAAAGGCGATAGTGCGCCAAAAAATCAGATCCAATGATAGCGGTGCTGACGTCAGCAACGACGAATTGCCACTGGAAGGTGCGACGCAGGCCTAAGTTAAGCGTCATCTGAATGTGACCAAAGGTGCGAATTTCGCTATTATTGGCCGCTGCCAGTGTGTAGTTAGATCGTGTTGGCTTTGTTACTAACCATTTATGTGGGTAGCAAGAGACATCTGAGCCTGTGTCAATTAAAAACCGGCGCTTTGATACACTTTCGGTGACAAATAATCGGCGACTCTCAGGTAAGCAGTCAGTCGTCGCCGCTAAAAACTGCTGTTGTCGTTTTCCGGCGTTGGTGGCGTCCAAGCGCAAGGTTTGACGCACTTGGCTGCCTTAGTACCAAATTTCCTATGATAAAAGCAAATTTTTGTATGAGTAGGGGTCTGTGAGCGATCGCGCACAGTTGGAGGACCCCGTGACCTATTCCTACCGCGGTCATTTGAAAGTGCGGCGATCTGGTGGGTAAGATCATCTAAGCGCCGAGTAATGTCGTCAAGCGATGCAGGCGCGACGGCAGATGCGCCCGCTGAAAACACAGCTGATGAGCGGGGTGTGGCCATTCCAGGCGAGACTTCTAAAATCTTATCGGCTAACTCAGCAATTTTACCCAAGGGCAGTTCAGATTGGGCTGCCAAAATCGCCTGAAGGTGTTGCGGGAGGCGGCGCATCCATAGCTGGCGAAGCAAATGTTCATCCGTAAGAGTATTCCCAGCCAATGATCTAAGATGTCGCAAAAACTGGGAGGGGCGACGGTCACCCAACTCCTCATCGCTAACAAGTTGACGGACACGTTGCTCCTCAGATATGGATAGTCTACGGATAAGCTCTGATTTCAACTTACCATATTTGTCATCAGGCGGCGGTTGGAGAATAATATCCTCCACTTCTCCAATAACCCGAGTATCTAACTGAGCAACAATGTAATTGAATTTTGTCTCGTCAGTAGAGATACCTGAAATGGTAAACTGTGCCTCCACCTGTGCAAACCAAATAGCAGGCCTATCAGGCCAAAATGGAGGAAGCTTAACAGCTACTCTACAGACGGAGGGAGGTTGAGGAAAGAGGGGGTCCACGGAGGATGTTTCTGCCTTGATACTATCAATTGTTTGGGCAGATTTATATTTCTCTATTTCAGCAGCCAATATAGCATTTTGCTGCTGTAACAATTTATTTTGCTCTTGTAACAATTGTAAGCTAGGCTCCATTATATATTAAAACTTAAAAATTAAAATTGTAAAAAAAAACAAATAATACCGTTCACCACTAATAAAAAAAATAAATGTTAAGAACACAAAAATTTCAAAAAGCTATAGTAAACACACAAAAAAAAACCAAGGCAAAATTAAACAGTGAGACATAAGATTAAAGTAACAAACAATTTAAAATGAAAATTATTAAAATCATCAAAGTCCAACAACTTAAAACTACAATATGGTTAACAAAGGCAACGCCAAAAAAACCAAAAGCTACTAAATGATACACACAATTTGTCACCTAATATTAAGATAAGCGAGCACTTAATTTAAATAATTAAATATGTTAATGAAAATGGACACAGCTGCTATCTATGCAGGTGTAACAGACTTTTAATAAACAAATTAATAGACTAAGAACTAAAAAAAAAAAAAAAAAATTTACATAATGTATTATAATAGTATCCTGGCACAATTCACTGAGTCTGATTAATTAAATTTAAAGTCTTTTAGGAGAAGAGAAAAAATAAAAAAATATATATATCAAGTTGTACGTGCGTGATAATCCGGGTGGTGGAGCTGCCACGGGAGATGCTGCAACAGGAGGCACTGAGGAAGGTGCTTGGCTTGAGCCTCCCCTCTTCCGAAACTTAATTACTGGTTGCTGCAGCAGGTTGTGCTTGCACGGGTCCTGGATGCAGGAGAACGTTCAGCAGTCGTAACCGGAGTGACTACTTTGTCACTGCAGAGCTGACGATGGATCCGTAAATCACGACGCAAAACGTAGTGAAAGTGAACTCGAAGAAAATACTGCCGTAGTTGAAATAGTCACCAGGTTGTGCAATTAAGGCAGGCGACAATATATTCGTAGAAAGTGGCCACCGATGAAGGGTGGATCGCGACTCAAAGAAGGTTGAAATGCTTTTGTCGGGGTCACCAATGAAGTGGTTTTATATATTTATTACGTAACTTACAATTTTAATACACAATTAACAATTTCAACTCCATCTTAGTGCCTGTCACAATTTTGGCGCGGCTCGCTTTTCTGTGTAAAGTCCCCGCTGCGTTCGGAAACGCGTATCTAAAATTATACAATTAAAATCCGAACGCCACATATCTATGTCATGTTATTATTGTAGTAGAATGTCAAGTTAATTTTGCTATTTAGCTCCAGTTTTGTTGATATTAATCATAGTCGTGATATAACAGTCGTATTTTTGTTTGTATAACTTAAAATACCTCTACTACGTGGAACTTGTAGCCGTTTCCTTGAATTGTATGTGAAATAAGATATTTTAAATGAGTACAGCTTAGATCAGCGGCCAGCAACCTTTTAGCGGCCAATGGCTACATCTTAATAAAAAAAGACAGGCCGTTATTTTTTAAATATTTTATTTTATGAGAATATTAGCAAAATTCTTTTCTTTTTTTTTAAGGATTTAAAGTCGATTTTAAAGTCGTTACTAAAATTTCTATTTCCCCACCAAATAAGCTCGTAGCTTCGCTAGGGTCAATACTGAACCTGCAACCCTCGCGTTGACAGAGTCGACCCTTCTACCGCTACGCTATTGAGGCAGTTGTTTTAAAGCATTACTGTCATTCGCAATAATCCTATTTTCCAACTTACCTGGTAAGTTGTGATAGAAATGGGTACGACTGTATCCTAAGCTATCGCAATCAAATTTTACCGGCATCGGGACGTGACGACTCCATTTTCCGCCTTTGGGATAATCTCTGTCACAGCAGAGATTATTTAACCAGTGCAATCAGTCATACTAGTGGTAGGTGTTATGTTGCAAGAGGTCGGCTGGGTAGGTACCACCGCAGTGTCGAATATTCTACCGCTAAATAGAAGTGTTTAGGCATATCATGTGGGCCACATGCTTGCTTGCCAACTTGTAAAATTAAAAAAAATATCTGCAACTGGCATTAAAAGTCAGTGCTTCTTACCCAGTGATATTTAGGTTTCATTTGTTCACTATTTTTTAATGGTTTTAATTTAAAATATTTAACATGACATGGTCACTATTCAATGATTGGTAGGTTAGTGCTTATTGCACTTGTTTATCTGTTACGCTGTTTCTGTTTACTTAATGGACGTATTAAGCCTCACTTATTATTAAGTAGTCTAAAAATACTCTGGCATGGGTTAAGTATTCTTGTTTACCATTTTTGTAGATTTTTTTACCGTAGGCGATTGACGAACAATAATTTTAAATATACAAGAAAACGGAAATGTAAAAAACAAAAATGCCAAATATTTTGTGCCTCTGCAAGATAGGTATTTATTAGCAATGCAAGAAAAGTTGGCAATCAGTTTATTTAATAAGCAAAATATAAACGGGTTTCTTAATATTATGTTCACACAGAAGAGGCAGACAATAGTTTTAAAGTATGGTTTCGTTTTAACACCTGCAAATTGTTTATACAGATGTATTGATTTATTTCATAAAATAGAAAAAAAGCGTTCCAATTTCTGCAGTTACATGTATTTAAGTAGTAATAAATTATTCAAATTGCGTGTAATGTGTACATAATAAATTAAAATATATTTCGAGGAAACTACAATGATATCATTTTTGGATGTTATTTAGTTTAACGTTTGCTCGGAATCTATATCGCAAATAAATACTTCGGAAAATTTTACAAAACCTTTACTTTGGAGTTTATTGTTATATATCATTTTAAATCATAATATTTAACCCATAAGCGGCAACAAAAAGGTGCTTAAAGCAGATTTATGCAAAATTCGATATCATTTTACTTTAGAAATTACTTTGATTCGAAAATATGGATTTGACAGATGGCTATTCTATCGATATGTATAATATAATACTATTAGAGAAATAATAATAAAAAAATATCGTAAAATGAGTATATTACAAAATGTTACATCCAATTCAATTCTGTCATTCAGATTTTATAATTATGAGTATGACGTATAAATATATATGTCATAATATACATATATTGATCGTCATTTGAATCCCAATAAGAGTTAATGGTAAGCCCGTAGAATATTTGTAAAGGGCAGTGGTTTACTAGTCCACTGCCCTTTACAAATATTCTGGTTCGTTTATGAATCCAATTGCAGATGGTTCTAAGAGATGTTCGCGGGTATTGAACCCAGACGCTTGCGGGATGCACGAAGGCAGGCCGCCCGCGCTACGCTACCATGTCGCGATCGCGACTAGTGACTTGCGGCTCGCACGTCTCCCCTGCCGCGCGTCGTGCTCACGAACATCGTGTTCCTTGGGGCCCTTCAAATCTTTGATCAACTAAATTACAATGTTCGTTTATGACCTAAAGTAAAATAGCACAATACCCCATAAATAGTCGTAACAGCTGAGTAGCCATTCTTCTATTCTTAAGGTTTGTAAGATAAAGAGTATGCCGTATTGTTCTCATTCCTTAATATTCATCATGTACTTTAATTATTACATTTTATGTATTGATGATTTAATTTAATTTCTTTCTTATTCATGAAACTCATGTATTTGGAAAGATAAAACTTTTACCACCAGTATTACATCTTTTTTATATTTAAGCAATGGTTTCCGTGCACGATGCTTTTCTAGGAAAATCGAAAAAACATACCATAATATTATTATATGAATTCATGATAAGGTTACGAACCATAACATTTACAAACATTTGAAATGTTGATATAGCTTTATTATTGAGCAGTTTTATAGTATAATGTAATTTGTACTTTTAACAGAGTGCGAGCTTGCCTGAAAACTGCGGAGGCATATCCTACTACTCTTTCAAAAATGTGAAAATTTGTATGTTTGGATGTTTTGATGTTTAGCGGTTTGGATTTTTATTACACAATCACTTAAAAACGGAAGAACGGGTTTGACTGAAATTTGGCACAGATATAGCTTATTATCTGGATTAAGACATGGGTTACTTTTTATCTCATAAAAATTTTACTTTCCCATGGGATTATCCAAAAACGCACTTTCACATTTATTGTTTTAGTAGGATTATTGTACTTACAAATGGTTTATTTCTCTCGGGAGCAAATTCTAAGGTAACCATAGACGAAGCCGCGGGTAGATGTTAGTTTAACAATAATTGTAACAATACCAGGATTCGATATACGTTATGTACAATTAACAAATAATAATGATTAGCTTTTATAAATTAATATAATATGCACAGTAACATATGGTAGGGTAGTAACAAGAACACTCTCAATTACTCAGAGATGTCCGATTTGATCGTATGACATTTTTAGATAATTTTAAATTCAAAAACTTGTTTACCACCCCATTTTGCTGCTTCTCCTATTATCGAGAGCCCTGACAGTTTTATACAAACTATGAAGAAAAAAGGGTGTACATCTTCTGTGTTTACATAGTTGGGTTTCTAAGTTTTATTAGAAATGTCGCGTGATGGACAAGTTTTTTATTGTATAATTGTAATTTTCTAATAAATATCGAACTTTTGTGTATGATAATTTAAAATATGGATCAAATATACATATATCAAAGGACATATTTTAGTTAAGTTTCTTTAGCTAGCGGACATTAGAAGTATTGCTTATTAACATAATTACATGTAACACGATACAGGTTAGAGCCCTTCGGAACAACAATTTCTTACTTTCTACACGATTGACTATTAAATTGTTCTTAGTTACAAATGGTAATATGGAATATTAGATGCTCTCTGCATCGTAAATTGAATATAAATAGAGTATGATCTAAATATGGACACAAGTTTTTTTTAAACGTATTACCATGTTCTTTTTCGTATTGTTTATAAATGTATGTTATGTATATACGTACGCTTATATTATTATAGGTATTATGGTGAAAAGTCATTGTAGCAATACTAAAAATTAGTGACCGACCAAAATTGGTTTCAGTTTCGGGTTTCGGCCAGTTTCGGCCAAAAAATCAGCCAACTCGTGACCGCTCGCTGACGCGGCCAAAAAATCTCCAGAAATAAGTATTCGATTGATCTTTACAATATTGTGAACACAGCGTATTACTAGTTAGTTATGTACCTAGTATATCTAACTTCAAGTTGTTTCGTTTTTAAGTTTACTCCCAATAGTAAGTCTGTATATTCATGACAAAAAAATGGTTATGATTTTAATGAATTTTTAATTTTTATTTTATTTAACTCCATTTAACTGTCTATATTATATACAGTGGTGGTTAACTAATTAGGGACATGGGTATAATAAGACGCAACGTTTTCTATTAAAAATTAACATTAAATGTGATTTCCATTATTATTATTAGCTATAGCGATATCAAAATCAGCGCGGCATCGACTTGATCAAATAATGACAAGTTTCGTCAGTGAAGTTCTTCCAGGCGTCTTTGGAATTACTATAGAGTTGGTTTAAATTTCCAGTTTTTTGTACCACAAATGTTCCAAGGAATTCATGTCTAGGCTATTGGCAGGCCAATATAAAACTGATATTAGTTCACCGGCTAGAAATCATTTAATAAACAGTGAAGTATATATTGGATAATTTTCGTGTTAAAGCGCCCATGTAACTTCGCCACTAAGTTCTAGTTCAAATATTTCTCTTTCGATAATAACAGCCCATAAAGGAAACTTTTTATAAAGCTATTAAATTAGCTAAATTTCTTTCTAGGTTCACAGTTTCGGTAGTTTTATAGGTTTGAAAGTAATGCAGAGCGTTGAAAACCATACTTTTAGAGCAAATCAAATGATAAGCTATTTTACTGTATTGCCATTTACGTTGAGATAAAATTGTTTTCGCTCGGTTAAATAAGTAACCCATGTTTAAATAATAAATTGTGATATTAATTTCAGAAATCAAAACTATAAACTGAAGAATGACGCCTAATTAAAATAGAAAGGCTTTCCGCCTTTGTATTTCAGGTTTATTTTGAAAAAATCAAAAATAAATCACTAACTCTTGCTGTCCCTAATTAGATGGTTAGCCAGTAAATGAGCAATTTCAATGCGAGAGATTTCTTTTTAAATATACCTACCATAAAATATTCTTAGCTTCCAAAAAATACACAGCATTGAACAGAATACTTTATAACAAACAGAATCTCATAAAATTAAACTTTTAAAATATTTAATCAAATTATTTTCTGTTCCTAATTAGTTGAATACGAATGTATATATGCAAATAAATGTAAAAACTTGAAATTCAAATTTCATTAAAAAAACGCAATTTTAAATATTTTTAAAAGTTTCGGTTTCGGTTTCGGCCGAAACTGAGAGGGAGGCCGAAAGTTCGGTTTCGGTTTTGGTTTCGGCTGAAAAACCAGTTTCGGTCGGACCCTACTAAAAATATCACACGTATGTTGGGGACATTGTGCCAACCTTCTCTTATTAAACCTTGTCTGCTGGTTAAGCAAAATTTTATGATTTCTTATTCACAAAGGGAAAATTTGCAAATATTACATTATAGTAACTGTTATCTTAGTTGCCTCAAGTGCACCTGAAGCGGAAACAGGCATATCCTGACCAGCAGTGTCATGAACGGTACACGCGTTGGCCGCTTTTGATATAAATGTGGTGGCTTAATAATTTCCTTGCGGCTAGAGTGTGAGTAGGCTTTTTATTATTGATAGTTATTTTCAATACATAGAAGAAATCGCATAGATCAATTTGAATTTTAATGTGTCACCAAAACATCTCTAATTTACTGCAAAGTTTATTTGCAATTGGGCAGCATCTTCCACCTTAATTTTTAAATTATTGAAATAAAAGAATAAAAAAGATATTTTATATGTGTATCATATTTGAAGGATTTAAATATCATGACGAGATAAATACAAACTAATTTTTAAGTCTATTCCTAAGGTTTTTAAAAAAGGTCCAGATGATTTTTCGCGATGTTCGAACAAACGCAAGTGACAGAAGTTACGTAGTTTTTGGAAAAGGTATGTTTTAGTTTCAAGATAGGTACCTACATTAAATTAATATGGGCGCAATCACCATCATATCAACCATTGATAGCTAATAATTTACTTTGTTAATGATACAGTATTAATTTTATCTATGTATCACTAGATATCGTCAGTAGTATGTTTTATCACGCTAACATTGTGATGTGTTCATGTAATAAAGTTATTTCGTGTATATTTTTGCAACTTGCATAATTAAGTACATATTTTAACCTTTTTGTCGGTTTTTGCTATTTGGCTTCGTAACCCAAAACAGTGTGATTATTTGTGAATATCTTTGACGTACTAGCACACTTCTTTTACAGTTTTATAATTGTTTATAGTACAGTTGATAGTTTAATTACGTTGCATAATCTTAATGTATAACATTCATGAATCTTTGTAATTACGTATATAATAATTCTGTACACTACAATTTTTCCACTACTTTAACATGCAGCATCAACACATTTGTGCATAAAAAAAACAAATTGAAATTGATTGATTGAAGTGAATAAATATTCAAACATACATTAATTAACTTCAAGGAAAATAGATTAAAGAATATTGAAGATAGACGAATATATTATAAATATCAATCGTTGAAAAAGCATTGGCATTCTCTATTATATTGGTAAATATAGAGGACAACAGATAGTTTATTCTATGTATAAAAATTGGTAAAAGATAAAGGATGAACTAGCGCCACCCAAGAAGTGGCTCGACCAAAAACCTAAAATGGCGCATGTTCGAAAGTAAGAATAAGAATAAGGCTGTGATATTGACCAATGACATGGTGCTGAGATACTATATTTGGTGACCAATATTGATGTTTGAAGTTTTTTCAGAGCACTTTAAGATAGTACCTATTATTTAGTTCCAGGCCATTTGTTAGATGGTGCTTCAATTTTAAACATTTTCAAGCATTTTATTTCATAAAGACAATAAAATTATATGGCAATCTAGTGTATCCTCTATATGTATGGTTTTGTCTAATCTAAAAAAAAACTAAATCGTTAACTTAGTATACCTGTACGATTTATGATTTCCGTGCTTGTTTAAACGCATGTCAGGTGCTATTGCCGTTGAGTCACCTAACCCCCTCCCGAACCCTCCAACCTCTCTCCCCTGTTCCCTCCGGCCGCCACGGTCGCTGAGCACTATGACCTCTGGCGGAATATCCATCGTATCTTACGTAATAGCGTCGATAAAAAAAGGCTTAAAAACAAAGTATCATCTTAGCCACGCAATTAGCACTTAAAACTCGACATGAATTCAAAACAAGTTTAAAGTTTCAAATGTTTGGTTAAAATCAAGCTAAACTCGAATAGAGTAGTTAACTTATTTTATTGGTATAATACTACGTATATATAATACGACCATTCTGACCGATCCCACTCGGGGCATTGACCATACCCGTCTGAATTGTGCTTGTATTTGTTTCTGTCCGGACCCCCGACACAAGATTCCTACTTTAAAGTTTACGACTACAAAATAAATAATCATATCTGATATCTTGACGACGATGTGGCGCAGCGGTAGCGAACATGCCTTAAGCGCCACAGGTCGCGGGTTCGATTCCCGCTCGGAGCATAATATGTTTGTATTGACCATGCAAGCATATTTTCCGGTCTGGGTGTATTTGTCCTTGTCATTGTGAATGTTTCCGGACCCCGACACAGGATATTACTATCCTAATGGGGGCCGTTGAGTGTGCAGCGTTTATTTATTTATTTTATTTATTTATCTTTCATTTTCGTAAAATTATATCTTATTTAGTAATTCACTATAGATAAGTTATAATATAAACTACTATTAGATTTGTATATAATTAGCATCACAGGTTTGGTTCGGCTTAGAGTAATCATTTAGTCAAAACAAGATATAGTTTGATTAATGAATCAGCTCATCGTTGGGTTATAAAAAAGATTATATAAATAATTTTATAATAAGCCATTTAAATGTAGCCGTAAGGATGATTTATAAACAATGTATAAATTTCAACGTTTTTACTTACTTTACTTAATACCTGTTTCATACTCTTTGCGAGACTGGTAACCGGTTTTATATTCCAGTAAGTTTCATGCTAAAAATATATAATAAATATTTCTAAAAATAATTAATTATTAGTTTTTTTTCAAACCCACATAATTCTTGACAAACGATCTAAAATTATATAAAATAATCGATACACTCAAATGCAAGCAATTTAATTAATTACATAGCTTTTCTGGGCAAAAAATCTAGATTAATAGAAACAATTTTAAAAAAAGTTACTATTTAATAGCGTAAAAATAGCATTGTACAAATAAAATACTCCATGTAGAAGTGTACATGTTTTAATAATTTAAAATACTCCATTTAAAAATCCTGTTTGTAATAGAATACCGTAAAATTAAATTCACGATATTTTCATCATGAATTTTAATTTAAATGAAATTAATGACTTATACATTAATAAAAAAATGGAACCAGTTTGACCCTTAATTATCATTATCAACAAATTAATTATTATCTACAAAATATATTGCGTAATAGGTGCTATTTCAGAGTGAAATGCTTTTCGCTTTCTGGGATTTTTTTAATAAAATTATTCTTTTTTCTTTATCATTTTATTATTTAGTAGTTGTCATATATATTTTTACATATACACAATAACAATTAAATATACATATACACAATAACAATTAAATATACATAACTTTTAAAAAGCTAAAACTTTTTATACACTTTTTAAACAGTCCGTATACGATATGTTATCAATTTAGTTTTACTGAACCAGGAGTCCAGGACGCTGCTTTCCTATAAAAGACATCAACGGGTTAACAAAAGTGATATTAATATTATTTATATCACCGGCTTTCGAAGTTTAAGTCTGTTATTAAAGCTGATACCTTAGGGAATTAAACTCGTAATAAGTAGGTGCTATTATGTTGCATCGATAAAATATGATTCCATTCAGCGCTTACCAAGAATAACTGAGTTATTCTTTCAATTCAATTCGGATGTTTATGAATTCCTTTTACCAAGATACCGAAATAATATAAAAATAAGCATTTATAATATCATTTACTTGAAGTTCTTAAATCGGAGGTTTAATACGTTACGTAACGTACTAAAACATTTTTTTTATATCATGACGGCTGGCAAACAAGCATACGGTCCACCTGATGGTAAGCAGTCACCGCAACCTATGAACGCTTTCGATACTTAAAGTATCACAAGCGTGATGTCAACCTAAGGAACAGGAGGGAAGGGATGAGAAGGGAAAAAAGGAAGATTGGGTCTCCGGCGCTCCTCCGATACTATTACTTTACGCCGATTTTCTGAGAGAGGGTAGTACCGGCCCTTTTATGCTGAGAGAAACATGGCTCGACAACCGTATTTTATGTTTACCAATTTAAAAGCAAACATATCTGCGTGCAGTACGCATGGTGTGCTTGTACAGTTTATAATTTCTTAGCCATAGGTTTCTTAGTAATACTTATCGATAAAACTAACAAAACAAAAAAATGAAAATTACTTAAGATATAAAAACACCGGCTAGTTTAAAAACAAAAAGAAAGGCAATAAAAAAACGTGTAAGATTCTACATTACAAAATTATATAAGTATAAATTATAAAATAATTATTTAGATACAATTCAAGTCCTCATATAGAGTACTTGTATATATTTGTAACTGAGAGAGAAGAGTTAAGTTCACATGATGATCTCATTCCATGACTTGAATTCTATAAACGGAATCGGATACGGAATGTATATAAAAGACTGCCTTTAAAGGTTTTTGTTCGTCTTTATCCCAATTATATCCAGGGTTTACACTTGGGGCATTATTTATTTATATTTAATTTATTTATTTTCATATTAATGTATTTATTGATGGTTTGTATTGAAATATACCATGTATGTAACGATAAATTTATTCAGATGCATACTGAAAAGTTCAACGTAATAACTTTTACTAGGAAAAGTGAGACAATATTAAATGTTTGTCATTTACATAGAAAGAACATAAAAAGAATTAACGAGCTGCTAGCCATAGCCGCTTTGCTTACATTTGAATCTTATGTCAATGTAATAAGTTTTATTTATTATTATGATGATATGAATATAAAATGTTTAGCTATAAACTAACTGAGTCACGAAGGAATTCAAAAAGAAGAATGCTATTAAATATCCTGGTGCGATATGTTTTCCAACTATATTCTTGTTTGGATATCTTTAAAATAGTAGTAGGTTTACTGGTGGTAGGCCTTTTGCAAGTTGCTTGCAAGAGGTCGGCTAGGTAGGTTCTACCGCAGTGTCGGATATTCTACCGCAAAGCAGTAGTGTCTTTGGCATTACTGTGTTTCGGTTTAAAGGACACTATATCTAGTGAAATTATTGGGAAAAGGAGATTTAAAAACTAATTTCTCGAGTTTGCCAACGCTTAAGTGATACCTACATAGAAATGGTATTGCAAGCTCATAGGCAACCGCTTAGCATCAGGTAGGCCGTACGCTTGCTAGCCACTTAGTAATTTTAAAAAATCGGATTCGAAACGAACAAGCACCTCTGAGTTTTCAAGTGCTTAATTTGTGTTTCAAATTTATCTCGTGCTTAACGGTAAAGATAAACATCGTGGGGACACTTGCATGTCGTAGAAGAAATTCTAAGAATATATCGCTGTCAATCCTGACATGTGTTACAGCTTAAATTGCTTCCTGGTTAGTTATCAGCGCACATTGGTGAACATCTCAGGAACTGACTCGTCAGCCACGTTTTGAGGAGGTCAGGTCTATTTGAAGGTAGCCCAAGGGAACCACCCTTGGGCAACCTTCAAAACGACGGTATGTACATGAACGACGGTAATCGCTTAAGATCAGGTGAGCCTCCTGCGGGTTTACCCTGTAACAAAAAAATCCTACGTGTAAACTTTTAACTTTTAAATTGACTTCAAAACTCAATACAGTGGGTCTTTAAAGTATAAGCGCTACCCCCGATCTCCGCAACCATCTCTCCTTTTTCTGGTTACGTACGCATTTGGAAGTACAAGCCAGTTGCCGTTTTTTGTGTATTGTAGTGCTGACTTACCGATCGGCGTCATTTCAAACAACAAATGATTTATAGGATTTTATATACTTCTAAGCAAAAGTTTAAAAGTATAAAATTAAATTTTAGCCGTACGTTGAATATAAAAACAACGCTAGGTATGTACCTATTTTAATATGTTTATTTTCAGATTATAATTATGATTATTGTAAAATTTTTCGTCTCCAAAATTTGAATCACCTTACACAAGTTCTATAATAATAATAGTTGTGGTGTAGCCTTTTTTGTAATTTGTAGATACTTTATTGGTTTTTGTTATAATTAGCATGAACTGCCCGCGATTCGCTTCGGATTTGAAAACGTTTGAATAAAATAATTTATTTTTTAAGACTTTTAATTTTTTAGATTTTGTTGTAGTAAATCCAGATACAGAATATAAATTTATAATTATTAAATAGTTATGCAAAGAAGTTCCCTTTTTTAAGGTTCAACTATTTTAAAAGCGAAAATATTAAATGTAATTTTTATTGTTTTATTGAGACGCTCTTAGCTGGGTGCGCTCATTGATCGGTAAACGTGGGTTAAGCAACTTTAGGTGCAGTCAGTCACTAGATGGGTGATCGCGTATATTGATGGTATTTTCGGACGTAAAAAGTCGGTACGCATGCTGTTAAAAATTTTACAATAGTCGAAAAGTCAAGTCAAACGCCTATACGGGCGACGTGAACAACTCCGACACTAGGTTGACCACTAACCACTCGATAAGAAGAAGAAGAAGATTGTTTTATTTGAATTAAGTACGTTTTTACTATTTGCTAATGCTGTTGTTAGATAATTATGATTTAAAATTACTTTAAATGATGAGCCTCTTGATGTGTGTGAACAAAACATATAAATTGTTTATGCTTTGTATAACTATTATGACCAGTTAATAATAATAAATGTATATAATTATGTTCAATTTAATGTAAAATTATATTTAAAAAAAAAACATAAACTGTCTAGAGATCTATTTTATTTACTTACCATTAGGATTTAAGTGTTATTAGTTTTAACTTAACGAAAGATAATTATAAATATATTTATAAATACTTTAAACGAACGATGGTCATCCCAATTTACTACTTTTTATGTTTTAAGTATAGGATGAAGCCTCATCCTTGAAATTCAGTACAAGCTACATTTTTTACCCATTTATAAAATTAGAGACCGTATCTCCACTACATATAAAAACTTTTAAGATACTCAACTACTATTGTTCGGTACCGCGTATGCAATTAACAAAGGTACAAAAGATGATGAAATAGTTAATTGGAAATATCAATGTATTATAAAAACATAAGATTTTCATTCTCTTATATCATAAATCATCCGAATATCATCAATCTTTATATACTACCACAAGCAGCAAACAAGCGTACGACCTGCTTGGTGGAAAACGGTACTGTACTCTATGTTAAGATTCAGGTAAAATGGGTATCTGGGAGGATACAAGGAAGGAGGTGTTAGAAAAGATAGAATTATATAGTTGAGTTTTGTTTTGAGTTATAGTTGGGTTTTCAGTACTATATTTTAGGGGGCAAACATGTAGATGGATCACCTGATAAGCTATTACCCCGGCTCACGAACATTTGCAACACCATTGGCATGCAAGGTGTTACCGCCATATAGAATTCAACTGGTTGTACCCCGACTGTCCTCAAAGGGCGGCTGACGACTCACTTCACAAGTTTTTCACCAATGTACGGTGGTAGCAAACTAGGTGGGCATTTAAGCCAAAATCAACAGCAAAAAATACTGCACTTCTACTCATGTCACGATACACTATAATAAGTATCGAACCCGCTCGTTCACGTTGATATTTATCGACTACACTTCCCCTGTTTAGTCGACCCAGTCATACCGAAACAAAAAGGCTTTACCAAATTATTTATAAAGAAATTATATAATAATAAGAAATTATATATAATAATTTTTTCTTATTCACTTGTGTACACTAACAAATATTATTTGGATCGTGTTTTAAATTGCGACATGGTTATTATATTTATATTACATTATTGCATAATAAGAATTAATTTTTTGCCATTTATAAATTTAAATGTGTCTCATTTCAGCATAACAGCAGCATCTGCTTAAATAAGCGAGCATTGAACCTCTTTCAACGACCAGTTTTTATCTGATATAATCCATATTTGATAAAAACCGCTCACAACATTTTATATTTAATTTTAAATAATGCAGACACGAAAATTATTTTTTTGTAATGTCCATCTCTATTACATTCACAATTGATTATAATAAGAATTATTCTTCTAAGCTTACTTTTATTACTAAAAGCAATTTTATTATATAATATAATATCTAAACCAATACGACAAACATGGTAAAAGCGCAATTGTTGGTATAAAAAGTGTTTTTTCGTGTAGAAAATATTAATAAATATTGATTTTTAAGCTTTTCAGATAGTTATGAAACTGTAATAACAGAAACCAATTGATAATTCCATAGACATTGTTGGAAAGTTAAAACCCGTATTCATGTTAACTTTTCATACTTTCTTTAGTTATTTTTCTATAAACAAAGATTATATTTCATTAGATTTGATAAAGTTTATAATGTTACTCTTATAAAGCAAATAAAAGTGAAGGCGAGTCTTTGGTTTTACTAACAAATCAATTAAATTGAAGTAATTGCATAAGCATAAGCATAACGAATGAATGCTAATATAATCTTATAAATGGCCTCTTTACAGAGTTCACAGACACAATAGTCTTTCCATTGTGCCTGTGCCAGACAACCGACCCCTGCTTATCAACGGGTTTTTATAGAAAAGGCATACTTTTCCTTAGTAGGTAATGGACAAACGACAGGCATACGAAATAGCGGTCGAGGTCCTTCACCCACTCGCGTAGGTGATCATAACGTCACCGAACTGTACTATACTATTGTACCTGTGGACACAATTCCAACCATGTTTTATGGTTCATTCTTAAAACGCCGTGCTTTGAAATATACAGCTGATACAATCAATGACTGGCTGTATATTCGCAATGAATGTTTTCTTTGTAAGGCATTTCAATCAGAATTTATCTGATTTTATTTCACAATTTCTAGTTTAATTAAAATATTTTTATATGTACCTATATGTATATTAAGATCACCCATTTACAATCCATATAGTTAAATTATAAAATTTATTAAAAAGATAAATAAAAATATTTTAATGATTAGCAAAAATGTAGTTTTGCTTAAATTACAGTAATAAACGCGATTATCATTTTATATTATTATAATAATACCTATTTAATTGTTACGAGATGCGTAATTGACGTTAAGCCATTAATTAGTATTTTATTGTCTGACATTGTACATAATGTTTTGTATGATATTACATTTTTAATTCAAAAAATGCCACAAATGATTCAAGTTTACTTAGTATTGCATGCTATATCTACAATATTTCCAAGATTGTTTTTATTAAGTACTTGGTCTGCAAACCCGTTTAATTTAAGTACTGTTTTGTGTATGTTAACCCCAAGAAAAAAGTATTTGAAAAACAAGACAATATTTTATTTTGTCTGTACCAACGACGAGGGCTCACGGTACAAAGTACATTTTAAGTTTTATGTTTACAATGCATGCATAGCATACTTTACGTCGAATTAAAACGAAATTATCGGGTATGAATTTAACTGCTTGTTAGTTTTAGCAGGTATTACTTTCGCGTGTTACTAGATACTTTATTCGACCGCATTTTGTGGTGAACTAATTTCAAATACTAAAATATAACGACAAAATACAACTATCAGTTTACATTATTATTTCGTAAAATTTTAATATTAGCTATTTCAAACGTGTGTCATTTTGCTTTGAGTTGATTATTATAATTCTGTCGTTGTGAGTTGTCCGAGTGATGTCATCTCAATGCAAGCACCTTTATTGCCCACAAACGCTCAAGTCGTGAACTTATGTTGCTTGACCACTAGTTTCCATGGAAATACGTGATGTTAGATGCATCTTTGTTCGTATTAAAATAATCGTGTCATATGCATGCAATAATAATAGGTAACTATGTTGACAGATAAGTAAGCCTGTTATAATTACAAATAAATTGGTAAGTTTTATGTTATTTAAAATTTTAAATAATATATTTTAAAAGTGTGTCTTTTTTTTGTAATTTGGTGAGTTAAGTTTAAGGTGTACTATTATTTTTGTTTAAGTATAAAGTATTTGATTTGACTGAGATTTTAGCGGATGTACATCTCAATTATTATTCTTGTTTACCCACTGGAACAATGTCGAGGTTGTCCGGTCACTGCTTGCGTGTTGCATGACAATATTATCCCTTCTGCTATCGGCGATGTGCACACAATGATGTAATGCAATCCAATCTTCGTACAATATCCTGGTAATTTTCTAGCATAAATATACAAAGATTATTAATTTTAATAAGGATGACTTAAGTATCGCGTAATACTCAGCACCTTTGTGGTTTTTTTCTTTACATTAACGAAGGTCACTGATGTCACTAGTAGAAATAGCGGAATGTTATTAATAGTGCAAAGATTAGGTATTAATGAAAAATATAATTAAAATAATTTTCTCTTTATAGAGTTATAGAACCCCACCAAAGTTTGATAACGAATACTTACATCGATAAATAATCATTTTTTACTAACATTACAGTTTTTTAAATGGCAATTCCTCTGTAAAATTACTAATTTCGAATTTACGATTGTTTAAGATTTAAATAGTTCCAGTATTTCTTATGATTATTACATAATATGTTTATAATTGAGATTTATTATTATTCATATAAATTCTATAGTTTTAATAAGAAGCAAAGTAATAATTCACGAAGTGTAGGTAGAGTCAATATCATCATTATTTCACAATGAAGCCATGACAACAAACTCATCATTCCTTCCGCATGTTCTAATAGGCATGAAGCATCAAAGCTTGTAATAAAGTAATTGACAATTGTATACATCAGACACGTATCTACGTTGATAGCATATGAGGAAACATTGAAAACCCGTATAGACTATTGATATTTAAATAGAGACTACATTTTGTTTTCTGCGTATTTATGCGGGTTTTTAAAAATGACCTTTGTTCTGTTTTGTCACGCTGGTCTTATTAGATTTCGTCTGTGTGGTAACCTTGAAGAATTCTGATAATAAATATGTGAGGATTTAAGAATTTTTGAATGACAACATGACGAGACAACTTCTCGCGAGATGTAGTTTTCGTATTGTTTGCGTTTTATTCGACGTATGTTAAAGCGGGAAACCCAAACTCTATCTTCTTTATCATTGTTTTCATCGTCCTTTTTCCTTTTCTTCTACTGAACAAAGGCTGGCCCTATGCTTGTTTGTGAACTTGTGAAAAATCTCGTCTTCTTATCAAATTATTAAAAGACTTTAAAAAGAAGTAGGATATCAATGCAATCTCTCAATCTCAATGTCATTTCAAGTTATGTACTATTTTGTTAAAACAATAGTTTTTCTATTTTTTGCAACCTGCCTTCCGTACACTTGGATATTATTTAATTACCTTATTTTGAAAGTTTAAATTTGTTATTATTTACATTATAAAATTAATAAGTTGTTTTTATATGTTTGGTCTTCCTGCACAGGCGTTAACCCTCATCATGCGTCATTTGTTTATACAATATTGCTTATGTATGATTGTAGTTTTACATTTTTTATTGCTATTTGTGTATATTACTATAATAACATACATATAACATATAGATATAAGTTGTTAAACCAATACATATGCATAATGTTTTCGAAAATATTACATATATTAATTATATAACTTTGAACTCCAAGGACATTAGAATATTTCCAGCGAGTATGTAGTAAATTAATCTGTATATAATTAACTAGTTTTGTCAATTTATTATTCGTATTTTGCGGATTCTCGTAACAATTTACATGTTACCGGTTCGTCCAAACACATTGCGCAAGCTGTGATTTCAACAGATCGACCAACGGATATAGCACGGGGCCGCTCTTTCAAAGCCCACACCTCTATCTAAACAACACTGCCTGCGCATACCACACATGCTAAGTGGTTTAGCAAACGATCTACAAAAACGTAATAATAGTCTCGTCGCGTTATCACTTGACAAAGTTATATAAAGGAAAAAAAATCTATTGCATTTTGCGTTAGGATTGTAGAGTTCTTTGTTTTTTTGTATAAAAATTCTAGCTATATTAAAAAAAGCTTATAAAGCATAATATAATAATTGTAATATGTGCTCAATTGGCACAACTGGAAGCTATCAACATATTATTATTTAATTTGAGAACGAATAAACAAGAAATAATATAGTAATTCTATACCTGTTTTAAGGGTTCCGTAGCCAAATGGCAAAAACGGAACCCTTATAGTTTCGTCATTTTCATCTGTCCATCCGTCCGTCTGTCCGTCCGTCTGTATGTCACTGTCATTTTACTCGGAGACCATTAGCTCTATCTATACGAAATTTACTAAATAGGTGTATTTTATGAACCGCACAATGATTTAGTAATGAAATCTTAAAATATATAAGAATTAAGGGTAGCAGTCCATACATGTAACTGAGTGTTGAAAAAAAAAATTTCAATATAATTATGTCAATTTGTGAGACATGTTTGGATAGGTCTTTTAAAATGATAACGAGGTTTGATTTTTACTTTTTTGATTAAGTCAGTAGTGGTTGAGATATTAGCTTCTAAAGTAATAAAAGTTATGTGTCAAACTTTTGAACAATGGGATTTAAAATTCTGGAAAAATTGGAGCTTGTAGGACATCAAATTAAATTTCAACCACATTTAGTTTGAAGAAGATAGGTCTACAAATTTAAGAGATGTATAAGTTTTTCCCATAACTTTGTTTTTCATATTACTTTTAACAATTACTATGAAATTACCAAATTATTTTTGCGCTCCATTTTAATTCGTTATTGTTTTTAAAGTCCTTAAGATTCTTCATAACCAAGCTGCGGAACCCTTTAGTTTCAATTGTGCGTGGTCCACAACGCACTTGACTGGAAAATATTTAAATATATACCTCCTATTATTAACTAATTTTACACGTGTCTGAATTATTTGTTAGTTGCTCAAATAACTTTAAACTCGTATCAGAATAAGTAGAATTTTTTTTATGAAGAAGTAATAGGATGTAAAAAAATGTTTTATAGCAATCTAATTATGTATATATAGTGGAAAAGCATTAGTTATATTGCCTATATTACTATTACTTTTTTTACTATTTCTAGATTTTTATAATTTAATATTTTTAAATTGGACATGATTAAGTTTGTGATAATCTTCGTCTTCGTCATAGCATTTGGTTAGAAGATGTTAAATCAATTGTACAAAGAAAGTGTTGTTGTCCTTTATATAGTAGACTAGCTAATAGAAGCTATTGGAAAATGATTCCAAAATAAATAATTAATGAAAATATTGTGTATGATTAGATGAAACAAAAAATTTATCTGTTATTTAATCACAGCATTCGGTCACTCGTATTCCTTATCATCTTTATTCTATATTTATATATTTTCGTATAGCCGCAATTTCCAACAAAGGATACAATATACAAGAATTTACAAATGTAAGTCACCGTTACCGGTGACCGTTGTCTTTTTTCACCTGATGTTAAGAAATTACCACCGTTCATGAACATCGGCAACACCAGAAGGCCTGCAGGTGCGTTGCCGACCTTTAATGAAGGAATCGGCTCTTCTCTTGAAGCTTTCCGAGTCGTATCGGTTCGGAAAGACCGCTGGTGGAAGTCGGTTCCACAACTATTTAAATTCCTGCAGCTAATTACACATGGTTAAGCTTGTTGTCGAAACTTTGGACTAATTGTTTGTTAAAATGAAACCAACATTTAGATATATAATATATGTATATCTGAACAGAAATCAAGAAAATGTAGTCTATCTGATCAAGGTAAAACCTCGTCATTTATGAGCGTCAAATGTTTCAAGGCATACTAAACACTAAAATAAAATAGTCATTAATTCAGCTCTCTCTATTGTCGGTCTGTTTTACGCAAATAGCTTTCGAATGATTTTGGATTTTGTTGTTTTGAAAAGTAAAGATGATAATTTGATGTTAATGCCTAGAAAGTCTAAATCAGGACAGTGTCGTAATTCTGATCAAGACAAATCTTAGCCATTTCATTTCAAAGGCATACTAAATACCTCAAAAAAAAAAATATATTCTAACGAGTAAATATGTTTTGTTTCGAATAAATGAATTCAATTAATATAATGGCAGTACCTATACTGCAAAGAATGCCGCATATTATGATAATAGTTAACAATGTAATATTGTTGGTAGTTCTATGTCAGTTATTTGTCAGTATATTATGGGAAGTGGAACAGCTTCCTTAAAGATAGGTGTTAATGAGAGCTTCACTGCTACGATATAAAACTATCCAGGATTTTATTAGGCCATACTTTAATTAAACACAATGATTTCTGGACATAGTCATGTCGATATAAAAGTTTAGTTATTTAAAGAGGTTTTTTTTTTTTTTTTTATGTTAGAAGTTGGCAAACAAGCATACGGCCCACCTGATGGTAAGTGGCTGCCGCAGCCTATGAGCGCTTGCAGCACCATTAGTAGGTGCCACTCGCGCGTTGCCAACCTCGAGATATTAGTTCTTAAATCTCGTTCGCCCAGTAATTTCACTAGCGTACAATGCCCTTCAAACCGGAACACAGTAGTGCCTAAGCACTACTATTTGGCGGCAGAATATTGGACACTGCGGTGGTACCTACCTAGCCGGCCTCTTGCAACAAAAGACCTACCACCAGTGTGACTGATTGCACTGGTGGAATAATCTCTGCTGTGACAGAGGTTATCCCAACAGCGGGCGATGGGGTCGTCTCATCCCGACGCCGGAAAATGTAATGAAGTATGCAAAACAGTAAAAGATTAACATAGGTGATGTTTAAGAATAGTATGTATTATGGTTGTATTTCTTTCCTATTGTTTCTCCAGGACTAAAAGAAAACTACCACCACTAAATTTATTAATGAACTCAGTGATATATGTGCCTGTACTTATTGAATAAGAGCAAATTACCTATCAAGAGTTATCAATTATTATCAAATGTTATGATAACAACCAGGACCAACCGCTGAATGTGCTCTCCGAGGACTGTGGGGAGACCCACAAGGAAAAACGCCCAGACCGAAACAGATGTTTATCGATGTTGATGAATCGAATCCGCGACCGTCGAAGTTTAATGTAGGTTGAGGTGACGATGGTATCATCATTAAATCATTAAATCTCATATTAATTTCAAAGAAAAAAAAGACAGAATATAAACGGAATATAAAAATTGTATTATAAAGCAATATATTACTTGGACATTCTTATACATCTTTAATAATGAGTTAAGTAAATGAATTAATTACTAACTAGCTTCTGACTACAGTTTCGCCTGGGTGGATCTATAAGGTTTCTAAGCTTATAGTGCTCAAATAAAAAAAAAATTATAGACGTTTGTTTTATCTCATATCTTTCAAGCTGGCGAGCATTTCAGTATATGATTTGCACACGTTTCACATCTATATGGTTGAGATTAATACGAATTGTTTTGGTCTAGTCAATCAAGGTTCTAAGTCACTACGTTTTTGTGAAACACCGTTTTAAAATTCTTTAATATGTCTTATGTCTGCCTCTGGGACTAATGTTCACGTAAAATGCTAAAAATCTACCATGGTGGCAGATGTTAATGTATGTTGTCCTTAATGTTCCTTATATTATGGTTACACGCAGCCATATGCTGACATATTTTTTCAACCCTCTGTAACATATCTGGACTGCTACCCTTAATTTTTATATTCTTTATTATTTCACTCCAAAACTGTGCAGTGGTTCATTTCTATGAATATAATAAATATAGATATAAAAATTTAGTAAATAGGTGTTTTATTATTCCTATTTGCTGAATTATACATAGAGTCAATAGTCTCCGAGTAAAGTACTGTGACATACAGACCTACAGATGGACCGATGAACAATCGGAAAAACGGGCATAACGAAATTACATAGGTTTCGTTTTTACAATTTGGCTACGAAATCTAAAAAAATGTGAGTTGGCATTTTGAGTCTAGTGTATGAGTTTATTATATTATTTTTGTTGTGCTATGAAATTATAATATATTCATCGATTACTTTCCGCCATACACAAAAAACAAAAACGAACAAATTATGAATGTATTTTTGTTATTACTGTATATAGGAATACATTATATTATATTAGCGGGCCCGGCCGGCATAAAAAAATCTGGGACTCGATAGTCCTGAGGCTAATTGTGAACAGAAGTGAGACCAGTGAATATTATTGAATTACTAATATCGCTATTAAAAATAGGGGTGGATGGTAGAAGGGTGCAAAAGTAGGGTTGTATGTATTTTGCAATGCTAAATCATAAAAAAAAATGTCCAAATAATAAAAAAAAAGAAATTGGAGTGGACCACTCTTAACATTTAGGGGTATGAAAACTAGATGTTGACCGATTCTCAGACATACCTGATATGGAAACAAAATTTCATTAAAATCGGGCGAGCAGTTTCGAGGAAGTTTGAACAAACACCACTACATGAGAATTTTATATATATTATGTATAATATATGATATACAATATATAAATAAATTAACCTTTGGGTTGTTTTTCTTTCCTAAGGTAATATACCAGTTCTATTATATTATTGAATCACGTTTTGTGTCATTAGTCGAGGTCTTTGAGATGATGTCATTTTTTCGCAGATCTCACATTATTGATATTTAATTAGTTATAACGATAAAAAAACTCGTGTGCGCTTGCCTCATATTTAACCGATATGCCTTTTACGATGACTATGAAGCTAATTGCATCAATGTTATCTTCTATAAAAAAATATTAAATTTAATCAAATTAATTTTAAACTTTAATTTGTTTTTATTATTATTTTACTATATCGGGCATAGATATACTATGATATTTTTAAATAGTTATATGTTACAATTAATGAGGTATAGCCAAACACGTTACAAAATCAAGTTTCTTGTATGGGTTACCTTTATTATTAAAATTTATTTTATATCTAGTATTTGTTGTTGTGGTGGCAACAAAAATACAGATTCTGTCAAAATTTCTATCTATTCACGTGGGCGTAACCAGGATTTGGCGCAGGGCAGGGCAAAAGCATAATTTAGGACCTAGGGGAGGCAAAAGACTATTATTACCAATAGTTATTGGTTAAATTGGTTAAAATATATTATATTCTTCCATTTCTCAGTATTTACCAAGGTCCAGGGTGAGGCAGCTGCCTCTCCTTGCTCCTACCTCGCTACGCCCATGTCTATTCAACTCTCTACCTATTATGTTTCTTAAGATAGAGACCGCTAACAAGCGGACTTCATCCAGACAGAGAAGGGTACATCTTATGGGTACGAAACTTTAAAAACTTAATAAATTATATCAATTATATTTATTTCATACATTGTACTATTCGTTATATTTTGAGGAGATAATAGGTTGACTTGCGAACGATATCCTTTTTTTTTTTGTTGTTAACAGTATTGATTAATACCATAAGAATTTTGCAGCTGGCGGGCTGAATAACCCAAACAACCTCCATTGGGATTGAATCTGTTACTTTGTTTTGAAACAATGAATGCTGCATGAATCATGCTCGACCACCAAGCAAATTAAATTCAATAGAAAATAGAATTACATCTTTGTTTTGAACTAGCATCTTTGTTATAAATTACGTCAATATTTTTCAAATTCTTTTACTATACACTTATCTTCTTCTTCTATATAAAATACTTTATCCTGAATGACTGACGGATCAAGGCACAGCCTAAACCGCTAATCGTAGAGACCTGAAACTTGGAGGGTTTGTTTTTTGTAGGACGTAGGCATCCGATTACAAAGGATTTTTCAAAATTCAACTTCTAAGAGGTTGAAAAAAGGGGGCAAAGTTTGTATGGGACAACGCGATTCCTCGTTTCAATCTACTTCAAATTTAACATAAGCACTTTTTAAAAGAATTGATGGAAGATGTGTTTTGTATTTTATTCAAAATTCATCCTCTAACGGGGTTAAAAACGGTTGGAAAATTATTTTGCTTCAAAGTTTATATCAATACTCTTTAGTGCTTTAGATTTAAATTACATTTTATTTTGACACATCTTTGAAAGTTCAATCCGATACGTGGCATATCAAGGCATAGTATAAACTTGTAATAATTTTTCAGTTTTTTAATATTATTTGTAGTAATAATAATTAATATTTCATAACTTGTAAATAGAAATTATCAACATTAGTTCGATAACATCCAAAGAGTCATAATCAAACATCAAAATAGTCAATGAGCATGCGCGTCGCCAGCCTTGCGAAGCACGTCACATGAAGCATGTCGGTGATGCGAATCCATACGTTTAGCCCCTATCAAAAATCGCTCAATTCTAAAGAAGTTTTCATTTCATAAAATATTTTTAATAAAATATTTTCAAATGTCGAAGGAACTAATGTATTCGGTTCTCAGTTTAAACACCCGACGAATAATAAGCAAACCAGTTGAATCAGTGACATCATCTTCCTGTGCCGACTGAGGCCGTGTCCTTTCCGATTGATATTACAGTCACCATATTTCTTTACAATTTGACATTTTATCGTTTTTACAAATAAAATACAAACAAAAATAAACGTATAATAAAATACATAAATGTGTAGTAAAAATACGTTTAATGTCTTAACTTTTGATTTTTTTAAATTAATATACTGTTATTAATGTTATGCTAATAAAAATAATTTATCCAAAAAATTTATAGTGCAAGGATGAACGGCCTGGTTTCAACTAAGTATATTTGCCAAAAAAAAAATCAATGAGCACATTACATTTTACAAAACAAGAAATCTTGTTTAGTAAATTCAGTCAATTTGTTATTAAAGAAATATCTCGGCATACAACTTTTAACAGACCGTTTTTAGGTTTCCTTACTAAAACGGCGATCCAAACCCTATTTACCCACACTTAATGTCGTCTACATATAATCATTCATTTTACCATAGCCAATTTCCAAGAACGAAAGTGGGTTATTTTATTCTTTATAAGAAAATCCAAATTTAAATTGACGATAATTATATAGGAGGATAATCGATTGTGGTATCACATAGTATCCTGTGAGTGAAGTGCAAAATTAAGCAAAAAATATGCTTTTTCCATAATGTTAAGATTACATCAGTATTATTAAAGTTTTTTAGCCTTTATATTTACAAGAAGACTAATATCAGCTTTTGTAAATGTAAATTCGTTCTTTGATTGAAGTGAAAGGAAAAATCTGATATTTAACTTGGAAAATTCTAGAATAAACTAATGTAAAATTAGTCAGAGCAATTTTTTTAGGAAGCATACATAAATTCCAAATTTAGTGACACACTGAATTTGGAATTTGTTTTTAATGTCTCACCAAAGTCAGCAATCAGCAAATGTCACTGAAATACTAAATACAAACATTCATTATTATTATTATATTTAGATTGATAGCTTTAAGGCTTAAGCACTATTCATTAGTCCTATATGGGTTATTTTATTTTTAACATAAAAAACATTTTTGAATTTAATATCTGACTCTTTAAATATTAACTTATTTATGTTTTTAATTAATTTTATTTATATATTTTCACTTTAACTCGTTCTTATGTGACTTTATATACACAATTTACTTTGATCAAGAAACGAATTTAGCCAGTCTGTATTTTTATTATGCAATGAAAATGGTAAGCAACATATAAAACTTGACATTTTAATAGTGAGCTTAAAATTAAAAACATTATCCTTTTTTCGATTAACTTAGAAATATCCAGCCTTCAAAGGAATTTCAAGCTTGACCGCAATGTCCTTGCTACTTAGTCGTAAGTTGTTGTTTGCTACGGTCTGTGGAATAACAAGATGGCGCTTAGGGATCATGGGGGACTCGTTGGAGGGACGGGGGTGATCGGGACAGGTCTGGCTGCAACGTTCGGCCGCATCGCTGAGCCTGGCCCTGAGTCTTAGCTCTATTTTTAGCGCTGTGTCACCGTTCGCTTTACGCCTGAACCAAGTTCTTGCAAGCGAATAAACGTTAAAGTTGGTAGCAAAAGAAACAAAGTAATAATTCAATACGTCTCCTTCAAGTTTGTTGCTGGGATGTATCGTCTTATTACAATTCTGGACGCCATGTCAAGCGGCCCTGCGCGTTTCTTTGTTTCGACTAAATGATTATGCAGAGAGTACAAAAATTGCCCCGACTTAATTACCATATTTCCTTTAAGCTGAAACAAGTTTGGTTATGAAAAAATACAAGTTTATTTCATTATGTGCAATGTTTAACTTTCTCTATAATTGGTGTCATTCCTTGCGAATACAAGTGTAGAATCGAAATTTGTGAAGACATTACATATTTTAAAATTCAGATCACGTTTCCCAGTCTAGGTAACAGTAAGTGGTCGTCATGATGTCATTGGCATGCGATAAGTACTGTCCTACAATATGACGACTGTTATGTAAGTAGCGGTATACCTAAAATACTTTGCCGTTATTATTTGCGACGTAGTGACTTTTCTGACGTTTCCATAATGATATCCTTTCTGTGTTTCTAATATTCTAAATAGATTATATTTTAAAATGAAAATATTATATTAAGAGCGACAAGAAAACAAAGATTTTTTATTAAATTAGTCATAGCTATGTTCTCAAAATATGTGTTAACTAACTGTATAAGTTGTTACGTACACTTTCAATTATTATTTGTCAAGGAAATTTCAGATCATGAATCGAGCGACACCTACACGGACATATTTTTTACACTTGTGAATATGTTAGCGAATATCAGCACTATAGGCCGGTGCAGCCTACGCAGGCGGCACCGTCACTCTCGTCGAGGACTCCACCTACGGCATTCATATTACACAATCAGTTATAATTTTGTGCAACAAATTTTTGCAACCCCGTTATATTACATTATTAACCTGTAAAATCGTCCAACAATGATTTGATGCCAATATTTTTTATTCAGTGTGTAAATTTTATTTATTATATTTATGTTTTCAAGATTTTACAGTTAACACTTAAATAAGACTAGTTTGGGCGGAAATAAAGGACGTAGCTAGACATCGAAAAATAATATCATATTTTTGTCTTATACACAATTTATTATGGGATAAAAAATAAGTATAGGCAAAGATGTCATATAGAGCTTAATAAAATGTATAAAAGTAATTTGCCTAACAAAGGTAATTTCTTTTTACCATGAATTAACCTCTTGGAATCTGTTTTAAGGCCTGTTTTTTTTTTTTTTTTTTAACCATTTTATCTGAGGGCACGGTAGTGCCCCCGCCAAGTCGAGCAAAAAAGCGGCACGGCCGTACTATCCTTTTCGCGAAGCACTTCAGGCCATTTTCGACGCTCTATAACTTCGTTATGGAGCTTATAAGCTAATAAGCCTGAATTTTCAGTAACCGAGCAGGCATTGTATAGACACGGTATATTTCAAATTTCATTCAATTTGAACCAGTAGTTTTAGAATTATAACTAGTCAAATTTCTTAATTTTGTCACTCACTGACTGACCGATCATCAAAACTCTAAGGCACTTCTAGCAGACATGGAAGCTTCAAGTTTAGAATATAATTAGTGTTTAGTGTATAAGTAAAGGAAAAATTAAAATATTTTGTTATTTCGTTCTAGTTTTCTAGATACATCAACTGCATAAATAACTTTGTAATCTCATATAAATGTATAGGATTACAACGTTACATTTGCAGTCAGATACGAACTTAAATAATTTTCAACCTCTTATAACTCCGTTGTTGCTAAAACTAAAAGCCTCAATTTTCATTAACCAATTAGGCATTGTATAAACACGGTGTATATCAAATTTCATTCAATTTGAAAATGTAGTTTAAGAATTATAACTAGTCAAAATTTCATAATTTTGTTACTCACTGGCTGACCGTCATTAAAACTCTAAGGCACTTCTAGTAGACATGGAAGCTTCAAATTTTCTGAAACTTGGCAGTTTTACGATACTAAAGTATTTGTATGAGTAGAATAAGTTGCCGTACAACTGCCAAGTTTCAGGCGTAGTTATACATGAGATCTCACCACTTTTTGTAGTAGAAGAAGTGCTTTGCGAGGCTTGGGAAATTTTTTACATTTTATGTTTTTAATGGGATATACAATAGTATTCTTTAAAAAACGCAGTTCAAAAGCTTACAGGCTATTTCCGCAAAGTTTCATCCCATGTTTTCATGATTGTTCTTTTACGTTAACAAAAGTTACTTAAAAATATAATTTGTATGGTGACAACAAGCGTTGTACATTAGCACAGAGTAAGTACCGTAAATATCGCTCGTCTATAGAGCCTTACCCCATTTAAAATGCGTCACGGTAAAATAGAATGCGACTGCGGGCTTATTTCTGAAACATTTCTTTTCTAATGAGATAGGTACTATGTAGATCTAATTTCAATTAATAAAACAGGATCTCATAATAAAGTTGTTAGTATTTGGTCTTCTTATTGGAAAAAAGTAGTCACCATAGCCTAAACTAGTAGCAAAAGGAGTATTATTATGCACTGTCATCTGAGATGAAGGGTAGAAGGGAAAGTGGGAAGAAGAGAGAAGAGAGGGGTGTTTGGATCTTCAGTGCTTGTATTCGTAAAATTAAACACATACTCTTTCATCATACGTATTACATTCCTGGTCAAAACGGCTTATTCATGCTGAATAAAGGGTTCATGGTTTTTTCTATAAGATGCACGATTTGACATCGTTCATCTTTGAGTGTATTTTTAATTTTTATGAAGCATATTTGCCATTTTTGACAGTTATTATTGGACGGCATCTTCGCAATGTAAACTCGACTTGTTTTTAAAATGTTTATTAATTTAATTCTTACTAAAAACAAGTTTTTAATACAATTTGAAAAGGATAGAATTAAAGATACGAAAAAGGATTCTGGTGACTTTTCCGTACAGAAAAAGAATTCATTAAATTTTTAATTAATTAACGAGTAGGTGTAGACCTATTATAATTTATCATTCACTAGATTTAGTAATAAATAAATTTATATTCTGGAGATGTAAAAGGCAATACACAAGTTTCCTATTTTGATGGAGTACACCTCCACATATTCATGATTCACATTTTTAAACTTAATTCAAACTATGAATAATAAACTTGGTTCCATTTTCTAAAGTTATTCAGTTGCTGGCCAACTTGACTACCTTGGGCTTGATATTTCGATATTTCAAACCTAAAATGTCACAGATCATCATCGCATATCAGTGACGCGTTGCATTGGTCAGGTTACAACATTCAGAGAAAGTCGAAACTCGTCTGGTGAAATCACACCCACTGCCACCGTGCCAAATTTAAAAGAATTATCCTCGTTGCTATTCTGAGATTTAAAAGTTGTCTTCGAATTTGCTTCGGTTCGGTTGGAATGAAATCAAGTTACATACAGTACGGATATAGTTTAAAGCAAACTAAACATAATTCTCATTTTATTTACTTAAATGAAATATTCATCGTTGTTTTTCCGTAAATTTACAAAAATCTTTTGTGAGGTTTTTTCTACGGAAACTGTAATTGTTTGTACGTTCATTAAATTCTTGCGCGTGTTAATTAATTCTTGGTTAATTATAGAAAAATAAGTATAACAATTATTGTGTACAGTCATTTTGGAAATTCATCAATAAATTAGATTTTTGTTAACGATAAGATATAACCAGAGATCAAACAAAGTTGCGAAATATTTAAAACAATGAAATACGGCTCTACTCATTACATGGCCTATTTTGAATATTTTTTACATAAAATTCATAACGAGTTTCATTATTATTATGTTAAAACTGGTTACGAAGTTATTTTGTAATTTCTTAGTAGGATCTTTATGATTTGATACCTCATTGGTATTTAATATGTTAAAAAGGAACGGACGGATAAATTTATTATTTATAAAAGTTTTAAAACACTTACAACCTTCACTTTTTTTTAAATCATTTTTATTTTGTTTTTTTAGCATAAATAGCCGATTTGTTAAGTAATATAAATGTTAAATTGCTTGAAGTCAGAAAGGTACACCTTATATTTTATTACCTTTTGTACCTTATATACCTTTATCCATGTGATTTGATAAAATGAGTTTGCGCGAAACCCGTAGGGTTTCTCGTGTTTTTACAAAAAGCCTTTTTTTCCAGTGAGATTGAGAATTTTTATCGAGGTAAGTACTTCCCTCTCACAGAAAATCAGCGTTAAGTAACAGTAGGCACTGTTGCGTTTCATGCGATGACTGAGTACGCCGGAGGCGAGAAGAAGAGGAATAAAATAAAGAAAGCTTACCCAAACATCATATGTGTAGTATATAAAAGCTATATTCAAAAATAAGCATTTAATAATTCTCTCTACGGATAGTATTTTTTATCAAATATACAGTCCTGATTAAGCTTTCTGAAAGTTCCGTCTTGGGACGTGACCATGATACATGTTATTATTACTTCGTCGTTACTGTTACGTTAAAAGTTATGTGTGGATCCAACCTTGTGTGATGGCAGTTCGTGATTATGATGGCAACCGACCGTGACACTGGCGCGGGTCAAGATAATGACGTCTTCCTTCGTTTCTACACGAAGCGTTCCATGTAATTATTCCACTATTCATAATGAACTGTGTTTTAGGAAAACAGCAACATAATCATTCCTATATTATGTAGACCGACAATCGATTCGTGACAAAAATGATTTGAATTATTTATATGTAAACTATTCCTCTAGGTAAAAATGTAAAATACAAAAACCGACATAGAATCTAAATTAGGTATATATATGTAATTTTATATAATATTTATCATTTATTATATATCTATATCTATGTAATAAGGTTGTTACTACGAGTACACCATAGTAGGAGGCCTGCACTCCAAGTGTTTGTACCTCATGACCGTTATTTGGTCACCGCTACACCGTGCCGCACTTAGTGCGGTCTCAAAAAATAATCTTTACAAATACGGTCTATATAATTATAAAACATTTGCATAGAAATAAAAATATGAGTGTTATGGTAAGGTATTTAGTTTTATAAAGTTAAAATCAACATAAATGTGAATAAATGATTAAGAGTTGTTATGACTAGGCACAGAACTGGTTTTGTAACCGACTTCAAAAAGAGGAGGTTCTCAATTCGATTGTATTGTTTTATGTTTGTGTCCTTGATAACTCATGCCCGTTTGGTCCCATTAAAATTTCAAGAAATTATATAATTTTTTCTGTTGGTAACTTGGTTTTTAACTAAAATAACTGAATATGTCACCCAAATAAGCGAAGTTGCGGTATTTTATTTTGCTTTCCAGCGACTTTCCAGTGGTATTTACGGTCTTTCAAAAAGTAAGTAATAAAAAAAATAGCCTCATGTCTCCTTAGCTAATGTTTTAGCATTGAATTTTATTTCAGAAATTATTAATTTTTGCTTTTTAGTTTTGTCAGCATTTTTTATATTTTTGCCTGTTTATATGATTATAAGGTAATTTACATTAAACAATAAATAATTATAATTTTAAAGGTCTAAATTATTTTCTAGAATATCATAGATGGGGCTCTAATCGTTTGCTATGAATTCTTGTTAGATTACATCATAAAGGTATGAATTCAATCGACTTTATTATTATTTACTCTTTGGATTACATACTGGATTGAGTTCATTCCTCTTTGTCATAGATAAAAAGACATAACCATTTTTCTTAAATTATAATTATTTTTGTAAATAATCATAAAAATATAGTATAGAGATCAATAAATCATACTACACTTAAATTACATATTATATTGATTTTTATATTTCTTCCATAGATCCGGTCCAGTAAATGAATGTAATGTAAATGACATGTGACGTCATAGGATTATTTAACTAGATATTTTTCCTGCAGAAACATCATAGTGTTTGTATATACATATATACAAGATTTACTGCAGTTATGTTATGCCTCTGATCGTCACATACGTTTTTGAACCGGTATATTTTGATCGCTAAATAATGGCACTGAACCCGATAAACACCCGTGGACCGGTCTTTCCAGGATGTTCCACGTCTTAGTAGCGCGACAAGATTGTAGAAAATAAATTAGTGCACCGTTATTATAATGAGAACTATTAATTATTAGCATCTGCCAGTGACATAGTCCGTGACCTTAGAATTGGGTCCAGAGAGAAATAAATAATTTGTAAGTAACGCCTTCAGCATGGTTTTTGATATATAATCCCACAGGGAACTAAGATTTTCCGGGATAAAGAGTATATTATGTGTTAATCCAGATAGTAAGCTATATGTCTGCTAAATTTCATATCAATTGGTTAAGCTCTAATTGTATGATAAACATCCAAACATACAAACCTTCACATTTATTATATTATAGTAAAATTTTTAAGTTCTTACGTATATTGAGTATGCGAATAGACGGTAATAATACCGGATGTGTATTATTAAGCGAAGTCATTACGTCATCGAAACCAAAAAGATTCGAGTCATTACCTATTTAATTATGCAAATATAAACAGAATTTTGGCGACATGTTTAAGAGGCTTTATATGATTAGTGTTTTATAGTATGTTATATTATAAATATGTTTGTAGGAAGGACTTCATTTTCCAGCAAAGTATAAATGGCCATGTGAGCTTTTAGTTATTTTCCCGCTATAGTTACTCTATAGTAACTATATCATTAGTGTCCAAAAAATTGTTGATTATATAAGCTATAAAAGTATTTCCTGTTTACATACTATGTACTAAAGTACAAAAAAACAGACTGTATTAAAATACATTCTGTTTTTTTTATATTTTCACAGAAAAGAAGGGATTTCCAATTCGTCTCTATTTTTATGTCTCTACATACATATCAGATGACTATTATGACTCTTTTTATAGTATAGTAACAGCGTAGTCGCAAATAATTTGTGATAATCTCAAATTGATGAGATAGAGTGTAATGAAATCAGCAAACTAAAAAAATAATTTATGCAAGTGATATAACGGTAGTCATAAAGTTGGGATTAAATAAACGTTTTTTTAAAACGTACCACAGCAATAGATACCTGTTTTAGTGTAATCTGTTGACTAATTAACAATATCCTTTTAATTTAGATAAAGGTTGTCGCCCCATTAATGCAAAGTTCAATGAAAAAAACCCGATGAATCCAATATAATCATTTTTCAGAGGATACAATTTTATTATTTCGATATCAATGGCGTGTTAGGCTAAATCCAGGTGGACCTTTTGCCATCTACCATATCATCATCATCATATCATATATATCATCATATATATCATCGCCCGCTGTTGGGATAATCTCTGTCACAGTAGAGATTATTCTACAAGTGCAATCAGTCACACCGGTGGTAGGTCTTTTGTTGCTTCTTTTACAGTAAAACGACATCAGAACATTTTGATACAGGAGTTTTGGAGTAAATGTACACTCGGATTAGAGATTATTGTGAGAATAAATAATATATTTACTATAACTATCAAATATTTTGCGATGTCAAGAAATTGTTGATGTCGCATCATCAGATATCATGCGATGCCACACAGAGCTTAAAGTGATTTTGCGTTGTAATTCTCTGTGGGTAAATCCCCAAGAAGAACAAAGATATTAATAATTTAAAGATTATATGATCTCACCTGTTTAGTCATGAAACAGACTAAAAAGAATGACAGGTCAAAGTGATTAATATTGTTAATCTATGCATATATATATTAAATATATGAAAGGCTTTGTCCTGAATGACTGACGGATCAACGCACAGCCTACACCGCTGATCGTAGAGACCTTAAACTTGGAGGGTTTGGTCTTTGTAGGACGTGGGCATATGATGAGAAACGATTTTCCGAAATTCAACTTCTAAAGTTGAAAAGTTTGTATGGGACAGTGCGATTCCTTGGTTCAATCCACTTCAAACTTAGTATAAACCTTTTTTAAAAGAATTGATGGAAGACGTGTTATTTTATTGAAATTCATCCCCTAACGGGGTCAAAAAGGGCTAAAGAGCCGTTTTCCCTCGAAGTTGATATCAATACTCCTTGATGTTTTTGATTTACATTACATATATTTTGACACATGTCTGAGAACTCAATCTGATTTTATTTGACAAGCAGAAGATCTTCTGCTTGTCATATCAACGCCCTGCCTAAACTTGAAATAATTTTTTCTAATGTTTTTACAGGTGTTTTTACATTAGAAAACAATTCAACCCTTATGTAGGGGAAAAGGTTTTGAAAGATGAAACAGTTTGGATGTCTATCATTTTTGAAACTTGAATAGAAGCATGAAACATTATTTTTTGATGAACGATTAACACGTGTTTTAACATTTTCTAAAATTCCACCCCTGAAAGGAAATGAGGGTTCAAAGTTTGTATTAAGCGGGTGAAGCCGCTGGCAGAAGCTCGAAATATTATAAAACAAATAATTTAAAACCATCGACTTACTATATATTACTAAAACCATAGACTTAATATATATATGTCCAAACTATAAACGAATATTTAATGAATTTAGCTAAGTGACTATCTTGGTTCCGATGCGTTGGTGTTGAATTTACGAAGGAGCACCAGCAAGTCTTTGACATCTGCATGGAAGGATAAGTTCGTAGTATATAGTATATCTTTGCATTTTCAGTATGGTAAATATTTACTGCATTATTTATTAAGACTCGTAAATGATGATAACATAAATATTCTTTTGTATAGCCTATTATATCATAAATATATTAAAAGCTATTATATAGCAGAAGAACTAGTACTTTTGTGTGAATCGCCTATGCACAAATTACTAAAACTTATTCGAAAAAACTATCTGTTCGTTAAGAGCAAATTAACGATAATTACGATATAGGAAGGAGGAAATTAATTATCAGTAAATTTAAAAATTAAACTTAATTAATACATCTTAGAGTCAAGTCGAATTAGGGATTTTTTTTTCGCAATGTAATTGCTGTTGGCCCTACTGGCCTTGACAGCGTCACCGGGGGGGGCCGAGTACAGAGACTCAGCCGTGATAAAGGGGCAGCCCTCACGGGGGCTCAATCGAATTAGGGAAGTGTCTATATTATTCATAACTCTCACATCCATTCTTCTATTTAAGTAAGAAATTTTAATATGTATTATTATATGCATTAGTATTGCGCCCGTGACTCCGAAAATTGAAGAAAATATGTTAGAACAAGTATTACGGTTCCGTGCAGTAAAGAAAAATCGACACACCAAGCAAACGGTACCAAGGACTAAAAGAAAACTTTTCATCGTAGGAAAAAGTCGTATACGCACCATGGAACGAAACTAGGACAGTGCCACCCGTAGTTATCATACGACTTTCACCCCTTGACAATAATCCTCGGGTGAGAATGTCCTGTTTTTGTCCCTAGGTGCGTAATTATCTATTAATTACTGCACTGAAACAATAAAATCCATCCATCCAGTGTTTCTTGAGATTGGCACATAAGAAGATAGTGATTATATTTTATACACAAGTGTATGGTCATCGTTCATCCAACTACTATCCACGTCACTAGTAAAAAAAGTCACCGACTGCTGTCCAAGAAATTATTTATTTTTTGCATTGTAGTTTTGAAGTCGGATTTTTTTTCATATTTTTTTATTAGTTATTTTTTTAATGACCATTCCAAAGTCTCAGAAAGCAAAATACGCAATTTTGTATACTTGGGTGAGGTAGTCATCCAGTTGTTGTACTTTAAAAACTGAAAATTATTGAACTGATTTTAATGAACTTACGACTATGAGACCAACTTGGAAGTGTATTTGAAAGAAAAAGAATTTTAAAAAATTGGTTCATAAATCACAGATATTTGTAAAAATTCAATTTCAGGGTGGTATTGTTTTCTTGAAATTTAAATGGGACCAAACGGGAAGAATACCATTTCAAGCAAAAAAAGAAACAGGGCCTCGATGTTGGAAAGAAGTGACAAAAATAAAAAAATGCAACTGAATTGAGAGCCTCCTCTTTTTTATAAAGTCGGTTAAAATAGTATGGACGATATATTCTTTTAGAGACACTGAAAATAAACCTTCGGGTTTTTTGTTCAGGGTTGCGATTTTTAAATGAAAAAAATGTTAAAAAGCAGATAATTATTTGGTGCAAGATTACATAGTAGTAGTAGAGCCATGCTACTCCCAGTACAAATGGACCGGCTCGACCTGGGAAAGTACTACCCTCACAGAAAATCCGCGTAAAGTAACAGTATCAGGAGGCACTGTTGCGTTTCGTGCGATGAGTGGGAGCGCCGGAGGTCCAATCTCCCACCCCTTTGGGTCCGTTCCCTTTTCCCTTCTCATCACTTTCCTATCCCTTGGGTTGGCAACCCGTATGAAATACTTGAAATATCGCGTGACCGTGCTTCTTTTTTTAGCGTCATGAAATAAAAAATATTATTATCAAAAGGAATAGAAAATACAAAAAAAATACATTCAGTGAAATAGATAAATAAAATTTTGGATTAAAAAAGTTTCTAAGGGGAAAATAGTAAGGCGCTATTTACTATTTTCTGTAAGAAAGGACCGGCTAACCCAGAGAAAATCCACGTGAAGAGTGGTAATGTTGGCTTTGACCGATGAACAATAGCCGGAGGCTAAAACTTACCCCATTTTCCCCTTTTCCTTTGCCCTTCCACCTCCCTCAGGAGGAAATGGTGTTATTTCTAGTGTTGATAGTCTACATCAGCTAAATTAAATGCTATCTACCAAGCATGCAGGCAGGTGGTATGTTTCTGTGCAATACATCGTAAAGAAATATCCCTGCGGAAACAAAAAAGGAGCGCGTTGAAGTCTATCATATAGGTTATCGGGAGTTGGTAAGACTACGTAGGCAAGAATAGCTTTTTCTTATATAAGGTAACTTGATTTTTTCATTTCATTTAAATGTTATAAATTTATACTCATAAATTAAAATTTTAGTCGTCTTTTATTACATATTTATTGTCATCAGATAGCTCTGTGGTAGAGATAACTTAATGCATACCAATTAATTTGAATTTAACGATATATTTTGTCAGTGACAGGTACCTTATACTTTATACTATTTAATCCAATTAATATAATTTTATTTTCTAAAAATAGTAAAATATAAATAAATAAGCATCCTGTATGAGCAATCGAATTGTGCCTTTCCTTTCTTGAGCCTTTCAATGGACCTTTGATACTGGTAATTGGTGATGGGAAAAAACGAACATCGCTTATTGAGGCTCGCATCACTGCGCCTCTCTGACGACGCTAATAGCCTCACAGAAGCTAAATAATATATTTTATTTGTAGTTTTATTTGATGACTTGTAATTACGTATGAGTATTTTGATTTCTTTGTAGTATAAAGTGAGTTGTTATTTAATTTAAGTTAGTTAACCGACGTTTTAAACTTGTTTTAACTTAAAGCTTGTAAAGAGAATTTAGTACTTTATATAAGAAGAGAAAATAGTTCTCGTTAACTGTTTTTATTCTGCAATTAACTCTTTATTCTTTAGGCAGTATGTTGTACTATTACCCTTGCAGTTTTATTATACGAGTCGAACTCCGGTCAGCCAAAAGCTCAGCAAGTAAGAGTCGGCAACTGAAGTTGTATGGAGGGGGAGGGGTGGAGCGGGTGCGCTCGCGCCGCAGCCTGCCGTCCCGCCATCAGTGTTACTCCGACCAACACGTTGGTCGCACGTACGATTCTATCTGCGTCGCTACCACGTTTCGTCCTTCGAGTGTCTGTTTGCTCCCCCTTCGGAGTGTTGTAGGTGCAGTGTTGTGACAGTGTATTTTTAGTAATACAATCGGATAGTGTATTTCTGCAAAGTAACACTGTCTGTTGTGCGCGGCTGTTTCAACGGAGTCATTTAACGGCTGTTCGCCTGAGCGAGGGAAGGCGAATTGCTTGCACCGGGAGGAATGAGCCCCGTACATTACTGCTCCCGCACTCACCGATGATCTCAAGGTTGGCATCTAGCACACTCACCCGGCCGTGTCGCAACATTACCGTCGCGACCCCACGAACGCTAGCATTCTCCTCTACTCTCCATTCTGCTCTCATTACAATAACATTCGTTCCGAAATTACACACAATACACGTTCACTTCATAAATATTAACAACCTGGCCATTTAACTATCATTTTAACGTTTACTTTACTCTATTTTCTTATTGGAATGTGAACATTTTATTTGTATGTAGCAGTTAGTTATTTCAGTAAATACTTATATTGAATAATGAACTATGAAATCTATGCTATTTATTTTATTTTATTTTACTAGCCAAATTAATTAACTATGGTAAATTAATTATTTTAATAAAATTTCTGAAATAAACCGTAATTACTTTAATTTAAATTATAGTAATTATTGTTGATTCTTGCAAGTAAAAGCATTGCATAAGATTACATATTGAAAGCTATTGGGGTAAGTGATTGGCCGTCATAAGCGTAATGGTATTACAAAACGATGGTCAGTTTCACTAGATGGCGTTCGAAGACCGCTTATGTAAGCTGGACCTGCACCTTCATATCCATATAAAGTCACGCTGATTTCCTTAACGGCATCCGCAGACCTATAGTTAATCAACGTGATGTAATTATATTATTTTAACAGTCGCCCGTGGAACTAACAATAATTTTCCTACACAATGTCTTAAAACTAAAAGCTCTATATAGAGTAACTCATATTTTTTTATTTAAAGGGTAATATGACATTTACTTTAGTCTCACTTAGTCAAAACGGTTTTTTAAAGACATTCAAATATGTAAATTTGAGTATAAGAACCTAGAGAAAGCTAGTCCGAATTCCTAGATAAAAATCTTTTACTTTCTTTGTTAAGTTTAATCAAGATAAGTGGTCCATAGTAATTGTGAAAACGTAAAAACACTGAAAGCGATACAAATACGTTTGCAATTATAGATCTTGGTAGTATCTATATGTTTCAGGTTATTGCAAATATTGTTATGAAAATTTCGATTCTTAATATGAAATAATGCTTTTTATTATAATTACGGACCAGATCCTTAAGTCAGAAAAACGAAGATTAACGTACTGTTTTTCCTGTTGTGTCATCTTCTGTAATTTCAAATTTATTTAATCAAATCAAACAAGAAACCTAGGTAATTGTATAAATGTGAAAGTTTGGATGGATGGATGAATGTTTGTTACTCTTTCACGAAAAAACTACAGAATCGATTAGGATGAAACTTGGTACACACATAGTTTATTACCTAGATTAACATATAGGATACCTATTATCCCGGAAAAATTTTGGGTTTCCGTGGGATCAATAAAAAAACTACATAACGCGTGCGAAGCCGCGGGAACAGCTAGTTTATCCTAAAGAACAGTTTTTACACTTCATATTTAATCAAGTATTATCAGTAAAAGGCGTCAGATTACGTATGTACATTTATATGAGTTGCCCCAAAAGCCGGTATAAAATATAAGTAGTTAGTCAGCTTTTCAGGGTAATCAAGAAACATTTTGATTAATAATTTCGTATAGATAATATAAAGTAATATTTTTGATTACTAAACATTTCAAATTACCTATCACAAATAACATAAAAACTTCAATATTAATCCTTATTATAGTTAATGTATAAGGAGTATTTGTAGATAAATAATAAATAACTCAATAAATGCTGCACACACAACGACAAGAACAAACACATCCTGACCGGAAAATATGCCTGCATGGTCAATAGAAACAACTGCCCCGAGCGGGAATCGAACGCGCGACCTGTGGCGCAAGGCAGGCAGGTCCACTGCCGCTGCGCCACAACGTCTTCAATGATTATGATTTATTAAAAATCGCTCTTAAAGCTAGTAGCTCCCTTATGAAATTACTATTTCATGCGTACAAAACACTACCACGAAATTTTAGAACAAACAAAATCCCAAAGTCTAAAACATACTCTCTTTAAGGAGTGTTAAATCTTATAAACTTTCATAGTTGCTTTTTATGCTACATTTAAAAAATCGCTATGATTTTACAAAAAAATAAGACTTGATTATTCCGTCATTACTGGAAATGTTTTCCTTTTAATTATACAACTGTGTCGCTGCCGTTTGAAGTCGGCAATAAATTGTTTTGAAATAAGAAAAATTACTTGAAAAAGATCAATTTAACATAGTTGGTTAAGAAAACATAAATAATATTAATAAACGCTGCACACTATTTAACTTATTAAATTGTACGTAACCGCTGACGATCCACGCAATATATAACAATAATTGTTACTGTAAAACGGTCAACTCCATAAATTAAATGAAGAAATTAAATAATAATAATCAATAATTATGTTTGAATGACTGTGTAGGTGTAAGTGCTCTAGTGCTCTAATGCTTGAGCAAATTATTAAGTAGGTAGGTGTATGTTGCATATTACATAGAAAGCGTGTTTGCCTTCAATCTTATGAATCATACCGGAGCTCAAAGTTGATGTCACAGCAGCATGCCAAACCTTCAAAGAATACCTAATAATAAATAGCCACCTTTTAAAATAACGCAATCTAATAAATCTAATAAATAATTAATCTCAAATAAGGCAATGCTGATTAATCATTATATGATAAAAAAAACTTTATGTTCAAATTATATTTATTGTCAATTAAATCAGGTAATCATAGTAGTCGAAGTTGATATAATATATTAATAATAAATACGCTTACCTTATCTAAAATAAATTATTAAATTAAGTTTTCCGTACTGTACATGTTGATCGTATGCATACTTACTATTTATAACTCAGCTGCGCCCGCGACTCCGATCTCATGTTGTACCGATTTCATTTTATTGCACGGAACCCTAATTCTAAAATAAAAGTAGCCAGTTACTCCTTATAGCATTAGTTATCTGCCAATGAAAGTCCCTTTAAAATCGGTCCACCTGTTTCAGAGATTAGCCAGAACAAACAGGCAGACAGAAAAAATGTTAAAAAATTGATTTTTAGGGTTCCGTAGCCAAATGGCAAAAACGGAACCCGTATAGTTTCGTCATGTCCGTCTGTCTGTCCGTCCGTCTGTATGTCACAGTCATTTTACTCGGAAACCATTGGCTCTATCTTTACGAAATTTACTAAATAGGTGTATTATATGAACCGCACAACGATTCTGTAATGAAATCTTAAAATATATAAGAATTAATGGATTAATGAATTTTGACGACGTTGTGGCGCAGCGGTAGTGAACCTGCCTTAAACGACACAGGTCGCGGGTTCGATTCCCGCTCGGAGCATAATATATTTGTATTGACCATGCAAGCATATTTTCCGGTCTGGGTGTATTTGTCCTTGTCATTGTGAATGTTTCCGGACCCCCGACACAGGATATTACTATCCTAATGGGGGCCGTTGAGTGTGCAACGTTTAAAAAAATTAAAAAATAAAATTAGTTTAAAAAAAAATGGTAGCAGTCCATACATGTAACTGAGTGTTGAAAAGAAAAATTTCAACGTATGTCAACGTGTGAGATATCTTTGGATAGGTCTTCCAAAACGATAAGGAGGTTTGATTTTGACTTTTTTCATTAAGTTAGTAGTTGTTAAAATATTAGCTCCTAAAGTCATAAAAATTGTGTCCCCCGCCCTCTAACTTTTGAACTATGGGATTTAAAATTATGGAAAAATTTGAGCTTATAGAACATCAAATAAAATTTCAACCACATTTGGTTAGAAGAAGATAGGTCTACAAATTTAAGAGATATATAAGGTTTTCCCATAACTTTGTTTTTCATATAATTTTTAATAATTACTATGAAATTACCAACTTATTTTTGCAGTCGTTTTTAATTCGTTACTATTTTTAAAGGCCTTAAGATTCCTCATAACCATGCTGCGGAACCCTTTAGTTTCAACTGTGCGTGGTCCAAAACGCACCTGACTGCTATTTTTTTACTTTAGTACCTACTGTATACACTTGAACATGCATTTAGTGAAACGCTGTTAACTTGCAATTACAAACAGACACTTCAATTTTATTTATTTTTATAGATAATACAAGAAAAATAATAGTTTAAACAGTGAAATCACAACACGACACGTTGACGCTACTAGCCTTGGCTTCAATAACTTACCATAAATGAATATTTAGATAAAATATTTTACTTCGTTCGCCATTCTTCGTTCATTGTATATATATAATATATGTATTTCCGTTAGTGAAGTAAAGTATGGTATAGTAACAAGATGTGAATTGCCGGACAAATACCTCCTCTGTTAAGGTGCAGGATTAATAATAGAATAGGAATAGATGTAATTGAAAATTTATTGGTCAGAAAATCTCCAAAGACGTGAAGGTTTCATCCCGATATTTTTCTTCACCGTAAAGTGTGAGACAAATTCGAAATACACATTAAGCATTTAAAAACAAGGATGACGATGAGTGACAATTATGAACTTTGGTCTTCGATTAAACTCTATGTTCTCTATGCACTTCGTCATTTCGGCTTGTTGACTTGATTATTTAAAAACAAACGAAATCCAATATGAGTAATTCCAATTTAATTTTTATAATGGTATCTAAAAAATTTCTAAATGTATAATAAAAAAAATTGGTGGACTTATTATTTGTTTTGTAATTGGAGCGATGAAAGTATTTTTACATTTTTATCCAGTAGAAAATATGTAAAGTTTTTTTTAATGTTACAAGTACCACCCACCTGATGGTAAGTGGTTGCCGTGGACTATGAGCGCTTGCAATTAGTAGGTACCACTCACGCGTTGCCAACCTCGAGATATTAGTTCTCAAATCTTCTCTGCCCAGTAATTTCACTAGCCTACAGTGCCCTTCAAACTGTAACACAGTAATGCCTAAGCACTACTATTTGGCGGCAGAATATTTGACACTGCGGTGGTACCTACCTAGCTGGCGTCTTGCAACAAAAGACCTACCGCCAGTGTGACTGATTGCACTGGTGGAATATAATATAATCTCTGCTATGACAGAGGTTATCCCAACAGCCGGCGATGGGGTAGTCACATCGACGCCGGGTAAAAAGTTATTTTTTCAACACAGGATTTCCTTTTTTCTCTCTCTTTATTAATTACATAAGATTTTGTCTCGAACCGACCATATTATGGTTCCGTAAAACCTATGATGAAAGTACATAACTGACAACTTAATTAGTAAACATGAGTCCACAAAAAAATACGGTTGTCGAGACCAATTTGTTTTATACTATAAATACTATTCTAAATCATTCGTTCCGGACGCATTCCATTAAAATATGTTGAACATCTTCAGGAACTCCATAATTGTTACAGTGATGGAACTTTTTCATTAAAAAGGCAAGTTTGATAGATGGAACGTGACCTGAACGAAATCTTAAAGCTGTTTTTAAACAATTAACATTTGACTTCATGCGATACGGGTCGCGATGAAGGACCTCTGATGGGTCTGAAACTAGTCGGTATCTAAACCGATTGAACGTAAGTTTCATCCGTTAAATTTAACATAAATTTAAATAATGTCTTACGATAGTTTTAATAATCTGATTAACATTTCATTTAATTTCTTTTGCAATTTCAGTTAGTAACTTTTTACACTTTTAATGTGTATTCTATTAGATCACTTTACACAAATTGTATTGAAATGCATAGATTGGATTAGTTTCGCTGAGCGTGTTACCGCTAAACAAATGCTTGCTCCAAGGCCTCTTTGTTCTTATTGCAATCTATTCCCACAAACAAGTTAATTGTAATCAACAACGGATCAAAAAGGTTTTCTTTAGTATTTCGACATGCCTATTCTTAAGTCGTTGAGAAAAGATATGTAGTACCCAGTATCATGATCAAATCTTTTGTTATTGTAACACTTTTTTAAATCAGTATTAGTTTATTACTATCCTCAGTTTATTACTATATCATATAAATGATTTCACTAGTTTTAAATACCTATTGTTCATAATTACGCTTATATATTTAGTAAATTATTGTCTTCTACAATTACAAGTAATTTAAAAAAAACTTAAACTTATATATAGCACTAGCTTCTGCCTGTGGCTACACTCGCGTAAATTACTTGGCTTCTTTAATGTAATATAAAAATAATTGGGTCCCCATAAAATCTTTCATCCCATATCATATTTCAACCACTTTAAGCCTTTTTTTGCTGCCCTCAGTGACGCTGTCAAGGCCAGTAGGGCCAACAGCAAAACAACGGGCTAACAGCACAACACATAAATTATTTTTGTTGGTAAAACAAGTAGCATATGTTCTTTCCCAATGTTTATTCTATATTTGTAAAAAACTTCATTAAAATGAGTTCAGTGAGTTAAGACTTCAAAATGATGATAATATTTATGCTTGAATATACAGTGCAATAAAAACAAATAAAATTTGATAAGATATTTAGTGATTTCGATCAAAGATTTAATGCGAAAGCCGTAAAAGTAATAAAATAACAGGTATAAAGGAATTATAGAACAGAAACAGATGTCGTAGATGTTGGATGAATGAGCACCTGTTGCGCCGGTGGGCACTCGACCGGCGACAACGCCCCGTTATGTCATTCCATTCCAATGTAAGCCCATCCCATACTCTCACGGGCTGCCATCAATCTCCCATGCCTGTGAGAAATTTTATATAAACGATGCATTTATTGATGAGCGTCCATTTGTAGAATTGCTGATTACCCTTGATTGTCTTGTAATACAATTCCATAATTATGTTTTCTATCTTTTCAATTATTTGTCCGCAGTCCGATACAAGTTTGTCTTTTTTTTTCAAGAAGTCTATTTATACATAAATATTTAGTTGTTGAGAGCAACAGTGTCATATTTCTTCTAATTGCGTATAATTTGTAATAAATAATAAACGAAATGATTGAATAAAAAAATTAAATATAATCTATTAAATGCTACTAACAAACTTTATTAATTATTAAGTTTGCTATTTTGGGACTAAACCTTTTGTATTTATTTTCTTTTCTTTCTTACGATGCTATGGCTTTATAAGATTAAATTTCTAGCTTACTTAGAATTTTGTCAATAATAAAATATTTTATTATTCTGGAAAAAGAATAACATAAATACTGTAATTTTTTTTTCATATTTATCATTTTAATTTTTTTTATAAAGCTTTTGTTTTTTATTATATTTAAGGCTTTTTTTCGTCTATAATACATGACTGTCTTGGTTGCGCTTGATAATCACAATAGTAAATGCAAGTAGCATCTTTATAAAATGAACAGGAAAATAATATAAAGTGTGTGGTTTTAAGATTTTGCAAGTATCTTATGAATATTAATAAGTGTCTTAGTTTGTACGAAAATACGTTTTTTCGAGGTCGCAGCCTTTATTGCTTTGGTGAGACTCTTGACATTTTTACAATGAAATTAAGCCCTGAACTTTATCCACAGATTTAAAGTAAGCTAGATATTGCATATTCATTAAAACTGTATATAATATATATATATATTCGTTAATAATTACCACTTTTTTAATTATTCATAATTGTGTTTCACTATGCACAATAGCCCTTAAAAAACAAAATGTTTCAATATTTTATGCTTCATTTTCATTAAATATTATGAAGACCGATACGAGCATGTCATCTTTTCTATACTTACGATGACGTCACCAGAGCCATTTAGTGATGTGCTCAACTTAAACAGAATCGTTTCAATCGCTTAGTTGCAGTAGGACTGATGATATTTTAAAATATCCTTGATTGTGGATCCATTGATGATTTTAAATATATCAATATTAAAGTAGTAGGGCGTCAAGTTTGTGTATAGCACAAAATTCAGGCACCCTTGGTCCGATGGCGTGCGGTATCTAGTCTTCTCTAAATTTGTGGCTTTTTCAGGGTAGAATTAGAGATTGTCTACCTCAACCAATCTCTCCGATAATAGAGAATATACAAAGTTTTCAGAGTGTAATATTAAACTATAATTTTACTACATTCCACTGAGGCAAAACCTTGCTTCAAAAGTTTATTTATACAAATTTAGGTTCAACTTCAGATTATTTTATAATAATAAACAAGCACGCATTTATCAGTCAAGAGCCTGTAACGGCTCGAATTTCCCATGGGTTAGGTACTATTATAATATGTAATAAACGTAAAAGTTTACTTCAAAATAACTTAACTGTAAGCATTAATAAGTGAGCTAATTGTAGAGAATATAAATAGTTATATTAACATTATTTAATGGAGGTTTTTTGCAAATAAAATCGTGGGACGTCTATTTGTCTTTGTAATTTTAAGGCTTCTTACGATTTATAGAATTAATAGTGCTATTTCATTGTATACACATATTACATATATATACTTTAATAATGTCCTCGCATCATTTTGTACCTTTTTATCGTGCAACGTGACATTAAGTTTCAGAACAAAGTTGTTCAACTGGATTAAATTTTGTATGGAGGAAAAAAAACAGTAATAATATTTATCCAAATTTAGTAATAACTCAACTTTTTAACACAGAATATATTATTTTATATTGCTTCACTGAATATTAGCTATTTATCCATATGAGCGGTATTGATGCCAGTAATAAATGGTGACTTTTTAATTATTCCTGTCGCGATTCAGCCGCGACGTCGTCCGCCGTCACCGGAACTCAGCTACACATGGATTTTTTTTTTTTTTTTTTTTTTTTTTTATGCAAAATAGGCTTACGTTTGACCTCAATCTCGCTTGGTGGAAGGCGAAGATGAGGTCTAAGATGGAGCACGTATGCCTAGAAGGTGTCTGTTCACTCTGGCCTTAAAGGTGTCCAGGTTATAGCATTGTGGAAAAACTGACCGCGGCAAAGAGTTCCACTCCTTAGCCGTCCGCATAATGAAAGAGGAGGCAAACCGCTTTAGGATTGAATATTAGGATAATAATAAATAATCTTAGGATGACTCTTTCTCCTTTAATAGATGCTATCGGCATAGGAATACGTACGATGTGCCGCCAAACTCGATAAAGCGAGAAGATTTATTTGACAGATATTATTGTGCTGGTCATTTTCGGAAATAAAAAAAACCATTGTCTTTACGATTATAATATAATGAATCGGAAATGTATTCGCAAAGTACCAGTAATGTATATTATATATTACTGGTGATGTTTATTAATTATTGCAAATGTGTTCTGATACGACATGTCATTGTTTTTCGGGTTTCTGTTATTTATTTTATACGATACATTATTACACTACTTAGTAAAAAATCTTTACAAGATATATAAATTTCGGAAAATGTCTAGACATTTTTTGGTTTTGTTAAAGAAATACCTTACTATTTACGCTTAACCTCTACCTATGTGTACCCTCATATTGGTGGTAACGTATAGTGCAGCCGGTGTTACAGTTAAGATTAACGGTAACTGTTTTCAAGCATTCCCGACGCTGTGACGCAGCGGTAGCGAACCTGCCTTAAGCGCCACAGGTCGTGGATTCGATTCCCGTGTTCCGGCATGTGTTCCGGTCTGGGGGTGTTTGTCAGCGCTCCCGCTCGGAGCAAATGTTTATAATTTTATATTAACCATGCAGACATGTGTTCCGGTCTAGATGTGTTTGTCCTTGTCATTGTGTATGTTTCCGGACCCCCGACGCAGGATATAAGTAATGGAGGCTATTGAGTGTGTAGTATTATTACAACAATAACTAGGCTATTTCAAAAAAAAAAATGATCTTATTTAATGCATAGAATATTATACATTTAAGTTTTCTTTGTATTATGAGATAAAATCAATATTTCAAAACTAAGTTATAGCCCAGAGTGTGTTGAAACAAATAGTAGAGTGCGGTTAAATTCTGCACGCAATCAAGCGCATATAGCTCATAGATCAAATATACTCGTGCTGTATGCCTTCTAATATGTCTTTTTACAACTAGTGATGTAAAAAAACATAATATAGAACAGACGGGCTTGATGAATTGAAACTTTTGTAAATTGTTTCACTAATTAAAATAATTCAAATTAGTTTTTTTAAATAATCTATAGATACTAAAACTTTAAATAAGATATCAATAGTTAATAGCAAAAAACTAATGACATAGTTTTAGATTTGTATTCGATTTAAAAAATAAATAAAAACTTCTACGTGTGTGTGAACGTTAAACTTTTAATTTCATATTTAATTATCGTCACTAATCTATTATTTGTAATGAAATATTAATAGCTAACTAATTTAATTCAAATGTCCTTATTCTGTAATCGAATTCTAAAATGTTACTAGAAAAATAAGTTAAATGTTATAGAAAAATAAAATAAATTCGAATTATACGATGTTATGAATTATTTTATAAATTGTTAGATAATAACTAAAGTCGATTTCATCCGATTGGACCTGCCATTCATTGTTCATAATGTTGTTAAGCAACTTAAAGTATCTTATATGTCGCTTGACGATTATAACGAAGCCAATTTAAGCCTTAAGAACTTTATTTATTTGGAAGAATTAAGATAGACGAAACCACTAGACCTAAGCAATAGGTAAACAAGCGATGATTTAAAATTTTAAATAGCTTGGCTGGTTTATAGTAGTTTTAATAGTTTATAGTGGTATATTATTTTATATAAGTTAAACAAATAATACATTGACCTTCCTTTCGTCTGTACTGATATTTAAGAACCGGTAAATGAGAATTGCGCAATTAGGTTTTTTGTATGCTAGTTTGGGGACAAATAAGCTTACGGTAAGCCTTATGGTACGTGGGTACAGCAGCCTATGAACACTTGCAACATCAATAATGTCACATTGCTGCAAGAAATTAGAGAAAAAAAGCAATGCAAACGGCTACACAGTGTTGTAGTGTTTAAAAAAATGTCAACATTTGACTGCAAAGAAATTCCTAAAAGTGACTTTTAAAGTGAAGATATTCATGTACTTTTAATGCATTTCAAGGCAAATATAATTAAAATACTGAATAAATTATGAAACTATCTTACAAAATGTTCCTAAAGTGAAACAAAAAACCTTATCCTTGCGGCCAGCGACTGTTTTAAGGACGAGGGCAGCTAGTTATTGCATAGATGGTTAAGCGTATTGCTCAGCGATGCTAACGATGAATTTTAAATTATTTGTATCAGTTTGCGCTTTTAAGTTATACGATTAAAGTACTAGGAAAACATTAACAATGTATATGTAATGTGTCTTGCCTTTTTAATGTTACTAAGTTGGCCAGCAAGCATATAACCCACCTGATAGTAACTACAGAAATGCAAAACAGACAACTGGTTTACAGTAGAATATTTGACACTGTGGTGATACCTACCTAGCCCGTATTTTGCAGTAAAGGCCTACCTCCAGTAAGCCTGTCTTGGTTTAATGTATTGTGTGGCCCTTACCTGCTATACGGTCCAATAGCATAAAGGAATATTTAAGATTTTTTTTTAATAATTGTACATATACGTTGTCATTGACAAAGTTCTTAATATAATATTAAAAAGCAATATAGTCGTGAAGTACAAGTACGTCTACCTCAGCCCTGATTTTTTGCCACAAGGAGTAGTTTACCGTAAATATAGAGAAAGTAAATCAAAAACTCTTTAGTGAATATAAAGATTTCCGGTGTTAGATTTAAGTGTCTTATAATATTTAGTTATTATTAATGTTATTACTGTTAGTCTGTAAGACATATATGTATGGGCCTTGTCGCCTGATTTTAAATATATAAATAAAATAAAAAATAAATAAATATTTTCGTTTTCAAAGTACAGACTAATTTGGTAACAAAACAATTGTTCGCTATTTAAATGTTTTTTTATTATTAATAAAAACAAATTTTCGTAATCTTATCTAAGTGTTGTAACTCGTCGTGTTCAGTACAAACTTTAGCATTAAGGAGTACCGCTATTGCTCTTTGAACGGATCTAAACTGTTCCGCTTGCGTTACCACCAGTACCTCAAATACAAGACGCTCATGTCTACGTGTACTCATTGGTCGCTAAACGATCAGTGGGTCAAGCTACTTTGGGAGCGAACGAACATTGATGGATGGATAGGTGACCGCATATTGATATGTCAACTGAGCGTTTCCGTGCTTCGAAGAGCACGTAAAAATTGCACGCCTACTATTTATTATTACATGATGTATGTGTAGTCCATAAGTCTAGTTAGAGCCCCATAGGGGCGACCTGTTCAACTTTTTCACTAGGTTGGACAGGAACCACACGAAAAGTAAAGGCAGAACTAAAAGAACTAAATAAAATAATAGGGCCAATGTAAGTTAAGCTATCGTTGTTATCATATAATATTTCATTGTAGTTTTCTACTTAGTAACCACGTGCTAGGATTTCAGGGACAACCTTTTAAATCTGACTTACAGTAACAAATATACAAAATTCTACGAAGAAGAAGACCACTGAGGCCTATAGGAAAATTAATATCTTATTTTTCTACCCTTCGCGCTGGGAATTCTATAAAAGATTGCGGACACACACAATCGTTAATGAAGTATAATTTCTCAAGAGAGAAACTGTCGTATAGGCATTGTTTGCAGCCTACTTTCCGAACATACGGTGTGCCGGCGAACGACGCGAGACGTGAAAGTGAATGGCGCAAGTTCATACGAACGCACGGACGCGCTTTACGCCCGATTTGATTCGTGCACGCAAACCTGTATACTTTTCGCTCACAAATTCGATCATGACGTAATGATTATTACTATTTTGTGTACACGGCTATTTCTTACTCTGATGATTATTCAAAATTGGCATTTTTTAACCTATTGATTTGCGACAATAAATTATTAATTTATTTTTAATATGTATTTATAATTTGTTGTATTTAATGGTAACACTATAAAAACTGAGGTGGCTTTGTAATTTATAAATAGATGATAAGTAATGTTTAAAATGTCGGGTCTCTCGACTTATTGAATTGAAAATAATAATAAATAATAAACGCAACACACTAAACGGCCCCCTTTGGATAGTTATATCCCGTGACAGGGGTCCGGAAATATACAATTCCGCACGCATTGTCAATACAAACATCTGCTCCGAGCGGGAATCAAACCCGCAACCTGTGGCGCTTAATGCAGGTTCGCTACCGCTGCGCCACAACGTTGTCGTATAGCATGCTAAATAAGCATTTTGTTAAGTTTTGTCTGTATTATATAATTCAATGATTCCTTTTTTATTGGTATGGTATGATTTCTATATTAATTTTGTGACCCAGGACTTCGGAATCGTGGAACGGAACTTCAAACTATAAGAGCTAATTAATCGCGATTATTGTAGCTACATTGTCTTCTTAGAGGAATTCTGCCAATGAACTGTAATTGAATTCTCATAAGTAGAAACCTTGTGATATAAATTTAATTTCATTGCTAAAAGTGAATTTCGTAGCTTTAATAAATACATAAATTTAAAATTACTATAACCAGATGAAAAGGGAAACCGTTCGAAGAAGAAAGAGATTTTTAACCATTTCGCTACCTTTCACTTTAACATCCCACTATATCTAATTTAACTTTCTTTCATACTTATATTAATTGTAGTAATTTTATTGGTCCACCATTAATTTTATCAAAAAAGAAAAAATATTTTATTAAGAAGAGTAATATTATTATGAATGCATGAATAATTACCATAGTCTGTATTTAAAGAGAGAGTAATCTTATAAATACCCGATTTAATATTAATTATAATTATAATAGTAAATAAATTCGGAATTTTTCCATAGTATTTAAAAAATAGATACATAGAATAGAGAACTCTCTTATATGACATAAATATCACACGCTGTCATATGAAGTTTAGTGTTTTCTCTTAATGAGAATATTTTTTAAAATCTGTTCAGTAATTTTAGAAAATACAACATAAAAACAAAAAAAAAATATTCGTATAGATTTTAAACAAAAATTGATTAGAAACGCGTTATTAATTATTCACAAAAACGCCAACGCTGTTGTTTAATAGCTATCAATAAATTTATATCTTCTTGTCACGATTACTCTGAAGATGTCAAGGATATTTTTGACTGTAGGAGACAATGTAAATAGGTGTATATGCATCCAACTAATGTGACCTTAGCAGAATTACGTCATAGCCAATACTTTACACACAATTTGTGACATCAACTTATGAAACCTTGCATTTAATTGTGATTTTGCTCTATCCATATTATTTACTTTCGAATCTTGATTTACTTTATCGATTTCCTTAGAACTCTGGATCTAATATTTTTATATGTATTATAAAATTTATTTCATGATAAAAAAGCGGTCCTGTTTAGTATTTTTAACAGCAATGTGTGCGACACCATGTGTGACGTATACAGTACAGGTGAGCAGTTAGCAAGTGCGTTGACTTTAATGTACAGCTAACCATTAAATAAGAATACAACATTACTACCGTTCTATGAACCATAATTCATTTTACCTCACATTAAGAATGTCAGCATTAAAAATTAGATTAAATTTTTATAGATATAATTTGAAACGATATTATGCGACCAACTCCCGCTCACAGTTACCTGACCTCGTACTTATAACCTTCGCCAGTGTCGCCAGGTAAAATTTAACGGAAATGGTAGTAAATGCGTGAAAGGTATTTACCGTGTAATGTTGCCATATAAAATAAAATGAATTAATATACACATTTCTGCTGAGTTATATAAATAATAAGAAAAGGTTTATACATTATTGTTATTTATTTTTATTGAAGTGACCATTAAAATTAAGTATGTACATATAATTTTGAAGAAATTAACATGTTTATAACTTTATTTTATTGTTCATTCACTATCACCACATTATATTTAACATATTTATACATAAGGACAGAACGTTCCTCATTTCTCGAAATCTCAGTAATTATTTATTCATTTTTAAATTAACCATTGAGTCCAAAAGCTTCTTCTTCGGTTTTTTACACGTTCATCAGTAACTATGATACCGAAATATCTATATCGCACAGAGTAAAATTTAAAAAACAAAAAAATTGAATCCAATTGTTAAAACTATATTGCATGCAGCAAAAGTAAATGTTTAAAAAAAATGTATGAACTGTACCAGTTTACGGGAGCCAATTCCACGAAAACAATAGAAAACTATTTTTGTAATAAATGCGAATGCAGTCTATATTGAGCGCTAATCTACATGCAAAGTATAGGTAATTACTTATATGGACACTGCCCTGCTGTAAAACGCAACACAATAATGTTTAATTTTCTGTCACTAATAGTTTGGACCATAGATTTAGTAATATAAATAGATACGTCTATAAAGACTTTAACTCTAAAGTATATAAAAGTTCGGCTGCGCACTTAGGCAGCAGAGGTCGTCCATTTGATTTTTGTAGGGTTCCGCACCCAAGGGGTGCCTAATGAATCCTTTATTTCGATTGCCACTATAACAATAAGAGCTAAAAATATTGGGGACCCCTCCATACAGGAAACTTAATATTTTTATTCTACGGTGGTACAGAACCTGTATGGAAGGGTATGTCTATAATACATAATATATAGTAAGTCTATGTAAAGAATAGAAACAATTTAATATACTTTATTAAAAAAATACTTATTTCATAAAACTATTACTATTTGTTTTTATTAAAAGTTAAATTACAATAAAACTTAATATATTGACTGTAAAAAATAGTAGAGATAAACGACTGTATTGACCCACATGTGGAGTCATGAGACTTTAAAGACATAATGAATGACATGCTTGTAGTATTATTATAATACTTTAATTAATAATCGATTTATTTTGTTACAGGGACAATGTATATAGAAACCCTACCGCTCGTGGTTTGGACGCTCTTGCTAACAACGACACATGTAAGTACCTTTTTTACCATGACGGTTGCAAACCAATAACTAGCCAAGTGAGCGATCACCATATTCTAAAAATGCTTGCAATTGTAGTAATATATCATATGTGTTGGTATGCCTAGATAAGTGGGAAAAGAAAAGGAATAGAGAAGGTTTGAAACGGAGTTTGAGCTTTTGGTGCTCTCACTCATCAAAAGTACTTATGTCATTTTTTCATGCGATATTCTGGGCGAGGATAGTAGATCCCCCTTTCCACAATTATCTCAGTAATATTCTAATATTTTATGTACAAAAAGAAAGATACAAATTTAAAGCAAGTTACATAAGAAAAAAAAACACGATATTGACACTATTGACCTTTTTTAACTATTTTTTTGTGACACAAATTTAAATTTGTAGACCTCTTTTAACTATAACGTCGAGGTATATTTGCCTAGATACCTGTTTAATGTATTCGCATGCTAGTGTTAGGGACCAATGACCGTTGTCATTGACTGAATCTGTCGAAGCGTGAATGTGTAGTTTAAGCGTAATTTACATTCATAATAACTGTATAAATTTATTGATTGCTTTATTGTTCATTACAGGTAGCGACGCAAAATCAATATGGAATAGGTTTAGGAATAAAACGAGAAGTATTTTTCTTAAATTTAGAAGACGGCTACTTCGGTTGCCAAGTGAACGAATCGACGCAAATACTACAATTATATGAATTATCTAAATTATGCGACGGTGTGCCGGATTGTTATAAGGCATCCGATGAACTTAGAACGGAATTAAAGTGCTCAGGTCTGTTGTTATTTTATTGATCTTCTACGATCTACTTACTAAAGTTTTACAGGTTTACTAAAATCTTTAAAACTGGTGATTTCTTTCGTATGGAATTTGCAAATACCTACGTGTTTATTAATATTGATTTATAAATAATTTACTTTAGATGACTGTACCAAAGATGACGGAGCTCGTTGTATAAACGGTGCCTGTCTAAACGGTGTTTGCTACTGTAATGATGGGTTCGGCGGGTGTAACTGCCAAGAACTTGGTATGAGTTTTTCTATCTACTTATATATTTATATTAATTTGCTTTCATTTAAATTAAATATACTTGAATGATATTTTGTATTTAGATATTAAATTATTCCAATATTTTTTTTTCAGACGTAAACGAATGCAAAGACAGACCGTGTGACGTTTTCGCTCACTGTACAAATACCGTTGGAAGTTTTCAATGTTCCTGTTTTCCAGGATACGTTGGCGATGGATTTACTTGCAAAGGTATAAGGAACGGCTATATAATTGTTATAAATAATTCAGATAAACTTTTATCTACAATTGTTTGGTTGTTAAAACATACATGTTACATTAATAACGATTATATATACGTTTCTATATTATATATTAAGAGTAGATCCGGCTATGTATTGCTACGGCATGGTTATAATTTGTTCAATCAATTAGTATATATATATTAGCGACCCGATCCATACCGTTTTCGTTTTATAGAGGATTTATTGAGTTTTAAATGAATTCATGGCATGGCATTATCTTATTTATATATAGATAAAACCTCTATACTAACTCGCGTTTGGACTTTATTTCCACTTACCATCAGGTGAAGTAGAGTCATCTGCCCTACTTTACAAATAAAAAAATTTAAAAAATAGTAAATAAATGAATAAAGAAATTAGAAACAGTCGATGTATTATATAATTTAATATTTTGAGCTATTATTTATGAGATTTATAATATTTTTATACAAACTATTTGGAACTTTATGCGCCGCATTTTTCATTTCAAGTTTCAAATAGAACGTGGAACGTAAAATTAATCGAAGCAGGATGAAAAAATTTGCTAATTTCTTTTTGTAAAAATAATTCATTTCTATTTAGATATAAACGAATGTGAAGATCCCGCAATCGCGGCACGATGTGTTAAGAACGCTGAATGCTGTAACTTGCCTGCTCATTTTATTTGCAAGTGTAACCGAGGATTTGAAGGTGACGGAGAAGAGGAATGCCGAGGTTATTAAATTCTTATTAAAATATAAAATTTAATATTACTATAATTATTTACTAATATGAAAATGTATGCTATACAGATATTGACGAATGTCAGCGACCCGGAGCTTGTGGCGTTAATGCCATTTGTCAAAACTACCCGGGAAACTACACTTGCGCATGTAAAGCGGGATATACAGGAAATCCTTTTGACGGAGTAAGTAATCAAAAACAATACAAAGGTAATAGTAAACTTTATTGCAGTATGCTATCTACTAAAGCAGAATCATCTCTGGCCACAACAAGGCTACTAACAAACTTAGTAGGTTGAGTACGCCTCTTAGCAATTAGTCAATATATAAAGTCCAAGTTGGTAATTCAATTATTTGTATATTAAAAAAATAAATAAATAATAAAACGCTGCACACTCAACGGCCCCCATTAGGATAGTATTATCCTGTGTCGGGGGTCCGGAAACATGCACAATGACAAGGACAAATACACCCAGACCGGAAAATATGCTTGCATGGTCAATACAAACATATTATGCTCCGAGCGGGAATCGAACCCGCGACCTGTGGCGTTTAAGGCAGGTTCGCTACCGCTGCGCCACAACGTCGTTGTATTATATCTAAAATTAGAAAACAACTACAAGAACAACAACGGCGACTTATATCTCATTCAAGGTCACATCAAATGAAAAGAAAATAATGTATATTTTATTTTGACTTTAAATTCAATGTATTTAGATTTGTTCGCACCTCTGGACATGTATAATTCTCTGTACATTCAGATCTCAATGAGACAAGACTTATATTTAAACGTTTGAAAAATATCCTTACAAGCGAGAGCATAGAACGTATATATTAATTTAATAATTTATACTAGTGTGTGGACGTGGACGAATGTCAAGACATCGGAGCTTGCGGCGTGGGTGCGGTGTGCCGTAACGTAGATGGTGGCTACGAATGCAGCTGCCCAACTGGACGCGAGGGCGACCCGCGTGTTGCTTGCCAAGATCTTGATCAGTGCACACGAGCACCTTGTGGACGCAACGCGCTCTGCGAGAACCTCTCCGGTTCTCATCGCTGCCTCTGTCCACCAGGTTTTGAAGGCGACCCTGACGTTCAGTGTAACGGTAAGATTTCTAACCAACGCGCCAGTAGGTTTGACCGAGCTAACCTCTCGTCTGTATGGACTAACGCTTGTTGTACTTCTAATCTATTGCTCGGAGCAATCCGAGCACTACTGCAATTGACATGCGGTAGCATCACGCTTATACTAATCTAACCAATCATGACATCAGTCCTATTTTAGGAAATATTGTAATCATTTACAGCTTGAGAGAAAGCAGACATATCGGTGAGTTTTGGTAGTTTATTAATTTCCTCAAGAACGAGTAAGGAAATGTTTTCATTGTTTTAGGAATTTTCGTTTGAGTCTTTCATGTTCGGAACTGAATCTTCTTTCTATTTAAATTATATATAGCTGTTATCATTTCTCGTCATTCTTCTTGTGTGCTTGTCTTTTCTCCTTCGTAGTAGCAGCTGGTTTCCCTACTGCGTGCGTATGTATTGTACAATTTTGTACAGATGGTTTAAATAATAAGACGTGAGTTATTTGTTGTACCAGACGTGGATGAATGTAAGAGTAGCGAGTCCGTTTGCGGCATGCACGCCGTGTGCACCAACACTGTCGGCAGCTTCGCGTGTACATGCGAGCCCGAATACACAGGAGATGCGCGAATGGCCAATGGTTGTCATGACATAAATGAGTGTGAAAGCTTAGAACATCCCTGTGGCTTGCATGCGACGTGCGAGAATACTGAACCAGGATACAACTGTGTCTGTCCTCAAGGATTTCGAGCAAAACCAGACGCTCAAATTGCATGTGAACAGGTACGATATAAACATTTTACTACCTGATCTGAAAATTTTTACCCTTTAAAAATATATATGTGTATTTCAGGTGGACGTAAATACATTGTGTAAATCAAACTTTGATTGCACTAATAATGCCGAATGCTTAGAGAGTCAATGCTTTTGTAAAGATGGATTTAATGCTAAAGGATCAGTTTGTGAAGATATTGACGAATGCAATAATAGTACTGCATGTGGAGAAAATTCTGTATGTATTAATACGCTGGGAAGCTTTAAATGTGAATGTAATATGGGATACATAGGATCTCCGCCTAAAATTACATGTCGGGCACCTTGTGAAGATGTCCAATGCGGTGAACATTCATATTGCAAACCTAACGGAGCAGAAGCTTACTGTGTGTGTGATGAAGGCTGGACTTTTGACCCTAATGATATAGCGGCTGGTTGTATAGATATTAACGAATGTGACAAATCGATTGGTTCCGCAGGACAGTGTGGCAATAATGCACATTGCTTAAATACTTTAGGAAGCTTTATTTGCACCTGTCCCGAAGGCTATACGGGTGACTCTTACAAGGAATGTCAAGATATTAATGAATGTTCATTAGAAAATATTTGTGGTGCTGGAGCAAAATGTATTAATCATCCAGGATCTTTTGCATGTGAGTGTCCAGAAGGTACCATACCAGATCCAGATCCTAATGTAAGATGTTCGGAAATTCTCACATGTAAATCTGATAAAGATTGTCCTGGAAACGCAATCTGTGATTCAAAAAAGAAGTGTTTATGCCCAGAACCAAATATTGGAAATGAATGTAGACGTAAGTAAACTACATTTTTTACTCATTAATTAAGGTTTTTTTTTTGTATTTTAGAGTATTTATTTATATCATATTATAATTTTTTTAGATCCTTGTGAAACCGTAAAATGTGGAAGTAATTCGGAATGTCTCCTGACCGATCATGTAGCTCAATGCACATGTCAATCTGGGTATACTGGAGATCCTCTATCCGTAACTGGTTGTCAAGATATTAATGAATGTGAAATAAATCCTTGTGCAGTAGGAGCAGTGTGTAAAAATTTTCCAGGTCGTTTTCAATGCGAATGTCCTGGAAATTTCAGTGGAGACCCTTATTTAAACGGCTGTATAGTTAGCAAAATACAAAGTAAATGTAGCAGTGTTAATCCATGTCCTCACGGCGAGCAATGTATAACGCACGAGGGAAAAAATGTTTGTATATGTACTCAAGGCTTCACTCGTAACGTTGAAACTGGTATTTGTGAAGATATTAATGAATGTATACAACTTGGAAGAACTCCATGTGGATTAAACGCAATATGTAAAAATTTACCAGGAAGTTATGAATGTAAATGTCCCCCTGAATATAGTGGCAATCCGTATAATCTTTGTGAAATTTGTAATGATATTAGTTGCCAATGTCAACTTCCATATAAAGTTGTGAGTGGGAATTGTGTTCTATCTGGCTGCTCAAGCGATAAGAAATGTGGTAAAGGAGCAGAATGCATTGTTATTTCTGATGGAGTTAGCTATTGCGCATGCCCAGCTGGATATTCTCAGAGTGTTGATGGATCATGTGAAGATATCAATGAATGTACAAGTACTTTTGGTCAACCGGTGTGTGGGTTCGGAGCAGAGTGTGTTAACACAGTTGGATCTTATTTATGTAAATGTCCAGTTGGTTATGGTAAAGATTCAATGACTGGCCACTGTAGTTTAAATCAAAAGCAATGTATTAGTGATTCAGATTGCTTTGCCAATGAAAAATGTGTTCAGCCAGGTAACTGCGTATGTCCACCACCGTTTTATTTAGATGTAACCGATGGTCAAAAGTGTAAAAGTCCTTGCGAAAGATTTGTTTGCGGTATTAATGCAAAATGTACTCCCAGTGATCCTCCAAAATGTATGTGTATAGCTGGCTTCGAAGGTGATCCTTATACCGGTTGTACAAACAGAAATGAGTGTGACAGTGCCCCTTGCGCATATGGTGCAATTTGTCATGATGAAAAAGGTGGATACAAATGTAGTTGCCCGCAAAATATGGCTGGAGATCCATATAAGTTAGGATGTGAGTATAATTTTCTATATTAACTCAATATTAATTTTTATTTGAAAAATTCAAACAGTATACAATACAGTATAATAAATGTAATTAACTTTTAAATTTTTAAGCTTTAGTAGTTTGGCGGCAGTAATAAAAATGATTGATTACGAATTTTTAAAAATACCTTCGAAAGTAAACTGGTATTTATTCATAACTACAAAATTTTTGAATAATATAAGATATCTCCTGTTTTGCTTTTTTCTAATTTATAATATTGTAATTGCATCAAACAAAAAAGAGTGAGGGCTTGAATATTTGGAATCTAAATCGACTCTATTTAGAGTTTTTTGGTCTTATAGTTTTAAATTAATAGAAGTTAAAAGGTGGCTCAATATAATTCAATAATCTGTTTTCGTAGCTTAAATTAAACTGAATGTCAAAAGAATCAAATTATATCAAAATCTTAATATAATAGCACATCAAGTAAAATCGGGCCGGTTGAACTAACCACTAGACGTGTCAAGAGTTTAGAGAGATGCTTTTATGTTCTTTGTAGACCTTTGTCAATAAAGAATGTCCCTAAAACGATAAATTTTTGAGTCTAGTAATAGTCTCTGCTGTTTGATGTTTGATTTTCAACTTCTAAGGTAAATATTTTATCAAAAATTACAGTAATTACAATAATAAATTATGATTTTTTTAGGTACGGAAGAACAAAATACATTACCACGACAATTGTGTAGTGAAAGCAGTGAATGTCCCAACAATCTTGCATGTTTGAACCGTACTTGTGTATCCCCATGTACGACTGTCTCTTGTGGTTCCAATGCATTTTGTGAAGTTGAAAATCATGCAGCTTGGTGTCGCTGTAATCCTGGATATACAAAACCTGAAGGTGGAAAATGCATATCTGGTCAGTATTTTTTGTCTATTTAAAATAATTTACTTTTTAGGTTTCCGAGGTCAATGGATAAAAACAGAACCCTCATGATTTTGTCACGTCCGTCTGTTCATATTATGTTACGCTGATTTTACTTTAGCTTCAGCCAGCGGCTTCGCCCGCGTGAATAACGATTTTAATACAAACTGAACCCAGATGCGGTATTCCAACCTCCCGTATTCCAAGAACTGATATACAATAGTGGAGTATATGAGAAAAAAATAATCGTAAAATAAAGATGCTCACATGTAAATGGGTCAAAAAAAAATGTGCATGTAGATTTTTTAAAATTATTATTTTTATTTTCAAAATGTTTTAATTTCAAAACATATTAATTCTTAGTCGATTTATATTTTAGTATTATTATATTTTAAGAATATTACTTTGTTAAAGCTTGTTAAATCTGATATAATTGTGTATTTTTAAGGTTGCGACAACTATTCTTGTGCCACCGCAGCACAATGTATTATCAGTAAGACTGGCCCAACATGCGTTTGTCCAGAAGGAACGGTAGGCAATCCTTTCCCTGGAGGAATTTGCAGGCGAGATGTCTGTGGACCAGGAGTTCCTTGTGAAGAGCCATTAACTTGTATAGCAGGACGATGTCGACAACGCTGTGAAACGGTTGTCTGCGGGATAGGTGCAACATGTGACGAAACCAGTGGTCGTTGTGTTTGTAATACATTTTTTGTCGGAAATCCTGATTTATTGTGTATGCCACGTAAGTATTATAAAATCAGGAAATGATGTACAGTATACATTTTGTATTAGAATATAACTTTAGAAACAAGTTTTTTTTTCAGCCGTTGCTCCTCCCGAATGTCAACCAGATTGCGGGAAAAATGCTCATTGCGTCTACGGCCAAACAAACACTTGTAAATGTAATGAAGGCTTTACTGGAAATCCTTATCATAGTTGTCTTTCACGTAAACAAGTAACTTGTTCTACTACTTCTTGTGGTATAAATGCAGTATGTCAACAAACTAAATCACATGTTGAATGTTTGTGTCCTCCGGGCTATGTCGGTAATCCAAATTTGCAATGTATTGACATTGATGAGTGCAGTTCAAGACCTTGTGCTGAAAACGCTATTTGCATTAACACTCCAGGAAGTTATAGTTGTATTTGTAAAAGTAAATATGTTGGTAATCCATATGAACTATGCACACAGTTATCAATTTCTAAATGTGCGGACGGATCTGTTTGCTCGTGCTCCAAAAATAATACATGCCCCAAAGGCTATATTTGTGAAAATTCAAAATGTATTGATGCATGTCAATCTATTGCCTGTGGACCTAAATCGATATGTGAAGAAGGAAAATGCATTTGTCTAACAGGTTTCGTTGGTAATCCAGATGACCTCATACAAGGTTGTAAGCCTGATAATAAATGTATCATCGATAGTGATTGTCAAGATTCTGACATATGTTTTCAAGTTGGAAAAAATATTCGGAAATGTGTTGATTCATGTAGTAAAATACAGTGTGGACCAAATTCTTTATGCGTAAGTGCTAATCACCAAGCTCATTGCATTTGTGCAGATGGCTATGTAGGAAAGCCGAGTGAAACGAGATCAGGTTGCCATTTAAAACAAAAAGAACCTAATGAAGTAGAATGTAATGTTAACAGTGACTGTATAGCTCCACTTATTTGCGTATCTGTTGATGGAACTACTAACAAATGCCTTGATTTATGCTCAACAATAGCTTGTAGTGCAAATGAAATTTGCAGAATTGTAAACGATATTGCACGTTGTGAGTGTAGAGATGGATATCTCTGGAACCCAGTAACTTCTATGTGTGATCAGCCTACAACACCCAACTGTGTAACAGATGAAGATTGTGACGTCAGTAAATCATGTCAAAAAGATGTGCTGGGAGTAAATAAATGCTTTGATAGCTGTATAACATTTACGTGCCCACCAAATTCAAAGTGTGTAACAAAAAATCACAAGAGTCAATGTCAATGCTTAACAGGCTTTACAGGTAATCCGAATGATCGCGATGGGTGCTTACAACTAGATAAAAACGAATGTTCTAATGATGCCCAGTGTAAAGAAAATGAGATGTGTAAAACTGTAGGAAATTTAAGGAAGTGTATTCCTGCATGTCAACAATTGGTTTGTGGACCAAATGCAATATGCGTGACAAATAATCATGTTGCAAAGTGTCAATGTCCATTAGGACCATTTACAGGTAATCCCAATGACTTAGACGTAGGATGTAAATCGGTACCTTGTGTTTATAACATTGACTGTCTAGATCATGAATTATGCAATCGTATGACACATAAATGCATAAATGTTTGCACGGATGATAGTTGTGGAGAAAATGCAGTATGTATTGCAGAAAATCATAAATTAAAATGTCAATGTTTAAGTGGATATTTGCCAGATCCTCTACCGGAAATAAGTTGCAGAAAAACGGAATTATGTAACCCTAATCCATGTCATCCAACTGCCATGTGCGAACCATTACTTTCAACATATGCATGCAAATGTCCCATTGGCTATGTAGGTGATCCGATAAAAGAAGGATGTAGAAAACAAGGTGAATGTCCAAAAGGTGATGTAGATTGTCCAAAAGATTCTGCTTGTGTTGAAGGTCGATGTATTAATCCATGCGAAGGAGCTTGTGGCCTTAACTCTTTCTGTAAAATTATTGATAAAAAACTTACTTGTTTATGTCCGGATGGATATGAAGTCTCTCAAGATCGTAAATCATGCAAGAAAAAGATTATAGCCTGCGTTAACGAATTAGAATGTGATGGAGATGTCTGTCATAATGGTCAATGCTTTACCGCTTGTAGGAATTCTAGTAATTGTGATTCGGGGGATGTATGTGTTAAAAACTACTGTATCACGCAGTGCAATAAGCACTCCCAGTGCGGAATCGGACAAGCGTGTGTTGAGGGTCAGTGTTCAATAGGCTGTAGAAATAATGAAGAATGTTCTAACGAGGAGTCGTGTATAAATAGCAAATGTATAAATCCATGTCAGGCAGCACGAGCTTGTGGCCCTAACGCTATTTGTTCCAGAATTAATCACAGTACAAGATGTGAATGCCCTCTAGGGTTTGAAGGGTCTCCAACCCCTCAACAGGGTTGTGTTCGAAAGCCAGAAAACTGTATTAGAACATCAGAGTGCCCTCCAGATCATATGTGTATAGGTCTTTTATGTCAAGTACCTTGTCAGGATAATTCACACTGTGCCATAGGTGAAAAATGTCATGACAATATATGTCAGAAATTATGCCATACTAGTAGCAACTGTTTACATGGAGAGCATTGCAGCGCTGGAATATGCACTCCTGGATGCAAGAGTAATGCCGATTGCCTAGATAACCAATTTTGTATTTCTAGGGAGTGCAAATGTCAAACTGGCTTTGAAATAGTTAATGGTGAATGCATAAACTTCGATGAATGTAGTAACAATCCATGTCATCCATCAGCTCAATGTATCGATTCTGTAGGCTCTTTCAAATGCGTTTGTCCTGCTGGAGCAATAGGTGATCCTTACAAAACTGGTTGCCTGTTGCCTAATCAATGTAGACAGGATAGTCAATGTGATGATTCTCTAGCTTGTATAAGAGGTAAATGTTCTAACCCCTGCCAAAGTAATGTATGTGGCTTAAATGCTATTTGCAAAGTTCATAAACATAGAACAACATGTGCTTGTGATAAAGGCCATCTTGGAAATCCATTCGATAAAAAAATTGGTTGCTTTAAAGTTGAATGTGTGGATGATTCCAACTGCTCATCGGACAAATATTGCAACTCTCAAAATAACAAATGTTCTGGTATGTATTCAAAGATTTTGTGAATTTAATTTACATATTTACAATACATTGACAAAAAAAATTACTTTCAGATAAATGTGCTGATAATGTATGTCACAGCGGTACCTGTAATATTGTAAATCATAAGGAGAATTGTATTTGTGGTGCTGGATTTGAGTTAGTAAAAAATAAATGTGAGGATTTAGATGAGTGCCTCAACAATCCATGCCCTTTGAATGCAGTTTGTGAAAATACAATGGGGTCCTTTACATGTAACTGTGTAAACGGTACCATATTAGAAATTGAAACTGGCATTTGTAAAATGCCTGGAGAATGTACAGATGACAATGATTGTTCATACGAAACGAAATGTTTAAATAGTCATTGCATAAATCCATGTGACAAGTTAACCTGCGGTAAAAACGCTGTTTGCACAGTAATTAAACATGAACCTGTATGTGAATGTAACCAAGATAGTCAGGGTGATGCATACAAGGAATGTATTAAGTTTGAGTGTATTAAAGATTCTGATTGTTCTTTTGAAGAAGCTTGTATAAACAATATGTGCCAAAATTCGTGTGATTTGCCGCGTGCCTGTGGTAAAAATGCCGATTGCTTGTCTAGAAACCATATCGGTTATTGTTCTTGCATGTCGGGTTATACTGGTGATCCTGTACTTGGATGTGTACCAATTCAATACTGTTCCGATGATAGCCGATGCTCTTCGGGGACCAAATGTGTTGACAATTTATGCGTTGGTTAGTTATTAATTATACTTTATAATTCATTATTTTTATAAAATATAATTGTATTTTATAATTCATTATTTTTATAAAAATAATAAGTCTAATAGAATTTAAATACTTATAAATTGAATTTGCAGGTATATGTCAGAACTCAAGAGACTGTTTTGATGATCAAACTTGTATCCAGGGAACATGTAGACTAATATGTAATTCAAACGACACATGTCCTGATTCATATTTTTGTGCTAATAGGATTTGTACTAAAGATATTAAGTGTATCTCTGACAGCCAATGTGCTGATAATGAACAATGCAACCAGGATATTAATGGCATATCAAAATGTGTTAAGTTATGTGAAAACGAGCCATGTGGTAGAAATGCCTTATGTAAAGGTATTTCTCATAAGTCTGTCTGCACATGCAAAGAAGGTTTTCTTGGAGACCCTATAAAAGGATGTGAGAAAAAGGAATGTGATATTCACACAGATTGTAGTGATGATAAATTATGTGATAAAAATATGTGTAAAATAGCATGTTTGGTTAAGAATAGCTGTGGGGAAAACTCAATTTGTTCTTCAGAAAATCACGAGCATGTGTGTCATTGCCAACCTGGTTTTACTGGAAATCCTGTTACGGGTTGTAGGGAAATTAATTGGTGCGAAATGAAGCCTTGCGGCCACGGAGCGGAATGTATTAATACAAGAAGTAGTGCCAAGTGCATTTGCCCTGAAGGAACTGTCGGTAATCCCAATGGAGAGGGCTGTCACAAATCTTCAGAATGTAGATTTAACCGAGATTGTCCTGCGGCCGCACGATGTACAGTAATTGATGGTGTCAGAAAATGCACTGGTTAGTAAATATTAGTTTATTTAATTTCGGTTATATATATAGGTATATTATTATGCGTATAAATTATATCCAAGCATCGCTTATATTTACTCTTAAGAATTTTTAACGCTGTATAAATCCTACATTATTTTCTCAAAGGTCTATACTTTATTTGATTTCACTGTATTTTTTCTTACTCAAAGAAATTACCGATAATTAATTTAACAATAGAAGTATTTTTATAACAAAGCAGTTGGACCTATTTATTTTGATATATGCATACTTATTTTATTATGCTTTCGCGTATATTTTTGTTCATATATCATCTATAAATATAGGAAATCATTTAGGAATTTAGACTTTTATTTTTAATTGACTGGAGATTTTCTTAATATCCTCCAAAGTATATAAATTCAATTTTGTGTAATAGATGCTTGTGACAACATTAAATGTGGAAACAACGCAGAATGTATTGCTGCAAGGCATTCTGGCCAATGCAAATGCAAAGAGGGATACGTAGGCAACGGTGCCATAGAAAAAGGTTGTCGCCTTCGTGAAATAGCTTGTGTTAATAAAACTGACTGCCCTTCTGAGCAATACTGCCATAAAGGAATTTGCCATGGTAATGTTTAAATATTTAAAAATCAAAATATATTTTTGCATTATAATAAATTGAGTTTGTACGTAATTTCCAAAAATTTTAGGCTTGTGTTTAATTGACGAAGAATGTGATTTGAATGAAAAATGCTATAACGGCCAATGTTCAAATCCCTGCCTGATGGAAAAAACTTGTGGCATGAATGCTATATGCCGCACCGAAAACCATGTAGTACAGTGCAGTTGTCCAAATAGTTTTACTGGTAATCAAGACGTGGAGTGTGTTAGAAGTAAGTAACATGAATACATTTTTCAGGAGAATCTCATTGTTAATGTAATATTACTATTTTTTTATCTCTCTGACCAAATTTGTTTCAGTTCCAAGGTTATGTGGTTCGGCCGGGGAATGTGAAGATGGCTACGTTTGCAAAGATTCTACATGCGTTCCTCAGTGTAATCGTAATGAAGAATGCGCCCTTAATGAAAGATGCGCCCTAGGAAACTGTTTATGTATGTATTATTTGAAATCACTAACATTTAATGAAGATTACATAAGTTATTCACGAATATTCTTATTTTAGTGACGTGTCGTGTTGACAACGATTGTTTCCTCGGGCACATATGTTTGTCTAATAGCTGCCGATACGGTTGTAGACAGGATGATGATTGCAGACAAGATGAGATTTGCAAGAATAATTATTGTAAAAATCCATGTGCTATAGATATTAATCCTTGTGGACCAAATGCCTATTGTTCCGTTGTTGATCGAAAAGCTATATGCTCTTGTTCAGAAGGATTAATACCGAATCCAACAGCCAATATTGGCTGTGTACGTACACCGGCTCTTTTATGTCGAAAGAACACTGATTGTGATGGCGATTGGCGTTGTGAGGATGGTAGATGTCGACCAGCTTGTACTATGGATGGATTTGAATGTTTAGAAGGAGAACGGTGCAACTCAGGAGTGTGCCGATATGCTTGCACTTCAGACGCACATTGTTCTGATGATGAAGTTTGTGATGGACGAGTTTGTGTAACCGGATGTAGATCAGATTCATACTGTCCTAGTAATCTTGCTTGTAAATCTGGACAGTGCTTAGATCCATGTATTGAGCCAGGCACATGTGGAGCAAATGCTCTATGCATAACTAAAGATCATCGACCGGTATGCAGTTGTCCACCATATTTAGACGGTGACCCTAAAGTAGTTTGTAAAAGAGTAACAACTACTTGCGATACAAATAATAACTGTCCTGAGGGATTTAACTGCTATGGTGATATGTGTTATCCATCATGTAGAAGGTGATTTTTTTTTAGTTTTGAGTAATAACATAAATAAATAATTAACAATTTCAACTATAATCTATAAAGTTTAGTTGACTAATTAGTGCAATTTTTTTTTTCGCTTTGAATTTAAATTAGGTTTTTCCATCCCAGTCTTTGATATAGCTTTAAACTTTTCCAGAGATAACGTCTGCTTGTCAAATGAAAAATGCATTCGTGGAATATGTCGACTTATTTGTAATAGTGATGATGGATGTAGTGAAGGACATATTTGTGAAAATCGAATTTGTAAGCAAGGATGCCGCGATGATAACGCGTGTGACAACGAGCAAGCCTGTTTTAAGGGACAATGTAAAGGTAGCTATAAAATTTTATTGTTTATTAGCTTTAATTAAGTTATCATCACAAAATATGTTAATATAATAATTTTATAATAGATTTTAATTTTTTTTAAAACCTGTTTCAGATCCTTGCATAAATAATGCGGCTTGTGGTATTTGTTCGGAATGTAAAGTAGTAAATCATAGAACGTTATGCTCTTGTTCAAGTAATTATACAGGCAACCCACTTGTTGAGTGCAAGAAAAAACCAATACAATGTGACGGTTTCTGTCCTTGCGATGAAAGTGGTTACTGTATATCACTTTGTGAAAATAATTCTGACTGTAGTTGTAGTGAGAAATGTTACAACGGCGGTTGTAGATCAAGTTGCTCGACTAGAAATAAATGTCCTGAAAGGCAAATATGCACGCAAGGAGTATGTATACCCGGATGTAACAACAATCAAGATTGTGGCGATGACATGTTATGCTCGTCTAAGCAGTGTGTTGTGGTTTGCCAAAATAATTCATGTGGAAAAGGTGCGATTTGCTTAGCCAATAGGCATCGTGCACTTTGTAGTTGTCCCAGTGGCTTTTCCGGTGATCCAGAAAAAGAGTGTAAAGCATATGAATGTACTAGAAGTGATGAGTGTGGTTCTGATGAGAAATGTACTGATGAAGGGAAATGTGAAAACGTTTGTCTAAATGCCTGCGGTATTAATGCAATATGTCGACCAGTTAATAGAGTACCTCAATGTTCATGTCCACAAAATTACGTAGGAAATCCGAAACAGGAATGTTCTAAACCAGCCGTAGGTAGCTGTTTGCGTAATCCATGTGGAATTAATGCTCGCTGTCGTGATCTGGACAATGGGGACTATGAATGTTCATGTCCCCCGGGTTGCGCCGGAAGTCCACAAAAGCAGTGTTTCTGCGGTACTATGGCTCCTTGCGCGAAAAAATCATGTGGAACTAATGCACAATGTCGTATCGGACAGCGAGGAGAGGCGCTATGCTACTGTCCTCGTAACTTCCCTAATGGAGACCCGAACATAGAATGTAAGTATTTTAATGGTATAGTTTTCGTTTTACTCAAAATACTAAATATAAATCAGGATGAAATATCAAAGATTAAAAATTTTATAATTCCATGAGGATAGAATAATAATAAGTACTATATACAAAATGGAAACTTACCTGGTTCTATAAACATAACTTTCCTCATTATGCCAAGATTTCAATAAACATTTTATTGGACACCCACAATTTATTGGCTTTCTGTCGCCCTCGCGCTCGCGTGTTATACATATGTACACAATTACGTTATGCGCTTGTATAGTAGTTTGTGGAGTAAAAATAAAATTAAATAATGCCAAGCTCGAGCTCATTTTTAATTTGATCAGACATTGTATGTCGACTGGCGACGTTCACGTAAAAGAGCCTTACCGTACCGTCTTGTTAATCTATATAATAAATTAAACTTCATAATTGTTTTTTTTTACATTTTATTAGGTGTCTCTAAGTACTCGTATTTCGACTTTTAAGAATACGATATTTACTTGGAGATTAGAATTTTGAGATCATAAAAAGATATTACAAAATAGAACAGCAGAACAAGATAAAAAAATATACTAAAGAAATAACATGATTTTAATTTTTATTGTTATTTACAGGTTCTCAGGAACGTAGCGTTGTTGATTGTAGAACGACTGGATGTGGAACTAACGGAGAATGTTTGAGAGAAGGTGCTGAATTTGTATGTCGTTGCATTCCTGGTACAGAAGGACAGGCAGATATCGAATGTCACACCAGTAAGTCAACCACGATTGTTTTTCATAAATCTCAACACATGTATAAATGCACGATAAGGGTATTTCATAAAAATAGGTTTTTCAAAGTAAAGAAAGAGATATAAATCAATTATAACAATTAACAATAAAATATTATATTAAATTTTGTATTTGAATAAACGATAATTATGAATATTAAATTATAATATTTGTAAATATGAATACTAAATGCTGCTCAATTAAATTTTGTTTCTATTTAATATAATTTAAAATAACTGTATTATCCTCAAAAAACTTTTTAAAATTTAACTTGTTTGCTATCAGTTACTTGACTATAGTGACTTAAAATATATAGTTATTTTAAAGGATTTTTTAAATATAAATTGTACAAATATGTATTATATAATAAATGTAACTACATATGTGTACAAATAGCAATAGGTCATATTTTATTTTACATTAGTGGAAGCATTCTCACCGTTCGTGCTTGAATACAGTCAGTAACATATTGTTCGGCTTCATGTACATATTGCTTGTATTATAATATAACGTTATATACTTCTGATCATAAACCCTCAATTTTAAAAAGCATGCACTGTCTCGTGAGAAAGTTTCCTCTTCGTGGCTGAAGGTACAGCTCTTTCGACTCTGCTTTCTTCTTTCACATCTTCCTAGGTATCGAATGCACGAGTGACAAAGATTGTCCAGTAGACAAAGCGTGTTTGAGCTTACGTTGCGTCGACCCTTGCACGATACGCGGTGTTTGCGGAGAGGATGCGCTGTGTGTGTCCGTGATGCATCGAGCCCAGTGTTCCTGCCCACAATGTTACGTGGGCCAGCCGCGCCTGTCCTGCCAGCTCGATCCTACTTGCAAATTAACTGCTGACAACAACGTTACATTCACCTGCTCCGAAACGAAGCCATGCCCGTCGAAGTTAGCATGTGATTTGGCTACTAGTCAGTGTCGTAATCCATGCCTAAATTATCAGAATTGTCGGAGAAATCAAAAATGTGAAGTCCGAAATCATAAGCCTGTTTGTGTATGTCGAAATGGATTTGCTCTTAATGAAAAGGGAGAACTAGCTTGCGCACCAGAACACGCTGAATGTACAAGAAACGAGCAATGCCCATCTAATACTGCTTGCCGAGATTCAAAATGTGTTAACCCTTGCTTAGCCTCTAGACAACCTATATGTCCAAAGGGAAAACAATGTGATGTTGTAGAACACCGGGCAGTATGTATATGCGTTGAAGATTGTCATCCAACAGTATCAATATGTCTGAGAGATAATGGTTGTCCTCAAAACTTAGCATGCATAAACTTCCAATGCAAAGATCCATGTAAAGAGGCTTGTGGTGAGGCCCCTTGTTCAGTTGAAGACCATCACCCAGTATGCAAGTTTTGTCCAAGTGGATTCACACACGATGAAAAACATGGCTGCATTAAAGGTAATTCTGCGTACACAGAAAGTTAAAGTATTACAGTATTATTAGTTTATTGTCTTTATTTAAAGAATCTTATTAATTTGTTTCTTCACATTCCAGGAAAATTCAAAATAGTATACTTTATGACTTCATCCGGCTCTCTATTTTCTATATTTCTTTTTTCTAGCATGACCATTTTCTTTTTCAACAGTTGAACTTCTTCTAGATCAGGTAGATTCGAGCATGTTATTTCTTATCTGTGTACATACTACATATTCATAAAATGTAAGTTCCACCTGAACATATCGGTGATGGTTGCGCTTGGATAATTCTAACGCTTTCAGTGCTTTGGCATGAATTAAAAATGCAAAAAACTGCCACGAGACAGAGATTGCAACATTTTAAAATTCAATGCCTCTATATTTTATACTTTTACTTACATCATATATTTTTTTTAAATATTTCTATGATATTATCTAAAAGGAATATAAATATATTTATTTATAAGCAACAATACGCTATAGATAGAAACTGTGTACTCTTCTTCTCTCGCCTACTATAAGATGCAATGTCCACAACGTTTATATTTTAATAAATAAACGCGTTGTACAACATAACTGCACCACTGGATATAATAAAATGTGAACCTAAGCACGTGAAATATGCGTTTAATAGACATATGAATTTAGGAATAAGAAATTTCCTATTTCCTCTTGGTGACAATCGGTTGGATTTCGCAGCGTTAGAGTGCGGAGCACACGAGCAGTGCGCGGTGGGGCTGGCGTGCGTTGGCGGGCGTTGTGCAGACCCTTGTGCGCGGGGCGGCCCTTGCACTCGCGAACAGCACTGTGCCGTCGTTAACCATCAACCAGTTTGCTCCAAAGGTAAATTAGATACTCAATTTTCTCTTAAAATTGTAATTAAATTTTTATTTTTATTTTGCTCGGCTTTTAAAGTTCGTATCGTGATATAAAATAACCTGCTCAAGACCCTGACCTTGCTCAAGAAAAGAGGTATCATAAACCCAAAAAGAAATTTCAAATTTGTCTGATAGTCCAGAGAATCGTCCGTACAAACAAACAAACATACAAAGTCTTTCGCTTTATTGTATAAAATATTATACTATATGTTATCTTTGTTAACAGTTTGCCAATGTCAATCAACTTCAGACTGCGTCAGACATCCCAATACAAAATGCGATGGGTGCGTTTGTGTTAGAGGTAAGCCAATTATTTACTACTAAAATAAAAAATAAAGTAGGTTAATTGTGTTATATACCAAATGGAGCATAAATTTAATTGTTGATATAAATAATCTGTTTTTAAGGTTTGAGAGTTAATACACTACTTCAAGTTGCCCAAGGCGTAATAATATACAAGTTACATTAATACGACACCTTGACGCTTTTCATGCGTTCAATGTAGATTATAGATCCTTATATCGCTACGAATTACAACGTTAAAAGGCGAGGCGCGGCCATCGATGCGCTATTTATAGTAAAATATATCGCGGACTATTTTAACGATCTTTTTAAGATATTCAATTCCGTAGTTATTAATTTGATTTGATCTGTCACATAAGGCTTAGCTAGCGTTTGCTATTTAAGCGCACAAAAATATGTTTGACGACATCATATTACAAATCTTTAAATTTTGCGGCTTTCTGTACTATAATATGTAAGTAGTATAATACACATATAACTTTCTCTTGAATCACCCTACCCATTGATGAAATCTGTATTGAAATACGTTGAATTGTTTAAAAGATTTAAGCGAACAGAGAGTGGAAGTACCTTCATTGTGTATCATGTAAATGTAACGATATATATATATATATGTAAAGAACTAACTGACTTCAATCGCATAAGTTTGGTATTTAAAAACAGTGTAAATAAAACCTCTTCTATTTTGTATAGTTTCGTTATATATCTTCACAGTCTTTAATCATTAAAAAAATCATATATCCTGGTGATTTAAAAAGCCCCCAAACGATGACATAACATTGTCATATTCAATACTGTTTAAGTATATATTAGTATATTATATTACACGATATTATTAAGACAGAAAATAAAAGTACAAAATATTTAACAGATGAAAAACCAAGCACTAATTGTGCACATTGCCGACCTGGAGTGCCTTGTGACCCGTTTTCAGGAGCATGCATGGAAAGTGAGTAATAACAACATATCGGAAAAATATTGTTGCTAAATATTTAAACACTTTGCTAACCTAAGTTGCCTGATATGACATTGCTAACTTTTATTTTAATGTAAATGATAAATCACATACAGGATCTTGTCTAATGTCTTTTTACTTTATTACAATCCTACATAATATGTGCCACAGACTACTACTATAAAGTTGGCAAGTTTGTAAATATTATGTATATTGTGAATAGCAAAGCTAACTCCAAGCAAACTGGTTATTGCTATGATCAACGTAACATTTGTCCGATAAAACGCCACGAAGTACTGGTTTTATTCTCTCGGCAGACCCAATAAACAATATAGTATTTATTGTCTTTATATTTTCAGAGTAGATATAGTTTCAAAGAATCTTCTCCATGATCTGTTGTACAGCCAGATATTTACTATGTATCAAATTATTCCCGGCTTAAGAGGTGCTCATTAAATATACTATTTCAGTATAAAATGTATGTAGTTTCTTAAGTCTAAGCTTGACATTTCTTCTTGCCTATACTCTATTCTATACTATTTATTTCGCTTATATCTTCGACAATTTTCAATACTATATTTTCTTTAATTGAACTTTGTACATTAATCATTACAACATTATGTCAAATCTTAATATTAAAGCGCTTTTTGTATAATTATTTAAATTTTGATTAAAATTAACAAGATATTCCTTTCCAATTAACAGATGATCGACCTCTAAATGTCCCACTAACAGAATCATACTCCGACGTAACTACCTCAACTACTGTTAAAGTGAACGACAATACTTATACTGATTTTAGTAAAAACCCCGACAATATTGACACAACTACTGATACTTTCCAAACAAAAAGTTTCGATGACTTAGTTTTCGATATATATGAAAATTCAACGGGAAAATTAGGTGTTGATACCGAAATCTCGGCATCCACTGTAGATTCTACTATCAAAACTAAGTATGATAACATAGCATCGACACCTTCCGTTACAACAAATAATTTTTATTATAAAACAAATACAGATCAAGATACACTAACTACAGATTTTGAACAATATCAGCTTAAAGATATAACTACTCTACCACCTCTATTTAAATTTACTACTGATTACTATAATATACACACGACGGGTTTTGTTGATAACAATAATTTAGGTAAAACTCTAGTAACGAATAAAGCGAAAGAATTCCAAACGACATTTGATTATGAGGAACAACTCATACAAAGTAGTAGTACAATACATACAGAAAGTACTGTTAAACCACAATTAAAAAGGACAGAAACAAGTGGTTCTCATAAACAAGTTCACGAAAATAAGAATACTAAGACACCAGAAAATCAGAGAAATTTGCATAATAATTATACTAATAATTTTAAAATATCAGTTATAACTAGTACACCAAAATATCTACCTACGAGCGTTTCAACAGAGAACTATAGTACTGATGGAGATATTAAATTAATAGAGAGTGATAAATTGCCTAGCTTGGAGACATCTTCAAACATGATAACAACTAAATCTATACAAACTTCTGTCGTTAATAACGTAAACACAGATTATATTACAGATAATACAAAGAATGCATTGAATAAAACTTATAAGACTAAATCTACAACGCCTATCATTTACAGTGAGATAGAGACAACAACCAAAGACATGATAAATGAAAACATAAATAAAGACATAATTAAAATAAAATCTACAACTCAACCAACAAGTAAGTCAGAGATACGATTTGTTTCATTCACTGAAACAACAGCCACCAACATTGATTCAGATATATTGAGTGCAACAGAAGCTGCACAAACAATAAATTATTCCAATTACGATCAAAATATTTTAAACAACTCAGATACAAATAAATCTACGACGTCTACAAATCTGTTTAATAAAATAAAAAATTACACGCCGATAGGAATAACAACAGAAGATCTAAATAGAAATACTAAAATGACCACAGTTCAGTTTGATACAGTCACTGAAGTATACGAAACTACAGCCACCAATATTAATGCAGTAGATATATTAAATTCTACGAAAACTATGAACATAATTAATTTTTCTAACCATGAATACAAAAAATTAAACAAGCAAGATGAAAATAAATCTACTATCCCTGATGATTTGTTAAAAAAATTAATTGGACAAGAAACTATAGAAACAACAACTAGTACTATTTTAGAAAATAACTATATAAATAAAGTCACAACGGAAATAATATCTACACTGGAAACATCAAGTAATTCACAGGCTGAGTTTGATACGTTCACTGAAGTGTCTAAAACCAAAACCAGTGAAATGACTTCAGTTGAATTAATGAATTCAATAAATTATGTAGATGATGAAAAATACGTTTTAAATAAATCTGACATAAATGAATCAACTACATCATTGTATAATATAGTTACTAATGTTATAGATGACGTGGAAATAGAACCTACAACAGAAGAAATTCGAAATGAAAATGGAACTAAAAATGCGAATGAAATAAAGTCTACAACTAAAATAATAAACAAGCCAGATATTCAGTTTAATACATTCACTGAGGTGTATGAAACCACAGTCTCCACTATCGATAGATTTGATATATTAAATTCATCGAAAACTTCACATACAGTAAACTATTTAGATGATATACATAATTTATTAAATAATTCGGATATGAATAAACCCACAACACCTATGGTTTTTGTAAAAAATATAACAAATTTTGTACCAATAGAAACCACAAAAGAGGTAATTTTGGATGGAAGTACAAATAAAATGGCGATTGAATTACAATCTACAACTGAAACAATAGATAAGTCTCAGAACCAGTTTGATACATTTACTGATGTGTATGAAACGACAGCTACCACTACTAGTATCGATACTAAAACTTCACATATAATAAATTCTTCAGATAATACAAAGTCCCCAGAAGATAGGGACGGCTTATCACAAACAAGAACAAATAATCCTGAAGATGGAAAAGAACTAGGCATAAATACAGTATCTACAAATGTGCCGGTATTTAAAGATGACTTTACAAAACCTTATGGTGGTGAAACTACTTTACTTAGTGAAATATCTAGTATTGCCACAATAGATGATGTTTACGGGCAAACAATAATGGATTCTTCAAGAACAACTTCAAAGACCCTTAGTTACGACTTTGAGAAAGACATTAATAAAGACCAGCATTTTACTACAAGTAAATTGTTAGTTACGCAAGAAACTTTGTCATCTGAAGAATACACAACGCCAAGTGTCACTTCATCTTATTCTACTAAAATGACTATAAAAGTAGAGAATCACCCGACAGAGCCTACGACTGATCAAAGATCTGATTTATATCATAGCGACATAAATGATAGTCAAACTGCGACAGAAGAATTATTATCGGAAACTACGACAGAGTATGCTGGTTCTTTATTACCCCATAAAAATCCACCAAAAATAGGTGACGAAGACCAAAAAGAAATTGATAACAATTTAGTGTATACATCTCCCACCACATATGAACCAACTACGACTACATTAATCCATAATAATGATGATTTTATTTTGACCCACGCGTACACTACTAACGATGAGAACTACGTAATTTCTTCCACTCTACCTCCGGAACAAAATACTGAATATAACTCGCTTCAACCTAATGCTACAACAACAAAAAAAAGCTTTGTTCCAAAAAGTAATGACACGTTAAACCATTCAACAACAATGTCATCTGAATTTATTAACGAAAAAAAATATACAGAACATAGTCTACATTTAACTGATTTTGAAACTACTATACAAACTGATCCAAATGTATTAATTGATAGTAAAGAGGTAATTTCAGCTACAACCGATAATGAAAAAGATGCTTTGTTTGAATCGAAATTCTTAACTTCTCCGTTTACGACCGAAAATGACATTGAAACTCAAACCTCAAGTACTACTAGTTATGTTAAAATATCACCAGATAATTTAAAAGATGCAAAACAGAGTAGCTTTTCTTCTAGCATTTCATCCACCGACAAAAACGACGTTGAAACGATGACTGACAAATATGACGAAGATCATTCTACAACAAATTCTATTTCTAAAACTGACTCTAGTAAAATTTTACATCCAACAATTGAAACTCCTACAACCAAATTGTATCTAAATCAGCCACTGCATACGGAAATTCATAGTCCACCTACTAAATCGATAACAGACTTAACAGAAAATAAATCATCACCAAAAGATTATCTGGAAAAAACAAAATCACATATAACTGAAAATATATTCAACGAATTTTACACTACAGTATATAATAAAAATGAATATGATACAACTCAGCAGTTAGATATTGATTCTATAGTTGGGACAGATACAGGATTTGATGTAGATTCAACAACAAAAAATTCGATGAATTCGGCTGGCAGTACATTAACAACTGAAGGCGATTATATCACTAATGAATACATTTCGGGTGGTGATTATTCAATTTCGTCAACACTAGCAACAAATGATATCCCGAAATCAAACTCACACATGACTGTAAATGAAATAAACAATAGTTTATTAGGCAAAAACGAACGTACTATTCCCACAATCGATTATAACAACACAATAACGAAGAAGGTGAATCAAATAAAGAATTTAAGTAATATCACCAAAGAAAGTTCAGTTACACCAACGATTGATTTTAAAACAAACGTGTATGATAATGTGGAGACAACATTAGAAACCCAAATGGGAACAGCAACTGAAAAATATCCTACAGAAAAAGAAAACCTTTTTAGCCTAGAAAATGATCCTATGACTACGTATGAATATAAAGATAATTTGTTTACTTTTGAGTACGAAACTTCAACTACTAGTATTGCTAGTGGTTCTGCAAGCACTACATATAATAATTTAGTTCCACCTGAGAGTACCGAAAATATTGCAAATGGGCCTGATCATAGTACAATTTTAAATAAGGTTGTAATTACAGAATCATCATTGTCGACATTTCAATCTACTAAAACATATGATACAATATCTCATCCCACAGTAGAATACGACATGGCTACTAAAATTAAAAACGATGTATTGACTACATTAGCAAACCCAACAATCACTACACAATCTACAGGATTATTTGATTCTGGTATAGCAAACGAAAGTGATACTTCAACAAGTGATCTTAACTTTGCTGAACCAAATTCAAGTACTTTAAAAATGAGTGATCAACTGGAAATTCTAAAGATATCGTCTTTTCCACCGACAGTGAATGATTATGTCACGAGTACTTCAGAGACTACGTTAGACTATATATTTCCGTCACAGACAGATTTAGTAACAAGTGAACTTGAGAAAAAGCAATATCCATCAACAGTATCGGCTCTATCAAGTACCTCTTTAGACAATCTGTCTTCCCGTAGAAAAGATATAGATATACCCGCTTGGACAGACTCTACTCCCTACACTGACGTGAATAACATCGAGACTACTACTGACATTCAACTTAATAACCAATGTAAATACAACATTCACTGTCCCCATGACAAGTTCTGCTCGGTTGGAGTATGCCAAAACCCGTGTGAACTGCGGAATCCATGTTCAAAGAATGCTTCCTGTAAAGTTGTGAACCATGACGCAGTTTGTGTTTGTGATGGTGCAGCTGGAGACTACTGTGAGAAAGGTATGCTAATAATGGTAGCAAAAATATGTAAGTTATATATAAGTTTCTATATATCTGACAGGTTAGTGTAAAAAAAAAATTGAAGGTTATTAAAATCAGTACTACGGTTGTTTTATCGGACAAATATGTAAAGTTGAATTTTTATATAACTTGTAAATATCCTAACTTATAACCGTCAAATATAACATACTAATTTCATATTTAACATATAATATGTTAGAATCACCCGGAACACCAAAAACACCAGAACCTTGCCATTCCGATCGAGATTGTATAGAAACAGAAGCCTGCTTTATGGGATTATGTCAAAATCCTTGTGAATTTGACAATGTTTGTGGTATGGATGCTAAGTGCCATCCGGTTAAACAACGACCAATGTGCTCATGTCCGGCTGGATATGAAGGCGATCCTGCTATTCATTGCTCTCCCAAAACATGTAAGTGCTGGGGCTGAATTTATTGCTGTGCTATATTAAAATTTTAAGTAAAACTAAATTCAGATAGAACAGATACTTTTTAGGATACTAAAGTTTGGTGGGTATTTCTCTCATCGTTGAGTTATATTAATGTTATACTAAATAAATAAAAAGACTAATTTCTAAACAAACCTTTTTATATATGCCTATGTAAATAATTATGTATTATTGCACTTGTATGTATTTGTACTGTATATAATATTTTTCACTTTTACTCAGCTGGTTGCACTAGAAATGAAGATTGTCCTTTGACTGAAGCTTGTATAAATAGTGCATGTCAAAATCCATGTTCCATACACAATCCTTGTGCCCAAAATGCTGTCTGTATTAATACCAACCATGGCTCGGATTGTAGTTGTGTTGATGGTTATCAAGGAAATGGATATGTTGGATGTGTACCGGGTAAGTTATTTCGTTATTTAATTTTATTAATTACTATGCAACACAAGCTTTAGAAAATTATTCTTGTGATTTTTTTTTGTTTTAGTTATCAATTCGCACTCAGTATGTCAATATAATGAAGATTGTCCACCGGAGCTACTATGTGATAGATTAAACAGAGTTTGTATTAATCCGTGTGCCGTAAATAAGTGCGGAGACAATGCCGAATGCTTCCCATCAAATCATGGAATACAATGCACATGCTTTGCGGGCTTTACTGGTAATCCATTCTTAGAATGCTATCAAGGTAAATTAACAAATAACTATAAGTTATACTACAATTTTAGTCGAATTCTGTTGTTATATTTGTTATTAATTATAATTTTATTTTTAGTCCAAGGCTGTCGATCAAATAATGAATGCTTAAATTCTGAAGCATGTATTAACGGAAAATGTGAATCACCCTGTCGATGTGGAATAAACGCGGTTTGCGACGTTTTAAATCACCGTGCATCTTGTAAATGCTTAACCGGTTACACTGGAAATCCTATGATTAGTTGTGATCCCCCATCAAATCCTTGCTCTCCAAATCCATGTGGAATAAATGCACTATGTGAAAATGATAATGGAAGCCCAATTTGCTTTTGTCCCAAAGGTCTTACTGGAAATCCATTCCAAAATTGTAGTAAGTATTTTTCAAAAGATTAATCAATAATTATTTATGACTTGTCAAATCAATAATCCATACAAAATAAAAATGCTTTGTAATACAATGGCATGACGGTAACGGTGGCATTGCAATGCTATTATAAGATATTACATGTAAATGTTATGTAAATTTTCGTAATGCTGTATAATATAAAAATGCAACTTTTTCAGTTCCGGAAGGTAGTGAATGCGAGCCTAATCCGTGTGGACCATTTACTGGATGTAGAATTATAGACAATAAACCAGCTTGTTTCTGCCTACCGAATTACGAAGGAAATCCTCCTAGACAACCTTGTCAATTGCCAAATAACCCTTGCAACCCTTCACCATGTGGGCCTAATACACAATGTACAGTCTTGTCGAATGGATTTTCAAAATGCACATGTTTACAAGGCTATGTAGAGAGTCCGAATACAGTTCGTGGCTGTATCGAAGCACGTAACCCTTGTGAACCTAATAACTGCGGTATAGGTGCACGTTGTGACCCAAATAAGACACCCGCATGTTACTGTCCAGAAAACACGAGAGGCAATCCCTACAAATCTTGTAATCACGAATCTTATTTACCTCCATCTATACTTTGCCAACCAGGAAATTGTGGGGATAATGCAGATTGCTATGTCAGTAGCAATAGAGAAATGTGTTTCTGTAAGATTGGATTTATTGGTGATCCATACCTTGGCTGTCAACCTCAAAAAAGTCCTTGCAACCCTAATCCTTGTGGCCCTCAATCTGTATGTACTATTAATTATGACGGACAAACACTATGTATTTGTGCAGAAGGAAGTACAGGCGATCCTTATAGTTTAGAAGGATGTCATTCCCGTGAATGTGAAATAGATGATGAATGCGCTCTGGACAAAGCTTGCATTGGCTATGCATGCAGAGATCCTTGTCCAGGTGTATGTGGCCTTAACGCTAAGTGTCATGTTGAAACACATCATCCTGTTTGTGTATGTGAAGATGGATTCATAGGAAATCCTTTAGTATGTTGCTTACAGCCCGAAGAACAAAAAAGTAATTCACCATGTAGTAAAGTACGATGTGGAAATAATGCAATCTGTCAAGACGTTGGCAATAAAGCATTGTGCTCATGTCTGCCAGACTTTTATGGGGATCCAACTCAAGAATGTAAACCAGAATGTCTAATGAATTCAGATTGCTCACCAAACGAGGCTTGTATTAATAGAAAATGTACAGATCCTTGTCTGCAAAATAACGTATGCGGAATAAATGCAGTTTGTTTATGCTCAGATCATACTGTTTCGTGTTTGTGTCCAGATGGATACATAGGATCTCCATTAATTCAGTGTGTATACAGACGTACGTTTTTTCATAAATATAATATAGCTTTACGTTCAATATAAATAAAATGAATAGCGCTGTATTCAAAAGATCGTAATTTTTACGTATTAACATTAAAATTTATGCTTTCAGCTATAATAGTTGCCCAAGACAATTCAACAGCACAGCCATGTGCACCAAATCCATGTGATCAAAATTCACCGTGTGATACATATGGAGATAAATTTGCTGTCTGTAATCTGTGTGTCGGACCTAATGCTATTAATAACCCGGCATGTAGACCTGAGTGTGTTTTAAATTCAGATTGTGCATTCAATAAATTCTGTTTAAAAAATAAATGTGTGGATCCTTGTCCAGGATCATGCGGTGTTAATGCTGAGTGCATTATGGTATATAATCACGATCCGATTTGTCAGTGTAAAAATGGATTTGAAGGGAACCCATACGAGCATTGTAAATTGACAACACATCGTAAGTTTTGATTTTTTTTTAAATATATTCATATGCATATTCTTAAAGTATTTCATTTTTTATAATAATATTTTTGTTTTAGCTGTACTTACTGAAACCTGTGATAATATCCGCTGTGGATCCAATGCTATTTGCCAAAATTTTAACGAAGCTCTAACTTGTAAATGTTTACCTGGTTTCTTTGGAAATCCTTACCTTTCATGTAGGCCTGAATGTGTTGTAAATAGTGATTGTTCGCCAAAACTGGCATGTATAAATAATAGATGTGAAAATCCTTGTAAGGATGTGTGTGGAATTGGAGCATTATGTGAAACTATAAACCATCATGCTATTTGCTATTGCATATCGGGTCAGACTGGTGATCCTTACGTTCGCTGTCAAGACAATTCTATTACGCCACCAACATTAGCTGTTTGTGACCCATCACCATGTGGACCATATAGCCGTTGTCTTGTATCGCCGTCTGGTTTCGCAGTCTGTTCTTGTTTGCCAGGCTTTAGAGGCGTTGCTCCAATGTGTCAACCAGAATGTGTTAGTAATTCGGATTGTCCACAAAAGGAAACTTGCGTTAACCAAAGATGTATCGATCCGTGTCATGGAAGTTGTGGCGTAGGTGCTTATTGTGTTGTGGTTAATCACAACCCAATATGTAGTTGTGGACCTGAAGAAACTGGTGATCCTTTCGTAGTTTGTACCGCATTCATAGAAAACAAAGCAAATGAAAAAAATCCATGTTTGCCGTCGCCGTGCGGTCCTAATTCAGTTTGCGAGATAAGGTCAAACCATCCTGTATGTTCTTGTCAACCTAATTATTCTGGTTCACCACCATACTGCAGACCGGAATGCATTATAAGTCAGGAGTGTCCTTCAAATCATGCTTGTATAAATGAAAAATGTGCAGACCCATGTATCGGTTCCTGTGGTAATAATGCTGTATGCAACGTTATTAATCATACGCCACTGTGCAGTTGCTTAGATGGATATAAGGGTGACGCTTTTATTGGATGTACAGCAGTATTAAAAGATAATACTGTTTCTCCATGTAACCCATCACCATGTGGGGAAAATACAATTTGTTCAATTACAAATAATGTGGCCAGATGTTCTTGTATACCACCTAATATTGGCAATCCTTATGCGGGAGGCTGTCGCCCAGAATGCACTTTAAATTCAGACTGCCCAAATCATTTAGCTTGCTTATCTAATCATTGCCGAGATCCTTGCAAAGATTTATGCGGCGTTAACGCTGAGTGTCTCGTGACAAACCATGTTCCTGTTTGTACATGCTTTAAAGGATACGAAGGGGACCCATTCTCCTCCTGTCGACGAATATATTCAGTTCGTGAGTATTTAATATATATTTAGTAATCAACATTTTGTTTTGTTTCATAATTAAAGTTCATGTTTGACGCAAAAAAATATCCCAATTAATGAATATGATTAAATAATGTATGGTCTAAATTAGTAGAATTATCACTATCTCAAAACACAACGGCCATTTTAGTAAAAAGATAATCCTATAAATACTTTCAAAGATTAAACTGTAACTATAATATATTAAATAGTTTAAGTTATGTAAGTTTTGCAGAGACTCAAATTTTATTTTTCACTACAGCGACACCAATAAATCCGTGCGAACCTTCACCCTGTGGTCCAAACAGCGAGTGTCACGTGGTTAGCAGTCGAGCGGCGTGCTCTTGCCGCGCTGGATATCTCGGTGCTCCCCCTGCCTGTCGTCCAGAGTGTGCAGTGAATTCAGACTGTCCAACGAATAAAGCTTGCATTAATCAAAAATGTAATGACCCATGCATTCACAGCTGCGGCCTGGATGCACGTTGCCATGTCGTCAGTCATAATCCGATTTGTATGTGTCCAGAAAGTTTTCCCGAAGGAGATCCTTTCATACGGTGTTTCAAAAAAAGTAAGATTTTTATTTATATAATATCTATCAAATATTTTCCAGGCATTTTTTTTCTAAGGTCTACTAACCATTCCCTAATTCTAAGTTTGACTGTTAACGATTTTGAATTTGACCATTAACTTGATTCATTTCCAAGTCATATGTGGTTAGTACTACCAATATTAGTAGAGCAAAAAAAAAGTTAATTCAAGAAAATTGGTTAGAGTTATAAGTTACTGTCGATAAAAATAATATTTTTAATTTCGCACCTTTTAAGCGTCATAAGATTTACTTAATGGAGCAAAGTTCCTTGTCGCGCGTTACACGCTCTAAACGGATGGGAGCTAGACTAACTAGAGCTAGACCCAACAATGTATAATAAGACTTTTTTTTTTCGACACCAGAAGTCTTTCGTAAATGGTAACAATCGACAGCTTCGTATATATATCGTTGCTACCATCCAATTTAATTTTACTAGAAAATATTATTTTTATACAAGCATAATATATAAAAAGGTGAAAGACGCCTAAGTATTTTTATATAACAATTGGAAATCTTGTTTTTGATTACATCAGTATTGAAAATTATCTGTTTGTATAGGTATCACACAGCCAGCTCCAGATCCATGCTTGCCTTCACCTTGTGGTCCACATTCTACATGCCGAAGCGAGGCTGGCCGGGCAGTGTGTGCATGCGAACCGGGTACTCTCGGCGCCCCACCCGCTTGTCGACCTCAATGTCTAATAAACCAAGACTGTCCACTTGCTCTCAGTTGCTTGAGCGGAAACTGTGTCAATCCTTGCATCGGTTCCTGTGGATTCAACGCCCGTTGTGTTGTACAAAACCATCAACCTATATGTTCGTGCGATGACGGCTTTTCTGGTGATCCTTTCTCTGGTTGCAGTCTCGTCGAAAGTGAGTTTTTTTATTTACTTTAGTTTGTAATGTTTTGCATGATGGCTTTAATTTCCTGCATGCTACTATAGAATGCCAAAAATGTATCTCTTCAAACCAAATTTCAGCTCCTAGAGAAGTTACCCGTCACCCTTGCAATCCATCACCATGTGGATCTAATGCTATATGTAAAGAAAAGAATGGTGCTGGTGCGTGTACTTGTATTAATGACTTTTTCGGAGACCCTTATCGTGGCTGTAGGCCTGAGTGTGTAATGAATACAGATTGTGCTATCGACAGAACCTGTTTCAATAATAAATGTGTAGACCCATGCCTGGGTACTTGTGGACAAAACGCTGAATGTAGAGTCACAAATCATGCTCCTTCATGTTATTGTTTACCTGGATATAATGGGAATCCTCTTCATGCATGTACACCTGCCATATGTAAGCCTGTCTTTCTTATTCTTATATCTTGTACTGTGTTTCATTCTATGAGCAATCTTTTATGTCTTTTTTCACTATACAGCTCTTCCGGAACCCATCGATCCCTGCCACCCTTCGCCTTGTGGCCCTTACAGTAAATGTCGTACGTTTAACGGTCACGCGGTTTGTACATGTCTAGATATGTGTGTCGGTTCACCACCAAATTGTCGGCCAGAATGTATTGTTAGTTCTGACTGTCGACCAAGTAAAGCATGTATAAGCAATAAGTGTCGAGATCCATGCCCTGGTACATGTGGGGTTAACGCTGAATGTCAAGTTGTGAACCACAACCCAATCTGCAGTTGTGCGACTGACTTTACGGGTGATCCATTTGTAAGATGCTTTTTGGAAGACAGTAAGTTTGTTCATATTTTTAAATTCTTTAAAATCGTTATTATCTATTTACCTGCACACTATTGTATAAATAATTAAATTTTCAGAAAAAATGACGCCAATTGATAACTGTCTACCTAATCCATGTGGTCCCCATTCACAATGCCGTGATTTAAATGGTGTCGCGGTGTGTTCTTGTTTAAATAATTACATTGGACGCCCTCCAAATTGCCGACCTGAATGCGTAATGAATTTTGAATGTCCCGGAAACTTAGCATGTATTTCTGGAAAGTGTAGCGATCCTTGTCCAGGCTCTTGTGGTTTTCACGCAACGTGTAATGTAGTAAAACACATACCCGTATGTATTTGTGAACAAGGTTACACGGGTGATCCTTTTTCTGGCTGCTCTATATCCCCGAGTAAGTTATTAGCATTACATTTAAAAAATCGAAATAATGTCATCTCGTTGTCAAACCTTAAAAATATTGTCTTACTGTCTTTTAGCCATCGAACCCCAACTTGCAAATCCTTGTTCACTATCCCCTTGTGGAGTTAACGCTGCTTGTAAAGAGAGACATGGTACTGGATCTTGTTCATGCCTCCCCGATTATTACGGCGATCCATATGTTGAATGCAGACCAGAGTGTGTTTTAAATTCGGACTGCCCGAAAGATAGAGCGTGTATAAATAATAAATGTAAAGATCCATGCCCTGGAGTGTGTGGTATGAATGCAGATTGCCGCGTAAACAATCATGCTCCATCCTGTGCATGTTTACCTGATTATGAAGGAAATCCATTCACATCCTGTTATCTAAGTATGAATTTTCTTTTTATTAAATAGTTTAATATTTTTTATGAGGTTATTTGTCAATGTTCCACATTTAAAAAAATGTTATCTTTAGGACCCATTGCAAAACCCACCGACCCATGTTTACCTTCACCGTGTGGACCTTATAGCTTATGCCGTGCTCATAGTGGACATGCTATTTGTTCATGTCAGGAACAATATTTTGGTTCGCCTCCTAATTGCCGTCCGGAATGTATGGTCAGTAGTGACTGTATGCCAAATAAGGCATGCATAAATCAAAAATGTATAAATCCCTGTGAAGGGGCATGTGGCATTGACGCTAAATGTACAGTTGTCAACCATAATGCTTTATGTAGTTGCCCACAAAACTATGCAGGGGACCCATTTATCAGCTGTACATATGAAAAAAGTAAGATTTTATTTTAAATACGATAAATATGTAGCACACGGATAGAAAAAAAGACTAACAACGAAATCTACCTTAAATTGTGAATATTATAATTTTAGGACCAGAACCGAAGCCTTCTGGTAATCCTTGTGTGCCATCACCGTGTGGACCAAACTCTCAGTGTCGAGTCGTTGGAGAGACTCCAGCTTGTTCTTGTAAAGCTGGTTATATTGGACGGGCACCTAATTGCAGACCAGAATGCATTTACGATGAAGAATGTCCCAGTAATCTTGCTTGTGTTCGCGAGAAATGCTTAAGTCCTTGTGACGGCTCATGTGGGTCAAATGCAAACTGTGTTGTAATTGCGCATAAAGCAGTTTGCCATTGCCTTGAAAGTTATACTGGTGATCCCTTTAGTGGTTGTTACTTTATCGGTAAGTAGGAGTATTAGGCTTCAAACATGATAACTTTAGATCTGGTTTGTCTTCTGTTAAAATTATATTTTCAAATATACAGTGACAGTACCAAGTGAAGATGAAACCAACCCATGCAATCCATCGCCATGCGGTCCAAATTCAAAATGCACTGAAAAAAATAATGCCGGTGCTTGCACTTGTTTACCGGGCTACTTCGGTGATCCGTACCTTGGATGTCGTCCTGAGTGTGTTACAAATAATGATTGTCCTCTAGAAAAGGCCTGCTCAAACAATAAATGTATAGATCCGTGTCAAGGAGCATGCGGAATAAATGCAGTGTGCAGTGTTGCACACCACAATCCAGTCTGTATGTGTATGGATGGCTATGATGGAAATCCTGTTGTGTCATGCCATCCACAAAGAAAACGTTAGTAATATCAGTTAATATTCCATAATACATAGTTCAAAATATATAAGTTACTGACTTAATAATACATTGTAGCTCTACTACATGATTACAATCCTTGTGTACCGTCACCGTGCGGACCATACAGCCATTGTAAGGAATTGAATGGACACGGGGTTTGTTCCTGTGATGAAGGTTACGTGGGATCACCTCCAACGTGCAGACCAGAATGCGTTACTAGTACCGACTGTCCGCAGCATCAAGCTTGTATAAAACAAAAGTGCAGGGATCCATGCCCAGGAACGTGTGGAGTTAATGCTCGATGCCAAACTATAAATCATAATCCTATTTGTACTTGTAAAGCAGGATTTACTGGTGACCCTTTCGTAGTTTGTCAATTAGAACAAAGTAAGAGTTTAATAGTGACAAATATAAAATATAATAAAAATAAATATTATAAAAATGTTTTGTTTGATATATTTTTAAAAATATTTTTTGTTTTTTTTTTCAAAATCTTCATCTTTGCATGACTTTAGTATCTTTTCTTATGATATCTTTTATTTTCCAACTTTTGTATTTTTCTATTATTTTTCTTAATTATTCTTGTTCTTTCTTTCTTAGAACCTATGTTTATGGGACCTAAAGGAAACCCATGTATACCATCACCATGTGGTCCATACTCACAGTGTAAAGTAGTTGGCGAAGCGCCTGCATGTTCTTGCTTGCCAAATTTCATTGGTATCGCACCCAACTGTAGACCTGAATGCTCTATCAATGCGGAATGCTCTGGTAATCTTGCATGTCAAAATGAAAAATGTGTAAATCCTTGTCCGGGTTCTTGCGGCGTTAACGCCGAATGTACCGTAGCAAATCATGTAGCATTATGTAACTGCTTACCGGGATATACAGGTGACCCGTTCAGTGGATGTTCATTTATCGAATGTAAGTTATATGTACGTCATTTATAATTCATATCATATAATGATAGGCATTAATTTATTTATTGATTTATATTAGATACTCCAGAGCCACCTCCGAATCCATGCAATCCATCACCTTGCGGTGCAAATGCACTATGTAAGGAACGAAATGGTGTTGGTTCTTGTTCCTGCTTACCAGAATACTTTGGAGATCCTTATACTGGATGTCGACCAGAATGTGTATCCAATTCTGATTGTGATCGTAATAAAGCTTGTTCGAACAACCGATGCAAAGACCCATGTCCAGGATCATGCGGTATTAACGCTGAATGTAGAACTGTAAATCATTCACCGACGTGTACCTGTCTATCAGGATTTACTGGAAATCCATTGACAAAATGTGATTTGGAAGGTGAGTTCTATTTCTTATTTTTGATATTAATGCCCACTTTTAAACGTAATATTTCAAAGCACAAATACATAATATATCTATTGTATATTGAAAATCTCATTACGTCCTTTGTAACTAAAAAAATTATATTCGTTACATTTCGGGTAGTCTAATATCGGGGATATCGGGTAGGAAGCCTCAATAGCTCAACGGTACAAGGGCCAACTTTGCTCCGTTAACGCGTGAGTCGCGGGTTCGATCATGACACCCTTGGGCTATTGTCGTACGCACTCCTAGCGCAAGCTTCGAGCTTATTTGGAGGGGCAATAGAAATATTAGTAATGCCTTAAAAAAGGATTGCTAATATTCTCTTTAAAAAAAATAAAATAAATAGCGTCAATGTTGAAAAGCTACTATGGCTATAATTAAGGCGTCTATCGTTTTATTCATAGAATGTTTGTTGTCTTTAGTAATTCTATTGGTTTAATTTTAGTTATCCCAGACGTGGCGGAACCACAGCTAGATCCTTGTCAACCTTCACCATGTGGACCTAACAGTATTTGTCGTGCAATTAATGGTCATAGTGTATGCACTTGTGAAAGTGGTTACATCGGAACACCACCATCGTGCCGACCTGAATGCATTGTCAGTTCTGAGTGTCCACAAGACAAAGCATGTATCAATAAGAAATGTATAGATCCTTGTCCCAACACTTGCGGATTAAACGCACGCTGTCAAGTTGTTACTCACAATCCAATATGTAGCTGTACGTCAGGATTTACAGGGGATCCGTTTACCAAATGTAATCCCGAAGAGCGTAAGTAAATTGATTATTAAACTACATAAATTTTTGATAACTTATGTCAACACGTATTCATTTTAAACTGTATCAATAATTGATTCGAAAAACAACAGATATGGAAGGGTAATGATTCGTCAAAAAGCTTATAAAACATAAATAATTTTAGGAACTGTGCCAACAAATCCATGTGTTCCATCACCCTGTGGACCAAATTCGGAGTGTCGTGTTATCGGAGATCAAGCTGCTTGTTCTTGTCTACCTAACTACATAGGACGAGTACCTAATTGCAGGCCAGAGTGTTCTATTGATGCTGAATGTCCTAGCAATGCAGCTTGTGTCAATGAGCGGTGTAAAGATCCTTGCCAAGGTGCATGTGGACTAAATGCACTTTGTTTAACTGTTAATCATAAGCCAATGTGCTCATGTCTTCAAGGATTCACCGGAGATGCTTCCAAAACATGTTTCCAGATTGTGATATCATGTATGTATGATTTAGCTTTAATTATTTTACAATAATTTTTTAAACGTTTCGAATTAGTGTTACCGACAAGGTAATGATTATCACACATAAGCCAACATGAAAATATTTTTGAATTGGTGAAATAGTTCTATAATATACTTAAAGATTATATACAAATAATCAAAATGGACCCTGATACTGTTAAACTACTATAATAATCTGTTTTAGCCACCGAAATGACACCCACGTCAAGCCCATGTACCCCATCTCCTTGTGGACCGAATGCAGAATGTCGTGAGTACAATGGGGCAGGTGCATGCTTCTGTTCAGAAGGTTTTGAAGGTGATCCATACGGTTTGACAGGATGCCGCAGAGAATGTGAAAGTAATGAAGACTGTGCATATAACTTAGCGTGCACCCGATTTAAATGCATAGATCCATGTCCTAGAACGTGTGGGCAGTTGGCTCAATGTACGGTCGAAAAACACGTACCTATTTGTTCATGTCATCCAGGTTTTACTGGAGATCCATTTTTCCAATGCAAAGAAATACTTCTAGAACGTAAGTATTTACATTAACATATTAGAATAGAATATAGTGTTTAAATAAGAATAAAATCAATATAGTAGTAGTAAAACTTTGATGTTTTCCTCATCAACAGGGCAGTACGTTTGGGAAAGTACTATCCTCTCATAGATTGTCGATGTGAAGTAGCAGTATCCATATTATTGAGTTTCGATCGAATGAGAGTGAGGAAGGCCATAGATATAGAATAAAATAAACTAATGTGTAATATTTTTCAGCTTTGCCAATACAAAATCCGTGTGAGCCCACACCATGTGGTCCTAACAGTCAATGTAGACAAGTCAATATGCAAGCAGTGTGCTCTTGTTTACCAAACTATATAGGTTCACCACCATCATGTCGACCTCAATGTGTCGTAAATAGTGAATGTGATGCCTCAAAAGCTTGTGTCAATCAGAAATGTGACGATCCTTGTCCTAACACATGTGGTCTTCGCGCCCATTGTCTGGTTAAAAATCATAATCCAATATGTACATGTCCCGCTGGAATGACAGGAGATCCATTTACACAATGCTACAGTATGTATTTGTTTTTTAGTTGTTAAGTGGTCTAAGATGTCTTACTATTTTTTTTTTGAGACTCGTTAATCTGCAATTAACAAAAATATTCACAGCAACTCCACCAACGACTGAACAACCACCCTCTTGTACGCCATCACCATGTGGCCCGCACTCACGCTGCCAATTGTTAACAAGTGGACCAGCCTGTTCTTGTTTACCTGGCTATATAGGATCTCCACCATCTTGTAGACCAGAATGTACAATTAATTCTGAATGTCCAGCATCTTTAGCATGCGTCAGGCAGAAGTGTGAGGATCCATGTCCTGGTTCGTGCGGCGTGGAAGCGAATTGTCATGTACTAAACCATGTAGCCGTTTGTGTTTGTAATGAAGGATTCACAGGAGATCCCTTCTCTAGATGTTCGCCAATTCCTGCAGGTATTAATTTTACAAAAAATTCCTCGTTTTTCAATTCCTTATAATGAAATAAATCAACGCTACATACTTTACGGCCCCATAATGATAGTAATATCCTGTGTCGGGGGTCCAGAAACACACACAACAGACACACTCAGACTAGAATATATTCCTGTATACCGTATGGTCAATACAAATATCAGCTCCGAGTGGTAATCGAACCCTTGACCTGTGGCACTGAAGGCAGATTTCCTACTGCTGCCCTATAACGCCATTAATTATATAAAAACTTTTTTTTAGCACCTACGACGCCTGTTCCAACTGATCCTTGTAACCCATCGCCATGTGGACCAAACGCACAGTGTGATAATGGTTTTTGCACATGTTTACCTAATTACAGCGGTAATCCATATGAATCATGTAGACCAGAATGTACTGGAAGTCAAGAATGTCCTAGAGACAAAGCTTGTTTTAGAAATAAATGTCGTGATCCATGTCCCGGAGTGTGTGGTCAAAATGCTAAATGTGACGTTATAAATCATATACCTAGCTGCTCTTGTATTGTCGATTATACTGGTAATCCATTTATACATTGTCAACCTATGGAAAAAGAAAAAGCTATACCAAAAGACCCGTGCCACCCTTCACCTTGTGGACCAAATAGCATATGTAGAACTAAAGATAACACGGCAGTCTGTGCTTGTGTTGAAGGATTTATTGGCTCTCCTCCGTCATGTAGACCAGAATGTGTCGTCAGTTCTGAGTGTCCCTCAACCAAAGCTTGTGTTAACCAGAAGTGTATCAATCCTTGTATTAATGCTTGCGGAATTTTAGCCAGATGCGAAGTGATAAATCATAGTCCAATTTGTAGTTGTAATCCAGGACAAACAGGAGATCCATTTAAAAGTTGTTACGATATTGTCGCTATACTATCCGAACCAGTCGATGCTTGTAATCCTTCACCTTGCGGACCAAATGCTTTATGTATGGAACGAAATGGCAAAGCTAATTGCCGATGCGTGGATGATTATGTTGGCCAACCACCTAATTGTAGACCAGAATGCGTAATAAATCCTGATTGTCCTTCTAACCAGGCATGTGTAAGAAATAAATGTATAGATCCATGCCCTGGATCCTGTGGCATCAATGCGGATTGCATAATTGTAAGTCACACTGTTTCCTGTATTTGCAAAGAGAAATACAGTGGAAATCCATTCTTACAGTGCGTGCCATTGGAAGGTTTGTATTTTAATTTAAATATTAATTTGAAGCAGTAAGTTTTAGAAGTTATTTTAATTGAATAAATAAAAAAAGAGTATAAGTATTGTAGTAACTTTCTTGTGTCGGAGGTCTGAAAACAGAAAAGTAAAACATAATACAAAAACAAATAATTTGTTTCGAGGGGGAATTGATTCCGTAATCATCTTCATAGTCATCTGAAATTTATTTTATAAAGATGCTTTAATTATATACATATAATTATATACTTTTATTGCAGAAAATATTATAACACCATGTGTTCCATCACCATGCGGGGCTAATGCAATATGCAGTCAAAGAGATGGTGCCGGTGCGTGCTCTTGCCTAGAAGGATACCAAGGAAATCCTTATGAGGGCTGTCGACCAGAATGCATTTTAAGTTCAGACTGTTCCGCTGATAAAGCTTGTATAAGAAATAAATGCATAGATCCCTGTCCAGGCATATGTGGTACATTTGCAGAATGTACGGTTGTTAATCATGTTCCAACGTGTGCTTGTATAAAAGATTACACAGGAAATCCATTTGTGCAATGTAGTAAGAAAGAACCTGTACAAGAAATAAAACCATGTCAACCTTCACCGTGTGGTCCCAATAGTATATGTAGAGAAAATGGTGAACTTGCTTCTTGTGAATGTCTTCCAGATTATAGAGGAGCTCCACCAGATTGTCGGCCCGAATGTACTGTTAGTAGTGAATGTCCATCAGATCGAGCCTGCCATAAATTAAAATGTGCTGATCCTTGTAGAGGAACTTGTGGCCTAGGTGCTCATTGTCAAGTTGTTAATCACAGTCCTTTATGTAGCTGTCCAACTGGAACGACTGGTGATCCGTTTACTGTATGCCGTGAGATACAATATTCTGTAACTGACATAGAAAAACCACTAGAACCATGTCAACCAAGCCCTTGTGGACCATATAGCGAATGCCGTTCAGTCAATGGGTATCCATCATGCTCTTGTATAATTGGTTATATTGGCGCTCCACCTAATTGTCGCCCAGAATGCCTTGTCAATACTGATTGTCCATCACATCAAGCATGTATTGCTGAGAAATGTACAAATCCTTGTGAAGGTTCCTGTGGTTTTAAAGCAGATTGCCGAGTTCAAGACCATATACCTATCTGCAGTTGTCCATCTGCTTTTTCTGGAGATCCATTCATTCAGTGCTCTGAAATACTAGGTAAGATTAAAATAAGTGAAAGTTAAACAATTTTTTTACTGCAGTCTAGTCTACATACATTGGTAACAAAGCAATATCCGTAGTATAAGGGACCCAACAAGTCTATTTAATACGAGACAGATAAGAGATAAAAAAGATTTTCCATCGCTTTCCCGGCTTAATGATTATATTATATTTCACTTTGTAGTAACACCAACTCCGGCATCGGATCCGTGTAATCCTTCACCATGTGGTAGCAACACTATGTGCGAGGAGGGCGTTTGTACATGTGCGTTTGGCTTCTTCGGTGACCCTTATACTGGCTGTCGCCTAGAATGTTCTACCAACGGTGAATGTTCACCAACTCGTGCTTGTCAAGGTGGAAAATGTGTAGATCCTTGTCCAGGCGCTTGTGGCACTGGAGCAACTTGCTCCGTCTACAATCATATACCATCATGTACCTGTCCACCAAATACCTCAGGAGATCCATTCTCATTTTGTACAGAAAAAGTGCAACAAGGTAATATATGTTACTAAGTTAAAGTTTTTTGAATATTATCTGTTCAATTCAATTTTAATTATAGCTAGTAGCATATAGGTGTTACTATGTTAAGCCAAGTTTTCTAATTATAACATTATGCTAAAACACACAATAATTGTGTACTTAGAACTTTATAACTTGTACTTGCGGGTAAGCATGGCGAGGGTGACTAACTCGGTTACATTCCACAACTCTGTTAGCCGCCTTCGCGTTTGGACTTTATTTCCACTTACCATCAGGTTGAGTAGAGTCATCTGCCCTACTTTCCAAATAACAAAAAAAAGAAAACGTTACGAAACACATATAACTCATTTTTTATTATTTATATGTCATTTTAATTTTTGTGGTAATTAATTATTTTCCACTTTTTTTGTGTGTATGTTTGCTTAAGTATAATTTATTTTTTATTTAATTTAATTATATTCCCTTTACCTATTGAATATTAAAAGACTTATAGAGTAAACTCCGGTTGTGCGTCGAAGCCGACAGTTTTTATAATGATGATGATTTTTTATATTTAATAAGCATACATTTTAATAAATATTATTATACTTAGATTCTTAACTAAGCGACTAATTTCCAGAGAAACCCAAATCACCATGTAGTCCTTCACCATGTGGCCCATATAGTGAATGTACAGTAAGCACCAACGGTGCTGCCGCATGCTCATGTCGAGCTGGGCACATAGGTTCACCTCCGTCATGTCGACCCGAATGCTTAGTAAGCTCTGAATGTAAGCTTCAAATGGCTTGTGTCGACCGCCGGTGTCGTGATCCTTGTGAAGGCGCTTGTGGCCGCGGAGCTCGATGCCAAGTGATAGCGCATAGCCCTATTTGTACGTGTAACGATGGATTCACTGGTGACCCGTTTACTTATTGCTACCCCGCTCCAGGTAAATAGTACATAACAATTTAATAAACAATATAAAAAGAAGCTGTTCAACAAATCTATAACTCTAAAACCATTTTATTGCAGCGGCTCCTTTAGGCCCAATAGATCCCTGTGAGCCTTCTCCATGTGGACCTAATTCAATATGCATTAAAACTGGAGACATGCCAGCCTGCAGTTGTCAACCAAACTTTATCGGGTCTCCACCTAATTGCCGCCCCGAATGCACAATAAGTGCTGAATGTCCGGCGGTTTTGGCGTGCGTCGCACAGAAATGCAAAAACCCGTGCGTAGAAGCTTGTGGTTCCGGCGCAGTGTGCTCTGTAGTAGATCACCGTGCAACATGTGCCTGCGAACCGGGCTTCGAAGGAGATCCTTTCCAGGGTTGTTCACGACCAAAGGGTAAGTTTTATTATTTAAGTTGTATTTGTTATGGTAAATCTAACGGAAGACCAATATAAATATATACTTGTACTGTAAAAAGTGTGAAAGTCAATTTATACGATCATTAAAATATTGAAGGTAATATATGTTAAACAAAAAATTATTAACATTGCGAAGTCATAGCAGACATAAAATTGCGTTTAACCATTAGCTTTGCAAAGCGTGATAATTCATGCTTTACATTGTGTGCTTTGAATATTATTTTACGGTCACGCCTTACACGGTTTACTAATTCGTAATAGAGCTGTATAGATGTTTTAGCCTCAAAAGCTGGTTGATGACCATGCCCGTCGATCAGTTTATAGGCAAAGTCATAAATGCAGTATCTATTTATGCGCTTGGAAATAAAACATAAACATCCGGAATTGGAAAATTAAGATTTAATTTTAATCATTTAGATTTCTTAAGTGCTTTCAGAAGGGACGTAACATATTTAATAACTTATTTTTTGTGAAATTAATGCCTTGCTTATGATTGGAGCACGCGGAGATAACAAAGCACTTACAGTAAGCTTAGGCCGTTCGCTGAGACGGCCGCTTTGTGATGGGCGGCTAGATAAAAATGTCGTCATCGGATTAGAGAGGTCACTAAAAGTCGCGGAGCCCAGCAAGCTTCGACTAACGCTTAGGAAGAAGGAAGTGCTTCAACGGTAACTGAATATAAACGGGTAAGTGCATTCATCTAACTAAATTAATATTTCAGCTCCTTCAAAGATTGAATACCTTAATCCATGTGAGCCATCGCCTTGCGGTGCAAATGCCGATTGCAAAGTACAGGGAAATGCTGGATCATGCACTTGTCTTCCGGAATATTTTGGTGATCCCTACCAAGGCTGTAGACCAGAATGCTTAGTAGATTCTGATTGTCCATTAGCCTTAGCTTGCAATAGAAACAAATGTATTGATCCATGCCCAGGAGTATGTGGCTATAATGCTGACTGTTACGTCGCAAATCACAAACCTACGTGCAACTGTAAAACAGGCTATACCGGAAACCCCTTGTCAATGTGTTCTATCTTGCGCGGTACGTAATTTAAATTTGAACTAAATATTAAATTATAAGCTATCGAGTATATTTTATTTAATATGAGTTAATCATCTTACAGATAACGATTTGTCCGTGATTAATGTTTGCAATCCCTCACCTTGTGGGGCGAATGCTATTTGTAAAGATATAAATAATCAACCAGTATGCTCATGTCTTAATAATTACATCGGTACACCACCAAATTGTAAGCCTGAATGCATAGTAAATTCAGAATGTAAATCAAATAGAGCATGCGTTAATAATAGGTGCATCAATCCTTGCCCTAAGCCTTGCGGTAAAAACGCTGAATGTAAAGTAATAAACCACAGTCCGGTATGTTCATGCCGCCCAGGAACCTCTGGAAATGCGTTCACCATGTGTACACAAATAATGCGTAAGTCTGGTTCAAATTAAATTATATAAGATCATTTTACGTTCATGTATAATTTTATTTATTTTGTGTTTGTAGAAATAACTAGCATTACAACAACATCAACAAATCCTTGCGTACCATCTCCTTGCGGTCTGTACGCAGAATGCCGCAACAACGATGGGTTGGCGTCATGTTCATGTCTACCATCTTATATGGGGTCGCCACCATTCTGTAAACCTGAATGTGTAATACACTCCGATTGCCCGAGCAACCAGGCATGCGTAGCTGAAAAATGTCGAAATCCCTGTGAAGGAGCTTGTGGAATGTTTGCAGATTGCTTTGTCCATAATCATATACCAGTTTGCTTATGTTCTGAAGGGTTCACGGGTGATCCTTTCCGTGAATGCAAACAGAAACCAATAGAAGGTATTTTTTATTTAAATTAATTAGCGGCATAAGTTTACTATAGTTAATTTTACTAACAAATAAAGTTATCTTATTAAAATATATTTAAATTTATAAATGTTCAATGTACAAAATGTTTGTCTTCTTTATTTATCGGAACGAATGCGATAATACATTTTTACATTAATGCCACTTTCTACAGATTTACAGGTAACGCAGGCTATTGATCCTTGTAATCCCAGCCCTTGTGGTCCTAATACAAGATGCCAAGACGGTAGTTGTTCCTGTTTAATAGACTATCACGGTGATCCATATCTTGGATGTCGTCCAGAATGTGTGTACAATACAGACTGCCCTCAAGACAAAGGCTGCCAACGCAACAAATGTGTAAATCCATGTATTGGAACTTGCGGCAGAAATGCTATATGTGATGTTAACAATCATATCCCTATGTGTACATGTCCAAAGGGTATGAGTGGCAATGCTTTTATTGAATGCCGACCGGTTACAGGTATAGTTTTCTAATTCTTTTTTCTTTTTCATGTTTATTTCTATTAACAATGTCGTAAGGTATAACTGACGCAATATTCAATTTCTAGTAACAAACATCAACCCATGTAATCCATCGCCATGCGGACCGAATAGCCAATGTCAACAATCGCATGGTCAAGCGGTTTGTTCATGCCTACCAGGATACCGTAGTAGTCCACCTACTTGCAGGCCTGAATGTATAGTGAGTCTAGAATGTCCCCTAAAAGAAGCTTGCCAGAATCAAAAATGTATAGACCCATGCATTGGCGCTTGTGGAATTGCGGCAGTGTGCGATGTTATCAACCATAATCCGATATGTTCGTGTCCCTCATCATTCACGGGCGATCCTTTTATTAAATGTTCTATAATTGGTGAGTAGCAATAATACTCGTATATTTAAACATATTTCATTGAAACTGTTATTATACAATATTATATTTTTAGTTGCACCAGCTATACAAGTGGACCCGTGTGAGCCTTCACCTTGTGGACCACATTCAACTTGTAGAATTAGTGGAGAAGGCCCTGTCTGTGCATGCTTACTTGGCTATCAAGGAGCTCCACCAAGTTGTAGACCTGAATGCATTAGTAACAGTGAATGTGATTATAATTTAGCTTGCCTCAATCAAAAATGTGCTGATCCTTGCGTGGGCAGTTGTGGAACCAACACTGAATGTAGAGTAGTAAGCCATTCACCCATGTGTATATGTCAAATTGGATTCACAGGTGATCCGTTTTCACAGTGCAATCCTATAGCTCTTGTGCCGAATGAAATTTTAAGCCCTTGCAGTCCTAGCCCATGTGGTTCTAATGCTGTGTGTAGAGAACAGAGAGGAGTTGGCGCTTGTCAGTGCTTAGAAGGATATTTTGGAAATCCTTACGAAGGATGCCGACCGGAATGTGTTGTCAATTCCGACTGCCCTCTTAACAAAGCTTGTTCTCGAATGAAATGTATTGACCCATGCCCCGGTACTTGCGGGACGAATGCTATATGTCAAGTCAATAATCACATGCCAAACTGTATTTGTCAAACTGGTTATACTGGAAATCCGTTCAGTCACTGTAATATACTACAAGAACGTAAGTATATACATATCTTTACATATCTGAAAGTAACCGTTCGAAAAAAAGATGATAAAAAGAATTATTGTTCATATTTTATTTATTTAATGACCATTTAAAAAAATTAGACTTTTAAAAAAAATTACAATTGTATAACTCACTTTGCTAGTAGTATTTAATAGAAATTTAATAGAAAAAATTGCTCTGTTAAGTAATTATACGTAAATGATAATATTAACCATTGTATATTTATAATATCTGTTGTATTTCAGCTCAAATTGTTGAAGCGAACCCGTGCAATCCGTCACCGTGCGGAGCTAATAGTCAATGTAAAGAAATAAAAAGGCAAGCTGTCTGTTCCTGTTTACCCGATTTTGTCGGCTCACCACCAAACTGTCGTCCAGAATGTGTCGTCAGCTCAGAATGTCCCGCTCACTTGGCTTGCTTGGACCAAAAATGCTCCGATCCTTGCATAGGAAGTTGTGGAGATAACGCTAATTGCAACGTAATTAATCACAGTCCCATCTGTGTATGCAAAGCTGGACTGACTGGAAATCCCTTTACTAGATGTTACCCAATTAAAGGTAATTTTTGTATAAATTTATATTTGAATATACCTAACAAAGTCAAACAAATTAACTATTATTATTATAACATTCTATGGTCATGTCACAAACTTATGCTCTTACTATGTTGCATTGTTTTATACAAAAGAATATTCCTGTGTGAGGTAAAAGAGTCGGATAATTGCAAAAAAAAATTGAACACCGCGAGGTTGTCCCTTTTTTATGGTTGGTTCTCAGTACTCGGCCCCCCGCCCGCTGACGCTGTCAAAGTAGGGCAAGTAGCAATATATAAAAATGTTTTCAGTTTTATTAAAAATATTAAACATATTTAAACATTTGCAGTGTCTCAGCCGCCAGACTTTGAACCAAATCCAGACCCTTGTTCTCCCTCACCATGTGGTCTGTACGCAGAATGTCGGAACATAAGAGGCTCCGTTTCATGCGCGTGTCAAACTGGCTATATCGGTAATCCACCAAATTGTCGCCCGGAATGTACAATAAATCCCGAATGTCCTAGTAATCAAGCTTGTGTTAATGAGAAATGTCGCGATCCATGTGCAGGAGCTTGTGGTTTAAATGCTAAATGTACAGTGTTTAATCATATCGCTCAATGTAGTTGCTATGATCACTACAACGGGGACCCTTTCGTGCAATGTCTTCCAGTTCCACTGAATGAAGGTAAAAATTGTATTAAGCTAATTTTATAACATACTGTAAATTATGTACTGTGCAGTATATATTATTTCCATTCAATTATTATGAAATGAGAAAATATATTTTCCGTAGTTTAATTTGAAACTTCTTTAATTTATTTTATTTCCTTACAGAAAATGTTCAATACGATCTTTGTAATCCTTCACCGTGTGGTTCTAATACTAAATGTAATGATGGCGAGTGTATTTGTCTACCCGGATACATGGGTGATCCCTATATTGGTTGTAGACCAGAATGTTTGCTAAATAACGACTGTCCGCAAAACAAAGCTTGCGTCAAAAATAAATGCATTGACCCATGCCTAAACACTTGTGGAATTGGAGCAGATTGCACCATATATAATCACGTTCCGATGTGTACATGTCCACGAGGCTTCTCAGGAAATGCTTTCCTTGAATGCAGAAAGGTAATAGTTACTGAAGCTATACGACCTTGTAGCCCGTCTCCTTGTGGACCCAACAGCCAATGTAGAGAGATTAACGGTCAAGCCATTTGTACTTGTTTACCTGGCTACAAAAGCGCTCCCCCAACTTGTAGGCCTGAATGTACCACAAGTGCTGAATGTGCTCTTGATAAAGCATGTTCTGGACAGCACTGTATCGACCCATGTGGAGGAAACTGTGGAATCGGTGCACATTGTCAAGTTATAAATCATAATCCCATTTGCTCGTGCCCTCCTGGCCTTACTGGTGATCCGTTCAGCAAATGCATAGAGAAAGGTACGTATTTAATTATGGACAATAAAAAAAATCAAAATGTTCACGTAATATAATCTTAACGCCTATATGTATAATTCTTATGATATATTTTAGATGCGGAACCACTGGTTTACGTGAATCCTTGTGAGCCTTCACCGTGTGGACCAAATTCCATTTGCAAAGAAGTCGGAGGTTCACCTTCGTGTGCTTGTCTTGATGAATATACAGGAAGTCCTCCAAACTGTCGTCCTGAATGTATAGCTAACAGTGAATGTCCAAATGAGAAAGCCTGTATAAATCAAAAATGTAGAGACCCTTGTCCCGGAGCTTGCGGAAGTGGAGCAGATTGTAGAGCAGTCAGTCATGTACCTCAATGTATATGTCTCGCAGGCTATTCTGGCGACGCATTTATTGAATGTAAAGTCATTGAAGTTTCTCTTACGCCTTGTTCTCCTTCACCTTGTGGTCCGAACGCAGTTTGTAAGGAACAAAGGGGAGCAGGTGCTTGTATATGTCTTGCGGAATATATTGGCAACCCCTACGAAGGCTGCCGCCCTGAGTGTGTAGTTAATTCTGATTGCCCTCTTAATCTGGCTTGCATGCAGAATAAATGTAAAAATCCGTGTGGAAATATTTGTGGACGTAATGCTGTGTGCAGTGTAATTAATCACACGCCTACGTGCAACTGTTTCCAAGGACTAATAGGCAATCCATACCAAGAATGTGTTGAAAAGTCTCAAGGTATGTAAAAAAAGTTTTGCAAAAACTATATTTTTCAAAATTAAATTATTTATTTTATTTATTTCTTATATATATATATTTTGTTTTTTACTTTTTAGATGTTCCTGACCTTCCCAAAAATCTTTGTGAACCTTCTCCATGCGGCCCTAACAGTATTTGTAAGATATCAAATGGCCAAGCTATTTGCACCTGCCAACCAGAGTACTTAGGATCTCCGCCTAATTGTCGACCGGAATGTCTTGTTAGTAGTGAATGTTCGCAACATCAAGCCTGCATAAATCAAAAATGTAAAAACTCTTGTGACGGTGTTTGTGGAATCAACACAGATTGTAAAGTTATCAACCACAGTCCTATTTGTACATGTAAAGCTCAATATACAGGAGATCCATTCAATAGATGTTACAAAGGTATCTTAATTAAATTCTCTTAATGAGTGTTTTTTTTATTTTAATTATAAAATAAATAATTTTGATTTAATAACTTAATTTTGATTATTTTGTTTTTTAGTACCAGAGATAGCTCCCGTAATAACAAACCCTTGCCAGCCTTCACCCTGTGGACCGTTCTCGCAATGTCAAGATACAAATGGCTTGCCTTCTTGCTCATGTTTACCACAATATAGTGGAAATCCACCGAATTGTCGCCCAGAATGTATAGTCAATACTGATTGTTCAAGTGACAAAGCGTGTATCAATGAGAAATGTATTGATCCATGTCCAGGTTCATGTGGTGTTAATGCCGAATGTAGAGTTCAGAGTCATGTATCGATATGTACTTGCATCGAGGGCTATATTGGTGATCCATTCACAAGTTGTTCTATTAAAAGAGAAATTGGTAAGTTAGATACATGTATAATTGTAACTTGGGATAAATTAAATAGCACTCTGTTTCATATTTACAATCACTATTTTGTTATCAGAACCCGTAGCAGTGAATCCATGCAATCCCTCGCCATGTGGACCAAATGCGATTTGTGATAATGGAATATGCACTTGTATACCAGAATATCACGGCGACCCATACTTTGGTTGCCGACCTGAGTGCACTATAAGTTCTGAATGTCCAATGAACAAGGCCTGTGTCAGGCAACGCTGTGTCAATCCTTGTGACAACACTTGCGGTACCAATGCGGTTTGTGAAGTTATCAAACACATGGCTATGTGTACTTGCCCTCCAAATTCCACTGGCAACGCTTTTATTCAATGTACTGCTATAAAAGGTACGCTTATTTCTAGTATTATAAATATTTTTAAATAACTAATAAAATTGATAAAGGCTTTTTAAAAAGCCTTAATTTCGCTTCAATAAATAATAACTTATTCAAACATTTTACAGTTGAAGTTCCACAAAATCCATGCCAGCCTAGCCCATGTGGCCCATTCAGTCAATGCAGGGAATATAACAATCAACCAGTTTGTTCCTGTATGTCAGGCTACCGCGGTGCGCCTCCCTCTTGCCGTCCGGAATGTGTTGCCAGCTCTGATTGTCCTTCCGATAAAGCTTGTAGCAACCAAAAGTGTATTGATCCATGTATTGGAACTTGTGGTGTTGCAGCTAAATGTCAAGTAATCAACCATAACCCCATATGTAGTTGTCCAATAGAGATGACAGGAGATCCGTTCACAAGATGTATTTTTATTCGTAAGTAATTTAACTAAATGTCTATAAAGTTTCATTTTTTTTTTTAGAATATTATAATTAATTTATATTTACGTTCCAGCTGTCCCTGAACATGTCGTACCTACAAACCCATGCGTACCTTCTCCTTGCGGGCCAAATTCTATATGTCAACCATCTGAAGCAGAAAGTCCATCTTGTCAATGTATGCCGGACTTTACTGGATCTCCCCCGAATTGCCGCCCAGAATGTATATCAAATAACGAATGTTCTGCACAATTAGCATGTATTAATAGGAAATGCAAAAATCCTTGTCTTGAAGCTTGTGGAAGAAATGCTGAATGTAGGGTTATTAGTCACACTGCAGCATGCGTTTGTCCCGAAGGCTATAGTGGAGACGCTGCTATACAATGTACAATTAATGCTTTGTTACCTACTGAGCCCTTATCTCCCTGTACGCCCTCTCCTTGTGGACCCAATGCAGAATGTAAAGAAAGATTAGGGGCTGGTGCCTGTGTATGCCTGGCAGGCTACTTCGGTAATCCTTACGAAGGTTGTCGTCCAGAATGTGTCGTTAATTCTGACTGCCCTAGCAACAAAGCCTGCACGAGAAATAAGTGCATTGATCCCTGCCCAGGCACATGTGCTATTAATGCAGATTGTCAAGTAGTGAGCCACTCACCATTGTGCACCTGTCGTCCTTCGTATACAGGAGATCCGTTTAGACAATGTATATTTAAAGGTAATTGTTCTGTATAATATCTATAAATTGTCGGATAAAAGTCCCTAAATAAGAATTGATAAAAAAAAAAACTATAAATTGATTGTAATGTTTTAATTTTTGTACGCAAATAAAAACATAAATGTGCGTATTAACTCTTGCGTATAATTACAATTTTTGAAATTACAATACAATCGCTATTCGTTTACTATTCTTGATATTTGGTCCTGGCGATGCATTAAGAAACGTAGGGTTAGCAATTGAAACAATAAACCAAAACAGCGCCCTAACATATAACGATGCTTATTATCTATGTGACGCGATTTTTTTTATTTAAATAACTTTAAGGAAATATTTCAGACCGTGAGGAAGTACCCGCGAATCCTTGCCAGCCGTCACCATGTGGACCTAATAGCCAATGTCGAGTATCAAACGGAATAAGCTTATGTTCATGTTTACCGGAATATCGTGGATCACCTCCAAACTGCAGACCGGAATGCGTTCTTAGCACAGAATGCCCTTCAGATAAGATTTGTCAAAACCAGAAATGTGTGTCACCATGCCCTGGACCATGTGGTCAAAACACAGATTGTCGAGTGATTAACCACAGTCCGATTTGCACGTGCCTAATCAAATATACAGGGGATCCTTTCTCAAATTGTTATAAAGTTTCAGGTAAATTGATTTACAATATTATATGTATAATTTTAATTAGTAAAAGTATTATTAGTATATCAAACGATATTCTTAATGCATGACTTTTATTTTAAAAGCTTTTAAAATAGTGTTAAATATATTTTATTATCTTTAATAAGTAATACATATGTGTTGGTCACAACAGAGAAGAGACAATATCGAGGGGTGAGCTGATAAATGCAATGAACGTAAACAGATAAATTTTTACATTAAAAAATACGTTTTATTTAATTTTAGTCCCAATTCAAGCACCAATTGAGGTCGATCCATGCTTACCGTCGCCTTGTGGACCGAACTCTGTGTGTCAAAATCGGAACGGAATTCCGTCATGTTCTTGTCAAGCGAACTTTGAAGGAAGCCCACCAAATTGCCGACCAGAATGTACTATCAATGAAGACTGCCCCAGTAACCTTGCATGTATTAACCAAAAGTGCAGAGATCCTTGTCCTGGCTCCTGTGGACTTAATGCAAACTGTCATCTTATGAAACATATAGCAATTTGCACCTGTAATGAAGGCTTTACCGGAAATGCGTTTATTCAATGTAATCCCATACCAATAAAAGGTAAATATTTGTTAGTCAATCAAATTCATCTATTTCATAAAGAATAAATAAATTCTTAATAAAATAAACATTTCAGCTCAAGACGATTTGTGCTATCCATCGCCATGTGGAGATAATGCAGAGTGCAATAATGGTATATGCACTTGTATACCAGAATTCCAAGGAGATCCGTACAATAGCTGTCGTCCTGAATGTGTACAAAGCTCTGATTGCCAACGTGACAAGGCTTGTATTAAAAACAAATGCTCAGATCCGTGCCCAGGAACATGTGCACCTTCTGCTATCTGTAATGTTGTAAATCATATTCCAATGTGCAACTGCCCCGAACGTACAACAGGCAATGCTTTTATAGAATGTCGGCCTTTTTCAGGTAAGAATTCGATGAACATTCGACAGTGAAGCATTCATTGTACTGAAGTACATTGTACTTATGTACGACGTAGATTTTTACATCGCTCTTCTCTGCATTTTTTAGAACCGACCAACATAAACCCATGTAACCCGTCTCCGTGCGGTCCGAACAGTCAATGCAGGGAAGTCAACGGGCAAGCCGCATGCTCTTGTGTTCCGAACACCGTGGGCGCACCGCCCGCTTGCCGCCCTGAGTGCACTATCAGCGCTGAGTGTCGACTAGACCAGGCGTGCAGTAACCAGCGTTGCGTTGATCCATGTGTAGGCGCCTGTGGTGTTAACGCTGAATGCAAAGTTGTTAATCATAATCCAATTTGCACATGCCCATCGCGTTTCACCGGTGATCCGTTCTCTCGATGCTTCAGTACTCGTACGTATATAAAATTTTACATGAACAGACTATTTGATTTTCGGATAAACTTTAGTAGATTTTAATTAAATTTATTATAAACAAACAAATTCATCAATCACTTTCTTATTAAGTATACATATGCATATAATTAGTTGTACTTACATTCAACTTTAATTACAAAATTTCATTAGTTTTTCATGGTTATCGTGAATCAACTCAAGATTTTCCAATTTTAATTTTATTAGATTTAATTAAGACGTGTATATTTTACAGCTGAAAAAACACCAGAACCTATAAATGTATGTACACCTTCACCTTGCGGCCCTAATTCGATATGTCAAGAAATTAATGAAGTTCCCTCATGTACATGTCAAGTGGGATATCATGGTCAACCTCCTTATTGCAAACCAGAATGTACAAGTAACGAAGAATGTCCATCGTACTTGGCCTGTGTTCTTATGAAATGTGTCAATCCATGCGAAGGAATTTGTGGCACAAACGCAGAATGTAAAGTCGTCAGTCATTCGCCTATATGTGTATGTGCCATTGGTTACACTGGCGATCCGTTCTATGGTTGCACTCGAGAAGTTCTACAAATCGAAGCTGAAACAAATCCATGCTCACCTTCACCATGTGGAGCAAACGCTATATGTAAAGAGAAACTAAATGCTGGTTCATGTAGCTGCATAGAAGGTTACATCGGCAATCCATACGAAGGTTGTCGCCCGGAATGTGTCATTAATACCGACTGTCCTTCTAATAAAGCTTGCGTTAATAATAAATGTAAAGATCCTTGTCCTGGAAGTTGTAGCACAAACGCTGTATGTCAAGTAGTTAATCACTCACCTTTGTGCACGTGTTGGACTGGTTACACAGGAGATCCATTCAAGTACTGTGTTTATCAAGGTTTGTTTTCATTTTTTATCCATTATTTGTAATATTTGATGTCAATCTTCGTACCTAAAAAAACTTTATTAAAATAATATTTTTAAAATTATTATATTGTAATTATAGAAATTAATTGGCATGAATAGCAAGTTTAAAATTTTTATTATTATTATCCAGAACCAGTACAACCAAGCACCTCCGTCGACATCTGTTATCCATCACCATGCGGTCCAAACAGCCAATGTAAGGAGAGTAACAGTCAAGCAGTCTGTTCCTGTTTATTAGGATATGAGGGTACTCCACCAAACTGTCGACCCGAGTGTGTAGTCAGCTCTGAGTGTCCACATGATAAAGCTTGTGTAAATAATAAGTGTATAAACCCTTGTCCGAAACCTTGTGGAACTAATTCCAACTGCAAAATGATCAATCACAGTCCCATATGCTCTTGTAAAACTTCGTACACGGGAGATCCATTCACTTTGTGTACACCAATTGCATGTGAGTACTTTAAATCAGAATAAGTATGTGGGTAATTTTTTTTTTTATTGGAAATAAATACAATTTTTAATTTATGTTTCAGTCGAACCAATACTCGATACAAGGAATCCATGTTTACCGTCACCATGTGGACCAAATGCGGAGTGTAGAAATGTTGGAAACACGCCTTCTTGTTCTTGTCTCGCAAACTTTATCGGAAGTCCACCAAATTGTCGCCCTGAATGCAGTATACATGCTGATTGTGCCAGTGACCGTGCTTGTATCAATTCCAAGTGTCAGGACCCTTGTCCTGGTTCATGCGGTATATCAGCTGTGTGCAATGTACTAAATCACATACCCATTTGTACTTGTATAGATGGATATATTGGAGATCCATTTACTAGTTGTAGGCCACAACCTTTGGAAGGTAAATATTAATATTATCATTAGTACTCTATATTTGTAAAAACAATTATATAGATATTAATGAAAATAATCATATCTTTTAAAGAGAAATAAACAATTCTGTTTAATAATAGCCTCACCCTACTCAACTAGTAATCTAAATAATTGTATGTTTTAGTGGAACCTGTCATTACGGATAGTTGTACAAATGTACGATGTGGTTCTAATGCTGAATGTATTAATGGGCAGTGTCAATGTCTGCCAGAGTATCATGGCGATCCATACTTTAACTGTCGACCAGAATGTGTATTTAGTACCGATTGTGACGTCAAAAAAGCTTGCTTACAACAAAAATGTGTCGACCCCTGTATTGGTACATGTGGAGTAAACACTAATTGTCAAGTCGTCAACCATATACCTATGTGTACATGTAACAATGGATTTACCGGAAATGCCTTTGTCATTTGCAATCCCATAAGAGGTATTATTTTTTTAAGTCACTATTTTACCATATGCATTCCATAAAAACATATAACAATTTAAAATATAGCTGATTTCAAATTAAATCAAAGTCTTTAGTCAAATTTTCTCGAAATGTATATGAAACTACAAAAAAAATATTATATCAAATCATAACAATAAAAAAAATTGTTTTCAATACGATAAATATGAAATCAACTGAATTGCGAAACTTCTTCTTTTTGAAATCAGCTAAAATTTTTATATAATATTGGACATTTATTACATATAATACATTTATAGTTAAAAATATATCATAGATAGATCATAATACTGTGCACTAAAGGTGTATTCTTCTTCATTTAAGCTCCAGCTACCGAGAGCCCGTGTAGTTCGTCCATTTGTGGACCGTATAGCCAATGTCGTGAAATAAACAACCAAGCTGTATGTTCTTGTCTACCTTCTTACTTGGGGGTGCCACCGGCTTGCCGGCCAGAATGTGTTGCAAGTGCAGAATGCCTTCAAAATCAGGCATGTATACAACAAAAGTGTGTTAATCCATGTATCGGATCTTGCGGTATAAGAGCTACATGTGAAGTTATTAATCATAACCCTGTCTGCGCTTGTGCAGACGGGTTTTCCGGAGATCCTTTTGTGGTGTGCTCATATATATCAAGTAAGTCAAATAATTATATAATCTGGTATATATATATATATATATATATATATATAGTATATATTCACTTTGTGTAAATTAACATAATAATTTATAATCGAATACAACGACATATCATATATTTCTAGATACAGTACCAGCTACTTTAAATCCATGTCAGCCCTCACCTTGCGGACCTAATTCAATATGCCAAGAATTAAATGGAAACCCTTCATGCAGTTGCATGCCTGAATTTAGAGGACAACCACCGTATTGCAAACCAGAATGTGTAAGTAATAGCGAATGCTCGCCACACTTGGCTTGCATCAACCAAAAATGTAAGGACCCTTGCATAAACGCTTGTGGTTCGAATGCTGAATGTCGTGTCGTCAGCCATTCTGCCATGTGTGTTTGTCCACAAGGATATGAAGGTGATCCATTTACACAATGCCTTATAAAATCATCCGTTGAAATTCTTACACCGTGCTCTCCATCACCCTGTGGATCTAATGCCGTTTGCACAGAACAAAATAAAGTAGGTTCATGCACGTGCAATGAAGGCTATTTTGGCAATCCTTACGAGAGCTGTCGTCCAGAATGTGTTTCAAACTCTGACTGCCCAGGAAATAGAGCCTGTATCAATAACAAATGTCAGGACCCTTGTCCTGGAACATGTGGAGTGAATGCTGAATGTACAACAGTTAATCATTCTCCTAAATGCTTATGCATATTCGGTTCGACTGGTGATCCATTCCGACGATGTAATCCTATACCTTGTAAGTATATACTTAACTGACCTCAGACTAAATTTATCATAAATAATTATATATACATATAACTGTGTTCATATTTTAATTTCAGTAAAAGATATTACACCTGTCAGTGTTTGCTATCCAAGCCCTTGTGGCCCGAATAGTCAATGCAAGCTTATAAACGATCAAGCAGTGTGCAGCTGCCTACCGAACTATGTTGGTGAACCGCCTACTTGCAGACCAGAGTGTATCTTAAGTTCCGATTGCGCAACAGATAAAGCATGTATAAATCAGAAATGTGTAAATCCTTGTCCGGGTCCTTGCGGTCTAAAGGCCGACTGTAGAGTTATTCATCATAACCCGATTTGCAGTTGCCTGCCAGGATATATAGGAGATCCATTTACGAGATGCTATATTAAGCCAGGTATATACATATTTACGTTTTTACATATAAAATTAATTGCATACAATGTACCTATACATTTCTTGTTATTTAAGACAAGTGGAATTAACCTTTATCATTAATATTACAGTATCTCAACCACAACTAAACGAAGTTAGAGACCCGTGTGTGCCTTCCCCCTGTGGTCTAAATGCTATATGTCGCAATGTAGGAGAGCAATCAAGCTGCTCTTGCTCGCCTGGATACCTTGGTAGTCCACCAAATTGTAAACCTGAATGTACCACCAATCAAGACTGCATTAGTTCTCTAGCATGCACGAATGAAAAATGTATTGATCCTTGTCCTGGATCATGTGGTAGAAATGCAAAATGCTTTGTACTCAACCATGTAGCAATTTGTACATGTCTTGAAGGCTATAAGGGTGATCCATTTTCTGCTTGCGAAGTTGAACCATTACAAGGTAAATTATAGCTTTTATAATGTCAATATCATAAGAACTGAAACATCAAATAGGCCTTACATTTTTGTTTTTATTTGACAGATACAAAAATCGATCCATGTAATCCATCCCCATGTGGCTCGAACGCTGAATGTTATAACGGTGAATGTTCATGTCTGCCAGAATATCGAGGGGATCCTTATATTGGATGTCGACCAGAATGTACTGTCAGTACAGATTGTGCTAGAAATCTGATTTGTAATAATAAAAAATGTGTTAATCCATGTCCTGATATTTGTGGTACCAATGCAGTTTGTGAAGTGGTCAATCATGTTCCCATGTGCAGTTGCCCTACTGGATTTACTGGAAATTCTTTTGTTACTTGCAACGTTGTCCAAGGTATATTATCGATTATTCCAACGTAAATAATTTATTTCAGTTGTTTTTGCAAAAATTGTTTTTTCGTATTGTTTTTTATTGTAATAGTTGCTTTACTTACAGTCTCATTGCCTTCAAATCCTTGTAATCCGAGCCCGTGTGGACCAAATAGTCAATGTCGTGAAATAAACAATGTAGCAGTTTGTTCTTGCATCCCCGGATATAGTGGAAATCCACCAACTTGCAGACCCGAGTGCACTACTAGCTCAGAATGCCCATTAAATAAGGCTTGTAATAACTATAAATGCGTAAATCCGTGTAACGGTGCATGTGGCATTAGTGCACTATGTGAAGTTGTCAATCATAATCCTATCTGTTCGTGTCCGAATGACTATACAGGAGATCCGTTTAATAGATGTATCCCGAGGCGTAAGTTCGAAATATCCATTTAATGATATATTTTTAAAGCTATACATTTTGGTTAATTTTGTTTTTCATTACAGCTCTTGAAACACCACCTCAAATAAACCCGTGCGAACCTTCCCCTTGTGGACCTAATTCTATTTGTCAAACAATAAAAGATACGCCATCTTGCTCATGTATGCCAGAATTTATTGGAACTCCGCCAAATTGTCGTCCTGAATGCACAAGTAACAGCGAATGCTTAAACCATTTGGCATGTATAAATAGCAAATGCCAAGATCCATGTATAGGAGCTTGTGGCTCACTTGCACAGTGCCGAGTTGTTAGTCACACACCTAATTGCTTATGTCCGCAAGGTTACGTTGGAGATCCGTTTGTAGCTTGTGAAATACAAAGTGTACATATTCATGAAAAATTGACTCCATGCACGCCATCTCCCTGCGGTAGCAATGCCATATGCAAGGAACGAAACAATATTGGTTCATGTACTTGTTCTCCTGGTTACTTTGGAAATCCATATGAAGGATGCCGACCTGAGTGTACGGTCAATACGGACTGTCCATCTAACAAAATTTGTCAACAAAACAAGTGTCAAGATCCTTGTCCAGGAACTTGTGCTGTTAATGCAGATTGTCAAACAGTAAATCATGCGCCAATATGTACGTGCCATCCAGGCTACACTGGAAACCCATTCCAAAACTGTTTCTTGCAAAAAGGTATTTTCATACAATTTTTAACTGTGATAAAAATTTTTCTTTTTTTATTCAAACTTTACTTTCAATTTTTTATACATATATTGATAACAAATATTATAAATTTCATTGTATTTAAAGCCAATGTTTATTACAGAAATAGAGATAATTAAGGACCCCTGTCAACCATCGCCGTGTGGGCCAAACAGCGTTTGCAAAATACGGAATGAACAAGCAATATGTAGCTGTCTACCAGATTATAGAGGCACTCCACCCAACTGTAGACCAGAATGTATAATCAGTGCGGAATGTCCCTCTGATAAAGCCTGCGTTTCGCAAAAGTGCATTAACCCTTGTACTGGTCAATGTGGACAGAACACAAAATGCTTAGTAATTAATCATAGTCCTATTTGTACATGTATGGAGCACTTTACAGGCGATCCTTTCAGCCGATGCTACCCTATAAAAGCATATATTCCAGAAGCGAAAATTAACCCTTGTTTACCATCGCCTTGTGGCGCTTTTAGTGAATGTAGGGAAAACAATGGTATTCCTACTTGCACATGTATAGAAAATTATTTAGGAGCTCCACCTAATTGCCGACCTGAGTGCGTCATTAATTCGGACTGCTCTAGCAACTTGGCCTGCATTAATCAAAAGTGTAAAGATCCATGCCCAGGCTCGTGCGGTATCAATGCCCAATGTATAGTGAAAAATCACACACCTATCTGTACGTGCTTCGATAACTATCAAGGTGATGCATTCACTGAATGCAAACTGCAAGGTTAGAAATTTTCTTATTTTTAATATTGTAAAATTAATATAATTATAACTAATCACGTGCTTACACAATACTCATATGATACCTGAACATATTTTTTATAGTTGCAGAAGTAGTGAACGATTTAATAAATCCCTGCGTTCCTTCGCCTTGCGGTTCAAATGCAGTATGTAATGACGGTGTATGTTCATGTCTTCCTGAATATCAAGGTGATCCTTACTTTGAATGCCGCCCTGAATGTACTCTTAGCTCGGACTGCGCACAAGATAAAGCTTGCTACAAGAACAAATGTGTCAACCCTTGCAACAGCGGCGTCTGTGCCAGTAATGCAATCTGCGAAGTTATAAACCACGTACCGATGTGTAGATGCCCCGAAAAAATGTCTGGCAACGCTTTTATCCAATGTTCTTTACTAGAAGGTAAGAAAAGCTTTTATTAACGATTTGTATTCAAATCATGCTATTAATATAATATAACTGAAAAAATAAATGGAAGAGAACTACAAGAAGTTACAGAAATAAAAGACCTTGGTGTTATATTGGACAGCGAATTACGTTTTTAAATCAAATAAATTTTGTAATAGAAAAATCGTATCGAATGTTAGGCTTTATTAACCGTAATACTAAAGAATTTAAATGTATGACAGCACTCAAAACACTCTATTTTAGTCTTGTCCGTAGTAATATAGACTACTGCAACTTGATCTGGTATCCGATTTATAAAAATAACATTTATAGAATAGAAAAAATTCAAAGAAAATTTTTAAAAAGACTCTCTTATCTAAAAACAGATCTCGTATTAAAATCATATGAAGATAGATTACATTACTTTGGCATTAATTCACTACATCAACGCAGTATGTTCTTAAGACTCATATTTATTTTTAAAATCGTAAATAGCCTTATTGACTCTCCATCTCTTCTTTCTCGTGTCAATTTTAATATAATGCGCACCTCTGCTAGAACCTCGAACTATAAACCACTGTTTATACCGGTAAGAAAAAATAATTATGGCTCAAATTCACCCATATTACAAGCTTTTAGGACATATAATACTCTTTTTCATAAATGCGATGTAGATATTTTTGGAGATAGTCTAACAATGTTTAAGAAAAAAGTATTTCAAAATATTTCCCGTATTTATTAAGTGATATACATATATTAGATAAATTAGTAAATTCTAATTTTAGTGGATGCCTGGATGGATGCTTTTTGGTTTTTTATTTTTAATTTTATTTAGTTTCTACTTTGTTTTATTTTAGATAAATAACGTACGGTCTATTAATGCTGTGCTTACTTTTAAGTTAAACTTATTTAGAAAATTGTTAACTATTATTAGTATATATTCATGTATCATTGTAAGTTTAGTTAGTAAGCCATTAAACAAATAAACAAATAAACAAATAAACAAATAACGTTTGCAAATCTAAATGCTTAGAAGATGCAACATTAAAGTTCTATTGATTCTATCACTATACCGGAGGACGAATAATTAAATATTTCCTTATTTTGAATTTTCAAATATGGTTTCTTTTGTTTCAGTTGAAAGACCAAAACCATGTCAACCGAGTCCTTGTGGGCCGAACAGTCAATGTCGTGACATAAATGGACAAGCTGTGTGTTCATGTTTAGTTGGGTATATTGGAAGTCCACCATCTTGTAGACCAGAATGTATCGTCAGCACAGATTGTTTACCAGATGAGGCATGTACTAACAGGAAATGTATCAAACCCTGCCAAGGAGCTTGCGGCATTAGCGCGAAATGTCAAGTTATCAATCATAATCCGATATGTTCTTGTCCATCATTTTATACAGGCGATCCGTTTATTAGATGTATTCTACAGGAAGTCAATCTTGAACCGATCAATGCTTGTGTTCCTTCACCATGTGGACCAAATTCAATATGCAAAGAAACTTCTGGTACACCTACCTGTTCATGCAAGCCAGAATACTTCGGTGCCCCACCGTATTGTAAACCAGAGTGTATAAGTAACTCTGAATGTCCTACACATAGAGCTTGTATCAATGAAAAATGTGTTAACCCGTGCGAGGGAGCTTGTGGAGCTAATTCGGAATGTCATGTAATAAGCCATTCTCCTTCGTGTTCCTGTCAAACAGAATACACGGGTAATCCATTTATCGAATGCCATAAAATAGAAATAGTACAAGATATATTATCGCCTTGTCAACCTTCACCTTGTGGAGCAAATGCTGTATGTAAAGAATTTAACGGTGCCGGATCTTGCACCTGCTTACCTGAATTTTTGGGAAACCCATATGAAGGTTGCAGACCCGAGTGTCTTATTAATACTGATTGTCCTTCAAATAAAGCATGCATAGTGAATAAATGTAAAGATCCCTGTCCCGGTGCCTGTGCGCCGAATGCTTTATGTCAAGTTGTAAACCATGCACCTTCATGTTCGTGTAATGTAGGATTTACAGGAGATCCATTCCGATATTGTATACAAAAACGTAAGTATTTTTTTACTAATTAGATATATGACCAATATTATAATTTTATTTTGTATATTAATAAAATGATTACTGAATTTTTTCTGTTCAAAATTACAGAAACTTTCAAAGATGAAATAGTTGATGTATGCAGACCATCTCCATGTGGACCTAATAGTCGATGTCAAGAAGTTAATAAACAAGCTGTTTGCTCATGTATGCCAAATTACATTGGATCACCTCCGGGTTGTCACCCTGAATGTATAATAAGCACTGAATGTCCCAGTGACAAAGCTTGTTTAAACCAAAAATGTAGTGACCCCTGCATAGACGTTTGTGGATTAAATACTGAATGCAGAGTTATTAATCATAGTCCAATTTGCAACTGCAAAACTCTGTACACTGGAGACCCATTCACACGATGCAACCCATTACCACGTAAGTTTCATCACTTATTTTTAAATAACATAAATGTTTTTATACAATTATATCTTTATTATATTATTATCTATTATAACATAACTCATATTTTAGCTCCAGTTGCGAATGCTGTCTTAGAACCATACAGAAATCCATGTGCACCCTCACCTTGCGGACCGAACTCTATTTGTCGCGAAAATGGCCAAATACCTTCTTGTTCGTGTATGCCAAATTTCATAGGTAGTCCACCTAATTGCAGACCAGAGTGTGTTATCAACTCAGAATGTTTACCTTCACAATCCTGCATACAACAGAAATGTCAAGATCCTTGTGAAGGATCATGTGGAATAGGAGCAATATGCTCAGTTTCAAGACATATGCCTATATGTACTTGCCCTGATGGCTACGCGGGTGACGCTTTTACAGTGTGCTTACCGAAAACTCGACCAGGTATTTTTTTTTCAAAATGTATTATTACATAACTTACTATCATTAAATTAAGAGACATAATTATAATTTTTATGTTCATTAATTAACATTTTTCTTTACAGACATCGAAATAATTGACAAATGTAATCCGTCTCCTTGCGGAACTAACGCTATATGTAAAGATGGAGAGTGTTTCTGCATCGAAGAACATCAAGGAGATCCTTACATTGGATGTCGCCCAGAATGTGTGCTAAGCACAGACTGTCCAAAAGACAAGGCTTGTGCGAGAAATAAATGTATAGATCCATGTCCCGGAGCGTGTTCATCGACAGCTGACTGCAATGTTGTTAACCATATTCCAATGTGTAGCTGCCAACAAGGAATGACAGGAAATGCCTTTTACGGCTGTGAACCAATTAGAGGTTTGTAATATTAAAAAACATATCAATAATCGAATAATATATCAATATTTGAAGAATTTATACATCATATCAATTCAATTATTATTTTCATAGGATTCTTTTTAAGTTTTTTTTATAATTTTCAGCTCCTATCGTAAGCAATCCATGCACACCTTCGCCATGCGGACCAAATAGCCAATGTCGGGAAATCAATGGACAAGCTGTGTGCACATGTATTCCCGGCTTTATAGGTAGTCCGCCTATGTGTCGACCCGAATGTATCGTCAGCTCAGACTGTACACCTAACAAAGCCTGTAGTAATCAAAAATGTATTGATCCATGTAAGGGTTCATGCGGAGTAGAAGCTAAATGTATGGTTGTAAAACATAATCCCATATGTACTTGTCCACCCAGATACACGGGAGATCCTTTTGTACGATGCATACCATTTAGTAAGTATTAAAATTACAATGTTAGTAAAAAAATAATCTTGTAAATGATTAGGAAAAATAATAACTGTTTTTTTTACTTATCAGGCCCAGTCATTGCAGATACAACAACCCCATGTACGCCGTCACCTTGTGGACCTAATGCAATTTGCAAAGAAGTATCTAATGCACCCTCATGTGCTTGCATGACAAACTTTTTCGGTTCGCCCCCTTACTGTAGACCAGAATGCTCTAGTAACAGTGAATGTCCAACTAATAAAGCTTGTATCAACCAGAAATGTAAAGATCCCTGTACTAATGCTTGTGGTCAGAATGCAGTTTGCAAAGTTGTAAGTCACTCACCAGTGTGCATTTGTGATGACGGCTATGAAGGTGACCCATTTTCAAGTTGTCATTTCAAACAACAAGCCCCGGAAAAAACATCTCCTTGTCAACCTTCCCCTTGTGGTGCAAACGCTGTTTGTAAAGAGCATAACTCGGCTGGATCTTGCATTTGTCTACCTGAATACATTGGAAACCCATATGAAGGATGTCGTCCCGAATGTACTGTAAATACTGATTGCACACCAAACAAAAGTTGTATACGAAACAAATGTCAAGATCCTTGCCCGGGTACTTGTGGACCGATGGCTACATGTACAACTGTAAATCATTTGCCGGTTTGCACTTGTTCGCCAGGTTATACCGGCGATCCATATCGCAGATGTGATTTTATTAAAGGTAACTTTAAAACCATACACAACGTTATCTTAAATGTGAATGTTGGATTATATTTTTATAACATTTAATTTATTTTAGAAACAAGCCCTGCACCAGTTACGCCATGCTTTCCAAATCCTTGTGGCCCAAATAGCGTATGCCAATCAAGAAATGAACAAAGCGCATGTTCGTGTATGCCCAATTACATTGGCTCTCCCCCAGGATGTAGGCCAGAATGCACAGTGAGCTCCGAGTGCCCGAATAACAAAGCATGTGTCAATTTAAAATGCGTAGATCCATGCCCTAGTCATTGCGGATTAAATTCAGACTGCAGAGTCTTCACTCACAGCCCTGTCTGTTCATGTAAACCTGGCTATACAGGCGACCCATTTACTCGATGCTTCCAACAACGTAAGAAGACTCAAAGTTATAATATGAATAATTTCTAGATGAAATAAAGTATGTTTTTAATCAAATCATTTTTTCAGCACCGGCACATTTCGATACACCCAAAAACCCTTGTATTCCAAGTCCGTGTGGAGACAATGCCGTTTGTAGAGATATTAACGGCTTACCGTCATGTTCTTGTATGCCTGAATTTAAAGGACTGCCACCAAATTGTCGACCTGAATGTTCTATAAATCAAGATTGTCCTTCAAATATGGCGTGTATAAATTTGAAATGTCGAGATCCGTGTCCGGGAAGTTGTGGTCAAAATGCTATATGCACAGTATTCAATCATTATCCAACATGTGCATGTGCTCAAGGTTTTTCTGGTGATCCTTTCTCAAGATGTACTTTAATTCCTCCAGTACAAGGTAACATAAATTACTTATATGTATTTGTTTGCCTAAAAAGGCTTTAAATTAAAATACTTGTTTTAAATATCAATTTACAGACGTGAAAATTCAAGATCCTTGCAATCCGTCGCCATGCGGATTTAATTCTGAGTGTAATAATGGAATATGCGTGTGCTTAACTGACTATTACGGAGACCCATACGTAGGCTGTAATCCCGAATGTGTAACAAATATGGATTGTCCGAAAGAAAAAGTGTGCTCGAGAAACAAATGTGTGAATCCTTGTCCAGGAGTTTGTGCGGGAACAGCTGAATGTAATGTTTATAATCATATTCCTATTTGCACATGCCCACAAGAAATGACAGGAAATGCTTTCAGGGAGTGCTATAAAATTGAAAGTAAGTTACAATATTAATAATTTAATGTTGATTAATAGTCAACATTTCATTTACTGAAATTTAACAATCTAACAATTTTGTTCTCAGTTACTCAAGTACAGCCTTGTAATCCGAGTCCATGTGGAGCCAATAGCCAGTGTCGAACTGTTAATAATCAAGCTGTTTGCTCATGTCTACCAAACTTTATTGGTAGTCCACCATCTTGTCGACCAGAATGCACTATAAGCGCCGAATGTCCCCTTGATGAAGCTTGCAATAATCAAAAATGTATAAATCCTTGCAAGGGTAGTTGTGGATATGGCGCAAGATGTGAAATAGTCAACCACAACCCTATATGTTCATGTCCTCCGCAATACACTGGCGACCCATTCACGAACTGCATCCGTATCGGTTGGTTTAAACGATTTTATTTTTTCTTTACGAACAGTCTTAACATTTTATATAACATCAGAAATATTTTAACCTATTAATAAGTTATATGTACTTTACTTGCAGTATCAGCACCATCTGCCCCTATCGATCCTTGTACCCCATCACCGTGTGGACCTTATTCAATATGTAAAGTCATCGGCGAGTCGCCATCTTGCTCTTGCCAATTGAATTATATCGGATCTCCGCCTTCTTGTCATCCGGAATGCATTAGTAATTCTGAATGTTTAAGCAATCAAGCTTGTATTAATCAAAGATGTAAAGATCCTTGTCCCGAAACTTGCGGATACAATGCCGATTGCAAAGTCGTCAGTCATGCATTAATCTGTTCATGTCCATATGGTCAAACCGGCGATCCACTAATTTCGTGCTATGAGTTAAAAGGTAAAATCTAAGTTAATGTTATTTTAATTAAAATATAAATTTAAATAGATTTTTCAAATTAATAAAATATTGCTTTCTTCATTCCAGATTCTGTTATTGAATACAATACACCTTGCGAACCTTCGCCTTGTGGTCTCAATGCTGAATGCACGGAAAGAAATGGTGCTGGCTCTTGTAAATGCCTCGAAGATTTTATTGGTAACCCTTACGAAGGATGCCGACCGGAGTGTGTCATTAACACAGACTGCAGCCCTACACTAGCATGTATCCAAAATAAATGTAAAGATCCGTGTCCCGGTATTTGTGCACCAAATGGAATATGTCAAGTGGTAAATCATGTGCCATCTTGCCATTGTCCAACGGGACTTACGGGTGATGCTTACTCATACTGTATCGACAAAGTCGAAGGTAAGCATACATAGAAAAATTTTTTTATTAATAAAGATAATGAATGAAAAAATATTTTAACAAAAATAAAATATGACTTTTTATTTTTTAGACTTTGTTAAAATGACGCCTTGTAGTCCTTCACCATGTGGTCCCAATAGCCAATGCCGTGAAGTTAATTCTCAGGCTGTGTGTAGCTGTAGCGATACATATATGGGAACCCCGCCGAACTGCCGACCTGAATGCACGATCAACAGCGAATGCGCAGCTGATAAAGCTTGTATAAACCGAAAATGCATTGATCCTTGTACTGGACAATGCGGTAGAAACGCTAACTGCCGAGTCATCGCTCATAACCCCATGTGCACATGTCAAGAACACTTCACTGGAGATCCATTTTCATATTGCATGCCTCGTAAGTATTGTTTAGTCACTATACAGTAAGTTTCATTTTGTATAATGAATTATAGTTACCAATATTTTTTTACAGAACCGACATCAATTTTACCACCCCAAATAAACATAAATCCTTGTCTACCATCACCGTGCGGTCCTAATGCTCTGTGTGAGGAACGCAACGGCGTCCCACGCTGTAGCTGTCTTCCGAATTACACGGGTACGCCACCTCGCTGCCGACCTGAGTGTACGGTAAACTCAGAATGTAACGCTGTCAAAGCTTGTATAAATAACCGTTGTGTCGATCCTTGTCCGGGTGCGTGCGGAAGTAACGCTCAATGTATTGTGAATAATCACCTACCAATCTGCTCGTGTTTACCGAGCTATACAGGTGATCCGTTTACAAACTGCAATTTCATAGTTAAAGGTATGTATAACGTATAAAACTTATTTTGATTTTATCCATTAATGAATATTATTTTTGAGACAAAATGTGAATTTATTTTCATTAAAAAATACTTTTTGCAGACGTTGAGCGACCGAGCGACCCATGCTCTTTATCTCCATGCGGAAGTAACGCCATCTGTGATGCAGGTTCTTGTACATGCTTACCCGAATATTTCGGAAATCCTTACTTTGGATGTAAGCCCGAATGCGTACTTAATTCTGATTGTCAACGAAACAAGGCTTGCGTAAGGAACAAATGTAGCGATCCTTGCATTGGTACATGTGGAAGTGAAGCAACGTGCGAAGTTATAAATCACATTCCTGTTTGTTCCTGTCCGCCTGGAACTTCAGGCGATCCTTTCAATTATTGCACTAAGCTTATTGGTACGTAAAAGTTTTATTTTATTTTATTTATTTAAAAAAAAAATACATGTTCGGCTTTAGCAATAGTCTATAAATATAATTATTTTGTTACAGAAATTGCCCCCAAAAATTTGTGTGAACCTTCACCTTGTGGCCCTTATAGCCAGTGCAGAGAGATAAATGGGCATGCCGTATGCGTTTGCGTACCAGGCTATATCGGTAGTCCTCCAAACTGTCGACCGGAATGTACAGTGAGCACTGATTGTCCATTAAATCAAGCTTGCTCAAATCAGAAATGCTTAGATCCTTGTCCTGGTGCATGTGGAAGAAATACGCAGTGTATTGTTGTTAACCATAATCCAATATGTACGTGCTTGACTGGATTCTCTGGTGATCCATTCTCAGTGTGTCAGATAATTCGTAAGTAAAACTAATTTGGATTATTAATTGCTGATCGAATCAATGTTTTCAAGTACGTTACGTATAATTATTTATTATTTGTCCTTTTTAGCTTCATTACCATCAGTTAAAGTGAATCCATGTCTTCCTTCACCTTGTGGACCGAACTCACTTTGTACAGAAAACGATAATAGTGCGGAATGTAAATGTTTACCCGAATTTATTGGATCGCCACCAAGGTGTCGCCCCGAGTGCACTAGTAATACCGATTGTGAGACTAATAAAGCATGTATTAATAAAAAATGCACTGATCCTTGTCCTGGTTCTTGCGGAATTAACGCGGAGTGCAGAGTTGTAAGCCATACACCCATTTGTTTATGCCAAAATGGTTATACAGGTGATCCTTTCTTGTTATGTAAAATTAAAGTAGCTGCGATAACTCAAGAAAGACCAACACCGTGTGTTCCGTCTCCTTGTGGAACCAATGCTGAATGCAAAGAACGAAACGATATAGGATCTTGCTCATGCATAGAAAGCTACTTTGGTGATCCTTATGTAGCATGTAAACCAGAATGCTTAATAAACTCAGATTGTCCATCTAATCAAGCATGCCTCCTGAATAAGTGTCACGATCCATGCCCTGGAACTTGTGGTGTAAATGCACTGTGCAATGTTGTAAACCATATACCTAGTTGCAGCTGCCCTGACCAACACTTTGGTGATCCATACAAGATTTGTTTATTTAAACCACAGAGTAAGTAAACAAAATATTTATATAATCATTTAATCTGTTCACCAGATACCGTATAAATATAGTGATATGATTAAATTACTATGAATATAAATAACCTTTATTTAGTAACAAATTTTTTTATGTATGATGACGCTGTAGCTATTGGCTCTATTTGCCGCTGATTGAAATGTTATTAATGACTTGAAAAAGCATTGCTAATATTAAAAAAAAAATTGTAATACCCAAGATGTGTACATTCAACTAATATAATATAAATTATTATTAACTACTTTACTCATCTTTAATGAATGAAGAGAAAGAGTGACATTAAGTCTGACTTAACTGTAATTGGTTCTTATTTAATTAAATATTAAACAATAAGATAATATAATTGGAATTATTAACTAAGTATATTTTTTATAACAAAGTTTAATGAATACTTTTTTTCAGTCGAAAATGTTGATCCATGCAATCCATCGCCATGCGGGCCAAACGCGCAATGTAAAACTCAAAATGGCATAGCGATCTGTACTTGTTTGAGTGGTTATCAAGGATCTCCACCGGACTGTCGTCCAGAATGTATTTCAAATTCCGAATGTCCTCTCGATAAAACTTGCGAAAACTTGAAATGTATAAATCCGTGTCCCCGGGGTTGCGGTGTTAACGCTGACTGCCGAACCATTAAGCATAATCCTATTTGCTCCTGTAAAGAAGGATATTCGGGAGATCCATTTTCAATTTGCCGTGAGATCATTAATGTTGAACCTGTTTTAATGGCACCAACACATCCTTGTACTCCTTCTCCATGTGGACTCAATGCGGAGTGCAGAGATATAGGTGGAATACCTTCCTGTACATGCTTACCTGGATTCTATGGAAGTGCACCAAATTGTAAGCCAGAATGTGTTGTGAACACTGATTGCAATAACGATAGGGCATGTATTAACATGAAATGTCTCGACCCATGTCTAGGATCATGTGGTTTATATGCTACATGTAATGTCGTCAAACATATACCAGTCTGTTCTTGCCCTGTTGGTTATGAAGGAGATCCATTCGTGGCTTGCAATATTAAAGAACAAGGTAATTATCTAAACAACAACTATAAACAACGTATAGAAGAAGAAAACCTGTAATAATTTAATATTTAAGCATTAAAGCTTTTATAGGTTTTTTATCAACGTCAATAGCTCAATTGTAGATGGGCCGATTCCGTTAACGGGAAAGCTCCAGGTTTTGATCCCGACCCCTTTGGGCTATTGTGTACGACATCCATTCCTAACACAAGCTACAAACCTATTTGGAGGGGCAATAAGAATATTAGTAATAACTTGAAAAAGCATTGCCAATATTATTTTAAAACATATATAATCAACTTTTCCGTTAAACAACTTGAGAGTTTAATTTGTTTATTACTTTTGGTTTTGAATAAATATGGAGATTCTATTAAAAACTTTATAAATTACTTTATCTAAAAATAATGAAAACTTGTAGAACCAGTGAAAGATGTAGACCCATGCAACCCGTCACCTTGTGGTCCCAACGCCTTGTGCAAAAATGGCGAGTGCTCTTGTTTGCCGGAGTACCATGGCGACCCGTACTTCAGCTGTAGACCCGAGTGCGTGCTCAGTTCAGACTGCCCCCTAACTCAGACGTGCTTGAGAAACAAATGTATGGATCCGTGTCGCGACATGTGTGGTGTTAACGCTGAATGCCACGTCTACAACCACGTGGCTGTCTGTAGTTGTCCAAGTGGAATGTCTGGAAATGCTTTCTACGAATGTCAAAATGTAAAAAGTGAGTATTATTACATGTTTTTCTCTTAGGTACTATTTTAATAAAAATATCGTATGACTATATATTGTTTTTTTTTTAACTTAAAATTTACTTTTACATTTTAGTACCCATTGTGAAGCCTTGTGAACCGTCTCCATGTGGGCCGAATAGTATTTGTAGGGACGCAAACGGCCAAGCCGTCTGTTCCTGTATCCAAGGATTCGTGGGAAATCCACCTAGTTGCAGACATGAGTGTATCCAAAGTACGGATTGTCCTCCATCTCTAGCTTGTATTAACAGAAAATGTCAAGACCCATGTCCAGGATCGTGCGCTTCTAATGCTATATGCAACGTGATTAATCACAATCCTATTTGTTCATGTCCACCAAGATACACAGGATCTCCATTTACGTACTGCTATGGTAAGCATATCATATATTGCGACTAATTTTTGACACTGTAAATTTCTAAAATTTCTTAATACATCGATTTTTATTTTATTTTAGTTGAACCAGTACAACAATTACCCAGAAACCCATGCGACTCTTCTCCATGTGGTGCTAACAGCATTTGTAAAGCATCACCCAATAGCGATTCATATGTTTGCTCATGCCAGCCAACATTTGAAGGAAATCCTCCTAATTGTCGACGCGAATGCGCGGTCAATGAAGATTGTCCATCTGATAAAACATGTATAAATTACAAATGCAAGGATCCCTGCCCTGGATCTTGTGGCATCAATACCTTATGTACAGTCCGCCTTCATACTGTAATGTGTTCTTGTCAAGAAGGGTACTCTGGAGATCCATTCTTATCATGTTACGTGATACCTCAAGTGATGATACCGCAAGACCCTTGCAATCCTACACCATGTGGTATTAACGCTCGCTGCCAAGTTACTAGAAATAATGCTGCCACTTGTACTTGCGAGCCCGGATACTTTGGAAATCCCTATGAAGCCTGCAGGCCCGAATGTGTTGTTGATACTGACTGTCCTTATAACAGAGCCTGCCACAATAATAGATGTGAAGACCCATGTCCGGGTGTGTGTGGTACAACTGCTGTTTGCGAAGTCTTAAATCATTTACCAACATGCAAATGTTCTTCCGGATATACAGGAAACCCATACGCATATTGTCATATTATTATAAACGAACCAGGTAAGTGTTTTGCATAATTTTCTTTAAATATATTCAAATTTTTTAAATAATTCGAAAAAATGTCTCAATGTTATATTTTTCTTACAGAACCTATACCTCAAAATCCTTGTGTGCCCAACCCATGTGGAAGTAACAGTGTCTGTAAAGATAATAAAGGTGTAGCTACTTGCACCTGTATGCCCGAATATATTGGAACACCGCCTACATGTCGTCCGGAATGTACAGTTAATTCGGAATGTGAAAAATCAAAGAGTTGCATAAATCAAAAATGTATTGATCCTTGTATCGGTGTTTGCGGTCAGAATGCTGAGTGTAGAGTAATTAACCACGCACCCGTCTGTTCATGTCGAGAAAGCTATGAAGGAGATCCATTCTCTAGATGCATTTTAAGAGCACGTAAGTATTTATTTTTTATTAAAATTTATAATTACACCTGTTGTTATCAAGTTAGTTTTATTTCTAATTTGATATTTTGAGTACTATTGGGGTGCAATAGTAGTGAACCTGCCTTACGCGGCAGTAGTCGCTATTAGGCACTGTTCAGTATATAGCGTTTATTTATAATTTTTTATACCATATGAATAGAAGCTTTAATAGTAATGTTGTTATCATTTACAGAAACTCCACCTGCTGAGGTTAATCCATGTACACCTTCGCCTTGTGGTCCGAATTCGCTTTGTCAGACTATAAATAAGATACCAATGTGCACTTGCATCGAAAGCTTTATTGGTCTTCCACCAAATTGTAGACCAGAATGTACTGTAAATTCAGATTGCCCACCTAGTAAAGCTTGCATCAACCGTAAATGCAAAGATCCCTGTGTTGGTTCGTGTGGATTACAAACTGTATGTCAAGTCTATCAGCACTCAGCTATATGCAGCTGTGTAGAAGGCTATACTGGAAATCCATTTGATAGCTGTCACGTTATTGAAATTATAGGTAAGAAATAAGGGCTTTATAAATAATTTGTAATTTTTTATGGGTATTTTAAATTCTGTAAATTAATATGTCTTGTTTTCAGAACATGTACCGGCTGTCTATGATAAATGTAATCCGAATCCTTGCGGAGCGAACACTGATTGTAATGATGGTATTTGTACATGCAAAAATAACTACTTTGGCAATCCTTACTTAAGTTGTCGGCCTGAGTGCACTCATAACTCAGATTGTGCAACAAATCTGGCATGCGTCAACAATAAATGTGTTAATCCATGCACGAATCTATGTGGTGAACGTGCTTCATGTGACGTATACAACCATATTGCAGTTTGCAGCTGCCCGCCACATACTATAGGAAATGCGTTCTTTTCGTGCATACCTGACAATGGTAAAATACATAAAATTGATAAAATAATATATAAAATAGTTTTAAAAGAAAATATTTTAGTTATTCTTCTATTTTTATTCTAGTTGAGCAACAGAAGCAAAATCCTTGTGTTCCATCTCCTTGCGGTCCCAACAGTCAGTGCCGCACAATTCAAGAACAAGCAGTCTGCTCGTGTCTTTTAGGCTACATCGGAATGCCGCCATCTTGTCGCCCCGAGTGCTTAGTCGATTCAGACTGCACTAGCCTTTTGGCATGCTCTAATCAGAAATGCATCGATCCATGTCGCGGATCATGCGGAATTAATGCAGAATGTAGAATCCACAATCACAAACCGATTTGCTATTGCCGAAATGGGCTTACGGGTGATCCATTTACTCATTGTTTGGAAATATTATGTAAGCATTATTCGATTTTATTTTACTTTTAATATAAAAATTAGCTTCATTACATAGATTATTCTAATTATAGATGAGAAACCTCCAATAAGAGCACCATGCAATCCATCACCGTGTGGACCTAATTCACTATGCCGAGAAGTCGGAGAAACTCCATCATGCACATGCTTAAGTGGATTCATTGGTAATCCACCATATTGTCGGCCAGAATGTGTTACAAACAGTGAATGTAGTTTTGATAAATCTTGTATCAATAATAAATGCGTGGATCCATGTGTAGGAAGTTGCGGACAAAATGCAATTTGCAGAGTCGTTAGCCATTCACCACTCTGTTCTTGTCAAACCGGATATGAAGGAGATGCATTTGATCTTTGCATTCCGATCAAAGGTACATTAATAATAATAAACTCTTAATTCCATTTATAAACATTGAAGATTCCTAATTTGATTGGATAAAATGTTCTTAATTTACTGTATCTGTAATGTAAAAAAATATCCTGATTATAAACATTATTTTCAGTATCGATACAAAGACCACCAGTGCAAGTTAAACCTTGCTCGCCCAATCCTTGTGGCCCGAATGCGTTATGCCAAGAAAGAAACGATGCAGCTAGTTGCATATGTCTAAGTGGATTCTTTGGAAACCCTTACGAAGGATGCAGACCGGAATGTTTGCTTAACTCCGACTGTACACAAAATCTAGCATGTATCAGCAACAAATGCCAAGACCCATGTTTAGGTTATTGCGGAATTAATTCTGAATGTCAAACAATTAATCATGTACCTAAATGTTCTTGCATTGTTGGCTATGTGGGTAATCCATACGATCGTTGCATTTTAAGAGAAGGTAAATATACTCATGTAATTAATTTTTATTTCTTACGTTTTCTGTTGAGTTGTCGTAACAATAAATCATTCTTAATATTGAAATATTTATCATTATTTATATCTTTAAAAAATATAAATAGTAATGAAATAAAAAATTAGTGTGAATTTAAAACTTTGAATCAATTATATATAATGTATTTACAGAAAAGCCAACAGATCCGTGCATTCCTTCTCCATGTGGGCCGTACAGTTCATGCAAAACGATTAATGAACAAGCTATGTGTACCTGTTTACCTGAATATCAAGGAAGCCCACCTAACTGTCGCCCAGAATGTGTTACAAGCTCAGATTGCCCTCTGAACAGAGCATGCATTAAACAAAAATGCATAGATCCATGTATTGGAACATGTGGAGAAAATACACAGTGTCGTGTTCACCGGCACAGTCCTTATTGCACCTGCCTAGAGGGCTTTGAAGGAGATCCATTCGTGAGATGCACAAAGGAAAGGCAAATAACCGCAATAGCTACAAATCCTTGTGAACCAAATCCATGTGGCCCGTTTGCGTATTGCCGAGATGTCGGTGGATCGGCGTCTTGCAGTTGTAAACAAGGCTACTTCGGAGCTCCACCACGATGCGCTCCGGAATGTACAATTAATGAAGATTGTTCCAAAGATAAGGCCTGTGTACTCGAAAAATGCGTCGATCCTTGTGTAGGATCCTGTGGCGGTAATACGATCTGCCGTGCGACCAATCACCTTGCAATTTGTTCTTGTTTATCAGAGTATCGAGGAGATCCATTTGTTGGATGCTATGAAATAGAAAAAGGTAAATTATAAAATAACCTATTATTTTTTTATATAAACGCTAAACACTACAGTTTTTATCATAATATAAAAAATATATCAAAAGTATTAACTAATGACTTTCTTATTTAACTAATATTCAGAAATCGTTTATCTTTAAAAACTGTCTTACTTATTTAAAGCGTAATACTATATTTTGTTTAATTTAAACATTGTATGTATCGTTTTATAATTAGATGTGGCGATTGTGCTACCATCGGACCCTTGTGCACCTTCGCCATGTGGCATCAATGCTAATTGTTACAATGGAACTTGTTCGTGCATCCCTGGATATCATGGCAATGCTTACATCGAATGTCGACCAGAATGTACAATGGATAATGAATGTCAGAAACAGTTTGCCTGCATTAATTACAAATGCATAGATCCTTGTAAAAATGCATGCGGCGCAGGTGCTACCTGCAATGTTTATAATCATTTAGCGATATGTGAATGTCCAGTACCACTTCAAGGAGATCCATTCATTGCTTGCCGTCGCGCAGTTGGTTAGTTTTTTTATTAATTTTTATAATAATATTTTGCCTGATTGATTTGTTTAATAAAATATTTAAAAAAAACAAGAACATATTTTTCATAAATGTTCTTCTTCGTCCTAGCATTATTCCTGGTATTTTATTTACCCAGGGTCTGCTTATTACCCGTATCCGGGTTTATAATAGTTATTACACAGAGCGACTGCCATCTGGCCTTCGTAACCCTAAGGGTGAACCAGTAACTCATTAGATAAGAGCAAAATTACCTATCAAGAGTTAACGATTATATTATCAGATGCTATGTGACCGTATGATATGTTATAAACCGGGCCCGAGAGCTTAACGTGCTCTCCAATGCACGGTGGTGAGACCCATACGGACAAAGGCCCAGACCGAAACAAATATTTGTAAGACCAATGCAAACGTCTGCCAGAGCGGGAATCGAACCCATATCTTTTCCCAAAGCCAGAAAGGATCTTTATGAAATATAAATATTATATAGTTTAAATAAATAATAAATAAACGCTACACACTCAACGGCCCCCAGTAGGATAATTATATCCTGTGTCGGAGGGCCGGAAACATTCACAATGACAAGGACAAACACAACCAGACCGGAAAACATGCCTGTACGATTAATACAAACATCTGCTCCGAGCGGGAATCGAACCCGCAACCGTCGAGGCTTAAGGCAGACTCGCTGCCCACAACGCCACAACGGTGTCGCAGTTTGCATCGTTTTTTCTTGAAGTAGTGATAAAAGAAGTAAAGCAATCATAAAATATTTCAGAACCAACAATAACAGATCCATGCTCACCAAATCCCTGTGGACCTAACAGCGTTTGTAAAGCGGCAGGCACAGTAGCCCATTGCTCTTGCCGATCAGCGATGTATGAGGAACCTCCGAGCTGTAGGCCGGAATGTCGCGTGAACTCGGATTGTCCGCCGAGCCTCGCTTGTCGCAATAACAAGTGCCGTGATCCATGCCCTGGCTCTTGTGGCACATACGCTATCTGTCATACAAATTCTCATTCTCCAATCTGTAGCTGTCCGAGCCATTACACCGGCGATCCATTTACTCGCTGCATACAAGGTAAAACACGATAAAACATATTTTGTTAGCATATTTAAAAATTTCATATTATTTAAGATTATATATGTACTATTTAAGTATTTACATATAATATTTTTTAAAAGTTACAGGACCGGAACCTGAACCTAAGTCTCCATGTCCGAACTGCGGACCTAATGCGGATTGTGTCAATGGCGTTTGTCAATGCAGGACTGGTTACTTCGGCGCTCCACCATTCTGTCGCGTCGAATGCCTAACTTCCAGCGACTGCGCCTGGAACCTCATGTGTTTAAATAAACACTGTACCGATCCTTGTCCTGGCGCGTGCGGTCTTAACGCTGTTTGCACAGCAGTTGCTCACGAGCCCCGTTGTGACTGTTCCCCGTCCACCTCTGGAAATCCTCTTATAGAATGTCGACCCATCGTGGATATTCGTAAGATAGATTTAACTGGAATTAGCTTTTTGTTAAAAATATTTGAATATATTGCTAGTCAAAACGATGTTAGGGAATTGAGATTGCGACAAGCTTATGTTTTCGCTTTTAAAACTTAGGCATGGGTTTTACTTGCGAAACTGAGTAAGTCGCTAATCTTTTACATGTGACCATATTATACCAAACTAAGCGAAAATGCTTGCCATATTTGCTATATGTACTGCAACTATTATTATAAAAACTAAGAAGCATTTAAATATTTACAGCAAAACAACCAAACGACCCATGTAATCCATCTCCATGTGGCCCTGGCGCAATATGCCGCACGAGAGGAACCAGTGCATTTTGCGAATGTGAACCAAGCTTACGCGGTGACCCATACACGGGGTGCAGACCGGAATGTATAGCGGATTCGGATTGCTCTCCTAATCGCGCTTGTATCCGATCACATTGCCGCGACCCTTGTCAAGGCACATGTGGAATCGGTGCGGAATGTGAAACAATCAACCATGTACCACTCTGCTCCTGCCCACCAGGAACAAGGGGAAATGCTTTCGAAAGATGTGATATCATACCTTCAGGTAAAAAAAGTCATGTATTAGTTTATTTTTTCTATAAATCACAATGACTTACAATATGTCAACATTGAAGATCAAATTTAAAATCCATTTCAATGCATTCCAGCTCCACCTTGCACTCCGTCTCCGTGCGGTCCTGGTGCGCTCTGTTCCGTAGTAGGCGGCAACGCCGTGTGCTCGTGCCCGAGTGGCACAAGCGGTGATGCGGGTTCCGCCGGCTGTCGGCCAGAATGTGTTGTCAGCTCGGAGTGTCCGCGGGATCGAACATGTATCCGCAATAAGTGCGTGGACCCATGTGTCGGGGCTTGTGGAAACGGTGCCATTTGTCGAGTGTTTGATCATGCTCCGATATGTTCATGTCCACCATCCACCACAGGCGATCCATTCCTAGATTGTAGAGTTAGAGGTTAGATAAGTTCTATATAAATATTTAGTATGTTTTAGTTTTACAATGTAACACACTTATAGTCATATGAACTTTCAAGCTTCAAATAAAAATAAATATTAAATAATTTCCAGATACGCCACCTACGAGCCCAACTGTATTCGACCCATGTGATCCTAACCCTTGTGGACCACATGGAACATGCCGCGATGGATTCTGCACTTACCCGGAGTGTATAGTTAACGATGACTGCCCAGGAGACCGCGCGTGTATCAATAGAAAATGTTCAGATCCGTGCATAAATGCCTGTGGCATTAATGCAATATGCACAGGTGTCAGACACTCTGCTGTTTGTTCTTGTCCTGTAGGTTATACTGGTTATCCGTTTGTGCGTTGTGAGCAAATCACCGCCGTAACTGCGGCGCCACCAGTTCCTGAATGTTTGCGCGATGATCAGTGCTCAGATAACGCAGCTTGTGTCGACTCCAGATGTACGTCTGTGTGTGGACTTACTAATTGTGGCATTAATGCTAGATGCCTAGCCAAACAACATAGAGCTCGTTGTACCTGCTTGCCTGGTTACGAAGGAGACGCTTATATAGGATGCCATTCAGGTATTATAAAATATATTTAAAAAAATACTTTTATAGTTTAATAGAATGCTTTATTCATGTATTCTTATTTGTACAACAGTTCAATGTCATAGCAACAATGATTGCCCTGACGACGAAGGTTGCGAAAGTGGTTCCTGTGTCAAAGTGTGTTTGCGCGTGCGCTGCGGTAGTGAAGCTCATTGCTATTCACGTGGCCACGTAGCATCTTGTGAATGTAACACTGGAACTCGAGGTGATCCATGGAGTAGCTGTCGCAGAGACGAATGCACTGTAAATGAAGATTGTCCTACCTGGTTAGCCTGTAAAGGAAAAACATGTCAGGATCCTTGCCCTGGAGCTTGCGCATTTGGAGCTATCTGCAACGTCGTACGTCATGCTCCGACCTGTGAGTGCCCTCGTGGCACGCGAGGAAATCCAAAAATCGAATGTAAACCAGGTATGTCACGTACATGCTGCTATTTAAGTAGTACATAAGTCTTAAAATAGAATAGTACTTAATAATTACTTATGTAATATTTCAGTTCAAGATCAGGTTGAATGTGGAAGCGATGCTGAATGTGGACCAGGACTAGCTTGCTTAAGAGGAGAATGTAAAAATCCATGTGAACCGACATCTTGTGGAAATCGAGCCGTGTGTCGTGTTGCTAATACATTACCGTTTAGAACTCTTATATGCGAATGCCCTCAACCTTTGACTGGTGATGCTTCGATACAGTGCAGTCCTCGTAAGTTCAACACGCTCAAAAATTATTAAATTAACATGACCAAATAATTATTTTTTTCTTAAGGTTCCATTTATAGTCATAAAATAGTGACATTTTAAGCAAGTTAAGAAATGTGTAAACATCTAACAAGGAAAGAAAATTCTACAAAAAACGTTTTACCATTTGTTCGTATGTACGTTCATAAACATTCGTCTTAAACTGTATATTGTATAATACACCCAAATATGTATGTCATAATATGTACATAGCTGTGAAATTCGGTATTGGAATATATCAACTTTTCTTCGCATGGCACGTCTCATATTTTATAAATTTTTCATCCTTTTTTAATTTATGTGAAAATTTATGTGAAAAATCAATAAAACATATCGTAAATGATTTATCATTGTAGTGTCGTAATTATGTCTTTGTCTTATTTTACTTTATTTTTATAACCATGTGTAGTGTTTTGCACCAAATAAAGTAGTTCTTTCTTTCTAATCGACATGTTTTAATTTAAGGAGGACAGTGCGCTACGGACGCAGATTGTGGTGATGAAGAGCAGTGCTTAGAGCGCCAGTGCAGAAACGTATGCGCAGTAGGCGCATGCGGTGTGGGTGCCGAGTGTCATGCGCGAGCGCACAGCGCACAGTGTGCATGCGTACCGCCGTTACAGGGAGATCCAAATGTCGCTTGCACCCAAAGTAAATTCATGTTAATTGTTATTAAAATATTATCAAACCAATCCTAAAAAAAGTGCAACTATACAAAATCTTAGTAACTATATATGTATTGACAACTAAACTTAAATTAAATTGTAGCTTTTATATTTTTTGTAACATTTTATTACCTTATGTACAGGTATCTCAGGGCCGATGTGCTTATCCGACCAAGAATGCGGTGCGGCGGAAGCGTGTGTGGCACAGCGCTGCGTCTCAGCTTGTAGCGGTGCTTGTGGCGCAGGAGCGCTGTGCGAAGCAACCGCGCATCGCGCCCGCTGTCGTTGCCCGCCCGGCACCGCCGGTGATCCGGCGCGCTCTTGTTATACTCGTAAGAAAAACTCCCCATTTTTTTTTATTTCTTTACGAGCTGTTTTCTCTTACTCAATACAAATAAAATACGTTTTTTATTTTATTTTTTAGCGGAATGTACATCGGATGATAACTGTCCATTTGATAACGTTTTTTATTTTATTTTTTAGCGGAATGTACATCGGATGATAACTGTCCATTTGATAAAAGCTGTTTCAACGGATACTGTCGCGACCCGTGTGGGTTCGGTGGATCATGCGGTCGAGATGCTGTTTGCGAAGTCATTGCCCACGTGGCTACCTGTCGTTGCCCGTCAGGTACACAGGGTGACCCACGCGGAGCCTGTGTCTCAGGAATATGTCAATATAACGAAGACTGTGACGATACCCAGATATGTAACAGACTGAATCGCTTCTGTCAACCGGCGTGCTCCGAAAACAGTTGCGCTCCGGGCGCAGTCTGTACTGCCAATCTACATAGACCCATATGTTCCTGTCCACCCGGCTCCAGCGGAGATCCTTACACCCGTGGCTGCATGATCGTACAAAAATCAGACGAATGCACAACAGACGCCGATTGCTCCCGTCCACTGGGCTGCGTAAACGCTCGGTGCGTGGACCTATGCCAGGGCGGGCCGTGCGAAGCCGGCCTAATATGCACGACAGTGGACATCCTGCCACTGCGTGCGGTGGCCTGTGTGTGTCCGGACGGCGGCCGCGTGGCACCCGATAGTGGCTGTCGCACTCCGCCTGAGGCCGAGTGCTCTTCCGATCCTGATTGTGCGAACAGTCAGACGTGTCGGCGTGGAAAATGTATCGATGCTTGTAAAGCTTCGCCTTGTGGACACAATGCGCTCTGCGAATCTGACGATCATGTATCGCGTTGCATTTGCCCGCCAGGATATATTGGAAATCCAAGAATAGAATGCAATACCGGTACTTATCATTACTTATTTATTTGATATAAAACATATCTTTATTGTTATCATTTTAATCATATTTTTATTATTTTGTGATAGAATCGAGACAACCATCAATTTTCGAATGTTACAAAGATGAAGAGTGTGGCCCAGAACAAAGTTGCACTGATCGTACATGCGTCAACCCGTGTATTGACGAATGTGGATCTGGCGCCTTGTGTCGCGTCGTTAACCACAAACCACAATGCTCTTGCCCCATGGGATACACGGGTGACGCAAAAATACGTTGTACACCACGTATGTATATAAATACTTAATAACTAAATGTTAATTTCAGTTCAAACCAATTGTTAATTTAATATATCGATCATTTAACACACCCTGGGTTTACCTATTTACAGCATCACAAGATAAATCAGTTGTACCAGTCGGGTGTAAAGCGAACTCTGAATGTCCACTATCTCAGGCGTGTATAAACGGTGCGTGCGCTAATCCTTGTGTATGCGGCACTAACGCTGAATGCACCGTAGTGAGACACCATCCCGTTTGCTTCTGTGAACTTAATCATTCTGGAAATCCATACATTGGATGTGTTAAAGGTTTGTGCATCATTTTTTATCCTTATATAAGACCTGGTAACTGGTAAAGCCTCTTCTATTATGAAAATAATTTTAGAACACGACGCTTATAAGAAAATAACGTCTTCTCTATCAAAGTTCAACATTAAATTCTTAAACATTTTTCATTCTTAAACATTCCTTAACATATCTTTAAAGAAAAATGATCTGGTTGATCGTTTTTCAAACTAATTCCTGAAGTGCTGAATGAATTTTGATGATTCTTTGTGTTCATGTAGATCATTCCAACATTTATTAAAATTAATGTAAAAAAGTCTCTGAAAACATAGTTATAAACTTTGTGGAATTTTGGGGTAAAATAGAATTTATCCCAAAAATTTAAATCCCATTATTCAAAAAATAAAATTAATCAAACAAATTAAAATTATTTATAGTTGCCTGCACGTCGGACTCGGAATGTCCTATTAGTGACATGTGCTACAACGGAGCCTGTATCAATCCTTGCGTCGTAGAAGCTCCTTGTGCCATCAGCGCCGAATGCTACGGAGAAAATCATCGGCCACAGTGCCGTTGCCCTGCTGGTACTACTGGAAATCCATACAACAAATGTCAGACATCCGAATGTGAAGTTGATACTGACTGTAACGACGATAGTGTGTGTATTAAAGGAGCTTGCTACAATGCTTGCTCTCCTGATGGACGCAATCCGTGCGCCTACAATGCCGTCTGTTTCGCTAGAAATCATGCTGCATCTTGCAAATGTCCACCTGCATTACCAATAGGAGACCCTCTTACCCACTGTGAAAGAAATATAATAATTGGTGAACCGGAATGCCGAATGGACAGAGACTGTCCAAGCGGTCAAGCTTGTCTCAGAGATGAGTGCCGCGATGCCTGTGAAGAACTTAAGCCTTGTGCAGCAAACGCCCGCTGTACAGTTTCCGATAGTATTCCCTTCCGTACCTTGATATGCCGCTGTCCTGAAGGCTACATACCCGATGAAAGAGGCGTCTGCAAGCCGGCACAGTTACCGCCGCTCAGCTGCTCTACTGATCAGGATTGTGCTGATGAGGAATCATGCATAAATAGGATCTGCCGCAACCCTTGTAATTGTGGTGAAAATGCAGAGTGCTTCATACGTAATCATAGACCGGTTTGTTCTTGCCGCGACGGTTATGATGGAGATCCTTACCGACAATGCCGCATCGTTGGATGCCGATCAAATTCTGAATGTGAATCACACGAAGCTTGCGTCAATGGAAACTGTGTCAGTCCATGTTTGTTAAATAGCACTTGTGGTGCTAATGCTGAATGTTTTGTTGAAAGATCCCAACCACTTTGCCGTTGCCGTTCTGGCTTTGAAGGAGACGCTTATTCCGGTTGCAATGCCATTGAATGTAGATCTAACGGAGACTGCGCACTCGACAAACAATGTCGTGCTCACAGATGTATTAATCCATGTCTTGCTTCAAATGCTTGCGGTAATAATGCCGAATGTTTGGTTCGTAACCACATTGGTGTATGCAAATGTCAGGAAGGTTATATCGGCAGTCCTTACATCGAATGTAGACTCCAAAAAACAGCAGAATGTTACGTTGACGCCGATTGTCCATCTAAATTAGCCTGCTTATCTGCTAAATGTGTAAATCCATGCACTGCGTTACAACCATGTACGTCACCGGCTCAATGCGAAGTATCACCAACACTACCAGTCCGAACAATGATCTGCTCATGTCCACCAGGATATATCAGTAAAGGAAGAGGCATTTGCCGCCCAGCGGCACCTATTGCAGACGTAGCTTGTGAAATCGATAAGGATTGTACATCTAATCATGCTTGCGTTTCTTCTGTATGTAAGAATCCATGTGAATGTGGACCAAATACTGATTGCCAAATAAAAGATCACAAACCAGTTTGTGCATGTAGACCAGGCTTTATTGGTGATCCACGCACAGGATGTTATGAAATAAAATGTCAAGCTGATGCTCAATGTGCAGATGATGAAAATTGTATTAATAACCGATGTGTTCCCGCATGTGCAACTGAACCAAATATCTGCGGACAATTTGCTGAATGCTATGGCATTGAACATCAAGCTTCTTGTCGCTGTCAAATCGGTACTGTTGGAAACCCGGCACTGGTATGCTCACCAATCAGTTGTCGTGCCAACTCAGACTGTCCTCCTCAAAAATCATGTGTCAACTCGAAATGTATAGAACCATGCACTGCAAATACTTGTAACGAGCCAGCTGAATGCAGAGTACATCTTCACGAAGTATATTGTGTTTGCCCGCCGGGATACGAGAGCACTGCCGAAGGCTGCAACAAAACGGAACCGCTTTGTAATACCGATTTAGATTGCCCCCATCCACAGCATGCTTACAAAATAAATGCATAAACCCTTGCTTGAGTCAAACCCTGCGGCATCAACGCAGAATGTAAACTTATTGATACATTACCAGTAAAAACAATGGTATGTGAATGCGAAGTTGGATATAAGGGAAATGCTCTCATACAGTGTACACCTTATAAACGTAAGTTATATTTAGCTTTAATTACGTACATAAATTAAACGATTCTGAAAACTAAAATCAATAGAATAATTAATTTTTTTAATAAATTTCAAACCTCTTTTTTCTAAAAGAATAATCGAGCTGCACATAATTTCGTTATAAGTAAGATTTCAGCGGTCGTCAAATAATAATTAATTTATCAAATAATATAAATAATCAATCACGACATTACATGGTATATGATTCTCAAATTATTATTTTTTAATAAGAGTGTGGTACTATACATTTGAATTTTTTTTGTAGCTCCTATCACGAAGTGCATACAAGGGCAAGGAGTAAATGAGGCCGGTGAATGCATCCCTTGCTTGGAAGGCGAGGGTCGCACGGTAAATGCACGTGGACGCTGCATATGTGACTCCGCACGTGGGTATGTAGCTCGCGGTGACACGTGCGTAACGGCTGGCTGCCGCACCGACAACGAATGCGACGATGCCGCGCGGTGTGTTAACGGGAAATGCGTACCGGCGTGCGAGGCAGAGCCTTGTGGCCTGCACGCCACCTGCGAGGCCATCGCCCACCGCTCGCGCTGCACCTGCATCACCGGCTATGTCGGTAACCCCAGAGTCCACTGCAACACTACATCAACATCTAACATCACGTATCGCACTGACTTCCCTCTGCCCGATATGCAGGTAAGTTATGGTTTATTACATGTTCATAGCATTTTATTTTTAGGGACAGCGTATATATCATTAAATTTCTTTATTAGGTACATTGTCTCGCAAATGGAGTGAGTGTCAGCCTTAAAATTAAAGATTTCAATGGAGTGCTATATGTGAAAGGCTACAGTAAAGATGAGCGGTGTCGTTTAGTCGTTCAAACGACTGAGAATCAAGAGAGACCAGTGGACTTCACTGTATTTTTCGGAGACTGCGGCTTAGTTCACGTCAATGTAAGTATTAATTATTATTAATCTTGTTTCAACAAAAAAATACTATTCCTTTGTAATATAATCTGTTATATCTTATTTCCGCCGGATACTATAATCATTTCATTAATACTATTTAAATTTCTCATAGGGTCTCGCCAGTTTCGTTTTAGTAATGCAGAAACATCCTAAACTTGTAACATCAAACGCTAAAGCTTTCCATATTAAGTGTATATATAAAACCGGAGAGCAAAACGTAACACTGGCGTTTAATGTGTCCATGTTGACGACCGCCGGCACCATCGCCAACACAGGTCCGCCGCCCACTTGCTCTATGAGGATCGTCTCTCGCACTGGTGACGAGATCAGCTCTGCTGAAATTGGAGAAAATTTAGTATTACAAGTAGACGTTCAACCATCGAGTAAGTATTATGTCAAGGACGTTTAAACATATGAGCAATCAATTGTAAAAAAACATAACAATTACGTGGCTGAAAAGGCACGTTTCTGACTTAAATCAACAAAAATTGTTTCAGGTATATACGGTGGATTCGCCCGTAGTTGTATTGCAAAAACTAGTGAAATATCGACAAATATAGAAAATGAGTACACCGTTACCGACGAGGACGGTTGCGCCACTGACGCCGCCATCTTTGGCGAATGGGAAAGAAGTGAAGACGGCAACTCTTTACGAGCTGCCTTCAATGCTTTCAAGTTCCCTAGCAGTGACAATATTAGATTCCAATGTAATATACGAGTTTGTTTCGGAAAATGTCAACCGGTAAGATTTTATGATAATTCATATTTTAAAACTCGGCTAGCTTCCAACCGACAGATATTTCTAAAACACAATTTTTCTAGGTCAACTGTCGCGGTTTCGACGCGTTCGGAAAACGACGTAAACGAGAAGCGATCGATAGAGACAGCCCATTGTCGGGTCAACTTCGAGAAGAGGTGACGGTCGAGTCAAACGAAATCTTCACACTGGAGAGACGCGATCCATCACGAGCGGCGCGTCAACGCGATAACTCGGGTGCTGAAACGAACGGTGCTGGAGGTACAGGTGGCGATGTTTGCGTGTCAGCGGCTGGGTTAGCCGTGGCGCTGGCGCTGACAGCGCTACTAGCGCTGGTTGCGGTAGCAGCAGCCGTGGCGTGTTGGCTTGTGGCGTGGCGCCGTGCGCGACCACCCCCCGCTCCACTACCACACCCGCCCGATTTCCCCAACCCACTGTTCCAGCGCTAACGCAGCGGTCGCAGCTAGTCCTTGCCCCGCTCCTCCGCCGGCGCCGGGCGGTGTCGGCTCTTCCTCTCTCTCTTAAGTACTCTGTGGCGCCGCCGGAGGACCGCCGGGCTGGACGCCGCGGGCGCTACGGCACCGAAGCCGCGACCCTCGCGAGCGCCCTCGGCGTCCCGATTAGGTTATCTTAATTGTATTTTATTTTGATAATTATTAACTTAGACTCGTCGTCTCCTCTGACTATGTGATAAATAATAAATATTCAAAAACACCATATTTTGTAAAATAATTATTGAATTTAGTTGTAAGCCACTATTAATATAATAAAATTAATTAATTAACTCGTTGTTTTCTTTCTTCTTCTTCTTAGCATTATCCCGATGTATTATCCTGGGTTTCTTATCTGGTTTGAACGGGTTACTAGTTTTTACACAGATCGATTACCTTCTGATCTTCCAACCCTAAGGGCGTAACCAGTAACTCATTGGATAAGACAAATTATCGAGATTTTTTTTATTTAATGACGGTTGACAAACGAGCATTCGGCCTGATGGTAAGCAGTCACTACAACTTGAAGTATTACACGCACGTTGACAACCCAAGTAATAGGTGGGAAGGGATGAGAGGGGAAAAAAGGAAGGGAAAAGAGGGGGTGGGAAATTAAGCCTCCGGCGCTCTCACTCATCGTACGAAACTGATACAGATACGGATACAGTTACCTTACGCCGATTCTGTGTGAGGGAGTACTTCCCCAGTCGAGTCGGCCCATTTGTGCTGGGAGAAGCATGGCTCTACTACCATCTATGATTATTATCAGAGGTAATAATAAACGGGACCGACTGCTTAATGTCCTCTCCGAGGCACGGTGATATGACCCACAAGGACAAACGCCCAGACCGAAACAAATATAGCAAACATGGTCCGAGCGGGAATCGGTCACAGCGGTCGTCTCGTTGTTTCCTTTACTTTTCAATTTTTATTATCATAATATTATGTGCACTTGCAAATTCTAATTTTAGAACCCATGCTAAATTCTGACTTCCAACAAATAAGTGATATGCTTTTTATGTTGAATAAAGCTGTATATAGCTATCACTAATAAATTTTCTCAACCAACTATGGTGCCCTAGCGTGATCGCCGTGGTAGGAGGCCCTAAGGGGCCTTCAATAGAGACAATTTTTTTATTGAGGTTGTTACCCTCTACGACCGTTTTTATGCATTTTAAGAATGTTGTCTAGTCAGTAACCGGCCGGAACCAGAGGCCCCGGCAAAAATTCGGCACCTCAGGAACGTTTACAACTTCATTCTAATAATCAGAACGGTACCGGAGCGATCCATACGACTAAACTATTCGAAGCGAAGTCTTTTTAATGTGTATTTTTTCCCTATCATAAAACAAGCGTATGGCCCATCGGATGGTAAGCAGTCACCGTAACCTTTATATATACCTATATTAGGAGGTATGGATGTTGCAAGGGCCTACAGACGTAAAAAACGTGCTGTCAATCTACAGAAAAGAGGTGACTAATAAGTGAAATAAGCGGATAGGATAAAAATGGATGGGATATGGGCCTTTGGCGCTGCCACTCGTCTCTAGTGTGAATACTACGATGTCCAGTCGATCTGTGAGAGGGTAGTACTTCCACGCTCAAGCAGACCCGTTCATGTTGAAAACAGCTCTACTAATAGTTGTTACTGGCCTTAACCACGACTGAATCACGACTTAGAATTTCAGCGGGAATGAAAAAAACTGTCCGAACGCATGTTCACTCATGAACACACCAGTTGCCCTTTTTTATTTTAAATACTTTTTCTTTAAACATGGCATTAGCAGAATCCAGAAAGGTAGGTAGGTAAGTAAGGACACAGGTACAAACACGAAAAAATATTTCAGCATAAAAACTTTGGTTTTACAAAAAATATTTTCCCTCTCTCTTTCACAAATGTTTTGATTGACATTTGTTTCCATAATTGCAAAAAGTGTTATATCCAAGATTTTTTTTTGTTGACGGGGAGGAAATCTGCAACCAGATACCAGGCATCTTGCGAAAGAGACGTGGGTTACGCGAGGTTCCGTGTTCGACCATGGCGTCCCACTGAAACCTCCTCGGTGCCGACCTCAGTGCGTGCAAGAGGCTCCGGGAACTCCTGTGGCACGGACTCCGGGGCCTCTCAAGCACATCGCTCAACTGAGCCTTTCCCGGAGAGAGCTGATGGTGTTGCTCTCACCCTGGGGGGATGACTGATGGTATTGTCTCCCAGTGCCGCCTCTTGCTAGCGAGCAGCACGACAATCGATACCACTGCGCCACCGCCTTCCTCTAGGCCGCGTGCTAGGCACACAGGTGATCCCACCCTGTGGACCCACGACCTAAGGGTTCGACGCCGTCACTGAACAAACTGAGCTCAACGACGCTGCTGCCCGGGGTGCACCTAGTGGAGGTGACCGGCTTTTACATCCCTTATTCAAATTAAACTTTATGATACCTCATTCGTGCGAAATATTGTAACTGCCGTCTTAAATTGTATAAGTCCGCAAAATAATTAAAATGATAATGACAACAGTATTAAAAATTATATATATATATATTTTTTATAAAGAATATTAGCAATGCTTTTTTACAAGGCATTACTAATATTCCTATTGCCCTCCAAATAAGCTCGAAGCTTGCGCTAGGAGTGGGGACGACAATAGCCCAAGGGGTCAGGATCGAACCCTCGACTCTCGCGTTAACGGAGTGAAGTCGGCCCTTCTACCGTTGAGCTATTGAGGCTTTGATGTAGTAAAACAATTTGACTGTTTAAAAAAAATAACAATTTCAACGGCTTACGCTCCAAAGCACTTTAAATATCATTTGGATGAAGTGATTGCAAATAATTAGCTCTTATACTTTGATGAGTTAAGTTATATATCTTCAGACTTGTTGGTAAGACTCTCATAGCTCATACACTTTAAATGGAACCACAGAAGTAGATACAGCAACTCTTTTGAAAATAAGGGAAGACGTTTTTTTTTTTTTTTTTTATGTTAGAAGTTGGCAAACAAGCATACGGCCCACCTGATGGTAAGTGGCTGCCGCAGCCTATGAGCGCTTGCAGCACCATTAGTAGGTGCCACTCGCGCATTGCCAACCTCGAGATATTAGTTCTTAAATCTCGTTCGCCCAGTAATTTCACTAGCATACAATGCCCTTCAAACCGGAACACAGTAGTGCCTAAGCACTACTATTTGGCGGCAGAATATTGGACACTGCGGTGGTACCTACCCAGCCGGCCTCTTGCAACAAAAGACCTACCACCAGTGTGACTGATTGTACTGGTGGAATAATCTCTGTTGTGACAGAGGTTATCCCAACAGCGGGCGGTGGGGTCGTCACATCCCGACGCCTTGAAAACTTTAGGTTTCATACCAAGAATGAATCGCTCTTTGTCTTATCCGTTGATTTCAGTTTTGTTGATAATGCTAATATCTTCGTTATGCTAATAGCCACAGATAAATTTTCCTATTTGAATCAACATTATCTAAGTTTTTGCTTATCTTCTCGGATGACAACCAACAGTCTAATGCGATAATTCAATTTCCGAATAGCAGAATACAGGAGTTTCTCAAGGTGTTTTTTTTGGTAATATGATTCAGTATTTCATTATTTTGGAATACATGGCTTAAAATGTTCATATAAAAGATGAAGACCTAACTGAAATTTCAACGCCCAGCCTACACACTTGGGCCTCAAAAGCTAATTTTTTTCATTGGTGCTATTTTCAAAACTTAAACGAGCACTAAGGATGGATATCACGAAATTCAAGCTTAAGGGTGTGAAAATAGAGTTAACAGTTTGTACGAATTTTTCATTGCTTATGGATCTTATTTCACCTGATTACTTACAGTCTAAATAGAAATTTTTATCTCAAACTCATGACTACCACTAATCTTTTTGAATTGCGATCCCACCTTGTTTGAGGAAATACACAAGTGATACGACTATTGGATAATTTATAAATTAGCTTGTGCATTTGCTCTAAAATGAATGCTCCATTTGGTGAAGTGGAACTGCTGACCACAAATGGCCACCAGAACTACTTAAAACGTATTTTTTTATTAAAAAAAAATTGAAAAGAAAACTGACTTCAAAACTATTTTTTTATTTTGAATTTCTCTTTTTTTTTAATTGGAAGTCATAAAATTCAATTTAAAAACACTTTTATGTAATTTATAATCAGTTTCAGATTAATGGTTCAAAATTGTATGTTTATAATTATTAATTATTAAAAATTATTGAAATTGTATTTCCGTTGCTGAGCAGTATGCAAAAGTTACATTTTTTCTTTTAAAAAAAAACCTAACAAGGGGTACAGAGGGATAGTATAAATCGTTCCTAAAATTAAAAAAAAAAAAACTAATAATGAGATAATACTACTCTTCCTTATGCTATATTTTTTAATTATAGTTTAAAAATAAATAAGTTTTTAAAATTTTAATATTTAATATAAAATTATGAAAATATTCTTACTTAACTTTGTAGCTTCAATCATCAACATTTCAACCCCTTCTGACTGAATTTTATTTTCTTATTCTTTCCCCGCAGGGATCTTTAATTATTTATCAAAAGTATTCTTGCGTAATACAGGAACGGCACTTTATTGTAAACTTAAAAACCTTACAACTAGTTATTTGATTTGAATTAAGTTTGATGCAATTCAATGTAAACAAAACACTTTTCCCTTATCTTGAATATTATTGATTATATACATATGCCTATATATTTAACTTATATTTCAAATTTTAATTGACTATTTGATAGCGAATTTCAACTTTTGAATTTTGTATTAATGCTTCAATTTACAAATTATTCATATAATATAAATCGCCACAGTCGCAAGCGCAACGTTACGTATTACGGTCACCTGAGCGCATGCGCGACCTCCTAACTTCCCCCTCCTCTCTTTTAATACGCTCCCCACTCTGCAATAACAGAATCACACTTTGTTTACCAATTGCCGCGATTGACGAGCCAGTCGGTCGGCCTCCTTAGCCGATCTCGCTCGAGTGATTCGTTTTAATCGGTATAATACAAACTAGTGGCGCGTTGCCTGCGGCAAGCGCGACATCCATCACTACGCAATGACCCTGTGACGTAATAGAATGAGTAAAGCCGATACCTCGGCGGAAGCCGCCTTGCCGAGCGTGGCGATCCACGTGGATCATTATGAAGACCCAAACCAGGAACGTTCGAAACTTCTTGATCCTAGCTCACCAGTGCCGATTGTGACGCCCTCTGGACAGATTCGCAAAGTGAAGAGTTATACGGATACACATAAAATTCGCGATGTTAACTCTGCTTCTGGTGCAGCATCTGCCAGAAGTCTACGCCCCTATGACCAAGTTACTGTGTACCCAGAAGGTTCTGACAGCGGTACTAACCAATATGCTCCATCTGTGCGTTCTTTAGCATCTATCGGAATGGGTTGTACCGATGGTCGAAAAATGGTTATCAGAAGAGTTCCAACATCGCCTACGGAACTCTTTCATCTAGTACGTCCTCCTACGTAAGTGTCTTTGCGGATGTTACATCCTCTTACAACCCATTATTCAATTGCTTTAAATAACAACTACTTATTTTTGCATGGTTAGTGGTGGATCATTACAAATAAATCTGTTACAAGTTTTATCTTAATGTCACACTTTAGTAAAAATAACATTTTCAGTAATTTATCTTTACACTTCATTTGCATAATGCTCTACATTTTGTTTCGTAAATTTAACCTATAAAACTGTCGCATATCATTCAATTGTCTTAATAAGACATGCACTGATAAAAAATAATGATATCTTGCTGTAATAATGTTTTGCGAATGTATGTAGGTAGTATAATGACCATACATATTTTTTCTTTTGTCATTGTTTACTTTTTACACAATATCCGTCCGTTTACCATTCACATTACTCTTCATATACTTTTATTTCATCCTACAATATTTAGCGACTTCCCTATCAATTTTTTCGCTTTGGTTCCTTAGATATACTTAATAAACATTGTGGGGAATCGTAATTTACCCAAAATTTAATCAACATATTTTTAGAAAAATTGTGATTTTTATTAACTTAAAAGGTCTCTAAAAATAATTTTATGTTCATGATCATAGACTCTTTATAGAGGCTGCGAAAACTCTTAATACTTATATATAAGCAAACAAACCTATTTAAAATTTTACAAGACCAGGTTTACTTTAAGGATTTTCATCCTTATGTTACGAATTTATATTACTTATGAATTATTCTTGATACTTGTGAGAACTATATGTCTCTACCATTTTGTATAAAAATAAACACTATACCAAATTTAAATAAAATAAAAGATGCTAGAGAAACAATATATTTATTTATTTGTATTTTATGTAATATACCTTTCTTATTAGCCTGCATAAGACTGCGTTTCTCTAAAATAAGTTATTAATTATTAGGCATACCTGAATGCTTGTTAGATAACGTAAAAGGTTTATATGAGTCTATAGCCAACTGTCAAAATGGAACCGTTATTAAATAAAATTATGAAATAAAGATAATAAATTAAGTTAAAAGGGATATATTAAAATTGGGTTAATAATATATCTATATAAACGTAAACTCACTAGTTTAATTTTTGAGTCAAACGCTCAAAAAAAATTATATTATCCTAGAAGCTCATTAAAAATATACGCTTGACAATTTTATAATGAATGAACATTATGACTAACATAAGTAAAACAATAATAACACAACTACAGGTAGTTGAAAAAATGTCTGTCTCCATCAGTCAACACCTATTTCCAAATGCTACTCCGTTAAGCCCATATTTATAACTTTTTTATTCATTTGAGTTTATTCATATAGTGCAATTTATATGTTTATGACCACAATGCAAGTAGCCTTATAATAATAATGTTACAATTCTTTGTCGCTGTTTAGTGTGTGGTGTCAAATTGATTGCTATTCGATACATTATAAAATTGAAGGTCCACACACTAATGCGTGATGAATTTATCGAAAGATGAGATAATTAAACTTAAAGGACTATTTTAATCTCGGGACATTAGGTACCAACGAAGACAAATATAATCATACGGATATTGATGAAGATCGAGAAAATAATTGGCTGTAAGATATAATAGAAATCGAATAAAGATAGTAGGTATTAAATAAAAAAAGCTTCTCTACAAAATGCCGTTTTGAAGCTGTCGTACCAACAGTACCTACGTAGTTGCGCGAATATCACATTAATTCATTATTCGATCGATTCAAATGTTAATATAAAAAACAGCCGAGAGATTTAAGTGATTTCGTTACCCGACGAGGAAATTCAGCCCATATATACAAAATAAAATGTTTGTAGGTTACATCTTACTTGTTTTTTGTTTGTAATATTTCCAATCATCCTAAACTGACTTTTACAATATTAGTCTGAAATTAATTTTTAGATTCCTACCATCTGATCTTAATTTGGGTCTCTAAATCGTTCAAGATTTATCGCAGTTTTGATTGATCTGCGGATCATATTTAACTTTATAAAGTTTGGTCCAAGAATCTAGTTAAAGCTTCCCGCCTATGTGTATTTGATTAACGCTCACTGTTAAGCTAATTAAGGTGTATTTGATTAAAGCTCACTGCTAAGCTAGTTAATTTAATTAACATTAAAATTGACTTTTGCTTTGTATGACTGACTATATTTAACAAGCTTGATAAAATTATAACATTCAAAAAAACAATAAAATAATACAACAATTTTCAATACAAACAATAAAATAACAGGGCGTTAAATGTAACTTTGCAGAGAAAGTTGTAAACAAATTATATTTTATTTGGGAGTATAGGTTCTTTTCTGAATGTGTATTGCTATTAGCCCTTTTTATTATATTATTTATAAATCAAATCAAAATACATTCTGTGTACAATTTAAGCCTGAGCTTTAAATGTAGTGTACACATAATAATTGTGTTATTTATTTTATTGTCTTTGAAACCGTAATTCAAAAGTAGTTAACTCAAAGAATTTTTGATAAGTCTATTTAGATAGGTAATCTTTATGATAATAATTTACGCTGGATTGCTAATTTTTACAAGTATAATAATGTCCATAATTAAGAATAATGATCGTTATATGACAGGGATTTGGTGAAATATATCTGCAAATCTAGGTGGCTTATGTTTTTTTTTATTCAGGCAACTTGACCTTCATTCGTTGATAACATTGCACAGCCACTATCTCTTACGTATCTCGCTCTAAACATGGATACGATTGATCGTGCGCTCTTTCTTATCATAGACTTTTTGATAATGATTTTAAAATACGTTTACATACTTACATGATGACAGCTGAGGATTACGTTCAATTCCTTTAAGTTGTCTTCAAATGTTTGTTTACATTTAACGAGATAGTATTATAATTTTTACAATAAATCAAATGTGAAGCATAATTTGTTAAACTCCCAAAATTCAATTTAAAACCCTGTAGAAAAACAATTTTTTATATTCAATGAATTTCAACAGATATTTTCATTGTTTATCTGGTATAGTACATTGTATTGATAGGATAGTTCATATTAAACCTTGCTAAAAGAAATAAAGAAAACGAGTACTTTATTATGCTTTTCATCAACTTCGAATAAAATTATACAAGCAAATATACAGTAGTGCACCCATACATTGTATCCACACCTTGTACCCACACCCTGTCACCCGGTCGCGCTTAGTGTCTGTCTCCCCGAATATCATTACTCGTACGCACACTCACACTCGTATATAATATAATTTTCGCCCGGAAGCGATAAAACGCTTTTCGCTACATGACAATTTCCGTCAGCGCACTGTACTGTATGCCACGTAAAAACGAAAAAAAATATACACTCAATAGCTCCTGCTATGCATTAAACACCATCCAGACGGAAAGAAAAGTCGGACGACAAATACTGTTATGGTCATCGGCGTTTTGTACAGATTCATCGCCTCTACAATTTCAAACAATTAAAGAGGTAGTGAAAAATACTGATATAGTATTACGCGAAGTACAACATTATGTATTTAAAACTAGCACCTGCCTGCGAGCCGACTTCGTCCACAGTAACCATAAAACTGGCTCCACATATAAATGAATCATTTGTAAGTAAATAATGTTCCAAAGACATATCTATACCGAATTTCAATTTCATTCATCCTATACCATGTATTTAGATAATCCCACAGGAACCTAACATTTTCCGGGATACAAAATATTCTATGTGATAATCCAGATAACGAGGCACCTGTGTGCTATATTTTATCCTAATCGATTAAGGTAATAAAAACCGCAACTACATATATGTACGATACGCCCTACAGTACGTTTTTTTTACAATCCCACAGGAATCTAAAATTTTTCGAGATTATAAGTACCTATTCTATGTGCTAGTCCAGATAATGAACTATCTGTGTGCATAACTTCATCCCAGTCTCTGCCGTTAATGCGTGATTGAGTAACAAAGATCTAAACATATAAACCTATTCATTAAAAATACTAGTTTCTGCCCACGGCTGCTCCCTTTAATATCTATCTATCTTTAATATAATATCTGGAAATAATTGGTTCCCTATAAAATCTATCGTTTCAAACTCTTCACGTCTTTTTCACAATAAAAGCTAGCCAATGTCCTTTCCTATGGTCTAATCTATCTCTGTACCAAATTAAATGAAAATCGGCTCAGTGGCTTAGGCGTGAAAGCGTTGTCACAGACAGACAAACAGAGTTACTTTCGCATTTATAATAATAGTTTATTACTAGGAGAACTGAGATTGTTTTTAAGACCATAGCAAAATATATTATATGAAGATAGGCATAAGGGTTGGGATTGAAATTATGATCTCTACATTGTTCAGCAGTTGTGCGCTAGCTCTATCTGTATGCATAGGGTATTATTATTATTTTATTTCAATAGATAATATGTGCTTGTGTTGCAAAATATAATACTAGTCAATTGTAACAATACAGATAGTGTTGATGATATAAATATTAACAATTAGCAAATATATCTTTTTTTATATATCAATTTTTGATAGCTTTGCAGATATTAAATATTAAATATTTTTTATTGATTATTTATTTAACATTTATTTCAAGCTATCTATATACTATAAATATCTAAGGAGTAATAATCAAATAATCGAAAGATCTTCTATTACGTATAAAATTCATTTTGTAGTGATATATCGAAGCATTATATCTTATATAGTTTTATGAACGTTAATCAAGAAAGCGCACAACAATTATTTCTATGTCCGCCAACAATTAGTTCTATGTACCGGCGTCGGGATGTGACGACCCCATCGCCCGCTGTTGGGATAACCTCTGTCACAGCAGAGATTATTCCACCAGTGCAGTCAGTCACACTGGTGGTAGGTCTTTTGTTGCAAGAGGCCGGCTAGGTAGGTACCACCGCAGTGTCAAATATTCTGCCGCCAAATAGTAGTGCTTAGGCATTACTGTGTTCCGGTTTGAAGGGCACTGTACGCTAGTGAAATTACTGGGCAGGCGAGATTTAAGAACCAATATCTCGAGGTTGGCAACGCGTGAGTGGCACCTACTAATGGTGCTGCAAGCGCTCATAGGCTACGGCAACCACTTACCATCAGGTGGGTCGTATGCTTGTTTGCCAACTTTTAACATAAAAAAAAAACCGCCTTGACATAATTAATGATGTCTCTCATATATTAAAAATAACGGCCAAGTGCGTGTCGAACTCGATCGTAAAGGGTTCCATTGTATAATAAAAAAATCAATCTTGTAAAGGGATCCGCTTCAATTAGAAATTAAATTTGTTTATGTTTGTTATTATAGCGGCCATAAAAATACACAATTGATGAAAACTTCAACTATTTATCTGTTACAGTTCATGAGATCCCTACAGAAAAAAAACTTTAAAACTACCAAGTTTTTTTATGCGGATTGACGAACCCTGATTTTTCAATTTTATTTTATTTTTAGTATTAGTTGGTGTAGCGGCAGCAGAAACACATTCTATGGCAATTTCAACTACCTATTAATAATATCGTGAGATACGGCCCGCGTCTGTAGCTTCTTACCTCATGCGGAGTTTTAGTAATAGGGTTCCGTTGCCACCCTTTGGTTACTGAACCCAAAAAAAAATAATACTAATTAATATTATAAATAATAATAATTTATTGTAATAAAAAAAAATGAAAATATTACTGTAGCGAAGCGTACAGTACACCATTTAAGTATTCATATATTATGTATCAGTTTTACTTACTACATAATTTAGATTTTAAAAGTTAAAGCGTTCAAACAAGTATGTAATTTGTATTTCGTCCGACGAGCTCTAATCCATTGAGCTCTAACGACCTCACTTTAATCACTGGAGGATGCTCATCTTTAATCCAAACAACATGTTTACTCACGAAATGTCAACAGGCCTAGTATGAAATTTTGATCGATGTTAACACATCGCTACATATAATTTATTAATTTAAAACGGAATGCCCTCGGCTTTGCTTCCCTCGAGTTACGTTTATTCCAAGTTTATAACATAATATAATAATCACGGCAAGTTTTTTTCATTTTTCAGATTTTCAAATTTCTCTTCAACCATGTCGACCAATTTGCAGAATCGCTTAATAATTCCATTAAAATCTGAACTGGCTTGGCCCCCATGACACATTCATACTTTAATAACAAATGAGTTCCAGTAGTATTCTACAGATAGGGTACATTATTTTAATTAATCGCGTTTATTAAAAACTAATTAAAACTTCAAAAAATATTTCAGACGTATCACAAATATACATCACATAAATATTTCATATTGGATGCATTAATTTAAATAAACACACCCAGACCAGAACACATGCCTGTATTCATATTGTCAAAACAAACAAATGTTTATTTTGACCACACCCCTAGCGGAATTTAGAGGTCTGGAGGCCTCAGGGGAGCAAAGGGGTGGAGACCCCTGACCTTAAATTATTTCCCAAATAAAAAAATACTTTTTTCTTTCAAATTTTTCAATAAATTATTTATTATACCTGTATGAATCTACTCTAGATTCTGTAACTATTTAACAAACATATAAATATAATCGGAAATGAGAATAATCTGAAATTAAATTTTGACAATATATACTCTTCAATATATATCTTTTTAGTAATTAATCATAGAAATCAATTATTATTGATCATCAATGATTTTTTAAATATTTCTTGAATGTACTAAAGTTCGTGTATAATTGATGCCATTTAATTGTGTGACAATAATAATTATTTCCCTAACAAATAGATACCATGTACATAAATGAACTTTTCTAAAACCCTCGGAGGCAAATGTTCATACCCATCACCGAATGCTAATAAAATCAGTCAAATAAGAGATGTCATATTCTAGAACTCGGTAACCAAATGGGAAAATGGTATGTCAAAGTATATATTTTTTTTAATTCAATTTATTTTTAAAGCCCACAAATCCATTTTCACCACTACTTATTATTTTATTTTAATATATTTAACGAAAGACCGGCTGCTCAAAGAAACTTCCTAGTATGGTTTGCATATTATTTCAATTATTTTATAGTAATTGTTATGATGTTAACCTTCAATTTTTACTAACAATTTATCACTTTATAAAATATATATTTATAAACATACTTAATCCTTGTTCATTGACTTACTATAAAATAAGGACCGGCCCTCCTATACAGAAAAAATGTCCATAGATTCGTCCTTGCTCCTTTGTAAATTCAACGCTACTAAATAAACGCGCTAACTTCATTCGATTAAGTTTCAAGCTGGTGACGAAGTTCTTTTCGTTGCGTCGATGTTTATTTACAAAGGTGCGCCAACGAGTCTTTTAAATTTTCTTTGGCTCTCCATACATAATAAGTCTTTGTCCTTGTTGGATTAACATCAGCATCTTACAATTTATCTCCCTATATAAAAAAGTAACTAATGACGCAAAAGCCTTTTTCCAATTTTTTATACAAGTGGGACATTATAAATAAGCATTTTTTATGTTTTTTTTTACACTGAAAGACCTGACCAGAGAACCCTTCACTGTGCGTAGTTTGATTCTTCAAACTAGCTTCTGCTAGTAATCCACATACTCTTTATTTTATTTAAAATCAGTCTAGTATCGCAGTATCTACATATTTTTCAGGAAATATATAGTACATATTATATTTAATTTCTGATTGTCTGGAGGGGTCTGAAAAATGACAACTAATATTAATGTATTAACACATTCACAGCTAATCCAAATACCTTTTAAATATTTTGCGCAAATGATACCACTAATACTTTTAAAGGAATAATATATTTAAAAATAACTTTTAGTAACTTAAATATGTACAAATACCATGACAAATGAAATAACCAACGTTGACACGAAAATTCCTTCTATTTTAAGCAGACGTAAATATTGCTTTACAAATATTTATACTTGATTCTATGCGATAAGTATTTTATATTGAAACTCTGATGAAATTTTTGTCTAATTACACCTACTATAAAACGAAACTTAAATTTGTAATAGACACCATAAATATATGAATGATTAGGTAGATAATATAATAAGGTAGTAGTATATTGTGACTAAACTCTTAGTCTCATTAGAATAATCACTATCATCATATCACATTAAGATAATTACTTTTGTTCCAATCAGCCAATGTAACATTATGAATTATTTGATTCCATTTAACCTTACAAATTACATGAATTTATGGAAGTTGAAAATAAAATATGTCTTAATTTTTCATTTGTCTTCTCGAAAATATTCTACATATTTTAAAAAAAGAATGTTTTTCCAATTCGATGACACCGAAACTATTTGGGTAATATTAGTAACTTTTAGCAATATTTTGGCAGGCCGCCAGATGAAGAGACCGCGTCCCACGAAAGCGATTGCGGCGAAGAGGAGGAAGATGCTGAAACCGTTCACCTAAAGCCTAGGAGACCATTTTGGGCTAATAAAATACAATTCGTTTTGGCCTGTGTTGGTTACTCCGTTGGCCTTGGTAATGTCTGGCGCTTTCCTTATCTTTGCTACAAGAGCGGAGGAGGTGAGAATTCTTTTTTCTGTAATTTATATGTCATTGGTACTAACAAATAGGTACTTACATAATGTGTTAATGTTGCAACAGTATTTATATGATAAATATGGATTTGATAAGATCAGCATCTTAAACAACACCTGAGAAACGGATATGACATTGACTAGGTCATAACTTAACAAAGTGCTGAACAGATTTAAATGTGACAATTCGCTATTTAACTTTGATATCACGATTCAGATTTTTTTTATAATTGTACCGACGAGGACACAGAACGTACAAATATTTTTTGCAAGTCTCTAATTGCACAGAACATTATCGTCAAAGCTAAACATATAATCATTACTAACTATGTATGTTGACAATGAGTACTGCTAACGAATGAGACACACCCATCTATTTTTCCGATAGCGTCGTGACCAATTTATTTCGCATGTTTTGCCCTTATATATTTATAGTGTATATTACGCGTAGTTAAACGTTATCGTGAAAAATAGCTTAACACGTCGCGTCTAACGTCCACGTAATGCTAAGTAAATTATCTTACAACGATGACAAAGAGATCGTGGTCTACTTATCATTGGAACTATTATATGCTTCGAAGACAAATTCCGGATACATTATAGCATTTTTATATTAAATAGGTAATCATTTCGAATAGTGCTATGCATTTTATGGCTTTAAATCTGCAGTATTACACCTAATTCTTTTTTGTTCTGTACATTAGAGATGCATATGTGTATATATGTACATACATATATTCTTGTATAACTAAATAAGCATTTTTATTATCTTTATTTAACTAAGATCATTAATTAAAATAAAATTAGTTAAGATTTTAGATTTAATACAGAAATCTCATTGCACATAATTACACGTACCCAAATACAATAAAGATAAAGAAGTCTAATAACAATATTAGAAAATGTTAGTAGATAAGTATTTAATCTTAGCTTAGAAATTATAATTAATACAAATTAAAACACGACGAAATTATAAGGGTTCCGTTTTTGCCATTTGGCTACGGAACCCTACAATTATCTTTTTTAGACAAAATAAACTTCTACCGTCGCGTCGTAGCGTATAATAGATATAAGTATATAAAATTGGTTCCGCAGCTTAACGAGAAAGAATCTTCAGGCCTTTAAATTAAATATTAACTAATTAAATTGCACCCTAAAACTAAAATGGTAATTTCATAATAATTTCCCTACTTAATATAATAAACGTGAAAGTTGATGGCTGAAATGAAATGGAACAATGACGAAAGGGAACAATGATTAAATATAGTTGATTAAAATAATGTCGTATGGGCAGATGCTAGTTTAAAATAATATGAAAAAAAAATGTTATGGAAAAACTTTTATACCTCTAAAGTTAATAGAAGCATAGTTTTAAAAACAATTTTCGTAGAAAATGTTTTTGAAGTTCTGCTATCTCGAAATTTTTCCAGAATTTTAAATTTCGTAGTTTAAAAGTTAGAGGAGAGAGAATACTTTCGATCTTGTTATAAATTTTCGTATATTTTATTTTATTATTTACATTTTATTATAGTTTCATGTCATAAAAGGAATTTATAGTGTTCCAGGACAAACAAAAAATTTTAATAAACACTGCTGCAGACGACATATCCATATCGTCATATTGATGGTGGGTGATAAAATAATCTTTGTAGCTAACTTAGTAAATAGATCCTTAATAAATAGATCAGTTTAGGGAAACAGCCTCACCGATCAAAGAAATTTTAGGCCACAATAAAACTACTTTAGTTAAAAACGTTAAAAGGAAGGATCGGACAGGCAAGGATGGGGTGACTACATTTTAGGTAATGTTAAATCTGAAGATAGGTTTTCACTATCCTGAAAACAGGCCGTCTTATTCCTTTCATATATGGTAAAAGTCCATCCTAGTAGATCGGTAGTAAGAATATCAGTAATTTAATCAAATCAGTAGATTTCTACAGTCCCATTTTTTTCACATAGGCGTATATCCGAACCTGATATTCAATCAATATAACCTGGCTGATCTAGACAAGACGTTGATCTGACTAACAGATTTAGAATATAAAGCCAAAGTCATTTCCAAGGAGCACTTGAAAACCGAAGGAAGGAAAAAGTACAGTGAATCTATTGACGGAACTTTTGGACGGCTTAGAAATAGCTTGAATTCTGTCCTCTTTACTATGATAAAGTTAAAACTGTGATACATGAATTTGCTGTCCTTTTATTCAATACGATTTACTTTTGTCGGTTTGAATAGGCTGGGATACACCATTTTTAACAGATTATCAGAATGAAAGAACAGTATCATAATAATGCATTTTACCTCCTTAGCCCCCTTCCTTTTTCACCTCGTCCTTTCGTTTCTCATCCCAGATGGTAAGACACGGTGACATCTCTGGTTTTAGAATTGAACATAGAGGGCTTATAGCGGAAAACAGTAAATGCTTTACATCTCATAAAATATATCTTACATCTCATACAATTAAAAAGCTGAAATAGCAGTGATATTTGATTTTTTAATCAATATTACTTATGTATGTTATTAAAAATATGATTACCTATACTCGATACGTTCATTATCTAGACATGACGCGGTACGACGTCAAGTAAGGAGCAGGGTAGAGTGGTTCTTACCACTAATATCAAGTCATTATTGACATTGCACTAGAATGAAATAAATTAACATGATTATTACTATTCCTCGAAAGGTTCAAAGTAAAATTTCGAAAAGCAAAAGCACAATAACGCGACTGCACGGACATACAGTCGCACTTGCCTTAATCGTCATTACCCGTCACCCCACTCACGCAGCATAGCGTCATTCCTCTTCAGCAAGGAATGCAAAATTTATGCAATAAGCACGTCACAAACCATCTGATGAGCACCGGCCGATTATAAGGTTGGGTATATTACCAAATTAGCTTCTCGAAAAGGCTAGAAATAATTTTTTAGTAATAAATAATCCTAACATTTTTATTGCATACTAAAACAATCTGTGAAAAAAGTTTTTATAACCGCCGAGAATCGCTAAAAATCTTTTTCATAAATATAATTATAATTTTTATAAGGATTTGGAGGTTCAGCCTCAATATCAAATCAAATGGCGCTAATCAGTCTGGATTGATGATATAATCAAATAATAAAAACCTCAAAGAATGCTTCAACTTGTATGAATTACAGCTGATGTCTTTTGTAAATTGATACGTCACGCCACACACACGTCCTCTTGAGATATCAAATGATATATTGCTGTGATTTATTAACATGACATTATTGTGTATCTGCTAATGTAAATCTTCAAATGTTGCACATTTTTTACACTACAAAATTTTGACCACTATTTGATTATAAAACATTTTTAACCAAACTAAACAAAAGTTCTCAACTCAGGTAATTGCTTTGTGTGTGATGAGATATAACTTTTTTTGTTGATTATTAATTATTTATTATTACTTTAGATCGGGTATTATGCTTTTCTATAGTAGAAAGCTGATGACTTTGGAGATTTTATTGTTTTTTTTTTTTAGTTCAACGAATCTCAAAGTAAAAACTATCAATGGATGATCATTGCATCCTTATATTACTCAATAGCTTTCCAATTATTTGCATAATTATTAATTAGCATCTCCTTCAAGTTTTGTTTTTGCGACAAGAAGTATTCTATAACCATCTTTATCTATATAAAAATCATCAAATAATAGGTTCAGTGGCTTAGGTATGAAAACGTCACAAAAAAACTATAATATTATTTTGTGTATCGTTACTTACTTTGAGATTTTTTCTAAAGAATATTAGGATTTATTTTTCAAATTGTTACTTACCCTATTTCCCTCAGCCTGCAGTTAGGGCTAGGACACGGTACGACAAAAGCCTCGGTGGTCAGGATCGAGCCTGAAGCTTTTACATTACAAGTCGGCCCTCCTACTGTTGAACTTTTGAGGTTTGAATGTTGATAGTCCTTTTTTTTAAGACTAAATATTAATAAAATTTGTTAACCGAAAACTTTGGTTTGTATGAGTTATTTAATCTAATACAGATTTAAATAAGGCGGACACGATTCAATTGTTACTTCAATGCAAATTTAATTATTCATGACAAGGTACAGACAGACTATACATAAGTAGCAAATACTTCTAAAATAGAATAACTACACAATACTATTAATAATCTGTTATCAAGAAAGGACGTCATGTTTATCAAAGCTGCATTGAAGCGTTTTCTTTTTCTAAGAATAAATAATTGTCTTACATTTTATTTAATTATATGTATTTGTGTTATAATTCAAAATGTATTTTTTATTAGATATAGATATCTGATTGGAATCGATTGTACTTTTATCAACGATTTTCGTACTTCACTTTAATCTAGTCATTCATTGAAGAATTTTTGCTTTAGTTTCTTCATCACTACTGTGTCGATATAACTTTATATTAACGACGTTTTTAATCGAAAAACTACTATTTGTTCCAAGAAATGGTTACAAGAAACCTAATGGAAAAAAATGCAATTTATCATCTACAATATGGATTTTTAATACAAAATATGATATCAAAAAAGTAATAGCAATGATAAAATTTTAACGTGTACGTGCCTATGTATATTAGAAACAATTTAGAAAATAGTTGATTTTTCATAATAAACTGAAAAATATATTTTCTTTGAAATCGTAAAACACGTCCCGAATAGATATGATAACCAATTGTAAAACTCATATCAGTTATTAAAAACCCTAAATAAAGATGACAAATCGATTAGACATGTGATAATAACAATAGGTTATTACGAATAACTTCCACATTTATTTATTAGGAACGTCAGATGATAACATTAACAATAGCGCTGTATAAACGTGAGTTCTAAAAGATTTGTGCAACAGCTGGTTCATATAAATGTGGTAAAAAACATGTGCAACAGACTTCAAAGACCTATATTATTTAAATAGGATATTTATTACCTTTTGTCAGCTCTTTAAGGGCAAACCTTATAGCCGCAGTACATAATGGGCCAAGATACTACGCCAGCGTACTGCTTGGCTTAATGTTGATAGCTAACGACAGCACAATGTTCACACGTTAGTGTCTTATTCAGTATATTGTTGTTGCACTTTCACATCAATCTTTATCAAAGCGTCAATGCAGAATGACCAATACCCAATGTATAAAAACACATTACTTTTTCCCAAAATGCTAGGTCAGTGCCGTGGCCCAATGTGTAATGCGGCCTTTACATGGTTTGGACAAGTACAATAACAACAACTTTCTGCCAAGATTTAATTATTATTTTGTGATCTTGTGTGATAATAATCAAAGCCAACGGCATAAGTTATGGAGCGAAACGTCGACTTTAATAATAAGCTCGTTACCAACACAGAACCATCATCATTGAACTATTATAAATGATAAGCGTCGACATAGTTCAATGGCATAGTTATCTTAAAAAAAGCAAAAAATCGTTTATTTATATTTTTGTAGCGTTGAAGTCCTCCATTACATGCTCACGAAAAACTGGATTGTTAGGGCAGATCACTATGATTCCTTTTCGAAAAATTAGAATCTATTTAAAAACAATTTATGTTAATAAGAAAATGCCGATGAAACTTACAACAACTTCTTATTTTTAAAGGCTGATAAAAATAATATATTTATAATTGAATGCAATTGTATGCATGCATAATAAAATTGGTTGTTCTAAAGAACTTATCGTCACTCTTTTTTCCGTGTACAATATTTGTTTGTGTGCAGCATTACATAAAACCATGTATTTTATTATTACTTTATTGTGTAACATACATTTTCATACACTGTTGAAGAAAATAAATTATGAATTACATTTCTATTTTATATTATATATATCTATATATATATATATATATTCTAAGATGACATAATTATTTTAGTTATGTACTTGTTGTCTTTCCTCGAGGTATATAGTTTTATAAGAGCGATTACATGTTTAAGAATATTTGATGCCTTTTAAATATAATAATATAGTGTAGAAAGTTTATTGTCCTTATGTATAAAATTCACATCTTACTCAATTTAAGACTACATGCGTGCGAAATATTGATGAGATCTTAATTTAATTTGCTAGCATGTTAGCAATTTCACCTACTCAAAATTACCAGAGTAAATAGGTATGTTAAAGAAAATACTATATCAAGAAACAAAAACAATCACTAAGATAAACGGTTCATAGTTAAGTAATTCATAGTTCATATTTAGTTCATAGAAAATTGACGAATAACAAGTAGGTAACTAATATGATCTTAAAATAGTCGTATCAACGCATAATCTATGGTTTCAGTTATTACGTTATTAGATGGGTTAATTACGACAATTCCTCTAGGTCAACTCATTCTTATCAAGGACATTTACGATAGACGAATTCACTAACAAGCTAATATACCTCTACAGTACCTACCTACTAAATGAACGATTATAGGTAATGACTGTATCTAATCTACTATTGTGTAAAATTTATTACAAAATCATGAATGTACTAAGTTGAAATGTAAACCCTAAAACCCTACGGATGTATTTATAATTTAAATAGGTCATGTGAAGAAACATTGTTACCTTTTATATACGACGCTGAGATGTGACATAAAGAGTGTACATCTCGATTAATGATAAACGGTCACCAAAAACAACGGGTAGAAAACGATAGAAGTGGATGAGGAAAATGACAGAGGGTAGGAATTTGGCCTATTTCATTCAACGAAAAAAAACAGTACGGACACTCTTCTTACGTTGATATTCTGTGAGATGATAGTATTTTCCATGTTTAACTGACACATTAGTGCCACTATCGGCAAAGTTATAATTCTATGTTCTTCTTTTAAAGGAAATTCAAACTTATTATTTTGTTACAGGAGTTTTTCTTATTCCTTATTTTATAATACTCCTAATATGCGGCGTCCCGATGCTTTTCATGGAACTTGCGATAGGCCAGTACACCGCTCATGGCCCCATCGGAGCGCTCTCACAGATATGTCCATTATTTAAAGGTAAAGAATTCGTTACGTAACTAAAAACATGTCATTAGTGCAAGGGCAACCTACGTATGTATAATAAAATTAATGGGTATCTTTTTAACAATCTTACATTACTTTTTTTAGTATAGCCAATAAAAATAGTCTAATTTCCAAGTGTTTTATAATTTTATATTACATTTTATATTTATATATAGTTAATTATAAACCGATATGAAATTATATCTTGACAGCTGAAATATAAACCCACGATTAATTCCCATTTCAGGTGCGGGTTTAGCAAGCGTGGTGATCTCTTTCCTTATGTCCACGTATTACGCAGTAATCATTGCATGGGCAATTTACTACTTTTTTACATCATTTAAATCAGAAGTTCCATGGGCAAGTTGTTCGAATCGATGGAATACTGCCCAATGTTGGGTTCCAAATCATAACATCACTAAGCCAAACGGTTCTCAAACACCTACAGAACAATTTTTCGAGTGAGTTTATATTTTTTTATATAATATCTTGATACACGGGAGGTGGTCGGCGGAACGGAACGCAAAATATTTTGTCTGTAAAATGGAAAATAATTAAAAATTAACCAACAACATGGGCGTAGCGAGGTGGGGAAAGAGGAGGCAGCTACCTTCGCCTGGGCCTTACATTGAGAAATGTACGAATATAATACAAAATGTATTATTCTTTATTTATATAATCAAATCATTTGAAGGGGCTCTAAATTAGGATTTTGCACTCCCTTGAACCAAATGCTGGCTACGTCCATTACCACCAACATCAGAATGATAAAAAGATCATATAAATAATAAACATTAAGTGTTTTAATAATAGTTTTTGTAAACAATTATGTACTTCCAGGAAGAAAGTATTGAGCATGAGTGACGGTATTGAATTTCCTGGTGGCATGCGGTGGGAGTTGGCAGCTTGTTTAGTGTGCGCTTGGGTCCTAGTTTACTTTGCGTTATGGAAAAGCATTAAATCTTCAGCCAAAGTTCGATACATCACAACAACATTGCCTTTCTTGCTGATAATCGTGTTTCTCGGTCGATCTTTAACACTCGAAGGAGCTGATAAAGGATTAAGATACTTCTTTAAACCAGATTGGAAACTATTAAAGCAATCGAAGCCATGGGTAAATGCCGCGTCACAAATCTTCAACTCAATTGGAATCGCTTTTGGATCTATGATAATGTTCGCCTCCTATAATCGTTTTGACAACAACTTCTTACACGACACACTAGCTGTTTCCTTGGTGAATGCGGTTACCAGTCTCATCGTGGGCATATTTACATTCGCTACAATCGGGAACATAGCTTTTGAACAAAATACGCCCGTAAATGTTGTCATTGCTGATAGTAAGTATATATAACAAACTGCTTTATAATATTAAATCATACTAATACGTGTATTATTCACCCATTAATATAATTCCCTTTATTCCAGGTCCAGGATTACTGTTTGTCGTATATCCCCAAGCTATTGCAAAAATGCCAGCGTCACAGCTTTGGGCAGTATTGTTTTTCTTTATGTTTCTCTGTTTGGGCTTAAACAGTCAGGTATATAAATTTACATAATAAAAATAAACGCTACACACTCAACGGCCCCCATTAGGATAATTATATCCTGTGTCGGGGGTCCGGAAACATTCACAATGACAAGGACAAACACAACCAGACCGTCGAGGCTTAAGGCAGACTCGCTACCCACAACGCCACAACGGTGTCAAATAAAGCATTGGAAAGTTATTGTTAAATATTTAAAATGTTATAGTAGAGTTATTTAATTTACAGTTTGCAATCGTGGAAGTCGTTGTAACCTCTATACAAGATGGATTTCCCGATATGATACGAAGGAGACTAGTGTATCATGAGCTCTTAGTGCTGTGTGTTTGCGCAGTCTCACTAGTATTTGGCCTGCCCCATATAATACACAGCGGAATATACATTTTCCAGCTTATGGATTTCTATGCAGCTTCAATCAGCATAACATACCTCGCATTCTTTGAAGTTGTTGCCATAGCTTGGTTCTATGGTGTGGATAGATTATCGCGTAACATCAAACAGATGACTGGTAATTAATCATTTATATTTCTAAATTAGCTGCGCCCGCGGCTCCGCTAGAGCGATGTAATAGTTGTTGTTTTTTTGGACGGAACCCTAATTATTTTTCTATACTAAAAGTAGTTACTCTTTATAACGGTACGGTACTCTTTATAACGTCAGTTATCTGCCAGTGAAAGTCCCGTTAAAATCGATCTAGCCGGAACAAACAGACAGACAGAAAACAATTTTAGAATTCATATGCATTTAGTAAGAAGCAGTTAATTTGGAATTACAAACAGACACTTCAATTTTATTTATTTGTATGTATAGATTTGAAATATATTTTATTATTAAATTTTAGGTACACAAATAAAAACGATTCATATCCGATAAGTTTTTGTGCAACTGTTGGTATGAATGACACTATTTGTAACGGTCAGGGATTTGTTTCGGGCGTTCAGGTTTCCCCTCCCGGGCTGTGCTGGTTCGGAGTTTGAAGAAATACAACTTTTATACGTCTCGTTCTTTATTCACTGTTATAATCCGACTGCGATACGGTGATACAAAAGTCATTATATAAATATGTTATATTGGTTTCACAACTAGTGCGAGCATTGTCGCGGTAGTTTTATTGGCCGACCAATCAGCGCAATGTTGATTTCTGATCGTTTAATTTCTACTTAATGCTGATTGGCCGGCGCTCTCGAACCTGTCTCAACGTGTTGAGTCAGGTCCGTTGGCATGCATATACAAGTGTAACCCTATAATAATCTGTTTATCTATTGAACATATTATACATAATGATATAAAATAATATTTACAAAGGCAGGAGTAACTTATCTATTACGTACATATAATTTACTTATTTTAATCCTATTCTAAACAATATTTATTATTCGTCGTTACGGCGGCCACGTAGTTTTTAGGCGACGTAGTCAACAGTCTCCCCGCCAGTGCACGAAGATCCGGGCACTCCATCTTCCGGCTGCGAAGTCGCCGTCACGAGGATCAGCCTTGACGTCGGCTTCCGCAGCACTCCGCCCCTTGTTCTTACGTTGACGACGCGGGTTCTTCCATCTGGTCCCGGGAACGTCGTCTCGATGATTCCTCGCGGCCACGTGTTGCGCGGCAAGGAAGAGTCTGCGATGATCACGACGTCGCCCTGATGAAATTCCGATGTCTTTTCTTCCTTTTCAGTCGTCGTGGCATTAGCGTGGGGAGATACTCTTTGAGCCACCGACCCCAGAAGTGGTCGGCCATCCGCTGTGCCGTCCTCCAATCTGGCTTCCCTATGAGGTTGCTGTCTTCGTACTGCCCCATCATGGTCAACCCGCTAGACCTCCCTATTAGGAAGTGGTTGGGGGTCAGTGCTTCTTCGTCCGATGGCTCAGTGCTTAGATGCGTCAACGGGCGAGAGTTTACTGTGTGTTCCGCTTCGATCAGGAGCGTGTGCAGGACCTCTTCAGGTGGGCTGCGTTCGCCGAGCACGGCGATGAGCGCCGTCTTCACTGACCGTATCAACCTCTCCCAGGCGCCCCCCATGTTCGGAGCGCCCGGAGGAATGAACTTCCAGATGATGCCCTCCTTCTCGGCTGCTTCTCTAAGCTCTTCCTTCTTTATTTTCAGGGTCTCTTGTTTGAGCTCGTTATTGGCCCCGACGAAGTTCGTTCCGTTGTCACTATAGATTACTCGTGGGGTTCCTCTTCGCGCGGCCATCCGTCTCAACGCCATTATCATAGAACTGGTAGTTAGTGATGCCGCCAGTTCTAGATGTACCGCTCTCGTTGTTAGGCATGTGAAGAGCGCGCCCCAGCGCTTCTCGTGGCGCCGGCCGATGGTCACGTGCATGGGGCCAAAGTAGTCGACCCCGGCACACGTGAAAGCTGGTTGGTGGTAGGTCAAGCGTTCTCGTGGCAGGTCACCCAGCGGCGGCGTTTCGGGCTTCTGTCTTCTTACGATGCACCATTGACATTCACGGGTTACTCGACGAACTGCGTTGCGAAGGCCTGGGATCCAATATCTCTGTCTGAGCTCGTTCGCGACGGTAGTATGATTACCGTGATGAAGACGTCGGTGGTAGTGCTCGATGAGAAGCTGCGCGATCTTATGTTTGCCATCTACGATAAGGATGTTCTGATTTCTCTCATAGTTTTCTATTTTTCCGGTGCGGCTGTTGAGGCGTAGCAGGTTCTCGGCGTCTAGCTTCACGTCGATATTCTTAAGACGGCTAGAGCTTTTTCTAATGTTCTTCCTTTACTTAAATTAGCGACGTCTCTCTGGAACGACTCTCGTTGGCTCTGTCTTATAAGAGCCTTTTCTGCTTTCGACAAATGTTCTCGTTCTAGTGGACTGTATATTCTGATTTTTCCCATTATAGCGTTGTTATCTCGTTTCTTCTGTCGACATTTCTCTGCGAACATGAATAGGCGAGCCGTGGTTCTCAATAGCTTCGACCAACAACTGAATCGGGCTGGGTCTGGAATCATCGGTTCTTCCGTGATTATGGTTGCTGCTGCGCAGGTCATCCGTTTTTCTTTCAAGCTTTCCTCTTCCTCGTTTTCCTTTTCAATTTTCTTAACCGGCCATTCGGATTTCGGTCGATACAGGAAGGCGGGCCCGTTGAACCATCTGACTTCGTCGTTGAATCTTCGTGTTAGGTCTCTCGTAGCGTCGTCTGCCGGGTTTTCTTTCGTAGGAACCCAGCGCCAGTCACATGGCTTCGTCAGGTCCTCAATTTCTGCCAGCCGGTGTGCGACGAATGCTTTGAAGCGACGCGGATCAGCCTTTATCCATTGCAGGACGGTGGTTGAGTCCGACCAGAAGACCTTAGATGTGATCTCCAGGTCGGACTCCTCGGCGACGGTGGTGGCGAGTCTCGCTCCTAGCAACGCGGCTTGTAGTTCCAGGCGAGGTATAGAGATGGTCTTAGCGGGCGCTACTCTGGCTTTGCCTGCGATCAGGCGCACGCAGACTTCCCCTTCGTCGGTCACAGTTCTCCAAAATACTGCTGCAGCGTAGGCGCTCTCGCTGGCGTCGACGAAGGTATGTATCTCTCAGACTCTGAACCCGACGTCAGGCATCTGGGGATTCTTAAGCTTTGAAGTGTCGCTATGTCTTCCATATACTGATTCCAGACTTCTCTTTGCTCCTCGGTGATGGCCTCGTCCCATTGTATCCCGGTTCTCCACAGATCTTGAATCAATTTCTTTCCCTTGATGAGGGCAGGAGCTGCGAGTCCCATGGGGTCGAACGTCGACATTACCGCGCTGGTGACTTCTCTTTTCGTCGGTGCTCTATCCCCTCTGCTGACTTCAAGCGGAGTGTTTCTCAGGCCGACGTTGAACGCCAGTATGTCGTCTTTGACACTCCATCTCATACCGAGTGTCTTCTCTTCGTGTCCGAGTTTCTTTTCTGTAGGTATCTCTTCTTTCTTCAAGTCGATTAAGACTTCTTCTTTATTACTTGCCCACTGGCATAGCTCGAATCCGGCCGCTCCGTGTATTCGGTTGACGTCCGTTGCGATGCGCTTCGCTTCTTCGATCGTCTCGAAACTCTGTAGGTAGTCGTCCATATAGTGATGTCTGACGATGGCTTTGGCTGCTTTCGGTTGCTCTTTTTCATATTTCTGAGCGTGTAGGTTTTTAACGTAGATCGCGGTCGCAGGCGAGCACGCTGCGCCGAAGATCACTGACGTCATACGATATTCGCTAGGCTTCGCTCTTCCTTCGTCTTCTCGCCATAGAAACCTAAGGCTGTCGCGGTCTTCCCTCCTCATGCTGATTCGCAGGAACATTTCTTTAATGTCGGCGACGACTGCTACAGGGCCCTCTCGGAATCGCAAGAGTACCCCAAAGAGTGATTGGAGTAGGTCGGGTCCTGGGAGCAGTGCATCGTTCAGGCTCTTCCCTTCGAATCTGGCGGCGGCGTCGAACACGATGCGCATCTTCTTCTTCTGAGGGTGAACGACGGCGAAGTGTGGCAAGTAGAAGGTTCGTCCTGGCGTAGAGGATAGCGGAGCTCTCTCTGCGTATCCGCTGTCTAGCAGCTTCTTGATTTGGTTCTCGTAATCCGCTTTGAGGGCTCTATCCTTGTTCAGTTTCTTCTCGATGCCCAGGAGTCTGTTGTGAGCTTGAGCGTAGTTGTTCGGCAGTGTTTCTTCTTTCGTTTTCCATAGCAGTCCAGATTCGTATCTTCCTTCAGGCAGCTGTTTCGTCGTTTCATCTAGGACGGTGAGGGCTCGTTGATCGGCGTCGTTGCTAGGGCGTCGTATTCGTATACCGATCGAGTCCAGTTCAAAGTGTTGCTTGATGAGATTCTCGATTTTCTCTTCTTTGTCAACGTCTCGACAGTGGTTGACATAATTGACAGATACGGCGGCGCTTCCTGTGCAGGATCCGTGCAAGACCCATCCTAATCCGGTGAGTGAAGCGGCAGGTTCGTTGCGTTTTCCTTTCAGAATCTTTCGAGAAACTATGAGGTGCCAATTATCCTGGCCTATCAGGAGTGACGGCTTCTCTTTTTCGTAGGAGAGTTCGTTGATCTTATTCTTCAGATGGCTGCAGCCTTCTATTTCTTCTTTGCTGATGTGCTGCGCGGACAGGCATAACCCTTCGACGGTGCGTACCCCGGTGAGAGTTCTCTTGTCTCTTCTGTGTGCCCCTTTGATCTTGAGGTTCAGCTTCAGAGAGTTCTTTTTCTCGACTACCTTCCCACCGACTGTCTCTAGTATGAGCGGAGTCTCTTCGCCGGTGGCTCCGATGCGGGCGGCGACGTTGGCGTCCAGAAGAGAGACTGTAGACCCTTCATCTAGCAGGGCTAGGATGCGAGCGGATCTGCTCGGACCATATATGTCCACTGGTATCATCTTCAGGTACACTCTCGTTCCGTCAGCGGTTGCGTACACCGTTTTCACAATTTCGTTCTTTTCAGTTTCTTGACTGTTCGACGAGGCTGGCTGCTGGGGCGGTGCCGTCGTTGTCTTCGGCTCCGAGTGCAGCATAGTATGATGAGGACGCTTGCATCGTTTGCAAGGTTGACCTCTGCAGTCGTTTCTCAGGTGCCGTCGGCGTAGGCAGCGGAAGCATAGTCTCTTTTGTTTCGCAATTTCCCACCGTTCATCGGTTGCAGCTTCTTTAAATCTGGAGCACTCTGTGAGCCAGTGTTCGCCTTCACATTGAAAACAAAACTTCTTATAGGTGTCTTGATTCGCGGCGACTATTTCACAGTTGACTGTGTTCACAGGATACCTTTTGTCAGGCTTTTTCTTCGCTGTCATCGTTTCCGGCGGTGCATATGTGCCACATAATTCGGATTCATGATCTAGGAACGTCTTGAGTTTCACTAATTCCGGTTCATCTTCTCTAGTGCTAGCGTTGAAGTCGAGCCATCGATAACGCAAGATCGGTGATAATTTTTCTATAATGGACTTGCCCATTTCTGGCGAGTACAGGTAATGTGGTTTATTTAAAGCACTGATGGTCGTCACTGCGTTGCTAATACGACTAGCGAAAACACATATGTCTCGCGGCGTGTCACCGACTCGTGGCAGTTCTTTGATCTTCTGTAGCTCGGATAGTGCTAGCTGGTCTGGTCTTCCGAACCTCCGTTCCAGTGCAGAGATGACGGCTTCGGGGTCCGATGCTACGAACAGCAGGCTTTGTACAGATTCTTTCGCGGTGCCTTTGATTGCTTTTCGTAGTCGGGCCATGTTGTGTACGTCGGTACACAGGGGTTTACTTTCTTCATAGGCTCGCTTGAACGGTAGCCAATCTTCCGGTGAGCCACCGAAGTCGGGTAGGTCCCATGTCTTGGCAGAGACTTGAGCGGGCTGGCTTGACCTCGTGGCGGTGATGATGGCTTCCGCGAGTTCTTTCATATCACTTTTTATTGAAGGTTCGCACTTACTTGCTTCATTGGGTTCATCTAGGTAGACCGTGGTGTGGTCTACCCAGTTCTCGACATGCGCTGACTTGTCTAGTTCAAATTCTTCGTCGAATTCCTCTTCTGACTGGTAATGAGTCAGCTCTAATTCTGTTTCAGCCAAGGCGACGGCGTTCTGCGCGGCTATCAATTGCTTTCTCTGCAATTCCAGACGGGCTTCCATTTCTTTTCTTTTCGTCGACTTGGTCGATCTGGTGGCGGTCTGCTTCGATTGCGGTATCACCGTTTCTGAAGACGCACACGGTGGAACTGTTCTTCCTCCAACGTTCTTCATTTTCATAGGTTCAGGAGCGGGCATGACGTGCTTCTTCACAGACGGGCGCGCGGTCGATGCGTGAGCGGTGTCACCAGGCGCGGCACGCGGGGCGACATCGGTAGTCACGGTACGCGAGGCAGAGGGTCGCGCTCTGCCGGCAGGAGCGGTCGGCGGAGGCGCGGCGGACTGCGGTGGTGCAAGGCGCGGCGCGGTGGTCACAATACGCGAGGTGGCGGCGGTCTGTCTCGAGCCTTCCACTACAAGGTGCGAGGCGGCGTCCCTTGCAGAGGCGGCGGTGGTGGCGGCGGCGGACGGAGGCGCGGTCGCGGCGGCGGCGGCGGCGGCGCGAGTAATTCGTCCAACCGACGAGGTAGCTGAACCTGATGCTGGCACTGAAGCTGTGGTCGCTTCGGTTTCCGTCGTGGCGGGCGTGTTCATCGACCAGTCTGAAGTTTCCGTAGAATCTTCTCTTCCAGATCTTGATCGCGTCGGTGAGCTCGAACGTACGATGGGCATTTTCTTTTCTTCAATTTCTTCAAATTCTTGAAATTCTTGATATCAATTTTCCAATCCGTCGTAGAAGGACCAATTGTAACGGTCAGGGATTTGTTTCGGGCGTTCAGGTTTCCCCTCCCGGGCTGTGCTGGTTCGGAGTTTGAAGAAATACAACTTTTATACGTCTCGTTCTTTATTCACTGTTATAATCCGACTGCGATACGGTGATACAAAAGTCATTATATAAATATGTTATATTGGTTTCACAACTAGTGCGAGCATTGTCGCGGTAGTTTTATTGGCCGACCAATCAGCGCAATGTTGATTTCTGATCGTTTAATTTCTACTTAATGCTGATTGGTTGGCGCTTTCGAACCCGTTGTCTCAACGTGTTGAGTCAGGTCCGTTGGCATGCATATACAAGTGTAACCCTATAATAATCTGTTTATCTATTGAATATATTATACATAATGATATAAAATAATATTTACAAAGGCAGGAGTAACTTATCTATTACGTACATATAATTTACTTATTTTAATCCTATTCTAAACAATATTTATTATTCGTCGTTACGGCGGCCACGTAGTTTTTAGGCGACGTAGTCAACACTATTGTTAATTTACTGTTCATGATCCATTGTACGATTATTTTTCTTTGTTATTTAGTATGTCATTTTGATAAAGCGAATAGTAGCTTTGAATAATTATATCATCTGCATCACAAGTAGTAAATAATAAAATTAATATAAGTCATGTTCAAATTGAAATTAGAAATTGAGAGTTTTAGTAGAACTTACATTTAATAATAATATTATTATATAAGGATATTATCTTTAAACTTGTGTATAATATCGTTAACCCTATGTATTATTTCGAATTAATTGTTGTAATCTCTATGTACTTAATACGTATCTTTTAAATTACATATATCACTAAAATCTAACAACAATCTTATAAAATTGTGATGTACTAAAACTGTAAGATTTATAAGAAACCAGAAATTTTACCAATCCTACGTTACACCTTTGTCAAAAAAAGACTTGGGATTCCGTACCCAAAAGGCAACAAAGCCCTATTACTAAGCCTCCGCTGTCAGTCCATCCGTCTGTCAGTGGGCTGTATCTCACGAACCGTAAAGGGAACACAGTTGAAATTTTCACAGAATGTGTATTTCGATCGCCTAATAATATATATATTTTTTTAATTAAGAGATCCCCGTACAAGAAACTTGATATATTTATTTGTTTCAATTTGTTTACAGGCCAGTGTCCATCATTGTATTTTCGATTCTGCTGGCTAATAGCTGCACCAGCCCTGCTTTTGGCTCTATGGGTAGCCAGCTTAGTAGACTACACCCCTCCGAGTTACCGCCAGTATCAGTACCCGATTTGGGCACAAGCACTCGGCTGGATAATTTCTTCTCTCTCTTTGCTTTGTATTCCTGTCTACGCCATTGTAGTAATCATCAGATCACCAGGAAACAGTTTTAGAGAAGTATGTATTTCTTACTTTAAGTAGTTTTTATATATACTCATCTAATCACTTTACACAAATAGACGATTACTGTTTTTTTTTCACTTTGTAGAGACCATTATAAACTCTTTAAGTTCTTAAAAAACTTAATAAGAATAAAGTGTTCAAAACAATATACTATATACAGTATTTTTTATGTAATTATATGAATAAACCAAATAAAAATATTGTTTTATCGTAATTGTATTTCAAAGACTGTAAGAAATTTATGTTAACTTTTTATTTTCTTTTTAGAAATTCCGCAATTCTATTCGACCGACGTCTCTGTGCGATTGTGGTGTTACGGGTTGTGATTTATGCTGCTCAGAATCTGAACCGCCTGACGATAAGGCGACTATCAACTAGTCCTCAGCTAAATTAGATTTAATTACTAGAAGCAATAAGTAATGTTGTGACTATAACTACTTATATATATTATGTAGCATGCGCGTCTACTGCCTTAAATAGATGTTAAGGATAAATAATTCAAAATTTTGTATGCATAATTGAACAAATTAATAAAAACGTAAATGTAGTTGATGGCACGACCTCAAACTACATAATATGTAGATAATTATGAATTTGTAATAGTGACATAGTTTACAACACTCAAAACCGAAGGATAAATACGTACTTCAATTGAGTTTAAACAGATCTGTCGATTGCTTTGGGGTAAAGGAGTGGCTAGATATATTAAAATTATCTTTTTAGCTAAACAATTGTTAATGTATATATCGAATCGTAATGAAAATATTTTTTAAATTACAAAATTTTTAACTTTTGATTATTTTACATACATTCCAAAAATACACTTCATAGTGTATTATACAATGTTTACTCGTGTTACAGTATACTGGACATGATGTATATTTATTAGTAAAATATTTCAATGTGTTGAGACATGTGTTCAAATATGGTACCAGAATAGATATTTATCCTAATCTAATTTTGTATTAAGTATTTAAAAAATCGGCTAGACAATATTAATCTATAAAAATTTAAAAGTACAACATAATAATAGAAATCTGTGGGTCTAATTATATCGCAAAATTAAAACTAACTTCTACATTTTATTTAACCTAACACCAGCTCTAACATCTTTTTCTATATAAGTAATAAAAATAATTTCCAGAAATGTTCTTAATTTAATCTTCGGCTGTTTTAAGAAGTCTTTTCTGATGTTTCGTTAGTGATCGACGATATAATTTCGTAAAGAGGAATAATTACTACAGTTATAATTTTGATCGTCAAACTACACGAAAGACTGATGCAAAATTATAAACTCATCATATTATAAAGTGAACCTGCAGTAAACTATTATAGTTTAGGGCTAAATTTAGTCTAAATCCTAGTAACAACGTCTTAGATACATACAGCGTTGTTTAAAGGTTACCTCGGCTGTTTATTTTTGTAGTAAGTAATTCAAAATTTGCCTCTATTTATAGACAGATTGAGAGAAAATTCATTTTATAACAATATATGCGGATCGCGCATTTATTCTAAAATACAATAATTGTTCTTGATGTTTAATAAGAATACGGTAAAGCTAATCTAACGTATTTTATTATTACATTAATGATACGAGCATCGAGTCGAGCATGTATACGAGTCCCAGTCAGATATATAAATGTATTAATAATAGGAATATGTCAAGTGATACAAACTTAAAACAAAGATCAAATAAACTTCGAGATTGGCCATAAGGAGAACGCTTGTTTTTGCATACAAATACGAAAAAGAACTTATTTACACACACTGAAAAGACAGACGAAACGTAAACTTTAAAAGGTCATCCAATTTAAGACTGCGTTTCCATAAAAGATGTGGAAGATTGTGATTAGATTTTACGTGTATAATACTTTGAATTCAGAACTAGGTACTGAATTGTTATTCTGTTTTTATTTCCGTGTGAACTATAGACAGTTGTAAAACTATTTTCCCTTTTAACGGACGTTTACTTTAACTCTTATAGGTAACTAAAAAACCTTTACAATATTATGTATAATATAGCACGGAAATTAATAAATATTTAAACAAAATACTTCTTCAAACGACTTCCAAAAAGGTTTTTACGTTTGACATTTGGTTAAGTAACTAAAATTAATATTTATCCGGTTATTAATCTTTTCAACTCGGCAAACTTCTTTGTGGTATTGTAAAAATAAAAGTATGCTGTAAAATAGATCTGTTGTGCCTGCGACTTAAGCAGCTATAGCATTTTTAAAATAAATTACATTATGTTAAACGATTAGCAACTCTATATACCTACTTCTACGTCAATTCAAAGCGTCCGGTCTACACCAAATGCAGTGGCAACTGATAAAAAACCAACGACGAACGAAACTCGAATTTTACCGAGGGACATCAAGAAAATTTTCAAAAAAAAAGGGTTACACTGTATGTTATTGTTAACAAATTTAATTAATTTTCAATAATATTGGAGACAATCTTGTTTTAATTGAATAATGTTGGTGTGATCAAGCACATTCCAAACGAGATTACTTTGTGATTTTTAGATGACTAATAATTTATTTTAAAAGTTTATGTTATTTGAGAAAATAGACATTGCAATAGAAATTATTGATCCTTCAGTACCAAAATCAAGTTTTACAATATGTAAAGACCAAAAATATATTAAATTGAAATGTATATAAATTATATTCATTGTTAATGAAATAACAAAACTGGTTTCAAATAAATAAATATATAATATGTGAAAAACTATTTTTTTTAAATGTAATATCCCGACTAACTAAAATGTACATATGCATTTATTATACATTAAAAACATATTATTTTTTAATAATAATAACCTAAAATATTTCTTAAGTTTTAATACCTACTTCTTTACAACATTTCATACTTAAAACAGTGTCCTTTTATAAAGATATTAAAAAATAATTCCATAGGTATTGTTTATGATTTAAATTTATTAATGCAGAAGATTTGTTATGAATATTAAATCTTTAAATCATATATTCATAAACGATCAAAAGAAAAAATAAAAGTTTCATATTTCTGAAAGTTAAAACTGTTAACTTAAATATAAAAAACTAAGTTGATTCTACTTCTATTGTTTTGTGTTTACAAGCACACAGCTAATCTACTAGAACACGCATACAAATATAAAAAGTGTAGTAATTTTTGTTGTTAGAAATATATTACAAAACAACAATCTTGTCTACTGGCATTCCCATTTCCCAGGCACTGAAATTCTCTTTAAAAAAAATAGCTCTTTAGCCAAACCATTATTACATTTTTCTCTTCTTTGGACTTATAGACAGAGCTGGTTCATCTTCTACATCACTATGGCTAATATCACTTTCTATGAAGTCCTCTGCAACACAATACGAAATATATTAACAGACATAAGTTTAAATGGGTAACATTTTAATAAAAATGGAAATCAAACTTCAAGGCATTAATTTTAATGTAATTTTAAAACAATTACGTAATTGAACTCTATTTACCGAGAAGTCCATCATCTTCAATTTTATTTGTAAATGCTTCATTTACCATTGTTCGAAATTCTTCTAGTGACTTCAAAAGTGCTAGAGGTACAGTGTCCGTATCTTTTTCAAGTATCTCAACTATCTTATTTTTCTCGTTCAACACTAATTTAATTTTTTCCGGCATTTTTATAATCGTTTTAACAAGTAAACAAATATAATGTTTTTTAAAAAATATCAAATATTTATCTTCGTTCTATTTACATATACTTTCTTACTAAATTGTTTTTAAATTTAAAGTAAGGCTAATTGTACACTTCTATTTTTCGAGCATGGTACGAAATTTTAATTACCTCTAACTCTATCAAAAACAAATGAAAATTGAAATCAAAAATCTAATTATTAATATTAAGCAACCAATTACATTTTTGACGTATCGGGCAGTAACGTCAAAACAAGTACTTATATGCTCTGTGGGTCAGTACTCAGTGCTGCCAGATCCGATTAGATCCGATATTAACATGGACATGAAGACTAGACTGAATTGATTTAATTGATTAAATTGAAGCGCCTCATCAAATTTACTGAGAACTAAATAATACTATTGTGCGCATGCGCTACAAAACTTTGACAGTACTCAAGCACAGATAACCAAAAGAACGATTATTTTTCGCAGCACTAAGAATTTAAGGATCTTCTTGATTAGTAGTTAGGAATCTAATAAACCTAAAAAAAACATGATAAATTTCCAAAATTAATTTATAAACCCAAATTTTAATATAACTTCAAAACTTATGAAAAAACAAACTAAAAAAGGATAAAATGAGTAACGTTTTTGGTAATTTTTGTTTTAAAATACATTTATGTTACATACATAGATAGGTACATACATTTTTAATCTTTATTTTATGTTTTCAACGTTGATAAAGAGCTCACTATTTTTTATAATTAAAACATTATAAAACCTTGATAATGTTTGTAATACAATATTATAGTATATATGTATAGATGTAGTTGATATTATTTATAATATTTCACAATTCTTATTATTGAATACAAAGAATTTGCCAAATTGCCGGTTGTCGGTTTTTCTAAATGTGTAATTTCCGTTTCTATTCTGGCGCAAGTGCAGTTTTAATTTTTTTTTAGTTTAAGTAAATTCGCTGAGGACGCCAGTTCATCCTTCAATTTGGACCAATTTCAATTCAACTGTTTATTATGTATAGTCATGAAATGAAACAATTATGGTAGGTAACACTAAATCATCTGATTTTAGTTTACATCTCTTTTCTCTATAATTATTGATTTGACTTAACAAATGACATTTGACATGTAGATTGAGAATGGAGATTACTGTTCTATTGATAGATCTTAATCGTTATTGAAATTGTTAAAATAATGAAGCACGCATTTTTATCTCCTAATATAATATGCGTGAATTCGGTAAATTTGGTCCACTGATAGGAGCTATAGACGAAGGCACATCAAATGTCAAATTCTTGGTAAGGTTTGTTGTTCAAAATGATGTATTTCATTGTTTAAAAAATGATGAATTAAATGTATTTAATTCAGGTTTTTGCTGCGAATACATCAGAAGTTTTAACTTACCATCAAGTATCGTTGAAAAGGTTTAGTCCACAAGAAGGATGGGTTGAACAAGATGCATTAGAAATTTTAAGTGCAGTTTTGGAGTGTATTGAAGTATGCTATTTATTTATATTAACTCTATATCTTATATCAGATGAATTAAAATTAGTTTCTCAGTCCTTTAATTCAAACTGTAAAAAAAAATATGATTCAAATTTAATTTTGTTATTTTATTATAAGAGCATGAAATATAAACATAAAACAGGTTACAGTTGACAATTTGAGAAAACTTGACATTAACCCAGAAGATGTTGTGGGGATTGGCATTACAAACCAAAGGGAAACAACTATTGTTTGGAACTCCACTACAGGGGAGCCATTGTACAGTGCCATTGGTAAGCAAATAAAACTTACACTTAATCTACCTTCTATTTAAAACCATAGTAACAATGTAAAATTTATTTTTTTCTTATTTCAGTATGGCTAGATGTTCGGACATCTAAAACTGTAAATGATCTTTTAAAAACCAAAGGAGCACAGTGTATTAATGCTGTTACACAGACCAGTGGACTGCCTCTATCCACATACTTCTCATCAGTGAAGCTCAGGTGGCTGTTGCAGAATGTCACTGCCATCAAGCAAGCAGTGGCTGAAGGGGAATGTATGGCAGGGACAGTTGACTCCTGGTTAATTTGGGTAAGATATAACAATAGAAGAATGATCAGTATTGAAAATAAAATATTATTAATCTGGGTGTTTCACACTCCACCACTTCAGCTTGTAAGGCAGATTAAACTATCATTAGAAATATTATTAGAAAGTTAGTTTTGCTAAATATTAATATTTTTAAAATGTGCTATTACAGTAGTAATGTAGTACAGTAATGTTTGATTGTATTTTATAGCCTAGGGAGATGATTTGGGTAACTGTGAAGTCTCCCTGAGTATGACGTGAAGTATAATTACGTCATTGCCCATAAGGATGATTGCTATATTAACATTTTATTTTCAAAATTTCTTTTTCTTTAAAAACTAAAGTATGTTACTTTGAGTGAAATAAATTTTAAATCATAAATTTTTTGCTTGATTAATGCAGAACCTCACAGGTGGTTGTCGAGGAGGCATACATGCTACTGATGTCACAAATGCTTCTCGAACTCAGCTAATGTCACTCAAAAGCTTAAAATGGGATAAAGGATTATTACGGTTCTTTGACATTCCATTACAAATATTGCCAAAAATAAAAAGTTCTGGTGAAATTTTTGGATACATATCTACCGGGTCTCTGCTTGGCAAACCTATTGCTGGGGTAAGGTATAAATAATTAATATGCATCTATTAACTTACTATACCCTTCAGCATTTACCGGTTCTCCTTCAGAAATTCAACACTAAGGCAACAAAATGAAGTTTTCACAAATTATCTTTGATTATTTTACAAGCGTGTTATGCTGACTTCATTTGATTATGTTACAAGCTTTTAAATAACTTTGTTTTGTTGCGTTGTTGTTAAATATCTGAAAGGAGCGCCAGAGAGTCTTTGACGTTTTGTTTATATGGGCGGGCCTGTCCTTGATATAATAACTATGTTTGTAACTTTGTAAATTCTTTTAATCATTAATTGTAGGTTTCTTTATATTAAAATTCCTTTGATTGCAGTGCTTAGGCGATCAACAGGCAGCATTGGTTGGTCAAAATTGTATGAATTTTGGACAAGTAAAATGCACTTATGGCACTGGATGCTTTCTTCTCTATAATACTGGTAAATTAATTCAGTATAGAAACCAAAAACATTATATGTAAATACTGAATTATATCTTTAAAATAAACAACCAATTTTAGGTGAATCAATAGTCCACTCACAGAATGGACTGCTTACAACCGTTGCATATAAGCTTGGACCAAATGCTCCACCTATATATGCACTGGAAGGTTCTGTAGCTATAGCAGGTAATACTTTTCAATTCAGTAATAAACACATTTAGTATACCATTTTAAGCACTGAAACTGGTAAAAACATCTCTATATGTCCAATTCAAATATCTGTCACAAGTAAGAATCAGAGCTGCATTTGTCACCATTAAAAGAAGGTTACATTCATACATGATTTGACAATATATGTTGTGAGTATTTTTTAGTATCCATCTGTCTGATTTTGAATTCTTTAATGTAAAATTTTAATTCTTTTAAGTAATTCTGTAAAAATGTTTATTTAGGTGACACATTACAGTGGCTGCAGGACAGCTTGGAAATATTAAAAGATGTGTCGGACACAGAGCTGGAAGCATCTCAAGTGACTGACGATGAGGAAGGAAGCATTTGTTTTGTACCTGCTTTTAATGGATTATATTCACCATATTGGAGAAAAGATGCAAGAGGGTAAGATGAATATTGATATTAAAATTTTCTTATTATCTTTTTTGTTACTATTAAAATAGAAAAAAAAATTATATTTAACAAAAGATTTAAACATGGACAGACACAGATACTTCGTGATTACTTTATTTATATATCAGTTTGATAGTGGAAGAATCCCAATCCTACCCTGACCCCCACCCCTTCGCGCCATCATCCAAAGGCGGCCTTGTGAGTATTTTTCCTTAAGGATAATCCGTCCTTGGTGCAGTATAATGTGCGGCATCAGCAGCAAGACGCGCAGCGAGCACGTGGTGCGCGCCGCGTTGGAGGCGGTGTGCCAGCAGGTGCGCGCGGTGGGCGGCGCCATGGCGGCGGACTGCGCGCCGCTGCGCCGCCTGCTCGCCGACGGCGGCATGGCTCAGAACGCGACGCTTATGCAGATGCAGGCGGATTTGCTCGGAGTGCCTGTGGTGAGTGTCCTGTACTATTTCTGTAAACTACTATTTATTATATGCAATTTTTCACTAGCTAGAGTTTTGTGAGAGTTTGATCTATCGGTCCTTGGATCAAGATATATAATTATATGTACATATATATCATAATGGATGAAATCCTAATAAATTGTAACTCCCATAATGTTACAGAAACAAATATTGAAGAAGATCAATAAATAATGATAATACCAAATAAACTAATAATAATATGTCATAATTTCTTCACATGTGTTTTTTGTGAATAATTTTAGATCCGTCCGTTAATGATGGAAAGTACCGCACTTGGCGCAGCCATAGTAGCCGGTCGCGCTCTCCGCGTGTGGCCTCCCACTACGCCCAGTCCGCCAGCGGACACATTCTTGCCATCAATTTCTAACGAAGGTACACAATGTGACCCATTAAGTTATTTTAGTAGTATAGCCTCTGTTTTCAGTTTACGAATACACGACAAAAACCTTAAATTCGTTTGATCGATCTCTTATTCTTGCCTTTTAACCCTTTGCCTTGACCCATGCGCCGGTTTAATGTTTATTTGTTCTAACGTGCTTGTGGCTGTATAAAAACTAAAATTCGTTACCATGATTATAATAAAATTTTTACTAGCATCGATGAATAATGTCAATTAAATAGTAATCATTTAATTGCAGATCGTGAAATACGCCGTGTGCGTTGGGAATCAGCGTTAGAAAGATGTTTAGGTTGGGCTACTGAAGATAATGAAAAGACGCAACTAAAACCTGGTATGTATAATAACGATATTTTATATTAGAAATATAATAATTATAATAAGAGGTTAATCAAAAACTTTTTTCAGATGAGGTTGATAATACGTCTTCAGTGCTGCCATCTGGTCTATTTTTTCTTGGAACTGCTTTACTAGTGATACTAGCGGATAAATTGAAAATAATGTAGATATTTATAAAAAATTAAATGCTTCACAATTTAGTCACCATATAAATACCTCCAGTAGTGTTAGTTATCACTAAACAGTATTAATATTGTTATGTTAGGTAAATGTTACCACCAATAAAATTAAAAATATTTTTTGGAGTTTATTTGTATCTGTGCTACTTCTTAGAGCTGTTGAGGAACAAAGTACTGACAATAGAAATCAAAGAATTTAATTATGCATTTTATATTGGTCTGGCAAATATTAGAATTTAAAATAAATAGCAGTCTGCATTATATACAGAAGATACAACAAGACTTACTGCTACAAAATTCCTTATTATTATTAGATTATATGTTATGAGAATTAGGAAATTGACCATATATTTAAAATAAATAAAGCAGGTTGTTAGTAAGGTTCTAAAGTAAATGAAATAATAACATAAATCAAGTATAAAACTTTACTTTCTTAAATATACATGTATGTTAAATACAGTGATAAATACAGCAAAGAAGTTATAGATATTATCCCTTAATAACGGCGATAGGGCGTAATTTTACAGTTTTCTTACTGATGCCAGCAGCATGACAAGTGTTTACAACATCTGTTACATTCTTATAAGATTCTGGTGCTTCTTCCATAACAAGTTTGGGCGAAGCAACTCTTATGGAAATGCCCAGTCCTTCCAACTTACCTAATACATCTTTATAATCAATATTACGTCTAGATTTGGCACGTGAAAGAGCACGACCCTGTAACAGAAACAATTATTTTTTAATAGGTAAAATTTTATTTTATAGTGAGCCAAATAGCAATAAATTGAACTCTTATAGTTTCATCCTGTCTATTTATCCATTTATCCCAGCTTTTTGACTCTTAGGCTATCTTTCTATTCTATTTCTTTTATGAATAAAAGTAAAATAAAAAATAAAAAAACTTAGCTATTGAAGGATATATATTTAATTATTTAAAAAGAAAGTTAAAAACTTAGGCTGTTGAATTTATAAAATATTTTTAACAGAAATTAGTTTGAATAAACTGTAATGTTTGAGATAATTATGAATAATTTTCATATTGGATTTAGCAACCTCAGATAATCGGTGGCCTTTGTATTCTTAATCATAAATATTGTACTTACAGCACCATGACATGTTGATCCAAAGGTTTCAGTCATACCCTGATGTGTGCCTGTAAGCACATAACTGCAAGTGCCCATAGAGCCTCCTATCAGTACGGGTTGGCCTGTCAACTGGTAGTCCACGGGTATAAGAGGATGATGAGGAGGAAATGCTCTTGTGGAACCCTGTTTTTAAATAAACTTAACTGTAACTTGCTATATGTATGTATCATAAAACAACTATAACAACGACAAACTATTAGCATCTGTTTGAATGTGATTTCTCTAAAAAACCAAAAGTAAGCACAAAATAAAAAATAATGAATATATAAAGAACAAAAAAATTAATTACCTTTCTATGGACTAGCAGAGTTTTAACTTTGCCATCTACAACATGCTCTTCTATTTTAGCCACATTGTGGGAAACATCATAAATAACATGCATATCCAAGTCATCAGGTGCCAATTTGAATTGCTTTGAAAATGCTTGACGTGTGAGAAATGTCATGGAACTACGATTGACCCATGCAAAATTAGCTGCTGCAGCCATAGCCTTTAAATAATCTTGGCCTTCAACTGAATTTATTCTGGCACAGGCTAACTGTCGATCATTGACATCAATTTGATCTCTCTTCATAGCTTTTTCCATTTGCACAAGGGCATCTGTTGCCACTTGATGGCCGAAACCCCTGCTTCCAGAATGGATCATCACACAAACTTGTCCAATCCTTTCTAAGCCCATTTTTCCAGCAGCAAATTTATCATAAATTTCATCAACAACTTGTATTTCAGCATAATGATTACCTGCTCCGAGAGTTCCCAATTGTGGCAGACCTCGTTTCTTTGCCCTGAGACTTACTTTAGAGGGATCTGCATTAAGCATGCGCCCATACTCTTCACAATGTTCTTTATCTTCAGCCCATACATATCCTTCCCTGAGTGACCAGTCCATACCCATTTCTAAAGCTTCTTCCATATCCCTAGCATTCATTGGTATGATACCTTTAGAGCCCACTCCAACAGGAATATGATCAAATAAACTCTGGGCTAACTGTTCCTAAATTAAAAATAGTAAACATGTACAAAAAATCTTTGTTTACTGCTAATAAACTGTATATTTGCATAAGCACTTACTTTAACAGGTTGCAGATCTTTTTCATGCAAATTAGTCCTTAAAAGACGAACACCACAGTTGATGTCAAAACCCACACCTCCGGGAGACACAATAGACTTAGGATTAGATGTATCAAATGCTGCCATATTTCCTATAAATCATCAAAACTATATTTAAATGAAGTAATAAATATTTATGTAGTAGTAATAATTTGTCTATATCAACTGCTTTAAGAAAAGGATAATGTAGAACGTATATATGACAATTTTTTTTACCTTAAACAGATTGATTCATTTTTAGCTTGACATAGTATTTTTAGCTTTCATTGCAAGTTTGAATTAAGCCATTTTAATCATCAAATATTGAAAAACATCTGATGTGTTAAGACAAAAATATCTATTAATACATTGTAATATATGAATTTTCCTTGAATTAGAACTCATATGGAGTTCTAATTTTTTTTTAATTAATTGCTTAATAATTGATTCTATTAATTGTTTTTATTTTCATACCAAAATCATTGTAACATGAACATGTGCTTTTTTCTACATCTTTGGAATTCTTACAGATTTGAATGAAACATTGTTTAGATTTCATGTTACACCCCAAGCTATTGAACAGCAAAAACTATATCTACTATATGTTGTCATAGCAGACACATTTTTTTAATATCAGACATTTCTAAATAGCTAATTCAATTACTTCTGAAATATCTATATTATGTCTCAATATTGACCAGTTGGCAATATTAGTTTTTTACTATTTCGGCTGTACATACCAATAGCAAAACCGTATCCTGAGTGTATATCTGGTAGGCCAACAGATCGACCTACAATTCCTGGTAATGCCGCAACATTTGCAATTTGCTTAACACCAGGTAAGAATCCTCCCGTCATGCCGGGCCGGCATGAGTTTCTTAATTCATCCAACATAAGTTTTTCTAGTGTGTTGTTAACGTAAAAAACGCCTTCAACATTCATATTAGGTTGAAAACCTTTTTTAATTTTCCAACAATGTGGATTTATTTTTTCTAGATATTTTAATTCTTCATTATACTGCCTGACAACCATATTTAAAGTTCTTGAATTTACCAGACGCTAGGTTGGAAGTTTAATGTGGGTACGATATTAACAATTTTTTAACTTTTAAACACAAAATATAAATTATTTTTAAACACGATTAAAATCGAAAAACAATTATTTAAGATTTTAAATAATTATTAATTAAAATACAGCAACAGCAACCTCCACCATAACCACAGAGCAAATAAGCACAGAGCAAATAAGTAAGAGACTGGAGTCCCATAGATTCAATATGACCATCGTGAATAGTCAGCCTAAAGAATCGCTCTCTTACCAACTATCAAAAAACAATCAATTCTACCAACATTACAATAAATCATAGTGATTAGTGACGTGCTGTGTCGATAAAAAATCGATATCGATGAATATTCCATCGATAGTGATGTGCGCTTAGCTTTTTCTTTTTTTTGTTGGGATTTATTACTGATTTTGTTGTAGTGGTTATTGTTTAATAAGAAATTAAGTCATTATTTTAATTTCAATTTACCACTAAAACAAAATCAGTAATAAATTGAGATATAGTTATGTTGAGAAATAAATCAAATCGAATCAAACCAAAATTTTATTCAAATAGAATTGGTAAAATATTTTAATAGATATAACTGTTTTATAATTTCATCTCATCTGATTAGGGTGGAGCATTCAGCAACAGAAATGGTATAGCATTCTTTTTTTTTTTAATCAGTCCTTTAAAATGTTTACCACTCATAAACTTATTTTAGTGTAATCTCTCAGTTGGTAAGTGTGCCAAATGTTCTTTTCCTGTTACTTTTACCCACTCTCTGCACCTGGAAAAGTATATACTGTTAATGTAATGCAGCTTGTGAGCTAGCATTTTTGCCACCATTCGCTGTGGACAAAATTTGTAGTTTTAATTATTTGTAAATATTGTTAGTATTAAATTGTACAATGTTATATTGGGTGTAAACAAATGTTAATTTATGTATTGATACAATTACATAAATAAATAAATAAACAGTACACACTCATAATTATTTTATAACATTATATTGTATGGTTATGCATTTTTCTAAAAAGATGTTGGTTTTATTAGATAATCATCTGTTATATAAACTGACACCTACCATAATATAATAAACTTCTATCACCATTGAAATTCTTAAGTATATTATGTCTTAAAATACATTAGTTCAGTACAATGATTGTAAGAATAATAAAACTATTTAAAATTTCTGTATTATGTTATCCAGACATTATGATGAATATGTAGAAAATAAAACAAGGGATTTTATTTACTCTTTCATTTTAAATTTAAGTTATTAATAAATCTTTGAATTCAGGGAATAATTTCAAATGCTAGCTCAAAAATTTAATGCAAAAGTACCATTTTTGTATTAGGTATAATGTAACATAGGACCCTAAAATATTTAAATTTCTCTTATAATAAAATGAGTAAATTTTTCGTTACATAATAATGTGCTATTTATTGTAATCAAATAATAATGAAATATGAATAGAGCTAGTTAATTGCTTTCAGTAACAAAGTTATATGAATTGTTTTAAAAATAGGTTAGGTCATAACGAAATTTGTATACGACAAACTTACCGAGATTTTCTTCAATGAATATGGAAAATTATCAAAATTTCCTTTACAATCACTTCTTGAAAATCTTTTCGTCACAAGCCCAGACACATTTTGTTTCTCTTTACACTTTCTACTAGCCATGATTGTTTATTTTACAATGCATGGTTAATAATATATATTAGACGATATATATAAACTATAAATAATAAATGAGGATAATAACTTCGTTATTTTATCGCAAACTAGTAGGACACAATTTGTACAAAAAATTAGCAAAACAAGATGGAGAATTGGAGATAAAATAAATATTTACTCATAGTAAAAGAGCCGATAGAGCGAGACAGATAGCGTAAAGAGTGAAACGAAAGAAAAAGTAGAAGTCATTACGACTTTCCTTAGGCAAGGACCAATAGCAATCGCTCATTTTTTCTCGTTGATCTTTCAGTAGACTGCAAATAAGTAAGAGACTGGAGTAGTGATGGGTTCCTCACTCGTGAGTTGCCTCATTTGAGGTACTCGTGAGAACAAATTGAAAGAGTTACTCATTTTTCATCAATGAACCGCCTCATTCGCTCATCGTGGCCGACTCGAGTGACTCGACATCATTCGACACGTTAGTGTCGTGCGCGAGGCGAGTTGAGTTGAGGCGAATAATGAGGATTTGAGGAATGAGGATGATGCCTCGATATTCGACACTATTTAATATTCTTACTTAAATGAGTGAGGACGTGAGTTATGATTTTACGAATCGATTTTTTACAATTTATTATTGTACGATGCTCACATGTATGCAAGCAAATAATTTTGATATAAATCTATACAAATAAATCAAATTGAAGGTTTAAAAAAAACTTATTTAGTCACATTATTTTATACAGTTACCATATAATAATAATAATTATTATTATTTAACATACAATAGTACAATAAAAGATGTAGATTAACTACATAGTATAAAACAAAGTAGCTTTCTCTGTCCCTATGTATGCTTAAATCTTTAAAACTACGCAACAGATTTTGATGCGGTTTTTTTAATAGATAAGAGTGATTGAAGAGGAAGGTTTATATGTAGTGTAAGTAATAGTGAAGGTTTATATGTAGTGTAAGTAATACTCCTCAAACGTTACGCTTTAAAATGTCAATAAAAAGTAAAAAGAAAAACATGAATTCGTAATAAATATTATTATTATTTCTTGGAGCTAAAACAATGAGTGAAAGAAAAATTATGCGTGTGAGAGAGATGACAATTATACCTATATACGCTCGCCGCCCTAAGTTTTTAGAGTTTCGCAGCCTAATAGAAAAAACGGAATAATTATTAATAAATTATAATTTCGTTATGTTCGTCTGTCTATGCGTATGTCACAGTCATTTTACTCGGAAACTATTGGCTTTATTAATAAGAAACTTAAAAAGTAGGTGTATTGTATAAACCACTACAAAAATTTCGTCGATACATGTAACTGAGGGTTTTCAAAAAAAAATTCAGCATATGGCAGCGATTTTAATTTTATTTATTAAATAATTAGGATAAAATTGGTTATAGAACATCAAAAGAATTTTCAACCAATTTTTTTTCTTTATATTACTAAGTTGGAAATCAAATATACGGCCCACTTAATAACTTTGTATTTTCCTTTTATTTTTAACAATTCCTATGAAATTACCAACTTATTGTTGCAGTCAATTTTAATTGGTTATTTAAGGTTCTAAAGATTATTTCTTATCAAGCTGCGGAACCTTTTAGTATTTAATGTGCGTGATCCACCACAATTTTTATATTTAGGTAATTATTTTCTAAAATTGTATGCATGTGTGCCTAATTATTTCCGTGTAAAGAGTTTAAAGAGAAAAGCCGCGCTGCGGCGTTGCCGGTTCGTTTTCACAAATACAACGCGCTGTTGCCGTTCGTACTTTGTTGTGACCATAAGATTTTGTGAATTGTAATAGTGTTGACATGACAAAAAATAAAATTTACCTTAACAGTAAGTGTTCACAAAATACTTACTTAATTTTTCGTAATTATGCAATACTTTCCCCTACATTTATGCATTTTTTTGTATTCATGAGCTAGGCACAGTTTGTCAAGGAAGTCATGAACCGGAACAAATTTTATCTCTCCTGGCAATTTTCACTAAATTTGTTGTAATTGGTAATAAAATTTATGTAATTTTTAACTTTCTCGTTGTTCTAAACTTCTAACTGTAAGGAATATACAATAACATTCGTCGTTTAGCAATTAGTCAATTACGAAGAAACATTATATTTATAGGCATACTTAATACCATTCGGATTTCTGCAGTTAGACTTTAGAGTATACGTAATAATAATATGTTAATCGACATCAGTATTCGTCCGTACGGCGATTGTAGTATTGGGCTACTTTATTAAAAATAAAACACCGATTAATGACTACGATAACTATCACCGCATTGCATTATATTTTCTTTGTGATGTGTTGCGATTATGACCACAATATTGATATTTATTAATTAAATATTATTACAAAAAATAATCAAAATTAATCTTAAAGCTTCTTTATGCAAAGATGAATGAATAAAATAAATAAAAACTTTATTTTGAGTGAGTGACACTATCTAGCGAGAAGAGACGAAACAAACCTTCGCAGTAAAGAATAGACGTTTAAACGAAAATAATTAAATAAAGCAGTATTTTTATATGTAAGCAATGAAGAAAAAGTATTAATTTCAGCATTTACCGTTTTCTTCTTAATCTTAAAATTTAAAAAATATTGTCCTTTATGGAACCTTAATTGGAGCCATCTAGCCTGAATGAATTGTCAATATTTAGTATTTACTGTGTAATTGAATACATGTTAGATAGATGGCGCATTTACTTATATAAATCATATATTTTATATTAAAAGATTTTTATCTCATCTTTATCTAGATATCAATAGTTAATAGACACTATAAATTATAATAGGCATTGACGTCAACATTTAAAGTGTTCTAAAACGATTTTTCTTATACAACAAATTGAAAGACTCATTTTTCAACTTTGAATTACCTCATTCGCGATGTCGCACCACTCGTGAGTCGATCGTGAGGAATGAGCAAGAAATGAGGAATGAGGATTTGAGGAATGAGCAAGAAATGAGGAATGAGCAAGAAATGAGGAATGAGGATGATGCATCGAAATTCGACACTATTCAGTATTTCTTACGTAAATGAGTGAGGGCGTGATTTATGATTTTATAAATCGATTTTATATATATTTATGAATTTATTATTGCATCTTACATGTATGGCGGTATGTAACCAAATAATTTTGATATGAATCTATACAAATAAATAAAATTGAAGTTTCTGTCTGTAATTAAATTTTAACAGTTTTTCACTAAAGTATATACGGTATTTACATTTAAGAAAAAGACAATTTTTAATATTTTTGTCTGTATGTTCCGGCTAAACTTTAAAGCGGCTGGCCCGATTTTTAACGAGACTCATTGGCAGATAGCTGATGTCATAAGGAGTAATTTAGGGTTTTTATTTTATAAAAAGAAGGGTTCCATGTAATAAAGAAAAATCCATACACCACGCGAGCGAAGCCGAAAGCGCAGCATGTTAAAATAAATTATCTGTTACTCGCAACATCACCCTTGTGTTGCAAATGAATATATGAATAAGCGATATTTGAGAGTTAAGATCCACGAGGTGAAAATTAAAGCTGTCAAAAAAATCCTCACCTCAAATGAGGTGTACCTCGTGAGTACCTCACGAAGTAAAATGAGGGACTCCCTCATCCTCATCTGAAATTGACGAGTTACCCATCACTAGACTGGAGTCCCATAGATTCAATATGACCATCGTGAATAGTCAGCCTAAACAATCGCTCTCTTACCAACTATCAAAAAAACAATCAATTCTACCAACATTACAATAAAGCATAGTGATTAGTGACGTGCTATGTCGATAAAAATTATCGATATCGATGAATATTCCATCGATAGTGATGTGCGCTTAGCTTTATCTTTTTTTTGGGATTTATTACTGATTTTGTTGTAGTGGTTATTGTTTAATAAGAAATTAAGTCATTATTTTAATTTCAATTTACCACTAAAACAAAATCAGTAATAAATTGAGATATAGTTATGTTGAGAAATAAATCAAATCGAATCAAACCAAAATTTTATTCAAATAGAATTGGTAAAATATTTTAATAGATATAACTGTTTTATAATTTCATCTCATCTGATTAGGGTGGAGCATTGAGCAACAGAAATGGTATAGCATTCTTTTTTAAATCAGTCCTTAAAATGTTTACCACTCATAAACTTATTTTAGTGTAATCTCTCAGTTGGTAAGTGTGCCAAATGTTCTTTTCCTATTACTTTTACCCACTCTCAAAAGTATATACTGTTAATGTAATGCAGCTTGTGAGCTAGCATTTTTGCCACCATTCGCTGTGGACAAAATTTGTAGTTTTAATTATTTGTAAATATTGTTAGTATTAAATTGTACAATGTTATATTGGGTGTAAACAAATGTTAATTTATGTATTGATACAATTACATAAATAAATATTTTCCTGCCCGGTGACGCTGTCAAGGCCAGTAGGGCCAACAGCAATACACATTCCGAAAAAAAAAAAAATAAATAAATAAACAGTACACACTCGAAATTATTTTATAACATTATATTGTATGGTTGTGGCATTTTTCTAAAAAGATGTTGGTTTTATTAGATAATCATCTGCTATATAAACTGACACCTACCATAATATAATAAACTTCTATCACCATTGAAATTCTTAAGTATTTTATGTCTTAAAATACATTAATTCAGTACAATGATTGTAAGAATAATAAAACTATTTAAAATTTCTGTATTATGTTATCCAGACATTATGATGAATATGTAGAAAATAAAACAAGGGATTTTATTTACTCTTTCATTTTAAATTTAAGTTATTAATAAACCTTTGAATTCAGGGAATAATTTCAAATGCTAGCTCAAAAATTTAATGCAAAAGTAACATTTTTGTATTAGGTATAATGTAACGTAGGACCCTAAAATATTTAAATTTCTCTTATAATAAAATGAGTAAATTTTTCATTACATAATAATGTGCTATTTATTGTAATTAAATAATAATGAAATATGAATAGAGCTAGTTAATTGCCTTCAGTATCAAAGTTATATGAATTGTTTTAAAAATAGGTTAGGTCATAACGAAATTTGTATACGACAAACTTACCGAGATTTTATTCAATGAATATGGAAAATTATCAAAATTTCCTTTACAATCACTTCTTGAAAATCATTTCGTCACAAGCCCAGACACATTTTGTTTCTCTTTACACTTTCTACTAGCCATGATTGTTTATTTTACAATGCATGGTTAATAATATATATTAGACGATATATATAAACTATAAATAATAAATGAGGATAATAACTTCGTTATTTTATCGCAAACTAGTAGGACACAATTTGTACAAAAAATTAGCAAAACAAGATGGAGAATTGGAGATAAAATAAATATTTACTCATAATAAAAGAGCCGAAAGAGCGAGACAGATAGCGCAAAGAGTGAAGCGAAAGAAAAAAGTAGAAGTCATTACGACTTTCCTTAGGCATGGACCAATAGCAATCGCTCATTTTTTCTCGTTGATCTTTCAGTAGACTGACCATAACTACAAACTTACAAAGCAGTCTGTTGAAATTTCACCGAGAAAAAACGATCTATTGAGACATGAGCTTTTCTAATGGCGTCTGACACTTCTTCATTCGTTTCACTCTTTACGCTATCTGTCTCGCTCTCTTAATATAAATAATATTTATTTTAATTTTTATCTTCAGTACTCAGTAATCACAATCAGTTCAATTCTCCATCTTGTTTTTGCTGACTTGCTGTTGTTATGAAATATAAATTGTGTTCTACTAGTTTGTGATAAAAATAAGAAGTTATTATGTGTCCATATGTGTCTTTTAATTGCTATTTATTTATTATATATATATTATTACGTTTGTAATGTAAAATAAACAAACATGGTTAATGGAAAATGTGAAACATGTAGGCTTGAGACGTAAAGAAAAGATTTTCAAGAAGGTATTTTATGAAATAATGTGATTAATGATTATTTCACATTTTAATTGAAAAAAGTTCGGTAAGTTTTCTGTATACAAAATATTATGCCCTAACCTAACCTATCTAAGAAAATAATTAAGTAGCTCTATTACATATTTCATTATTATTTAATTCATTGAAGATTTTATTATTTAACGAAAATCACAAAACTCATAATAACTTAATTTTAATATAGGTATTAGACATCTTAAATTTGTGACCTGGCATTATGAATTATTAATTAAATTCAAAGGCTTATCAAAAACATAAATTTAAAAGTTATCTTAAATAAAATCCTTTGCTTTGTTTTATACATATTGAACATCATCTCTGGATAACATATAAGTTTCAAATAGTTCTAATATTACATTAATTACTTACATTAATTTTACTGAACTAATATTATTAAAACATAAAATACTTATAAATTGTAATAGTAATTTATTATATTATGATATATGTGTCTGTATAGTAGATGATTTTTTAATAAAAACAAATCTTTTTAGGAAAACGCTGCAACCGTAGAAAAAAGGTTTAACTATAAAAATACAATAATCAATGCTTTTTTCCAGATGCAGAGAGTGCACCAAAATAAGTTAATGTGTATTAAACATTTTAAAGACTGATTTTAAAAAAGAGTGCTAAACCATATCTGTTACTCAATGCTCCACCATAATCAGATATCAAAGGGTTACAGATGAGATTATGGCAGAATTGCCAATTTATATTATACCTAAATCTCTTTGAATTAAACATATAGTTTCTTGAATTTAAAGAAAGGCTATATATAACAAAAAGGTGAACATTTATTTGAAAATACCTTCTATACTTTGATATAACTTTCATATTAAACATTTATAATTAAATAATTTCCCTTTTGATATGTAACCAAATTTGACAAATAAAGATATAATAAGAATATGTAAGATATATAATAAGCAAATTATGATACAACTGTTCGACTTTTTTTTCTGTTAATTTTGTTAGTCTTCACTTCAGTCATGATAAAAAAGAAGAGGTATCAAAGGCTTACAGAGAAAAATATATAATAATGTATCATATGTAGTTCCTCTTTTTATTATTTACAGTAAGGTGTTTTATTACATTTTTCCCTTTTCTTTCAGATTCCAGAAATCAATGGATAAAAGAGAGTTTCAATTAGATCTCATGATATATACACATTTGTATAAATATAATCGCAAAATATTTTGTTGTAATCCATATCAATTCTTAGTTATCTTGAGACTATTGTTACATTTTCGTCTAATTCTATTTTAATAAAATTATGGTTTGATTCGATTCGATTTATTTATCAACATAACAATTTGTTACTGATTTTGGTTTAGTGGTAAATTGAAAACAAAATAACAACCTAAATTTTTATACACATTAACCACTACCAAAAATCAGTAATAAATAATAATCCAGTAACCCTAAAATACAATAACAGCGGAGGGGACATCACTATCGATGTATTATTTATCGATATATTTTATCGACATAGCACGTCACTAGTCTACTATATTATAATGTTGGTAGAATTGAATGTTTTTTTAATAGTTGGTAAGAGAGCGTTTCACAAGAATTTATATTTTACTATGGTCACCTCAATCTATGGGAGTTAAGTCTCTTACTTATATGCTCTGTGTTACAAAGTGCACAAAGATTTTCTGTCATACATCTATACTCTTTGACAGAGATATGAGCATATTACTCCACAGAGCATATAAGTATATTACTCAACAACAACGAACAATAAGTCTTGAAATGACATTCGTGTGGGTTGACATGGTATTGCTTATTTGCGTCCATATAGATATCAGAATCAAGAAATTTTAAAGATAATAATGGACGCAAATAAGCAATACCATGTCAAACCACACGAATGTCATTTCGAGAAAAACACGTTTGAAAATTTTGAACAACTTGTTTTATATGATTTTTTTATGTATTGGTCAAGTTTTTGGCAATTTCAGATTTAGGTAAGTAATTTTACTTATTTTCACGAAAAAATAAGCATACAAACTGCATATTTCTTATATACCTAATATGGATGCAAATAAGCAATACCATGTCAACCCACACGAATGTCATTTCGAGAAAAACGCGTTTGAAAATTTTGAACAACATGCTTTATGTGAGTTTTTTTATGTATTGCTCAAGTTTTTGGCAATTTCAGATTTATATAAGTTATTTTACTTATTTTCACATAAAAATAAGTATACAAACTGCGTATTTCGTATATAATATAACCCAAAACGTTTAAAGTAATACATATATTGCATGAGTAAAAAATATCTTCCTTAAAAGTTTTAAAGCTTAAAACCCTACGAATATTAAAGAAAAATGTTCTTCAGCCATTTACCATCACTTTTGCATATATAACTCAGTTTTTTCAATTTTGTGGGTTGACATAGTATTGCTTATTTGTGTCCATATAACCCAAAACGTTTAATGTAATACATAAATTGCGTTTAAAAAATTGCTTTTTTTAGAAGTTGTAAAAGTTAAAAACCCTACAAATATTAAAGAAAAATGTTCTTCAACCAACACAACACTTCTACATATATAACTCATTTTTTCAATTTTGTGGGTTGACATGGTATTGCTTATTTGCGTCCATATGAACTTTACACTTAGACATTACCAATGCTTATACCTGTTTAGTGACTTTTTTTAATTATAAAATAAAGAGATAATTATGTGGACTTGTGCAATTTATAAAACAAAAGATAATAAGTTATATTAAGATATAAAGTTAGTTATAGAACACACAAAATATGTTTGCTCTGTTGACTACTTTTATGTTTAATATTTTACCACTTATTGTTCATCTACCAATGAATATTGAGCGCATTTAATATATTTAAATTAGAACCAATATATTATTTTATTGGAATATTATTATTTTTATTAGAATTAGCCAGTGGTATTATAGTAGGTAGCATGTAAGTCAGAAAATATAATAAAATTATATTTATTTTTATCCATACTTTTTTTCTTTCCTCGTCACGATAAAAACTGAAAATAACATTTTATTACTAAAATAAAGATAACATAACTTTATTTTTAAATTTTAAATTAATTACAATTGATACATCCCGACGCCGGTCGTCGGGATGTATCAATGTGACGTAATGTGACGACCCCATCGCCCGCTGTTGGGATAACCTCTGTCACAACAGAGATTATTCCACCAGTGCAATCAGTCACACTGGTGGTAGGTCTTTTGTTGCAAGAGGCCGGCTAGGTAGGTACCACCGCAGTGTCCAATATTCTGCCGCCAAATAGTAGTGCTTAGGCACTACTGTGTTCCCGTTTGAAGGGCATTGTACGCTAGTGAAATTACTGGGCGAACGAGATTTAAGAACTAATATCTCGAGGTTGGCAACGCGCGAGTGGCACCTACTAATGGTGCTGCAAGCGCTCATAGACTGCGGCAGCCACTTACCATCAGGTGGGCCGTATGCTTGTTTGCCAACTTCTAACATAAAAAAAAAAAAAAAAACAAAAAAAAAAAAACAACAAGTCGATTCTTGAAATCGACTTTGAACTTAACATAGCAGAGTCACCCAGGTTCTTATAAAACAAAATTACTTACAGGTGGAAAGATATATAAGATTCAATCTTACTGAATCTTACAACCAAGTATAACGCATTTGTTCACCATTTTTCTAAGTAAAAACAAATAAAAAGCTTTGAAGAGCCCAATCTATGATTCGAAAATTTGACGTTACTATAGTAACCAAAATAACGCCAATTTGTTGGTAAATTTTGAACTGTGTTGTGAGAATAGTAATAATATTTCCTTTATTTAAAGTCATTTAACCGAAAATGGCGTATTTAAAGGCTTATTATATTACGATCAAAACTAATAATTTTAGTAACAATTGTTTTTAATTATAAAAGACTGATTAAGCCGCAAAAATTATAAATATATTAGGAAGTTGTGTAACTACCACCTTATCAATTTATTTTTTTCTAAGGGCAACCTGTGAGAAAGGGACACGAAAACCATTTTCTGTGTCTGGTTCTCGAACAAATTTTCGTTTTAGTATGAAGTATTGAAAATTGAACTTAAAGATTTAGCTATAAAGTATGAGTTTATTTAACATTAAAATACAAGTGATTTTTCTTGTTCTTATATTATTTCTATGGTCTTTGAGTTACCTATTGTGAAATAAATTTATTTTATTCAAATTGTTTTTTTTTTATTTACCGATTTTTATGGTTGGCTTATTCAAGACTTAACACACAGTTTCGTTTATCTATAGATATTAATAATATAATTATAATGCTCTGTGTGACTCTGTGATTTGTGAATTAGCTAACCAAATACCAATATTGGTTTATCTGTGACAGGTTTCATAATCATTCTTTTTCATGGACGGCAATTTTAAAAATCATAATATTCGTAACCAATTACCTACTAAATATAATTTTTAAATCATATTGTTTGATATTTAGTAGGTGTTAGATTCAAAGTTAGCAATGGCGGCTTTGATAAAATTACGTCATATGCCTGTAGTCCAAAGAGCTGTTTGGAATCATTTTATCAAGAATAGTCGTAACATCTCAACCTCCAAAAAAAATAGTGATACTGCTACTACAGCTTGTGAGCCTGCTGAAGAAGACAAAAACTGGGTCAGCTACGGCTTCCATTACACTAGTAAGGAGGAAGATACAAATGCACACCATGGATCATTCTTCTTTTCCGTGACAATATGTCTTGTTTTTGGCGGATTTGTCTGGGCATACGCTCCGGATGTGCACATGAAGGATTGGGCGCAAAGAGAAGCTTATTTAGAATTATATCGTCGTGAAAAAGCACGTCTGCCTCCTATAGACCCAAATTATGTCAATCCGAAAACAGTGAAACTACCATCAGAAAACGAATTATGTGATGTTGAAATTATTATCTAATAATTATATTTATTACAGCTTAAAATGTAGATAACTTCTGTGTATTGTTTTAGTAAATCATGGCATAAAATGTTTTATTAGATTTTCATATTTATTTAAAACTTCCTTTTAGTCGTATTTGTTAGAAAATTATTGTAAATAGTAAACTATTATGGTATATTATCAAAACAGCCTTCACAGAATTTTTTACATTTTCAGTGATATATTTATTAATCAATTCAAATATTTTGGTATTTATTGCATTAATATCCAAAAACAAAGGATGGTCAATAAGTTATATTATTTAAATAGATATGGAATATTCTATTATTAAAATCTTGCATTTTGAGAATTGGCTTTTGTTTAATTAAAAATTTTATTTTGATTATTAAAATTTTATTTGATGGGAAAAATAGGTGAAAAGATGTCTTAATACATATATAAATAAATTTTCATTTAATAACTTTATATTAAATAAAATTGAAATCCATAATACTCAAGATATACATATTTTTTATGGTAAATTTTAAAACCTAAAATATTTTAACCAACAAAAAAAAAATTTTAATTATAATAAATTATATCACTACATTAAAAGTGAGCTATCTCAATAATAATCATTAAAATAATATATAATCCTATTCCAGTAATTATTAAAATAATATATATAATAATTGAATTAAATTATGGTCATTTGACTATTTGATTAAAAAAAAATGTTTAATATTAATTATGCTTTTATATTAACAATTCGTCCTCCTGTTATAACTGCATAAGCATTGTCTCCTTTAGAAGCAATAAGAGCATTGACACAGCCTCCTAAGTTAAGTTCTCCTGCAGGTTGTAATTTATCTCCTGAGATTTTCCAGCGCCTAACGCAGCCATCCCAGCCCCCAGTCCAGACATAATCTTCACATGTTGACAAGCTGGTCAGTATCATGTCGCTAACCTGTAAGCCCAAGTATTCTTTAAATGTTGTGATTGATACTTAAATCATTTGAACATATGGAAGAATGAAAGGTGCTGTTGCTTCAATACACAAGATCCTCCGTTTCTTTGAATAGGTAGCCTGGTAAACTAAACTGGTTACTGCCTATGGGAGAAAACCTATGTAAAGATATTATGGATTGTTCCCAAATGATTATGAGATGATGACGATAGTGGTACCTGAAGATAAACAAAGAAATATCTTAAAGGAGCAAACGACTTATTAATTTGATTACTGCATGTGCTTTTTTGACTCCATTGTAGTGTGTTGGTAGTAGGTCTTGAATCCTTTAGCCTCGAAGGTTGCGGGCTCGATTCCAGCTCGAGGCAGATGTTTGTATTATCTTACAAATATCTATTTCGATCTTGACGTTTTTCCTTGGGGACTCTTCACCGTGCCTCAGAGAGCACGTTAAGCTGTCGGTGCCGAATGTTATCATAACATCTGGTAATAATCGTTTAATCTTGATAGGTAATTTGCTCTTATCCAATGAGTTATTGGTTCGCCCTTAAGGTCAGATCGCAATCGCTATGTATAAACCCTGGACCCTGGGTAAAATATAATACCGAGAATAATGCTAGGAAGTATAAAGTATATATAAGGAGAATAAGCTGTGGAAGTTGGCTCACCAGCATAAGCAGTATATTTTACATCCAAATCTGAATTATTATATTACCTTAGAGCCTCTACTCTTAGACTCTACTCTTATTTTATATAGTGCTTATTAGTAGAGCTGTGCTATTTTTTTTAGTGTGGAAGAAAAAGGCCCTTTTTCTACCCTGCCTCTTCCCGTTCATCTAGGGCAGCAACACGTGCTTACATGACTCCTAGTGTAGGCTACGCACTTACAGCTTACCGACTACTGTCAGGCGCCTATACACTTGTTTGCCATCATCGTGGTTTTAACCTCACTATCATTTTGCTAATTATTTAAAACAGGTCTCTTTATGTTACATCGATTTACTTAACTCGGACTATATTTTTGCTTACTGAGTTAGTGATCGATGGTGATTGTATAAAAATAATGGACTTACAACTTTCGAGAATTAACATGCCCCCAAAAAACTAGTGACAAACAAGCTTAAATTATTAAATGAAACAAAACACCCGAATGCATTTTTATGCATATTGTATATTTTTATACTAAAAAAAAAATGTCACTCTCACAACTGAGAGGAATTTAATGGCACCGCATAATTATGTTTAAATCCGTCGAAAGGTCTAGGCTGTAGAGCGTGAATCGAAAAAAAAGCCTGATTATTCATATAATACTTACGAAGGGTTACAATAACATTATCGTTTTAAAGAAACCTTACTTTTCACCAGCGAATTTTCGTACATTTTCTGTATGGAAGGGCCGGTCCAATCAATGACGAAAAGAAAACTATCGTGAATGATTGATATTTAAAATTTTAATCAAGAGAAGGTCGCTTTGAGCTATCGGAATTTACACTATATATTTACCTTTAGAGACTTTATTGGGATAGACACATTTTCTGTTGTTCTTTAGAGACTATGTCGATAGTTACCACACTTCACAGCAACGCATGGCCGAGTCTGCTAGTGTATTTTTGATATAATTGATAACAAGTTGAACTTTTATGAGAAACTTGCTATAAATTAAGTAAATAGCAATGTTAGTACCTTACCTTAACTTCTTGTAACTTTTTAAATTTGCTATCGAGAGAGATTTCATGAAGCTGAATGCTGTTACCGTCTCTATTGGTTACCAAAAGATGTGATCCGCTTATTCTCAACGGAGAGCGCCCTTCCATTACATGCTGCGTTAGAAATCGGTCCTTAGATTCGTCTGTAACAACACAAATCCTATATAATTTTATTTTTATGCTTATTCGGTTTGTGCAATAGTGACTAAAACTGACTGCAAATTTTTCTGTTCGATCTGAGATCATAAAATTATATTAGTAATATTTGTAAGCTTTGTAGATTACAAATAATTGACATTGCTCGCCCATTTGTCCTCCCAGCAAATGGGCCTTCTCAACCAGGAAGTATTACCCTCTCACAGAAAATCGGCGTAAAGTAAAAGTATCTGTTGTATTTCGTGCGATAAGTGAGAGCGCCGCGCTGTAGGCCCAATCTCTTACCCTTTCTGTTCGTTTCCTTTTTTCCCTTCTCATCCCTTCCCTCCTATCCCTTGGGGTGGCAACGCTCATGTGATACTTTAAGTATCCAAGCGTTCATAGGTTGCGTTGACTCAGGCGGACCGTATGCTTATTTGCCTACCGTCATCATATAAAAAGGTAGGTACCGGATAATGTAAATAATACAAGTAGTTTGTTCTGGTTCTCCGAAACGGTTGAACCGATTTTGACAAGACTTACAATGACAGATAGCTGATGTTATACTAGTAGCTTAGGCTTATTTTAGAATTAGGGTTCTACGCAATTAAAAAAAAAATTAAACAACAATTCTGTAGGCCGCGCGAGTGAAGCTGCGGGCACATCAAATTAATTCATATAATTTGGATACGTACCAGGTTTAATTTCTGTAACAGTTACATAAAGGTCACGTGCGGTGAACATAAACGGTGGACTTATTTCTAAACTCTTAACTTCTTCTAAGACGTTGTACTTAGCTTTACATGTATTTCCTTCATAAACATAAATCTAAAACCAGAACAAGTATTTATTAAATATTAATTTTTATACACATTAAATTTTAGTTACTTGTTTACCGGAAACCTAAAATTTATTGTTTCGTAACAATTTACGAAAAGGTTTCTCTTTCTTTCGCTTTCAAATTTAAAGTTTTTAATATGTTGAACAATATTATTTTTCTTGTGTAATTTCAATATTTTACTTGAAAATTATTTTAAGATGCGCTATAGATGAAAAGTGTAAAAGGCTACTGGATATTTTTAGTACCTTGTCAATTTGCTCTGGAAAAGCACCATATAGTGATGTGGAATTTGTAATGATGATAGCAGGTGGATACCGAATCTAAACAATACTGACATATATTTCACGTGTGGCGTTACAATTAGGTACCTACTTACTTTAATACTATACTATAGGTTAACTAATTATTCGTGATTTAAAATAATAAAATAAATATTTTTTAGAAAAAAATCTAAGTATATTCTGTAACTATCCAAGTTGATTGATATAGCCACATTTGCTAATAAAATAATTTTTAGCCTGCACCGCCTTCTGAAGGCAATTTTACCTATCTGTAAAAAATATTTACTTTAGGTTTGAAGTCAGTATTTTTTTTTACAATATATTAATTATGCTTATACAAGCAACTCATAATTCGAAGAGTAACAGAATAGTATTTAAAGTATTGAGAAAAAATATATATTACATTTCCCAATTCGTCACCGGTGTAAACGTGGTTACCACACACGGTTATTGATTCTATATCCCCCTCTGCTGCTGGGAACTCCGCTATTTTAGCACCATTTGAATTCCAAACTCTTACTCCTCCGTCGTTGGATGAAGAGTATACCTTGTCTTCGCTTGCAGCTATCGCAAATAATTGCACTCCATGAGCTGTCCATGACTTTTCAGGTTTAAGATTCGCATCAAATGTCTGAGCATAAAATTAGTTAATGAAAAAAAAATATTTTCACAAAAAAGGAATGGAATATTTTCATTTAGTCCTGGTAGGAGCTTAAGAAGTAAAATTGTAATAAAACACTTTAAATTGAGTTGACTTAATAATAGCTTGACTGTATGTTTTTATTTTATTAGCAGATATTAAGATTTAGCCTACTTTTGCTTTTCAACAGACTTCAGTAAGAAGGAGGTTATCATTTCGACCGTATGTTTTTTGTAGGTATGTTATTACCTGATTACTCAATAATGGCTGGACCGATTTGGATAATTCTTTTACTTTGTTTGAAACTATACTCTATTCTCTATTGCGATCTGTTATTTTTCTCAGGATGGGATTTTGGAGAAATCAATATGTGCCATCTGTATTTTTTTTTGTTTAACACCGATTTCTAAAGAAAATATTTTGTAGAAAATATTAATTTTTTGCTTTTTAGTTTTGAAGTTTTTTTTCCAAACTTATTTTTAAATCAATAAGTACGATGAGTAAATGTTAATGTAACAACCACATACCATATAATAGTAGAGGACGTTCTTTTGTATAAAAAATGAGTTGCGGAACAATATGAAGAAGCATAAGGAACTGTAATCTTGGTAAGATTTGCTAAAATTTCTTACTCTTGTTACACTACACTCACAATTATGTTAATTATGCTAATAATAATTGATCAGTTAATATTTCGATAATAGGAAACTTTGAAAGTTTAGGTTACATGTAACTTAAACTTTCATAAAACAAATTGAAAGTTTGTTACTTAAATATTAAACTTACTAAAATTGACCCATTTTCCGCACCAACAAACAATTTGTTTCTCCATGCCACAACACATGGTTCTGTATCAATATTAGTTTCTGTATTAATACTTAATGACATTGTAATTTTTATATTTAAAGTGGAAAATACAACGATTAATTTTACAAACGTTTCTATTCATCTAAATATTGCCAACCACTGTTGATGCGAAGGCGTCTCTCGAAACGCGACCAAAATAGTTTGGAAGCTTGTGATGTTTTTGATCTATTTATGGAGACTTTCTAGATACATCTAGAATAGGGAGATATCTACCACACTAGTACAATTATCTAGTATACAACGAAAAATCTTATTTTGTTTTAGTGTACCTACTGTTACTAATTGGTTTAAAAAATTTAATTAAATTACAAAAAGTGGTTTTGTAAAAAAAACTAAAGGATATTTTTCGTACTTTAATTTAATTTAATACAAGATAACAAGTGGTTTATAAATTAAAATATGCACTTACTTATTCTAAACTATTTATTTAATAATCGATAGAAATAAATTAAATTGAGGTTATGTAATCAGGTACTTATAACAAAAAAAGATGAATAGCTGATGTTGTAAGGAGTATCTAACGCTAATTTTATTTAAGAAAAAGAATTAGGTTACCGCGTTAAAAATTGAATAGTAATTCTGTAGATCACGCAAGCGAAGCCGCGGACAAAGCAAGTGTTAATATAATTAAACAGGTTTAGCAAATTAGGTACTTTGTGATCTCAGTGATCACGGAGAGTTCAAAAAATCTTAAAAATTATTATACTTCTTCAAATATCCATAAAGAAAAATACGTATTAATATATCGATATTCAAACTGAATGAAGCATCAATGTAAATGTCTTGCACGCGAAGGAATATTAGAACTGGTGACTTTTTAAGTTTTTAGTAACTGTCTATATTGTTTATTAGAATTTTGGTAGCACATTATTGTCACCAATTCTGTATAGGTACAACTAAATAATATTATTATGGTATTTTGTTTTTAAAATATTGAATTCGCATCAGAAGCTGTAGGAAATTTCAAATATTGCTTTTATTTTTCAAATATTGGGGAAATATTATGTGCCTATTCGACACAACCAAAAGTCAACATTGAAAAATTGTATTGAATTTATTTTTCAAACCTTTGCTAAACGAGTTACAATCGCACTCAAAAAGTGCTAAGTTTTTATGTTTAGTAGTTATTAAGACAAAATCGCGAAACCACTTTATTGATATTCAGCTACTATCCATATACTAATATTATTGATGCTTTCTATCGTAAACATTTGTGTTGAAATAATCTGGAAAAAAATAGTTCCACTGGCTGAAGCTATTTTTATATTTGAAAATAGTTACCGGAAATTTTTATATTTATTTTTATAAAATCAGTCTTAAAGGCTCGTTTCGGAAAGAGATGGAATATTTTTTTACAACTAAAAATCCTGTTAAAAAGTAATAAATAATGGCATTCATTTGTAGCAGAGTGCGATGAAACCTTGTAACGTTTTCAGGTGGTATCAATGGTACGTAATACATATGGGTATTAAATATTAACCCATTCCAAAATTTCACTTTAAAATATAACTTAAATTATTAATTATTGGTATTTAATTCATAAGCTACCCACTTAACAGAAATAAAAAAAAAAAATCAAACAAAGTCAATATATGTTATAAGTTGAGAGAGATTGTGTCATATCATTTCATATTTTCTGTTGATTTATTAGTGTAAATAGTTGGATTTTTCTTTAGTTTTAATCTTAGTTGAGGTAAGTGTATATATATAGTTTGGTATTTTGTATTAGATATAAATAAGAAAATGGACATTGACCCTCCTCCTGAGCCTCCTGACCCTGGAGGTTCAGTTTCTATAACCGATCCCGTCTCTTTACATTCATCTCAAACATCATCACGCAAACGTCAAAATGAGGATGAGAATAATTCGTCCGACCCTTCTCCCAAAAAACAATTATTCACCCCACTACAGCGAATCCTGCAATTCAAAACATTTATACGCACTCATCATTTTCGACAGGCCCCACTAATTACTCAAATGACGACAAAGGACCATTTATAATCCATGTGTCTCGTGAAATTCCTGACCCTTCTGCAGGGACTTCCTTGCGTGCTATTAAGTTTGGTCAGTTTCTTCACAAAAATAAAATTCCATCTATAATAAATGATGGTGTAAAGAATATAGGTAGGAACAAAATTTCTGTGGAGTTTAAATCTGCGCAAGCAATAAACGTTTTCTTGTCTAACCCCACACTAGAAGCAAATAAATACAAGACAATCATTCCAACATATAACGTCACTAGAATGGGCTTAGCTAAAGGAGTCCCCGTGGACTGGTCCATGGAGGAACTTGTTGAATCACTAGAACTACCCTCTGGTTGTGGAATAGTTCTAAAAGCCAGAAGACTTAATCGCAAATCTTTCAATGAAGGTAATGTTTCATGGATCCCTACACAATCTGTAGTTTTAACCTTTGCCGGTCAATTTCTTCCCAACAAAATATATTCCTACCACACTTCCCTCCCCATTGAAACATATAAACTCCCTACCATTATGTGCCTAAACTGTTGCAGATACGGTCATGTTAAAATTCAGTGTAGATCAAAGCCAAGATGTTTTAAATGTTCACAGTCTCATACCGGAGAATCGTGTTCTGTTTCTAAAGATAATTCCACATGTATATATTGTTCTGGGGAAACACTTTGCTACTGCTAAGGACTGTCCAGGATTTTTCTCATGAGTTGCTATTAAACTAGTCATGTCCACCGAGAATATATCCTACATTGAAGCATCCTCAGATTTCCCCCAGCCGTAGATCATACTCCGATGTTGCCAAAGAATTATTTTCCCCTCCTTCTTACTCTACCAATAGCCCAAATAAATCCAACAATCCTGATCCTAAGTCTAACAATACAAATAATCGGTCCTACAGACAAACCGTTTTCCGTTCTCCTCGTCCTAGATCTCCACTTGGTAAGGGTTATGATGTTAAAGCTCATCAGGCCATTACTGCCCCCTGCCCCTCTTCTTCTCCGAATGGTTGTGCTGTAAGCAAAAATGGAAACCCTAATCCTTCCTCCGCTGATTCCAACCTGTTATTATCTATAACCCAAATGCTCCTTTCCATTATCTCTACATGTAATGAAACTCCACTACCGCACGACGTCGCCCAAAACCTATCTTCCATCTTCAATATCCTTAATAATGGCTCCAATCAGTTTCCTCCAGTGGAACTGTAATAGCATACGTTCCAAAAAACATGAAATCTCATCTATCATAGTTCAACATAACCCTGTCATTCTTGCCATTTCTGAAACATGGTTGGTCCCTGGATCCCGATTTCGGCTACCAGGTTACTCCTGTTTGAGGATGACAGAAGTGACAGGTATGGCGGAAAGTACTATTTTCATTCGGCACTCCATTACCTACTCTCAAATTCCTCTTCCATCTGTCAGCCAGCATTTTAATGCTGTTGCTGTCAGAGCCTTCAACATTTCCTTCCTTTCTTTATACATACCCCATCCAACTCCCTCCCTTATTCCTGAACTACGATCTTTTATCTCCTCTCTTCCTAATCCTGTTGTAATTATGGGAGACTTAAATACCCACCATACAGCTTGGGGTTCCCATTTTTGTGATAGGTTTGCTCCCTTGTTGTTGGAAATTATTGATGATGTGAATCTTTGCATCCTCAATGATGGCTCACCAACTCGGAGAGTCTATCCATCCCAGAACCCTAAATCCGCTGTTGATCTTACACTATCCTCATCACCTCTTTCTTCACAACTATCTTGGAACGTCCTTTCATCGTCCTTTGGCAGCGACCATTTTCCTATCCTTATCTTCCTTAACAACAGAACTTTTTCACCAATAACCCATAATCCAATTTTAAAATATAGACTCAAAAATGTAAACTGGTCTGAATATGCTGCTTCTGTTGATAACGCAATAGACTCACTCTCTGATGCTCGTATTGATATGGATTCATTGCTCTACTACAACCAGTTTACTCTTACTTTATTAAATTCAGCTGATTCTCACTTTCCCAAAAAAGGTGCAAATATTAGTCGTGTCCCTTCTCCTCCCTGGTGGGATGAGGAATGCAACGTTTTAGTGCGCCAGAGGAGACAAGCAGAGGAATCATATTCTAGATGTATGTCATCTGAAAACTTCTTAAAATATCAACGTATCAACGCAAAATTCAAACGATTGGTTTCCTGTAAGAAAAAAGATAGTTGGTTCAATTTCTGTAAATCATAGTCCTCGTTCCCCTTCTTCTGTTGTGTGGTTGAATTTAAAAAAATTCCGCCGTGCTTTGAAATATAATAATCCTACCTCTAATGACCCCTCCATATGGCTCAACGACTTTGTTAATAAACTCGCCCCCCCTTTTGTCCCTTTTTTCGACAGCTTTCTACCTTCAACGCCAGCATCTGCTTTCAGTGAAATGGATGCCCCCTTTTCTTTTTCTGAGCTTCAATGCGCTCTTTCTGGTCTCAAAGACTCTTCACCTGGGGAAGATGGCGTTCCTTACTCCTTCATTAAAAATTTAAATGATAAAGCAAAAATCTATTATTTAAATATTATAAATTCCCTTTTTATTACCGGAGATGTCCCTGACTCCTGGAAGTCTCAAATTATAATTCCTATTTTAAAGCCTGGTAAGAATCCTTCAGATTCTAATTCCTATAGGCCAATCGCTTTATCGTCCACTTTAGCCAAAATTACAGAACACCTGGTAAAAAATCGTTTGGAGTGGATAGTAGAAAGCAGAAATCTTCTCTCGCCTTCTCAATTTGGCTTTCGAAAGGCTTGAGTACTTATCGACAGTCTCAGCATCCTTACAACAGACATTCGATTAGCCTTTGCTAAAGGAGAGTACCTTGTGGGTGTTTTCCTTGATATAGCTTCTGCATACGACAATGTCCTTCTTCCGCTGCTCAGGCAGAAAATGCAACAGCTGAGTATATCTCCGAAGATAATTCATTTCGTATGTAACCTGCTTTTTTGCAGATCCATAAAGGTTAAAAGTCAAAACCAGTTTCTACCCCCCAGACTCATCTGGAAAGGTCTCCCTCAAGGCTCCGTTCTTAGTCCTCTGCTTTATAGCATTTATACCCATGATCTCGAATTGTCTGTCAATAGTTTTTGCAACATCCTACAGTATGCTGATGATATCACTCTTTATTTCAGGTCAAACTCATTACAAGAAATATCTTCCCGTTTGAATTCTGCTTTATACTATCTGGTTCAATGGTTGTTTGACCATGGCCTATCTATTTCGATAGGTAAAAGTCAGGCTGTTATGTTTACAAGGAAAGGAAAAGTCCCAGCCTTTGACTTGTATTGTGAGGGTCGGCGCATTAATCTTGTAGATAAGGCAAAATTTCTGGGTGTCATTTTAGATAGAAAGGCTGAATGGAGTCGCCCACACTGAATATGTCGTCAAAAATGTGAAAAAAATATTAATGCCCTACGCGCAGTGTCTGGTGTTTGGTGGGGTGCTCACCCCTACTCTTTAAAATTACTTTACAATGCAGTCGTTCGAAGTCATATGGATTATGGCTTATTTGTTTTAGACCCATTTAATAAATCAGCTAATAATAAATTAAACCTAATTCAATCTAAATGTCTTCGAATCATATTAGGGGCTATGAAGTCCTCTCCCAAAAATGCCCTTCAGGTGGAGTGTGTAGATCCCCCTTTACATTTGAGAAGGCAATACTTATACGACCGTTTTTGTCATCAAATGTTACAGCTAACCTCCCATCCTCTTTTACCTCGTCTAAATGAGTTGTCTCAATTTTGTTCTCCTTCAAAAACTTTGTCCTTCCTTCTTGACAGTTTTAACAAATTCACTAAACTACCTCACCCTTTGGTTACCTTCAATATGAATCCCTGTTTCCTGACTCCTTTTAAAGCCCTCATTTTCAACCCTCCTATTATCTTAAATATTGGTATATCTAAAGGTTCCACTGATAATATTTGCAAATTCCAAAACATATGCCAACAAAATTGGTCAAACCATTTACAAATATACACAGATGCTTCCAAACTATCGCTTAATGATTGTGTTGGTGCAGCCTGTTGGATACCTTTTTACAAAATCATTTTACAATTTAAATGCCCTCCTGAAACCTCTGTCTTCTGAGCGAGGCTATCGCCATTCTGGAAGGCATTAATTTTGCCCTATCCCATAATATACGACAGACTATTATTATGACGGACTCCCTCAGCTGCTTATTAGCAATTAAAGAAAATCCATTCCGTAGTAGATTAAGGAATCCTATCATTTTGAAAATTAGAGAGGTGTTGTTGTTGTGTTATCAAAAAGATTTAGAAGTCTTGCTTGTCTGGATCCCAAGTCACTCTGGTATTGCTGGAAATGAGACTGTAGACTCATGTGCTAAGGCAGCCACTTCTTCAGGCTCACTGACCTATTTTAATAATTTAACCCAAGACCTACTGGCTCTGGCAAAAACTCATTTGGATAAGTCCTGGTCTTTACTTTGGAATGCAACCAAGACAATTAAGGGTAAATTCTATGCTTCTATACAACCTGAAATCCCAAGACGCCCTTGGTTTTCTCTTCCTAAACATGCAGACCGTTGGGTCACGTCTACAATCTGTCGTTTGCGTCTAGGCCATACGTGTTCTCCGGTCCATCTTGCAAAAATCAGGGTTCGAGACCACTCGTTATGCGAATGTGGTCTTGACGAAGGTACTGTGTCCCATATCATGTTCACTTGTCCTAAACTAGTTTATCCCGCATATGATGTCCTTCCTCTAAAAGCTCCTCGTCCCATAAATGTCGAATGTCTGTTGATGTTTGTCTTTAGCCCATTGCGTCCGTTTCTATGTAGATTTATTAAACGTAATAATATTAGACTGTAAATAGATTATTAGTAGAATATAAATATATGTTATTTATTAACTATGTATTATATGATTATTTATTGTACTATTTATGTCTTTTTAGGTTAAGGACTTACTACTTCTTCTATCTCACCGGTCAGATACTTATATTAGTTTGTAGTCTCATCCGCATTGATCAATCTCCTTCATTGTCGTCTCCATCCTACGTGTCGTCTCCATCCTACGTGTCATTGGCGAGATAATAAGTGCCTATAGGACACAACTAAAAGCCAACATCGGAGGAAAAAAAAAAAAAAAAAAAAAATGTTATAAGTTCATGAATGACAGATAGTTTACTTCTAATACTCAACAATAATAATATGTAGGCATGTTTATCGTATATAGATATAATAGACAATACGGTTTGTCCGGAAGCATACGGCGTAGCGGTACTCTTGAGTTCGTGAAAGTGAAAATACTGAATTGCTGGGACATAATAGAGCCGTGAGACACTTCTCATTCTAACTATTATTGAAGTATGAGTGGTCGACTTACATCATAGCGGAAAACCATACAATCAAGTGTGATGTACACCTTGCGTGACACTAATTTTTTTTTTTAAATATTTGTGTCCATATATGAGACTGCGTTCACACTGCAGGTATTTTTATATTTAACGCTAAGAAACTATTATTTTCTTCGAATCGTAGAAATTAAGTAAGAATATGCATATATTACTTAAGAAACGTTACCTTCTAGCATTCTAATCTAATTAACAAGTTTTCTCTTTTAGCACAGAACAAAGTTCTCTCCCTAGTGGACAGTAGATAACACTTTACGTAATAATATATGTACTTGAAAATCATTTTCGATGCAAAAAAATAAAGTTAAAAAGAATTTTCCAACGTTACACACTGAAAAGCTCCATTAGCATAGTTATATCCTGTGTCGGGGTTTGGAAACATTCACAAACACATATACTCAGATCGGAACATTTAAAAGTATCTGTCTCGATCGAAAATCGAACGTGCAACAGAGGCAGTTTCGCTACCACTACACGACAAGGGTGTTAAAAAAGACGACCATTTTCCGACTTATCAGAATGTTTATGTTTACTGATTTTAAAGTATTATATATTTAGGATATTGTCGTGATTTTATTGATGAAATTTTATTTACGTAACGTATGTTTGATTATTTTATTACTTTACTTATTACTTCAAACTCACAAATTCAATGATCTAAAAGTTACTTTAAAAATACAATTTTGACATTTTGAGCCTATGTATGAAAACAAATTTTCAGGCTAAATTTGAAATATTTTAAAAATCTTATGATCATTAATATCGTAAACCTTAACTTAAACATAGATATAAAACATTAAAAAAAAACACCAAAGTATATTTTATAAAACATTTAATAATAAGTAAAAAATAGAAAATAGTATTTACAAGACACATCAATTTGATGCAAGATTAAAATAGATTTGCACTACAGCTTGGCCTCGTGCCAATGAGTCCAGTCATCGGTACTGATTGCCCTTATGATCAATGGGTTACCATCTGAACACTGTCAATCTAAAGTATGCATAGTTTATATAATAATTATATCATCCGCTTATCCCTCAATAATTTTTGGTAAGCTATTGTAATGAAAAGGCAGACAAAAATTGTATCGATTTTAGGGAGCACCATATTCGGATGATGGAGCGGATGCTGGTGGACCGTATTCTTGCGCAGGAGGTACAGCAGCCGGGTAACCTTCTTGTTTCTGAAAAAAAAATGGATCAAAATTGAGAACTGTAACGAATTAAATTCTAATCGTATTAGTAATGTTGATTTTTTTGATTTCTGAAAACTTTCGATTATAAAATATTTTAGTAAAATTTCTAAATAATAACTTGATAATTTCTTTCTCTTAGTAAAATATAATATTGGCTTATTTCAAAAAGGAAAATCCATTTCGATCATCTAAACCACTACTACGATTTCGTTTTATTGAAGATATTTTTAATAATACTTTGAAAAGCTTTGTTCTCAATCTCGGAAATCCTCGAATAGATTAAAAACAAAAATCCTTAAGTTTTTATATCGATTGAAGAAATTAGGATTAGAAATTTAGATCACTCAAAATCCAACTAAAGAAGAATAAAAAAAAATCGTTATCATAATGTGAAGATGAAGGTCCCAAAAAAACATAAAAGGTGTTCGAATTGAGAATTTCCTTCTTTATAGGCAATTTTGTTAAACCTGACAAAAAGTTATCACTACATAGTATAAAACAAAGTCGGTTCCTCTGACCCTATGTATCAATCTTTAAAACTACGCAACGGATTTTGATGCGGTTTTTTAAATAGATAGAGTGATTGAAGAGGAAGGTTTATATGTATAATAACATCCATTAAATAGTGGAGAAATAAAATAATTTTTGAGGTTTCTAATGTGATGTCGTAAATAATTACATTTAACGCGTGTGGGCCACGGGCAGTAGTAATGAATAAATCAAAACTACTGGATCGATTTTAATCATTTTTTCAGTGAATGACATAGGCTATTTATTTTATACCCGTGCCGCTAGTATGTATATATACTATAACAGCTCCATAAAGTTTATAATAGTCAATAAATTCTCAATATTGTGTTTTGTGACTGACTTTCATTTGATAAGTGTTATTACATAACACCACAAGGTCTTGAATGCATACGAGTGATTTGCTTTCTTTCTGAGTTAAAGGCCTTTCCTAGCAGTCTTCCCAGAATTTTACAACTATCCATTATTTATATAATATTCAATCATTGGTAGTCATTTTTAAACTAACTAATTGCCACCTGATTTCCACAATCCTTAGTCGTCTAAGCGACGTTGAAGATCGACCTTCATCTGATAACAAGATGAGACACAGTTTTGATCAAATTTTATTGATTTCCATTGGCCATTTGTAATTAAATTAATTATATCCTACACTCATTTGATTACCGAACAAATTCAGTTTCCACTAATACTTTTTTACATGGAGATATTGCCATTGTAGGTTTGCTGATATTTCTGTTCATGGCTACTCCGTAAGCAGGTATGAACAGGTCAGTAAAAATAGATTCGATATAGAAATATAGATAGAAGAATAGAACTTCACCGATATGATAACCAATAAAAATTGGTATCGAAAAAGATAATTTAACTACGCAAATAATAGCAAAGGCTTGCCTGCAAAAATCCTTTCATGGAATATGATTGCATAGCCTGTTGCAAATTCGATTTTTTTTTATTCAATAAAAATGCTAGTATAAATAAATGCTGCATCATAGTACGATCATACATATCATATTCTGACAAATTACTATTTTGTGAAAACAGACACAGCTACGTAATGTTAATGTTAATTTATATTCAAATTTACAATCACCATAATGAAATGAAGTATTAGAAAATCAAAACGCAAGAACTCTCAATAAAGTATTAAAAGATGATAAAATAATATGCGTAATATTTTATTTAACGAACTAATAGTTTAATAATTTATCATTTTAATTATGGCATAATTATTATTTTCCTACTTATTGTCTTTTAACTAAATATGACTGATATTTATATACGCCGTTTATAAATTAATTGTAAGTTCAATATAATGTATATATTTAGGTGAAAATATTAAATAAATACCTGTGTCTTGTATCTGATGAAGTATACTTCCGGTTTGGACGGTTGCGTGGGCGCTGGGGTCGGAATAACGATTTCAGGTTGTTCTTCTGGCTTCTTGACCAAAACATACACAAGAGTCTTCTCCTCGTTTTGAGGCTGAACCGGAATTATGGGTGCGGTGGGAGTCGGTGGAGTAGGTGCCTTGATAAAGACGATCTTGTAATGTTTCTGTGGCGGAGGCACGTGCACCTGTTTGCGAGGAGCAGGGTATTCGTTGTCGGGTGGCGGCACGTGAACATATACATGTTTGTGCACAATTGGTTGTTGAGGTGGTCCATATTGTGGTGCTGGTGCACCGTACGAGGTCGAAGGGGGCCCGTACGATGATGGCGGTTCAGGACGAGCTACAGCGCATACTGCCACCACAGCTAACACCAATGATCTCAATACCTGTAAAAATAATCTTATAATAACAAATGAAGTTAATTATTGACCTAGACACCTCGTTATTTATACCTAATATCAAGATATCGTATTGCTTTTTTTTTAATTTAGTGGAATTTCTAAAATTATATCTCTACATCTAATGTTTTTTTTTACTAATTTTTCTTAAGTTTTTTGATTATTATTAATTGTAGACTGTTTAAAACAATAGAAAAAAATTAACGTTCGGTAAAAGTCACTAATTGAAATGAAATCAAGCAACTTCACTATTCGAGTTGAATGACACCATAGCACCAGATTTCATGTGGTATAGCACAAACACATCACGGGACCTACCGTTTTGTCACACATCCTTGCAACGTGATTAGACACTCTTAGACAGTGTAATGTCCAGTGAACAGATACACCTGTGTTTATATGAGATATGCGCTCCATATCCGGGGAGGGGGTACTTTCGATGGCTCTCATGCTTTGCGCAATGTGATGGGCTCACGCGTCACCCTACCCCTGGCTACGAGAACATGGGTGAATGCACGTAAAAATTCATACTAACGTCTTTAATGACGATTTCATAATGTTTATATTAAAGTTATAATATTTTTAATTGTATATGAGCAAAAGGTCACCTAAGCAAACAACATTCGCTTGACCTACCATTAATTTCACGATTAATAAAATTAATACTAAAAAGAATTATGAAAGACCCGATTGTTTTTTTTATTCAAAAACAAGCTTACAAATTATTTTAGAAGGTTGTTTAGCTTAAATTATTTAAAAAAAAACTTAGAAAATTATATAGTATTAACGTGGGACACGTTTTTCTTAGAAAGGACCCTTTGCTGTTAAAGAGAAGGATTAGGAGCCAATTGCATCAAACTGCTTCATTCTGATACGAAGTTGGGTTGGATTGGAACCCGCGATTGTCATTTACGTTGACTACATTATCTATCCATAGGACCATACCGAATTAAAAAAAAACAAATACATGTTTTCTTTTTTCATCGAAATATTATTAAGTAGCACTGTTACTTTGTTCAAAACATAACCGGGATGCAACCATAGATTTATTATATATAATGTTTGTGTTGAAGGGCCTGTCAAATAAAATGTCAGACTCGCTGGTGCTCCTTCATAAATTCAAAACCAACATTTAGTCACACGTTAACTTCAGTCGGTTATGTCGCAAGCTTGTGACAAAACTTCGCTTCATTGCGTTTTGGTGTTGAATTTACGAAGGTACACCAACGATTCTTTTACTTTTTCTCTGTATGGAAGGGTCTGTCCATAGTACATAGAAGTACCTACATTAAACTAACATAAAAACAAGATGAGAATCTTAATTTTTTGTGATTTTTTGTCGGACCCGGAGATACGAGAAAAGAAATTCTTTAATAAGAATAAAAATTATATGTAATAACATCACTTAAATTATTTTTGGTTATATATATAGAAGGTTGAAGTTGAAGTTTAAAAAAAAAAAACAGCCCAAAGATATTCATAGTATAAAAACAAAAATGTAATTAGGCAGAAAGGTTTCGAAACACTTATTACGTAGCCAATTTATAAGCATTAAGCATGTATATTACTTACTATACTATTTATGAAAGAAATGTCGTGTTAATTACGATTACCCTCGTGCAAGATAAAAATCTATGCCTAATAAGAGTTAAAATAGGCGTGCAGCGAAAAGCGATAACCAAGCATTGTGGCATTTCTTTTGATTGATTCCAAGGTTTACTAATCGTGCAAGTTAAGCCGCGGAGATTGGTTCATAGCTCACATTTTATTTGTTACTATTAAATGAATTAACTATTAAAAATACAATAGTTTCGTTGCAATTTATATATTTAGTTCGCTGGAGTTTGTATTTATTCAAATATATTATGGATAAACATATAGGAGTAATAAAATATGTTTGAGTACATAAGGTAAGTTATTTGACATTGCAATTAAATATAATATGATATGGGTCAATAAACGCGAGCTAAGAACTTGACGGCTTTTTACTAAGATAATAAAAAAGATTTTATTTATATTGGGCTTATCGATGTTTATGAAAGTCATTCGTAAAACACTTGTAATCAAAATATTTTGGTAGCATATTGATTTACGATTGTATCGTCAATTAAAAAAGTAGAATACAATTGCTTAAAACGCGTAGGACTTCTCGCGTGAGCCCTCTTTGTTTTTGTTAGCAGCTAGGGGCTTAATTACCATTTATTGGTATACGTGTCTATCACAGATCACGAGAGTATCACAGTCTTATAGGACGTCCAGTGTCACAGACCAGAATCAACATCTGAATATCTCCTTTTCCATTAAGGATATGTAAACTTTTCAAAGTATAAATAACTTTTTATACACTTGGTAAGAATCAAGAATATTGCAACTGCAGCGATGACTATTTTTAAGAGTCTTATAAGGACTAAAAATATTTTACTGGTAAGTGACATTTTTTAGATAACTTTAAAAAGTTTATTTACTTATTTACAACTAAAGATTGAGTAGTTAATCTAAAATAATGTGATAATTTAATAAAATAATTATTATTTTAAATAGAATAGAAGTATTCTCTAGATTGTACTTTATAACTTCAATGATATGGGAATAAGTAAATTTTGTATACATTTAATATATAAGATAATAATCAATATTAAATTAAATATTTCTTTTCAACTTATATGTATTGCTAGGGTTGCCACCCGTACTATTATATAATAAAGTATTATACGTTATTAAGGGCAATAAGTACGCGAAAATACTTTATTTTGCTTACTTTTCTTGATTTTATGGTCTTATTTACTGCCCAAAAATTGCGCTTTGAAGACTGACTATAATTTTTATGCTCGTTTTTTCAATTGAATGTTGATCGATTCCTGCGACATTAGCGTTCACAAAGCCTATTCTGTGTCGAAATTGCGACACGAAAGAAATAAAACTTCTACAGACCTTAACTTTAACCCGGAAATGTTTAGCAGTGATTATAATTTGATAAACCTTGCAACCACCAATAAAATACTTTTTTAAATAGGATGCTAAAGAATAATCAATGATACTTTATTTTGACACTATGTTCTTTTTTTCCCAATTCACCATAACTTTAATTTTAAGAAAAAAGGTGGCAACCCTCAGTAAGTATCATGCTAAACCCTAACTATAGCGTGTAACTACTACGCTTATGTGTTGAAAATCAGATGGACTCAGACTCAGACTGGCTCCAAAATTAAAACTCTACCACAGAAAAACCGACGAATAAAACCTAAGAGATATTTTTTTTGACTTGTGTGTTGTTTATATTTTTTATTTATCGTCTTCGAACTATTAAAGGCCAGACTTTTTTTTAATTATTGAACTTTTCTAAATGCTTTTCGACGTCGTAATGTACATACATTGATATCTAGACCGCGGCCGTCGACGGTACATTTTCCGTGTACAACAAAATTATGTTTATAAATCGAATAAAATTAATCTATAATAGATATACTATATATAAATGGTTGTCACACATACTCAAACCTAATATGAAGTATGAATGCTGAAAGATATTTTTGTTATACATGCTTTAAAGTCTAAAGACTAAAACATTGTATATTTTCAATAATTGTAATTTTCAGTAATTGTAGATTGTCCGAATCTATAATAGAATGAATTTTTTAACATTTACATTTTTATCGTATTATTTAATATTAAGCCGTTATTTATAAACGATAAAAATTTCTTACGAAATCATTGATGATGGCAAGCACGTACCCATATTAATTGTGAAGTCTTTACGACTAATTCGTTAGGAATATATTCAAAATACCTACGTAATTGCATATTCGACGGTAACCATGAAAACTTTTGCAATAATTATTTGGCAAGGAATACATTCCAATATATTTAGGTAATCGAAATGGATTCTTTCTTGACTTTTAAAAAGTTTTGTATAGCATACAGCGTCACAATACACGCTTGACAGGCCCTTTCGCTTAGGATAATTAATTAACAGCAACAATTTCTAATCACTTGATTTGGATCCGTTCCGAACAGTACGCCGGAAGCAGGTACGTTGCTTTGTTTTGTTTAAAATCTAAAAAAATGAACTGTTTTAGCCGACTTCAAAAAGGTTCTAGGGAGAAGTATGCTTCCATGAAGGTGGAGAAGTACGCAACGACTGTTCCGTAACAGTATATAAGATATGATTTACATATACGCCACATACCAATGACCCGTGATCACTGTATTCGAATTGTTTTTGTGTAACTACACAATATACTCTCTCTCTCTTTGCCTAGACTTATTCCATTTCATTGGGACGGCGCTTCTCGTCTTGCCAGAATTTGTTTTGATTCTGGAGTAATCAATCACTTGGATTTGCTTTAGGTCGTTGTTAATGAGAACGGGTCTACTTCTTTGGACCTGAATTCATTTAGAGGACTTACCCATATCTTAAATTAAATAATAAAGTCTGTTACATATAGGTAATTAATACATATTATGCGTATGTATAATATGCTTTATAAACTTAGACTGTTGAGCTCAGCTTTTATTTTTTTATATATAATAGACGTAAAATTAAACTTTAAACCGTTAACTCGTATTTTTAATGCCTCAATAGCTCAACTGAAGAAGGGCCGACTCCGCTCCGTTAACGCGAGAGTTACTGGTTCAATCTTGACCCCCTTGAGCGATTGTCGTACCCACTCCTAGCACTATTTTTTGTTTAAATTTTGGGCAAATTTACATTTTCGCGAAAACTTGTAAGTACATTCTCCACTTGGGTAGGTTAATTTACCGTAATTTTCAACATTTTTTAGTTTTCAGAATTTTCCCTTTACTTATGCTCTAAGACCTTACTTTTAATCAAAATTGACAATTCTAGGTTATAGATACGGACCTTGTTATAGATAATGGTACGGAACCATTCGTGCGCGAGTCCGACTCCTACTTTTTTTACTGTATATTATCGCAAATACATAATTTAGTCATATAACTTAGGTATCAATTGGTTAGTATACAAGTGACATAAGGATTTGATAAAGAAACTTTGTTACTAATAACAAATTAATAAATACAGTCAATTATAAACGAAATAATTGGTTTTTAAATAACGAGTGTTTTAAAAGGTTCATGTATCGCTTTAAAAGTTTTTTTAAATATAAAAATATATAAAAGTTTTTATTTAAAAGCTTATATATATATTTATTATATATTTTTTATAGTTTGGTATAGCTTTATATTCCATTCTAAACGATGAAGATTTATAGGCATAAAAAATAGTAGCGCGCTAATGCCGCTTAACTCTGAGAGATCAGGCTTTTCTTGAAATTGATGACAATAAGGACTTTTTCAATTACTGCTTGTCCACTGCAACGTAACCCGACGAGAGGACGTACTGTGAACTCTAGCACATAGAAGTGATCGTAAATGGGATTATCATTCATCATCAGATTCACCAGTCTTCGTAGTTTTCAATCAGCTTGTACATGTGAGATGTCATATTTCAACCTTTGTTACTTTTTATACAAAAGTACAATATTACCTTTAAAATATATTTTATTTTATTTAAATCAGACAAGTAGTTTAGACGATAGCAAACTTTGTTCTGAGGCGTGACTAATTTTTAGAGCAAATTTACTAACCACGTGACGTCGTCGTGTATAATAACATTATACGAAAATTAGACTGTTCAATAGCATATTTTTTTTAAACTAAGTAGCGATAGTAAAAAGAAATATTCTCCATAACAGAAAAAGTTCAGTAACCTGTCCTTCAATTAACTTAAAATCGTTATAGGCATCACAGACCTAACAGAACTTTCAAGGAATTTTAATTTTTTAAAGCATATTGGTAAGTTTTGTGCAAAAAGTGATTCAAAATGTAGAATGTAATTTTTGTCACTACACAATGAACTGATGAATGATAAACGTATAACGTATAACCAACAAAGATACATTAAAAATACAAACAGCGGTCTTAAATAACAATCAAAACTACGTTTCAAGTATGAGTAAGTATCAACATCAATGTTTATTCTTAATTGATAGGAATGTTTCGTCCCTCTTCCATTCCGTTTCCCATGAGACGACCATAACGGATTTCATTAGGCAGCTAATACCGGAATCTACCGCCTTAAGGAAGTTAGAATGAATCTAGTTTTTACCGCTTTGAAACCAGTATTTTTATCAGCGTGCCTGAAATAAGCTAGCATGATGGCGTAGAAGTATAAACATATTGGATAAAATTATACTTTTCATGTATTTTAAGTCAATCTACAATAATGAATAAGTGTTAATTGGTAGTGTTTAAAAAAATCAGTATTCTCCAAATTGAAGTATAGGTACCTATACTTATTAAGTTTAGCATTTGCTCTTTTACAAATTAATAGTGCAGTTATGTGTGTTTAGTTTTCAGCGTACACTTTTATTATAATATATACACTTTTATTTAATACTTACTATTAAGTAAGCCTAAGTACTATACATGAATGTATCTATAACAGTGTGGGATGTAGTGACCTAATGTTTTTGTAACAATTTAAGTGTCGTATATAATTTACCACCGCAATTGAAAGATAGTAACGTGAGCGTTAATTATTTTGTCGAGATCAATGAGTAACGCCCACTGCATATCAATTATACAATTAGATCTAATTGTTTCAAATACTCTTTACGTTGCATCAAATAATAAAAATATTTTTTTAGGAAAAAAGCATTTTCAAATCATTTTATTATTATTTCTAGACTATAATACTATTTTGGAGTTTATCTGCAATATTGGCATCAGTGTCTGCCGTCGATTTAAATGCAAACAATTCTGACATATCACAAACACAAAATGAAACTGCAACAGGATTGTTTCAATGGGAAGATTATAGTGTTCTTGCAGCGATGCTTATTATTTCTTGTGGCATTGGCGTTTTTTATGGGTATTTTGGAGAAAAACAGATGACTGGTGATGATTTTTTACTTGGTGGATCTTCTATGGGAACATTTCCGATGGCTTTAAGCTTAGCAGCAAGGTGGGTCTTTAATTTTTTTCTATATATTATTGTAGGTACTATCTATCTATAATGTTCATAAGCGTGTTAATTTAATTTATAACGAATTATTGTTTTGTTCCGTTTTAGCTTTATAACAGCGATTGAGCTATTAGGAAATCCAGCTGAAATGTACATAGCAGGTGGTCAATTTTGGATGATCTGTTTAGCGTTTGTGCTAGTAGTCCCAGTTACCAGCCAGTTATATCTACCAGTTTTTATGAGACTTCGACTAACTTCGTGCTATGAATATTTAGTAAGATTTTTATAAAAATAATTCCTACTCTATCTAGAGCAATACCGGGCAACAAGGTGTCCACTTACGTTCTATCTCATATGATTTTACATTTTGGCTTTTAAAAGTTCATAATCAAACTAAAGCTCACTGTATTCAACACGTGTAATTAATTTTTAGTAACAGTACGGTGGTGTTCGCGGTAACGATTTTATATTTGTACCAAGCCCGCTAAAACAAGAAATTTCTTTTCTAGCTTTTGGTATTAAAATATTATTTAATCTAATTTTACTGTTATATTTCTTAATAAAAATTAATTCATTGAATGTTTTCAGGAAGTTCGTTTTTGTAAATCAATGCGTGTTTACGCGAGCGCTCTCTACATGATGCAAATGATATTGTATACGGCAGTTGCTGTATATGCTCCAGCACTCGCTCTATCTGATGGTAACATATACATAATTAATATCATTTCACTGTAGTATTTAGATTATTGTTATTTTATTTTTCAAGCATATAGAATGAAATATATCATAAGTTATTTTTAAGACTTTTTTAATAATTAAGTAAGTCGATTGGTATGAAACCATCATGAATAATTCAGCTAGTTATATTATATAACTACCTTTTAAATATTACTTTTATGACAATGCCTTATTAAGAACTGTGTAATTTATTTCATGCTTGACCAAATTTTTGTCTCGCCCATTAACAATAACTAATAAAATAAGAATGCATAAATAAAATAATAGGATTACTACATAATCGATTTTAATGTCCAGTAAAAGTAGGTGAATCAGTAAATGTATTTAGCAAGATAATATTCTATTTATATACAATTTGTTACATTAATATGATAAAACACAGCTAAGATTGTCTATGGAGAAACAAGTAAAAATTTATGTATGATGTAATCATATAATAGCGTATCACGTAATTAGCGAATAAGCGTAGCAATTATATTTGAATTGGTATGTATTTTCAAAAAATAAGGCTATTATATAAGCTGTTTCTAAAAAATAATTGTGTCAGTACGTGCTACGTAATGGTCATGTTATTTTGTTCAACAATCATAACAAGCATAATAAAATCCTATTCCACGCGTAAAAACTTGGTAGGTACCTAATTCTATTGTCAAAAAAATACATATTTTCGTTTAGATTTTTTCTTTTTAGCTACAAACCTAATTATAATGCTAAACTACGTGTTATCAAATTGTAATGCTTTATTTGTTACGGATGGTTATACGAAAACAAACTGTAAAAATATTCTAATCACGTGTTCATAGTCACGTATGTAATGGGGTTACCCAATATTACTTTGTATAGATTCATGGTCGTATTGTGTATATATAAAAGTAAATTCTTTCTTTAATTATGCGTTATAAAATACGAATGCATAGAGCCGCGTGCAGCCGCAAGCTTAACCATAAAATGGGTCAAGAAAAAGTGAAACACATCGTATGACATAAAAGACACGTGTTGAGAACATATTTATAACACATTAAGTGTAATAAAGTCCGTGCCATCATAGAGACTATTGCACAATGGGATGACAATAGCGTCGTAAACTTAATTCATACTTCAAAGATAGTATCCGCATACTAAAATTCTTTCGAGTTTCTTAACAATCTACATAAAATATTCATTAATTATTGTATGTATTTTGCGCTTAAATAACGCAAAGTGATTAGTGAATATGTTATTTTGTACTATACTTTTTTCAGTAATAAGAACATTTTTTATATGTTTCAACTTAACATATGAAACAAAGTTATACTCAATTAATATTATACATTCGTATAAAGTTTTCTTTTTAAATAATAGCCTCAGTCAGATGATTAAAAATACATTACAGTAGGCATTGTTTCGTCATCACAGAAACAATAATTGACTTTACATCACAAATAGATGTTATATTCATAATATTTTATGTAATGTTATTTTTTTTTTCATTTATTTATATGGTAAAAAAATGCTAAAATATTTTAATACAGGAAGTAACTGGTAAAAGCGAAGTTTTTATGTCTAATCTTGGATATAAAAAAAGTATGTCGACGAATCTAACAATTTCGAATAAAATAAGTAAGTATGCGCAAGGATCCTCGATAATCAAGCCGATAACGAAGCCTATGCTAAAAATCCGGGTCTCACATATGTATTCAAGGCACCCAAATTTTTCGAAACAATATTTGATATACCAGGAGCATACGAATTTTTACGACGTTGCATAATAAGTTATGCATCCTATTGTCCCAAAATTGGACAGCGATTGCGCTTATGAAGTCACATTATGATTATGACTACTAATAACTAATATTTCTTACTTAAGAAATAAAACCAAGCTGAGGAGCATTATCATAATACACGAATAAAGATGTACTTGGTTTTCTCAGTTGCGATTCTTGATCTTAACCCAATTAAAATAATTATTATATTTATAATTTTTAAAATTCCGATAATTCTTTCATTCCTTATAAATGACTTGTTAATGTTTACAGTGACGGGATTGAATACGTATTTAGCAGTTTCAGTGGTTTATATAGTATGTATATTCTACGCGTCTCAGGTAAAGTATTACTTTATCTTACATTCATTATTTTTTTTTTAATTGTTTTAATTGAAAAGTAATTGTTACAGGGTGGCATGAAAGCAGTAATAATGACTGATACTTTTCAATCAGCTGTCCTCATAGGATCACTCGCCGCAATTCTTGCACTCGGAGCGGCAAAAGAAGGCGGTTTCGATTCTATTTGGGATCAGGCTCGGCGCACCGATAGGCTACATTTCTTTGAGTAAATATTCAATAATTATTGATATACTTTATATAAAGCTAAATTCATGTAATTATATGCCTAATGTATCTAATTTATTATACTTATTACTAATTAATGTATAATTATACAACATAACATAATGAAATGCTTAAAATGAATTAATTATACAACTACAGTAATTAATAAAGTTCAGTAACGCAACGAGCATAATATTTAGTTGATACCAAACTTAAATACATAATAAATATTTTTTTATATTAAGTATTATGTATATTGGAATTTTTGAATATTATAATTTTAATAGTATAAATGCGAAAGTGACGCTTTCACTAAGCCTAAGCCGATGAAACAATTGTAATGTACTCGTATTTTAGTAGGTACATAAACATGTGTAAAGATAGGACTATGGAGACGGTTATAAGTTAGAGGAGAAAATTTTACAAACAATCGTATAGAATCAAATAGATGTTTAAAAAGGAGCTTAAGCTATTCCTAATATTTGAATAAATTTAACTTTTTGCAAGAAAAGGAGTGCTAAACTTGTTTTGTAAACATTGAAATATGAATTGCATTACATTAAGATAAATTACCCGCGTCGTTGCGAACAATGCATGTGGGAAGATCTTCCGTGATAGATGATTTGCCCTATCACCTTAGAGAAGACCGTCATATTCTAATATATCTATTTATCTACTTACACGGTACGCTACGTAATGGCCGAGAGTGAATGGTAAAAATATTCACACACCATTTAGTATATTTTCCCAGGTACCTACATACAAATTTGAATAATTTCAATATTCATTTGAATAACAATATATTGTCCCATTAGCAAAAAATATTCGGCAATTCATTTGTTATTTTAACATACACGACTTTCTTCATACAATTATTATTGCTTCCAACGGACTTCAAAAAAGGAGAAGGTTCTATATATATGTTTTTGATTACTCCGTCAATTGTATCAGATGCGATCTTGAAGAAAATCGAGGGAACTCTTCATATTTTTAATAAAATATACTAAAGAATATTTTTTTCAGAAGTCGGTGTTAAATAAAATATCGAAAAAAAGAAGAAAATATTCTGTAGAAAATATTTATTTTTTGCTTTTTAGCTTTGAAGACCGTATTTTTGTTAGTGTAAATGAATTGTCATATAATCTTTTTTTTTTTCAGCATGAACCCTGACCCTACCGTAAGACATTCATTCTGGTCAGTTGTTATAGGCGGCACTATATATTGGATAAGCATGTTTTCAGCCAATCAAGCCTCTATACAAAAGTATTTATCAGTCGAACGGATATCACAGGCACGGATTGCACTGTGGGTATCTGCTATAGGCTTAATTTCCGTGTATTCCGTTAATTTCTCGACCGGAGCACTTTTAGCCGCGCACTACTCGGGATGTGATCCCATACAGGTAACTGCCTACCTAATTATTATTAAATTAAGAGCTCAAATATTTTAGGTAAATTTTAATTAAACTTATTAAAAAATTATATCTATATATATAAAAATGAATCCTTATATCCCTTGGTCACGCCATCACGCGTGAACGGCTGGACCAATTTCACTATTTTTTTTTGTTGTGTTTGTTATTGTTAGGAGAAGGTTCTTATGACAAAAAATATTAAATATAAAGTAAATTTTAATTTTAACAGTAAATACCAGGTTTGTATGGAATCGACGGGTAGGGAAGTTCGTATGGAAAAAATGTATCACTTACCTAATGTTTGTATACAGGTAGTATAAAAGTGGAAGAACCAATAACGGAATTAAAACTCCCACGGTAACGGGATAAACGGAACAATTTACTATGCACCCGGACGAAGTCGGGGCGGGTCGTTGGACTTCCAATAAATCTATCGTCGTGTAGCCTATACAAAGTGACGAGAATTATAATTGTGTATTTCTAATATGACTTCTAAAATACCACGGTTATACGTCGTATTTTTATGTGTTTTGTGTTCTATTGAAAAATTTATATATTTTACCACAGGCTGGCGTAATTAATGCTTCAGATCGTCTCCTTCCACTTTACGTAGTTCGGCAGCTAGGTGAATACCGCGGCGTCCCTGGCTTTTTTGTAGCCGGCATATTTGCAGCTAGTCTAGGGTGAGATAGCCTCGATAGATAACTTTATAAACACAATATAACAATTTCTAAGTTCACTATTAAAGTTTCAATTCACTAACTCACTTGTATGGTAATACACAAAAGTACCCACCGAAACTTACGAAGTCAACTCAAACACTAACACAGGACTCCAGTTGATTCCAGAATTAGGACTTAACTAGAATTGACCAGCCGACATACCGGTTTTAATTTGAAATAAGGTTGTGTGCAAAACTGTTTCGTTTTCGGAAGTCGGTGACATCCTCGGTTGCCGCCGATTTAATTTGATGTATTTTAAATTGTGACCGAATTAAAAAACAATAAAAAATGTCTGATATTAAATTATTCTTTAGGAAGAAAGTTTTACTCTTTTTAAACTTTCTATTTTTGCTTTTCAATAGCATAAGTAATAAATAGACGCACGCCTAACGTCCATATTAATACACACTACACAATATTCCGCGGTTTATTTTTCAATACTTCTATTTTATTTAACTTTACAGTTAGCTGAAGTAGGTACTGTTTACTATAAGTCCTCTAAACATATCCTAATATTAGATCATAGTTTAGTTTTCTTATAAGAATAAAATTTCAAAACCACCTGCTGTTTACAAACATCTTCTGATTTTACAGCACCGTAGCGTCTGCATTAAATTCATTAGCCGCAATTGCTTGTCAAGATTTAGCAACTGGACTTCTTGGCATAACCCTGCCGGAAGAAAAAGGGGCGGCGGTAAGTATAAATACCATATTTTCATACTAATATCTATATTTTTAAATGCGTAACGAAAAACTAAAGCTTTTAAAAAGTCCAATGAATTTTGACCAAGTAAATGACAATTAAAAATATTTTTATTCAGTTCCCGCATACGAATACAACCTTTATCCTATATCTGTGGGATCTAGAAACCTTTGAGTATTAATTGTATACTCTTAGCTAGAAACCTTAGCAAACATGAAGAGAAACTCCTGGATCGGAACACAGGACCGACAATATAAGCATAGAAACCAAGCGGGAATCGAACCCACGACTCTCAACATGTAAGGAAAGCTCGCTACCCACCCATAACTTAAATTTTTTAATTGAATCGACTAAAAAATTTAAGTCTCAATAGTTCAAAAGTAGAAGTGCCGACTTCGATCCATTAACGCGAGAGTCACGAGTTCGATCCTGACCCCCTTGGGCTATAGTTGTACTTACTCCTAGCGCAAGCATCGAGCTTATCTGGAGTACCAATAGGAATATTAGTAATGCCTTGAAAGAGCCTAATAATTTTTTTAAAAAAAACTTGAAATTCGCAGATTGCCAGATGGGTTTGTCTTGGTTGTGGAGCACTTTCTTTTGCGTTAGTATTCGCGGTGGAAAAATTGGGACCTGTTCTCCAACTCGCTGTCTCTTTTAATGGAATGACTGGAGGTGTCTCGCTCGGTCTGTTCACTCTAGGAATGTTATTTCCATGGGCTAATGCAAAGGTATACTCTCCTTAGTACATTCCTATTGAAAATGTATACCCTATAGGTAATCAGTTTTCTAAATAATTTATGAGATCTTACAGGGTGCAATAGCGGGCGGTGTTTTCGGCCTTATCCTAGTGTTGGCTGCTGGTGGCGGCGCACAGTTTACAAATAATCCATTACCACGCTTACCTACGTCGACAGAATCGTGTCCCATATCACTCAACATTACATCCAATATCACCTACAATCCAATGTAAGATACTTATATTTTATAGAAAAAAATATTAATTCTGATTCGACGTAAATTAAGACGCAATGCTCTTTAAAGTACCTTCTTAGGTAGGTATTCATTGAAATATTAATTATAATTTTATTTTTAGGGAAAACCACGATGACACTGTGTTCTGGCTATTCAGAATATCATACCTATGGTATACGAGTTTAGGATGCGTGGCCACGCTGATCATCGGGCTGGCGGTATCTGTGGTTACCGGAGTAACTGACCCCGCAGATGTTCCTATAGATTTAATATCTCCTCCAGTCATAAGCTTCCTTAACTCATTGCCAAACAAAATAAAGGTAATTTTATAATGAAGATTTGCCTATAAATAAAATATGAATATTTATCAATATTGTATCTAAATATAATTCTTAACTAACATAAAATACCTACCTATCGTCACTATGAGGCCCCTTGATCAAGTCAAGTGCATTAAATGAAACGCTTATGTAAGACATTTGGTAAATTTCAATGCTTTGTTGACCAATATAGAAAGCATTACGAGTCCCAACACGTATGGGCTTAGAGCGGCGAAGGAGTTCAAGTGTGAGACCGCCAAGTATAGCTGACGACAAGGACACAAGAAGGCGACGACGGCTTTCTGAACTAGCAGGCGGCGTGTTCTACAGTGACGCGCCCACGCTCACACGTGGCCACGACAATCTGGCCCTGGGTCTTGACTCCGAGAAACCTCCACCTCAAGAGCACAAGCGCACTAGTTTTAAACTTGACCAACCACTAAATCCAAACGGCCCACAAACTTCCACGTGTTAAAATAATTTTAAAATATATTAACGAGTAACGACTCGCTTGCGTACAAAAAGTAAAACCCTAACTAATTGAACTGATCAGTTTAAATTTTATTCAACACATGTTAGAAAATACATTGTATTAACACGCAAAGTTTTAATGTTGGATGATCATTAACCTAATTGCTGAAGCTATAAAGAAGATTCACAGTATGCATAATATTTAAGTGTAAAATGAAATCCTCAGTAATGTAAAATATACAATCGGTTAGTATATGTGTAGTTATTCGTCCAATCGTTTAGTAAGAGTCAAACAAACTCCAAGGGCATACTCAATGATAATTGAAACTTGGTGGTTTGCATCCAATTTCAATGAGATTTTATGATTTGTAACATTGCGCACATTCAAAAATCATAAGTATAATTCCTTAAATTTAAGTTGAACCAAAATGGCCGCTTCTGCCCAGGTACAATCATGGACAAAAATGTTAGACAAAAATATTGATTTTGTCTTATTTAAATAGATTGTTTATAAAGTAGGAAAACGGAATTAAGTATATAAAATACCTATTATTTCTTCTAAATTCAATTAATTATTTATTCATTTTCGTTATTAATTACTTAAATAGCATAAATAAATAGTATAGAAAAAAGGTATATAAAAATAATAATAATAACAGTTAATGTACATTTTTAAGAACTGTCACTTATCGGAATGACACCTTACCTTAAAATAAAATTAAATGTTTACACACCTGACAAACATAATTTATATTTTAATTTAATTTTTAATAATTTATTCTTAAAGAACTAAAACAACCGTGAGCGAGTGTATTAAACGCGGCCCCTTTCATACCGCAAACGGTTGAGACCCAAAAACGTGTTACTGCGCATGGTTCAACTTACATTTAACAGACTATACACATAAATTGACACATTAATATTTTCCCTCTACTTTAAAGTTTATAATTTTTAAGCACAAACAACAAAAAAATCTTAACTTTTGTAATATTTCATTTGTAATTTTGTATCTTACTAATATTACTAGATAATTACTCATTTTAATTTAGACAGTATTATTTATTGCCTTTTGTACATAGACATCGATTATACTATTTTTCAATTTTATTATTTTAATACTAATATATCGTTTTACTTAGACTTGGGCATTTAATTTCAATTTTAAATATTTTTTATAATATTTTAGCAAAATATCCTAGTACTATACAAAAATAAAAGTTTATTCTCGCAATTATTATCACCGTCACAAATTGTTTAGAAGTTCTGATAAGAAATTACTTTTATTTTTGACATCATTTCGATTTACATTTGTTCAACTCTGTAAATTTTATCTACAAATACCAAACTTTATGAAAACTACGACAAACGCCATTTCGGTTTTTATTTTAAAAAAAAATTATTAAAAACATAAATATATTGTTGACATTATTAATATTGTTTAAATAAATGATACAAAATCTTCATTGTTTATTTTTATTATCGTACTAAATTATTATTATACATTAACCTAAACAGAATATAGACAAGCAGGCATAAATAAGTCAAAATATACCTACTATTTATTTATTTTCTTATATTTCTCATTTATCATAAATATAAAATTCACTTATGAACTTTACAATTATTAAATGCCATATAAATTTATATTATCAACTGAATAAAACCAAAATATTAAGTCACTTTTAACAGAAGATAACATACAAAATATACATTTACATACTTGAATTTTAAAATCTGTGCAAGAACGTCAAATGAAGGCAATAATTTAATAGCTTATTTGTTACTAAAAACATTTATGATAGTAAGTCTTGCTGATGCAATACTTGCTGTTGATGAATTTCTTGCATAGTTGAAACTGGTAGAGTTGCGCTTACAGTTATTGAAGGCATTCCTGGTAGTGAAACTGGAGTAACAATTGGTAATCCACTACTTAATGGTGGTGGCTGTATAGGTGCTTGTGGAAAAGTGCTCATATCAAATGTAGGAACTAAATTTGGTGAGGTTTCTTGCAGAGGTACCGATGTTGAAACTTGAGATTGTGAATAATTTGGCATCATAGGTATGTAGGGCTGTGGCTGGTTCATAGGGATACCCGGTAAATTTGGTAGAGGGGCTGGAGGCTGCATATTGGAAACTGAAGGTATACTACCCAAATTAGTCAAAGTAGTCTCAGCAAGATCTGAAAAAGTTCCAAATAATTATTTTATATACCCTTAAAAAAATGTAATATTGAAAAATTAAATATACTTACTGCTAGAATATGCAGCCATATTTGAGACCATGGATTGTGTTTGTGACAAAGCTGGTTGAGACATGCCTGGCTGTATGGTAATATGATCTGACATATTTGGTGGTGCATTACTGAAAGGAGTGGTATAAGATCCTGGATTTACCATGGGTACTCCAGATAAAAATGGAGTTTGAGAAACTTGAATAGACTCTGGTGGGTTTGTGCCTGGATTAATAGTAACAAGTGGAGTTGCTTCATGAGCAATATTTAAATTCTGAATTCCAGGCACTAAAGTTTCTTGATGCAAATTAGAGTTTTGAGGTGGTACCTGAAAATATAAAAATATAAGAAATTTAGTTACAAAATAAAAAAAATCATATTATTGTTTAATATGAAAATGTTTATTCATACCAGTGGCATTGCTGCAGTATATTGTGTTTGATTGGTAATAAGTTGGTTGTTTCTTATTGGAATCCTATGCAAGTAGCCATATCCTATACCACAGCCGAGGCTACCCTCTCCACCCCAACTATTATTTGGTGTAATAAGTACTTCACGACATGTATCATCATTAATATTATAAACAAATAGTTTAAGAGCTCTCCCTTCATGTGCTTCAATTAATGCAAAAAGATCCTCACTCTCATGCATTATAGAATCTGCCCCTATTATGTAATCTGAGAAGGGCCTTAGTCCAGCTAATTCTGCTGGAGATGACGGATGTACTTCCTGTAATTAAAATAGGTCATTAATTTTTCAGTCCAACAATTTTCCTACCAGCCTATATATTTCCTATTAAATTTAACAGCAATACACATTCTGAAAAGAAAAAATTAGGAAACTCGAGTGAAATTAAACAATAAATTAAATTTTTAATAATTAACTCTCTTTTTTGATTTATTCTATAAACTTAGTTTAATAAACTGGATTGCCAAAAACCTCACATAATTCAATGTATTGAGAAAACATCACACTTATTTCACTGTCAATTGCTCCTTTTATTGATAAATTATTAAATAATCAAATCAATCAATAATGAAATCAATGAAAATTTAGAAACTTTTCAATGAAACAAATGAAACTTAATCTCTTAGCTAACCATTTAACAGACAAAACAACTTATATCATATAGATGTATCGCCGCACTAATTAATGAGTGAGAAACTAACTCACCAGGATGTGCCACACATTTTCATTGGCCCCTTCAAAGGAGCAAAAGCGAATACTAACTCCTAGAAGACCTTGTCCGCCCCAATTTTGACTAGGTGTTATCATCACCTCCCTCACCGATTGAGTCTTAGTACTATATATTAGCATCTTTATAGTTTTATCAATGTTCTGTTTCAAAAGAGTTTTGAGAGTGTCATTATCTTGGTCCAGCCTAGTATTTTCAATAGCTACTATGAAATCAAAAAACGGTTCCAAATTAGCCTTTTGTCCCGGGGAACCGTCTTGGACCTGCAAAACATTGACGTGTTACTTGCATATTTTTGTTCAAAATAAAAACTGCCAATATATTTGCAATAAGTGTTAAAACTAACCCTTAGGATGTGGTATCCTTCCGAACCACCCCCTGGCACTTCAGAGCTTTGGGAGGAACCCATTGAATAAACAAGTGTCTAGAAAATTGCACAAATATGAAGCTGTTTTGAAATTTTATGAAAACTGAAAAGCCTATTCCATGACGGCCAATAGATTGACATTGACGTTAGGTGACTTCTACGTGGCATAAGTCACAGTGCATAATTACATAATGCTATAAAAATAAAACAAAACCAATTTAAAATAACTAAATATATGGATAATAGTTAATTAATTAAATAAATAATTCGCCATTTGAATCATAGGTACTCAGTATAAATCGATTCTATACATCGACAACATACATAACAGTTAAGGTAAAACTTGCAATGGCTGGCCACTGGCCATTTAAGCACATTGGCTACTTTTAATTGATACAGTCCCAATATCCATCATTCATTATTATACTTGTATGCTATTCGGTGATCCGAATAGAAAAGATAATCATAATTGAAATGGTGAAAAACCAAAAACAAAGTTGTTATAGTTTTATGGTAAGGTAAAACCTGCAGTAACTGGCCACTTAAGCGCTTGGGCTACTTTATATCATTTAAATTATACTTGTATGCTATCGCCAAATAGAGAAAACAGTCATAATTTAAAAGGGAATGATAAAAAAAACGTTAGTTGAAACTATCCAATTCGACCGTGAATATGGCTTTATAATTACCTGCAATCTTAAAAAAAATATCTTCACATTAATTATTTTATATAACAATATTACTTTTAGTAGGTATAGTTCCTTAAATGTAACTAGAACCAAAATGGCCGCTTCTGCGCAGGTACAATAATGGACAAAAATATTAGACAAAAATATTGGTTTCGTCTTATTAAAATCGATTCTTTATAAAGTGGGAAAACGGAATGAAGTATATAATATAGTTATTATTTCTTCTAAACTCAATTAATTATTTATTTATTAACGTTATTAATTACTTAAATAGAATAAAACAAATAAATAGTATAGAAAAAGGTACCTATATATAAAAAAAGTTAATGTACATTATTAATAGTGAGACAGACTTCTTCGTATCTTCCGCAGTATTATTCAGAGAATTAGTACTATTTTAGAGAGAATTTATACTATTTTCTTTTAAAAAATAACTACAAACTTCAAATACCATCCTTCTATCCCATCTCCTTAAAGCTGATTGTGGTCGAAGCATTATCTTGAAATAAATGTTAACACACTTGACAAAACTAATTTATTTTTTAATAATTTATTATTAAAGAACTAAAACAATCGTGAGCGAGTGTACTAAATCCGGCCCCCTTCATACCGCATACGGTTGAGACCCAAAAACGTGTTACTGCGCAGGGTTCAAGTTACATTTAACAGACTATAACTGACCACCCATACTAGTTACTAAAAGAACCTCTTATAAAGCTTAGTATCATAATGAAGCTTAACTAAGTCAATGAAAAAGTAAAAAAGGGTAATTTTATAAGTGATATAGATCGGGCAGCTAATAAAAAAGTACTATACTATTTTTCATTATATTTCAATTACTAGTACCCCATTAAAAGAAGTTAAATTAAATAAAATAAATAAAATTGATTTGTAATACTAATATTTAATATCATTCAATTTTGATCATTTACTAAACGAGAACGTGAAGTAAAATTTTAGCTAATATTTTAAATAATCAATTTCCCATATAGTTTTGATAATATAATCGAACGAATAACGAAATGACAATATTTTTTGCGCATTTTTTAGTTATAAAGACGCAGTTTTGGATTGAAATGAAAACCAGTAGTGCAAATAATATTACACAACGAAAAAAAGATGAACTTTGAATATTAAAAGTAACCAACATGATATTTTTGAGAGATAGAAGGAAAGGTATTTTTGGCCAGTTATTGAAAGTGGCCAGTTAAACATATTAAAGATTTTCTATATCGTAGATTATACAAAAGCAACCCTAATTTCACAACTATACTAATTAATCTGTGATTATAAAATTTAGTTGTCAATTGTCAAAATTCATTTGTTTACTCAATAGTCTAATAATATTATAATAATTTAATAAAAGTGGAAATGATTAGAAATAATAATTTTAAATTAACAAGGAAGGCATAATGATACTCTAGAAAAGAAATAATATTGCTGTATTTATTTAATAAAACTATCAATTGTTAAAATCTAATATTCTGGTATGAATTATGATATGACGTCAAGATTATTTTCTTTTTTCTCACGTTCTTCACGTTTACTCCTATGTTGTTTAGACGATAAATTACTTTTTCCTTGAGATATTTTTTTATTAAGATATTATTTTCAGAAATTTTACCTACAAAATGGCAGAATGGAAACACTTAATAACAGAATGGCTTAATGAATATGCAACCCTAAGAGAAAACGAACTGAAAAGTTTTGCTGCAGAACATGAACACAATCATGAAATTGCAACTGCAATATTTAACTTACTATACAGTGAAGATGAAAATGAAAACCCATCTAAAAATAAGGATGATGAAATTGATGAACAGGTAAGCCATATTTAGTAGTTGTAAAGTCATGCTTCTCCTAGCACAAATGGGCAGGCTCGACCGGGGACGTACTATACTCTCAAAGAAAATAGGTGTAACAGTAACTGTTGTGTTTCGGGCTATGAGGGAGAACACAGGAGGCCCATCTCTGACCCTCTACGCTCCCTTCCCTTTTTTTCCTTCTTATTCCTTCCCTCCCATGGCAACATAATATGTGTTAGTATCATGTATGTGACACATCAAGTATTACAAGCATTCATAGGTCGTAATGATTGCTTACCATTAGGACTGTATGCTTCTTTGCCAATTGTCATAAAATAAAAATAAAATATTTTACAGAAGTAAAACATATTCTTTCATTATTTTTGTATATGTCATTAAAATTTAATAAAAGGCAATAATGTGAAAAATCTCATGTTTACTGTGAAGGAAAACATTGTGATGAAACCTGCATGTATTAGAAGAAATTCTGAAAAAATATATATGTCAATCTGATATTATTATTATATTAAGCTGTTAATCCTACTCCTTAACAGAAGAGAGAACCATTGCCCATCAGTGGATTTTAATAGGCTGTTACTTACTTTGTTTACACCACAAAGCTGTCATACAGTTTGCTTTTAATTTTTTCAGATGCTAGAAAACATATGTACCCAGTTATTTAGCTTCTATAGATCTAAAGAAGCTGAGCTTTTGAGATTCACTCTTCAATTTGTTCCAACATTGATATATCGCTATTTAAGTACAGTTGCTCAAGGGAATACAAAATCATCCAGGTGTATAGAGACTTTATTGATTGGTATGTTTAATTTTTAATTTCTTCACCTTAATTTACTTCAAAATACATATAATATTGGCCAATAATATGTTTACAGGCTTGTACAATTTTGAAGTTGTTGATGAAAATGGCAAGCCTAAGGTTGTTTCCTTTCGATTACCATCCCTGGCACAAGCGTCAATATATCATGAGGTGATTATTTTTTATATATTTGTCTGTAGTCTATTTAAAAATATATACCGCTATAATACTAAGATTTAATAACATTAAGAAAATAAACTAACACAATACATATAACTAAGGCTTCTAAGAACTTCAATTGTACATAATCGTCTAGACATTAGTTTTTTATTTTTGTAATTCTTTATGTGAGTAGTTTAGGAGATATATGTGGCTCTAAAGTTAAGTTATTGAAACAAATTTTCTATAAATCTTATTACTCTTATATGTTGGCAATGTTTGATATTTACATTTTATAAAACAAATCTCTTTTTTTACACACTCAATGGCCCCCATTATGATAGTTATATCCTGTGTCGGGGGTCTGGAAACATACATAATGACAAACACACCCAGACCAGAAAACATGCCTGTATGGTCATTACAAATATTCTTTCTTCAAGTGGGAATTTACCCCCAACCTATAGCGCTTAAAGCAGGTTCGCTACCGCTATGTAATAACGTCGTCGTTTTTGGTGTTGATGAAATCTATGTATATAGCACCGATGTAAATATTTTGATAGAGACTGAATTTTAACTTTGAATCTCCTCCTAATTCTGGAACCCGTCACTATTCATGGTCCTTCATGTTTTCCATTGTTTTAGATACTTAAAACAATATCTATTCTTTTTATTTCAGCCATTATCATTAGGTTCTCAATTTTTAACCGAAAGTGCTCTTCGGCGGTGGGAAGAGTGCAATACGAAATTAGTAAGCTGGGGCCCTCATGCCCAAGTTGAAGTTATCAATGCTCAGAATCGGTTCAAAGTTATGGCTGCACTCCTTTTTGTCTACAACCGTCAACTAAGCTTATTGCCTAAATTAGCACTAAGACATTTTTGTATTGCGTCTTCCAGGTAATTGAAATAGTATTTTTTACTAATTAAATGAAGTATTAATATTATATAGATGTTTATGATATAAAAACTTGGATTCCAGAATTGTTACACAAGGATTCCAAAGAAAAGTCGGTGCAAAAAGTAAACCAACACCAAGAATACCAGTGTCATCTGCTTTTCTCTTAGAAATGATAGAGGGTGCATACTTTGCAATGTTCAATGAGTTTTACACATTAGCATTGCAGGCTGTGAAGGACATTGACCAAAGGGCACAATATGAATTACTTCCCGATGTGATGCTAGTTACCAGTGCTGTCATCAATTCATTGAAGAACAACCCATCTGGTTTGTATATTGTGTCCACAGAAACATTAATAAATTTGTTTTTATTGAAAGAGAAGATTTTTGAACAAGATTATAGTGGGTTGGGCCGGTTAAACACTATCGGAAAGTGTTGACAGGCAACACAGAGCAAACAGTTTTTATATCGCGTTGTGTGTTCTTTTTTGGGTGGCATGGGGTTGGGTGGGAAGAAAAGTTATGGGGTCGGGTGGGTTTTTAGACTCTTAGAAAAAATAGCTTTAATTAATAGAATCAGCTAAGTTTTTCCTATTTTACATAAATACATACTATTTTTAATTGTTTAACAGCACTACTTTACTTTTGAAAAATTTGTGGATTGAATCATTTGTAGACTAGACTTTCCATTTCATTTAGAATTCAAAAAATGCAATATTGAATTAAATATCAATACATTATATATTCTTATATATTTCGATAGTAATAAAAATTGTTTCAGGTCAACCATGTGACGGACCCATGGGAATAAGCGTAGCTTTATCGCCAGCAACAACTACTGTGACAATGTCGAAATCAATGATAACTAATGCATCATTCCGAACCAAGAAACTACCAGGTAATGTGTTCTATACGTGTATTATTGTATGCCAGCTAAATTGTTAATCGAGTCGTGGTCCGTTGACGTTTCTTCGAAATATCAGAGAAATTAGAAAATCACGGATTTAGATTTTCGCTGTGATATGTTTACCAAAAATATTTATTTTGTGAGGTTTTACTCCATATTTTTGTTCTAAGCTGTCGTTCTAGTTATTTGTATTGCTAAACTACTTGTACAAATACATTATCAGACAACACTTTCAATATTGCAGTATTAAGTAACCTCAATAGTAATTATGAATCATGCTTCGTTTTCATTTGCAGATTAAGAAATTGGCTTATTTTATGGCAATATGAAAGTGATGTTGTATGTACAATTTGCTTCCCCACCCTTTCCCCGTTTTTACCATTTTTGTTTTGTTCAAGTTAAAGGTATGCTTTAGAATATAAATCACAAAATACGAATATATTTTTTGTTTTAAAATTTTACATGAAGGTGTAATTTATTATAGTATTTATCCAATTTTTCATTTTTAATTCAAATGATAAATGATTTCTTTGATTAGTAATAATTGATTTCTTTGATTAGTAATTGTTTATCAGAAAAGTTAAATATTCTTCCTTTTTTATTTTCTCTGAAGGGAAAATGACTATTCCATCTTACGATAAGTGGAAGTAGAGTCCAAACGCGAATTTTGCTATTCAAATTTCTATATCGTTTTCTTTTATATATCATTCCAATTATAATTGGAAAATCGTATACGAAAAAATCAGCTTTCAAAAAATCTAGAAAATTTAGTATTACATTACAATACAATTTAAACAAAAACTATTTTCTTTAAATTATATGTGATAAACTTTTTTAGACGAAAATGCCAATGTATTTCTTTTCAGATGACATTCCAATACAAGCCGGACAAGTTGTGCCGACGGAGTCTGCGGACATGCTTACATCGATAACCGAGGAGTGCGAAGCGGATGCTCCAATACAACGAGGCGCCGCCGTTCGCGCCTCGAAACCCAAACTGAGCGCATTCCCAGGTTTGGGCAAAAAGACGAAAGACGGCAAAGATAAAATAGGAGCAACTGGCGAGAAGAAAGTTACCGTCAAAGATGCCTCCAAGGGTATATGGAACTCCCTCAGCGGTGGCGGTGATATGGTAGATGCGCAACAGAAAACCAATGCTTTAGATTCATTCGAAGGGAACGGAAGCATAAAAGATGAAATTTCCATGACGTCAGTTCAAAATAGTACAGAAAATTCGGACTCCCGATCTCAGGTGACCACCGACTCGTTAGACATGGAAACGACGCCGCGTTTCGCCGCTATGCAAGTTAGCTCTGTCTGAGAGTATGCCATTGAGCATACGTAACTACGCTATGCTACGCTGTATTTGTACTTATATGGTGGATGTATTTATTAGTTTAGGAATTATTGTTAAAACTCGGTGTCCACTTAGTTCTACTTAAGTCCTTCCTGATAGAAGTACGCACTTTATTTTATCGTTACTGATACACTGAAAAATGTTATCGAGGCTTATTTATGCGATTGGTGTTTTTTTTTTGCATTTTGTGTTTTATTGCTTGTTTCCATTATATTTATATTTGTAATTTTTATTTAAATAAGTTAATTCGATTATAAAGCGTACAAGATTATCAATGAGAGTATTAGAAAAACTTCCCCGAACGAATAATTAGTGTTGTATGTTGTATGTTTCCCAGAAAATAAGAATGAATATTAAAAACTGTTACTTACTACAATTAACGGATTATTTAAAAATCTACTTTTATGTTATTTCAAGTGCTCATTTGGCCTTTTCCTCATCAATGGGTTTAAACCTTAAATATTTAATCAATAAACTTAAAATCTTAACGCTTTCTTAGGTGCCGAGTTCAATGAAATATACATAACTAGCGGCCCGATCCGGCTTCGCACGGGTATAAAATATATAGTCTATGTATATGAAAAAAATGAGGATATCCATAAGAGATAGACATATACCATCGTGAAGTTTCCTGTAGACCTTTTCAATGTGTATGTGTGTTAGTACATTATTTTGATAAATCTCTTAGGGTTCAGCCTGCGTTTGTTGCAATGTAAGCGGAAAAAATGTAATTATTTACGACATCACATTAGAAACCTCAAAAATAACAGTATTTCTCCACTATTTAATGGATGTTATTATACATATAAACTTTCCTCTTTAATCACTCTATCTATTAAAAAAACCGCATCAAAATTCGTTGCGTAGTTTTAAAGATTAAAGCGAACATAGGGATATGGGGACAGAAAAAGCGACTTTGTTTTATACTATGTAGTGATTATGCACTAATTTACTCGCCTTTCGTCTAGAAACATTCCTTCACATTATATATAATATTATATACCTGAAGACGTGTACTCAAACTTTAAAATTTTACTCTGTTTTGTTACAAATTGATTCTGGATTCCGAACATAATTATAACATGTTCTTGGCTTTCTGCTTTAGAAATCTTATTTACAAAATCAAATGCCCAAGATCGCCAATAACCATAACTTTGGCTTCAGTCTCCCTTTTCATATTATATAGTACATTATGATTCCTTGACCAGCTTTATAAATTTTAGTTATATAAGTTAGCCTTGAGTTACGAAATACAAACAGGTACTCAAATAAAAAATTTCGATTTATTTTCTTATTTTTTTATTATTCGGTTTATTTCTTAATTATTCGGTGTAAAAACCATATTAATTTTGTGCCAAATAAAAACTTGTACTTGTTGCAGAAGCAAGGTTAGTGTTCCTTCCTGTTAGACCTTTGTCTAATTCCATTTTTATACTTATACATTACCCATTAACGCCGTAAGCATTTGGCAACAGGAACAGGGGTGAAATAAATTTTCCCATGTACCGCTCAAATAGCGGAGTAGGGCTGAAAGGTTTTTCTGTTATAGTAGCAGCCTCTTAAACTTAATTTACTCTGAGTAAATCACACACACGTAAATTTTTGTTATGCGCCTGTTGTGTAATGTTTCGTCTTCAAGGCTATGATTTACTAGATACTATAAAGGAACGATATATAGAATATGGTAATAGTAAATTTCTTTATAAATATAGTTTCAATTTAAAACATTTTTATCAATTTTATTGTACGTCAATGTTGCATCACTTATACAAAATTAATTAATTGTTACAATAAAAATTGTTTCTGTAAAGAATGATATTGAAAATTCCAATATATTAATTCCAAAAAGTTGAGTGAAATATTTTCATTTTTATCATATTTTAATTTAATTTATTTCGTCACAAATTTCTCCAAAATATATAAGATCAATTATTTTTACATTTATCACGTGCTTAACAATAAAATCAATCTTCACGACACTATTTTAATAATAATGTGCTATGCCAACAATATGTTATCAGTAGCCTATTTATCAATGCCACTTTGTTGAACTCTTAACGAGTAAAGCTATTTATTTAGACTTTGTTTAATTATTGCGTAGCTGCAAACAAGTTTTTCATGATTCACTATTAGTATAATGATGTTCTTCCCAAGCGCTTTCATCGTAATCAGTTGGTGAAGCGCATTTGGTATATAAACACAGTATTCGCGCTACTTTAGCTACTCACAATATTTTATATAAAGATGAGGACGTTAGTATTTTTGAGTTTTGTTGTACTTTTCTGTGTGTCAACATGTTGGGCCCGCGATTTGATAGTAGGTACCAGCTATAACACGCATCTTGTTTGGCAGCAAAAAGCTGAATATAGAGCTATACCTTTCAAGAAGAGAGTCAAAGAGGTATTCTATTCAGATCCAGCTCAACAAATAATCAGGGTAAGATCTTTCACACTCCATACTAAATATATTAATACTTTCGAATTTATGATAGTACATATACGATCGTTGTATAAAAATATCATAAAACTATAGTTTATTTTAGATATAAAAATTAATTTATTCTTTTGTTTTTTATTTGACTTTTATGTTTTGTGAAAAGTGTCCACGAATTCGATTTCCGTTTTAATGATAAATTATTTGAAAAAAAAATGGCCTCATAATTATCTAATTTCAGGGTGTAATAGCCAGAGATTTGGACCACAATGAAGCAACCGCCATTATAACTGCGGGTGGTTTGGGTACAAGTTTCGTAAATATTCGTCTGAAGAGCGAACGTGGTGGCAGTCTGAATTATCAAATAGAGATTTACGTTTAATGTGAACGAAAACCTAATTGTTTCTTTAATAGACTACGCTATTAAATTGTCATCCGTACTTAATGATCAATAGTTTTAATATTTAGAAGTGTTAAATCCCAACTGTAATGTTACTCGCGACTATTAAGTACACGTTAATTAAGAAAGTTTGAAAAGTTGTCTCAATAAAAATTGCAGAATTTCTGAGACGTATAATAAATTGCATAAAAATATACTACTGTTATTTCAATGTGTACGTATTTAAATAAATTACTAACCCATCAAAGTATCATATTTCTTTTCTACAAGTACATTCCAGGATAATTTTATTAAAAACACGTTTGAAATATCAGACTTCCTACAATATTTACATAAATAATTTACATTGAAAGATCTTTTGTTGTCATGATTCTATTGCGTTAGGAGTGATGACGGTTGTCTTATATATTTATAAGAATAATTCATACTTATGTCTATCATTTATTAAGTTAAAATTCGTTTCATAAAGGCATATACTTATTGACCGACTTCAAAAAGAAGAAGGTTATCAATTCAACCGTAGGTTTTTTTTGTGTTTTTAGGTACTTGATTACTCGCAGACAGCTGTACCGATTCGTATAATACTTTTTTATTTGAAGACGTCAATTCCCGAGGTGGTCCCATTGTAATCTGGTCTGGATCTGATGATGGGATCTTAGAGAAATCGAGGAAACTCTTAACTTTATAGGCTTAGCTAAAAACTTTTGATAAAATAAACCACATTCAAAACTAAAAAGCAAAAGATAGAATTTTTCAGTGCCGGTGTTTTTGAGTGTTTGGTGTATAAGAGTTACCTCACTCTATAGATTATACACTATATTATTAGGGTCAACTAAATAATGATCTAAGTATAGGGGTTGTAAGAAGAAGATACCGATTATAAAATATTAAATGTACTTTAAATGTTTAATGGAAAAAAAAATGGTAGAATACATTTGTATTGCGTGATTTTTATTGATAAATATTAAAATTATAAATTGTAGGTATACCTCTTTAAGTATTAGACATGTGATATCTTTATCATCTAATGTATAAAACTCGATGCATGATAGCTATCAGGAATATTTTCATTGTATTTGTATCTCGGAAGAACAAATAATCCTGTAGTATCTTCGTTATCTTCAAAAGACGAATTACGTTTGAAACTCAGTTTTTTGCTTTCTAGAAGCCTTTCAAGTTTGTTGATCTTCGCTATCTGCTCGTCCTGTTCCATCTCATTTATGAGTATTGGCAATGTTGCGGCGCACACCCATAAATAAAACATGCCAACTGAAAAGGCTTAATTTATACTAAGGTCCTGCGGCCATTGATGGCACCGCACGCCAGGGGGTGTTTATGTGACAAATAGAAATCAAATTAAAAAGTATGTCAATAAACTTTAAATTAAACCATGAGTAGCCAAACTAAACCTGTCCAATAAAGTGTCGCTTCAGTGAAACTTCAACATTGTCATACTTTTAAGTTTTATTTCGTTCGTCACATAAACATGCCCCTGCCGTGCCATGCCGCAAATTGACGCAGGCGCTAATTTAAAAAACCTAAAAAGTTTGCTTGGTCAGATTTCACCCGGAATGAAACGTAGACACCAGTAAATATGATAAACCGTACACAAAACTACACGGCATTGGAGTGGCGGCACGTGGTTTGAATCAAGCGTGCTATCATAATGTAGAGAAGGTGAAACCATGGCCAGAACCTAGTAATATAACATAATAATTATAAATTTTATTGATTGTAAATTGATTATAACCATTCAGATGTTATTGCTATTTGATGAAATACGTAAGTACTTAAATCAGAAGTAGGTATATTATAGTACCTATAATGTAAGTAGCACATGTCTCAGAATTATATCTTGAAAATGCGATAAACAAATTAGTCACATACGACCACATAGTTTTATAAACCTTTTGTTAACCGACATCAGTAAAAGTTCTCATCAGTTCTCAATTCTGTTTTTGCTTAGGTTACCACGAACTCCGTTATTTATAAGCCGATTTGGAAAATTCTATCTAATTCAAAGCTACAAACTTACTACTTAGTATGAGAAAAGAGTAGGTATTTTAGCTTTTTCATGCAAAAACTACTAAACGTGTACTGAGGAATTATCTAAAACAGCTAATTACTAATATAATGACTTACGGAGGACAAAACCGCTCGCTACACTAGCTCCAATCACGAGGCCGATGTCCATAGTGTTTTGCTTGAGAACAATCAACCATGTCGTGATGAAAATTGAAAGTGCGATTAGACGTACCAACTCTACCAATATATATGCAATCATCAAATAATTGTTACACTGTAAAAGATTTTATTCAAATAAATATCATCATTTATCTTTGTATATATAAAATTATAATTCTTCTGAACGATTTTATGAAATTTATGGTCTGTGGATTGTTTTATTTCTTTACGATTCTTGGCATATCACACACATTTATCATATCACACACATTATCATATCAAATTTGAATCTTAGCTGCACATATCTTTTTTACTGATCCTAAACTGACCAAATGGATCGACCGATTTAGATAAATTTTTGTGTTTAAATTAGGTAGGTGGTACCCAGCACGAATTGATGAGGTTCCAGAGCTTTATTGTATGATATGACAACTATTGTAAAAAAATGAGGTTTAATCTTATCTGCAAAATAGCAAGATCAATTAGTCGGAATCATAGCCCTGTGTTACGCCTAATGAATCGCAGAGGCAACTAGTAAGCAAATACTAGAAGCAAATACTTGCGTTTTAATAAATAAACTGCCCAACAAGGACTTCTGCAAACTTACCATATATGCGCCGTAAATGTAAATGACACAAATAATAATATAAATGGAGCATAGAGTTATACAATAACTTATATATTTCTCAGGATCTGAAAAAAAATGTTGTTTTAAGGTCTATGGCCCGTTTGTGAAATTCCTCCAGATTTCTTCAATACATATGTATGTTGATTAGCCAGATTTTATTTATATTTTATGAAATCGAATAAGTACTTAATAACAAATTTTGTAAATTTGTTTTTGCAGCCGCGAACCTAAATATATTTTTAATGTATTTCTATATAAACCGTTGTCGTTAGGCATATTATTATTAGACAGTTTCTACGAAGATAAATTTATACCTTCTTGAATATTTTCCAAGTACCCGCTTACGTAAACGAGATTTATATTTTTCATCATCATAGATATTTCATGTTTTATATTTTGTGGCTGTTTGTAAGCGATACAGAAAACAATCAATGCTAAAGTCGTTTGAATCTGAAAATAGCAATCATTTTTTACTAAACGTATAAGTTTAAAAATTAATAAAAACTAACAGTGCCCGCGGCTCCGCTCGCGTTAATATAGTTTTTCGATATTTTTCCGGGATAAAAAGTATATCTTAAGTTTTAATCCAGAATCCGTGCAGTAGTTTTTACGTGAAAGAGTAATCTAAACATCTATCCATCCAAATTTTCACACTTATAATATTAGTTAGATCATTAGATGTAATAAACGTTCATTACGTACGATAGAAACTAATCCTATCAGTATTCCTCCGAGTCGAAGTGAAAACCAAAAGCAGCAGCTATACACAATCGCCATTATGGCTAATCACTATGTAACTGTAGAAAGTCCGTTTTCTGTATTCGACTATCATCATAATTATGGTATATAATGACGACTTTTACTTTATCATAACTATATATCACCTGCGTTGCGTGTTTGAAATATTGATCTATCCTTATTGTTGGAAACATATGTTATTGCATGATACGACTTTGATCATTATTTGGCCTACATAATATATTTTGTCGCTTGTGTATCGCAGGGTTCTCAGCGTGTTAACGTATTGTTTTTTTTTTATAAATATATTTTATATTTTTTTATATAATAATACAATTGCGTATTTTCATTATTGTAATTTTTTCCAATAATAAGAAACCATGAAAAGGCTTTTAACGTTGAACATTTAAAAATGACCCTGAAAATCACCCTAGACTTACTACATAATATACTATGGACAAATACCTCCATAGAGACAAAATGTCAGACTCACTGGTGCTCCTTTGCAAATTTACATTTCCAAGCTTACAACATAACCTAATAAAGTTTAACGTGTGACTAACTTCGTTTCGTTGTGTTTTTGTTGATTTTATGTAGAAGCAGCAGCTAGTTTTGACATTTTGTCTGTGTGAAAAGACTTGTCCATACGAACGATTAAAGGTTTTATTATAAAAAAAATATGAGTTACATTTCATTTCAGTATAACAAACTCATGTTTACATAGTCCATAGAAATCTTAATAATAAGATACTAGAAGTCTCTAGGCCATGTGGCTTTGTCGCCGTAAATTGTGACTTATGAGCCACAAGCGGTGCAACACGCATTAGTATAGGAGATACTTTGATTTCTTTTAATAAATTTTATTTTTATTTGTCGGAGGTAAAGGTCTAGCCGCAATATGAATTAATAAAAACAAATATACAATTAAATTTGTTTATTACCTCGCAGTGCTCATTACTTGCTGACAATAATTTTGTAAAACACAAAATATTGAAAACAAATTATTATTACATTTATTTACAATTAAAAGAAAAAGGTTCTAGAATAGCAATGGCACTCGTGTTGTAAGAATTTATATTGTGCTCATCTAAAACATACATTTTAAGAACTGAACTTTTTTCGATAAGCCACATTATGAAAACAGTTAATATCAAACCAAAAATGAATTTTAGCAACATAAGAAATAAGTACCTACTGAATTAGCATAGCAAAATATATTGAATATCATTTGGAAGCCGTTACTATTGTCGTTTATTAATGGAATTCTATTGTTAAAACTTATTTATACATGAATTAATAAGACAAATGCATTCTAACTAAAAGACTTGTCTTTTAGTCAAAAGTTTAGCATTACTTGTCACTCATTAGAAAATAAAAGCATATACAAAATATATTTCATACGCTCATAGGATTATTTACACTATTCTACTAGATTCACGGCATAGACTTACTATATACTGTGGACTGCAAGATTCTATGCAGGCAAAACGCCATAGACTCATTGGTGCCCCATTGTCAATTCAACACCAATGCACGCTAACTTCTATGGGTTCTGTTGTCCAAATCATAACCGAATATCGAATAATGTTGCCGTGTGGCCTGTGACTAAGTTCTTTACGTTGCGTAACGCGCTAGTATTAGGGCCGATTTATAGCTTATAGTAAGTCTATGATTCACAGCTATTTAAAATTTTTACGAATCGGTCAAATTTTATTCAATAAATCAGTACATGCTAATAATCAAATTAAAATAATTTTCAACGATATGTACTAAAAGGTTTATTTTCAAAGAAATAAATATAAAATAAGTTGAAAATTCGAAATAAAAATTGCATTACTACTGTATACTATATTAACTACTTGATATTTTCGCTGGTCCCATAACATGAAACCAGACTCGAAACCTTGTAGTCCCCCTGAGCAATTAATTACTATAAATTGTAATTTAAGTCAAAACCAACTACAACATAACTAAAATTATTAAATCGCATACCTTTTTGGCATCTTTGTGTAATTTTATATCTAAAAAATCATATTAATATGAAGCATTACGTTAAAAAAGGCTTCATTAAATTATGCAAAACCAACCCAGCCTTACACAGGTGGAGGTAGCACATAATATGAAAAACAGCTAATTTACTAAATTTAAAATCAATTTACATACAACATATATAGAGCCAAAGCAAACTACGAATATTAGTGACAAATAAAATAACGCCCCGAATCATATCAAAACGAGGCCAGCATTACAATATGACTATAGCATTGACTGAAGTTTTCTATAAATCGCATCAGACCATGAGACATACGCAGTGCGACTTAGATTGAGATCAAATATAGAAGAATAATATACAAATGAGCGTTTTATAAATTAACTTTAATACCGGCTGTTGGCTCTAAACAAAATAATGACAAATTAGAACATTTAAAAAATAAAAGAAGCAAAACTTAAAAACTAAATTAAGTATGGTTTAGACATTTTCATTACTAAAATTTACAGTGCCGGACACTACATTAATTAAATTAAGCGAAACTAAATTATATTGTTGGAACATGTTGCTCGGATAGTGTTTACATTGAGTACGGTTGTCATTTAGATCGAATTTGGTTGGATCGTTGTTTGTTTAACTGTATGTTAGAGATTGTGGGACACCATTGACAGTCTTTGATTTCAGTACCCCGTTCTCGTAGGACATCACGGTCTCGCGTCCATTCTCCGTCACTCTGGAAACAATATATATGTTCAATTGTTAATACGTTTTTTATTAAATAACTGACTGACACATATTAAATAAGCATCGATGTTTGGCAAAACATTAATGTTTTAACATCTAAAAGTGTTTTTAATCAATACAAAAAACTTGCGACTTTTGAGACAACGGTCATCTACATACAGTCAACAAAAATTAAAGCATTTCAACTAACTTCTTAGTAGTAATTTTCTTTCCATTGACGATCCGAGTTGTGGTAGTGGTGCTCCTCATGTTGGCACTCCCGGGGCCCGCCATCGAGCTGTTGAAGGTGGAGAACGAGGTGAAGCTGTTCCCGTTGGTGGCGTGCGCGAAGATGTCGTCGAGCCCCTGCATGCCGAACCCGAAGGGGCTGAACAGCGACGACGTGAGCGACGTGCTCGGGTGGTGGCCTCGGCGGCCATGCCGGTTGTGACCGTGACCGTTTATATCTGGCAAATTATATATTAGGTACATAAGTAAAATACTTCGTTTTTTAAACGACTTCTAAAAAGGAGGAGATTCTATGTTCTACTAAATGTATTTTTTTTGTATGTTGATCTATTACTCCGTCAATTGTAAACCGATTTTGATTTTTTTTATTTAAAAGTGTATTCTTTTAAGTTCCATTGTAATTTCCCTTTCCCCTTGTAATTTGATCAAGATCGAGGAAACTCTCGAAATTTTATAGACACACCTGTTGCGATTTGATATTTATTATGGTTTTTTTTTTTTTTTTCGGAATGTGTAAAAAAATTGTATTTATTATGGTATCTTGTCCATTTGCTCCAGAAAAACACCATTTGGTGATGTAGAACATCTGATGATGATCACAGGTGGCCATCGAAACTAATCAACACTAATAAATATTTCATGGGTCTCGCACCATAATTAGGTGCTAGATACACCGACTTCAAAACAAAAAATCTTCTGTGGTCGGTGCTATCTAAAATGTCGGCACAGAAAATATTTATTAGAACATTTTTATTATTTTACTCAGTATTTTTTTGGAAAAATTATTTGTTCCACATAAATATTGTAAAATAATAAATATTGTAATGTTCTTTAAATACTTTTACTACAGCTTAGATCAGTCTTAAAGTACTCAGTGATAAATTTATTAAAAAATATTTTATATTAGTAATAATATATTTAAAAAAAAACACTAGTTATACTGGCTTTAATCTTTCCCATATAAAACATGTTTTCAGAAGTAACAATAAGTATTGATATACTTATTGTTATTTCTGCTTGATAATATGTGGACCTTTAAAATGGAGATTATAATTAAGTCTCAAAATTTTGTAAATAATGTTATTTACCAGCAAATAATTCGCCGAGCGGGGAACCTCCGAAAAATTCTCTGAAAACCTCCTCCGGGTCTCGGAATGTGAAGGGGAAGCTGTGGTAGCCGAAGTCGTAGTCCTCGTCGGATGCAGAATGTCGCCCCCGGCTGCTGTTCAGCCCTTCTTTTCCGTACTGATCGTAAACGCGACGTTTCCTCTCTGTATGAATAACAGAACAGTTGAAAACTATCATATACATATGATTCGAAAGTAGTATAGAAAATTAAGCAGTATGAGATATATTATTTAATTTTGTACAACTCGAATGAATGCAATACTCTTTTGACACAATACAAACTTAAGCTTATGACTCGTAGATTGTACGATACGTGAATACTTCTTAAAGTAAATTTAATAAGGCAATAAAGCAGTTATTATTTAGTTTGTTATAATATTTTGGTCACTAAAATATTTATTTTCGTCTTTTTTGAATAAATCTTACATAAATGATACGATAAGAAAAAGATAAAAAATATTATTTAAAGTTTAACATTTTAATAACCAGATATTTTAACAGTTTATTTAAAATTACCAGAAATATTAATGTAAATTGAAATTGATTTAGTTTATATTATACAGCTATCGTATTCAAATGGTAAAGTTATTTAATAACATCTGCAGATAACGCAAAAAGGGCATTAGGTCGCACGAAGTAGCATGTCATATTATGATTAGGGTTAAGTCGTTCACACAACTTGTTAAAAGCTATGTAAGTGGGTGCTGCCAAAAAAAAACTCCATTATTACAATGCTAAGGTATTAATATTTAAATTATTGAATATTATCATTGGTCATCCCATGCTATTATTCAAAAAATACATTGTAACCTGCACTGGGTACCATTGTACAAAAATATTCTAGCTCGAATGTTTTTAAAATATTTCTAATTTATCGATACTGAAAGGTACCCAATGTACGTTTATAATGATAATATTCAAATTGCGGAAAACCCTAATTGATGTGGAAAACTACCAAAAAAACGATGGAATGGTGTGTCTCCGAAAAAACCTTTGAAGCTAAAGTGCCGATGGCCATTAACTCCGTTCTTGCTTTGATATCTGTGACTGTGGTGACTGGAACCCCGTGCATCATACAATTTCCGCTTGTTTTCTACCCAACAATAAAATTATTTGTACAACTAACGTTAATAGAATTTTTGTGCGTGGTTACATGTATCGTAATTAAGACATCATAAAATAATATTTTTTCCTATAAGTTTAATGCACTCGATATGGAAACAAGATGAGTAGTTTCAGATGACGAAGATTCATATAAAAAAAATTGACGTCCTTTCCTTTCTGTGACGGTATGACCTCATCGTGCCTACATATCAGGCAATATAAATACTTGGTTACTATAAGCAAAAGGCGACGTATGTGAATAATAATCATTTATATAAAATATTGTTCCACATTTAAATATTTAATTTAATAATAGTTACAATGTTATTTTTTATCATTAAATTTCGATTGCACATTAATTTTAATACTACATAATTATAGCGCAAAAATTTTATAAATATACTTAGATATGTATACAATGTTTATGAATTTATATACGTATATGTATAGGTACTTAGAATAACTTATGCAATTAGAGCTAAAGTAAGGTTAAAAGTAAGTTTGAGCCAATGGTCTTCACGTTAAACTGACATGACTAAGATCAACAGTGTTATTTAGTAAAATATTATTGCTTTATTTTTAATCTTAAAGTTTCTACTTACAACAATACATAGAAATTTATAATAATTTGATTATCAACTAAATAATTATTTCGACGAACCAATCATCATGTTGTATAAATACAGGTACTTCGACTAACACATAATATATCTAAAAATAATATGTATAAATAAAATATAAAAAATATACAACTCTCACCATCTGAAAGGACTTCATAAGCTTCGGAAATTTCTTTAAATCGTCTGTTTGCTTCGTCTGCATTGTCTGGATTCTTGTCGGGATGCCATTTCAACGCTAACTTTCTGTAACTGTTTTAATTTTGTTACGATTAGTTAATTATAATCTTTATAAACATCACGCATCAATGGTATGATGGTGGGTAATGAAATTATAGAATTTCGTTATTACCACGTGTCCCGCGTGACGTTTTAAGTTTAATTATTTTATTTTTAATTTTTTCGGCAATGCTTTTTGGTACCATTATACTAGTATTTTGCAACATTATTTAAATGACTGTTTCGACAATAAAGTTTTATATATAATTAGTTTATTATCATTAATTAGTAAGTATATACTAAAAATTTATATTATCCATTATATTAATATATTCTATTTATTATTTTAATTAATGTTTTCTTGTTTGTCCAGTGAGCATTTTATTTATTTATATTTTTCAATACCGAATATAATTACATTTTTGAGACAAAAACCAGAGAAAGGGGAAAGGGAATTGCTAAGATTTTTATAGAGACAATTTAAACAAAAAAAAATTAAATAAAAGAACTAATATAAAGTGAGGAGTGAGATAGAATACTTGATAACCATATTTATAATGTTTTTTGTAACAAAAGTCGGTTAAATATAATTCAAAATAGTCTTGAAATTCGAACAATTATTAAAAAAAAATATAATAAATCTAAGGAGATTTAAGGTCTGTTAGTCTATTAATGGGTGAACACATAATCGTAGTTGTATTTCAATTTAGGGTTACCGTCCTTCGAAGGGAAGTTTAAACGTCGTCTCTATCATTAAAAATTTAATAGTAGTAGTAAGACAATTCAGAAGATTTTATGAGCCCTCTGATCTGAACAAGTTTGAAACTAGGTGAGTCGCTAACTATATGATGAAAAGAAAAATGCATTGTTTTGCAATGTATATTTTTAAGCAACTAAAACATACGCTTGAAATTTTTACTTGAACTGGCCGCTTGTGCGTGACTCGGTCCGTGTAGAACTTTCTATTACAGTTAAATCAATCTCCCATTATAATTTCAGTAAGCTGAATGTGTTTCAATGAATGATAGTTTAGATTTTTGGTTATGCGTCTAGCGTTCAAATGAAATATTTAAAAAATACAGACATATTGTCTGTTTTTTTTTTTTTTTTAATAAATCTATTCTTCTTATTAGACATTTTCAATTTATTACTTTTAATATCTTCAATATACAGATATTCTCCATTAAAATTTTTTTAAAAAACCTAAATTAGAATATTACATACTAGCTGCACCCGCGGCTCCGCTCGTGTGGTGTACCGATTTTTCTTTATTGCACGAAACCCAAATTCTTTTTCTAAAATAAAAGTAGCTTAAGTTACTCCTTATAACATGAGCTATCTGCCAGTGAAAGTCTAACGGAACAAGCAGACAGACAGACAAAGACGTTAAAATAGATTAGATTTTATGTAATTATACTTTCATAAGCATTTAATGAAAAGCTGTTAATTGCAAACAGACACTTAAATTTTACTTACTTGTACAGATTATGTATTACTTACAAAAAAAATTGTAAACACCAAAACTTTTTATAAAATAAAAAAGATATAGTAATTTATACAAGATTAAGTCACTTACGCTTTTTTGATTTCTGCCTCAGTAGCAGACCGAGAAACACCAAGTATTCTGTAGTAGTCCACCATCTCTAGTTTCCCTCAAGGGATGTGATAATACCTGAAATTTAAAGAAATGTAACTTAAGAATAAAGAAACTAGATTTATTTTGAAACAAGACAAAACCATATAAAATATATTTTAGCATTTTACCTTTGTATAAAAATATTAAATAGTTAATTATCACCATTAAGTTCTGAATCATTTCATTTAGAAATCTGATATCTTTTGAGTGTGTATATAATTTTAACTTAACTAATATTGTTCATGTTTTTTTGTACTAGTATAAAAATACTATATGGGCATCATTGTTGATTTGTATGATTAATTGTAAGAGTATTATCCAGAATTTTAAGATGTAAAATGTGAAATACAAACCTTTAAAAAATTCTTTTGTCAAAGTCATTTGCACAGACTGTATTTAAATCCTTTTTATATGGTAATTGATGTATATGTCAATTTAAATTTTACTTTATTTACAAAAAGACCTTTAAGGTTATTGTTGTTTACATTTTAAATAAATTATTACAGAATAAAAAAAAGATTCATACATACTTTTCTTTAATTTAATTTTATAAATATTTAGCCATCTAATTTAACTTTTAAGTACCTCACTAATCTAACTAACTAACTAATATTATAAATGTGAAAGTTTGGATGGATGGATGAATGGATGTTTATTACTCTTCCACATAAAAACTACTGGACAGATTTGGATGAAATTTGATACACACATAGCTTATTACCTGAATTAACATAAAGGATATTTTTTATACTGGAAAAGTTTCGATCATCAAAAAACTACATAACGAGAGTGGAGCCGCACAGCTGGTATATAATAATTTCAAAATTTTATTAAGTATTTGTATATAATATGTTAAAATTAGATATGGTTGAGTTAACTAATTTTCTTCACTACTAACTTAGCAAAACACCACCCTCTCTAAGAATTAGAATGTGGATTAGGAACAAATTAGGCACACACTAACTTCATTCTGTTGTGATTTGCACAACATAAATTAACAAACTCAAGACACCAACAAGTCTGCACCATTCTGCAGCTTTACTATTCCAATACATTTTCTAATAATCTTTTTCAATTTCAATGGATTTAGAAAAAACATTATCACTAATATTTCAATTGCAAAATATTGTTCAAATTTTACAACATAAATAGGGAAAACATTTTGTAAACACATTAAAATAAATATCCTTAAATATTTCTACTTTTATCTACCATATTTCCTGTTTCATAATGTTAATAAAATAAATATAATATCATACTAATAAATATATTATTTTCATAATTTCTTATCACTTTCAAAATATTGATTTTATTTTATTGTCAACAAACTTTATTAATTATAAAATATAAAATATTTTATATTTTATAATCAATAAGGAAATGCCAGTTACCTGTTGTTGTCACTAGACTAATACAAATTATTGGGACTGAAGTGCGTGGTGAACCATGCGCAGTGTAAACTATAGTGTTCCGCAGCTTGATGATGAAGTATCTTAAGGATATTAAGAAATTGAAAGAAACAAACATAAGTTTGTAATTTTATAGTAATTACTAAAAATAATATGAAAAAACAAAATTATGGGTAAAACCTGTATATCTCCAAAATTTCTTAATGTATACAGATACAGAAAAATTATAAAAATTTCTTAATGTAAGACACAGTAAGATATTTATATAATTTTTAAAATAATTATCGTTGAAAGTTCTTCTGATATTATACTACTTCCACTTTTTCCACAATTTTAAATCCTATAGTTCACAAGATAGAAGGGGACACAATTTATACAAGCTCATAGACTTTAAGAAAAAGACTGTGACATACGGACGGCCAGTCAGACACGACGGAACAATAAGGGTTCACATTTTGACATTTGGCTACGCAACCTCAAAAATGCTGTTACTATTAACATTGTAAGGCTTCGCTAATTTTAAAAAATACCATTATTGCTTTACATGTAATCTGCTTTATTACAGATGATTTGTCTGTCATAAGTCAAAGGGTTTAATTGAAGACAATGGATTGACAAATCAGAGCCCTAAAACTATACTATTAATACTGACTGTAGAATTGTAGATACTATTAATGATGTTAAAAACTATCACAAAGTTACTTGTTTAATGTGATTTAACTATAATCTTACTTCACAATCTGTTGCAATATTTACCACATATGCATTGTTATGCTCCGATTTTAAGCAATCTTAATTGCATATTGCTTAACATTAAGCTGAATTGTTATTTTAATTATGCCATGTGTCCGTGGTTATAAATAATAATAAATAAATAAACGCTACACACTCAACAGCCCCCATTAGGATAGTAATATCCTGTGTAGAGGGTCCGGAAATCCAACTTAAATAGGTTTTTTAAACAATATTTTGAAGTTATAATATAGTTTTAAAGATGACCACTGTGGCATGTTGATAGCGAGCATGGCTTTAGCCTCAACGGTTGCACAAGAGCACACTAACATGGTTTCCAGTTGTTATCACATGGCATCTGATAATAATAGGTAATTTGCTTTTATCCAACAAGTTACTGGCTGCTCCTCAGGGTGGTGAAGGTCAGATGGCAATCGCTCTGTATAAAGACCAGTCTTAATCCAGTTAAGAGTAATAAGCAGACCCTGGGAATATTTGAATAATGCAACAAAGAGAGAGAGAGAATATAAAGTTTTATAATATTTATAGTGTTTTTTGTTTTTGCTTTTCCTAGTCTGTTTTAACCATACAATAATATTTTTATTAAACATCATGCATCGTCATAATATGTGTAAACTAACAAATGTTTAATTTACAAGGCATAGTTCCTTAATCAATTGACACCGTTGTGGTGTTGTGGGTAGCGAGTCTGCCTTTAGTCTCGACGGTTGCGGGTTCGATTCCCGCTCGGGCAGATGTTTGTTAAATTCTATCTCGGTCTGGGCGTTTGTCCATGTGGGTTTCCCCACCGTGCCTCAGAGAGCACGTTAAGCTGTCGGCCCCGGTTATTATCAATGACATCTGATAATAATCGTTAACTCTTGATAAGTAAATTGCTCATATCCAATGGGTTACTGGTTCGCCCTTAGCGTTGCGGAGGTCAGATGGCAATCGCTCTGTGTAAAAACTAATAACCTGTTAAATTTGTATCAGACCCTGGGTACATAATAACCGGGAATAATGCTAGAATGAAGAGAAGAGTTCTTAATCAATTGTTCATTATTAACTGAGTAGAGAAGTGTATAGAGTTAACATTAAAGTGAAGAAGAAAGTTGCACTTTTACACCATTATATGTATATAAAAGTTATAGTATAAGAAAGACCAGTAAACCTCAAATACAAGCAAGTTTTCAGTTAAAGTGGGTTCCACATAAAATACGAAAGGCATTTAAAACATGAAACAAATTAAGCCTTTAATAAAAAAAGTAGCGAGGAAGTATTCTTGGTTTTATTCCAAATCTTTATCTTGTACTATTAACTTATCATTATTATCTATCCCCTGCAGCTACAAATGCACATGAGATAAAATAGTTAAGATTATGGATATGATATTTGAAAGTATGATTTGAAAAGTGTAATGTTTGCATTTTATTATAGTCAGAAAATTTTTGATTATATTAAAAAAAATAATATATCTAAATAGTATTTGTTTCAAAGTATTATTAAAATTTTTGTACTGAATGATTAAGTATACAACCAAAAGGAAACCAGCATAATATGACTTGGTGCTCACAAGTCCTCCTATTGGTCTATAATATGTGAGTTAACAGTCTCATTCGGCATTGCATTAATATTGTTCAAATAATAAACACCACAAAACAAATAATAACTGTTTCTTAAATAAAGGTCTAAATCTATTACTCTTGCTTGTGACTTCAAAATTATATTCAGAGAGACATGTCAATGGACTAAGTTGTTACAATAGCTAATCATCTAAAGGATTTAATATCCCTCAGAAAGAATATTTATGCAAAATTCTAAAACTGTAGTAAAATTATAATAATAAATCACCAATTTTAGTAATATGTATATAAAGTTAATTTACAATATTCCTTACAGAATAATATCATACTCATATTAAGATATAGTGTGTAGGTATGTTCTATTTATTTTTAAAGTATGTTAATTAACAATCAAAGTAATCTAATTACTTTACATAAACATTGAAATTTAAATCTTCTCTTCAATATTGTGTTTTACAAACTATCAAGAACTTTGTATTTTAAGGTTATTTTTCATTTGTTTATATGTGTGTAAATATTTTTGAAAATGCACAATCAAAACTGTAGAGCTTTAAATATCAAACACAATTTCATGTATTTCTATTTATTTGAGCATGTAGGAACTCTTTCATTTTTTACAATAATACTTAGGATTCATTGATGAATCATAGTCATAAATTGAAACAACTATCTTATAAATATTAGTTTTATTAATTGCTTTTATTTCCTTTGAGGGGTGTTAATTTTTCACATATTAATCCAAATACATTCAAGGCATTACACTTTCAGTGATTTATATTACATTTCGAAATTGCTATTGTAACTTTCTACTGCCCTCATACAAATGTAAATTAATTATTTAAAAATAGCCTTCACGAATAATTACGTAGATCTATAGAAATTATAAAATAATATTCGACACCTACACAGTATGATGCAGACTGAAATGTTATATGTGACACACAAAACTGATATTGTTAAGACACCTGTTATTTCGTAATAATTGGATTAATTAACAAAACATTCACATTGTAATCTAGTACTTACCTTTATAACATTTGTTTAGCTATAGAATTCGAAGTTGGGCAAAGCAGGTGATCGCGGGTGGGAAAAAGATATTCGCCGACCTCCCAGAATGACACAATGGAAAACTTATCACTTCTTATGTTCTTGTAAAATGTACCGTCACCTTTTTTTACTTATGACCACAAAACTGTTGTATTAATCACTATTACCTTTGAGCACTACAAATACACATGTAAGAAACGGATGATTGATCCTGTTCAATGACAATAACGATCGTTCGAACTATAGAGAATAATAACACTGTAATCTAATCACACCTTTGTTGGCAAAAAATCGTCAGCAAGTGGAAATTTCTCGCAAATAAAATCAATAAACATTTGACTGGACTTAGAAAGGTATTTTTATTAAGAATTAAAAACAGGCAGCTTGATATTTTTTAATATTGAGCAAGCCAACCAACTGAAAAAGATTATATTTTGCAGCTAGTTATCAATCATGACCTATGTAGCACTCATTTTTTTTCAACGATTGACTGGTTCGGCACACTGACTCAACTGATCCTATCCTACAAAATACATTCATTCAGATTCAGAATGTCTAATATTAACCATACTCGTGCGAACGCTCCTTAAGCCCCTACCACGAACTAAGTACGTAATAAAGTTATAGACCTATAATTATATGTGTTATAATTCTATGGTTATAGAGTTATTATTTGAATTTTGAAAATACATTCTGAGCCGTGTGAGAAACGCGTTTGAGAAAAAATTAACCAATTAAAAAAATGTATAACCAGAAGTTAAAATAATGGCTATGGCTGGCTACTGATATTATAAACTACTTTATGAAACACTAACTACTGTCCGCGGCGTCATCGCTGTCGTAACATTTTTTTAACTTATCCTTTAAACAAAAAGATATAAACAAAAATCATTAGTAAATATATATAGTCAAATTTAAGGATAGTGTAAATATTTCCTGGAGTAATTGTGTGTTTCACTTGTGTTAATAAATGATTTTTATAATAATCCATAAAGTTAATCACTATGTTTTATTGTTTTTTTTTATTGTCTATGACCTTAATTTATATTTTAGTTAATTTTTGTTGCAGCAGGTACCAGCTGTCACAGAATACAGACGAGAAGTAACACAATACTCATACTATTGAGTTTTGTTCGAAGAAGTAAGCGCCGAAGACCAAAACCCTCAGCTCTTCTTATCATCTAAATTTCGTATCTCTTTTTATAATTTATATCTCTACATTGTTTCCTCCTTCCCTTCGGTACAGTATAACTCGCGGCACATAAGTTGAACTAAGACATATAATGGCACAGTAAAACATTTTTGGGTCTTATCGAAAAATGCGGAACGAATGGGCGCGTGTGACTATCGTAACCGACAACGCTAGCCCCCACACACTCATTCCAACCTTTGAAGACACTCGTGCACAGTAATAACATCTAACGACAATTTTTCTATTATTTATTTTTATTATTTTTTTGTTTTATACTATGTTAGAAATTAATAATAATAATTAATAAAGAAGGAATAGAATTTAGAAGATACAATAATGAAATTATATACTTAATTTCGTTTACACACTTTATAAAAAAACTATTTAAATGAGACGAAATCACTTTTTTTTTTCTTTAAGAATTTTGAATTTCCCAGGTAACCGCTAAGCATTGGTACATTTGACACACAACCGCTAACATTTTAGTCCCAGGTTCATGCCTGTATAAATGTAACGGTTAAAATTATGTTCTGCGAGTTTTTTGATGGTTTTAATGCTGGTGTTGCTAGCGTTTATTGACCGCTTACCAGGCGAGCCGTAGGCGTGTTGGCCACCGAAGTGGTGTAAAAAAAGTAAGTTAATGTGGTTAATTTAAAACCACAGAATTGTATTATAATTCTATGGCTAAAACATTGAAACCAAAAGCCTCGTGTTTTAAAATATCCCATTTTAAGGTTATAATAATAAATCGAATCCAAAAAAGGCGGTTTTATCTCAAGTTTACCAGAAGTAAAATTGGAATAATATTTCTGGACTTCTTAAAAGTTATTTTACTTTATACAAAGATAAATGGACTGTAATGGTATGTAAAGATGGTATGTGTTGAAAACACTAGATCGCTTTTGGTCAAGCTAGTATCTAAAAATGCGCACTACGCACGTCCGTGATTGAGATGAATTAATTATTCATTCTCTATTGAAGGTGCAAGTATAAAAACCTTTCCTCGAGCATTGCGATTTACGAAAGTAGAAAATAATCGGAGGCATCATATCCAATTATTCTTTATCATTCCTCGGAGCACAACCAATTATGGAAGCGTTAGAACAAGTATAGGGTAATAATCTTTCTCTGTATAATAAAAGGTTCGATATTATTTATGAATTGGAATGTTCTACTTCCCTTCTGTACTAGTCGTCTAAGTGACTATAGATTTGAATTTCTCTAATCTTAGGATTAGTTTTTTTTAGTTCTTCGTGAGGGTAAGTGGTGCATACTGATTTTGTGTACCCGCAAAAGGGTTTTGTCTTGGTAAGGTTGAAAAGACTGAATTATCCCCGTTCCAATCCGAGATGCTGAATAGAATACCGTTGATCCACAAATCATTTGCAACTTTCTTCTGCAACGGAACCAGGGATGTTATTCGAGGGCTCACGTAAAATTAGTCTTCGGAGTAGTAAGCAATAAGTGCAATCAAATAATTAATTATCAGTCATCACAACATACAAATTGTTTTTTTCTTTATAGCTTTGCCGGTTATCGATTTTTAGAAACTATATTTGTTGATATAAATGTTGACATTTTAAAATCTCTTTATCACCCGTATAATGTTATCTGCTTAAGCAGTCTAGGCTTGTGGACTTTATGGTGTTTACATTTTCGTGGGTTATATATTTACATTTAGTGGCTTTCAAACTAAATGACCGTAACGATCTACTTTTTAACAGTTCTCTGACAATAAAGCTATAGTCAGTGACCGTCATTGTAATTGTACCTTTACAACCTTTATGCTTAACCGCGAACAAGTCATCGGTTATCTAGGTCAACAAACCGGCTCAAACACAAATAAGTTAATACAAGTTTTCTTTAAACCTGAAATAAAACATTTTCTACCATTAAATAAAAGTATACTTACTAAGAATTTATGACCATGCGGCATACGCTTTCAAAATTATCACACACTTCAAGTGCTCTAAGTCTAAGCAATCAATGTTGACATTGTTAACGTATTACGTTGCCTGTTAGTGATATTGGTGATTTTTGGAAAACAACATACATTATATCAAATTTATTAACAAGTACTCAGAGGACATCCTAGCTTCTTATTTACACAACCTAATAGCATAATAAAAATTATGCATGTTTTTTATGTCCTCTCAAAGATATTTGTTTCTTCAAAAACTTCCTTCAAAAAATTCTCACGATTTACCAAAATTCGTTAAATGTTTATGATAAAAGACAGAAATATATTTCAAATTTTTAAATCGTCTTCAATGCCTTTTTACTAAGAAATACCAAATACATTGACGGGGACGGCACTTCACATTAAATTTTCTGTTTAAAAATAGAACATATTTCAGTTGTAATACATTTATACTAGTGTAAGACACGGATAGCGCCGCATCTCGCCTACGCTACGTGGGTAACGTAGGTGTCACGGAAGGCCATTCTGATGTAATATGTTTCTTAAAAATTACTAAAATCAAAGAATTCAGTTGCTTTATTATAGCTTTAAGTAACTTAACACACGAATGTAAGAAAAATGATTTTGCTTGCATCATGAGTACCTACCAACGGCACAGCGACTAAATTATTATAGTTTACTTATTATAAAATATACAACAATATAATATATTAGAAAAATGAAGTAAAGTTACAGAGGTAAATAGTGTTTGCTAATCGCTACAATTACAGCACTCTGTGCAAAGAGATCCCTGAGCGAAAGCTGAGAATTTGTAACACGAAAAGCTATAAATAGAAAAATAGACAGGTTCCATAATTATCTCTCCTAGAGATATAGGTGGTCTTAATATAGATCACTACATTTATTAACGTCACATGTTTGTCCAATTTTACATTTCTCTTTTCGACAAATATTTTGGCTAGTTTGTCTTGCCGGTAACGATGTGATTGCACTCTCTATCTTTTTCAGTCTAATCACAGATATTTTTAAAACTGTATGATTAACAGGTATACGGCTATTGTGAGTCATTGACTTTATTTTTATAGATATAAGCCATAAATACTTCATGCATGAATGAATGAATAATCGTCTTTATGACTCAGTAATTACACGGATGAATATTTGTGTATTTTAATTACATGGAGCAAGTGAAACGGTAAATATTCAAGCAGTTAATTATATGTTATTTTTACCCAAGAGTAATGGTCTTCAGGCGTATACAATGTATGTATGTATGTATTACTAATTTTTGCCACGCATTTATATTACTAATTTTTGCCACGCATATACCGTATATGTCTTGACGGATTCGACTAACTATAAGGTGTCGTTAGATCCGCCTTAATCATGAATTGAACACACAGGCTATGAAAAAAGTTAAGCTTGTGATTATTTATAGGGTAGATGGGAATCGGGTTTATTCAGTTTTAGTAAAAAATCATGTGGAAAGAAGGTATATTCTTGCGGATTACATGGTTTACCATGCGCAACGAGAATAAACTTTTACCACTTTTCTCTAAATGATACAAAAGAATGAGCTCTAGCTACTGACATTAATCAAGATCACGGTATGAGACCTGATGGATTGCTTGTGCTTCGCTGAAAACGGAGTCAAAAAGTCCCATTCTAAGGACAGTATATTAAGCGTTGATCCATTGTAGCCATCTTTTCGTTTTTGTAGTATTAGGGCTAAGCAATTTTTATGAATCCTTACTCCTCTCTTATTGCCTCCAATGAGGATGATTTATTTTTCGCTGCTGTCACCATTCCATTCACACGGACATAAAATTTATTATTTTATTATTTTTATTATTTTATTTATTATTTTATTAATTAATCAGTAAGTTATTATCAAAAAATTTAGTATTTTGAAATTTAATTAATTCTAAAATTTCTGACTTTTTTGTGTTTAAGTTGACAAAAAATCATTTTCATAAGAAGTTTGTATTGTAATTTTTTCCCACATTAAATTACGTTCAGTTTTGTCAGGCTGTCTGTTTGTCAGCATTTACGTAACAATTTAAATAATATTTGCTATTTTCATGTTATATGAAGATTTTGAAACTGGTTATTAATAGCCTACCAAGCTTAGAGAAAGTGAGACTAGTATTTTCTATCAATCATATAGTTGATGTAACGTACCTACAAATTATCGAAATTTCTTTTCGTGTTTTTAACTTGTTTGCGATGTAACGATGTCTACACTTTCTACTATTTATTTATTAGGTTTATGTTATGTTATACTACAGGTTTTATAAGAAGAATCCTATTAACAGAAACAAGTTTTCATTTAAATAATAATCAGTAGGTCTCACTAATTACCCATTGCAATGGTAATACTGAGACTGATTGTTTTTTGAAGTGAAACTTCTTTAATCGTTGTGATTTCAAACTCGATGAAACGAAAAAATAAGTCCATAGAGACAAAAACACATCAATGTAGAGGATTCAGCCGGCGAGAGAATGAGATAGAACACATTAGACGTCAAATACAAAAATGTGTAGGAAAGAATGAGACAGAAATATACATACTATTTTATATTATCGGTCTCTCCTCTTTGCGCCATGCTTTAGAGAGCCACAGCGACAGAGCAAATATCGGTGTGTATATGTATGTATGCGGCTGCGTATTATACCTTTTTAGTAAGAAGTCAGCGTGGCGTGTTATTATTTAACAGTGTTTGTGAATATTTTTATATCTTGTTACATATATTCATCTCATTCTTTTGTCGTTTTATTAAAGTTTCATTTCCATCGTGTGTGAATCGCACGCACAATTTTTTTCGTCAAATCAGCCTCGCTATTGAGTTGAGAATAGGAAATAGTAAGTCTCTTCATATTTAAAAAAAATGTCTCAGTATTCCCATTTAGAGCGGTTTTTTTAACGACTGGTCAAAAATCAAAAGATTTTTTTTTAATACTATTTACAATGGTTTTGTGCCCAGTTCTTTGAATTTTTGTGATATTATTATCATTCAAATTTTACGCCGTTCGGATGGCTGCTGTTTAGCACAAGGACAATCACGACCAATATTGAAAAAAAAACATATCTTTAGTGATCAGATAGATAGATGTCGTAATGTCGACCAAAAGAAGTAATCAAATAAGCTAGTGTCATTATAGTAATAACACAAGTTATTTATTTCACACATTTTCGGGTCTCAACCGAATGCAGAACGAAGGCGGGGGTAACTACAGTGACACGGCGACGCTCTATCCGTTTAGTGCATTCGCTCACGGTTGTTTTAAGAATAAATTATCAAAAACTAAATTAAAATACAAATTATTTTTGTCAAGTGTGTGAACATTTTATTTTATTTCTCATTTTTATTAAGATAAGGTGTCATCCCAATAATTGACAGTGATTAGAAATGTACATTAATTAGTACTATTTTTTATATACCTTTTTCTATACTATTTATTTTATTATTATTATATTATATACTTCTCACTTTATAAAAATCTATTTGTTCATCATTGTACCTGCGCAGAAGCCGCCACTTTGGTTCAACTTAAATTGAGGGAATTATAGTAGGTATCAATAATAGCATCAAACAGAAATCTAAATGAAAATAATAATAACTAGCCACCATTGACTACGTTGTGGCGCAGCGGTAGCGAACCTGCCTTAAACGCCACAGGTCGCGGGTTCGATTCCCGCTCGGATCATAATATGTTTGTATTGACTATGCAAGCATATTTTCCGGTCTGGGTGTATTTGTCCTTGTCATTGTAAATGTTTCCGGACCCCCAACCCAGGATATTAATATCCTAATGGGGCCGTTGAGTGTGCAACGTTTATTATTATTATTATATTATAATACTTGAAATTTTGATAGTCTACTAATTATATTATTAAGTATACCAAATTGTCTGTTGATAAGCAGTTGAAATTTTAATAGATTCTGTGTTTCTATGGCCTCTATAATTAGTAAGGAACCACCATATTAAAGTACCTAATTGTATCACAACCCGTTAAATATTTATTAGTATTAAGTGGATCCGGTGGCCATTTGTCGCAAATTTAAAATGTAGAGTCATCATCAGCAACTTCACTCTTGTACCACTTCATCAAATGGTGCTGCTCCTTATTTGAAGTTGGTTAAAAATATTTTGTTATTGTTTAAACTGAATAATCTTCGAGCGTTAAAGTTTGATTAGTAAAACCTTTTTCTGTCACTCAGGGCTGAAGTTCAACCTTAAGGAAAATTATGTTTAGTCATTACATACAGGTTGCGAGCAAGCTCGTTGCTCCTTTTAATAATAATGGAATAGTGGTGGAACAATTCAAAGACAATAACTTCATCTATAACTTTATTAAATATCATAAAGAATGAAGTATTTGTATCTAATTTAAATATAAAATGTTATATTGGAAGACATTTTTGAGGCATGTGATTTTATAATCACCTTAGAATGTATAATTGCTTATAAGAATGCACAGAGCTTTAAAAAAATAATAACGAATATGGCACTTTAAAGTCTTAAAACATTAATGACAAAAAAATATAAAAAAATAATACTATAAATAATGTGCGTATTTAAAATACAAAAGAATTGATGAATATTTATTTAGATCTCTTTCAATGTTTTCCGCAAAATATCTAAATATATTTCAGCATGTTTCTTTTGGAAGACGAGTGCTGGTCTTAGACGTATGCTGTTTTCTCCGCAGACACCGCCGAGCACACCTAATAAATGAGTACACGGTAATTGCATTGATAAAAATTACTGTCAAGATTTACAGAAGATAATTCTTTCCTTATTTTTTAATTAAACTAATACATATGATTTAATGGATTATAATGTTTTTAACTTTCTTAAAAATGTTTAAAAACCTATCAAGTCTGTGGTCGCCAAAGTACTATTATAAAACATGACAACATTACTACAAAAATATTTAGCAGCCTGGCCATATTTTCTTTGATAATAAATTTGCCTTTTTATTTTAAGTTATTAAGTAGATATTTTAGTATAAATTAGTTTTAATATTTCTTGTAAATAATTGTATCGATAATAGTATACATCAAACTAGAAGCTTTATTTGGTTACCAATAAATATATCTTACCAACATTTTATATAATTGCTTACCATTTTTCTTCAAATCCGAATTAATACGATCTCTACATTCTGGGGTTGTGGAATTAAATGACAAAAATGTCCCTCGTCCTCGCACGCTGTTGATAAGATTAGGAAATTCTTTTTCCAGGCCATGTAAACCGTCTTTTAAAACTTTTCCGGTTTCATTTACCAGTGCTAACAAGTTCTCATTTTTAATTACTTGCAACACTTTTTCCAAGAGTATCAACTTGCCGGGATCGCCCATCCAAGTATTGAAGACTCGGTACGGTTGAGATGGTCTGAAATAAACCAATAAATCTTCATTAAAATGTTTTTTTTTTATTTGAAATGATATTTAAATGAAATTTTCCGAGTAATTACATATACATTTGCACATAATGAAATTATATTTCAGATGACAGCCAACAACTGAACAAATTAACTCTTTATCTTCAGTCTGTCTAGACTGAGGATATAATATTATTTTTATTTATTTTTATTTTAACTCTTTATTGTGCACTACAAACTTAAAACTAATATTATAAAGGAATGTACAAAACGGTTACATCGTAAGGCACAAAAGGCGGTCTTATCGCTCCAAGCGATCTCTTCCATTTTATGATAATCGGCATCAATAATATACATTTCTAATGCAGAAATTATTAAGAAGGCAGCTAGTGCTTCTCAATTCAACGATAATACATAATCCGGGAAGCAACTCATACAGCGCAGGGGTCTACAAAGCGCCACACGCGCCCTCATAACTTCATCAATTATTTGTAAAACTCTGTACATTTTAAGAAAAAATTGTTTTTTCTTATGCTTGGCTTATTAGAAAAATAATTTAATTATCCAGTACATATGTATATTTATTTGCTTAAATACATTTTTATTTTTTCACTTGACCCGTTTCTCTAATTGTAACAGTTCTACACGTCAATAGGTCGTCAGTAAGAGTTTGCTTGTAGCATCAGAAACCTTTGCACATCAAAAACTATTCTAAGTTTAATTGTTTACCGTATTTTGTTTTACATGCAATAAAGCTTTTTATCTATCGATCTATAATAAATATGTTTACATCCGATAGTAAGTTTGTGTACTAACTTGTTTTCAACGTTATAATAGAATCCACCGGTCAACATTTTCTTGCTGAAGGTGAGCACGTCGGGCGGGCTGGGCAGGTTGAAGTGCTCGTAGCACCACATCTTGCCGGTCGGACCGCAGCCGGTCTGCACCTCGTCGATCATATACGCTACTCCATTCTGTGATATTATTATATCTTTGATTTTTATTTTTTTAAATATGTATTATGAAGTGAGCAAGCAAGCATACGGCCTATCTGATGGTAAGCGGTTGCCGTATCCTATGCGTTGCCAACACCATTAGTAGGTGCCACTCATAAAAATTAAGCGAATAAAAAATAAAAGTTTTAACTTGAGAAACTATGATGCAGGGCGAAAATCAAACAAAAATCATAGAAATATCAATATACCTATGCCATCATTACGTATTTTAAAACACACAGTTTCTATTTACTTCGCTTCCATGCCACACTCTTGCGAGTGCCTTACCCTTAGTTTGTTCTTACGAGTCTGTTCGAACAAACGTGACCACGTCGCAAGCACTTGCGGTAAATTCCGTTTGATTTATGGCAAAAACCGACACTCGATGGGATCGACTACAAGCTCTCTACGCAAACTAAGTCAAACAATCTATCCACACGTTTGAATGTATGTCGGTTTGTTGAGGTTTGCCAAGCGCGCGCACGCGGCATTATCAAATCAAATCAAATATTTTTATTCAACGTAAAAAGCATATAACTTATTTGTTGAAAATCTACTACCGGCTCCAAAATAAAACCTCTACCCGAGAAGAACCGGCGAAACAAACTCGGAGGGTTATATCTTTTTAATATATTATTTTTATAAATGTCCAAGTAATTTACATATTATGTTCACTGAAAAGCCTGGAGTGACTGTCTCATTCCCAAGGTGTGGTGTCTTCAAGGTATCATTATGTATGAAAACAAACCTGCTGGCATATTTTTTGTAGTTTCTGGAAAAATTCAGGCGATGCCTCGTGATCGCCACCCTCCGACTGTATGGGCTCCACGACCACTCCCGCAACAGGGTTACCTTTCTTCTTGTATTGCTCAATCACGTCAGCTACTTGCTCTAAACACCTATAAACATATAAATATAAGTATTACGTATCTAAAAAATATAGTTTTTAGGTCATTATACAAGACAATGTGAATACATGTCTACTAATCCTATACTCAAATAATAAATGTAATAGTTTGTATGTTTGGATGTATATTATTCAAACACGGAAAAACGACTGAATGGATTGAGATTAATTTAGTACAGATATAGATTGTTACCGAGATTAAAACATAGAATACTTTTTATCCCGGAAATAATGATAAACAAAAAACTAAGTACAACATTTGATTTTCGATATGAAATCCATACTGATTATTATTCAGCTCTATCTGTCTTTAACTATATACCTTTTAAGGTTTTTTACCGATTTTGAAGAATATTGGTGTAGATGGGACTTTGGAAATTAGCGTAGGCTCTTTTATGTCGCGAAAAAAAAAACCAACCGGAAATAGGGGATGAAAGTTTGTATCGGGAACCTTTAGTTGTATCGTAATAAAGGTGCCTCATTAAACATTATTCACGAGGGCGAGGCCGCGGGCAGGTAATAGTAAACAATAACAATAAATAGACGCTACACACTCAACAGCCATTACAACATAACATACTGTGTTGTTGGTCCATAGACCACCCGAAACCAATTGTACTTAAAGCAGGTTCGCTACCGCAGACGGTCGAGATTCAAAGGCCAATGGGTTCGATTCCAGCTTGGGGTAAATGTAACGGGTATGTATTCCGATACTAGATTATTGAATGTGTAACGTTTATTTGATACTAGCTTTGGCCGCGATGTCATCTGCATTTTTTTTTATGTTAGAAGTTGGCAAACAAGCATACGGCCCACCTGATGCCGCAGCCTATGAGCGCTTGCAGCACCATTAGTAGGGGCCACTCACGCGTTGCCAACCTCGAGATATTAGTTCTTAAATCTCGTCCGCCCAGTAATTTCACTAGCGTACAGTGCCCTTCAAACCGGAACACAGTAATGCCTAAGCACTACTATTTGGCGGCAGAATAATTGACACTGCGGTGGTATCTACCTAGCCGGCCTCTTGCAATAAAAGACCTACCACCAGTGAAAAATTATGGTTTTGTATATATTATGGAGAAATTTATGGTTGTGTCATAGCTTGATGTTACAAAGTCTATAAAAATCCCCAGTAAATAGGCTATACAATGCGAAAATAATTTTTAATTCGAACAGATAGTTCCCGAGATTAGCGCATTCAACGAAACAAACAAACTTTTTATTATTAGATTTGTTATTTATCTTCGGTTTCCGAATTTATTTTAAAATTAGTTAGAAATACTGATATTATTTTATAAATAGAACCATACAAATATGAGAATTAGAATAACTATAATAATTAAATCATTGTTTTATAGTACACAGCTTCGTATCGTATGTATACATTAGTATAACCTTCACGGCAGCACAAACAATTCATACAATGTTTACATGATAAATTATGTTTATTACATACTATATGTATACGTTGATTGGCATTTAATGATAAAGAACTGCATTTTTGCTTTTGCATGTGAAGATAGAACGAATTGTACGCTACGCTTGAATAGTTTTTATATATGTTGTTAGTATAGTGTGGTTTTATACATCTTCAATGAAATACCTACTTTTAGAGGGTAATTAACTAATTAATAATTATATATGATCATATAGCGATTTGTCATGATAACCGCCACTGTGCAAATCGCTATTTTATAATTAAAATGTAATCGGTACTGTTAAACTTTTTAGTAATGTTACTGAGAACCTTATTACCAGGGGTATAAGGTTTGAAATCGAAACGCGTACGTTTTGTTGTTTTGAAAGTTGTTTTGTCAAAAAAATCGCGTATAAATTTCCGTGCGGAAAAAATATAGGTGACTGGCGTGTCGACTGAATTGTGACCGGTGACACTGTAGAGGCCACTAAGACAGCAGCCATAGGCCCTCCAAAAATGTATATAACCTTATTTGTTATAAATCAATAAAAGCGTTTATGCTACTAGTCCATTGAAAAGTTACATATGGGGTTGGGTTTTTTAGAGGACGCAATTTTAATTTTTTTATGTGTAGGTAGGTAGGTAGGTATCAGTGTAAAGCTAAAACCAAGTTTGTGGGGTCGCCACCCTTGTCCCACGGCAGTTTGTCATTTTTTTAATGATTAATCTTGCAACATTATTAATAAATAATTATTGTCTCTTTTCCACTCCAAGTAATTCGCGTACAAGCCGACAGCCACAGGTTTGTATTGTACGTAATGAGTGTACAAAAACAAGTATTATGGACCTTTAAAAAAAATTAGGAAAAGAGTCAATAACTAATTATTAGAAGCAATAACTGGTAACACATTATTAGTACACACGTATAATATATGTATAGTTAAAGAGTACTGAAAAATAGTACTCACTTCGGAGCGCTGTAAAACTTTAGCTATTGACTTAATGAAAACATGTTGCTTCTAAAAGTTGTTCCTCAAAAAACGATCAACAAAAATTGTCTAATATCATTTTTTCAAAAAAATTATAATAACAAAATAAAAAAAGCAATATTCGTCAAAAAACGTTTAAAAACAAGTTATACTTATCGAAAATTATATTCTATTTCTCGAATTTCGGGAAATTTTAGCTTATAACTTTTTTATTTATAGTTTTACGACAAAAAGTTACTGACTGAAGTTGTAGAGAATTTAATTTGCAACAATAAATGTAAATAATTTTTTTTATCACATAAATAGTTTAAGAGATATATCGTAAAAACCATTTCTACCCCTATTTTCAAGATGGCGGCCGTGGGACAAGGGTGGCGACCCCACAAACTTGGTTTTAGCTTTACACTGACCCCCTGACTTACTTGACTTAATGTCCTATGTCCCCTAGATGGGGCAGAGGGCGTCCACAGTAGTCCTCCATCGCGAACGGTTTTGAGCTTCACGCTTTATTTCAGGCCATGTCATCCCGATGCTTGTCGTTTCCGCCAATACCGAACGACGCCAGGTTTGCCGAGGACGACCACGCTTTCTTTTCCCTTGAGGATTCCAATCCATTGCTTGCTTGGGTATGTGATTGGAATCTCGGCGAAGTGTGTGGCCAATCCACTTCCATTTGCGCCGCTTGATCTGTTGCTCGATCTTGGACTCATGGCATTTTTCTAACAGATCTTCGTTAGATATGATCTCGGGCCAGTGTATTCCGAGTATACGACGAAGACAGCGGTTGACGAAGACTTGGATTTGGCGTGAGATGTCTTTTGTGACCTTCCACGTTTCGCAGCCATATAACAACACGGATTTCACATTTGAACCGAAGATTTTTAGTTTAACTCTTCTGGTGAGTTTCCGTGATTGCCATATAGGTCTCAACTGTGCGAAGGTTGCTCGGGCTTTGGCAATCCGCGAAGTGATGTCCTCTTCAGTTCCTCCAGATTCTGACACGACACTCCCGAGGTAAGTAAATTTGTGGACTCGTTCCACGACCTCATTACCAATTTTCATCGGTGTTGGATTCTGCATGCAAGTTCGCATCTCTTTGGTCTTCCGGATGTTAATATTAAGTCCTGCTTTAGCCGCCTCCCGACGTAATTCGTTCAGCTTAGATTGCATGTCGGTATGAGTGTGACTAAGCAGGCATATGTCATCGGCATAATCCAAGTCTTCTAAGACGTCGAACAGCCCCCATTCTATCCCGCGGCGCTTGTGATCGGTGATACGCAGCATGATTCCATCCAGGACGATTAGAAAGAGGAGAGGCGAGAGGAGGCAGCCCTGTCTAACACCTGCGTGAACTGTGATGTCATCCGATATTAAGCCGTCATGAGTTACTTTGCAAGAGTATTTCTCGTAGATGCACACTAATAGGCGAACAATTTTGGGCGGCACCCCTATAGCAGTTAAGCGAGACCATATACTTGACCACTTCAACGTATCAAAGGCTTTTTCAAAGTCTACAAAGGTAAAGAAGACCTCTCTCTGCCATTCTGATGCCTGCTCAAGTATGATACGTAGAGTGTTGATTTGGTCTGTGCATGAGCGGTTCGAACGAAAACCAGCCTGCTCCTTGCGTAAAAGGGGTTCGACGGCTTTCGACAGCCTATCAAGGATAATCTTACAGAAGACCTTCGAGGGTGTCGATAGCAAGGTAATGCCTCTCCAGTTATCACATTGACTTAGGTCACCCTTCTTTGGCACAGTTATTAATAGCCCCTTGTTCCAGTCGTCCGGGAGTTCTTCAGCGATCCAGATCTTCTCAATCAAGGGCGTCAGAACGTTGACAGCGGAGGATAGATCTGCCTTGAGCATTTCCGCAGTTATAAGGTCGAGTCCTGGCGCTTTACCTGTCTTCAAAGAGCGAATAGCTTCAGCAACTTCAGGAGATGATGGTGGTTCTGTGTTGATATCGAGTAGCCTTGATGGTGAGGAACTGACTAACAGTGCATCAGAAGTAGATGTTGCCGATAGATGGAAGATCTCCTCGAAGTGTTGACGCCAGCGTTTAAGTTGCTCTTCAGATGTTACTATGAGCTGACCATCTTGGGACTTTAGAGGTTTCTTCTTATAGCTGCTGTTTCCAGCCAAGGTTTTCGTAGCCTTATACAGTTCTCGCAAGTTGCCAGTATTCGCTGCGTGTTGAGCACGATCCGCAATACCGTCAGCCCAGTGCCTCTTGTCATTACGTGTACTACGGTAAATTTCCCTGCGTTTCTGACGATATTGTATATTTAGGTCTGCTCGTACAGCGTCATTGTGGGTTTCGAGCAGCTTAAGATGCAGATTTCTTCTGTCGTTGATAAGGTCCCATGTGTGTTGTGACATCCAGTTGTCACGTGAATGAGGCGATTTGTGCCCTAGAACACTGACCCCCTACACAACAAAAAAATAAAATTGCGTCCTCTAAAAAACGCAAGGTAAGGCATAAAAAATGTAACATTTCAATGTCAATACACAGTTTGTTAAAAATTAGCAATGGGAAAAATAAAGATATCCTTTTATAAAAATCGCAATTCAATATAAACGATGATTCTTATTCCGAAAACTGACAACCATAAAATTTTGTCACTCGGATCAGTGACTTAATAAATCTCTGATCATTTAATAACTTACTTTTCATCTTCTTTTTTATTTTCTTTTTGATTTTCATCGAGAGGATACTTGTATCTGGGGAATGGGGCTTGGGGCCAATCGAATGCTGGACAATCCAGTTTATGAATCGGTTTTGATCTGGTTGTCGTAAGAGCTCCAAACGTACGACCATGGAATCCACCCTGCGAAACAAAAATATAATTTAAAAATACAGATTTTCTTGTTAATGACATACTTATGTAAAAAATTTCAAGTTTACCTTGAAGGACAAAATTGAAAGGTTAGGAGATCCAGGTGGTTGATTGTTCATACACGAATCCATTTCCTCTGGTGTAAAATCAATTTTACCCCCGCGTTGCTTCTTCTTATACCACATAAAAACAGTTTTATAAGCATTTTCATTTGAACAAGAACCGCACATCATTGTTGAAACGCCATTTAAACCTTTCGGTGCAACAGCCATTAGCACACTGTTTAACTTTTTTGGCCAATCTAATGACGGAAATACGCCAAGAGCAGGCCGGTTGACTAGTGATCTCTGAAGAAATATAAAAGAATAAATAAATAAATGAATCTGCAATCCGAGAAACTAGCAAGAACAAGGACTAAAATATCAGTATGATCAATAAAATCCCGATCACAATGCTGAAATCAGACATAGCAAGGGACGTAGCAAACGACAGCAGGAGGCCCTATTTAAATGATATTTTCCGATTGTAACCTTTCAACATCTAAAGAGAGGAACAACGTTAACTGTTTATATGTAGCTGCAGATATAAGACTAGGCGGTGAATTAGATCAGTAAGCTGAACTACTCAAAGCAAAATGTGGCATACCTGGAACTGCAATTTTATATACGTTTATTTAGTAACTAGCGGCCCGCTCCGGCTTCGCACGGGTATAAAATATATGTCATTCACTGAAAAAATCATTAAAATCGATCCAGTAGTTTTGATTTATTCATTACTGCGCGTGGCCCGCACGCGTTAAATGTAATTATTTACGACATCACATTAGAAGCCTCAAAAATTATTATTTTTTTCTCAACTATTTTTGTACATATAAACCTTCCTCTTCAATCACTAAATCTATTTTAAAAAAATCAAAATCCGTTGCGTAGTATTAAAGATTTAAGCATGTAAAGGGACAGAAAAAGCGACTTTGTTTTATACTATGAAGTGATTATAAACATAAAATGTTTTTTGATTAACTGCTCGCAAGAGTTTGTAACATATGCTACTCTTGCTTTTTGCCTTACCTTATAAATTAATGTGTTCCGAGTAACAATTGAATGATGATAATAATCATAGACGCCCGGGACCGACCAATCAGAACGGAAGTCAGTAATCAACTGTCATAGTTTTTGAACAGATTTTGAAAAGATAGATTACTAACCAAATTGTGCTGGTCGTCAAAAGCCTTTAATAGCTCCGGGTGGTTATAACCAATTGGTACTGACGAAATTTGCGTGAATGCATCTAAGAAGGTGTTTCCATCGGCATCCACAAAATAGTTGCCAATACTTTTATCATAATCGGCAAATAATTGAACGGAATCCGCTTGCTGAAATGAACAATTATTTTAGACAAACAAAATCAATAATAATCCCTATACTATTAAAGTGGCTATTATGGAAAAATCTTGAACATTTATCTTTTGTAAGGTAGTTGTGTAGTGTAGTCTACACGTTTGAACCCAATTTTTTTTTTAATAAGATAAATTTTGAAAAATAAAAACAATATTTCTAAAATATAGAAAAAAATCTAATTACTCAGACGACAAAGCAAATATTTAGAATAAATAAAGTAATATTTTACCTGGAGGCTAGACAGTTCTTTTAGCAAGGCTTTTGACCTAGGACCAGGAACAGGTGTCTTAATTTCTGGTTTTTCTGGTTCTTGCTGTGATCCTTTGGAGAAGCTCTTTGTATCTATAAAATAAGTTTTCGGTAACTTTCAATACATATTATTCATAGCATTTTGACCACCGGCTCAAAAGTAAAGTAAAGTCGAAGGAACGATTGCCTAACGGATTTGTTTTTATAAGAAAAAGTAGAGCAATAAATTAGAGGAACTGAGTTATATACATAAATAAATAAACAAACGCTACACACTCAACGGCCCCATTAGGATAATTATATCCTGTGTCGAGGGTCCGGAAACATACACGACGACAAGGACACACCCAGACCGTAAAACTTTAGAATTTATGTAAGTTTTTACTTAATGAATATTTTATAACTAATATTATACCAAATTTGAAATCTAGCCTGCCTTTAGCGCTAAAATCGAGGGTTCCATTCCGGCTCGAAGGAGATGTACAAACATTTTCTCCGAGCGGGAATTTGAATTGCATTCAGGAATGTTTTCCAGTCTGGGTGTGTTTGTCCTTGTCATTGTAAATGTTTCCGCACCTCTTACACAGGATATAACTATCCTAATGGGGCCCGTCACGTGTATAGCATTTATTTAAGAGGACAGCTAAGTAGGTACCTCCGCGGTGTCAAATGTTCTAACACAAAGCAGTATTAGTCTTTTGCATTACTGTGTTCCGGTTTGAAGGTGTAGGCTAGTGAAACTACTGGGCAAAGGAGATTTAAGTACCAATATATCGAGGTTGGCAACGCGCGTTAAGTGATATTGCACGCGGTCATAGGTTACGGCAACCATTTAACCATCATAAGACTATGCTTGCTTGCTAACCTTGTAACCTTGTAAAAAAAGATTCAAATCAATTAAGGCAAAATATAGATTTTAGTTCAAATATAAAAATACGTTAATATATTGAACATTCGTTATAAAGAATAAAATACCAAATAAAGCAAAATATAATTTGGTTTATTATTCGAAATTTTAAAACAAAATAAATTGGTGAATATACAAGTAATTCCACTTGTTGACCAAGTGAAGTTCACCGGTTGTAACTTGGCCAATGCCGAACAACGAAGTGGTGCTGATCGAGTGCCGGGTTGCTCCAAATGAATTATGAACTTTAAGGAGTTTGCTCACTCCAATGTCTCATACCATGACTGCGGTATGAACTTATCAGAATTCAAGCCGAAAATTGTATAAGCAACCAGTAAACACTAGCCTAACATTTTTGTCCATGATTGTACCTGTTCAGACAGGCTTCACTTTGGTTCAAATTATATTCGAAGTTATATAAATTATTATGAAACTCTAACTGGGTCCACTTAAATGTAAAATGGTGGAGTTTATAATAAAAACATAAACAAATATATTATTTAAAACTTGTTTTTATTTTTTTGTGATTTAACAAATTCAGCTTCACTATAAATTTTGATATTTAATTCTTACACATAGTGTATTAAATTTTAATATTGATATTGATCATCATTATTAATTTTCATCTAGAGTGCCACTTCTAAGCAAAATATAAGATACATGTAGATAAGAAAAAAGTACCAAAATAACATTTGACGATTTCATTTTAATGCCAATTAAAATAAAATTTATTTTTAATTCAATTAGCAAATAAAGGTACAAGTTATCACCTCTTATCTGACGATAATATCTAGAGTTAAATTTTATTCATGGTTATTTCTTCATGTTTTCCTCAAAACTGTGATTATAATATTAGATACATTGATATAATATATATCAAACTGATTGCAGAACTCTAATCTGAACAAAAGTAATTAATTAATTAATTCTATTTCCGATTTGAATACACAAAGATTATCTCAGTGCACTATTATTAGTATGCATAGTCAATTAGAAGAATACATAAATTTATAATCAAGTCTCTTTAAAATACCAAAATTAATTAAGGAATATTAACAATTACGAAGCCTTGTGCTGGCCACTAAATTACACTAATTTTTTTTTTTATTTCCAAGCAAATAAAAGTTAAAAAATAACTTTAAATATCGTGTAATATTTAAAGTTATTTATTAACTAAAATGGGTGAAGATATGATAATAATTCATTAAAACCACATTAGTTCCTTTATATCATATATTTTTTTAAAGTATATACCTAATTACTTCTGCTTTTCTTAACACAATATCAAATAAATGTGCATTAAATAATTGAAATAAATTTCTATTTATTTATATGTTCAAAATCCTATAACACTTCATATAAAAATAATAAAAACTTACCTTGCGTAAACGGAAATTTTATTCGAGTAGTAATATATAATCCACGAATTCTTAACATGTTTATAACCAGTCTCTTGAATATATCCCTGATATGTCCCGTGTCCAACGTTGCTTTGAGCAATATGACGAACAAAAAATCTATACAGCAAAGATTTTATCAATTCGCCCTTCTGCGCATACACTACTCACAATATACTTTATTTTTATTTAGGATATATATAATATTTAATTTATCTGTTCAAAATTAAATAAATAAATATTAAAATATATTTCATAAAAAATAATGTTAAAAATTAAGTTTGATTTCATGATACACTATCACAATATCGTATTTTAAAATAGGGCGGTATCTAATATCATGAATCTTGTCGATATCAGAAGGATTGTCAATGTCAATCTTTTGTGATTGGTTTAAATTATCACAACACGGTTTTAAATTGTAATTTTTACTTCTTAATGCCGTAAATGTGATAATTATGTACAAAACATTAAAATAACTGTATTAATTAATAAAATTAATATGATGTATCATTTATTTGAATGAATGAATAGGTACCTACCTACTTAAATTAAATTAGTATTTCATTAGAAATTGTAAAAGTAATTGATTGAACTTTTTTATGTAAGAGGGGGCAAACGGGCAGGAGGCTCACCTGATGTTAAGTGATCACCGCCACCCATGTATATCTGCAACACCAGAAGGCATGCAGGCGTGTTGCCGACCTTTAAGGAAAGAATACCCTTCTTTTTTGAAGGATTTCAAGTCTTGTCGGTTCGAAAAGACCGCCGGCGGAAGTTGAATATTACATCAAAAATATATTTATATTTATTTTACAGATTTTTATAAGGTTTAAAAACAAACTAATAGATAGATATTTTTAGTTAAAATAAGAGTAACAAAATAATAGAAAGCCGAAAATAATAGAGCCTTGGTAAGGCATGACCCATTCATTTAGTTAAGTACTATGGACGAACAGAACTTATCAGTGTGAACTGTATTTATGATATTTAGCTTATGCGACCCAATTCTATCCTATTCCTTTTTCTCCTACTACTACTATTACTACAACGTATGTAATAAGTGAATAAAGACTATTAGGCTACGGTGACTTTTTGTCAACAGGCAGGCCTTACGCTTTTTGCCATGATTAGTGAGTCAAAAAAATGTTTCCCGTTTAGTTAATTGTTTACATTTAATAACAACAATTTAATAAATATTGCTATCGTTATATCGATATTAAGTCAACATCTCTAAAGAATTGATTAAATAAACTGCGGATATTATAATGACACCACTTGAAAACAGCGGTCGCTGAAGGTTATATGCGCAGACCAAGTTCTGAGATTATATTATGATTATATTTCATATAATATACTAAAGGAATCAGAAAAAGAATTTACAATTTTAATTTATAATAGATTATGTAAATGAGTCACTGGTGTAGCTTATAAAATTAATAACTATATCTTATAAAAATTTAGTTTTTTTTTGATTTCACATTCCTCAACTTATTTCTTACTATTTCATTGTTAATATTTTGTAATTAGAATATAAGAGTCATAACGTTGAGCTACTCTTTTTCCAATATACTCGTATATGTTAGATGTTAATTAGACCAAGACAGCGGTATTTGGATATTATTCAATCCCACTAGATAATTAAAATAAGTGATATCTAGAAACATTTCTAACTATTGCATCTTGATTTGCGGACCATCGACTAAATATTTTCAATAACAGAAGTTGGTAGCTACTAAGTAAAACATCGCCACTTATTGTAGAAAATATATCTTTTTTCCTTTTAGTTTTTATTTTATATTCTTTTATAGCTTTATTTCAACTAGGTATTTTATTTTTTTAAATCACGAAATAGATACTGAAAACAAAAAAACAGTAAATTTTTTGATTCCACATGATATTGCTGTGCCAATATAATGTGGAATCAAAAAGAGTAATATTGTTATTTTATATTTTTCCGGCGTAGGGATGTGACGACCCCATCGGCCGCTGTTGGGATAACCTCTGTCACAGCTGAGTTTATTCCAACAGTGCTATCAGTCACACTGGTGGTAGGTCTTTTGTTGCAAGAGGCCGCAGTGTGACTGCAGTGTCAAATATTCTGCCGCCAAATAGTAGTGCTTAGGCATTACCGGTTTGAAGGGCATTGTAGGCTAGTGAAATTACTGGGCAGAGGCGATTTAAGAACTAATATCTCAAGGTTGGCATCCTTTATTTATACCATTTAATGACTCTGCAAGCGCTCATAGGCTACGCCAACCACTTGCCATCAGGTGGGCGATATGCTTGTTGGCCAACTTGTAACATAAAAAATATATTAAAAAAAAATTTAGGGGTCTTACATGACTACGACGGCCCAAGCGGATGTTATTTATGCTTTGGCAGCACCAAGACTGCAATATATATGATTTAAGTCGCATTTGTACGATTTTTTAAATTATTACGATCGCAACAGTGAAATAGTAAATAATACAAAACTTATAATTTATCTTACAATGGGGCATATTATATTTCAACTGAGTTGTTGTTAAAAATGGTGACCACAATTAATTTTTAAAACTAAAATACTTCTTTTGGCGAATTAAAAAGAAATAGTGAAAAAAATATAAAAAATAGTAATAGTGACCAGATTAAATTTTACGAAAATACCGAGGCACCTCAAAAAATACCGAAATAAACCGGCTTACACCCGACAAATATACTAATAAAAATACTGACTTTTTGAACATGTTTTATTAATTAATTTTCATCACAATAAATGCTAAAATTATATTTAAACATTTCAATAAAAGAATTAAAAATAATAACCTTAAATGAAAGATTAAGCCTTAAGCCCAGTGCAGAACAACCACCCTCAAAATAACATTTTTTATACAAGTAATAAATAATAATTACAGACACAATCGTCATATATTTTCATTTTGATTTATGATCTCGGTCAAAAAAATCAAGGTTTTTAGTAATCGATTGCGATTGTAACATTAGGTAGGTATTATCGATATTTTTAATTTTTTAGTATCTTATATAGCTTAAACCGGGAAATCCTCTGCACATCGATGTTCGTGGAGACGATCGCTATGGTGCTTCCATATCTTTTAAAGTTTTTATCCAAAAATACCAACCTCCGCCAATATAAAAATATTAATGTTCGAAAAAGCCAATAAAAAATACCGAAAAATTATTAAAAGACTGAATCTGGTCACACTGTGTGCGCTATTTTAACTACGTACGACCACGCCATTTTTCCCCTAGCAGCCCTGGTCAGTACTGAAAATGGGGATGCGGGATACGTATCGATTATTTGGTGATCGATGCAATGAAATGCGATTTTTCGATATTTTGTAATTTGCATGTCAAATTCAGAATTTGACATTACTGAAATTGTGAATGATAATATTAAATTGTAATCTGTCAATCTGTCATTTTGTTTGTGTTTTTATATTGTATTGTTTTAATACATAAAACTAAGGAATTTTATTAGATTTCCATATCAGCATTTATAATTCAATAAATTTGAAATCAATATGTTGAAAAAAGTATTATTATCAACGGATGTAACCTTAGTTTGTATGCAACATGCACTCTCAACAGAAAAGGAAGAAATAATGGGACTACTTATAGGCGAGGTCATTATTTTTATTAAATTCTGTATTTTTTATGCTAAATCTACTTTTTAAATCATCTCATCAAGAGAATTTTGAGGTAACCACAAAATTAAGGCATTCATACAATCGGAAAGATATATTATTTTTATTTCGTGATTATAGGCTCACAATAACAATACACTGGTTTCCATAGTATCTTCTGTTATATTAAGACGACTAGATAAAAAACCTGATAGAGTGGAAATATCCGAAGAACAACTTGTACAAGCTACACTCAGAGCAGAGGAATTGGCATCAGAAGTTGGGCGTCCACTGAGAGTTGTCGGCTGGTACCATTCCCATCCACATATAACTGTATGGCCATCACATGTTGGTAAGATATTGATGACTTGTAAGAAAGTTATGATAAGATATGATAGATATTATCTAATAAAATGACTAGAATTTAACCCTTTTTAAGAATGAAAGAAATTGATATAGTAAAACATAGTGAAGATAATTATATACTACTTGCATATGTATTACAGAAAAATATATGGTTACATTAAATTATGTATTTGAATAAAACATACCTTGATATTGAGTTAAACATTAAGCAAATGCTAAGAACAGCTGTTCATTTTATCTGATGATATAACAAATAGACACAACAATTACCACAAATATTATATAGGACCATCCGAGCAGCATAATCTACATAGCAATAAGAGAGTTATCAAAACACAATTTCTACTATAAGTTACCTGAAATACTATTGCAAACCAATATACATAACCTTAACTGTCACCCATCCATATACTGACCACCCTAAATGTTGCTTAGCCCACTGATTGTTTACCAGCTACTGAGCTAAACTAGTAATAAGCCTCTTAGTTCAAATTAACAACTATTACAAAACGAATCATAGTATCAAAATTTAAACTGATTCTCTTACAAATTAACCAGAATATAAAAATTTGCCATTGAGCTGGTTAGCCGTTAGCCTGTTAGCTAAGTTAAGCTAGGTTAACCAGCTAAATTGCCCGCTAGTTAGCCATGCTAATGTAGCTAACAGGCTAAATTTGCTAACCTGATCAGCTAGCTAGATCTAGCTAATTTAGCTAACTTTTTTAGCCATCTTGGCCGGCCTAATTGTACAGGCCTAATTATTACACATGATTGTTATGATTTCATTGAACCGTCATAAGAAAATTCATAAATTATGTTTTATTAAAATTTTACAGATCTTGCCACACAGTCTATGTATCAAAGAATGGATTCAAGTTTTGTTGGGATTATATTTGCTGTATTTCTCACAGATCAAACAGCAAAAGCACCCTCGGTGAGAAATTAAATATTATATTTAATATAAAAAATTATAAAATAGTAATATTCTTTTTAATTCTTGTGTTATATAAAAAAAAAATTGTGATATTTAATATCATTAATAAAAAGTATGTTTCAGGTGCAAATAACTTGTTTTCAATCAGTTAATGAAGGCTCAAATCAAAACCGGAGAGAGATAGAGTTAGAAATAACAAACAATAATGATTCACTTACTGCTAAAAATTTTGAGGTAAACATTTTAAAATAAAGAAATCTTTTTCTACTTACTTCTCTATTATATCAAATATTGATTTTACCATAACAATCTGCTCAATAGATTTTGACACAATTACCAATGATTTTGAAAGAGGAAGAAGATGAAGCATTTAAAAATGAAGCAGGAGAAGATGACACAGATGATATAATTAATAAACAACATAATGCTGCTGTGAGGACTATTGCTATTGGTCACATAGTTGAAAAGGTAATATTAAGAATTTTATACATAAACTTATTTATACTATAGACAGGCTCTTCAGTATAGACAAAATATCCAGACTCATTGGTGCTCCTTTGTGAATTCAATCCAATTATGTTAGTCACACACAACTTCATTTAGTCATGTTACAAGCTTATGACAAATTTCATTTTATTTAGTCTTTAGACATTTTCTCTGTATAAAAGGACTTGTCTATGGTATATAGTAAGTCTATGGTTTTATGTTAGAAAATATCATTTTATTTGTTTTTAACCGTGTGTGGAAATTTGGGTACAGTAGTAGTTTTTTTTTACATCAAAAGAAGGCCAGCTCAAACAAAGAAATACTACCATATACCACTATTTAACAGTACTAATGCTATCAATACTATTATTTCACAAGATATTGATAAGAAGCAGTAGTCCCTAGACTCATCACACTGGTGTTCGTAATAGCTGGATGCTGTGTGAAAACATTAATTATAAATATTTTTATATTTTATATAGGTCATTGGTTGGTGGTATTCTTAATACTAGTAAAAATAATAAAGTGTCTTATACTAGTAAAAATATTAATTATAAATATGACTGATTTTCTTTAAATACAACACAGTAGAACTAGTTATCAATCTGAAATTTTTAATTATTTGCTTATTGTTTTAGATATCAAGACCAATGTTAGAAGCTCTTGTGGCCAGAAATTCAATAAACAGCATCCGACTAAAGGCATTGAAAAAGCACCATAAGGAACTAATGTCTAGACTTGATAGTAATATGTATGGTTATGTGTAATTATGTTTATTATATATCAACTATAGTTAGTTTATCGAATTCAATATAATACATTGAGTGTAAATGAAACAGGATAATTTGAAAATGTGTAGGGTCTTCTAAGGGAACTTGAAAAGGATGCAAAAACTTACTTAATTTTAATATAAATTATGGCAATGTGTACTCAGAGACAGATATAAGTGCAAAATTAAATTAAACAATCTACTTTATTAATTATACATAGATACATTTTATATAGGTACTAAAATTAAAACGAGATAGCAAGGAAAAATGTAAATAGGCATATCCTAATTTTTTTCGTTTTTTTATGAGACTAGATTAAATTGATAAATTTACTTGTAAAAATGTAAGAAATAAAAGTCTAGTTTTACCTTTAGTCAAGCCAAAATATAAAGAATCTTTTTATAATCCTTTTGTAATTTGACAATAATGATATAGTGAATTAAATAATTTCATTTAGATTAAGAACGCGTTTACGTATTTGACGAAAAATAGATGTTTTTCGGTCGAATTTCTGTCAAAATTAGAGTAAATCAAAAGGAACTATTAATAGATAAGGCCTTTAACTTTAGGAACCTTATAAAAATATGAAATATTTCTGTTATTTTTTATAGTAAAACCGATCTTCTTGAGCCTCTTCACGCCAAATTAACGATATCAGATTGAGTTTAGAATTTTTAAATTATTTCTCAAGTAATATAAGTTTTAAAAAAATACCTCTAGTACTAAGACATGTTTAACTCCAAACCTAAGTTTAGATAGGCATTTGTATTAATACTAAATATAACCTCGGAAAAAAATAAAAACCAAATGTATCTTTTTCACATATTTTGCATCTAAAGTTTTGTTTAATTACTGCCATGATTTATTGGTCAAAATTTTCGAGTAAAATATTAGTCGGAGCTGAGATGCCTGATTGCTCAGACCTGAAGGTGTACATTGTAGTTCTGTAGATGCACTTCGATGACGGGTGCAGGATCTGCAGCATGAGCAGGGCTCTGTCTGCCGTGTTTAGACTTGTTTTGTAAGTTACTATGAGACCTTATCACCGAACTTGTTGGAATTTCCTGATGGAGTACTTCAATGACGGATACAGAATCTGCAGCATGAATAGGGCTACAAAGGGTCAGGATCGAAGATCGAGTATATATCATTATAGGGCTCATTGTTAAGACTATAATTATGTTTTTATAGCTGGGATCGCTATGAAGAGATGCGCGACGATCCGAATTATTAGTAACTAATCCATTATATTTACGAAATTAGTAAGTTTCATGATTTGAATGCTTAAGCAGACTCCACAAAGTAATCAAAACAAAGTAGGTATTACTTGTATACGTTTCCTTCAGTTTAGGACTTATCCTTATGTTTTTCAGACGTAGTTCTGCACGTGAGATGATATTTAGTACAATAATCTATATTAAAATGAATTTATTCGTAGGCAATATATTTTTGGAAATATCACTGCGTGTTGGTTGTTGTTGATTCAGCAGCAGCAGTCCTACAATGTTCTATCTCGCGATGTACAAGCGAGAAAGCATTGCGTAAATTGCGTGCGTTGCGTTCCTCTAGTTGCCGACACAAGTACTTGTGTTATTTTTTGTTGTGTTTACGAAGGATCCCATTTTATAATTCTATACTTTATTCCAATAACATTCAGTAGATTTCAGTACCTATCATATGGTAATGTATGTATTGTTATTGCCATCTCTACCAGCACTAAACCATGTCTCGCAGGTAAAGGAAAGCAAGTAAACTGTACAAAGAAACAACAATAATATAATAATTATGGTTTAATAAAACAATAAATATAAAATATTCAATAGTATTATTTAATTAAAATTTAAGCTGGTCAAGCTTTTTAGCACTGAGGTGACTTTGTCATTTACCTAAAAATAGCTACCTTAAGAGAATAGCCTCTCTGAGGGCATGTTACTAGGATGCACAGATATTTTTTTCACAGATTTATTTATTGCCATTTTGTAAAGCCCAGGAAATATTTTCGAATGATCATCCCAATATTTTAAAAGGCGTGATCTCTATTTATTAATCCAGTGTCTACGTACAGCTTTGCCATTATATGCGCCGAAACTCTTAATATGTCTTGTCTTTTTTGTTGAGCTATTATGTCATAAAAAAAATGGCCACAATAATGTGCAGGACTGCGGATTTGATGCAGACGGATTGCTTAGTTGTTATTTCCGGCCGAATTCTCGCGTTAGGATGGTTAATGATATGACTTAGTTCATTAATTACAAATTACTGATCGTTCGCAGCATTCCTTTAATAAATTCTGCTTTTTTGTATCAAGGATCCAAAAAATGCTGCTTTTAGCACAATTTTATTAGGTGCGGCCTGCGACTGTCCCAGGAATAATTATTGCTAAGAATATTGTAGACCCCTTATTAATGGCACAACAATTGCCATGGTCATATATTTTTCTCCCGAGAGAATCTCTGTCATTTCGAGCTCTGGTTTTAAAGGCTTGTACCACTAAAATTTTCTGGAGCCCTTTCTAATTCTGATAAAACCAATGTCAGAGATAGTTTAGTGACCAATAAGCGTTGTATAATTACATAAAACGAGGTTCCACCTTGTTGAAACATCCTTCGTCAATTTCAGTTCTGGATGATTTATTGCTATTTGCTTTGACTTCAATTTATAGGCAGACTCGGACAAAACACGCTTGCATGGTCAATACAAACAAATTATGTTCCGAGCGGGAATCGAACCCGCGACTTGTGGCGTTTAGGTTCGCTACCGGTGCGCCACAACGTCGTCGTCGTCATTTTATTAGCTCTTCTAGTACTATTTTTCATATTGGCTGCGTATTTTATGCAAATAAATGATAATTATGATTGTGTGCTTACATATATGTGACAGAAATGCAAGCAAATACGAAAGTCAGAAAGAAAGTTTCACAACTCACACGCACACAATAACAGTTTGAATGATGTGATTTGACAGTCATTCTAACAGCTGACAACTGACTATAACGCGCGGGGCGCGGGGGCCCGAGACCAGGGGCTGGAACGGATAATGATACATTCATATTTCATATACAGTCACGAACAATATAGTTTGCCAATTCTTTTCTTTGTCATACTTCTAAAGAGTGGAACTCATTGCCGGCATACGTTTTCCTTTGTAACATCTGGGCTCCTTCAAACGAGGCGTAAAGAGGCATGTTAGGTAGGCAGGGCGAGGGTGACTAATGCAGCTGCTTTCCGCAATGTTGCAAGTTGAAACGCCATTATTAGTAACTAATCAGTAGAAGCTAGTCGATTATCAATTTATCAACATTAGTATATTACTAATACTCAATTCAAATGCGTACATTAGTATAGATAATTCGAATCGTTGGATTAGTCTCATTTCACAGTTGCGCATCTCAAGGCAGTCCTTACATATATTTTTCGAGACTTTGATTTCATTTCATAATTGTCGTCATTTGAATTGTTGACTAATTCTTAACTCCAAAAGAAGGGTAATGTTATTGAAATATATGTATTTTTCAGCATGGTTTAAGATTAAGTTACTTGGTGGATTTAATATATGTGCTGTGAAGTTTTGTGGTTATTAATTATTAATAAATAAATAAAGTAAGATGTATGACAGTCAGATATATTTATGGTTTATAATAATCCAAATAAAATTCTATTTCATTACATAGGTTTCTCTAAAAAATATAGCATTTATTATTTTTTTTATTTTTAACTACTTAAATACCCACCCAATGATTGAAGCCTGAAGGTAGATCTTTGATTAAAATTATTAAGTAAATTATATTACAATTCATTTTTATCGATTATTTCAAACCCATCTGATGAATCAACACTTGAAATTCGTTTTCTTTTTTTATAATCAGAGCTATATACCATATTGGCCACAGCTCCGCCGAAATTAGTCAAGATATTGTAGGTGGCACTGCTCCAGGTACCAGCTGGTTGCACCTCTAATGTAGTTTGGAACTGTTCAGACTGCTGTTCTGAAATTTGTATACATAACATACTAATGTTATAAAAAATTACATAAAATCATACAGTAAGATGATTTTGTGTACAGTAAATAAAATCATCTTTAGAGGTAGTCAAAAAAGCCACCATAACTTTTTTATATAATGATAATAAGCCCTACACACTCAACGGGCCCATGAGGATAGTGATGTGTTGGGGGTCCGGAAACATTCACAATGACAAAGACAAACACATCCATGCCAAAAATAGATTTTATATATATATATATATATAAAATCAATAGAATCATCTGCTCCGAGCAGGAATTGAACCTGCAACTTGTTGGGCTTAAGGCAGGTACACCACAACAATGTCATACCTCTAGAAGCAGATAACACGTCTGGTGTTGTATTTTTTAACCTATCTTTTTCCAAGCATTTTTGACAAAGTATAATTCATATATTTAATATTATAATCATATATTTAATACAATCATATATTTAATACAATCATATATTTAATACAATCATATATTTAATACAATCATATATTTAATATATCTTTCTGTACCAAATTTTAAAATTCTAACATACTTCATTACCTTGCGGCATATATTCATCTTCACTAGAGTCGGTAACTTCAACATCATTTGCAAGAGTTTGCATTTTTTCAATAGATAAATTAGTTACCAAAGAACTACTGTTATCAGAACTGTCACTTATTTCTTCTAATGGCAAATCATCTGGTTTCCAATAATCTATAAAATATATAAAAATACTTAAATCAATTTGTAAATTTTAATTTTAAACTGGTAGATAAGTTTTTTTTCACCTAAACTTTGTTTTTCATCAAAAGCCGGTTTTTGTTCAGGTTCTATAGATAGTAATTGTAAATTTGTAGCATTTTCTTCTGGCATCAGGCCTTCAAGTTCGTGATCCGACTCTAAAAATGTATATAATAATTTTCTATGTGCAAAAACCAATTATAGCTTTAATTTGTTACTAAATCATTGAAAAATTACCTGCATTTTGTTGAACTTTTTTCAAAATATTTACCAAAGGAGGTATAAGTTTATAGAGGAAAAATAATACTGTACACAATAAGTATGTCAATATGTATCCACTTGTATATTTTCCAATTAATAATGTAAATGTTAATATTATCTGAAGAAGTAAAAATGCCTGAAAAAAGAACACAAATGACAAATTATTAAAATAAAGCTTTTTGACATAGTCATGGTTATAACTTACTTTAGTATGATTTCTGTCACGTAAATAAATAAATCCTGTCCACTTCTTCTCAACCCAGGTGTTAATTTTTAAAGCAACTAATTTAATGTTTTTGTTTTCATGATAAACTAATCGTTTCAAGCATGACGTGCGATGTTTGTACTTTAACCATGCTTCAAAGGCGTCAACGCTTATAATTATAATAGAAATTCCAAAAATAAATTGTAACAGATTTAATTGTCGATATACACATAATCTAAAATATTAATATTATCATTATATTTTTGTTTAAATAATAAAATTATTAATATAACCACCATAAACTTACATATAAACGATATTGAAAAACAAGTAGAATAACAAAGACAACCAAATTTTTTTCCAAAATAATACATCTTCAAGAATATTTACAAAAATAACTAATAGCAAGGATGGGGTTTTATTTTTGTTTTCAATAATCTTCTTTGGGCTCCATTTAAAAAAAGATTTAATTGATGCAAACATTCTTTAAATTCGATAAATTATTTGGTATAATATTTTGTATATTTTCTTGCGCGCAATTAAAATCTCTTAATTTAATATGCATAATTTTTTATTTGACATTGACATTTGACTGACATGATGACATCCATAGGTGACATCAGTAAATTCCATAGACTAAGAATTACATAGGTATTGGATAATGCCATTGACATAAAGGAGGCTAGACTGCGCGTATTTATGGCGTTAAATTAATGATAGAAAGTGTTTAAAATTAAGGCATCATCCAGAAAGTGGCTAGGAACTACATAATACCATCGTATGCATGCGCTACCAAAACCTTGAATATCATGGTAACTGCTCAATATAACACTGTCTAATTTTAGAAATTAATTTTTAACTAACTTATGATCGTATTTGCGGAGCAATTGCAGAATTAGGCGGTCGTAGCAATTAATTGAAATATACATAGTTTAATCATAAAAGATTTTATCCGCTAAAACGCCTTAAAAATAATTTCATTCATTAAGGGGTAGCGCCGTAGCATCCGCTTAATGCTTGCAGCTGTCATAGAATTATTATAAGCACTTCTTATATTACTTCTATGGTTGCTTTACCTTGTTTTAAAAAGGAGGATAATTTTGACAGCTCAGTTTTAGGGATGGGGTAAGATTTGATTATAATTCACATACCACTGGGAATCGATACTTTCATGTTCACACTGTGACAAAACCATAGAATTACTATAAGAACAAGAACAATCACTTGTAATTTAATGTTATATAAACTCATACTGTATATCTACATAATTAAGTTTAATTTTCAATACTTCATAACGAAAATTTGTTTGAGAACGAGACACACAAAACGGTAGCCGTGTCTCATTCACACAGGTTGCCCTTACAAAAAAATAATTTGGTAAGGAGGTAGTTACACAACTTTCGAATATATTTATAAATTTTGTGGCTTAACGAAAGTATTTTATAATTAATAACAATTGTTACTAAATTATTAGTTTTGATTGTAATATGTTAAGCCTTTAAATACACCATTATCGGTTAAATGACTTCATATGTAGGAAATATTAATATTTAATACTATTCTGACAACACAGTTCAAAATTTACCAACAAATTTATCGTTATTTTGGTTACTATAGTAACGTCAAATTTTCAAATCATAGATTGGGCTCTTCAAAGCCTTTGTAATTGATTTTTCTTAGAAAATTGTTGAGCATATGCATTATACCTGGTTGTAAGAATGAATAATGTCTGGGTAAGATCCAGGTTGTGGTATATCTTTCCGCTTCTAAGTAATTTTGTTTTATAAGAACTAGGGTGACTCTGGGTCTCTCATGTTAAGTTCAAAGACGATTCTTGAATTCTTTATCAATTGTAATTAATTTAAAATTTAAAAATAAAGTTATGTTTTCTTTATTTTAGTTATAAAATGTTATTTTCAGTTTTCCTCGTGACGAGGAAAGAAAAAAGGAATGGATAAAAATAAATATAATTTTATTATATTTTCCGACTTACATGCCACTACTATAATACCACTGGCTAATTTTATTAAAAATAATAATATTCCAATAAAATAATATTAATATTATAATATTGGTTCTTATTTAAATATATTAATAGGATGCAGAAACCAAGATGATGACAAGTTTATATTTTGTCCTCAATTATTAAAAATTATAGTGTTTCGATTAGATAGGGACAAAGGTACCATTTGGAACCTCCTTTTTGGCACAAAAATGTTGCTTCAGTGAGCTTTCTTGTTCTTATATTAGTTCTATGGACAAAACATACCGACAAAACTCAATAAAAAAAGAAAATAAACAAAAATATATGCGTGGCGTAAAAAATCGTACTAATCATAAAATAGCTGGCTGACGAAAGGAAGGTTTTTTCAATATATTGTATAGTTTTTGGATTAGTTCAGGTTGCAGAATATCACTATACCTATTTTTTGAAAATGAAATAACCTAGCAACACAGTTAATGTCAAATTGTCAATCTATTTTCAATCTACTTTCCCGGTTTATGAAACATAAACACAGCATAAACAATTAAACTGACCATAGTAGAATTTTCAATAAAACATTGACATTCCTACAGGTTTTATTAGAAAAATTAAGAAGACATTTTTATTAAAATACTCAAATAAAATTATATACTATGTGACACGAACACGGGCTTGTGCTGTTGAGTAATAATGACTTCGAAAAGCCATTTTGAAAATAAATTTGAAACTTATGCTAATGGCGCTGCCGACAATATACTTAACGAAAACGGCGATGCGGTTTGTAACTTCTTAGTCAAGTATTATTAACACATATTTAAAAGTCCTCCAAAAAACTGCTTAGTCCTGGGTCCCTGGTATCGGTGAATTGATTTTAGTACAAGTAATCAATTTCTTACACAAATACAATGACCAACCAATATCATTGCTACTTAACTTCTTAAGTTTTTAAGGAGAAAAAGAATGGAACTACGCCTTTTTTGTTAATCTAAGGCATAATTATGGCTCTCGAGGCTACGTTATTTATTAACATAATAATAAACATTCCTAAATACATTTGAAAAACATTAGTCTCCTGAGACAGTCTGATAAAAATTAAAGCAGTGTGTGTAAGACTGGCAAAAATCAAAGAGAACCTTTGATTTTTATTATTATTATATTCTAAGAAAATACTTCAGAAATTTAGTAATAAATAACAAACATCTATGTAAAAAGTAATAAATAATTTATTTTGCTCTAAATTTTTTCATATTAAACTAAATTTAAAATGAACTAAATATTACTATAAATTAACAAATATATTTGTTTACTGGCTAAACTTGATCATCCTTCGATGTAGCTTTGTCTGATATAAACATTTCCATTTTCTTGGATACTTTAGGATACAAATTATTTATAAACACCAAGGAACAATGCAAAAATATGTTCATCAATCGATCAGTTAAATTCTTTGGACTACTTTTTGAGATTTATGATTTTGAAGAAATAAATATAACATTTGCTTATATAACATATCTTTTTTGCTCCAAATGTTTCAGATTTCTGAAAAGTTTCACACTAAATTGGAGAGTTACAAAAATGAAAAATTATTATATTTAACGAGCAAATTAGAAAAATATATTTTTCATGATGGCACTGTATACACCGGTTCAGCTGGCTTGGCCTTGTATTATTTAAATTTCTCATTGAGCAAAAATGAAGTATCTCATGAAATGTTACAGGTATAATAATCACCAAATTACATTATGATCTTTCAATGTAATTTATTAAATATTTTAACTAACAATATATTATTTCCTTTTTGTAGCAAGCATTGCAATACATTGATTTGAATAATTTGAAAGGTCGTAGGATAAGTTTTTTATGTGGTGATGCTGGACCACTTGCAATAGCAACAATTATATCCCACAAGCTTGGAAATAGGCGACCTGATTTTTTACCTGAATGTACAACCTTAGCTCAAAGGTAAAGCACAATAAATTTTACTTACAGTGTTCAAATTTATAATAATAATAAAACGAAAATTCATAAATGATAGTACTTTTAAGTAACTATATATCTAGATAATACTATATTGTGTCTATTGCTCTAATATATTTACATTATTTCAGACTACTGGATCTTAGTGCTTTATTAAATGAGTCTCCTGATGAGCTTTTATATGGCAAAGTTGGTTATCTGTATGCATTAATTTTTGTCAATAAATATACAAATGGGAAGACAATACCTACAATTGACATTGAGAAGGTAATCACTAGTGGACAGAAAACTATAAGGAACAAAGTTTCTTATGCTTTTCTTTCAGCTTCAAATATATTTGAGAAACAAAATATATGAATTAATAATTAATATAAATAAATATTACACACTCAGGCCCCCATTATAATAGTAACATCCTGCATCGGGGTACAGAAACACATACAAGAACAAACACCCAGACCAGAATATATGCCACTCTGGTTAATACAAAAATCTGCTCCAAGACGGATTCCAACCTGCAACTGGGCCTTTTTTTATGTAGGAGTTGCACCCTCTTATGGTGATTTTTTAGGGGTTAATTTTTATACTACGCACATATACAAACCACTCGTCTATAATAAAAAGTAGGAGAGGGCATGGTCACAAACGTTACAAAAGGATTTCTACCAATCAAATTTACATCAAGTCACATAAAGGAACTTTACTCCAAAAAAAATGTTGTTACATATTTTGTTAAATTAATAAATAATAATTAATGTACCTGATTTAAAGGTAGTTAATTCTATACTGCAATCTGGAAAACAGTTTTCACAACAGATGAAGTCAGAAAGCCCACTTTTGTGGGAATGGCATGACAAGGTCTATCTGGGTGCAGCTCATGGAATAGCTGGGATTTTATATATATTATTACAGGTAACTATTTTCCTTTTTTCTGTTTCTCTATGAACTAACAAAAAGATTTATAACATCAGTATACATTTTTATGAACAATACGCATCAATCGCCATCATTAAGATAGGAATATCCTGTTTAGGATGTCCGGAGACACAAAAAAAAAACATGAACAACCACACAGATAAGGCCACATGCATAAGAGTCAATATATTGCGACCATTTACAGCATATGTTGAAAAAGTATCTCAATAATTTTTAGATCTATTTATACTTTAAAAAACTTAATGTTTGTCAACTATCTCTTTCTAAGCCACTGATAAATAAAAATAAACGCTACACACTCAACGGCCCCCATTAGGATAGTGATATCCTGTGTCGGGGGTCCGGAAACATTCACAATGACAAGGACAAATACACACAGACCGGAAAATATGTTTGCATGGTCAATACAAACATATTATGCTCCGAGCGGGAATCGAACCCGCGACCTGTGGCGTTTAAGGCAGGTTCGCTACCGCTGCGCCACAACGTCGTCATATTATGTTGAAACTGAAAATTGTTCTATAAACACCCTCGAATTTTCATCGCTTAAAATTTCGTTTTCCTTTACGTGGCATTATGTATGCAGAGTACATAATTAGTTACAATAATAAACTGTACATCTTCTTTATACTGGTTTTGATACCCATTATTTGTGTTTGGCCCTCCTTGTCTTTTGGCGCCAAGAAATAATAAAGTACACTAAACATTCATTGAAACGAATCGATTCTTCAAATCGATAAATCGAATACATTCCTTAAGATGACGAATCGAATTCTATCTTCGATTTTTACTGTTCTTATTAGCAATATATTTTAAAATTATTAAAAGAATTAAGCTTAAAAAAATTAAATATTTAAATAAATTGGCAAGAGAATCAGCATATTATTGTAAGTTAGATTTGTGCTGAATTTTGCATACTCTTACTATCTATATACTAATGTTTAGAGTCGTGCGTATATAAATGGAGACGATATGAGAAGTTTTATAAAGCCTACCATAGATTGGCTATTAAATCAACAATTTCCAAGTGGCAATTTTCCATCTTCTCTCAGAAGCGGATCTGGAGACAGATTAGTGCAATGGTGTCACGGAGCGCCTGGGTTCGTGCCTCTCTGTTTATTGGCCTACCAGGTAAGAATAATTATGAAAAAATAATAGCTATGACAAAAAAAATCGTTCCTAATTTATATATTATTAATTTCTACATTAAGACTTAAATTTTAGCAGCATATTACTGAATCAAAAAATTGCAAAGTTAAAGGATTCCTCTATAGGCCAGGCCGGCAAACTACCGTACAGGCCTAAGGTAGCTAAGGTCTTAAATACGCACCTGACGGTTATTCTTTTAGGAGTTCCAGTCTGTATTTCTGAAACCCATCAGAACATGTTAAAAAAAATGAAATGGGCACCTCCATATAGGCCCTAATGTTACAAATTTATTCAATTCAGTTACATACATATATTTTTGTAGCAGATTCTTAAAGTTGAGTTACATTAAATAAGTGGAAGTGCTAGAGGCCCAAACTACCACCTCTCCTTTTACTCCTTCCTAAACCGGGGCTTACAAAATGCATAGCGATATCATCCAGGCGGACCGTCCGTTTGCTTGCTGCCGTAATAATAACATTGATGAAAACAGGGACACAGATAAATACCTGGACTTACACATGTGATATATATACACTTCTTATACCGGGAAAGGGTTAGGTTTCGTCAGATTTATATGAAACGAACTGTATAACCTTAATTTCGATATAGAATAAAGATTGACTATTATTATAAATTAACGTGAAAGCAACTCGTTTGAATAAAAACTTGAAGAGGGTGAAATAGGGGATGGAAGTTTGTATCGACATCCATTTATATCTACTGGAATAAACATGCCATAGGCAAGCCAAAAATCACGTTCACGAAGGCGTAGCCGCGGACTAATCGAAGATTACGCTGACTATCATCGAAAATTACATTAGTAAGGGTACAAAATTGGTGTATATTTCTAGGTATTCCAAGATGAAAGGTACCTGAACATTTCTATACAATGTGGAGACGTGATATGGCAACGAGGACTGTGTTCAAAGGGATTTAGCATTTGCCACGGAGTTTGTGGGAACGCCTACGCATTTCTTCAACTATATCAAGTCACTAAAGTAAGTATTTTAGTTTTTTTTAAACGTGCTTAGTATTTTTACACACGTAAACAAAAAAAGGACACGTTCATTCGATTTAAAAATCGAGCCGGATATTTCGTGCTATAAACAGCAACAATCTTACAAAAAATCGCAAAATTATCAAAACTGAAAAGAAACTTCGTTTTGAAATTGTTTTGAGAGATTTTCAATTTCGGTATTTTTTTGTTCTTTTTAACTGTATGCCAGAAACTATCATATCTCATGCGACAATACCATACTAGCACATAACGATTGAATTTTGTGTTTAATTTATTTCAGAAACCTGTTCATTTATATCGGGCTTGCTGTTTTATGGAGTGGTCCGCTTTGGAACGTCCGGGTACTGAACTGCAACGTCCAGACCGACCGGCTTCGTTATTCGAGGGATTGCTCGGACGCATATACCTAGCAACTGATATTGTAAAACCGCTTGGAGCCAAATTTCCAGCATTCACCTTGTAATTGACAATTGTTAATGTTCTGCTATAATATGTTAACCTTTTTTTATTTAAAATATTTTTGGGTTCTTATTAATTAATAAATAATACACAGGTATTGTACATGTTTTATGGCTTATTTCCGAATTATACAAAATCATTATAAAAATCTTGGTCAGTTATAATAATTAGGTAGAAATGAGTTGGCTTGAAGAATGATTGATTCATCAAAATATATTATTATTACTAAATAATAACACTGATTACAAAAAAGCAAAAAATATTTTAGATTGTTGAGCATACTAAGACCAAATTCTGCATTCAATTGAGCGCTTACTATAACTACACAAGTTGGTATTACAATGTTACCGGAATTATAAAACATATAATTATATGGGAACCTAAGGAATATACAGCTGATAAAACTTATCTACAAAATATAATCTAAACATTTTTTTTTAAATAATAATTATATCAGTTAAATGCAGCCATGGTCTAATCAACAATAAGCAAGCGACAACTTATTGTGACACAAATCAATCAAACCTATCGATTTAAAAATAAATGTAATATTTTAATAGTATGTGTATGAGCAGGATACAATAGGCCGGTAATGACTCTGGGTCATAGTATGAAACTATAAAGAAATTTATTTTTGAGATGTCATCCTGAGAAGTATCAATAAATAAAAGGTCAAGCCAATCACGCCATTTTTTTCATCGTGATTATCTGAATTTGTATTAAATTAATATAATCCCAGGCGGAGAGCGCAGATATAGAAAAACTACGATGACTCGGCACGCCTTGCCAAATGACTGTTTTAATGTGTGTAGTCACTCTATCCTTAGTCAATCGTTACCAAAGAGTATGTATGTCGATGTAAGTATTCTTCTTCAGTAGCAGCCCGACAACGCACGAACGCACGTGTCATTGTCATGTAGTAGTACCTCAGTGCAGCTAGTATAACTCGCGCAATATAAGTTGAACTATGCGCAGTAACACATTTTTGGGTCTCAATCGACATGAGGAATGAGGGGGGGAGTCAGATTACTATAGTAACGCCGCAACGCTAACCGAATTCCTTCCCCCGACTCAGACGCATACTCCGCACGACCCTGTTTATTTACACTCGCGCACGGTTTTTTTAGTTATTTAAAAATTATATCCCTGTGAAGTGTGCGAACATTTAATTTTATTTCAAGATAACGCATCGACTACAATCAACTTTAAGGAGACAGGAGAGAAGAATGGTATTTGACGTTTATAGTTATTTTTTAAAAGAAAATAATACAACTGATTCTCATGCTTTGGGGTTTTGCTGTTTATCAGGTATTTATACTTTTTAATATATTATTATTTAAGTGAAGAAAGAAAGTGTTATAAAACACTTAACGAGTATTATTTCTTTACTCTTTTTTTATATATGAAACAAAATGTTAGTATTGTAGTAATTAATAATAATAATGAATAAAAAAGGAATTGAACTTAGAAGATACAATAACTATATTATATACTTAATTCCGTTTTCCCACTTTATAAAAAATCTATTTAAATAAGACGAAATCACGTTTTGTTACTTTAAGAAATTTAAATTTCCCGGCCAAGCATTGGTCTAACATTTTTGTCCATGATTGTATCTGTGCAGACGACCGCCATTTTGGTTCAACTTATATTGCGCGAGCTTAAACATTACTAAGACTTTTTTTGACTGCCGTATCAGTACGCACACATGCGTAAATACATTCAAACGTTTTAAATTTTGGAAGGCCGCACCATGGTATCGTAGTTTATCCATACTCCTTTCCTCTATTAATTAATAATTATAGCTCTGTCGCGGAAGAAGAGAAAATTATGATGATTGTGGGTATTATTGCTTATCTCTTTCTTTGTATAAACATACATACTGCTGTCGCGCTGGTACAACGGCACAACAACGGATCGGACGAATAATTATGATGATATTTGTGCAAAATCCCTCCTCTTCCGCAACCCAACTTTAATATTACATTACAATATATAATTTGTGAAATGTGTTTACATTTAGGACAAGAGATGTATTTAAACACTAAAATATACTTTAAAATATTTGTATAGTTTATAAGAATATCACACAATATATAGATTTACTCTGATAATAATTAATATTAAATTGATATACTATAATTAATTACATTACCGATGGAAGGTTACATTTTTTTCAATAAATCATTTGATAATTTATTTTATTTAGATCTTGACTTCGAAATAATAATAATTAATAAGATTGATAATAAACGATAAGAGCTAACCTAATAAGAACATTTTTCAAGCTTCTTTAGTATTTTTGTTTTTATCTTTTTCATACTGATATAATAAACACCTAAAAATTATGTTTAAAATATCAATCATAACAGGGATAAATACTTTAAATAATTTCAACTGGTTGATATATATTTTTAATTAATATAATTTAACTACCGTTTTTTTTGCAAAATCATTCTGATTTTATTTTTTCTTTGTTTCATCATAATTAGACCATTTAAAAAAAGTCAGAAAAATGGTAAGGTTATAATTATGTTATACCACACACAGCTGACTGAAGAACACACCAATGTTCTTCCAAATATGCTTGTATAAATCGTGAGGTTCTTATGTCATAATATCTAACGTGTCGTTGCGCAATATTATACCAGAGCGACTAGTTTTATCAAATAACTACGACATTTAAAAGCAATGGTCTGCATAAATATATTTAATTCCGTGAAAGTGATAGAGAGGCCTCACTGTTATGGACGCATCTGTACCACAGAGATACTTCTCTTTATTTTCAAAGCATTAATAAACAGCTTACAGAAAATGATTTTTATTTACTTTTCATCTTGCACAGACGATTTACTATTTTTATGAACAATATATACAGTGAGTCCCTCTCTGATTACGAAAGAATATATTTTTTAACCCAAATTTTTTACACTTTACCAAATATAAGCAAATAAATATAGACAAAATGTTTACAATTGTTTTTGTAGCATATTGTAAGTTTATTTAATTTAGTTGTAGTTTATTTAATTTAGTTTGGTTGTATATAAGTGTAGGATTTGTGGCTGACATACGTAAAAGCCATTAAATAAAAATTTCAAAAATAGTCGTTTGCTTTTAATGATGAATGAACTTATTAAAGATATAGTACCGTAAGTCTCTTTACTTCGTAAGTGCAATGTAAATTTGTGCTGTTTTTAAGAATATCCAAAAATCGATTAAAGATACTTGTCGCCAGTGTAATCTATCTAATATATATATTTTTACATAAATTACAACGATTTATATAATGATGTCGTAGGTTATCTGATAATTCGAATACTTAGATAATTGTTCAAAAATGTCTTAATTACAATTTACAGTAAGTGTAATAACACGAATCGCACTATTAGTATTACAAAACGGAACGTTAGCTATTATGTTATAAGAACGCTGATTGGCCGGTCGAAACGACCAAAACCCTCTGAGACCGCTGATTGGTTGAAGTTTTAAATATCAATTATTGACGAATTGATTTGTTTTATTGTTACATAAAATATTTATTTAACATAGCAATCAATTATTACAAGGCAAAGCAGTAAAGGAGATTTAAGAACCAATATCTCGAGGTTGTCAATATCTGAGTGACACCAATGAATGGTGTTGCAAGTGAGCATAGGCTACGACAAAAACTTACCATCAAGTGGGTCGTATATGTTGTTTGCCAACTTATTTACATAATTGAGACATGTTTGAATCATTATCTAATGATGCGAATTTTCGCGAAGATTTAAATAATCAAATAACCCTCCGACATATATATCGTAGGAAGTCTTCACCCCGGGTGTGGTCGCGGCGCGGTCAGAGCAGCGCCGCGCCGGCCTCGGCGCGCGAGTGCGGCAGCGGCGGCGCGGGCAGCCATACATCGCGCGCCGGCTCGTACATCTCGACGGAGGCGAGCGTGGTGCGCGCGCGGTAGAAGCCGCGCTCGCCCGCGCTCTCGCTGTCGCCGCCCGCCACCAGCAGCACCCCGTCCGCCGCGCCCGCCGCACACCCCGCTCGCGCCTTGTTCAGGCTCGCCACCTCCTCCCACGAGTCCTGAACACAACGCGTACTCATATAACTGCTACATTTGTACTATTAGTTTCTAAATGGACGCAAATAAGCAATACCATGTCAACCCACATTGAAAAACTGAGTTATATATGCAGAAGTGTTGGTAAATGTGTTGTAAATAAATAATATTTGTAGGGTTTTAAGCTTTAAACCTTCTAAAAACGCCATTTTTTCAACATGCAATTTATGTATTATTTATTATGTTAAACGTTTTGGGTTATACTATATACGAAATATGCAGTTTGTATACTTATTTTTTGTGAAATTCAGTAATATAACTTACATAAAACTGAAATTGCCAAAAACTTGACCAATACATTAAAAAAATCATATAAATAATAATAATAATAATAATTTATTTCAATCAACGTAGATCATAACGTAACTAGTACAAAAATCCTATCTAATAATAATAATAATACCTAAAAATAATAGCGATAGCTATTCATATTTATAAATACAAATTCTGTCGTCAGCGTATCGTTTCCATACGTTAATGATTTGAACCGAGGATTTGTCTTTTCCTCAAAATATAGCATCCATATATTAGCCACCACCGGGGCGACTGGACTGCCCATTGCGACTCCATTTACTTGGAGGAACTATTGACCATTAAACAAAAACGAGGGGGATATAGAAAATACCTTCACCTCAAAGACGGAGTATTTATAAAAGTGTATGAGTGTATTGCTCACGTCGTCGAAGCTGTATCTCTCGACGGAGGCGAGCACGGTGCGCCGCGGCGCGTTGCCGCCGATGACGTAGAGGTGCGCGCCGAGCACGACGGCGGCGGCCTGACTGCGCGCGTGCCGCATGGGCGCCAGCGAGCGCCACTTGCGCGACGCGGGCGAGTAGCACAGCAGGTCGCGCGTGTGCCGCCACGTGTGCGTGCACCCGCCCACCACGTATATCAATCCTGTCAAAAACAGTCATGTGTATATTGAGGAAACCACACCTCGGGAATTAAACGATCGTTCCAAGCATTTCAGCGGTCAGTTTACATGAATGTTATACATTTGGCAATTTAACAGTGTAGTTTTATGAAACACCACAGCAAGTGAATCTTTTTTGGCATTTAACTGAAAATTTTCGGAAAATTATTTGACTTAGTATATTAAAGTTGCGTTCTTAATCTTAACTTTATTAATTAAACTAAAACGTTATTCACGCGGATGGAATCTAGTTCTAAATTAAGCCTACCTTCAAAATTGACAACACCCATTCCAAATCGCGGTTCCGGCATTCTTCCACTGAGGGTCCATTCGTCTGACACGGGGTCGTAGACCTCGACGGAAGCGCCCATGTCCGAGCCCACCCAGCCGCCGAACGCGTACAGGTAACCGTTCCACGCGGTGAGAGCGAACTCGCATCGAGCCTCTTTCATCGGTGCTATATCTGACCATTTATCCGTCTGCAATAATAACAGTATTCTACGTATGACATTAATAATATCTGCGGAGCAATGGTTATTTTTTTTTTTGAAGGAATTATGCATAGTTCATGATTTTATATTAAGAAAAAGACTTATCCACTTCTGATGTTTGTTATGTCAATTATTATACATTCAGAAAATCGGCGTAAAGTAGCAGTACCAATACTATTTCGTTTCGTGCAATGAGTGAGAGCGCCGGAGGCTTAATCTTTCACCCTCTCTGTTCCCTTTCTTCCTACCTTTTGGGTTGGCAAAGAGATGCTTCAAGTATTCAAGTAGTCGCAGTGACTGCTTACCATATGTGCGAACGTATGCGTGTTTAACAACCGTCATGACTTAAAAAAATTACCTGTGAATCATATACTTCGCCATTAGCCAATATCTGACTTCCCTGTTCACCTCCGACCGCGTACACCCGCCCACCCAACATTGCAACGCCTGGTTGAATTCGTGCTATACACATGGGCGCCATCTCCTCCCACTCCCTTTTAAAAAAATATTAAAATAAAATGCAGGTAAAGTGAGTGTTTGCTCACGCCCAATTAAGTCTCAATTTGGTTAGGAAGAACCATTAGTGTTAATTAAACTTTAAAAATATATTTACGTTATATTAATGCAGTAATTTTGTAAAGTTCAAATTTATGAAAATAAACAACACAAAATCTCAGTAATTATTGATGTAAATAAAAAAAGTAAAACTTGATTACTTTTGAAGCTGTTATATAGTAGCGTAAAAAGCTCGCACTAGAGGTACAGGTAAGATGTATTTTATAAGCAGAGGAACCTCTTATGCAAGTCGAACTTGAGTACGGAGGAGAGTATGTTGTCGGCGGCGTGCGGCGGGTGCGGCGCGGCGTCGTGGCACGACCCGCCCGCCACCACCAGCATGCGCCGCGCGCGCGCCCGCGGCTCCGCCGAGAGCGACACCAGCGCGCCGCGACCAGACTTCTACGACACACGATCAATATAGACTAAAGGACTCATGCTTGTTTCCGTGCCTGATACGTTCATAACAATGTCATGGTATGAGACGGTAAAGTGGGCAGACACCTTAAAAGTGCTCATGGCTCCGCTAGCGGTATAGCATTTTTTGATAACCCCACGGGAACCTAACTTTTTTTCCGAGATAAAAATTATCGTATATGTTAATCTAGGTAATAAGCTATCAGTACGGCAAAATCAAATCCGTTCTGTGGAGTTCTCATGGGGTTAAAAACATTCATCCATTCTCACAAAATATTCACATTTACACTAATTAATAGTTTAACATTTTATTGTAAAAAAAAGTTTTATTTGAAATTATAATCATGGTGAAAAGTTTGTCTTTGATTTGCTACTGTATTATAATATTTTAATTTAATGCTTGATTGTATACTGAAATTTTTTTGCAATAAATTTATCACTGATTAATCAATCAAGCTTGTAGTTTTATTACGCTTCGGCTTCTTTTATTACAGGTTTTTATCAAGGTTTGTCAGAGATTATTAAAGTGATTCGAAAACCAATCGAGTGACTCGACTATTGGAGTAGCACTCGAGTGACATTGCAAAACGACTAGAAAAAATCCTTCTATCTATATCCCGATATTTTTGCCTAGCGTCTGCTTATTACTCTTATCCGAATTTGATAGGTTAATAGTTTTTACATAGAGCGATTGTCATCTGACTACCGCAACCCTAAGGCCGAACCAGTAACAAAATAGGTAAGAGCAAATTACCTATAAGGAGTTAACGATTACTATCAGATGTTATGATAACCCACCAGGGCAACAGCTTAACGTTCTCTCCGAAGCTTGGTGAGGAGACGTGCAATGCAATCAAATGCCTAGACCGAGATAGATATTAATAAGATCAATAAATATCCGCTTATGTAACTTAATAGAGAGAAAACCCAAAAACTCATAGTAAAATATTATTCATTTAATTGCTTGTTGCTAAAATAATTGAATATAAAATATAATTGTACAACATACCATATCAACTCTGACTGTTTTCAAAGCAACAGCTATAGAGGGATCTTGTACAGTTTTAATTGCATCATCTAAAAGTTGAGGTGAAATAAGTGGTAATCGAATATGACTTAAAACTTCAAAACAGTGTCGTCTTCTATTCGCAGGATCATATTCGAGCCACTTTAATGCCGGATATAGTACCTAAGTGATACAACAATAATAACTCATAATTATACAAACATTAAAAAGTTGTTTAAAATTTCTAATAACATCTAATGAGTTTAATACAATATACATCATATGTAACATAGACAAAAGTGTCCATTTGAAGTTAGTAATTTAATAATAAATTAGTAATTAAATTAAAATTACTTATTTCAAATTTCTTTATGTTAGTTCAGTAAAATGAAATCTGTTTAAAAATAAAAATAAATTTTTCGCAACATTTAATAATCTCTATAGATATTCGACTACGTTGTGGCGCAGCGGTAGCGAACCTGCCTTAAAAGCCACAGGTCGCGGGTTCGAATCCTGCTCGGAGCATAATACGTTTGTATTGACCATGCAGGCATATTTTCCGGTCCGTTATATTTGACCTTGTCCTTGTACATGTTTCCGGACCCCTGACACAGCATATCACAATCTTAATGGAGGCAGGTCAGTGTGCAGCGTTTATTTATTTATATTATAATTTTGGAGTCTTTACTTATGATAATGCTGTTTTGTTGAATAGACAAATTAAAAAAATGTCAAAATAGAGTAGTGAAGGTCTTAACAACTCACCTGAGCTTCATTATCTACTTTGAGTTGTTCTGATGATAGGAGTGTAATAAGTTGTTGTAAAGGAAGCTCTAATAATTCATCTCCATTTGCCACCAAATTCCAGTTCGCCTGAGAATGTGTCAATGCCTCTTCAGCCAATTCTGTGCAATTATGAGTTTCTGCAAACCTTAAAAAGTAAAAACTTTATTAAAAATAATTGGAATGTTTTAAAAGACAACCAAATATTTCAGGAATTTCCTTTGCTGTAGCACAATTTAACAAGCCGTATACAGTTTGTCAACTAATTTATTTATGTAGAGAAATTTTGGAGATCACACGGCCAAGAAGGCAGTAAAAGTTGCGTACCACAAACTAGTCTAGCTTGTGGTATCATACGTAAAGGTTTGAAGTGTGTAATGACATATTTATAATTGTTTTTTAAATACGCTCAGTAATCAAGAATCACTTTAATATTGATTTCACTTTAATTTAATTATCTTGCAGTGTTATCATCCGAGGGACTACAATTTCAACTAAATGATTTTTATTATAGTAATTATATTTTTTTATAATACATTCAATGTTTTAACCACATAAGTTAGTGCATATATGGTAAATGATTTTAAGAGTAATATATACAGTTGACAATTTTAATAGTAATAAGTCATATCTGGCAATGGCAGTAAGAGTTGTCCATTTGTATGGATTATAAAACTGTTGCTATAGATTGTATGTTACGTCATTATAATTGATTGTTTCTTATATTATAATATGTATTAACTAATGCTGGCTCAAAATTCACTGGAGGTGGACTCCTGGTGGATTAACAATCTAAAAATTAAAGGAGATATAAGGATCACCTTGTTTTAAACTAAATATAATATAAAATAATTACCCAGATATAATATACATTTACCTGAATATACCAAGTGCATTGGATGGATGTAATTCTCTCTTTAAAAATTCACCACAACCAATAACAAGCTCTCTAAGTTGAAACATATCAGCCGCTATCATTAGATGTTGCACTGTAGCTTTATCAATTTCTATTTCACCTATGAATCATAAATCAAAACAAAATTACTACAAGGGATTTTCAAAATTGTTTTCAAAGTTTTATATGTTGTTGAACAATAACATAATAAGCATACTCAAATTTAATCACACAATGATATATACTTTTACCACAATTGTAATTTTATGCTCTACTAAATTTTGACCTCAATTTCTCCTTTACAACATTAGGATGAAACATGCTGGTTTTATATATCAGAAAATTGCACTGATAAACATTTAATGAGAATAACAGATTCAGATGGTAGAAGATGTACACCATTTGTTTATAGAGTCTGTTCAGAACAAAGCTTTACAATATGATATGCAATTTATGTATAACTAGCGGACCGCTCTGGCTTCTCACGGGTATAAAATTTATAGCCTATGTCATTCACTAAAAAAATTATTAAACTCGATCCAGTAGTTTTGATTTATTCATTACTGACCATGGCCCGCACAAGTTCAATGTAATTATTTACGACATCACATTAGAAACCTCAAAAATATTTTTTTCTCCACTATTTAATGGATGTTATTATACATATAAACCTTCCTCTTCAATCACTCTATCTATTAAAAAAACTGCATCAAAAACCGACCGTTGCATACTTTTAAAGACGATTTAAGCATACATAGGGACAGAGAAAGCGACTTTGTTTTATACTATGTAGTGATTATAATGTAGGTACATGTAATAGCATTCTGGTGTCTCCGCAGTCCGAAGGCAGAATGTTAATTAAACTGTATTTATGGGTAGTGTAAAGTACGAGTAGGTTAAATTTCTATTAAGGCGATTATTAAATAAGGGTGGCCAAGTTCACTGTGTGAAAAAACCTCTTTTAAAAAATAAAGAGACAAAAAATGTTGCACTGCTTTTTAAAAAAAGTTATACTTTGTGGTAAAAAAGCAAAGATTTATAATTTTCTTATTTAAACCATTGTGTTAAGAAGTAAAGTTAACTTACCAGTATAAATAAAGTCAATTATCATAGGAAGAATGCCTGGGGGGACACTGGGAAGTACAACACGACCTTTCTGACTCTCTTCTAAGCCAACATTAAACATAGCATCAAAATATTCACAGCTTGCAGCTAATACAACTCTATGTGCCTGTAATATTGTTCCTATTATAAATTACAGGAATTACCAAATCAAAGCAGTTTATTTAAAAGTTATTGTTCACTAAAAACATGGCAAATATATGTAGCCTCTTTCTTATTTGTAAACAAAGTTATTATCTAAATAAGAAAGTTTCTTATTTAAAACAAATTCATACTGGATTTTGTTTTACCAATTGTTCATAGATTAAGGTTTTAATAGCTGATGAATATGCATAGCCTTCTTTCCTCAAAATTTATTTTATAATATTTTAAAGTAACAGTATATAATTTATAATTATAAACATTTACTATTGAATGATGAAACATGAAATAACAATAATTATATAATTTGGTGAAAAAAAAAGAAATACAAACATACTATATATGAGTGCAAATCATAGTAAATGAAGCTGTAAAAATATTTTTTGTTCATTATTTAAACAATACATTGATGAGTCAGTTTTTCATAATTATATATAATTATGTTATTAAAAATAATCATCTTACGATCTTACCCTAACTTTTGTTTTCCCAGATATAAGATCTATGTCACAAAATCTTCCATCTCTTCTGAAGTGATTTAAATTAATAGAAACTTTGCTAGCATATTCGCAACATTTGTAAGGCCTGGAGCCTTCTTTATTAATAATTTTTTCATATAAAGTTGAAGACATTGTTTCGCTTAATTATTAAAACTTTTCATATTCCACTTTAAAATAATACTACATTATATTTACAGTTAAAAACAAAAATAAATTTATGTTTAAGTGTAAAATCTGTGTATATTTGTATATAATACAAATAGAAAAACAAAGATGGATAGAAATATGTCAATGCCACTGTCAGTCTGTCACTGTTTGTCATAGATTAAGGAATGTATTTTATTTTCTAATTCTCTATGCTGTTATTAAATTTCATTTTTATTCTCTATGATCAATTTGTTCTTTTTCCTGCCTAGCCATATGCCATAGATAAATAAGAATAGCATTTTTTTTAAAGAATACTAGCAATGCTTTTTCAACACATTACTGATATGAAATAATTATCTCCGGGCTTATGTAGCATTCCCGATTGCAGTGAAATTATTAGTAATGATGGTTGATTTATTAGAGAGATAATTTGATATTAATCAACAGTGCTTTTTATTACTTTAATAGATAACACAATAAATTGTTCAGCACTTAGTATTCAATGTTTTGTCAACGTTGTTTTGTATTATAATAAAAATACTCATTATTGATTTATTTTAAGTTTAAAAAAAAAGAAAAAATAGGCTTATTTTTCTTTTTTTTTTCTCCCCACCGTGATAATAATTTGATTTGAGGTTTTTCTTATGCCAAAGTCATACTTCCTGTTGTCAAAATTAGCTATGAATTATCTATAATAGAGTTAGAGTGTAATGGAATGGCACAGAGCGCATGCGTCTGACAATATTCGCCTTTCGGGCACTTTCGGCCATATTGTTATGACGCATACAAGATCATAGGTCTCCGCCAGTGACGAGTCTTCTCGCAGTTGACGTGGCTACTACGTACCGTCCCGTTCGCCCACTCCGGACGCAGCATATACGGTGACGAGGAATACGTAACTGGTGAGTGCTCGTACTGAAGACATCTTGCGGTCTGTCACGGTCGCTTACATTTGGGTTCTTAAATATGGTTATCTATCTGTTGCCATTTAATTGTATAAAATGTACTGGACATCAAGGCTCGAAAAATATGTTGCGTATAAGCTAATATACGCAATAGGAAATTTCCTTGAAATGACGCGATGATTCCCTTTTAGAATACCTCTATCAAGTGTTTCTGTAACCGAGCCAGATAATAATATCGACGAATCGTTTAACAAGTTTAGTGTATCTGAAGTTCAAGGAATACACAGAATGGTGACCTTGAATATTTTAGGTAACCATTGTGGGCATGGACGGAATGGTGGAGGAGAACGGCACCTCTGGCGCAGCGGGCGTCACAGATCCTTTGGCGAGTGCAGCCTCATCGGGCAGTACCACGCCTCACGTCGTCGTTACCAGTATTGTGCAACTTACGCTGCCAACCCAAGCACCGTCGGCACAGGTGTTTGTTTTGATAATTATCACACATTAAAAAGTGAACAGTGATAACAGTAATGCCATCATTACTATTTTCAATGTATCTTTAATGCAAAATACAATTATTTTGCTATCAAAGCATTTAAGTGTTTGTTTATATGTCAAAGTAAATGTGAATATATATTGTGATATAATTAAGTGTGTGATATAATTATGTAAATATTTAATTTTAGGTCCAATCAGTTATACAGCCAAACCAACAGTCTGTTATTCAAACTGCATCCAATATACAGTCTGTACAATTGCCGAAGGGAAATGTTATTTTGGTTAGTAAACCAAGCTCTGTTATACATACTACTCAAGGGACTTTGCAAACATTACAGGTTAGATATATATTTTGTTTTTAATTCTAATATGATAATGCAATAAGAAAACAAATACCTTATTATGATTTTTATTGTTTATTAAGATAAAGCCTGAACCAAATACATTAGTGAGCACACAAGGACAATCTTGCAGTGATGAAAGCTGTAGTGACGATGAAAGCCCTAAGAAGAAATACAGAGAAATGCTGACTCGACGCCCTTCATATAGGAAGATACTAAATGACCTTGGCGGTGCAGAGATCGCTGGTATGTCCTTATTTGTGTTCAACTGTCAATTAAACAGGCACAAGTTTTTATATTGTGCCTGTCCTGCATTTAGAAATGGCCAAATCTAGATATAGTTTAAATATAAAAGTGTTTAAGTGGTATATAACAAAGGCAACAATGTTATTAAATTAAATATAGATATAAGGAGTGTGCTTTTTCGTGAATATGTGAATGTATAATGAATTACCAACATTTATTTTCTGTTTTATCATCTGAAGTATTTTGAATATATTTTATATTTGAAACATGTTTACAAGGAGATTTATAGTCCATTTATGGTAAAGCAATATGATAGACATTCACAAATGTTTTGGATCAAAGGCAAGTACAAATTTGTGTGGACATCCACATGTAAGGACATGATAATAATTGCAGAAAATCGCATGGCAACTAAAGCAGGCTTGGAAAGTGAAGTGTCGCTGTCACCTTCTTTATCATTTGCTCCAGGTCAGTTAAATGTGCTGCAGCTGACACTTTTCGTTTTGTGTGCAACATGTGTCACTAACCTGTTACAGTCATTTGATTATATTCAAATTCATTTATTATCTCATAACAATTAGCTTAACAAATACCAATCATTTTATGAATTATAATTAAATTTATATCTATTGTTGATATTCTGTAATTGAGTATTATATAAATTTATATTTGTCAATATATCCTTGTCCTCAAACTGAAAACAGAATCGGTTATTTAAATTGAAAATTGACAATTACTGTAATGCATTATTAATAGAATTTTATTTTGAACATTGCATAATTTTTTATTCTATTTTGACTTTTTTTACTTAAATGTCAGGTTTACCTTTCATTTCTTACACCAATTATTAAATGACGAAAAGAAAATTATTTTCTGCAAAAACATTTAAGCATAAATTATTCACAAATGATTTCAAAATGCTAAGGATAATTCACTCTTTGTCATATAGATGACGTAATCCCAAGCTAGAAGGCGGTGACGTCATGCTTGTCGAATGAATAATGTTTGGTTGTACCTACTAATGTATTTTTGTTATTTATAAACAAAGCAGCTTTGGCGGGCGTTCTTTGCAATACCTATTTTTATTAAGCAAAACTTTTTTCACATCTTCGCGGACGCAAGTTCAGTCGTAATCTGATAACCCGTTTAGTAACACTTATAATATGAACAAACGAATAGGTAGTCATTTTTATATGCGAGATATTTTATTTTACAAACGTTTGCCAAACACGTAACTTGTCACCATTCTTTGAAGAAAAATTCGTATTTTTGTTATGTTATAAAAATAGAGTTCTTATAAGAAATTTAGGGAAAAATATAGTACACATTTAACTATCAATATTTATTTTAAAAGCGTATTTATGATTTTTTTTTGCTTTGGCCAGCCGAGTTCTATTATAATAAAAATAATGTTACGATTTCGAACAATTTCAATTTACATATATTTAAATTAATAGTTACCTTCCATGTTATTTTTTAAGTAAAATAAGGAGGCTTTCCGCAAGGGTGAGAGATTGGGCCTCCGGTGCTCTCAGTCTTTGCGAGTTGGCTATGCTGAAGCATAATGGACAACTACGGACCAACATATCCACACCAAATCACCGTCGTTAATTTCGTTTTGAAATTTCCCATGCTGCGCAGTAGACGTGTTCCAGTTTACAGTTATTATATTAAATTAGCAATAAAAATATAGTTAATTGCGTACTGTATGAATTTTCTATATTATATAGTACAATTAACTAAAATATAGTAAGGTACTACATTATAGTACAGGCAGGGTTGGGCAGTATTTGAATTACTTGTAATTAAATTACGTAATTGAAATACAAATACGTATTTAGTATTTGTATTTCAATTACTTCCTTAAAATGTAATTTGTAATTCGTATTTCAAATACTTGACACCGAAGTATTTTGTAATTAGTATTTCAAATACTTGAGCCTTCAAAATACATTTTTACATCATCAGGACCCTTTATTGGATTGTTTTGTTTTGTTTTGATTGGAGGATTGTTTTCTTTAGCTGGTTTTATTCACTCTCCAATAAGAGGCTGTTTGTCTGACACTACATTTAAGAATCTAGTGTTCATGAAAGGAAACTGGTTTTGCTGATTAATTAATCTTGTTTTCCTCTACTTTTCAGCCTGTGCTGATCTAGATTACTTATTTTGTAATTTGTATTTCAATTAAAAATAGCGAAAATACTGTATTTTGTATTTTATATTTCAATTACTTTACTTAAAAGTATTTTGTATTTCGTATTTTAATTACTTGCGATACAGTATTTTGTAAGTTGTATTTCAATTAAAGCAAAGCATGTATTTTGCCCAGCCCTGAGTACAGGTGGCTACCCTAGTTCCAAATAATACAAGTAATGACAAATGTAAATTATATATTTTATAGTTTTTTTAGATAAATCACAAAAACTAGAACCAAACATCCAACTTTTAGTTAGCATACAATTTTTAGTTATTATAGTTATAATATTTGTTTTACCCACTTCTACCAGAACAAGCAAAACTTCATCTTTTGACGCTTGCAACACCAGGAATACCAAGTAGGTGTTCTGCCGACTCTTTAAAATTATTCTTATCTCGAAGAAGCTCATACCATAGTCCCCTGAAAAACCTTGAAACGGAAGTTATCCCAGAAGCAAATTTTTCTCATGATGTCTTTCCTCTTATATAGGATTTCGTACTAAATTACGCTCTAGTTTGAACTTTACGATAAGAGATTTTTTTATAAATACAAATTCATCAATTGATAAAATCATTAATGTTTAGCATAAGTATTTTATTGTTAATTTAATTTATTTGTTCCATAAATTTCTTATTTTTAACTCTGAAATTTATTCCCAATTTTACAAGTCTCAAGGTCTAGGTCGGCAAGCACTTGTCTGCTTTTATTTAATAATGATGTTGCTATTATATAGAACATTATAAATACTAAAAAGTATATTATTTTGTTACTTTATATTATACTTTTAAAAAAATATAAAACAAAGCACAATCTTTATATCTCTTGGGCTGCAATGCAGAAATTTGATTCATGGTTGACCTTTGTCATTGAACACTTACGCCAATTATTCAAACAATGATTTTTTTTTATTGTTTAATTTAATCGATATGTAACTTTAGTGATTCCAGCTGGTGCCTTGCAGACTGAAAATCTGCACACATTAGCAGTGTCGGGTGCAACTGGTGGCAGCGCGATTGTTCAGTATGCGACAAATCAAGATGGTCAATTCTACGTACCCGGTTAGTATTTGTATTCGACATCACTTCTACTACTAACAAATTAATTATCCCACAAATATATTTAGAGGAAACGAACAAACCGTACTATAATTACAGGGCCAATTCTAGAAGACCAAACCCGAAAACGTGAACTAAGATTACTAAAAAATCGAGAAGCAGCAAGAGAATGTCGTCGCAAGAAAAAAGAATACATCAAATGTCTTGAAAACAGAGTAGCCGTTTTAGAAAATCAGAATAAAGCCCTTATAGAAGAGCTAAAATCGCTAAAGGAACTATATTGTCAGCAAAAAACAGAATGAGGTCCAGCCGGCTAATCAGGTGTGCCGCTGCCCTGCCGGTAAGAGCCTAGAGGCACACAGTCATATTTTTCGAAATTGTACTGCATTTATAGTACACACATGGTTTCGTCCAGGTTAAAGTGCCGAGGTGGACTGGAAATATGTCATATTTATAAAGGTAACAGGTTGATGTTAAACAAAGAAAGAACATGTTATGTTTGAATACTATACAAGTGCACATGCATTTCAGATGTATGAAATTGTTTCTTTGTATAGACAATATTCACTTTTTATGATGTAAAATTATTCAAATTTAATTGTCAAGCAGCACATGAAGTGCTGCATTGTGTAAAATTGAGCAGTAATGATTGAAGTGAATGAAATACGATTATTAGGAAATTAACAGCTTACTAACTGCCATTTGCAGTAGTAATTTTTTCATTTAGTTTAAAAAAATTTTTATCCCTATTAAAAACTAATTTTGCAGGTACATACATAGGTTTTTGTTTAAGATTGTTTTAGGCCTACTTTATAAACCTTAAATCATCGTAAAGTATAAACATTTTTATCACCTGAATTGTATGCTATTTTAATTAATTCAAATTTAGATTTAGTTTTAATTAAAAAACAAATACTGAAATATTTAATTGCTTCAACAATTGCCAAGTATTTTTTTTTTGTATTAATATTATATTATTAAAAATAAATGAAAAAATCAACGGATTGAATTTAAATTAAGTGTGACATTTTAGATTTTGTTATTTTTACTTTTAATGTTACCATTCAGAAAGATATTTTATAAAAAATTATAAATTATACATAAAATTTTTAAAAATACATTTATTTGTCATTCCAAATATAGTTCTGTTTATCGCATACTTTTAAAAAATGGAACCAAATGAAATTTATCGAAAGATGGCTTATATAATTTTTAATTATGGTGAATTTATGCCAAGCTTAACTAACAAGAAATACTAGTAAAAATGGTACGATTGTATATTAACTTGACTGGACACTTGTGCCATTATATTAAATCTAAAGCTATTATATTACTTGTTTTTTGAATGACTATGAACTGGTACAGTTACAACCACTATTTTTCTGTTCATTGTTACATTTTAAAGATTTAACACATTTACATTGTCATGTTTTTCTGTGATGGAACAGGGCGAAGTGATAGTTTACACAATTTAATTATAAATGAAACTATTATAGTTGCTTAGATGTCTTGACACCATACAACGGTGTTTGTAATGGATAAGCCAAAGTTAATGTTTAGTTTTTTGTGCAATAACAATATTGCAATGTACAGTTTTAGTAAAGTACCGTTATTCAGTCCTTTATGAGAAAAATAAATAAATTGATATGAAAAGAAATGTACATTATGTATAGATAGTATAGATTTTATGTATAGTGTATTTTAAAAGTTTCAATTATTTTGTATATATACATAATACTATGTATTTGTGAACAGAAGCTGATGTTGCATATCATCTAAAGAATTCTCAATTATCCTGATAAATAAAATGCCTATACATATTTTTGATTTATACATCATTTCGGTTCACGAAAAAATGTAAAAATATATTTGTGGAAGGGTAATTTAATTGACTTTTGAGAGTTGAAATAAGATTTTATAAGCTGTCACTTGCCATGTTAGATATGTGTATAGTGTTAAAATAGTTATACTTTATTATTTTATCTTGATTCAAGGTTATTGTTAATATAACAGTAGTTTATTATGTTGGGACATACTTACCATGGCAAGTGATAAGAGATTAAATGTAAGACATTGTGAAAAGTGCCTTTAAATTTAAAATGAATAAAGTTTATACCGACATAGCTTTTTATGTTAACTTATGCTATTTATAAATATTAATAATATTAACTGTTTTGATGTATAACTGTGTTGTTTACTTTGGTTTCGGGCTTACATTCACAAAACTACCCATTTGCTACACCAACAATAAATATAAAATTACAAGTTGTTAAAGTTTGAAATTCGCCTATAGATAAAGTCTGGATTATTCTTGAGCTAGGCCTCTTACAAGCGGATTAGTAAACGTAAATTTAAAATCTGTCTTTCGAATTTTTGGCGAATACGCAAATCACACACACACACACAGATGCGACGCAGTCGCTCGGTGCATAAAACTGAGCATGTACCTACTGTACGAAATGACTGACTACTGTAGATCATGATCATGATTACCCTACATCAAACCGAGTTCAAATCTAATTAAATATACCAGTCAAGTGCGCTGTGGGCCACGCACAGTTAAAAATTAAAGGGTTCTGCAACTTGATGATAAAAAATCTCAAGGACTTTATTTATTTACGAACTATAACCAACCGCCAAAATAAGTTTGCAATTTCGTAGAAATTATTGAGAGTAATATGAAATACAAAGTTATGGAAAAAAGTAATAAATCTCTAAAATTTGTAGACCTATCTTCAAAATAAATGTCGTTGAAAGTTCATATGATGTTCTACAAATCTTTTTTAGAATTTTTAATGCCATAGTTTGAAAGTTAGAGGGACACACCATTTTTATGACTAGAAGCTTATATTTCAAGAACTACTTAAGGACTTAAAAAAAAAGGTAAAATGAAACCTCCTTAACATTTATAAAGGACTAATCCAAAGTTACCCGACACATAGCCATACTTTAATATATTTTTTTTTTCAATCCTCTGTTCCATGTATGGACTGCTACTCTTACTTTTTATAGAATTTAGGATTTCATACACACTCAACGGCCTTTCAGGATAGTATAACCTGTGTCGGTGGTCCAGAAACATTGAAGGATAGGTGCAGAGCGGAACATATGCCTATATGGTCAATACAAACATCTGTCCCGAAAGGAAACAGACACAGCAGCCTATGGCGTTTTCAGTTTCGCTACTTCTGCGCCATAATCAATTATAGAATTTTATTTAAATTCGTGTGTAATAATTTATCGCCAATAATAATATCATTATAATATGCTATTTTTACATTTCCACACACCGAAAGTGTACTTTCAAATATTATCAGCACTATAATAATTGTATTAAGGAGAACTTCACAGGAGATTCAAATAAAATTATTGCGGTTTCCAATCAACCGCGTGCATAACGTTTTTATTATTGACATTTTTAGTACAATAAAAAATAATTTGTTGCAGATATTAACTTTCATCCCATATTTGACCCTCTTCAAGATTTTTTTGCAACAAAATGTGACGTTATTTCCAATGTCCCGTCTATTTTTATACCAGGCTTCATCAATATTAGTTGAATGGTTTAGCCGTGTGAAAAGGACAGCTAGTTACTTTCAAATTTATAATATCGAAGTTCAAATCCTATAGTTCGTTTTGAGTTTCCCATTCAATTCCATAAGGACTTAATATTTGTTCCACTCTGTGGAATCAACTTCCGCCGGCGGTCTTTCCGAACCGATACGACTTGGGAACCTTCAAGAGAAGAGCGTATTCTTTCCTTAAAGGTCGGCAACGCGCCTGCATGCCTTCTGGTGTTGCAGATTTTCATGTGCGGCGGTGATCGCTTAACATCAGGTGAGCCTCGTGCCCGTTTGCCCCCTCTCACATAAAAAAAAAGTGTCCAAATTCGTTCATCATTATTGTAAATAATTATAAATACAAGTTTTAAGAAATGTACCTTTAACTGTATTTTAAAAAGAATAAAATTCAAATCGTTCAATGTCTAATGTAGATGACATTCCTTATAGTAACGTCATCGGCCACGATAAAATTATCAGCGAAAATGATTTCAAGATCTCAATGTCATTGAAGACGCTGAAGTCAGTGTGCGACAAAATCACGCCAAGATTGAATCATTCAAATCTGATTGAAATTATAATATAATATATTTACCCAGCATCGAGTTCTGGATTTTCAATTTATTTAAAATAATTCAAACTTCAAAAAGAAAAAGATTATCTATACCAAATATTGATAGCACATTTCTTGAGAACGGCTATAGGCTATATAACATCACGATACGTTGTTGTTGTTGTTGTATATAACTTTATTGTACAAATATAACAAAAATTACAAAAGGTTTTATAACAAAATTATATGTACAAAGGCGGGCTTATCCCAATAAGGGATCTCTTCCAGCCAACCTTTGAGTTACTAAAGGAATATGTATACCAAGGGTAGAAATAGCAGAAATTATATAACAATAAAAACAACAGTAACAGTCAGCCTATAGTAAGTGTACAAATGAATGAATATATATATCTATACAAAATGAAGAGCAAATATATATATATTACTATTATATATTATTATAAGATAAAAATAAGTAATATTATATATTAAGTTATAAAATTATTCGGGAAGTCTATATATCGTTTAAGTCTATATACGTTACGGTACTTAGAAGCCAAGGAATAAGAAAACAGTGCGGGCAGGCGATAAGATGCGGTTAGTTGGTGGAACAGGGCGGTCTCATCCGACGAGAACGAAGCTGTGGGCACAGCTTGTAATTTATAATAAATTAAATGAATTTTCATTTGCAACACAACTATTCGAAATGTTTTTATTAAAAGCTCTTTTTAGTACAATTCAGGATTATAATGCAATAATATGAAAGAAATATTTTATTTTTTCATAATATATATATTTTTTTAGTTTTTGCGTGGTAATATTTCATTATGTTCACAAATCAAGATTTTATTAAGTGGATTTGTAGTTAAATAACGTTAGAATCCGAATTCGATCATCCGTACTCCGGGAGTTTCGAGACTGTCTTATTGTACACAGTGCTACCAACTCCTAAATATATTTACCCCTAAACCGCTGTCAAAAACCTCGCCTCAATGACTAGGAAATCCCCCTTAAAAATAAAACAATTTGTTCTGAATTACATTTATTACAAATACCTAAAAATCAATCTTTCAGCATTGATTATTACAAATACCTACAAATCAATATTTCAGCATTGATTCACACATCGCATTTTCCGGTTTTAAATGCTTTTACAGCAGTTGAAGTATTCTTGCGCATGTATTTGGAGACGGCAATGGTGATAGTAGCTGCGCTTTCAAGTTCCCACTAGAACCGCCTTTTGCCATAATGGTTCGCCATGGGTTCGCTTTCGCAATCAACCGCGACGTCGCGGCGCCGATCGTTCGTGTAGGTCTAGAACTGCTTTTTTATTTACTTTGGGATTTTAACGACGTTGTGGCACTGCGGTTGCGAGCCTGCCTTAAACGTCACAGGTCGCGAGTTCAGTTCCCGCTCGCAGCATAATATGTTTGTATTGACCATGAATGTATATTGATTGAATGTGACCATGCAAGTATATTTTCCGGTCAGGGTGTATTTGTTCTTCTCCTTGTTAGTGTTTCCAGACCCTCGAACCAGCCGACCATACCTAGTAAAACGCCAAGATCCCGTCTAGTGCCATAGTGGGCGTCACGGGTTCGCTCGCGCATTCAACCGTGTCGCCCCAACGCCTGCCACTTTAGTAGCCTCCTAGGGCGGCGACCTACTGCCACTATACATACATATTACTTATATTATACCATATACATATCCTCCTTGGCGCGCGAACGCGCCCTGGCCTTTCGGTCTCCGCCTGGGGTGGCAACCTACTGCCTTCATAAATACATACCATTTGGTTCGGTGATTTGGAAACAAACACCTGATGGCTCTAAATAAGACTTTATCGAGGTCGAGATTACACACGGAACTTCACAAATCACAGGTCAAAAACGCAGGTCAATCACAGTCCAAAAGAATAGCCGAGGTCACTTTTTATCGCACTTGTTCACTGGTATCATTTGTAGTTTCTTCGCTCGTAGCTCAGAACTGAATGACTCAGTCGACACGCCGAGCCGCTTATATAACGCGGAACACGGGACCGAGAAAGTTCCGTCCGCGAAACCACTACACGTTTGGAGAATACATCTTTCTAGAACCCACGCGACGGTCGAGGAAGTAAACAAAGAGACAAGCAAGCGATTTTGAACCTTATTCCCTTGTGATAAGGTTCTCCGTAACAATATAAATATATCAAACACTGGCTGGGGGTCGCGCCTAGGCCTTTCGGCCTTCGCCTGGGCCAGCTTTCGGGAAGTTTACTCGAGAGAAATAATATATACACAAATATATACAAGTTATCCCCATTGCGCTTACGTGCTTAGGCCTTGCCTCCGCCCATATATATAGACTCCTTACAGACTCCGGACGCGAAACGGCTCAAGTGGCCCTCGCGGCCCCCATCTACCGAATTCCCGAGCAAATCCAGGAAGTCGGTCATCCTTCACAATGTACCTACATATTTGCACGTCTCCTCCTCCTGGCACGTAGGACGCGCCCAGGCCTGGCGGCCCCCACCGACCCACTTCCCGGGTAAACCCAGGATGCCGGAAATCCTGTTCATATCACCGGGTAGATGAAGGTATCACCTGCACTGTCGACTATTGCTCCCGGCTACTGATCCCCCCGGCACGACAGGCCCAGAGTAATACAAAGTTTTACCTATGTGGTTGGAGGGGGAGGCAGCCTTAGAACTCCCGAACCTAAATGATGATACCAGCTCCTAATGAATCAAAGGAGCATGAAGAGGCTGTTGAGAGAGAATTTGAATAGAATAGAAATTACTAAATTTAACATTACTTTGTTCGGCGCTCTCCTTACCGACATATCCATCAACAGTTTCTAAGTCTATGATTTTTCGCAATGTTAAGCTATACCGGCAGACTGGAGAGTATAGCAGACGTAAAGGACAAGGTCGCAAAAGAGTAACAACTTTATGGTAAAAACAGAGAGGGACGACAGATTTCTTGTAAGCAGTGTTCTCAGAAACCGCACTTCGACTTCTTCCGAGGTACGAAACAAGCTACAGAAAGTTCGACAGGTGATAGTACTAAAACGATAAAAAAAAGACATACGGTAGCTGGTGTAGGGGCGTACTTGCACGCCCGTACTTTTGCTCACGGCAGGTCATGCAGAGCAGATTGTGATGCATTTTGCCTTATTCATTAGAAATAATTTTCTGTTGTTGCACAGCAACGCTCGAACTCACGTTTCGGCGGTAGTTTTAGTTTATTTTACCGAGGTCGGAATCCAGGTTTTAGGGCGGCCAGCACTTAAATCCTATAGAATACTTCATAACGTTTCGGATAAACTGGACAAAAAAAATTAAACTAAGAAATCCAGCGCCAACTGAGGGACCTCAAACTGCATTGGTTGAAGAATGGGACTTAATACTACAAAGTTTCATTGACAATTTAATAAACCTTATGGCCAGACGCAGGCAAGTTTTTCAGAAAGAGGAGGCAGCACCAAATACTGATTATGTCACCCACCTTGAAAAAGAATGTTTTGTTGAATGTTTAAAGCAAAATTTATTTTAAATTCTGTTAGGTCGAAATTCCTCACAATAAAAGACATGGCATCTATTGTCTAAAATAAGTCCGAGGCATTTTTCTGTTCAAACTATTAATTGCTAATGATTTTTTTTTGTTGTAGCAGAAGAAATAAATAAATCTTTGCAACATTTAGATAAAGTAAATTCTGTGTAAGTCACGTTTGCAATGAGTTGAAATCATTCTGTGCTTCTTTTATGATTAAATTAATATGTTGTACAATTTAAAAAAAGGCATGGTATCATCAATAGAAAAATATTAAGATCAAGAACAGAGTCGACTACGACAATGGTATGTGTCGAATTTTTTGCGTTGTCTGACTTGCGTTTGATATTAAAAAAACCACATCGAATTTCTTACTCGATAGGAAATAAATAGTAAATATTATTTTACGAAAAATATCGATATTTTTATCTATCGATTATTTCTATCCAAACCTAATTTCAGTCTTTCTATATTGACTTTTTGATTTTTGATGTTGATTTTGACTCGAGCCTGATTATATTAATCGAGTCATTCAATTCATTTTGTAATTTTATTCAAGTATTACTCGAATGGTCGAGTCACTCACGAGTGGTTTCCGAGTCAATCGAAGACTCAAATCACTCTAGTAATCTATCTTAATCTTTGATAAAAACATGTTTTGAATTAACCGGAGGTGTAATAAAACTATATTACTAGGTATTCATACCATAATCACAACTCTTTGAAGTAAAACTTTTTAACCTTAGAGGGCAAACGGACAGGAGGCTCACCTAATCTTAATCGATTACCGCTGCCCATGAACATCTGCAATACCAGAGCGCATGCAGGTGCCTTACCGGCCTTTGAAAACTCGTTATCCGGATTTGAACCTGTGATCATTGATTAAATCCATTTAAACAAAAAAAAAACAATGTTCAGTCAACACAACAACGCTTATTAACTTTGATGAAATTTTCTGCCAGAGACCCTGCTTTTTTGAGAGGTTAACCTAGTTATGTGTGGTTCCATATCAAGGTAAATTATTATACTCTTAGCTAATTTACTTCGATTCAATTTTTTTTTTGACTCGCGTACAATTTTTTCCATAGTGACTCGAAGCACTCGAGTAAAAGTGGATTCGAGTCGCATCACTACATACTTTCATACTTTGATGACACTAAAAAAGTGATTTTGGCTTTTTGGCATCGAGGTTATGTTTACTGGATATAATTTTGTCGAGTCAGAATAGTTATTTGTGAGATCGTATAATTGTTACTTTATATTAGTAATACAAGAAAAATGTTGGTGACCCTAAAAACTTTACAACAACAAACATTTCAAATAGAAATTGACCCCGATGAAACGGTCAAAGCATTGAAGCTTAAAATTGAAGTTGAAAAAGGTAAAGATTATGCGGCAGATCACCAAAAACTTATTTATGCGGGTAAAATTCTCCTTGATGATAATAAGCTTTGTACGTACAATATTGATGAAAAGAAATTCGTCGTTATAATGGTAACTAAGCCAAAACCTTCCGATAATCAACAAGCGTCGACTACTTCGGCGCCAGAAACTGGAGCAAGTGCTTCAACGGAAAGTGGGGATGGTAAGAATAAACCTGTAGATGAAAAACCTAAACCTATTGCCGAAACGGAACCGGAACGTGTTTCTGAATTACCTATAACATCTAATGAACTGGATTTTGAATCCACTGTTCAAAGCATAATGGACATGGGATATAACAGACAACAAGTCGAACAAGCACTTCGGGCATCATTTAATAACCGTGAAAGAGCTGTTGAATATCTGATAACAGGTATTCCTGAAGAATTACTTCAAGAGCAAGAGGCTGAAGAAAGTTCTGATGACGACCCTTTAGGGTTTCTTCGTGATCAACCTCAATTTCAGCAAATGAGAGCTGTAATTCAACAAAATCCTAACTTACTAAATACTGTGCTTCAACAAATTGGTCAAAGTAACCCTGCTCTTTTGCAAGCCATAAGCCAGCATCAGCAGGCATTTGTTAGAATGCTCAATGAACCTGTAAATACTTCTCATGCCACTGGTGGTGCAGCCGCCGCTGCTGCTGCTATTTCTGCTGCTTCCGTCACTGCTCCAGAAGAAGTTGCTGCTGATAATCAACTTCCCCAACAATCTAACAATTTAATCCAAATATCACCACATGATAAAGAAGCTATTGAAAGATTAAAAGCATTGGGCTTTCCAGAACATATGGTCATACAAGCTTATTTTGCTTGTGAGAAAAATGAAAATCTTATGGCTAACTTCTTATTGTCTCAAAATTTTGATGATTAATAAAATAAAGATAATATTTCTTAAAATTGATTATGGAAAACAAAGTAGCAGTATGATTAATACTGTATTTTAAGTAAACAGCCTAATAGTTCTAACCTGCTTTGTACATTTCTTTTGTGTGTACACAAATTTAAAAACTTTGTTCATGAACATCAAAAAATTTTAAAATAAATATCTTATTGTATGACTTATTCACTGCTAAATAAAAAGTTGTTGTTATCTTCTATTTTGGTTTATCATTTTTAATGAAATAAACCCTTATATGAAATAGAATTAAAGGAGAATAATTATATTGAAATACCTGGTAAAACAAAACATTTTATTTTATTTAACAAAATGATCATTTGTATCTAATATAATAGGAAATCTTAAGTTAAATTCATCAAATAAAAGTGTTGTCGGTTTTAAAAAAAAAAAAAAAAAAAGCCAGCAATCTTCATGCTGTGTTTTCATTTCACATCTGTACCTCTGATATTTTAATGTGTTTTCAGTTACTTTGTACTATATCTATATCATAGGCTTAGCTCTCGTTAATTTTGTTGCTAAGCCAACCGACTATCTAAAACTTACTATTTGTAATCTATGAGACAGCATTAACATATTTGAAGTTGATACGTCCTTTAGTTCGTTTTTTACTTAGCCAGACCTAAAAAAGGTTATCGTCGTATTCATATTCGTCTCTGTATTTATCTTTTTATTTATAGAGGTCTGAAACATCTAATGTAATATTATATACATATTTTAATCGGTTCAGCCATTTTTGTGGAATCGATTAACAAAAATCAAATATGCAACTATCAACTTTGTTAAGTATATCAGTAGAAAGTGTATTTAAAATTATGCGTTCTTTTAGTCTTAAACTAGTTAACAAAAATTAAAAAAAATAGTGAATAAGTTGTCTGTAATAGCCAATCAATATATCCATATTTTTTTAAATGGTACATTTAAATTATGCATTTTGCGATTTCCTATAGCATTTTAACTTACTTGGCACATTTTTAATTTTTTTCTGAATGTGTATTGCTGTTGGCCCTACTGGCCTTGACAGCGTCACTGGGGGGCCGAGTACAGAGACTCAGCCGTAGGTGGCCTTCTCTGTCCCTATGTATGCTTAAATCTCTAAAACTACGCAACGGATTTTGATGCAGTTTTTTTAATAGATAGAGTGATTGAAGGGGAAGGTTTATATGTATAATAACATCCATAAAATAGTGGAGAAATACTGTTATTTTTGAGGTTTCTAATGTGTAAATCAAAATGCAATGAATAAATCAAAACTACTGGATCAATTTTAATCATTTCTTCAGTGAATGACATAGGCTATATATTTTATACCCGTGCAAAGCCGGAGCGGGCCGCTAGTTATTTATATAATGTTCCCAATAATCAATAAATACGGCAAATTACCTAGGTAAAATTTGCAAGAAGGTATAGAATTCTCCTAGAACAAGCGTCTAGTTTAGCAATAATGTTCACGCCTTTTATAGAACATACCGCAATCTGCCGTTTTTTGATTGCCTTAATATCAAGGTAGGCGTTTGGTACTTTTATGTAGGGTCCGACCGAAACTGGTTTTTCAGCCGAAACCGAAACCGAACTTTCGGCCACCTTCTCAGTTTCCGAAACCGAAACCGAAACCGAAACTTTTTAAATATATTTAAAATTAGGTTTTTTTCAATTAAATTTGAATTTCAAGTTTTTTTTACATTTATTTGCATGTATACATTCGTAGTCAACTAATTAGGAACAGAAAATAATTTGGTTAAATATTTTAAAAGTTTAATTTTATGTGATACTGTTTGTTATAAAGTATACTGTTCAATGGTGTGTACTTTTTCGAAGCTAAGAATATTTTATGGTACGTTTATTTAAAAAGAAATCTCTCTCATTGAAATTGCTCATTTACTGGCTGACCATTTAATTAGGGAAAGCAAGAGTTAGTGCTTTATTTTCGATTTTTATAAAATAAACCTGAAATACAAAGGCGGAAAGCCTTTCTATTTTTCTTTGGCGTCATTCTTTAGTTTATAGTTTTGATTTCTAAAATTAATATCACAATTTATTATTTAAACATGGGTCACTTATTTAACCAAGTGAAAACAATTTTACCTCCACGTAAATGGCCATACCGTAAAATAGCTTATCATTTGATTTGCTCCAAAAGTATGGTTTTCAACGCTGTGCAATATTTTCAAACCTATAAAACTACTGAAACTGTGTACCTAGAAAGAATTTTAGCTAATTTAATGGCTTTATAAAAAGTTCCCTTTGTGGGCTCTGTAATTATTAAAAGAGAAATATTTGGGCTAGAACTTAGTGGCGAAGTTACATGGGCGCTTTAACACGAAAATATACTTCACTGTTTATTAAATGATTTCTAGCCGGTGAACTACTATCAGTTTTAGATTGGTCTGCCAATAGCCTAGACATGAATTCTTTGGAACATTTGTGGTACAAAAGACTAGAAATTTAAACCAACTCTATAGTAGTTCCAGACGCCTGGGAGAACTTCACTGACGAAACTTGTCATTATTTGATCAAGTCGATACCACGCCGATGTTAATATGACTATAGCTAATAATGGCAATCACATTTAATGTTAATTTTTAATAGAAAACGTTGCTTTTTAGATGAATTTAATAATAAATGTACATTTTTCTCTTCTATTACATTCTACGTTTATTATTTCTAATGTTTTCTTAAGTGTCCCTAATTACTTGTCCAGAGTTATATTAGCACGAAGGAGAAGTAAAGTTGAATTTTAATTGTTGTTATTTTTAATTATAATCCATTCAAAAATTTAATAATTCTATTAAGAAAACATTGGTTAAATGATCAAGATCAGATCAACATTCAAAAACGTAATGAAGACTTCATGTAAACTGAAATTACGGAAAATATGAATAAATGTTACTCTTATTATAGCCATGTCCCTAATTAGTTGACCACTACTGTATATAATATAGACAGTTAAATACAGTTAAATGAAATAAAAATTAAAAATTCATTAGTCATAACAATTTTTCTTTTCATGAATATACAGACAGGACTTACTATTGGGAGTAAACTTAAAAGAAGAAACAACTTGTAGTTAGACATACTAGGTACATAACTAACTAGTAATACGTTGTGTTCACAATATTTTAAAGATCAATCTAATACTTATTTCTGGATATTTTTTGGCCGCGTCAACGAGCGGTCACGATTTGGCTGCGAAGTTTACCGAACAACGCACGAAAGCTCACGAACACTGGAGTTTCGGCGAGGCCGAAAGTTTCGGCTATATTTTGGCCGAAACCGAAACTAAAGCCGAAACTAGATTTTTTGGCCGAAACCGAAACCGAAATTTCGGTCGGTCACTACTTTTATGTAACCACCAGCTTTTGTACGTGGTTTCTCAAATTATAATGTTTTTTAATGCGTTACCATTAATACAACATAAAAAAAACTTCTTGAAGCTTTTTTTTCACAATACAAAGTAACCTATACCCTTTCCCAAGGTCTAGTAAATCCTTATACCAAATTTGATCAAAATCGGTTCAGTGGTTTAGGCGTGAAATCAGACCAACAGATAGACATATAATATTAGTCGCAATAACCCATATATAGCTCGTATCGCAATTATCAAGTGTAGTTCGTTTTTTGTTAACCCAACCTAATATTTTAGCTTTACTTGTACCTATAGTTTTAATGATATTTTAATTTGATATTATATTAAAGAAGTTAAATATTTAGGGGTCTAGGGAATTGGCAGTGTTTTGAAAAAGTAATGAATCCACTGTTTCATGTTGATTTAAATTAAAAATATATTAGTATTATTAATATGACAGAAATGAAAGCAAATAATTTATGTTTTTATTTATAAAAAGTTATAAACATTTTTTTTCACATTCGTTTAACCATTGTTTTGGAGCAAACTTATTACCATTCTGCAACTGTTTAATGACATTAAAAATTGCCAAATCAACTATAGAAAAATTATTGTTGTGAATCCAGTTCTTAGATTGCACAAATGTTTTAGCAATCAAGGTCTCCTTATTTTTATCTACAGATGTTTCAATTTGATAACAAAGGTCTAATAATCCATCAACTTCGTAATTACTATAATCATATGGAACAATATTAGGATAAGTGAGGCACAAATATCTTAATATGTTTACTATGCCCCTGATTGGAACGTCCAAGGCTGAAAGTTTTAATTCTGGTTCAGCTGATTCTGTAAAAAAAAAAGATTCATAATTAATATCGTGGGAATGCCAATAATAACCATGCGTTTTTCAAACACTTATAAAGCAACTTACGCAATTCAATGTATTTTACAAAAATACATATCTTTTCAAAAACTTATGAAAAAAATATCTGGTTTGGATATCTTAATGTACTATATCATAGCATCGTCTTTGCTTGCCTTGAGATTGCTTTATATACTAGACTGCTGGTTTGTATGGCGAAAAGTGAAAGAAAGTAACTGAAACTGAAGCGCCACATGCAGTTTGCGGGAAAGCATACTTCGGTTACTGAGACGTCACAAGGACCAATTAGCTCTGAAAAATAGTTGCTCTGGTGTTTTTACTGAATTGTTTGTATATTTAAGAATACAAAATACTTATATAAACTTAATTATATTAATTTTACCACAAATAATTTACGCCAGCTGCGTTGCGTGCTCTATAATGAATGGGCACAGAGCAATTTCAAGCCGATCGATCCATCTGGCGTCACTAGGGCGATAAATATTGCCTATCTTAAAATCGCAACAGATTGACCAATTTTTTTTTTTTTTTTTTATAATAATAATTTATTTTTATTACAAAAACAACTTTTCAAACTTAACCTATTTACAAATTAAATAAAATTTGGTATCGTTACAATCTCAGACATCATTTACGTAAAAAAATAAGAGGAAGATCGATAAATTTCAGTAACAATAACAGTAATACATTTAATAATTGTATATAAAAACAAAGATCGTAGTGGAAGGTAACGAAATATTTACTGTCTAGGTGTGGTTTGAGTGCTTGGTATTTTAATAAATTTATATGTTTTCTCCTAGCTAGGTAGCTCAGCTACCTGTATTTAGGAGAAGTTTTTTGCCTCCCTAGAATTAAACAAATTTAAATTTTTAATAATATGCCACGACTTTTCCATTAATTACATTATTTTTACATAATATTCTTCAAAAGACTCTATACACAATAATTATTAAGAAGGTTAAGAGGTAAAACAGTCTGCATGATATTAACAAATTTTAGGGTATGTATGTATTTGTGTGTTCGTGTAATGTTTGTGTATGTACGTGTGTAAATGTGTGTGTGGGTGTGTTAAATATATTTTGTGAGAACACTACAAAGTAACCTATTTGTGCTCACAGTTTAAGGAGTTCTTCGGTTTCATCATAAGTTAGAGAAACAAGAAAGGAGCGGACAGCTATTTTGCATTTTGCGTATGGTAAGGAATAGATGGGTAGTTTTTTATTTAGTTTATTGTATAAATATGGACCGAGAAAATAATTGAATCTTTTTGTGAAGGCGTAGTTCGACTGTGGAATAGTACATATCTTGTCTTTTCGTCGTTTACAAATTGGCGTAAAAGGGGTCTTTCTGTGTTGCATAAGAATAGTCTGTAAGATATAGTGCTGTCTGACGTTGAGAACATTCCAGGCTTTATAAAGTTCTGTTGTTGGGTATATAGTAGGCTTAAATGTGGCTACTTTTAGTATTGTTCTGTGGGCTATTTCTAGCGGCTTTATTGCAGATGTTGTAACGCCACCCCAACATGCAATGCAGTAAGTAATAATTGCTTGACACAAGGCATGATAGACTCTACGTATTACAGAGTAGTTGGCAACGTGTCGTAGGTTTTTGAAAATAAAGATAAGTTTTCTGACTCTAGTTGTAAGAATATTAATATGCGTTTTAAAGTTTAGCGTGTTGTCTATATATATGCCTAAATATCGTATATTATCAACTAATGATTGCCAGTAATTTCCATGATTGATATTTATGAGAAAGCTTATTATAACAATATAATATTGGTTTTGAATTGATTGTGTTGATCTTGATATACATATAATTACATATGAAATCTACCTACACCCCATCCTCCCCTTGCTATATTGTGTGATTTGTTTCTAACCTTATCCCGCTGATTTGAACCTGACCAGAGTAATTGACAATCCAGTATGTATAAAGAAATAAGTGTAGCAACAATAAATGTACTTTTTATGTTAGTTTGTGTGATAATTATAAAAAGTAAAGGCAAGTAATCTTAATTTAAGGTATCCAAAATTGCTATATTATTTTTTGGTACATATTTATAACTTATAAGTTTACATTAACATTTGTTAATATATAATATATATATATATTATTTATGACTGTTCATAGTAACATTAGTCTTAAACTGTTGCAGACTATTAGTGCATACCTCCAGGGAGGTGTCAACATTCCAACATATAATATGAATATTTAAATTATTTTAAACAAAGAACGAATTAGGATTATAGTTTCATTATATACTTATCAAAGTTTTCAAGATTTGAAATACAGATACTGAGCTTTTATTGTTATTTTATATAACATTATAGTAAACTTAAATAGCTGTTGATAGAATATCAATTATACATACCACCTTTAAATATCAGCCTTAAATTTATTTTTGAATGGGATTGTTTTTTATATAAACTTTGGAACTTCTTAAAGAATGCTTCAATTTTCGAAACTTTCGCCTGAGGTACTGTTGAATGAATGTGCCATGAGACATTGAGGGCTCCAGCTGTTTTTAAAAATATATTTAAAAACCAAGGCAGGTTATCTGGATTCAAAGCTATTACAATTTCTTCTTGCTTTATCTGTAATATTTGTAAATAACACAAAAATTACGAAATCATGTTTATTGAGCTGATTAGCAAAACTTTTAGGCTATTGATAAGTTATTCTTAAACACCCAATAAGTTCATTTTTATATTAAAAAGAAAAAATAGTACAAAGCTTATCCTTATAAGCTTATATAATACAAAAGATTACTCTATACTGAAGATCCCTGACAGATACACACCTCTCTGGTGAAATATAATATTGTAACACATTATTTTCCATGTAGATTAAATATCTAAAGTTTAATTAATATAATTATATAAGACATTAGATTGAGACTCATTCATTTCAAATTCGATTTCTTACTATGACTACTACTTTTCAGGGTTTAAATATCAATAATTAATACATTTAAAACTATCAAAAAATATGCCAAAACAATAATTCTTCATACATTAGTTTAACTATATTTATATAACAATATGTGATATAATATACAATTCATAATGGGTAATTATTAGTACTTACAGAATAAACAGCTGTGTTTTTTGTTAATTCCTGCGGAGTTTTTAAACTGCAAAGTGAACTTATCGATTTTATTCTTTCATAAAGAAGGTCTAACTTATGAAGTAATTTATCTTGCCGATCTTCTAATTCGTGTAGTTGATGATTAGGCATCTTCTATAAATTAATAGAATAATATTGATGTTTATAATGCAGAAGTTTAATAGAGTATATGCTTTACAAATAAATTGCAAAATATATGTAAAGATTTTTGTGATAATAAATACATCAAAATAATCAAGTACATGAATAAAATGTCTTTAAATAAATTTACATAAGAATTAAATTTTTTAAAGAGACAAAATCTATATATACGGGTAATGGAAATATTTGAAATAAACCTTTAGAAACTTGATAACCTGCTCAGAAATATTGATTTCACTATCTTTTTTCGAAGGTTCAATCGGATTTTTCAAAGGGTACATGCATTTTGGCAAAACAACTTCTTCTTGAAAAGGTATTATATTTTTCATATGATACATGATGTATAGTAATGTACTGCAACTCACTATTAACGAAAAACGACTTTAATATAGCACCTAATTCTTATTATTTTTTCACCACGCTACTTTTCAGTTTTTTCTCTGACACAACTCATATCTCATACGTCAACCGACTTATATGATCTGTGGCACAGAGCAAATAAGTATTAATGATTATTATTGATATTGGACGGTGTGACCCAAATAACTACCCATAGACCCCGTGTGACCAACTTCAAGTGAACTTCAAATAGAAGATCCTGTCATCCTACCACACGGATATATTTATGAAAAACTGTTACGCAAAAAATGCCTTAATAATGCCAAAATATCATAAAGTTATGAATTCAATTATTGGACTTTATTATTTATTCTATGCCAAATATTAAAAAATTAAAATAAATAGAGACAAGTTTTTTTAAATAATTTTATATAATACAATGAATTTAAATGTTACAAAAATAAGAAAAATTTTGTTATCATTTATATCCAAGAGTACGTAGTAGTTCAAGATCAATTTTCAAATACCTTCAGAATGCCTCTGGAGCCGCAATAAGAATGTGCACCACTTTCGTAATAATGGTGTAAAAACAGTCTCCATTATACTATCATAAAATATACTACCAAATATGATTTATATTTTCTAGTTCCTCTTTTCAAAAATTAATGATGCTTTATTTTTTTTTTTGTTATATATATTTTGCTTTGTTTCCAGAGTACCTATGTTTATGTCGAAATTATGCTTCGCTCTGAATTTGCCAGATATAAATATTTCCAGTTCCCTGTAAAACTTGTAACCTGTCAAATCCGGATAAGAGTAATAAGCAGACCCTGGGTACATAAAATACCGGGAATAATGCTGGGATGAAGAAGAAATATTTCCAGTTCCCGTGGAAGTTTCAATATACAAAATATTTATAAAAAAAAAAACACTTCTGGGCAAAAATAAAATATTGCAACAATGAACAATCTCTCGAACGAGACAATCTGTGAAGATCGCAAATCAATTCATCTACTTTTCGAGTTTTGAAATTTTTAATAAACGAAAATTAAATTTTGAAAACTTTAAAAATTGTCATTGAATTAGTGGAACATCCATCATGCATTAGGATATCACTATTACGACTACGCTTCGTACCAACTATATTTCAGATTGGAATAAATTATAAAATATACTTTAATTTACGACGGTAGACAAAATGTATACCTATAAAATATACATACCTACCCGAAATTTTTTATTTATTTCCTTTATTCAAAATTCAAAAAAAGATTAATGTTGCCATTTAATATAATAACATTAATTATACGATTTTTCATCAATTATATTTTACTAGTTTGATTCTTTTTATTAGTTTCAAAATATTTTACAGATTCTCTTACTTAAATTACTTTTACCAGTGTTGAAGAGCGATGATCATTGATCATATTATTAACTCATATTGAATACTGGGGTGAAAAATGAAATAAAAATGGCCGCCGTCTACCTAGCCTGGCTGATAGCGACGTGATAAGTGCTGTGCATCTGTTATGTAGTATCGATGATAAAAGTACAACGAATGTTGCGACTGAGGACTTATAATATATACACATTTTATTATTGAATGAATGTTTGTGTGTATTTTGTTACATTTTATAATGATATACGTTTGGTGTTAAATTCAATAACCCTCAAGTTAGAAAAACGACATGGCGGCCTGACAATCAACCAATGAGAAGCAAGCATTAAGCGTTTCAGAATTGCATGCACCTATTCACATTTCGCGTCATTACGTTTTGGTGCCTTGTTTCTTAGATAATAATCCAAATCTGTGAAGTGTTAACTTATGAACTTTATACATTATTGACAAAACAGTCGAAAATATTGCGTTTGTGCATAGTGCCATTGTGTCTACGAAGCATCTTACTAAGCTGGGATCATGAATGCGTTAGATTTAGGGTGAACCTAAATAAAATTATGTACATCGTTTTGTTTTTGTAAACAATTATGTGTTTGCAATACACGTGCGAAATTGTACAAAATTGACAGTTGTATATAATGATGACGGGAAGGGGGGCGAAAAAACGCGGGAGGCCCCCGAAATCGGGAAGTTTTGAAAAGAACAGAAAATTTCAATATCATTTATTGAAGAAGCCAAAATATTTGCAAGCACAAAATTTAGGATCTGGTTCTCTCGCAAGTACCCCATCTGCATCCCGAGCATCTTCGCCACAAGGAAGCGATATTAGTAAAAGAAGTACAAGGAAACAAAGAGGTGGTAAATCACATAAAAGTAAAAGAGGAGGATTATCGAATGCGTATTCACGAAGAGGATACAATCCTCACGCTGCCGATTATCACGAATCAGAATATCATTATGGATCAGATTTTGGCGATGATTATAGTGACAAGTCTGAGCCTGAAGAAGATCGCGCCAGTGAGAGTTCTGAAGCTTCCATGGGTGACGGTGCTGCAAGTGATAGTGACTTTTCTGTTAGTAGTTTTAGTTCTACAGGAGGTAACTCAAGAAAACCAACCAATAATCTACTTAGACCCCCCAGTCCTGATCCTGTCTGGTTGCAACAAGAACGTCAGATTCCACCATTAAATCTTCCTTCATCCTCTGATGATTTGATAATTTCTCATAATTTAGTCTTACAAATAGTAGGTATTTATGAGGTATTAAGACACTTCAGACATTTGGTGAGATTGTCACCATTTAGATTAGAGGACTTATGTGCAGCCGTTACTTGTGAAGACCAGAGTAATTTGCTAATAGAAGTACATATTATGTTGCTTAAAGCATTATTAAGAGAAGAAGATGCACAACAGACTCATTTTGGGCCATTAGATCATAAAGACAGTGTAAATATTACCTTATTTTTGTTAGATACAATGACATGGCCGGAAGTTTTAAGGGTGTATGTTGAAAGTGACAAATCATTTGATAAAAATGTAGCTAGGATCTTAAGTTCATGTGAATATCCATTTACAAATGTAGAAGATCGTTTAGCAGTGCTACAATTTTTATGCAACCAATTTTTAATTACAAATCCAGTCCGGGATGATCTTATAAGTGAAGGTGAGAAAAGATCTTATTTATAATTAGTTATAATTTTGTTTAGTTTTATCACTTGGTCAGAAGCAAGATGAAGGTAATTTTTAACCAGTGGATTAAGTTACTCTATAATAAAAATTTACACATGGGTGTGGTGGTGCATATAGTCTAACTTTACTAGACAACTGGGGCTCTTAACTGTGTTAACTTAACTGCTAGTCATGCTAGTTCCCTGAAATAAATACATAGTTTTATAGAAACAGATAATTTTTGTAATAGGGTTTTATTTACAATAATAAAAGCCTGATACTAAACTATTTCAATTGGAACCACAATACTTTAAGTTCATCTTAAGAGCCAGACAGCCACCATTCTCTGCATATTTAAGTAGCTAGTATTTCAGTGGGTTAATTTTGTATTTCAGCTGCTATTCATTATGATGATCATTGTCGAGTTTGTCATCGCTTGGGAGACCTATTGTGCTGTGAAACTTGTCCAGCTGTATTCCATCTTGAATGTGTGGACCCACCATTAGTGGATGTACCTTCTGAAGACTGGCAATGTGCTCTGTGTAAGCAACATAAAACAGTTGGTGTAACAGATTGTTTACCTGATGCAGAAAAACAAGGGTTATTATGTCGCCATGAACATTTAGGCTTTGATAGGCACGGAAGAAAGTACTGGTTTATTGCTAGAAGAATTTTCGTGTAAGTAAAACTAACTAATGTAATAAATTATTAAACTTATGTTAAATTTATAACTTAGCTTTTCTATTTTCAAACAATTTAAAAAATATCTGAGCATGATTAGTTTAAGAATAAACATACAAATTTGTGTATTTTTAATAGGGAAGCTGAAAATGGTGAGGTTTGGTACTATACAACAGCTCAGCAACTTCAAGAACTGTTAGACGTGCTGGATGCAACAGAAATGGAGGCTCCTTTAGTGCGAGAACTTTTAGAAATGAAAAAAGAAATATTAAGGCAAATGGACATAACAGATGAATTAACAAATCAAGCAAAGGGAAATCGTAAATCATATCTAGAAGTTGAAAATGCTAATATTTCTAAACAAATAAAAGTAAAAGAAGAACAAAAACTCATAGATCAAGGTAATGATTTCAAAATCGGAGAAAAAGATGATCAAGGATTGTCACTTGTTAATGATGGAGATGTTATAAATGAAGTCACTATCACTAGTGATGAGGCTGCCAAAGACGACAATTACGAGACAGAGGATGAAGACTCCAGGAAAACAAAAAATAATTGTACTTTTAAAGGTAAATCTCTAATACAGAAGAAAAATGATGAGAGTGAGTTGTTATTTTTCATAGAACATTTTGTTCTTAAATTATTATTCATCAAATATTATTTTAGAAATATTGTTACTAAAGTTTGTAATATTTTTAATTAGTTTATTTTATGATGGTTGGAAAAAAAGCATACGGTCCACCGCATGGTAAGCAATTACCACAACCTATGAACCCTTGCAATACTTGAGGTATCACATGTACATTGATAACCCAAGGAGAGAAAATGAAAAAGGTAGAGGCCAGGAGTTTGGCAATTTGTTTGTATCAGGATAGTATTTTCCTGGTCGAGGGGGCTCATGTGTGCTGAGAGAAGCATGGTTCTACATGGTGTATAATGGCTTGTAATATACTTCTATATAATGGTTACAAGAAAAACTTTGACAGTTACAGAAAGAGTTACAAGGCTGAAGTCCAATCAAATCTCCAATGGTACTTACCTATTCAAACTAGGCAATGAAAATGCATTCAAGAGTTATGTAAATCAATATGCAAATAATCCATTGGCATTAAATAAGCCTCAAAGAAATGAAGAAAGGGACAAGAAGCGGTATATATCACACAAGTTTTCTTTATCATCAGGACAAGAATTTAAATGGATTGGATTGTTAAATGGTAATAAGATTTAATTTATTTATGTCAGTTATAAGTTTTACTGTTAAAATTATTACATTTAACTAATTGTACTCAAACAAATATTTTTCAGCGACTAAACCCTTATTTGTGGCCACATTAAGACAAACATTACTACAACTAGAGTCTAATATAGTTCTACAATTTATGCATCCCAATTGGACATTATTACGCAAGCCATGGGTACAAGCTGTTCAACTCTGCCAGGCTCCTAGGGACTTTGCTAGAGCTCTTTGCGTGCTGCAGGTAGTTATTTAAAAATATTATGTTCTATAAAAAAATACTTTAAGTGCTAAAGATGTTGGTAACTACATAAAAAAAGAGATACTTTTCTTTCACCAGCAAGGGTGATTCATTTGCAATTGTTGTTCAACAGGCATGTATAAAAAATGCCGTTTGGGTACCGGCATGGCACGAGCAATTAGGTCATGTGAAACTTATAAGAACAACTGCAGCTGAGCGAGAAGAACGCAAGAAACTAGATAAAAGAGAAAAGAAGGAAAGGGATGAAGAAGAGGAGCGCTATAGAACAGCATATAATTTTGTAAAATATTCTTTAGGCTTGAGACATCAGGTAACACACTACATTTAGTATTCTAATTCTATAAGTTTTTATGTCTCGCAAGTAAATATATAAAAATATTTATTTTATAGGCTTGGAAACAAAAAGGAGAAGAATATAGAATTCATGGACAGTGGGGCTGGTTATGGAATTCTACAACTAGAAAATTTAAAAAGCACAACACCAATCCAAAGTTGACTTTAAGTAATGGCCCAGCAAAAATAGCTGTTAGGGTCAGGGATGGAAGCATAATAAAAGTATTGGCTGTAGAACCAAAAACTTATGAATATTTAACTTCAGATAACACTGTTGATAAAGACGTTATGGTTAAATGTAAGCTACCTATTGTAGTAACATAAATTATTGTAAACTATTTTTAAGATGACCCTTGTGGCGAGTTGGTAACAAGCTTTACCTTATCCTCAATGGTCAGGGTCAGGGTGGATTTTTGTATTGATCTTACAAATATCTGTTTTGGTCTGGGTGTTTGCCTTTTGTTGTGTCTCCCTACTGTGACTCAGACAGTATGTTAAACTGTTGGTCCTGTTTGATTTCACATAACATCTGATAATAATCATTAACTCTTGATAGGTAATTTGATTCTTATCCAATGAGTTATTGGTTCGCTCATAGGATTGCATATAGGTCAGAATGCAATCGCTCTGAGTAAAAAGTAGTAACAAGTCCAATTCATATAAGAGTAATAAGCAGACCTAAAGGAAAATGCTGGGAATAGTGTTAGGAAGAAGAAGATTGTAAAAATTTTTAAGTGTACAAAAATTTATTTATTGTTGTTCTTTATTAAATAGGACTATAATTCACTTATTTGGTTTAATTTATACATGTGATGCCTTTATGTCTCTAATTTCTTTTTAGTACCAGCATCTGTAAAAAATATGAAATTGGAAAAAGAAACTGAAGATTTTGAAGAGATAGATGTTGAAAAAGCCTTAAGTTCATCAATAAGAAGATACTATCCTAAGATAGCAAGAAAATCTAAGCTAGACGATTTTTTAGCCCGACGAACATATTTAAAATTTATGGAGGAAAAAAAGTTGGGAAATCTCTTAAGCAGCATAAAAAAAGAAGAATTAGATTTAAAAAATGAAGAAGATAAAAATATTGATATCGAAGGTGAAGAAACAGATGTAGAAGTAGCTTCTACACCTAACACTGAAAATGAGAGAGTAGATAAAAGTAAAAATACAAATTTTGCTACTAAGAATATTGATGCTATCAAAGACAAATATCAAATCTTAAGTAATTTGACAAAACATTACAAATGTTATTCAGAAGGCTGTAATAAATTAGAACCATCTGCAATATTGTCAGGCTTAAAAGGGGATTGTTATTCACCTTTATGCATAGAAAAAAGTAAACTTTTGAACCAATTGCTTTCGCTTCTAAAAGATGGATCCAACAATTATAATTCGTTTATATTTATGAATTCAAAGGAAAATAATAAAGCTTCTATATTAGAACAGTATTTATTAGGAAAATCAAATTCAAATGAAAATATATTGTCAGATTTACTATCTGCGGTAGCATGTGCACAAGAGTGTGATAATAAGAATACAGACTGTTTTGTGAAGAGGAAGTCCAGTGGAGAAAGTGACATACATTTTAAGAATGAGAAAGGCAGCTTAGACAATAATAATTCAATGTGCCTCATTAAAACTGAGACCACTCTTGAGGAGTCTGCTGTTCCTGCTGTTGGGAATGAAATGGATATTGACATCACAAGCAATAGTAATGATGACAATGAAGTGGAGATTGGCCCATTAAAAGAGTTGACAGAACACGAACAACAAGAGGATTCAAGGGGTGGTGATAGCAAAAATCGTCCTCCAATACCAAAACTAAAAATAACACGTGGGAAGTCCTCCAAAATATCAAACAATTCTAGCATAGCTTTAATGAATAATAAAGGACAGGATTCCGCTTATGAGTGCTCATTGAAAACAGAAAAACTGTCTCAAAAGCCACAATATCGAGCTGCAGTTAATAGACGATTTGGATTGAGTAGAAATGTTAAAAAGGAAGAAAAAATTAAGGAGGAGAAACCTGATGGCGCAGTTGTAAGAATTTACTCAACTGAGAATCCTAGTGGCAAGGTTTATCTCAAAAGGGTACAAACTACAGCAGTTGAAAAGAAAAAGAAAAGGACTCCTGTTAAATATCCACTTTGTTCATCATTTCATACAAAAAGCAAAGCTAAGACTATTATGGTGCTGCCTCATCATGAATTAAAAAAACTTTGTAGACAGGCCGGACACAGCACGGTAACTGGTTTTAGTCATAGTGCTAAACCTAATCAGCTTGTTTGGCCTTATCCTTGTGCGAGGCCTTTGTTTAAAACTTGTTGGCTTTATCGAACTGTCAACTTACAATGGTTAGCTAGTGCTGCATTGCAGCTGCGCGTTATGTGGGCTTGCTTAAGATGGGATGACATGTCCGCAAAACCTGCGACCGCTGATGGAAAACATCAACTTACAACTGATACAGAGATTGTTTCACTTGAATTATTAAAACACCGCCATATAGGTCAGTTTTCAGAACGAACACAATATCTACGTAGAAAAGTAGTTATACCCTTAGAGCTGCCTAAAACTGTGCGTGAAGTGACATCGATACGAAGCGGTTTACGGAAAAGAAAACGTGCAGAATCACCTCAAAACACTGAGCCCCAGGTAAAATTTTGTCATTTAATGTACATTAATAGTATGTAAAGTTAAAATGATTTATCAAATGTTCCCTATTTTAGGTGAGTGAAGAATGGGTAGATGAAGAAAAGCTGGAGTTGTGGGAAGTACGGCAGTACGGCGAGCGCGCCGAGAGGATAACTCCAGTGACCCGCACTTCCACTGGAAAATTGCCACAACGCAATGTAGCTCCGACGCCTCCAAATGCATCCGATCTTAAGGACAAAATGGAGCAACAATTACGTGAACAAAGAGCTGCGCATCAGCAGAAGAGAGCACTCGAAATGTCACAAGGTGTGTTCTTTTTTTTATTTTGTATATTGACATTCATTAAATAGGTTTTAATTGAGTAATGTATAATTATACTGAGTGTACTGTCTTGTTTAAGAAACATATTCAAAAAGAGACTTAAAATGAATTATAATAATATAGGTACTTTAAAATTGCAGAATTCATTTTTTTTTGATTTTTGAAGCATTTTACAAGATATGATACAGATTAGTTTGGTTTGTGTGATATTCGTAAAAGAATTCGCAAGCAAATCTCTATTCTTCTATCTAGGGCTCTCACATCAAACAAAACTCAAAAGTATAAATATTGTTTCTTCACAACTATATTTTGTGAGGTTGTACTACCCCATTCTTGCAGGCAGTATTCGTACATTCTGAAAACAGCAAGTTTCTACTGCTATATATGAAAGAATAACCAAATTTGATAAAGTTGCTAAAATGCTCCATATAGCTATTTTAATCACTTTAATGATATTCAGATTTTGCTAAACATTATTCTACTTACTTCTTACTTCTCTCATTTACCTATTGATCTTTGCTCAAATGCAATTGAAATTACTTTATATGTCTGTCAATCTAATGCCTCAAAAGAAGTGATATGTTGTAAGATTCTGATGCATGGCTATTGTAAAGTTAAATAGTAGCTAAAGAGTAATTGGGTTGTCACTGTGATGGGTTATAGTTTGGTTTCAAAATGATATTGCTCATTTTTATAATACATTTTATTCATTTTTTGTACACTGTATAAATAAAGGTTTGATAATTATCTCTAGTAAATTGGTAATTAAACAATAGAGTTCTGGTATGGAGTATTTAATACAATATAATATATGACTCTTCAGTTAAGTTGTATCTTTTGGTGAAATTAATTATTATTGAATACTTTAGCATAATTATTATGAATTCTTCAAAATGTGAATATTTTATAATATTACAGACAAGTCCAAAATGACACCCAATCAAAGTACTGGTAAAAGTACCTTGACTTCATTGCTTACTACAAATAGTAATACACCAACTGGACAAAAGACGGTAATCGGAACTAGAAGAATTATCATGACTAAGGGTGCAGATGGTACTACTAGAGTGATAAGTCAACCCATTGGGAATGCAAATAAGTCGATTTTATCTGCCGAAGCCACTAAACCGAGTAACACTCCTCAGAAAGAAGGGCCGCAAAAAGTTCAAATCATAAAAACCCCAGATGGCAAAGTTTCTGTTAGAGGTCTATTCCCAGGGCAACAACTGATACAGACCCTAGACGGTAAATTACATGTCGTCATGCAAGGACAGAAAGGTATAGCCGGACAACTAGTCGCAGCCGCGCCTTTGTCAAAGCCTGATTCAGAACCTGATACTACTGATAAAATCTGCGTTAAAAACAAGAGCAACATAGAAAATGCTGGCTCGACTCAGTCGCCACGTATTGCGAGTCAACCGGCCTCACAACAAGTCACGCCTGCCAATCGGCATATAATAGTACAACCAGCTCAGCAAGTGGTGGTGCAAACGTCTCAGCAGATGGTGGTACAATCCCCGCAGCAGGTGGTGGTGCAGGCGGGGGCGCGCACCCCGTGTCCCTCGCGCATGCAGACCGTGGTCGTTCAAGGCCAGCTGCTACCGCGGCCCCCGGCCCCGGCTCGCGCGCCGACGCCTCGTCCCGCGCCCGCACGCCCTCGCGCCACCACTCAACAGATTGTCGTCAATAACCCGGCCCTCGTGCAACAGATAGCGGCTGGGAAAATTCAGCTAGCCACTGTAAACGGACAACAGGTTCTGATTCGTCCTACGGGCAATAACCAAGCGCAGATAGTAGCGCACATCGGACAGAGCCCATCGGTGGCATCCGTTCCCACGCCTGTACTAGCGCCGGTGCCGGCTCCTTCCCCTATTCCAGTGCAGAATCCGGTTCCCAGCCCGGCTCCGGCACCGACGCCGGCGTTGCGGCCCGCCGTGGCCCCGCTTGTCACGACGACCGTGCAATCGCAACTCACCGAAGATCAGATCATGGAGCAGCAGCTTCTCGCTGGTCAGCCACCCGGTACTGTCATCAAAGCTGTAACTGCCCAGGTAAATATATTCATTCGTAATGAATAGGTCTTTATTAAATAACTTCTTTTTAACTTTGGCTACTCTGTTAAAGGTGATGCAAACCAGCAGTGGTCCGAGCATCGTCCTACAAGGTCTTCATGGTTATTCTTTAACACCCCAACAGCTGGCACTGGTCCAGCATCAAGTGAAACAGCAACTTCTAAAAGGTTCACTCATTTAATTTATTGAATTGATTACTGTTATAGCTGTATCTTGAGTTTATATATATATATATATATATATATAAACGCCGGAGGGCAAATAACTCCACTCCACCTGATGGCAAGTGGAAGTGGAGTCCACACGCGAAGGTGGCTAATATGGTTGCAGAAGGCGAACTGTACTAGCCATCCTCGCCCTGCCTACCCGCAAGGTGCCTCTTCACGCCTCGTTTGAAGGACCCCAGGTTGTAAGAATGAGGAAACACGTGTGCCGGTAAAGCATTCCATTTTTTGAAGTGCGACAAAGAAAAGAGTTGGCAAACTTCTTAGTTCGCGATGGCATTGATGCCGCAGTTAGTCTGTGACATCGGAGACCGGCACGCGTAGTTCTTGAATGGAAGGGGGAGGGATGAGGGAAAATAATTCTTCTGAACACTCGCCGTGGTACAGTCTATAGAAAGCGCTGAGAGCGGCAATCTGACGTCGCTGTTGTAGAGGTTCGAGGGTGTTAGAAACCTCCACAACACCAATAATTCGAACGGCGCGTCGCTGCAACCGATCCAGGGCATCAAGCAAGTACTTAGCGGAGCCATCTCAGAGGTGCGAGCAATATTCAACGCAAGACCGTACCTGCGTTTTATATTAATTATAAGACAAAATATAACATTAGTCCTATTCGCTAATAATAGAGCATTATTCCTATTCGCTAATAATAGAGCTTTTTGATGGGTTGGCCATCATAATGTTGCTAAAATGTGTTCTATGTAATTGCAGCGCAAGAGTCGACGGGCAAGCAGGGCATGCTGGGTCCCCGCAAGATGTACCTGGCGGTGCACCCGTCGACGAGCACGCCGCCGCCGCTGGCGCCCGTGGTGGCGCAGCCCGCGCTGCACGCCGCCGCGCTCGCGCCCGCCCTCGCCGCGCCGCACCAGGTACTCTTTTACTATTAGAAGTGAGGCTGACACTGCCTGATTGTCACATACGATACCGATTCATATGTTTATAACGTAATAATGTAATGGGAAAAAATATTTTGGCTTCTTATAACGCTGGATAATTTTTTTCGAAACGAAATCTGTAAGACGACAAATTTTAATCATATTAAAAATTAAAAATCATCATAAATCATATGTGTGATAAATAGTACTAGTGAGTCCACTCGGCCGATCAATGAAGGAGAGCCCCTTATCGCGGTGTCTGGGGTTAGCTGGCTCAGTTTTGCACGCCGTTCGTTTTCGTCGGGTTGTCATGTTATATCAATATCTACTTTAATATTACAATCATTTATTTAATACTTTAAACATTCTTACTACATGTGCCATAAATGTGTTGCAATAAAAAAATTAAAACATAAAATTTAGTTTTTAATTTGTTACTGAGTTGCGGCAAATTGTTGTTGAAAATGTTTAATGAGGAATACAGTTTTGATGTTATAGAAAATGAATTTAAAAGCTTTTATTTATGGCGACAAAATTTTTTTTTTGTGTTATTAGTCGTCTATCCGATTTTTCGTCACTACAATGTAGTTGAGACACTAGTATTATTTATTACATTTGCAAAAAGCATTGAAATGTGTCAAATTATAACTACTCAATTTTAAAAATAAGGTATTAGAAACCGTTTAGGAAAAATCTAGACAAGCAGATTGGACTAATATTTGCTTAGGAAACATTTTTAATCGTCTTATCTATTTATTTGACTGATCTGTTATCTGCAGCTTAAATTTTTTGTTTCCAAAAATCAAAATTATAAACTAAACCAAAAAATAAAATATAAAATAGTGATGATATTGACTAAGTTCATTTATTTTATTGTCATGTGAGTTAGTTCTTTTGAATTTTAAAGATTCATGGAACTCATTAACTATTTATTTTAAAATCTCTTCTTGAATTGAAAGCATTTTACTCGCCTAAAGGAGATGTTTCATTTTCGGCCATAACATAAACAGTTAACGAAAAAATGGAACAAACACCATTGAGGAAAAAATATTCTTTTGTAAATACTCGCCTGTTTGCTTCGGCACATAAAGAATAATTTTACAATTATTGCCATATTCTATTCAACATGGCGTCGTCTTCAAGTAGCTCCTTTCGTTCAAAAATTGTGTCACACTAAAACAATATTTCGTAGGGCAAATCAAGGTATAACTGGCCAGGTCTCCTTAAAACTCTCAAAAATAAGAAGTTTAATACTGTGAATCAGAATCTGTCTGTTTTCGTTTTGTAATATTTTGTATAATACTATAGGTTTTCGTTTTAATTTATAACTGCGTTTCTAATTAAATGATGCGGCAAAAGTTATCGTTTTTTTTATCGACAGTCGGGAAAAAGTATGTATTCATGCGATTATACTAATAAAACGATAAGGGTTAATGATTATATATATATATATATATATATATAAATCAATTCCTGTTCGTTAGTCTCGCTAAAATTCGAGACTGATTCGATCGATGGACTGATTTGACTAATTTTGGTTTTGAATTATTTGTGGTGGTTTAATTATTAGGGTGAGTAAATATGAAAAAATGCTTGGTATATAGTAAAAACAACAATTTAGCTTTCCCTTAGAAAGTACTCCTTTGGTTTTATTTTTTATTTTTCTGGTTTTTGATGTCAAACGTTTGATTTATTTTACCCTAAATTTTTACTCTTCTACCATCTTCATTTTCGAGGTTTAATAAAACATACATGTTATGGCCAGATTCCCATACAAAAATAAAACATCTCCTTTAATCTAACTACTACTTTTTAAATTTCATAATTATATAATAAAAATATTAAAAATTTATAATAATTCACACCCTGCTAAGAAAACCTATGTTTATGTTTTTTATATCCATTGAAAGATCAACAAATAAATACATTTTTTTTTGTAGACTGTAAACATTGACAAATAATCTTATGCAATGCTTTTATCATTTTCCCAATTGCAGTAATGTTAAAATGAGACTGATAGTGAGTTATAAATTATGCTCACCTGGGTTTTTTGTTCATATTTAGAATTTTTGACACAACATGAAATTATCAAAAGTAAATCCATAGCTTTATATTTTAAAAAATATTGACCTGTTAATGTAAACTGTGGTAAGACTGGATATTTTTAAAATATAGAAAGATTAAATATGCAGCAATAATTTATCTAACTATATTCACCAAAGACTTGTATATACATTTTTATATGTAGAAAATATTTTTTAATTTTAAGCATAAATCTTTAAAAAATGCACAAATACAATATCAGTATTCTATATGGATGAAATATTAATCAATAGATGTAATTATAATATATTATTATTTTAATCACAGTATTCAATAATCTTTTTATCTTTACATTAAACAGTATGCACTAGTCAAAACAACAATGAAATCATTTCAATCCAAGAGATACTGTTTCCTATAAAAGGTTGATTTCTGTAGTAATAGAAGCAATAAATATACACGTAAAAATAGATATATGATATTTTTCATACAATTTTACAAATAACTGATACAATAATAATTTATTAATTTCTCTCGCTTATACTCCATAATATTCATATGTTTATTTTGCTAATTCCCATGCAAATGTCATGCTGTACTTTTTAACTAATAATAAATTAATGTTTTTTAAATTAATTTTGATTTTTGTCTATTGTATAAAAGTGTCTTAAACTTATTATAATATGGTATAATCTCTGTATATGAATATTATTTGTCAGTGTTACTCAACCATTTCATTAAAAAATCCGCCCATACTCTTTTTATAACTTCATGTTATAAAAATAAAAAAAAAATAGAGGCTACGTCTAGATACATATACAAAATTTAATACCTAAATATTTCATCAACTCAATTAAAGTTGGACCTACTGATTAAAAGTTCCGTCTCAGTTTTTTGCTTAACTGCAACTAGGTTAAGTAGCACTGAATATTTTTTAAAGAAAATTCTGGATGATCAAACTTTTTGAACCAAAGAAAGCATTTATTATATTAATTATATAAATTCCTTATTACGTAACTTATTTTTTAAAATAGTGAAATATTACAATAACAATATTCACAATTAGAATACAATTAACTATTATTAATAATGAAAACAATGCTATAATCATACTTTAGTATGTATATTATTTTACATGTTTGTAATAACTTGTGCATCTGGTAAGAGGTATTGCTCATACACCACCTATTTACATGTATGTAGATTTAACGGTTCAAGCCATTTATTATGAATGGGTAGTGCAATATGGTGATTAAATAAAATTTTTGAATAACTTTTGACTTTTATTTATCTGAGACCTTTTTATTGTTAAGTCAATTTATTTTTCTCTTATTTTATTTGTTATTTAAGATTTGTGGGGGTGTATGGGCAATCGATTACTTGAATATGTAAACACTTAATTTTAGTAGTGAAAATCAATCACTTTATACAAAAACTGTACCAATATCACATTAACAGGTTAATATAGAAGAAATAATTATTGCTGCTATTTAATTGTGTCTATTTGTTCTTATATATTCCCACAAATAGAATTTATTTTTTATTTAATTTAATCAATTTTATTTTACTCAATCATTTTTATTTACATTTTCTTTTGGGTATGTTTTATGTGACAATTTTTGATATTTTCCCTTTTAGGATATTAAAGCAGAAGATAAAATAAAAAGAAAACCTTTATTCAATGGTGAAGACCATGTGGCCGAAGCTGTGAGCCATAAAGAGGCAATACCTGCTAAACCCGAGGATATACCAGAAAATAATACTAAAACTGATATAATTAACTCTGGCCATGGAGCGCAGAGTAATAAATTTGTTCTTACTCCAGATTATATTCAGCAAAGTGAGTATTGTATGTTACCTACATCTGTATATTTGTATAAACCTAAAGTTATCTTGTAAGTATGTAAGTTTCTATGAGCTGTAAGAAAAAAAAACCACTTTTTGCTTATATGATAATAGCTCTCCTAGATAATCTTCTTCTTCATCCTAGCATTATCATTATTATTATTTATATTCATCCTAGTTTTGTTATGTACCCAGGGTCTGCTTATTACTATTATCCGGATTTGACAGGTGACTAGTTTTTACACAGAGCGATTGCCATCTGACCTCCTCAACCCTAAGGGCGAACCAGTAACTCATTGGATAAGAGCAATTTACTTACCAAGAGTTAACGATTATTATCAGATGTTATGTGATAACAACCCGGACGGACAGCTCTCCTATATAATATTTAAGCTTAATTTTATATGAATCTTTTTTTTAAAGAGTGTAGCTAGTCTGTATCATGTAGTGATTTTCGTATTTTATATTTTTCAGCTATTAAAAGTGCACTTAAACAGGAAAATTTAAATCCTGAGATCGAAGAGAAACTGCTTCAACTGCAACGGTACCAGGAGAAGCAAATGAAACCGGAGGTGCCGGTGGAGCGCGAGGTGCGCGCCGTGGTCGTGCGCTCGCCCTCCCCGCCGCCGCCGGCGCGCCGCCGGGGCCTGTCGCGCCAAGACGACGACGACGAGTGGGTGGAGAGTAGTCCGCGCAAGCGCTCGCGTGCCGCCCGCGCCCCCTCGCCGCCGCTCGCGTCCGGCGCCGTGGCGGCGCCCGCGCTGACGCCCTCCCCCACGCCCGCGCCGCCCCCGCGCGCTCCCGCTCGAGCTCCCGTCGCGCCGCCCGCTACCGCCGCCGCCCCCGCTCCTGCGCCCTCGGCGCCCCCTCCCGCGCCCGTACCCGACGAGCGCCGTCGTGCCGCTTCCACCCATTCTCGTCTACTTCTTTTATTCAAACATAAAGAGATGCTCAAGAAAGATATAATCAAAAAACGTGGTCTTCTCGAGAAGGAGCTCGGCGTGGAAATACAGGTGGGTTTTGTATTTGTATATTACAATAACATTTTTTACATAAAAAAATGACTTCAAACTTTCGAAGCAAAAACACTACACAGGTTTATTTTTTTATGCTTTATCTGGGTCTATGTGTTACAATTTGTTTTGATATGTAAAATCGTACACTTATTATTATAGGATTCTATAGGATCATCTAATATGAATAGGATTGGCATTGGCCAGATTACATTTTCTTTTTGCACAGAGCGATTGCCATCTGACCTTAGCCATCAAAAGGAGAACCATCAATTTGATGGCTTTGACTTAGGCTTGCGGCTTCAACGTTAGCATTTAAATGGATGATTTATTTCTTTAGACACAAGAAAGAGAATATAATATTAATAAAGGCCAATATTTAATATTACATAATAATCAAGTAATTCAATATAATCTTATACCTCAGCATAAAATAGCTTAACGGTTAACGGAGTCGACTCTGTTTACGCGAGAGTTGCATATTTTATCTTGACCCCATCACCTTGGATAGGATATTGTCGTACTTACTCATAGTTCAATGTGGATTAATAATAATATATAGTAATGACTTTAAAGCATTGCTTATATTTTCTTTTAATTTGCAGAAAGAGCTTTCGGCGGAATTGGCACTGCGCACGCGCGCCGAGCGCAGCAAGCAGGAGGAGGTGCGCGGCAAGCGGCGCGTGGCGGCGAGCGCGGCGCGCGCGGCCGACGCCACGCCGCGCTCCACCAAGAAGGGCGTCAAGAAGGAGAAACTACTCTGCATATGTCGGACGCCCTACGACAACACTAAGTACGTCAACTGACAATTTTTTCTTCTAGCAAATATAATATAAATAGCAAAAGCGGCTTTGCACGCGTTGTTATACTATGTTCCAAACTGATACATGCTTCCTGAAATTTGTTAAGATTAAAAGTAACAAATAATAAGCATTTAAAACAATTGTGTTAGCAATCAAACCATATTTTATTTTGTAAATCATTCAAAAGCGCTACCGAAATCAAATCAAAATCTAATATAAAAATACTGTTTTTTTATTACTTTATTTACTTCATTATTAAGATTTTTTTTATTAGATAAAATAAATAATATTGAATAATAAATAAGAAAGTATATGTATAAACAATCTATAAAATATAACATGTAAATATATATTATTTATTGATTGTTGATTTTGGTTACAGGTTTTATGTTGGTTGCGAGCATTGCAGTAACTGGTTCCATGGAGACTGTGTTGGCATCACTGAAGAAATGAGCAAAACTATGGAAGAATATGTGTGTACAGAGTGTCGTCGAGCTGCGGAAACTCAAGAACTTTACTGTCTCTGCCGGCAGCCTTATGACAATTCTCAGTATGTAATAAAATAAATTTGAAATTAGATTTTTGAGATTAACTTTTACTAATGCATACATTTTGTACAGATTTTACATTTGCTGTGATCGATGTCAAGATTGGTTCCATGGCAGATGTGTTGGGATTTTGCAATCTGAAGCCGATAACATTGATGAATATATATGTCCAAATTGTCAGAAAAATAACTCTGTCAATTATGCTAATATGAAAGAGCTTACTGCCAAAGATTTTGAAAATCTTAAAAGGCTAGTTAAACAAATACAGTTACATAAGAACGCTTGGCCTTTTATGGAGCCTGTAGATCCCAGAGAAGCTCCAACATATTACAAAGTAATTAAAGAGCCTATGGGTATGTATTTATTTTATTATGAACTTCTAGATTTATATTGAAGAATGTTTATCGATATTTTTCGACCGATTTGGTAGGCTACAATTGAAAGTCGTAATTATTTTTTTAATGTTTAATCCTGTCCAATTAAAGTTTATTAACAAATCAGTTTATCCAATTAACATTAATTTATATCAATTTATTGACAATCCTTGCATTACGTTTGTTCAACATATATAAAATACGGGTGGCGGCGTCGTCATACATCCAAGGGGTTGCCAAACTGTGTATTGTAGTAAAACTGTATTGTGAAGAGGTGTGCATAACTGTATTGTAGCATTTATTTAATTGAATTTGTTACTTTTTACAGATTTGCAGACAGTGGAGAGAAAGGTGAATGAACAAACTTATAGTACATTGAGTGAGTTTATTGGTGACATGACTAAAATATTTGATAATTGTCGTTACTTTAATCCAAAAGATTCTGAATTTTACCGATGTGCTGACGGTTTAGAAGCATATTTTGCGCAAAAAATAAAGTACTTTCGTGAAAAGTTATTCGAATCTACTCAATGATAAAAGTGCAGTGTAAAGTATATCCGAACAGTGGTTGAAGTTTAAAAGACATTTGATTTCATCGTAGTTTGTTACATTCTCTGATCTGTAACACTTGTATATTAGAAAATTGTGATGTATTTTCAAAGAATAATAATTTGTATAAAATATTGCGGCAGATTTAAGTTGAGTCAGTCAGCTCATTTGTCATGTTAGGTATTTATTGTATTTATTAATGCTTTACATTTATGATATTCTACGTAAAAGCTGACACTCATTGGAAATGAAGCTCTTCACAGAGCAATATGAATATAATGATATAGTTTTGTGAAAAGAATGTATTAGCTGATATGACCTAGCTACTTTAGTTTAAACATAATATTTAGTTTAAATAATAAGGAAACCTTATTGTATGTAAGAAATAAATTTTATATATAACTCTTCATCATTTTGTGCCTCTTCCTCTTCTAAGCAACACGTCATATCCTAGTTCTTGATAATCATTTTATATCGTTTTTAAATAATGTATCATTCTCTCTTCTTTGCTCTCGTAAACTTGCTATCCTTTTAACTTTTTATTAACCTTTTTAGGGTTCCGTACGCAAAGGTTACATACGAAACCCTACTACTCGGTCTCAGCTGTACATCCGCTCAGCTGGCTGTACTTCACGAACAGCAACCTATTGCGCCTATTGTACCTATACAAACATTTGAAATTTTCACATTCACATTGAATGTATATTTCTGTTGCTGCTAGAACAACAAATACTAAAAATAAAATTAAAAAGACGGGGACCCATACAAGTAACTCGATATTTTTTGTTATGTTATGTTGTATCTAATTAATAGTTGGAATTTTTATAGATAGTGTATTTCTGAGGCCGTTATAATAACAGTACTATAATAATGTACGGTGGTACGCAACTCTTTATGTGCGAGTTCGTTATGAGTAGGCCAGTTTTATTTGTCACGAGTAGTGCGCGCGCTCTCGCGACGCTGTTTTTCTATATATTTTCTATATATATATATATATATTTTTTAATTACATACAATGTATAATCTTAATTACTTACCTCAATCAAATATCTACTAAAGATCTGGTCTCGCCAATAAAATTTTGAATCAGACTCATTCTCGTTCTATAAACATACAAATGGAAAAGGGTCAGACAAAAAGTCTTTGTAACGATGTTTCTTGTCGTGTCGTTTTCGTTTCATGTCGATCTCTATAAAGGTTTATGTTGATAACCAACATTTTAAAAATGATTCTATCTAATTAAACATGTCATAGAGATATATGTTTCCGAATTAATGAGTTGATGCAGCCATATTAACTTCTCAACTACGATATTTTAGAATTTTGTCGATACAAGTCAATATATTTAATATCTCTTGTCTTGCTTGTTAAGGATTATATAAAGAAAAAGAATATAAATAAATTTAATAATTTATTCAATTACTAATCTTTGTATATTTGAAATATGTGTAATTAATAAAATTACACAAGAATATTAGAAAATTAAGTAGCTGCTTTAATGGCACCATTACACATTATTTTTAATTTATATTAATAATTCATGTTTAGTTATGACTATATATATTTTGCAATGCAATATTTTTAAGTATTGAATAAAATTGCAATTTTTGCAGTAGTAACATAGTGCATATTCTATTTCTACTTTTGAATGGAATGATTATTACAAAAGTTATTCTTATTTCTTATTGCTATTTGTAAAGTATTTTATTGCAAATAAAAAATAGATCACAGATTATTTTAAAGAGTTGTGCCACATGAACATGCCAAAAATGCATTCATTGTAGGTAATATTTTATTATTTACACCAATCAATTGTAGGTTATTCTATAACTATCAGTCAGTTGTAAGTTCTTAAATGACGACACTTACAAATAATACGAAATTATAAATAAAGTGTTAAAAACAATAGAAAATATTAGTTTAGTATTTAAATATTGCTTTTTCATTGATATGGCTATGATAAAAAAGCACTTCATCTCCAATTCTGAATGTTTTTAAATATTTAACAACACTAAATTAAACCAACTTATGGTAATTCCTTCTACGTAACTAGATTTTTAATTTCTGCTCACAACAAATGATTAGTTCGTTCAATGTATTAAAATATTCTGTATAAAATTTATCTATTGTAAATATAATAGTTTTTTATTAAATACCTACTATAAAACATGAAACATTAGTAAGAGAAGAATTCTCTCTAGACAATTTAGTATGCAAAATGTTTTATACTAAAAGTAAAAGTTTGTAAGTACATTTTATTAATAAAAACTAGTGCTTAATCTAAAAGTGGAATGATTAATATTTCTGTGTCAATATTAATAAAAGTACTATCAAATTTCATGTGACATGATTAAACATTGCATTAAATTAAAAAGAGTTATAAAGATACAATTAGCTTATTACACTAATAAACAACTATTATTTAAGAATAGTGAATCAAAAATTTTAACACAATTAAGTATTCGAAAACGAATAACAGTCAGAATGCATTTGAATATTGACCTAACGAGATCCTATACTTTAAAATATGTACAATTATACAATTATAATATCAATAATTAAAATATCCTTAACAATAAAATTTAATATAAATTTTCAAAATAATAAAATAGCAGCTAGTTATAATACTTAACGTCATCAATATTTACAAGCTCAATTGTTTCATAAATGAATGCATTGGGAATGAATGGGCAGTATGGGCGTATCGTAAAACTTGAGAAATGCACAAATATACTTTATTCTAAACTAACTAATAATAATTATTATTCAAGATATTACTCTTTTTGAGTTCCTAAGACAAATGCTGGGTAGGCCCACGATGGGCAGTACAGTGTACTACATGTGCACGGCGTGCGCGGGCGCCGTGTCGGCGGGCTCGTGTCATACGAAGGAGGAGAACCCGGGCAGGGGCGCTCGTGAGCGCGCCATATTGTTCATGACGATCTGACCGCCGTTGAGGCTGACGACGGCGCTACCTTCGGGCTCGGAGTCCGTGTAGCTGGAGTAGTTCCGCACCGGTCGCTGTCTCTTCCACGACTGACGTAATGTGTCGTTTACGTTCGCATAGTGATTTACGAACGAGTGCGGTTCCGATCTTACGCTCTCATTTTCGCTCTCCGAGTTCTATATGTGTAGAAATAATCCTATTTTAGTAGATGAACTCTCATGTCACGACAAACTACTTTAATTATGAATCGTTTAATGTTTTAATAGCAGTTTTATATAGATGCAAAGCATAATAGAAACTAAAAAGAACAGTTTAATGTATTGTACATGGAGCTTTTATAAAACATCGACTTAGAAAATCATTAAAGTAGCGAATTTTATTGGAGAAATATAACTACTATTTACACAAAATAAGAATAATATATATGTTTAGCATTAGTAAATATATGAATTTAACTTCAAAGTCAGTAGTGGGTATTCAATGATTTTGTTTTACGATATCACAGTCAGTTATATATTAAAATCAATTACGATGTAAGTTATTATAAAAAAAGAATTTAGTTTTTCAAATTAATGAAAAATATAAAACAAAAATGTAGTAAAAAAGAAAACCTTTAACGGAATAAGATATCCAAAATATAATCATGGCGGTCTTATAATTTCCACAATTTTTATCATACATTTACTAAATATCTATACATTCGCGTAGGTCGAGTCGCCGCAGCGCCTTAGATTGGTCGTGGCAAAGGTAACAATCACGATTTGAGTACTTTGTAAAATATAAAACGAACTCTTTTTAAATACTCGACCTCATCAAAATTCAATCACCAGGAGTAGCGACGAGTCAATGCATTTTAAGTACCTACATATCAATGGTGCTAGCCGGTAGGAAGCGTGACAAAAATAAACATATGCGTTAGTTAGATTTGAATGTGAGTAGTTACCGTGAGAGCTCCGTTCGACCGTAATGAGGGAAAGAAATAAGACTAGTTTAGTGAGACTCTGAGCAGTCAGACGACGCTAATTTTGATGGTGATCACCTGCGAGTCGGAGGAGCTCATCTCGGAGGGCTTCTCCGTCAGCGAGGAGTCGTCGGGGTTCTCGTCGTAGCCGCGCAGGCTCTCCTCGTCGCTGTGGTAGGCGACGGAGGCGGGCGAGGGGCGCGGCGGCGACTTGGCGAGCGCGGGGGCCTTGCGCCGCAGCGTGCCCGCGCCCCCCAGCGCGCCCCCGCCGCCCAGCGCGCCCGCGCTCGCCGCTGAGTTCTGCCGCGAGCGATACAAGTCCAGCGCCAGCGACCCGCGCTCGTCCGTCTCGCCCGCCAGCGACTCCTCCAACGTCTTCTGAGCTTCTTCTGTAAATAACATAAATGAATCACAACTGAAAATAATCATTAACTTTGAGTAAAAAAATTGTAAACTATACCAAATGTCCAAAACTATTCATTGGAAGCTATATCTATTTAAGCATTTTTTAATTATCAGAATTTTGGAGACCAAGTCGCCGTCGCTTGCCTGTCAAAATTGGCAACTTCAATATTATGTTGGACGGCTCAAAGCTCCACCCAGATTGGCCGATGGCCACTGAAGTTATTTACCGAAGGCGGCAGTTGCCTCGACGAAAGCAGTTGCCTCCTATATACCATCGGCAAGCGACTTCAACCTGTTGTAACCGAGTTCTAATAAGTAAAAAATAACTTACTCTTGTATTTATAACTTTTGCTTTTCACGCAAAGTATCGCGATGACCATAATGATGATGATGATGGATGCAGCAGCCAGAGCGACCATAAACCACGTTCTTCGGTAGAATGGTCGGTACTGCAGGTACCCATATTCTAGGTATAGTTTCGATGGGGTCACGATGACTTTGTCGCTATACGCCGGGTTGCTGATGCCATACATATTATATGCTATTACTCGAAACGAGTAGGCGGTCGATGGTAGCAAACTCTGGTAAGAAATTGTAAATTCTTCCAATATCCCATTGCTCGTTCTAGTTATTGTCTCCCATCGCGTGTCATCTAAAAATACAAACATTAAAATGAATTTTATTTATGCCATAACTAAACGTGGGAGAAATTGTTCTAAATTTTAAAAATTAATAAATGATTATTGTTTGTTCGACAAACTACAAGTGAAAAATAATGTCTCAACAACAAAGTAGTTTAGACTCACATATTTTTAAATTAATTCGCAAACTCAACTATAACTTAAATTGATAGTTTTTTTTTATTTAAACAAAACGAATGAAGGATCGTAATGAAACATGTAAAAACTTACACGCTTGCCACGTTTCCTTAGCTGCACGGAAAGTAAAATATTCTTCAATGACTATGACATTGATAGTTTGGGTTTGTGATTCAATATATTGGCATCCGCATAATAATAAAATATAAAAATAAAAGTTTCAAAATTTATCTCGTCTAAATGTATTTAAATACACATTCATCAGGACTTTTATTTAATAGTGGTAGGCTTTTCATTGCAAGAGGCCGGCTAGGTACTTAACACCGCATTGTCAGATATTCTACCTTAACGCAGTAGTGTATTTCGCATTATAGTCTGTTAAATGTAACTTGAACCCTGCGCAGTAACACGTTTTTGGGTCTCAACCGTATGCGGTATGAGGGGACCGGGTTTAGTACACTCGCTCACGGTTGTTTTAGTTCTTTAATAATAAATTATTAAAAATAAATTAAAATATAAATTAGTTTTGTCAAGTGTGTTAACATTTATTTCAAGATAATGCCTCGACCACAATCAACTTTAAGGAGACGGGAGAGAAGGATGGTATTTGACGTGTATAGTTATTTTTTAAAAGGAAATAATATAACTAATTCTCTGAATAATACTGCGGAAGATACGAAGAAGTCTGTGTGAATTTTTTTTTAAATATAGATACCATTTTTCTATACTATTTATTTGTTTTATTCGATTTAAGTAATTAATAACGATAATAAATAATTGAATTTAGAAGAAATAATAGATACGTTTTACCTGAAATAAAACGATTATTATATACTTACCTTAGTAGAAGCTTAATATATTGAGAGAGGCATTAGATTTCCTGTGTAGCTTTATCTCTTTCTACCCCGTATACTGGTATGATCATTTGTCTCTTTCGCACCATCCCCACACCAGGCCCATGAAGGAGCTGTATGAAGCTTCGAGTATACTTGTCATTGAGTCGAAATATCACCAGGCAGGAATAAAAAGTAAGCTTCTACTAAGGTAAGTATATAATAATCGTTTTATTTCAGGTAAAACGTATCTATTATACACTTGACCGTTAGTAGAAGCTTAATATATTGAGACCTGTTTGTTATCGCCTGGTGTGAAATAAAAGAACGCCAATGTGAAAACTAGTTATCGAATTTTTATTTAAGAAGGTTCAATAAATATGCCTTAGTGCGAAAAAACAAAAGATGAATATATTAAAAATGAAAAATAACACAATAACAAAATCTTCAGTATCACAATACAACAATGAGCTTAGGCCCGGATAGTGATTCACTGATTCTTATAAAACCAATTTGTAGTATAAATCAAAATAACATAATATTATTAGAGCAATTCTGTCACCCTATAAATTGTATAATATTTATTCATTAGCCTTATATAAACTATTCGTGAAGATATTTTTGTCAAAGATCAATTTACTGGATCAAATAATGTGAAGAACGAATGAATATTGTTCATATTATTAGAGGCCATTACCTCTCGACAGTAAAGTTTTTGAAAAGTTTTTACTGATTTCCAATTTCCCTTTGCTAAAATATCGTCAAGATTACAATTATCGATCCAGCTTCTAGAGGCTACAGCGGACCGTACGCTTCCTGGGGTGGCTGAGATGCCCTGCTGCCTTTAACAGAGACTTGAACCATCTCGCGATAACAGTTCGAGAAGCAGGCAAAGGTATCCCTCGCAGAGTTATAAATAAATTTAAACAACCTGAGATTTTACGTCTTTCATTTAGAATCGCTATAGTTCTATTGATCCAATACACAGGGTTTAAATTTTGATTTTGTGAATTAGATAACAGTTTCCAGCCTGACTGTCTGTATTCTCTACAATCGGTCTTGGACCCAAACAGAGGCCATAAAACAATGTAATCGTCATGAATAGAACAATGGTCGCTATCTACGCTTAATAAAGTCAAATCGTGGATTCTACGTCCTGAACAAAGGCTCAACAATGCTACAGTATGCCTGATTGTTTCAAAAATATTGGTATTGTCGACATGGTAATTACTCATAAAAGAAGTTAGAATATTAATGTCCCAAACCGGTGGTTTTGGACAACTGGGACTTTTTAAGGAAATTGATTTCAATATATGTTTTACTAAAACATCTTCAATTAGTTTACTCAGACAACTCTGCGTTACAGAGCGTGGAAATAACAGATTTGTGAAGAAGTATCGTATTGTAAGAAAAATTAAATGTAATGTGTAAGTCAGCTAAGAATTGTGCTAACTCAGATCCATCTGGATGTGTTGGATTTATGTTATGTTGTTTTGCCCATAGCAACCAACGATTCCAGGGTGCCCTGTAAGTTTTCCAAGTGGAAGCCCGCCATGAGGCTTTGAGTAAAGAAATCTGATTAGAGTCCCATGTTTTTATTTTATCCTCCCACTCCCACATTTCCAAACTTCGAGAACCAAGTCCTGAACTTTGGTGGTGGGCAGCCCGGTCGATATATCGACCAGGGACTGTTTCAGGTTGGTCAGAGTGAAAGGGGCTGCAATGGCTCGAGACTTCAGGTCTGCGCGCCAAAAAACTTTCTCCCACCGTGGAGCCACTATTAAGTACACTCCCATGGCTTGATTGAGATGCATCAAAATTTTGGGCATCAGAAATGGGGGTGGGAATATCCACGCCAATGGAAAATTCCAAGTTACGCTGAATGCATCGTGAAACATCGCTTCGTGATCGCTGAGGTCCAAAGTCACGTAGTTCGCTACTACTCGAGCCATCTTGGAGGCGAATAAGTCGATTACGGGCGTCCCCATTTTGGCAAAAATCTTTTCTGTGCAACTCGGGATCAAATGCCATTCCGGGATTCGACGGCGTCTGGACAGACTGTCTGCATGATTGTTGAACCTCCCGGGAATGTAATATATTTTGAATTGAATCTGATGATCGTCTAGGATCTGCAGGATTCGATAAGTTATATCCATAAGTATCTGAGACCTGGTCCCTCCCTCGTTGCGAAGATAAGCTACCGCAGATCTGTTGTCTGACTGAATCAGAACTGCCCCATGTGACATGCTCGTCGCGTGTATCTCTAATACTTTCTGGATGGCCAATAATTCTTTTACGTTGCAATGTTGCTTCTGTTCTTCTATGGTCCACAGACCTGACATTGCCTCGTTGTTGAGTTGAGCTCCCCATGCTACATCCGACGCGTCGGTTACCAAGAAATGAGTCGTTGGTAACAAATGTATTGGGGATGATAGGCGACAATTTTGAAGCCACCAGTGCATTTCCTCTAGTACTGATTGAGGAACAGAGTAATTTGTCAGAGTTGCGGACTCTGGTAGAGAGTTTAGAAAGACCAGGGCAGCCCTGTGATTTAACCTGCCTCGGGGAACTGCAAAACTGGCAAAGTTTAAAAGACCTACTAGACTCTGAAGCTGCTTGAGGGATATTTTTCCTGTTTTTATGATCAGAGCGACTTTTTGGATTATTGCCTCTACTTTTTCTGCCGGTAATTGTTTGTAGTTTGACCATGGGTTCCATGTGATCCCTAGATAAGTCATTTGATTTTTCGGGACAAGAACCGACTTTTTGTAATTTACCTGTAATCCGAGAAATTCCAATGTCTCCACCAGCTTGGCTACATGTTGAATTAACATCTGTCGATTTTGATGTGCAATCAAAAAATCGTCGAGATAGACAATTATTCGTAGACCTTTGTCTCGAAGAAATTGTGAAACCCAGTTTGTTAGACATGCAAAAACCTTTGGTGCCGTGCTTAGGACGAAAGGGAGACATGTCATTTCCAGTAATTGGTTTTTGTAGAGTAGACGTAAAAAACGTCTGTGGGACTGAGCTATTGGAACATGGAAGTACGCCTGAGCTAAGTCGATTTTGCATATCCAATCGTGAGGTTGCAGAAAATCTGGGATCCGGTACATGTTGATTAAACGAAAACGATCGGTTAGTACATGGTAATTTAATGACCGTAGGTTGAAAACGGGACGATATGAGGCGATGCTTTTCGGAACAAGAAACGGAGGATATGAAGCTTGGGGAAAGAGGTGCGACCTCCAAAACTCCCTGTTGTTTCATTTGACAAATGATTTGAGTCATCATGTCGGATTCCACTGTTCGTTGCCAATCGCTTTTCAGATTGGGCGTTACCAAGGGAGGCTTTTTCAGAAAGGGTATGCGGTACCCACTTATTGTCCGTAGTATAAAATCCGAGGCCCCTAGTTCTTTCCATCGCTCTACATAATGTACTAACCGACCGGCCTGGAATGACTGCGGGTCATTGCTTTTGTCTTTTGCTGCCCCTATAGTGAGAGGGTGAAAAGTTTCGTTTTTGACCTCGTTTGTTCGATCCACGAGATCGAAAGGAACAGTTTCTAATATTATTATTATAGATGCGAGATTCTAGGCCAGCATGAGTACGCGTATTCGGATTGTATTGAAAAGATACAGTGTTGCCTTGCGAAGGCTGAGTGTGATTATAACGCATATTGGTAGGAGTGTCATGATAAGAACAAGATTGACCATGCGGTGGTACACTGTTACGTGGTCCCTGCGTGGGGAAACGGGTATTACTAACAGCACTGTGAAGTTTTGATCGTGAAGCATTCCCACTGTTAGACTGAATAACTGGCCAGAAAGCCTTTCTAACACCACCTGCCTTCTCTAAAGCCAACGTAAAAGCGTCAGGGTTGAAAATATGAGTATTGGATGGAGGAATTTTTCTGATAGATGCCTCAACTAACGGATCCCTGATAGATTTTAAGATACCATCTCTCCTCATTTCTATCGTTTCTGCTCTATGGCCACAAATAATTTGTAATAAATCTTGAGAAACCTTTTGCATCTCGCCTCTTATAAAAAATTCGCTTACTTTACTATCAAGATCTGCTAGAAGAGCAGTAGGCAACTTCGACCACTCAATAAGACTACGCAAACTTTTCAAATAAACCTCTTTTTGTTTTAAAATGCCAAACGTTATTGCCGCGTAAGTTTTGTCGGAATACGCTAAATGACGTATATTATCATAAGGCTTAACCTCTTCGTTAACTTCCAATTCCGAAAATCCGGGTGTATGATTATATAATTTTTGAGTTTCCGCGTATCTTATATCTACCCAGGTATTTCTACCAAAATGTTGTATACCGTCTAACATTTTTAAAAATTCTATCGGAGCAGTTGGAACCACGGGATCTTTTAACTTTGTTTCAATTTCAAATGACATGTTTGAAATATCAAGATTAGGATATTCAAAATCATGAGCCTGCGAGGCCCAATTTTCATTACCAGGACTGCGACTACTACCAGAAAAACATAAATTGTTATCATTTTGAAACTCATCACTTTTTTGTAAGTAGCTAATATGATTAGCAATTTTTTTGATACGGCGACGATCACGCCTTTTTTGTTTCCTGCGCTGACGGCGCGCCTTTTCTTTTCTCGACTCGACTCGACTCGACTAATATTGAACTCGACGACGACGATGACGTCGAGTCACTGCTAGTGCTAGAAGAAGATGAACATCGCTGCCGCTCTCGAGACTGCGAATCTCGTGTTTGTGGCCTGATATCCAATTCAGCAGCATTTTGTTCCATATTCATTTGTTTAAAATTACGATTCTAAAAGAAACAACGCAATTTGCAACTTTCGACACAAAATTAAATTAACGAGGGTAGATTATTTTCTGAATAAAAGAAATCCAATATCGAACGATAACATCGTTATAATAATAATGTACTTGTGCACTTACATGATCAGATTTTTCCTTGGAAATCACTGATTCTAAGTATTTATTTGAAAATAGAATTCGTTAGAATATCTTATTTATATTCACAAGATAACCACACAGCACAGGAAATTTCACGCCAATGACAATGACAAGTATACTCGAAGCTTCATACAGCTCCTTCATGGGCCTGGTGTGGGGATGGTGCGAAAGAGACAAATGATCATACCAGTATACGGGGTAGAAAGAGATAAAGCTACACAGGAAATCTAATGCCCCTCTCAATATATTAAGCTTCTACTAACGGTCAAGTGTATAATAACTATATTATATACTTCATTCCGTTTTCCTACTTTATAAAGAATCGATTTAAATAAGACGAAACCAATATTTTTGTCTAACATTTTTGTTCATTATTGTACCTGCGCAGAAGCGGCCATTTTGGTTCAAGTTACATTTAAGGAACTATACTCTGTTTTGAAATTAATGAGTAAAAGAGATGTAAGAACCAATATCTCGAGGTTCGCAACGCGTGAAATACCTTCAAGTGAATGATTTTGCAAGCGATTATAGACAACGATATCAGATGTACCGTATGCTTGCTTGCCAATAAAGGACGAGTAAGCTCTAAGTGGATGACGCGTCCAGTGGTCGCTAGTAGGCCGCGTTACCTTTCTTCCTCGCCTCGAAGTAGTATCCGAGCAGCGGGCCCTTCCCGGAGGCGGCGTTGGTCCAGCGCAGGTGGAGCGCGGCGGGGTCGGCGCGCAGCAGCAGCGCGGCGGGCGGCGCGGGCGAGCCGGCCTGCGGGCCCGTGCGCGCGCGCGCCTCCGCCGCCGCGCCCGCGCCCACCGTCACCGCGCGCACGCTGAACCGGTACTCCACCTCCTCCTCCAGCGCCACCACCGCCAGCCGCCGCTCCGACACCTTCTGCTTCACCTGCTTGCTGAAACCTGACGCGGAGACGACGAATGGATTATTACTACCGCCCGAGTGATAAACTGCACACTCATAACACCATTCACCATACTATATTAATTATACGTCTAGAACCGTAGTTAACCGTAGGCTTGTGCCACATTTACTTAATTTATTATTGTTATTCTAAAAAATTCTGTAGATATTATTATATATCATTTTCCTGTAGTTTTATACTTTTAATTTGCATGTATTCCTTGTTTTCGCTTCTCAAAGAGTACAAACACACAACATCTGTACATCTTTTTTTGGTCCTGCGTGCGGGTTAATACAAACGAATTCGCCACCACAGCGCGACGTCTGTCGAATAGAACATTTAATATGAATGTAATGACTCACGCTCATCCTGTTCGATAGTCTCGTACGTAACGAGATACGAGTGTATGAGACCGTTCCGACGGTGCGGCGGCTCCCACGACACCACGAGGCTGTTCATTGTGATATCGGAGAACGTTATATTGCGTGGTGCGGACGGCAGGCCCTGGTGCGTCCGCACAAGAATTGCGTTTGACCTCGGTCCATCGCCAGCAGGATTAAACGCTAGCACCTGTTCATATAACATAAAATATATTTGTTTTTCAATTCGTAATACAATTAGAAAATGAAAATTAAAATAATATTACCTGGATGCGATATTGAGTAAATTTATCAAGGAATACAAGGGAGTGTGACGTGGAAGTGGCGGGCACCACTTCGATCTCCTCCTCTGCGCGTCGCCCTGGTTCTAGTTCTTCTGGCGACTCCGTCATCAAGTAAAATATCTATAGAAAAATTCGGCGGTTAAAATAAGGCAAACGAGAAGATTTATTTTGAAATTAATTTGTTTTACTCAACGTGCATAACAACAAAGAATCGGCGAAAAAACTAGCTTTTTGGGAAATTGTAATGTTTAAACGCCTGGAGCGACGGTTTCATTGTCATAGTATAGTGCTTTCAATTTAGTAAGTCTATAATGACCCTTACCAATAAAAACCTTTTGTTGGTAAGAGTCATTATACTGTACTTTAAAAAAAAAGTACAACTGCACTTAGAGCTCTTTCTGGTATTCTTTTGTATTAGTTTTACGAAGGCTGTAGAGGCAGGCTGTAATATATCGTGTGTGTGTGTTAAGGAGATGGTAGTGAATATCTTACATAGATATAAAAGTGTTTAAAATTGAAGCACCATCTAACGAGTTGCTGCGAACTAAGCAATACAGATGGTAATACCCAAGCGCTATAAAAGGTTTGAATTCAACTATCCCTCAGAGATTACAGATTACTCTTGATAGATAATTTGCGCTTATTCTATGGGTTTCTGGTTCACCCTTAGGGTTACGGAGGTCAGAAGCCAATAGCTCCATCTAAAAACTAGCAATTTGTCAAAACCAGAAAAGAGTAAAGGGGAGAAAAAATACCGGGAATAATGCTAAGAGGAAGAAGAAGTATGGTACCTTGTATCCGAGCAGGTCGCCGTTCTGCTGCGCGAGGTGCGGCGGCCCCCACGAGAGCGCGACCTCGGTGGGCGACAGCGCGCGCGCGGACACGCGCTGCGGCGGCGCGGTGGGCACGGCCTCGCCCACCCACACCACGGCGGGCGCGCCGCCCGGGCCCGCGCCCTGCGAGTTCACCGCGCACACGCTGATCTCGTAGTTGCGGTCCACCGCCAGCTCCGTCAGCACCACTTCCTCGCTCTGAAAGTTACATCATTCGGATTTCATACTTTCCATCTCCAAAAAAAATAGAAATCCACAGATTTAGAGTAGGCTAGATCATAAAGTCATATTTTTTATGCCTACGATGACGATTAGAAATTCAAATCCAAAAATGATTTGGTCATAATAATTTTGTATAATTACTTATATCATTTGTAGAATTCCGTTGATAATCTTCAGAGTTTTAGAAAATTTACATGGACCTTGAAATATACTCTGTCCTACACAAACCTGTAATCGATCCAAAATCGAATAAAAAAAAAACTCAAATGAATGAAGAACCTCTTTTTTAGTTCACATACAAAATGTGACATCTGTACATATACACAAAGACAAAATTTACGCCAGCAATTTTGATGAATTTTTAATACAAATTTATAGCTTAGTATCGAGTAGTACAACGGCAACGTACCTTGATCCCGGGCACCTCCTGCTTCATGGTCGTGTGCAAGGAGGCGGGGAAGTCCGTGAGCGGCTGGTAGGAGACGGAGTAGCCGCCGGTGCGCGCGTCGCCGCTCCAGTGCTGCTCGCCCAGCGCCGCCCACTGCACGCGCACGCTGCTGGGCGTGATGGGCACCACGCGCAGGTTCTCCACCGCCTTGCTTGGCGCTGAAATATTTATCGTTACAGTTCTCCAAATACAACTTATATATTTTGACCAGTATTTCGCACAATATTTATTAGAGCGTGACCCTAGACACGCAAAATTTGATACAAATTACCGTTTTAAAGGCGTAAATCTTTTAAATATAAATAATTTCTAATCACAATAATTATCGTAACAATTGATAAACAAACATAAAATAAACATATGCATAACAGTCAACAATAGAAATTCCTCATTTTCAATTTTAGTTAAAATTAATAACAACTTAAGAATACCAAAAAACGTATTTGATAACTTTTTAATTCAAAATGTTGTCGAATATTAAAGCTTAAATATTTCATTTATTTAACTTTAGTAGATTATTTGTGAATTATTAATAGTTTTTTCATCTTAAAAAAATGTAAATCTAATAAAATTGAATAATATATTCAATATTTTTCAAACAATATCTTACAACCGTGTAAAATATTTTTCACATTATTTAGGAACATAATGATTAATACATACCTGCCGGTAAAGTGCGTACAGTTTCGGTTGAATTGCTGTAACGACTTGGGCCAATGTCGTTAGTGGCGCGTATTCTGAACTGATACGCTGTATAAGGCTTCAAGCCGTCCACTGTATATGAAGTTGAGAATGGATCAACACGTTCAGGAAGAGTCTGCCAGGTTCCGCCGTCTTCTTTTTGTTGTATGGTGTAATATCTGTTGAATTTCCACAACATTTTATTTTTTTGTGTGTATTGAATGTTTTAATTTTTAGTCAAAGTTTTAAGGTCTCAGTCGGTTTCATAAGGAAGACAAACTCGGTAAAAAATCATATGGTCGGCAGTAGAGAAAAAGTCTGCGACGGTGCGGAGGCGTTATGGTGGATTGCTTAAGACGCACCAATATGGCGGGGGTAGATTTAATGAGGTATTTTTCATGTGACTAAATTGACAAGAAAGCATACGGCCCACCTAAGTTACAGGTAAGCGGTTTCGTAGCTTATGACCACTTGCGACGCCTTTCATTTGTAAGGTGTCTCTTACCCGTATCCAACCTCGAGATATTGGTTCATAAATCTCTTTAACTCAGTAATTTCACTATCTACAGTGTCCTTAAAACCAAAATACAGTAATGCAAAGCACAGTAGGCCAGCACGTTGTAGTGCGTTTATTACCGCTAGAGGAACCAGTGGTTGAGAAACGGCTGTTCGTACCTGAGCGGCGCGTAGCCGTCGTCCCCGGGCGTCCAGGAGAAGGTGATCTGGTGCGGCTGCAGCAGCGAGCGCGCCACGTTGGGGCGCGCGGGCGGCGCGGGCGCGGCGCGGTTCACGGTCGTCAGCACCAGCGCGCGCAGCGTGGCGCCCCAGCCCACGCGCGTCTGCGCCGTCACCGAGAACTGGTAGTACTCCTCCGACGACAGCTCCGTCGCTCTGCGTCGTACACACGACTAATTGATACGTTCGTCTCACTAATTACTACCAACTTTGTCACATACAACGTCACATAAATTACACTCTTTGGCTTCTTAAGAGTTGATGATGAGATTATGGTAAGGTTAACATGTGCATGTGCATAACGTGTGCAATATTTCACGATGATCGGTTAAGTAGTTAAGGCATTTTATAACTGAATATTTTCTCTCTATATATACTTTTTAAACAAATTTCCTATAATTTATATAAGCGGCTGCGAGGCAATTACCTGAAAGTTCTGTCAGAAGGAAGGAACTCCTTAGAGAACATATGTTGAGTAGAGCTGTTGAGATGATACGTCACTTTGTACGCTAAGATCTCGCCGTTGGGATCTTCAGGGACGTCCCAAATTATTCGTGCCGTAGTAAACGTTACATCAGGGAAAGATACGTTTGATGGCGGTCCGGGCGCTATAAAATATTATTTTAAATTTAGTACAATCTCAAAAAATTCAAATCATAGACATATAAGAATAGAGCGAGAAGTGGGTGTGATATGCCTCAAGTTGGCAAAAAGAGAACGACTTATTACGCTCCTTGCTTCTTTTTAATGCCACGACCTAGTTATTCAAACATGGCGAGTAAAGAGCGTGCGCTCGTGTGGATCAGTGTTCGCTCGCTAACCCATCCACGATAGGATTATCATTCCTTTTTATCAAACTTTAGACCCTTACATGATAGTCCCATTATTATCATGGCTTTTTCTTATATGTCTGTGGTTCACGTAGCAGATTTTTTGATAGCGACGATACACAGCACAAAGAGATTAAAACTTTTATAGATTTCACTCGTATCTTAATTCTCCGTCTATGCCTATTAATAAAAGTTACATTTATATAAAATAACTTACTGTCTTCAAATGTTCGGACAGTGACAGGCGGATCACTGAGTTCGCCGTCCCCCAGCCTCGTATATCCCAGTACTTGAATTTGATATACTACATACTTCCTCAGCTCTGTCAATGTTACCGTATGGGTTTGGTTTGATGGTATGGGATGGCACTCGATTTTCTTTTGATCCGATCGGGGTGGTGGTAGCACTGCGGCATAACACACTTTATATCCCTCTATAAGGCCATTCTGATCTTGAGGAGGGATTTCTCCCCATAGTACTACCACCGTAGTAGATGAAGTCGCGTTAGCCGATACACCTATTGGACCGCTTGATGGAACTAAAAAAATTGTTTTTATAATGTATCACAGAAAAATATTTGACATAATACTGGCCACTAAATGACGACCGTTGTGGCATGCCGGTAGCAAGCCGGCTTTGGGCCTCGACGGTCACGGGCTCAATTCCCTCTCGGAGCAGATGTTTTTTATAAATATCTGTTTTGGTTTGGTTCGTTTGTCCTTCCTCCCCACCGTAACTTGGAGAGCACGATTATAAGTATTTTGCTCTTATTCAATGAGTTACTAGTTCACCCTAGGGGTAGCGGAGGTCACATGGCAATTTTTCAGTACAAAAACTATTAGCCTGTGCAATCTGGTGAGTAATAAGTTGACCCTGGGTAGATACTGGGAATAATGCTAGGAAGAAGATTACAGTATTATGTAATTCTGGTAGACACCTACACAAAATGAATTGTTATTACATAGCAGTTGATATTTAAAAAAATATTTAAAAACATGTGAATGACCTGCGGGAAATATAAACTAATAATAATAATAATCTTTATTAGGGTACAACATACAAAGCAACAATAAATGAACCCTAGCTCCCAAACCAGTTGCCTGTATTTCAGGAGCTAGTGTCTTCCCATTGAATGTGGCACTTATTTGTATTAGTACATATGCGTAACACAGAACTATAATATTAAGAATATAAAAAAAAACTATTTCTTCAATTGAATATTCTTAAAATACACTAAAGTTTTTACCTGCTTCCCTAGTCCTCTCCGTTGCGGTCGGGCTCGAAACGGAAGTCCCGACTTCGTTTATAGCTGTCATTGTGATTTCATAAATGGACCATTCTTCTAAATTTGACAGCACATGAGAGTTGGCTGTGTGGTCTTCGATAATGCTGTATAAGGTATCATTGGTGCCACTTCGCTTGTATGTTATGTTGTAACCTTTGGGATTGCCATACCACTCGCTTTGCTGCAGAGGCTGAAAATTTTGCAATTTTAAGTTTTTTTTTATGTTGCTAAAGTGGCAAGCATACGGCCCACCTGATGGTAAGTAAATGTCGTAGCCTATGAGCGCTTGCAACACCATTAGTAGGTATCAATCACGCGTTGCCAACCTCGAGATGTTGGTTCTTAAACCTCTTTTGCCTAGTAATTTAACTAGCCTACAGTGCCCTTCAAACCGAGACACAGTAATGCTAAAGACACTACTGCTTTTTCGAAGTACTAATTTTATTCAGACGAAGTAAATTGCACAAGCTAATAATTTAAACGTTGTTACTCACGATCCATCTAACGCGTAGGTTGTTAGCACTGACGGCGCGCACGGTTACATTCCTGGGTGGATGCTGCGGAGGAGCTTGGATCGTTTGGAATTCTTTACAGGGTTCAGAAGGCGGAGAAGACCCGACTATGTTAGTCGCGATCAATCTCAAACGATATGTAGTGAAGGGGACTAGGTCGGTGACTAGGATGGACTGTGCGTCAGGCGCGCTGACCTCATAGATCGTCACCCAGGATGTATTACGAGCAGTTTGAGCCTGTAAGGAAGAAGTTAATCTTTAAAAATATTTATTAACAAATCACTATACATACTTCTAAATTTCAACTAATTAGTTAAACTTAGTTCACATTAAAAAACAAAGTCGCCCGCTGCGTCTGCTTGTCCGTTCGTGATAAACTCAAAAAATACTGAACGGATCTTGCATGCGGTTTAGGTGTTTTTAAATAGTTAAGATTTTATGTAAATTTGTGGGAATATGACGATAAAATTGTTCAAAATGGTGGGAAAAAATTCAAGCCAAATCCTTTTTTGCCATAGCAACGTGTTGACTGAGTCTGTTAGTTAATCAATACATAATAATTATAATGTAGTACATGTAATGTCTGTGTAAATTGGATCATATACAATGCTCTCCACGTCGCAGTGTACGCGTGTGGAAGTGAGCGAGACGTATACAATGTGTACCTGCACGGTCCAGAGCGAGACGGAGGAGTTCCCGTCGAAGCCGGGCGTGAACTGCAGCAGCACGGAGTGCGCGGCGATGTTGGAGAGCGCGAGGTTGCGCGGCGCGGCGGGCAGCACGGGCTCCACGCCCGACTGCAGGTCCGCCTCGCGCGCGCCGCCCTCGCCCACGCTCGTCAGCGCGCTCACCCAGAACTGGTACTGCGTACTAGCCTGCACCATACACAACACACACGTCCTTTATATTTATACTACAAAGCTTAAGGGTTTGTTGTGGTGAGACGGGGTTGTGGCAGAAAGATGTCATCATGACGCTGTTGGCCGTCCCATCCTCTCAGATCCCTTTTTCTAGTTGCAAGGTTGGAAACCACACTCCACCATCAATTATGTGTGGAATCAGGGCTTTAAGGTTAAACGAGGTGAATTTAGCTTATCCTTTTCCTCCGAGGTGAATATACGAGTATACATACAACGGCTAAGGGCGCCATCGCCTTATCGGAGATGAAAAAAAAAAAACAGCTAAAGGACGGTGCCATAACTTGGGGCGCAATTATTATAAAAAAAGTATCGCGTATCTTTGTTTAACGCGGGTGAAATCGAGAGTACAATTTTTTCGGAAATATTTTATTGGTTTTTTTTACTTTTGCTATAATTTGGTTGTATCCTGTGTTAAAGGAAAATAGTATTAATATAGTCAGTCACACACAACATTTTAATACACAATCTTTTACGATCGATGCGGTTACACATTTAATTACTGTAAATTATCCACTTAAGTGGTATTAAGTAGTACACAACTTACAATGAATACGCGTGTATGGTACATGTATACTGTGAACGGGGATTATATTCTGCAATCGATGGCGGTAAAGGCTAATTTTTACGGAAACATTATAGATGATTGCTGTTTTATTCTTTTTATACATTGTTTTGTGTTTTATATGGCTCTAATCTTGCATAATCTTGAATGGATGGTATGAAATTTAGTACGCAGATAGCTTATTATCTGGATTGACACATAGGATACTTTTTATGTTAAACATATGGGATATTTCAAAATGTTAGGTTTCTGTGGGATTATATAAAATTACGCTACAGAACGTACGCTATTGAAATTCGGTATAGATTTATCTTATGAAACATAATTTACAAACTGAAATACACTTTTAAAAACCTAATTATTGTTACCTGCAAATGCTCGACTCGTATGCTGGTATCGTTCGGCGGTAGAATTTCTTCTTTAAACGTTTCAGCGTTGTCTTTTATTTGGTATTTCAGTTTGTATCCTATTAGGATACCGTTAGACTTTTTCGGCGGCGACCAAGACACTCTAACCGCCCTATCAGACACATCATCGAATTGCAGATTCATGACTTCATCAGGGGCTGAAATTATTATAAATTATTGTTTAAACGATATCGGGCCCGGCAGACGTTGCCCTGCCCTAAAAAATCTGGGACCCGATAGCAGTGCTCCCTAACTGAGTCTAATTGTAAACAGAAGTGGCACCGGTGAAAATTATTGAATTACTAATATCGCTATTAAAATTTTGGCGTAGAAGGTATAAGGTTGAAAATTCTGGGTTTTATGTCACATCATAAAAATATTGACAGAAAAAAAATTGGGGTGGACGATCCCTATTACTTAGGGGTATAAAGAATAGATAACAACCTATTCTCAGACCTACTGAATAAACATACAAAATCCGTCATATCAATCGGTTATATATTAGATTTAAACTTACTGTCTTCTTTTGTTCTTATAAGGACAAAATCACTTCGTGGACCGTCGCCAGGTTCCGTGAAGCATAAAACGGATATATTGTATTCGGTAAATTTTTCAAGGCCGTCTATGACAGCCGCCTGCGCGGTCAGAGGGTCCAATAGGTTTGGTGGCACGCTGACGAGTTTTTGCTCCACATTATCATTCGTCGCTTCGTCCCATCGCCACGCTTGAATTTTGTATCCCTGAAATAAATATAATATATCATTGACTAGTATTGATAACCTAAGAATTTTGTTTTGCCTAGTAATTTCACTAGCTATAGTGTCCTTCAAACCGAAACAGTAATGCAAAATACACTATTACTTTGCGGTAAAATATCTGACACTGCAGTGGTACCTACCTAGTCAGCCTCTGGCAATAAAAGGCCTAGGTAACTACTACCAGTAAATTTAAAAAATTCGTTAAGATTATTAAATATTGAAATTGAAATTAATGCTACACACATTTTTATATAGTATAATCCTGTGTCTGTCAAGAAACATACACAAATACTAGCACAGGCAAAACATCGGAAAAAATGCCTATGTATCCATGTCAATACAGATATGCACCGGGCGGGAATCGAATCCGCGACCAATTGCGTATTAAGGTAGATTCCGCTACAACCGCTCCACATATATTTGATACTAACCTGATTAATTCCATTAATCTTTTGAGGATTAGGCGGCGTCCACCACACTTGTATAGCGGTCGAGTTGAACGCTTCGCAACGGACGCTGTCGGGCGCCGCTTCGGGAACACCTTCCTTCGTCTTTATAGTGTAACTGTCCGAGAAGACCCCCACACCTTTGTCATTATATGCTGCTATCTGAACGTTGTAATCCTTCCATGTTATTAAGTCTTGGATAAGATAGTTTCGTTGTGCTTCGTTGGTGATGTTCTGGTGGGTCCAAGGGCTATTGTCGTAACCCTTAAGGCGATATCTTATTACGTATCCCAATATGTGTCCATTCCTATGTTCCTCTAAAGGTGGCTGCCATTGTGTGATTATCTCGGATGAAGATCGCGCTGACCCCATAAACCCCAGTGGAGGTCCAGAAGGCGCTGTGAAAAAAGATATATTTTACACCATTTCTAATGCAATAAATAGGTGTTGAAATTTCCAAGACTGCAAATGCATATAGGTTCATGCTTTATTTTAAAATACAATTTACCATATCATCTAATATGCAGGCTTGTAAACTATAATAATTATAAAATTAAAAATTGTGTAAAGGTATGAATAAAATTATTCACAATAAACAGGCATGAAAGCATGCAAACATAATACAATTCTTACGAACAAATAACAAATTACGATACAAATTTTTGATAGGATTTTGCTGACGTTCAGACGAAAAGCGTAAATAAAAGATTTTATCGGACATATAATTAATAGTTTTTAAGTACCATATGGCTTTACTTTTCTGCATACCTTGGCAGCATATTATGTCGCTGGCTGCTTGATCACAAAAAGAAATATATATGATGATAAAAGTAAAAATGAAATATTTACATGAAAGAAGACACATCAATTTTTAATTAATTAGATTATCTATGATTATATTGAAATACAAACTAAATATTAAATTTTAAAACATTTTACCTTCTTGTGGTAATGTCAAGACATCTGTTGGTTCAGAAGGCGGACCTTCACCCACTGTGTTCACAGCTGAGACCCGAAATTGATAGGAAGTGGCAGCCTTCAAACTAGTCAAGAGAACCCAACGCTGGTTAGCGGATACATTCATTGGTTCCGTCACCCAATTCAATAGTGGATCTGGAGTGGGACCTTAAATTAAAAAAAAAAACATTGGTTAAATTGTTAAGGTATATTCAAAGGAAAAGAGCTTTTTAGACCAAGAACTTACCAAACTCAGGTACGACTCGTCGCTGAACAATATATTTCTGGATGGGCGAGTTCCCGTCGAAGCCGGGTGTCCAGGAGACGTTGACGGCGCGTTGAGGGGTCGCGTCGAGACGTTCCGCTCGCACGTTGGTGGGCGAGAAGGGAAGCTCGATGACGGAGAGCAAGGCACGGCGCGTGTGGTTCCCGCCCGGTGACGTCACCACGCACGTGTACTCGCCCGCGTCGCTCGCGCGCACCGCCTGCACTTGCAACGCGCCGTCACCCGACACCCATACTCGAGAACCGGCCGTCATCGGTCTGTTGGACGATATTAAAAACTTACACTAAACACCAACTTTCATTTTTAGTTTTATAATTAAAAAGCAAAAGTAAATGAAGGCATGCGTAAAAATTATAATGCGTGAAGATGTGGAACTTGATCTGGAATGCTAAATATAATTCTTACTGTTTGTTGTGGAACCAGTCGATGTTATACTTGACATTCGGATCACTGGAAACTTTGCATTGCAATGTTGCCGTGTGACCTAGTAATACTCGGGTATCCACAGGCGGAGCGATTATTTGAGTCCTCACTGGAATATTTACGTGATTATTTTCTTGTTGCTGTTAATACTTATATCCTAACGACGAATGAAATACTATTTGACTTAAGCGTCATTTCGATATATTTATAGGAGATCGATTTAAAGTAAAACATATAGATCGTAAAGGACCACTATGTAATGCAAAATTTTTATAACTATCTTTTATGAAGTTAAATTTTACTGAAATCAAAAGGACAAGGCAAAATGATTCAAATATAATAAAAGAAGAAGCAGAGTTTGATATTTTTATAATTATATCATAATAGCTATGCCCGCGACTTTGTCTGCAGTGACCTAAGAATGGCTCCAGGAAGAAATGAATCATTTGTAAGTAAATAATGTTCCAATAGCGCATTTATACCGAATTTCAATTGAATTCATTCTATATCATGTTTTTTGATGATCCCAAAGAAACGGAACATTTTTCCGGGATAAAAAATTAAGTAACAAACATCCAAAAATCTAAATCCCCATACTTTCACATTTATTATTAATATGATAAATTATATCCTATTAATATCTAATGATATTTCATGGCGAAATAATTTAAATCATAAAGAAATCTTGTAATGGTAAGTGGCAAAATAGTATGTATTATATACAGGACAGGAAAAATAGGACACGTTAAAATGATTTAATGGATCAAGATTCCTTTTAAAGAAAAACGAATTATGAATGATATGACAACAAAAAAATTACTTCAGTTCATGAATTTATGATTCTTTCAGGATCCGTAAGCGTGTTTTAAAATGATACTTGCCTAAAACATAACATAAGTAATTTATGATGAAATGAAATTAAATATTAACAAACTGCAATTTAAAAAGGAAAATCTTAAGTAGCTTTGCTTTCTGAATTAGTAAACGGTGTTAATTTAAATAACATTGACATCGTTGTGGCGTTGTCTCGACGGTTGCGGTTTCGATTCCCGCTCACGCTAAATAAAATTACCGGGAATAATGCTAGGACGAAGAAGAATTTAAATAACATGACTAAATAAACAAAAATTATGCAAATTTAGAAAGAAAGTAAACGTTAAAAAACCGTCCGTCCGTTTTAGAAATAATATTTTCTTTTCTTAATAGGTACATATTATATAATTCAATAGCAAACAGTTTGGCGCTTAAATCAAATAGCCTGAGCATGAACCGATCGATGTTAATTTGCCATTCTTACCGAGTATCGTGAGGTACGCTTCACCCGAGACATTGCCCGCGTCGTTTGCGCGTACGCAAGTATATTTTCCGCTATCCGCCGTTGTTGTACTTGTAATTAGCAAGTCTCCTTCGTCTAAAGCTTGTAATCTTCCTGACAAGTTTATTATAAGAGAATCTGAAATAAGACGAATTTTATTGTATGTAAGTATTTTATTCTTGTATTACTACGTTTTTAGAATTTTATCATTCTAATAGAATTCATGATTAATTAACGATTAAATACTCATAAATCTACAACAGAATACAGATATATCACTTTATAATATTATATACCAAATAAAACTGTGTATGTATATGGACGAGCCTTCAAAACATTGTGCATTTTATATCTCACCGTTGAAATACCAGGTGACGTTCGGAGTGGGTGCTCCGATGGCCCGGCAGGCGATGGTGGCGTCTTTTCCGTCTAGCACGGTGAGGTTGGCCGGTGCACTCTGCATTATAGGCGGAGACGCTACAAGCCACACACGCCGCTTAGTACGAGCGCTACATTTTACATAGTACATACTAGGCACCACTATTTCTCTGTTATAATTATCGTGCTACGCGTTTTATTAAAAGTATTGACTTATTTTAACCAATCCAATAGATTTTCATTGGAGAGTTGTTTATTAATTGTCTTTTGTTTTGTTGGTAAAACGTGTAGCACAGAATAGGTTAGTACTGTCACTCAAAAAATCGTATTAATAATGTTTATAAATAAAAAGTGAGTGTAAATTCTGCATGCAGTCTATGTTATTTCTACATTAGTGTACGAGTATAATAATAAATAAATATAAAACAATAATAAAACAATTGTTAACAGAAAAATGATATTACAAGAAGTATTAATTAAGGAATAGTATTTTAGTTCTTGCCCATGAGTCCTTCGACGTAGAATTTTGTACAAATCAAATCAAAGATCAAAAGAAATAAAATTTGTTTACGGTTTAAATGTACGGATTTCATAAAAACATCTCGTTTAATTTTAGTAGAATCTCAAATTTTTAATGGTGAAAACTATATTATAATTTGTTAAGCCCGAAATGTCAATACAAATATCTTAAGATGTAGCTCCTTTATAGTTTAAAGGGGCCAATCGGTACGTAAAATTGTAGTATTTATTAAATCAAGTAATTAGTAACAAATGTGTCAAATTAATCAAGAAGTCTCTCTTAGTGAAAGAAACTTGAACCAATGACTCAAGTCTTGATTACATTAGATGTTAATAATATTGCTGACGTAATAACCATTCAGATCCTCGCCCCGTCATATTTGTGATCAAAACTAAGCAAACACACCCGTGCCCCTTTGGTGTCTACGTAATTCTTGAATGGTCTCCTATTATACTATTTAAATGACGTCATAATACATTCCCTTTATCAAATACTTCTAAACGACATTAAGACAAACAACGACAACGCAAAATGACTTTCACATGCAAGCTACTTGATACGATATTGCAACATGATATTTTAGATAACTTAACACCATTATCTCGGGCACTCTACGGTGATAAAATATTTAATTATTTTAATGAAGAAAATTAGCCGTTCTTTTAAGACATCGCAAGTTTATATATTAAAATACACAATAAACTTCTTTATTGTTATTACTCTTTGAATAACACAGGAAAGTTTTGAAATTGTTTCGGCATTTTGTAACTTATTTCAATGTTAATAAAGTTTTTGTATGAGTCACAGTATATATTATGTATAATAGATAAATGTTAGTCACTGTAACACCTTGCTTAAGTGATAAATTGATAGCATATAATAATTGTGCACCAATATTTCTTAATTGTAATAGATTTTTGGAAATAGTTGTATTACTATATATAATTAGTATATTTTTAATAAAACCAACGGGGACCGTTATCAATTTTTACACTCAGATGAGCACAAATATGTGATCAGTCTATTATGTACAATCTATTATGTCAAAACCGCAAGTCAAAAAAGACATAACTAAATGTGTAATGTAAACAAATAAAATATGGTATAAATGTAAAATACAAAATAGTTATATTGATTAATAAATCTAATTAACAATAGAAAAGCTTTTCTTTTGCAGGATGCAAACGGGGAGAGTCGGGAACTATGATATTAATAATAAAATTTACACTAACAAAAACTGCCGTCGATTTATTTTCATCAGTAATGTGACTACTAAGATGATGAATTAAATTTAAATTATTTTTATAAGCAAACACTGTGGTGTAAAAACAAAAAAAATGCTCCACAAAGAACAGTGCAAATATACACCAATAAATCGCTTACTGCCGGTATCAAATTTGAATGTTTTTGCCTTTTTATCTGCAGTCCTCATTCTTATTAACTTCATGTGACTGCGTGGAACGCGAATATTTCCTATAGCTGCTATAATAGTGTTAAGAATTAATATGCAAATTAATATTTAACGCTAATATTTAAAAGAGCACGATACGTACTTTTTATTTTCAGCCACGTGTAAACAGATGATTCTCCTGCATCGTTATTGGCTATACATTGGTAAATCCCCATATCTTCCATCTTTAGGTTATTGATAACGAGTGTTCTGTCTACTTCCACCCTGTATCTTCCTCCACCGTCATCGACGTCAGCGTTATCTGATTCTTCGGTATCAGCTCCGACGCTTGCAATTTTCTTCGCATCTTTATACCACGTGATTCCAGGCATCGGTATACCTTGTACGTTGCATTCCAAGGTAACTGTACTGCCAAATTCACCAAATGTTTCAGATTTTAAATTTGTCAACATCACTGGTTTTTCATAAACTGTAACCGATGCAGAAGCAGACGCGGTTGCGTATCCGCCAGACCTCAATCTAGCTTGACATGCATATTCGCCTGTGTGGTTTAAATTGGCTGATATTAGACTCAATGTTCGGTTCCATTGATCATTTAAGTCGTAAGTAATTCCCGCTATATCAATCAATATCCCATCTTTGAACCATAAAGTTTCTAATTCATGAAGCGGTCTGGCGTTTGCGATGCAGTAAATATTTGTATATTCTTGGCCTTTTATTATCTTCGTGTCTTGTGGCTTAATAATAATCTCGGGAGGTATTTCTTTATCATCATCTCCATTTACTTTTAATCTAATGTACGGACTATTTTCGACCTTGCCTAACTGGGTGTTTATTGCTCGCGCTCTGGAAAATAGCAAGTATTAAGTCTAAAGATAGTATTGTAAATATTTATAGAAAGAGAATATTCACTAACCTATACGCTCGCTGATCGTCTTGAGATGCGCATAATATAACTAGTTGGTGTTTGTCCGTGATAGCATATTTTTGGTCATATCGTAGAACACCGTTTACACCATTTTCGTCTTGCCAAATAACTGACGGTGGTGGTTCGGACTCTATGTGTGGAAAATCTAGGATAGCTGCCTTGCCGGATTCAACGGTTATCACCTCTTCTATTGTGTTCTCAAAAACACCCATAACTGTAAAAAAAAACGTAAATATATGTGTATTTGTAAGATATATGTCTTATCTTACAAATACAAATTAATACGCGCAAATTATACCATATGTTAATGTGTGTGTTACAATTTTCTATATAATGGATTTTACTCACAAGCAACAACGATGTTATTCTTTTCACTAAAAATTGCCCCTACATCATTCTTCGCGATACACTGATATGCACCGGCATCTTGACGCTGTGTATTGTGAATTTTGTAAAATAATTCAGAGGAATAATCCCCTAAAGGAACACCATTTTTGAGCCATCTATACATAGGTTGTGGAATTCCTATAATTAAATTAAACATTATTTAATATTTTAACAAAGATATTTATCTTAGTTTTTTATTCGTGGTTTTTTTACCTATAGCAGAACATTGTAGTATCTTCGTCGTTCCTTCTCTTACTATGCTATTTGACGAAGAAGGCTGCATTGTAAACCGGGGTGGTTGCATTTGGCCTAAAACAAAAAAAAATTATTACATAGCATGAAAAAGTCAATAAACAATGTTACGCTTAAAAAGACCCTTCATTAAATACTTTTTTCTCGTTATAAAATGTCTAACGCTTTTTTCATTTAAAATTAACGTATTACGTAGAGTGTAAGCTTTCTAAAGTTAAATGATAAATAACTTTGGAATTCACAATATATAACAATGCAACTGTAACTTGGAATGCCTTAAATACTCATGATTCATCGACGACCGTAAGAAAATAAGAGTAAAAAGTGTGATCAATTAGGAGTCCTCGCATTCAATTCAGACGATCTGACCAACCAGTACCATTAATAAGGCGTAGCGCTCGTTGACCGAATTTATCTTCGTATACGAACATTATGTATATTATATGTACATGTTCGAAACGCGTAAACACTATAATATATCAACCTTTAACAAAGGGAATATGTTCTTATTCTTATTATATCTTCAAACTAATTTAGAATACCATAAGAATATGTCTATATTAATATTGTCTGTTCAAAATATTTTTTCACGACACTTGTTGACAATTTAGCCGAGGCCAGTGACGTCATGATTCTTGATGATCTTCTACTAATATCAACATCATTAGATTTACAATTTTAGTAAGCCTTCAATTTTTAATTTTTTTTATTAATTAACATTTATAATAATTCGATTAAATAATAATAATAAAGAAAATTAAAATCATATAAAAATATTTAACAAATATTCTTGATAAAAATACAGCTAATAAAACTACCATAGAAGTTTTTTTCATGACGGTTTGCAATCAAGCATATTATAATATAGAAAGCTAAATTTTTTCACAGATGATGTTTTTAACCAGCACTAAGAAAGCATTATTCAAAATTTAGCCCATAGGGGTTGAAAGTTTGTATTGAAGTCCGATATTTTTGAAAATAGAAGCATGAATTTTTTTTGGCGATCAATTAAAAATAAAGAAACACGTGTTTTATCATTTTCTGAAATCCCACCCCTGAAGAAATGAAATTAGGGTTTAACGTTTGTATTAAAATCGTTATTCACGCGCGCGAAGCCGCTGGCAGAAGCTACTTATGAATTTGAAAATACAAATTGTATACCATTCACCGCGGCTTTACGAGCGTTAATGTAGTTGTTATGTTGTTCTATTAAAAGCAATTTTTTCCTTTCGTTCGTTTTTTTTTTGATAATCCTATAGGAACTTAAGATTTTTCTGCGATAACAATTACGCTATGTGTTAATCCAAGAAATAAAATAACAGTGTTCTTTTTTTACTTCATGGCGGTTGGCAAACAAGCATACGGTCTGCCTGTTGGTAAGCAGTCACCGCAACCGATGAACGCTCGCGATGCCTGAAGTATCCCATACGCGTTGTGAACCCAAGGGATAAGGAGGAAGGAATGAGAAGGAAAAAAGAAATGGAACAGAGGAGGTGGGAGATTGAGCCTCCGGCGCTCTCGTCGCACGCAACGCAATAGTACCTTCTGATACTGTTACTTTACGCAGATTTTCTGTGAGAGTGTAGTTTTTCCCTGCTCTAGAATGGCTCTACTACTACAACTATGTGTGGCAATAAGTGCCGTTTTTGCGTGATTGAGTAACAAACATCCAAACAGCAAAACACACTTATAATATTCAGTAGGAATAGTTGGATATAAGAAATTATGAAGCAATGAGAAATAAGTATGTACAAGTTATGTGACATGTGGTCACCCGTACCGTTGACGTCATTGTGTAACAACACATTAAACGGATTACATATTTTAATAATGTTAATAGCCACTATAAGTTGATCGAATAGCTTGATCCATCGCTATTCTAATAAATACATTTTAGGGCTCAGTACCCAAAGGGTCCAAACAGAAACCTATTTATTAAGCCTACAGTGTCCGTCGGTCCATCAATCTGTCTGTCAGCGGGCTGTATCTCGCGAACCGTATAGGTACAGAACTGAAATTTTCACAGAATTTGTATTTCTGTTGGGGATAAAACTAAAAATTTGATATTTTTGACGTTTTTTGCGGAATCTCATGAACTATAATAGATCTATGGCCGCTATAATTACAAATAATATAAATAAATTCAATTTCAAAATGAAAGCGGTAATTGACTTGATATTATTATCCTACTGTGGTACGGAACCCTTTATGGGATTCCGACACTCACTTGGCCGGTTTTTAGCTGCATTGCTTTTATTGTAATTGAATTAAGTACTAGGTTGTTGTATTGCTTCATAAGGAGATTAATTAGATTGTATTCGAACTCTAATGATGATTTCCTTAATGAAATTTAACATTATCTATTATAGCAAAAAATATGTTAAAAATATTAGCATTAAGGGTCAAATATATTTTGCAAAAGGGTCTTTTGCTAAAGGCAATATCTACAAACCACTGACGTCTTTACTAGGATTTACACAAAAAAGATGGACTATTTTTAACGCTCTTCCTAAAATCTGCCAATAAAACACGTACATAAGGGAATTCTAATAGTAAGAAATGGGTTGCCCTAATTTCGCTATTTTTGTTTGTTCGATTAAGATAAAGGATATACGCGGAAAACAGTTTTTGTTTAGTTCTTCGATTTTACCCGACTGCCGAAGGAGGGTTATGTTTTTCGACCGTATGTATGTATGTCTTATTCTTTCTCACTTGGGCAGATGTTTGTATTGATCTCACAATTATCTGTTGTGGTCTGGGCGTTTGTCATTGAGGATCTCTCCACCCTGCCTTGGTGAGCACGTTAAGCTGTCGGTGCCGGTTGTTATCACATAACATCTGGTAATAATCGTTAACTCTTGATAGTTATTTTGCTCTTATCCAATGAGTTACTGGTTCACCCTGAGGGTTGCTGAGGTCAGATGGCAATCGCTCTTTGCAAAAACTATTAACCTGCCAAATCCGGATAACAGTAATAAGGAGACCCCGGGTATATAAAATACTGGGAGTAATATTAGGAAGAAGAAAACTCTACAAAAACTTTTGACAGATTTCAACATAATACGATATCGCGTTAAATTCGTTGATAAAACTAACTTAACGATTAGCTTGGCTAATATTATAGTAATATTCTATTCTAATAGATATAATAAAGCTTGCTTTATTTTTATAATAAGTGTTTTAATGGAGTCAGGAATTATTGTCATTTAATAATTTATTTTATAATTATAACAAATCATCTCCCGTAAAACAAGTCGTCGTCACTGTACATGATTACATGATGGGAAGTGGTTTCATTGAAGTAAATAAAAACAGTGTATTGTTAATCGGCGGAAAATTATCTTAAGGTTTCACATTGGTTTCACATGACTTAGATATAATCGGAAGTAAAAATTATACACGACAGTTACAAAAAGTCGTGAGTCGTGAAACTGGTTCCTCTGGAGGCAACATCCTTCAACTGACCGGAAACATAAAATACTTAATAAACCTAAATGATACAGCGGGTAATTACTTAAATGGGTCCATTTTTCGATTGAAACAATATACGATGATGCTATAGTATGTTTAACGCGTTGGTAATCAACGTTGATAAACGCGATAAGATACTGAGTGTACATCATTGCTCGTAAATGTGATTAAACCTAACCTACTTTAGTGTTTAAAAAGAAGTTTTGTATGTTTAACAAAATACGCACAAAATCCCGGGTCTTAAAGGAAGTTTTAATTTTTTTTTAATTAAAAATAATGTGCCCATCTCCAGTTATCAATTTTGTTTGAAATATTATAATTCATACTAGCTTCTGCCAGCGGCTTCGCCATCGTGAAGAAAGATTTTAATATAAACTTTGAATCCCCATTTCACCCCTTCAGGGGTGGAATTTTAGAAAATGTTAAAACATTTTTGTCTTTGAATTGTTTTTTGTCTTTGAATTGTTCGCCAATAAACGAATTGTCATCCTTCCAGGTTCATAAATGACGGACATCAAACACAAACTTTCAACCCCTTTTGAGACGCTCATAGCCGAGTGCGCCCACGAATCGGTAAACGATCGTTGGGTTAAGCATCTTTAGGCGCGGTCAGTCACTAGATGGGTGATCGCATAGTGGTATTTCAACCGAGTGTCTTCGTGCTTCGGAGGGCACGTAAAAAGTCGGTCCCGGCTGTTGACAATTTGACAACAGTCGATAAGTCAAGTCAGAGGCCTACGGGCGACCTGAACAACTCTGATACTAGGTTGGCCACTAACCACTCGATAAGAAGAGAACCCCTTTTTCATCCCTTTAAGGGTTTCAAAAAACTCTTTCTTAGTGCGCGTAAAACAAGTCGTGAAACAATTCAGCTTTCTAAGTCCAGGGGTTTAGGCTAGGCGTTGATATGTCCATGAATCAGGTCTTCTCCATATATAATATTAAATATTATATTTTTATTATGATTATAATATTATACTTTTGACTGACCAATGAGGCTTTTTGTAGTAGCGGTACTCGAAGGTCATTCCGGCATGACCATTGAAGGAGACCAACAATTGAAGTCGTCAAGATAATGGTTTTTTTATTGTTGGTAATTTGAAATACTTATAATAATTATTTTTAACGCAATAAATTAATGAATACTATATTTCATTTAAACAAAAGCAATACTTTAAAATAATAATTCATACAAGTCATCTTATGAAGGAGACCTTGTTATCTAACTTCTAATATTATAAACGTGAAAGTTTCTATAGATGGATGGATGGATAGATGTTTGTTTAGTTTGTTTGTTTGTTTGTCACGCAAAAACTACGGGACAGATGTGGATGAAATTTGATACACATATAGTTTATTACCTGTATTAATAAATATGGTACTTTTTATCACGGGAAAATGTTGGGTTCACCACGGATCATCAAAAAGTTACATAGCGAGAGCGGAGCCGCAGGCACAGCTAGTTTATAATATAATACAAACGTACTGAAAATATTATATTATGTATGTATATACTTCATAAATTAATACCTTCTATATCAAGTCTATACCTAATATTGTGGAAAAGTGTTATGGTCAAAATGGATAGGTAACATTTATGAGCACTATAACATTCATAAGCTACGAAGAATTTATTTATACATACATTTATTTGTAAAATAATTCCGTAGGTTTCTTATTAATAATACTTGACAGCAATTGAATTTGTAGGTAGCTCTCCACCTGAACGCGGTTCACCCTTAAAACGGAAAAGGCTTTGGCTGAATGCCAATGTCCAAGTCTACTCTCGACAAACTGTTAAAGTATTTAAGTCCCAGTTCCATTGTCTAAGTTTCAATCAAAGACGTCTTCCATTCCTTGCGCTTTGAAATATTGACTATTTTTTGTTGAGGTGGAGAGAAAATATAATATCTAGTATATAATTTTAATGAGTAAATATACTTGATTAAAATAACAAACCAGGGAAACCGTTATTAAAACTTTGTTTAAAAAAGTAATGTTTTCTTATTTTATTAAGATGTCACTTTATTTCAGTTTTTATAAGGAGAAACGGTCGCTTAACCAAATTTAATTTAAACAAGGAGCCCGTGCCCAGATGTTTGGCTGATAAATGGTTTAATTCATGAGAATCATTAAATTTACGGTACGCTTGGCTAAATAAGCTACAAGTTTTTAGAATATTAAGTTATTTAAAAAGATAACGACGACCTTTCCAGGCTTATTAGTAATTATTTAGGTTAATCAAAACTATATATTTATTCATTGATTACTTAAGAGTTACGAAAGATATAAATGTATCCCATACAGAAATGAATTTCGAAGTTGAGTGCGTTTCCGTTACGTGACTCACACATATGGCACGTTCGACCGATGCTAGACCACTAACATACTAATCGAGAGGCTTGAAAGGCCATTTTTATTTCCGAGAAACTTCGACTCTGGTAGCGTTTGAATTGTGATGAGATAATAAATGTTTATATAATTCTCTACAACGGAGCTCAAAGTGAACATTCAATATTGATATAAAAATAAAATTATTATTTGACTATGAAATATGAAGTAGAAGGAGCATTGTCTAGTGTCGACGTGGTACGCTAGTTAGGCAGCTGGTCTTGTAATTCGAGTCCGACCACACCCGCCGCGTACTCAAACTACACACACTGGCCAGGGAAACCTTTCGTTCTCGCATGCCTTATTTCAATTTTACAAAGAAGCCCTACAAGTTCCTCTACTATACAGAAATCTCGAGTTCGATTCTTTTATGTTGTACTACTAAAGGAGTTGTTTCTCGCGCATTAAATCACATATGATATTAAAATCCTGTAAACTGAGTATACAATTTTTAAATATTGGTTATCCAAACTTTTAACTAGGGTGTTAAAGCGCAAATATGCAATCATAAAATCACAACAGTAGCTCGTGGCCTCATTGCAACAGGGTAAAAATTTTTCAACCGTAAATTCATTCTGAATTGGTCAGCATTTAATAGAAATGCAGAGCAGTTGTATATTGATATTAAAACGAACAGAAATTTACAAGTTATTAAAAATGTTTATTTTATTTCCTGGCGAAAAATAACAGTAAAATTTTTCAGATCTGTCTAAACTTTAAATTGAAAAATAACAAGGCTTCGATATTATGAAGTTCTGTGAGTTACAAATAAATGCCGCATCCTTTTTGGCCTTGCCTTGGGATCCTTGGAGTTTAAGAAAGGAATGTATTATTGTTTTGTTTTAAATTTTTTTAATTTTTTTTTTTTTATTAAAACAAAAGATTTGTTTACAAGTCTTATATAAGCCCTGAATTCCAAACTAGCTTTTGCTGTGTTTTGGAATTGAGTTCCTTCCCAAATTTTGTTACAATACTTCTTATCATATTCAACAAAGAAAGAAAAAATTAAAAGTTGTGAAAGTACAAAAGCTATATCTTAAAATAAACTATATAATTATAAGTGAGCACGCATGTGCGTGTGTGTGTGTGTGTGTATGTGTGTGTGTGTGTGCGTGCTTTGTGTAAGTTTAATAATATATATGCAACAATAATTTAATTTAAGTTTATAAAGTTACAATAGTTACAGTAGTCTTAAGTTAACAAATGCTCAGTTTCCTCATAATCAAGATCTATAAGCCATTCTTTAAGGATTTTCTTTATTTTAAAGTCAGACAAGTTCCTTGTTTCATAGTTAATATTAAGTTTATTATATAGTCTAGGTGCTAGTGAACTATAACAGCGGTGTGCAAATTTACTTTTGACTTTAAGAACTGGACAGACAACTCTTCTTTTATTAGTTGGCTTCAATAGTGGTACAGTAATCTTATGATATCTACGAATACATTGATATATGATTAGTTTGCGCACAGATAAGACTTCGACATTTTTGTATAGTAAGTGTGTAGGATGTCTAAAAGGTAAGCGTAGTAAAATCTTTAATACCGCTCGATGTGCTCTCTCTAACTCAATGAGGTGACTTTTTACAAGGGACCCCACGAACAGATACAATATATTATAGTGCATTCAGCTAAGGCCTTATAAGTTTGAATAAGCATAAAATGTTTTAAAAGTTAGAAAATGACATCATTATTGAATTTCTTCATCGCTGTTCGAATTGTATTGAATGGTCTCTACATAATACGAAATACAAGTACTCAGTTCTCACCCAGCGCCGATGTGCAGCATGACCGCACACCACAACCGGTCTTTGAATTTAATAGCGAATATAACGACGTATTTTATACTACGCTGTCATTAAATTAGCTTCAAAAACAATAAACATAATATAATATACGCAATAACAAAAATGAATATCGTTTACTATTGGTTAATTTACATCTATGACGTATAAAATGAACGAGTTATTGAATTTTGTTTATGTCCAGGTATATAGAGTTTTGATGCGTCATTTATTTTATTTTTATAATATCTAAGTGAGTTCCATGTACTTAGAATATTGCGAACCTTTAATTTTATAAGTTACAATTCGTAACTCCTGAGAGTAACACCAACGTTCAGTTTGTTACACTTTCAAGATTAACTTCTAAACCCATCATCATTAAACGGCAGGCAGTCATGGGTCCTTGGAGAGAGCTTCGATCCTTATTCTTATATCCTTGATATGGTGTCTTTTTACGAAATATTTATGAAGACTTAATACTAATAACTTTTTGGTAGTAGTTACAAAATTTACAGTAATTTTTTCATCTGAATGAAATGAAATGAAACTTTTTCCTTTCATCTGAATATGTAACGGGTAGTATGAACAAATGATTTATATATTTCTATATGCAATAGTTATATTATGACCACTTGTTGTGCTTGTTTGCCAACCGTCATGACATAATAAATAATTTAAGATCCGGATATATGTAATTGAGAACGCCAAGTAATACCACTCTCATTGACAGTTGTATAGCACTTGTCTTTAGAGCTCTAGACTAGTATGACACACACATCTGATGCACCTGTCACTCTGCAATACAGATTGATCTCTAAACTGTCAGCACACCGAATCCTCACAAACGACAGAACACATTTATTATACGGCTTGTGCAAACGGTAATAGGCTATGGTGAATGATTACCATTTCAGTATGCTTTACGCTGGTTTGACACCATCATGATATTTCAAAAATATAATATTTTAACTACAGATAAGATGGTAAAACCAGACGAAAAATAATTATACATCCATTAACAATATAGTATTTTATTTACTGAACAAAATTATTACTGCTTAAGTTCCGCATTTAAATCAGTAATAAATTATTAAGGAGTTCAGATTGGACTTTTAAACGATAAGACGTAAACAATATGCTATCAGTTGTAAAGTTATACCGTTATTGATGATAGAACTAGTTCTAATTCACCCGTTATGCTAGCCTGACCGTCCCTTGACGAGAGTCCAAGTAAGGAGTTCTCAAGTATTGTAAAAACAACTGACAAACAGAAAACCTGTCTTAGTCTACATTTTAGTTCAAGAATATTTTCACAACCTTGACTTAATGCATATAGTTTAGTTCATATAAATAATATGGTGAAAATTTATATTTTTATATTGGCTGTAAGTTTTGACGCTAATTTATTAAAATTTATAATGACGACTTTGTTACCATATCGAAAGAAAAATTATAATTACCATTCTAAATTTAAGGTTTCTTTTTTGCAATAATACACATATATCTATATAAGCAAATAGGGTTGTAGGCACGGCAAGGATGGTGGTGTACTTCGGCTTATGCAACTATATTAGTCGCCTTATGGTTTGGAATTTACTGACACTTACTATACGGTGGAGTAGACTTATTTAAACCCTCGAGCTAGATAGAAAAGGTCAGAAAACGTAAAATAAAACCAAATCAGGCTACTACAATAATAATATAGATTTCCATTTAATTTTCATATCTAACATCGTCTCTCACAATTTATATAGTGTGTACTGTAATAATATTATAATATTATTTGTGTGCGTGAAATGTAGTATATAAATGTCTTAATATTAAATACGTAAATAAATATAGAATATAATATTATCTAACGTGTAATAGATAAATATAATAAACTAAATATATATTTTTTGGTAGTAGTGCGCCTACATGTACGAAAATAATTTAAAACTCGTCAAGAAACATTTTGAAGGTATTTTTTTCTTTTTGTTTTCTATAAATTAAAGTACCATACAAAAATTGCACAACGTTTTAACGTTACAAACCATATTGCGTGATTTAAATAGGCCAGAAAGATATAGATGACCAATCGTTTTTTGACATGACTACAATCGATATAATTACTTTAGAACATAAAAAGGCTTTCAGAGTTCCCCGATTATGATGTCCCTTGTTTATCAGAGTTTCAGGCCAGCGGTCAACGAGCAACAGTAAAAATAGAAATTAATCGATTCCATTATTCGTGTCACTTCACAACCTCGGCAGGTCTTTGTCGACAGGAACGGAACTTCAAACGACATTCGTTAAGTATTGTTTTAACGATGTCACATATAAATAGATGTAGATATATATACCCAAAAGTATACTAGAATTATATTTATATTAATAACATCGTATAATTTCGCGAATGTAGATGCAACATTATTATTAATGCTGTATTTCTTATACAGCATTAGCCAACGTGTACTTTCATCGCATTTATATTAAATTCTAAAAAGCTACTAAAATTTCAAACTGAAATAATTCATAAATCATTTTCAAAAGTTTCTCTTAATTTCGTAACAATAAACACCAGGCTTCAGTTGAAGTTCATAAATTTAATTTGTTAACCGTTGAATCTTTGAAGCTCGTTTTAAACGTTCGCGAAAGTTTTATGTTATTGTTGATACGCTTAAAATATACTAAATACATGAGTGATTGCTCGCACGCATTCGAAGTATTCGCACGAACTGCCATAAAATGTAAATATCCCAAAAGGCGAGACCCGTCACGTTTACACATAAATTTTAAGACACGTCAATAATAAATGTTGAAAGTAAGATGTTCTATATTTCAATATAAAATAATTCAGGATCGACAACACTATATCCTGCATCGGATACACAAAGATACCCCTGTGTAGTCAGTATAAACATAATTTAAAGTAGGAATCACTGCACTAGAATAGTTTTGTAAGCTTTACATAATATGTTAATTTCCCAAACGGGCAACGGTAATTCTTTTACAAAATTTATCTTCGTGATCATCTTATTATTTGTCACCTTCTTGGTATATAAAGAGCCAGCTACGTTTGAGATAATGTAAAAAACCGTTGAATGAATAATGGTTTTGTTTTACCCGAAAACCCGAAAACTTAATACATATTCTTATTTTAATTCAATCACGCCTGAAATAAAAGAGGACTACGAGTTTGCGGGGTTAGGTGTATGAATTATAAAAAAGGGTTTCTCGGGTTTACTGTTCCGCAAAACCTCAAATTATCCCTTAAATGTCATCTGGAAATCCGTCTCCTATTAGAATACCAAAAGTAATTATTAATTTGCTATCAAACATAATTAATGATAAGACCTATGGCTCCATTTATTAAGCCCTTTCGATTGAAAGTAAATATTTCAAAAAAACAAATTATAGCAGGAAAGTTGAAAATAGTAATTGCTTTGTTTATATCCATATTTCACGGAAGGCAAATGTTATCGTCTCTGGGTCAGTTCATTATCGGATAATAGAAACCGCGGCTATTGCTCAACGAGTGATAAATTTCTTACAAAACCTTAGCGGGTCATTGCTTAGATGTTTAAAAAACATTGAACGTGCGACGTGGCTCATTGCCCGTATTTACTCGGCCCGCAACACGATTTAATATTAATAACCCTATACAAGTGAGCTCCTGCAGCTGCTTCTTACTATGTTCAGTGCTTGCGAGACTCGAGCTTTTATGACTATGTTTACCGCAAGCGTCACCATCCGTTGCCGCTGGCTTTTGTCCTAAAAATGCACTTTCTTACCCACTTCCTAAAATTATGGTAATGTACAGTAAGTGCTAAGTTATTAATATACTTAAATTAAAATGTAATCAAGTGATATTCTTAAATTTATTTACCGAATATTGTAAATGTTGTGATTCTTATCAATAAATATATTTAAGTATATTTTCCATCATCATCAAACCGACATCATAGACTAACAATGTAAATGTGGAATTAAAACTATGCCTGTCTCTGACTGTAACGCTTTCACACCTAAATCTCTGAACCAATTTTGATGAATTTGTTAAGTGTTGAAATAGGGGATGAAAGTTTATATCAATAATATATCCATAGTTATTGCCGCGGGTAAAAATTATTAAAATAATTAGTCGCTAAACCAAAACTAAACCGCTTAGTGTTAATTCATTAAATATACATAATTACGTAACTATAATATAAGTAGGAAAAATAAATTTCATGAAGGTTAAATATTAAGTAAGTTTTAAAATATCATACAAGCTTATACGCTAGTTACTTAAAACGTAATGTCAGGCTTATTATGGGAATATGTCAATAAGCTAAAGTAATGGGTTTAATTCAATTAAGGATTGAATTATAATATTTTACAAAACTATAGAAATGGATCAGGTATTATTACTAGACTGAACGACTAGACAAAACGGGTAGGTGAATAGAAATCGCATAATAATATTAGATTCACTTTTGAAGTGATTTTTGTTAATCGTTATTATTTCATTTAAAAGATCTTGACGTCTACTTTAGTACTGAAAACATATTAATTTATTCTGATGTTTACAGAAAATCATTTTGACGAACTGTATGAAATCGTATAAGTAAGGGATTATGGCTACTCCCTATTATAACCTGAAGTATTTACTCGTATATTATGAAGTGTTTCAAGTTTCGTGCTATTATATAATCACCACAAACCTTAAATAGTAATCGTTAATCAACATTCCTTAATCTAAGTCACGTAACTTTTACTTCGTTGTGTGTATATAAAATTGATTTTATTTTTACGGCACGCCTTTTATTTATAGATCTATATAATTGAAGTAGGGATATGTTATGGTACATAAAGTTTTTCTTTATTTATTTTAGATAGATGCTATTAAATGGACTTATGTAGTATATATATTAATTTTAAACGGTTATGTTTATATTATTTGTTTATATCCTTAGATCAATAACTATAGCAGTTGTTGTTCCGATATTATATCAGTTGAATTACATTTTTTTATATATAGGTTAATAAATATAATTATATGAGTTACTAGCAGGTCCAGCCATAATGGTTTCAGCATGACTGTTTTTTTTTTATGTTACATATAATTTTTATGATTTTGTAATCGGTTCTAATTGTGTCTAAAATATGTGATTAAATGTACAAAGTACAAATTTTTCATGAAATCGTTGAAAAAAACATACACTTTTACGTTGAGTGTGTAGCGTTTATTTATTTATTTATTTAAATCTTTAAAACACAAATTAAAAATAAGTTAAATAGAAAAACTGAAAAAAATGTTAAAAGTGCATCCAATATAGGTTTGCTGCACTTCGCGTGCGTGCTTGTGAATGCATTTCAGTAAGACCGCTTGTGTTCACGTCCTCGAAACCCCTGAAAGAGTGATTCAGCCACAAAGGAGTCTACCTACAAAAAAGGTTACTGTCTTGAAAGTTACGATATAAATTGTCAATTTTTTCACACAAAGGAGGTTTTTTCAAAACGCCAAACTGTTTTATTACTTCGGGAAGAAAGTAAATAAATTATTTGCTAAGAAGCTGTTTTTACTTTTGAACTCATTACCGCTTGTTGTGATATGATACTTAAAAGTTAGAGCTACGAAAGCTTATAATGCGTGTTTTGTTGGTATTTTATACAAGCTAAGTAGGTACAGTAATATATACTCGGTTCCGCTATGCCGTAATTCCCACCTCTGGGAACAAAGCCACTTTGACAGGCCATGCTCACCCATTATCCCGTTATATTTAAACTTAATACGTAATGAAATGATCAACATTTCTCTTTGTTTCTTTTTATTTATTTTTTGAAACATTAAATTTAGATCACTAAATTGACTTTATGAAAATTAGACTTTTACGACTGACTTCTCCGATGTCATAACGGATTAAAACATGCAATATGTTGAAGCTTGAGATTTAAACAAAAGAGCCGTCGACCAACCTTTGAATGAACGAACGAACGGCAAACACGATACTGCTCTAAAATCTATTTTCCGAATTGATTAAAATGAACAATAAGATAAAAAAAGTTAAAAGTCGTAAATTCACATAAGCACGTTCATTATCCTCTTAATTACCTGTTGAGACTACGTCATGATGAACTCATTTACTTACAATTTGCTCGTCTTAGATGGAGTTAAAACTTGGATTGGATATATTTTGAGTTCTTTTTATGTCCGAGGGGACAAACGGGCAGGAGGCTCGCCCATGAAAATGTGCAACACCAGAGGGCATGTAGGTGCCTTGCCGCTCTTTAGGATACGACTGGTTATACGCTCGCTGATCTAGAAAAGGGGCTGACGAGCAATCACTTCACGAATTTTTCATCAACGTACGGTGGTGGCTAACCAGGCGGGCCTTTTAAGCCCTACCACCAGCATGCATGCGTGCAGCATGTCTTAGAATTTCTTTCACGACATGCTGTCTTCCTATATCGTTAAACACGAGATAAATTCGAAACACAAATTTTGATTTGAATTTTGCCTTCGGTTCCCAGAAAGGTATGACCCGGATTCTGTCTAGACTCTGAAATACCTTTCTATGTTTGACAAATTTGATTATAATACGATTATGTATAACATGTAACTATATAATAATAATAATAATAATAAACTTTATTGATGACTATTTACACTAACAATAACTGCTAAGTAGTATTATGTATTCTGTGTACCTATTATTTGTACAATATTTGACCTATTACAAGTAAAATTAACTACAAAGTCATTTTATAATGGCATGAAACCATTTTAACTTCATTGTAGAAGACCCACTTAAACCTATATAGATTCTAACTAAAAATAAAACAATATGAACCGGCGAACTTAGCAGATATCCGAGAATTGAATAGCATACCATGCATTTTCCACATGAGAATAACGAGTTCAATGAAGCCAGTAACATAACTTCTAATAACTATTCACGTATAGTCTATTTAGTTATACTTTGGATGGATACCGGGAATAATGCTAGGAAGAAATCTATTTAGTTATACTCTCTGTAAACTATTTAAAACTAGTTATTACCCGCACTACGCTCGCTTGCATGCGATTTCTAATGAGGCATCTTTATTGAAATATATATGGTTCCCTATAAATTCATCATCATCAGTTCAGCAGAAGCACATTTAAATTAATATAATATTGACAGTCTGTTTGGATTCTATAATTTTTATATGAATTCAACCGGAACCTATATATCTTACAATTAAATAGATATCTTATGTGTTAATCCTGCTAATATTCTATCTGTGTGCCAGATTCAAAATCAGGCTAAATCGATTTGGATCTTTGTGTGATGGAGTAACGAACATACACTTTTACGTTTATAATAATAATTATATGATAGTATTTTATACATATTTGCTACAAGAAGAAAAAATATAGTTTAGTGTTTTAAGGTATGCTAAATATATCAAAGGTTATGCATATTTTACAATTGCACGTTTTACTTATATTTTATTTAGAAAAACTTTCGAGATAATTATCATTTTCGCTGTTACTTGTGATCGTAGAGTATTTATTACAGGACTTTATTGTTTACTCAATGCAGTGACATAATATGTCTATTAATATTATTAACATCAATTAAAAGATCGGTTAATAGCTACGAGTAGGTCGCTGTTTTCGTTTCCTTTCGTTTTACTTTAGACCATTATGGTCTAAGTGTTTTGCTCATTCTCTCCTGTTCGCTTCTGGGTATGCATATTATATTATATGGTATACTATCATGTGATGATTTTGTTTTGCGTCTTTCTAAATATTATATATTTTTAAAGTCTTGAAATTTATATGGTTCAGAAAACTGTTTAATGAGAATCAAGTGAGCGAGTCTTATCTCAGAAATATTATGTGAATAAAACCTTGACTCAAGGCTTCTCAAGGCAAGTTTTGGAATCCTTCTAAGACAATAGCTTATTGGTAGGCCTTTTATTGCAAGAGGCCAGCGAAATAGGTACCACCGCAGTGTCAGATATTCTACAGCAAAGCAATATTGCGTATTGCTTTACTTTATTGGAAAGAACACTGTAGCTAGTAAAACTGGACAAAGAAGATTTAACCAATACCTCGAGGTTGGCAACGCGTGACTGACACTTACAAATATATGCGCTCATAAGCTACGACAAACTGACCATCGAGTGGGTCGTATGCTTGCCTAATAACTTAGTAAAAAAAAAGAAAAAGCATTAAGTCACATTGACATTTACAATCGAATTCAATTTTCTTACATGTATGCTCGCAATTGGCAGGTCGTTTGCTTTATCATTCAGTTATAACTTATAAGATCATTACGTTATTTATATGGGACTTCTACCTTAACAACCCCTTGCTTAATTGACAAACATTAAGTTCCAAGTTATCTCCCATTCCATACATAAGCAAATTGTAGAGAACAGGCGTTAATTTATATTGAATATTTAAGTACTACTCAAAGTTACCTAAGTTTGTTAAGTTACTTGATTGACTTATGTATAGCAGAGCAGTGACTTTAAACATAAGTGTGTCGGAGAAAAATAATTTTCCAATACAGTTTCTGTCAAAACATTCACATAGCTTTTTCAAATAAAATTGAATTGTTAACAATCCACTATTATAGTTCGATTATCACCCATTTGCGGGCTTTCAAAATACTGGCAGTGCTCACGGAATGCAGGTCTTTATATTTTTATATCTCTCGAGTTTCGATCAGATAATTAAAAATGAAAGAGTATGTGCAACTTCTATTGAAAAAAAAGGCATACCCTATCAGAAAAAAAAGGATCACAAAATTCTGTACGCAAACACCGAAAATGCCACAAAAATCAGACGTATAAATAGCCTCCTATTTTTTGAAGTCGGATACAAATGGTACATGACGAGATTTTAGTTGAAGGCGAACAATTAGGGCTCAGTTTTAATTTTGCTTTTGTTTTCATTCACTAATATCGTACTACTAAATCACAGCAGTGCCCTTTTGTGCTGACACAAAGAAATAATGACATAATTAGTCACGGTTAGTTTTAGTCATTAAATAATAGATAATCTGGTTAACGTAATTTTCACTGTTAACCATATAATAAAATAATACTATTATGAATGTACCTACTAAGCCGACAAGTAAATTTTATATAGAAGCCTGTATTTACGTTATTACAATTATATATTAATAATATTATATTATGCCACCTATCTGATAAAGCATTTTTATTTGTGCATGTGTGTATCTACTATGTGTGTTTGACAAAAATATAAGTTAATATAGCACAAATTTTGATCGCACCAATACGATGCTTCTATTTTGTATTTAAAACATAACAATGGCATATTTTATTTTATTTAAAGCAGCTGCACTAATGTAATACGAGAACACTAGCTAAAGCATTCTAAGAAAAGTCGCATAACGTTAAAGGTGAGCAATAAGCAATATGGCCTGCCTGATGGGACAGTAACCTATGTTCACTTAAAACACCAGAGGTCACAGTGAGTGCCATTTTCGGTAAGAGGTAGGAGAGGGGTCGGGGAGAAAGAGGAAGGACAGGTGGAGGGAAAAATCATATCATCAATCAGAGGTTAATCCATATCATGGAGATTAATGAAGATTATTTCGCGGGGTAGAAATTTGTACTTTATCTCTTGATGAACCATTTCACGTACGCGATTTAGTTCTTGAGTGTGATCTATTTAACTATTCTTGCCAGAAACTAACTAAAACAGTCTGTTTGGGATTTATAAAATATAAAAAAGCTGTTCAAGTATAGATAGTTAAGTACAGTTAAATGTGTTATAAAAGGGTTCACAGGAGGCGGAATAGCCGCTAATGAATCCCTAAGGACGGAATCAAATTTGAGCCCCCGTGAGGGCTGCCCTTGATCACGGCTGAGTCTCTGTACTCAGTCCCTCCGCTCGGTGACGCTGTCAAGGCCAGTAGAGCCAACAGCAATACACATTCCGAAAAAAAAAAGAAGAAGTAAGCATGTGTCCCGGTTTCTGTGTTTGTGTCAGAAAATATGGCAGGCTTAAGAGATATACTAAAAGCAAAACAAAAAAGCCTTGTAAAACACCATTTTTGACATCGTAAGGCTGGCAAGAATGGTTTCATTTTCTACACATAACACAACACACAGCTAGGTCTTAAATTACACTTATGGCATTGTTACTCTTCTCCGTAGTTGATATTTATTAGAATCCGCGGTCTCGTTCAGATGTCGCTACATCTCTCACAAGAAAATGAATCAGTCACCGTGAGTTAGAACTATGTGCGCTCAGATTGGCGATGTCATGTGCATCAGAGTCAGATGATACGATAGCACTCTGAGTGACTGGCAGTTAGAGTGCTGTCGTATACAGGTGAATACAAAACGTTTTTCCAATTGAAAAGCAAAGTGTGTCCGCTCACACGAACTTTGTCTCAACAAAACGATTAAGCGCATGACCGAACAAGAAGATGGTGCCCACGAGCATCGAACATAGAACATTAGGTTCGACGTGTAGACTTAAATTAGCAAATCGAATATAAGCACTTTACGAACACAGTTCGACTTGTGTTCGCCCTCAACCACTCAGTATGCCAGCCATCGATTCACCGTTGGCTCCGAAGCGATGGCCAGCCGCACCGCCCGCCACGCGCTTTCGATGTTTGTTATTGGTACGCACGTACGAACAAAGTGTCCGATGTCCGTGTTCACCATTTTCTTGTCGGTCGTACTTAGCTTTAGATGAGCGCCAATGTAGCGACAGCGGAGCGAACGGTATTCGAGTTCGGCCAAATTGACATAGGGCGAGTTCAGCAAAGTTGGTCAAACATACCACAATAAAGCGAATATTCGCCGAATACCGATAATGTTGTTTTTTTGTTATTTGATTTCAAGTATCACATGCGCTTTGCCCAGATACGGAACAAGGACGGAATGAAAAGAGAAAAAAGGAAGGGAATAGAGATATGGGTGATTGGGCCTCTGGCGCTCTCACTCATCGCACGAAACGCAACAGTATAGTTTACTTACTATACGCTGGTTTTCTGTGAGAGGGTAGAACTTCCACTACTCTTAATAAAATTAAGAGTATCCTATTGGATCAACACCATTTTCGGTATTTTTCTACATTAAAACATTATTAAATGGAATCTCTGAAGGAAATTTGTCATGGGAAAAAGTAATCAAAAATCTCCCCGATGAATTAAGATAGAGGCCATAAGAACCTTAATATTGTGATATTGATGATTATATGATTATTTACTACTTAAAAATTGGGTTTAAAAATTTCTTAATTTTTTAACTATGGAAACTACATGAAATACAGTAACTTAGTTGAAACAGTGAACGATGAATGACATCAACTATCTGTCTTCCTAGCATTTTTCCTGCTATTTACCCAGGGTCTGTTTATTATTCTTATCCAGATTTGACAGGTTACACAGCAATTGCAATATGACTTCTGCAAAGAATATATACTTGTTGGATACCAGCAAATTACTTATCAAGAGTAAACAATTATTGTCAGATGCTTTGTGATAACAACGCTGACCGACAGCTTAACATGCTCTCTAAGGCGCGGTGCGGAGACTCACAAGCACCAAAACCGAAGCAGATATTTTAACAATCATTACAAACATCTACCCGAGCGGGAATCGAACCCGCGACCATCGAGTATAAAGGCGGCTCGCTTCCGACACGCCACAACGACCGTGAAGTGAACGATACCAACATTGATTCATAAAATAATTATTATCTTTGAAAAACTTTTGTAACACTTACTTCCTGGATCCGCAGGTGAAGAGATTTGAAAGAGGCACATAATTATTACTAAAGCTGCACATGTTTTACTTAAATACATCTTGGTCAACCACTCAGGTTCTTCCATTACAAGTTAAAAAGTACGTACAAGAGCATTTCAGAATAGCTGCACTGTATCTATTACCGTTTCTAAGTAATTAACTTCAAACTGAACTTTTCTGGCACGAAACCCTAGTTTGACAAAATTCATTTTAAAGTGGTTGCTAGGATTTTTCTGTCACAACAAAACAATTTACAAGAACACCTGTGAGATTCACTGGATTCCAAACTGTTGAAGTCCGAAAGTTCACTCAACTTTACGTGCCCTATAAAATATTACTACATACTGTTGTACATGTTCTTTTTTCAAGGAAAAACATGTCAAAGAACATTAAGAAACACTTGCAGCAAGTAGCACTTCACGAAACATTTATTTTATACCGATATAAAACTTTCAAAGTTTTAAAAACTTTAGTTTCACAATCACATAATTCATTTGAAGGACGCGAGCGAAACGCGTGCGTGTGGAGCTGACGGGTACGGTCTCGACTCGAATACAAACAAAAGAATACATCATTCGCGTCGCTCTGACGTTCGCTCGACCTGTTCATTCCGGTCTTCCATTCTTTTTTCTTAAACATCTTTCAGGATCAGGTATTCACTATTCATTCTAATTTATTAACCGTGATATAATCTAAAAACATTTATGTCTACATAAAGAAACCAATATAAATAGCGCATAGTATATTAGTTTTTTTTTTAACATAAAAAGCTAACAAACTATAAATAAATATAATATGATGAAAAGAAAAAAACACATGAATTATTCATTTCTAAGACAAGTTATTAATTAAAACTCGAATATTGTGACTTTTAATTTAATAATACTTTTTACTTAGAATAATTTATTTTTTAAGCATTATTGATTAACGTAGAACATAATATATAATCTGCATATTGACTATATTCATTGCTGACAACACTAGAAGCCAATGAAAATATCTTTCTTTTTGGGTTAACCTGTCATTTCGGATTGTTGAGGCGGGTTTTAAATCCTAGGTAATCAAAGTATTCCTTGATTTTAAATTAAAATAAATCTTTTTTTATGTGAAAGTGTTTATTGTGCTCTTTCTTTGAAATAATATTTTACCCTAAACAGTGGACAATAAGTAATAACATCCTATGTTTTTTGTGTTTTGACATTTACTCATGTTGTTCAGTTTTCCAACCTCAATATTACAACTTTAATGTTAAACTTGTGTTATTTCAGCCATGGTGCGTATGAACGTATTGAGTGATGCTTTAAAATCAATTCACAATGCTGAAAAAAGAGGCAAAAGACAAGTGCTCATCCGGCCTTGCTCGAAAGTTATCGTCAAGTTTCTAACAGTGATGATGAAGCACGGCTATATTGGCGAATTTGAAATTGTAGACGATCACAGAGCTGGCAAAATTGTAGTTAACCTTACAGGCAGATTGAACAAATGTGGAGTTATCTCGCCACGATTTGATGTACCTATTAATGATATTGAGAGGTGGACTAACCTCTTACCATCCCGGCAGTTCGGGTGAGCTTCTTTTTTTCTTTATAATAACTTAGCTAACGAATTATCGTTTACATAAACTTACCTAAATACATCTCAAAATTGTTATACACCGTAATGTATTTAGTGAAGTTATTTGCTATTTATTTATATTTTTTATACAGCTGAATATTCTAGTCTTGATAAAAAAAATCGTTTCTTGGTATGCGATTTAACTGGTAATAACTGAAATACAATACAATATTTTATTCATATTCTACTTACGTAGAAATTAAGTAATTTAGTGTTGCTTGTTCATTTCAGCTTGTGAAAAATTAAAGTAAGTTTTCTAAAAGTAGTGCTTGTGAAAATAGTTTTTCCCATTTGATTATAGCAAAATTAGCAAACAAGTTAATTTTAAGTAATTGAATGTTTGTGTAAAGATCTTTGTTTCAAATTTCAGCTATTAGTTCAGTTTTAAGTGAAAATACAAAAATCTAATCTTATCAGTATTTAGAGTAAACATGGTTTAAATTGTATTCAAGATATTTAAAGAATACATAAATTTCATAATTATATGAAGATGTAATAACTGGCTGCTGCCTGCTCAGATACAATAACAAAGCTTTTGTTCGGATAAAAATGGAGCTAAAGATAGTTTTTTAAAAGATTTCTAAATATAATATTAAAAAGATTCTAATTGAAAAATCTATAAAGACTTGACTATGTTTTACTGTTGAAGACATACTATATTAGTCTTTATTAAACTTAAAAAATTAGTAAGGTTTTATGTAACCGCCAAACAATTGAATGTAATAATTTTCTTAATATTGAGCATAATCAAATGTTTTAATATATTTCTATCTATTTTTGTTTTATATGATTATAAATTAATATGTCACCTTCTCATTATACAGACAATAGGTTTTATTGTGTATTGCCATTCAATTCTTGTTTGAATACTTTTACAAAAAAGTTACATTCTAAACACTATTTTCTTTATTTATATTATTTTATAAGGTTTATGTTATTATAAAAAAAAAAATATATTATAATTATTCAAATCTAAGTTGTAGTATCAAATTGAAGTATTTATTAAATTGTGTGAGTTTTTTGTACACGTAACATTTTTATAAAAATGTCAAAAGTTGTAAATTGTAAATTATATAATTATTTGTATGCATAACTACCGCGGATCGCCAATAGTTCTTGTTGGTCGTCATTTGATATGTTGTGCTAAAGTAAATGTCAATGGCACATTTTGATGTTGCTCGATAGCAAACATTGGTAATACCATTGCCCACATCTTTAATTTGTCCATTTTTATGTATAACACATGGAAATCTTCAATAATTAAATATATTTATTCAATTTATTTTCAGATACCTTGTCCTGACAACGAGTGGGGGTATCATGGATCATGAAGAAGCCAGAAGGAAACATCTTGGAGGGAAAATATTAGGTTTCTTTTTCTAACTTACAATACACTTGAAAATGTACTTTTTTTGTTTTATTTTTGAGTATTTTACCAACCTTTCATTAATAACTGGAATTTGTTGATCTCCGTAAAATCAAAAAATTTAAATAAAATTCATTAAAATAATTAATAATAACTTGTACATAACAAGTTATTTTAAATAATAACTTGTACTTAACAAGTTATTTTAAATAATAACAATTGAGTACCAAAATTATTTGTTGCAGAAATAATGTGGTTGAAAGTATTTACTGTTAATATTTTTTAGCTTCATTAAATAATTGGTTGACTAATAATAATATTCATTTTTGAACTTGCTTTTATAAACTATATATATATGTAACAGAAACTTTAAACATGTTTGAGCTTCAAATGGAAACATGTTTCAAGGACCGATGACCATTTAATAATTTCAAAAATTCAATAAAAAATGGAAAATAAGTAATAGTTAAAAACACTTATAGAAAATCCAACTAAAAACGAAAATTAAATAAGAAAAAAATCTTTTATTGTAAAAAGTGCATGGGGTGCTTTTGAAGACTCAGAATGATAATGTCTCTACTCGTATCTATCAATCAAATATTTATAACTATTGACAACATGCACGTAAGTTCAAGGTAAATACGTCGTAGTATAGTTTACTGGAACTGTCATTTCATTTATCAGATATAGTTATAATTATATTATTGAAAAAAAAAACTATGTCCAAAAATCTGAGCTACTATCCCGCTGTTTTATTTCAAGAAGCTAGCAGTCACAAATTTCCAATACTCATTGATTTGAAGTACTCAGTGAAGGCGTTTGTTTACGAAATAAAGAGTTGTTGTCAATTTTTTTTTTAATACTATGATGATGGTAAACGAGCATGTGACCACCCGTATGACTGGGTCAGAGTATCCTGTGAATGTTTGAAACACAAATGTGTTACCAAATTAACTTTACTATTAGAGTAGAGAAAATGGCTGCTTTAGAAAGAGTACTGGAATAGCGGCCTCTGGCGCTCTCAATTATAGAAAAGCGGTGGTTCTGATGCTGCTACTTCAAGCTGTTTTTTGTGAATTAGAAGTACCTACTCGGTCGAGCCGATCCATTCTTAACAAAGAAGCCTAATATTATATTATAGCAATATTGTTTTCTACGCTTAATTTTATTTACTCCTCGAACAGGGCCTCGTTAGATATTATTTGTATTATTACGTCTAATATACGACAAATAGCAGTATAGAGAGTAGAAGGAGAAAAAGAAATAAAGGGCGGGTTTCAGGGTGACCGTAGTGATGCCGACTGGTCATGTCATAACTTTTCATCCATTATTTTGTTAATTTTAAGAAATAAATAAACACGTATGAAGTGAATTTGCGTGAAAATTAGCAAATCAAATAAACGCTACTCACTCAACAGCCTCCATTACGATAGTAATATCCTGTGTTTGGGATCCGGAAACACAAGCACAAGTATACCCAGACGCGAACTCATGCCTGTATGGTCCATACAAATTACAAACAAATTAATTACAAATTTTGGAGCGGGATTCAAACCCGCGAGCTGTGCCAGCTAAAACAGGCTCGTTACTGTTGACTCACAACGGACGTCGGTAAAAACATTTTCATAATTCTTTAACCATCATTTTTAATTTGCAGACTTGATTTTGATTGACTTGGACTATATAACTGTCGAAAAACTGAAGCAATTAGCTCAGATGGTAAAAAAATTGTCAGGCGTTATATTAACTCTTATATTAATTACAAACAACACAAAATAAGGTCAACTAAAACAATTATTTTAACAAAATAATAAATATTCTTATGAGGTATATAGGCTACATATATAATTATTATTCTTAGAGGTATATGCTTAATATGTGTGAATAGTGGCTCGCCTTGAGTCCTTACTGATTTTTTAGAGTCCGTTCGTAGTTTACTGAAATTTTGGAAAATGAGTTTATGAACCGTTAAAATTTCCTTTCTGAAATAATGAAAAATAAAAAAAAGAGTATGAAGGGATATTCTATTCCAACGAGATAAATTGCGGTAGTTATATATTTGTTGTTAGTTTCTCTAAATAGCTATGCAGTGTGGTCTACGGACACATTTTTAACAATTACTTTTACTGGTGTGTACATTGCAAGATGGGAGGCATTGTTCAATAAGTCTTTAAAAATATTGGTAAGATTTCGTTTTGTCTTGTAAGTTAAGTCTTCAGATATTTGGTTCCAAAGTCATAAAATTGTGTTCCTATCTAACTTTTGGACTAAATAATTTTAAATTATGGTAGTCGGATTCAAAAACCTTACAAAAAATTATTTTGTAAAAGATAAATATATATAAACGTATAAACTAAAGTACATAACTGTTTCAATAAAAGTTATTGGTATTTTAAACTAAAGATATAATATTAATTTTGTGTTATATAGTATTGTCACTAGATGGCGTTATTGGTAAACAAAACGAATATAATAAGATCAAAGCTATGTATCCATAATCATAAACAAGTACGAAAAAAATACGTTTTTAACTTTTACTTTCAGATTTCAAATATATGATTTAGAAATTCAGAAATTCACCACTCCTAATATATTTATAAATATTTAAAATATTTATAAGATAATTATTTTATAAAAGTAAAGATAAAAAAAAGCTCTTAAAATTCCTTGCTCATCAAGCTGCGGAACCCTTCAGTTTTCACAATGCGAGGTCTGCCGCGCACTTGTATACGCACCGGTATTTGTTTGATTAGTTAATACTATTTATGTGCAATGCGAATGGAATTTCTATTCGGACAGTTTATTGCACAATTTCATATCTGTAGGCAAATAACATAGGGCACACCTCGGCCTTCGTATCGAATAATAAGATGAAATACAATTTTCTTTGCATTCCATAAAGCAAGGCCATATGCCCAGCTATTAAACGACTGATTTCTTCAATAATAAACTGGGATTTATCTACAAGTCATTATCTTATCCTTCGTCGATAATTTGTGTGTAAAAATAACTTTTTGATATTCTTTTAGTATGCTTTGTTTTATAAACGTTGTTTTGAGTGAAAAATGTTGTAATTTTACACAATTCCATCCATAGTTTTATGAATAGTTGGTATGTTCGTATATAAAATTCCGTTAGTACCGGGCGAATGGTACCGAGCGGCAGCTGGTGACGACGCCGCACATTGTAGCGCGACGAGCGACTCGAGGACGGTCGCCACTCGCCACCCAATACCCATTCTCGTTCCCCGTCATTCTTCAGTTGCGCACCGCACGATCTATACATCGCTCGCCACTATCGGACAAAAATGATTAACGCGTTTTAGTGTGCTACGGTTTCAAGTGTCAGTGCTAGTGATATAAAATCTCTGACTTTTCACTTATATAAAGAAAATTTGCTTGGAGGATGATGGCTCCCGAGACAGTAGTAACTGTTGATCACAATAAACCTGCACAGCAGCAGGCGCCACCGCAGCAGCAACAAGGCGGTGCGCTTGACTGGATTAAAGTCAATGTAGATTATTTTAAAACCCCACCTGGAATATTGAAAATTATTCAGTTGGTAAGTCTCCTAACCGAGTTATCTATCGCTAATTTTACTAACTCACCTACAATGACTAATAATTATGGCAATCAGGTTAATTATCAGGTAAGTAAACGTGTGATCATGTCACCGATATGTAAAACGTAGTGTAGCAAGAATTTTAGTTCCGGCTTATAATGTTTATTTTTGTTTTATATTGATGATCACGTTTATACGTAATTGTTGCAGCTAAAATAGTATCGATTGTAAGTTTTGTAAAGTCGTAGATTGGTTCTCCTTACTATTTATTAAGGTCATTGGTGATCTTACTTGTTCTGCTTATATTATGGCAGCTGATTGTATGAGGTTTGTCATAAGATTTAAAGCATAGACAAATATGTTTCTCGATTATAATTCGCGGAGGTGCTTGAAGGTACCCACATCATTCATATTACGCATAACAAACCTTATAGGGTAATCTTTATGTTTACGGCGGCGACATCTTTTGCATCTTACTTTATTATAGAGTAAAAATAATTCCCACAATATCACAAGTAATTTTTTAGAGAAGTTTTTTCATGTATAATCTTTACTATTATCATCAATGTGAAACTGACTCTACCTCTGTTTTTATTACCCTCTCAAGGCTAAGGCGAGGAATCGATTTTTAATGTAAAGCTTATATGATTAGGAATATGAAGGGCAATCGATACTTTTGTATGAAATTCTGCAAATAGAGAATACAATTTTATCAAGTTGGAATTATACATATTATGTGAAGCCGCGGGAAAAAACTAATAATAACGTCCTATTGTTAGTAATTTTGTTGTCCTCGTTTTTTCAAGACTAAAGAATATAATATAAATCTTTTATTAATTAGATACTTGTTTTAAAACTTGTCACGTATCTTGTCAGCTTGCAACGTAATAATGACAAACAAAATAAAACGTATATTACAAAACATGAATAGAGTATCAATAAATTTCTATAGGAGTCTTATTTGTAACATCACTTTAATGTTTGAGTAATTTATGTTATGTATAAATTTTATACTAATATTTGACAGTCATTTGAAAACATGTGCTCCTTAGTGCTTTTCTTAATGTTTATTTAGTATGATGGGCGCCTACGCAACAAAACCCGTGCTGATATCATTCGCTGACTCTACCGTATCCTTGCAGTTATTACGTAGGCATCTGTGCTCACTATACATATCATATATATGGAATCATCTCTACATATACCTTTAACAAGATAATTTAAATTTTGAAGGGCGTCACTATAACTAACAATGACTCAGAGATAATGAAAAAATCTTTGTGTTGACCTTGAATGTATAGATAACTTGTAATACAAGAACGCGTTTTACAGTAAAAAAAAAACATTGAAATATGTCAGCTAACTGTTCAACACAAACAAAATCTATCTATATGTATGTATGGCTAAAGTAACAATTTAATTTCACTTGATTATTTTTGTTTTATGCCTACTGGCGCTGCGGAGCTCCATTTGGATCATCACCGTCTATTTGTCATATCTATAAAAAAACTTTTTTTAAAACGTTATTAGCCTAGATTATAAATTCAATAAATGTGTCTAATTTGTTAAGAAATAAAAATCCTCTCATGCAAAAATGAATATTTTCTAAATTTTGTTTATTTTTTCTCTATCGTGACATCAGCACACAAGCGTGAGACTTAGTGTGTGTAGTAAGTATGTAACAAAAACCAACTAAAGAAAAATATGTGTAAAAATACATTTTATTGGTAAAACTAAAATATTTTGAGTGGTCGCCTGTTTGGCAATACAGAAAAGAGCGCGCAGATTTGTCTTGTTAAAAACGACTAACTAGGTAATAAGTTTGGTTTGTTACATACGATTAACGAATTTTTTAATCACTTCTTACGAATACCTATGTCAAAGGAATTTTATACCAAATAAACGATTTTCTTTCCATACAGTCCTAATTAATTTTCGATGAAACAATCAATTTTAAATTAATATAGTATTATCTAATGGAAGAGTATTTAGGCTAATTACCGAAGTGATTCTTTCAAGTAGGTCATTCTGTGGGTTCAACATTTAAAATTAAATCGAGAACATATTAATAGCTATTTGTTAATGAGCTTACCTCATCCTAAACGTAACACACAAATCACTAGTATGGGTGAAAACTATTTATTTTTACAGAAATTAGCGTGGTCAAATATGTTTTTGTTGTAAAACTGTTTACACTCGAAGCACTTACGGCTACGTAAATGCATCTGTAAAAACATTGTAAAATACATACATACAATATTAAAAATCTGTCTGAAAGTTAGAAATTTGCCTCAGAGTCCTTTTATATCTCAACTTAATAATACATATTCTGTCAAAAGGCGCATTGTTATACTATAAATGCTATTATTAAATAAATATAAATCATTCTCAAACAACATTTTTTACTTTGACAAAATTATAGTTTTAAGCTTAACTTAAAGGTTGCGTTCAACACGTATAATATATAAACATGTCAGTTTCCTTTTATCACATAGAAAGAGTTGTTAATTAGACTAATTCTTTCGTAATTGACGGAAATTGTTGACCTCTATTGACATAACCTTATTCTCATGTCTTCGCCCACACATATCACACAGTTTTACCCATGTACAAGTACTTGCCTTATGTTTCGTAGAAATTCACGTGTCTTCTATTCAATTTGTGAGATATTCGTACAATTACATATTTTTACCGTGAGGAGTGTCTTGATGCTACTCTTTCACAGTAATAGTAAAACAAGAATAAATATGTATATACATTTTGTCGTATATTAAACCTATCCTTAGATTCATTCACTGAGTTATGTCATATTACTTTGCTAATAATTAACTCTACGTTAATTTGATTTATTTTACATAGGATATATTCACACCGTAATCACTACATAGTATAAAACAAAGTCGCTTTCTCTGGCCCTAGGTATGCTTAAATCTTTAAAACTAAAACTACTTTGATGCGGTTTTTAATAGATAGAGTGATTGAAGAGGAAGGTTTATATGTATAAAAATAATGGAGAAAAAAAAATTAATTTTTGAGGTTTCTAATGTCATGTCGTAAATAGTCGTGCGGGCCACGGGCAGTGATGAATAAATCGGAGCGGGCCGCTAGTATGTTATATACAATATAATTACTTACCTACATTCATTATGATGTAAATTTATATTTATATGTATAAAACATAAGTATCTTAAAAGGCACCTTAGAAGGATGACTAACACTGAGGTTCAAGAATTCTGATTACGTCAAGTCCTTGAGAATGTACTTTGACTCAAATTCTATTATTATCGGTCAACGCTAGTAAGGGCGAAGGTTAACGTCTTAGAATTTACGTCCATGATGGTGGACGAAAATCCATCCAATGCGCAGTAAATTAAAAAAAAAAATCACAACATTGAGCTTTTATATTTCGGTACATAATAGGGGTATTGTATATTTTGAAGAGGTTTGAGCTGTCATAATTTAGATTTTACCGTCACAGGCTTATTAAATAGTATGGACAGACCCTTCCTTATAGACAAAATGTCAAAGACTTGATGGTACTCTATACTAACCAACAACGCATCGGAACCAAGTTAGTTATACGCTAACTTCATTCGGTTATGTTGCAAGCTTGTGGCTTATCTCGTTCCGTTACATGGTTGTAGTCAGCAGCAGTTGTCCATATTATATTGTTAGTTCATGCTTAGCGTTAAAATAAAAAAACGATTTTCTATAAATTTAAATAAACTAATGATACCGTTGGATGCTAATGAAGCTATGCTGATTTGCCGGTTTGACTAGAGAAGTAGGTACTGCCCTCTTAAAGCACTTCGACGATAAGTCATCATCATCATCATCATCAGCAGTATGGATACTGTTGCATTTGATAATTTCCTCTCTTGTTACTATGAAGTAAGTATAACCCTATGTCTGATTCCATCTATGCTTTTTTAGCTACTCGATTTTGTAATAAACAACCTTATTTATAAATTTGTATATTATATTATTCAGCAATAAATTTTTTGCGTGTTTTATATATTTTTTATGATATAGTCTTCGTTGAGGTGAATATTTATTTTTTTACTATGAATTAAAAATCTATATTCAGTAAAAATTTAAAAACCTGCCAAATGCGTGTTGGATTTGGACATAAAGAGTATTATAGTAGTAAATGGTTCCGTTAGCACTTTTTACGGAACCCTTAAAAATTAAACTTATCAGTAATAAACTTTAAAGTATCAGACGTTGAAATGTAAATCAATGTTCACATGCCTCGCAATAGTCACGATTGTGTGAGTTCAAGCTTGTCGAAAATATTTGATAAAATCTCTAGTCTCTACATACCTAACTAGTTTTATTAATTTTAAAATGCTACTTGATTATTATCAGGTTTTATAAATATATTTTGAATTCATCTTAATATAATTAAGAAATTTTACTTTATATTTCTTCTTTTTGAATTTTTTATTTTATTTTCATTACTCCTTCAAACTACTTTTACGTACTTTTTTAAGTTACGAAATTTTCAGGAAGCTGTAAACAATGTTTTATATATAAGTTTATTTTTTAACGAGATATATTATATTTTATAGCTGTAGCAGATTTGAAATTTCGCTGCGATAGCTTTTATATGAGAGCGGCTTTGGGTGAAAGCTGACGTCGAAATGAAAGTAGTTCTTGCGTTAACACATAGGTACGTCGGGCGGTGTTGCTCTGTCCATGTCTGTGTGACAACCTGTTGTTTCTCATCATTTCACTCATTTGATATCTAAATAAATAAACGTACGCGATTCAGTTCGCAAACTAAAGCTATTTAAAATTTTACCACATAACTTTGAAGTCATCTGTACTGTTTTAAAAGAGAATAGATAGGTACGTTTTACGTTATGGTTTCAAATTTGTCCCAGAATGAAGTTGTATATGAGATAGTATTGTTTTCACAAATTACAAAACTTAACTGTGTTGTAACTTAAGAAACCACACTACGTACAGCTATTGTGTTGCGTATTTGCGACATAGTTATGGAGTGGAGAACATATGTAGTTTGTAACAAAGAGAGGTTATTTTGATTTATGGTAGGTATGTAAGTGTAGGATGAAAACAAGAAAAAACTTTATTTTTCGACATTATTAAAAGTATTTAGCTCATTATTTATTGTAACAATTTTCCTCTAGTCCCAATAATATACATATTTAAATAAGAAATCATTTTTTATGTATCGTATTGTACGAGTACATAAACATGAATTGCTGTTTGTTAATATGGATAAAACTCGATAACGGCTTGACCCATTTGGCTAATTTTGCTATCGAAATATTCGTGGAAGTCTATGGAAGGTTCAAAAAGTGAGAAAATATGAAAAAATTGCGAGGAAAATAGTCAATAATAGTGAAATAATGAGTAAAGTGCATTGTGGACCACGCACAGTCGAAACTAAAGGGCAAGCCTGATAATGAAGAATTAAGGTCTTTAAAAATAATAACGAAATTATATTAATAGTTGGTAATTTTATAGTAATTATTAAAAGTAATATGAAAAACTAAGTTATGTGAACAACTTATATACATATCTCTAAAATTTGTAGACCTATTTTCTTCAAAACAAATGGACGCAAATAAGCAATACCATGTCAACCCACAAAATTGAAAAAACTGAGTTATATATGTAGAAGTGTTGGTAAATGGCTGAAGAACATTTTTCTTTAATATTTGTAGGGTTTTAGGCTTTAAAACTTCTAAAAAGCCATTTTTAATCATGCAATTTATGTATTATGTTAAACGTTTTGGGTTACATTATATACGAAATATGCAGTTTGTATACTTATTTTTGTGAAAATAAGTAAAATAACTTACATAAATCTGAAATTGTCAAAAATTTTACCAATACATAACAAAAATCATATAAAACCAGTTGTTCAAAAACTTCAAACGCGTTTTTCTCGAAATTACATTCGTGTGGGTTGACATGGTATTGCTTATTTGCGTCCAAATGCGGTTGAAAGTTTATTTCATGTTCTACAACCTCAAATTTTTCCAGAATAAAATTCAGGACGGGGGACGGACACACGGACATGACGAAATTATAAGGGTTCCGTTTTTGTTATCGCTACGGAACCCTAACAAGAATTATATTGTCGTTCGTCCCATTTCGACGGCTTAGTAAACTCGGGTCCCTACAAATTAGAGAACGTAATTAAATAAGAGATTCGAATCAACAATAATATATCCACAATATTCGGATTAACTCGTATTTTGATAAAAAAAATTATAAGGCGGTATTAATTTCGCTGGGTCTAAGCTTGTTTTAAAATAATTGTTGATTATTGATTAATTCATTCTGCGGTTGTAGTGTCCTACAGATATTCACGTGGTTGTAAGTCTAGTAAGCATTATAGCTATAACCTCTTGGAGCAGGTCTTATTACAATTTTCCTTGATATGACGTAGGCGAATTAATATCGTGTTCGTTATATTATTATGTCATAAATGGATGACTATGTGTATAATTTTAATTATTTCCATATCAATTATTCATTGGAATTGTCTGGGGTGGCTAATTTTCGAAAGAATTCGTGATTAATACTAATTAATCATTTATGACATACAATCAATAACTGGAATATCATTAAAATTTACATTTTTATTTAATAATGAATAATTAAATAACGGCCAATGATTGAAGAATTACAATGTTATTTTATATTGATTTATTAGCATAATATAACAGTAGTAAAGGGCTTAGCGTGCAGGTCCGAGGGCGCAATTTTATTTTTGGATATCGAGGGGGTTAGTTGGACCATAAATACATTTTTGGGGTCGTAATTCTTGTGGGTTTTCTGCTATCGTGACAGAGAGACATTAGTCGCACAGAAAACTATTAGTAAAATCATTTTTTGTTGTAAAATAAATTATCTACAATTTGGATTCTATAACTCGTAGAATCGAAAATAACAAAGATGTTAACGAATAAGATTGAACAAAATTAAATAATAAAATTCAATCGAAATAGTGATAGTATTGTATTTTAAATAAATCCATTTTCATACTTTTGTAGAGTTCAAAATCAAAAGAAAAGATGAAAAAATCAAATAAAAAAACAGATTGCGAGCTGAAGACAAAAGTAAGAATGATCCATGAACAAGAATCATCGTTGAACACGCCAACACTATGTGATTATGTCACGCCTTTTTATTAGCGTTTACTATCGTTTATATTTGTTCGTTGCTACAGTAATAGTAGGTAGGTATGTTATTTTTGGAGGACGATCTTCTTATTCTCTTGTTTTATTAGTTTGACGGCGCGAATAGGAAAACGGGTCATGGAAGTGGATGCAAAAGTAATATCCTACTAATATTATAAATGTGAAAATTTGTATGGCTGGGATGTTTAGATGTAGGTATGGATGTTTGTTAATCATGCAAAAACGGCTAAACAGACTTGACATTTAGTACACAAATATTGTTATTACCCGGATTAGCATTTAGGATACTTTTATAATAGGAAACATGTTCAGTTCCTGTGGGATAACTAAAAACGTACTACTAATATATTATTATGATATTCACTTTAAATTTCATGTAATTATAAAGGTGTGTTTTATGGAACATATACATGTTTTATTTCCTTTGGTGTCAGCGCGATCGATGTGTAAATAAAACGCCATGAAAGATGTCTAGAACAATTTCAACTTGTTCACCAATAAAAATATGTTTTTAGATTTTGTTTTTGACAATTGGACCTTGTATCAAATGTTCTCATGACTTTATTCTCTGAGTGATAATTATAATTAACACAGGAATTAGCTAGAGAAACGGGAACAGCAGTGACAGACTCAACTACTCACCTTTGGCCTCCTAACTCCCAACATAACTTCTCATTTAGAGCACTTATTCTATTAAATATGATAAAGAATTCTACATAGTGTACGCGGTTATTATATAGTTTTGACATTTAGTATGCTAATCATTATTGTTAATTACGATGAAGTTGTATATAGGTATATAATCATGTACATATAAAGCGCAGCGCACTGGTGCCGATAACCATAATAATTACTTTAATAATGTGTTAATATCACCCGAATTTAACAAACCTACCGTTAAAAATAAATTATTTATATGTAAGTTTGTTAAATTCATGCGATATCATGCTTACAAATTTACAATCTAGAGCGGATTAGTCAACATAACGATGCCGAGCTAAAAAACCACTATAAATAATAGAATAAGTACCTACTCGTATCTGTTGTGATTTTTAAAAATTTTGCATTGATACGTGGGAGTCTGCCAATGGCACGGAAACAATAGAAAAATGACGTCTGTGAAACTGACAGAAAAATTCATTTAAAAATATTTTCAGTTTAAGTGCACTGAATTGTATAACGATTTATATTTGAAATATCATATATATCTCATTATTTACTAATTACTACTCTTTTTTGTTTGTCATTTAAATGACAATCAGAGTATTAATTAGTTAAGTTAGTCATAAGACTAACGTAACTTTTTTCAATAGCAGTTCATTGTATCATAGCTGTGAAATAGAGGTCAGTAAGATAAAATATAACAAACCTAAAATTTTATTTTTATCTTTGCTGGCGACACTGACGACAAACGGCGGCGAGTGCTTATCGCTTCATGTCTATATTTTAGGCAAAATTAATATATTATAAGTTAAGGTAGACAATGTAGGTGGATTACATACGTGCAGTAGGCGGCTAGGAGGTCGTTTTTGGGCTGGTATAACGAGTATAGCGTTCATATTTAATATTTCTGTTTCGAGATTGTATTGCGTCATTGCCGCGTGCGTGCGCTTCAAACGGTCATAAATTGCCACTTTAACTCCAATTCTCGGTTATATGGCTAACGATTGAGTTATTTCTTCACGCCAATTCAGTTTGCGTTTGAGGTAACTAGTTCTACTTTCCTAGCGTAGGCGCACACGGAATGGGGAGCTTGTGCGGAAGAAGTAAGGTGTGTGGTAACGGGAAGTGCATAGTGATGGCGCGAAGCGGTCGTTGACATTAAATCCCCATTTGCCAACAGTAGAGTAACAGTTTCTATGTCTGACAGTTTATATGTCTTTGTAGTACATATTATAAGTTGTATCCTGTAGATATTTTTTTAACATACATTGTTTAATGTTAGTAAACGATAATTTAACTACACAAATCAAACATATGAATTCGATAGAATATAATATTGGAGGGTAGTAAGCTGTTGTTTGTTAATTGATACCTAGAGAGCATTAACTCAGAAGACGTGGACCAAATAAGACGTATACTTAATTCATATTATATTTAGTTTTATTAATTTAAATTAAATACATTAACAAATAAATATATGTTATTTATTTGAAAAGGTGTATCTTCTAAGTTATCCTATTAATATCTTGAAAATTCAATTTATCTTGATTCATTTTATCTTCTAACCGATAAATAAAACAATACATAAGGTTATAATAAATATATACTTTTTCTATATTTTATCAGATAAACGTACGGAAGTACGCTCGATGAACAGTCAACTTTTTTTTCGGGTGCGTCGACAAACGTACCCACTGACCCAAATGGTTACCTCACAATATTTTCACTTTACGCGCTTGTAACGTCCGCATCGTTTCTAATTCTAATGAAATAAAGCAATATCTATGGTACTCAATAATGCATTAAAATGTTCTACGTAAATTAATAAATGATTCATTTATTCAATCTTCTCTTTTTTATTGTATTGTTATTATTTTGTGTATTTTTACGACTCTCTCCGGTAGAGATTTATTTCGGCTTTAGTTCAATGACTCTTTTTAAATGCGTTAAGGAAGCGTGTGTCTGACATTTCACTGTCTGTCACACGCAAATTTTCAAGTCTAATTAATTCTTAGACCATTTAACAAGAGTAAGTTTAGGTGTGAGAATCATTTACAATATCAATATAATGGCAATAATTTCTATTTACAAAAAATATTTTTGGAATACGTGTGTACAATAATAACAAAAAAAAATCCTGATTACGACCACCTAATAGTATAATTGGACGCAAATAAGCAATACCATGTCAACCCACAAAATTGAAAAAACTGAGTTATATATGCAGAAGTGTTGGGGTTTTAAGCATTAAAACTTCTAATAAAGCCGTTTTTTAATCATGCAATTTATGTATTATGTAAAACGTTTTGGGTTATATTATATACGAAATATGCAGTTCGTATAGTTATTTTTTGTGAAAATAAGAAAAATAACTTACATAAATCTGAAATTGCCAAAAACTTGACCAATAAATAAAAAAATCATATAAAGCAAGTTGTTCAAAATTTTCAAACGTGTTTTTCTCGAAATGACATTCGTGTGGGTTGACATGATATTGCTTATTTGCGTCCAATTATGCAGCGTAGGCTTGTTATACATAGACAGGTCCTACCATACAAACAACAATAATATCAGACTCACTGGTGCTCCGTCTTAAATTCAATATCGACGCAGTGAAGTGAAATTAGTCACAAGTTTGTAACATAATCGAATGAAGTTAGCGTTGCAAGCGTTACAAGCTTGCAGCATATTCAAGTAAAGTTAGCGTTTGAGTAATTTCGCTAGAGCACCAGCGAATCTTTTTTTTTTTTTTTTCAGCTTTGAAGTCCAAAGCTTTGACTACTATGCTGTGACGCTCTAAAAGTGGACTTGCTCAGGGGTTTGAACCCGTAGTTTTAAGGGCGAATCTTTGGACATTATTTCTATATAGAAAGGGCAGTCCTTTAATTTATAGTAAGTCAATGGTATTTGGTTTGCATTTAATAAACATTATTCGTAACTAATACCTAGTTATATCTATGGTTAAAATAATCTATATTTTCGTAATTAAAAAAAACAGCATTAATAAATTAATTAACATCATTCATTCGTGTTCAGTAAAAAAAAATAGTAAATAAAATAAATTGTATGTCGTGTGCAATCAAGGAATATAAATTGCCTAGGTGATATTAAAAACAATAAAATTTTTGTTATGCTGTTATTGAAATATATGCCAGACGTTAAACATATAACATTAAAATATTTACGTCTACGTATAAGTAGTTCGTTTGAAGGCTGCGTGCTTGTACGTCGTTTAGCGATTACTTTGTACCTATACAGTCAACAAAATATCTTGGTAAACAAAATGAAGTAACATACTATAGGTACAATTTTATCGTACGTATGTGATACAACAAAATGTATATATTGCTTTCACTGCAGATTTTATAACAAGATGTTGTTTTTGAAGGATATGAATACATGCTTACTTACTATTTAAATTAATGGAATAACTTATAGTTTGTCTCTACTGTTTGAAAATCCGGACACGTTTTGCTATTTAGAGCGAAACTTTAACGCGTGTAAAAGCGTTGATGGTCTGTGGTCCCATTGATAGAAGTCGAATGGCGGTCGTGTCCCATACGTATGCATGACGGCGTAGGTACGCCACTTTCACCAAGAGACGGCACGTCACACGTGACATCGATTTTTGTTCTCGTTTAATTTTAGCATCGTTGAAAGTTTCACGTAGGTCTTTAGTTTTATTTAAAATTGTAATCCTAGCTAACCACAGGTCGGTAGCGTATAAATTATTGAAGTAGGTAATAATTATTAATAACTATTTCTTTAGAAGTAATGCTATTCTCACATAATTCTCAAATAGTATGAGAAGTTGAATGTAGGTTGTATAAACAGCATAGCATATGAGTACGTGATGATGTATAATAACCGATATTTAGTGACGTATTTTTTGCACTATCTTATATCTGTATATTTTTCGTTATTGATAAAAAAACATCGATTGTTAGGAATTTCTTAAAAGAACACCTGTTTGTGATTATTGCGACAACGACATGGTATCAACGGCGAGGCGGCGCGAGCGCGGTGATATTAAACCGGTTTGTGTGAGGCGGCGCGGGAGGAGGCTTCGACGGACACCGTTGCCCTAGTGGTACAAACATATTACCGCTAGTTACTTCTATTAAATACCCATTATAGTATATGTTTTGTGACAACGAGACCATGTAATGTTTTCAAATTAAACGGTCACTGATAATTTTACTGTTATCAGATAGACGATTGATTAATCGATCAAAACACTACTATTTAATTAATTTTACACACAATTTAATCAAGACAAAACAAGAAACAACTTAATCACTATATTATAAGTATACTTATGAATTATTTTTATATTCTATAATATTAGGACAATTTCAGAATCTTTAAACCTTTTTTATTAATTAATATTAATGCTGTTTCCAGCTCGGGTTTTTTGGCTTGTTTGACTGGCTCTACTAAGCTGTACCTTTGCACAAAATCGATATGAAGTTATATACTCAAACTCAAACTCAAAATATTCTTTATTCAAATAGGCTTTTAAGCGCTGTTGAATCGTCAAATATACAGTCTGTTATATAGTATATGTAATTCCACACTGATGCGCTTTTTTATGAGTGCGGGCATCGGAGGCCCAACCCGACCAGCGCCGGCTTTAGGGGGGAGAGGGATCAGCCACCGGCCCAGGGCGCAGAGGTCTACAGGGCGTCACGCGCGCCATCATAACTTTACCAATTAATTTAAATTAAAATCTATAAAATGAATGAGCGCAGAATAACGGGCAAAAGGGCGCTATGGCTCGCTCGTGGCGCCAGGATTGTTAAAGTCAGGCCTTCCAAGCTCTTGCTCCTTTTACCTCTTGGATCGGACTTGCACTTATGTTTATAAAAAATATAATAAAGTATTTATTTATTTATTTATTTATTTGGGAAACATACAGTTATACAATAATACTTAAATGCAATAAAACAATAAAATAGTTCACAAACCAATAAAGTTTCCACTGATAAATATGACAAACAAGAAGCAGATCGAAAGACTAACAAGAAAAGGAAGTATTAAATATTCTACACGAATTATCATTTAATACTAGCTGGTCCCGCTATATATTAATACTAGTCTACAGAATTATTGTTTTCTTATTGCGAATAATTCTAACTCTTATTCTAACATAAAAAGTAGCTTACGTCACGCCTTACAATATAGGCTATCCTACGCCAATGAAAATCATGTTAAAATCTGTCCACCCGGTTCGGAATAAACAAACTAAAAAATATATTTTTAAATTATAATAAGGTACCATATATGCTTTCATATGCACTCAGTAAAGGCTTGAAACAGACACTTCAATTTAATTTAGTCATATAGAAAAGCAGATTATAGGCAAACCTACAGTTTGTGTATCATATTGTTTAGTAATTAAATACATTCAATCACAAATAAATATTAACTATCCTAATCCGTTGAGTGTGTAGCGTTTATAAAAAGTTTATAAAATACAAACATAGAAGTTTCCTTGAATAAAATTTTCCTTTATGTGATAAAAAATAAGTAAACAATTTCATGTAGTTTTGATGTTCTAGATCAGTGGTTCCCAACTTTAGCTTTTATTTAGAAATATTCGCTTTTATTGAGAAGTAACGATTGAATTCGTCAATCAATATTATTAGGTAACTGATGATCATGGTTTTCTTGTATGTTTGGGGCACCGCGTCATATTTTTAGTCGTCCTCCACAAGTGCTTTTAATGTCGCCAAATTTGAAATCGTTCGTAAACCATATTTTACCTGCGGACCACTGGTGGTCCGCGCACTACTGGTTGGGAACCGCTATTCTAGATCTAAACGACGCTACGTTTGAATTTGTTATCCACATGCTTAATCAAACCCACTTAAACCATTTCGACCATTGCCCATTAAGATTGTTATTTGCCTTTTATAAAAATGACTCATCCCGCTGTGACCTAATATTTATTTATTATCTTTACATGATATACTTATTAAAAGTTATATGATATTATTCACTTATACCTAAATAGTTATAAATGATACCAAACAGTTAATTAAACCTAACACACAAGCTAGCGTGTTAATTTATCTATAAATGAGTCTCAAACCTCAAAGGTGAGTAATCATGATAGGATCAATTTTTTGTTTCAGTAGAATTGTATAATCGATATTGCGTTTACATAGTCTAGACGTGTGGCGTCTAGACGGCCATGATGTATATTTCTACAATTAAAGTCTTAGTTTATTCAGTATAGAGAATTATCGTCATATAAAATCAATACGTAATGAGTTATAAGGCGAAGGCGAATGAAGAAATTTTTAAGCTTATAATATTACTACCATCTGCCCGCGACTTCAAGAGAATAGGTCTTGTAGCACTATATAATCCTACAGAGATCGAAAAACTTTATATGATAAGAGTATCCTATTTGTTATTCCAGGTATTAAACAATAAAAATTTGAAGCCTCAATAGCTCAACGGTAGAAGGGCCGACTTCGCTCCGTTAACGCGAGAGTCGAGGGTTCGAGCCTGACCCCTTGGGCTATTGTCGTACCCACTCCTAGCGCAAGCTTCGAGCTTATTTGGAGGGCAATAGGAATATTAGTAATGCCTTGAAAACGCATTGCTAATATTCTTTAAAAAAAAAAAAAAAAATCTTTGAAAGAAAATACATCCAAATTCGTGTTGACTTGTCCCGTGATTGAGTAACAAATATCCAAACATAACTCCATATGGATAAGCTGTAATACTACAGTGCTTATCTTCAGTGCTATTCATCCAAATCCGTTCAGTGGTTTTTCGTGATTATGTCACAAACATCCAAAAATACAAACTTTTAAGTTATTATAGTAAGTTATTATTAACAAGGTTTATTGCAATGACAAAAAACAGCCAATAAAACATATTACGCTTGATGGAAAGTAGATACTGTAACAACTATTTTCATTGCCAACTAAAGAGGCATCATAATATAGTAGGTGGTTATGGTAGTTTTTATTTTTCTGTTAGATGGAGGAAACGGGCAGGAGGCTAACCTAGTGTTAAACGATTAGCGCCGCCCATATATGAATATCTGTAATACTAAAGGGCATGCAGGTGTCTTGCCGACCTTTAAGATGCAACTGGCTATACACTTGCTGGCCTCAAAACACGGTCCCAGAGCAGTAACTTTACGAGTTTTTGCACCAACGGTGGAAGCTAACAAGACAATAGCAAAATCTCCGATGCTCACACTGTAACGAAACGCAACTGTAACAATACTGCTATTCCACGTCTATACTCTGTGGGATTTATGCCGATAACAGCTTCTCTCACTCTCAAACTCTACTTCTTCTACTACTACTCTAATTGTGGTACATACAAATAAACATGTGTAAAGTGACCCTGGTAATCGTTAGCCAGCTTGCATAATTTGAATTAACTCAAATTATGCTGTCTTAAGCAATTTTAATTGGTTTTAATTTATGTTGCAAGGAACATCTTTCCGCGTTATAAAAATGGTTTTGTGTAATGTAAAGTGCCCAATTTCAAAAATAAACTTTTAATACCTTTCTTTGTTATTTCAGGTGCTGGGTATTTTGTGTATGTCGCTGGGTACTCCATGGGCGTCAGCGTGGTATGTGTTCGTGGCGGTCACCGCATTCATCACAACTTTGATGTGGAGCTTTGTATACCTGCTCAGCATACGGGAAGCTCTCAAGATACCCATTAATTGGGTTCTATCAGTAAGTATTACAAAATAATCAATGTAGAAATAATAGGGATATAACAAGTACATAACAAGCATGTAATAAAAAATACACTCCAAGTGCGTGTTGAAATACGCACGGTTAAGATTGAGAGAAAAGGGTTTTATAGCTTGAAGAGAGCCTACCTTTAGGGTTCAAATTCAAAGTTAAGTTAAAGTTTAGTAAATTATTATCACAGTTAACCGACCTCAAAAATAAGTTGTTAATTTCACAGTTATTGTTACTTTTTATTTTGATATAATAAATACGCTAGATAGAACTAATATCTCGAGGTTGGCAACGCGTGAGTGGCACCTACTAATGGTGCTGCAGGCGCTCATAGGCTACGGCATCCACTTACCATCAGGTGGGCCGTATGCTTGTTTGCCAACTTCTGACATAAAAAAAAAAAAAAAACGCTGTCTGTTATGCTTTCACGCCTACGCTACTGAACCGATTTTGATGATAATTGGTACAGAAACAACTAGACCTTGGGAAAGGGCATTGACGACTTTTCATAGCCAAAAAAGGACTTGAAGGGGTTTCAACCCCTCCTTCAGGATTTTACGGGAAACCAATTATATCAATTTATTGCATTATTAATGCCGCATTAAAAATCGTTATTCACACGGATGAACGCGCGGGCAGAAGCTAGTTTCTTTATATTTTTAAGATATTAAATTTATATAATCTTATTATTTAATCCATTCACAGTCCCGACAGTAGACACAACAATTGAACTGAGCCATATGAATTTTAGCGGACCAAAATAAAAATATAAAATTTTTGTCCGTTGTAAATATATAACGTTTTTACGTAAAATTAAAACAATTAATTTTATTTATATTTATCTCTTTTAGGAACTGATCAGCACAAGCATCGAGACGTTATTCTACTTGATCGCCTTCATAGTAATGTTTACGTCGTTTTACGGCTCCTATGGACGCAACATCGCTGCTGCCGTTAGTTTCAAATTATTTTTAAACAAATTTTAACTTAATATAATAATAATTGACTTGATTTCACAGTACATTCATAGATTGATTGATTAATCTCTTATTACGGTTTAGCAATGTCATGATAAATTTTTAAAAAACTTGCATATTTAAAAACTTAAATGTAACTTTCGCTTTAAATTAGTATCATACATTCATTGTAGGAATATATATATATATATTTATTAAACACTATAATTGTATTTTTCAGGTGTTTGGTATATTCAACACTTTGGCATACGCCGCCAGCTCATATCTATTGTACCAAGAGCACAGGAGCAGCACAACGGGAGCGGCGGCGTGAGAACTTACTCCTGCGGTTGCGCAACAGAAGAACAATACTTGTTGTTTTTAATTTTATTTCACAGATTTTTTTTATAGTCTATTGTACAGTCGTTTTATGGAGACAATTTTTTATTTGACGAATTTTAATAATTTACCTTTAATAATGTACCTAATTGACGAGGTATATAATAATAATAATTTAATTTACGTTTTTAATTAAAATATAGACATATAGAGCTAAATAAAATGGTAGTGAAATTTAATGGCCATAGATAATTTGTGAAGGAAATGGAAAAAAAAATTGGCTCAGAAAACGTTTTTGATTTGGACTTGTCTCATTTATAATCTATTCGATTGTGTCCATATTCATATAATAAAGAGTGACTGGGTTTTATTTCATAGTGTTATATGGGTTATGCTTGTGGTCAAGTATTTCGTATCTATTCATATATTATATTTTAAGATTTCTCAAATATCACACGTAGGCATTACTTAGTATCGGCGTACACTTTCGTTTCAATTATAATTACAGGCACTGAGCACATTTTTATATTATTGATTAAGGTTTTGCGCATTAAAACTAGTCTATACATATATTACAACTAAAAATATTAAAATATAAATCATTTTTAAAATAATTATTATTACCGAGCCTTGTATATTAATATAATTTTCACTCAAAGTACCTAAGATATATTTTGAAACTGTAAACAGTGATTTAAATGAGAAATTATATAATAATAGTATTATGCATGTAATTCTGCTCTATATTCCTTAAAAAATGTTAAGATGTCAACAAATCATTGATATCTATCAATAACCGACTGTCCCTACGTAAACTCTCGAAAGAGAATAGTGCTTACGAGTTCTTTACAGGAGAGCAATTTGATGTTAATTTTTTGAATTATATAATTGTTATAAACGGTTACTGTATTATTCGATTACAAAAAACAACTAGGACTAAATATTATAGCTTTTTATTCACACATTAAAAATACCTTTATGTTGTGCTTAAAAGAGAAAAAAATCAACCTTTTAGATTAGTTAGTTTACCTAGGGACATTTTTTATTATTTATAATAATTTTAGTTTTATAGTTATTAAATTTAACAAGAAAACTTAATCACATTTTTACTTACAAATATTTATTGTCACATACAAAACATTTATATTATATAAAATTTTAAAAGAAACCTACAATAACATTAACGGTTGTGAAATCATTATTTTATTATACTTAGTTAAATTCAAACCGAAATCTGTTCAGGTAAAGACATTATTAATTCTGTTTACGGTGCAAATTAGAAATTATACCATAGTATTATGTACCTAATATTATAATTATATTCTGTACAATGTTACTTACACAGACGCGTCAGTTGTTAAGTTATGAAAGATATCATACCTAAGTACCTTATAATATAAAGTGAGGGATATTATTTACACAATAGCTTAATTTAACTAATATGTAAAGAGTTAATTAAACACGTGTTAACATATATTGAGTATATTTTATTTATGACTAACTGTTTTTGATTACCCAACGATGACAACGACATCCACATTGCTTATTTTCGGCATTGTAAAATAATGAGGAAAATATTTATAAGGTGTGTGTAATTTTACTGTTTAACGTATTTCAAAAATTTGACTACATGTACGTTTCTTTGTATGTTCACTGATTTCTTTGTTTGGAAAGGATATATTTTTTTAAGTTGTAGTGTTCATTTGTAATTTGATCAGGACCTAATTATAGGATCTTAGAGAAATCGAAGGAATCCTTTATGTTTTATTCATAGGCACACCTATTGTTATTTGGATCTTTTTTTAAAGTAACTTTTCCACAACCACAACTTGTTCCGGAAAAGCGTCCAAATGACTTGGAGCTTCTGATATTGGTCACAGGTCACAAATTACAAAATACTAATAAATATGTCACGGGTTGCGATACAAATAAGTACTTTAAGTTACGAAGAATAGTTCGGCACGGTTCCCGAACTATTTTTCGTAACTTAAAAAATAAAATAATTTTTAGAATACATTCGCTAAATGAGATTTCAATGTTCTATTATTTTATTAGGTATGTTTAGAAAAATGGTTTTGAGATTGTTGAGAGTTCCTTAGTTTACGTTTTGTGTTTCTTATAGATAACATTATTATATAAACTTTTAAATTAAATATGTAAAAATAATGCGTTCAGCATTATAAAGCTGCAACATTTTTAAGTATAATACATTTTAATTTATTTTTCAATAGTTTTTATTAAATATTTTAAATAATATAGTAATAACTGTGTATCCAAATAAAAAAATGCTATGCTAATGCTATATAAATATTCGCGTTTTTCAGGGTAATTTTATCACTGTTAATTGAAGTATTTCAGAATAGATGTATTAATTAAATGCGAATGGTACTGGTGTAATTTGATGGCAGAGCAACAAAGGATTTGATTCGCCTGATGGATTACGTGGAAATAATTAAACTCATTAAAAAAAAAACAAAGGTCGTTTTCAACCGCCTAAGCTTATAAATGTAGGTAAACAAAAAAGTGAATATCTAGTGATCCTGGGCCATTTGCTCTTATATTTTAGAGTCCGTGATCTGATAATCACAAAATTTATATACAAATGCAGATGGAATCTGGAAATATATCCTCCGAAATAAAAAATATTTTTTAAATCAGTTCCTAAATTCCAGAGTCCCATCGTAACAAACATTTAAGAAATTGAAATCGAATTGAGAACTTCTTCCGTCATCCATCTCAATTTTTTTTTATGAAATAAAAAAAAAAAACTAGCATCATGCTATTTGTAGAGACACTGAGGCAAGGTGTGCGTGCGATCCCATCTATACATAATATACTGAAAATTGAAAATATAAATTTCACGAAGACAAAAGAAATAATTAGATATATTTTGTAATATTGAAAATGTTTTTTAATATATAAGGATTCTATCAAAAGTTATTGTAATTTGAATTAGGGTGAGACGGCGATGTTAATAAGTTGGAAAAATACCTAAGTAAGTGATTTTTATGTATATTGCTATATTGACCCTACAACCTTGGCGTGCCTGGGCGGGCCTTCGTCGTCACATTACATATTTAAATAAAACTTATAAGCGTTAGATACCGCGGTGCTTCTGGTAAAAATAAGCGTATACTGCATGTTATATAAAAATAAATTTGGAATAAGTTATAAATATTTGCGCCATTTAATGATTTAAGTTTAGTAAGTTTAGTATTTAGTAATATAATGACAATTAAAGGTACGGCTTCTGGTAAGCAGTCACCGTACCTTACCGACTCTTGCTATACGCTACGGTAGCAGTGTTTTGGCAAGGAAAAGTAGTTTGGGTTTTCGGAGCTTACAATTATTGAATGTAATATAGTAGAACAAATACTGTTTTTTATTTCACGTCGAAATTCAGTGTGTAGTGTGTAGTAGTATTATTTCCCCAGTTACAACGCTACAAATAAAAATACGAGAAATTAAATGAAGAAAATACCATAACACATTTAAATGTTTCTCTAATTCTTGTAACGCCTGATCTAACTATTTCAAATACAATGTTTGTGTATTGTGTCTAGACAACGGACGGCCACCCTTTTCTAATCAACAGGTAATTAGAGTCACAAAGTAAAATCATTTTAATCTTAATCTTAGTGTTGTACTTAATGCTTGAGTAGGTAGTAGGTACGTATAATGTCAGTCAGACGTTACGCATGCGCTGTACAACAAATGAGTCAGACCCTCACGTTAATACAGTCGCTCACAAGAGCTCTACCGTGCTACAGCCTGAAATTAGCACTTTATCATTCGTAGGACCAGCTGTTTGCTGATAAAAGATCGTAAGTAATAATATTTTCTAATTTGCTAATTTTCCTATTTATATATGTTTTAATTATATAAATTTTAGTAATATGAATTACTAACATCCATAATAATTTCTTACAAATACCCATAACAATTCTGCAGACTGATCGCAGCGTTTGTTTCATTTATATTTTTGTAAATGTTTTTCTATTGAAAGAAACATTTATTAGCAAAATTATTTCGTCTATTCCACATTAATGAAAGTCAGTAAAATAGCAATATAAAGATTAGGGCAACAGTTATATTATCAAACCCTTCATAAAATTCATTTTGATGATACGGACTAAACTGTTATTTATACGCAAATCATCCTGACATTTTTTATACTTATAAAGGTTTGAAATTATAAATAAAACATATATCGATTGTTTTTGTATGTATAAATATGCGTTCGAGTTTCCTGTAGCCAAAATATGTTTTTGAAATGTATAATATATTTTTACTTATGTTTTCTAAAAACATTAAGTGAGTCCGTGTTTAGCATTTTATTATTGTTATTTGTGAAGTTTTATTAAAATGTGGTGATCGTTTACTTATTCTCGGGAGCAGGCGACCTCGGCACATAAACCTTGCGTTGCGACCGCCAACACGATGACCTACTCATTCGTTTTCAGAGATGAGACACCATTTAATAAAAATTTTATAGTGAAAAATTTATTGAAAACAAATATTAGATATCTTTTTAGCGTCATCCAGATAAAACTAGATTATTTTATTTATACATATATATTTCGAACGAAGAGTAAATTTTTAGTTTCTAAATCGTTTTTGACACAGTTAAAATAAATAAAATAAAAATTAGAATAGATTGATGTATTAATTGAGGTAAATCTCATCATATTTCATTTATAAAGATTATTATAAATGACGATTTAACGACAGCTTCGCTTCTAAAATGAAATGCGTCAGAATTTGTGAATCATATAATATTTTAATAACAAGGTATACATATAACACAACAAAATATATTAATGATCATAAATGGATCATTCAGCCATAATCTGATTATTATAATAAATAGTCATTTAAATGAAATTGGTAACAGAACGCTGTCACATCATTAAGTAAACAATATCAATACATAATAGTAGTCTTTTCTCGCAGCTTGCCTACGATTTTCATGATATCTTGACTTTTGTATATACCAGTCCAGTCCTAGGGATCATAATTCGTAGCCATATCATATAGCCTATAATTAATAAAAAATAAATAGATTAGCATTTTACAACATAAATATAGATTTAATTTATTTATTTATTTTGTAATTTCAGCAGCACCATGTCACACTCCATCACTATAACAAGGACGACTACAACGACATCTGGAAGCGCTTTATTTGTCAATACCGGTTACCTTGGTACACTTCCAGGACTATTGAAATTAGCACAGTTGGTAAGTTGAAGCAGCGAATAACATAATACATTAAAAAGTTGAATAAAAATTGAAACCTCTAATTCGCTAATACAGCCCTCAACTCTCCCCTATTATAGGTCATTTATTATTATTTTACACAGGTATGTTAAGAATTAAGCTTCATTCACATAGTATAACGATAAAAATATATTTTTATAATTATATTTGATATTTTTATATTTTTATTTAATAACTTCAGACTTAAACCTACATCTTGGTGATTTTAATTTTACTTACATAAGCATTGTTGTTTGAATCCCTAAATGATAATATTTAAAATAAAGATTGAGGCGTGAAAATATCCTTCCTATTTTCTGCGAATAGCGGCTAAGTGATGTCAGCGTTCGCGTCATCGTTATTGTTATTACAAGCGGGTACGAAGACGGGTTTGGGTTAAGTGATGAACTTTTAGCGACAAATTTGATAATAATTATTATTGTCCTTTTTAAATTTACAAATTAATAATGACATTAAGACCTTGTAAATATAAAAATAACTAGGTACTAGACTTACTGTATACTATATACATGCTCTTTCATACAGACAAATGGTTCAAGGTCTCGCTGATGGTACTTCGTAAATTCAAATCAAAGCAACGAATCGAAGTTAGTCACACGCTTCTTCGTCCTAGCATTATTTGCGGTATTTTATTTACCTAGGGTCCACTTATTACTCTTATACGCATTTAACAGGTACTCTTATACGCATTTAGCTTTTCCTTTTACACAGAGCGATTGCCACCTGACCTCCGCAACCTTAAGGGCGGACCAGTAACTCATTGGATAAGAGCAAATAACTTATCAAGAGTTAACGATTATTATCAGTCACACGGTAACCTTCGATTATGTTGCAAGCTAGCGACTAACGTTGATGTTGAATTTACAAATTCATCAACGCAATGAAATTAATTTAATTTAGTTTTGAAGGAGCATCAGCAAGGCCGGCAACGCATTCTCGACCCCCTTGGTGTTGTGGATGTTCATGGGCGATAGTTGCCACTTAACATCAGGTGGAGCTATCTGCTCGTTGCCCCTATATGATATAAAAAAAAGTCTGACATTTTGTCTGCATGACAACACCAGTGTATATATATAACTCTAGTAGGTACTAACTTGTATTGTCTTTGCCTCTTTATAAGTATTTACTTATGTAGATAATTAAATGGTTGAAGCAAAAGTTAGATACTCAATTAAAATATATAAAACGGATATTTATGCTCCATTTATAAGTTTATCACTTAACATGGAATAAGGTTAATTGATATTAAAACAAAATAAATATATAATAAATTCCATAAGTGAATATAATAATAAATGCATAAATTTATTTATTTATTTATTACATGAATAAATGATGTATAAAGGTTCTATATTTAAGATTACTTTACGCTTTCCTCTTATTATGAGTAATCGAAGCTTCGTATTTACCGAGTCTGCATGCTCTCCAGCTATTTTAGAAAATCGTATCGCAACACCGAACAGGCACTGTTTATATTCGGCGAGGCTAAAATCGGGATATGAGCGAATATATTCGACCATTAGTTTTTACTTTACAATTTCGAAATCATTGTATTGAATAAATAACAATAGAAACTGATTATAATTAACTATTTCTTCATGTCTTAATTGTTAGTTTATTAAATAATTACCAAAAAATATATTATATATTATGCTATAGATACTCTTCGTAAGAGAATCAAAAAGGTTCTGTTGGTTAAAGTCATAAGTCAAAGTCGTAAGTAAGCGGTTCGATAGGCACCAAGTACTGAATAGAGTTTTAGCTCCACGAGGGCGACTTTTATTCGATCTGATTTCATTTCTGGGCTTGCACTTCTTAGTATAGGATATTTAATTATGTAGTATAGGATAATAATTATGAAGATTTTGTATTGCAGAATCAGACCGAAATCTCTACTACTCTTAAATAATGTTTTTTATACGATACTTCAGAAAATAAATAAAATAAATAAACGCTACACACTCAACGGCCCCCATTAGGATAGGGATATCCTGTGTCGATAAATAAATAATAATTTTATTATTTACCTATAGCATTTTTCATATTTGTTCTTTTCTTTTCAGCTATTGGGCGCAGCATGTGTGGGTGTAGTTGGATATTACTTAGACCCAGGATACAGTCGCTATAATGGACAGAAACCTGAATTATTCTACTTACTTGTGTCTGTGGCATTCCTGATTGGGACGTTCTGCTTACTTCTTTCTTGCCTCATGTCGTTATCGACTGCGAGTATGATATCAAAAACATTATACGTGAGTATATCTGAGTAAATAAAAAATATGTTTATATATGTAAAAAGAACTTTATTATTTATTCTATGTCTATATAGTTGTAGCGCAATGGTAGCCTGCCTTAAGCGCCTCAGGTCACGGGTTCGATTCCCACTCGGAGCACATGTTTGTATTGATAATGCAGACATGTTTTCTGGTCTTGGTGTGTTTGTCCTTGTCATTGTGTATGTTTCCGGACTCCCGAGGGACACAGGATATAACTATCTTAATGGGGGCCGTCGAGTGTGTAGCGTTTATTTAATAAGTATTATATACATTTACTTGATTCAGACTTGAATCGATAAGAAATAAATATAGAGCAAAATATATATATATATATATAAAATATAATATATGCAAATTTTTGACTAATTCTCATTAAAGTCGAATGATTTTATCATATTTTTATCACAAGACCTAAACTTATTTAGTTAAACATAAGTAAGCAAGCATGGCAAAAATAGAGTAGAATCGTTTATTTGCTTAAAATATGGTGGTGAACTGTATTTATTGGAAAAGTTCTTAAACTATTCCAATAAATACAGTTCTTCGCGTATTCAATATAGTATCCATATTGATTGATATGTTGATTTTAACTGTGATATTAAAAGGCACAATAATTATCAGCAATAATTAAGCACTAATTCGGTTATTCCCAAATGAAATTGTTAATGAGCAGTTCTCTTATTGTTGGTAGCTTATTACCATGAGACTATTGTGTTTTTCTGGTAGAAAACCATTAAGTACATCATTCTTCTTCTTACAAACATTATCATTATGGGCTCTATTACATATATGATCATAAATTATGAATAAATTCAATTTATTTTTAAACTATTGAGAAAAATAGTATTTGGTATGAAAAATCTTTTGTTTTTAGAGTGCCGTACCCAAAAAATATCAACGTAACCCTATTACTAAGACAGTATATCACGAACCATACCAACCCTAGTATATAGTATTGTCACAGAATATATATTAGTGTTACCGACAACAACAAATACTAAAAATATAGACAAGAAACTTGATATTTTACGGTGGTTCGGAACCCTTTTTGTGCGCATCCGAAACGCACTTGGCCGGTTTTTTATATTATTCTTCTTATTAGTGGCCAATCTAGTATCAAAGTTGTTTAGGTCGCCCGTATAGGCCTCTGACTTGACTTATCGAATGTTAACAAATTGATAGCAGCCGGGACCGATCTTTTACGTGCCCTCCGAAGCACGGAGACGCTCAGTTGAAATACAACTATGCGTTCACCCATCAAGTGACTGACCGCGCCTAAAGTTGCTTAACCCCACTGATCGTTTACCAATCAGTGAGCGCACCCGGCTATGAGCGTCTCTATGGTTTTTTATATAAATCTACGTAATGCAATGAATATACTCTGACACAATTGATAAACTAATGTTATTTTATTTCAGGAGGTGATATATCACGGTGTCGCATTTATTCTGTATCTTGCCGCGGGTCTTACCCTTATAATTGAAGTGAATCATCAAAAAAGTAGTTACAGGAGAGATTTTGAACCTTACTTGGCGGCAGCGGTAGGTTTTTCTAAGATTACCTTTTTTCTAAAATTAACTATAGTTCTATGCCTTAATGTTATTGAATTAAAGATTTACTTTCTTTCACACTTAGAATTGTAACATTACCATCTTACGTGAAGAACGTTCAACATTAATGAGCATCCGTAACGAATTTAATTGAGAATGAAGTTTTGTTCTGCGACAAAAATTGAAGTTATATCCAAATTACTAGCCAATTTCCGGCGCGGTTTCTTTGATACCACAAGGACCAATCCACCTCTCCAAAACATTGTATCAGATGCTTTTACTGAAATGTTTTTACATTTAGGAACAATAAAATACTTATACTCATTGTTTTGAACTAATTTCACCACATACTTAAGATAAACCAGCTGCTTGTGAATTTAAACAGTGCGACTTCAAAGCGATCAGTCCGCGTGACGTCACAAGGGTAATAAATGTTGGTCTATCTAAAATATGTTAAAAACTCACAATGTATGTGGTGATTTCGATGATTTAAACATTTCGTTTAAATTGATTTATCGACGTAATTCATCATTATGAGAAAGGGGTAGACGGAAAAAATTAAGACCAAAAGTTGTAACGACACTTTTTGCTATAGTCGTAGTGTATAGCCGTACGGCGTGCTCGTGTATCTCTGTCTGTCTCTCTCTCTCTCTCTCATAGAAAGCAAGCCAGTTATTTTCGTTTCGTCTTTCTATTTCGCATTGAACAGTGTGGTGTCGCGACGATTATTTTTGTTGAGTATACAGGTTTTTTGTACTTAATAAATAATAAATAAAAAAAATGTCCCTTGACACCTCTCAAGTTTTGTTATGACACTCTCAGTCACAAATATACCTAATAAGATATTCTCTTTTTTCAGGTAATGGGACTGGTTATGGCTGCTTTGTACTTGTTAAGCACATTTTTAGCAAATCGTTCGTATCGCGGCATTTAACTTCAACGTCTTATTTATAAGAAAAATAATTTATAATTATTTTTGAAAATATGATTTTACAATACTGTATTAATGCTAAGCATATTTTTTGGTATTGTAATAAGTTCCTTGTAAACGTTACTGTTGTAAGTCAGTTTGACTTTTGTAAATGGATAAAGATTTATATTTTGGCTGATATGCCAGATTATCCAAACTTCGACACTAATACTTTCCATATAAAATGGACAACTTTTTTCAGTCGAGTTTTTCAATAAATAATTTATTGTTCAACCAAGTACATTCTTTTAGTATTTAACAAACATATATAAATAAATATAATCGAAAACAAAAATTATGTGAAATTAAATTTACCAAGGTAAAAGTAAAACAGTGGAAAAAAAAAATATGAAAGGAAAATATGTTTACTGGTCGGAATTTGGTCGATTTTTCGACACTGTGTATTGTGGGGACCCCACTTATGTGGGGACCCCGGGGCTGTCGCCCCGGTTGCCCTCCCCTACATCCGGCCGTGTATAAATGCGATAGTATAGTAACTCTGTCGGTCTGTCTGTGTAAATTATTCACGCTTAAATCGATGAACTGATTTGAATGAATTTTAATATAATTATAAACTATAGATAGCACGCTGTAAAAGGACATAATGTCGCGAAAAAGTGCCAATAAATTTTTATTGAAATATATATCTGTTTATTAACAAATTTCGTATTTGGATGCTTATATGCTTATATTAAACTTAAGTTACATGTTGAATTTTAAACCGATAACTTATATTATTATATACCATCAAAAACATAAAATGTAAATAAATCCTAGTCTCGCAAAGCAGTTCTTCCACTACAAAAAGTTGTAAGGTCTCGGATTCGGAATTGCAGATGTTAACGGGCCGCGGTAATCGAACATCAGGTGAGCCTCCCACCCGTTTTCCCCGCCAAAATAAAAAAGTATACAGAATGGAATAGTTTTCTATAGCTTAATGACTGCAGAACTAATAATGTACTTGTGTATGTTGATATTTTTATATTGTGAATGTTAAAAATCTTTTATATAGCTATTTATTTTCTAATTATATTAACATAAGATTGTGCACACAAGAAACTAAATTTTCAATTTTTGTAATATATGCACTTGTACAGATTTTTGATAAATATACATTTTGTAATATTAAATAAATTTTTGAAGTTTTGCAATACGTACATTTTATTTTGTATACAATAGTATTCTATAAAGTAACTATATTATGTAATTACTTATTTCAAAAGAAAGTGCTGTGCACAATTTTATAAGCTGTTAGATGCCTTACCCTACCATTTTACCCTAATGTAAACTTCAACGTAATATTTAATTAACTTACATTAAATATAGTATAGTCATTATTTTCATTAATATTCGATTAATTAGTCATCATTAAATTATTTTTATCTTATTGAGAATGATTAAATATAGTTAGTTACATAATGTTTATAATATTAATATAAGTAGTGAATTAATGTTCTTAACTATTTGAATATCTTTTGTTTTTTCTAAAACTGTTTTTGTGCTGCATTATTGTTATTCGTCGTGATAAGCTTTTTATAATATTTGTTTAATTTTTTTAACAAAAACAAGAACACCCAAGTATAAATAGTATAATTTAATGGCATTTTATTTGAAGACGACAAGTAAAATTTTATTTACTTTTATGTAATATAAAGATTTTTAATTATAAGTTACTACTCACTCACTTTAACATAAATTCGAAATAGTTACTTAATCTATTTAATAAGTTTTGATACAATATATGTTTTAACTTTTTCAATAAAATAAATTTCAAGTCAAAAGATTTTTATTTTGACCTTTTTTTCAATAAAGTTATATTCATTTAATTTACGTCATAATTTGTGTAACGAAAAATTTACATCATAGTCTGAATAATAACAGATATTTAAAACAAAAAAGAAATTGCAATAAAAAAATAAAACCAGAAATAAAGGTCACGAAGAAAAAACATTAACCCCAAAATAGAAATAACCCTCCGCATCGCGCTCGTGCGGGAACTATTTTTACTACAAGAGGACGGACGTGCGCGCCTTATTTAAATTATATCCACACATTGTTCAGACGTGTTATTCCTGTAGGATTTTATACAAATATCTTAATTAATAAAGCATTAAGAAAATATAAACAATATAAAAAGGATAAGCTTAAAACCATATATAATTGTAGCAAAAACTGTTGTTTTTAGGTAGAAATATTTGGGTTAAGGGGTAGTTCACTGAACTTTTTTCTGGTTAGGAGTACGCAAAACGTTTAAAAATATCGTTTGTGAGTAATAGTGATGTGTAAATGGTGAAATATTTTAACTCTCCCGAGTTTCCTGTCTGCTCATTAATTCGTTTTAGTTTAGCTTTGTCTGACTCTGGACGAGTTCTCATTTATATTTCTAAGCGTCCTCAGTAAAACTGTACCCGGCGTTGTTTATTTGTTTATAAACAATGACTCGTGGACCGACAATCGTCCGGGTGGCTCCAAGTGGAGGTAATGGTGGCATAAAGTGTTGTTGTTGCCGTTGTTGCGAATGTCTCAACTTCGGATATTTAACTTCTCAACATGGTGTCATTAAGTTAGCCGAAGCTGTAAGTATTCTTGAAATGTTACAATTTACTTTTTTTCTTAATAAAACATTATTGAAAAGTTTTATACCTATAGTTTATATAGAACCAAATATATAAAGAATAGGTACATAAATCTATCTGTAAATTATTAATACGCGAAAAAAAAAATTTGGAAATCTTTTCAAGTATATGTTTTTCGTGCACGTAGGACTGTTAGCTTTGTCATACTATTTTTTTTATTTGGAAAAGCAGTGCAGGAAATTAATATAATTTGCGTATAATTAACTAAATTATGTTATAAATACACTTTAAAAAAAATTAAAGTCGACTGCTTATATTGAAATTGGTAGTATCAAACATAATATATCTGTCCTCTGCTTAGACCATTTAACTTTGATTTGTCAATTCATTTAAATAAATCCTTTATTACGTTGCGATATGTAAACGGCTTACAAATAATGACAAAGCATTAACACACTGCCGTTTTGTTAGGTTTTTTCATGAGTGTTGCCAGGTTCTCCTTACTATTCAAATTCTGATTTGACAAATTATCTCCATTTGTCGAACAAGTTTATTATCTGTTATGTGATAGCCACCCGTGGCCGATAACTTAATCCGCAACCGTCTGCGTTGAATACGACATAGATGCATAATTATGTACATAAATTAGTCACTTAAATACTGTTAATAAAAATGTTTCATAGGAGTTTCGAATACTGCCAAGTGCGTGATGGACCATGCACAGTAAAAAAGTTGTTTGAATGATTTACGTGTATGGAACTGCTGCACTTAATTTCTATATATACATCCGAGTGGGGAAAAAGTAGTTTCGGGTTATCCTAATAAATAACTTTCTTAACAGTGTAAGGCTAGCTCTAGAAGAGGCTTGTAAAGATTATTTAGTACAGTTTTTTTGCAAGCATCAAAGCAATTCTAAGGTAGAAAAATGTAGGACTTTCTACAAAATAATGCGAGATCCCATCAAAAACATAAAATGTAAAAAAATTCCAAGCCTCGCAAAACAGTTCTTCTACTACAAAAAGTGATGAGATCTCATGTATAACTACGCCTGAAACTTGGCAGTTGTACGGCAACTTATTTTACTTATTCAACTTATTCGACTTGGCGAGGGCACTGCCGTGCCCTCAGATAGTGACAGTATAATGGTATTTGATGAAAACGGCGCATTTATAATTGATTACATTTGAAAAGTAATTAAGTTTTAGAAAAATCCAAATATACTTTTACCCAAACTGTTATTTTATTATTTCACTACCAAATTGTGCTAATAGTTTCCAACTTCCATACTCCTATAGTGTGGGGAGATTGAAACTAATTAAATATTTTATAAAATAATATGACTTATGCTTTAACAGATGTTGGGTGGTCTATGCCAGAGCCTGTTGGTTAAGTACGGACTATCAGAAGCTACCAGTATGGGCTCTGCGTTCCATGGCTTCCTCACGACAGCCTCCGCCTGCCTTCTCACCACTACACTGCTTATAACCTGCTACGTGCTGTCATCGAATTCCCAACACCTAATACGACAATCTATTTTTGTAAGATTCATTATATATGCATAATACAATATAGACCTAAAGGTTACAACTTATTTCATTAGTTTTAGATAAGTATAGACTGCAATTACGAAATTTTATATATACCTATTATGTGTACCTGTATTACACTTTAGTCTGTGTATACCTACCTACTATAGAACTTCAGACTAGTTTTACGTGTAAAAATAAATAAGACTTTCCGTATTTTAATCAAATGGACAGATTTATACTAGCAAAAACCATACAAAAACATTTATTTATTTATTTATTAATTACTAAAATTCTGCTTATGTGATACTTGAATGGCTCCTTATACAGAATGTAATTACTAAGCGTATAGCTAGGTAGGAGTCCAGAAGTGAGTTAGATAATAGTGTAAGAAATCAGGATAGAAGATCGCATTAGAAGTCGGCCTTTCTACCATAGAAACTAGGTACTAAATTTTTATATGGAACAAAATTGCAATACAATTTTATTTTCATCCTCTTGTTTACAACATACATTGTGAATTGATACAGGTGCTCCAACATTATCTAAAGAGCTATGTGCATAATGATAACCTTAATAGCGTCACGACGTAGTCTTTTGAAATTATTAAGAGGCTTTTGAGAATGTTTTCAAGAGTTCTTTGTCAACATGGATTAAATTCTTCAATATGTAATATGACGCCTAAAATAAACTAAAATATTATATACCTATTAACTAACATCATAAAAGATGAAAATGTTGGCTAAAAATATTTATCTACATTAATATATAAGTCTTAAAAATTATAAGAGCCGTTTATTGTACTTATCCGGATTATTTTTATATACCGATGCTATGATGATTTTAGTTTTTATTATATAAGTCGGTAGTTGTTTTATTATATAAGTCGGTAGTTGTGTTTTATTATACAATTAATGTTTTCTTTCTTTGCATAGTAGATGTATAATTATTATTACTACGCTATACTGTATAGTATAGCGTAGTAGTACTGTATAGTATAATAGTATTATTATACCTGTAAAATTCAGTGCGCTTTCAGATGTAAACAAGTTTTTGACTAATTCCTGAAATAATGAAGTAATAATATCGTTAATTTAGCTTATATTTTATTTAACATACAATACATAATTCGTTTTCGTTCTGTACACAGGAGTTCGTATTCAACGCTGTGGCGTGTTTCATGTATCTGTCGGCGTCCTCCTACATGGGCGTAGCTGTGAATATTTATTTGTACCCCAGATACGCTTTGGTTAACATGTATGCAGCGTATCCCGCAATGACAGCTGTATATGTGAGTTAATTTTTAGAAATACCTCATTTATATCATGAACGTGAAAGTTTGTATGTTTTGATGTTTGTTACTCAGACGCCCAAAAACAGCAGAACGCATTTGAATGAAATTTGGAGAAAATGATAGATTCCCCAGTTTAATACAAATTATACTTTTTTTAACCCGAAAAAGTGTAGGTTCCCATGATACCTACATGTATCTTGATTAACAGAATACAGACTACAAGACGTGGTACGCAGGGCTCGGTATAGATGGCTGTTATGGAATCCAGATTAATTAATTCCATCAAAAACATATTAAAATGTGAAAAAAATCCAAGTCTCGCGCAGTCGTGATTTTATAGGGAACAACGACTGAAATTTTTGAGTATTTTATTTAGTAGAATATTTTATCGCAAAGAATATTTGTCGCAAAAAAAAAATTGAAAGAATTGGAATAGGGAATGAAAAAAGTAGCATTATAAAGAAGGAAATAGGTAAAACACTGCCTGAGTGCTTGTGCGTACAAATATGAGACATTAAAAATAAAATGCACACATTTTTACATCATCGTTGTGAGTGCGCACTTAATAAATGTAGATGCAAATTTTCTTACTAACTTACTGGAAAATTGAATTGTGGCAAACAAGCATAAGGCTTGCCTGATGAAATGTAGAATTATTAGCTAATAGGCTTACGGCTAACCAGCTGAACGGCTAATTTTTGTATTCTGGTTAATTTCTAAGAGAATTAGAATATATTTTGATCCTATGATTAATTTTGTAATAGCTGTTAAACCGAATTAAATTAAGAGACGCTCATAGCCGGTTTAGCTCACTAGCTGGTAAACGATCAGTGGGTTAAGCGACACTAGGGGCGGTCTGTATAGTATAGAATAGAAGAAGATTATATACAGATAGAGATACATATTACTTTGTGTAATATGTATCTATTCGTAAAGTAGTGTTAATATATACAGTATTGGTTTATAATAATATGCCTAACTTACATAAAAATTCTATGAAACAAGTAGCAGAAATATTATGAAAATTTCACATTATACTGCACGCATATGGGGAGCTCATAAATAATCGAAAATATACAGTTATGATAATTGATAAAACGGAATCTCGTTTCCGATATTAAAATCTAGTTTCGGTTGACAGTATCCAGTATCTATTTAATCTTCAAGCATTTGAAGCGCTTATCACAAAATTTCGATCAAACTATCTTCCATTCGAATCATTAATAGACTAGCTATTATAGACTAGCTAGTATTTATACTGACAGAGATGCCAAACCGACTAAAGTGAGGCATCGTAAGCACGTGCTGCATGGCCCTGACGACAAGATCAGGTTAGTCAATGCCCAATACACAGGACAGATACGCACTCAATACCGTTTTCGACTGCGAAGACGTGGTCCCTATAATTATAAACGAGGGTGACTGTAGGCTAGAATGCGCTCGAAGCGCTGCCCCATTTCCGATGTCGTCCTAAACCGTAGTCCGGCCTCACAGAATGCATCCTAAGGGCGAAATCAATTTTGAATATAGTTGAAATAATTACTCTAATAAATGTAGACGTAAAATCATATTTAGGATGTAGAAAACGATTGGCCTTTATCATTCTACAATACACATTTTAAGTAAATATGATTTTTATTTTGTTAAGGTTACTTTACACATTTTCCTGTAGTTATAATCTTTGTTCTGCTTATTTTACCTTATGGAAGTGGAAATAATACATGTATATAGGTATATTTGGCAAGGCTCGATTCAATGATCATAAATATTTGTAGATTTCTTTTACAACTTCATGGTATTTAGTTTTTTTAAGTATTTGTATTATCTTTTTCAGTATATCGGCGTGGTGGTTGGGATACTACATGGTGTGGATGCTTATATATCGTACAAGTATCATAAAGGATTGCGATAAATTTAACGATTTTTAAAGTAATATTAATATCTCATTCCAAGTATTAAACTTTAAAACAGGAAACAAGTTGATAATAATGATTCAAAGTAATGTTTATTAAAAAGTGTTATCTACTAATCATTCTTATGCTTAGAAATGCTTTATATATTATATAAGAAATATATTTTTTCTTTTAATGATAAAATCATTTATTAATTATTATTTAGGTTTAAGCTAAGTTTTACAGCTTTTTTGTATTTATATTTCTATTTCCTTTCAAATATATGCTAATTTAAAAATCAATAATATGAGCGAGAATTTTACTCCAACTTTTATATAACACACTAAAATATAAATTTTGTTGAACTAACTTGTGGTTATGTTGATAATTATCGTAAATGATTTATTGAACAAATACGTATGAAAGTAATCACAAAAATATTTATATACTTACGATAAAATAACCATTACCGTATCTTTAACATCTACTTAGATATTGGCAAAAATAATGTACTCTTTAAACATAATACTTACATTGAATATTTCTAATATTAAAAACAAATTATGAAATGTTGTTTTTAGCGATCGTTCCATTCGTTCTTGTATGAGCCGGCTTTGGTACCCGCCGTCGTACCAGGTACGAGCTAACGCCACTCTCTGACAGTGCATTTTATCCAATAAATAAAATTGGCAAATTTATTTTAGTAATAAAGATGAACAAGCTACTTTGGAAAGTTCTAAACAAAATATGTGACGAAATAACATTTAATTATTTTACGATTTGTCTGTAATATTGTCTCTCTCCTTTGTCACCAAATATTTTCGTCACGCTACTTATTGCGAATTCTATTCAATAATGTTTCGTTGCTTAACATATTTTATAAGTAAAATATCTGTCACGTTTTGCCGTACAATTTTTGTCCTTCAGAACGCTTGTCACTAGCTGAAAATAATCATGAACCAATTCAAGGTTCTGTCACCTTTACTTTTGCCGTGTTTATCTAATGCATATACCTAAATGTTATCAAAAGAATAAATGCTTAACATAATTAAAAAATTATGTATAATGTTGTTTAATTGATGTAAACATTAGCGGCCCTTTAATTGGATGCCGTCCTTTATCTTATCAAGAACTAGTAGGCAAGTGGTTGTAATCGTAAATTAAAAGTAATTTACCTTTTCGCTTGAGAATCAGTGGAGCGTGACGACGTTTAACATTGCGCCAGTGCTATAGCTTGGTCAAACAACTTGCAGTGAGCTTTCAACATCGCTCCTAACATCCGCCGGCACCGCTATCAGGCGAAAGTAGGACGCCATGCTAGGCATCTTATTAAGAAATCTTAAAATGTAATGAACAGCAATTATTTTGTAAAATACATTTATAATAATAAATAATTTATATAACAACATTTAAATTTTTGTGTAAGCCCTGAATCCCAAAACTAACATTAGCTTTATACTGCTGACTACTTACATTCAATACTTCGTTCCAAAACCTTTGTAAGTCTTTAATGTCTGCACACTAAACATATCTATATCTTCTTCTTCTTTTTTTCGTAGCATTATTCTCGTTATTTATCCAAGGTCTGCTTATATACACTTATCCTGATTAGACGGATTAGTAGTTTTTAAACAGAGCGATGGCCATCTGACCTCTGTAAATTATTATATCAATATTTTATTTTATTTTATATTTTTACAATTTTTGGAATATTTGTTTAAAACCAATATTACAATCCATTCACAATTCAATAATATGACTTATAAATAATTATTTATTAATTATAATATTAATTAAAATTAAAATATTTTAGTACGCGGATGAGCATTGTGTATATAAAATTTGGGTAAATGAAAGGGTCCAAAATGAATGACATTGATATTCGCGGAAAAATTGATTATGAGTTCGATTCCCATTTTATTGACTATATCACTATAAAGATATTTGTCGCTATCTGGCTATTTGTACTCTTTTTATTTTTTCTGAGTTTTTTTTATTTTGTGATAAACAAAAGTACACTATACATAAAAATAACATATAGGATACTTTTATTCCGTAAAAATATCAGATTGCCGTAGGCTTATCAAAGAACTATTATAAATATAGCTATAAAATTGATTTATTTAGGTAGGTATATACATCATGTAAAGAGATTTACGCGTTGGAAAAATACTATATTGCATTTATCAATAAGCGTGTTTTATACCCGGGGGCGTTGTGCGTACATTCCTAGGTGAGTCATAAGCCTTACTATCATTAATGCGCAGTCACATCCATATTACCGTTATAAGTGGCGCTTCAGTGTTTGCCTACCCGACAAAAAAAAAGTTATTCAAATTAATATTGATGTATGTCACCAGCTCATAAATATTGTCACTAGCACCGGTAAGTTTTAGTGAATTTGTGTAGTCTGTAAGGTGATCTTGCTGTTAACCGACAGTGAGAGACGCGCCTTGGAGCGCAGCGCTTGCGCTTAGTTTTCGAAGTATCTAGTGAAGTTAATTATTTATTCTGTGATAAAAAATTGGTGGCGATAAATAATCCAGTTTCTATAACTAGTTTATTTCTTCGAGTGAAAGGACCTGACGATAGGTCTTCGGTGTGTTTATAAACGTAAGTTCGTGGAAATATTCCTAATGCCTACTATGTTACATGTTACCTGCATGTCTGTTGTTGGTATCAAATTAATTTTCCACATATTATATTTATCATTCATATAGATGTAAACATCTTAATTAAGGAAGAAAATTTTATGAACATACATATACAGGGATATTATTATTTATGATTTTAATTGTAAAAGTTTTTTATCAGTCATTATACGGTATTAATCAAGGTCTTAATTGATGCGAGAGATAAAGATAATATATATTTTGTTTCATAATTTCTTGAGCAATCAGTGCTTATGATATCTCTGAGAATTTTCCCTTGGTAAAAGGTTGTTATCTATTTCAAGAAAAAAAAGGAGACTATCCTTTCTATTACAAGTGGAAAAACAATGTTTATGTTTTATATTATATTTTGTTAGTATCTACTGCGGATTTTGAAATGCATGTACATCGTTCTTGACCTACTTCTAATTAAATTTAATTCTCTGTTATGCTATCGTCTTTTAATCCTCAGTCTTAGTACGCGATAAGTAGACAATACAGGGTAATTCTTTAGTAGGAAATATTTTATAAACAAATGACAGTGTTATCTAAACTACGTTTGACTTCTGTCTTTTGAATACGTAAAGATACATTTTTTAATGCAATTAAAACGGGAGGTTTTATACATTTTTATTTCGGCATTTTAAGTTTTAGTATAAATAATATGTTATACATAATTATATATTTGTATAATTCGTTATTATAGTCTTTGTTAGTTTTTGAATCTTTATAAAATAATGAATAAATCAATAAATTAGTTTTGTTGCATTATTGAGCCGGACGAAAAAAAAATAATGTCACTACTTCCAAACTATTGAATTATTTGTAACAAAAGATGTTTAAAATGGCAAATCTAAATAATGATAACATGATTCCGCCGTTTTATCGATACTTTGTTTAATGTTTTGTTACAGTAAGACCTTGAGGTTTAACAAACGCGTGTCGAAAGTATTTTACATTTGGATTATTAAAGTTATTATACACTAAATAGGTAAAGTAGATGGAATAATTAAATTTTGAATTAAAAAATTATCGACATCAAAACTGAAAAGCAAAAGTAAAAATTTTCTACAACAGAAGCCGGTGCTTAGGGTACTACTGCACTTACACTTAAGGCAATTTTGTCAACTTTCGTCAACCATACGTCAATTTGATATATATATATGTTTGCGCATGACGAACTATAGAACCTTTTTAATACGTTGGATTAGAAAGACAATTTTTGAAAAGGATCTCATTCTAACGAAACGTCACATTGAGGGTTACTTCAATATTTCACCATACAGAAAATAATTGTCATACCGCATATTTCTATATGCGGTATAACAATTATCGACGACTCATTGAAATCTGACGTAGTAGTTACAGTGCTGTGCAATTTATTGTGTTATCTAGGAAAGGGATAAAATCATTGTTTGTTACTATAAGTTGTTCATAATGTTAACCTACTTGGATGAAATTTATAAAGGCTTTTCGCTATCCTTAGCTTAGTTTAATTCAAAGTGAATACGGTATGGTTTTATATATAATAGGAAATACAGTAATGCCCCGGACTTACGCGGTAGGTGGGTCCGAGCGATTGCCGTGTAAGTCGAATTCGCGTAAGTCGGGGTTCAACTATGCATATAAATACAATCGGGACCAGAGTTTAAAGAAAAAATAATTTAGAAGAAAAATGTTTAATAAATAGATACTTGAATTCAAAGATTGAGTCTTTCACAGCATTCATAATTTATTCATTACCTTTTATAACTGTTCGGACTGTTGATTCCGGTAGGTCAAATTTCTTTGCCAATTCACAAATTTTAATTTTTGCTTCTAAGTCTTTAATTATATTCAGTTTACACTCCAAAGCCAGTGTTCTTGTTAGGCTCAAATGACTCATTTTTCGTTCTTTTAGATGACATAATTAGAGATTATAAGTAAAACGCACTGCGCACTTAAAAACTCCATGCGGAACACGTTTCACTATCGCAAACTGACACCTGATATTGTTAGTATGTCACCACCATGGCTAAAATTAATGTTTTACCTAGGTAATGTTAGTATTTTGATGAGTACTGTTATGATAGAAATAATGGTGACAAGAATGTATTAATTATCGCGAATAGAGTTTAAAAAACCCGATTTAAAAAGTAGTTCTTCATATGAATTACTTAAAATTTTATTAAAATATATAATAATTTATATAAAGGAATGATACTTTTAAAAGACTTATTTATGTTACTTTATTTTACTTTTTTCACAACAATGCTAGATAATGAATACCTCTTGAGGTCCTTAACTTAGGACAGTCATTTACATTTATAACTATGAACAATGCAGTTAATATGAAATAGATATCAATTGATAACAATATAATATCAGTGATTCAGTGATAACAATCAATTAATCCTTTCAAAGTAACATATATGAGAATCGAATCAATCATTGTTAATAAAAATGCGTTTAAAACTATTGGCAATACTATCCCATATAACGAATAGATAGAAATCTTCTATGCTTATTTTTATTGTATCTGAACACTGATAAGAATATATTTTAAGACTTATTTCTCAAGATATTTTACTTTAAAATCAGGTTTCTCAGTTCTTTTGAATTTAAAATCACTACAGATTATTTAAATATAGCCTATATGCTATTTTCTCAGTATTATTTTTAATAATTAATCAGTGAAAATATATTATACCAAAGTATAAACAATATTCCAACATAAATAGCATGATTCTATAAAAGATTAAAACATAACGAGTTCTGACAATATATATTTATTTTTATTTTTTCTAAATATGTATATAGGTAATATAAATATATGACTACTGATGTTTATATTGGATTTCGTTAAAAGCAACCAAAAGTACCGAAACTAACATAAAGTTATTTACAAACATATTTTGACAAAATAAAGTTTGAGTAGGTATTTATAAACGTCTTTTTAAAACTAGAATTTTACAACGTTTTGAAACACGGATTCGAAATTATTCAAGAATTTTAAAAATAGAATTCTTGTTTGGAATCTGATACAAATGTATTCTAATTTAAAGAAAAATGTAATATTTGTCTATTTAACTATCGTTACTTGATTTTGTGTGAAAACCGTTACACATTTCATTTAGACTATCAAAAAGTAATTTACAACACTAGTTATTATTTTACTTCACTATATAATTATTGCACACTTATTATAAACTAAGAACCGGCCCTATCACACATAAAAAATGTCCAAAGATTCGCTGGTGTTCTTTCGTAAATTCAATGAAACTAAGTTAGTCATACGCTAACTATAATCGATTATGTTGCAAACTTGTGACTAACTTCGTTTCGGTGCGTTAGTGTGAGCGAATCATTTGACATTTTGTTAGTATAGGAGGGTATGTCTATATATAATAAGTCTATGTTTATACAACATAAGCTATTTTAATAAATTATCCTAATACGGATACATTGATCCCGGAAGCTATAATCATTAAATTCTCGGGGTATGAATTTCCGCTGTAAAGTCATTCGTAGCACTTGTATTGTTATTCAAAATGTCCTTTATCTCAGTATTGTTTGTAGGTAACAATGTTGAATTGCTTACATAACAGGAAGAAACAATTAGTAATTAAAACCTCAATAGCAGTGAACGTGATAAAATGCGCTTTATATACTGTTATTGTAATTTGAGGATAGACTTTTAACACTAATGTTTATATCGATATATAGCACCTTAAGCAGAGAAGTTGTTGTTTCTTATCTACATTCATTTTGTCACGTCCGCTGATATAGCCTATTAAACTAATATGTTATAGTCATACGCTTACATACCTCCATTAATGGTTAGTTTACTTCCAAAATATCTTTAATTTAGAAAACATATTATTTATAAATATGATTGATTGTGTATTTCAAAATCCACATAATAATTACACCTACAAGTATCAATCAATCAACGTTTCCAAGTAGGGCTCTAGTGTGTACCGCTCATGTACCTCAAAACTGTTAACGTAAAAGAAATTTAAGGCGGAAAAAAATCGTTGACTTAGGTTAGCTTAGCTTTTAGCCCGGGAAGGGCTCAGTTGGGCGATCTGTTTGAGAGGCCCTGGAGTGCGTTCCACAGGAGTTCCCGGAACCTCTCACACGCACTGAGGTCGGCCACCGAGGAGGTTTTAGTGGGACGCCATGTTTGTACATGGAACCCCACATAACCCGGTTCTCTTCCCCAGGAGGCCGGGTATCTGGTTGCAGATTTCCTGCCCGTAAACAAAAAAAGAAAGCTTAGCTTAGGAACTTCATTGAAATCGAGCACCGCGCGTTGAATGCTGTCTCTGTAAATTCACCGATACAGAATATTATATTGAAAACCTCACACGTAATGTCGATGTAAAGCAGCAGCACCGTATCGGTGATTGTGAGCGCTGGAGGCTCAAACCCTATCCTTCTGTTGCCTTTTCCATGTTCCGGAGGGTTACACTCAGCATGTTAGGTTAGAGAAGTGCTCAGCTCTGCTTCCAATAACAAAGACAGGCTACGGTTATTGTTTTATATCAGGTGTACCGTTTTCTGTCCTGCATATTTCATAAAATAACTCATAAGATCTTGAATATTTTGGAAATGAGACATTTTAGACTGTCTTTCGAGTTGGATAATGCAAATTATAATGTTTTTAAAAAATCGCTGACTTAGGGATTAATTGTTAAATAAGTGTGTAAAATTATTTCGCTTATTTAAAAAGATGAAGTCATTAATTACGTAATTTAGAGGTAAATTGGTAGCACAGGTTTGGATTTATTGGATATGAAATGCATTAGAGTATGCGTCAATAGTTTCTAGAAGACAGACAAGTCATAATATGTTTGTTTACAAATGTTATTTCATAGAATTTAACAATGGGTTGTATGTTAAAACAAAACTTATATAATATTCATAATCTGGCACTAGTCACAATGTTATTTTTTCACCCCAAAGTATGCTAACAAGCACATGACATACAGGATGGAATACAATTATTTTAGTCCGTTGTCTATGTTGGTTTGCTGTAATGCCTTAGATGATGATGATAATGATGTTCTCTATGTTCACATAACCAGCGGCATCAAAATGCTACTTACTGGTCTTACTAAGGTTCATGCTTACAATAGTAGCAATGTAAACAGCTTGGTGGTAGAAGATTCTACTATGTTTAAGAGTTCTAGATTAATAGGTTCATCCTGTCTCCCTTGAATTTAAAATCATGCCTAGCAGAATAATAATATACTTGAAGCTTTTAACGTCAGCGGATGTCGATGTCTACCAAGAAATAATTTGCTAGTCATACAGAACTTATTTTCTACGTTAGTTCGTAGGTAGGAATAGCGTGAGTCATTTCTGCGCCATTCTATTAGAGATAGTGCAATAATATGATTCACATAAGTGCAGTTTAATTTGTTCAGAATAATTTCAAAAATTCTATAAGAACTGTCCTTTATATATCCTAAAACTATGTCGTCGTCGTCGCTCAAAGGTTTCAAAGGAGTTTTCAATCGCAAAACCTCCGATTGAGGAATGAGCTCCCTGCCGGATTTTCCGAACACGCTACAGTATGGGGCTCTACAAGGGAAGGTTGAAAAAGATTTTAAGGGGTCGACAACACAGGTTGTATGTGGGTCGTATGTTTGTTTGTAACCACCTTGGCGTAAAAAAACACGCACCAGGGAAAGACCGTTGTAGCATAGTACCATGAAAGCGTCACTCGCGCCGCAATAAATGGCCTCACCGATCTAAACGAGGAGATCGATTTAATGTAAACAACCTACTCAGTGGCCGACCTCAGTGCGTGTACCATCTTACGAGGACACTTGCAGAACAAGCCAGTTTGACCTGCTAAGCACTGCGCACTGTGCTCGTACTTAACGGAGGTGGGTCCGTGGGAGGGGGTTTCTCAGAAGATGATGATACCTCCCAGCGCTTCCCATGCAACGGCGCAGGAGAGTCAGGACCACTCAGACTGCCGTGCTCCTCAGGGGCAGGAATGTGACCAAACTCTAACCCCGGAGGTCACCATAAGGGGTCAGTGGAGTGCTGTCCTGATCCGGCCCTCGACCTATTTTCTGCAAACCTTAAGTAAACAGTTCATTACAATTTACATGTTACTGGAGTGATTACGTAATTTAATTATTTAGCCCGCGCTGTCTTTGCTGCCGTCGATTCGACAATGGTCCAGCCAGCGCGACGTGCAAGGTCGTCAGTCGTCGAACTTTATTAAAAATAAATTTCGTAGTCGACTTACTGATGAACGTCTCCAAGATTTAATGACAATTCTGAGATGTAGTTCAAGGCAAAAATCAAGTTGAACAAAGTAAAAACGCGTGACGATGTACGTCAAGGGAAGCCGGAGGAGGGGATGACTCTCCGGACCGTGATCATATAAGTTTAAGAAACGGACTCCAAATAAAAGTAATTAGTGACCACTGCTTTGCTTTAATCAAATAAAGATGTCAATGAGGCTCATATTCATTTAGGCCACATTACTTCACACTTGACCAATCTGATGGTCCGCTATTACGCTGAGAAGTCAAGTCACAAACCCGTGAATTCAATTTTTATCATCAATTATATATGCAAAAAGGAATGTTATTGGTAAAAGTATTTTCTAATCGTTTAAAAATCAATCAGATAATGATAATAATCGCTACCAGTACTCGTCAACTGACTGGTAGTCTTCGTTAGATAACGATCTTCCGCCTAATTGATTCTGAGGATTATCGGAAAATCTTAATTGCTAATACGTCATATTATATTTCATTTCTGAGAATTGTTTTTGTTGTATTACAGGTGGCCAATTTTAGTTTGCTTTGGTAAGCAACATTTTATCCTTATCAATAAATTTTTTTTAACCGTTTCACAGATACACTTAATGGTTGCATCTAAACGGAACGCCATCTCCGTCAATTAAGACTAAAATATATAAATAATATACACATAAAGCTATTTTAAAATCTAGATTACCATCTTAAAATTATTTGGAAAACTGTATAGATTGTGTCTAAACGTTTCCTAACCGCGTTTTAGAAAGGTGAATGGATAAAAACGAGCAGAGGTGTTGCACTTATTATGTAACATTAAATAATTCATACAGATCATACGAAATCCACTACGAAATAAAACATTTTTTTTTTAAATATATTTACTTATATACCTTATCTTCACCTTCAGTATTTATCGATAGTACATAATGTTTAACACCTTAAACGCCATCGGGGCCCTCACTTACATAGTCGATAAATGTTTTAAAATAGAATACATTGGTGGTAGGTCTTTTGTTGCAAGAGGCCGGCTAGGTATGTACCACCGCAGTGTCCAATATTCTGCCGCCAAATAGTAGTGCTTAGGCACTACTGTGTTCCGGTTTGAAGGGCATTGTACGCTAGTGAAATTACTGGGCGAACGAGATTTAAGAACTAATATCTCGAGGTTGGCAACGCGCGAGTGGCACCTACTAATGGTGCTGCAAGCGCTAATAGACTGCGGCAGCCACTTACCATCAGGTGGGCTGTATGCTTGTTTGCCAACTTCTAACATAAAAAAAAAAAAATTAATATAAATCAATATTTTATACGAGTTGTTGTTGCTTTAGATGATAGAAAATGTGAAAAACCATATAAAAAAGAGAATAATTTAAATACAATTCAATCATATACAGGGCCATGAGGATAACGTTTAATAGATGTTAGCTTCACACCAGTGTCCAACGTCACAGCGGAGATGGTCAAATTCGGTTTTCGGAATCGGAATCTTGACTACATGGTCCCCACAGCTCAAATAGATAGACTGAAAAATCAATTCGGCGTTTAGCGTGTTAAGTACTCTTGGCATTGTAAAATTAAAAATAGGTATAAAAATATATAACAATCAATCTAAAAATAGTACTTTTAATTGCTAATCAAAACCAATTAGTTTTTTACAGATTTGATAAGTCTTTTCTAATTATTAGATAAATTATTATTGACATTTACAAGAAAATGATTACAATAAATTAGCAACTTTACTTATTCTACGTAACTAATAATAATGATAAATCAAGAATTATAGTTTTCTGTTTTTATTTCAGATTCTGATAGTGAGAAAGGAAAAATACCACTAGCACTCTTTGCTATAGTTAATGTTTTGCAGTTATTTGTGACTTGTCATAAAATGGATAAAGCCAATAGTGCGAGTTGGAGTGGAAAAGGTAATAACGTTAAAATAAACATAATTACAGTTAATAAATTGTATATAACGATAGCGATATAATTTTAACTAAGAAAAAGAAGATTCTTGCTACTAGATATTTACTGTGTCTGATGTAACTCGATATTTTGGCTGTTTGTTAATTTTAACCATTGTTCAATGTTAATCAACTACTAGGTGACTTAAGTGTAGTGTAAGTATGTAGTAATATGATTGATCAACAAAATAAAAAGAGTACCTATCTATACTTTATGCGATTGGAATCGGTAGTTTTTTTTAAATATCTACCTTCTGTCTAACAAAATTTATCGGAATTGTAGAATTGTTCGAGTCAACAGAGGATCCGTCTGTGTCAATGACAGCCGAAGAAATCCCAACGCTAACTGTGGGCACTATCTTGGGAGTAACTATTGTCGTCCTTGTCGCTATAGTTGTAGTTTTCACTCTAGGAGTTCTAATCGACTGGAGACAGCAGTGAGTATTACTCAAATATATATTTAGTACATCTTTTTTAAATCATTTATATGTTTGAGTTTGAAAATATCACGCATCATCATAATTTAACGATTGTTGTCAATATGTAAGTAAGTGCATAATTAAATGTGTCAATTCTTTTTTAGACGGATATTGAATAGGAAAATCGGAGAAGTGAAACGAATGAAGAATCACAGAAGGATGCACGCTCACCCAGACACTGATGTGGTCAGCATAACAAATAACATGGAAGAAGCAAGTGTTAGTACGCCACCGGTGGAAATTCTCCGACATATACCGTGATTTTTAATAAAAATTTGTAATTTTATAAAATATCATTAGCATCAATAACGAGTAAATATTTTCTTATTGTAGTTCTACCGATGTGCTGTGAATTATCTCATTAAACAAACTGTTATGGAATTTTGTAATTAGAAGAGGGAATTGTTAATATTTTATTGAACATATTTTTCACATATTATACGTATCAGTTGGGATTGTCCAATAAATAAAAATTAAAGATTGGGTACGGCGCTAGAAATAGTATAATTATGTATGTTAATCAAAAGTTATAAATTGAGAACTAAATCCGCTCATAGAAGTATTGTTCTTATTATATGACCACGTGAATCTCTTTTCTACTATACATGTATCAGGATTTCTTGGTGGTCTTATTATATAATGACTGTGAATTTTTAGTTATAAAAATGCTGCACGTTATGACTCTATCTTATTGATCTACAATTATATAGAAATATATCAACGATCTTGCGATTAGATTTTATCGAAGATTTATTTTTTATATCATGAATAATCTTTTAGTGCAGCTAATTTGTGTGTTATTTTTTTTTTTTTTTTTTTAATCTTTATTTAAAGAGCTTAGTCACTACAGGTGACTATGCCGCTCTGAAAATTATATTTCTCATGTGACTATGCCATATGTTACTCTACCATATGTTACTCTACTTATAAAAATATTATATATTTTATTAAAGCCAAAACCAGATCGAAGAAATTTTACAATATCAAATAAATTGTTAAAAGTAGAACATTTGCAACATCATCACGATAAAATTATGTTATGTATCTTAGTTAATATTAAGTATTTATTAAGACATGCCGTTTTAAGTATTTTTTTCTTTGACTGTTCATACAATAAAAAATTAAAAACAACAATTGCATATTAAAATTAATGTTCTAAGGACACATTTTCAGTTTCATTAAGCCATGTTATTTTTATAACCATGTCGTGAAACGAAGGATCGCGTGACGAATTAAATTATTATTATCCATAAGCACTAGAGTAAGAAATGTTAAGAACACTCTAAATTCATATAAAATATTAAATTGGAAGCGAGAACATTTTATACTTAATAAGAAATTCATTTGAATTATTACTGCCTGGGCATTATGAATATTTGTTGGAATTTTTGTATGCACTACAACATAATTTGAAAATGATTGTTTCAAGCGGCAAATAAAAGTCTAACTTTATTTTCATTATACAGGAAACAAATAAAGTAAATTAAGTTTTTACTTCACCAAAAAATGTACTCCCAAATGTTTCACTTTAAGAATAGCTATTTTAATGACTAATGTTATCATAAATATAGACGCCAAATGTTTCCTAATTATAACGATTTTTATTTTGTGATAGTAAATATTAATGTATAAAAAAGTTTTATTCAATGAAATATACGTTTATATTATATTCTCTTTGGTTCTTCATTCACTTTACCTATGAAAAAAAAGCTTTTCTTTTATATACGATATTTATAGAGATATGTTCAAACTCTTAAAAATAAGAAACTTAGTCTAAACATAATTACTAGAAAGTGACATAATTACAACGTCACTAAAGATACAAAGTGTCGGTAAAAGCATATTACGTAACAGAATATAATTATGAATAAAACGACAAATTTAATCAAAACTATTATAATATGACCTAGCTATTTTGTGTATAGGTTTCGGAATAATAATATTATTACGTTCATAAAATAAAGGTAATTAAATTCTCCTTACAGTATTCTTGTTGTAGTCATAATAATCTTATTTATTAAATGCGAAAAAGAGTTGGTTTGTTTGTTTTTGATTTCAGACTTAAACTGATGAACCAATTTTAAGTTTTGTTATATGTATATATAAAGGGGACCATGGGATCGGTTATAGGCTATTTTTGTCGCGAAAATAGCTTGAATGTGCTGAAGTTTGGGGTGAATGCTTGTATTGGGAACTATTTATTTCTATATAGCATTAAAGGTGCCCTATTAAAAATCGGGTTGCGGACAGCAGCTTGTTGTATAATAAATTAGTCTACACGATTTTCTGTGTTCGACTAATAAAATTGCATTATTGTCACGTTTTTTGTTTAAAATAATACATGTAGGTATTTTCTTACATATTCAAAATTCGTATTAGTATTATCGTAAATTTTCCGGAGTGAGCTTTTACCCCTATAATAGCGGATTTCATTTTTGGGCTGGATTGATGCCTGTAGTAACAATATAAAGACGTTTATCTCAGTGTATCCGCGTAGGCTATCACAATTTTTTTTCTATAATAATCATCATTAATTATCGGTGGGTAATTTATTCTTACTAGTTACTCTGGAGCGTCCCCTACCGTGCCTCGTTGAACACATTAAGCCGTCGGTCTCGGAAGTTAATATAACATTTGATAATAATCGCTAACTCTTGATGGGTAATTTGCTCTTATCCAATGAGTTACTGGTTCGCCCTTTGGGTTGTGGAGGTCAAACGGCAATGGCTCTGTATAAAAACAAGTAACGCGTTAAATCTGGATTAGAGTAATAAGCAGACCCTGGGAAGAATACCGGGACAAATCCTAGGATGAAGAAGAAAGTGAAGAGCTATATTTTCAGGACAATCTGCTGTTACAAAACTGTTTCATTAAAATATGGCACATATTTTATTAACACACTCACATTCTTGTTTGTCTGTTGATATGGCACAATTTTGCAATTAATTTTGTAATAGCTTTCCGATATGCTAAAGATTTGAAACGTTAAATAACTCATAAATAGATAACAATGCATTATCTATGCACTATTAATTCTTTTTTTATATATCTGTTCGTTTATTTATCTATTCGATATTTAGTGATTTTATTACTTATCAGATTGAAGAATTATTACTGCAATATTACAATTATTTTACACAAACAAGGCTGAAAATATATGTACCTGTTTTTTTTAATATCATAAGCATAGAAAAAAGACACATGCAATGCATTATTAAGGCATGATTTATTCAAATTCATGTATAAATGCAAATATTATAAAATTACATGCACATAACTTCCTGTTTTATCTCATTCCTTTTAAGACACCTCAAATTATTTATTGCTCTTTTTTTTCTCCGCAGAGCTTTCACTTCATAAAGCAGTATTTTTGGATGTATAAATTATAGACGCAACAAAAACACTGATATAACGTGAGCTCGAAAACAAACCTAGTTTCTTTACGTTGAATAATAAAAAGTGTATAACATTGCTTACATAAAACAACTTGATGGTTATAATGATCTCTGGAATGCAGTTATTCTTGAATGCAAATATTTTTTATAAGAATGGTTTTATTTCGTGACGGTTGGCAAGTAAGCAGTCACCGTAACTATGTGTGTTATTAACCCAAGTGATAGGAGGGAAGGAATGAGAAGGCAAAAAAGGAAGGGAACAGTCAGGGGTTATAAAAAATCTACAAAAGACAACGCGTCAAGTTGAAGACAACATACTGGGATTCTTAAATACTAAAACTTTCTCAAAACCGGCGCTGATAGAAGAAAAAAAAATGTGCTTAATGAAGGACATGTTACCTTTTGTGCTGATGTGATGTTTTTTGTTTTTTTTATTTATAAGTCCGAATTCTTTTTTTTTTTCTAAAAAAATGTATCTTTCACAGTACATGCTTAGAGGCAGTATTTTGAGGCAATGCAGCTGATATTAATACAATGGTCGTGCAGTATAAAAGCCCTTTTCGTTTTCTTTCGTTACAATAATCATACAAGATCGGTAAAAAGTATTTTTGTTAGAACAAACAGAACTATCACACAGGAGGACAGGAGGGAACAGGAGGCTCACTGAAGCCGTTGACTGCGGATTCCACAGAGTGTTTGTGCCAAGAAATAATGCCTTCCAATCGCACTGTTGTGGATTTCCAGACATCAAATTGGTGACGGTGGTATGTTGCGTTTTGAAGTATTAAAAGAAAATATTAAAGAAATGAAATATACATACTACCATTTACTAAATGTAGCGTAATATGTATAATAAAAATACCAGGAACAAATGTAAACTATAAATAAAAGTCATTAGATTACAAATAAGCAATACCCCTTTTTAGGTATATGATTTTTAATAGGACCTTAAAAAGTATTCAGAAACTTAGAATGTTATACTATATAAAGTTATATTAGTTAAGGAACGCTTCAGTGGTAGAATTAAATAAAACCACATAGTCATAAAAACAGTCGTCTCAGGCGTTTCAGTTCTTATTATCAAGTGTCCAGTTTCAGCTTTCAGTAAATATGAATGGAAGCAAATTTGACAAAACAGTACACTTAAATTATGACCATGAAAAAACGTTTTGAGGCTTATTCGGTAAAATATTTGATATAAATACGTACTAAATTTACGTCATTTCTACTTTATATTAAAACTAGCTGCACCCGGACTCCTCTCGCTAGGTGTACCGATTATTTTGCATGGAACCCAAACACTTTTTCTAAAATAAAGACGAACTTACTCCTTATAACTTCAGCTAACTGCCAGTGAAAGTCCCGTTAAAATCGGTACAGCCATTTCAAAGATTAGCCGGAACAAACAGAGAGACAGCGAACAAAAATTTTATTTTATTTAAGTACTGTATATGCTTTCATATAAAGCTAAGCGGACCCCGGGCTCCGAAGCGAACGCTCCGGACGTAACCGGGACGAACGCTAGGATGATGATGATGACATTTAGAAGGAAGCTGTTATTTTCAACAGACACTTCAATTTTATTTGTATATAATATGCATAGATTCATCTGAATAAATATTATAAATCAGCAATTATTTTTTATTCTGACAGTTGTTTGTTATCGTTAATGAGAACGAACAGTACGAGACTAATATCCACTAGAAAAAGGAAATTCCCTAAAGTCGCGATCATTGTCTGAAAATAACCGCAAACAAATGTTTATAACATTATAAAGTATCATAAAGATTACGCTAATAGTTATGTCTGTAATGAAATAGAAGTTTTATTAACTACAACCTTAATTATATAATTGTTTTAATCAATAAAAGATAGGCGGAATATTCTACGACCATGCGAAACATGTTTTTATAGCACAAAGAACTATTAAAAAAAATTATAACCATGTGATTGCATGGAATACTTCGACCGTTGCGTTTCAAGTTTATTAGTATGTTTAGTATGAAAGAGTAGGGCCGTCAGGGACTTGTAGTAGCACATGCTTCAAACTGATCCACGAGTGTATTCAAGTCACATGTATTCATTTTGTTAAAATAATGATACATATCCACAATAGGTTCGATGTCGATCGATAAATTAATCATAGATAAGATAAACAATTATGAATTGATTTTATATATTCTTAATCAGTACTGTTTCAAGCTTCAAGGAAACGAGTGGACTTGTGACACTTATACATTCAAAATATTTTTATTTAGCAGTCGTGTTTTGTAACATGGATTGTGTGGTAATTTAAGCAGTTTTGTAGAATTATTTCGAATTCCACTTCAAATAAGTAAACCGGTATGGGAAATACAAAATCGAAGAAAGTTCAAAGAGAGCCCGATAAGTTTTTCGAGCGAGAAAGGTGGAAACAGCAAAAAATTGATGAGAAAAAAAAGAAGAATGCCAATCCAAACAATAAAAGAGCCGGGGTAAAGGATCCACCAATAACACCCGCAGCGGCATTTTCACCACCTGTTCCTGGACCTGGGCCGGCTCCGTCTCCTGCGCACGTCCGCTCTTACGATGACGAAGCTTTGGATCGCATGCGGTATCAACTCAACAATGACTCTGACGCTTTTTTGTTGAATAATATTCTGTTGTCAGTGCAGTTCTTTGAAAATTATGAGCAGTAAGTAAATTTGTCATTGAAATTATTTCGAAGAATAGCACATACGATAAATAATTTTTAATAATATGCGATAACAATTTTCGATGAATTATTTTTTACTTTTATAAGCATACAATTTTAATTAGATTTCTATGTGGATAAAAGTGTTAATCGTTTCATCACAAATAATGATAAAATCAAAATTAATTATTCTATATTGTTCCGAGAAATTGTTGCGTAGAAACAAAATCAATTTCCAAATGCGTATTATTTTTGTATGATTTTTACTACCCGAATCCAAAATGTTTGATACTTTGTGAAATAACATGGAAATTAATGATGTTAGCATCAGTTGCATCATCTTACTCCAAAAGATAATTTAAAGATATTCTATTAGATACTCTAAAGAGATTAGATCTATATCATTTTCTCCTATTTAGCAGCAGGAGAACATAATATAAAATTGCACTATAATCTATGGTATTAACTAAATGAAAGATTCATCAAAGAGGATTGCTAATATATTATACTAAGCATAGCATACTTGAATGTGAAAATTTCTGTGATTACTATTATGGCACTTAAAATTGACTTTTTTCATCTTTTATTTCTATTATGATAGAAGTCAGTATAACACTGTATTTAGCCATATTACTAGTTAACATTAGAACGGAAAAGATATTATGATTTGTGTGAAATGTTTCAAAGACTTCAATTACCATTGGTCTTACTTATATTAAAAATAATTACAATAAGATTGTGGAATATGAACTCTCAAGATAAATATATTCAATACTATTTAGAGCTTTATGAAGAAACATTCCGACAAATAATTAAAACAATTAGCGGATATGATATTGGAATAAAGATATTACAAACAGCGATAACAATTCAAGAACGTATCTGAATGATATTGTTATCAAATACTTCGCTAGCGGTGATTTCTTTATGATTTATTAAATCGCATATCAATCTTTCGTTTAATTTATTGACGTCATAGTGTAATGTATCAAGCGAAATGCAAATTCGATTAGTAATCACAGGGATTTCAAGCATTTGATAATTTATAGCTGATGTATCTATTATTTTAATATTTAATATAAATTTAAACTTTTTTTTAGGGAAATGCATGACATAAAGAATAATCCTATTAGTGAACATCAACATACAATGGATGAAGCAATGGTACGACGTCACAAGCATGTATTTTTCGCGGACAGAGTACAAGAATGTGTGCAAGAGCATGTATTTTATCAGAGACGGCAAGATAAAACAGAACCTCTCATTGCTCCAAGGCTATTTATAATTTATGATAACGTTGAAGCAAGTGAGCCTGGCGATACCTCTGATTACTGTGCAGTTCTTGATGCACCTTTTTATAAAATTCGTATAGAAGATTGTAAAGAACCAGGTAAGTCAAATGAGAAATAAAATAATCAATCATTTTTAAGTAATGATATCTTCATTATTTTTATTTCTTTTCAGGATATGTCAAACTGAAAAAGTTAGAAGTTTTAGAAAGCACTCTTACTAAAGAAGCAGAGTCTAACATTGCGGCCCAAATTATTTCTGATGACAGTATATACACAGATTCTGAAAAGGAATCGAATGCATCCGACGATTTTCCATATTCAGAAAAAAATGCAGATGTTTTGCAAAAAATCAAGAAACGGCTATCAGACTTAACAAATGAAAACAATGATAAACACTTTATCCAGCATCATGCAAATATCGTCATAAACGATAGTAATAGAAAATCAACAACTGTTGATGTTCATACCATAGATGTATCAACTAATTCTAAATATCAAGATCTATTTCACCCTGAAGACAATTCTGACGAACATGACACTAAACCTAGAAAATCTATTTTAAAAAACAACAAACATTTTAATGGACCCACAAAAGAAAAGCTTCTTAAAACACAAATCAATGATACACGACACATATCATTAGAAAACATAACTGCTGAAGATACCGAAACATCTGGCTATCGATCAAATGCAAGCAGTCGTCAAACAGAGTCAAGTGAAACAGAATCTGATTATGGCTACGCGACAATAACTGAATCAACTACACCAAAAAAAGTAGAACTTAGCTTACAATCAAATTACTCATCAACATCAGGAGTTTTGCCTGATGAAAGTTGGGTTGCCGTTAATGTTAGAACTGTTGACTGGAGTGATGATGAAGATGATGATACAGGATCAAAAGTTTCCTTAAATCGAAATTTATACGAAACAAATCATTATCTTAGTTCCATCGTTTTTATGAATGATTTTGTGGACAATTTCATTCTCCATTTAGGTAGTGGGTTAGGATTTTCTCAAGAAACTATTAAAAATGCTTTAACACAAGGTGCAAGTATATATTGTAACGCATTAAAAGGTGGTTCTAATATAAGTTATGAGGTCTTCCCTGCATTAATAGCAGCTTGGCCCAATGCTGCAAATCAATGGATCATACGGGAGAGAAAGATAATACAAAATCCGAGAACTAATTTCAGCTACCAATGGCCTACAAAGTATATGGTAAGCAAAGCTATTGGTTTCGGTTGCTTATTAGTACCTGTAGGATTTAGGCCAAAGCGAGGGATTAATCCCGATCAAAGAGTACAATGGCGGATTATATTTCCTGCAGCAGAACGATATTTAGAAAGTTGCTTAGCTCATTCTCATATGAGGTGTTACTTGTTTGCATTAGTTCTCCAAAAAACTTTTATGGAAAATGAAACTTCTAAAATAGGAATCGATGCAAGTCATATAAAAAACCATTTATTTTGGCAATGTGAAGATAACTATGCAAGATGGCCTGAGGATCGACTTGGAGAATCGTTACGTTTATTTTTGCGAAGTTTTTATGTACACTTTGGACAATCACGTTTTCCTAATTATTTTATGGAAACTTGTAATGAATTTAAGTGTATTCCAAAGCCATTATTGTTAAAACTACAACGGAAATTAGCTGATATTCTTGAGGCACCAGTGATGCATTTGCTACATGCAATCGATAAAATTAAATACACCAAAAAAGATTTTTATCCAATTGTCAATTGCCATAGGCTCTTTGATATTTTAACTTGCAAAAACCCTTTGAGGATTTTAAATCCACAATTACCTATTGTTGTGCCAAATTACGATGAAAGTTCTGATAGCGATAGTGAACAAATAAATAATATTTGGGACAAAGCAAAAGTCCACGATAAGCACTATCAGTGGAAAAAAGAAAGACAGCGTCAGATGAAAGAAAGAAGACGTATTAATATGACAAATAAGAAACAAAAGACATCGGGAAAAAATGTAAAAGAAATAAATCAAAATGTAAGTATAACATGAAGTCATTACTAACATACTTTAAAGTAATAATACTATAAAACCTATGATATACTAATCATTATAATTAAAATTTCCATTTCTATAGAAATAGTAACCGAAGACTGTATTTATTAGAATTATTTTATTTTTACAGATCATATTGCCCTCAAAAATGGAACCGGAACGTCGACGCCTTGTGTTAGAGTTTTTCATACCTCATTTTATTGCCATGGCACGTTCAAGCGAAAAGTTTGATGCTCTGAGACAGGCTGTAATTTATCTGGAGCAAGCTCAGAGATTGTGTTATCTTTTGCGAGAAGAACCAGCTGGTGATGTTGCTGCGTATGAGTATTTGGATATAATCCGTGATAAGTTAGCTGATTGTCAACGTAAATTAGTGAATCAAAGTGGTTATAAGCTACCTCCAAGAGAGAAAAGTAATTTACAACGCAGCGTCTCAAATTCCAATTTAATGCGTAAACATCGTCCAAGATATGAACACATTATAAATCAAGACTCCTCTTCTGATATTTCTACCATACAACCTCTTGCCTTTGTAGATGTTCATGTTGAAAACATTTCTATCCAAGAATCAAAAAAGTATCTTGATGATAATAGTATTGAAGAATCTAAGTTGTAATTTAATATTTGTTTTATAAAAAACAATAAGCTTAGAAGCAGATAAGCTGAGATTGAGGCTTAAACCTATAGAAAAAGTCAGAGCCTACAAACGATACGAATTCATTAATTATTAATGAATGAAGTACTAATACTTACGAGACTCGAGGACTAGTACCCAGTACCATCTCTAAAATCTGTGCTTTCAATTTTAAATGCTAATCATAATATTGTTTATACATAATATTATTAATTTGCTAGTTTGTAGCACATAGCACAGTAAAATGATGTGGTGTTATTACTATTATGTTACATTTGAGTAATGTAATATTATGTATGTTATCTAGTTTATCATTAACGAAGAAACGGACTTGTAATTATTCTGGTTTTTTTTTGGAGAAATGTTATATTAAATTCGAATCTCTTTTAATAATTAGTCGGTAGTGCGTTCTAAGTCATAAGTGATAAATGTAAAGGAAAATCAACGTAAAATAAAACTATGGTGTATAAAATAAACCTTTACTTTGAATAACTTCATTAAATTTAGTAACCTTAGTACTGTAACATGCGCTACATAGTAAGAATTTGTAGAGAAATTTCAAGTAAAGCGAAAATTGTTTCAACAAATGCACGTCATAGTATTGGCTATTATGTGAAGTCCAAATTAAGTTAGGGGGTTAACACCAGCAACCATAGCGAGTAACGCCATTCGGACATACATTCCATATTCTGCTTGTCTGAAGTAAGCTGCACGAGGATCTGAATCAAAGTCTACACTGATCTCATCAACCCGTGGTAATGGATGCATTACGATCATACGACGGCGGGCTCTAGTCATCAATTGTGGAGTAACTACTAGTAGCCCGCGCATCTGAAATGGTGAATTATTTATTTTATTAATTTGTTTCTATGTATCTTTTAGATCAACTTGTAGATATTTTAATTCTTATCAAATAATAAGAGATTGTCGGTTGATACATATAGTGCCTATCAGTAATCTATTGTAAACGACGCAGTTATCGTTTCTATATTATTTGTTGCTGCTATTGGATATTCCACAAAAGCCATTTTATTATGTCCATAAAAACAAATTTATACAAGTAAACTTCGCAGATTAAAAATTAAACTTTAACAAAAATCACTTTTGAGTTATATCTACCCATATCTCAGACTACAAGATACATATAACGACGAATGTTACACCTGTAAGACCTTTTTTTTGTTAAGGAAGTTTGAAAAATGCTTTTTCTAACTCTATATTGCTTTTATGTCAAAAATAAGATGAATGAACTTCAGCTAAGGATTCTTTACTTATCAGTAGGTAATATGAATAATATAAAATTACCTTCTCATACTCTTCTTGACTTTCAAATCTCTCTCGCTGAATCCTAGTCATATATAACACATGAGTATCGCCGAGTACATCTTCTAACCTTTCATAAACTTTTTGTGAGATGCCTTTATATGCTACATAATCCATAATGTGTTTAGGCATTCCTAAACCTGGAGGACTAACATACTGTAATTGGACTTGATACAATGTTAACAGTCGTGCCAATGAGTGGACTGTTCGGCCGTTTTTAAGATCTCCAACCATTGTTATAGTGAGACCATTTACAGTACCAATTTCTTCTCTTATAGTGAAAACATCCAAAAGTGCTTGTGTAGGATGTTCTCCAACCCCATCGCCCGCATTTATAATGGGTTTACGTGTTTGCCGCGAAGCACTCTAAAAGTTATATACCGCTATTAATAATATACTGTAAGTAATTTTGTGGAGTAGATAAATAGATTTTAAATATACTTACGGCGACAGCACCTGGCTCGGGATGACGCAAAACTACAACATCTGCATAGCTAGCCATTACTGTTACACTATCTTCAAGTGTTTCTCCTTTCTTAGCTGAAGAGCTAGTTGCATCTGTATGAATTACGGAACCACCAAGTCTTTGCATTGCCGCTGCAAAACTACAACTAGTACGTGTACTGACTTCATAAAATATCGATGCCATAACTTTTCCTCGTAATATGTCATCCAAAACGCGTCCTTTACTGACACTTGTTTTCATGAACTGGGCTAGATTGAAAATGTCATTTAATGTTTCCTTTCCAAAAGTATCAACTGTTAATATGCTTTTACCAAACAGATCGCTTCTCTGGCGTTGCGAACCAGTAGGTTGCGAAGGGTATGAATAACTGTCGCACCTCTGTCTTGTAATTTGTGGTTGAGGTGGTAAGGGTGATATACTTCTTAAGCCAGGTACTTCGTGGAAGTGTACATTGAGTTTGCTTTGTCCTTCAGGCTTATAGGCCTCCGCTTGTTCCACGTCTAAATCACTGTATCTGCTAAATTCCAAGGAATTATGCATATCTAATGCTGAGTTTGGTCGACTTATTTCTTTATCAGATTTGTCAATAGCAAAAGTGGGCATAGCTTGTTTTTTAGGAACAGGCCAGTCTCGAACATTCTGTCCAAAACCTGGAGGCACAAGTATTTGTCCTTCAACATACGCAATCTCTCCCCGCAGAGTAACTCGATGAATGGCCCCAAAAACACTCATTCCAGCAAATGGTGTCCATTTAGATTTAGTAAACTCTAAGGAGTCAGGAATAACCCACTCATAATCCATGTCAACCTCAACGTATGTATTTACTTGTTCCGGCAAATTAAAAATTTTGCGGGGATTTTTGTGGAATTTGTTTATTATATCATCAATAGTTAGACGTTTTTCGTGAACGGCATTCAAAAGAAGCGGCAAAATTGTTTCCAATCCCGGATAACCAGGTAGAGGTTTTTCTGAATCTTTTTCTTCTACGGAGTGAGGTGCATGGTCTGTAGCAAAGATATCTATAATATCCATATTTTTCCATAATTCAGCTTGATCCTCAGGACTGCATAAAACGGGACGGACTTCTGCTCGTCCTTTTCCTATACGTTCAATATCAGCCGTGCTTAAGAAAAGATGATGCGGGCATACTTCACAAGTAACCTTTAATCCTCTTTCTTTAGCAGATTTTATAATTAAAATTTCTTCTTTTCGTGCAACGTGACATATATGAATAGGTCTATCAAGTAATGAAGCCATAAGAATAATAGCACCTGTTTTTTCGCGTTCAGCATGTGCACATATAGGCATTTTCTTTGGCCAATTCTGAAGATGTCGTTGCCAAACCGTCATATCATCTAATTTTAGTGTCGTAAATGTTTCATTCAGGTACATTTTGAGTGCTGCTGCTTGTGGAGCTAATTCGGCTGCTGTATCACAATTACTAGTAGATGCGCCCACAAATAGAGCAAAGTCACATCGTGCACTGACACGAGATAACGTTGAAACATAGTCATATGATGAACGATCAACTAGAGGAGGATTCGTATTCGGCATTGCACAAATCATTGTTATCCCTCCCGCAAGAGCAGCAGCGGTACATGAATCAAAGTCTTCCTTATAGGTAGCTCCAGGTTCTCGAACGTGAACATGTACGTCAATAAATCCAGGCAGTTTGATAATGTTGCGTGATGTCATACAATCTGTGTGTGTTTTCATGAGTGGGGCACCACCACATTGCAACATTGCCTACAAAATATGGAAAAAGAACAAGAAAATATAATATAATCACGACAACCATCACTATACTACTACTGCTACTACTACTACTTAATTCCATGGCTCATTTAGTTGTTTAATAGAAAAACTCGAGATTCGATTACAGCGCCACCTACCGAGTCCAATTGTGAATCTAAACCATACAAAAATTCATTCAAATCGGTCCCACTGTTTAGAATTTCACTGACATACACCCCTACAGTAGAGTTAGAGTTAATATATATATAAAGATATAGTAATATCGAAAACGGCTGTATCGATTTTCATGAAATTTAGTGTGCGAGGGTTTCGAGCTTGGTAAATCGATCAAGCTAGGATTTATTTTTATAAAAAGTAGTTTTTTCCGTGATTGCAGGTAATGAAATCTCTGGTTTGAGAATATAATTATAACTCTTTCTGACTTTGCCGAGTAATAATAATATTATAGCTTAACTGATCCAGCAAGTAAACTAGCAAGCTAAGCTAAAGCTATTTTAGTAGGTGGCGTTGTAAAATATTATTCATATTTCATTATTTTGTAATTCGTATCTAAATGATGATAATTTCTAAAAACAACAAACACCAAAAAGAAAAATACATATATATAAAATGTAGATATACATTAAAATATATATAAAATGAACATATAAATTATTAAAATAAGAACATTTCAAAAGTATAAATATTAACCTTTACAAGAAGCTTAGCACATTTGACGTCTGTGACTAAGGGCACAGCGTAGTCCACTGCTAAACGACGAGTGCGATATCCATGTGTGCTAAAAGAAGATACTCTACGCGCTCCCCCTCGCATTGGTAAATTTATCACAAGATCTAGTTCTTTTCTTGCCATGAAGTCAGCCAAATGCATGAGTTCGCCGTCTGATCTGGCATCTTCTGGATCTCCAATGTGATCGAATGTCCATTGAACACTTTCGACCTAAGATTATTTTAGTGTAGATGAATTGTTACTGTAGTTAAACAATTATACGTAATCTTTCTAAAACGATAGTCTTTCTATAGACGACCACAAATATAAGTTTGTAAGTTCATAGTAATTATTAAAAATAATATGAGAAAACAAAGTTACTGAAAAAACCTATACATCTCTGAAATTTCTTAACGTATCTTCTTCACAATATTTATCAGTTAAATTTTATTTTTATGTTCTACAACTTCAATTTTTTCAAAATTTTAAATCTCATAGTTCAAATGTTAGAGGGGAGAGGGGACGTAATTTTTTTATGAACGTACGAGCTAATATCAAAAGAGTAATTGTTGCTCTTTTAATTAAAATAGTCAAGATTAAAACTCTTTATTATTTTTCAAGAGCTATTGAATGATACCTCATACGTCGCCGTACGCTGAATTTTTGTTTCAACCTCGTAGTTACATATCCTTAGTATTGAAATATTTTATTATTTCACTACAAACCCTTGTAGCGATTCATAGAACTTTATTTAAATTAAAATTTCAAAGCATACCTCGACTCCGTGTTCTGTATAAAAGTCTCCGGTACCCATGCTAGCGTATAATTTATATCCAAGTTTTTTCAATAAACGCACACTTGGTAATAGCTCCATTTTGTGCTAAAATAACAGAAAGATATTTAAAAAAAATATTTTGTTCATATGGTTATACTTAATTAATTGAATAACAAGTATAAAAATAATAATAATAAAATTGAATAATAAGTATAATATGTAAATATAATCTAATTTGTCTAGTTTATACTTCTCACCTTAAATGTTCCGATTGAAAGCAAAATAGCTTTTTTAGGAATTCTAAACCCAGTGCTCATTAGTGATTTGAGGTACGCTTCGTAACGGTTCTCCCCAAAACAAGCAACTTCCCCAGTTGAGGCCATTTCAACCCCTAGCGTGACATCAGCGCCAGATAATCTTGAGAAAGAAAACTGTGGTACCTTGACTCCTACTTTTCCACATCCATTCATAACATTAACGGGCTCAACAGGTATACCTAGAATTACCTTAGTTGCCATAGCCACAAAATCATGGTCCAATGTTTTAGAAACAAATGGAAATGACCTGGAAACTCTTACATTACATTCTATAACTTTCAACTCATTATCTTTTGCAATAAGTTGCATATTAAAAGGTCCGGTCACATCAAGTGTTTCTGCAATTATTCTGGCTATTTCATTTATTTTGTCTAAAGTTTGGGTATTAATGTCTTGAGGTGGTGTTACTAATGTAGCATCTCCAGAGTGGACACCGGCATTTTCAACATGTTCAGATACAGCAATGCAAAGAAGTACTCCATCGGATGCAACAACATCAACATCTATTTCTTTTGCATCAGTTATATATTTTGATATTACGACAGGGTGATCTTTATTAAGCTGACTTGCAGACTTTAAATATGTTTCCAATTCTTGATTTGAATAAGCTACATTCATAGCCGCTCCACTTAGTACGTATGATGGTCGAACTAAACAGGGAAATCCAACTTCTTCACAAAAATTTTGGGCCGATTCAAGATTCGTTAGTTCTTTCCATTTTGGTTGTAAAATACCTTTGCGATCTAGCATTCGAGAAAATTTAAATCTATTTTCAGCATTATCTATCATATCGGGGGAGGTTCCTAAAATTATTGCTTGCTGCCTATGTAAGTCCATTGCGATATTATTTGGTAATTGACCACCCATACAAAGAATAACGCCATCGGGTTGTTCTATGTTATATATATCCATTACGACTTCAAAAGAAATTTCCTCAAAATACAATCTGTCACTCATATCGTAATCTGTACTGACTGTTTCAGGGTTATAATTAACCATAATGGTCTTTTTACCTTGATTTTTCAATTCTCGAAGACATCCTACAGCACACCAATCAAATTCAACTGAACTTCCTATTCTATACACTCCTGATCCTAAAACCATGATAAATTCTCCAGGAAAATCTAAGTCATGTGTGCTACCATTATACGTTAAATAAAGATAATTGGTAGAAGCCGGCCATTCAGCGGCTACAGTATCAATTTGTTTAACACATGGAGTAATCTTGAATTCTTTACGAAGTTGTCTAACAGCTAACTCTGTACTTTTGATTGCGGCAGCTATTTGTTTATCGGAGAAGCCTATTTGTTTTGCACTTTTCAATATTTCAAAAGTTATTGATCCAGAATTTATAGATTCTAGTATTTTATAATAATCTATAATATTTTTCAGCTTTTTAAGAAACCATCTATCTATTTTTGTCATTTCATACAGTTTCTCTACGGTGTAATTATATTTTAGAGCAGCCGCTAAAACAAACATTCTTTTATCAGTTGGTTCTCGAAGTTCGTTTTCGTTTACCTTTTTAATGTAAGGATCAAAACCATTAACATTTTCATCAACCATCCTTAATGCTTTTTGAAAAGCTTCTTCAAAATTTCTGCCGATTGCCATTACTTCTCCTACACTTTTCATTGAACTACCAATTTTAGTGCTTACCCTATTAAATTTAGCTAAGTCCCATCTCGGTATCTTTACTACGCAATAATCTAAGCTGGGTTCAAAACATGCCGTGGTCACACCAGTAACGGAATTCTTAATAGTTGGCAAAGAAATTCCAAGAGCTAATTTTGCAGCTACGTACGCTAGAGGGTAACCTGTTGCTTTGCTAGCAAGAGCTGAACTTCTTGACAACCTGGCATTTACTTCTATTATATAAAATTCTTCTGAATTTGGACTGAGAGCGTATTGTATATTACATTCTCCGACAATTCCAAAATGTCTTATAACTTTAATAGCAGTATTTCGTAATAAATAATATTCTCTGTTAGACAACGTTTGACTCGGTGCAACGACAATTGATTCTCCTGTATGTATCCCTAGCGGATCTACATTTTCCATATTACATACAGTAATACAATTATCATAAGCATCTCTAACAACTTCATACTCAACTTCTTTCCACCCTTTCAAAGACTTGTCAATGATAAGCTGCTCTGAGTGTGATAGTGCTTGGTGTGCGAGAATTTTTAATTCTTCTTCATTATTAGCAAATCCGGAGCCTAGACCACCGAGAGAAAAAGCAGAACGAGCCATTACTGGATATCCGATTTCTCGTGCAGCAACTAAAGCTTCATCGACTGAAGATACAGCTGCACTCGGAGCAACCTTTTCACCAATGGCATTAATTTTCTCTGCAAAAATTTTTCTGTCTTCAGTGTCTACTATCGACTGAATTGGAGTACCTAAAATACTAACATTATACTTTTCAAATACTTTAGACTTTTGTAGCTCAACCCCACAGTTTAAAGCTGTTTGACCTCCAAAGGTCAGCAAGATTCCCGTAGGACGTTCAGCTTTTATAACTTGCTCAACATATTCAGGTGTTATAGGTAAGAAATAAACTTTGTCAGCTAATCCTTTTGATGTTTGAACAGTTGCAATATTAGGGTTAATTAAGACCGTTTGAATTTTTTCTTCTTGCATAGCTTTCACTCCTTGTGATCCAGAATAATCAAATTCACCAGCTTGTCCTATAGATAATCCGCCTGATCCGAGAATTAAAACTTTTTTTGGCCTTTCATATAGTATCGGTGTATATTTAAGTTTTTCATTAATTAAGTAATTTACAGCACATTTTTTGTTATTTTTACATAGTTTTACTGTTTCAATAAAAACATCAAAAAGACATTCTAAATCAGTTGGACCAGCCGTGTGTTCAGGATGAAATTGTACACTGAAATATGGAAGTGAGGTGTGAACTATGCCCTCATTAGTTTTATCATTTTCATTGGTAAATAAAATTTCCCAACTCTCTGGCAACGTGTTGGCATCCACAGCAAATCCATGGTTTTGCGATGTCATAAAACATCTTCCCGTACCGGCGTGTGTACATGGTAAATTGTGTCCTCGATTGCCGTAGCTGTAAAATAAATTGTACAATTTTTTAATAATTAGATAAATAACATTTAGATTCTGTTATTTTTTTCTATGTTACAAAGATAAAAAGTTATATTTAACCAAGAAATCGTTGTACATAATATTTTACCTAAATCAACGCCCGATATAGTATTTTCATAAAAATAAATAAAACTATTTTGAATCAATCTCTTTCGCAAATCTTTTTATAAGCACTTTTTAAAAATTTTTAATTTTCATAAAATTTCCATACCTTTATATGAAATTTAGTTCTTAACGCCAAAATTTCGGATAAAATTTATTATTTGTTAAAGTTTGTGACGAAAAAATAGTGATTCAATTTAAAGCCTACCTTGTTTTATAAGTTTGACAACCAATAGCTGTAGCTAGTAGTTGATGGCCTAAGCAAATACCGAATATTGGTTTAACTGTAGTTTCTTTGTTAATAACAGTGCTCAAATTTTCAACTACTTGTTTGCAAACTTCTGGGTCACCGGGACCATTACTGATGAACAGTCCATCGTATTCTTTTGTGTCAAATTTATAATCCCAAGGTACTAAAATGACTTTTGCGTTCCTCTTCATTAAACATCTTATTTGATTGTATTTCAGTCCACAATCGACTACCAATATCGTAATGTCCCCTGAAGGATTATATACTTGCTTTTCCTGTGTTAGTTATATAACAAAAATGCTTTAAATAATAATAAGAAAAATAAGAAGTTGCAACACAACGCAAGTATACGTTCGAAACATCAGGAATAATGAGCTACTGAAGTACCAGTACTAGGAAAGTAATATTAATTTGTTAATTAATGCGATTTGCCTTCGCATTGATTACATGAAAGTTTAAAAATTCTTAGACAATTGCCAAAATTAATTCAACTGTTATAGATATGAGTCAGAACGAATAAGCAGACAGACACTTTAATTGTTTTTAAAGTTTTTAAGAAGTTTATAGAATCATTTTACTTACGATGATTTTATAAATTTATACATACCTTAATAGATACTTCTGCCACCAAATTTCTTGTATTTGGGTCTTTTAGAGGCGGTAATATATCAAAAGGCGGAACACCTTGGATTATTCGTCCTAATATAACACCTTCACGAAGTTTAAACGTTAATGCTCGAGTGTCTATGTCACAAAGACCAGGCACACCACTTGACGACAACCACTTGCCTAAAGACCTGCGAGCTCGCCAATGAGATGCGTGTGTACTAACTTCTCCAACTATCAAACCAGTAGCCCAAATACGTTTTGATTCAAACCATCTATAACAATAATATTAAATCAACTTCAAAACTTTTGGTTTCCCAACTTGCAATACGTATCTAGTTGGGAGCAAGCTCTTAGCACATGTTTTCATGTAGAAGCCTAAGATGTTCAAGGAGGCTTATCCATCACTATATCTAAACGATAATTGAATTGCTTATTTATATATATTTAATATTATTTTTTTTAATATTATTGTGCTTCCCTACCAACCTGTGTGTAATTAGTTTAAATGCTAGCACTTAGCGGATTTATAGAGATGACCAGTTTAAATAAACGCAACACACTCAACGGCCCCCATTAGGAAACTTATATCCTTTGCCCAGGGACCGGAAACATTCACAATGACAATAACAAACATAGCCTAACCGGTAAACATGCCTGTATGCTTAATACAAACATCTGCTTCGAGCGGGAATCGAACCCGCGAATGAAGCCCTTAAAGCAACGTCGTCATTTCAAAAAAAAATGTTATACATTTGATCGTCGTAGATAAAAATAGTTATTTTTTGCCTTTATCACCTGTATACTGTTTTGGCCTTGTGTTAATTATTATTAACGAACTAGCGGGCCCGGCAGACGTTGTCCTGCCCCGAAAAAAAATCTAGGACCCGATAGCAGCCCCCCCTAACTGAGTATAATTGTGAATAGAAGTGACACTGGTGAAAAATATTGAATTACTAATATAATATTAAAAAATAGCTGTTGATGGTAAAAAGGTGTAAATTTAGAGTTGTATGTATTTTATTGCCACATCATAAAAAAATGAAAATAAAAATTATGTCCAAAAAAAATTTTTTTTGGGAACAAATACCGCGATACGGAAATTTTATATATAAGATTGTGTATATGTTACCTGGGCAAGCCGTGTTCATCACGGTCATTTTCGTCTGGGACGCCATAGTTTCCAATGAGAGGATATGTCAGAACCAATATCTGGGCGTGATATGAAGGATCTGTCAAAGATTCGGGGTATCCCACCATGCCAGTCTGAAAAACTAAAAAATAAAAAGAATTTATAAAATATAAGAATCCGAAAGTAAATATAATGTTTTCAATCCGACGACTGACACCCGCTGGACGACCAAAATAAACAAACTATTGTATACATATTTACCAAATTAAATAAAATTGAAAAATTTAGGAAACATTAATTTAAGCTTTCGTTATGCTTTTAGTATTTACTGCTTACTGATTAACATTCACAATGTTTTTTTTTATTATTCCTTAAGCCTTACGAAACTCAATAAATAAATTTAATTTCATTGATAGGACGTACCCTTTCAATTTTTTTTTAAATTTAAATCTTCATTGATACTTTTACATTTTTAGGGAACCATTTTTAGCGAAAAAACATTGCTAAACGAGCGAGGATTTGGCCAGTAAAAACTGGTTTGTGATCAAAAAGGGATCCGTCAGGCTTTTAACTGTCGCTAGGGGTATGATACAAAATATTTTTGTTTTTTTGAAGCCTCAGTAGCTCAATGGTAGAAGGGCCGACTCCACTCCGTTAATGCGAGAGTTGGTGGTTCGTTCGGTTTGTTGAGCTATTGTCGTACCTACTCTTAGAGCAAGCTTCGAGCTTATTTGAAGAGTCATTTTCACAGGGGTTTGAGATAATAAAAAAATAAACGCTAAGAAACCCTGAATTACATGACCTGTTTATGTAATGTATTAAATCGAAATATGTTCCCGTAATATTAATATTTAACTAGCATCTGATACCTAATTACATATATTGGCCGATCTAAATAGATAAAGTTTTTGCAGATGATACCTACCCACTTCTCCCTCCACAGGAACTTGTGCACCAAAGCTTCTACCTTGAAAGACAGACCCATCTGCGAGAACCAGGCAGCATGGTGGGCCAACTTTACAACTCAAATCTGTATCGTCCATCTTGCTACAGTCTCAAAGATTACTGTATTGTTTTACTGCGTAAAATGTAAAGTGTGAAACAGTTTAAAATTTCATAAAAGAAAATTTCGAAAAGTGCTTTAAATTTTCGAAGTACGAACACCGGAATTCAAAGAAAATAATGTGCCTAAAATATTAACAATCACAAAATACTATTTGGTTCAAATATTGATTACTTATTACTCCTATTATTATTAGTCAAAGTAAATAATCAAAGTACTATATTATATCCTTTAAATAATCTCTCAATGGTATATTCTAAAGTGATAAGCGTTTTTTTCCGTTATTGTTGTGTTGGTTATGAAAACCTTGAACTATTAAAAATCGTTTCCAAAACAAGAATGGGCAATTTATATTTTTTAAATTTGTTTTGCTAACTAATGGAGTTTAGATGTTATGACCTAGATTCAAAGTCAAGGTTACGGGATTGATTTAGACAAAAATATCCACAGGAACTGCGAAGGCGTTGCGTGAGTTTAATTCTGAAGGCAATAAAGTTCATAGTAAGCAAGCAATACATATGAGTGGTTATTTATAGTGTAAGTTATTATTATGAAACAGGTCAAATAAATCAATTCGAATATTAACTACGGTTAAAAACTGATCAAGTTTACAACTAAAAAACTGTTACATCGGGTTGATAATAGATAATTCTTAAAAGATCACTTCAATTCACTATTATATCTTGGTATTTGGAATCGATACATAACTTGAAAAACCTTTTTAATATATTAAATGTTTCATGGAAATAAACTCCATTTTGTACCTAGTTGGTGTTGGTATCGCTTTTGAGTAATAGTAAGTTATAAATACTTACTAAATTTTAGGTTCAATTTGCCGGCCACGTGGTATGTCGCGTGAATTGCGAACGGTCCGGCGCTGTCGCGAGCTTCGCTACGACAGGCCTGCTTGCTTAGCGCACCCACTAACTCGAACCATTGGCATCTTATCATACGCCATCACTTTACCAACCAGTTTATATCCTTCTCTCTCACTCACACACATGTTAAAATATGCCAGTCTCGCTTTAAGAAACGAATCAGTATTCAATGACATGAAGTTATAATGAATAGTATAGCGAAGTTGAAGTGTAAAACAATATAAAACTAGTACGTTCGTTCGTTAGTTTGTATTTCTGTAAAATGTGCATGCTAAATTTCTGCAACTTAACGGTTTACTTGAATATTAACTATTCGTTCGTTGTAAATATATTATATTATGTGTTCTAAGCATACTTAGGTATAAATCAATGTATTCTAGGTTTTTAATATTTATTTCTAGACTTATACCTATTTATATATATATGTACCTAGCTAGATCGTAAGTACGCGCATAATTCAAAATCCCACGGGAATAGAATCAACGGGATCGGGAAATTAAAATATTCCATTACCAGGTAGGAACCTACATACCTAATATTTGTATCCAGGTATGTAATTTATAAGTACGTACGAGACCCCAAGAACGGGTTTCCACGGTAACGGGACAAACGTAATATAATTTTACTATGTACCTACGTACCTAACCTACCCAGATAAAGTCGGGATGGGCCGCTAATTCAGTATTTTAAACTGAAATGCAATCTAATTCAACATAATTCAATGGGCTATTAAAAGCAAAATAAATGTATATATAGACAGTCATTAAACAAAAACACAATTTAAAATTAACATATTTTTATATAAAAAACTGAATATAATACAGTCATTTTTTCAATAAAATATTCATATTAAATATAATGTTAAATCAGAGTCTATATTTGTTCAAATAAAAGTAGATAAATATAAAATATAATTCTTGTGATTAAAATTCCATATTACCATTAACAATTTTGCTATATTTGAATACTAGTAATTACGTTTTAAATATTCAGTTAAGCTACCAGTTCTATTTAAAATAGGGTAATCAATGAAATTTAGGCTAGGATTTTTTGGAGTTTCTTGTAATTCGAGTATTTTAATGGAATTTTGTGCAGGTGCAGCTCGTAACCATACGCCGGGAAGGTAGAGAGTAACTTGCGGTCCGACTCTGGGCCAATACCTCCCAAGGTTGTGACCGTTCACGAATATATAGCCCTGGAAAGAAAAAAACATAGTGCTTTAAATCTCAGGTGCACATACTTAGTACTAATGCGTATAATTGTCATTTGCCGTTGATTCTAGGTCAGTGGTTCCCAACCAGTGGTCCGCAGGAAGCAAAATATGGTTTGCGAACGATATCAGATCTCGGGACATTCAAAGCGCTTTTGGAGGACTAAAAGAGAACACATACGTACATACATATAAAATTATAGGCGTCGGGATGTGACGACCCCATCGCCCGCTGTTGGGATAACCTCTGTCACAACAGAGATTATTCCACCAGTGCAATCAGTCACACTGGAGGTAGGTCTTTTGTTGCAAGAGGCCGGCTAGGTAGGTACCACCGCAGTGTCCAATATTCTGCCGCCAAATAGTAGTGCTTAGGCACTACTGTGTTCCGGTTTGAAGGGCATTGTACGCTAGTGTAATTACTGGGCGAACGAGATTTAAGAACTAATATCTCGAGGTTGGCAACGCGCGAGTGGCACCTACTAATGGTGCTGCAAGCGCTCATAGGCTGCGGCAGCCACTTACAATCAGGTGGGCCGTATGCTTGTTTGCCAACTTCTAACATAAAAAAAAAAAACACAAGAAAACCTTAAAGTCATGATCTAATATTGATTGACTAATTTAATCACTACTTCGAAAAATATTAAAAACTTAAAAGTTAGTCAAAACTGGTTTGAAAAATAATTATCCAAATCGGTTCATGAATGTTGAAGTTCTGAGGTAATAAATATATATATTTTTTAATTTATCTAGTAAATGGTAGTCCATAATAAGTTGGGAATAGATCGATATTCGACACTATTAATTAATATTCTTACTTAAATGAGGGAGGGCGTGAGTTATGATTTTTACGAATCGATTCTATACAATATTATTGTATGATGCTTACATGTATGGCTGTATGTATAACCAAATAATTTTAATACGAATCTATACAAATAAATAAAATTGAAGTTTATGTTTGTAAATCAATTTTAACAGTTTTTCACTAAAGTATGTACGGTATTTACATTAAAAAAAACCATTTTTAATATTTTTGCCTGCCTGTCTGTCTGTATGTTCCGACTAATCTTTGAAGCGGTTGGACCGATTTTCAACGAGACTCACTGCCAGGTAGCTGATGTTATAAGGAGTAATTTAGGCTTTTTTATTTTATAAAAGAGAAGGGTTCCATGCATAATCTAATATATAAAATTCTCGTGTCACAATGTTCGTTCCCATACTCCTCCGAAACGGTTTGACCGATTTTGATGAAAGTTTGTTTGCATACCGAGTAGGTATGAGAATCGGTCAACATCTATTTTTTATACCTCTAAGTGATAAGGGTGGTCGACTCCACCTTTTTATTTTTATTTTTGGGCAAAATTTTTTATTTTTATTTTTTTATAATGTGGTATTAAAAAATACATATAACCCTAAATTTTTATCCTTCTACCATCAACCCCAATTTTTTAATAGCGATATTAGTAATTCAATAATTTTCACCAGTGTCACTTCTTTTCACAATTATACTCAGCTGGGGCACTGCTATCTGGTCCCAGATTTTTTTCGGGGCAGGACAACGTCTGCCGGGCCCGCTAGTTATATATAAATAAGCTGAATAATAATAATTATATTATATATTAGCTGTTACTCGCAACATCACCCATGTGTTTCAAATGAATATATCAATAAGCGAAATTTGAGAGTTAAGATCCATGAGGTGAAAATTAAATCCGTCAAGAAAATCCTCGTGAGTACCTCACGAAGTAAAATCAGGAACTCCGTCATCCTCATCGAAAATTGATGAGTTACCCATCACTAGTTGGGAATCACTGTTCTAGATAATTCAACTATTACCTCTAAAAATATTAAATTATTTACCTTTCCCCAACCAGTAGAATCAATAAAAGTGTCCAAGGGTTCACCCTCGGGCAGTACAAGTGTTCCTTCATAAAGTGTAGGATTTTTTGCAGAAGTTTCTTGATCACAGTTATCGTTATGTCCTAATTTAGTATTAGGCTCAGAGTCAAAAGGATATCCTGTAATTGACCATGGGCCTTCCAAATTACCAGTTCTTATATCACCTCTCCTACCATCCGGACTATTTATGCATACAGGACTCAAAATTCCCTTTAAAAAATATGTTTAAATTCAAAATAGTAATATTATTAATTGCTACGTTTTATTGCACTCTACTCACTTTAAAATCATGGATTCTTTTACCGAAGTTAATACGTCCTTGGTTCTCGACAAGCAAAGATAATACGGACCCAGGTTTCACTTTTATGAGAATTTTAAATTGTTTCATCATTCTATTTATTACTCCTTGAAATTTCTAAAAACATTTTTTTAAATTACAGTTTAAATCCATCCAACTATAATATTCTGATTGTGAAAATTTGTATGTTTGAATGTTACTTAATAGCACAAAAATTGATAAATAAATAAGCAGATAAAAAATTCCGGTTGCTGTGAGATTATCAAAACAACTCTTTAGGATGAAAATGTGGTAAAGAGTTGTCTTATGGAATAGATAAATAACTTATACAATAATAATAAAGCGAGCGAGGCCTCGGGCATTGCTACTATGTTAATAACATAAAAATCATGATTCATTACATTATCAACGAAAACAAAAATCCAATCACGAGGCATAGATATTGTCAGCTGTGCCTCGGTCTCTTTAACCAATACTCCACCAATCGTTGTCTCATAGAGCACAAGTCCGCCTCGTTGTTTCAATTCTTCGAAAGTCGGTAATCTTGATCCATTAACATCTTTGTACTTCAAACCGAGCTTAGAACGACCACATGCAGACAGTAGGTTCATTTTTGGACTTAACTCAATTCGGCCGTATGCCCCTTTTTTTGACGGTATTGGGGCAGGTATATGTTTCGGCACCAAATTATACTAAAAAAAAACACAAATATTTATAATGGTCCCTGTATTGAATAAAATATTTAAAAAACGTTTATTATGTGTTTTTACTTTCGCTAATGTATTTCGTATAGCATCGTATTTATGTGTAGGATCCCCAGCTTCGGTTAAAGGTGCGTCGTAATCATACGACGTTATATCGGGTTGGTAAGTAGAGCCATAATTAGCACCTAAAAACAGTTATTTTTTATGATTATAATTTATATTTCTCAGCATATTATTATCTTTGTAAGTAGGTAGTGTTTCTGTAGATACGAGTATGTATGTACCGTTACAAATTAAACGTTTAAAGAACCGATGTGAATGATAACGAATACTTAATAAATTGTTAAGTAACTAACTAGTTAAAATATTTACTATTGTTTAGATGCCTTTGTATCTTTATGTATAGTGTTATTTATTTATTGCTTTGATTTAAAAATAGAATCTTTATAAAGACTACATTATAAAGATTCCATTATAAAGATTCCATTTTTAGGGTTCCGTAGCCAAATGGCAAAAACGGGACCCTTATAGTTTCGTCATGTCCGTCTGTCCGTCCGTCCGTCTGTCCGTCCGTCCGTCTGTCCGTCCGTCCGTCCGTCCGTCCGTCCGTCTGCCCGTCTGTCCGTCTGTCCGTCTGTCCGTCTGTCCGTCTGTCCGTCTGTCCGTCTGTCCGTCTGTCCGTCTGTCCGTCTGTCCGTCTGTCCGTCTGTCCGTCTGTCCGTCTGTCCGTCTGTCCGTCTGTCCGTCTGTCCGTCTGTCCGTCTGTCCGTCTGTCCGTCTGTCCGTCCGTCCGTCTGTCCGTCCGTCCGTCTGTCCGTCCGTCCGTCTGCCCGTCCGTCCGTCTGCCCGTCTGTCCGTCTGTCCGTCTGTCCGTCTGTCCGTCTGTCCGTCTGTCCGTCCGTCCGTCTGTCCGTCCGTCCGTCTGTCCGTCCGTCCGTCTGCCCGTCTGTCCGTCTGTCCGTCTGTCCGTCTGTCCGTCTGTCCGTCTGTCCGTCTGTCCGTCTGTCCGTCCGTCCGTTCGTCTGTCCGTCTGTCCGTCTGTCCGTCTGTCCGTCTGTCCGTCTGTCCGTCTGTCCGTCTGTCCGTCTGTCCGTCTGTCCGTCTGTCCGTCTGTCCGTCTGTCCGTCTGTCCGTCTGTCCGTCTGTCCGTCAGTCCGTCAGTCCGTCCGTCCGTCTGTCCGTCTGTCTGGGAGACCATTGGCTCTATCTATACGAAATTTACTAAATAGGTGTATTCTATGAACCGCACAACGATTCTGTAATGAAATCTTAAAATATAAATGAATTAAGGGTAGCAGTCCATACATGTAACTGAGTGTTGGAAAAAAAAATTTAACGTATATCAACGTGTGAGATATCTTTGGATAGGTCTTTCAAAATGATAAGGAGGTTTGGTTTTGAATAAAGTTCCTAAAGTCATAAAAATTGTGTCCCTCCACTAACTTTTGAACTATGAAATTTAAAATTTTGGAAAAATTTGAGCTTATATGAGTTTTTCTCATAACTTTGTTTTTCATATTAATTTTAATAATTACTATGAAATTACCAACTTCTTTTTTCTGTCGATTTTAATTCGTTATATTTTTAAAGCTCTTAAGATTCTTCTTAATCAAGCTGCGGAAGCCTTTAATTTCAACTGTGCGTAGTCCACAACGCACTTTACTGCTAATTATTAAAACTTGTCTTGACTTTAAGTAACGGTACGAACCCAAACTATGTGACCGATTTTTTTTTCAATTCTTTAGACCCCTCCCTACGAGTTGGCAACCCGTAGTATATGCCAAGAAAGTTATAAATATGGTTATAAATCATTTTTTGCAAACAAAATAAAAAATAATATTTTGATCATATCAGTTTATATTAATACGGTGTTTCCTGAGCGACGAACTTATAATTTACAAAAAGAAAAAGCTTTTTGTTTAATTCAAATAATTTTTTCATCTCTATTGACTACGTGACTTCATACGTTGAAGCTTTCCCCACCATTCGTTGACTAAGCATCGTATTTTAGAGACAAGTAGTATGGGTATGTAGTACCTGCTGTATATTCAAAATTAGTGCCACCAAAGAACATGTAGAAATTGAAGTTGATTTTATTGTCAATCATATCAGTTAATGTGGTAACAACGCTTCGTGTTGATACTTGTTGGAGATTTTCACTCCAGTGAGTTAACCAGCCAGGATAGTATTCGGAGTTCATCAAGGGTCCCACTGGCATAAATGAGCGTAGATCTTTGAATACGTTTACTACTTTATTAGCTGAAAATAACGTTATATGTATTCATGAGAGGTTATAGCTCCCTAAAACAATTGAATAATTCGTTGCGGCACATGCGTGTCGTAATTATCTTTCAAAAATATCAAATGCATTTTAATCTTTTTTAGAAAAGAACTAACAACGAAACACTTTCTTCTTTATAAATTTAACCATCTGACTCTGTACAAACAAAGTGTCTGACCGTTAAATTAAAAGTAAGCAAAAACAAATGAAAATTAATTTCATACATGTGGGTCCGAAGTCTATTGTAGTGAGTGTATTGGGAACGGATCCGTCATAAAAATATGATCGGTAGTAACCATCTGTTGTGTAGAGTAATGCTTTGTCCTCAACATGTTTACTTATTATATCACGAATTTTCGTCATATATTGTTTACTACTTCCGTAACTACCATATTCATTTTCAACCTGTAAAGTAAATATAGTATTATGACAATATAATAATTCAACCATATAATGGACAATAAATTACGTGACAAGTAAAGAGGTTACGACGTATTCCATTGAAAGGTCGGATGTCTGTTATGGAACATTATTCATTAATTGCTTACAAATGATTCATTTCTTTCTGTAGTCAATTCTAAGGTCACAGCAAACGAAGTGATGACAGATGCTAGTAATCTAATATATTGAAGTATTAAAAAACAAAATTTGAACTGTTAACGAAAAACTAAAAAAAGTTATATAACCAATTTCGGAACTGCTGCTGCAGTGAAATTGCAAACTCTCAAAAAAGTAACAAGCAGTGATAAGAACGGGACAGGGGTAAGAAATCATGGAATTTATGTGACATTTGTGTGCCCATAAGGTGCAGAATTTAGGTATTTCAAAATTTCTTTTACCTGTACTAATATGATCGGACCCCCGTTTCCATATAGCAAGGGTTTAACTTGTTCAAAAAGCTTATTCATCCACCTCTCAGTTTCGTTTACAAAATCTGTAAAAAATGTTTATTAGTAGGTTTTATTTTATAAAAATTATAAAAGATCACACTATTTGCACACTTAGTTTTAGTAGATTTACTTACTTTCAGAAAACAAAACTATACAATCAAACATTTATTCATCAAACAACTTCATGTATATATTTCAATAAAAAAATTACCTTTGTCTGTAGATCTTAATGCTATTTTTGGATATTCGCTAAGAAGCCAGTACGGGAAACCTCCCTGGAATGGAAAAAAATACTTTGCAGACGAATATTTTAGTGACAAGAAAATTTTGAAAATAGTGTAGTTATCTTTATTCTTATCTAATTATAAGTATAGTACGTACTGAAAAGTTTTGTTAATTTTATTTCATTTTACTACTTTTAGTTTCTATTTTATTTGGTTAATTTTATGTTGAGCAGCCTTCTGCTATAAGTGTGGTGTTGTTTTTAGCAATCTGTGAAGTTTAATAGATTTAAAACTAATATGTCCAGTTTTGCCACCTACAAATGAATGGTGTTGCAAGCGCTCATAGGTCACGAAAACCACTAGACAACGTAACGGCACAAAGAAAGACATATATATACTATATTCAAAATTTTATAATAGAATTGCTGGCGGGCATACCAGGTCTCTTTCAGCACAAATATAAGGTCCCGGTCGCAGCAGCACGTAAAGTTCTTCCTCTGCTGCGATTCTTAAGAAGCGGGCAATATCGTTGTCTCCTTCAAAGTTGTAGTGTTCTTTTTCAGGCTCGTGACTGCTCCACTCTACATATCTAAATAAAATAATCTATATAAAAAACGAAATATACATGTTAATTCTAATTACAGGACTTAAGCGTTAGGCTTTAGTCTATTCCCATTAAGAAAACAGTGAGTCATCTAATATAATGATGTATTTATTTATTTATTTTATATGGCACACAAAACAGGTAGCAACTACAATTAATTTAACAGAAACATGCGTTAAAAGTTTTAAACCACCTAAGAACATGTGTACACATCTTAACTAAATACTGAGCTAGCTACAGTTACCTTATACTACTAAATCAAATTGAAGATTGCGTTATTATTTATACTACGATCATTCACAGTAGAGTAAAAATTCAAAACAATATAAGTATATTTCAAAAGATTAAGTTAAATGGATAAAAATCAACTAGGTATCTGAAATCAAAATAATTAATAATAAATAATATATTTAATCAGTAGTTTTAGTAAATCATTAGTATTTATTATAAAATAGTTTTGTCCTGCGACTTTCATTACTCGTACAAAAGTGTGCCTTAAACTGGTTACTTTGCAATCTGAATGATCAGAGGCCGTGGAACAACGGATCACTATTTTCTGAACCCGAATGGGCTACAGAAAACAGAAAACTACAGGATAGTTTTTTGTGTAAGTATGTCACAAGCTTAACGTAATTTCGAGCACAAATATAAGGTTGTGATAGAGGTAAATGAGGCTACCATACAAAATTGTGCAGTTTACGACACAAATAATACTGTTCTTTACTGTGTTTTTAATTGTGTTTACGGTACGATTAATATTCATCGAAATCATTATCAATTTTTTTTTGTATTTCCGCCCTCTGTATGTAAGAACTACTTGTACTCTTGACCGCATTATTTTAATTGTTGTAGATAACTTGATGATACAGTGAAGTAAAACTTATATTTTCTTATTACAACGTTGAACCGACTTTTTTTATTCCCCAATGCTCTAATCACAAAGCTTGGGCACTTATTAAGATATGGGATATGGTATCGTATGGTATGGTATTTGGTATTTAATATTTAACCAAATTTAATGAGCATTCGGTATATCTTCATGGTTGGTGATATTTTTTCTGTTTTATTAAAACGTAAATAATATTTTGCCAAATAATTTGATTTATTTTTAACTTACAACTTAAAACACATAGCATTAGAAGACTTTGAAATATAAATTAAGCATGTAAAAATAGAGCTAAAATTCCTATCTAAATACAGGAATACATGTTGATTTTTTCATAAAAAGATATATACTTTACAAGATCCGAGAATTGGCTGTTTGTATACTCACGTGGATACTGTATTAAGACCAGCTGCTCTAAGCTTTCTAAGTCGGTCTCGCCAATATTCCGACGGTAGCCTGAAGTAATGAAGAGACCCGGACATAATCCGGAAAGGATTACCATTCAAAACGAAATCATTTCCTTCAATGCTAATACTGCGATTACTCTGCAAGAAAATAATTAGACGTAATTTATGTTATCTTTACATCTAACTTTTACTGACTTAATTACCTCAATTGAAGAACTCTACAGTTAAAAGTAAGTTTATATCAAATAACATTGTTGTTACAACGAAAGTTGCACAAAAAAACAAGATCTTGTTATTATTAAAAAATATGATGATTACGAGATAGCCTTGAAAGTCGATCATTGTAATCTTGCAAATTCTTACCGGCAATGTAAACTGGTTTTTTAAAAGAGGGTGAATACAAAGACTGAAAACAAACAAACAAAAACGAATAAGTTTTACTCGTTTATTTTGTACTCGGAACTTAGATTGTAGATATATTCCTTTAAACCTATTTGTCGAAGTGGGATGTGGGAAGATGTTTATATAAGATGTTTTGTTTTGTAATTTTGTTTAGTATTAGTTCTCGTAGTTATGTTAGTTTAAGATATTGTTATTTGTAAGGTTACCCATGAGAGCAACATATTCACCCCGTGACTCGGCTTTAGATATTTGATTTAAAATTATTAATGAGAAAATGAGTTTGTTTGTTACGCTTTCACGACTTAGCCGCTACACTGATTATAAAGAATTTTGGTATAGATATAGGAAGAACGATGGGAACGGTTGTAGGCTGATCTTTGTCTCGATAACGTAACTCGAATGGGGTGAAATAAGGAATGAAAGTTTATATGGGAAACCAATTATTTCTATATTGCCTTAAAGGTATTTCATTGAAAAGGGTATTCATGCGTACGAAGCCTCGGACAGAAGCTAGTAATAGGTAAAGTTGTATTTAAAATTAAAAAGTACATTAATTATCTTAAAATTTGTAATAACACGCCTTAAAGCATTATGTATATTACTTGAAATTAATAATAATTAAAGTTTAGGATTGGTTAAAATTAAATACCTGAAAAGATATAGAGAGCTGGCTTCCTTGATTCGAGGTTTCCTTAACTTGGATGACTTCAGGATCCAGTTTATCGTTTAGATCTTCAGCCAAGACAAATTCATGTAAAGCAAAGCAAAAACATATCGATGTGAAACTCCTCCATGATACGAACATCGTAACGTCTACCTGCGACATAACAGGAAATATACTCAGATTAGGATCATTAAAAAGTCCTTGCATTAATAATATTGTGTTTTAAGTTGAAAAGTAAAAACCAAACACTATTTTGTCTGAATTTATCTATTTAAAGAAAACTGTTTCCAACTTTTTTTCTTGAACACACTTTAGGCACTTTAATAGCTAAACAAAAAAAAATTACGTACAGGGAAAAATGCTGAAAATGGTCTTCCTCCATTGAAGCCTACCGGGGACATTATAAGTCCCGTTTTCAATATAAAGGTTTATTCATTTTTAACATTTTAGATCATCCAATCCCTCTTGGATATTATCTTTTATAGAAATATTACATTCATTCGTATAAAATGTGGGCTCAAGGACGATATAGCCCAAGGATCAATTAAATTTTTGTGATTTTGTGATTGTGTATAGTCAAAAATTTAGAACAGAAAATGTAGAGTAATACTTTAATGTATTCTATTGAGAAGAGTCCACGTTTGTCAAGGTCCAGGGTGAGGCAGATACTCCTGGGTCTAGCTCGGTACGCATATGATTATATTCATGGGGTCCAGGGAAGATATTATTTTTATAACAACTTCTTCTTCATCCTAGCATTATTCCCGGTATTTTATGTACCCAGGGTCTGCTTATTAGTCTTATCCGGATTTGACAGGTTACTGGTTTTTACACGGAGCGATTGCCATCTGACCTCCGCAACCCTAAGGGCGAACCAGTAACTCATTGGATAACTTTAACTGATCTTACAGTCAAACCAATTGTCAGGTTTTGTAAGACTTTAGTATAAAACATATTGTTAATAAATATTGACTTAATAAATAAATAAAAATAAAATAATAAATAAAGAGCAATTCACTTATCAAGAGTTAACGGTTATTATAAGATGTTATTGATAATAACCGGGACCGACAGCTTAACGTGCTCTCCGAGGCACGGTGGGGAGACCCACACGGACAAACGCCCAGACCGAGACAGAAATTTTAACAAACATCTGCCCGAGCGGGAATCGAACCCGCAACCGTTGAGACTGAAGGCAGACTTGCTACCCACAACGCCACAACGGTGTCGACGGTGTGTATTTTTATAACATAATTATAACATAATTTATACATATTTCCATGATATTCGTAGATTTTGACTTTGTAATAGGGAATTGTTAAGACATATTATTATGATGGAAAAATATTTATTAAACAAATAACCTATTGGGAGTGCACAACAAAGAATTAGAATATATTAAACAACATTATAAAATTGAATTGTAATCTATATATATATATATAATAATATATATATATATATATATATTATTTATTATTATGTAAAATTTTGCATTCATTTGCAAATTAGGCTTTGTGGTTTCTGCACACGTAATAGAATATAAAATGAGAGGATATTTTTGTTATTAATATAAATATGTGTTGTATCCTAACTAAAACATAAAATTATTGAAATATTATGGCTTCATTTAAAACCACATTTTCAACAATATATCTGCAATCAATTTTGTCGAAACAAATTTATAGCACGGTAATCAATTCTGTTTCTCTGTTTTACAATTAAAACTACATACAAAGCAAATAAAAATGAATATTATTAGCAACATTTGAAACAGGAAAAACCTGGATATTACAAATAATGAACACTATCGAATAATTATTATTAAAAAAATATCGACACAGAAGTTAAATTTCATTTTTTGGTTTTTAGTTTTGAATCTTCCAACTTCATCAACATTAACGAAGGTCATCATTTGAGCTCGGACCACTCTCCAATTATTCTAACAATAAGTGACCACATAATTTATAAAGAAAGCAACCTAACTTTAGTTAACAAAAATACCGACTGGAGCAGCTTTCAATTAGATTTAGAAAATGTTATAAATTTGAGAGTACCGATAAAGACAGCAGCACAATTAGACAAAGAAGTAATGCAGTTTGTAAAAGACATTCAAAACTGTGCGTGGTCAAACACACCCGCTCTTAAACTAAAACCAAAACGTCATTGTTATCCTCAAGAAATTAGACAACTCATTGCCATGAAGAGGACTCAACGAAAAAGATGGCAACAAACAAGATCCCCATCAGATAAAAATTTGTTGAATTCAATGACAAAAAAGCTTAAGCAAAAAATAAAAAAATTTCGTAATGAATCGCTGAATATGTATTTAAGTAGGCTAAGCAGTGATCGTAACACAGATTACTCACTTTGGAAAGCCACCAAAAACCTGAAACGGCCCATTCAACACACTTCCCCTATTAAAGAAATAAATGGCAGGTGGGCTGCTAATAATGAACAGAAGGCAAAGAGGTTTGCCAAATACTTGGAAGGTATTTTCCAACCGAACGAAGGAGAGATAAATATTCCTGCATGGAGCGGGATGGCACAAGAGGAATTAGAGATTAGATTAACCACAACGAAAGAAGTGGTTAAGGAGATTCATAAACTCAATTTTAAAAAATGTCCTGGATATGATCTAATAACATGTGAGATATTACGTGCTCTTCCTAAAAAGGCATTAGTTAAGCTCACCACCATTATTAACGCAGCGTTCAGACTCAAGCACGTTCCAGACTTATGGAAAGTTGCAGAGGTAATCATGATTGCAAAACCTGGGAAACCAGCGTATGAAGCATCATCGTATAGACCAATTTCACTATTACCAATATTGTCAAAAGTTTTTGAGAAACTCTTCCTTAAAAGACTAAAACCTGTTTTAGAAGGAAGAAAATTGATTCCAAATCATCAGTTTGGCTTTAGAGACAAACATTCTACAATAGACCAAGTTCACAGGATTACTAATATCATAGAAAAATCTTTAGAAGCAAAGGAAGTATGTTCTACTGTATTCCTGGATGTAGCACAAGCTTTTGACAAGGTATGGCACAAAGGCCTTATCTTTAAACTGCGAAATATGCTTCCCAAGCAATTTTCGGACATCTTGGAATCCTACCTAACAAATAGAACGTTTAGAGTAAGACAAGGAGACGCCTTTTCTGAGATTAAAGAAATAAAAGGTGGTGTACCACAAGGGAGTGTCTTGGGTCCCATCTTATATCTGTTATACACCAGCGATATTCCAGAGCTCCAAAACAATACGATTGCTACTTTTGCGGATGACACCGCCATCATGGCAACTGGAACCACTCATGAAGAAGCAGCAGAAAAACTTCAAACGGCTGTAAATAGATTTTACGACTGGACAAAGCAATGGCGAATTAAATTAAATGAGAGCAAGTCTATTCACATTAACTTTAGTAACAAAAAGCCAAATTACCATCCAATACTTATAAATAACGTAGTGTTACCATATGAGAACACCGCTAAATATCTAGGCATGACACTTGATGCAAAGCTTCGCTGGAAAGCACACGTCAAGAAGAAACGTGAAGAATTGAACATTCGATACAAGAAAATGTACTGGTTACTGGGACCCAATTCTGAACTGTCAGTACAAAATAAAATCTTGCTGTACAAACAGACATTAATGCCCATTTGGACTTATGGTATACAGTTATGGGGATGTACCAGACCGAGCAACATTGAGATTATTCAAAGATTCCAAAATAAAGTACTTAGAGGCATCGTTAATGCTCCTTGGTACATTAGAAACGAAGACCTTCACAAGGACCTTAAAGTGGACTTCGTAACCAAAATAGTACAAAAATATGCGGAAGCTCATGAATATAGGCTTCATCACCATGTAAACGTTGAGGCCATTCAGCTACTTGACGTTACGGACACAATTAGGAGGCTCAAAAGGAAAAAGCCTTTTGACCTGGTGTAGTGTTTTGGGAAACAGTGATATATGATAGTGACAGTGATATGTGACAAACATAATTAGTGTAAGTGCTATAATATAATAATATATATATATATATAGTTGATAATAAACACAAGAACAAAGTGTCTTCCCTTAAGTTATTAGAGACAATAAGATACGTGTTATTAACGCGGTCTTAGAATAGCTTAGAGTATAAGTTTAGGTTAAAGTTAAATTACTTATTAGCCATTAAGGCTAGATTGTAATCTTATAAAGTGCATATCTTTTATATGTACTTTATCAATAAAAAAAAAAAAAAAAAAAAAAAAAGTTTTGAAGCCAGTGTTTTCTATCTATTTTTTTAGTCACGAATAATAGTTGGCTACCATAATAAAGAAGTTTCGATGGCCACCTGCGATCATCATTAGGAGTTCCACATCACCAATTGGTGCTTTTCCGGAGCATATAGACAAGTGATTTAATAAACCATACATATTTATGCAAAAAAGCGCAAGCAAGCAAAATACGCAAATATATTCACTTGCATGGATACATTTTCTAGCTATTTTGGAATATTAATTCAAATCGAACCATTTCGGATGTCTTTAAAAAATCAATTTTTAAAATCCGTCTATAAACGATGGATGCCTGAACACTCATGAACAATAAATATTAAAATAATAAATAATAAATGAAATAAAATAAATATAATAAAAAAAGTATAAACATCCAAATTGTATATTCCTTCCTTTTTTGAAGTAGGTTAAAATCTGTAATAGCATACTACTAAGTATATTAATATCAACACGAAAGTTAAAAAAAAATTGGTTAGATATAATAGACTCTACATCTAATTGAATGTATGTCACCTTTGGACACTATGACCTCCAAATCGTGTTCGTCGTGTCAAATTCGTGTTGTACGCACCTGGAATTTTTTGACGAGTTTTTGTAAATTTTTGTGGCATAATGTTAATTTTTCAAAGAAATTTAAAATTGAAGCAAAAAAATTAAAACAGATTAAAATAAATTGAAAAATGTATATAATATATACTTTTTCTGATTTTAATGTAATTTGACGCTGTTCTTTTTTATTTTTTATCAAAAATGAGATAAATTAACCAAATTATGGTCTATATCTTTTTACTCGTGGTTACGCTTATTGTTACATACATAAGCAAGATACATTGACTGTATAAAACAACTTTCTTTATTCTCATTAATCTGACAAAACTAAAAAAACTACGCACATAGTTATGTATGTACATTGTACATAAAATACGTATATATTGTAGGTAATTGTAAATGAAACTTACAACATTCTGTATAGAAATGAATGTTATGTTAATTAGCATTTAGCTCTGGCCTATGGATAATAGTAACGGCGGTATAGATAGGGAGTAGGTACGTACTTATTTTGAATTAGTTACGCAATTTAATGAGCTCGATGCGATAAATATACTTTCTTTTAAGAATTAAGAACACTAAATTACATATTAATGCTTTCAAAGGTGGGAAGATGGCCCAATAGATCGAAAACATGGACTTTAACCGAAGGTCGCGGTTTAAAATCTTGGCAAGCACTTAAGTTTTCAAGGTCTCATCTTTGTTTCTCGTTTATCTCGTTCTCAGCGGTGAAGAAAAATGTTGTGAGGGAACCTGCACGTTGTGGAAGAAATAAAAAAAAGTTAAAAGTAATATATTTCGATTTTGTGTCCACTAATAAAGTTATAATAAATATGTATAAAATTATTATATTGTAACTACTACCCATTACGAATGTCAACAATAATACTGTACAAAAAAGCAAATGCAGATTTTTTAAATATCATTTAGGTACATTATTATTTTTTAATTGATTGATTTTCATTTTCCTTACAAATAATTATAGTAAAATTTAAATTGTGTTACGATTCAATAAATTCTATATATTTTATTTTAAAATTTCTTTTAAAGTAAAAAATTATTTTATTAATCAAAATTTACGATCAACACAAATATTTTTCTAAGAAGAAACTATATAAATAATATAATAAGCATACATTTAGAATAAGCCATTTATCCAAAGTAAAAGCGATGAGTTGATTTTTTTAATCTGCATAGTCATTGACTTTTATCAATAGTGATTTTGAATTTTTTTATTATAATTACATCTAGGTTATAAGGTTATAATACAACCTCGATATGATTGATGGAGTAGTTATACATTATTTATATAAAAAAGAAGATAGGTATCTAGAGATTATATTTTAAGCTTTCTAGCTTTACTGTGTAAAAGATTAAAAAACATAGGTAGTGAAACTATATAGCTTCTGCTTATATATATTATAATGCAATTAGAGAAGTGCTTATCCCCTCAACTGGCGCATGTAGGTCAAGACGCGGCGAGTAATGCCAAGATACTACAGTCGAATAAAAATCTGTCAAGTGCTCATATCAAACGTCATCTTTCGAATAGAACGTAAGGTACCTTACCGGTCGCGCGACAATGACCCCCGACGCCGACGGCTAGAGATGTCGAGTGTTAGTGAACTCTCTTGGCCCCGACTTAACAATCGCGGGCAAAGTAGCTAGGTTATTGGAGCGGATGAGTACATAGGCAAGCAACACGACCGCACGCTTTGCCACTCCCTCGGAAACTCAACGGCTTTAGTCCTGTGCCGTAGAGATGGCATTAATGCATCGTTTAAAATATTTATACGTTAATCGATATCATTATATTTTTATCGATATTTTATTAGATGAAAATATGAGTCGATATCATTATTCTAGTACTCAATCAATCATCATTTGTTCAATATTTCTCTAATTAAAGTTAAACGCAATGATTAAAATAATTCAATGATTAAAATAGTTAAAGAGACTTAAGACGTGCTTCAGACCGAGAAGTCTCAAATTTTAAAATAAGTTAAAAGACAAAAAGCACTCTATTTTGAGACGACCAGAGTTTAAAATTGAATTGTATTGAATATATATAATTTTATTAAATATATTAACGAGTTTAATATCAAATGAAGGTAAATGCTCTTTATTTACTGCTAACAAAAGTTGAAATTTGTGCAGCAGGAAAATTAAGGAAGATGACACAGCATAAAATCATATTTTAATACAAAATGCTTGATTTTATTTATTGAAAAAATTTATTGATTAAGTATGGCGAAACGAGCATGAATCCGCATTTCATTAACACTAATATTATAAAAGCGAAAGAAACTCTCAGTCCATTTGTTACCTTGATTTAAAAATGTTTAAATACCAATGGCTGGAATGATCTTAATGAAATTTGAGATAATTATTAGATCGACGACAAACTGCAGTCCGCGGATATCCGTCCGTCGATATCTGGTCACTTATACTGTTAAGCTTAAAATCGTTATTTCAATGAATATTAATTTGTCTTTAATAGTTGTGTGTGTTATTTAATTATTTACTTGAATTAGTAGTTTCATAAATAAATATCATAGTTTCCAAATATATTCAGTAAGTAAGTACCAGAGATAAAATAAATATAATTTATGTACAAAAAGAAAAGGAAAAGGTTGCGAAGAAAATGACTTTAAAACTCCATTGATGGTTATTATGACCTTATTCATAGAGAGTTATATTGAAATGTCTTTATTAAACCTTTATGTAAATTTAACGGTATAAAGATTCTTTGGTGTGTGCCAGACCATAAAATAAGTATTAATTACGGTAGTAAAACTTTCTAGGTAAACTCCATCAAACAATAAGGTAAACAGAAATATTTTAAGATAACGGCATATTAAGGTTAAGACATTAGTTATACTTAAGTCATTAATGTTATATAGGTACATACTACATATACGCAATACACGCTACTAATTAGTAACACTATCTTAAATCTTAAATATTTAATATCTATTTAAGTAAATAATGCATTAATTGTTGTTTTTGTTCATTGAAGAAGAACATTATAATCTTTATTAATTTTTCGCCATAACGGAGGTGTTTTCAGAATTAATAAGGACACATTCGAAGTAGTTAAAGTAAATATGATACAACATATTTACAATCAAAACTATTTAAACGTGGAATGGTGGCAAATATTCAAACTGAATTTTCCTGCTGAATTGCTATTTATTTATTTATTTATTAAGGAACTCCAACAGAAGTACATATGAAAATACAAAAAAAGAAAGTTTTACACAATACTTAGATGCATCCCCAATTACTGGAGAACACAACATGCCATAAATAGTGTTGATAACTTAGTTAAAGTAAACTAACAAAATTGAACGATAAAAATTAAACAAACACAAAAAGAAAAAAATAATATAACTACACCAAAAAAACATAATAATAAAATAGAGAAAAAAAAGAGAAGCTTAACAAAAATAAAAACAGACAAATATTAATTAACTCAAATAAAAGGTATAGCATTTATTTTTAAATGAATCAAGACTATCAAAACCCATGTCCGCTGATGGTATTGCATTAAATAATCGTGACATGCGAGCTATTGGTGAATTTTTCCCAAGATTCGTTCTACTATTACTAGATTTAAGAAGTGGACATGGATTTCGTGGTGGTCGTCGTGGTACATTTATATTAATTTTTTCAAGCAGACATTCACTATCTACCTCATTGTGTAAAAGCTTATACAAGAAAACCAAATCTAGTACATTTCTTCGTACAATTAGCGGTTGCAATTTAAAATATCTTAGTCGATCACTGTATCTTCTAAAGTGTAGTCTCATTCTATAACATATATGTCTAATAAATCTTTTTTGTACTTTTTCAATACGATCTATATATACTTTATATAAGGGTGACCATACTTGACAACAATATTCCAGTTTACTCCTAACATAACAGTTATAAATTTTAATAATGGTGGAGACACTCTTAAAGTCCTTAGATTGTCTTATAATAAAACCCAATGATTTAAAAGCAGAAGCAACAATGGCGTCTATATGAGCATCGAAACGCAAGTTATTGTCAAAAATAATACCCAGATCACGAACCGTTTTTGTTTCTTTAAGGGGAATATTAGATATTGTGTATAAACTATCTATTGGTTTTCTTTTTCTCGTAAATTTTATATGACAGCACTTCGAGGGATTCAGTTGCATTTTATTTTTTCGGCACCAGATGACCAATTTATTTAAATCCTCTTGGAGAAGCAAGACATCGGATTGGTGCTGGATATTTTTAGTAATTTTGAGGTCATCGGCAAACATATATACACGCGAGTGCTTGATTTCGGCTATGACATCATTGATGAATAAAATAAAAAAAAGTGGGCCTAAATTTGAGCCCTGTGGGACTCTATCCCGATTCTTTGGGTGAAAACTCTTTTCAGCTGTGAAGGTAGGAATAATATGGGGTGTAAGATCTTTTAATAATTGCTTAGCACTCGCTCAATGGTTCAATTACTCTACTCGAAACGGCACATAGATGTGCGCTGTTTACTGAATTCTAAGTATTATATAGATATATTTTTTTACTTTGTTATTAATTACATTACAAATTAATTACACTATACACTTTTAACATTCAATCTCCGAAATATACCTAATTATCATTTAAAATATTACTACAAGTTTTGATTCACAGAAATTTAGCTAACTTGCTGGTACCGTTTTTATTAACCTGTTCTCGTATTTTGGTTGGTATATATTCTGGCACAGGTTTCAGATTGAAGATGACGGACATTTTATTAAAATTATGTATTTCATACACATTAGTCTTATGTCTCTATGAGCATATACTAGCAGATCAATCATTTTACTAGTAAAAGTTTTAAATATAATTCTTGTACAAATAAAAAGTATATGTAAAGTACAATTTATTCCGTTACTTACTATTCATATATTATGGTAAAGTCAACTACAACATAATGGAATTAAATTAGCGTGCGTTGGTTTTGAATTTACGAAGGGGCACCAACGACCGTTGTATACATTGAATAGTTATATGAAAATATTTTAGAGAATTGATTCCCACGTTTTTTGTCTGATTAGGTATATTTCAAATATTTATTACAAGTTTTTGTGTTATATGAGAAAAAAGAAGAAATATAATAAAATTTCTGGATTTAGTAAGGTGTGACTAGAAAAGCTCAGAACTAGAATACGCATTTTGTATTTTGGCTAGCCTTGCAAAAAATTATGCTTAAAACCTTTTGAGTAATGTTAAAAGTACATTTCTTTTTGCTTGCAGCGGCTCCTTTTCAGTTTTCACATTTTTGAAAATTTAGTTTCTTTGTTACTCTTAGCCGGACCAGGAGAAAGCTGAAAGATCATTTTTTATATAACTGTTCATTATATTATATTCCCAGCAGGATGGTAATTGAATTATGTAAAATTGCCTAAGCATGATATTAATGAAATTTGCAATTTAAATTAGGCATCTTTAACTAGTAAATTTTGAAAGTAGGTCGTCAAAATAAATGGATAAAATGATATAAATTATTTTATATTATGAATTCACTTCCATTTTTTATATGTATTAGATGGCAAAAATAAAATAAATAATTGGATTGTAGTCTTATATATACAATATATAATAAAAAATAAACGACAACCCACTCTATTTTATTATGTACATGTGTACATAATAAAATAGAGGTATGTACCTATCTATACATATAATGAATTAGTAAATTTCACGATTCTGTGCATTTAAGGTTTAATGAAAAAAAAAAATAATTATGCATTGGACTAAAACTAAGCCATGATTTTTTTTTATTATTTCTAGAAAATTATATGTCTATGTTTCTTGTTTGTTTGCGACCCCATCGCCCGCTGTGGGGATAACCTCTGTCACAACAGAGATTATTCCACCAGTGCAATCAGTCACACTGGTGGTAGATCTTTTGTTGCAAGAGGCCGGCTAGGTAGGTACCACCGCAGTGTCCAATATTCTGCCGCCAAATAGTAGTGCTTAGGCATTACTGTGTTCCGGTTTGAAGGGCATTGTACGCTAGTGAAATTACTGGGCGAACGAGATTTAAGAACTAATATCTCGAGGTTGGCAACGCGTGAGTGGCACCTACTAATGGTGCTGCAAGCGCTCATAGGCTACGGCAACCACTTACCATCAGGTGGGCCGTATGCTTGTTTGCCAACTTCTAACATAAAAAAACCAGACGGGTTTTAGTTTAAATCATAAAGTATATTCTGGGATTACAATAAGACTTTGTTTCATTAAAATCGGTTTACTCTATGGCAAGTTATTGCTATTAAAAAGACAGCGTGAGCTAAGTATAAAAAAATAGTAGGTACCTAAAACTACTAAACTGATTGGCAAGTAATTTATTAGCTCACAGATAGTTTATTACCTATTCTATTCTTGCTCTGCTCACAGATAGTTAATTACCTATGCTATTCTTTTTAACCTGGTTATAATTTGAAAAATAAATAATGTTTCGACTAGCAGCCTGATGTAAAATCTCATCTTCATATTTGAACAAAATATGTAAAAAAATAAACGTATACTGCTGTTGGAAGATAATTTTTAAAACATATGCGCATTTTAATCATTATAGCTGCTAATGACAACGCCGTCTGGTTTTGTTTTAAATTTTAATGATAAATTTGAGTTGATCTAATTTATATTACAAACAAAGCATATTGCTGTAAATATTTTGTACTTATTTTTTTTTAACTTAATGATAATGTTTGAAAATATCATTTAGCGTACTTTCTAAAATTTTCAAGAGAGTATGCGGAAGCTGTAGATTTTATTTTTATTCTTTTAGATTCATAACGCAAATAGTAAAATTTACGTAATAAATTACTAAAAAGTTCTTAAGAGGAACTATTTAAAAACAGAGTTCGGCAAAGGGTACCGCAATAGATTTTTTTTTTTTTTTTTAAATGTTAGAAGTTGGCAAGCAAGCATACGGCCCACCTGATAGTAAGTGGCTGCCGCAGCCCATGAGCGCTTGCAGCACCATTAGTAGGTGCCACTCACGCGTTGCCAACCTCGAGATATTAGTTCTTAAATCTCGTTCGCCCAGTAATTTCACTAGCGTACAATGCCCTTCAAACCGGAACAAAGTAGTGCCTAAACACTACCATTTGGCGGCAGAATATTGGACACTGCGGTGGTACCTACCTAGCCGGCCTCTTGCAACAAAAGATCTACCACCAGTGTGACTGATTGCACTGGTGGAATAATCTCTGTTGTGACAGAGGTTATCCCAACAGCGGGCGATGGGGTCGTCACATCCCGACGCCTAAAATATATCGTTTCTTGTATCATTTTAAAATTCGTTTTTATTATTTGTTATAGCGGACGGACGGACGGACGGATAGCGGAGGCTTTTCAATAGGATTCCTTTGGCACACTTTGGATACGGAACCAGAATATTCAGTAATTGCTTTAAATAGATGATTTTTTTTTACCGGCGTCGGGATGTAACGGCCCCATCGCCCGCTGTTGGGATAACCTCTGTCAGAGCAGAGATTATTCCACCAGTGCAATCAGTCACACTGGTGGTAGGTCTTTTGTTGCAAGAGGCCGGCTAGGTAGGTACCACCGCAGTGTCAAATATTCTGCCGCCAAATAGTAGTATTTAGGCATTACTGTGTTCCGGTTTGAAGGGCACTGTACGCTAGTGAAATTACTGGGCAGAGGAGATTTATGAACCAACATCTCGAGATTGGCAACGCGTGAGTGGCACATAGTAATTGAGCTAGCTGCAAGCGCTCACAGGCTACGGCAACCACTGACCATATGCTTGTTTGCCGGGCCGTATGCTTGTTTGCCAACTTTTAAAATAAAAATAAAAAATTGGTATTATTATGATAAAACTAAGAGCATAATTGAATTTCCTAGATCAAACCTATATGTTGCCATGCAAATGCCGAGTTTATCAAGTCATTATAGCTATTATAGAAATAAATGTTTTTATAATGATAACAATTTATAGCAAATTTTTTGAATAGGTACCTACTTCCATAGACACTAACTAAAATAACTGATTTGGTTTAATATGAGATCTCACAACTTTTTGTACTAAGGTACGAGACATCGTATTTTTACATTTTTTGTTTGTGATGAAATCATATTATTCTAATACAGAAATAAAAAGAATTAAAAGTCACAAAATAAAAACATTCATAAAGATGTGTACACATGATTTGAGTTACGTGTGAATAATCTATTGAACTTGGTCGCATTAAAATTATTCTATTTGAAATATTTTTTTGGTTGCGTGTCGGTTGCAAAAAATACAATATTAACTTTTACGCTTGCATGATACATTTTAAAACATTTTTAAAAAAGTAATCTTATTCGTAAAAAATAACTAGACCAAAACAAGAAAGTATTTCAAATAATCATAATTAAAAATTAGTAAATTAGGGTTATTGATAAGCGAGATATCTTTTTATTATTAAAGACTTATTAGTTATTTATTATCCAGTCTATAGAAATTGGTCCAGTCATAATTATAGACTTATACCTAATTAAAGACCAGTCTATGTGAAGATTTTTCATATTTATATCCTTATCAGAAGGACTTTTTAAAAAAATTATTTTTATTCGTAAATAATTTAGTTTCATTAATACAAAATTAAAATCTATTTTACGAAATAATTAAGTGTCAAATTAATTTATTAAATTTTTTAAATTATATCGTGTTATCGTGACCAGAACACGCTGTGGTCACACATGTCACTCTGTGGTCGTTTCTGATAAGCGAAAACTTATTTAGGTTAAATTTTTCCCTAATTAACTTTTGTATGACTATCGTTTACAGCTCTACACTCATAAAACTACTTATACATAAGGTCAGGCCGGAACTTCGGTTTCAGATTCGGCCATTTTCGCCAAAACATGTCACCATTTTACATGCATTTAATACAGATATGAAATCTCTGTTATACATGTATATTGTGTATAAAATATGTATAATTATGTATTCTTTTAACACGCCCCAGCTGATATAAGATAGGTCGCTACACTCACAATTAATACATTTTGCTAGGCCATATAGCATGATAGCTGTATCCTATGATTTATAAAGATGTAAGGCTTACTTTCGAAATTTTCGAAACAATTAAATTTAATAATTAATGTACGTATGTGAAGCTAAGACCTCTCTCTTTACACATTGACAATGTTTTAATGTAAAGTTAAGTATGTGGGTGTTATGTTAATGCCATATTATTATATACAATACATCAAATATATCAATATATCGATAGATTTGCCAATAAAATTTCAAGAGTTCCCTCGTTTTCTCCAAGATCCCGAGGGGTCATCAGATTCTGACCAAATCACAAAAGGACCAATTAGTATTCCAAAAAACAAAAATCGGTTAAAACTGTTATTCTAGTAGTAAATTTATAAATATTATTCGCTCTTTTATAATCAATAGTCTACACAGTTAAAGTGGACAAAAGATTACCCCTGAAGATTCAACCCTGGGATACCAATTCTGCTAAGTAAAACCGTTTTCAATCGTATATCGGGATTATCCTAAATGGATAAGAGAAAAAACTTTATTCTACTTTCTTGAGTCTATATTGTAATAAACAATTTAAATAATAAATAATAAGTAATAAGTTAAAATTTAGGATCTTAATCATGTATTTAGTACCTACAAATTGAAAAAAAGAATTCCATTTTGATACACAACGTAATAACTTGGATAATTTAACTAATTAATTGTATTGACTGTGATACTAATATACATTTTTTTTGTTATGAGTTGGAGAGCAAGCCATGATGGTAAGCGCTTGCAACAGCATTAGTAAGTGCCACTCACGCGTTGCCAACCTCGAGATATTAATTCTGAAATCTCCTTTTTATTGATTCCCGAAATTTCCTTTTTCTACATTATAAGGACATAGTTAATAACAATATGATAATTAGAAATAAATTTATTATTATATTATATTCAACTTTTACACACGTCAATGACATTAACATGATCTATGTTATTCATCTTGGAATTAACGATTATTATCGGATGTTGTTGATGACACACAGCTTTGCTTCTTATGGTATGATGAAGATATTAACCAAGATAAAAATAAGTCAAAAACAAAACTTCAATTTAGATTAGACACGCACACTTTTGTCACGAGAAAGATTCATTAATAGAATTGTTTTGAAGAACTGTTGGCTAAAATTGCTCTAAGCTTTCAATCAAATTGGTCAAGTGGTATGGAAAGCTCTGTAGGTAGTATTCATCATCAAATTCTGAAATTGATGTAATAGATTGGAATTACCAGTCATATATAAGTTCAATTTTATATATAAAATATATAATTTTATAAAATATTATATTAAACTTACTTTTTTGTTTGTTTGTAAAATAAACCATTACGTATACATTAGTCTGATTCAAGAATTATTTATTTAAGCCATTACTTTAAAAAATTGCTCAAAATATTAAATGTTCGGGTTGTGGTTATAATTTTATGAAGCAGTTTATATTTTGAGTAAGCTATGTTGAATGTGCCTAATTACACTGCCATCAAACTTTCTTCGGTCCAGAACATAACAATGAAAATCATTGTTGATTGTCGACAGAAAACGTTACAATAACATCTTTGACCAAATGTAAAATAAATAATTTGAAAAAATATATATTTTGTTTGTGCTGTAGTTCCAATTACCGGCATCCATCCCGAAGGAACTCGAAACCCGATCACCGACATCAGGCTCCCTAAATCACTATTACTAAGAATTTTCAGGAAATAAAGATATGGAGTCAATAGTTTTATTAAAACATATATTCAAATATGGTCAAAACATAGAAACATTGCTGTCACAAGTAGAACACAAGTTGAAAGCCAAATAATACACTACCCATATAATGTAATGTAATCAGTTTATAGGTAACAACTATTATTGAAGCAGTGACACGTAAAGTCTATCGATATCCCTGCGGCATTCGCGGATATCAAACGAACCGTTTAATATGAACTACATTTCACGCTTCAAAGTAACTATTTGCTTATTGACATTTCTCCTCCAAACAATACTTATACTTATTGATAATTTACTTTTTATTGTTTTATTCATAGATATCGGGGTATCTACAAAACCACTGCCAGCTTGCATGGCGAAAATTTGTTAATTCTTAAGATTTAAGGGTAAAAAATATTACGTAAATCAATTCCTAAAATGTTAGGAAAATTAAAGTTGTTTCTAGAATCGTATAAAAGATCAATTTCAAAATAAAATATAGTTTAAGGTTGAAAGAAGCCAGTAACAAGATGCGTCAAACATAATAGTTAGATGGAGAGCTGGACGTATAACTCGGGCGGTCGAGACGACTGACCTAGTGGTGGCGGGTGCGTTGAAAGCGACATCGTAGTAATGATAGTGGCAGGGAAGGTGGTCGTTCTGGCGCAAGTAAGTCGTCTAAGTGAGTACAGTGCGCGTGCACCTCGCCATGCGAACACGCTCACCACATGGCGCGTCGCCTGGCGCTGCTTGCGCTGCTGGCGTGCGCGGTGGTCGCAAGCCGCCCGCCTTTACGACCTACCGATACCTTAGAATCGCAATCTTTCGATCTTGCACTATGGGACGATTATGAAGAGTCTTTCGAAAAGTCTCTTCCTTCCCGCCATGCTACCGTCAAACCTAAAACTAAAACCAAAGTGATACTCAGGAATAAAGTTCCCAAGTTAAATGTGACAAAGAAAAATACAAAAAGTGGTGAGAAAAATAATATCATTAAAACTACAATTAATATATCAAGTTACACAAACTTAATAGTGACAAAACCTCCTCATAATATGGATGCTATCTCGAATTCTTTAACTCGTTTTCCTTACGAGACATTAATAAACGTGGACGATCAACAACTTTGGATCGGTAGTGCGGAACAGACACTGAAGACTAGCACAAGAAAGCCAGCAAAGCCTCGGCCATCGAGCACTCGACGACCGCTGACGACTGCACCCCCTAAAACCACAGCAACGACAAAGCGACAACGCACGACAACGACTCGCCGCCCAACTACACGCCGTACTAAAAAAACATCAAAAGTGCCAAAAACAAAAGTGACATGTCCACCAAAAAATCCAGGCTGGCTATCAACATATTTTAAACAGAATAAAGTGAAAAAATCTTCAAAAGTACAAGAGAAATCAGGTTGGTTTGTAGGTAGGTTTTGAATAAGGAGTAAGTTAAAATTTAAAAAATCTTTGTGAATATTATCCTATATTATTACATGGACAGACAGTAGCATTTCTAGATTTTTCAAATATCCTTTATTCACACATTAATTTGTGGATTGCATTAAGCTTTTCATTCTGGCCGATGAAATTTTCCTGCCATTGAATGGGTTAAAACTGTTTTTTTGTGAATACTCATTTTCCACAAACAACACAAACACATTTTCATTATATGAGACCTTAGTTAAAATATTGTTAAAAATACATCAAAATTGATTTAGTATTAAAACCTGATGTCAGAATGGACTGACCGAAAAAGGTTTTCTAGAATTCATAGGTATGTATATCTGTGTGCTGTATATGTAGTACAGTTATTGTATATTAAAAATTATGGCCGAACTTGTTGAATATACCTTTGATAAAACATCAGTAGTTACCTTAACACTTGTCTTTAAATATTAACGAATTAAAATCAACCGCAAAAATAAATTGGTAATTTTATGGTAATTAATAAAAATAATAAAAAAAAACAAAGTTGTGGGAAAACTTTTATATCTCACTTATATAATTTGTAGACCTATCTTCTTAAAAGTGATTATCGTGGAAAGTTCGTCTTTTTTACGTATATTTACAACCAATATTACAATATATTCACTACTAACTCTATTTACAAATAATTACAATTGTACAAATCATGTCCACGGGGAATGGGGAAAAACAAATAAATATCATAACAATAAATAAATCTTCTCATAATTATTCTAAAATGTTAAATCTCACAGTACAAAGGTTAGAAGGGGGACACAACTTTTATCACTTTAGAAGCTAATATCTCAACAACTACAGACTTAATAAAAAAAATATCAAAATTAAACTGATTAAATTGACTTATCCAAACAAACGGCACATTTTGCCATACGTATTTTTTCAAATCTTTTTTATTATAATGATTCCGTTTTTGTCATTTGGCGACGGAACTCTAAAAATAAATCTTTTGCATTAGCATTAGGTTAAGTTATGGAGCGAATACATGGGTACCGTGTAAGAAGTAATCAAATCAAACTATAAAAATAATATAAGTATGAAAAGTTTTAAATTATGGTGTAATTAATAACTTTCTAAATCATTAAAATAATTACAGGAAATAAATTTTCAGTCTATAAGAATTATTGCGGAGCATCAATTTTAAGCACATATTTAACCTTTTTAATATATCTTACAGTAATAATATTTTATAATGACTACTTCTAATCAATTACTTTCATTTGTTTATGGACGAAAGTAAGTTTGAGCACTCACATTATAAAAATTGGACAGATAGTACTATGTCTTATGAAAATCAATAGTTTTTATTTGATTTTGTAAAAGAAAAACTATCAGTAGGGAAACTTATACTTCCTAAATTTTAAATACAATTTTTTTAATGCGTGGTAGTCATAATTATTTTTGATTTTTATATACTTAAAATCGAAACCATGTACCAAACCATGTAGCTAAATCGACTGTGCGTTATTTTTGTTTCTCTGCAATAATTTTATTGAGCTAGATAAATGAGGCAACTTATGAGATATATTCTTTTTCACACATCTAATATTAATACTTTCATTTTACATAATAAAAGTGAATGATTTTATTTATGACTAGGTATGTATATCATAAAAGTAGATTTCTTTTCGTGTCTTATGATAATTTCTGTAAGAAAATGCCGTAGATACGATCACAGCTTCTACTTTTCTATGTAATTTTTATTAGCGCTAATAATTTTATTAGCATAACAACGCTATTTCACTATTTAGTAGATTATCTTTTATTTTTGAACTATTATAGTATATAGCAGAGTTTCTTAGCAAAACAAAAATGATTTAATGATTAAAGTTTAACATTTCGATTGTCCCTAAGTAAACTATCGAATCTAATAAGTTGCGTTTTCTTTCGGTTCACATATTACACCTTATATTTTAATGTGAGAATAAAAAAAGCTATAATATTTTTTTTTGTAATCGATTAATATCGGAACGCAACACTTAATGACAAATGTATTCATAAAGTTAATTAACTATTTTGAAAAAATTGCTTGCTATTGCAGTCAGATTTCCTTAAAAAGTCATAACAAGTTATTATACTTACGTGTTATAGTTAGTGCTTTATATTGTTAAAAGTTTGTAAAATTTCTTGTAAACAAATATACCTAATTATATAACGATCATATTATAATATGTTTAACGGTTTTTTTTTGTTTTACGGTTATTATTTAGAACCGTTAACCGACACCGTTGTGGCGTTGTGGGCAGCGTGTCTGCCTTTAGTCTCGACGGTTGCGGGTTCGATTCTCGCTCGGGCAGATGTTTGTTAAATTTCTGTCTCGGTCTGGGCGTTTGTCTGTGGGTCTGCCTTCCGTGCCTCGGAAAGCACGTTAAGCTGTCGGTCCCGGTTGTTATCACATAAAATCTGATAATAACCGTTAACTCTTGATAAGTAAATTGGTCTTATCCAATGAGTTACTGGTTCGCCCTTAGGGTTGCGGAGGTCAGATGGCAATCGCTCTGTGTAAAAACTAGTAACCTGTCAAATCCGGATAAGAGTAATAAGCAGACCCTGGGTAAAATAAAAATACCGGGAATAATGCTAGGACGATGGTTATTATTTAAAAGATATTACTAATATTAAACTAGACTTGTATGGGTTTCGTGAAAAAATAGAAACAATGCTATGATATGAGCCGAGATTTAGGAAAACAACAATTGATAAGATTAGAAGCGGAAGTTTTCTGGGTAGTTCCCTAACTAGCGCTTCCGAGAACCTACCCGGTTCACTTGCCCCTACAGCTTTCAGGTCTACTAACAGTTTAGAAAATTACAATGGAAGAGTCTTCAACTCTTTCATTGTCAATCGAGTTTTCATTAACTATGCTGTTTTAAATCTTATGTAGTCTTATAATCGTATAATATTTTCTACTTTTAAATGGACGCAAATAAGCAATACCATGACAACGCACACGAATGTAAATTCGAGAAAAACGCGTTTTGATAATTTTGAACAACTTGCTTTATATGATTTTTTTATGTATTGGTCAAGTTTTTGGCAATTTCAGATTTATGTAAGTTATTTTACTGATTTTCACAAAAAACAAGTATAGAAACAGCATATTTCGTAAATAATATAACCCAAAACGTTTAAAAATACATAAATTGCATGATTGAAAAAATGGCTTTTTGGAAGTTTTAAAGCTTAAAACCCTACAAATATTAAAGAAAAATGTTCTTCAGCCAATTACCAACACTTCTACATATATAACTCAGTTTTTTCAATTTTGTGGGTTGACATGGTATTGGTTATTTGCGTCCCTACTGAGCGCTAATGAGCAAGCAATATAATAAAACTATGTTCACGCTGAAAAGTGAAATATTGCCTGCGGTAAAAATGGTGTAGTCTTGCCGTTAGTTAGTGACCGCGTAGTTTTTATATTACAGGTTTCTCCAATACTATCTGTATGTATACGATAATGAGAATAAGTTTCTTAAAAGCTAAATCCAATGTTATAGTGGTAGATATTCTTAACGACGTAACTTTTAAATACATTTAATTTAGACACCTATGCAACAATGTGAAATTAGGTTTTCTTATTTTTTTATTGAGAGTTTGTAGTGAGGCTTACGTTATTATTTATCGTAGATGTGCTGCTGTGACCAATCGAGTTCAGAGAGGAAAGTCAGAGTAAACTCATTTTAAACAAAATTTTAAACCATAACTAAGATAAATTAGCTTCTTGTATTCACGACAACATCCGCACGACGCGACTTCAAGGGATCCATACTAGTGACGTCATACGACTTAAAAATATTAAATATTTATACTGTTAGAAACGCAACGAATGGACCGATTTCGATGATTTAATAATTATATTGAATAGAAATATTGGTTTTGAAGTGAATTGTCGACCTCGAAATTATCGTCATTGAGCTTTCTTCTAAAGAACTTGATAATTAAATAAAAAGCTAAAGCTAACGTTAGACGGAAAAGCGAAACATTTATTAATGAACAGCAATTAAGTATTGAGTGGGCAACTACTTGGAAAACTTTTCCATTTAGATATTTTAAACAGTAGTGAGGCTTGCTGTTTTCAGCTCGAATGGGACGGAAGTACTATCTTCACACAGTATATCGGCTCGAATTAACATTATCAAAAGCAACAAACCTATATATTTTAAATTAGAAATCTTATTAATATACTTACCTCTACAAACTTACTTATTACGTTTTATTTAAAGACGGGAAATGCTCATCATTCTTATATGTGTTTCTGTACATGGAAACATACAGCTTTATACCCATGTATATTTACATGAAACAAATTCCAGAACTCTCCGAATATATTAAATAGTCTCCAAGTCCTTCGCTTCGCTCGATCAATGCTATAAAGTAGTTACTTTGTTTATAATGCCATTATGTGGTAAACAGATATATTGAAAAATATTAATTTCGATTCATTTTTATACAAATAATCTTGTTTATATCCATCACGAAAAATATTAGCGATTGCCGGCTTTGGCCCGTGTGGCGCCCTCTAGACCTCAGCAGCCCAGGGCGCAGAGGTTCAGAGGGCGCCACACGCGCCACCATAATTTAAATTCTTTTCTCTATCGACTTGAAGAAACAATGATTTCAGCTTATTAACTTTTATCTTTAAAAATGCACGACTCGTCCGAGATCCCTAGATGGTAAATAGCTTAGTTAATGGCTCTGAAAGTAGCCGCAGATGGAAGTTTTCCGCAGCCCCACATCGTGAGCAATTATTATCAAATAGATTTGCTTCTGAGAATCGACGAAGATTGAATGGTTTTCGTATTTAGAATCTATATCTTATGAAGATTGAATATCTCAAAAGTAATCTTTCAAATAACTGTTCAATTTTGATGAATACCAAATAACGACGGAAAAATACACATTATGTCTCTCACGCTTCTCTTTGTTATAAAATTTCGTATTGAGATTTTTAGTACGATAAAAGTTAATCGCAAAACTTATAGTTACTGGGTTTTAAGGCCATTAATGAAGATTGACATAGATTATTAAAAAACGATTGCCAAACGTTAGTCAAATGTGCAATCTATACAAACAATAAAATTGAAGTGTTTGTCTGTAAAATTTTTAGATAATATATAGTTAAATATGTATGAAACTATACACAGTGCTTATAATAAAAAAATAAAAAAAATGTCGGGTCGTCGGTGGTCGGTGGGACCACCGTCAGGAACGAAGTTCCTTACGTTTCTTCTTCAAGTCTGAATGTAATTAATTGGATGAATAATCTAATTTCAATAGGTCATAATGAAATCTCTATATTTCAATAGGTTGTATGATAAAAAGAGACAGGGACAGAGAGAGAGAGAGATAGTTGCGCACCAGGCGGCACACTCATTTGCTCATTTGCTTGTAGTACGATCGATACAAACACGCACACACACACAGCATAAGGCATTTCGTTACGTGACGATTTCTAATAAATCGCACTTCCCGTAAGCCGCGTTAAGGAACTTCGTTTCAATAAAATTTTGTCTATCCGGTTGGTCCGGCTAGACTGCAAAACCTACATTTTTGATAGGACTTTCACTGCCTGTTTATCTAACTAATATTTTAAGAGTAGCTTAGGTAAGAGTAACGTACTTAAAAAAAATTGAGTTGAGCGCATAACAATAAGTCTGTAGACTACTCAAATGGAGCCGCGGGCAAAGTTAATATTTACTTATAACCAAAATCAAATATCGCCGTGAGGTATTATTTCTTTTTCATTAAATTATCGATCTTAAGACTTCAGTTGCTGAACTGTAATGAGGGTTTTAGTTTTAGTCATCTTTTGATACTTTACGTTCCACTGACATACAAAGTTTCACCTTTTTATAGACATGTATAATTTCAATGGCATCCTTTGAATTTCTTGCCTTTATGTATCGAAAGTATCATGTGCATTTCTAAAGGTTATTATCATTCGAATAAAACATAATTGAATAATATTTTACAGGTCTATTCTCCAGGCTGTATAACTGGTTTGTAGAGTCTAAAACTACTTGGTTCAGTGGTGGATGGTTTCAAGAACAACCAATCATAGAAACGACTACACCTTTTCCACCCTCAACTTCGACAGGGAATTGGTTTCAAATATTTGTTGATTCGGAAGAAGTAGGCAATTCGAATGTAGATAATGAAAATAGTAAGATACATTTATCTAATGAAAATATTTTTAAATTTTTTAATGAAACTAAGTTTCATAGTTTATTATTCTTTTTTATAACTTATTACGTTATTTCAGTAAATAAACCCAAGAAAAAGTCTCTTAAAAAAACTTATAAAGGCTATCAGTTGCTGAGGGCATACCCAGACGTGCAATGGAAAGTGCATTCATTGTTAGACTTACAGGAGGAAGCTGAAGGTTCCGGTTTAATGTGGTGGACTGCGCCATCCCTCAATGGTTCAACGGATCTCCTTGTTCCACCAGACTTACTCGTTGACGTCAAAGAACATTTAAGATCTTCTAAAATAGATTTTGATGTTATTATTTGGGATTTACAGGTATTTCTGAAAATACGAAACTAAATCAGTTTAATAATAATTTTCATTAGTTAATGTAAAGCTTAAATGTTTAGAAAGCAATCACGTATGAAAATCCGAAGCTTTCAAAAAAACAACGTCTAGAACTTGAACAATTACGTGGACATCCCATGACCTGGAGGCGCTATCATCGATATGCTGATATACTGAGGTATCTCGAATACCTGCAACATTCCTATTCCGACATAGTAGAGCTTGTGCCGTTAGGTTTATCTTCGGAAGGACTCCCTTTAGTGGTAGTTAAGGTATTTAAAATATTTTTTACTAGTAATATAATTTTATTTTTAGTATTTTAAGTAATGTCTTGCCAGTGCGCTCACCTAGATTTTTTTCGTCTTCCCTGAAAACCAGTAGTGCGCCTCACACAGGGTAAATGGGTGGAGACCTATATTTAGTCATTTGTATTTGGAATATAATATAATTTATTATTTAATTATCGTTAATACTGTTTATTGTATGTTGAGCGTAACAGCAAATTTATTTATTTATTTTAAGGTTTCTATTCCAAGTAATGAAACTGAGAGTAGAGCTTCTGTCAGTAAAGCTCAGAAGAAAAAATGGAAGTTACGTTCTCAGATGAAGCCAGCTGTTTGGATAGAAGGAGGAGCTCATGCAAGAGAATGGATAGCACCTGCTGTCGCCACATGGATGTTACACAATTTAGTTGAAGGTGATAAAGGCTTAGGTTAGTGCAAAAAATATTATTATACATAATCTACATCCCCACAACATATTTTTTATTTACCTCCTCCAAGCAGGAAATGGATAGAAAATACATTTAGAAAGTAGTTCAGATTTATTGATGTGAGTGTTATTACCATTTTATAAAAGCAAGCCAAATAATCTCAGTATAGCGATTTTGTAAAAAACGAAATTCATTAAAAGGAGCAGACTTAACTGGCACATAATACCCAGCCTAGAAAGGTCTTGGCTTTGAAGCTGAATTTATTAACAGGAGTTGGTTTTAAAACGTAAACGAGCACTAAATGTGTTGTAAAATATATCAAAATATTGTAGGTGCTGATCGCGAAATGCTTAACCTAGCTGACTTTTACATTATGCCCGTGGTGAACCCGGATGGCTACGAGCACTCGCATACTCACGATAGACTTTGGAGGAAAACGCGATCACGAAACCCCGACCATTCCGATGATTACTACGTTGGTTGGTGAGTAAATAGCGAAATTATTATTAAAGTGGATTCATCTAGCATTGACACGAATACACAGCACGAGTTCTCTTACTAAAATATACTGGTTTAACAACATGCTTCTTACTTGCCTACTTAAGAAAGGCATGTAAGATAATAAGGAGTAATAGATGCTACAAGAATCTTGTAACAAGATTGATGTATGATTGATGTTATATAACATGTTTCTTACGCGATATCTCTTCAAGCATCATTAAGGTAATAAATTTAACTTAGCATTCCAATGGTCCTCACGAATTACTTTTAAATGTGTCGAGTAACTGTTTTCATTGTTAAAGTTAAAAGAAATAGATTTTAAGAACAAGTTTCTCGACTAAACCGGACATAGTTTGCAGTCTATCATCATATTCAAATAAGATACTGCGACAACTCAAGTTTCCTGTGTAAAAAAATATTTTTAACGTTAAAATTTCCTTGTGACAAAGATAAGATTATCTGTCTCATATTTGTTCTAGGAATGACTTCGACTAAGAATCTGTTACAGTTATTAAAGACTATTTTCTTCGGTTACTGCCTTTTAGGATTAACTACTATCCTAATATTTGAAGTAACACATATTACACAAACAACGTAACTTTTTAGTTTTGATAAACTTCTATATTATGAATTATTATATTTAATGATATCATCATACTTATAATAAGAAAGTTGAACAATAGAAGACTATGAGTGAGTCATAACAACATACAAAAACGTATATTTCAGACTCATTTCCACAGTGTTAATATTAAATGAACAAAAATGTTTACTTTAAAAAAAATCTCTGTTTTATAACATTTAGTAATTATTGGGTCGACTAAGAAAAGAGTTTTGCGAACCAATTAAATTAATTGTAACATTATTTTTATTTAATTATAATATTACAAATAAATTTTCTTGAAGGTTTCCTTGGAACTGGGGGCGCACAGAATGTGTGGGTGTGGATGCGGATCGTAATTGGGATTACCATTGGGGTGAAAAGGATTCTTCAACCGATCCTTGTGCAGATAACTACTCTGGTCCTCATCCATTCAGCGAGCCAGAAACGCGAGCCGTTTCTGAGTTCTTGGCTGAGCATAGAGGGCAGATAAAGGTAACAAAAATTAATTATAATTCTTATCATCTACTCATTTAAATACTTAAAGCAGCGCAGTGTATGGTTTAAATTATATTATCATGTTTTCAAGGTATGAGGTGATTACTTGTCGTTGTCGTAATTGATCACTTAATGTGTTCATCGTCTGGTGCTAATGACTTTTTAGCTTCGGTTTCACTACAAATACAATCAGTCCTTGCTCTTGTAACGCTATTTAGGCAACGTAATTGTAAATGACAATGTGTGAGAAAACATTTCAAAACAAATTTACAAACGTTATATAACTTAAGATGAGATGTGAAAACTGTTGTTCCTGCTATAAGGCGTATTATACTCACACAACATCATTTTTAAGACCGCACACTCCGCTATTCATCTTGCGCTTAAAACCGAGGTAGACCGCATATTGCTCGGGAAATTGTGACGGAATACGGTATTTGCCCACATCGTTACTCACTTTCAAAACATTTTCTACTATACGAATACTTTCAACAAGTACCATTCTAATTTTTGTTTTTTTGTCAAATTTCAGAAACCTTTCTAATTGTATTATTTCAAAAAATTTAATAAATTTAACACTGGTGTGACTTTAAAATGAACTTGAAACATCTGTCTCTTAGCATATATAAATCATATTGTCACGATATGTATGGTATCATTTTGCTTCAATGTGATAGCAATAAAACGCCACATAGGTTTATGGTCATGCGTAACTTTCCAATTACTTTTTCTTTAAGATGCCATACAGTACATGCCCATATTAAGCGCATAATATTAAAGTTAAAAGACCTTCCATATTGACGATCTTTCTATGAAAAAAATTAAAGATATAATATTTGATATAATAATAAAGATAAGGCTTTGATATTTGAAATGACTTTACACAATACATTTTGAATAACTAGAATTGAAATAACTAAAAGCTTGTAGTTTCATTTAACTATTTTTAATGATACGAGTATAAAATTTAATTCCCGATTTTTCCCGACTTTAGATGTGATATGAGCTAACTGACCTTAGACTAAGATAGATTGTAGACCTGGTGTGAGTAAATGGAAAATTCATATAACAAATTACAGGTTTATATATCCTTGCACGCGTATTCCCAAGCATGGCTTTTGCCAAGCTCACACTCTCAAGCCAGTTTTGCTGACGATGGCGTCTTAATGGAAATGGGTAAACTCGCCACTGCTGCGCTCGCTGACATGTATGGAACGAAATACCAGGTACATAATTTTTCTATACGTAAAGAAAAACGAAACCACAGTTAACTCTCTTAAGGAAAAAGTAAATAAGAAAGTTTTACTAAATATTTTTTTTTAAATGCCCGACGTGTGTTTCAACTAAATTCAAAAACATTCTTCGGCAGTCGGGTTTAAAGAAGGTTCTCAAATCAAATTAATGGTTAATTATTTAATTATTAATAATTTGACAACTCTGTTGTGTAGTGGGTAGCAAGTCTGCCTTTAGTCTCGAGGGTAGCGAATTCGATTCCCCCTTGGGTGAATGTTTGTATTGATCTTACAAATATCTGTTTCGCCGCCGCCGTGCCTTGGAGAGCATATTTAATCTGTCTGTCCCGGTTATTATCACATAATATCTGATGATAATCGTTAACTCTTGATAGGTAATTTGCTCTTATCCAATGAACTACTGGTTCGCCCTAAGGGTCGCGTAGGTCAGAGGCAGTCGCTCTATTTAAAAATTAGTTATCTGTCAGATCCGGATAAGAGTAATAAGCAGACTCTGGGTAAATAAAATACTGACAATAATGCTAGAAAGACAAAAGTTTAAAGTAGTAGTAAGTACTGCGTAATATTTAGTAAGTTTGATGTAAATAATTGCTGTATAAAAAATACAATTATTATTTTTCTAGGTGGGAACAGCTCCAGAAATTCGGCAACCTGCTTCAGGGATGTCTCACGATTGGGCAAAAGCTCGTGCTGGAATTAAATTCTCATATCATGTCGACCTTCGAGATTCTTTCGGACCCTATGGTTTCTTACTACCTGGGTCACAAATAGTTTCTACAGCTCGAGAAACATGGCAGGCCGTTAGAGCGATTGTAGATAATTTATCACCTGATATGAATTAAAACCTGTAATAATCTGATAATCAGTCAAGATAATGATCAGTATAATATATATATGCAAAACTAACGCAGTTTCAGAAATCATTTAGTTTTAAGTGTGTTCCTATTATTTATTTTCGTGGCATTTATAGGATAATTAATAAAGGAAAGTTAATTTATTTTAAACTTACAATTTTATTTTAGATTAAAGTTAACTTTTATTTTGTAAGTAAATAATGATTTGAAATATAATATAGGAAAGGAAATGTTGTTTTAATTATGAGATCTTTTATATTCGACTAACTTCTATATGCGGCTTTGTAAGCATGGATTTAATTGTTGATATTCAGAATCAATATAATATATTTTTAAATAGAGCCATCTGACCTCTTTCGTTTTAATTTGTTGAACTCCTACCATAATTCGTAGACGTAAAAGTCAGGTAAAACGAGTTTTATTGTTAATTTATAATGAGATCTTACCCCTGAATTTTAAAAATTTTATCCTGTATAAAAAATATAAAGTTTCAAAATATAACATCTTTGATGAGGACTGCATTTAGCAATATTATGAAACTTGTCGATTATGCTTACCATTTTCGAATGCAAGTCAATGGTCCAGTTCAAGAAGTCCCTAAGTCCGTTTTTTCGCTTTTTGAGAAAAAGTGCATTAATATGTTTTACTTCGCCTTTTTTGCCTTTGAAATAAATTTGTGATATCCAAATGTAGGTCCTAAAGTCTTTTCCCATAGGCTTAAAATAAATATGTCTTTTCAAATTTGTTGAAGAAAATCGGAAAATGATGCGGAAAAACGTGGACTTAGGGACTTTATGATGGACTTAGTGACTTTCTTAAAAAAATAGATGGACTTAGGGACTTTATAGGCTTTTTTTTTGCAAACAGGTAGGCACAACTACATAGACATGGATTGTACACACATGCAACGTTTTTTGCGTCGGGAGGTAAACATGACAGATATGATGATCCCAACTCGGAAAAAAATATTTACCCTTAAACTGCTGTCAAAACCCCTTGAAACCGCTCAACTATTTGGAAACACCTCAAACAAAATACAACAATTAGGCATATATTATAACAATATAAAGCTGCTGAAATAATACGAAAGCGTCTTTTAACATACGATGTCTATAAGTGTCTCCAGAATCATCCAGATAATTACTTATCAATGCTGATAAATATAATTCAGACCATAAGGCTTTATATGTATATTTTTTACTTGGTATTATCTGACTTTCTACAAATAAGTGTTATGCTTTTTATGTTGAATAAAAATATTTGATTTAATTTGATTGAAAAATATACCTAAAAATATAAAGTCCCTAAAATCCGAACTCACTTATTAGCATCCTAAATTTAAGGGAAAACACCTGAGTTGGGAACACTGGTTTTTGAACATTGATTTAACATTTTGAACTACATAGAGCTATAAAGTACTAAGTCCGCTGTACCTAGAGAGTGCACAGCTTGTTTTTAAAGTTAACTATCATAATAAATATTGTACAATATTTATTATGATATGATAAATTAATTATATTTATTCATAAATATTAAAAAGAGTACATGAAATAATAATAGCTACGGGATAGCCTACTCAATTCATTATACGTGTATATAGATACATATAGATATTACTTTATAAAAATATTATTTTAATGGAGACAACCACCAACTGAAACGTTCTGCCAGACTGCGATTTTTGAGAAAGACGTTCATGACGGTTGTAAGAGTTGACGAGTTCTACTCAATTCTATTCTTTGATTGAATTCATAATTCTATGTTGTATAAAAACTATGGGGATCATAGAGATTAAAACTACGGAAATGATAACTAACTCGAAATAATGGGTATCAAGGTCAATGCCAAAATGCGACTCGAAACGGCTGCCAAGAAATGAAAAATGTTCTGAAAATCGGTTAAATGCATATAGTTTCTATTAATCGAGTTCTATACATTTATAAAATAATTTAATATATAAACATTATTACTAATTCCAAACAAAAGATTTTATTATATTTTCCTTCATATATTTTTAATGTTTATTAAATGACTTATTTATATTGTTAGTGTTGCCCAGTAAATAGCTCAAGTAAAGAAAATAAAATGAAATAGTTAAGTAAGCTGCAGTGAGTTCTATTTTAGAATGAGCATCTAAAGCAGCTCTGACGGGCTCTTTTTAAATTTGGCTAGAGAAGAGGAGGAATGCAGGCAGTGCAAGGTGAGCGTTGATGCATATCAGAAAGGAGGTCTCCTTAAACCTACAACCGGGTCGCAAGACCTGGGAAATGCTTGGAGTTTCTCCCACAACCACACGATGAATAACGCAACTCTATGTTTATTACTTCTTCGTCTTTTTATGTAATATTTGTTGACTAAAATTTTCTGTAGACGAATATAGCATCTCCATACCTTTCATACTCTTTGATGGCGACAATGGATTTGACTTATGACTTATGAGACTGATGAGACTAGACTAGACTTGTGGACTTAGGTACTTTGAAACTTGAGGATAAAACATCTTTAAAAGTAATGACGTAGAAATAAGTTAGAAATTAACCGATTAGACTGAACGATAGATAATGAGATTCTGTTTATTTTGGTGTTATTAGTGCATAAAGTCCCTAAGTGGACTTAGGGACTTCTTGAAATGGGTCATCCATTTAGTGTAGAACATGCATTTTCTATAATGTTGTAAAAAATTAACAACGAAACAGACTATTTACCACAATCAGGGTTGGCAGTATTTGAATTAATTGTAATTAAAATACGTTTGTAAGTAAATTAATAGAAATACAAATACCAAATACATATTTGTATTTCAATTACTTCCTTAAAATGTAATTTGTAATTCGTATTACAATTAGTTCAAACCGAAGTATTTTGTAATTAGTGTTCCAATAACTTGAGCCTTCAAAATACATTGTGCTCATCAGGACCTGTAGAAAGATCATTTTCCTTAGCTGGTTTTATTCACTCTCCAACAAGAGGCTGTTTGTCTGACACTACATTTAAGAATCTAGTGTTCATGAAAGGAAACTCTGGTTCCACTGATTAATTAATCTTGTTTTCATCTACTTTTCAGCCTAGATTACTTATTTTGTAATTTGTATTTCGTATTTCAATTAAAAATAGCGAAAATACTGTATTTTGTTTTACTGTATTTTGATTTATTAAATATTTTAGCTAAGAGTTAATTCGCTTTTTTTTAATAAACTCATTTTACATCATTGGATTTATTTTATTTTCCTTTTGAAAAGGGGGACAAAACTGTTTGAAAAGGTTGCAAAAGATATCATTTTGTGGTAAAGGATACTAATATATGGATAATAATAAATATTATAGAATTTTCAGAAAATTGATTCTAGCCACCCTAACCCTGACGGATACTGGAACGTGTAGACGAAAATACTTCTAACTCATTTAATAGAATAACCAGGAAGTGCACTAATGTACTTCGCTAAACGCTGCTGGAGCTCGTTTAATGAAGGAGGTTATACTGATTGTAGGCTCGATGTATTAATTTATATATTTTCCTCTGAATTCAATGGAGTGACCAGAAAGGGCACTTCAACGAACAAATTGAAGGATAAAACAAATTTAAAGGCGTCGGGATGTGACGACCCCATCGCCCGCTGTTGGGATAACCTCTGTCACAACAGAGATTATTCCACCAGTGCAATCAGTCACACTGGTGGTAGGTCTTTGTTGCAAGAGGCCGGCTAGGTAGGTACCACCGCAGTGTCCAATATTCTGCCGCCAAATAGTAGTGCTTAGGCACTACTGTGTTCCGGTTTGAAGGGCATTGTACGCTAGTGAAATTACTGGGCGAACGAGATTTAAGAACTAATATCTCGAGGTTGGCAACGCGTGAGTGGCACCTACTAATGGTGCTGCAAGCGCTCATAGGCTACGGCAGCCACTTACCATCAGGTGGGCCGTATGCTTGTTTGCCAACTTCTAACATAAAAAAAAAAAAAGGATGAACTAGCGCTCTCAGCAAAATTACTGAAACAAAAAAAATTAAAACTGCACATGCGCGAGAATAGTTGGAAATATTACACATATAGAAAAACCACAGCCGACAATTTGGAAATTTTGTTGTATTCAATAATCAGAATTGTATAATCTTATAGACAATATGGACTATACCTATAGAAATTTTACATTAAGAATATTACCTAGATTTTTAATCATAAAAATCATCAATCAATGTTAAATATTTAAAATTATGCGGTCATGTGTGTATTTTAAATTAAAACATACAAAGTTACCCAATTTGGATTATTATATTATGTTTGAGTACCGTCAACGTTTTTGTAGCGCATGCGATCGGTAGTGTTATATTTTAGTTCTTAGTACATTCGATGTGACACTTCAACTTCAGTCACTTGCTGTCACTTTACTTTATACCATCTAGCCATAGACTAAGAATCTCAAGCAGTCTACTATATCCATGGTTGACATTAGGATAACAGCTGTTTGACATATGACATTGACGCCAAATTTCAAAATATATTTTGACGTCTATATCTATTATAATTTTTCAAAGGAAAATAAACAATTTAAGTACATATAAACCATTTGTGTTAAAGAAAACAATACAATGGATTTTGGGAAAAACATAGGATCCAATTTAGCTAAGGATGTAATAGATCCAACTGGCTTTGACGTTACTATAAGTGCAGTACTTATCGGATTAGGCGCAGAAAAATATATCGACATTTTTAGGTCACAAAATTATTTAATAACATTTTAAAATATATTTTAATAAACTTAATGAACAATCAGAAAGATAATAAAATTGTATTTCTTTGGATTGTCTGTTTTAGGAAGAACAATATTGGTCAATGTACACTAATGGAATTATGTGACGAAGATTTAGTTAAATTGGGAGTAGATGACTCTAATATAAGATCGAAATTAATTGATGAAGTGAAAAATTTACCTATTTATGAAGAAACTAGTCATTCGTATGTATTATTAACATGATTTCTATATACCTATACAGATAATTGAAAAAGAATCTGTCTAATCGTCATATTTATATTAATTGTTGAATGTACATATAAAATATGTATTAAAAATATTTGACGACCGTTTCGGTGTAGTTGAAGCGAATCTTACATAAATAGTTTTCTGGTCTGCGGGGCATGGCTTTCGTTTTTATGTGTTACCGGATCCTTGACAAAGAATATTGCCATCCTAATTAGGGCGCGTGAATGTGTAGCAAATATGTTTGTAGCTGGGGATATAACAATAAAGCCAAAAGTTTTTCTAAACATATATTAAGTCACAGGGACAAGTCTTTAATAAAGAACCTAGATAATGAAAATATCATTTATTTTCAGACCAAACAATTCTAATTTAGATATTTTGCAAATAATTGATATTTTAGAGGAGAGTTCTCAACACATGTACAGGATATATTTAAGTATGATGACAAACACTTTAGCTTTAAAAAAGAAGAAAGTAGAAGATTGTCTTATTTACAAAGACAAGTATGCTTCTAATATAGCTATTTCTACACTAAGCAATATGACGAACATTCTGAATTCTATGGATATAGCATTACACACTCAAATTAAAGTAAGTTTGTTTTTTATAGATGAAATAAAATTGTTTTATTCCTCATTTGTTGTTATATTTTAATATAATTATCTTTTTAGGTAATGTCAAACAATTCAAAGAGCAAAAAATTAAAAAGTTATAGTTGGAACTATTGGTACTGCTGTTATAGGATTGTTAACTATTTTCTTTGTAAGATCTTTGAAGCAACTCTAAATAAAAAATTATATTCCTACAGACTCTAAGATATAATTTAAAAAAAAAAATTGTAAAATTAAACAATTTGTGAAGTACACATTTTTCAACAGTATATTTTTCATTTTCAAGTTTATAAAATTATATTTAATTATTAAATGTCTGAACATAAATCCAATTTTATTTCTAAGCATATCAATAATTATTTTTATCACCTAAATATATAGATTTTACATCTATACAAATAAATAAAATTTAAGTGTCTGTTTGTAATTCTAAATTAATAGCTCTGTACTAAAAAAGAAAACAATTTTTAAAATTTTTGTCTGTTTGTTCCGGTTAATACCAATTTTAAGGGAATTTTCCCTGGCAGATAGCTTATGATGTAAGGAATAACTTAGCCTCTTTTTATTTTAGAAAAAGAATTAGGGCTCTGTATAATAAAGAAAAATCGGTACCCCGTGCAGACGCATGTAGTATAATATGATATAAAAATAAATATACGTTTATATTATGATGAATGATGACGGACGAATAACTTGTATTATTACAATTTCCTGTGATATCTCAAGTTTCGTATTGATGATACATACTGTGTGATGAAAAAAGAAGTACACAGGAAATTGGGTTAAATTGACGAATCGGAAGTTCAGAATTATTCAAAAAACGCCGACAACAATAAGTAAATCCAACCGAAGTGACCCAAATCCCAATTGTTTCGACCTCACCAATTAAAAAGTGTAAGGTAAACGATAAAGCACGGGCAGCATTTACGCGACGGCGGTGCGGCGGGCGGGCGTGACGTCACGGCCGGGCGCTCCGGAAGCAGCCCGGAGGCGCTCGCCGGTAGAGGAGTCCTGGCTCCCTGGACCGACGACATCGTTTATTGCAACCTAACGCGCCAATTGAAACGCGTGTCCGCTGCTCGCCCACTCGAGCGATGCTCGCGCCGAATTACGACAATTTCGACATCTAATAATTTTGAGCATTGCAAAATTACATTATATATGATTTTTTTTGATGTGTTACGATGTATAGTTTATGTTTGTTTATCACAGCTGTGTTACTTACAAGTATAAATGCCCAGGATATTATCACAGGTAAGTTTAAATTTTAATTGTTATTTTACTTAGGTCCATATAAAAAATCAACATGAATTTTTCATGAGTGTTAATGGGGTAACTTTTTATGTTTGAAAGCAAATATATATTAAACTGTAATAAATATTGATCAAGGTTCAAAAGTATACGGGTTACTATGTATTTTTTTATATATCATCAGTTTTTTATTATATAGATTACAAATGTAATCAGGTGCTGTCGCTTCGCTTACAAACTTGCTTAGCAAAATTAGAAATGATTTTTCAAAATACGTACTCTGTCGTAGTGTATCTCAACGATACTAAAGGAATCACATACCTACTCAAGTTCCAAAAGAAGTAGACTTTGTTTTGAATATCAATATTAAATATATATTGAAAAACTGGGCTCCGCGGAAAGTGATAATGTAATTTAGATACTGTTTTTAGCTAATGGAATAAAATAAATTCTATAAACGCTACACACTCACACTTTCACACAATTATATATTTGACACGTTGTGACGCAGCGGTAACAAATCAGCTTGAAGCTTACAGGTTCGATATTCGCTCGGGATAGGTAATTGGATTGACCATACACGGATGTGTTCAGGTCCGAGTGTTTTTGTGTTGGTAATTTTGTGTGCTTCCGGACCCCCAACAGGATAGTAGTACACAGAGTACTACTAGTAGTACTAGTACTACTGCATCCGTCGAGAGTGTAGCGTTCATTTATTTGTTTATTTATTTGTAGGCGAAATGCATTTTATGTAAGTTTTGTATTCACAGACATAAAACCACAACCTCGACAACAATACTTGACACACAAATAAATGAATGACCGCAAAAGTAATCTTCACGTCCTGCTGTAAATATACACGTTCGATGTCTTTGACATATCCTGATTGTACATGAACATATTTCAACAGACACAATTTCCTCTACTGATATAAAAAAGTATTAAAAAGGAAATGAGCTTATTCTCATTCAAATTATGAAAATAATTGTACCTATAATATTTTTAATTTTTTTTGACGACCTTGTGGCGCAGCGGTAGCGAACCTGCTTAAGCGCCACAGGTCGTGGGTTCGTTTCTCGCTCGGAGCAGATGTTTGTATTGACCATACAAGCATGTTTTCCGGTGTGGGTATGTTTGTCCTTGTCATTGTGTATGTTTCCGGACCCCCGATACAGGATATAACTAATGGGGCCGTTGAGTGGGTAGCGTTTATTATTATTTTTATTTTTAATTGATAAAAATTATCTTAGTCTAAAAGCAGAATATCGATTTTCGGGTGACATAATTGTGTGTATATTTATGTATATATCCTTTTATTTTGGTCTAAGTGGTAAAAGCACAGACAATTATAAATTTAAGCAGCAGGGATTGCGAGTATTAGGATGGGTGGCATTCGGGTATTTTGAGTTTTTAAAGTTAGTTAAGTGCTATATTAAGGTAGGTACGTACACATTGAGAATTCACACAAATAATGCATCTTTCAATGTATAAAGCGTCAATGAATAGCTAATAATCTATCGAACCTCGAATAAATTTATTATGAAATCAATACTTAATTTATGAGATAAATTATTAAATGTAGTTAAATATCTTTAATGTTATTTTTACACCACAAAAGGTAGCAAGTATATGATCTCCGCCTGATGGTAAGCAGTCACTGCAACTTATGAACGTTTGCAATACTTGAAGTATCACATGCGCCTTGCCAACCCAAAGGATATGAGGGAAGTGATGAGAAGGGAAAAGGGAAAGGTACAGAGGGGATAGAAGATTGGGCCACCGGCGCTCTCACTCATCGAAACGAAACGCAACAGTAACTACTGGTACTGTTACATTACGCCGCTTTTCTGTGAGAGGGTGGTACTTCCCCGGTCGAGCCGCCAAATTTGTGCTGGTAATAGCATGGCTCTACTACTACTAAATATCTGAGGCATCAGGTCATGGGAGGAAAAACATCTTTACTCTAAAGATACAAAGAATCCAGGCGTTCCAGTGGGCTCCAGAAGGACGAAACATTACCTTACGATTAGTTACGATCAAGCTGGAAAAAACAAGGCTTTACTTTAAGAATAATAATACATTGAAAGATAATATAAATATATCATCTATACACAAATGTAAATCTATTAAAAATATTTAAGATGCAGCTTAATTTTACAAACATTCGATCCCAATCATAGATCTCGATCCCGGAGATGTATCGGCATAAAAGTGTCCTTTGTGGTCATCCAGATAATATATTTATTTTTATGAAATTCGGTATGAAAATCGTTGAACAAACTCACCCACAAACAGACACGCAATACGATGTAAACAAACAAACATATATAAAAAAAGTCTTGAGTTAATCTGTTTCGTAACGCTTTTTATGTTACACCTTGTCCCTTGTATAAATATCACTCCTTATAAAACTTCCATAGCGGGTGCCTTATATGAAAATCGATGGAGTAAACTACGAACAAAACGCAATAATACGAATATACGAATAGCTACTTCATCGATTTCCCTGGTCGAGTCGGTTTATGCAAGAAATAGCAAGGCTATTATTAACTGCCTATCTTTTATAGTCGTTATTTATTTTAGTGGAAGCTGTTATAGGACATAGTGCTGAGCTACCATGTAATGTGACTTCCGAGAAGGTAGACGACAAACTGAATATTTTAGCGTGGTATCGAAACGGCTCTACAACCGCTTTTTACAGGTGATTATTTCAATAAAATAGTCATTAAGTACTTTCTTATATGTATTTAATATGTTGCGGCATTTAATATTATTTTTGTTAACTCAAAACTAAAATTATTTTTATAAGAAATTAAAGGAATTAATGGATTTCAAATATTTTTACCCAATGTTATTTATTAACGACGATAAAAAAATTACTAATTATTTTTATGCATAAATTAAATTGTTCAGTCGATGTACGGAGCACATCATTTAACTACAGAACGTAACTAATTGAAAAATTATTTGTGACCTTAAACGTATGGCGGACCCTACCTACAAACCTACTGACATTCTAGTCATGTCTATTAAATAAGTATACCAATCATTAATGTGCTAAATAAATATATAAGCACTTATTTTTCATAAAAATGACCTTATAGCTTTTGCCTGCGGCTTCAATAACGATTGTTAATGAGACACCTTTATTATAATAGAAATTTTTGGTTACTCATAACAACTTTCATTCCCTGTTTAACCCCTTCAACCTTTGTTTTTATGACAAAAAGTAACCTCCTTTTTTAAGGTCCCTTTTTCTATACCAAAATTTATTAAAATTGGTGCAGCGATTAAGACGTGAAATCATCACAGACTGACATTAAAAGTTGTGGTGTGGTAAATATGAAGGAGGAAAAAGATAGGAAAAAATATAATGTTTACATATTTAAAAGAACTAATAATAATTTAAAATATAAATTTTTATTTGTTAACCAACTTGAACCAGCAGTCGCGATCTACGTGGTGATGGCAGTGTGATGTCCTCGGGGGGTCGGTACAGGTTAATCTCATCGGAGAGCGAGGGTCTCTTGAAGCTTCAGATACTGAGTGTGCGAGCATCCGACGCGGGTCTCTATCTCTGCCATGCGGACTTTGCTGGCAGTCCGACACTTAAAACTTTCTCACAATTGACTGTAATAGGTAAGTCGTAACGTAGGTACAAGCTTACAAGAAATGGAAAGTATTTTGATATATAATTTTTATATAAAGAATATTAGCAATAAAGGCATTACTAATATTCCTATTGCCCCTCCAAGTAAGCTCGAAGCTTGCGCTAGGAGTGGGTACGACAATAGGCCAAGGGGGTCGGGATCGAACCCTCGACTCTCGCGTTAACGAGGCGAAGTCGGCCCTTCTAGCGTTGAGCTATTGAGACATTATAAATTTTATAATATTTATAGAATAAAAACATTATATCTCGTATTATATTATTTAAAAAATATTATAAAATAATTAATAAAAAAAATTATGTCCATAGTTTCCGTGTTTTAACTTATCTGCTAAGTCATTTCTATTGTTCATAATTTAGTATATAATATTTAAGAATCGTATAATGTTTTAATAAGTATTTGTTTCATTGAACAATTTCTTTCATAAACAGTATTTTCTTCATTCTTATTGACATTGGCTTATTTGGCAAAACCAAAAGCCATTATTCAAAAATTTTATAGAATTGAATGTGTATTTGATTTATTGTTATTTTAAAATTTTACCAGGAGCAATCAATAAGACTGTAATATCGAAAGGCTCGTAATAAAAACACAAGTGCTAAATAAATAGACGATTTTATGGATGCCGGCTACAAAATTATGAATTTGAATAGAAACAAAACATTAAAGCTTTCTGTAAATTGCATATCATTGCTTTGAAATAAAAATGCCTTTTAAGACGATATTTTTATGCTCTATTTTCATTTAACATCAACAGTGCCTTTTGGAAAGCTGAACTGCAAACGTTTACCTTTCTAGTGAAATAGCGCGTTCGCGGTTTCTATTAATTGGCGCGCGGGTTAATGAGGAAGCTGACAGCGCCGGAACAATTCACTTCATTTATGAACAATTAATTGTTGTAAATATTACGTCATTAGCATTTATTTTTGTTATTCTAGGATTAATATGAGTATAATTCTGACTAATATTATAAATGCGAATCTGCGCTTTCACCCCGTAACTGTTCAGCCGATCATCATAATCGTCACATACGCAAAAAAATTATAAGGTAATATATACATTAAATCCAGAAAAAAAATCTACGGTTTGCGACAGAAACAATGGTTTCATCATCTTTCAGCAGAAATGCCAATAATTTAATTATCTTGAAAAGAGTTTTATTCTGTTACTAAACACTACACCGATACAACAATTGTGATGAAAATATATTTCAAGCATTTGATAAAATAAGTACATCTTTCGATAGAGCCACCACAGCGGCTCTGGGTGATACATGAGAATGGAACGAGAGTCACCACGGCCAGCGTTGGATCCAACACGAGCAGAAACATTGGCCCATACTACATCGGCGACACGATACATCTCTTTTGCGTGTCATTTGGGGGTAAGAATATTTTGAATAAAAATGGCATATTCAATGATTGACGACCGTTGTGGCATGTTGATGGCGAACCTGCTAAGGCTCACTAAACTGTCGCGGGTTCGATTCCTGCTCGGTGCAGATGTTTGGTATAAATATCTGTTTCGGTTGGAGCGTTTGCCTCGGAGAGCATGTGAAGCTGTTAGTCCCGGTTGTTATCATCGCATCTGATAATAATCTTGATAGCTCATATACTTCCCATTTTGACTATCGTTTTGCAACAGTAATAACAAACCTACCTTAAACGCCATTGGTAGCGGGTTCGATTCTCGCTCGGCGCAGATATTCATATTTACTAAATAAGCTGGTGTTCTGGTCTGAGCAGTTGTGTTTGTGAGTGTTTACGGATCCCCAGTATTACTACCCTTATGCAGTTAAGTATATTGCAAAGATAGTACCAAAATTAAATGCAAAATAAATGGAATAATAGAAATCTGTTAACAATAAATTTAGCAAAACTGGGAACCTACTCTGTACTATAAAACTTATTGTAAAAAAAATCTTGACTAATTTTGCCTTACATTCAATTATTGTATTAGATATTGTATTTTTTTTTAAGGAAAACCACAATCGTCTCTCTCATGGTGGACAGATCAAAGACTGTTAAAGAACACAAGCACACCGCTCTCAGAGCAACGCGTGCGCAGTGACCTTATGTACGGGCCGTTACGAAGAGAGGACCACGGCCGAGTACTCACCTGCTTCACGAACAACAATGAGAAAACGCCACCGCTTTCAATCGACGTCTCTATTGACATGTACTGTAAGTAATACATTATTAATTAATGCATAGTTATACTAGTGACGTTACCTGACTCTCCTCGTATATAGATAGTGACAGACGTCAAGTGTCAAACCTATAAGAAAATACATCTTGACGATATTAGAGAGCTTGGTCTCTGAAGATATTTACTCATGTGTCAAAAGTATGATCCTAGTTATAGGACATACAATCGGATTAAATTGTTTTGAGACGCTTATAGCCAGGTGTGCTTACTTAATATTGAAAGTAGCATCACTTATTATGATTGATTGATCCTCTGACAATAATGTCCAAAACAAAATTTGATATATTTTTGCAACGTAGATCATTTGTTGTATGTTCAATGGCACGGTTGGTACGGGTTTGGCGGATTTGACACTTGTTTGCTTTACGTCAAAATTAGATGAATTGAATTCACGACTCAAAAAATATATACTAATTATGACATTTTTAACTTTTCCTCCATTTAATTAGTTAAATTCGCGTGTCATTTAAGTGCTCCCGCTATTGAACCATTTAATTGTATTTGTTCATCAATAATATACTGCGAAAAGTACTTCGTCCACGAAACTCAGTACTTTTTTATATTATAAAATAGAGATGTAATAACATCATCAACTTGACTGTACGCAGTACCCCCGCAGCTGGTGTCAGTGCGCGTGGCGACGGCGGGCGACGACGCGGGCGTGGCGACAGGGCGCGTGCGGGCGGGCGCGCCACTGTCGCTGCAGTGCCGCGTGCTGGGAGCTCGTCCACTGCCCGCGCTCGTGTGGCGTCTGGATGACTCGCAGCTCGTTAACTTAGAACAGAACACTACTGTACGTACCCTTATAGGATTGAGCGAATTTTGTATCGGTAGTGATGTTAAAAGTATCCGTTTTGTGGCGTTATTCTTCTCTTTCTATTCATGTCTCCCCGTCCCCTTGATTAATTTATTCCACACCCCCATATATTTTGGTTAGCTTAGTACCTAAATAAACTAGAGTAGAGATCATTACTTTAGCACAGCAGATAGTGAATCCCATATATTGATATTGTTAAGTATGAGCTAACGCCTCCTACCAACTGGTTCAGTAAAAAAAAAAAAACAGTGCATGTGCAATGAAAAGAGTAAACATGGGGATAAGAAATTGATCAACGTTTTTGTAGCAGAACCATCTGGTAGCATTATTAAATTCCCAGCCAATTCATAGATGGCGCGTCAAATTTTAAACATTTTCTGTCATTTTACGCCATATCTAATAAAAAATATAATGTCATAGTATGTTTGCAAATTGTATTGATCAACACAATGTTACCGTCACCGTCAAACAGCTCATTACAAAATCAACGTATACGCAGATAGACGCGTCTCAGCGGCTGGTGATGAGCGACATCCAGCTGAGCGTGACGCACGAGCACGACGAGTCGCTTGTGACGTGCTGCGCACCGGCGCACCGCCGCGACAGCGAGCAGTACGTGTGCGCGGCCGCTCTGCCGCTCACCGTGCTGTGTATGTATCGCCTTATAACGTATGATGAAATACACATTTTATGTGACCCATTTATGCTCACGTGCAGTTAATTTAAAAGAAAGTACCCATACTAAGGGACCAGTTCAGGCTTGTCAAAAATATATAAAAAATTTCTGGCTTGTTAATCAAGAAAGATCATCGCTATGATTCAGAAGTCAGAAGCGAGTTGAGTGAAGTACAAAAAGCCATTATTGCAATCAAGCTTAACCCTTCAAAAAACTGCATAAGGTTCATGTTGATCAATTTATTATATTATAATTATTTTACACGTATTGAGTTTCTCCGATTGTATTTTTATGTCTTCGTAAACGACGATTGATGAAACGCCATATCTTTTGAAGTACTTATACTTTTTGACAGTAATTAAATGACTATTTTATTATAGTTAAAACAAACAGATGTGCAATATATCATTTAAATTTACAAGAAAAAATATTTACAGATCCACCAGTACTAGAAATCATTGTCGAGGAACAGTTGGACAACAACACGCTATCAGTGGTCAAGGGATCCAATGTGTCTATGAACTGCAGCTATCAGGCGAATCCTTCTGTATATCAACTTATTTGGTTCCATGAGGTAATATTCTCCACATTCAAAGAACAAATAAAGGCAACTGTCAACATCTCAAATTTTAACAATTACAAACATTTTTTAAGTAAGATATTAATTAAAAATCAAAAAGAAATTATTTCATTTCATTTCACGACGTTGTGGCGCAGCGGTAGCGAACCTGCCTTAAACGCCACAGGTCGCGGGTTCGATTCCCGCTCGGAGCATAATATGTTTGTATTGACCATGCAAGCATATTTTCCGGTCTGTGTGTGTTTGTCCATGTCATTGTGTATGTTTCCGGACCCCCGACACAGGATATCAATATCCTAATGGGGGGTCCGGAAACATACACAATGACATGGACAAACACACCCACATCCTGTGTCGTAGCTGAGTGTGTAGCGTTTATTTATTTCCCACTATCATTTTTCATTTAATATACCCACCCATGCAACCCATCAAACCCCATCCCATGCCAGTTCTGCTCATCCCACCCCAAGTCGCTCCTTACTATCCCAGCCCAAAAGAACCATACAACGCGAGATAGCGGTTTTCTGTCAACGGTTTTCTTATTCCAATAACGTTTTTGCCGTCTCGGTCTATAGCCCAACCCGCGGTAAGGAAAGAATCCAATAATTTATTTCATTGTTTTTTGACATTGACGATGTTGTGGCGCAGCGGTAGCGAACCTGCCTTAAACGCCACAGGTCGCGGGTTCGATTCCCGCTCGGAGCATAATATGTTTGTATTGACCATGCAAGCATATTTTCCGGTCTGGGTGTATTTGTCCTTGTCATTGTGAATGTTTCCGGACCCCGACACAGGATATTACTATCCTAAAGGGGGCCGTTGAGTGTGCACCGTTTATTTATTTATTTATTTATTGTTTAATTTGTAGGAGGATATGGTAGTTCGAAGTACCGATGGAACGGAAACAGCGATCATGCCGACACTCGAGCTGTCGGAGGTGAGCGAGCGCGACGCCGGCGAGTACGTGTGCGCCGCCACCAACGACGAGGGCTCCACGTACAGCGAGCCGGTCGTCATCGATGTCACGTGTAATCATACTTATATTATAAACGTGAAAGTTTGTGAGCATACAAAAAGCTTTTTAGGATTTCGTACCCGAAGGGTGTTAACGAAACCAAAAGTATATTTCTGTTGCCACTATAACAACAAATGAAATTTTTTTTTTTAAATAAATGGGGTCCAATTTTTTCTATTTCTCGTGAACTTTAATAGATAGATAGTTTAAGATTTTAAGATTGTCTATTTCTATATATTTTTACAGTACAAATTAGTACGGAACCCTGTATATGTGAGTCCGACACGCACTTGGCCGGTTTATACTCTGTTTATAATATTAGCTTGAATAAATAACTAGATAAATTTATCATACATATCTGTAATTTTTCTTTTAGATCCACCATATTGCGAAGATGACAGCGTGATAGAATATGGCATTGGAGACAATGATTGTCTCAACTTGACATGTAAAATTAAAGCCAATCCCGAGCCTACAGTATACCATTGGTTGCTGGTAAGCGAAGTTGAGGGTACCAAGTTGACGAGTAACCAATCCGTTACGTTAGAAACTCTTGACGCGACTTTAGTATATAGGAGACCAAATGGAACCACAAGTAAGTAACTCTTATTAATTTTATCTTTCATTAATTAATCTTTATATAATGATTTTAACTGAAAAAAATATATTATAATTCTTCTTCAAGTGACTTGAAATTTACTACTTTTTTCAAGGCTGAAATGGCCCAGATAGGAAACGTAGACTTTTAGAAGGTCAGGTTTATATCCAGGTCAAGCACCTCTTAATTTTCAAGTGCTTAATTTCTGTTTCGAATTCGTCTTGTTACGGTGAAAGAAACCTAGACAGGAGAAATTTTGAGACATGTATACATTAGCCAATCCGCAGTGGAATAGCATGGTGGAAAAAGCTTATAATCCTTCTCTTAAACAGGAGAGAAAGTCCAGCAGTACGACATTAACAGACTGTTACTATACTTTTACAATATTTTTAAATTAGTTACATATATTTCAACAGCTCTGATATATTGCTGGGGTCTAAACGGAGTTGTTAGTAACGAGCTGCAGCGACAGCACCGGTGCTCTTTCATGGTCACGGACGAGACGGTTCCGCGACCTCCAACCAATTGTGTGGCTTTTAAGAAAGTTACGAATGAAATCACTATTACATGTGAAGAGGGGCATAATGGAGGATTGCAACAGGTAATACTTAATAACTATTTAAAAACGCAAGAAAACTATTTGAAAACTCGGAAGTCGGTGCCTTATGCGCCGATGACTTGGCGTTATTTTTATTTATTGCTTTTTTTAAATATATTTTTGTGACCATTGATTGAAGTATATCTGAAAGTATATCTATTCAAATAAAAAATATAAATACAGCAACACGCAGACAAAAAAACAGACACTAAAACATACAACTACCAAACATACATACATAAAAATATTATATATATAATAAAGATAGTAAAATCCTTTTTCCGTTAATCTCTTTCGTTACATTTGTAGCTAACCCTTATTCAAAATTTCATTCATAAAATTTCCATACCGGGGACTTTATATGGAAATAGAAATTAATTCTTATTTGTTTTGTTAAATCTGTTTTTAAAATCGGTTAACAAAATTAAAAATTAATATAATTATGAATAAAATTTTTTTTCAGAAATTTAAATTCACGGTATCGTCATCAGATTCAGAAGAACCATTAGTTTCGATCATCAATAAAGAACCAGAGTTTATGATACAGGAGCCCAAGCAAGAGAATTACAAATTTGTGATCAGCGCATTCAATGATAAAGGAGATAGTCAAAGTGTAGAAATAGAAAAGGATAGTATTGTTGATGAAAATGCAGGTAAATAATTTAACAAAAATAGATTTTTCTCATTATAAGGGGCTAACTATTTCTGACATTTAAAATTTGCTTAGGCTGTTTTCAGAGTAGCGTTTTTTTTCGAACCTTTTTCGGTTTTTCCGATATACGCTCTTACTTGCGCACTTCATTCCTCCCATCAAAAAGCCGAACGCGCGTATACTGGCTTATTCCGCCGTGTATGCTCGCACCGGTGGGGGCCAGTGTCAGTAGCGTATTTATAGAGCTTTATATTACGCGCTTATACGTGCTTCTAATCGCGTCAGCGATTGCACGCCTTGCGCTTAAAGAGACAAAACCGTGCCTTTACGCTCTAGTTCGCAACCGCCATTATAATAGAAAAACTAAAATATATAATAATTTGTAAATTTGAATTTGAAATACTAGCATAATATATTTATAACAACATACAAACCATCCAGATTATTCAATCTTGATCGCCAAACTCATTGCCACGCGAATTGCGATGAACTAGTTTTTTTTTTAAAGAATTATAGCAATGCTTTTTCAAGACATTAATAATCCTGTGTCCCATCCAACCAAGCGAGCTTGTGCTAGGATAGGTTACGACAATAGCCCAAGGGGTTAAAAATCTGCGACTCTCCAATTACAAGTCGACCCTTATATCGTTGAGCTATTGAGGCCATTTAAGTTGTTTTTGTATCAGCGTCCCCGGAGACGATAAGCGCGGTGACGAATATAACGACGCTGGCGCTGGCGCTGTGCGGCGGCGTGGCGCTGCTCGCGCTGGCGGCGTGCGGCCTCGTGCTGTGCGCGCACGAGCGCTCCTCGCGACACGACGTCCCACACGCGCTCGCCGACCCGCCGCTGTGCGCCTACAATACTGACGGTAACTAACAACGCTCGTAACAACGAAATTCAATTATAACAACGAAATTAAATTCGGCACCACCTAGCGGAGACGATGTATAAATTGGGTTTTTTAGGGTTCTGTACCCAAAAGGTGCCAACGGAACCCTACTACTAAGCCTCCGCTATCCGTCCGTCTGTCAGAAGGTTTTACTAGTTTTCCATATAAGAAACTTGTTGTTTCTAGGATGGTACAGAACCCTACTAATCAATACCCATTGAGTGATTAAACTTAAATACTCGCATCGAACGGAGTTAATATAGCAATAGATAATATGTTGTCCGATTTTTTAAAACTAATGTTTCTTAAATGTGATTTTAATAGAAACAAATAAATTAACTACGTGGAGTTGTTCATAGCAAATGTTTATATTTTAATTTCAAGAATCAAACTGCGAAACCTATCACGACAGCGATGACAGCGAGTGTAATATCCGTCGAACGGAATCATTCAGAAGAGCAATGGCGAAGTATCCGCCGAAAAACTACGACGTACAAAGAACGAGTTCGTTTCACTCGGCGCGGTACATGCACGAACATGACGCACCGAAATATAACGACATAGTGCGACACAGCGCCAGCTGCCGGGTCCACTCGCTACAGAACATCAACAGGAAGAGAGAAATGGACACGTTATGTGACCATTTAGTTATGCATCTACCGCCTGAAACAAGCTACAACGTGCCAAAGCCGGTAAGATATGCCGAGTAATAGTAGTACGAGTAGAATTTGGAGCTTAATCCACCACTTTGCTCCGCAGCGGATTTGTAGATACATGTCTCAAGATATACTAGTTTCGTCACGACGTGTATGCGACAAGCCATAAGTTGGCAAGCCAGCATACCCACCTGATGGTAAGCGGTTCTCGTAGCCTATAAGCGCTTGCAACATCATACATTTGTAGGTTTCACTGACGTGTTGCCAACCGCCAGATATTGGTTCTTAAATGGACGCGAATAAGCAATACCATGTCAACCCACAAAATTGAAAAAACTGAGTTATATATGCAGAAGTGTTGGTAAATGGCTGAAGAACATTTTTCTTTAATATTTGTAGGTTTGGTAATAGCTTTAAAACTTCTAAAAAGCCTATTTTTCAATCATGCAATTTATGTATTTTTAAACGTTTTGGGTTATATTATATACCAAATATGCAGTTTGTATATTTATTTTTTGTAAAAATAACTAAAATAACTTACATAAATCTGAAATTGCCAAAAACTTAACCAATACATAAAAAAATCATATAAAGCACGTTGTTCAAATTTTTTTGTTGACGACGTTGTGGCGCAGCGGTAGCGAACCTGCCTTAAACGCCACAGGTCGCGGGTTCGATTCCCGCTCGGAGCATAATATGTTTGTATTGACCATGCAAGCATATTTTCCGGTCTGGGTGTATTTGTCCTTGTCATTGTGAATGTTTCCGGACCCCGACACAGGATATTACTATCCTAATGGGGGCCGTTGAGTGTGTAGCGTTTATTTATTTATTTATTTCAAACGCGTTTTTCTCGAAATGACATTCGTGTGGGTTGACATGGTATTGCTTATTTGCGTCCAAATGTCCTTTGTCCAATAATTTCACCAGCCCTTCAAATCTAAAAACAGTATACTGCTTTACGGTAGAATAACTGACACTTCGGTGGTACCTACCTAGGCAGTCTCGCGCGACAGAAGGTCTACCACCAGTAAATTAATCAGAGTGTATTTTTTTTTGTATTTTTGCGGAGTCTTTATAGCCTACATATCGGCCCCATCGTAACAAACTAAATTACACTCAAAAACACAATCATCGTCACGTAATTCACAATAGGGTGTGTCACTTTTTCTAAAGCGTATTTAAACTTTTAGATGAACACATTCTATACGATGCCACGTAAGATGCGCCACAAAGCGGCTAAAGAAATAAGCGACGAAACATCAGAAATAACTCAAGCCTCCGACGGATTCTCCCTCCCACCACCTCCAGACGAATTCGGGACCTACCGGGCGGCGACAAGGATAAGGGACATCCCCACAAAAGCGACACCTACTTATACCACAATCGTAAGACACAACTCGACGGGAAAAGATCCAAATAAGTACAATAATGTAATTATTTCGCCAATGAATACAGTTGGCTTGCCCAGCGTCAGCGGTACACAACATAGCGTGTACACTTATCCGGATGACGATCAGGTAAATACGAATCCATTCGACGATTCACCATAGTGCAATTAATTTGCTTTAGTGATAATTAATCAATTTATTTGTTTCAAAGGACTGGCATAGTTGTGGAGTAATTGAAAGTAACTATACGTATATTTAATATCTTATTAGATACATAGACTTACTATATACTACGGACCGGTCCTTCCATATAGACAAAATGTTAGACTCGCTGGTGTCCCTACTTAACTTAACCCCAACGCAACGGATCGAAGTTAGTCACACGTTAAATTCATTCGTTCACACGCTAACTTCGGTGTGAACAACAAAACGAAGTTGGTCGTGAAGCTGACTTCATTGAATCGTAAAGGAACGAAGTTAGTCATGCAGCGAACTTCATTGTACACAACGAAACGAAGTTAGTCGTAAAGCTAACTTCGTTGTGCACAAATTAACCAAATAAAGTTGGTGTGTGACTAACTTCGTTCCGATGAGTTGGTGTTGGATTTATGATTTATTTTGTTGGGGTCTTCGACATTTTGTCTGTATGGAAGAGCCTGTCCATAGTATATAATAAGTCTATGATTAGATCTCTCTTTTATAATCACCAGGGTTTGTGTTAAAAAAAAAACTATAGGGATTAAATGATCATTTATTTACAAAAATAGAAATCACAGTGTTTTCCGATGATAGAATCACTATTTTCACTATTGGCCTTTTTTACTTTTTCATGCACATGATTAGAAAGTAAGTAGCAAATATAGCAATGCATTCAATGTATATAGCACTTAGGATTAATGAAACATAATTAAATATTAAGTAAACATTAATTTATCAGTCACTGCCATCCCTAAACATAGTTATTACATTGTAATTTTATGAAAATCATTTTTTTAATACTCAATATAACAAAATATGAACTTTTATAATTGTACTGTAATAGAATTTAAAAATATACATATAAATAATGATGTCAATATGGTTTTATTTCTGTTTATATTCATCGAAACTGTAAAATTATAATTTTTAAAATGACAAAATTTATAAAATTATTACGTAGTTTGCTAATCCATACGATCTAGGTGCGCCTGCGCCACTGTAAGCTTATCAATAAGATGTTGAGTGTTCGGACGACTCTGAAACAAAAATATATTATAAATATGCAGCTAAATTTCATTTGATTGCTCAAAATACTTAAGAAGTATAAAATAAAATCATTCTAATTTGTACAATTAGGTATCTTGATCTGGAAATGAAATTGCCTTTATCTTTTCGAAACGATACAAGACCTATAGAAAGCCTATTTTATCCTTAAAGGCCGACAACGTAGCTGCGAGCATCCTGTCCTCACTTCCATACAGTCAAAAGTTTATTCATTTGTTACTATTGTATTATTACATATTATAAAATATTTATTGGCTATTATTATGAATTTAGTTGTGCCTACATATTCATATTTAGTTATTTGCATCTTCATCCTAGCATTATTCCCGGTATTTTTATGTATCCAGGGTCTGCTTATTACTCTTATCCGGATTTGACAGGTTACTAGTTTTTACAGGTTATTAGTTTTTAGCGATTGCCATCTGACCTCCGCAACCCTAAGGGCGAACCAGTAACTCATTGGATAAGAGCAATTTACTTATCAAGAGTTAACGATTATCATCAGATGTTATTGATAATAACCGGGACCGACAGCTTAACGTGCTCTTCGAGGCACGGTGGGGAGACCCACACGGACAAACGCCCAAACCGATACAGAAATTTTAACAATCATCTGCCCGAGCGGGAATTGAACCCGCAACCGTCGAGACTAAAGGCAGACTCGCTACCCACAACGCCACAACGGTGTTTAGTTATTTGCATGTAACATTATTAATATTATACTGTCACAACCTGCTTAATTTTTACCAAACACTTATCTCAAAGATTGCCAGAGACCCGTACTTGTATGCACACCTATTGGTGTTAAAAATTAGTCTTCTATGTAAGGCTAACAAATAAGCGAGTAATAAATACAGTAATGCTCGTGGGATATTTTTGTATCGACCATTCATGCATTTATTATGTGCCGGTCTGGGTGTGTTTATACTTCTTGTGTTTTTCCGAGACAGCATATTACTATCCTATTGGGGCCGCGAAGTGTGTAGCGATATTTAAAAATTGCTGGGACATGCGACTCAGATCTGCAAGTAATGTGAGTTATACCTGGAGCGCCGAGAGCGCCGCCTCGTGCAGGTCCTTGCAGCGCGCGAGCGCACGGCGCCGCGGCGCGGGCGGGAGTGGCGCGAGCTCGGCGCGCGCGCTCGCCAGCAGCAGCGCCGCCGCGCCGCACACGTGCGACTCGTCGCCGCAGCCCAGCCACACGCGCTCGTTAACGCTCACCAGTCTACGAGTAGAACATTTTGATTAATTACTAGAACTAGTGAGGTGCTCATAGCCGGGTGCGCTCACTGATCGGTAAACGATCGGTGGGTTAAGCAACTTTAGGAGCGGTCAGTCGCTAGATGGGTGATCGCGTAGTGGGATTTCAACTGAGCGTCTCCGTGCTTCGGAGGACACGTAAAATTTTTTCCAAAAATACAAAACATTCTACTTACTTAATATAAATATCCAAAACTTGTTCCAATGAAACTCCAATGTTCAAAATTGTTCTAAACACCATACTCTTTTCCGCTTGCAATTTGCAGCTCATTATTTCTAATTGCCGCACAATAAAATCTACAAACAAAAAAAAAACAATATTCATTTATTATTTTATTGATATACTTATTTATATAATGTATTGTCATTTGTAGTTTTTTTACTTACACAGTGGGAAACAATGTCCAGTGTTGACATATTCCCGTCCTAAAGTAGTAAGTTTACTGAGGACCGAAGAAAGTCTTTCATCTGGTGTTGGTAAGTTACGAGCGACTGCTTCAGCTTCAGCCAAAATATTGCTCCAAATATTTTCCACAAGCAATGCATCATTGTGGCCGGAACACTGCACTATTGCCAGTTTGCACTCCCACAGGTTGTAACGATCGGCATATTCTTCATACAACTGTAAAATGGTTATTAAATTTCAAAAGATTATTATTTGAATTAATACCAACAAACTTATATGATTGTGTAAAAAGTTTTATTTAAATCTGTTTGTTTAAAAAAAAGCTGTAAATTTTAAAATCAGCGATTTTGTTATTTCACTAGTTAAATTACAAATTTTGATGTTTTGCTATAAAAATCTTTATTACAATATCACGGGGCAATTTCAGTTAAATTGTAATTTCTAGACACAATTTCGTATAACGTCCTATATGTTATCGCATGTCGATCCGTTTTTATATACACTGGTGTGTACGGACCTGCGTGATCTCGAGCAGCTCGTCGTCCAGCCGCTGCAGAAGGTGCGCAGCGGGCCGCGCGGGCGAGGCTCGCAGCGCGGCGCGCACGGCCGCCTGCACGCGCGCCACCTCCGCCGCCTCCTCCAGCCGCCGCAGCAGCTCCGCGCCGCCCGCCGCGCGCGCGCCCGCCCCGCGCACGCACACCACGCCCGCCGACACCCACGACATGCGCTGCGCTAGTGTTGCACCCGTTCTGTGCAGATAACAATATTATATTATGTAAATATATTAAATATACTGATTTAACAATCTATGGAATTAATTTTTATCATACAATTTTCGTATGTAATTACTAATATGAATTTAATAAAAAATGAAATTTAAACACATTTTTCAAATGCAAGTCTTGGTTAAGTCCAACATGGGTAATGATGATGATTGCATAGGGTGAGGGTGATCTAACCCGGGCTTTGTAGCGAGTCCCTCGAGCACGTGCGCAGCGGCGAGGTGGTCGCCTGCCTTCTCCAGCACCTTCCACAGCAGGTCGAGCAGGTGCAGCGCGGAGGGCGCGGGCGCCTGGCGCGCCGCCGCCGACAGGTACGTGCGCAGCGAGCCCGGCGGCGCACCGCTCAGCGACAGCAACTCTGTTATCGACATATACTATGTCAACCAATCGTTTAACGGACAAGTCGAGCCGACAGATGTTTTATTTGGTGTGAACCATCTATCGACACGCCTACTCGTATGCCGCGACGGCAAACGGCATGACGCTATCTTATGCCTTTACGCCGCATGTATGTGTGCGTACACACTATACACTAACTGGACGCAAATAAGCAATACTATGTCAACCCACACGAATGTCATTTCGAGAAAAACGCATTTGACAATTTTGAACAACTTGCTTTGTATGAATTTTTTTAATGTATTTTTCAAGTTTTTGGCAATTTCAGATTTATGTAAGTTATTTTACTCATTTTCACAACAAATAAGTATACAAACAGCATATTTCGTATATAATATAACCCAAAACGTTTAACATAATACATACATTGTATGTTTAAGGAATGGCTTTTTAGAAGTTTTAAAGCTTAAAAACCTACAAATATTAAAGAAAAATGTTCTTCAGCCATTTACCAACACTTCTGCATATATTACTCAGTTTTTTCAATTTTGTGGGTTGACATGTTATTGCTTATTTACGTCCAACTATACTACATACACTATATATATGCTTCTCTGTGTGAATTATGTACTGGGCGTGTCTTTATTAAATACTTTGGTCTTTATATAGCGATTTTAAATACAATTTCATATAATAAAATTAGTAATACAGTACCTGAACCCAAATTCTTAGAAACGAGCCACTCATAAACAGCGACATGTAAGAGTTCATCGTCTCGGCATAGGCAATCCCAAACTAATGTCCTTCCCTGAAAAAAAAAAAAATATTGATAATGTACATTAAAACAATGAACCAAAATTTGGATAAAATTTGAAAAACATTTACTTGGTAGTTAGCATCAGCAGGCGACAGGGTATGCATAGCGTCGGAAGACGCTGATGTGCCGTTCCCAGTCGCTTCAGTACTACGTTCGTAAAGACGCTCCAATGCACTACATACTTCGCGGTATATCTCCATTCTAAAATATTATTAAAAATAGTAACATTAAATAAATAATTTAATCACTGTACATAATATTTTTTACACCATAATGGTGACAAAATAGTGTTAATGGTGAGCGGGAACTGTGACCTATCTATACCTTGCAATACAGCGTTAACAATTGTATTGCTCAAGGTAATGAAGGGGACAGAGTAGGAAAATAAAAGAGAAGGAATAAGTGGGGTTTGGGCCTTCGACGACCAAGGATCTACTAATACAAGTTAACAAATGTAAAACAGATTAGTTAATATTATGATGGTACCTTCTATAATAGATTAAATGTCCTTCTCTGTCCTGCGATGGTTGGTCACTCTTGTAATAGTACACTGCCTTGTCCTGCGGGTCGAGTTTGCTAGCGCAAGTGACACACAGCTCCACTACGCCGGAATAATAACCAACGGACACCAGTTTTGAACACACCAGTGGTAAATTTACGTTTGGCGCAACATCCTAAAAAATAGAAACATAATTATATAAAAAACATTGCATAATTATATAAAAGCAAGCCTATAATCAAAAAATTATATTAAACTAGCATCTGCCCGCGACTTCTTCCATAGTGACCTTAAAATTGGCTCTAAAGAAAAATAACTAATTTGTAAGTAAATAAAGTTCCATAAGACATATCTAAATCAATTTCAATTGAATGCGTCTAGTAACATGTTTTTTGATAATCCCACAGGAATCAAACATTTTTCCCAGATAAAAATTCTCCAATGAATTCATGAATTTCATCCAAATGAGTCTAACGACTCGACGAATTTGCGTGACTGAGTAACAAATATACAAACATAACTTTCACATTTATAATATTATATAATAAAGTTGTATTTTTATTACCTTACAAAGTTTCAGTGCCTGTTGAAGCATTTCCTCCCGCTCCATGGGGTTCTTCTGTTGTTTTGCAAATATCAACAACTCATTTGCCTAGAAGAAATTAACCATATTTAACGATGCATGATAAAATTATTACATCTGATATTTTACTCAACTCAAGATATTTAACTCTAGATAAGTAATTTGCTCAATTCCAATGATTACTGGTTCACCTTCATGGTGGAAGAGGTCAGATGGCAATTGCTCCGCGTAAAAACTAGTAACCTGTTAAATTCGGGTAAAAGGAATAAACAAACCCTTGGGAAGCTTTGCAAATAAATCAATAAGATCAATAATTGACTAAATATTTACTTTGGAACATGTAGCGTCTTCTTGTCTGTACAGTGTTGGACAAAGCTGTCTCAATTTCTGTGAGATACCATCAACAGAGGCGTTATCTCGTAAGTAACCAGCCACGAGAGATCCAAGCAACAGGCACGCAACTTCTTGTCCACCAACTAGTAACTCTCTGAAAATTAAAAAAAATCTTACAACATTATATTCCATAAAAAAATTATTTCAAGCAAGCTACAAGCATTCTTAATATTTAAAAAAAAAAAAAAACAAATAAAAGTACGCCATCAATATGAGCATAATTTCACACAACCATATACTTAATTTTGAATAAAAAAAAATATGTCAATATTTTTTTATGGCATTATAAAATTATCATACTAATAGAACTTTTATATGATGGAGGACTTTCTTTTAAGACTGGACTGCAGCAATTCTAACTCTTTATTATTATTATAAAGCTAAGTAAGTATTTTCAGAACATGCAATATTGAAAAACTATTAAAAACCATTTTTACCGAAAACTAGCTGCCTGTAACGCACTCTGTTGCTCAGGGGGCAGACTAGCGGCTATAACGTGGAACTGGTGCTCGCAAAGAACTTTCCATAAGCTCAACATTTCAATAGCCATAGCTGAAACATTTAAATTTAATTATAATAATAGAAAAATTAACAGTTGTGGCGTGCTGGTAGTGAGTCGCTCAGAGCAGGTGTTCGTTATAAATATCTGTTTCGGTCTGGTTGTTTGTCCTTATGGGTTAAGGTGACGGTCCCAGTTTTTAACATAACCTCTGATAATAATCGTTAACGCTTGATTCTTCTTCTTATCGAGTGGTTAGTGGCCAACCTAGTGTCAGAGTTGTTCAGGTCGCCCGTAGGCCTCTGACTTGACTTTTCAACTGTTGTCAAATTGATAACAGCCGGGACCCACTTTTTACGTGCCCTCCGAAGCAAGGAGACGCTTAGTTGAAATACCACTATGCGATCACCAATCTAGTGACTGACGCCTAAAGTTGCTTAACCCACCGATCGTTTACCGATCAGTGTGTGCACTCGGCTATGAGCGTCTCAACACTTGATATGAAATTTGCTCTTATCTAATGAGTTACTGGCCTCTCTGGGTTGCGGAAATCAGATAACAATCGCTCTGTCTAAAAACTAGTAACCAATCAAATCAGGATAAGAGTATAAGCAGACACTGGCTCAATATCGGGAATAGTGCTAGAAAGAAGAAAAAAAAATTAAATACCTTCTAGTAATAGAAACGCCTCGATATGCTCAATGTATCGCCATATATATGTGACGCCATCAGTACTCAATCGAGTGGCGTACTAGTTTTATATCGCAGACGATCCACTTGACAAATACATTGCTATTAACGATTTCTTTGAAATAACGAACTAGACTTTGCCCGCGGCTTCAACCACGTGTACAACAATTGCTTACAAATGTAAAAATCAATGGCGTATTTTATATGTAACTTACTGATAAAAAGCTTTAATGCATGTAAAGACGCCTGTTCCTCGCTATGTGGTTGTGCCGCTACACCTTGTATAAAAGCAGCGATTCGATGCAATTTCTTCACTATGTATGCACAATCCTCACCGGTAACATTGCTTGACATCTTTAACAATTAAAAATTTTGTTAATTTTTAAGAAAAAATATTATTATACATCTATAAATTTAATAATCACAATGCTTATTTTTGGTGTCTCTGCCATCACAGACACCCACGTAGCGTCATCTACACCCTTCATAATCAATTCAATGCGATAAAAATAAGATCCTGCATCGCCCTATCAAAGTTTTCTGCCTATGTATAAATCAAATCAAATCATCTTCATCTTCAGGCTCTTCCATGCTGACAAAATTTTTGAGATTCGATAGTGATCCAACAACTATGTATGCTACACTTAATCTCCGGTTTCTCGTACTTTGATCAAATTCATGTCAACTTAATATATTCAAAAAAAGAATGCTCATTGGTTAAAGATAACCGATGATCAACAGGCAACCAATGAGGGTTTTGTATTTGATATGCTAAGTTAACATGAGTTTGATATGTGAGAAAATGGGGGTAACAACGAAACGAACATTCGTAGCAAGCTTCCAACGTAAGTGGACAATAAAATAGCACCAAAATACGTCAGGTTTAAAATTGTCATATCATGGGACTCTTTCTGGAATGTCTTTCTCGCCATTAAAATTTAATATTACTTATTGATGACCTCTTAATTTCAAATATAATAACATAATTATTATAACCATTTTTAACTAATTTCTGTCTTAAGCAATGTCAAAAGCAATTGTTTATTAAATTGACATTTTAAAATAAAAAATAATAAATCCACTCACAAATTCTTTAGGTGTTGTTGACTTTGTAACACACTTCAAGTTCCAGATGGGACTTAGAATTCTTCCAACATAGATGTATAGGCCATTGTGCTTAGCACTGTATTCTGCTTGCATAGGAAAATTGTCCCTCGGCTGTTGTGTAACATTACCCATGAAGGAGGACTGGTTGAATGGTGCCGGACTCATGTTTTGTTGGAATGTTTATGCATCATAGATTGATTGGACATGCCCATAGTTTGGTTAATTTGTGCTTGTTGATATGATTGATTCAATTGCCCTTGTCTTAATTGATCTTGTGGCCTTGTGGACATGGGTGTTGATACTTGACGTGGTGAGAATTTTGGAGAAGCTTGAAGATAATACTCATGATTAATTCATAATACTTATAATATTATTTATGTATTGATATCATATAATACAAATAATCATATTTACCAACTGACGAGGGCATCTGTGATGTTTGTGGAAAGAAAGGTGCGGGTGCAACCTGGCTGCCATAGAGGAAGAAAGCCCTAGCAGCCCACTCACTGATAGACATATCTCCACTTGTGTTTTCTTCACAAGCTAAGTAAAGAGCACAGGCACAAGCTTGATCAGCTCCATGAAGCTAAAAACACACAAATTTTTAAGCACTACTTAGTCACTACTTTTTTAAATTAAAATTGAGTACCAGAGTCTTGTTGATATCCGCTTAAATCGGGTCTACTTCTCTTTGTTAAACTGAGCTCTGAAAAACCAAAATTCCACACTCTCTATCATTTGCCTCTTCTACGCTTCTCTTTGGTAAACAACACACATGTTGTGTTCTGGTGTTGCAAGTATCCATTACAGTTATTTTAACTGCAGTTATTGTGGTATAAAACTATAATTATTTCAGATTCCTCAAAATCTGGAATAATTGTTTCTAAATATTCATATTTTAAGCATTTTTATTTTAATATTATTAATTTAATGATAACTGCAATGGCTTTAGTGATATATAAATGGAAATTAATCAACATCAAAGTAATCAACATGATACAGCATTAAAACCTTGGCCATCATCCCCATGATGTCATGATGCCGAGATGCTGATAAGCGTGGTACAGACCTGGAACATGTCCTTGATGGGCTGCGCGTCTGGCCCGCGGTAGTCCCGCAGCAGCGCGCGCAGCAGGTCGGGCGCCGCGCCCGCCGCCAGCAGCGCCGCGCCCCACGCGCTCACCACCGCCCAGCGCGACGACGACCACACCTCTACACCCACATCAAACATTACCCGTTACATTACACATCCCGTAAACAACTAAACATTTATATTGGAGAGCACTTTTACCGACACTTTATACTATTTATTATTTGAATCACTAATTTTATTTTGACTTTGATTTTGACGAGGTTGTGGCATAGCGGCAGCGAACCTGCCTTAAGCGCAACAGGTCGCGGGTTCGACAACCGCTCGGAGTAAATGTTTGTATTGACCATATAATATATATAGTCTTGGTTTCTGGACCGCCGACACAGGATATAACTATCCTAATGGGGGAAGTTGAGTGTGAATCGTAGCGTTTATTATTAAATCAAAGAATAATTATGATTTTCAAATATTATAAGCAAAATAATTGCTTCGAAAATAGCACCTATGAGGCGACGTTATATGTATAAATTTTACTAATATTGTTAAGATAGTTTTTCATGAGTAATAAATTAAATTATACATCCTACTACAAAAAAAAATTATAAGGTAAAACATATTCGGTTTCTTTGGAAAAACTAATTTTTAAGATAATAAATACTGATACAAAGAATAATATAATTTTGGCTTCATTTTGCTTTCAGCCATAATAAAGAATTACCTTTCTTAGCAAGGAGGGCCGGCGAGATGTGGTCGCGGTGCGCGGGCGGCAGGGCAGTGAGCGCCCACGCGGGCCCGTCCAGCGCCAGCACCGTGTGCGCCTCGCTGAAGCCGGCGCCGGGCAGCACTCGCGACAAGCACCACAGAGACTCCGCCTCGCCGCCGCCGGCGGAGCACACCATTACCAGAGTACCTTGACCCAAACATCAATGTATTGTTTACATAACGAAGCAAGGTCTCAGACTTAGTATTGTTTACCCGAGTAGTCCGACATCTACAGATAGATAAGATATATGTGTTTGTTTGACAAATTTACTTGCTTGAAAATTATGATGTGGATATTTTTCATTGTATCTCATGAAAACAATAAAAAAGAATACTTTATTTTACAATTATAGTATAGTAAAATAAAATAGTATATCAGATAGCTGATGCTATAAAGAGCAAGTGAGGATAATTTTGAAGCCTCAATAGCTCAACGGTAGAAGGGCCGACTTCGCTCCGTTAACGCGAGTCGAGGGCTCGATCCTGATCCCCTTGGGCTATTGTCATACACACTCCTAGCGCAAGCTTCGAGCTTATTTGGAGGCGCAATAGGAATATGAGTAATACCTTGAAAAAGCATTGCTAATATTCTTTTAAAAAAAAAATTGTTTTACAAAGTGAATTACGGTTCCATGCAGTAAAGAAAAATAGTCTAAAAATATCTGATAGCAATAAGTAAAAACCACATTTATCACTTAACACTGATATAACATGCCTTTTACCAGTTTCACTGTGCAGGTAAAATATATCATAATTATCTACATACCATTCTCATAAACAGCACTGTGAACTTGCTTAGGCTTTAAAACGGATGCATTCGGTGTAAAACCTGGAGGTAATCTCACATGTAGTAATGTGAGGTATTGAGGTCTTTGTGGTCCACTTTGATTAACACTAAAAAAGACGTAAAAGTTAAGTAGCAGCCTATTTAAAGTCTCATTGCAGGTCAAAGGCCTCCTCTCCTATTAAGGAGAAGAATTTGGAGCTTAATCCACAACACAGCTCCACTGCAGATTGGCAGATATACAAGTCTCAGAATTTCTCCAAGATATATGTTGATTTCCTCATGATATTTTCCTTCACATTTAAGCAAGAGATGAGACGCACAATCAGTACGTATAAAGGCGTCGGGATGTGACGAACCCATCGCCCGCTGTTGGGATAACCTCTGTCACAACAGAGATTATTCCACCAGTGCAATCAGTCACACTGGTGGTCTTTTGTTGCAAGAGGCCGGCTAGGTAGGTACCACCGCAGTGTCCAATATTCTGCCGCCAAATAGTAGTGCTTAGGCACTACTGTGTTCTGGTTTGAAGGGCATTGTACGCTAGTGAAATTACTGGGCGAACGAGATTTAAGAACTAATATCTCGAGGTTGGCAACGCGCGAGTGGCACCTACTAATGGTGCTGCAAGCGCTCATAGGCTGCGGCAGCCACTTACCATCAGGTGGGCCGTATGCTTGTTTGCCAACTTCTAACATAAAAAAAAAAAAAAACAATGGTCTAATAGGACCAAGTGCGGAGAAAGAGCCCACGAGGAAAAAAAATTAAAGCATGACATGAATTCAATCAAGAATGAAGCACTTGAAAACTCAGACTCAGTCTTGTCCAGTTAAAGTCTATGTTTTATATCCACTAGGCCATAATTATTTACAACTAATAATTAAAAATTGCCAATTAAAATTTGAAATACTATTACTTACTCTCCACTGCCAGCACTAAAATATAGTCTAGCTCCAGTTTGTGTAACAGCCACCAAGTTTAAATGGTCTGATTCAGATTCCTCAACTGCCGATATAGCGATGACTGGTTTAAAATTTATTGCTTCTAATGTCCTTAAATAAAATATATTCCAATTAACACATTAATCCTTCACAAAAATTTATTTAGCTTTACAGCATAAGTAATATACATACTTTACAATGTCCATTGCCAATGATACAATCTTTCCTTGAGACAATCTAACAACTTTAGACAGGCCTTCACCATCACTACCCAAATCAAATATTTCTATACATCCTTTTTCAGTTAAAATGTATAGTATATGCCTAGAATTATCTACTTCAATTTTTACTATAGGATCTTCATCATATAATGCTGCATTGAGGAATGAAGGCACCAGAAAAGATAAAGCATTTGTTGAATGATTCACTTTTTTACAATGCTTTCCAAACCAACCTAATTGGGCCTGAAAATATACAAAATAATTAAGATTTTTAAAACATGTAACTATTGCATTTATATTTTTCAATAACTATTTTCTGGCTGTAGGTTCAACCAAGGATTTCAAAATTATGTGATATTATCATTATAGCAGAATATAATTATTGCTTTATAATTCTTAATACACAAAGTTCCAACAAAATCAGTTAAACTGATAGTAAGATAGAAAGCAAAGTTGATTATTTTGTTAAGGATTTTTAACTCTTAATTACATTCCATTAAATACATATTTAGAAAAATAATTTTGGGTTTAAAAACCTACAGAACAGCATAAAATGCTGCAAGCAAAGTAGTTATATAAACATAAGATTATACCTGATATGTTATTTCATACAAGCAACCATCTTTTCCACCCATGAATATACGGCCCTTAGAAGTAGATTTGACACACAACATGGATACACCATCTGTTGGTAAGACAAAAACTGGCTCCGGCACTAAATGTATTTCTTCAAATTCTGAAGTTCCATCCTGTTTATTACTGGAAAATGTTACTCCTGAAATTTTTAAATGTAGTTTTGACATCATGCAAAAAAATGCCTCAATACCTCAATGGTAGAAGGGATGACTCTGTTAAGGCGAGGTTTATGGGCTCGGTCCTGACCCCTTTATACTATTATCATACCCACTCCTACCACAACATATGAGCTTATTTGGAGGGGCAATAGAAATAGTATTAACGACTTGCAAATTATCTTAAAAGCTCGGCTTTGATGAATCCTATCATTTGTCACCTTCATTATATAGTACCTAATTAAATCTATTATCGAATGAACTTACCTAATACAACTATTTCTACTGTAGTTGTTAATACTAATAAATAACGGACAAAAGTCTGAAAAACACCAGGCTTTGGTTTGACTAGTCCAACACTGACAATAGTTTCACCGAGACCATCAAAGTAGGCAACATCGCTGCCATGTTCAAAGGCCCACACATAAATATTACTATCTATTGCTAGCCATACTCTACTGATTTCTGGAAAGACACCCATCAGGCAATGACACTGCATATCTGGTAAACAAGTAAAGGTGATAATTTTCATAAAGTTTGTTTCACTACACTAATGCATACCATTTCACTAAAAAGTTTTAATAAATTACACAGATATCGGTAAAAATATAATTGATTTTAATTTTAAATTATCAAAGGGTGAGATATGTTATTCTAATGCAATAGGAAAACAGTTGAGTCTGATAAATATAAATGGTATAATTTTGAAAAAAATGCAAAGGATACGAGCAAAATGTTCCATAATTTCTGGTGGCAATGGAACTTTGTTCAATATCTTCAGTTGAGATAAGTTTGGATGATTGAGCAACGCTGATAAATTTCTGTAATCTCCGGCGTTTAGGCCACTGCATGTTGCAGTCCCTTGAGCTGCTATTCCAGTTATCTAATAATAAAGAAATTAAAATCAATTCAATATACTTATTAATTAAGTATTTATGTGAAAGATTTAATATGAAATGTTTAAGCAAACCTCTAAAAACGAAGGGCGGGAATTGTCAGCACTTATGTACCGATCGAGGGTGCATCCGGCAAGTTCCAAGCATTCGAGTTGCATTTTTGGAGCGTCTGGTTGTCTAGGTCTCTCTTTATCAACTATCACGCTCGGCATCTACGAATTCATATGCAAAAAAACATGATTTATAGAGAAACTTGAAATATTATTGTTTTACTTTAGGTTAGTTATCTTTCACTGTCAAAAACTTTTTGAATGTCAACAATGGAAACTCACCTTGAGTTTCTTTAACTTTTAACTATACACTCAATATTATAGAAACTATTTTTCGAGTAATTTTTTAATCACTTCATAATAAAACTCTGAAGACTACAAAACTAACAAGAATTACACACAATTTCTCAGCTAATAGCAATGCAGTTTTTTCTATTTAAAAATCAAAAGTAGTGAACGTTATACATAACTAGAGTTGCCAGCATTGAATTAATAAAAATAATACCAGTTATTAAACTATTGTTTTTATTTATCTTTTTATTACATGTGAAAGCGTCATGTATTAAATTAATACATAATATGCTGAGGTATCACGAAATTGAAAGGAAAACATTTTTATTCATAAAAGTTAGATCTATTGACATATTATCAAGTAAAACCAGTCCTTCCATACAGAAGAAAGTCCATTGCTTTGCCATGAGTTTGCCGGCGCTTCGTTGTAAATTCAACACTAACGCAACGATTCGAAGCTTTTTTTATGGCTTTAGGAGTTATATTTTTTTACATTGGGAAACGCTTTTACGCGTGCCACGTGATAGTGCGGGACTCATCATTCGCTAATCGAGTTCTACCCACAAAAATACAACGGCCCACCTGCGTCATAGTGAGACGCCACGGGTTCGCTTGCGCAATCAACCGCTACGCTTTAATTATTATATATTTTTGGATTTCACTACAAAATTGTGTAGCGGTTTATAGCTTAGTCACTAAACGTATAGATAGTGCCAATAGTCTTCGAGTAAAATGACAGTGACATACGGATGGACAGACGGACATGACGGAATTTTAAGGGTTCCGTTTTTGCCATTTGATTGTGAAAGTTATTAAAGTATTTTAATGAGACGGTTAAGTGCAGACTGATTCATTGAATGTAAACAAAGACATTTAAAAAATGATTACTGGAAAATATTTCGTAGTTTCTTCCTAGGTCCCAGAAGCTTAAATTTTGAAGTTGGTAGTAAAAGTCTCCCACTACCTAAAGTATCGAATCCTTCTACTCCAAGATACTATCACCCCATTTAAATTTTACCTTTTCTCTCGAAGGTTACTGAATCCATCGTTCATTAAACAAATGTTGAAATACAGACAGTATTTCAACATTTGCGACTTCTTGAATCCACTACAATCTGGTTTTCGGTTTGGACATAGTACTACCACAGCATTACTGAAAGTTACAGAGGATATAAGAGAAGCGCTGGAAAATAAACATGTTACAGTCCTGGTTCTTATAGATTTCAGTAACGCCTTAATCACGATTCAACGCTGTTAATCACGACTTGCTGCTTGCTCTTTTGACTTACGTTAAGTTCTCTGATTTTTTGGTTTCTTCATATCTTCGAAGGCGTCGTCAAGCGGTCCGCATCAGTAGAACTCAATCTAACTGGTGTAACGTGACAGCCGGCATTCCTCAAAGAGGTATACTTTCTCCTTTGCTATTCTTACTCTTCATTAACTCTATAACTTCTTGCTTACAATCTAGTTATCACCTGTATGCCGATGACTTGCAGCTTTATAAAAATTGCAATGTTGAAACGCTTGTTGACACAATAAATTTTTTGAATACGGATTTATCACGGCTTTTGGTATCAACCCTTTAAGTGACAGGCTATAATAGTGGGTAGTAAAAGACAACTATGTAAAATAAATAACTCTATTTTACTAAATATCTTGTACAAGCGCCATACCCTTTACAGATACCGTAAAAGATCTTGGTATTATTATAGATAGTTCTCTTAGTTGGCGTGATCTGGTATCGGATGTCTCACGTAAATTTTATGGAGCTTTGCACTGTATGATGCGTTTAAAAAGTTTCCTCCCCATCGGTGGGAAGATTAAATTGGTCTACACTATATTATTTCCCATTTTAGATTATGCTCACTCCTGTTATCTTGACTTAAGTGAAGAATTTCTTAATAAGCTGGAACGCCTTTTAAATACATCCTTCGGTTCATAAGTTTAATCATGTCTCTTCTTATAGAGAACAAGAGCGATTTTCAAGAATCCTCTCTTTAATTTACTCTCTTCTAAACTGTCCAAGTTCATATTTAATCTCTAAATTAAAATTTTGTTCAGACACTCACGATAGGTTACTTTGCTCTGCAAATAATCTCCTGCTCTCGATGCCTTTACATCGGACAGGATTTATGTTTGACTCATTCACCGTAATGTCTGGAATAACTTGCCCGAGGAAATACAAAAATCGCCGTTACGAATAACATTCAAGAGCGAGTCAAAGACTTATACATCTTAAGAGTCTTCACATAAATATATTTATTTATATGTAATATAAATATAACTATAACAATATTGTTTTATATTAACAATAACAATAATAATAATCTTTATTATATTATGTTTATTTCCACCATTTTTTATATGTATACATACATATTATTAGTATTTTTTTTTTAAATATTTTATGTATTGTTGTTATTTAGATTTAAATATTCTTTTTTTATACCTTATATTATTCTTATATTATTCTTTATTTGAAGTGGATATAAAAATAAAACAAAATCCCATTTTCATCACCATAATTTAACTCCTTCAAAAACAAATAACAAATTATTAACAATTTCGTTATGAATCACATAATATTTATTTTAAGTATTAAAAAAGGAGTCTGACTCATTAGTCACCAAAACATTATTACATATAAGACCTGCTACCAACTAAAGTTAGTTTTATTGCTCTACAAAGTAAGAATATACGCCAACGTCAGTCTATATTGTGTAGCTAAAACGATTTCTATAAATAAAAGATACACAGATTATTTACATATCGCTCGTTAAATTCAAAAGTGCCACAAATCAAAAAAATTCAAAAATGCTTTTATTGCAAAAATACAATCTTAAACCTTCATATTTTTATATTTAGCAAAGACACCCATTGATTTCGCATTGTAAAGTACAAAAATAACACAACCGTTAGTTTGGAATTTTCGTTTTAAACGCTCGAAATATAATCTAAACCACCATATTTCAAAAATGACTTTTCAAAAGTGCCATATTTCATCATTTTTTCATGAATATCATTTTAATTTTTGATAAAATAATTAGAACTGTTGTTAATAAATACCAAAGTAGCCCCAAAGTTGTGCAGATCAAAGAAAAAGAAAAACATAATAATCATTATCAGCTTGAACCATCTCAAAAACACGAAGTCAGGGCCCATATGAATTCTATCCAACGAATCTTAATTTCTTTTAAAGTTTTATATAGCATTTCATTTATACTATTAAATATCATAGAAATTTTAATTCAATTCCTATTTTTTTATAGAAAAACACGACTATTGGTTTTGACTTTTTGACTTGCGGTTGTTTTATTACATATTTTTTATATTCAAAAGTACCGTATATGCTTATATCTTTTCCAGCAATCAGTTTATTGTAGAACCACTTAAATCATTGAATGCTGCTTAAAAATACGCGTCTACAGATGTATAATGTGCATATATTTGATGTAAAATAAGAAAGTAGTAGGCAAAAATATTTTTTCATTTTTTGATTGGCTCTCCTGAAAAAGTGTAATTTTGATTTGCGGTAGCTTTGAATTTAACGAGCGATATATGTACTTAATGATGGCTTCATTTCTATAATTATAATCGAATCAACCAAATTACACTAACGGGTAAAAGTGCGAATTCTAATACATAAAAATAAGAATTCATGTCAATACGTGATTCAAATTGAAGCTTTGATTCACTATTGATTTGATTGAATCACTATTGTTTTCTGAATCTCAATTTTTGTTAACGGTCATGTGTTTCATGGTTAATTGGTTATATTTACATTTTTTTTCCTGTTGCATATCCTTAAGATACGACACTCCTGAAGGTGAAGCGCAATGACGACCATGTCGAGCCTGATATAGCCTTTTGTGAAATCGTTTTTTTTTTTACCTTATTATGACATTTATTTAAACATTATTTCGGAGTGTAAAAAGAAAAGAGTATTATTCATTTTATTTTCCAATGCAGTGACACCCAATTTCTTTGTCTGGCATACTGGTTAATCAGATTAAATTACAATAAACATCTGTATAATTATATGCTAATTAATTATTGATCTCATAAGAAAGTCCAGAACCTCTCAGTGCGAAAGAGAGAGAGCTATTTTTTATGTAATGAAGTCGGAAAACAAGCAAACGGTCCGCCTGGTGGTAAGCAGTCACCGCAACTTATGAGCGCTTGCGATACTTGAAGTATCCCATGCCCACGGAACAAGAAGGAAAGGATGAGAAGGGAAAAAAGGAAGAGATTGGGCTTATGGCGCTCTCACTCATCACACGGAACGAAACAATACTGATACCTACTGTTACTCTACTCAGATTTTATGTGGGAGTGTTGTACTTCCCCGGTCGGCCCATTTGAAACTATGCGCAGAGTATCTTTACGTGATCTAAACAGAATTGAAGAGGTCCATAAATTAACCAAAGTGGCAATGGACGTGGCAGTGGACGTTGGGGTTCAAAGGATATTGAAAAGTGTACCACTAGGACCTTGGTGAGCAAACGGAAAACCTATAATTAACAGCGAGGAGCCGCTGTAAAGGGCACAAGATTACAAAAAAAAATATATTGTTTCCGGTGGCATCATTTAGGAGAGAACTATTTGTTGAATTGTTGCATTGGTCTTCTATAGATTGGTAAGGATGACGACAACGACGTCAAGAAACATGGTTTGGGATGGGAACTCAAAAAGAAGTTTAAGTTTTTTTAATGTTTACTACGCTTATAGATTTGGAAATTTTTATTTTACTTAAGGTTTCAGTTTGGTCCCAAAAAATATTGTGATAATCTGATGAAGGGCTCCAGAGATGAGAGATGTAGACAGGAACTCCTTAAAATATAAAAACAAATACATACACGCGACCACTTTACATTCATATTGTTTTTCTGTCCGTACTTTTTTTAAAGTTTTGGCAGTTTTTTTTAAACAAAATTATCGTTTGTTCATACTTAACAGTCATCGTTTGACGAGCAGGATAATCAGACTATTTTTTAATATAATACAAGGTGATGACTAACGTAATTATTAAGGAAAATTGTATAGTTTACATCTAAAACTACGTGTAATTAATTCAAAAGAATAATTATTAGGTATTCGCCAGTTTAATAAAACAAGTTTTAGCAAGTATAGTATAAATTTATTACAGTTAACTTAGTTAAAATTAATTAACAAATTTTAATTTTTAAACAATTCACTTTGATTTATTAATAACTGTCCTTGAGGGTTTTCGTACACTTCTCCGTCGGAATATATCAGTTGACCTCTCAGATAAGTCTGCATCACCTTACCAGTCAAGACTCGGTACATATATGGACTTAACTGAAACAAAAATACCGGTCGTTAATTTAAATAACAGGAAAATATTCTTATTTATTACTTTACTCAAGGACAAAGAGATGTTAAAAATAAAGAACGAAATATTGTTTACCACTGAACACCATTAGTGGATTTTCATTTAAATATTTTATAGATCTGAAAAAATTAGGGAGGTTATACCAATTCACCCACAGAGACAAAAATTCTAGAATTAAAATATATACTAGTCAGAAATAGGTTTTATTGTAAGACGAGTTATAGAATCGTTTCGTCAGTACTTCCACAATGTATATAGAATAAATGCTGCTTACATAGTTTTGGTTATTCGTCAAATAAATACTAATACAAATCATTATTTGCATAATTTATCATGAGGATGATTATCTTGACATATACTCGTGAACTAAATTAAAAAATACCTTGTTTTTGTATAAAATTTTGTCAGGCGTGACGAGAAATGATGCATTAGGGTCAAAGAACACAAGATCTGCGTCCAAGCCCGGCTTAATAGCTCCTTTTCTATTTTGTAAGCCAGCTAAATGTGCTGGACCCGCTGATAAGTAATGGCTTACTGTGCTTAGGCTGTACCCACGAGCTTTAGCCTCAGTCCAGAAAAGAGACAGACCTGAAAACAATTGAATACACTAAATTTTGTTATTAAGTTATATTCACAATATTGATGTTCTCAATAATAGTTAAATTAAGTCCTAGCGAAAACTTGTTAATTTTTGAAAAAAAAAAAAGGATTTTTATGACAATAGAACGAAACATTTAGTACTCATCAAAATATTTCATTACTTTGTTAATTTATTTTAACTGATAAGTGAAGAAGGTTCTCGAGTTTTTTTTAATGTATCTGATAAATTAATGTCATCGTGCCGAAAGTAAGCCGATTTTAATTGATGTAATTTTTATATGAAAGTCTATGCTTTAATCTAGTTGCGTATGATTTAGAAATTATTTCTTTTGCGATATGTGAATTCATTGCGAATATTACAATTTTTTAAAGAAACTTCATTTGATCATCAATTCTAGATTACTGGCTTTTAGTTTCTGAGACACAATTTTGTTAGATCGCTTGGGAAACCTAACGCTACCCCGAACTACTCCGATTATATAAAATACAGACACAACATCTTTGTTTATCTTATGTGTATGGTTACTAAAATTAAAGTTATGGACATATTTTTAACTATTTCTTTCCCTCTTTCCTAATTTTCAATTTGTATTTAAAGATTTGATATTTACATGACCCGGATATCTAAAATTGATTCGTATGTAATAATACAAAAAAAATCTAGTATAAAATTATAATCATAGGTAGCAGCAATAAAAACGGGTAATCTTAATCTAACCAACTATATATTTAAGCATTAATTTTCGTCTTTAGATCAATAACAATGTTCTCACGTATTTTTTCCACTACTATTGGTAGGTACGTTATGTTTACAGAAGTTTCCTTTTCTCTTTTCTTAGTCTTTGTACCTACTATAAATCTACTAACGTATAAAATAAGAGTTTATTTAAAAATAATTATTTACCGAACTGCACGGAAGAAACTCCTCCCCAAGCTGTCATGAAGTTGGGTCCTTTCAGCCCAGAGACGGATGGTGAGTGGTCCGATGCTATCAAGTCTAATCTCCGTTCTTTTATATACTCCCATAATTTTTGCTACAAAAAGTTCGATATTATAAATTAGATAGCTAGTCAGAGATAAGCTATGCTTCGATTAAAATATAAAAAAAAAAAAAGTGTCACAATTTTTAAAATTCTTAAGAATTTAATAAATTAAATATCAGCAACAGATACCTTATCTAAAGAAAGATTATACAAAGCTACTTTTTTAAGGTTTACCACAGAAATCCACTTTTCAAACCGGTATACTATCTTTTGAATTTTTATCTTAATCTGATACATCAATTGGATTTTTGTTGCTCTTATCATTTCATCATCTCATTTATTATAATCAATATTATAATATTTGCTTGCGAACCTTATTCTTATTATTTCTGATCGGTGGTGAACACTTGAACTCTGTACGACCTGGTGGGATTTGTTCTGAACTGAACGTTAGATAATGGTGGCAGGTCTCTGCAGTTACACCACCTCGCCAGCGTGTTGAGCCAGCCTTTATCCTTTCTTCTCTAGCTGCTTCTAATATTGGTATTACACCCGCTGCCGACACGTGTACCACGTGCACGTGTACACTAAAATTATCAACAGAATTACTTGTTTTGAAGATTAAGTTGAATCTTGGGTATGGAAAAGGTTGCAAAAAATATTTAAAAATATACTTTGTATTTATGCATTATTACTTTTTTAATCAAATGTATTGCTATAGTTATTAGATTGGTTTTAAATATCTAAAAATGATTAATTAGTTATTAGACTACTAATAATAGAATATTTCTTACTCATATTTCGGTATATAACTAGCAAGTAATGATGCAGCGTTGAGTTCCATTTCCGGAGGATGAGAATCAAGGTAGGTGCTGTACAAATTGGGATCTGCAATTATTTTAACATAATATAAAATTTATTCGCTATCCTTATATATTGTAATTACAATGGTAGAAGTTCAACCTTGAATTATTGTCGTAGTAGTATAGTAATAGGAATATTCGTAATGATTCGATAAAGTATTCCTAAATACATACTAACTAACTACATACCCATGATTTTTATTTGTATGGACATAAAATATCTGGCGAGGTTTTAGAATACGTATAAATACGGTAATCTAATACTTGTATGTAAGAAGCTACATGAATAATTTGAATTCAAAACGGTATAGTAATAGCAAAACAAATTAAAAATCTAGTTACCGCATTGTTCACATTGGCTGCTTTCATTACCGTTGCTAATCGGTAACTCGGTGTGGAGCTAAAAATAAATGGGTAAAATCGTTAAGTTGTCATTTACTATATTTACAACCATATATTACAAAGACAATAGATAAAGATATATGTTACTTACAGCCAAAACAACACTAGATCCATTTAAAACGTTTAAAACTGTTTGTAATTGATCCTCATTGACATTAGGGAATTCCGCGATTCCGCTGTCAATAAGATATCCTTTGAAACCAATAACTCCAGCCTTTATCATATTCAGCAACTCATTCTGAAATAAATAAGAACATTATTACATAAATAATAAATAAGAACATTATTACATTATTTCGTGGCCTAAAAAGGTTTTATATATCTAGAGATACATACGTCGTTACCCGGAATTGCTCCTCCCCAAAACGCGACATCTATATAGATCTCCTCCTTGGCAACGGATGCTTTAGTTTTAAAATTTTCCATTGTAGTTGTTGGTGGATTTGAATTTCTGTATAGGGTAATAACATCGTATCTATTATTAGAATTTAAAATTAAACAATATAATCACGTCATCCAATTTATCATAGAAGGCAACAAAAGGTATTCATTATAATTTATCTTATGTGTCATTAATTTTATGATTTACATTTTTTAGTTTATTTTATCGTTTAGAAGGTTTCTTTGGTAATAATTGAATTATTCCTAATTATTTCAGAATTCCACAGCTAAGTGACTTTTCCAAGCAGTGTCTAAGGTTGGCAAACATTTGACAAGGTATATATAGTTGAAAAAATCTATGAACTATACTATGTTTAACATTTTTTTATAGAATTTTGTTTTTGCCTCTAAGTCTTTTAAACACTTAAAAGTAAAACTTAAAATACACTTTCAATGAAAATAAGTTTCCGAAAGATAAATAAAAATTTGTTGTGTAATTTTTTATATAGTTCGCCATCATTGAAAACCTTTGCTATTATTGAAACATAATTTAAAATATAACAGTATATTTAAGAAGCACTTATTTTTGTTAGCAAAAAAAATATATATTATGTATGTCATCCCATCAGAAAATAGTAAATTGTAATATGCATTACATTTACTTAATAAATTTTGAGTTAAATTTTAACCCTGAAGTTTTTCCTGATTACGGAAACCTTCACAGTACGTGATCTGACACGCACTTTACTTAGCCGGTTCTTTCGATTTTATTTATAAAAATGGTACGAAAACAATAATTCACGAGCTGGAATTTGAATATTTTTTCAATTTCAATTAAAGTAAAGACTTCAGATCATTGTTTTAATTGTTAAATATATATTTATTATTGTCGAGATTAGAACATAATAGCATAAAGTACGCTTAAGTATATTTAGCCATTGCACTTTTTCTAAGGTCATAGTTAGCTTTAGTAATCTAATTGATTTTTTACAGTGTTGTACCAATTATTAAGTGATACTGACCTCCTTGTACTGGCCTTCTTATATAATGCCATTGTCGCGGCAAAAAATGAATTCAATGTTTTTATAAATAATTATTTAAGTCTTCTGAAAACATTTTTGTACTTTGGCCAAAATAATTCAAGGATAATATTTAGGGAGCCTGTTTGTAAGATAAATTATAATTCGTACTTACAGAGGCATATCAACGAGGGTTGTAATACCGCCAGCCGCAGCGGCTCTTGTAGCCGTAACATACCCTTCCCATGAGGTTCTACCAGGTTCATTGACGTGTACATGTGAGTCTACAGCTCCTGCCATTAAAGCCCAATCACCACCATCTATCACCTTAATATTTAAAAAAAGTTTAAAAAAATATAACGAAATAATATTTTCCATATTTAAATAAAAATATAGTGCATTTAAAAAAAAACTATGAGCATATTAAGAAAATGGGTAAAACAAAGTCTCAGTATTGTAATAAAATATAAGTACCTATGACAAATACAAAGTAGTTTTGTGTAGTTTACCTGTGTCGTGCCGTCGTCTTTAAAAACAAGATCATTGATTGAATCTCGCGTATATACACCAGTGATAACTCCATGCTTGTCGACAAGCACACCGCCGTCAAATTCTCCAGCTTCAGTCACAACACGACGACTTAGAAATAATTGCTTTCCCCTCTTCCTTGTATGGACCCCTCTACACGAAATTTCAGCCGCTAAATTTAAAATGAATAGTAAAAATAAATATTACTTATAAAATTTCAAATCTGCTTTTAATGTCTATGAAAAAAAAATACTTAATAGAATATACCTAATAGCGCCGATAAAATAAATAAATATAGCGCCGACATACTTGTCGACGTTGTTTCCTATCAACGTTCTATATCTGACTGAAGCTCACTGAAGACAACCATCATGATAATGCCTATTATATATACAATACACCAGCGTTCTCATTCAATTTTGTCTGCGTATATAAATTTAAATTTAAAAAAGTTTTGCCAAGTGCATGCAATTGAAAATATTGTTCATATGATATATATCTGCATAAAATTTTAGTATTTTCAGAGATGCTTCTGTTTTTTTGATATTTTTTTAGCTTAAACTTACCAGTGGTTTCTTAGTGCTAGTTTCTTTTGATAAAGAAAATTGAAAAAAATAACTTGTTAGAATTAAATTTTACTAAGAGTTCATGGTGTGGTAAAACAAAATATAGTACCATTTTTATTTTAGGTGATGTACACAAAGTCTGATCCCATTCCTTTTTAAATGATGCTCAAACGGGTTTTACTAAAAAATCTGCTAGAGTTCATATTTTCCGATACTCAACGCATATATATTAGGCACATACCTTAACTATTTATGAAATATACGGCGTTGTGGCGCAGCGATAGCGAAGCTGCCTTAAACGCCACAGGTCGCGGGTTCGATTCCCGCTCGGAGCATAATGTTTGTATTGACCATGCAAGCATATTTTCCGGTCTGGGTGTGTTTGTCCATGTCATTGTGTATGTTTCCGGACCCCCGACACAGTTTATCAATATCCGAATGGGGGCCGTTGAGTGTGTACCGTTTATTATTTATATATTATTATATTATTTATATATTGTAAATATAAGGCAATTACAAATAATCCCAACTATATTGAATACCTATACAAAGATTCGGGGGTTATCGTAATGTTTTGTAATCGCCATAAGAGTCTTACGTAATATAATCGGGTACGGAATAGGGGCAAAGGACATAATATTATCGTTGCTTTTTTTTCTTGAGAAATGAAAATATACGCATGATTAAATTACGCCAATTTGGCTCACTAGCTAGGCCTATATTAAATTATAAAGTCACTGCACAGTTTTGGTACATGGGCAGAAGATGTATGAAGAGTGGGTCTGGTTAAATTAATATTGGAGGACCCTTTAACTTTTTAAATTTCGTCGTATTTTCTACGTCCTTTATATAGCTGATGAATATAATATCAATAATGAAATCATCAAAATTTACATTAACTTCGCCAATATTAATCGAATAGCGATCTAGTCCCATCCTTTTTCGGTGGGCTAATTGTAGATAATTTTTATTATGTTTTGTATTTAGGCTCATTCACACACGTTTTCGATTTTTTACTGATAGTGAATCACTAATCGTTTTGAAGATTTCAATTTAATTAAACAGACGGCGTTCCAGTTGGCATTGAATTTTCCTACCCAGTTTGGTGAGTATGCAAATGGCTCTTACATTATTATCTAATTTATGAGTACGAAAATGAGATAATATACGAATTTTGTATATATTTAGTTATTTTTCAAATTTTAAGAAGAAAAAATATTTTCTTCTACACAATTGTTTTTATTTACCAGTCAGATTAATAATGCCGACCAAAAATTATAGTAAACGATTTTCTAAAAATAGTAATATAATTTCTTCACATGTTACGGCTCATTCATATGTGTACTGTGATTATCGTAGCAGAAAAAGAATCTTAAAACCTTGAATTACTCCAGACTTGCTTCGCTGCATACTTAATAGTTATAAACTATACCTACAATGGTCAAGGAAGAATCCACGTAATAAACAAATATTACATTCACTCCAATAACTTTTGTAAACCTTATTTACAAAACATTGAAATAATGAAGACTTTCAACTAGCGAGAAGATTTCCTAAGAAGACTTGGGAATGGGGAATTTATTAAATTACTTTGCAACGCATAATGTTGGTCAAAAGATTCTAATTAATAATTATTAGAAATTTGATTTAATTAACCCTCATACATCATCATCATCTCAATATATAATCATACATATTCTATCAATATTCAAAAAAATGTCTTACGTCGTCTTGACTTCTAAACTTCTATTCTTTTAGCAGCTAAGCTTGTCCTTGAACCCTTAAAATCCTAATGCATGGATCTATATATATGTTGGGGCTTGACGAAGTATATAACCTAAATACGTTGGATTAGAAAGACAATATTTGAAAAGGATGTCATTCTAACGGAGCGCCACAAATATGGTTACTTCAATATTTCACCATGCAGAAAATTATTGTCGTACTGCATATAAAAGGACGAATCGTTAAAGTCCGTAGTTAAAGTGCTGTGCAATTTATTGTGTTATCTAGTTAAGGGATTAAAAGCATTGTTGGTTAAAATAACATGTTCATAATGTTAACCTACTTGGATGAAATTCATAAAGGCTCAAGGCTATCCTTAGCTTAGTTTGATTCAAAATGAATACAGATAAAACCACAGGCCTGGTTTTTTATATTTAAAACGCTATATGTATGTACGAGTGTATGTAAAAGCTATTTAAACGAAAAGGTGACAAAGCAGGTAATCGAACTTGTACCGTCAGCATACAAACACCCTTAGTCATAGGAGAACATCACTATATTAAAGAAATTTTGTTATACGAGATATTATATTGAAGCGTTTAGGTTCTTTAACTACAATTAAGAACGAACTGAATATGGGGATATATCAATTTACAAATATGTAGTATTTATTTTTAGTCTTTTATTGATTGTAACAAATATAAAAAATGTAATTAAAGTTTGTTAGCTCGGACCTTTAGTAGGTCTAATTCACATATTATCTAAGGACTGAGAATGAGATTAAACGAAAATAAAACTTATTCGCAGCGCGTAAATGGTATTTTTTGCGGTCGTTATGAGTTAGCGGATGCGAACTTCATTCTTAGATCAGAATATGGTAATAATAGAAAACAATTAATAGATTTGTTTCCATATATTATATTTATGTTGCCTTAGCATTTCGAATGTTTTTTATTTTATTTTAATAAACCAAAATTGGAAAATTAGCATAAAGCCTACGGAATAGAAAGTTACCGTAACATACTAATAAGGCTGCTATTGCCTATTGACATCCGCAATACGAGTATCAAAAAGGTCGTGGATGCGTTGCCGGCTTTTAGGGAAAAAGTATTTCAAGACTCGACGCTTTAAAACTCTTAATGTATAGAGCACAAGGGTACGATTTATGTAGTAGTAGCAGAACCTCACACAGCGTAAATGGGACTGCTGGACTGGGGAAATGCTAACCCCCATACGAAATCGGCCTGAAGCACCATTATCACGCCTCCATCTCCAATGACGTCCTTAGCCGTGGTTCGGCTTCGCAGGAGGCACCCTAAGGACGGAATCAAATTTGAGCCCCCGTGAGGGCTGCCCCTTTATCACGGCTGAGTCTCTGTACTCGGCCCCTCCGCCCGCTGGCGCTGTCAAGGCCAATAGGGCCAACAGCAATACACATTCCGAAAAAAAAAAAGCACCATTATCCGTACGGTTGCGTTTCGTTCGAGTAGTCGTAACTATTTCTTTCTCTTCTGTATCCTTCTTTTGGATTGGCAACACATATATCATGCTCTTGGTATTTCCAAACGTCTATTAAGCTACGGTGACCGCTTACCATCAGAAGAGCAGTACGCTTGTTTGTTTGAAGCATATAAAAATACCTCTGAACCAAAATCATTCCATAGCTTAAAAACTATGGACACTTGTAAACTATTATGGTGTATTGCGTACCTGTGATGATGGGTAAGAGAAGGGGAGGGAAGAGGACAGCAAGGGAGTGGTAGATAGGAAAATCGCACATTTATCGAATCTCGCAATGTTACGAGTATAGATCTTCTTCTTCCTAGCATTATATTCCCATATTCCCACAGTATTGCCCAGGACTCATACCATACTCTTGACTGGTGTATTTGACGAGTTACTAGTTTTTACACAGCGATTGCCATCTGATCTCCGCAACCGAAAGGGCGAACTACAGTAACTCATTGGATAAGAGAAAAAATACCTATCAACAGTTAACGATTATTATCAGATGTTTTTTTTATAAAAGCCGGGACAGCATAACGTGCTCTCTGAGGTACGATGGGGACACCCATCAAGACAAAGGCTCAGACCGAAACAGTTATTTATAACAAACATCTGCTCCGAGCGGGAATCGAACCCACGACCGCCGAGGCTCAAAGCAGGCTCGCTATCAGAACGCCACAACGGTCATCGATTACGAGTGTAGATAATTTAAGACAATTTGGCCTGCCCGTCAAAAATTCAAAATTTTTGAATGTATTTATAAAAGTCTCAAAACGCATGTGTGTACATCGATGCGGCTGTCAAATATAAATAATAACAATTTCCCGCCATATCTTTAGACGAAAAATACTTTTTAGAGAGCCCTTCTAGCACTTTATTTTATGATTTATTATCACAAATTTAATTTATAATTTAATAAAATTGAAGCACATGTATCTAACCTCTCAGCAAAATTTAATGTTGATATGCTTTAAATATTAGGTATTATCGGTTTTTTCTTTAATATTTTTTCGAATACCATATGGTGTGCTGAGGTTATTTACGTCATCGCATTATCAATAATTTTTTTCTCTACAAAATACGATTACTTTTTATAAAATGTTCGATAACTAAAACGATTAACGTAATTTAATTATTATTAACGTGTTTAATAACTTATTTCAAGTTCAAGCGATCGGATAATTTTTCGAAAGCTGTAAACACGTTTATCTTAAATTTTGTGTTAGACTTTATTAATAAATACATTTCCATGGTTTTAATCTCGATAATAAGGGAACTCGCATACTTTTCCCTTAAGTACTATTTTTTAAGAATAGAAATTAAAGAAATTCATTAATTTGAATTTTGTGGCCTTAATAGATGAAAGTTATAAGGGCCGACTCTGTTAACGCGATAGTTGCAGATTCTAGGTTGAATTATCACCCCCTAGAGCTATTGATGTATCCACTCCTGCACACACTGCACTAGCACAAGCTGCACGCTTATTTGGAGCTGCAATAGAAATATTACTAATGATGTGATAAAACATTCCTAGTATTTAAAAAATAAAAAACATATATTTTTCCATACAATTATACTTTATCTATTTTATCTTAGGCTTTTTTATTTTTTATTGAATTTTGGAAGAAATAGTACCATTTCATTTATAAAAACTGTTCAGCGTTTGATCTCTGTACGGGACGACCTAGTAGTTTAAATGTTTTTGTGTATGGTCATAATTATTGAGCAATCAATTTTAAAGTCACCATTGTAAGTTATCGTGTCCGATAAGAACTCAGCCTTGACTTTGACTATCGTTTATATACAAAAAAACTTTTTCATAAATAAACAGCAAAGTTATCAATAATTTCAACATACTTGTATAATTAGTAATTATTCATTACTTTACTTTTTTAATATGACGGTGACAAACATGTGCACGCGTATAATAAGCAGTTGCCGTAGCCTATAATAGACGCTCGGTATAACAAGATTAGTGTGGAGGAAGTAAAACGGAAAAGCTCTTACATATTTTATGTAAAATAATAATTATTATTGAGGTTGGTTTTTACATATTCAAAGTTATTTATTATTTCTCGATCTCGATCAAAGTTATATTTATAGAAATAATAATGTTATTGATCCTATAGGGGTCGGAGGACTCTTAAAGTATCCATTCATTTTCTCCAATTCTAATTTTTATGATTTGATAATAAATTAAACTTTCTTAAAGTTTGACTTGTTTGCCACTTCCACTTTCCACACTTTTCGTTGATGTTTGAAACCTCTTTTTTACCATAGCTATGCATATGCATAGCTATGGTAAAAATACAATTGGGCCAAAACAAATACACAATCAGATAAAAAATATTGACTAACTATAAACTAAGGACTGGCCCGGATAATACAGAAAAATGTCCAAAGCTTTGCTTATGCTCCTTCATATATTCAACGCAACTAAGTTTTTTTTTCTAGTATTGAAAATAAGTTAGTCACACGGTCAATTTATTCGAATATCGTTGCGATAAAGCGAATTTACAAAGGAGCACCAGCAAATCTTTTGACATTTTTTCTATATGGAAGGGCATGTTTATATACAACATGTACAAAAATTTAACACACGTACTCGTTTAAAAAAAAAATGACGCGAATATAAAAGATAAAGTCGAAACATATCCTAAAAGAAAATTTCGATCAAGTTAAGGCATAGGCTCAAGTCTAGAATACCTAAAAGTGAATAAGCTTGAGCCGCACATAATATTATGTATATGCTTAACTTCGTTATATTTATTTTTAAAAATGAGGATAAGTACTAGCTGTTGTACTTATTTTTTACCACCGAAAGCTTGGTTCATCTTCACAAAAAAAGAAAAACGATTAACTCAGAACAGATATCTTAGGTATGGAAATATGGAAAACGCTTATCGGCAATTAATCTAACCTGATTTTTTATCGTTACATCCAAATGACATAGCTGTCAATTTAAACGTGTTAGTAAGACAATTCAAGAAAGGAACGTGTAATCTTCAATGATTGACAAATATTTTATTCCGACCGTAAAATAATCTTGATAGGTGTATGATTAATATTATCAATATTGACATCTTAAAAAGTCTGCATTCGAAGTCGGAGAAACCTTAGACAATGCGATACCTACGAAATGCGTGTCAATCTTTTGTTTGCATATGTCATTTTGTCACTGTGTTTAGAAAAACATAATGTTTTATTAAAATGTTTACCGAAAACTCAGTATATAGGACTTGACACAAGTGACAAGTTGGACATAATTATGCTGCGACGTTACCAACCTATTTACTCTTGCTGTTGTTTGAGCAATTAGACTAAGGCAAAAGCAACAAGAGCGGCGACTTGTTATTGGTCCGACACCTTTTATGTTTTTCTCGCTCTACGATATATCCTATGTCTGACATTGTTATTACAATTTACCATAGTATTACTTTTATCAAGAAATATTCTTGGTTTTTTTACGATTGATTTTGACCATCATAGATTACTGTCAAACCTTTTTTATTCGTTAAAACTTCGATCTCTCGGAGGAACTCATTGCCTACAATATGTGTTGCGTCGTACACGTGATTGGACCTCGAGACCCTTTGCTGATACCTACAAGTTCTAGGACAAGCGATTACATAGAAATTAGTTTAAATATTTTTAATGGGCCGAAATATCATAACTATTATTTATTCCATAAATTGATCCGTTTTCCAGTACAATGGTGTTTTTATTATCATAATTATTTATTTAAGATATACTCGTCATTATAGTCTCACCTTGGCCGACACGCTATTTCCTTTTCTTATATCAGTAAGATAACTCAGTGGTTAATTAGGTTGGAGGTCTCTCGCAGAACGAGCCAGCGGACGACCTGTCAAGCACCGTACTTCACATTTATCATGCGGAGCGGAATGACACTCGGGACCACGCCAATGGGGTTCTCAATATGGTCGCACAGATTATATGGACGCAAATAATCAATACCATGTCAACCCACAAAATTGAAAAAACTGAGTTACATATGCAGAAGTGTTGGTAAATGGCTGAAGAACATTTTTCTTTAATATTTGTAGGGTTTAAAGCTTTAAAACTTCTAACAAAGCCCTTTTTTAACCATCCAATTTATGTATCTTCTTAAACGTTTTTGGTTATATTATATACGAAATATGCAGTTTGTATACTTATTTTTGTGAAAATAAGTAAAGTAACTTACATAAATCTGAAATTGCTAAAAACTTTGACCAATACATAAAAAAAATTCATATAAGGCAAGTTGTTCAAAATTTTTAAACGCGTTTTTCTCGAAATGACATTCGTGTGGGTTGACATGGTATTGCTTATTTGCGTCCATTATAGCCATGGGTAAAGAGGCTGAAGTGCTAATAGGGCCGACGCCACCACAGTTTTCCCTTTATGTGGCCATTAAACCCTAACTTTGTACCAAATTTCAGCTCGCTGAGTGTATGGGAAGTACTAGTTCTATTTTGATGATCATGAGTGAGTGACTGAGTGTCATAATGCGAAACTTTGCTTTCGCATAACTTCTGAACTAAATGACCTACAGACTTGAAATTTTTTATTTTAAGTGTGATTTTATAGCTTACTGGATGACAAAAATGGTTTTATCCAGAGGTTCTCAAATAGGGGCCTGAAAATGCGGCGAAATGGTTCCAGTAAAGGATGGTACGGCAGTGTTTGCTTCGCACTCGATTTATGGGCACTGCCGTGCCCCGATCAACCTAAATCGAAACAGATACTCTTGCGTCTTATTTCAGACTAAGCATTGTGTGAAGTTTTAATACACATATATTAGATACCTACTAACGTTGTGTACACACATAATAATGTTACATAATCTCATAACTAATATCATCAATTAGACTTTGTTAGCAATTTGTGAACAAGTAGATGTAACCAGTAAAATTGACAGTCAGCTATTTCAACAAGGATCTACAAATTTGCAATTCTTGTTCATGAATTTCTTGAATTTCAAAAGATACAGCTTTTTTATTACAACACGCGTATAAACGCAAAAAAATTATATTCTCCAGGCCAACATTTTTATGTCGTCTTTATCTGGCATGCTAACCTTTCAAGTACTTAGTTATGTCTAATTTAAAAGTAAAATAGTCAGAATATTTTAATACCTATAATATGAAATCTAATATTCTAAAAAACAATGAAAAACGGATGTAAATTTTTTAATTTTAAATTTATTTTTTTTTTTTTTTTTTTTATGTCAGAAGTTGGCAAACAAGCATACGGCCCACCTGATGGTAAGTGGCTGCCGCAGCCTATGAGCGCCTGCAGCACCATTAGTAGGTGCCACTCACGCGTTGCCAACCTCGAGATATTAGTTCTTAAATCTCGTTCGCCCAGTAATTTCACTAGCGTGCCACCACAATGCCTTTCAAACCGGAACACAGTAGTGCCTAAGCACTACTATTTGGCGGCAGAATATTGGACACTGCGGTGGTACCTACCTAGCCGGCCTCTTGCAACAAAAGACCTACCACCAGTGTGACTGATTGCACTGGTGGAATAATCTCTGTTGTGACAGAGGTTATCCCAAGAGCGGGCGATGGGGTCGTCACATCCCGACGCCTTAAAATTTTAAAATTATATTTATATTTATAATCTTTTATATAAAATTGAAATCAGACGAAAGCTAGGTTCGACTATCTTTTTTTCAAAGTATAGAGTCAGAGTATACCTTATTAATATTAATTCGTATGTGCACGTTTAAGTATTTATAAAATATAACTTTCTGTTATATTTTCAGGGTAGCAATATAAATAAAAAACAAAGAAAGTTTCTTTACAAATTGAAATATATTTTCTTGTTAAGTTTATCAGCGGTTGCAACCGAACAATAAAACCTTCATTAATTTTACATAAATCTACCATTATTTTATTAACACTTGTATAATATAAACCTGTATGAAGTTAAATACCTTGTACAATTTTGTTTTTTGAGAAAATTTAAATAATTATGTCATTATTCGAAATCTTTAAGTAACAATTTTCCTTTGGGCTGTCCAATGACCTCTCCTTCGGAGTATATCAATTGCCCGCGCAGGTATGTTTTCTTTACTACTCCTTTTAATTCTTTTCCAATGTAGGGAGTTAACTGAAAAAAATAATTTTTAGTTATCTACGTTATAACAACATATTATCTTCGTAGTTCCTTTATGATACATACATACACATAGTTTAAAAACAACTAAAAACACGCTTTTGAAAACAAACTGAATTAAAAAGTTTTGACTTTTTATTACGTCTATATTATTATATAATATCCATCATCAGATCAGTTCGTAGGTACCTACTTACTTATTATCCTCCGATATTATTACTACGTAAGTTTATCGAAATATGGCGAATGAAATGAGTCCCTGTTACCACAACACAGTAAGAAATCATATAACTAATAACAAGAGTTTTACAATAAAATTATGACCTTCCAATTGAATTTTGAGAATGGTGAACACCTTCGGAAATAGACTACGGATTTAGGTAACTGTGATAGCCTACTAAAACATAGAAACCTTAATAATAAGTAGGTATATTATTATTAATATTTATGATTACTAACTTAATAATAAGATTTCTGTGTACTGAAACAATGAAAATATCTCACGATTTTTCGAATCGTGGTTGGCTTTTGATAAATGCTTCACTACAACATAGTATAAAACAAAGTAGCTTTCTCTGTCCCTATATCCCTATGTATGCTAAAATCTTTAAAATTACGAAACGGATTTGGATGCGGATTTTTTTAATAGATAGAGTGATTGAAGAGGAAGGTTTATATGTATAATAACATCCATTAAATAGTGGAGAAATACTGTTAATTTTGAGGTTTCTAATGTGATGTCGTAAATAATTACATTTAACGCGTGCGGACCACGAGCACTAGGGCAGTAATGAATAAATCAAAACTACTGGATCGATTTTAATGATTTTTTCAGTGAATGACATAGGCTATCTATTTATTACCCGTGCGAAGCCAGAGCGGGCCGCTAGTTAATAATAAAGCCCAAAACTTGAGTCCTTTTGCCTTGAGGAAGATTACTAAGATTTATCTATAAAAAGATAAAAGAAAACGAGGTAATTAAAGGTATATCTTGATTGTTTTCATTACTGGTCCTAAAATAATAATTAAAATAAAAATCTCGTCGTAGTTTTTCATGATCACTTAGTTAATGAGTAACAAGTAACAGTATTTATAAAGTTAAAAAACGATAATTACCACTCCAGCGTAGTGACAATTAAAATACGTCGCTTGTAAAGCGGAAAACATCGTAGTCATAAGTTTAGTTTGGAAGTTGATTTGTTTATTTAAATTCATTAATATTATTTACTGTACTAACGATAAATTACATTACGCAAGAGAAAAAGTAGAACATTCTCACACGCGGATTATTGTGATTATGTTGACAATCGCGGACGACAATGTCTTAATTTTCTCCCGTGGTGCGTATACGTTTTTTATCCTACAATGAAAAGTTGACTTTTACTCTCTGGTACAAAAACATATGGTTGCTAGGTTACTGGGAGGTCAAGTGAATGAATTAGTGCATGGAGAGAATCGGGTACTTTTCGCCATCGTAACATCGTAACATAGTGAAAAATTATTATATATAATTTGTTATCATACAATTACATAATACGAATTTTTAATTTCGTTTTCTTACAGTATTTCTTTCATCGTGTTTCTTCCTCTGTAACCCATTCAGACAGTAGACACAATAGTTAAACAATAATTGAAATGAGCCATATAAGTATAGCTCAGTGGACGGGAAAAATTGTAATATACAAAATTTGTTTGCAAAAAAAGATTATTTTTCAAACATCCATATAAAACTTAATCATTGCGAGATTGTAAAGTAGGTTAAGAATTTCAAGATACTACAAGATAACCTACAATAATAAAACCAGAAGTTAGAGTTAACATTGTTATCGAATAAGCATGATAAATTTTATATCTACGTTTTTTTTTTCTTAGAGCATCTTCTATAAATTCTAAGAATCTCTTACTTATAATAATTTGTACTAGCACTTAGTAGACGAGTGACCCACTCGTGACTGTAGGCAATGTAGATCAAAGAATTTGGCTTGACTTCTTTTTAACTAGCCTAAGCCTTCCTCGAGAATAATTCTATCTATTGATGAAATAGCAAGAAAATCATCATCGTTCAGTAGTTTTTGAGTTTATCGCGAAGAGATAGGCAGGAATTCATTTTACAACTTATTAGTAAAATAGTTTTTTTACAGGGAAAGTTGCCTGAGGCTCGGTTTTGATAATGATTATCGTAGGATGTTAGTAATAACATAAAGCAATGACTGAAACGAACTTCCAAAGATGCTTTTTTTCCAATACAATATTTTTTATTAATTTTTTTTTTGTTTTATTTTATAAAAAGCGTGTTTTTAGTTTTGTTTTACCTATTTTTTAAATCTTTGAGCTAGTCATCTCACCCTTCAAGCGATTCGTAGACCAAATAGTTTTTCTATTATTATGAATGTATAGTACTTAGATAAAGATAAAAAATTATTAAAGATTCCTGATAAATTTTCTGTTTTTAACCAGCTGGTACCTTATTCTTATGTCGAATTATATCTGCTGTAACAACAAAGGAGTCTTCTGGGTCAAAAAATACTAGGTCTGCGTCAAGGCCAGCTTTAATTGCTCCTTTTCGATTTTGTAAGCCGCACAAGTGAGCCGGGCCGCTACTCAGGTATTTGGTTATTGATCTCATATCTAACCCTCGAGCACTAGCTTGTGTCCAGAATAAGGAAAGACCTGTAAAAATCATTAGTCATATTATACAATTTTTACTCTTACATAATTGTAATGTCAGATCATGTCTCATCGAATATCTACTATCTAATATATATAGATATACTAGCGGGCCCGGCAGACGTTGTCCTGCCCCAAAAAGAAATCTGGGACCCGATAGCAGCGCCCTCTACCCGGTGAAAGTTTTTGATTGACTAATAAGGCTATTAAAAAGCAGGAGTTGGTGATAAAAAAGTGAAAATTTAGGGTCGTATGTATTTTTCAATGCCAAATAATGAAAAATAAAAATAAAAATTTTATCCAAAACATAAAAATAAAAATTTTGGGGTGGACACCCCTTATCACTTAGGGGTTTGAAAAATAGATAATAGCCGATTCTCAGACTTACTGTATATGCATAAAAAAATTCATAAGAATCGGTCAAACCATTTCGGAGGAGTATGGGAACGAACATTGTGACACGAGAATTTTATATATTAGATATATATATAAGTAATATGTTGATGCACCCTGTGGCGTTTAATTGCCACTATCATGGTTAAATAAAAATATAATGTGGACTTGTAGGTTGTATTCACTTAGCTGTCTCCATAAGAGAAAGGAAGTAATTTTCGTCATTTCAGAGTTATTTAGAAATTAATAGATTAGTCTTTATAAATATACCAATCTGTTACAATATAATGCTATAGTAATGCTAATTTTCGTTAATATATAATTATACAGTAATGCTATTTTCGTACCGAATTGCACCGAAGATATTCCACCCCAAGCCTCCAGGTTATTGCTGCATTTCAGTTCAGGTGTACACGGAGAGTGATCTGAGACCACCATATCCAGTTTATCATCTAATAAGTACTTCCATAATTTTTCCTTAAAAAATAATAACAAAACTTTTATTATTTGTTTGTTATTTTTGAAGAGTATAAATATTAAAGAGTGTAAATTACTATATTCAACAAATCATTGGATATTTTTACAGTATACTAGCGCCAGCAGACGTTTTCTTGCTCCTAAAATAGAATAGAAAAAACCGGGGCTCGGTTTCAGCCTCAACATCCGAGTCCAATTTTGAATCTAAGCCATTCTCGGATCCACTTGAACCCACACAAAACTTTACATTAAATTAGATTCGATCCAGCCGTTTAAGAAAAGTTTAGTCCCATACACACGCACAGAAGAATTATATACATAAAGATATCTTCATAATATTTTTGTAAATCTATTCTCAACACGACGCGTAAATAGGTTTATTTTTAGTGCTGACACATACAAGGCTGATTACATAATGAATAGATGTAGAAAACTCTATTATGTGTATGGAGTCTAAATAAGTATGTATAGATTACTTTATTATCCAAATCCCTAATAGGAGGAGCACACTTATATTCACTGTGACCACGTGGTATCTGATCAGCGCTCAACGTGAGGTAGTGGTGGCAGGTTTCTGCTGTGACACCTCCTCGCCATGCATCGTGTCCAGCTGCGATGCGCTCGGCGCGTGCTTTCTCCAGCAAGGGTACTACTGCAGATGAAGATACATGAACGATGTGGACCCGAACGCTAAACGAATATTACAATTTCAATTTTGAAAATCACTAGAGTTTGAAATATAAATCACGTCTAAGCGGAATGGTGGCAAGAGTGCTATTTGCATTTCCCCAATTTTGAATAAATTTCTGAATATAGATATTCAATTATTTTTAAATTAATAATATTTGTTAATTTTGTCATTGATTCCAATCAAATTATATCGTGATTGCTCTAATTATTTTATCAGGCACTTAATTATTATTATTTTTAAATTATATTGCTAAATAAAGCGACAATTAATTAATCTTTTATTTTTATTATTAGAACAGCTTACTTGGTTTTTTTCAAGAAATTTGTGACAAGCGTGATGGCATTTAATTCCATCTTAGGCGGTCTCGATTCAAGGTAGGTTTTATACTCTTCAGGATCTAAAACAATATACGAGTAAAATAATAGAAATAAAGTAGAATCTTTTATCCGTGAGCATTGCAAAGTTTGTGGTAACTCGATCAAGATCTCTCTTAAGATTATTTCATAAATCTTTACTAAAATCCTTCAAATTTCAAATACTGCTTCCTTCCGTTAGCATTTTGTGTAAACGACAAATATATTGATTCATACCTTCTGCATTTATTTTAGTTTCACTTGAACACTCGTCTTCTAGTTCGGCATGGAACTGATAAACAAAAACGCTTATAACAATACTTTAACTTCTTGATACTTATATACTTATATACTTCTTGTAACATGTTGGTAGCGAGCGAGCGAGCTTAAGTCTCAGTCACGGGTTCAATTCTCGCTCGAGGCAGATATTTGTTTTTTTGTTATAAATATCTGTCTCAGTCTGGGCGTTTGTCCTTGGGGTCTTCCCACCGTGACTCGGAGAGCACCTTAAGCTGTCGGTCCCAGTTGTTATCATAACATCTGATACCAGTCGTTAGCTGGTTCGCCATTAAGATCAGATGGCAAACGCTCTGTTTAAATAAAGTAACTTGTAAAATCCAGGTTAGAGTTCTAAGCAGACATTGGGTAAATACCGGTATTTATGCTAAGAAGAAGATATTATTAGTATGTACATAGTTCTCGATTTTATATTTAGTGTCCCGATGCTTACCCTCAAATGTTACCACGGGTAATACATATTAGATTAACAATTGATATGTAATGGTGAAGAAAAAAATAACGGAATTTGATCCTCGACATGGCGCATGCTAAATCAAAACAACGGCACCCGATACTTTGGAATATTTAAATAAATTTGGTTATGTAATCTAGACGTTGACTCGAAAGCCAAATTCCATTACAAAATTTATTTATGTACGTGTACGAAAATATACAATATACCGCTAATAATGATCCTGTTCCCTCAAGTGCTTTAAACGCCAATTCCAGGTCTTCAGGACCTACATTAGGAAACTCATCGACTCCACTCGGACATAGGAAGCACTTAAATCCAATGACACCGGCTTTTACTAAATCCCGTAATGAATCCTACAATAAAGCCAAAATATAACATTTTGTACATAGATACTATATATAATTTTTTTATTACAACTCGGTCGATCTGTGGTACCTGGTTTCCTACGATGACTCCGCCCCAAAATCCAACATCAACATAAACGTGTCCCGTTGCTGATTTTGCCTTAATTTGAAGATTTTCCAAAGTTGTCGTCGGTGGAATAGAATTTCTAAAAATATCAATTCATATATCATCATTTTATCTTAGTACAAACATTTTTGCAACACTTTTGTTCTTATTTCAATGTACAAGATAAATTATTCATAAACGGTTTTTAAATGTTGAATACAAAGAGTTTTTAGAAATAACACGTAACTACACTGTCATTGTAATCGTCAAGCGACATAAAATGCGAGAAAATTATAATTTTGTTTCGTTATTATCGTAAGAAGATAAGTTTATTTACGGTAAATTATATTTAAATATATTATATAAATATTTAATGTAAAACTAAACCTAATAAATGCTTCAAATATTGAATTCAAAATAATTTTATGTGACCTGTAATATAACAAACATTATCAAAATAAAAAATGAGTTTTCTTTTACAAAGGCATGTCGACTATGGTGGTGATGCCTCCAGATGCCGCAGCGTTGGTTGCAGTGCGGAATCCTTCCCAGGCTGTTCGTCCTGGCTCGTTGACGTGTACATGAGAATCTACAACGCCAGCTATAAGGGCCCATTCTCCACCGTTTATTACCTGAAAAATTAGTTCACAAATTTATTTTTAAGTAATTATTTAGCGTCGAGGGCAGTTTTCTAGAGCTAATCACACATGAGCCTGCTACTTTGATTATACATAGTATTGTTTGAACAGATTTTCTCAGATATTATTTTCCCACCGTTGAGAAATACAGGTTTCATAATCAGAACTCTCGGTCTGATAATATAGCTGATATACCCACTTTCTTGTTACAATAGTTTCACAAACAGATACTCTTAGATATAGTTTGACGCAGATTACGTTAGATTGAATCAAAATCTTTCTCTCCACTTATCTGTAACTTCAAGGTTTCAATTTTATAAATTGTTACAAATATCTATTACATTTAGAAGACTAATTTGAACAGAATTAACAAATTAGCTTTAAGACAGTCAAAGTTTTATGTGATATTAGTCGCGCCCAATTTATAGAAAGATATATTTCGAAGATAAGAAATTGTATTAATCTGTAATTTAAACCCCACTTTTTTAAGGGGCATGTCTACTATTTGACGTTGTAAATATCAATGAAATAAATTTTAATACATAATTGTTATGATTAATTCTTTGATTACATGATAAATATGTACGTTTTATAATAAATCATAATAAATTTGCATACCGTGAACGTAAAACAATTAAACAAGATGTTGGATTCAAAGCAATAAATCGTTTTGTCTAAACTCTAAAGCATAAGTTCAAGGATCGTATAATCGACACAGAATATATTCTATTTTTTTACGGTTTAGAATTAAAAGTAAAAGCTATTAAGTCCTTTCTGGACCAATTTCTAAAAGATTCTTGAATCGACCTACATTTTTGAAAATGACGTAAACAGCCGGTTGATTACTGTTTTTTTTAAACGATAAACGTTTCCGGAACGGATCTCCTCACAGAATACGAGGGATTCTTATTAGGCATGAGATATGTATGAAATTTAATAAATCGCATTCACTGCGTCTTTATCCATTTGATTGGTACCTACTTACGCCGCAGGCGGATGATGTCATATTATCTTCTATCTATAACTGCAGTTCAATTATAATATTTATGACTACCAATACTTGGTATTAATCTAGTAATAGTTGGTATTTTTGACAAACAGAAAAGTCTACCAAATTGAGTAAAGTTTTAATTTGCTTCATCTTCAGATCAATCAAGCGACGAGACGAATATTAAATTTGCTTTTAATGTCAGACTTCGGTATTTTTATTGAACCTTATATTATAATAATTCATCATCCACATGGTGAATAATAATTAAATTAATATAGTTTAAGATGCTGTACATTCATGGTATAAGCCGTAGTATGAAAAAAGATTATTACACACAAATCCAGTATTTTTTATACACTACAATGTACATAAAAACTTAATATGGTGCTTAGTAATTAAATTATTAGAACAGAACTCACAACTGATGTTTTATCACATAAAAGCTGTTATGTACTTTCAGGCAACGTAATGGATGAGAAAGAGAATTTTAAAAACTCTTAAACATAGAGTTAAATTCTATCACAAAAAACCAAATATAACAGACGGATGAATAGAAATAAATTTTTCGGCCAGGCATTTTTGTCAGTTTTTATTAATTGATAAAATAATTTATTTTTGTTTTACCTAACAATAAGGAAGAACAATAATAGCCAATTAGATATTTAATGAACCAAGTAGATTTAACATTTACATAACATATTAGATTCAACATAAATACATTAATGTCTAGATTTTTATTTGGCTACCTACTGGATGCTAGTCACTGCATTTAAAACAGCAGCAGACTTCAACCCAAGCATTAGGTGCATAAAAACATCTTAGATGCCACTGATTAATTTTCATCGTGGATAATTAATTCGTTACAGTTTAAGTAATAAAGTTTTTTGGTTTAAGTAAATTATTTTGGCCTTTTTTCGCAGTTATTAATAATAAACGTATTAACATGGAAGTAAAGTATATTCTTACCAGCAAAAAAAGAATTATCGAAATCAGAACGGCGAAAACTTAGGAATTCATAAATTCCCGCCTTTTGAAATTGCTCAAAATTGTAAATGCAGTTATGAGTTATCCTTTCGGTACTGTAAAATTAATTGACATCATATTACATAGCATTATCCCTTATCGAAACCGACGGACAGCGTACGCTGAGTAATAAGGCTCCGTTGACATTCTTTGGATAGGGAACCCTAGAAATGGCATAAAAACAATCTTGGTAATTAGATGCCAATTTCTAGTCTCCTATGACAATTCCATTCAATGGAATACAGTCTACTGAATCTATATACTGAGGTATTCAACACAATTGCTTGTAACCCTAACTTAATTAAATAATACGTTGAGTTTGAGTTACAACCTTTAATCGTAGACTTACTATAGGTAAACTATGAGCAGGCCTTTTCATACAGACAATATGTCAAAGACTCGCTGGTGCTCCTACATAAATTCGACACCAATTCAATTCCATTCTTAGATTTAAGGCTTTTATTTGTGCCAATGGAACACAGATGGAGAAGACAAGATTGGTCGATGCAGATAAAATTATATCCACAAATTTGATGCAACGGAACAAAGTTAGCCACACGCTACTTCATTTGATTTTGTTGTGCACAATAAATTTAGCTTGTGACTAATTTCATTCCATTTTGTCTGTGTGGAAGGGTCTGTCCATAGTAGATAGTAAGTCTATGCGTTTAATAGATTTTACTGATTTGAAACGTATTGCAACTAAACTAAATAAAATTTATACAGTAGTTTCTGTGTAACATTACATAACAGTACTTGCAACAATAAATTAAATAATAATGTCAAACTTTTAGAAATACTTGTTCTTTCTTCTATCGTTTCATTGCACTTTTTATTCTTTTTACGACATTGCTTTTATTGCATTGTCATATTATAAATAACCTTTTAAAGTGATGTTTTTATATCTATCATAATGCTTTTCCTTCTTTTTTTGTTGTAGATTAATATCGGTGGAATTTATATAAAATGCCAAAGTTCAGACCATTTTGTATTATAAAAAGCTATCGGTCTAATTACTAATTTTATTACTCTAAATGGGTAAAGTCAATAACTAAATCGAAATGTTACCTGGACATAAAAATAATAAATAAAGGTTTATTCAATATACTTATAGATTAAGAACCCGCGATTGTCAAACCTTCGTCATTTTATATAAGCTGAAAGTTTCTCTATATATGTCCCTAATACAGGAAAAATCTATCCCTGACTATGATGTCAGATTATGGTTGCTTTGAAAGATTCTTCTTCTTCTTAGAGAGCTATTTTCTTTCGAAGTTCAGAGTACTACTAGAAATCACGTAGTCTATTGCCAGACACTTAGTACGATTGCAACCCCTTGTCAGACACTATTAACCTATCATAAATTGTAATTATACTTTCCTTATAATATTAAAGCTGAATCATACTAAATAAATTCGAAAGTTTGTATGTTTGGATGTTTGTTAATCACGGAAAAACTAGTTTAACGGATTTAGATGAAATTTAGCACAGATATAGATTTTTACCTTAAGACATATACGATACTTTTTATCCCGGAAAAATTTTAGGATCCCATGAAATTATCAAAAAACGTACTGCATATGCCCTTGGAATTATGTTTGGATGTTTGTTACTCAATCATGCACAATAGCTTAACGAATTGGGATGAAATTTAACACACACATAGCTTATTATGGATGACCACCTCTAATAATCTATCTGTGTGCCTCAGGATACTTCTTATCTCGGAAAAATGTTTGATTCCTTTGGGATTATCAAAAAACATGCTACAGGACGTACTTAATTAAAATTCAGTATAGATGTGTTTTATTTACTTGCAAATGATTCATTATTATAAAAAAATGCTATATATATTATAATATAAATTAATAAATATCCATTACCGATTAATTTTATTCACATTTAAATAAACACATTAATGAACTTCTCGACTGTGACGATGGTAATTGGCATTTTGGTATTATTCTGTTTGATAATGGCTAAACACAAAGTAGAACACACAAAAAAACAATTGGCCCAGTTGCTACTGTAGTAAACTATAAAATTGTAACGAGGTCTTACGTGTAGATTAGGTATTTGAATATCTAGTTAATTTAGGTATGAAATACTATATTTGTTATCTCTTGGTTTGAAGACAAAATATGACTATATATTTTTGATCTTTAAAAAGGAGGAGGTAATCAATTCAATTATTGTTTTCTTTTAGGGTTCCGTTATCAAAAGTTGCCAAAGAACCCTATTACTAAGCCTCCGCTATCCGTCCGTCCGTCTGTCCGCGGGCTGTAGTTGAGTTGAAAATATCATAGTGTATTCCTTTTGCCGTTACAACAAAGAATACTAAAATAAAATAAGTGTTAAAGATAAAGGGACACAAGATACTTGATATTTTTGACGTGTTTGGCTTTATATCATGAATTTTCATAGACATTTTCAAAGTTAAAGGAGATTCCCCTTTATTTGCGCGAGACCGATACGCACATTGCCAGTTTTATTTAAGGTACGCGACATCTCGGTCGATTTTAAATGGTATGATTCTTTTCTTTGGTTTTTAAACAATGATCTCCAGAAATATAAAAGAACAAAGCGCAAAATATAACAACTAATCGCCGAAAAGTTTTATGTAAGCTATGCATAAAGCAGTTAAAGTCTATTATTTTTTCAGTCTTGTTTGCAGCCTGTTAGTAGGAATATTATCAAAGATCATAAAGTATCATAGAAAATAGAAGAATTCCCTGAACTACTCAAATATATTTATACATTTGTCATAAAAATATAAAAATTACCACTACATACCAATCGTTTATAAATATCTAAGAAACATGTTAAGATAAAGATTTAGATACGAAATCTTGTTATGTTATCATGTTATGCCATTTTTGTTAAATTTCATTTTTTACGAAACTTTGTTTCGAGATTTTTATTACATTTCGAGTTTTGTGAGACATGAAGACAAGAGCTTTGTGCCATTTGGCTACGAAACCCTAAAAATGAGCAAATATAAAAAGGTACATTTAAAATATAAAACGAAAACCAAGTCAAGTCAAATAATTAGCAAAATAATAATATTATAATTTATGAATTAAATAGGTAGACTAATTTACAAATATTTTAATAGCCACTATTAACAATGTTATCTGCAATAATACTATTAACTCTAATTTAGTAATTTTGTATAGTTTTTACCATATTCTAAAAAGCGTAAAGCGTTCAGTATAGAAGAAAGCTCGCCTTGATATAAAAACGTAGATTGTATACGATAATTTGGTTCCACGACCACGAATAAGCACAAAGTAATGATTTAAAAAATGCTAAAAACCTCAAATAAACGTTCTTTTGAACGTAGATGTCGCCAATACATAAATGAATGCTTTGAACAGGTTTTACCTAATGAATATTTAGAAGCCAAACAACTGTTTTTATACATATAGGTAGGTAGGATCTTAAAACTCGTTTTAATTCGCATAGATAAACCAAAAGATATAATGAAAATATTTTTATTAAAAAATGGTACTTAAGAAACTTTTAACACAATTGATATAAATTAAATAATAAGTAAGGGTTATGTTATTATCTTATTGTGTTTTGTTTTGTTCATTTTTAATGTATGCAAGTTTACGATCAAATAAGTCGTGCACACGTCTTGTAAAAAAATGCAGGCAGACGCCCTTACCGACCTCTCAAGGTTGCATATGCATGGCCGGAAAGAGACGACCAGCCATATGTATAAAACGTGTTGTTAAATACGATCAAACTACAGTGTATAGCTTACTTCAATTTTGTCGCCGCTTTCTGCTATCAGCTTATCGGCATCATTTCGACTTAGTACGTTTTCAATTACACCAAGTTCGTTTACTAGAACACCACCGTTAAATATCTTTGTTTCTGTTACTAAGCGTTTGCTTAAAAATAATTGATGCCGCTCTGTCATCGCTGCTGCGTAACACACAACTACACAAATTGAAGCACACTGCTCAACTACTAGAATAATATGATAACGCGGAATGCTGAAATTACTGATCTCGTTATTAATCTGCTTTCGTTCGTTCTTATTTCGAGTATCGATCGATAACGCAGACGATAACACAGTATTTAGTTAAATAAATAACATGTAAATAGTGTAGGTACAGTCATACACCTAATTACCTACTAAAAGGTTATGAGAAATTATTAAGTAATTACGCTAGCTATTACCATTATAATTTAAAGATAGGACAATATAAGTTTTATATCTATATAGAAACAGTTATCATTTGTTTAATAATAGCGTCAGTATAAAAAACATGATCTATAAAAATCATTTAAAATACCAACGTAAAGTTCAATGTGGGCAACCAGCATTGTCTGTTAAAGTTAGACGATAAAAATAATACTCTGAATAAATAAACATTATATATAGCTTAGATAACATATTTAATAGAATAAAATTATTGTTAGCCTATCAAAAATAAATTCAACAATTTTGTCGTTAAAAGTTTTCAGGCAGATTTTATTTTCCAGTTTTAGAATATCAGCGTGAATAAGTCAATAAAATACTTAGGACACGCTCGGGATACGTCCGAGTTGATTAGCTAATGTTCATGCGCGGTCCCGGGGAGAGGGACGATATTGAGGTCATGGCCGTATAATCCGCGCTGTAGGAAAAAAAAGTAAATACGTAAATACTCTACAATCTACATTACCACACTAAATTCGTGAGCGATCTCATTTTTAATAAATACTATTATTCATTTCCTATTCCACTTTCTCATATAAAGCGTAAAGTTAAACCTAGAACACGTTGCTATAGTTCCCGAAATATATTGTTGAGAAAACATTTCTTTTATGACATATTCTTATCATACTCCTACTTAAGTTAACTATAGCATAGACTGATTTAATTATGAAGGATTTCAAAAGAAAGAGCAATAGATCCAGCTAAAGACAAAATAAAATTACAAAATTTAATAGAATTAATGGACGCAAAAGAGGGATTAAGTAAATGGTTATCGGAATGAAATGTAATTGCTATTAAAATCACATGTTTTTAGCCTAAAACAACATTATTTCAGCAAAAACAGTAAACTAAAAGAGAAAGGCTGTACAGTGTACTGCAATCCGGATAACAAAATCATCAAGATTAAGTTCCAATCTAGGTATTAGTAGTTCTGGTGTTTTCGATATAAATGGTTATATCATATACAAAATAAAGTACACCTGTAAAATGTTAACGTGAAACTAATACCTTAAAATTAAATGAAAAGTTAAAAAAAAAGAATACAGACTTCAAAATAAAAAGTAAAAAATTAAGATTATCTAAAACAGAAATCGGTGATAAGTAGAACCTAATCGTATCGCAACCTGTGAAATATTAGTTTTGAGTAGTTCTGGTGGCTATTGGTGGTTATCATCAGCGGTTCCGCTTTACCAATTACGGTTTTTCCAGCGCAGCGTTTTCCGTCTTTGAGTAATGGAGTAACAAGCAAACAAAAAACACACACACACACGAATTGATACGCCTTTTTCAAGTCGGTTAACTATTACTAAATATGAACTTATGAAACGATGAACTTCTTAAGCAGCAAAACCTAAAATTGAAAAACGATTTTTTTATATTTAATTGAATGAAAAGTAAATAAAAAATAGTAAGAGAAAAGCTGCAACTCCTAGCAGTAGAGGCTAGAGTAATCATAATCGCAAATAATAAAGGAGACTGAAAAAATTATATACATTTATATTTATTTAAAAAGTTATGTAAAAGTTTTTTTAATGTGTTGTTGGTACTGCAGGCCCGAATTCGGTAGATCGAGTTAGTAGTAGTCAATCAATTAATGTTTATCAGAATTTTTTCAATTAAAATGTTTATGAACTACGTATTATATACTATAGGTATGTACACATTTTATTATTAATACAACAGACTCAACAGTCCTTTATTATGGATAGTTATATCCTGAGTCGGAGCAAATCCACACAAAAAAAGCACAACCCAATTCTTTTAGACGATTTGAAATTAATTCCTATAAAAAAAGGCCTCCGGCTTCGCACGTAAATCAACAGTATAGATACTATTACTGTACGCATGGCATGTACGGCTGTACGCTGTAACATGGCTCTACTAAAGGTTCATTCAAGACAAACAAATATAAATAACCCCTTCATCCACTTATGTCTTCAATTGTCACAACTACTGGTGCATTCTACGTTTTTATTTTACAACTTAAAAATACTTGATTCGTTTGTATGTTTGGTATATTATATTTTTCCAGTATTTTTAGCCGACTTGAATTCTTCTGGAATAGCGGAAGTATTCTCAATAAATTTCATTGTGTACCTAACCAGAAAATCAAAGGTAATATTTACCAGTCAAGCGCGTTATGGACCAGGCACTGAGGAAACTAAAGGGTTCCCAGCTTAATTATGAAGAATCTTAAGGATTTTAAAAATAATAACGAATTAAAATCGACCGCAAAAACTCGTAAGTTGGCAATTCCATAGTGATTATTAAAAATAATATATAAAACAAAGTAATAAGAAAAACTTTTATATCTTTAAAAAATGTAGACCTTCTTCGAAATAAATGTGTAAATCTCTACAACAAGTTTCAAAGTTAGAGGGGAGACAAAATTTTTATGACTTTCGGGAGCTAATATCTCAATACTACTGACTCACAATCTAAACAATACGTTAAACATTTTTTCTTCAACTATCAGGTACATGTATGGACTATAAAATAGTGTAAGGGCTTATAGAATATACTTATTTAATAAATTTCGTATAGATAGAACTAATAGTCTCCAAATAAAATGGCATGTCGAAATTACAGGGGTTTCGTTTCTGCAATTTGGCTACGAAACCCTAAAAATGAGATTTCTGTAATGTGCATCCACACAAAACCTATTACAAAAAAATATTTCTGTTGTTAATATAAGTTTCCGGTTCTGATTTTGAAATCAATATACCTGTATTAACAATCTATAACATTTGCAGTATGTAAAGAGACATGTCTAAGTATAAGTCATGTAAATCGCTTGTTCATGAATGTTTACTCTTTGATTCAACGATTTATTGCAAGAATGTAATCGAATAATATCATGTTCCATTATATTAATCAACTATAAAATATTTTTTAGAAAAAAAAAATACCGGCTTCAAAACTAAAAAGCAAATAATAAAGTAATATTTTATACAAACATTTTTATTCAGAAGTCCGTGCTATCTAAAATACAAGCACAGAAGGCAAAATAAATAATGATCATAATTAATCGGCTCTATTATTACTAATTTTAAAAATAATCTATTACGCTAGATGTCTGAGTAAGTTTTTTGAACCCAATTTAAATAGTTCTGGCTTTTTTAATCATTGAATTAATTTATAATTTGTAGAGATCATATGAGATTGGATGCACAAAACATTTAATGAATATAATATCCATTGTCTTAGATATGAATATAATTACAAGCCTATTCCTGTTGTAGGTACTGTTTTTATGTTTTTTGCGATGATGCTCTTGACGAATCGTCTAATAAATGCCAATGATTCACCTTGAACTTAGCGTTGACTTAAACACGCGATATGCTCCCGTTTACCGATGCGATCGTTTATATTGTAAACATGCACAATGCTCGTTCAGTATCTGAAGACCTAGTTCAAGGAAACGCTAGACCGGTTCCGACTTACATTTTGAAAAGGGCAGATAATCTAGCAATGTCAACAACTTGAAATAATTCCAGTGCAGTGGGCGTCTAGGAGATAATAACTCTTTCCCGCAAAATTGCTTACCAATATTTTTGGATACGTCTCTATAGCGCTATACCCGTTTTTTCAAGCGTAAAGTTACCGGCACAAAAGACATAATGGGAAAACTCTTGTGTCTGCGAAGCCACCGCTTAAGAATTTGCAAACTATTAAATACTGATTGTTTAGTGAAATGGAAATTTCTTAATATTTACGCTTTTAGACTCAACTATGGTTAAACGGTAAACACTGTTTCTAAAAGTGTGGATAAATTGAAAACACTAAAAGTAGCTAACTGTTTAGGTCATAAACACTACTTTAATAGACATACACCGTAGACTCGTTAAACAATAACCTGAACGAGGCTAGGTCGCCGGTTCAGGTCGTTTCTGTGTGTGTAACAAGGGCAAAGACGATTTCAGGGTCCACTTAGTCAGTTTACAGTTAGTCGATGTAGTGACAGCGACTGTACCGCAGTAAACAATGCAGTGACATTGGCGGGAAGAAAGGAAGAAACGCCACTTGAATAGTAATCATGGCGGTTTGCGGCTGAGCATCACGGAACCACGTATGAAGTAGACACTGTGCCACATTAACCATGAAGACAAACGCTTACGATACCAGTTGACCACTGAGCTATATTACTTGTAGTTGTATATTTATTTATAATAATTTAAATTGTTGTATTAATTAATAATTAAATTCGCATAATGTAGTTAGTTGTAAATGTGGTGATTAAACTAATAATATACATCATATGTAAGTATTATTTTTCTTATTCTTTCCGATCTTCATAACCCAATTTGTATGTATATTGTTTTTGAATTTCATTTGCATTTCCTGAAATTGAATAAAATAAAATAAAATATATTTTTTAAAATTTAAAGTAACATGATTATTTTAACATTCTTGGGATAGAGCAATTTAATTAGCTCTTTTTTCACTCGAAACAAATAATAATAAATAAAACCCAATTTATAAATTAATTGGTGTGTACATATGATAAATTAAAAATGATTTTTATTGTGATATGTTATTTACATTCAATAAATTTTCCAGACACCTTTACTATTTAAAAACAATAAGGGCAAAATGAATATAGACATAAAACCCGGTGATAAAATTTTGTTGATGAATGAATTTATTTTGCATACTAAAATGATATCAATTTGTTGCTATATAAATTTATTTTATGATTTTAATTATTATTCATAAATTTGTATTCCTTAATCGACACAATAAATCATATATAAAGTTGAAATAACCCTTAATGAAACCGTCTATAAAAATAAAAATAACATGCAATCATAAAAGTTATGATTGATAAATGCTTCTGTCCAAAATGGTCGCGGGTTGGATCTCACGATCAGCTTGTAATAAGTGTTTATGTATAATAATATAAATATTGTTTGCGGTGTGGTTGTATGTCACTGATACTTGGGAGTAGGTGCAAGGTGATAAATAAATTGCGGCAGTCCTCCCAACCAACACTCACCCTCACCCTCAACTCTCACCCTGGAACAAAAGCTATATTTTGTCCTGAAAATTACTAAAACATAAAAAAGAAAATTTAAAAATATATAAGGCCAATTTATCATTCCATAAATAATATTATCCGGATGTAATACCTTATGTATAATTAAATTTCATGAAATGTCTATTCTACAAGGGGTTTTTTTGTTGTCATCTTAATATTTACGCTAAAAAATTTGACTAAAATATTATCATATTCTTTACGTCCAAATCGTTACTAAATAGTCAAAATGATCTAATATATATATTATTAGAAAAATGTTTTTTTTCTTGAATAATAAAATATAAATAATAGGTTACCTCTGATATTTTAGTGAAGCTGAATTTCCTTAAATGTCAACAATAAAAATGAGAGCATGTGCACATAAAGCTATTGTTATTTCAAACTATATAGTTATAACGGTCAGTAAATCAAAATATATTGGCTTTAGATAAAAAAAAGTGTTTACGTTTAAATTAATGATAATAAATTTATCCATAGCATAATGCAGCTATTGCATTAATAATTATTTTCATTATTAAAAATTCAATTCATAGAAGTTAATAGGGAAAGAAGAAGAATTACGTAATATTTTAATTTTTTTAATGGAACTTAAAAGCTCAAGGACTATATTAACGCGATGGAAACTTTCTGTCAAGCAAAATGTAATAAATATATTTTTTACACCTATTTATTTGTTCGTGATGGACCTGTCCCCAAATTCCAATGATACATAATACACATACGCGTAGGTGCGAGATGCTAAGCTCGATGACACCGAGGTATTAACACTAGGCGACTCGAACACAAATCGTTCAGTCGCACGCCGTTCGCGACGACAACGTAGACACAGGAAAAGCTTTGCCATTACCAGAAAGTTGCAATTTTCCTATCCAGAATCATTTATTTAAATTAAAATAAATATGTAAGTAATATAACTAAATTAATAAAATCCGGTAAATATATTTTTTATATTAAATATAAAACTTATCTATAAATGTCTTTTCAGATTTTTACTTAAGTGTGGGGAAAGAAAAATTCCCCGTAATGGGGCTGAAATTAATATTTTTGGTAAGTTATTTACTTATTGTATTTTAGAAATGAGGTATATATTTTTAAAGAAATAACATAATTGCGGTTTTAAATTTGAATAATTTTAAATAAAAATCCGTTTTTTTTTTAGATTTTGAAAAACTTATTTTATTAAATACGTTGAATTCAATTTTTGACGAGCTTTTAAGACTGCGTTTACGCAGCTGCAATCGATGCTGCTGATATTTTTGCATAAATCCGATTTTTCTTATTAGATTTACTTTATACACTTAAATTACCTTAAATTGTGCAAATCAAATCTACATTCGAACAACTTATTAATATTGAAGGTATTATTACATATTCATAAATGTATAGAAAATCTATTCTTTTTGTGGCATTAATTAAATAAACAGATGCGTATCTTTATTTCATTTAGTTGCGTTAATTTTATATTTCAAATATTTAAGAATTCACCGCTATAGATAATTAAAATTTTAAAATCACATATATATATGAAGTACCGTTTTTTGTTCGAAGGGAGATTTTTTTGAAAATTGAACTTTGCTATTCTTGTATTGTTTTGTTTCGTCGGTTTTCTTGTCATGTAGAAAATAACTTTGAAAATGAAGGAACTTGAAGAAAAGGCTTTAAATATGAGGTTGTATTCTTTATAAATAAACGAATATTTAAAAACATATATAAGAATATATAGGAATTAAAACTACGTTTGAAATTAATTTGTATTTGTCGAAAGGTCTATGTTTGATTGTAAATCATGCTCAGCGTGACAATACATTAAAACAAGTTGTTGATATTTATTATTTTTATTGCTTTAATATATGAAAAGGTTGATACGTCAATAAAATTTATTAATCTAACCAATTTACAACCGATAAAAATGCCAAATAAAATTTTGTTTAATGCAACGCCCAATAATTCAATAAGATCAAATTTATAATCTTAATTCAGTTACTAAGGTTTTATAATTGCTCCAATTATTATTAATTTATACATACTCGTGATACCGTACGTGTGATAACTGACTAAATATGTATTAATTATTTTCTAAATTTCACTTTAAATGGCTCGCACTTATGGTTTTATAACTCATTTTATATGCGTGTCATAAATGACACATATTGACTCGTACGAATGACTCGTAACATTTATCGGGCAGTAGGACAATACTAATTTAATCAAACTTATTATTATTTTAGATTGTAATGACATTTAAATCAAAATTAAAGGCTTCTTATTTTGATAATATCATTTCCTCTTGAGTGGGTTTAAATGCATCTCTTGCGTTTTATATTCATTTATTCATGGCCATAAATCGCCACTTATAAAAAAGTTAATGTTATTATTCATACATATAAGTAAAATTGTGGTGACTGTCTGTTGTTTACCAGAGTAAGACTGAAAGGCTAAATTGATATAATTTTTCTCGCTACAATAAGAAAAGTGAAGATATAATAAAAATAAAACTACACAATCTTTTATTTGCAGGCATAAAAACGCGAACAAAAGCTCGTGTCTAGCAAACTTTATAATGACAACTTTAAATACGAAACTAGAGGACCTATTCGTTTCTACTTAAGAAATATCAAAAATCTCTTAATATAGTATTTAAAACTTTTGTAAATAATACTAGTCTAACTTAAAAGTAAATATGCAAACAATAAAAAAAGATATATTTATTTCATTTGGCAGCAACATATATTATATAAATTTTCGTCTTCAATAATTTCGGTTTTGATTTCCAAACTATATCCAATCGATAAATGCAAATAAATGCATTTGATATGTCAAAATAAACGCTTCAATGTTGTAGTTTTAACATATTACGTTCAGTCACGCTCGATTTAATTTCGACTTTTAAGTAAATAATAATTGCAGTTAAAACATTAAAATTAAGTTTTTGTCAGCGACTCGTGATGAATATTTGTTTTATTTTTGTCAGGAACATTTTTTGACTTAAAGTTAAAATCCAGAAAATCATTTATAGTCAATAATGCTTGGTAGTTATCGTGCATTAGTCACGAGATAGTTATATGGTTTTTTAAACTTATTTTATAATCTAGAAACAATTTCTAAAGGAAGCAATAAATTGAAGATGGTTTATTATCTCTACTTTGTTATTAGTTATTTAATACAAACCATTGAAACTCAAATATTTTGATGACCGTTGTTGTGGGTTTGATTCCCCACTCGAAGCAAATGTTTGTGTTGACCATACAGATATGTTTTCCGGTATGGGTACACCACCCATTTGTGTGTGTTTCCGGACCCTCGTCGCAGGATATTACAATTCTAATGTCGGCCATTGAAATAGTAAAATAAAATCTTCCTATAAAATTATATCAAATCGTTTATGCGGCTTCACTAGTATGATTAATACATTTTTAATAAGGCACCTTTAATGCAATATAGAAATAAATGGTTCCCCACATAAACTTTCATCCTCTGCTTCGACCGCTTCAAGTTTTGTTTTCATGACGAAAAATAGTTGTAACCATTCCGTGGTTAAGACTATACCTTTACCAAAAGTCATCATAACAGGTTCAACGGTTTAGGCGTTATAGCGTCAAAGAAACAAATTCTATTGCGCATTTGTATAAGTTAGGATTAGTAGATATAAATTTACGAATTTCGCATTTTATTTTTTTCGCGAATTACCTGATGTTGTTTTATTAGGTTGTGTCTTGTCTATAAACGATTCCATATAAATTAAGAAAAAAACAAAAAAAGTTCAAAAAATTGAATATGTGTTTCTAGAATAAAGACTGGCTTATAAATAAAAATTGTACAAATAATATTAATATCGATTAAGTTATCGATTATATACTTTTTGTGACGAAAGTAATGCGTTTAATCTTTAAAGTAATATGAGAGAATGATACAAGAATATGCATGGCACGCACTTAACAAGGACGATCAAAACAATCTGAACACCCGTACTCCATTGAATGTCCTTACAGATTACCTACTAATGTGACCATGATCTTGAGACGCCCGAAGTGTGTAAATATCAATCACACAAAAAGTTATTTTATTTTTAGAAATAATTTCACGGTGTATAATATTTTTGTTAAAAAAAATGCTGTTTTATACTTTTCCTATTTTTTCAAACTTAAAGATGCCTAATAAGCGTTGGTGTGATAAAATATTTGAATAGCCTTTTCAATATCTATGCTGTGGATATCCTTACATATCATACACCCAGTGCGTGTCTGAGTCGCGCATTAAGAGTTCCGTACCTACTACCGTAGAATAAAACTTGAGAAGTGTCAAGGGACACCCGGATGGAACGAAGTTCCTTTCGATTAATTAGTGAAGGAATTGTAATAAAATTTTATTTTTTTAAGTTATAATAATATTTTTTTATTATTAACATTATTTATTATTTACAAAAAACCTGTATACACTCAACAAAAATAATCGTCGCGACACCACACTGTTCAATGCGAAATAGAAATGAAAATATCTGGCTTGCTTTCTATAAGAGAGAGAGAGACAGACAGAGAAACATGTGACGCCGCACAGCTTACAATAGCTTACTATAGCAAAAAGTGTCGTGACAACTTTTCGTAAGAATTTTTTCCGTCTAGCCCCCTTTCACAACGCGCGATAAGGAACTTCGTTCCAAAATATCAAGTTTATTGTATGGGAAGCCCCCTCTATTTTTAAAATAAACATTATTATTAATACTTTTTATTATAGTTGTTAAAGAAATACATGAAAATTCCAACTCTCTATGTATTTGGTTCGTGAGATACAACCCGCTGTCAGACAGACAGACGGACGGACGAACAGCTTTCGCCGTCCGTCCGCTAAGTACCTAATATGATTTCGTTGGCTCCCTTTGGTTACGGAACTCCAAACAACACGTCTGCAACCCCCTTGGGGTTGTCAACGTCCATGAGTGTCCGCCTACCATCAGGTGGAACTATCCGCTAGTTTGCTCCTTATTAATATTTAAAAAATATAAAAGTGTGTGTGTACTTATGTACACGCGTTAGAAGTTACACTTCTTTGGCGTAACAAGATAAAAATCTTTTCAAAATTTTATCTTTCGCCTTATTCTACGTTTGTAGAAAAACGACACTAACAATAGAAAAAAGGTATTAATACATTGAAAGTTTTATTATAACGCATTATCTAGTTAAATAAAGTTTATTTAAATATCACAAAAAAACGTTGACTATAGCTAACTTCAGGGTGTCGGCTTTTGGTGACGGTGTGCGCGCGCATCGTAAAAATTTAATTCATCATTTTTCCCTAAGGCGCCAAAAGAAGTATAACTTCAAAAAACAACCTTGTCTAGCACTTATTATTTGAGAACGAAAATTCCCATACACATGATTTAAGTTGTAGTATAATTTTGTTTAAAAAACATAAGTTAAAGTAAGATAGTCTTTTTAATAGTACCGTACTGTTTTAGGCTTGAGTGGCTCATCACTAGAAGTACTACCTTCAGGCAGAATATCAACGTAACGTAGCAGTCATCGTACTGGGGGTTTTTGGTCGATAACTACGCGCTCTGTTCCCTTCCTCCTCCTTTCTCTCCTTCTTCCCTGTTTCAGGTGGCAACGCAGTCATACCTCTTACTACTGAATATAGTTTCTAGTGAACATAACCTTTGATAACTGCTTTCCCTCAAGCAAGCCTTATTTATAGTTGGTATGAACAAAAATACCAGTAACGATTTAAGCATACATATAGCGGAAAAAAGCTTAATTTACTTCAAAACTACAGTGCTTTGTGCAAATGCCGGCATAAATAGACCTGCTTTAAAGTGGAAACAATACCCAAAGGATATCTTTTTAAAGTACCTACAAAATTGATTTACATGATGACCGAGATTTTCCGACTCACCTATCCTGTCTCCAGGTGGCAATATTTGGGGATGCCTCTGTTATTATATATACCATATACCATTGGCAACAATTAACGTAAAAAAAATAAAAGATTGTAATAATTAGAATACCGCCAAAAGCGACGGCGCAGGAAATGCTTGAAATTTAATACTTAAGAGCATGTTTTAAAATGAAGCACTTTGCTCTATTATTCTTGTCTTTATTTATTAGTCATGAATATCAAGATTACTTGTTCCATTTTATCTAATCATCAATGTATTATGTGATTAAATTAAATTTTTGGCGAAATCGTTAGCAGAATGTCATTTCGAAATAGGTACCATGAACTGGTCGTCTTGTGATGACGATGACCCCAAACCGACTTCTACTACCTGCCAATGCTGCCTGTATATGTAAATCGTGTTATCCGACCGAGACGTGTCAACGTACCTACTAGCTCGTTTAGTAGTTATTTATTAGATCACGACCCGAAGTTTGAAGAAAAACCAAAATCGATTTTTTGCAAGGAATTAAAATTTGAATTTTTATTGCGCTAGTCGTAACGGCGCGGTAGTTTCTGAACAACTTGATAAATTACATAATAATATATCAAAATGTTTTAAATATTTAAAACATTTATCATATTGAATTAACACATTAACATGTAGGTATATAGTGAGATTTTTATGTGATATTTTCTTCTTAACTTGTTTGCAAAAATGAGGAAAGGAAGAGATAAACATAAAATATGTAATATCTGAAGATTAACATATACTAAAGTACCGAGCCTTCATAAACAGCTCATTAAAATATTTATGTATCGGATCTATCTGTGAACTTTGCGGCAAACATAAACGGGATTATTTGAGTCTATAAATTTACTATACAATCGTAGGTTTCATTTTTATAATAAAAATATTTTATAATTCAAAAAATTAGTACAAGATGTCGTTTAATTTTTTTACTTATCTTCTTCCGAAAATATTTCTATATCTATTGGTCATTGACATGGACATTAAAATAGTAAATAAATATAAACTTCCCTGAACCTGTCTCAAGTGTTGATCTTCGTCTTGACTCTATCATGTTATGTTAATGATTCAATGATAGAGCTTGGTAGCAGTTCAGTGACCGAAGACCATTACCCACGCTTACTATTTTAATTCGGTATGTCACGCCGCCATCGTTAATAATGCTTTGAAGTCTCAATGAAAAAGCTCTTAGGATTCCCTGAAAGTCATTGTCGATCTTACACGGCTCTATTACTACTCAAGCCATAATGGCATCTAACGGAATATATATAATAGTTACAAATTGTGTCCGCAAGTAATTGATACCTATTCTCATTGTTGACTAATAAATACGCAGCTTTTTATCGGGTCAATAGCCGCCAAGCCTTTGTTCGGAAAACTGATTATTTTTATGAAACCTGATACTTGATAGGATAGGTATAATTGGTATAATCAATATCGACAATATGTCGCATATCTAATCATTTAGTTAACTTCTAAAAATGAACATTTTTGCGATATCATTGTAGACGTTAATTTTATTGATTGCTTTTTTTAGTTTGCGGTGATATGCGCAGTCACTGCATCGCCGCGGTATCCAGATGAGAATCCATTTGCTCGAAGCGCTATTGAAACTATACCAGAACATGACCCCGTCGGTCCTCCAATTCGATCTTCAGTGGAAAGTGTCCCTCTCAGGTAGCTATTAGCTATTATTATAGTATCGAATTGATGATTGATTGAAGATTAATATTTTAAGAATTGTAGTAAAAATATGAATGCTATTAACATTTTCTGACTAAAGTGCCAAATATATACATACATTTCAACTGGTAATGTGCATGTTAAAAGCTTTCTGTCGTATAAATTCTTTTTAAAATGTATTTTATGTTTGTTCTTTGTATATAATGTTCTCGGAGTAAGAGAACTTCAACTGCGTATTGAGTTGTTTATTCTGTCATAATTATATGATTGTATGCTTTTTTTTAAATACTCTAAGTTTAAATAAATTAAAGCTTGAAAGACCTTTTAACACAGACAAAAATATCATAACTGGTATTCTATTTTGTTCAATTCTATAATTGATGCACCTATTTGAAAAACTCTTTTAACAAGTTACGTCACTGGAACCCCAGTATTACTTAAATTATGTTAAATTCTTAGGTAACAAACCTTTATTAATAGCTCTAAATTATATGAAATTTTCAAATCTAATTTAAACGTCTATATAGAAACGTCTACGAGGAAGGACTAGGAAGACTGCCGCTGAGAGATGCAGTCGAAAAACGACCTATACCTATACCAGATCGTGATTCTCTATATAAATACTTGGAGGTAACTAAGAAATAAATATTTTCATCATATTTGTTATGGGGTTTCTAAATAAAAATTTATGTACAAATATCATTTTAGGATTCCGAAAGTATCGGATCACCTTTGGAAGGTATTGAAGAATTTAATAGATATTATGGAGCTGCTAGTCACCTGAATAAGTAAGTAAATATACAAGTTTTGTTTTAAAAAATAATTATTAAAATAGTATTTTATAGAAAAACTAAACAATTTATCATTTATTTTAGTGGTTCCCGAGCTGATGAGAAATTAGAGCATGGAAATGCTAATCTTCAAGGTATAACTTTAAATGTCGTACCATATTTATGTTAGGCTAAAAATAATTAATTTAATTAGTAATAAATGAAGAATTACATTCGATGTTCATAGTAATTCAACTATGTAAGTTATTAATTAACTATTTAATATCACAGAGATGCAGCAAACAGTTAACGATCCGAGTGCTCGTCGCCTGGTTGTGTGCTACCTAGAGTCCTGGGCAGCGTATCGAGCGCCACCCCTTGCCTTCACCGCTGGGCTGGTACCACGCTCCTGTACACATTTGCACTATGCATTTGCAGTCTTGCATCCTCACACCTACGAAGTAATATCAGCAAACGAAGACTATGACATCATCAAAGGTATGTCTTCAAGACAACGGTTGTTCAGTTGTGCTTCAAGTTCTTGTAAAAATCCAAACACATTTTTTGGTGATGGGTACTTTACTAAAATAACATTATTAGTATTTATTCAGTGATAATATATAAATAAATAAATAGCTTTACTACATATGATTTCGTCTGCAATTAAAAATTCTTGATTAAGTAAATTAACTATTCGACAGGTGGATACCGCATCGCCACTGGCCTGAAGAGACGTCTTTCAGGTATGAAAGTCATTATAAGTGTCGGTGGAGACGGCATGGAGAGGCTATTCAGTGAAATGGTACAAGAACCCTACAGACGAAATTCTTTTATCGACAGTGCGGTCACCTTCCTACAAGAACATGATTTCGATGGACTCGACCTTCATTGGGTCTACGCAGGTAAGAAAACAAGATAATCTAAAAATATTTCTACTTTTTTAATATATATACTTGTATATGAGCTTATTTTAAATTGCAATATTTTATGCTACAGGCGACAAGGACGATAAGGAAAAAGAATTATTAACTACACTCCTTTATGAGCTTCGAGAAAAATTCTCATCGTATGGTTATCTTTTGTCAACTGTCCTTCCACCATTTAGGTGAGAATTTATTATTATGAGTTTTATATAAGAGGTAATTAAATTATATGGTTGTTGAAATGTTATAGTTGTTATATCTACATTTTTGGATATAATGTTTAGATATCAAATAGAAGATGGATATGACCTGAGCGCTGTCAGTGGAGCAACGGACTACACTATCCTGCAGGCGTGGGATATGACACATTCGAAACGCGAGGATCCTCCTTCCAAGGCGCTACAACATAGCGCACTGCACCGTGACCCCGGCGCGTCTGCACGAGATCAGCGCTTCGACAACGTTGTAGGATATACATTTATATATATATATATATGTGAGAGGAGGCAAACGGGCAGGAGGCTCACCTGATGTTAAGCGTTTACCGCCGCCCATGAACATCTGCAACCCCAGAAGGCATGCAGGCGCGTTGCCGACCTTTAAGGAAAGAATACGCTCTTCTTTTGAAGGTTCAAATCGTATCGGTGCAGTAAGACCGCCAGCGGAAGTTGATTCCACAGAGTGGTTGTGCGAGGAAGAAAATGTCTTCTAAATCGCGCTGTTGTGGATTTCCAGACGTCAGGAATTTATGAAAATCGCTTATAAATTTAGTATTGTAGTGTTGCAATGTAACTTTTAACATAACTATACATGAATGAGCTTTAGTATAGAATAGTAGACTTTGTGTCTTGATAATCTATGTCTACCGACATCTCACTATTTTTGTTGCATTGATTTAATTCTTACAGGAGTTCATGGTTAAGTACATTATTCGCAATGGCATGGCTGCTGATAAGCTGGTGCTTGGCATTCCACTATTCGGCCGCAGTTATAACCTAGCACCATCCACACTTCCTTCACCCGGAGCTGCCGTTGATGGCTGGGGTGACGAAGGACCGTATACACAAACGAAAGGAATGCTGGCCTATTTCGAGGTAAATATTTAGGAACTGTTTTTGTTGAATTTTTTCTCTAAAACCATAATTAAAACTACGTTTGTCTCTTTAGATCTGTATGAATGAACGTGAGGGTAAAGGATCGAGTGGTGTTGACGATGCTGGAAATGCTTTTGCTGTGTTTGATAACCAATGGATAAGCTATGAAACACCCGCCACAGTTCTAGAAAAGGTAGTGTTCTAGATGAGATCACGTACACGTTATTTTAATATTATATCAAGATTAATATATGTATGGAATTTTGATTCATTTTTAGATGAAATTTATAACGAGTACTGGATTAGCTGGTGCTGCGGCTTGGGCTATTGACATGGATGATTTCCGCAGCTTATGCGGCACACCCTTTCCATTACTGAGTGCTATATCCACAAGCTTAAATGGTATTTATAGCATGCAAATTAATTTTAAAATAGTATAATAAATAAAATAAAGGATTTTAAATTTGTATTCCATTACTCTTTTAAGGCGAAGCAACACTCAGTGATCAGTCCTCTCTTAAGATTGGATTATGTGAAACAAATAGACCTTATTTAGCTTCTGATGAAGAATCCTGCGCTCACTTCCACTTCTGTACGGGCGGGATTAGTTATAGAATGATTTGCGAAGACGAAAAACTTTATGATCCCTCTACGGGCTTTTGTGGGTAAGAAAACTTTAACGTAAACCTAAACTGTTTTTATTCATGTTTTAATACACAACTTATATTTTGCACTTTTTTAGTCATCAAGATGTTGCCAAATGTATACCCGGGCAAAGTCTAAGAATCAGTGTCGAAGAAGCTGCTCGATTTTTATCTCAAGCATATGAACATGACTTTGAGGTAATTAGCTTGAGCCATTACCTACATAAAGTTGTATTACAAAACAAAATATTCTCATTTTAAAATTCTTTTTTTACAGTGGAGCAGTGCGACAAATAAAGGGAATATAAACATGGAATCTGATCGATTAATTAGTACATACGAATCGGAAAACAGAAAAGGTACATATCTTCAAAATAATAGCTAACGTCTAGTTATACATGCTACGTTATCATGACCACACATATCCGTCATTATCATTATTCTTCATTGGAGTAAATTATAAATCCCTTTATTATTCTGTTCGCTGAAATAACTTTGTATAGATATTATTTCTATCCCTTCTATTAAATGCCAAGTAAAAAGAGTTTGAAAAGCTAAATCTTCGTTATCGTTCAAAATTTGTCATAAATAGGCAAGTAAACCATTTTTTTTTCAGTTTACAATTGTATTTTATACTTGTAAGAAATCCGATCAGATCATGGTTTTCCCGCTTCGAAAACAGATTTTAATTTACCATTATCATATTATTGTGTTACCATGCAGCTTATCACAATATTTAAAACTGTTTTTTCTTTTAGTTAATGACAATGGAAAAAAAGTTGTCTGTTACATGACCAGCTGGGCTTTCTATAGACGTGGTGATGGTAAATTTGTCCCAGAGCATATTGACACCAGATTGTGTACTCATATCGTCTACGCATACGCATCTTTATCACACGATGAATTAGTTGCTAAAGAATTTGATCCCTGGGCTGACATTACAAACAGTAAGTAAATATAATAAATTATGTAATCAAATGAATGTCTTTCTTATTTTAAAGTAGAAAAATTCATTTGATGTGTAAGGGGGATCAGTGTAAAGCTAATACCAAGTTTGTGGGGTCACCACCCTTGTCCCACGGCCGCCATCTTGAAAATAGGGGTTGAAATGGTTTTTACGATATATCTCTTAAACTATATATCCACCCTACACATAAAAAAGATTGTAAATTGCATCCTCTAGTTATATATAATATTCATATTAATTAACATTCTCCAGATCTTTACGAGCGTGTAACTTCGCTGAACGATGCCAAAGTTTTGCTAGGATTGGGTGGATGGACTGATTCCGCTGGTGACAAGTACTCGCGTTTGGTGTCATCGCCCACCTTACGAGCACGGTTTACAGAAAGGCTCGTTAATTTCCTAAGAATGCACAACTTTAAAGGGCTTCACTTAGACTGGAACTACCCGGTGTGCTGGCAAAGTAATTGCAAGAAGGGTGCTAAATCGGACAAAGCGAACTTTGCAAAACTGGTTAAAGTACGAAATCAAAAATAATAATCTTCAGTTTATATACATACAAATATTGTACTCTCGAAATATATCAGTGTATTTTTAACAGGAATTGTCAAAAAGCTTGCATGCTGCTAATATGGAATTGGGAGTCGCCCTTTCTGGATATAAGGAAGTCATTGAATCGGCCTATGATTTACCGACAATATCCGAAGCTGCTGACTTTATGAGTACTATGACATATGACTATCACGGTGGTTGGGAGCGTAACACAGCGCATCACACTCCTTTGACGTCACCAAAAAATGAGCCTCTATCATATTATTCCATTGTGAGTTTTTATACAATATAATATTCAAATATCATAACATATAAATAGATTACCATTTTTATTTTATTTATTAACTTTTCTTAGGAATATGCAGTAAAAGCTTTAATAAGTGGTGGTGCTGATCCCAAGAAGCTACTTCTTGGATTAGCTTTCTATGGCCAGTCGTACAGACTTGCCGATATAGAAGGCTCAAGTAAACCTGGATTACCAGCTGCAGGTCCTGGGGAACCTGGAGAATTCACAAAACAACCAGGAATGTTGGCTTATTATGAAATATGTTATAGAGGTATTTAAATACACAATAAAAATTACTATGATTAAAAAAACTGCAGAAATTTACAATATTTTTGTTTTTCGCCAGTTAAAAACTTGCGTTGGAAGACAGGCCGACAAGAGAAGGCTGGACCTTACACATATTCTGATAACCAATGGGCCGGATACGATGATCCTAAATCTATTACAGAAAAGGTACTTTATAACTACATAACATATAATAACAATTATTATGAAATGCTATCACTGTGTTAACTTACCAAAAATAATTTAAGTTGTTTAAACCCTAAACGTGAAAATATTATTAGTATAAATAATTAGCTTAGAAACTATATCGTTAAACTCCTACTCTTGTAAGCATAAAGAACTCAGACATTTATATTTATTTCATATATTGTGTCAATTTAAATGTCGATCCTTAAGAACATTATTTAAAACTGACTCTGTAATTCATACATTAAAAGTTCTTATTGTTAAATTAAATTAAAAAGAGCTCTTTTAGTAAAGAAATAATTTATTTTTCTAATTAGGTCGAATGGGCAATACGTCAAGGTTTGGGTGGTGTGACAGCGTGGGCGATAGACCTGGACGACTTCAACAACCGGTGTTGTAACGAACCCTCGCCTTTGCTGCGAGCTGCAGGTCGTGCGTTAGGACGCTCTGTACCTCCTCCACCGACATCACCATGTGAAAGACCACCAGAACCAGTGACACCCGCACCACCCACAACAACACCTGCTGAATCAGATGGTGAAATTATTAACTAATCATTATCCCTTTATCGAATCACACAAGATATTTTGTTAATAAACCAATTTTAAACTTTAGGATCACTTGTGGGTGGCAGCGCTGACCACGGCAGTCATGGTAACCATGACAGTCATACTTCAACAACCTGGCCCGGATGGACCCCATCGACAACAACCCAGACCACTATGCAAACTTGGTGGTCACAGGCAACGACAACTCCTATGACGACAACGACTACGAAACGATCTACAACAACCACTAAACGGCCAACAACAACAACTACTACTACAACTGAATCACCTCAAATGGACACTGGTAAGATAAATACTTGAATGAGAAAAAATTATCAGCAAGCTCACTTTTGCGACTAATGTTGCTATAGTAGGGGAGCCCAAGCGGGGATTTCGGGATTTACTAAAGCGCGTCAGATTAATATACAGGAGGATACCTTGTACCCGGTTAAGTACCTCCAGAAAACATGAGGCCCATATATAAGGCCGCCCGTAAAGGATACAGGATCAGATTAGTAAAAAAATTGACCATCAGAAATTCTCGAGCGCGTCAGATTAAGGTAGGGTGAGTTAATTACATCCTAAAAAGTGTATTTTCCACTAATCTGACAATTTGAGAGTGACGTAAAAAAAGGGGAGGGCAAAAAGTTGTAAAAAAAAACGTCATCTCGACATTCTCGAGCGTAGCTAAATTTTTTTTATTTTGAAGGAAATAATTCAAGAATAATGAAAAATATTTAATCTGACGATTTCCGCAAGCCGAAATCACAAAAATTCGTCGATAAAGTTAAATGCGTGCAGTTGCGTGATGCCTACATTTCCTTCTCCGCGTTTCTATTCCTCTCCCACTCTTTCTCTATCTATTACTCTCTCACTCCGTCCCCACTCTGGTTTCTGCTGCCATGACGCCATAACAGCTGATCATAAAGACACGTGGTATAGTCTGTTAAATGTAACTTGAACCCTGCGCAGTAACACGTTTTTGGGTCTCAACCGTATGCGGTATGAAGGGGGCAGGGTTTAGTACACTCGCTCACGGTTGTTTTAGCTCTTTAATAATAAATTATTAAAAATAAATTAAAATATAAATTAGTTTTGTCAAGTGTGTTAACATTTATTTCGAGATAATGCCTCGGATGAAGATGATGATTAATTAATCAAATAAATATAAAATATTAAACTATTTTAAGCTTTTTTTAAGTATTTTTTTATAAATACATTTATTCTACTAAAAAGCATACACTTATTTAATTGCATGCTATTTCCTGATCTTTTCAATTAATTAAGTTTAATGATTTAAAAGAATAGAAAAAAAATTTTTGACTTCCCGCTAAGAAAAATTAAAAATTTTAATATTAGTTCTTTGAACTCAGGGAGCTCAAAATATCACATAAATTATATTTTGAGCTCAAAAATATCATTAGTACTATTTTAAGCGACCAGGAATGGAATTAGCGGGAAGTTGCAGGGATGGCCTTTAAGGTGAACCGTTTTTCTAATTTTTTTGTCAGATCAGCCGAATTCCTCTAGATAATCGTCAGATTATGAGACAGTATGTTTAGAACATAAAAATGAACCACATATATCTTAATCTGACGCGCTTGAGTATTTCAAAATGGCGAATTTTTTTGCACATTATGAAAATGACCGCCAGTTTGCGTCCCATCGAAATCGTCAGATTAGTGAATGAGAGCTTTTTTTGGTGCACTTAACACTCCCTTAGAAAATCTGACGCGCTCGATTAATTTTTTTTTTTTTCATTTTCAACCCTTAAATACAACCACCCGCATCATGCAAACGATCAGATTAACATACGTACATTATTAAAAATACGTAGGGCATTGATGCTATCAATATCTGACGCGCTCGAGGATGTCCATGCAACAGTTTTTTTTACATATTTAAAAATCTATAGCCGCTTCCCCCACCGATGTAAAGGTATATATCATATAACATTTTTTCTTCTTATCATCTAAGCTTTGCATCCCAATAGGTCTCTACAACGCTCGAGTAAATCCCCATTTAGCATCGTGGGCTCCTCTACCACTATTTATTTTCTTTGTTTACAATTTATAAGATTCTCTCTTTCTACGTTACGTTTACATTAATCATCTTCTTTTTAGTTTTGTTCCTAGTATTATATTTACCCAGGGTCTGCTTATTACTCTTATCCGGATTTGACAGGTTACTACTTTTTACACAGAGTGATTGCCTTCTGAACTACGCAACGCACAAGAACAAACGCCCAGACCGAAATAGAAATTTGTAAATTCAATACAAATATCTGTTCTGAGCGGGAACCGAACCCACAATCGTCACTGCTAAAGGCAGATTCGACACCAACACGCCAAAACGGGGTCGTGTCTTTACAATAAAAAAATATTTTAGGTGTTGAAGGTTCAACATGCCAAGCAGGCGAGTATAGTTCAGCGCCGGGCGACTGCGAGTCATACTTGCAGTGCGAGGCGGGCCACTGGCGGAAACACCGCTGCGCTCCCGGCCTACACTGGTCCTCTAAGGCCAGTAGATGTGACTGGCCTAGCTTTGCTAAATGCTCTGGTAAAATACTTTGAATTGATACAAATTAACAAACTTAAAGCATTATTTGCTACGCTGTTTATTTCCCATAAATAATAAATAAAAATAATAACATCTGTTACGAGCGGAAATAATTATTATCAGCCGTTGAGTGTTGAGCGTTAGCGTTTAACATTTTAGATTTGTACAACCTTAATAATTCTTCTTGTTTAATTAATAATGTCTAGCAACGTCGAGTAGCCAAGCCAGTACAGCGACAACAACATTGGCACCGATGACGTCGAGACCTCCACCCAGACCTACTACCACTAAGCGTACTACAACAACATCTACAACTACACCAAGAACTACCACTACTACTACTACTACCAGTACTACTACTACAACTACTAGGCCAACCACATCAGCTATAAGCCAACAAGGTATATCTATAAGTCTTGTTTAATGTAATTAGACTGATAAATTATATCTACTATAATGATACTTTTGTGCATTTATTTTGTTATATTATTATTAAAAATACAATGAACGCTTATATTTTCAAGACGATATCTCAGAAGGACGACCTTGTAAGGGTCAAGAATATCACGAAGTAACCGGTGACTGTAATTCGTATTTACACTGTGATGGCTCTGTGTGGCGCCAGCAGCACTGCGCACCTGGCTTACACTGGAGTGCGGCACAGAAACACTGTGATTGGCCAAAATACGCAAAGTGTGAAAGTAAGTGGTTGTTACTTACTTCATAATAGATAATTACAAATAATACATTAACTAAAAAGTTATTTCTTAAAATAAATTACTATACAATTATATATTACGTACATATGTTGCTCCATCTAAAATAATTTTGTAATCATAAGGTTCAACACCGAAGACGACGACGTCCAGACCGACCAGACCAGCAACGAAACCATCGAGACCAACAACCACAACCTGTAAGTTCGTTAAAATTATGCTCTTCTGGAATTCATATAATTACGCAATATCAATTGTGTACCATTGAATTATAAAAAAGCATTAAAATATAACGTAACGTATTAAAACTTTTCAGCTGCCCCAGTTGGTCGGCCGGCAGAAGACAGTCCATGCGGTCCCAATGAAGTGCACGCACCAGCATCAACATGTGATTCGTACTTGTTGTGTGTGGGTGGACGTTGGAAAAAACAGCTATGCCCACCAGGCCTGCACTGGGACAAGCGAACAAATCGCTGCGATTGGGTTGAATTCGCGATGTGTGAAGTGAGAAAACCAGACAGAACTACGAGACCACCATTCCAAAGTATATTTGCAACAACCAAAAGACCAATAACTAGAAAACCTACGACAACAGTTCGACCAACTACTACGACAACAGTTCGACCGAAGACTACGACAACAGTAAGAACGACAACGGCAAGAAAACCTGTGACTCACTTTGATCAATATCAAAAACCAACGGTAAGCAATAAATGGCACTGATAATGAAAAAGTGTACCGTAAAATTTGAGTAGTTTCGGATTTATACAACATATTTTTATTATAACCGTATACTACAAATTATACCGTCAGTGCAAAAATTAGTGAGTTGACCGAGCGAACGATGCGGAATAGCATTCAAACCATATCTTTGTAAATAATTTAATAAATCATCTATTTAAATCTTAACACTCCGCGTGGTCAATTTCCAACACTTAGCCCTGGATCTTACATACTAAGTAGCGCTATATAGAGCGATAATAATAACAAAAGTGGCAATTGGTTGCATTGCCATTAGTTATTTTAATCTGCATTCGGCTAACATTTTTTTTTTATGTAAGAGAGGGCAAACGGGCAGGAGGCTCGCCTGATGCTAAGCGATCACCGCCGCCCATGAACATGCAACACCAGAAGGCATGCAGGCGCGTTGCCGACCTTTAATAATTAATAATTCTTTTGTTCAACAGCGATGCTCGACTGGTACATACCACGCTCATCCCCGCTGCGAGAAGTTCTACGTGTGCGTGAATGGCGTACTCGTAGCGCAGAGCTGCGCACCCGGCCTTGTGTGGAATGCGCAAAGCTCGCAGTGTGATTTTCCCCGGCATAACTCCTGCACTGACAGGCGACAAGTTACCTCCCCGTACGAATCCAAGCCCAACGCAATGCTACAAATGCCTGAAGAAAAACCTGGTAGGATTAATCGCTTAATTTATATTATGTTTGCACTTTATGGTCAGAATTAGAATCGTAGACTCCTTTTCCTTTGATCGATAAGACAATAATCGCGAACAGATATTCGAATCCGACCAGATAAAAGCATATCTTAATAATTGGTAAAAATAATAGTAAAATCTTATGAAGTTCCCTCTTGCTACCAAATTAACTTAAATAAAAAAATTACACCTTAGTGAAAAAATGAATACTTGCTAAGGGTAAGAGGAGAATTATTGTTTTGAGTAGTAGAGCCTTCCTGTTTTAAATATATATATATATATATATATATAATACCTATACCCTTCATACTATTCGTTCTTTTCATTTCCCCACCCTCTTTTTCCTCTTCAAGACCTTACCTTTATCTTTTTAACATTGTTGCTGTATGTAGCCACGACAATTTCCACGGAGTACGAAATAATTTTCATAATTTATTTAGTTTTCATGAGAAATTAAATAGGCATTCATAATGTAAATAAATTATTCGTTTTTTTTAATTTTGCAGCTTATTGCGAGAATGGCCAGTACGATTCAGAACCTACAGATTGTTCACGTTATTTGCATTGTTTGTTTGGTAAATTCGAAGAGTTTGCGTGTAGTGCTGGGTTGCATTGGAATAAGGTAATAACATTGTGCAAGAAACTTACTAACAATAATATATTTTAAACTTAATATTGGTGAATCAGACAACTACAACAATCATGAAATGGCAAAAAAATATATACATTTAGTCAAACAACATACAAATGCTTTTCAGGATAAACAAATCTGCGACTGGCCCAGTAACGCTAATTGTAAAGTTCAGAAAGTAACAACAACCACAACAACCACAGAGTCCACATTAATGGATCAAGATTTGGAAGCACTGCCGGCACCATCTAAGCCTATTGTAGAATCAGTGGATCCGAGCAAAAAACCAGAGCTGTTGAACTGTACGTTTTTAACTCTATAATTCATAATATAAATACATCATGTTATTATGAAACTATATTACTTACTTCTTTTGCATAGTACGAAATATATACAGTTTCTGCAACATTTAACGTTAAATGTGATTTCAGCTCCATATAAACTTATATGCTATTATACAAATTGGTCCTGGTATAGACCTGGCCTTGGCAAATTTAACCCCGAAGATATTGACCCATCAATTTGCACTCACATTATCTATGGATTTGCCGTTTTGGGTGACGATGGCCTAATAAAGGCACATGACCCATGGTCAGATACAGAACACCGTAAGTGAAACTTTTTTTCAAAAGGCAACGTCATTTTCTAGCAGCACAATACGACTCAAAACAGTTTATCAGCTACTTTAGTTGGAGAAATTCTATATCCTTGATTATTACAAATTTAAACAATTCCAGGTACAGTCTATTATATATGTAACAAAATCGCTAAATCGAAATAAAAAATTCAGCCCAAAGTACATACTTTTTTCTTTGGGCTAAACATTTTTTTCATGTGTTCATTCTTCATATTGTCATTTAAAATAGATATTTATATCACTTTTCTTTAAATTAAAATTTGTTCTCAACAGGGTTCTATGAACGTGTGGTTGACTACAAAAAGTATGGTGCTAAGGTATCCTTAGCTATTGGGGGGTGGAAAGACTCTGCAGGCGACAAATATTCCAAGTTAGTGAATGATCCTCAAGCACGCTCCAGATTTGTAACACACACTGTACAATTTATAGAGAAATATGGATTTGATGGATTAGATCTAGATTGGGAATATCCCAAATGTTGGCAGGTATATTAAGAGAAAAAAAACGTGATATGAGTTTTTGTTTATATATATATATATATATTAATCATTCTTAACTTTTTTTAGGTCGATTGCTCCAGTGGCCCAGACTCCGATAAAGACGGTTTTGCAGATCTGGTTCGAGAATTGTCTGCTGTTTTAAAACCTAAAGGTCTTCTATTATCTTCAGCTGTATCTCCCAGCAAAATGGTTATAGATGCAGGGTACGACGTGCCAGTCTTGGCTCGTTACTTGGATTGGATCGCAGTGATGACTTATGACTATCACGGCCAATGGGATAAGAAAACTGGTCACCTTGCGCCACTTTACTATCATCCAGATGACGACAACACTTATTTCAATGCGGTATGTAGAATCTTTAATATGATCTTAATAATGAGAATATATGTAAGTTTATTTTTCATTTTGTCTCATTTATAATTTTAGAACTATACTATGCATTACTGGATGGAAAAAGGCGCACCAGCCTCAAAACTCATCATGGGTATACCACTATATGGTCAAAGTTTCACAACACAAACTCAATGGGGTAATCGCGGTGCTAACGGACTTAATATGCCAGCGACAGCAGGTGGTGACGCTGGAGAATATACTCGAGCGAATGGATTTTTGGCATATTATGAGGTATTGAAATATTACCTTCATTTTTGACGTAAGCCTTATAATATAGTTATACTATATATAATATTTTTTTTAGATATGCGAACGTATTAAAAACCGCAACTGGGTAGTTGTTAGAGATCCGAATAACCGAATGGGCCCTTACGCTTACAAAGACAACCAATGGGTATCATTTGATGACGTTAATATAATAAAAGAAAAAGTTAACTTTATAAAATCTCTTGATCTGGGCGGTGGAATGGTTTGGGCCATTGATCTTGATGATTTTAAAAATAGGTATGTTTTATTTAAAGCACATATAAATATGTTTGATAAGTTAAATTTTCATACAATATTTTATATAATTCAATTTCAGATGTAATCAAGGAAAATACCCACTTTTGAATGCTATTAAAAATTCGTTACTCGATGCTAAAGTTGATCTAAATTCAGAGCCACAAAAACCTTTGGAGGAGCCACAAAACTCTTTAGATGACGATTTTGAAGACATAGAGGTAATACCAGCTTCTAACAAACCCACTACATCACGTCCTATAACAACTAAGAAGCCCACAACCGTTGCAGTCGTTAACGACGAAGAAGAGAAATATAAAGTTGTCTGCTACTACACAAACTGGGCTTGGTACAGGTAAACAACACTTCACCATAACTTATCAATAATAATATAAATTTATCATTTTCTTTATTTTAATCATGTACCATTTTACAGACCAAGTGCTGGTAAATACACTCCAAGTAACATCGACCCATCGCTATGTACACATATAGTATATGCATTTGCTGTACTAGACAGTACCAAATTGGTTATTAAGCCACATGACAATTGGTTGGACGTCGAAAACAGTACGTATTCATTATTTTTAATTTATACAAATGTAATACACGTGACAAAAGCACGTAGTCCGGGTTTATGTCTAAAAGTTTCGGCTATTATTTATTTATTATTATTAAATGAAAATATTTTTCTTTAATTCACAAATTATTTTTTTCAGAATTCTATGAAAAGGTCGTGGCTTTAAAGAAAGAAGGAGTAAGAGTTGTTATTGGCTTGGGTGGGTGGAATGACTCAGCGGGAGATAAATATTCTCGACTGGTTAACAATCCTTCAGCACGAAGAAAGTTTATTTTACATGCACTTGATTTTATTAAACAATATGAGTTTGATGGCTTGGATCTTGATTGGGAATACCCTAGATGTTGGCAAGTAAGTCATGCTAATTTCTCTTATGAGTTTAATTTAATAACATTATTTCGATATCATCGACTGTTGTTATGGGGGACTTCAACGCGAAACTGGGCAAGAGAGATGGTGAAGAGCTGAGAGTGGGGCAATTTGGAGTTGGAAGTCGGAACCACCGGGGCCATCTACTGGCCGGTTTCTTGGAGAAGGAGGGACTCTACATGATGAACTCCTTCTTCAAGAAGCGTGAGCACAGAAAGTGGACCTGGATTAGTCCCAACGGTGCGACTAAAAACGAGATTGACTTCATCATGTCGACGAAGAAGCATATATTCAATGATGTCTCTGTGATCAATACGGTTAAAACCGGGAGTGATCACCGTCTGGTAAGAGGCACATTGAATATATGTGTTAAGCTAGAGCGCTCTCGACTGATGAAGTCTACGCTCCGTCCAGCAGCAGCCCCAATCCAAAACCCCGAGAGCTTTCAGCTGGAACTGCAAAACCGTTTCGATTGCCTAGGCGGCGATTTGGACGAATTCAACGACGGGTTTGTGGAAGCTGTCCATAGTACTGGGTCTATGTTCTTTAAGGCTCAACGGAGTAACAGAACCAAAAGGCTCTCTAGCTCCACTCTGAGACTCATCGACGAAAGGAGTGGGATGGTTCTACAGTCTCCAGCGGATGCGATATTATACCGGCAGCTCAACAGAAGGATCTCTAAGTCCCTTACCCGTGATCTGCGCCAATTCAATACGAATCGTATTGAAGAGGCCATCGAGCGGAATAAGGGCTCTAAAGTATTCATAAGAGATTTGTCTGTTGGGCAGAACCAGCTCGCCAAATTAAAAACTGGAGACGGTAGAATTGTGTCATCCAAACCTGAGCTTCTGAGTGAGATAGAGTGCTTCTATGGACACCTATACACGTCAACTAGCAAACCCGAAGTTGATCTGGCGGAAGATCCAAGAGCTAGACTAACCCGGCACTATACCGAAGACATCCCGGACATCAGCCTGTACGAGATTAGAATGGCTCTTAAACAGCTTAAAAACAACAAGGCACCCGGTGAAGACGGAATTACAGCCGAACTCCTGAAGGCGGGTGGTAAACCGGTCCTGATGGCCCTTCAGAAGTTGTTCAACTCCGTCTTACTGGAAGGAAGAACGCCAAAGGCATGGAGCAGAGGTATGGTGGTACTGTTTTTTTCAAAAAAAGGTGACTACACTTTACTGACGAACTACCGACCAATCTCACTTTTGAGCCATGTCTATAAGCTGTTTTCAAGAGTCATTACGAATCGTCTCGCACGCAGGCTAGATGACTTCCAGCCTCCCGAACAGGCCGGTTTCCGTAAAGGCTATAGTACCGTAGACCACATTCACACGCTCCGTCAGGTTATACAGAAGACTGAGGAGTATAACCTGCCTCTCTGTATGGCGTTCGTGGACTACGAGAAAGCCTTTGATTCGATAGAAACCTGGGCTGTACTACAATCTCTCCAGCGGTGCCAAGTGGACTACCGCTATATCGAAGTGCTGAGATGTTTGTACGAGAACGCCACCATGTCGGTCCGACTCCAGGACCGGAGTTCGAAACCTATTCCATTGCAGCGGGGGAGTAAGGCAGGAGATGTTATTTCTCCTAAACTATTCACCGCTGCACTGGAGGATGTTTTCAAGACTCTGGACTGGAGAAGGCTTGGCATCAACATAAATGGCGAGTACATCACTCACCTTCGATTTGCTGACGATATAGTCGTCTTGGCTGAGACCATGGAGGATTTGAGTACGATGCTCGATGACCTCAGTAAAGCTTCCGAGCGAGTTGGTCTAAGGATGAACATGGGTAAGACGAAGATTATGTCAAATGCCCATGTAGCACCAACTCCCGTTAAAATCGGAGGCTCTACACTCGAAGTTGTTGACGATTACATATACCTAGGACAGGCAATCCAGTTAGGTAGATCCAACTTCGAGAAAGAGGTTAATCGTCGAATCCGACTCGGTTGGGCAGCGTTCGGGAAGCTACAGCAAATCTTTTCGTCCAATATTCCGCAGTGTCTCAAGGCGAAAGTCTTTGACCAGTGTGTGTTGCCAGCGATGACATATGGAGCTGAAACGTGGCCGCTTACTATGGGCCTCATGAGAAGGCTCAAAGTCACCCAAAGGGCAATGGAGAGGGCTATGCTGGGAGTCTCTCTGCGTGATCGCATCAGAAATGAGGCAATCCGTAGCAGAACCAAAATAACCGACATAGCCCTCCGAATCGCTAAACTAAAGTGGCAGTGGGCGGGCACATTGCACGTAGAACCGATGGCCGTTGGGGCGGAAAGGTTCTCGAATGGCGACCACGTACCGGAAGGCGCAGAGTAGGTAGACCCCCGACAAGGTGGACTGATGACCTGGTAAAGGTCGCGGGACTCCGCTGGATGCAGGTGGCGCAGGACCGGTCATTGTGGCACTCTTTAGGGGAGGCCTATGTCCAGCAGTGGACGTCTTTCGGCTGACATGATGATGATGATGATTTCGATATCAATATTATATCCATTATGGTTTTTTATTCAAATGCCTGCACATGTATTAAAGTAATTAACTTGTATTTTAAATTTTTAATTATATTTTATTCCAAGGTTGAGTGTGAAAAAGGCCCAAGTTCCGATAAGCAAGGTTTTGCTGATCTCGTCGCTGAACTACGTGCTGCATTTATTCCACGAGGACTTCTTTTATCTGCCGCAGTTTCTGCAAGCAAACGAGTCATCGACTTGGGTATTTTCATATCTTCTTTTTGGTCTTAGACTTAACGAGTCACTAGTTTTTGAATAAAGTGACTGTCATAACCTCCGCAACCCTTTAAGGGCGTATCAGTAACTATTGGATAAGAATTTGTGTCCTTCTAAGGGGCAACTCTAGCTTATTTTATTTTTCTTCAATCTTATTTTCCAAATATTTAATATTTTCTAATATTTTTCAGCGTACGACGTTCCTGTCTTAGCTAAGAATTTAGACTGGATATCACTCATGACATACGATTACCATGGTCAGTGGGATAAAAAGACTGGTCATATTGCGCCTATGTATGCTCACGAGATGGATGATGACCAAACGTTTAATACGGTAGTACAAAATATTAACACAAATTTTTGAAACACTATTACTGTTATATACATAAATAATTATTCCCTTTTTCAGAACTTTACGGTAAACTACTGGATGCAAAAAGGTACTCCGCGGCAAAAGTTGGTGATGGGAATTCCTTTCTACGGTCAGTCATTCTCGTTAGTTGAGAATTCTGGAAATAGCTTAGGAGCACCGGCTTACGCAGGTGGAGAGGCAGGAGATGAGACCAGAGCACGAGGCTTTTTGGCATTCTACGAGGTCTGTGATAAATATTGTTTTATTATAATTATATCATTTGATTAAAAATAAAACACTTCATAACAAATTGTAAATGTTAACAGATATGCGAACGCGTGAGAGCGCAAGGCTGGCGGGTCGTTCGTGACCCTGGTGGCAGGATAGGACCTTACGCGACCTTGAGTGATCAGTGGGTATCCTTCGACGATGACCATATGGTTCGTCACAAAGCAGAATACGTGCGCGCATTAGGACTCGGAGGCAACATGGCTTGGGCACTCGATCTGGACGACTTCACCGGAAGATATTGCGGCTGCGGTCCATCTCCATTGCTCGCGACCATCAATCACGTATTGCGAGGACGCGAGGCGCCACCACCTTGTGCACTAGAAGAAAGTGAGCCAAATCATTTCTTAATTTATCAACCTAAACTAACTAAAAAAACATTTTTAATTTAAATTAAGGCAAAAATATAAATAAAAATACGTCAATATTTTACCCTGCAGTCGAAACTTCACCGACAGCGCCTACCACAACAACGCTTGAACCAGACACGCCACCCACAGGATCTCTTGATGATACTGAAACTGTAGACAATAACAACGATGTAAGGAACTTATTCATCATGGAACTATTTCCAGTAAATGGACTGAAGCTGAAATTTAAAGAATCCTTGACAAAAGCTGTTTTTGTTTTAGGGTTCAGCACTAGAAGGTAAAGCTTGCTCTGGTGTTGTGTTTAAAGAAGACGAGACGGATTGTGCAAAGTATTATTTGTGCATTAATGAACATTACATTCAACTTACTTGCCCATCACAGCTTGTTTGGAATCAAGTAAGCCAATTTTGTTGTATTTCTTCTAGCTAAGACATAATATTTGTAGTCAATCAAAAATCAACATTATCTTCAATATTTTCAATAGTAAAATGAATTTAAGAAGGGAAAGTATTATATTCGATGTTTTATCAACTGATTTCAGTAGTTTACGTTGTATTATATTATAATAAATTTCGTCATAATGTATGACATGGCGTAACAGATTCGCGCGCCTGGGGTGCAAATTTCCACACTCCTTTATCGTCTTCCTTTCCTCGTTCATGCTACCTTTTTAACGGGACGCTTGATAAAACCATCGGTGTTATTGTGAACACTGGCTACGATAACTGCGTCACCAGTTCCATAAGGCAGCCTATATACAAATTTGCCATCTTTCGTGATAACAACCACTTCGTGATAATTATAAACTTACTATCTCAGATTTATCTCTATTTCAATGTGTCGTTTTATATGCAGCACTGATAAGATTATTGTTACTACGTATGTTTATCGTAAGATTAAATTATTTACGTCATCGTGTCATCATTAAGACTATGATTTTGTACTTACAGAATCATTGTGATTTCCCACAAAAATCGAAATGTAAAACCAGTTTGAGGATAACAGATAGTAGTAATGAAGTAGATTATGAGCTTAAACCTATCATCGCATGCTACTTTACCAACTGGGCTTATTATAGGTAAGTTAATACGTTAAAAATGACGTATTTTAATGATGCAATATCATCAGAATATTACCATAACTTAATTATTTTAAGTCTACACAGAAAGTCAGTTCTTATAATTAGTATAGTATAATAATAATAATAACATAATGATTATCCTACTTTTATTATAAATGTGAAAGTTATGTTTAGATGTTTGAGTGTTTGTTACTCAATAACGTTGAAACGGCTGAACAGATTTGAATTACATTTGGCACTTTTTTACACGAAAATATTTTTGAAGAGGTTGGAATAGGGGATATTTGTATTGTATCGGGAACCATTTATTTCTACTGTAATAAAGGTGCCTTATATTAAATTGTTATCTCCCCAACGAAGCCGCGGGTAAGAGCTAGTATATAAATAAGTACTATTCATCAGACTTAAATTTTTGCCTTTATGGTGGATTTATAATACTTAAGTTTAAAAATATTGTAAACTTAATAAAATCTTATAATCAGGCAAGGAAATGGAAGCTTTGGACCGGAACAAATAGACCCTTCGCTCTGTTCACATATCATATACTCCTGGGCACATCTTTACGGTGACAGCAATACCGTAATGGCTGGTAATCCAGAACTGGACATAAATAATGGTAATAATAAGAAAATTAGGCTGAAACAATTATATTTCAATATAATATATAAAAGATAACCTTCTCAACACATCTCATTCTTCAGATTTCTATGGAAAAATAACCGAATTGAAGTTAAAGAAAGTAAAAGTAATTCTTGGGGTTGGAGGAATTGAAAACTCCATTGATGACAAATGGAGTCAGATGGCGGCAAATCAAAGTGAAAGAAAAATATTTGTAAAGTCTTTGTTGAGGTTCCTACAGAAATGGAACTTCGATGGTGTGCAAATAGCTTGGCAATATCCAGTTTGCAAAGAGGTAAAAAGGAAACTATATTACAACCAATGGTTTGTAATATATAATATATATATATATATATATACCTACCTAATAGATAAATACATTTCCATCTTTATTTTTTAGGTACCATGTACAGGAAAAGACAGTTTTGATAAAGATAACTTTAGTATTCTTCTCATTGAACTGTCAAAAATATTACGACATCACAACTTAGAATTATCGGCGATAGTTGCTCCAAACCCTGAAATAGCTGCAGTGGCCTATGATCCCGCAGTGTTGACAGCAACACTTGATTGGATAGCAATAGCAGCGAACGATTATTATGAAACAGAATCAAAAAGAACTACTTACCTTCTGCCGTTGGAAAGCAATGAAGGACATGAAATGGATAATTTAGTAAGTACAGAAAGGTTTTCTTGCATAATTCTAATAATGCACATTTTATTACTTCCAGTACCAAGCTTGCAAAAACTATAAGAACAGGTGTTTTATTGTTAAAATAAAATAAAACCATTATGGTATTTAAAAGTAGTCCGTGAACGTGTACATGATTGCATTGTTACAGCACGCCATTATCAATTTTTGGGCAAGTATAGTACCAGTTGGTCAGCTGGTGTTGGGCATACCAGCATACGGTCGATCGTACACACTACGTAGCGATCTAAGCACAGGTGTCGGAGCACCTATCGCTGGTCCCGGCACGCCCGGGCGATTTACACAAATACCCGGTTTCCTTGCCTATTATGAAGTAAGTTTACTGATATATAGAATCTTTTTTTAAACATTTATATTTAAAACACTGAACTGCTCAAGTAGACTCAAAAGTAAATAATATTGTATCTAAACTAAAACGATTGGTTGTGCAGATTTGTACCCAAACGGAATCTTCTTCTTGGGACGTGACGTCAAACGCAGAAGGTACATATGCAGTAAGCGGGTCGCAGTGGGTATCTTACTTGCGGCCTCAGGAAGTTCAAGCGGCGATGGAATCGCTTCTGCAGACTGGACTCCGTGGTGCGGCACTGTGGGCGCTAGACTTAGACGAGTGGCGCGGCGCGTGCGCATGCGGTTCACGAGCCCTGCTGACCGCTCTCCGAAGGGGCTTACTGGAACCCAACTCACAGATCCTCATGTGTTAAGCTCAATAAAAAACCTCATTGTTGAGTCATCGGTTTTTACGGGTTTCAAAAACCTATGCCAGTTGTTGTAAAAGCAGTATCTTTCTTTATTTTTAGAATTTTCTGTCAGACTTAAACGTCGGTGACAAGATTGGTGAAATGAATGAAATTGGTAATGTGTTGCAGTTATTTTTCAGAAATACTTATTGCAAATAATAAAAAATTGGTATCAATAAAACAATGATCACAGTAAATGTAATGTAGATTAAACACAGTAAAATACTCTTATGGCAATAAGAATACCTACTAAATGCTCAATTTATTGACGTGGCCATAGATAGTTGCTGATAATTTCGATGTTCTAATGTAACTTTTATAATGTATTACTTCGAGAGAAATTATAATTTAGATACTCAATTTCAGGGCAATTGTTACCATAATAAATGTTTTAAGAATAGGAAACCATGTAACTTCTCATATTTAAAAAATACTCTTTTGTACCCGATGATGTAAAATTTAATTTAAGTCCTCACACATATTGTAATAAATTTCTGATAACATTAAGATATTATAAGTTAAGATAAGTTGTACATTTTAGTTTTCGATAATGGACAGCCTTACACGTTATATCTATATTGTTTAAGATTCAACGCGAGGTATGTTAAAAAATGACGTTCGCAAGCAATAAAAAAGATTCATGCAGCAAATATATGTAAAACGATAAATCTCATGATGAGATAAGTGTAAAGTCACACAAAAAATATAGTGAAAGATATAATAAATGATTCGAATACGATACAAGATTTTTATTATTACGTAAAGTTCTTTTGCTACTATCTAAGATGGCATAATTTAATCTTCAGTTTATTAGTCGTTGTCTTTGTCGTTGATGACGGTTTCTTCTGATATCAGGAAATATTCAGCCTGATATAACAGAAATAAAACTAATTCACAATGCCGACGTTAGGGAGAGGAGGGGCACGATGTGGCGACGGGCCGGGCACCAAATTGGGAGACGGCGATCGGTGAAATTTGGAGACGGCGATCGGTGGGGGTGAGGGTGAGGGTGGTATGGAAACCGTAGCGAGAGTAGCGTGATGTCGCAGATTTGTGTACTTACTCGCCTCGAGCGTCGCTCGATCATATTATAGCGAGAAAATAATTTATAATGTTTTGACTACAGAGAACAGGAAAAAATTTAAATATATAAATATATAAAAAAAAAACCTTACGTCATTCTCGCAGTAACTCTGGGTGACGAAAGGAAAGATGTAATTCTTAATATGGGTTCACATTGGTTCAGCAAAAATAACACTCCACTGGGCACCGCTAATATTACTTATAGTAATTGTCAATTTCTAGGGTTCCGCACCTAAAGAGCGGGCCAATGGAATCCTAACCCTCCTCCTCTTCTGCCGTCTGTCAGCGGGCTGTATCTCACAAATCGTAATAAGTATACAGTTGAAATTTGCACAGAATGTGCACTTCTTCTTATGTTTTTTGCAGTAGCTCATTAGCTGTAGTAGATAAATACTTTCTTGTATTCTATCTATGTTCATCGACTATCGAGTGAGTATCGATAAAATATAAATATAAGTCATGAGCTGTATCATATATATACATATATGAATACATATGGATATGTGTGGATGTACATATGGATCAGCATCCAGTAATGTTTTCAACCTAAGTAAATAAAACGCGTGCTAATCTTCAATTAACAGAGAAATAAGAGAACACAAGGAGTCAAGTGCGACTACAACTACTTTTGTTAAAAACTAGAAAATTGAGATAGACCAGAACTCTATCGTCAATTCGAGGTCAAAAACTAGGTCAGAAACGTTATCAAATGAAATTAAACTTTAATTGTACGTTTTACATTTTCTAGGCAAAACTAAAATTGAAACAATACGAGAGCGGATAGTGTAAGTCGACTGTAAACTGTTCTCGTGTGTGACTCGGAAACGTGCAAGAGTTTTAGGGTTATGCATAGCCACATTATTTTTATTAATCAATAAACATTTATTTATATAAATAAAAATGTGTGGATGTACTTATATAAATAAGTAAAAAGTTGTATGTAAGTAGCATCTCTATCGTAACAAAACAAAGATAACTCCAAAAAAAAAAACAATTGTTGGTAATAATAATAATAATATGTAATAATATATTATAATTTATATTCATAATAATCATATAGGAGACGCTCATAGCCGAGTGCACCCACTGATCGGTAAACGATCGGTAGGTTAAGCAACTTTAGGCGCGGTCAGTTACTAGATGGGTGATCGCATAGTGGTATTTCAACCAAGCGTCTCCGTGCTTCGGAGGGCACGTAAAAAGTCGGTCCCGGCTGTTGACAATTTGACAACAGTCGATAAGTCAAGTCAGAGGCCTACGGGCGACCTGAACAACTCTGACACTTTTTTTTTTTTGTTGACGCAGAGAAATGCATTTACGCACACCACTCGCCTAGCGTGTTCCGAAGAGCACGCTAGCGAGTGGTAGTGTGGGACTCGACCACCTGTGAAGCAGGTGGTAATACCCACTAAAATTCTGCGAATACGTCTACGCCGTATTGGGACGTCATGGGACCGCTTTCGCACACTACCACGACGCCCCGGAAACAACTGACACTAGGTTGACCACTAACCACTCGATAAGAAGAAGAAGATAATAATCATATAGACTAATTCCAATTTCCATAGTGTTGAAAATCGTGACACACCGCGCGCATAACCGTATCACAGATATCTATCGACATACTTCATGGTTTTCAAAATCGAGTTGCTATAAACGAAAATCATAAGAATTCACTCTCATGATTCATCAGGTCATTTCAGCACATACTTTCAAATTAACATTAGTAGTAGAGCCATGCTTGATGCCTCTCCTGCCGGCAAAATGAGACGACTCGACCAGGGAATACTCTCTCACAGAAAATCAGCGTAAAGGAACAAAGTACTGTTGCGTTCCGTACGATGAGTGAGAGCGCCGCAAGCCTAATCTCCCACACCTCTGTACCCTTCTTTTTTTTCTTCTCATCCCTTCCCTCGTATCCTTTGGATTAGCAACGCGCATACTTAAAGTATCGCAAGCGTTCATAGGTTGCGGTGATTCACCTTCAGGCCTTCAGGCGGACCGCAAGTTTGCAACCAACCGTCATGAAAAAAAAAGTAATAAGTAAAAAGCAATCTCAATTTAGATGCTCTATGGAGATTAAGTACCTATAAAATGTTTGGCTACATTGGTTAAGTCAAATTATAATATACCGACTATAGAATAATCCAATGACTATGTTGAATTTCCGTAAGTTCAAAGTCCATTTTGTGTTAGATCACGCAGTAGTGAATAACGTAAATCAATGTCCTTGACTGCGCTATTTTCATATCGTGATTCGTGCTTCAGTAGCTATCCACATGGTACAATTATCGTTGGTCTCTGTAGTAACTTTAAAATATAAATGTATAACATTGAATTAAAATTTGCTAATCATTTATTAGGTCGTCAAGTAGTTAAATTATTACGATCATTTTTTATTATTAGACAAGGTTTATTAAAATAGCATTCATAGTATCGAATTATCGAGTCTCGTAAAATAGTTGGTTCATGTATCGAGTAGAGTTTTATTTGACATTACCATTGGATCATTGATCGAAGTAAATCGTGAAGTTGGTGCAAAGTGACAAAGAATGGCTACAAAATTACTTAATCCAGCAATAGTAAACCCTAATAGATGGATTTTAAAACCGATATTACAAAGTCTTCGAAAATTACACGCAGAGGTTAGTTGAATATTTCAATATGCAATAAATTATTAATTTTTACATAATACTCTACTCTCTGCTCAGATTATTGTTATAAATTAAAATGTAAATAAAGAATTATTTATAATCTACTTATTTTGTTTCAGCAGAATACCTAAAATTAACGAAAAAATATTTGATTGATTAAATATTTACTTAATGAAATTGTTTCTATTTTTACTTAATAGAAATATTATTTTTATCAATATAAAGGAAATAACTGTAAAGTATATTTTTATTGACGTTTAATTATAGTTATTTATTACAGGCTCCAGTGAAAGAAATCCAAATACCTATGAGATGGGGACATTTAGCAGCCAAATTATGGGGTGGAGATAACGAACAGCCAATACTAGCCTTACATGGATGGCAAGATAATGCAGGAACCTGGGACCCCCTAGCACCAACACTTAGCAAAAAGCGCCCAATATTAGCAGTTGATTTTCCAGGCCATGGGCTTTCCTCATGGATTCCAGAAGGTAATTTTTAACATGTATTTTAATTTGAACTCTTGAACAATATATTATATTCTAATTTTTTTTTTATATAAAATCAATTCAAATTGTACTTTTACAGGAACACAATACTACACATGGGACCTACCAAGAATAATTCTATATATAAAAGATTATTTTAAGTGGGAAAAAGTATCATTACTATGTCACTCCATGGGTTCGATAGCTGGTATGCGCTTTGCAAGTGTGTTTCCAGATGATGTTGACTTCTACATTGCTGTTGATAGTCTTATTTATGATGACTATGATTTAAATCAAGTTGTAGAAATGTATCCAAGGATACTAAGAAAAATTCAAGCAACACAACTGCTAAAAGGAGAGCCACCATCTTATAGTATGGAAGAAATGATAAATATATGGCATTTAGGTACTAGGAAATCGGTAGCAAGGGAAAGTGTCCCACATCTTCTAAAGCGTGGTTCCCAAGAGTCTACAAAAGAATCTAATAAATACTATTTTTCACGAGATCCTAGACTAAAGCACATATTATTCAATGTTGAAGACAAAAAATTTGTTGAGGCACTCGTCAGAAGATTAAAGTGTCCTACACTTTACATTAAAGGAATAGATTCTCCGTATGCCTGTGATGAATACTCTGTTGAAATGCGTGAAACCCTTGCTAGAAATAATAATGATTTTGAATGCCATTTTGTACCTGGTACTCATCATGTGCATTTAAATAATCCAGAATTAGTAGAACCTCTTATTTTAAATTTCCTTGAAAAACATAAATTTTTTAAATAAGAGCCCATAGAACAATTTTTATTTTTAAATATTTCAGTATTTGTTTGCAATTATTGTGATCCCGATATTATTTAATAATGAAATATTTATTTTTAGAGAAGTGGACAAAGTCTACCCAAGCAAAATATTAATGTTATGGTTGTTTAGTTAGTATAGTAATATCATTATCAAATATTACAAATACTATTTAATATCTTTACAAAATAAAACATGTATTTGTAGTGGGTTGTAAAAAAATAGTTGTTAAATATGTTAACATATTATATTATTTAATGAAAAAATATACATAAAGTATCATGTATCAACAGTCTATTTCAATAAAATTTGTACAAAGATAAACATAAATGATAAATGTAAATAAAATGCATACTTATTGTGTTTATCAAATTTAAACAAAAGATTTTTAATTGTTTTTAAGTTTGATTTGTTTAATAAAAAAAGATTTGAATAATTTGCACACTTCGAAAGCTTTGAAGTGCTTTCCTTTAACATTGTTAATTTCCATATCCCACAAACTTAATAGGCAAATCATCTGTGATTTATACCAAAACATAAACTTAGAAGCTTTATTTAATAATGCTTAAGTATTTAAACTTTGTACAAATTATATTGACATAATATATTCATAATATTCTTGTTTAAACTACATAAAAATATGTAGGTAATGTTTTAAGTTCTTACATCACTGTCAAAGGCAAAATCTATACTAGAGGAATAAGAATCATTTGAATCAAACACATGTGCGCCTTTCCTGACTGGTAAGACTTTGATGAGAGCCTCTTGCCAGGACATACCTTCGCACACTCTGAGGACAATCTCAAACACTGCAAAAAAATAATGCTTTAAATTTCTTGTAAAATATAATTTAACTTTTTATGGAACAGATCCAGATAATATTAAAAATAACTTATATGTTTTTTATAGTTAAATATTTTATATCAAATTTATTTATTTTAGTCAATGTTGTTTATAAATATTATAATTTTTTTATTTATACAGTTTTATAAATATTTTAAGTAACTAAAAACGAATTTAATTTTTGAATATTTTTTTAAAGTATAATTATGAGGTTTTCTAGGTGCTGTTTTTTCTTTTTACATTCTAACTTTTAATAAAACTTATGCTTTCCAGAGTCAGTACATAGAAGCTGCGAGCTGCGGTAGAAAAGAAATACATTGCAAAACAATTAAATAAGAACATGCAATTATTAAATTAAATTTAATTTTTGTTTTCTTGCATTTTTCATTGCCATTTTCTATTATTTTTTTATGATTTATTGTAAATAAAGAGTCATCATTATATAAATAAATATGTCTATTTCTCTCACTAATGTATGGCAATGAAAAGTACTGCAAGTCATGGTAAAAAGTCTCACAATAATAATGGTACCTTAAAACCAGAGATGCATTTATGGATAGCATAAGACGAAACAGCTACTCTAAGGAGTAGGGTAGATTCAACCGTCTCTCTACCACAGTTTGTACATTTATAAATAATTTTTTTAACCAAATTCCAAAATCAGGTCTTACCATGATCAATTGTTAAAACTTTCCTAGTTTTCATATTAACATATTTGTCTAAAGGTAACTGACCGTGTCTTATACCTTGCTCAACAGCAATTCTGTGACACAGACCCTGGAAATACAATTAAATGATAATTAATTTGCCAATAAATAAATCTATTTTCAATGTAAACTTAAAAATGAACAAATTTCATTAAGTATGTATAAGTTATTATTCTTAATAAACATAATATAAAATTAATGACCTTATGTTGATTATGATCTACTAGACCTCCAATTATATAGCATGTATCTTCTTCAAAAGATTCAATAATATTATCAGATTCACTTGTTAAATAAAAAAGTTTCTCTTTTGGGAATACATTGAGATAGGGCTCTTCATGATAAACTATCTGCAATTCATAAAAAAAATATTACTAACCAAAATTTTAAGTAATTACTCATGTTATTAATAAAATGGACTAGGGTCATAAATATAAAACCAAAGTAAAAATCAACACTTGAAATAAATGTAGTATTATTCTTTTTTCAATACCTTAAAAACTACATCCACAAGTGTACTTACATCCCAATTTTCATAGCCATTATGCCGAGACATGTCAACTTTTGTTTTCTCTCCAAAACTGGTTACATAAAATTGTAGAGGTGATTCTGAACGCCTATTTATTGAGTAACATCTTAAAATTTGTTTGATCACTTTATATCTATCTTTTTCAATCATCAAATTTTCAAAACTAAGATCTATTATAATTCCTATACTTTTCTTAGGCTTTTCAAATTTCATTTTTTTTAATGCCTTACGATTTGGGCCTAGATCAATGTTAGCAGCTCTAGCTTCTCTTTTTCTTTCTTTAGCCCTAGCTTTCTCTTTAGCTCTCTTCTCTGCTTTACTATTTTCCCATCTTACTTTCTTTAACCATTTCCGCATTTGGTTTTTCGTAAATGGTCTTGGTAATTCTGTCCCATCGTCATTTTTTAATCCGGGATCTATCTTGATGTCAAAAAGAGTATACTGATGAAAATTAGGCTCATTGTTCAATTCTTCATTTGGGATAGTGGAATTTGTTCCTTCCATTTGTCATAAAAGTACTTGTTTAATTGACTTTGTGTATAATTCATTAAATAGTTAGAACTAACCTGATATCACCTACATAGGCTAGATTTCATTAAAAAGTGGTCGAAAATAATGATGGTGATGGTTGCTGTTTATAATTTATGCATAAAATATTTTACCATATACCTAATATAACCATACACATAGTAAATTCTTAAAATTAAAAAAATAATTAGTTAAAAGTTGAATACCATTAACATTTTTAACTCATAACTTGAAACCAAAACACAAACATGTGTGCCTGACAAGTGACAATGACAATGTCACACGGCATAGGCATGTGTCGTTCGTGATTGAACGAATCAAATGAACCGGGTCGTACGAGCCGCGCGACCCATTGGATCATTACGTCAAAAATGATTCGTTCGTTCACCGTGAGCTATTGAGCGACGGAGAACGAGTGATGCGCGAGCCGATGCGACCCGACCCGACCCGAATGAGCCGAAACCTTTTCGGTGATGACCAGCTCCTTCTGATTATTTAAATAATCAATTTATGAAATTAATTATTTAAATATTAAATCTGATTATTAAATTATTAAATTTAAATGTTAAATTACATTCATATAAAACAGAATTGCTAACAGATGGAAAGCAATTTTGTTTTATAAGAATTAGGTTAAAAAAATATGACTCTTCCTGACATCTATTGGCATGTAATAATACTTTTATTGACTCAGAAAGTAAAGCTAAACTAAAGCTGCTAATAGATGCCATTGTAAAAATATTATTCATATAATTATCAACATTATGTTATTCGTATCTAAATAATTATAATTTTGAAAAACAAGATAGACCCTAAAAAAGTATTTTTTTGTAAAGGCAACCTCTTCAATGCTAGCCCTTTCTCGAACATATTTTCGTTGGTATATGAGGTATTGAAAATTTAACTTAATCGTGTGGTTGTAAAGTACGAGTTTATTTAACATTAATGAAATGAACCTTTTTATTCTTAAAATATCTCTATTATATTTACTTATTTTATTAAGTGCGTTCATGGAATTGTTTGCTACGATTGTGAGTTTTATTTGTGAATATTACTTTAGGTAAGTAAGTTAAATAAGATGGTGTGCTTGTCTTGCATGTTTGTGTACCTAAATTCTTTGAGGATTCTTTATTTATTACGTGAAACCGACATTTCGTATTTAAAGAAAATTAATGCCAGTACGAAAAAGATAGAATTCAAAAAATTTTACGACAAAATTATATTGTGGTTCATATATAAAAAATATATATATATTAAAATATAAAAAATATATAAATATACATAAATTTCGTATAATTTGAGCAGATAGTTGCAGAGGAAAATTACTGTTACATACGGACGGACAGACACACATGATGAAATTAATTATAAATTCGGAACTCTAATATAAAGATTCCGTTTTGTAATTTGGTTACGGAACCCTCAAAATAATGACATATATAATTATCCAAGACATCAATGTTTGTGAGTCCAAGAATGTGAACCGAAAGAATGTATTTGTTTAATTTACTGAGCTAAATGCTCTCTGATGTTACACGCGAACCGAACCAATGGTTCGTTTGAACGGGTCGTTTGAACCGGGTCATTTTATAAATGGTTCAGTAATGATCTAGATCACTAAAATTGACCCAAATACACATACCTACACGGCAAGTCATAATTTTTTTTACATAAATATTAAATACACTTCTATATGGCAGCCCTGAATACAAGTACTTTGTTAAAAATTCCCGATCAAGCGATTCATCGATCGAAACTGAGATTCAAAAATGTTACCAGATATTAGAAGTTTATCAATTTATTCTTTTTGAAATAATTTTGTTACCGAACTTACAACAAAATTGAAACATAAATATATTCCAATTTAAACTTATAAGCATGTATTTGAATAATTATTGTTGATATGACCTAACTTAACCTGTAGCAGATATGATAACCAGAGCACCCAGTAAGAAAAAAAATTATCTCATTACAGTTTGTATAACGAAATGAATAGTACAATTCGCATTGCGTCTATTTAATCGCTACAAAATAAATAATCCTGAACGATGTCTGATGTAAGTCATTAAATAAACACGATATTGTAATATAATTTCTTTATATAAATGTGTTCTTGTGATTTACTAGCGGTATCAACTATGGGGTGGTTGTTTTGAAGAAGAACCCTCTACAGTATTGCGACGTCTAAATGACTCTCTAGCAATAGATTCTCGTCTCTACCGAGAAGATATCAAAGGCAGCAAGGCGTGGGCCGCGGAGCTGCATCGAAGTGGTCATTTAAATAGAGATGACAACGAAGCCATACAAAAAGGATTAGATATAGTAAGTTAAATGATATTAATTCTTTTATTACTAAGAAAATTGATTCTAGACCCTTTATCAGATAATAATTTTGCAAGGAATACCGTAAACGAAAACGAAACGAAACGCTACACACTCAACGGCTCCCATTAAAATAATATAATATCCTGTGTCGGGGGTCCGGAAACACACACACAATACACAATGACAAGGACAAATACACACAAACCGGAAAATATGCTTGCATGGCTTCCACAAACATATTATGCTCCCGAGCGGGAATCGAACCCGTGACCTGTAGCGTTTAAGGCAGGTTCGCTACCGCTGCGCCACAACGTCATCAAATTATATTACTATAAATATATATTTAATTATTTATATTAAGGTAGAAAAGCAAATTGAAGACGAGCTCTCACTGAATGGACGACTAAATGACACTGAGGAAGATATTCATTCTGTAGTGGAAAGACGATTGATAGAATGCGTGGGAGATGCCGCCTTACGTCTGCATACTGCACGTAGCCGCAATGACCAATCTGCTACAGACACCAAGCTATGGATGCTTACATCACTTCAAAGAGTTCAAAACGAAATTATACAGCTCATCTCCGTGTGTATTACATATTTACTTAAAATATGATATTTATAGCGTTAAAGATCAAAGTATAATTATTTATTTAAATTTAAAGGTACTTCTGAAACGGGCAAAACATGAAATACATATTATAATTCCCGGATATACGCACCTACAACGAGCGCAGCCAATTCGATGGAGTCATTTTTTATTAAGGTAACGATAACATCACTAATTCTGTACACTATAATGTATATAATTATTGAATTAATCAATGCCCATATTTTATCGAGCACTGAACTTCTTATCAATGGTAAGACCGATTGATGAAATGTTAATTTGTGTATCTATATTAGAATGTCTTCCCATATAGTTAGGATTTGCTGGTGAACCTTGAGGGTCGAAACCTCGATCGTATTTTGTTTTTTTTATTTCGGGGCAGGATAACATATGCTGGCAAGGCTGCTAGGCTTTTTAGAAATATTTCCTTTATTTTTTTAAATATTTTACTCGAACTATAAATTTGGTATGTGTTTAGCAAAATATTATTCCACAGTTATGCTTGGATATTCCGTGATGACGTCACAAGATTAGAAGAACAATTAAAACGCCTGTCGTCCTGCCCCCTCGGCAGCGGTGCAATTGCAGGATGCGCTTTACCAATTGACAGACAAAAAATAGCTAAATCTCTGGGATTTCAAAATGTCACACCTAACTCTATGTATGCTGTCGGATCAAGAGACCACATTGGTAGTTAAATAATAGTAAATGTACTCAAAAATATTTTTGAAGACACTTCATAATTAATACGCAAAATGATTTTTTATAATATTAGTAAAGTAATAAGTTTCTTGAAAGTATTCAACTAAAAGTTGTTCGAATTTTTTTAAATTTATTTTACGAACAAACATACATTCAAAAAAATTAAATAAACAATCACACATACATAAATACAACAAATACACACATAAAAATAAATGATTTTCCTAATATGAAATACCCTCTGAAATACCATAAGCACCTACTTATACTGTAAACCCACTTTTAAATCCAGGTAACGCATTCCGATAACACACTCCCATAACATTTCATTTTTCTGGCTTGCTTCCCTAAATAAAAAATTTTTTATTTCTCTTATAGTGGAATTTCTCAATTGGGCATCACTATGCGGTTTGCACCTCAGCAGATTAGCAGAAGATTTAATAATATACAGCTCACAGGAATTTAAATTCATAAAGCACTCCGATCAATTTTCTACTGGCTCCAGTCTTATGCCACAAAAGCGAAATCCGGATGGCTTGGAATTAGTACGAGGAGCTGCTGGTCTTTTACTTGGAGATGCATATTCATTTAGCTGTGTACTAAAAGGCTTACCAAGTACATACAACAAGGACTTACAATCTGACAAAGAAATCTTGTTCAGGGCCTACGATAGATTGCTAGATTGTTTAAGAGTAACGATCGGAACCGTCGATAATATGAAAGTGAGTTTTCCATTCAATAACAACATTAGATCGAAACTAACGAAAGGCATATAATATTTAGATAAATACGCAGGAAATAATTACTACTAAATCATTTAAAAAATTCTTTAACCACCGTTATTGTTGTATAATAATAAATTAATTTATTATTATACAATAATTGTACCAAAGTAGTGTCGTAGAATCTTTCATGGTTAAACCATGTACACTTGTACAAGTACAATATAGGCTCGTATCATGAACGCAAGGTAAGATTTGAATTTTATGCCCCACAAAATCTTAAATCTTAACTGCAACTGATTTCAAATAAGATAACTTTTAGATAAGTTCTTAAAGTAGGCTCTGAAGGCTCCGAGTCTATGACAGGCAGCAAAGGCTAGACTCCCTAACTACAACTCTGATAATATTAACAGATAGACAACGACAGAGCCCGCAGCCTGCTCGATCCCGGAATGCTGGCAACAGACCTCGCGCATGCGCTTGTGCGCCGCGGAGTTCCGTTCCGTAGCTCTCACCACCTGGTTGGCGCCATCCTACGCCGCGCGACCGCTCTAGGCGTCGACCTGCAGCAACTGCCCTACCAAGAATATATTGCCATATGGTATGATATCAAATTTTAAACATTACATCTATTATATATTATTCAGTAATATGACTTACAAATTACAATAGTGAAACAAATGATAAATTACATATCGCAAAATTAATGCAAACAGCGATAGCCAGAGACGGCTTTATTTACGAAGGATTACCGACTACGTCTTTTATTATGGAAAAATAAATATTCATGGTCAATAAACAGAACAAGAAAACCCAATCAATATATAAATAAATCTATCGCTTCTATCGCTAATATAAATAGCTACACTAAATGAATTGATATATTATTAAGCAGCTGAATGGGATAAAATTGATTTATTGAAAAAAATCTAAATTTAAGAAAGTACGTAAAATCGATAGTGACGATTTTAAGGATTTCACAACTAGAAAGTCAAAGAAACAGTATGTATTATACCTAGTTCTGCCACTATAGTAAACGATAAAAATTTGAACAATCACTTTATGTTCACGCTTCAGATCAAAGAATTTCACATTTACTAAACGAGCCCCTGAAAATGTAAATTACTCTTTATATAACAAAGATAACCGTTGAAGGATCTTTTTTTCTTATAAAAGATTGATTTAAACTTGTTATAATTATATACAGATCCAGAAATAATGGAAAAACTTTCGTTAAGTATAACCGATTTTTGTTCTCAGTCCTGAATTCGGCACAGAAGAAGAACTACGAAAAGTTTTCTCTTGGGAGTCGAGTGTAGAGCAATACACAAGCGAAGGTGGTACTTCCAGAACTGCTGTTTTGCATCAGATAGAAGACCTCAATCAATGGTTGCAATCCTATATCAGTTGCGATAACAAATGAAAGAAAATTAAAAATAAATATTAATATTACAATTTAAGTTTCTCTATCTACATCTGATTTAAGCATACTTAAATATTACCACGGCTATTACCTAGACCTAATAGGTAAAACTGTTTTTATATTATTCATACTAATATTGTTGTAGCACGTTGGTAGCAAATACACTAACTTCGTAAATTATAATATTAGGTTCGTCTTCTTATCGAGCGGTTAGTGAGCAACCTAGTGTTCAGGTCGCTCGTATAGGTCTCTAACTCGACTTTTCGACCGTTATCAAATTGGTAACACCCGGGACTGTTTACGTGCCTTCCGAAGCACGGAGACGCTCTGTTGAAATACCATTATACGATCACCCATCTAGTGACTGATCACACCTCAAGTTGCTTAACCCACCGATCGTTTACGGGTGAGTAAGCGTACCCGGCTATGAACGTCTCATAATAGTAGGTAAAAAAATCACCAGTCAAGTGCGTTGTGGACCACGCACAGTTGAATCTAAAGGGTTCCGCAGCATGGTTATATAATAATATATGTATAATAATAACTTTATTTCGACCAACAATGGATCATATGTTGTTAGTAATACAAGTATCTTCCGCCTATTTGTTAGTAATTTCTAAAACTTATTTAACCTAAGACAGGATTAATTTGTCAGCACGTAAATCCGATAGCAGTGGTTCACATACAAACAACTTCTATTAACAAATGCTCTCAGGACGCCACTTGAGCTGGAAAGAATCCTGCGCAACAACGATGTGCACCGCTTTCGCATAATGGTATAAAAACAGTCCACATACGCCTCGGCAAACATCCCCGATGCACTACAAAAACGAGGCATACCCATTAGCATCCTGAAAGCATTGTTATATTGTACACGCAGGGCGTTGTACTGTTTCCGCGTATAGTCTGCCCACAGGCTGCTAGGGTAAAATGTGGTGCAGTAAGCTCTGAAAAGCGTTATTTTGACTGGCATTGAGCAACGAGCAAACCTGCGAACAATCATATTTGCCCTAACAGACAAAGCCCTGCGTTCTCTCTCAATATCTGCATTGTCTTTCAAGTCATAGAATACTACATGGCCAAGATATTTAAAGCATTCAACTCTCTTTAGTGAAACCCCGTGTAACTTGATAGCAGGTACAATAGATGGAATCGATTTTCTCCTGCCCTGAAAGACCATGCATTCGCTTTTCTTACAGTTATAGACTAAGCCATGACGTTTGAAATAGTTCTCACAAAGACTTAGCAGTTTTGCTAACCCACAGACAAATGCACTCAGCAGAACCATGTCGTTTGGGTAACTAATGTTATTAAGACAGACTCCGTCAATATGACATCCGACACGAGTGCTACTGAGCGTCTGTATTAGGGCATTCACATACAGATTAAACAACTTGGGTGAGGTCAGGCCACCCTGCCTCACCCCACATTCCAACCTGTAAGACCTTGAGTAGCTCTCTGACCATCGCACAACAGTAACCTGATTTTTATACTAAAACTTAAAAATCCTGTTGATCTCTTCAGGCATGCCAGTGAGTTTTAATTTCTGCCATAAGATATCGTAATTAAAATGCCTTGGATAAATCGAGAAAACAGGCGTAAATGGGTGATGGCAAGGTTATGAAGAATCTTAACGGTTTTAAAAATAATAACGAATTAAAACCGACCGCAAAAATAAGTTGGTAATTTCATAGTAATTATTAAAAGTAATATGAAAAACAAAGTTATGGCAAAAACTTATATATCTCTTAAATTTATAGACCTATCTTCTTCAAACTAAATGTGGATGAAAGTTCATGTGGTATTCTACAAGCTCAAATTTTTCCAGAATTTTAAATCCCATAGTTCAAAAGTTAGAGGGGGACACGATTTTTACGACTTTAGGAGCTAATATCTCAACAACTACTAGCTTAATGAAAAAACTCAAAATCAAACCTCCTTATCATTTTAAAAGAACTATCCAAAGATATTGCACACGTTGCCATACGTTGAAATTTTTTTTTCAATCGTCAGTTACATGTATGGCCTGCTACCCTTAATTCATATATATATTAAGATTTTATTACAAAATCCTTGTGCGGTTCATGGAATACACCTAATTAGTAAATTTCGTATAGATAGAGTCAATGGTCTCCGAGTAAAATGACTGTGACATACGGACGGACAGACGGACGGACGGACAGACGGACATGACGAAACTATAAGGGTTCCGTTTTAGCCATTTGGCTACGGAACCCTAAAAATGGGGAAATAAAAATACAAATTTTGTCAAAACATATATTGTACCATGTTATTTCTAAAACTAAATTTTACCCTTTTATAGGTACGCTATATCGTTTAAAGAAATATTTACAAGTGTCGCTAATTACATCCGATGTGTAGTTTTTCAATGTTTCGTACCGTTTTCGAGATATCAAAATATTAATTATAGATTCTCCTTAGATAAATATCTGTGATTAAGATATTACGTATTAAAAATTATGGTGTAAAAAATTTAAACTTTAATATTAAGTATTAGCTCTTTTGTTGTTTTTTTTATTGTTATTGTTGATTTAATTATAGAAACACATTACATCCTGTGATCCTGCATTATCCTAACATTCATTATTTTAATATTTTTATGAGCTAATTTTATAAGAAAAGTAAATTAAAATTGATCGATCTATAAAAATGTACTGCAAAAGTATAGGATATATACAAGTTTACGAAGTTTACATAACATTCAACCATTATTGTATTATAGGTATTTTAAGAAATGAACACATTTTCGTAGTTTTAATTACTTCATTCGCTTTGACGAGAAACTAAAAATATAGTCTTGTAAGTATAAATTTCAAATCAAGCCATTTAAAAATTAAAATATACTTGAGATTTTAGCAAATTTTAAAAATTTATTCAATGAAATTTATATTTTTGTCAGCCATATATATTGGCATGCAAGAAATGAATGTGACAATTCAGGATTCCGAATTTATAATTATTACACTAAACAAGATAGTTTTGTATACATGAATCCATACGATTTATTAAAATTACAAATTTAGTAATAAAGTTAAAGAATAGACTATAATATAAGATTTAGTTTCGTCATTGCTAATTCATATTTCAGCACGATTAAAACGACGGCAGCTGACGAATCCGTCATAAGTTCGTTACTTTACGGCTCCTACACACACGCACATGGTCACCACCAACAACGATTACCATTCTTCACGGCTGTCACAGCCATTATGATGGGCTGCGGCCTCGTGCCAGTTTTTGCGGTGAGTGCGTGACGCATACCCGCCGGTACAGCGCGTAGGAGCCGTTCGGCGCCGCTAGAACTTGAGCGAGAAGCCCGGAGCCACGTTGAGGGAGCGGTTCTGCACGTGGAAGCCGAGCGAGTCGTCGGAGTCGGCGCGCGCGTACTGCGCGTAGGCGGCGCCGCCGGCGGGCGGCTTGGGGCTGTGCGTCGTGCGACGGTTGCCCTCCGACTTGGCGGGCCACGTCGGGAACATCGCCGGCTCTATCGCTACCGGCTGCTCCTATGGGAGATAAACATTTTATAGTAGAGCCTTGTTGTTCTCAGTATTCATTGGAGCCAGCTCAAAAGAGAAGTACCAAGTCTGATACAGAATGTAAGTTAGAAATTTAGTGTGACGTTTTGGTCCATGGGTGTGAGCAGCGTGACAAACCGCCTTTGCCCTTTTACCTTTTCCAAATACACACCCTTGTACCAACAAACTTAGATACTTACTTAATATCAAGCATCAAGTATGTCTATTGCCATCATAATGTTTAAAAATAAAACATAATTTTAGTTTATGTGCAGAAAAAAACCAAATAATAAGAGAAAGCAAGAATTAAAAAAAACACTAACTTTGAAATAAGCATGATCCAATGCAGAATCAGCTGTAAATCTTCTAGCAGGGTTATAAGTTAGGAATCCTTGAAGTAACGAATGTCCACAGTCAGATAGCAAGTCTGAACCGATACGCTGTCGTAAGCCGCCTGAGGGATGCTCTGCAAACGTCATCTTTTGCACGGCGGGCAGTTCCTTATATCCGGGCCAGAGAAGCTCCGAGGGTGTACCTAAATCCTAAAGTGAGACACATTTCATAAAATATAACAGTCTTTTGGAAATACTTGAGTCATATTTAGTTTTTATACCTACTTCCTTTTTCTATCTCTGACACTTTATACGGGGTAAACTTGGCACTTAAACCAAAATTAGACGAAAATATAAAAGAAAACAAAAAATTGCTTAAAAATTTTAAATCTTAATAAAAGTAATTGTGACGATGTACGAGCCGTTTGTTTCGAGAATGACCTTACTCCCGCCGCGCACTCCGCACCCCACACCGTATACTACACCCGTTTAGTACCGATAGCTTTGCTAGCAAGTAAATATGTCTTCATTTGATTTATGTAGTTTTTGTTTCTATTTTCCCATACATTGTTCATAGTAATTTTAACAACAAAAATGTTTATTTAATAGATTACGTAACCTTTAGACTGCCAATCATAAAATTTTAAATAATCGAGCAATCAACTTTTTGCCATCAGTACTAGTTGTTGCCACTGTGATTTCATTTTGTAACGATCAGTCTCGAAACAAATGGCTTAAAGTATCAATAGTTACAAAATAGTAATAAACATTCATAAAAAAACTCACTTTAAAAATCCTATTGAGCTGGTCGACTTCAGACTTCCCGGGGAACAGTGGGTTCATAGTGATGAACTCCGCGAATATGCAGCCGACGCTCCACATGTCGATGGGCGTGGAGTACTCCTTGCAGCACAGTAAAAGCTCAGGCGCGCGATACCAGAGCGTCACCACGATTGGCGTGTATTGCCGCAGGGGAGAGCCGTACTCGCGAGCCAGGCCGAAGTCACCCACCTACAACAGAGATTGAAAGACTACTGATTTAAATGATTACTACGAAAACTTTTTCAATAGATCTAAGGTTTTCTTTTCTATCAAACAAAATCATAAGAAAAAACATAATATATATGCAAAAAGTGCGCTTGCGCAGAATAGCTGTATTAACATCCAATCTATTCCAAAATTATACTGCACCCTGATAATATCAGTGTAAATAACGTCATTAAAAATGCTATTTTTAGAAGATGAATAAATAAATTATATTAATTAATTAATTATTACCTTTAATATTCCCTTATGAGAAAGTAGAAGATTGCTTGTCTTGAGATCTCTGTGCAGAATCCAGTTGTCATGTAGATGATGTACAGCTTTAAGTAGTTGTGTCATCAAACATTTGACTTCCCCTAAAATAAACATTTTTTTTTAAATATTAGTTGTGTAAATTTTACCTTGAGCTTTAAAAATGATAATGTATGTTTATAAAATTACCTGGCAAAAACACTTGTTTCTTTCCCCTCATAGTCTCCATAAGACTTTTGAGATCATGCTCAACATAATCCATAACTATAAATATCTTGTCCATATTGGAGCCAACGACGATCTCTCGTACTGTTACAATGTTCGGATGCTGTCCCTGCAACAAACAAATAGAATGTGCGACTTGTTAGTATAAGGGTGATAATGGTAATAGTATATCACACATATCCTTCTTGAAAAATCCAAGTATCAGCTGTTGATTTTGACCACCTGTAATGTATTTAATCTAAACATATATTTAGAACCAATAAAAACATATCATTATCCCCCAAGCACTCAGAAAATGTAAATAGTACGCACTTTATTATATGTTTTAGAATCATATTTTAACTTCGAAAGTATGGCATATTTATTTTTCAAAAGCATAATTATAGTGGATATATGTAAATCTCTTTCAAAGAACCAAATATACAAATGACCAAAAGTAAAGTAATTGTATTTATAATCTTAAAACTTTTTGTTTATATTTTTGGTCATATGTATTTATTTTATGTGCGACTTATTTCATTACAAAATTCAATATAATACGCATTTCAGTCTTAAAAATAATAAACAAAACATTGAAAATTATAAAAACTAACTTGTTCTTTATCTTTGCTCAAAAAAGTTTACACAAAGCTAAACTTAACTAAACAATACAATTATTAATAATAATTTGAATAAAAAAACATGGGATATTTTTCTTATTTTAATGATTGAAATTATTGAAAACTCCGTTATATACATATATATTATATATGTTATAAAGTGTTTTGTACCTTATTATATAATTATATTTTTTATGTAGATAGCTTCATAATTGTTATTTTAAAATTATTTACATCGTGCACATCTTAAAAATATTGAATTTTGTCAGGAAATAAGTGCACATCTTTCATAAAAGATTGGTGTTTCAGAAAAGAAAAATACCTCGGAGTTTTGAAAAAAAAAAATTGGTGAATTGTTTCACATTGTTCGAAGAACAAATAAATAGGAAATCGCCACATAATTTCGCCACATTTCCATATAAATAAAATATAATAAAAAATTCTATAAATTTTGTTATAAAAATAAATAAACTGTTCTACAAGGGTGATAAATTCAACCATATAAACAGATATTATTATTTATTCACCATAAATTTAATCCCCTCCTTTTCACCGCATGTACAATGTCGAGTACTTACACGAGTTTAAATTCATACATTAATTAAAATATTAAAATATATGTTTGAAATATTATTAATTATTATAATATTAAAAATATTAACGTAAAATCATCATAATGACATCAAAAAAGTTATTTTAAAAAATACACAAAATTGAACACCTTGTAATATTCTTAAAAATAGGAAGCGACGGACCGTCGCTCGTCGTCGTCGTCAAATAAAAATAAAAACATCGATAGCTCTGATATGGCAATACAAAATACCTTTTTTATGTTTATATGCACATTGAAAATTTTTAAAATAGATTATAAATTATTAAAGGATATAAATAATTAATAATAATATAATATACATTCAAAATCAGTTTTTTGTGACATTTTTAATAATTTTGAAATAGTGCTCAAAAATTAGTAGTAGTAGAGTTAAGTCGTGAGCATTTAATAATAACCATAATAATAACTTTTATTGGTCATTAAAATTTCGTTGTGAATCGTTGGTGGCTGTGGTGTGTGTAGTTATTCCGAAAAACCAATATTTGTTAATATACTAGCATTAACATCCATTATTGATTTGTAACTTATTTCCTCTCACTATCCTGCGATCTGTGGGATGTGATCTCGTGACCAGTGACGGATTTTGGTAACAGGACAAGCACGCTTTTGCTTATTACCAAGGTGAGACTTTAGATGTTACATCTCATACGGTAATTTAATTTTTTATGTATCAATTTAATTTCATTTTCAATGCGTCTTGAAGATGTATGATATACAAATGTTAAACTAACAGATTTCATATTACATATACCTAGAAAAGAGTACCGTGTTTTATTTTCTGATACATGTGTGTTGCTGTAAGCCGAAGGCTTTGACACGTTAACGTCACCGGTCTGAAGGCAGAGTACTGAGGCCCAGACATTAAAATAGGGGAGCCTACGAGGCCAGACTACGATTTAGGACGTCATCAAGTATGGGGACAGCGCCCCATTCGAGCGCATTCTAGTCGACGGACTCACCAGAAGGTGTGAGCACATCGCGACATGTGATACAAGTGGTCTACGACAACGGAGACGATGTTGTTCGTGTGACTGTGCAGACAAACTTTTCTAACTATTCGAGGGCTCGGACGGGAGATTGCGTGATCGAAATAGTTGTGATATGGGCTTCATATATTTTTTGATGTCAATGGTTGACTAACCGGACAAGATATTTGAAATTTAAAGGCAACGAAAGGAAGTACCATAAGAGTATGCATGCATGAGTAATAATTATTAGTAATAATAATGAAAAAAATACGTAAAAGTCCGAGAGTTCGCGAGACCAAGCGAGAACAGAATTTGTTACAAAGCTCAGCCATAGAATTTAGACTGAGCACAGAGGTCAGATAGCGCTTTTATATTTAACGCTGTTTGCATCGGTGCAATTATTGCTTACTTTGTTATGAAAAAATATATGAGAGCTAAATCTAACAAAATTAAATGTGCTACATCTCTGATTATTAATAAAATCAGTAAATTAAGCCCAGTTGGAATATAAATATTACTTTACAACCAGTCTAAAGGCATTGAAACTACTGAGTCTACTAATCAAGTAAAATATTATTTAGTATTATCTCAACCTCAATCCTTGTCGAACTTAACAAGGAATAAAGAGAAACTAAGGAGTCAAACAAATGCGTAACAGCAAAAGATATGCAAAAGATTATGTTAAATCAAAAAAATCTGAAAGCGGATTCTTTAGAATTTATAAATATTTTTGTAAATGCTTATTATAAGAGAATATAAAAACATATCAGCGCCATAGGTACTTTGGTCCGTTAATCGTTGTGATTTAGAAACTAACATAAAGTGTTAATAACAGCCTCCAACTTTTTTGCTAAAGCATACCGAAGTAGTGCCGAAACTTTTGATAATATTGATATTGCCATTGAAGTGTTGCGCTATAGATTTAATTACTGAAAAATAATAACATGTTAATTTTCAATCAATATTCAATAGTAATAAAATAAGCCATTGTGCGTCGCTCTGCCTGTTCTTAAGGCTTGTTCAGAAAACACATCACACACTTACATTTATGCCCTGTATAAAATGTCACAATCAACTACTAAACTGATTTTAAAGGTAAGAGTGTTAAATTAATAAATATATTAAGTGCTTAATATACTGGATATAACATTGTTAACATTTCTTGAATAAAAAAAAAAAATGGTCTAGAAATTACGCCTTCTCTTGTTTCAAGTGTGGTTTGCTTTCTTGCCCTATTTTATTTACGAGTAGAAACTTTTTACTATTAATAATAGCATACCCATATATACATTTTACCCTCTTTTTCATATCGACACCTTTTTATAACGAGAAAAGTGTCATCAATAAGACGTGTACGGACGACCGTGTATGAGAACATGGTGAATACGAACATCAAACACGGTGTTCGTCAAAAATGTTCGTTACGATTAAAATCTCAAGGTAAAACGCGCGACGGGGTGCGGGGTTTTAGCCGCGGGCATCACTTCGCAGCCAACGGCTAATTCATGGTTACTGAACACAAGTTGAACTGTGTTCGTAAGGTAAGTCTAATGTAGGTCTAAACGTCGAACCTAAGGTTCTATGTTCGATGTTCGTGTGCAACATGTTCTTATTCTGTCATGCGTACACGGTTTTAGAAATATATATTTTGTCCTAACCCAAACACTGTTCGCTATGCTCGCTGTCAACTTATAATAAGTATTTTCAGAATTAAAGCTTGTCAGAACAAGCCAAGATTGCCTACAGTTCAGAAACAACGTACGTACTTTAATATTTTCTAGACCATTTTATTGTCACTAAATCACATAAATTATAACTATAATTATAGTTTATTATAAAAGCATGACATATTTTATACATTATGGTTTAAGGTTGGATTCACAAAAATAATTTTAAAAAATCATGATTTTCCTTGAAATATGATTTTGATATAATTTTCAATATTTTTTATAAATTTCAATATTTAAAATAAAATTACTTCTCAATAATCTATTCATATCCAGAATTTACTGTGCTTAAAGTCCGCCTTTTCCATCCCTTTGCCGTTTTTTTGAATTAAAACTACTTACACATTTTAAAAAGTCTAAAATTTTAGAGTTTGTGCAGGTTTAATATGGATAGCTTGTGATTTTTGTAAAGGTTTTGCCAAAAAATTCTTTTGACTATGTGTAAAAAATCAAACGACTAGAATATGCCGAATAAGATTATTTTGGCAGCTTGGTTATGATCAATTCGGGCAAATTGGTATCAAACCTGCATTAAAGTTTGGTCATATGTTCGATTCCCACTCGGGGCGGATTAGTGTTGACCATACGGACATGACAGTTCCAGTGTGTGTTTGTGTTTTTCGACTCACGAAATCCTATAAAATGTTAAAAATAAATAAAGATGGCAGAAATGTAAACAAGAAACGGAAATGTACATATTTATGTACCTACGTGTATAATAAAACATAGAAGACAATTTGCAAAAGAGGAAGTCGTTATTTGTAAAATACGATATTAAATCAAGCTACCTTAACCTTGTGTAGTGATGATTAATGACAAGGAAATTGCTATATAGGGACATATACAATATAGGGACAAATATAAATGTTTTGTATACAATAACGAACGACTAGAAGCTTATTTGGGAGCCAAAAAAAATGTAAAAATTATGTGACGTGACACTGAGGGAGGAATCTCACAAATGTGACCAGCACCCAAACAAGGTTAGGGTTCAAAAAATCATAAAATTCATGTTACAATTTATATAGTATTGATTAATGTATAAGTACATAATTAAGAAGCTTTTCTATTCGCTTTTGGTTATTCATTAGACCATAATGAAACAGCTTAAAGTTAGTAAAACAGATTTTTAATGGTTGTTAGGTTTTTTATAGGTCACTTTGTTTTTCCGTTTGATTACGTTCGATACGAGTTAAAAGCAATATGTGCCAACTAAACCCAATGGAAATCTTAGCGATTACACAATTATTTTTAATTCAACATCAATTAGGATGCAATATGATATATTGTTGTTAAGTTAAGAAAAATGAAATAGTTTATTTTTCCAATAAATTACATTTTTTTTCCGAAAAGCTAAATATTTACTAAGGCACAAGACTTAATACTTTGATTAAAGGGAGTGCATGGTTAATGGCTATTGACCACGTGATCTCATCGTATTTTTAAGTCAGAAATAAAGGCTGAAACTTTTATATTAAAAAAAAAAAACAGTGAAGACTAAAGGGTTGATGAAAGAGAAACTTTAGGGGCTTTGAATAATAAGGAATGAAAACCAACCTCAACAAGTAACAATAAGTCGGCAATTCCATAGTAATTATTAAAAATAATATGAACAAAAAACAACAGGAAAGGCTTCTACATCTCTAAAATTACTAAACATATCTCGAAAATATTTTCGTGGAAAGTTTTTTGATGACCTAAAATTTTTTAAAATTTTTAAATACCATAGGTTCAAAAGTTAGGGCATTGTGCCCTAATGTTTATGACTAAATATTTGTGAATAAAGGAGCTAATAACTCAAAAACTACTAACTTAAACAAAAAAGTCAAAATGAAAACCTAATTATTATTTTTAAAGACCTATCCAAAAATAGCTCACACATTGACATTTCCTGGTTTTTTTTTTCAACCCCAGTGACATGTATGTTAATACTTGCTACCTTTAATTTTTAAAATTGTGTAGCGGTTCAGAGACTAAATGGACGCAAATAAGCAATACCATGTCAACCCACAAAATTAAAAAACTGAGTTATATATGCAGATGTGTTGGTAAATGGCTGAAGAACATTTTTCTTTAATGTTTGTAGGGTTTTAAGCTTTAAAACTTCTAAAAAGCCATTTTTTAATCATGCAATTTATGTATTATGTTAAACGTATTGGGTTATATTATATACGAAATATGCAGTTGGTATACTTCTTTTTGTGAAAATAAGTAAAATAACTTACATAAATCTGAAATTGCCAAAAACTTGACAAATACGTAAATTCATATAAAGCAAGTTGTTCAAAATTTTTAAACGCGTTTTTCTCGAAATGACATTCGTGTGGGTTGACATGGTATGCTTGCATGCTTATTTCCGTCCAAATGTCGTATAGATAGAGACAATAGTCTCAAGGTAAAATTACTTTAAAATACGGACGGGATGAAGGACATAATGCCAAATTATAAGGGTACCGTTTTTGCCTAAAAATGATTGTTAGGCTCTTTTAAGGCACGCTTATTTAATTTAATTCTTACAACTTCCTGATTTAATATTGATTTATGTAGTGAGCATGTAATGAATTTTAAATTATGAATGTAATTATATATTAATCTTACTTATATTATAAATGTAAAGTTTTTATGTTTGGATGTTTGTTAAACATGATTAAACGGCTGAATAGGTTAGGATGAAATTTGGCATACACATAGTTTCACAGAGATAAAATCAATAAACGGCTTACTGGTCGTATCATCTTGGAATACAGTATAATTATAATGAATAGAATGATGTCTTTTAGATGGTTTTTCTAGTTAGTACCTATGTAGTTAGTGCCTATGACTTGACTTTTCGACTATTTTCAAATTGATAACAACCGGGACCGACTTTTTAAGTGCCCTCCGAAGCACAGAGACGCTCAGTTTAAATACCACTATGCGATCACCCATCTACTGTCTGACCGCGCCTAAAGTTGCTTAACCTACCAATCGTTTATCGATCAGTAAGCGCACCCGGCTATGAGCGTCTCTTTTAGATGGTCATACGGTATAACAACTACAATAACGAGAGCGAAGCCGTAGGTGTTACTAGTAAATTATAAATATTAGCAGATTTGTATGGTTATTTGTCCTTGCAAGTGTGTATGTTTCCAGACCCCCTTATATAAATAGAAAATAAAATATAGTGTGTAAATGTTTATATAAGTATTTGTCAATACCTGAAATATACTTGGACTCTATTGTTATTAAGGAACTGCATTGTAATTCTTAGCATATCTATACATCAAATCTTATTCAATACAGTTCCATCAGGAAACTAATTGTTTGCTACTAGCTACTATGTGGACCTTGAATTTATATTCCCAGCATCTTAATATATCTATTATTATAAAATAGAATGATCTTACTCACATAGAAGATTATACATATACAAAACAGTCATGCTTTTATAATAATTCATATTGATATTTTTGTATAAACTTACATTACCTTAATTAAACCACTCAATATTGGTTTATTTTAATTTCTACAGGTTTACCTTTCTTCATGACGATCGACGACGTTTTTTTTTCTAAATTAATCTTGATGGTATTTATAATTATTTTTGTATAGCCATGTCAGAAACTTTTGATGTTCATAAAATATTGAAATATGTTATGAGAAGAAAATTACTTTTCAATTGATATATTGTTTTGTAGAAGTAGAAACAGTTTGAGGATTTTCCCCTGGAATAAATTCCTTATAAGATACTTAGGCCCGCCCGTGTATCGAAGTTGTTAACCCTTGCAATTGGGTCACACCTCTAGCACAACCCTCTTCAGGTAAGAGGTGCCGGGCCTGTAGGAATAAAATACAAGGCATTAATTTTGTGAATTTAGCACAAGAGCCATCGAGTGCTTAGCAGCTCATGGCCCGTAATAGCTGCATAAGTTAATACAAGAAGGAGAAAAAAATAACAATTTTATATACCTTTGAAAAGTGAGCACTGATGCATTACGATGGCTCAAGTGAGCTTATTATAATAAAAAATGGGATTGTGATCCTACCTTGAGCAAAGTATTGATTTCTCTCAATGAGGTAATAGGAAATCCCTCCTTTTCCTTCTCCATTTTGAGTCGTTTAAGAGCAACTATTTCGTCTGTAGTCTTATCCCGTGCTCTGTAAACAACTCCATATGTGCCTTCCTCGATACGGTTTAGGCACTGAAATTCTTCAACGGAACGACAGCCCTGTAAAATAAAGTTGATTATGAAACATACATATTATAAGTTCAGCAAATGGTAAAAATGATTAATTTAACAACTTACAGATAAATAATTTGATGTTTGGTGTTGCTTATATAAAATTAAGTTGACTGTTGTCACTGTAACTGTGTTTGAACTTATTCTTGTGTTTTAGGATTCCCAACACAGGATATTATTATCCTAATGGGGGCTGCTATTGAGTGTGTAGCAACTATTTAATTTTAATTGATTTTGTGAGATCAATAATTTGTATAATTTACCTGTAACGCTGGAAAATAGGGTGGTAAAGCATTTATGGCTTCTTCCCTTAACCTAACTTCCTCATCATCTTCTTTAGGTTTTTCTTCTTCTTCAGTGTTGACTTTACCATTTTCTCCTGGTGGTGGAGGGGAAAAGGAATGTGATCGACTTCTGCTTTTTGATCTTGATCTCGACCTTTAATTATAAAGTATAATAAATCATAATTGTAACACTAAAAATGTAAGAACTGTATTTAATAACTGTTTATTTATATTTAGTTCACAATTTAAACGAATTTATTTTAACCTTAATACTATATCCTTACCTTGCTGATCCACGAGATAATGGGCTTTCATTGTTAGACTTCACCATAACTGGTGATTTTTCATTTTCATTAACTATTTCTAAGTCATCCTGTTTTTCAGTTTTCTCTTCCCTATTCTCATCTTCGGTCTTTGACTCCACATCTGATTCTGAAGCAGTGTCGGAACTAACCTCATCTGTCTCCGTGTTAGTATGTTCACCTGGAATTGTAATAGAATAGTATTAATATGATGCATTTTATACATATTTTATATAGTAAAAAACTATTAAAGAAATGCAGAACAATCTTTTAAATGCAGGAACAAAGTCCATACCTATAAAAACATAAATACATACATATTTATAGTCTTAAATAGACTGAATTATCATCATGTTAAAATGTGTATTATTCACGTAAGTGTGTGTGTTTATTTATTCCTATTGTAATATAAATAATGTTTAGTAAAAAGTTACCTTCTTCTGGTTCAGAATGTGAATCACTCTTCATTTCTACATCACTTGCGTCCGACAAAGTAACAACTGAATCATCACATGTGAGTGAATGTTCGGTTTTATTCTTCTTAGTAATCATTTCATCTGGGGATACAGACCTCTTCTTACCACGACGACGACGCTCTTCACGCCTAGCTTCTAACTCAACACGAGACTCATGTTTCCTTTTAACCATTTCTCGCTCTATCGATTAAAAAAAAAATTAAAGATTTATCTTTAGTTTTATAAACATAAAATTAAAATACTCAAGCTTTATTTTATTTACCTGCTTCTATTAGCCTCTTTCTTCTTTCTTGTTGATTTTTATCAAGGGATGTATATCGGTCAGAATTCTTTTCCCTCTCATACTCCATATGCTTTTTGGTTCCTTTGTCATATTCTGTGTATTTTTTTGTTTCTTGATTCTGTAATTCTTTTGATATCCTTTTACTAAGTAACCTAGTTCTTAAATCTTCTAATTCTTTGTCACCAGTAGTCTTATCCCTATTCTCTTTTTCATTATTTTGTGTCTGACCTTCTTCAGCTAACATTCTTAACCTAGATTCTATTCTATCACTTTCAATACGTTTTCTTTCATTTTCCGAGAACTTATGTTGACGTTCACGACTTACATACATCTCACGCTCTCTTTGCATGTCTTTTTCTTTATACACTTCTTTTTCTCTATATGCTTCTTTAGGTCTACCACTTTCTCTATAAGATGTGTTTTCCCTATATAAGTCTCGTTCTCTATAATGTTCCCTCTCTCTGTAAGGATCTTTTTCCCTATACACATCTTTCTCCCTATAAATATCCTTATCCCTAAACTCTCTTTCCCTATACATTTCTTTCTCTCTTACTTCTTTCTCACGGTATGCTTCCTTTTCCCTGTAGTATTGTTTGTCTCTATAGTAGTCTTTAGGCATTTCTTCACGTTCTAAAGTTTTACTAAATTCACGTTTTGTTTTTTCCGTCTTATCACGTTCCCTGTTGAAAAAATAATTATTTTGTTGTACACCCCCAGAGCAATGAGTCAGACCTTAAATAACATGATTAATATTAATATAATAAGACATATTATTTGTAGCAATTGTTTTAGTTACCCTTTAGAATAATTAACTGACCTGTAAAGATGTTTCTTTTCTTTTCGAGCACTTTCCTTGTATCTGTCTTTAGCTGTTCGCTTGTGACTTCTTTTGTCTCGATGAGAACGAATCACAGCTTGTGGTGGTTTTATAACTAAAGAATCTGCATTGTCTCGATCTTCATCAGATAAGCTAAAATACACGATATGACAAAAATATTACTCAAAGGCCATATGAATGCGCACTGGATCATTATAACCTGCTTTATACATACTAAGAAAAGGATATTATTATTACTAGGTCATATTGTATATATGGATTATTTTACTTACCTAAAATCCATTTCATCTTGCACAGGACTACGGGCTAATTCGCCATCCTCGCTTTGGTCGTCTTCATAATTGCTCATGTTGCGAATATACAAACCCACTATTACGTTCACAGGAACACGAACCAATTTACAAGTTTATTAGTATTACGTACTATGTACAGATAGTTTGTTAAATAATTTATGAGATTAATTTAATAATACATATAATATCAAGTAGAATACACCGCGAATGACTACTGATTTAATAAATTAAAAAAGTAAAATGCCACTCAATATTAAAAACTTTGGACGAGCTTGTACGCCATTTTGTTATTTTGCCATGACGTGATAACGGAAATTGTATGTCTCTAGTTCTCTATATATCTAACTTGTCTATGATTATAAGAAAAAGAACGGAAATATAAAAGAATGGTAAATCTCAATACAAAGAATGAACGGATTAAATTAGAATGAAGGGAGTCTATAAACGATTTTTATTATTACGACATGGAAGTGTTCCATTGAATTTGACGACAAAAGTAAGGAAAACTGTATCGTAGATCGTTCCTATTGCCATATTTTTCGTTTGTTAAATCCGTTTATTTAAAGACGTTTCTGCATAATCAATACGATCATCATAACTATATTAGTATCGCATATTATAATAAGTTGCTTTTTAAGTTTTTATTGTAATGTACACACCAAAAATAGTCACAATAATAATATAATCGTATTGATAAATCCTTTTGTTTTTGCAGTTCGATTCATCGCCTTGAATTATCGACTGCCTTTTTTTTATTGAATATTTTCTTTTTTATTGTCATTACTAATATTCCTATTGCCTTGAAATAATCTCGAAGCTTGCGCTAGAAGTGGATATGGCAACGAACCTGCAACTCTCGCGTTAACGGAGCGAAGTCAGCCCTTCTGACCGTTGAGCTATTGAGGCTTCGATTTCAAGAATAGCTTTGGCTATCAACTTTTAATTTATTAATTCTAAATTAAGCATAAATAAACGTAATAATTATATAGTGATAGAAGACGATAGATATACATACATTTTAATCGATAATTCAATTTTTGATTGATACGATTGTGGCCAGAAAGTGTATAACTGTGTAAAGTGTAACTGATAATGATAAAAATTTAAGGACAAACTAGCGTCGCCAATGATGTGGTTGGAACCACAATAATTGAATGGTGCATGTCCGAAGAGTAAGATTGAGCCTGGGGAATTGACCAATGACATTCAATTTAATTTTACGCTAAATTAATATTATTATCCAAAGCCACAATTCTTATGGAGATAGAGATGAATCCCATACATTCAACATGGCACAAATTGAAGGTTGAACTAGCGTCCTTAGCGAATGTGCCAGAAACTAAAAAAATTTAAACTAGATAAACCGAAATTAAGATGTTATTAGATGTTTTGTGTTGATAGTAGATATTTTACATTTAGAACATTAACAAGATTTGTACCTCATAATCTCAGTGATTTCATTAAAAAAAAATCACTGAGCTCTATATCAATGTTGAAAACTTAAAATAAAAAGTGAAAATTATACAGACTTGTGTGTATTATAAAACAAAAGATATTAAGTTAATTTTTTTTTTTAATATAAAAAGTGCTTAAATGAGTTTATATTAAAACACTGGGCTCATAAATTCATTTTGAAAATTTCTCATACGAGATTGTTTTTTAGATGTTGTTATTTAGTTCTTTGGACACTTATTGGGCGCTTCAATTTCAGTCACCAGCAGTCTAGTATGTGGAGGTGAGTGCGTAATGGTTGTCAAATGTCAGTAAAACTGGAGTCTGTCATCTGTCAATGTCAAATGGTCATATCCTAAATCCTAAAGCTTGTCGAATGTTGATTACTGGTTAGATATATCTAATAAATAAATAACCAGAATTATATTTCTTCATTTAAATCGAAATATACTGTTAAACTTTTCTGTGTTATTTATAATACACAGCGTTCAAATGAATAATGGTATGTACCAAGGGTAATAAAATTGATATAAGATAGGAACGCACATATTCAAATTACATTACAATTATATTAATTGTAATTAGTTTATTAGAAGACCTTCAAGTTTTACGCTGCATGATATATGCTTTTATTTTTATCTAAATAAAATACTGGGTGTTATAGAAAGTGTTAAAGACCACAATTCAACTTAATTGTTTGCAGAATAACAAACTCTTAAATGCCCTAACTAACGCAATAGATAATAAGGATGAAGTAAAAAAAAGAATAGAAAATGGTAATGTTGCTCTTCGTGAGCTACAAACTTGTGTCGAAAATTGTCAAAACCGTTTTGGTGGAAGATCTGAGTTGGCTACAGAAGATGATATAAGGTGTAGTATTCAAATCTTGTATACTATTTATTAAATCAGAGCCAGAACATGTTTTTATTTATTCTAGTGTATTTAATTCTGATATGATAGATGTAGATATATTAATGTATTTACAGGATTGTGAATCTCTGTGAAAAATGGGAGCAAATATTTAGTCATGGTCTCAAGACAAATCTTTCAAATTCCACTATACAAAACTTTGTATCTGCTGGCCTGAATTTAACCTTTAATATAGTAAATATTGGTAAGTGTTTGTTTTTTTTTACAAAATTCTGAAATACACGGTTACTGTTGTTGCTTATAAATCTCAAATTATAAAAATTTAAATCATGTCTATAAATTAAAATTGGTACCATATTTATTTGGTAAATGTATTTATGTGTTTTAAAACAAAACTATGCATGGCAAAATATGACATTGAGTTATAAAAAATATTGTTTTAATAGAATAGATAATTCAGATATAATTACGATAAATCATGACAAGCAAAACTTGTGTAGATATAAATAATACAAATATTTATGTTTTTTTTTTATTTTCTAAAAAATATTTTAGGAAATTCTTTGTGGAGTTATTGTTGCCTACATCTTACAAAACATGAAAAAGAAAGATTTAAAATTCTATCTAATATCAACACACCCTTAGGCTACTTCAGAGCATTTCTACGAGCTTCCTTAAATGAAAGATCACTAGAAAGGTAATTGTTATACTTTTATAATGTTCTTTAATAGTCATAAGTTTTACATCACATATAAATTATAGAGGCCAGCTTGTCCTGCCCAATGGTAAAACAACAGGTTGGATACGAACATTTAATAGTATTGGTGTTTTTTGGCAGTTATTTATTTGTATTAATATATCCTGGACTGTATTTTAAATAAAACACAGCCATTTATCAAATATAATTGTCAGCCCCATCTTTACAAGCTAAATTATACGTCTTGCACAAGAGGTGTAGATATTTAAAAGTAAATATACTTAAATGCAATGACCGACATGGTCACTTATGAATAAAAAATATAATTATATGATTAATCTATTCTGTAAATAAAATAAACCTTTTGATTGTTTGTTTACCCTAGATATATACAAAGTTGGGTATCACACGGCCTTTTAATTGAATATTATGATGAAGGGGCATTTGTTCGTAGTCCTGAAGCTAATCTTCTCCCGAGCATTGCCTCAGGTATAAATTGTTTTTTTTTATGTATTATAAAAACAATATTCTTAATTAAATTATCAACATTGTATTGTTTTGTAGGCTTATCAACTATTTTATTTGCCTTATCAATTGACAGAGCAGAATTAAATGAATCACAACAATTGAATCAAATAAATAAATCAGAGCTTGTTATACCACTGCCTACACCTATAAAAACATCTGGTAATTCAAAGAGGAAACCTATACGTCAAGTTATATCTTTTGATAAAGATGAAGGGAGAAATGATATTAAAGATAAAAATATTTTACCAAAAGAAAGTCCCAGTGAATGTTCATGGAATAGTGCACCCGCGACATGTCTTAATTCACCTGATCCAAAAATAGCTCTCAAAGTAGTTTCTGTTAGTGAACCGACAAGCTCGGATTATAAGAGTGGTATTAGACACTTTTTCCCTGATGGTGTCAAATCAATGGAAAGCCCTTTACAAATACTATCAAAGCTATCTGAAAGTGCAAAAGAAATATTTTCAAGTTCTCATAGTATAGACCGAAACAATATTGTGAAAGATGATTTGTCTGATGTAAGTGTGAATTGTCTTAAAATATCGGAAAGTGACAGCGAAGAGGTTGCAGGCAGCATTGACGGAAGCACCTCATGTTTAGAACTTTGTTTCACTGAGGATGAGAGTGCTCCTGATGAGAAAAGTCTTATATCAGTATTAGAGAATAGAGAAAAAGAATTTATGAACTTACAGCTAAGATTCAATCAGTTTGAAGTCAACAGCAAGGAGAAGATACATAAGCTGGAAAAAGTAGTATTAGACCTGAGCAAGTAAGTCATAGTTTTTAAATAAGTAATCTTGTAAACTTAGAGTAAATTATGGATAAACCCTTCCATACCAAGAGGTCTCCAACACCCTCGAATCTCTTCAACTGCGTCGTGAGATTGCCGCCCTAGGCGCCTTCTACCGAATGTATCACGGCGAGTGTTCAGAGGAATTATTCTCCATCATTCTTCCCTCCCCTTTCCTTACAAGAACTACGCGTGCCGGTCTCCGATGTCACCTTCTAACTATGGCATCAATTCCTTCGCGAACAAAGAAGTTTGCCAATTCTTTTCTTTGTCGTACTTCCAAAAAGTGGAACTCATTGCCGGCTCAGGTGTTCCCTCCTTCTTACAATCTGGGCTCCTTCAAACGAGGCGTGAAGAGGCATCTTGCGGGTAGGCAGGGCAAGGGTGGCTAACACGGTTGCATTCCGCAACTCTGTTAGCCGCCTTCGCGTTTGGACTTTATTTCCACTTACCATCAGGTGGAGTAGAGTCATCTGCCCTACTTTACAAATTAAAAAAATAAATAATAAAATACACAGTCACAGACAGACACAGACACAGTCTCTAACATATTGCTAAATGAATTAGTGACTAACTTAGTTTTGTTGCATTTAGCACCAGCAAAATGTCAGAGACTCGTTGTCTAGTTCTGTAAGGTTCTGTAAGGTTGTGTTGCAAACATGAGACTAACTTCAAGGAGAAAATGTATTTTCAGTGCATTTTGATGTCTTTATAGATTTCAGAAATGTCGCTGTAGAACTACATATCAAATAAATGTAACATTTAAAAATCTATTCACTGCATTTTGATTGTGTTTGTGTAAATTTGTTAGTTGGTGTTGTGTTCTTGAATTTTTTTTCAGTTGACTTATTAATTTTCAGAGAAAATGACAGGTTGAAGGAACAGTTAAGGAATTATATGTCAGCAGTGGAAATGGGTAAAGCTTTAAAAAGTAACAATAGTCATGATCAAGAAATCAATCAGTATGAGAAAAAACTCGTTCAGGTATTGTATAATATTGACTTTAATATAGAACATCCTTTTAAAAAGTATCTATCATTATACTAAAGTCAAATCTTTCTTTATTCTCCTCTGTTAGTCAACCGATTTTCGGGTTCCGAACCCAAAGGAAGCCAACCCAAAAGAGCCCTATTACTAAACCTCCACTGTCCGCCCCTCCCTCCGTCTGTCAGTGTTTGCTGTATGTTGTGAACTGTAACAGGTTGATACTTTCTTCTTTTATCTTATATATTTTATGGTGGTAAGGTCCCTGTAGGATCCGACATTGGCCAGTTTCTTTTTACATTCGTGTTGTAGCCATTGATGATCTTCAGTTCTAGTAATTAAAATAATCAGTCATACTTAGTTTTTAAACAACTGTTAATGTTTCTCAGTAAGCGAATGTATGTATTCTTATGAGAAATAAAGATTCTTTAACCATAAATTGAAATTGTCATTCAGATTATAGTCAATTTTCGACTACTAGGCGAACTGGTTATGTTACATTATAAAAAGTATCTACCAACTGACTAAATTAGTTTCTTATTGATTATACTACTTCCAAGGTTGCTGAAATGCATGCTGAATTAATGGAATTCAACCAGCACTTACAAAAACGCTTACAAGACTTAGAAACCTCTGGTCTCGAAATACTGGACCTACCAGAATCTAATGTGAAAGCGTACATTCCCAGTGCATTCTTAGTTGGAAAGAAAACTCAGTCTTATCATGTATATCAGGTAAAATATTACAAAATATTGTGAAATACTTAAAAAAAATATTATTCTTTTGTACTAAAATATATAATTGATTGATAGATATAAGAAAAAATATAGATTAAGAATCCAAGTATAAAAAATTGAAAGAACTAAACTAACCACCAATGCTAAAACTAAAACAAATGAACTCTAAAACGGCGCATGCGCGAAGGCAGGAGTAAGAATGAGGATAAGAAATTGATCAATTGAATTCAAGGTTTTAGTCGCGCATGCGTACGATGGTATTATTAAGTTCCCAGCCACTTCTTTGGCGGCGTTTCAATATTAAACACTATGTCATTTTACGGAATGAAACTCATTGGTTTGTTTTTTTTTATTTAATTAATAAATACCACAATTATTGTGTTGTCAGATCTTTCTAAAGATTGGCCTCGAAGAATGGAACGTGTATCATAGATACGCTAAGTTTTATGAACTACACTCGCAACTGAAAAAATGCCATCCTGACATCGCTAATTATAAATTTCCTCCTAAAAAGACATTACGCAAACGGGTGAGTTGATAATTTACACCTCAATATTTAATTATTCATGAGCCTTAATAGCTCCATAGGTTAAACAACTTTACTTAAACAGTGGTACTGTATGTGGTCTATTGCAATAGAAATTGAAGAAAAAGCAACCATTCTTAAAATTGACTTTTTGAAATTTTTAGTAAGGGTTAACAGGTCTAGATATTGTGCTCTCTAAAGTCAGAATCAGACTGTGCAAGGACCTGAGTATGACGAAGTGGAGTGAGTAATAATGTCAAGCTCTCGGCATTAAGATGTTACCAAAAAATCATCTTACTTTAAAACTGTGTTTTATGAATTATCATAAACCAAAAGCTTTCGTAGCATATTTAGTATAGTAACTGGTGGTAGGTCTTTTGTTACAAGAGGCCGGTTAGGTAAGTACCAGCGCAGTGTCAGGTATTCTATCTCAAGGCAGTAGTGTGTTTTGCATTACTGTGTTTCGGTTTCAAGGACTGTAGCTAGTAAAATTACTAGCTAAGGAGATTTAGGAACCAATATCTGGAGGTTGGCAACGCGTGAGTGGCACCTATAAATGGATGTTGTTGCAAACGCTCAGAGGCTACGATAACCGCTGACTTCGGGTGGGCCGTATATTACTTGCCAATTTAGTCACATAAAAAAAATGTCAAATACGCATGTCAGACAAATTACGTATTACGTACATGGTAAAAAAAAATAATTTAGTAAAATTCAGTTTTGATCGAAAAATGATCCGGTAACATTGGTCCGCTTGCGCTTTCGTAGGACGCGCGTGTGGTGGAGCAACGCCGAACGGCGTTGCAGGCGTACCTTCGTCACGTGCTGTTGGCGCTACCCGAACTGCGCGCCTGCACTTCACGTGCTCAACTTGTCACTCTGCTGCCGTTTTTTGGGTATCGTATTTTTTTTTATTAATTTTAGTTAAGTAGGACATAGATTAACTTATGACATGATTTGCTGGGCCTTTAGCCAAACTGGGGATCCTCTATATAAAAATGGACTAAAAAAATTTACCGTGAGTTCACGCGTGGTTACAGTTATACTTTGTTTTCTGGGTTAATTTGTTGCAAGACAATGAGAATGTATTTAGATAAGATTCGATCGGTAAATGCTGTGAATTCAATTAAGAGACGCTCACAGCCGGATTCGCTCAATAGTTGACAAACGATTAGTGGGTCACAGCGACATCAGGGCCGGTCAGCATATTGATGGGTGGCCGGTTAAGTTGCGGTCAGCCATCCATACTGACTACGCTTGATCGGTCAGCCATCCATGTACCGACGGCGTCTAAAGCATCTTAATCAGTCACCCATCCACATACTGACCGCGACTGAAGTTACTTAACTGGTCACCTATTCAATAGTTATTTAAAAAAAAAAACGAGCACACACACCTACTAATATTCTTCCTCATTCTCTCGCACGCTAAAATCTTTCGCGTAACGATGTCATATTTATGCGTTTGTCTCTTTTTAGTGTCGCTTTTTTCATTTTGATTTGTGTGATTTTTATGAAAGATTATGTACCTACTGTAACTTCCACAATTTATGAATTAATGTGGACAAAATATATAAAAAGTTAGTACTTTCGATTTTTATTCCAAAAAGGAATGTGCTGTCACTATCACTCTTTACCTATAGATAATCTTTAACTGATTTTTAGGCATTTACATACCAATTAAAATGTTGTCAATGTTTGTATTCCAGGACTTCATCGACAATAAAAGAAAACGGCATTAACACTACTCTAACACGTCAACAGTCCAACGACTCTGCATCTACTTTCGACGCACTTTGATGTTAGTAATAACAACTAAATAATCATTTAATTGATATATTTATTTAAACTAGTAACTTATTAAAAGTAGCCATGTAATGGCTATTATAATGCTTATAGTTTTAAACGAAATTGTATTAATTATTTCATGTAAAAAATTGTCATCTAAAAACTGACATTTTATATACTTTGAAAAAGGAAATAAAAATCTTATTGAATAAGTATATTCTATATACCAAATTATGTAAAATATTTGCTTAATGTAGTCAAGTAATAATAATCATTGTGGTTTCATCCGTATAGGTTTAATATTGAAATATTTTTTTAACATTTATATTTTGTCAAAATGAAATAAGCGTTGTAGAATACAATCTATTATTTATGGTTCTAAATCCAAAGCAATAAATAGTACATTAATTAGATTCTTAGAAATATATTACTAAAATTGTTCTAGAACTTAAAAGAGGCCTGCGCTCTTTGGTGGCACGGCACGATTTTATGTGACAAATATAAATAAAACTTAAAACTATGACAATAAATGGACGCAAATAAGCAATACCATGTCAACCCACAAAGTGTTGGTAAATGGCTGAAGAACATTTTTCTCTAATATTTGTAGGGTTTTAAGCTTTAAAACTTCTAAAAAGCCATTTTTTAATCATGCAATTTATGTATTATGTTAAACGTTTTGGGTTATATTATATACGAAATATACAGTTTGTATACTTATTTTTGTGAAAATAAGTAAAATAACTTAGATAAATCTGAAATTGCCAAAAACTTGACCAATACATAAAAAAAATCATATAAACCAAGTTGTTCAAAATTTTCAAACGCGTTTTTCTCGAAATGACATTCGTGTGGGTTGACATGGTATTGCTTATTTGCGTCCAAATATGAAAATTCAAAGATGATGACAGATTGAATATTGTGGCAGTGTAAATTCAAATTTATTTTCATGCTTTTAAGTTTTATTTCTTTTTGTCACATTAAAATCCCCTACAATGCGGTGCCGCCGATGAGCGCAAAGACTAAGGTTCAGATTCAGAATCATTAGATAACTTTGACATTTAGATAAAATTTGACATTTTCTTGATATCTGCAAAAATGTCAAAATTGATTCGAGAATAAGCTTTTTTTTTAACTGATGATTGTGAATCTCGCCCTTTGTATATAATAGGGATAACCGGTAACTTAATAAAAAAAAATGTATGCGTGTACCAGTGTACACAAGAAGTGAAACTTCTTTATGACCCTTTTTTCGAAAAAGGATCTACTATATGCAACTTTAAAGAAATTAGTTAAATAAAGTTAAATTACATAAAGTTTTAGGCTATTACAAAAGGCTTTTATTATTCGGCATGTGACGATGCACAGCATCTGTGAGAGTGCGTCATACTTCCCTTTCGAGTTCTAACCAATCACAGCGACTTTCGTTTCTTTCGTCCAATGAGCTTTCGACCAATGAGCGCAGAGTAATGTCACGTGGTCACAGATGTCAACTTAGGGAGGGCTCGAACCGTTATTCTTCATAGCGTCGTTACTTTGAGTGAACAACATCACAAATTTAAGTAAAAGTGAAGTGAAGTGAAATACTTAAATTTAAGATGTTGAAAAAGTTTTAAGTAATAATTTCAGATTATAAGTGTTTGCAATGGAGTAAATTATTCCGTTAACATGGAGGGAAGCCATGTTGAAGGATTGTCGGAGCCTTCAGGTATTGGTAAACTACCTCCGGTATCAAGCGAGTATAAATTTGAGTAATTTAGAATGCTCGGCACCTTAAGTAAAACGGCAAACGCGGTAAGTCTGATATATAAATTTAACTAATCGAGTGATTATTTTAACGAATTTGTTGTTAACTTATTGTAACGATTTATTGTTTGCAATTACCTGGGGCGCATTCGCTGCCACCAGGAGAGTCCGGGGCCGGCGGGAAGCCGGTGCCGAGTCCTAGTTCTCAATCATTGAGCTTAACGTTACACATGCCGCCGCGGCCATCTCCGACTGTGCATTGGAGCCGCCGCGTTCAACCTTACGTATATTAGGTACCGCAGTTCCGACCATTCCACATTCAAACCTCGGCCGTGGGCACTGCTTGAAACATTTCAATGTTTTCACGATCCGAGCTGGAAGGTTGTTCGGTACACTTATGCCCTAAAGATGCATAACACATTGCCAGGATTCTTTGAACAAAACATTTAATGAAGAGCTCGGGCAATTTATTAATGGGTAAGATTATGTGGCTAATTCGGAGAGAATAATTGTTGCTATATTTAATACCTATTTTTGACAGAATGTTACTTAGTCGAAATTTACAGCAATTAGTGGACGGGACGGCATTGCCAGATAGTGTTATCGGCCACAAGTGTTTTGATGAAATTTCAGCTAAATTTAAACGAGACTCAAAATTTCACAAAACGAATTAAGAAATAATACAGTTTGTTTGCGGAAAGCGAGCTGAATATGTAGTAAACCGTCGCGATCGCAACGAGATACATTATAAGAATTTGCAAGAGGGTCTGCGTAAGATACAGCAGAGTTCAAGATGCTTGTTTAGTGAGGCTCTTCTTCAAGCATATATACAAAATACAGGCGACATAGATAAGTGGGTTGGTTCAACCTGGAAAAAGAATCAGTCCAGACGAATAAGATTTTAATAATCCAAGTAAGTGGTTTTTCAGTATCGGCAAGCCATTCGAGCCATTCGAGCGCATGATGGTGAGCTGCCCAACAAGAATAGAAATATAACGCAAGCTTCTTTAAACGATCTATAGAATACAGAAGGTCTTACAGAAGGGAAGCTCAGCCAGTTAAAAGACAGCTAGACAAATGATTCAGAGTCGAGTGCAAAAGTGCGAGGGGCTGCCTCCCGAGCGTATCGGAGGCAGTGGCAGATGGCTCGGCCTGCAGGCTCTTCTCGGAACCGGGAATGCGTCTTGTCATTTACCTCCCGACCACTACTTGTCTACCCATCACCAAGGACTTCGCTGGTTCGAAAGCGCTCAATGACTCCCCGACTTCCAGAACGGGAGTTTTACTGGGGCTGTCTCCGAGCGTATCCGGAGGCAGTGGCAGACGCTTTGGGCCTGAAGGCCCTTCTCGGAATTATCACGGGAATGCGTCTCCCATTTACCTCAGGACCACTACTTGTCTACCCATGACAAAGGGGTCTACGCCGGTTCGAAACCACTCATCTATAATGTCAAAGCAGATCGAATTATTACTCCGCCAACGAATGATGGAGGTAGTGGATCGACAAAATCTATCCTCCAGGTTTTTATCTTCAATGTTTCGGAAGCAAAAGAACCACGAAAGAGACGGACCTATATTCAACCTGAAACGATTGATTCAGTTGAGGATGCCAAAGCCTATCAAATTAATAATTGTGTCCCTTCCAGACTCCTCGCTTTCTTCAGACATTAGATTGGGTGCGAAGATAGATCTGTCTTTAGCCACCTTCCAATGGATTAGTATGCCACCAAGCCGTCAACAAGAACTACTTGAATAGTCAAAGATCTGATAGAGAAGGCATAGTCCGGCCAAAAAACACCCAGGTCACATTGCTTCTTCTTAAGAATCGGCTATCAAGATCGATTATTCGAGACGACGTGCCTTTCCAGCATCAGCACCACACCTGTTTCATGCTGCGTCGCGGAGACTCGGCAGACGAAGGAAGGTAAAGTTCTAGTATCGTAGACTTGGACGACTCCCTTCTGATTTATCAGAACTAATCCAAGTTAAGTCTCTTGGTTGCGAAAGTCTTAAGACTCATCATCTATGTGGGCAGAATCCAAGCAAAATCTTCAGGCCGTGGAAGCTTAAGATTCTTGGAACATCTTGGTTGGTAGAATCCAAGCTGTCTTTAGGCTGCGAAAGTCGTAAGATACTTTGAACATCTTGGCTGACAGAATCAAAGTTGTCTACAGGCTGCGGAAGCCGTAAGATCCTTGGAACATCTCTGTTATTAGAACCTGGCAATCTTCAGGCTGCGGAAGCCGTAAGACTCTTGTTATATATGTTAGCAGATTCCAGGTAAAGTCTTCAGGCTGTGGAAGCCGTAAGATCCTTGGAACATCTCGGTTGGTAGAACCTAAGTAATCTTCAGGCTGCGGAAGCCGTAAGACTCTTGTGATATATGTTGGCAGAATCAAGTAAAGTCTTCAGGCTACGGAAGCCGTAAAATCCCTGGAATATCTTGCTGGTAGAACCCAAGTAGTCCTCGGGCTGCGGAAGCCGTAAGATCCTTGGGATAACAATTTGCAAATGTTTCTTCGACATTTCAACAAAATGACTCCGGCATACTAAACTTGTTAAGAGATGGTCTAGTGCCGCGGAGCTACATGCTGCTCGGTACCAATTCACGCAAACCAACCATGCTTTCCTAGCGACGGACGCTTCGACATTAGCTGGAAGTGCCCAGTTAGATGGAATGATAATGTCTAGAACGATAGTCTGGTGTTTGGACACCGAAATAAAGGAAATTGCACAGAAACCAGAAAGAATTGCTTTCAGTAAGAGCTGCATTTAAAGCAAAAGCGAAAGTTTTGAGCAACTCGCAAATACTAATTAAGTCACGTGAGCATTTTGGAGTGCCATCGTCGTTTTCGAAGTTTGATATACAAATGGCAGGTACTCCAGATGACTTGCTTGGCTTTATTACAATCGTACTTATCATGCTGTACGCGCAAAAATAGGGCGGAACACGGTGAACAGTGTAAGTTGAGAGGTGCACTTGACCTACTAACTTCAAGCCCGTCTAGATGCATGGGACATCTTAATAACAGCGGAGTGCCTCCCTGGGATACTCGACATCATTGCGTACAATTTATTTCTATGGAAACTTCCAGCAGAATGGCCCTCCTGCATCCAGCTTCCAGGTAAATTATCCAACGACTCTGTACTTCTCAGATAGACGTCTTTGCGAGCAAAGAAGCTGAGGCGTTGAGAAATATGTTCAACGCATTTAGCCGAAAGTGGCGGTTTCATCTGGCGTGGACTTTTCCACTACAGAGCCTACTGTGTATGGATAATTGGGGCTGGAACGATTTTGCCAACGAGTGGTAAGAAGCTGAGAAAGCAATGCTCATCTCTAGATGGAGAGAAGTCCAGGTTAAGAAGTACCAGCTTGGAATATTTGATTTAAATGGTGCATTATTGTAATTTTAAGCACCCATATATGGTACCAAAAAGCAGGGAAACCTACATTTTAGGATCCAAATCAACTGGTTGCCTGGTTGCAAGATAGCTTTCCAGTCAAGGAAGCTGATGCTCGAAGGATCACGAAGGTCAGCTTGTATACTTCTTCTAGCGTCAAGTACGTAATTTAACTTTTAAGTATTTCACCTGATCTTTACATAGATGAAGGCGATTATCGTTTATAACATCATTGTAGATTATAATAACCTTTACTTTGGTTGTGAAAAGTAATTGATTTATGTAGTGAAAGGCTTACTACTAATTGCTGTAACGCTTTATTTGTTACGATTAAGGGTTCCAATAACTCAGCTTAACGAATTGCTATTGGCAATCAGTTGTAAATAAATTTTAAGAGCAGCCGGCATATCCGCTGCTCCAGGTAGTATGTATAATTTTGCTAGCAACAGAGTGAAGGTAAATCAGGGCCTTCACATGAAAGGCCTTTCAGTTAATTTGAAACCAGTGTGACTTTGTTTTTTACATATTTATAATCTAGGGGATTTTCTTATTGTTCAATTTGAATATCAATCATTGGTTTTTCAGTAATGATTATAATATAATACTATTATTCTCTGTTACAGACCCTTACTATTCCTCTTTTAATAATATCACATAGCGTCGGTTCGTGGTCACCAGGCAGCTAATAAACACTTCTCTCACAGATGCTGTGCATCGTCACATGCCGAATAATAGTACAAGTTTTACAAAACAATAAAACTTGTATTATTTAGCAGAGACGATGCACAGCATCCTAATAAGGCCTCCTGGTGAGAGACTCTATGAAGAATAACGGTTCGAGCCCTCCCTAAGTTGACATCTGTGACCACGTGACATTACTCTGCGCTCATTGGTCGAAAGCTCATTGGACGAAAGAAACGAAAGTCGCTGTGATTGGTTAGAACTCGAAAGGAAGTATGACGCACTCACAGATGCTGTGCATCGTCTCTGCTAAATAATACAAGTTTTATTGTTTTGTAAAACTTGTACTATTATCATAGACATGAATACAAATAATACAATTATTTCATTTTACCTTATTACTACTAATATTATCACAGCATTTCATTAATTGTAATAGAATTATTACATGCTATCCCTATCCGCTGGAGAAAGTACTCTTCGAATCAACCGTGGTAGGGACAAGAAAAAGATGGCGCGTAACGGAAAAATGTTACGGTAATTTTTTTTCCAATGCCGATAAAGAAGTTTCACTCCAATAATTATCGATTTTAATCAATATTATTGTTCAAATATAAATAGGTATACCCATTCAGAAATTAAATTAATCAAAAAGTTGATAAGAATCATTTTATGATCGCATTGTAACAAACGGAATGTACAACTGTTGTTTTTTCCCCGAAATTACCATAGATATAATAAAGTTAAATAATTATTTGTTTGTAATGAATATACGTAGTAGATAAACTACCTTAAGTTTACGTAACCATGTTTCTTCTATTAAAAAAAAATATATGAAAAATGTTTCTACACATTTAAATGGTACAAATTTCCTCTGCTAACTGTACCAGCCGGCACTCTGGAAATGCTACTAACGTACAGATTTTTTATTATGAAATGCACGCCTCTCTAATCGGGACGACTTGCAAGACATTGCGTTTTTCTTAACACATATTACGAAACGTTGATGGTTTAATAATTTCCTTAACTAAATCATTCCTTCATCTTCATACCGGGATCGAAATCATTGTAACAATCTGTGATATCATTCATAGTCATAATAAACATGTATCTGTGTATTTCTTTTTCATATACATCATATGTACATAGATATTAGGTCCTTGTTACATTGATATTGTCATTTTTTTTTAATTATCATGTCATTTTTTTTATTATTAATATCCGCGATATCGCCGTTTCTTCCAAATGTTTATGGAATTAATATTAAGTTTATTTATTTCTATATATTAATTGGAATTAATATATTTAAATTGCAAAACAGTTTAATCATTTATTTAAATTGCAAAAAATTCCAACTCCCTGAATCTTGTTCGGCAGTTGTTGTGTCAAAAACAATTGTAAAAAAGTTAAATCATTTTTTTATTATGATAGGCTTGCGCTTGACTACAATCATTCCTCTTGGAGAGGAGTGATACGGTCTAAGTTGGAGCGCGCTTACCTAAAAGATATATTATTAAATCATATTGCCATAAAGTACAAATTCTTGAAATCTTTATTATTTTACCTTTGCTGAACATTACTAAATTGTAGACCGAATCAAAGTATAAAATTATACCACATTACAACGTTATATTTATTACATCATATAAAATGGTAAATTTTGTTCATGAGTAGTCTTTACGTGATAATTTTTGAGCAGCCTGTATTTACAATGCGATTAAAATAATTGGACCGGCCAACGCGCCATATGACGTCACAACCAAAAATTGAGTAGTGTGTAAAAAGGAAACCATAAAAATAAAAAAATACTGCTTATTTTATAGCAATTATACGTATTTTAAATAAGTCATTGCAAACCACTACCAGTTTTGCTCATTGTGAAAAAATCGATTATCTAATTTAATCAATCAACTAAAATAAATCAACGAAACATTCGGTGCCTTCTGTGCCGATATTTTAATAAGGAACGACTAAAAAAATATCCTGTGGAAAATATTTGTTTTTTTTTTTTTAGTTTTGATTTGAAGTTTATTCTGCTGACCGTGCTTTGAGTGAAGTTAGCCGATAGTCCATCTTATACTTATTTTAATCGCACTGTACATTAACACCCCACACAAGATTGTGGTCAGGGTCACGTTTTCGCACTCGGGGAATTTTCGTGTGTAAAGTGGATGTTATTTTACGCCACTAAGTACATGGAGTTGAATATTATCGATCATATAGATTAGGATTTTCTGTTGAGTAGTACGATGTGACTTCTGTTGTATAGATCTTCTCAAAGAATAACTTCGTTGAATTCACACAATCATTAGCATATCACAATATTGTAGCCTTAAAATTAGCTTTAGATATTGTTGACATAAAACAATTATAAGCTGTAAAACAAAATAGCAAGTTTTATATACCTAATATGCTATTTTAGTAGTTCATATATGGACGCAAATAAGCAATACCATGTCAACCCACCAAATTTAAAAAACTGAGTTATATATGCAGAAGTGTTGGTAAATGGCTGAAGAACATTTTTCTTTAATATTTAAAACTTCTAAAAGGCCATTTTTTAATCGTGCAATTTATGTATTATGTTAAACGTTTTGGGTTATATTATATACGAAATATGCAGTTTGTATACTTACTTTTGGGAAAATAAGTAAAATAACTTACATAAATCGGAAATTGCCAAAAACTTGACCAATACATTAAAAAAATCATATAAAGCAAGTTGTTTAAAATTTTCAAACGCGTTTTTCTCGAAATGACATTCGTGTGGGTTGACATGGTATTGCTTATTCTTACTGAAAACACGATTATGTTTTCAAATAAAAGTTAGAAAAAACATTTTTTTCTTTCAAAAACCCTATTTTCTTATTATTTTTTAAAAATTAATAATGATTGTAGAGACTAGATTTAAGGTATGTTGCAAAAATGGGAATGAAATTTTTTAAAATAAAAGACGCTGTAGCAAATTAAATTCATAATTTTATTTTATAATAAATAAAAATCAAGAAAACACTCGCTCAGAGAATTTCCTTATATATTAAATACATCGTACAAAAGATGTCAATACAAACTAAATCACTTGGTGCAAAGGCAAGCCTGTCGGTTTGGGTCACGCTTCAGCGGCGAGCGACGCTTTCCGACTCCCACTTTGAGCTATCTATGCAACAGGCGAGTGAATCAGAGGATAGCCTCATATTTATCTACATACAACAAAGGAAGTTATCGATAAACAAAGATACAGACTGCCTTCCCCTTGGAATGCATGTTCTGTAGGCATCTCCCAATTTTGAATGAAAAAATATGCATTTGATCATGATTATAAAATGTTGTAAATAGAGGTATGTAAAAGCGTAATACACTTCAAAAGTGAAAAAAAAAACACGATTATATAGTTATATGTAATACAATAAATAAAAATAGTAAAATCATGTATCTAACTTAAGTATGAAATAATTTACTAGAACTTTACACCTAAATGATATAAATGTATTGCAACACGTTTATCAAGGAGCTTTGGAACCATTTAATTAATCGGAACTTATAATAAAATTTCAGTTGGTAAAATTATGTCGAACAATAAATCTATAAGTTGTGATTTATCTTTGGTTTTCTGAAACATGTGTCGACCATAGTTCCATAACTCCTCATGGGACGCAGCGCAGGCCTGGATCAGTACATCTCGAATGCAATATAGCTCGCTCTAGATCGCATTCTAAGGTTATCATTTCATAAGTACTTAAATAAGTTGCAGATCTACTAACAGGCTAATGCATCTTAAACTCAAATAGAGAACTTTAACCAAATCAAAGGCGAATTCTAGATAAGTTTAACGCATTGAATATTTATTGCTATAGCGATCTGTCAATTGTCGGCAAATTGATAAGTATGAATGTAATGGACGTGTACTACTAAAGAACAAGCCTTCAACTTAATCTATAAATGACTACAATAACCACCGTGCAAGCGCGATTCGGGTCTTCACTAAAACATCACAGCTCAAAAGCTAATGTGAAAATAATGCAGTATTAGTGCTAAATTAAATGTGATACGAATGATAACCTACAGTAACGTGTGTAGAACTCTTTGTTATACCATATATGAATATTGCTACTAAAAATCTTGCATTGGTTTAGTGCTAAATAAATTACCAGGCAAAAATGTTTTATTAGTTGAAAGAGATTTTCATATTCTTTAATAGAATATAAAAACCACCCACTAAAAATTCGCGATTCCATCTGGCGTAGACAGTACCTAGAAGCTTCGAACTTGCTCCTTGCAGCAAGTCGCCTAGGTACAAACGCTGGGAAGACCAATGCTAACTGACTCTAATTACACAGAATTTTGAATTTGTTTGACAGTTTCTGTAAGTTCTCGTTATCATACAAAAACACTTTCCATCAATCAAAGGTCATCGTTTCGTTAACTTATTAAATGCTCGATCGGCATAACAACTCTTATCACAATATATAAAAATATATATTAAAAGAAGCTTACACTAAACTACACATTGAAGATGCATTCCATTATGCATTTGCCACCACACTTGCAATGCAACAACCATTAGGTTAAACGTGATATTTTTTCTTCTTTTTAATTTTTTTATTTGTGCGGCAGCATATGCAAGTTATTCACAGCATATTCTTAAACATATTGCATCTAGTAAGTTGTGGTACCCAACAGGGAAGAAATGGCAATCATGCTGATGTTATCAAGTGTGCTGGTAACTGGCTCGGTCATTTTGTACTGAAGATTTTATGATTTTTTTTTCCTTTTTACAAAATGCCATTTCATCCCGACACACATGAGAATATCGAATTTAGCACAAGATGCGAGTAGCATTTATAATGAAACTAAAATTAATACTTGTCATTTCATAAAAATATTTTATTTTGATCTACTTTGAAAGAGATAAAGATCAAGCTCCATACTTATTGAAAATAATATTTCTTTCGTTGGACATATCTAAGGGATAATCAGTAAAATGTTTTTAAAACCTGTGCCTATACTTCACATGTCAATTATAATGCTTTTTTATTAAATATAGCGAATCAGTATAGACACAGAACCACGATTGCTAGAAGCTATAATCTTTTTTTTTTCAAATACATGTGCACTTAATAACTTTTAGATTAGACAGCTCGAAACGTTAAGCCTAAGAGAACTACTTCAATTTTTTTTTATTATTTTGTTGTAGCTTAAATTAGGCTTTTTAAAAACATATAAGTAGAATTATATTATGGATATATTTTCCAAGAATGAATTTTGCCGTCTTATTCTAGGTACATCTATGAAATTTTAATTAGATTCTCTATGCAATAACGGCCGTCTCTTCAACTTTCATCTGAAAAAAAGACATATAATATGAAAGTCACGAAAAGTGAAATGGGTTAACATATTATATTGCTCTCTTCGCTATAAAAAAAATTGCACAACTTAAAGCAGACTTCTATTTACGCTAAAATAAAGTAAATAATCCTTTTCACGTTTGTCAGATTGTTGTAGAATGACTATACAACCAACTTTAAAAGTGTTGAAACAGGGTATTGAGTCCAATAAAATTGTTGCAAATTGAACTAGTAGATAGCTCAAGAAATTAGCGCGTTCAACGAAACGAACATTTCAGTTTAGGCGTAGCAGAGCTTCGCTGTTTTCAGCGTGAACGTGCCAAGATCGACCAAGAAAGTTGTACACATAGAAATCGGAATACAGACATGAAATTGCAGCATCGGTACTATGTGTCCTGAAAAGGAAAAGAATTTCCTTTCTTCCCTTGTGCCGGCCACGAGCTCGTCATACTACTGATGGCGTAAGTCTATAGGCTGTATGTTATCTGAATAACTGTACTTTAGAGTTATGTAGTCGTACATACCGCGTGCACCAACGATGATAGATTTCCGCTTGATGTCCTGCGCGGGCGCATTGGCGGGCCGAACCACGCCCACCGCACCGCCGCCCACCAGGTGACCGCCGCCCGCACGGATCGGCTTCGCTGTAAACACGAACATTACACATTTATAAGCTTCAGACTTATTGATTATATTTACTACTTAGTTATAATAAATAAACGGAACATATTCAACGCCCCCTATTAGGGTACTTTTGATTTTATTTAACATTTCATGAAATTATATTTAAAATAAAATGAATATTTTTAAATAATTTTTAAAGTATAGGTCTTACCGATTTGTGCCTGTACGCCTCTTCGGGCAAGATTCTTAGCGCGAACCGCTTCCTTGATTCTATCAACTTCGAATTGGTATCTCTTACGATCACGCATCGCTCCCTCCTTAGCTTCCTGGAATAGTAAATATTTACCACATTTAAATGTTGAATAATTTCACAACAATGGCTAATATGAATAGCACATGAAGGTATCTGGTTTCTTAGCAATTTTGTGTACCATATGGAATATGTGTGTAATTCGAATATCGATTAAGTATTTTTATTGCTATAGAATTACATTTTTTACTTAAATTATTAAAAAGTGTGTGTAAACATTGAATATTTACGTGGACACTGACGTCACAGAAAATTACCAAATCCGAGTAATAGTATAAATAATTAACTAACTTTATAAAATGCGAAAGTCAGTTTATTTATTTTATTGATTGTGACGCTTTTGATGAATGATGAACCGATTCTGATGAATTTTGGTATTTATATAGAAGGACCACCATGTAGACGGTTATGGCCTGCTTTTTGTCTCGAAAACAAAACTTGAAGGTGGTGAAATAAGGCATGAAAGTTTGTATGGGGAAACAGTTATTTCTATATTGCATTAAATGACCTACTAATAATAAATAATAAATAAATAAATAAACGCTACACACTCAACGGCCCCCATTAGGATAATTATATCCTGTGTCGGGGGTCCGGAAACATACGCAATGACAAGGACAAACACAACCAGACCGGAAAACATGCCTGTACGATTAATACAAACATCTGCCCCGAGCGGGAATCGAACCCGCAACCGTCGAGGCTTAAGGCAGACTCGCTGCCCACAACGCCACAACGGTGTCTTAATAATAAAAATGAAGATGATATATAATATATGAAATCCAAATAAATAATTTAAAACTGTATAGAAGTGACGTGCGTACCTTGAGCGCGGTCTCGAGCGCCTTGACGCGCTCCATGGTGGCGCGCAGACGCTTCTCCAGCTTGGGCAGCTCGCAGCGCAGGTCCGCGTTGTCGCGCACCAGCTGCTTGTGCACCTTCGTCAGCTGCTCCAGGTTGTTCTCCAGGAACGAGATCTTCTGCTTCTGTGCGAGGGAGCCACCCTCCTCCTCCGCACCCTCCTCCGAATTCGTCGATTTCTTTATTCTAGCCTGATTATTTGAGCATTTAAACTTGGTTAAGATGGTAAAGATCATAAAAAAAATACAATCAATTTGAGAATCGAAGAGCCTCTTTTGGAGTAAATTGAAAAGAAATAATAAAATAGAAAACTTTTAATTGAATATTCAAAATTACTAATTGTGCAATAAGCAATTGGGATTAGTATGTGTACTCGCCTGCAAATCTTGTACGAATAGTTTTCGTAAGTTGTGTAGAGTCTGTAGCTCCTTAGCCACGGTATCTTCGAGCCCCTTGAGATCGGCGCGAGCTTGTTCTCTTCGTTCCACGCTTTGGCTGTACAAAAAAAAATTGTATTATTAATAGTAGTCATTAGAAAACAAGAACAGCTCTATGAGTAGAGTGGAGACACAAGAAAGACACAAAAAATATTTTTATTATGTATGATGTATTAATAAGATGAAATGGATTAAAATAAAAAATACTTATAGATAATACAATAAATAAGATTCACTAAGGTCAAATCAAACGAATGTTATAAAAATTACCTGAAAATGTGATAGAGCTATATCTTCCTGCACGCACCCATCCATATTAAGTCGCGCGATACTCAAAGGCCATATTTAGAAAATGCCAACTCCCGGCAGAATGAATATGAATGGGATACGTGCGGAATAAAATGACAACTTAAAAAAAAAAGCGAGCCATTACAAGACAACTACAATTACTTGTACTTACATTTGCTAAAATATTATTAATTGAAATTATTGTATCACAAAACTGTTAACCATTTCGTCGTTCTGTCATGGGTAGTTTTAATCTAGAAAGAAGCAAAAAAATATATAGAACTTTCCAGATTAAATAGAAAAACCCATGACTCTGATCGATCTGTGTGCAAATAGATATGTTAAAAATATAAATTAGACTGCATCTATTTGCACAAGTTTACAACCACATAGGTTGAGGCAATAATCACTCTTCGGCATTTTAGAGTGCGTACATTGACTAAGGAAGTGATATGGATACTAGGGTAACAATAAATGCTAGTTATGAAGTGGGTGAATTAAGGAATGGAGTAAGGTGCCATGCTCTACGGTTTGATAGATGATACTTTAATTATATTAATTCAATAATTTAATAATGATCTATGGAAGTCAAATAAATGCCAACAATGGAATGATTACTATTCCTATAAATGCAGCGATTAAATACTTTGTTACAATTGAGTATTGCAGCCATTATGGCGAATGTTACTACTAAACCTAATGTTTTGATTAAAATCAAATTAATAAATTTGAAATATATGAATATTTCTTTGTAAATAGTAACTCTTTAAGGTTTTTTAAAATCCTTTCAATCGTCGGGAGTTATTTAACATATGTATGGTCGTCACATGTTATAAAAATATATCAATAAAAATATTTATGTTTGGACTCTCTATACATACACACATCTATTTACAAAAATATGTACATTTCGTTGAAATGACGGTGTTTTATCGTGAATTCCAAATATTAAGATCAATTATCGAAATCTAAATTTTGTGCTAATTTTATCAACAAACTTATAGTCGAATATAATATTCGTTACCATTCTAACGCATTATACAACTAGTGCGTTAAAATTATCGCCGAAATTTCATTTATATAAATTAACGTTAAAGTTTTAACTTAATAAGGCAGTGATTAAAACCTAAAAAATATCTCTATGTAGATACGAATTTTTTTTAGTAACAGGTACCGATTCACAACAACGACTACTATTGCCTAATATAACGACAAAACACCTAAGTAGATAGAAATATTGAGAATTATTTTGTTATATCCTAAGTGTTAAGTAATACCATGCTTTAATTCACGAGTACAGAACATGCTTCAAGTTAATCACTACATAATTAAGCAATTCATATACGTTTTGTAGAATATCGACTAGAGTCACGACGAACTTCGAAGCGACGTTTTTAAAATGCATAAAAAATATAAATTATTAATCTCCAACCAACAATTATCTATCACGACACTTCGCATACACCTGTCTTGTATGAACTATAACTAAAACTATTTTGTATTATTGCCACATTTGGTCATAAAAAACAGGTGTATCGAAAACGAAAGCGTTAATGGATTGGAACTAAATCATGGATCTCCTTTAAACTTTAAATACTTATCTTAACAAATAAATATCAAATGCACTGAAATGTAAAATACTAGTCGTGTGGAGATCCATGATGATATCACAGAAACAAGCCGACAAGCTTAAACCAAAACAACAATTTGGGGATAGCGATGAGTTAGGAGGATCATGGTAACTGAAATAAGTAGATGTAATTGGAGAGGATGTATGTTACAGGAGTGACGGGGAGGGGACTTGGGAATTGCCGAGAGCGACTTTTCCTCGCCGACTGAGGTCTTTTCAACTGGTAGGTTCGCTCTGTATGCGAATCCCAGTCTCTCTTTTTTCGGAGACAAGATAAAATCCCTGAACTCGTCCTCTTTATGCAGCATTTGCTGATTGGCCACCTCTTTTTCAGCCTTATCGAGGTAACGGCGCGGTGAGCGCGACACTAACATGAGCTCCTTGAGTTTGGCGGACTTGTCGGCCTCCTCGCGTTTCAGCTTCTCGTAGTCGTCCTGCAACTGTTGGCGCGCGAGAGTCAACTCCTGGTATGTACTGTGAACAAGGAGAAAATACAAGTTATATATTGTAACAAAGGAAAGAAATTAGAAAAGGAATCAGAACTATCAAAAAAATTTATAAAGAAATAAACTTATATATCCTACATTAATGTTTGTGTATGTGTGCAATGTCAATGTATGTGTTACATAATTTGAAATACTTGAGGATAAAATGTTCAGAATCAAACAGAGTGAGATATCATTTCCATTCCAATATTTTGCACTACATATTTTAACAAAAAAATTACAATACAATGAACATGACATACACCAGTAACAAGTGAAGACCCGGGCTGATTGTGAGTTTTTATTCTGAATGTTGTATTGATTTTTATTCTGTGATTTATAGTATTATTGTAGTTATAAGATTGTGTAAGTGCGTACTCCTTGAGCTCCTGGTGCTGTCGCTGCAGCGCGGCGAGCTCGTCGCGCAGCGCGGCCAGCTGCGTGGCGTGCGAGGCGCGGAGCTGCTCCAGCTGCGCCTCCAGCGCGGCGCGCACCTGCGTGTCAGCCCGCTGCTCTGCCGCCGCCAGCTGCACGCGCTCCGCCGCCTGCACACACACAGTGTTATATAATAACAAATAAATAATAAACGCTACACACTCAACGGCCCCCATTAGGATAATTATATCCTGTGTCGGGGTCCGGAAACATTCACAATGACAAGGACAAACACAACCAGACCGGAAAACATGCCTGTACGAATAATACAAACATCTGCTCCGAGCGGGAATCGAACCCGCAACCGTCGAGACTTAAGGCAGACTCGCTACCCACAACGCCACAACGGTGTCATCATAATGATATGCATATTTTATACCAGTTTCCGTGGCCTGGTCTATCTATTGTGTTCTACAAAGAATCTAATCAAACTTTTTAAGAAAATATGTATCATAAGCTATGTATTTTGAGTCACAGTCATAATTTAAATTAACTATTAAATACATAGCAATAATGTATAATTTCTTATTAGAAATTCTCTGAAGCGGAAATTTATTTCCAATCATCACGCTAAACTAGTGAATTTATTAAACACTTAATTTCAGAATTTATTAACAATTTATTTGACATGCTTGAGTTACTTATGATTTTTCTCTAAGCTGTTGGATCGATTTTGTTACAAAAAGTTTTTTTTTTAAATATTTTCGAGGCCGACTAGTAAAACTATTAACGCTATACAGCCAACGCTGATGTATATATGAACGATAGTGTTCGTAGTGTACCTGCAGCCTGGCGCACTCCTCCCGCAGCGCGTCGGCCGCCTCCTCGAGCTGGCGCTTCTTGTTCTCCGCCTCGCGCATGGACTCTGCGAGCGACGCGCAGCGCGCCTCGTGCTGCGAGATCAGCAGCCGGCACTCGCCCAGCGACCTCTCGTACTCTTCGATCTGTTGCCGTTTCAAAATTTTTTGATATTAACTATACAAAAATCTTATTGCTATGAGTCAACAAATTTGCAAAATTCTAAAAGAATTCAAAAGATTAACAAAAATATTATCTTCAATTAATCGAACACTCCCTACTTATAAAGAGATGGGCCCATTGCGTGTGCCCAAAATGGCCAATTTCTCAATAACTGAAAAATATCAAAATTAAAAATATGCAGTGAAATGGCGGAATGAATAGAAAAGTAAAATTTTTGTAGGTTTAAATCCAACGCAAGATCTCTTAGTTTGTTTTTATAATGAGGAAACCTCATGTTTTGACAGAAATTTTGACACGTTTTTCCACCAACCCAAGGTAAAAAATAGGCATGTTCAGCTATTCATATTTCTTAACAGCAGAGGCGTTTGCCCAGCAGTGGTACATTAATAGCCAGTATATAAGCATATTGCAGCTCAAATAAAAAAATAATACTTTCTGTGTTAATCTGTTTCGAGGTTAATTTGAATGTGTTAAACGTAATTAACTATACTAATTAATGACTGACTGACCTTCTGATTCGCGTCAATGTTAGCAGATTCGAGAGAATGGCAGCGCTGCACAATGTTCTTAACCTCGCTCTTCATCTTGCTAATGTGCAAGCGCGCCACGGTGAACTCCTCCTCGAGTTTACCGACTGTGTCGACATTTAACTTGAAGTCCAGCTCAGAACCCCCGACAGCAGCTCCGATTTCGGCTAAATCTCGCAATAGGTTGGTAAGAAGTTCCGCGATCCGTTTACGTTGGTGTGCAGACATGTCGCGAAGTTGTTGCAGCTCAGCGGTCGCGGTCGTCAACGCACTCTGTTAATAATAAAGTGAATATTTAATGGACAAAAAATTTTTAGTCACATTATTTTGATAATTTCTCATAGAACTTTAAATTATTCACATCCAATTAATGTAATTTAGCTAATATAATTAATTAGCTTTGGAAATCATTTTACGCTAGCCAAAAATGTGAACTATTTGGTGTGGAGCACCTTTCTCAAAGTAATGTTAAAAATCTTTAAGCATTGAATACAAGAATTATATAATTTAGATTACCCATGAAACACATTCTAAAAGAGTGAAAATTTAATACACAAATTGATATCATTAGATTAACATCTTCAAGGCCTTAATTCTTAATAACATTCTGCTGTTATTACTGTACAAGTCATAAAACATCAATCCTACAAGACCGCTAAGTTTAGATAAGAAATGAAATGAGCTCCTAAGGAAAATGTAACTATTGTGTAGGTTTAATATCATGAGATATTTACTTGAGAGCTAAATTATGATTAAACTAAATAAAAACATGTTCAATGTAAATTTTCAACTATTTTATGGTTGTGTTTTTGCATGATTAATAGAAAAGTGATTTTGTCATATAAATATTAAACTAATTTATTATGAATATTATTGTAAGAAATGTATTTATAAATAGATTTCTGTATGTTTTGATAAATGAGGAACACTAGTTCGTCTCTTGTTTTCTTGACCCTTTTAAGAATGCCAGTGCAATGACCATATCTTTACCTGTTTAGACTGTAATTCCTCCGACATCTGATCGCACTCCCGGCTCTTGCTGTCGACCTCCTGCGACTTCTGGTCGTAGTTGACGGCGAGCTCCTCCAGCGCTTGCAGCACCTCCTTAACCTCTTCCTTGGCAGCCTCGTTCTCTTGCTGGATTCGGTTCATGTCACCTTGCAGCGCTTCGTAGTCTCGTCTGCGAGGATTAGTAGAGACTAGTTGCAAGACTTTTTAAAATATTATTTTTAGAATAATCTTAAATAGTAGAGTATAGACTTTTTTGTACACAACTTTATAGAACATGAATTAGGTACATTCAAATACTTATAAGTATGTAGGTGGTTTTTTCGTAAACTAGCGTTTTCTTCCAGACAACCTCATTTCTTCCAGACGTTCTATTTAGAAGATACTAAATTAAATATATTTATATATTCGTAAATGTTATTCCTTCATTGTCACCACAGATTTAATGGAAACCAAGTTTTTTTTTGGGTTTTGCTAAGTTTACGCTCAATATATAAAATAATTTATGAAAATAAAAAGTAATTATTTATAATAAAGTTCATTAATACAGCTGTATTCATGAATTCTATAAATGTATTAAATTTTATAACATTAGTATTTATGATTTTATTTAAAGCTGCCAAATATAAATTATTAAAAAAAAAGAAACAACACCAACATTCCGTGTTTAAAACTCAAAAAAGCTAATTAATTAATGGTGATTAGATGTACTCCTCATCATCATCATCTGCCTCTAAAGTTTATCATTTAATCACAAAAAGAAAAATAAATGTATAAAATATTAAAAAATGTATAAAATATAGCAAAACTAGAATCATCCTTTGCACTTTCTCTGAAGTGGGTAAAAAGAATTTTCGAAATTTAACATGGTTAAGAAATAGTTGAAAACCGGTAATTTGTTTATATTTATGTATATGATCGTATTCCATGTGTTTTTGTCCTCGTGAACTTAATATTTTTGTACATATTACAATTTCTCAATGATATAGATCTGCTGCGAGCGCTATTTAGTGCATGTATAAAACTATAAGTATCGGTTATTTATTTAATAGAATGTCTCGGAACGTATATTATTAGAGCGTGAAATCAAAAATGCGTTTCAAACATAATTCACATTTCGTTACGTAATAGCTATATCTACTTTTAGTTTTGACATACATATACGTTTAGACTTTTTGTCTAACAAGTAAAGAATATGCACAAAGTACGACAGAAATACATCAATTGACATTTTATTTCATTGATTGAAATCGTAAATATACTTCAATAAAATCGAGTAAATTGGATTAACACGCTCGAGTTAAATCAATCAGACTATGGTCTCCTATAAACGCAATCAGCTGATACAATACGCGTACGAAGCGTCACGATATTTGCTACGGGAATGTACTTTGGTCACATTATTAGTATTTAACTAGGACGCCAGAGGTTACGAACAGTTTTTGGTGAGCAGCATACCTCGTGCAGGCGATGAGTTCCTCCTGTTCCATCATTTGCTCCTTGAGTTTCTCAACGAGCTGTGAGTGTTGGTTGATCTCTTCGTCCTTGTCGTCTAGCTGTTGGTACAGAGCCTCGAGCTTGCCCTGCATGGCAGCATCTTCGACGGCACTCGATACGGCCACTGGTACGGGCTAAATAAGAAATGGGCAAAGAAACTCAATTGGCTGCTCTATATAAACATTAGCTCTATATAATACCGCTAGAGCTGCATGTCTAGATTTATATAAAAACTTGTATGCGTTGTTGGAAATTAAAACTAAGTTTTTGAAACATGGAATTATTATTATGGTAGTTTACGCAGCCGGAGGCATAGGTAAAGCTAGTTCTACATAATAAATGTTAATCTTGTCTTTATAATTAGTAAAGTAAGAATATTACAAAATATTTCTTCTAATATCGAATATCAAATATCAAAATATTCATTAATAAAATCACTTTAGCTTATAAAGGATTGTATTTTTTTGCTTCCAATTGTTCAAAATCCAAATTTTTTGATTTGAATACATTCTGTATTATATTGAAAACTTGTATATATTGAATACATTCTGAATACATTCTGTATTCAAATCGGATTGAGAATCAAATTGAGTGAAAAACGATAAACGTAAACGACAAATTTAATTTTGAAGATAATAAGCGATAAAATATTATTGTAAATTATGTTTGCTATATTTGGGTAGTTTATCGTTATTGCTATTGTTGTTCGTCAAGCGATTTCTAAATAGTCTTGACACGACTACAACAGATTTAACGCAGTTATAAAAGGAGTTTGTTTTTATCTTTGTTAACGATTGTGCTTTTACGAAATAAAGTATTCCAACCATCTATCTACCTAACAATCTTATAAAATCGTTAAAATGTCAGCGGGATAATAGACTCGTTTTTTTTAGGACCTTTCGTCATCTTCTAATTAATGTGTTCAAAACAAAAAGGAAAAAATAATTATTTTCTTTTCAGAAGTCGTTACTATCGCCACATTTTGCAGCTTCGATACTTGTGATTTTCGGGTATTAAGAGTCTCTTAAGTATTATTTAGGAAATAGAGCCTAAAAAGTAATTAAAACCTCAATAGATTCGTTTAAACCCTTAATTAATAAGCTATTTTTAACCTACGGTCTTAAAAGGATGATTATATTTTTGAATGAATTTATTTCTATTTATGCTCGCTAGCTGAAATTATTCTTTAGTTATTAAATAAGCTGTAATTTGATGCGTCTTAATCGTGGGTGTGTAATATGGTAATAAAAAGTTAGGTGTCTCATAACGATTTTTAAAATATTTAAATTGTACAATGTAATTTTTTTAACTAATACCTATTCATAAGGAGAATAAAGAATTATTTTCTTTAATTATATGTATGTATGTATCTAAGTTTTATAATTAAAAATTACTTTCGTAATATCCTAATTAATGTTATATAAGGAATCGCTTACTGCCGAGATATTTAATTACATTTTTAAGAATTTATACGGCAGTGTTGCAATGACGCAAATTTCAGATAATTTTAGCACGAAATTTTACAAACATAAAATTTTGTCTATAAATAAAGGTAAAGTGTCTTTTTGTGTCTTTGTTTTGTGACTTTTTATGACTTTTAGAGAGTTGTCTGTGATAAAAACTCTGCTCGCTGATATTTTCATTCGAACATAATGCTGAAGTCGACGCAAGAGGCACGAGCAGATACCTACTAGTATATTATTATGAACAAACATAATATATCTTTTATTTTTCTTGTTCAATTCAGTTTTCATATTAGACATCATTACCATTATAGTAATTCTCAAAATTACGCAGTTTTAAGATTGAAATGACTAACGAAATGACGTTAAGATGCTCGTTCTTCGAGTTATGTTATTCCAGTAATAGGCATTTCCACCTACGTCGTTACTAATCATGTGTCATCGCTCTATGTTATAAACAGAGACTATTATAAACAAGGGCTAAGAAAGTCACAGACGTTCAGCCGAGATGTTTAAATTTAGTTACATTGAATTAAGTTTACGATTTACCATTTGAAAAGGAAGAAAGCAATTTTGTACTTATCTTTAGACAAGAATTCCAAGCATTGAATTTCTTAATGCAAGAGTCCGATGACTTTTTTAAAGTATAAAACATACAAAAATTTAAAATTTCTAGGAAATACATCACTTTCGTAATTTTTATAGTCCACAGACACAGTTTATAATTTCATGGACTCCAAAATGGCACAACCGATTTTGATGAAATTTTCAGGCAATGTTCAGATTAGCGAAGTAAATAAATATATTTTTTTGGTTTGTTGGCAATTTTGTCATATTTTCAATACTAATTAACTGTATATCATAATTCTGAAATTCATGCAGACAAAGTCACAGGCAGATGCTAGTATTTTATAAATAATATCCTGAATGCATAAAATAATTATTAAATATAGTCTTACCGCAACAGGAGGTTTCTCTTCAATGAACGATGTGATAGGAGTGACAGCCTCAATTTCAACTAAGTTGACCTGTTCCTCAGGACGAACTGTCTCACCAGACCGCCAGCGGTTGACCTCTGCTTCCAACTTTTCAACCTGCACAAAGTATGAATAATAAATATATTTAAGCATTTTGATGGTTAATAATTTAATTAATTATTTAATTCAATAAAATAAACTTAGAAATCTTTACCTTTCCTTTCAACCTCGCCACCTTTTCTTTTTCTCTCTCATAGCGACGCTTCCATTCTTCGGCCGTGAGCTCTTCATTGACACACACAACATTCTTGACAGTTTTAGCCCTGTGAAAATTATTTTATAAATCAGCACTATGACCTACACGAATTCCATCACATATTTAAGAGGGACAGCAATTAGCGTTGCACCTACACCTGAAATTCATCACCAGCAGTTCACACAATAACCCCCACAAACATTTCTTAAGCAACTGGTCAGTGTAAAAGAAGCTCCCAGAATTATGTTGTATCAGCTAATAATATTAACCAATTAAAGAAAAGACTTGACAAACTTCTCAGAAATTGAACCTCAACGAAAGAGAACAAAACAGTCATTTGTCAGTTGAAATCAACTGCCAGCCTGATAAATACATAATAATAATATAAAAGAAATAATTAATTTACCTTTTACCAAAATCAAGTGTACTTTTAGTTTCACTCTCGTTGAATGATGCAGGCGAACAACAGATAACGATAGTTGTTCTTGCATTACCACCAAGTGATTCTTGAAGGATACGAGTCAGTTTCGAGTCTCTGTATGGGATGTGAGATTTATTACCATCTGCTAAAGCAGATATTACATTACCCAATGCAGATAATGACTTGTTAATATTTTTGGCTTCATCGAGCACAGTACCTTCAGCACCAGTTTTAGATACCTAAAAATTTTTATATTTAGAATAAACTAAAATACTATATATTCATTTAATAGGAAGCTTTTCTTTTACCTTTTCAGAACCAGCCAAATCCACAAGATACAGCTTTCCTGATAATTTCTTTTGATTTTCTAAGTTTTCTTGCTTAACGTTTATAAGGAAGACTGAATGAGATCTAGATGAGTGTTCATTCATGTCTGTAAAGTAAAAACATAAATGATGCTAATCAGTCTTAATAAAAATCAAAATCAAATTTTTAAGTACATACTTGTTACTGCAATATGCCTATTCGACTTTCCCTCTTCTATAACTTCAAATACTTCCTCTGGACTTGACACAAACCTTTCTGTAGCACCTTTTACAAATGGGACTCTGTTTTTGTCTTCGTGTACGCTGAGGTTAACCTTTGACACTGTAATGTAAGCCAGTTAATAATTACAAATTATATTTCTTTAAAAGTAAAAAATAAAATAAAAAAATTACCATCCAGTAGATCCCGAATTTTGTCCATGTAAATTTCGAAATAAGATACTTTAATGTGGAATTCAAGGTTCTCTTCCATTGCATAGATGTGATTGAAAATATCATTTACTATCCGTGGAATAATACCCTGTTTTCCTGGATCTCCTACAATTAAGTATAAATATTTTAAAAAACTACATAATATAATAAACTATATAAAATATTATATAATGTTTATCAAGATTTTATTATTAGATAAAATATTAACTGATATAATTTTGGTCAATACGTACCTATGACACCTTCCATGGTATGTGTTTTGCCAGAACTTGTTTGACCGTATGCAAATATAGTGCCGTTGTAACCAGCAAGTACATCAGATACAATACTTTTTGCTGCTTCATTGTATACCTTCTCTTGGGTTGCATTAGGTTTGAATACTTTGTCAAACAAATATACTTTACCCTAAAAGAATTATTTTTTCACTATTTACAATTGAATCCATCATCCATAAATATTTGAGTAAATTGCTTTGATAATGTTTAACAATTGAAAAACAAAGTCTAGATTCATTATTGTTAAAACTATTTAGGTCAGCTGTAAAACTATAATGACTGACTATATGAATAATTCTTTAATCTTGAGAGAGTGGGTGTCTCTTGTGATTGTTTTTAAATTATTATTCAAAGATTATGGTATATCATATTATTGCATGAGATTTACATAAAAAAATGATGGCTTAGACACAATTTTATGTAATAAATTAATTTAAAAGTCAGTGATATTTATTAATTTGAGGTGTATATCAATGTTAAACTCTCGAATATTATTTTTAAATTGTATATATAATTTTGAAAGTAATATTTATGTAGACAATTATTTTATTTTATACTTGAATAGTTAAATATAGGTTGTTTTATAATTGTACAGTATATTGTAAACAATAATAAAAATATAAATATACAAATTATTCTAAGAATTCCCAGGTCAAGGTCGGGAAAGTATTTGTATTGATTTTCGACAAAGCAAAAATTAGACGTCCGTTTTAGTTATAAAGCACAAAGATTCCTCATATTTTCATGACTGCAATCGTAATCACCGAAGCGTATTAGAAAAGAAAGGCCATTTCGTAGCAGGTGAACACCACTCGTAATGTATTAGTCATCATAGTCTAAATTAGGGCGATGATAGAGAAGATCAATGTGGGTATATCGACAATATTTACACTTACCCCTATGGAAATGCAATTGTCGTCTTGTCCTGAAGGGAATTTCACGATGAATTTGGAACCAGCTTTTTCTTCAGAGTCATTGAGTGGCCGAAATCGGCATACGACTCTAATGCTGTCTTCAGCAGCTATTTCTCGATCAGCTGCCATATTAGTAAAAATAAAATCTTACACTAAACACCGTCTATAGATTTAAAAAATAAAACGTTATTGGAACATAAAACCGTGCATGAAGAACTACAAAGTTAGAATTTGTCACTGGGAAATCTTCATGACAGCGGTATCAAAATGTCGGCCATGTTCTGTAAAGAAGAAAGGCCTGAAATTGGTACCCTATTGGTTGAAAATTCAACACGTTGCCAACCAAAGCAGAAAAAAATCGATTCTCTACCATCTACCAACTATACTGAAAATCCTAATACATACGCGTTCATATTTAAATCGGTATAATATTACAACGTTATTTGATATTTCATTGAAATAAATTAAATAGCAGTTTTTGATAAAAAAGTTATGCTTTACGACAGTTTAGTACATCTCATGACTTTTAAAATGTATATAAACTGTAATAATATATCCGTTTAATCGCAAAGAACAGTCTTTAAATTATAAAATCTTAACTGTTTAATTTATTACATTGAAAAGAGTTAATAGGTATTTCTTTGTTAAAGAGTATTTGCAATTTTGCATATCAAATCTCATTTTTAAATTTTAACCAACTATAAAATAGCATGTTTATCAGCACTTCACCAATTTAAAATTTTAGCAGGAGTATTCAATATTATTGCTAAAAGATTTGTAAGTTGAACGGGGAGTCCCTGGGAGGACCTGTAGTAAGGCTTTGTTTTTATGAGGTATTGTGGCGGAAGCACCTGGATACCTGCTTCAGCTTTTTGACCCCCATTAGGAACGAAGTTCCTTACGTTTTTTCTTCAACTCCGAAGATAATTCGAAATGAAATCTGTATCTTCAACAGGTTATATGATAAAAAGACACAAAGTTGCGCATCCGGCTGCGCTCTAACTTGCACTCATTTGCTTGTAGTAGGCTTGATACATACATGCAACACACACAGCATACGGCATTTCGTTACGTGACTTTCGATCTACTAAATCGCACTACCCATAAGCCTCATTGAATAACTTCGTTCCAAAAAGTTTTTGATTTCCGATTATTTATGTTTCCGCTATCGATTACCGCTAATTATTTAAATAATCGACTCTCAGCATCACCTTTTTTATGATGGTATTACTAAATTATTAAAATATAATGAACGGTACAGAGCATATAACATGTATTTGACAGTTACTATACAGACTATATTTTTTCGCATTTATGATGAATGGAAGGAAGTTGCTAAGTACTTGTTAAGTTGTTAGCTGTCTAAAATAACTAAATGTCTAATGTCTTGTAAAATTGCGAAGCTGAAAGTATTACTTTACATATTCCAACTGTGATTATTATTTGTTTTTTTTTTAAGATACAAGTGTTTTTGTATATCTCGAAATAAAAGCTCATACAGTTCTTTTAAAGAAATGCAGTTTGTTAGCTAAGCTGGAGTCATATTTATTTTAAAGCTGGTGAGTACACAAATAACTTTATTTTACTTTATAAGGAAAAAAGTACAAGTGTTATGTTGCTAAAACCATTGAAATATAATCATAGTCAGTAGTAGTAATCTGGTCGGTGAGTAAGTGTTAACAATAAAATGTTATTTTCATTAAACATCAATAATTAGGCCAAACTTCATCGTAATATCAGTAAACAATAAATCTTCTTGTTTATTGTTTGTCGTTCAGTGTGTCCAGATTTACTCTCTTTTAAACCACGTGATTATATTAAATGTACTACGAAAATCGGCTACCCATTTAAACGACATTTACGGATTTTTTGTTGTGTAAATAACAAATCATACCTTGATACTACTAATACTCTTACCTTGATTCGGAATTAACACTTATAAACCAAGGGAACCCATTAAGTTATATAGAAATACCATTATTATTATGAAAAATGTAATTTAAAAGAATTTTCGTGTTTTTACACCATTTTTTTTTTTAAAATATTAGCAATGGTTTTTCATATATTATAAGAGTTGAAGTAAGTAAGGATTGTGAGGATGTGGCTCATACCAGTCAGCCCATCCGGACTACCAACCTCTCTCGTGGTGCAACTTACACATTAAAAAGTAAGCCTCTGGAGATGACAAATGGTAGTATGTCCATTTTAAAATAGACAGTCTGAATTTAGGGGCAGCCGTGTCATTGGTGTGTGAAGATTGCTCTGCGATTACCAACCCACCAACCGTGTGGTGATTATGGCATTTACCTCAAATGATCTACAATATAAAGCAATGGCCCTTAGTCCCCTACAGCCCAAATGCAAGTCTCGAGGCCTCTATCCACCTTTATGCCTTCCTGAATATATTTTCTATTAATATTTGGTTCATAATTATTCATCATAATAAAAAATAATCAAGGCAATAATATGTCATTGAGAGTTTATTAAATACATTATTCTTTCAATTTAACTTATATTCAAATCATTGTTAAAAAAATTACTTGGGGTGGGGCACCTAGGCAGTTGCCTACAATGCAGAATTAATCATTTCAAGTTCCTTATAGTCTAAGATCCGACTGCAGGATTAGTGCGCTCATCGGTTATTTGCTAAAAACCAAATTTTTATGTATATTTATAATAAAGATAATATATATCTACCAAGTTGCCTATCAAAATTTGGCCGCTAGTATTTTTAATTAAATTATTTTTAATTGCTTTTTGGGAAAAAATTTCTTTCACTTGTTTTTTAAATAAAATATTGTCTACATCACGGCAATTTACATAATGATTTACAAAAATCACAGTTAATGATTTTAAAAAATGGTATCCACTGAGGGTCATACAGGTCTATGCACTGGGCTCCGGACACTGACTAGTATATGCAGCATTTAAACTTTGTTTTACTACCTGTGCCCGCATCTTGCTATGTAATTATATCGTTTTTTGAGATGGTCTCGAAGAAGATGCTTCTATTAATACCTTTGATAAAGTACATCATCTAATATCGTTTGAAAACCTTGAGTCATCTGATTTTAACTTTTCTTTAATTACCCTGCAAATTCCCCTTTATACTAATCTCTTAAGGATACAAATCGAAAACATATTAAAATTAACAGATTATCTTAGGGCTCTTATTTAAGGCATTTTTACGTCACTGTAAATCCATAGTGTCTACTTTTTTAGAAGTTTCTGTGAAAGCCTCGAAATGTTTTCTTACATTTATTTTTCAAATGTTCTTTAATTTTTATATTATACTGGCTGAGCCCGCGGCTCCGCTCGCGATGGGTACCTCTTTTAGGGTTCCGTAGCCAAATGGCTAAAACGGAACCCTTATAGTTTCGTCATGTCCGTCTGTCCGTCCGTCCGTCTGTCCGTCCGTATGTCACAGTCTTTTTACTCGGAGACCATTGACTCTATCTATACGAAATTTACTAATTAGGTGTATTCCATGAACCGCACAAGGATTTTGTAATAAAATCTTAATATATATATGAATTAAGGGTAGCAGTCCATACATGTAACTGAGGATTAAAAAAAAATCAACGTATGGCAACGTGTGAGATATCTTTGCATAGTTCTTTTAAAATGATAAGAAGGTTTGATTTTGAGTTTTTTCATTAAGCCAGTAGTTATTGAGATATTAGCTCTAAAGTCGTAAAAATCGTGTCCCCCTCTAACTTTTTGAACTATGGGATTTAAAATTCTGGAAAAATTTGAGCTTGTAGAATACCACATGAACTTTCATCCACATTTAGTTTGAAGAAGATAGGTCTATAAATTTAAGAGATATATAAATTTTTCCCATAACTTTGTTTTTTCATATTACTTTAAATAATTACTATGAAATTACCAACTTATTTTTGCGGTCGGTTTTAATTCGTTATTATTTTTAAAACCGTTGAGATTCTTCATAACCTTACCATCACCCATTTACGCCTGTTTTTCGATTTATCCAAGGCATTTGACCACCAGGTCATAATTAACCATAGTACGATATCTTATGGCAGAAATTAAGACTCACTGGCATGCCTGAAGAGATCAACAGGATTTTTAAGTTTTGGTATAAAAATCAGGTTACTGTTGTGCGATGGTCAGAGAGCTACCTAAGGTCTTACAGGTTAGAATGTAGGGTGAGGCAGGGCGGCCTGACCTCACCCAAGTTGTTTAATCTGTATGTGAATGCCCTAATACAGACGCTCAGTAGCACTCGTGTCGGATGTCATATTGACGGAGTCTGTCTTAATAACATTAGTTACGCAGACGACATGGTTCTGCTGAGTGCATCTGTCTGTGGGTTAGCAAAACTGCTAAGTCTTTTGAGAACTATTTCAAACGTCATGGCTTAGTCTATAACTGTAAGAAAAGCGAATGCATGGTCTTTCAGGCCAGGGGAAAATCGATTCCATCTATTGTACCTGCTATCAAGTTACACGGGGTTCCACTAAAGAGAGTTGAATGCTTTAAATATCTTGGCCATGTAGTATTCTATGACTTGAAAGACAATGCAGATATTGAGAGAGAACGCAGGGCTTTGTCTGTTAGGGCAAATATGATTGTTCGAAGGTTTGCTTGTTGCTCAATGCCAGTCAAAATAACGCTTTTCAGAGCTTATTGCACCACATTTTACCCTAGCAGCCTGTGGGCAGACTATACGCGGAAACATTACAACGCCCTGCGTGTACAATATAACAATGCTTTCAGGATGCTAATGAGTATGCCTCGTTTTTTTAGTGCATCGGGGATGTTTGCCGAGGCGTATGTGGACTGTTTTTATACCATTATGCGAAAGCGGTGCACATCGTTGTTGCGCAGGATTCTTTCCAGCTCAAGTGGCGTCCTGAGAGCATTTGTTAATAGAAGTTTTTTGTATGTGAACCACTGCTAACGGATTCACGTGCTGACAAATTAATCCTGTCTTAGGTTAAATAAGTTTTAGAAATTACTAACAAATAGGCGTAAGATACTTGTATTACTAACAAAATATGATCCATTGTTGGTCGAAATAAAGTTATTATTAGTGACCGACCGAAATTTCGGTTTCGGTTTCGGTTTCGGCCAGTTTCGGCCAAAAATCTAGTTTCGGCTTTAGTTTCGGTTTCGGCCAAAATATAGCCGAAACTTTCGGCCTCGCCGAAACTCGAGTGTTCGTGAGTTTTCGGGCGTTGTTCGGTAAACTTGCAGCCAAGTCAGACCGTTGCTGACGCGGCCAAAAAATCTCCAGAAATAAGTATTAAATTGATCTTTAAAATATTGTGAACACAACGTATTACTAGTTAGTTATGTATCTACTATATCTAACTACAAGTTGTTTCTATTTTTAAGTTTACTCCCAATAGTAAGTTCTGTATATTCATGAAAAAAAAATTGTTATGATTTTAATGAATTTTTAATTTTCATTTTATTTAACTCTATTTAACTCTCTATATTATATACAGTGGTGTTGAACTAATTAGGGACATTGGTATAATAAGAGTAGCATTTATTCATATTTTTCGTAATTTCAGTTTACATGAAGTCTTCATTACGTTTTTAATGTTGATCTGATCTTGATCATTTAACCAATGTTTTCTTAATAGAATTATTAAATTTTGGAATGGATTATAATTAAAAATAACAACAATTAAAATTTAACTTTACTTCTCCTTCGTGCTAGTATAACTCTGGAAAAGTAATTAGGGACACTTAAGAAAACATTAGAAATAAACGCAGAATGTAATAGAAAAAAAAAATATACATTTATTATTAAATTCATCTAAAAAGCAACGTTTTGTATTCAACATTAACATTAAATGTGATTGCCATTATTAGCTATAGCCATATCGACATCGGCGCGGCATCGACTTGATCAAATAATGACAAGTTTCGTCAGTTAAGTTCTTCCAGGCGTCTTTGGAACTAATAGAAAGTTGGTTTAAATTTCCAGTTTTTTGTACCACAAATGTTCCAAAGAATTCATATCTAGGCTATTGGCAGACCAATCTAAAACTGATAGTAGTTCACCGGCTAGAAATCATTTAATAAACAGTGAAGTATATTTTCGTGTTAAAGCGCCCATGTAACTTCGCCACTAAGTTCTAGCCCAAATATTTCTCTTTTAATAATTACAGAGCTCACAAAGGGAACTTTTTATAAAGCCATTAAATTAGCTAAAATTCTTTCTAGGTACACAGTTTCAGTAGTTTTATAGGTTTGAAAATATTGCACAGAGTTGAAAACCATACTTTTGGAGCAAATCAAATGATAAGCTATCTTACGGTATGGCCATTTACGTTGAGATAAAATTATTTTCAGATGGTTAAATAAGTGACCCATGTTTAAATAATAAATTGTGATATTAATTTTAGAAATCAAAACTATAAACTAAAGAATGACGCCAAATAAAAATAGAAAGGCTTTCCGCCTTTGTATTTCAGGTTTATTTTATAAAAATCGAAAAGAAATCACTAACTCTTGCTGTCCCTAATTAAATGGTCAGCCAGTAAATGAGCAATTTCAATGCGAGAGATTTTTTTTAATTAACCTACCATAAAATATTCTTAGCTTCGAAAAAGTACACACCATTGAACAGTATACTTTATAACAAACAGTATCTCATAAAATTAAACTTTTAAAATATTTAACCAAATTATTTTCTGTTCCTAATTAGTTGACTACGAATGTATACATGCAAATAAATGTTAAAAAACTTGAAATTAAAATTTCATTAAAAAAACCTAATTTTAAATATATTTAAAAGTTTCGGTTTCGGTTTCGGTTTCGGCCGAAACTGAGAGGAAGGCCGAAAGTTCGGTTTCGGTTTCGGTTTCGGCTGAAAAACCAGTTTCGGTCGGACCCTAGTTATTATTATATAACCATGCTGCGGAACCCTTTAGATTCAATTGTGCGTGGTCCACAACGCACTTGACTGGTAATTATTTCTTTATTGCGCGGAATTCTTAATCTTTTTATAAAATTGAAGTAACCTAAGTTACTTCTATAACATCAGTGAGCTGTCAGTGAAAGTCCCGTTAAAATCGATTCAGCAGCTTTAGAGATTAGCCAGAACAAACAGACATTCAGACTGAACTGAACTGACTGAACAGACAGATGAACTTTTAATATTGATGTTTTTATGCATTAGTAGGTAAAATATATCAATAGAAACAGCAAAAGGGCTTTAATGTCTTATATGAAATATTTTTTATAACGTGTACAATTTAAAGTTTTTATATTGCGAATCACTGTTAGCGTTTGTGTAGTTATAGGGATGTATATTACGCGGTGGCGCCAAGCCCGTAAAGCAGACGGGTGCGGTCGTCGACCCGATGTGCACCCTCCACCGTTATCGACAATATATGGTAACTGGACTCGAATGGCATGGATGAAGAACGAGGTTCTGTTATAACAAGTATATACGGTTCTTGTCATTTAAAAAATGTGAACCACATCTTTGATCCCAAGAGTATTGAACATTGATGTTTACTCATCAGAAAAATATCCATAAATAATTTTTTTTAATATTTCATAACTCACGATGCATATGCATAATACATTCTAATTAATTTAACCTTGTCGTGAAGCTTAAATATTTTTTTTTGATATGATCGTAGGTACTATATATATATATTTTTTATTGTGTTTGCCTTAATGACGTATAGCGCTATTAATAAATCAGGCTAATGTAGGGAGCATAAGGACTTATGTCAGGTCACCATATGGCTTGGTAAGGACATAAATGATGATAAGACACGAGAAATGAGAATTAATAGAAGAACATTACGATAGCGCAGATGAATCATATGTTTGTTAAACATGACGTAATTTCATTGACCTACAAAGGCACCGGTTTTTGCACCAAAACTTATATTTCATACGTCTTATTACACAGATTTTCAATACTGTTGAATCAGTACCTGATAACGAAATTATCATAAAGGTAAATGTTATATTTTTCTATAATACGGGAATAATATTTCGTAACAAAACTTATGATACAACATACGTAAGGTATTAAAAAAAAAAAAAAAATTTCCAATGCTTTTTTTAAATTTTCATTAAAGTTCGTTCATTACAAGGAACCATACACATTGCTTATTGTATTGAGTTCGATTTGGCACGTATTGGTTCGAAGAAGGAGCGGTGACGGCGCCGCTGTATCACTCGCTGACGAAGTTATTTTCTGTACTATTAGTCACGCGTGTATCCGGCACGGGCTGGTCGCGCTACTCGCGCTGTATCGAGCGAGTTCATCGTAAAGTAAAATTGACAACGGGAAAATAAACCTCTTAATTACATCCAAAAGTCTTATCACAGTATCAATATTTGCGGTTAAAACTTGTTTATTTTCGTAGCTTCAATATCTTGGTGAAAATTTTTGTATTCGTTTTGAAGATCTGCAGTGTTTCCAGGTTTTAAGTATTCTTTTGGTGAGGAAAAAACCTTTAGTTTGATGTGACGAATCGCCCTTGGGTATTCAGTGTAATGTGACTAACTACTTCGATAATAAAGCGAAAACAATGTATTATTTCATGAGAAGTTTAATGTAGGTCGTTGTTAAAAGGTGACTTGTGATCACAAATATTGATGTTATACCTGAAAGATATTATCTCTGTGTTTTAAGTGTCACAATTAAAGAGGTATGTAAAATAATCCAGAAGAATTTGTATTTTTTTTTGTTTTTCTTAACATATTTCAAATGAGATTTAAGCCTTTTTATATTATCCGAGTTAAAAATAAAACAAGTCGTGAAATAATTTGTTTTATATTTTAATTAAGTACGTATAATTATTATTGTATATTATATGAGAAAGATATTTTTGCTGTAGTAATTAATAGTATTTTTCTGTAGCTCTGCAAATACAAAAATTATATTTGTGTTACAAAACAGTACATTGTATCAGTCAGCTGTCTTATTCTGTTTTTACGGACGCCATTTCACGTTAATCAATGGGTTAAAATTATAATAAACATTTACTAAGAAATAAACATAACGATACAGTAATTGTATGATAACTCGAATCGAGTTAATGTGATGGCGGCATTTGTTTAGCTCGCGGTCTGTTCGACCTCGATATGGTGCAGCGTGGGCGCTTCACCGCCCTCACCCGCCCACAGGTGCAATAGTAGGACCGTCATAATATACACTAGATTTTTTTTAGTTCTGTTTCGATGACCATATGACGTGTTTTCATTCATAAATAGTTGATCTTGTTTATCTAAGTAAAATCTGATACTATTTTCACGAAATTAAATTCAAATCAAATCAAATATTTTTATTTAAAACTAATTATAAAGTAAAAGAACACACTGTCTTTAAAATAAAAAAAATATCGAACCATAGGTTAATGAAAACCGAAAATTCGGAGAAGCGATTTCAAATAAATAAAAATAAAATGAAATCATAGTGCTTTGATGATTATATAATTTATATATTATTTAATTTGTTTTAGGAAGTGATCTGAAATCAAAACGAAATAATAAAGAATGTATACCCGAACGACTTTACTATATTGGGTGTGGGCGAGCTTGTTTGTTGCTTGTTTGGGACAACGAGCAGAGCAGTTGCTAGCACAAAACCCTTGTTCGAGTAAGACGACCTGTAGCGACTGTGCGAGGACACCGACATGCGCTTGGTGCTTTGCTCCAGAATTCAATGGACCTCGTTGTTTCAACCCAGCCATGGAAGGCGGTACCGCTGGTTGCGATGAAGCGTACATATTTAATCCAGACAACCAGCAGTCTATTGACCCAATTTATAATAGAGAATTAACAAGAGGTAAACAATACATTTCAAGCTAAATGCTTCTTACGGTTTTTCGATAGAATCTAATTGTTTTGATATTTTAGCGAAGGGTCGACTAGGTGTGGGTATGGAGTCATCATACTATGAAGAGTCGATGAGTAGCAGTAGCAGCAGTAGTAGTAGCAGCAGTAGTAGTGTCAAAGGTGGTGGATACATGGCAGCGGGTGCCGCTGGTGGGGAAAACTTGGTTCAAATCAAGCCACAAAGAGTGAAGTTACAACTACGGATGAGTAAGTGACAACATTATATGACTCACGTGTTATATTGATTGCTAATGTAATTTTTGTTGCTTTAATGATTTACTAGGTAATGTCAATATTATCTTAACAATGGTGTTTAATTTAATAATTGCCATGTTTCTTAGTAATATTTTTAAATGGTTTGTATTAAGTTAAGAATTCTGTTATTTTAGATCAGATGCAAAAAATGTCATTCTCCTACGCACAAGCCCAAGATTACCCAGTAGATCTTTACTATCTCATGGACTTGAGTAGATCTATGAAAAACGACAAAGAAAAGCTTAGTATGCTCGGTAGTTTGCTTTCAAGTACGATGAGAAATATCACGTCAAACTTCCGAATCGGATTCGGTTCTTTCGTCGACAAATTGGTAATGCCATACGTATCGACTGTACCTAAAAAGTAAGTCAGCATTCTTGCATAATGAGTTGATCAACTGTAATTAGTGATGTAATGTTAGTTAATGGAGCATTCTCTCACAGCCTGATATCACCTTGCGACGGTTGCGCGGCGCCATATGGTTACAAGAACCAAATGTCCCTCAGCAATGATACGGACTTCTTCGACGTAAGTATGACGATAATTTTACTTACGTAAATAATTACGAAAATATATAAAGTTGTATAAAATTTTTGTCTATAGAAAGCAGTGGCCCGCGCGGATGTGTCTGGTAATTTAGATGCTCCCGAAGGTGGTTTCGATGCCATCATGCAGGCTGTTGTGTGTAAGAATGAGATAGGCTGGAGAGAGCACGCGAGGAAGCTGCTCGTGTTCTCAACTGATGCGGGATTTCATTATGCCGGTGATGGAAAGGTATATCGAAATACATTATCTCAACCACAACATACAGTTGAAAAACCGTGTTGTCAATCTGGTGTCAAGTTCCATAGCCAGATTTTAAATCTATTATTTTCAGACTAATGACACGAAAACTAAATTGTATAGTTCTTTGCAATTTAATGCGTTAAATTAAGTTTCGTAGTTTTATTTGATACGAAAAATTGCATAGGGGTCTAAGGTATTTTTAAATACTTTTTTATATACTGTGAATCTTTGCTCTTCTAATCTTAGCTTATGATGACACTGTCACTGTGTGTCTAGGTAATGATTTGATTCATCATATAATATTCTACTTCATGACATCATTCGATCAGATAAGATACGCCGTTTTAAAGAAATAAGCTATGCGCATTATGATATTAAAACATATTTTTATTATTTAAAGCTAGGAGGAATTGTCCAACCGAACGACGGCGAATGTCATATGGAAAACAACTCGTACACACATTCCACAACGCAAGACTATCCCAGTATTTCACAAATTAATCTCAAGGTAAGGTTTTCTAATCTTTTCATTTGGATTGCGTTTCGAGTATTAGATTTCTTTCCGTTTTTTTTATTTCAAATTTATATAATTAAGGAAACCTGCGATAGGGATCTGAATTCGTTTAAAGAGTATCAGCTGTACTGAACAAGAAAAGGTTTGTTTTTATTATTTACATAAATTAATTTTACAAATTCAATGTTATTTTCCCGTGACGATCGTTGTATTGCTGCGGTAGACAACTTTTATTAAACGCAAATGGTTATGGCTTCGATTTCCGGTCAGGTTCAAATGTTTCTTTCAATTGACTAATTTGCTGTATGTGCTTGTGTTTATACGTCCAATAGGAGCCAGTGTGTACATTTTTACTATTTGACTAAATTGGCAAGCAAGCATACGGTTCATCTGATGGTAAGCGGCTATCGTAGTCTATGAGTGCTCTCAACATCCTACATTTGTAGGTACCACACACGCGTTGCCAACATCGACCTATTGTTTCTGATATTATTTGCTCAGTAATTTCACTAGCTACATTGTTCTTCAAACTGAAACACAGTAATGCATAAAACTACTGCTTTGCCGGCCTCTTGCAATAATGTCTGTCTGTCTGTCCTGCTTTCACTAAACCACAACCGATTTTGATGATCTTGGTAAAGGATAGAGGCTGCTTTTATAGCAAAAGGGGTTGAAGTAGTGAATGAAAGATGGTACCTACAGAGGAACCAATAATTAGTATTTTGCATCGACGCGAGAGTAGCTTCGGGCAAAACCTTTTTTTTTTGGTTGCTGTAGCCTATGGAGTGCTTGCAGCACCATTAGTAGGAGCCACTCACACGTTGCCAACCTCGAGATATTGGTTCTTAAATGTCCTCTGCCCAGTAATTTCAGTGCCCTTCAAAGCGTAATACAGTAATGCCTAAGCAGTACTATTTGGCGGCAGAATATTTGACACTGTGGTGGTACCTACCTAGCCGGCCTCTTGCAACAAGAGATCTACCGCCAGTGAATAGTGCTAGTATTAAATATTAAACGAATTTTCGCAGGTGAAACAGCACGCCATCAACGTGATATTCGCGGTGACGGCGGAACAGATCAGCGTGTACGAGCAGCTCAGTAAGCACATCGAGGGCTCCAGCTCCGGCATCCTCAGCGAGGACTCGGACAACGTGGTGGACCTCGTGCGCGAGCAGTACAACGTATGATAATATATCTTATGGTCAAATTAGATCAGGCGAGAAAATAGTAATATAAAAAATGTATCCAATCATATAGTTGTGTGTCATTTGAGCTTTGTCTAAATGAATACAAGTATTTTGTGTAATGAAACAAGCTATTTTCAAGGCATATTATGTTCATAAATTTGTTTACATGTTAAAGTTAGGCAATGTTACTCAACGCGGCAACATTATACTGACAACAAACAAATTGCTCCACAAAATGTAACTGCGCTGTGGGTGCTCAATTATACTAATATAAAAAAAAACCAAACATGCTGTCTGTGTCATATATCAGATGAGTTTAATTTGTTATTTTAGAAAATCACATCAACAGTGGAAATGAAAGATACGTCAAGTGATGCTGTACAGATATTGTACTACTCTTCTTGTTTGGGCGGTAAAGATAACATGGTGCAGACCACCAAATGTGATGGACTCAAAGTGAGTATATAATTTAAAAATACATATATAAATTTTTTTAAAATACTCAAAAATATTATAAATTTGTAGGTTGGTGATGTCGTAGAATTCTCAGCTGAAATCACTCTGAAAGAATGTCCCAAAGATCCCAGCAAGTGGAAGCAGAGCTTCAGTATATATCCAGTCGGTGTGTCGGAGAGTCTCAACGTCGAGCTGGAGATGCTCTGTGACTGTCCTTGCGAACATCCCGGACACCATGTAAGTATGAAATCATATCGTGTCGCGGTCGGGGATCCTCGCCAGGAACGAGGTTCCGTAGTTTTATTCTAACTCCTATTATTTACATAGAATAAAACAAATAAATAGTATAGAAAAAAGTTATATGAAAAAATAGTTAATCAAAATTTTTATTGACTGTCACTTATTGGGATGACACCTACATAATTTTCAAGTGGTATGGCACCAGAACGTGGGCCGGGAGTTGTGACTTGACTTGTGTGTGAGATCTTCTATGTCAGTTGAGGAATCCAATTCAGAATCTCCAACTCGTATTATAAATGTCGCGGGCGTAGCCGCGGACGGACGCGACAGTGTGTACAACGTGTCGTTGTGTCGTAGGCGTACAACGACTCGCCGCTGGTGTGCAGCGGGGAGGGCACCTCGGCGTGCGGCGTGTGCCTGTGCGCGCCCGGCCGCTTCGGCAAGAGCTGCGAGTGCTCCGCGCACGGCGGCGTGTCGCTGGAGCAGGAGCGCGGCTGCCGCCCCACCAACGCGTCCAGCGGCCCGCTCTGCTCCAACCGCGGCACCTGCATCTGCGGCGTCTGCGAGTGCAACAAGATGGACGACCCGCTCAAGGTTGGTTCACTGAGACGGTGGTTTACGGTAGTACATTTGTGGCAATACTACCTGAGAAACTTTACTTTTCCCGGCGTCGGGATGTGACGACCCCATCGTCCGTTGCAGGGATAACCTCTGTCACAGTAGAAATTATTTCACCAGTGCAATCAGTCACACTGGTGGTAGGTCTCTTGTTGCAAGAGGCCGGCTAGGTAGGTACCACCGCAGTGTCAAATATTCTGCCACCAAATAGTGGTGCTTAGGCATTACTGGTTTCCGGTTTGAAGACCACTGTAGGCTAAAGTATTGGGCAGAGGAGACTTAAGAACTATTATCTCGGGGTTGGCAACGCGTGAGTGGCACCTAGTAATGGTGCTGCAAGCGCTCATAGGCTACGGCAACCACTTACCACCAGGTGGGCCGTATGCTTGTTTGCCAACTTGTAACATAAAAAAAAGAAAATTAAAAGTAATACATAAACTACAATAACATGCATCTCTCCCAAATTCAAAACATTAGAATGTATTTGTGAAAGTCGCCGTCAAAAATAAATAAATCCTTAATATTTCAAAGATTACAATTAAGACTAAGACCAAATTAAACTTGGAATACTTGCTAGTAAGAAAGTATGCCGTTTCAAACAACTAAATAAAGAATTATCCAAATCGGTCTGATCCAATCGACTCCAATCCAATTGAGTATCATACATGAAAAAAAATTGAGACGGAACCTTAAAGAGAAGAATATGAATGTTTTTAACAACTCTTACTGTTGATTGCAATTCAGGTGATATCTGGTCCGTTCTGCGAGTGCGACAACTTCACGTGCGACATGAACAAGGGGCTGCTGTGCTCGGGCCCCGACCACGGCGAGTGCGTGTGCGGGAAGTGCAGCTGCCTGCCCGACTACAGCGGGCCCGCCTGCCAGTGCCTCAAGGACCAGGAGCCCTGCCGGTCCAGAGGTACTTAAGTTAACTGAAAAAAATCTGAAGAGTTCCGTACCACCGTATTCTAAAAATATCAGGTTTCTTATGAAGTAGTGAGGGGTAGTAACTCGTTTCCTATTCCGATTAAGATACATCAGCTTCACCAGAGTGACAGACGAGTGTGAGTGAGTGAAGGGCGGACGGATGGACAGCGGTGGCTTAGTAATAGGGTTCCTTAGCACCCCTTGGGTATAAATAATGGAACCCTAAAAAGTAGATGCAATATTATACTTATTAGTAGAATTTAAAAAAAATAGTTTTTAAAATAAACAAACGTGAAACATCAACAACTTACGAATTTTACTGACCGACTGCCTAGTTTAACTGTTATTCTACTTTTTAATGTTTTATAGTATTGTATGGTTTCTATTTCTACCTGACGTCTTTTTAGGGTTCAGAAACGTTAACAAGGGTCGAGCGAAACAAATATTTGTTAGAGATTATTTTTTTGTATTACAAGAAACGGAAGTTTTATCTCAAAATAAATAAAAGATTTAAAATATTTGTTATACTGAAACTCAAAATATTCTTTATTCAAATAGGCTTAAAAGGACTTTTGAATCGTCAAATATACATACGTCCTTTGTATACTCTAAGTGACGCCTACGTACCTAGATATTAACAACAAATATCTTTACTTTCATAGTAGTGTAGATATTTGATTATTTATAGTTTTATACCGTTATATTTATATTTAAACAGAAAACGGAAAGATTTGCAGTGGAAATGGTAAATGTGTGTGCGGTCAGTGTGTGTGCAATGTGGACGACGAGCGACACTACTCTGGAAAATACTGCGATAAATGTCCCGTGAGTGTCTTTATAACATAATTATTATTTTAATTGAGTCATATATTAAATAATATTTACTTTTTATTTTTAAATATTTTTACCAAAGTTATTTTCCTTTACCTTTTGAAATTATAGATAACATTTAAAATACATTTTTCCTGCCAAAACCATTTGTGTTACCTTCCGAGAGTCTTCCACCTGGGCATAATTTGCCATGGCAGGTCTGGAAGTCCCTAAACAGACTTCGGACCCAGATTGGCCGAAGCAAGGACAATATGTTTAGGTGGAGATTCACGGATGGTGCTAACCCAGACTGTTTGTGCGGTGTAAAGCAAACGATGTCCCACCTTACATCGTGCCCTGCGTGCCCTAACACCTGCACGCAGGAAGATCTGATGGCAGCTTCCGACAACGCAGTCAATGTGGCTGCGTTCTGGGCCACAACAATATAGGTGTTTGCCAACGAAACGCAAAGAAGATTTAAAATACGTGAAAAATTTAAAATAGAGTTATGGGTTATTACAATAAGACTGACATAAAAAGTGATTATCTACTATATTTTAAATTGGTACGATGCACATAGACGAGGTGCCGCATGACGTGTGACAAAAGCGAAGTTTTATGGATTTTTTATGAAATTATATATTTTGCATTAACTATACTAAAAAAAGATCCGCCATGTCTTTGAAAATATCAATTTTAGCGCGAAAAGAATGATAAAATGGAAAAAACCTTTGGCAATCTGCAGCAAAAACAGTCTTGCCATTTTAGATTGACCGGGAAATATTGACTGAAGATATATTAAGTTCAGGTCATGAAGTCAAAGTTGTCTGTTTTTTTTTATTTTTTTGTTGCGAGTTGTAACGTGCATAGGCTACGGTGTATGTATACTTTTTTATACCATCGTAGTGGTAGTAAACATAACTTTTATTATTCGGAACTCGTCCATCACCCACGAAAGGCGGTACCTCTAATTTACGTAACCATTTCAGACTTGTCCTGGTAAATGCGAGGACTTCAAGGAGTGCGTGTTGTGTGAGGTGCACAAGCGCGGACCCGCCTACAAACCCGACGAGCCGGCGCGAGAGTGTGGCACCTGCGACCTCTACCCGGAGGTTGTGGAGGGGAAGATCGAAGGTATTCTCCCATTTACCTCACACCTCAATCTGTACTTTAAGTATTGCTCGTGGTGGTAGACTATGGACAGGCCCCTTCATACAGACAAAATGTCAGAGACTCGCTGGTGGCCTTCGTAAATTCAATCAACACAACGAATCGAAGTTAGTCACAAGTTTGCAACAAAAACCTGAGTCGAAACGTTTTATACATTTGTATAATATAGATCAGGCATTTTTTTTGGGTTTTAAATAATCGTTGACAATAAATGATTTTTATTTTTCCATTAATAATAATTATATTATAATAATTTGCAGCAAACGAAACACTGAACGAGCATTTGTGCAGTTTTTACGATGACGAAGATTGTCTGTATGTATATGTGTACTCCTACAACGAGACACAGCATCTACACATTAGGGCGCAAAAGGAGCACGAATGCCCGAGAAAGGTACATTACATCTAATATTGTTTCTGATTTTATATAACTCATAACATTTGTAGTAGTAGAGCCATGCTTCTCTTAGCACAAATGGGCTGGCTCGACCGAAGAAGATCGGCGTAAAGCAACAGTATCAGTACTGTTGCGTTTCGTGGGATGAGTGAGAGTGCCGGAAGGCCACTCACCCAGCCTTCTTTTTCCTTTCCTCTTATTTCTTGGGTTGGCAACGCGCATGTGATGCTTAAAGTATCGCAAGCGTTCATAGGTTGGGGCTACTGCTTACCATCAGGAATATATATTATCGCCGCATAACATAGCAATAAAAAAAACACATAATAAAAAAATAACAACGTAATAATAATAATAAAACTTATATTTTCGTTACAGGTGTTTATCCTCGGTATAGTTCTAGGCGTGATCGCAGCAATAGTTCTGGTCGGTCTGGCTCTGCTCATGCTGTGGAAGATGGTCACCACCATTCACGATCGTCGCGAGTTTGCACGTTTCGAAAAGGAGCGTATGATGGCCAAATGGGACACGGTGAGTAATTAATTATATTTATTTTTTTATTTAATTATTTTTCTTACAAAGTTTGTCATTGTTAAGATAGAAATGATTGGTTGATGTTTGATGTCGTCAATGCATAAAACTGAAAATGATGAATTATTATTTCATTATAACTACAAAGAGAACTTTAATGATAGCTAATTTTAAGTTAAATTTAAGAAATGTAGGTGTTTTTCAAAGTATTCTAGCGGAGCCTCTTTCGGTAACCGCTAGATCACTATTAGAATTATTGATAAAAATTTTAGTAAGTAATATTTAGAATTGATCTATGTGTTAGGGTACTATGGGTCTGACATGATCTTAAAAGATCCAAAGACCTTTAAAAATAAAGAGAAAAAAAAAAAAAAAAAAACTTTTAGTTTAAAATATTTTTTGGTTCTAGGGCGAGAATCCTATCTACAAGCAAGCGACGTCCACCTTTAAAAATCCAACCTACGCCGGGAAATAAGAATCTTTATTAAAATTAAGCAGTTAATAATAGAACTATGGAAGCTATTACAGTAATAGGTAGAAAAATAGGTTACTATTACTGCATTTTGACTATCATCTTAAATTCAGTATTTGCTATAGCAAATGTATACATTATAATATATGGACATTTTTAGACATGTTTTCGACGATTTAGAAGCTAATGTAGACAAAGCCTTATTAAGTGCCTTTATATATTCATAAAAAACTCAGTAATATAAAATCCATAACAATGATTTGTATACTATTTTTTATAAAAAAATAACAATAAAAAATCATGAAGGTCTGTTTCAATCTCAGATGTTTTTTATCTGTATTTATAGTACGCTTTTTGTACTTACGTGTGTGAGTGTTTGACGTATGTACTTATGTGTGTGTAGATTGTGTAAATCGAATGCTATATGGTTTCACTTCACTGTAAGGTTGTTTACTCCTTGCTCTGAGGTTTTCATACCAAACCATGTTACATTTGACATGTAGTTTGTTACTTAGTGTCAGATTTTAGCTTTGAGATAATGATAGTAATTTATAATAAGTTATGAACAAAAAAAAACTAAATTTGCGATAAAATCAACGTAAGCATAACAGTCTGTGAAAGGGGTTTAAGGAGACATGTATTTTGATTGTGAATTTTGTGTATTACGAATTAATATATAATAAATTAAAAAAGAATGTACTGCCGCTTCAACTCCAGGTCTAGTGCCTTATATTAATGATATAATTAGTGCCATTACTAATCGTACGATTTAAGAAAGTGTTATTTATTTCGACATTAATCTCGATTAATATTAAAAATAGATTTATTTAAATATAAGTAATATAAGTTCTTTATTATCACAGTAATCGAGAGAACACAAATATTGTATCGCATTTTGATTGACATTATGATTTCATGTTTTATTTTATAGTAATTATGTGATATATCTTTTAAAATGATTGCTATTTGTATATATTTTACAATTATATATTAAAGCAGTTGTGGCCTTTTAAAAATAGCTAATAAAATTAACTCTAAAATTAAATTGTCTTTTCATATTAAACCTTATGTATGGTTAGAAGTAAAACAGCGTATAATTATTAACACTTACACTGTTCAAACAGTAGATTTAGTAGTTGCACAATTACAATGTTGACCAGAGCCAGGACTGGGAATGGGTTATTTATTGAATAGAAGGAACGATGACGTCATGGTAGAATAGTAGAGCATGTCTGAATACATTTGACTATAATATTACAATCTTTATATACGTGACACCGTTGTGGCGTTGTGGGTAGCGAGTCTGCCTTTAGTCTCGACGGTTGCGGGTTCGATTCCCGCTCGGGCAAATGTTTGTTAAAATTTCTGTCTCGATCTGGCCGTTTGTCCGTATGGGTCTCCCCACCGTGCCTCGGAGAGCACGTTAAGCTGTCGGTCCCGGTTAATATCAATAACATCTGATAATAATCGTTAACTCTTGATAAGTAAATTGCTCTTATCCAATGAGTTACTGGTTCGCCCTTAGGGTTGCGGAGGTCAGATGGCAATCGCTCTGTGTAAAAACTAGTAACCTGTCAAATCCGGATAAGAGTAATAAGCAGACCCTGGGTACATAAAAAAATTACGGGAATAATGCTAGGGTGAAGAAGATTACAATCTTTATATAGCATCCTCTTTTATCATCTTTTCCTCACGTACTGATATTGAAAAATATTCCTACTAGTAACTGAAGATTAAGTCATTGTAATCTTTGAATCGCAGGGGGTCAAATAGGCATATAATGCTTATAATTTAATATATACCGTTATAATAACGTTATACTGTCACAGATGATTGTTTTACCTTCTATATTAATTTAGACGAGAATAATATTTGTCTGTTCGAATCGAAAAATCTTCGTTCCTATGGCAACTTGAAGCTCGTGGTGAGATTCGGTACTAATAAAAAGATTGATAGTATATTTCTTATATAAAATTCACTAATTAAAACAACCATGTTAACTAAAAATTTTATTTGACTTCCTTCACTGATCCATGATTCAAATATCTTTTATAAAATCTCTAAGCTTATTTAAATGATTAATTTAATTTTAACAAGTATGCCTAGAAATAAAATTGATGCGAACGATAAGTATAAAGAACACCCTTTCACTCGCGATGCCGTCTGCAATTTTGCTGCACATATAAATCAAGCCGTCTGCAATTATTCTAAATGAAAAGTTTTGAAAGGGAAAAGTTAGTACTGTGGAGTCAGAAATAGTTATATGCAATACTTTGAATCTGTCGTAGAGTTTAAAAGTGATGCCATATTATGATGTTGCTAGCTAACTTTTGAATTTAAAGTAAATCGAACATAAAAAGTTCAAATTTATAAAGATAAAAAGCTCGCATATATTTGGACGCAAATAAGCAATACCATGTCAACCCACAAAATTGAAAAAACTGAGTTATATATGCTGAAGTTTTGGTAAATGGCTGAAGAACATTTTTCTTTAATATTTGTAGGGTTTTAAACTTTAAAACTTCTAAAAAAGCCATTTTTAATCATGCAATTTATTTATTATTTTAAACGTTTTGGGTTATATTATATACTATATATGCAGTTTGTATGCTTATTTTATATGAAAATAGGTAAATAACTTACATACATCTTGAAATTGCCAAAAACTTGACCAATACATAAAAAAATCATATAAAGCAAGTTGTTCAAAATTTTCAATCGCGTTTTTCTCGATATGACATTCGGGTGGGTTGGCATGGTATTGCGTATTTGCATACATTTATAAGAACATATACTTCACTCTTAACACGTAAAGATTGAATTTGGTAAGTAAAGTAAACTACGAAGCGCGAGCAATTTTTCAACGTCAGGTCAGGCCTGATTATTTGTTAAAAAGATAATATTTCAATCATATCTCTAAAGTGAAAAGAGCAGGTATAATTTTAATTATATTATGGGTTACCTATATTTAGGTGTAATTTTATAAAAACCCTCAATAGCTCAACGGTAGAAGGGCTGACTCCGCTCCGTTAACGCGAGAGTTGCGGGTTTGTTCCTGATCTACTTGGTCTATTGTCGTACCCACTCCTAGCGCGCTTATTTAGAAGAGCAATAAGAATATTAGTAATGCCATGAAAACCAATGCTAATATTCTATATAAAAAAGATAGCAACTTTAATTCATTTAACAACATTGTGTGCTTAAAAGGTAAGGACTGCTAATGTCTTACTTTCTTCGGTGAAACTAATACCTGAAACAATGAAGTATAACTATATTCAGCTTACATATGGATTTTATCATTGTCTAAAATATTAAAATTATTTCACACTTATATTATTATTTTAAAACTGTTTAGAGAAGGAACGCATTATCGGTATACAAAGGCTCCGCAGGTGGGTCGGCGATTAATCACAGCGAGGAATTTGCGGCGGGGGCGGAGGTGGCTCGGCTGCCCTAGTGCCGCCTCGGATGCCCGTTGTGGCGCACGCCCCGCCCGCCCTACCTCGTTCCACGCGGTAACAACACATGGCCCGCGGCAACTGCGACCCACGATAACAATTACTTATCCTTAACTTCTACTCTACTTTAAGGTAAGAAGATTAATATTGTTATCACTGGACGCTTCCTTAGTTACGTCGTTGAGAGCTAGAAATAGTATTTTTTATTAAATAGCACCGTGTACTTTAAAATAAATGTCTGTACTCTTGAAATGCATAAGTTGACAAAGTTTTAAATTAATACAATAGTTAATATGCGTATTAGAAATGGTAATACGACATAAATATAACAAAATTTCGTAAATGTAATTTATATTGATGAAATTCTTGTTTGGCGGGAAATACGTTTGAACAAACGAGAAGTACGATAATAATATATAAATACTGTACACTAATAATGTTAAATTAAACAGAAAGTACAATTATATTTTACTTTTTAACATATTCCATATTTTGAAAGGTAACTTTTCTTCAAAGTACTTGAGGGAATTCCCGACGAAGAAAGCGTTTGTTGATTAGGGTTTATTGTGACAGGCGTATCATACATACGAATTTAAGGAAGACTTATATACTGAATCTTGAGTATGTAAGTTTTATTATTTACAATATGCATAAGAAAAAGTCACTAAATATATCAGGAAAATAATCACATTTGTGTAAGTCAAATGTATGCACCTACATATTAAGTATATTATATTTAATTTTCATTTTGATATTACAATTAATTAATATGCTATTATATACAATAAATTAGTATTACAATAAATAATATGATATTATACGAGCTACCTGTATAATAAAACTGTAAATTTCACGTGTCTGTAGATTTTATATTTTATGAAAAATTAATATTAAGTGCAAGAGGCTAAAACTTCGGGATTAAATAAAATTTGTAGAAACCTCTTTCTCTTTGTTTGTGCATCATTACTAAATTACAAATTTTTACCAAAAAAGTCTACGATAAAGCATAATATTCTCGAGTAACATTTAGTCTTTGTTTCATTAAAATTAAACATTCAAAAATCTGTTTGTGGCAATGGAAAGCGTGACAGATGCAGTTAGTTTATTATATCTGCCTATTTCTCCGTTTATGAGCTTATTAATAGACGACACTGTGGCGCAGCGGTAGCGAACCTGCCATGAACGCCACAGGTCGCGAGTTCGATTCCCGCTCGGAGCATAATATGTCTGTATTGACCATGCAAGCATATTTTCCGGTCTGGGTGTATTTGTCCTTGTCTTTGTACGTTTTCCCGACACCTGTGTATATATCCTGATATAACTATCCTAATGGGGGCCGTTGAGTGTGCAGCGTTTATTTATTTATTTATTAATCAAGGAACTCAATGTCCGATTTACTTGATTTTATTAAATGGATATATGTATGTTATTTGGCATTATAGTTATACAATATAGGTAACTTAATATCTATTATAATCAACAGTAGTAATTTAGTTCATCTCGGAAGAAAAATGGCGGCGCAGCGCGAGCGAGTTACGTACCTACCAACTTTACAAAAGCTTTTATGTTACTATTTAATACATAGTCGATCCGAACGAAGCCGCGTAGTACCAGTAAATAAATTAACAATTCTGATTTATTGCTTTCACCAAACTATTGCAAAGTCATCAACACTAATAACTGTTATATGCACATATACATGCGTGTATCAGTTATTAGAGTTATGATCTCGATAAGCCATTGGATAATCCTGAATCGTATTTCAGGTATCGCTAGTTGAAGCATATTCCGTGTAAGGCGATTATTGCTATGTATTGTTGACGGTAACGGGATTCCACTCATCATGCATATCGACGTGCGAAGGCGAAGCCAACAGAGTCTACGTAATGCTGATACATCACTTTCTGTACCTATTCACGGCTTAGGTACTATATAATAGGCTAGAAGGGTTTTTGTCTACGTAAATATAGGATACCGCTTGGAACAATTGTATTTTTTTTTGTTTGTTATAAGTAATATACAACATTCATATGTACGTAGTAAAAAGCTTTTATTTTGATTTTAGTTATTAAGAGATACATAGATTTTATTTACATGTATGTATAGTCTATATTATTATAATTATTATGTAGCTGTATGTATAATAATTTTGAGGTCAAGAAAACTCGGAATAGCCAATGAGACAGAATTCTACGAACTGGCTTTTATCTTAAAAAATAAATTCACATTTATAATAAACAAATTTAACTTTTCTACTTATACAACAATTATATTTTAATTTTACAGCATATTCTAAGTAAAAAGCCTATAAATAGTGCTAATAAGAGATTGTTCATAATATTTTAATGATCAAAGTCATACACTTGCACTTATTCAACAATACCTACGTAATTATTATGTATCTCTCGAAAACAATGCTGAGCGCATTGTTTTCTGAAAAAAACTTAGGATCCGGTATTCTGGTAATAAAACATTAATAGACCAAGCATGGTAGACGATATTTAAAAGTTATCGTGAGTCCTACGTGCTAGTAATAATGAACAAATAAAATTATCGTAGGTATAAACTTGTTGATATGGTAAAGGTCTGTTACATGTAGTATGTACGTACTTAGCCCGAGATATTGCTTATTCTCTGCTATGAATAGGATCGCTCATCACACCACCGTTTACTTTTACTTGTGAATCAACTTGAAACTCACGGTGTTGATGACAAAGAAAACAGAGCAAGGTAGACTCTTATTATATAAAGTACCTAGGGATATTTTTAGATTTACCGTGTGGAGTTTTATAAAAGACTTACCCATAAAATCTATATTATAAAACTACATACCTTCATAAATTGTTTGAAAAGCCAAAATAATATCTGTTAAATATGTGTATATGAATGATAAAACATAAACGGTAGTTAAAACAAAAATTAATTATTAAGCTTTTCATCTGTAATTTGCGAAACGGTTGGACCGATTTTGATAATACCTTTGCTGGCAAATAGCTGATGTTATAGGGATTAACTTCAGGGCATTGCGATGCGCGACTGAACTATAGCGCAGGTGGGCTGTTGGGTTTTAGTGGGTAGCTACGTACATAGCTCGAGGAGTGAGCGGTGAGTTCCCAGTAGTAGTGTGCGTAAATTAATTCCCTAATTTTAAATAAAAAGTTCTTTGAAGGCTATTTAATACGAAGACGTGGAGACAGGGGTCCTAAGGACGGTTACGTACTTTGTCGCCTTCTCTACCTTTAGCGTTTTAGCCATACGTTTGGCGTTATAGCGTTTTGTACCTAACATACATAGCGTAGTTAGAACTGAAAATGTGTTTATCTCTAATTCTCAGTGTGAATAAGTCAATCTATGAAATGTAAAAAAAATATTAAATAAGTGAAAACAAAAATACTGGCTAAATGAAATAAATATTTCCTCTCGAATAATTTCTTCAGAAGTACGTGCTAAATAAATAACAATATCGGCACAAATGCAACGGCACCGACTTTCGATGAAAAATATTCTGTAGGAAATACTCCTATGATCATCATCAGGAGTGCATCAGGAGATATTTTTAATTTAAAATATCTAATTAGGGATGAGCGTCTGTGTGTGCGATATAATTTTCTTAAATTATAATCATTAACTTTAACATATAGACTTCTACCCAAGAGAACCAAAAAACACTTTAATAAATTGGCTTTTCCTGTGATGAGACGGCAGCCTAAAGTGTCTTCTTATGGGTAATTTTCCTAAGCCTATCTTGATAAACATTAGCAAGCCGTTATCTTAGATCTTGAAAAAGTACATAAGCTTTCATTATTCTGAGAAAGAGAGATCATTTGTAAAGAAAGTAGGACTTCATTTGAATTTAGTTTTCGTTTTTATTTGCACTGCCTAATTCGCTTTTTGTTAAAAGTTTACCTTTAAATAATTCCTTAAGTTTGAAATTAAATTTGAATTAATAAATGGGACTTTTTAAAATGAAATCCGGCGAAGCCGCAAACGAAACCAGATAAGGAACGAAATTTTTACGAAAAATAATGTGGTTGAATAAAAAGGTAAGTATTATAGTCACTGGCTTTTATAGTATTATACTTTACTATGGTATAGGTGAATATAGTCACTATCTTTTCATTAAATTCCCGGTGAGAACAACGAGAGCTCTGAAGTACGGCCGCCAACAAAGCATACAGCAAAAATTAAGTATATTACAATAACATATTTTTAATGTCATTCCATTTCATATAATATGGTGAGATGCTTAAAAAAAGAATTGTGAATCTAGTATTCATTACGTCATACACATTTTTGAAACGGTTATAATTGTTACAGGAAAGCGTAAAATATTTTTATCAAAACTCTGAGCTTGCTCTAAAAACATTTTTGATTAAAATAATCATTCATATTAGAAATAGATTTTACTTGCTAATATTAATATCTACATATTAAAAAAAGTGGTTTATGCGTAAAACTGAAGATACACCACTTTAGTTGCTTTCTTTTTAAAAGTTACAAACTGTCATAGTATGTGTATGTTTTGAAAGATAGATAGAATAGTCTTTATTGTACACCATTCAAGAACTTACATTCAAGAACTTAAAAGCTATATATAAATGTACACGTAGGCGGTCTTATCGCTAATTAGCGATTTCTCCCAGACAACCTCGGATTTAGAAAAAATGAGTAAAGGGAGGGTAGGTGGTGCTGTTGACACTATATTGATTTCTTGATTTATATTTTTACGTTTTTATTAAAGGTGTTACATAAAGTTTATCTTAGTAATGAAATAATAATACTAGAAACTTTTTGTGTACACATATTTTAAAGCAAACATGAATTACTTTTACATGAATTACTGCATGAGTGTGTAGCGTAATATACTTGTACAATTTACAATTAAAATATTATAGTGCTTGCTTAGTAATATTATATTAATATAATCTAATAGCTCATGTATGGAAAAGCATACAATTGTATGGAAAGGTATAGAAAAGCATTTGGCTATATCTCCAAGTATGCGTATATAATACGAGTACAAGCTTGCATCTTTTTAACCCATATATCAAGCGTCTCATTTCTAAATGCGATTTTCCATAATGGAAAACTTTTACCTGCTATTTTATTTGCAAGAAATATCTTACTTAATGTAGCAACGAAATGAAAAATAATAAAGATTTATAGTCCAATAACCTGAAACGTTATTTTCAAGATATTGTCGAAGACGTTGAAGAGTTCAATTTGTCAGCTGCTAATAAGAACTGAAGAATTTCTAGTAAAAAAAAAAAATACTACACACTCAATTGCCTCTATTAGGCACTTATTACTTATATACTTTGTGTCCGGAAACACATAGAAATAATAACTCAGATAGAAATTATGACGATTAGCCAATTATTTATGAACATTTGAGACATTTTGTATCACATGCGCGTTGTTAACCCAAGGTATGGGAAGGGAGGTATGGGAAGGGGAAAAAGGATGGGAATATAGGGGATGAGAGATTGAGGCTCCGGTGCCCTCGAATTCAATAGTACTGGCACTGTTACTTTACGTTGATTGCCTGTGAGAGGGTAGTCCTTACCTGGTCGAGCCAGCCCATTTGTGCTTGGAGGAGCATGGCTATGTTCCTAATACAATCATCGACCCCGACTGGGAATCAAATTCGCGATCATTTAGGTATTTATTTATTTATTTAGAAAACAAACAGTAAAAAAATGCTTAAAAATATAACAATAGTGACTTCTAATTACAGTTTTCATGTTTTCACATATAAAAAACTAAAATTATGCTAATGTTTAGTTATATAAACTCAATAATAACAATATATATTTGTGAAAATTATAATAAAATTATCAAATTTAAAAGGTGTATTAAACCACTTCGCAGAGAGTAATCTTTTCAATGTATCTGCGCTTGAATTAAATAAATCTAGTTTCGTTAAATATATCTTATGTTTATACGTCGCTTTATTTAAATGATGCTCATTTTATGGTCCACCAGAAAAACTTATAAAAAACTGAAGAAAATTCCAGAAATATAAAGTTAACTTAAAGAAGTAGGACACTTGGCTCGTTACAAGATCTCTATTATGTATGTACATAAATAGAAGAGGCACCGTACTGATTTTACATACATATGTATGCACTATGTAGTATGAAGTGGCGGTTGGCAGACATGTTTTATGTTAAAAAGAGGACTTTCGGTTGAAGAAAGAATAAGTCCATATTAACAATTTTATGAAGTTTTCACAAAACAAATTTAAATTAGTACTGAAGTTTAAATACTTTGTTTTAATAGAAAATATGTAATGAAACCAAAGTTAAGGTTTACTTGGATAGTCCCGCATACTTATAATAAGCACCTATAGGTGTAGCAATCTCTTAATGTATAATAATATGTTTTCTATGATGAACTGCCGAGTTTTATTACTATTATTATTATTAATTGTAGGTATGTACTTAATCGGTTTGAATGTTAGAGGCATTCTGTGTTAGGGACTAAGTTCGGGTCGGAACTACTTATTTATTAGTTAGTTAATACAAAATAATTAATTAATCAGTCGTTAAAAATATGATATACAATAGAATACTCATTTTATGGAAAGTAAATATCAAAGAAGTATACCTGTCCAACTTTGACCAATTCGTATGTGTTCACAATACATTAAATTCTACATTCTGAAGTTGAGACTACATTGACCAAAGTCTCGGACTGGGGCCGACTAAATTTAGTCCAATTCAACCCCAAGAAGACACAAGTTTGCGCGTTAACCGCTAAAAAATCACCATTTGTCGTATCTCCTCGTTTTGAGAACACTCTCCTGGCTGCCACAGCTAGTATCGGAATACTTGGTGTCGACATTTCGAGCGTCGTTCAGTTCCGCGGTCAATTGGAAGGAAAGGTCAAATTGGCCTCTAAAAAGCTTGGTGTGCTCAGCAAGGCGAGGCACTACTTCACGTCGGCTCATCGCCTAAAGCTCTACAAGGCACAAATTCGACCACACGTGGAGTACTGCTCTCACCTCTGGGCTGGAGCTCCCCAGTACCAGCTACTTCCAATTGACCGCATCCAACGTAGAGCGGCTCGAATTGTCGACGATCAAGCTCTTTCCGATCGGCTTGATCCTTTGGCATTGCGTAGAGATGTCGGATCACTCTGCATCTTCTATCGCATATATCACGGAGAGTGTTCTGAGGAATTGTTTGGATTGATCCCGCCGCTAGAATTTCACCATCGGACATCGCGACAAAACTCTAAGTTCCATCCATACCACCTCGATGTCTGGAAATGCACAACAGCGCGATTTAGAAGACATTTTCTTCCTCGCACAACCACTCTGTGGAATCAACTTGTGGATGTGGAGTCTTTCCGAACCGATACGACTTGGGAACCTTCAAGAGAAGAGCCTATTCTTTCCTTAAAGGTCGGCAACGCGCCTGCATGCCTTCTGGTGTTGCAGATGTTCATGGGCGGCGGTGATCACTTAACATCAGGTGAGCCTCCTGCTCGTTTGCCCCCTCTTACATAAAAAAACAAAAAACAAAATTATATTTAAAATGCGAAAAATAAATTAGTTCGTCAATAATAAATTTAGGTTGTTGTTGTTGCTGCACAGTCTACTCTTATACCTACCGGAGTTGGTCAAAATGCCACACTAGCCACAAGGTCGACTGAAAGCGATCCATGCACTTTATCATGGTTGCGTTGGAACTAGTCGTTTGTATTTATGCAAATTGCTATTTTCTACTCTTTTTTAATGCCACTATTTTCTGACAATCGAAATAGCTGTGTTTTTGTATTTTATGCCGGCAATTTGAATGAAGTATTACTACTAAGTTTGGTTAGTGATTTTCAACACAATATTGAATGGAAATAGGATATTGTTTATAATTTAAGATATTGAAGTAGTTGTTAAATTTGTGTTTTTGGATCTTTTTTTTCACAGAGCTTCCTGACCGTTTCTGACAAGACACTCAAGACCAAGTATAAGTTTAGTCCAAGTATAAGTTTACCTATAAGGCATGTTCGTTTCGTTCTACTCCGATACTACTTATGGAATCCTAACATACATATTTTTTGTATAAAACGTAACGACGTTGTGGCCCAGCGGTAGAGAACTTGCCTTAAGCACCACAGGTCGCAGGTTCGCTTCTCGCTCGGAGCAGATGTTTGTATTGACCATTCAGGCCTGTGTTCCGATCAGTGTGTTTGTCCTTGTCCTTTTATATTATGTTTCCGGACCGTTGAGTGTGCAGGATTTCTTATTTATTTATATTATTAAAGTTGTGATTTGTTCCAAGCGTAAAGATAGGATGGCTTTTATTCCGATTATTACCTTTTTTATTGGATAATTAAAGGTTTTCAGATTCGGAGAGAAAACCTGAGAAACGGCTACTAGCTTTCTTAATAATTTATTAAATTATATTTTAATTTCTATCTACTTGTATAATAACTCAATATATAAACTCAAGTCAAAAACTCAATGAGCGAAAAGCTGCATAATAAATAAAAAACAATAGGTATTTAAGAAATGATAACCATAGAAGAATGGTGTAGTACACAAAGTGAACAATTAGGCCAAGGTCGCCACTAACATATAGATGTTAAAGAAGTAGGTGAAAATACAGAGCAAACAGCACATGCACTAGCAAGGAAAACTCGTAATAGGTTTTTAAGTATACAAATACATGTCCATAAACACATTTTATAGCTTGCTGAGACTGATTTTTGATGAAAAAATTGCGGTTATTAATATTATAAATGAAAAAATGTGGGTGTCTGTTTATCTATAACGCTAAAACGGCTGAACGTATTTGGATAAAATTTGGCACACAGATAGATTGTTACTTGTCATGGGATTAACAAACAACGCACTAAAGGATTTGAATCTCGGGATAGATGGATCTTGTGGAATTCAGACCAATTTAATGTTAGGTATACAGACTGTCAGACTATTATACAAATGTCAAAGTAGCTTACCTGTTGAACCGATTTAGAAGATTATTTGTCACGAAAAAAGCTTGAAGAGGTTGAATAGGAGTTAAAAGTTATGCCTTCATAAAATCGTATTCACGCGGGTGTAGCCGCGGGCAAAAGCTAGTTCAAAAGAAACAAATATCCAGAGCACCGAAGATTGATTTTAAGCTTTTTGAATAACAATATTTGCTTAATTATTATATAGGGTGCTTCTATAATCAACTTTATTAGCGACCCTGAAAATTGATCGTGCTTATTAAATCAACAAATTTAATGCTGTAATGTTTCATATTGAGGTTTGAGATGATTTATGTTCCAACTTGTGTGATAAGGGCAGACTTATTAGATATTTAACTTCAAAGGAAAGATAAAGCGACAGCGAGATCTTTTCATAAAAGTTTTATATTGTTCGTTATTAAATACTTCATGTCTACTTGTATTACCACAGAGTATATACTCTTACGGTATTACTGCTTTGAGAAAAAATTCATTGCCTGTAAGGATATTAAAAATGTATGTATAGAATTATATTACAAATAAGCGTTAATTATTTTTTTTTCGGACTGTGCAGGCTTATTAGCCCTACTAGGCTTGATAGCGCCAATCAGTCTTCATGGGGTCTTGTTGTGTACCTGCTAATGCTAAGGCCATACCACGTAGGACGTTATCGGGATAGAACTACAATAGGATTGATTTTATGTCATAAACATATTCTAAATGCGTTTTTATAAACCTTTAATATTCATTGTTTGACAAACACCTCCATAAAATAAACAGGTCATAATAAACCAGAAAGTTACGAAATTGTGTTCGAAAAATATGTCTGTTTTTAAATAAAACGACGATCGATTTGAACCATGTAAGGCTTAGTATATGAAAACGAAAACTATAGAATAATCTTACACCATACTCCTAGTAAAGAAACGACCACAACAACAATATGTTTTATTTTACGAAATTTAGCAGAAAGTTAAGAATTGCCATAATAATTTGACATTTTGAATATAAATCAGCAAAAAATTTATAATATTTGATAATGTAAAATTGACTACAATTTCCTTTCCGACATTTTCATGGAAAACAAAAGACGAGAGTGTAAAAGAGAATTTGACAAAAGACGTCAAGGGAAAACAAATTGGATTATTTTTTTATTGCTAAATTAAGAACGAACACATTTTCAAAGGCAGTCTTATACCCTCTTTTGGTCGTTCATAGACTAAAATATTATATGTACCTATATATCAAGCGTGTCTATAGTAAAAGTATTTTCCTGAAAGCATCTGTGTTAAATACTGTTTGTGTTATCATATTTAATTCCCACATACATTTACATGAACCTTCATATTATATTAATAAACATAGTTGAGCTTTCTGGAAAATCGCGGGACACAAGTATTACACTATTATAACATATCGCATAAATATACAATGTGCTGGTTCCCTCGAGAGATGCGAAACACTTGGCCGCGTCACTGCCCTCTATTTCTTGTACGATTCCTATTTGTTTTCATATTTTATTTATGACCGATTTCATCCCACGAGCTATTTTTCTAACAATTTGTGATAAATAAAAACGATTGCGATTGAAAAAAGTACTTTATAATACAAATATTTTTTCGCAATTATTTAAAAACTATGTATTTGTACATAATATAATATACCCTTACCCATGTTATGTACATGTTCTTGTAAGAAATATAATTATATTGACAAAATATAAGATTTGTCGTCCTGTAATTTTTATGAACGACACCGTTGTGGCGTTGCGGGTAGCGAGTCTGCCTTAAGCCTCGACGGTTGCGGTTTCGATTCCCGCTAGATGTTTGTATTAATCATACAGGCATGTTTTCCGGTCTGGTTGTGTTTGTCCTTGTCATTGTGAATGTTTCCGGACCCCGACACAGGATATAATTATCCTAATGGAGGCCGTTGAGTGTGTAGCGTTTATTTATTTATTTATATGAAGAGTGAGTGATATTATAATTCGAAGACAACTGGTCCGATTACATTATCACTTTATTAGTGTTGAGAGAGACAGCTCATGGCTTTTAGTATTAATTTGTAAAAATAGATGATCAAAGGTATAATTAATAGCCATATCAGCAAATATTTGTTCAGCCCAAGCACACTACGAACAGAAATTGAAATAAAATTAGCCGTAAGTACATAGTATTTGCGAGCAGAGTCGTGGAAAAGTATAATAAAATATAAAGTACCAGTATTTTTTACTAAAAATCATTTATAAATGAAGGTAAAGCGTTGAATTTGATATCGCCAACATTTCAATGGTTTGTTATTGAAATTGTAGCCGCGCTTATGACGATATCACTGAAAATACTTCTCCCACTTTGACTTTTGTCTGAAATATCGTATTGGCAAAGCGCTTTAAGACTCTGTAACATAATTCTTTTATATAAATATGTTTTGATAATTTCGAATATAGCTTTTACTTTTTACTTTATTAACCTTTTTTATTTGAATATACCGCTTTGTACCCGGGTATGTGTTCAAGTTGCTTTGGCATATTTGTAATTATTCGTTCAATTTTCTATCCACATGTATATATAATTATATACATGCGAATACCAATCTAATACCAACCAGTCACCCACTCATCACGAGATCTATGAAAAAAGACGTCTAATCATCTTGAAATTTTGCTTATTTGCAATTTAGACGTTTACTAAGAAAGGAATTAATGCTTGTGATTTTTTGTTCGTATGACTTTTTGTGATTTATGGTGAACAATTTAAAGTTTTTTCTTTGATAACACTTAATTCAGTGTATTTGTGTCTATATTATCTGATTAAAGACTATGGATATAGACAACAAACATTTTAAAGTATACAGGTTCTATTACTCACGGTCATTGCAGGCAAATTTTGTTGTGCACAAAAATGTGGTAATAAAATCCTAGTTACTAAGGATAACAAAGTTAAATTTTCTTTAGTACAGTTAATGTCCATGAATATACGAGTAGTTATTTGAATTAATATTTATTATTAATTCGTCTCTGATTGCTACATTTACTATTGAATAGCTAAAGCCTTGAGTTTACACAAGTCATTGTGCTAACATCAATTGTTATAGCTAATCAAATGCGCAATTATTGTCCAAATCTATATGAAAAATGAATGCTTAATGATTTTAAGTTATGTATCTACACGTACCGTTGATATAAATGATGTATAAATTTTCTTCAAATTTTATATAATTAATTAAAACCGTTAAATTTATATACTGTTATTTTTTTAAAACTTTCATATTTTCTTCTAAGAGTAAGTTACTATTTATTTTTAACGCATTCATAATCCAAACATTATAAACAATAAGTTATAACATTGACCCACATGGGTCACTAGACTATTAGTTCTTAATCAATATTGTATATATCCACATAAATAAGTAATACAATATGGTCCTCGAACTAGTTTTGTATTGGCTACGCAATGTGAGAAACTTATTATTAAAAGAACTTCTCAAACTTCCCGTTATTATTTCAGAGTATAAGGCCAAGTTTAAGATGCACGTACAAGTACTTATCGTAGATTACCCTCTTACATATGAAAATGGTAGACAAAAGAACAGTTATAGAACCTCAAATTAGATTTACGTTTGATTATGTCATTTGGTTGATTAAACAAAAAAAAAACCGAATATAGTATGTTTAGGAAGAATTCCCAAATTTTATTGTTGATTTTATGATAGGATTTTTGTTCATAAAAACAACACAACAACCATGTATCATCCTTCAAATTAAATAACTTTTAAAATTACGTATGCCTTCATTTAAATTAATTAAAGCAATGTAAAATTGTAAGAAATTGGGGGCGCTGAAAAATTATTGATATTATTCAAATTAAATTCAAGGTAAATGAAATAAGTTTGAGAACCTCTGCAATAGAAAATAATAAATATTACGTCTATTGATAATTTAAGTAACGATTCGCGCATTTGAAGCTTTATGGTCTAAATTATATATAATTATATTTTTAAAAGCTTATAAAAGCTTTCCGTTTGGGCCGTCATTTTAATTATCTATTTTATTCGTATATCGTTTTAAATATTTCATGTCACGGGGTCAAGGCAGTATTTCGCTTAAATTGTTCAGTGATTAGCTGAAGTCCAAGTGAAGCGTAATTTAGAGCTGAAAGCACGCGAAGTCTAATTGTTTGCTTTTCTATAACACTTTTACTGATATTCGAAGTTTTACTAAACACTGAACTACTTTCAAAGACTTTCTATATAGGTACTATAGGATAGGTCCTTCGTAAATTCAACATCAACGTAAACTGTCAACTAGATGTGGTCAGTTTATAAACCTACAATAATATAAGCCTTAGATTGTTAGTTTCACTGTTCCGTTTACAATCTATCGACTAAACTAATTGTAAACTAATGGTTCGTACAATTATCGGAAGACATATTTTTATGTTTCGGAAAGATATTTAGAAAGGTGTTTAGAAGACAAAAAATTGTTTAAAATTGACTATTTAGTTCGGAAATAAACGCTACACATTCAACGAGACCTGGATTATGCCGATGACCTATGCCTGCTGAGTGCCACACAGTGCTACACACGCGCCGACATGCAAGCCAAGCTGGACGACCTTCGACGAGAGGCAAAAAAGACGGGACTGAAAATTAATACCCGAAAGACCCAGGAAATGACGCGGAGCGACAAGCTCTTCGCCGTTGCAAATCAAAACAGAGGCTGTGGAGACGGTCCAGAAATTCACCTACTTCGGTAGTGTAGTGTGCGACACTAGAGGGACCGAAGAGGACATCGCTTCGAGGATCGCCAAGACAAGAGCAACCTTCGCACAGCTCTGTCCCGTGTGGCAATCGCGGAAACTGACTAAGAGTTAAAATTAAGCTCAAGATATTCCGGTCAAATGTAAAAACCGTGTTGTGGAAGGTCACAAAGGACATCTCGTATCAACTCCAAGTCGCTACCAACCGTTGTCTTCGAGGTATCCTCGGTTTTTACAGGCCCGATAAAATTTCCAACAAAGATCTGTGGAAATGCTGCGGTGAGACCTCGATCGACCAGCAGATCAAACGCCGTAAGTGGAACTGGATCGGTCACACGCTCCGAAGGGATCCTGATCATATTCCGAGGCAAGCTCTTGACTGGAATCCCCAAGGAAAGCGGAAATGTGGTCACCCTAAGCAGACCTGGCGGCGGACCATCTTCGCAGAGGCGAAGAACATTAGGAAGACCTGGAGTGATATGAAGCACGAAGCCCATGACCGAAAGGGATCGCGACGCACTGTGGATGAAAATTAAAATTCTTGATAAGCACTGCATGTGCATTTGAAATTCTTTACGAATATTATGTATATGGGAGGCAAGGTGGAGTTAGGTATGCAATTTTAGAATGAAATTCCGCTCGGCTGAGCAGCATTCGAAAGGCTACGCAGAATCTTCTCTTCCAAAATTTCTTAGTAAAATATGCTTGAAGTATTTTACTATCAAACCATTGTAACAATGTATTTACGGTACTAGAGCCATGCTTCTCTCAGCAAAAAAGCGCCGACTCGACCGGGAAAGTACTACCCTTTTACAAAAATCGGCGTCAAGTAACAGTATCATTAGGTACTGTTGGGTTTCGCGCGATGAGTGAGAGCGCCGGAGGCCCAATATCCCACCCCTCTGTTCCCTTTTTTCCCTTCTCATTCCGTCTCTCCTGTTTCTTGGGTTGGACTTAGACAGCGCATACTCAGGCAGACCGTATGCTTGTAACCGTCATGACCTAATAAAAAAAAACATAAAATGCTTATTTTCGAGGTTTCCAAATTCATCGATTTTTGAAATACTTTTGATTAAGATTACTCTTTGAAATATTTTATAAATATATGTTTCAAATTTAATCTAAAGTGCCAGTATTTAAAAATACTGTATATTTATGTATACGACCAAAACCAGTTAAAAAAATTAAAAACGAAACCATCAATTTAACGTTAGTGGCTCTCTAATTCACTTTGTCACATAAGTTCAGCAAAAACACATTATTACTTTTCGACAATACTTTAACTTTGTTCCTAAAAAGACATACATATACTTGGAGTGTCATTTTCGAATAGTGGATATATGTATATCAAAGGGTGAGAAGCTCGAGTTATTTCAGCGTAAAACGTGACTTCATGAGACGCGTTTTTAAAAAAAGAATATAGCAACGACTAACATGCGACTTATTTGAACTAAATTATATTACGAACAAGAAATTTAATAGTTTCTGTGTAAATATTAGATGGTACATGTTTCTGTGGTCATAAGGTCGTGATGAATTTAATATTTATCATAATACATCTAAAATAGACGAAATAGTCGTTGTGGTTGTTTGCTTATCGACCATCTTAACGATTCACCCAGGCTGGTTTCCGAAACGCATTACTAAGTTACTAACCTCTGACTACAAAAAGAAAACGAAAGTGGATATTTCTACTTTTCAAAGAATAGTATACACATAATTATAAAAAAATCTTCAGTACACAATTAAATAGACATGGTTTCTTCTAAGCTGCTGCCACCATTTTCACAATGCAAAACTGAGATTGCTATCCAACGAGGAAACGCATTCTTGCCAACATTTCCTGTGGTCATAATTAATTGTACAATTGTAATGATTAATTTATTAATATAGTTAGTATTGGATTGTAAATATTATGTTGGGATATTTGTTGTTAAAATACAAAATTTATTTGATTTAAAGTACATACTTACCCTTTAATACAAACTTTAGTTAATTTCTCTAAATACAAATATAATTTATTCATAATACGTATTAACTTAGCTCCTTATGTTAATTTATATTTCCTTATATGATTGGGTTTAATTTAATTATATTAAGGCAGTTTTATTTATGTTAGTTGCAATATTAAGTGAGGTTGAAATTTGTATACTGGCCAGAATTGTATTGACGTACAACGTTTTGATCAACGTATAACACGAGTCACGTTTGGACAATCAGTTGGTCATTCTGCGACGGATCAGGCTACGCCGTAGCAATTAGTTTTTGTAGCACCATTGCATGTTCTCCACATTTCGGTATTGGAGTGATAGATATAATTAGATTTTGTAGATAAAAACTGTTTGATATAGTGTATATATTATTATACATCACCATTTTTATTTAAAATTCAATGTCTGTATTAGTTTTCGTAGAGCAATGTTATTGTAAGAATTTAGATTGACTCCTGACTTGAAGTTATTTATTTACAAAAGGGGAACAGCAATTAATTTTTTTATATAAAATGCCTGTATATATTATGCGTATGTTTCCCAATTAAATTTATAGTTGTATGATGTGTTTGTCATTAAGCAGAGACTTAGGAATATCTTTTATTCCATAATGTTTTTTCAGATATTAAATCCTCAAAACGTTCAGTAAAATGCATAAAGTACTATTTAAATTACGTAAAATATTTTTCGAAATAAGTCAATATAGTTGATTTTTGAAGACCGCTGTGCTGTAGGAACAGCCGACCTGCCTATGGTACCGAGGGTTGTGATTTTGATTGACGTTCTAGAACGATGTTTTTATTGATGATTTAGATATACTTTTTTATATTATATTATAGATAGATTCAAACAGACAGTACACAGGATATATTTTAATTAGAGATTTTGTATATAATGCTAAATGATTTATATGTTTTTACGAATGTGGCTTCTTCATTTTAACGATTTACTCAATAGTGTAAAGTACGAGCACCATTTCCCTTTCATATTTGCCGCACATGAAATATTTTCCCCATCCATACTCTGACATTTCCTGGCGTCCCAAGAGCGGTTCTTGAAAAATGTGATTTCGACAGCGACGACCTAAAAACGTCGACACTCCTCGCAATGTGGGTGTTTCTCTTCCATCTTGTCTAAGTCAACAACGCGTGTTTTATGCAGAAGTCAATTAAACGGACCAATATTTTTACTTCTTTTGTGGAAGAAATTTTCTTTTAAAAGTACCTAAATATATTATAAATTCTACACGGTAGTACAAAACCGTTATTAAATAAACGGATAATGGATTAAAATTTTATTGTAAATGCAAATTGTGAAGATAGACTTAATTTCTATCCTTAAATTTAATCATACAGAAAAATGAATATCTGTATCGTTACAATAATGATATCACATTATATACATAGTAATGGTCTATCTGTACCGCTAATAGACTCTACGGAGTACTTTCTAAAATTTTAGAGATAGTTAATAAAAACAACATTATTTTTAATTTATTATATTACTGAAAGCACGGCATACAGCTAGTTGGTGATTAAAAATAAATTAATACTTTCTTGGGAGATAAGCATTTTTCTTCGTTGATAAAGTAGTAGTTTATATTGGGTTTGTTTAGATCGCTAATGTTCGTGACCGGCCAAAAAACCAATTGTTATGCTCTTTTCAAGCCTGCGTGACCTGGCTCTTCCGTTATAATTCTTTCTTAGATATAAAATAAATTTGGGCTCCCACTAAATTGCTTTCAAGAAGACTTTTCAATAATTTTGTAAAAATGTTATATTTTTATAAAGCAAAAGTTTTCAAGATCTACAAGGCAGAATATTTTTCATGAAAACATCTTATAAAATAAAATTATGTCTAAGAGTGCGTACTTTATATGACCTGCGCTAACTTAATAGCACTCGGCAATGAATGGCTACCGCCACACCATAGACGAGATTATAATATTCTAGACAGCACACACATACGAGTGTATACATAATATATCTACGTATATACATTCAATTAAAACGGGGTGAAACTCGTTGGTAGTTTGTATTTCTTTAAATATGGTTGTATATGCCACTTTTCTATTATTATCTATATATATAAATGGCTTTCTTTTATAAAATATTGTAGAGACCTGAAACTTGGAGGGTTTGTTCTTTGTTTGACGTAGGGATCCGATATATTTCTTTTTATACCACGATGGTGGCAAACAAGCGTTCGGCCCGCCTGATGGTAAGCGGTCACCGTAGCCTATGGACGCCTGCAACCCCAGAGGTATCGCATGAGTGTTGCCGACCCCTTAAAAACTTTTTCAACCTTCCCTTGAAGAAACCCATACTGTAACGTGTTGGGAAAACCTCAGCAGGGAGCTCATTCCACAGCCATTAAGAAAGGATTTTCCGAAACTTTACTTCTAAGGGGTTGAAAAAGAGGGGTAAAGTTTGTATGCGTTCCTTGGTTAAATCTAAGACGTGTTTCATATTTTATTGAAATTCTGACGGGGTTAAAAATGGGTAGAAAATTATTTTGCTTCGAAGTTTATATCAATACTCTTTAGTGCTTTTGATTTAAATTACATTTTATTTTAATACATGTTTGGAAACTCAATCCGATACATGGCATATCAACGTCTAGCGCAAACTTGAAATATTTTTTTTTAGATTTTTTCACAGGTGATGTTTTTAAAACGTAAACGAGCACAAGGAAACAATGTTTCGAAAAGGATTTCGTAGAAACATGAAACTAAGTTTTTTGGCAAACGATTAAGACGTGTTTTTAACATTTTATGAAATTCCTCTACTTCTTCTTCATCCTATCATTATTCCCGGTATTTTATGTACCCAGGGTCTGCTTATTACTCTTATCCGGATTTGACAGGTTACTAGTTTTTACACGGAGCGATTGCCATCTGACCTCCGCACCCCTAAGGGCGAACCAGTAACTCATTGGATAAGAGCAATTTACTTATCAAGGGTTAACGATTATTATCAGATGTTATTGATAATAACCGGGACCGACAGCTTAACGGCCTCCATTAGATAGTGATTTGTCGGAACAAACGGGACGGTGGGGAGACCCACACGGACAAACTATTTAACGGAGAATTTTTAACAAACATCTGCCTGAGCAGGAATCGAACCCTCGACCTTTGCCGCTAAAGGCAGGTTCGCTACCGCTGCGCCACAACGTTGTCAATACATATCGTTGTAATATAAGACAAAAGAAAGCTTTAAAAGGGCTCTTTTGTCATCTCGTTCTATAGCTTCTTGACCGGAATTAGAGCTAATTAACTCTCCTATAACAAATGTCGCTATCTCGATTAAGATAAATCTTGTTCCTACAATTATTCTCGGTATTTAGCTATGGTCTACTTATTACTTTTAAGTATCGGGGTTGGACAAGTTACTATCTGACCTATGCCAGGTTCAAAGTGTGAACTGAACTGAAAATGGTTCACTCATTAAATAAGAGCAAATTACCTAAGTATCAAGAGTTTAAGATTATTGTCAGACGTTATGTGATAACAACCGGGACCAAGAATTTGACGTGCTCCCCAAGGAATAGTAGGGAGACTTACAAGGACAAATGCTATGATTGAAACAGATATTTCTATCAATACAAACATCCATCCCGAGCAGCAATCGTATCCGCGACCGTTGAGGTTAAAAGCTACGCTACCAACACACCACAACGAAAGACTAAGACGAATGTAACCACACTATTTGTTAAAAATACAGTTTGAAATCTAAAATATAAGCCCCCTTTATACACAGACGAGTAAATAGCAATAATATTTCATTTTATATAACTATTAAATCTGCTTGTATATTATTATCCAATTCTAGGCTGTTCGAATTATTATTTCCATACTCCACACAATATCGTATACACAACACATAATTTGAACATGAATATATTCACTGCGATCCGTCTGATCAGCAAGCACGTTTGGAAATTAAAAACAAACAAAACTTTGTGATGTTGTGATATTGTATTATGTTACTAGCTAGGACCGTGATTCCACTCGCGTGGTTTAAGGAATTATTATTTTTAATTTTAATATAATGTTTGACGTAATTCTTTTTTAAATGAATTAAAAGTTACTTACTAAAAAAATCGCATCTGTCAGTGAGATTTGTCATTTCGTACAACAGTTTTGGAGACAGGCTGTAAAAAAATTAAACAAAAATTGTAATAAGTAACATATTGTATACATATTATCTTCTTTGAAATGCCTAAAGTTATAGGTAGTAAAAGCTGTTATTTTGACAAAACAAACAGACACATCAATCTTATTATTTTTTAATAATTAATTAGATATATAATTATAATTGTATATACAGTATACGCCTATAGTCCTATAGATTACGCTATTTAGAGCTATAACCCAAATCTCTAACTTTATAAGCGGAACGGTACGTGAAGATAGCACTGTGTATTTAGGGCACTTGCGAATTTGCATTTTGTATACATCTGTTAGTATTTTTTTAAATATTTCAGCCTGTAATACAACCCGAAACATAATAACAATGGCCGCAGGTAATCAACTTTTTAAGCGAATTTTCAAAGGAGAAGCTAAATTCTTATATTTTTATTATTTATTTAAATAATATAAATAATTGCGTACTAAGAAATTATTTTATTTTGTCAAGCTTAAAAAGTTTAGCTTTTGCTTTTTTAATTAAAAATATAAGGTTATTGAACTTTGACGACGTCCTTGAAATTCGATTTTTAAAAATTAAACTTTTTCAAAGTGTCCAGTTAAAATAAATTCTGTATTTATTTATTTAAATAATAAAATTTGAACATAACAAAATCTTTAAATTATTTTGATAAATTATTCTTTTGTTATAAATATAATGCAAGTAAAATATCTTCTATTGCTAGAATGGCATCAAGATTGGGAGTATATAAATAACTGTATTTGGGTAAGCTATATAAAATATTCTTTCACTCATAAGTACCTTAATATAATTACCTTTGATTTAAAATAAATTAATACTTATAAGCAAAAATAATTCCTATTTACATATGTGAACAATGAAGGTTTTTCGTTAAAATTCCGTATATGTTTATATTTTCTATTTTCATTTCTCCTTCTATATGCAGGTATGTGTTAATCTTAATAAATAATTCATAACCCTGAACAGTTTATTTTTAACAACGGCTTAGAATGAAAGGTAATAGTTTTGGATTTATTTAATTTCTCGTGTATGAGATGTGAAGGGTTAATAACTTTTTGAAGCTAAGTAAATTCTAAGGCTTAGATAACTATTCTAACTAGAACAACTCAGAATATATATATTTTTAAGTTTAACAGTGAATGTAGAGTATAGTGAAATGTAGACTGTCGATTTGTCGAACCGATACCTAGCGGATACCATTATAAACTAGGAAGCCAAGTTAGTTTTATTGATTAGTTACCATTCAATACACCAGAGGGCGTTGAAGAATTTATTTAAAACTATTACGCGTACTAGATGGCGCTCGATGTTGGTTTCTCCACAATAATTAGGAAAATGAATAAGTTTTTTTTATTGATCAAAGAACTTTTATACATATTTCTGACAATTTTAGAATATATTTCTGAATAGTAGTTAGCAAAATGTATTTAGAATCTTAAAGTTTTTAATATAAGATTTCAATTATTTTAATAAAATGTACATTTGCATGCCAACTTATGGTTGTTGTGGAGGAATTTTAAATACTGCAATATCAAATAATGTACCTAAAACTTTATAAATAAATGATTTTAATTTTGATTTAATAATAAAATGATTTGAATTTTCTAGTAGGTACCTACCTAGGTAAATACATAGGTACCTAAAGATTATTCCTTTTGAGAAAATCGTTTGCCCTGAATATCAAAGACTTTCGAAAAGATTTAGAATCGACACATGTAAGCTATAAATCATTGATTACTGTTATTCATTGTTCAGTAATATCGATATATACTTAGCAATATTAATAGGTCCGACAAATGTATGTTTTGTATTATCATTTTTAATTACTCAGTGTATAATGTGTTTAATAATTAAACAACAAATAAACTACGCGTTAACTAATTAAAGATTTACCTATATTGTCATTTAACAAATGGAAACAACAACAATGCACTTTATAATTAATTTATTTAAAATATAATTTGGTACCTATTATAAAAAGTTTTGTGTACTTTAAAAAAAGATGTAATGTACCTACCTATACACTTAGAGACTACAAAGATTACACTTAACAATATCACTTACCTACTTAAATAAACATATTTTTAATAATTTATCTTAAATAACCTTGTTTTGTGTGGGTAAAAGATTGATACAAAATACCTAAGAGGGAGCGTAGAGCACACGAATTGGGATGACGCTGCGTCGGGAGTACTTGGACCGGGGGGCCCGGGAGCGATTCATTGATCCGAGCCCCTCTCGGCTATACGACAGAGACATGTACAAAGGAGAGTTGAGTTATAAAATCTCTCGCTCGTTTTTTATATAAAAATCGTAAACAATGGCAAGGCCTTTGTACCTACCTATTTATAAAAAAAACTGTTTTGCTCCGTGGAACGTTTTATAAAATATGAGAGTAAGCTTTTGCGTCGTTTGTCCTTGAAGTAAATACAATATGTTTATGTTGCGAACAAAATGATAAACAAAATTGTTATTATTAAAACTTCTATCCTACAGAAGAATATGAAACCATAGGTATAAATTATTGTTTTGGTAACTACTACATTGACAGTACCAACCAACTACCATAGAATAAGTATATTAAATACGCTAAGTTGAATTCTACACTAGATTCTTGAAGTCTTGAAGCATCATAGAAGAGAAGTCATCCTACTGTTTAATATATTAGAATAGGATGGCATATCGAGCTCACTCGGAATTTCGCCCTGTCTCTTTCGCACAGATGGCGGTTTGCATGAGTTCGTTGAGTCGCCGCCACGCGCGCCCGTTCGTTGTTGCACATCGACGTCAACCGCTTTCAGTGCTATAGCGCGTTCCTCCGCGCTATATCTACATAACCTAAAAAATAACTAATTGTTAGATCTTTTCTTGTTCATATATTTAATACTCATGATTACCTCGAGTTTATAAAAGTTGTGGTGTGGAGTTAACGCCCATTCGTGTGGCGTTCGTTGTGTGTATTTTTGTGAAACATAAAGTAAATATAAACGGCAAGCTGTGGGGTTCAGGGGCCTTTTTTTTGCCGCCGCAGGGGATGTACTATCCTGTAAGTATTTTTATCAATTTAAGTGAAGTAAAGCTTATTTTAGGAAATAAATTAAAAATAGTTAGTACTCAATCAAGATTTCATAATATTAAGGTACTATTTTAAGTATTTCATTGCTCAAAATATGTTTTGACGCATGGCGCTACTGATGGACGTGAATTTCTTTCAAAATAAGGACTTTTTGTTTACTTATAATTATATTTCGAAATTAATACTTAACACACTGTCTATTAACTACCTATGCCATACAAATTTTGTACTAAAACTAACACAATAGACTGAAAGAATGGAGTGAAGTTGTTGCAGACTTGATGTTCATGTTACTATCAAGCCACTATATAAATACACCGAACACCAATGTAAATGTACGAGTAGTTTCATTCAATGGCTACAAATTTATTACTAATACTGTTGAATATATGAAGATACCTAATTGAAAATACATTATCTTTAAAACTTAGTGTGTACTTTTTGAAAATGTATATGATTATGTTTATATAAATGTTATGAGGGCGGCCACTTAAGTAAATAGCCACACCAGGCGATCCATTGTTGTGACATTGAACCGTGAATGAACCTATTCTTGCTGTTCCTTTCTACGCAAGGCCACTTTTTGCATATATGAAAGAGATGTATATAAGTCAAATCGGAAATTATACCTATATTCTATATCATATAATAAATAAAATGGGGGCGTGAAATATGTATGTATAATTACTATTAAAAATATTATTTTTTTAAATATTTTTAACACATTGATATTTAGAAATGCTTTGTAGTAGGTAAGTGTTTATTTAGCGCATGCGGTATTTTTATCTCCGTCCCCCTCGCAAGCTGTTTGTACAGTTTAGACTTCAGAGGATGAAAATATAATTCTATACAAGGGAATATCAGTGATGTTATTATAAAATATATCTGGATTTTAGAGTGAACTTAACGTTTACTAATATTATAAGAATGTTTGTTTAATAGTAAACTTTCGGTACGGTACCGAATATACATTTACAATTCTACAGTTTACAACATAATTATTGTACTTGGGGTCATCCACGTTATCAAATTCTTGAAGGTACTCTACTAAATATAAATATCTTCCGTAAAGGTAAACTATATTATATTAAATTCCAATAAGTATTAATTATATTACCTTATGCGGTTGCCATGAGTATTATTTTCATTTGGCATCGTTAGTAACCATATAAGCTTTTACTAAATAATTTAAAATCGAACGTTTTAAATTCTAATTTCTAAGGGATATTTATTTTTTATTTATGAAGTTACGAAACATACTTACCTAACTACGGTAGGTACCTACCTAGGAAATAGATTTTTTTTTACCTACCTATCGATTCTTCGTAAAATCGTATACCGATTGGACTAAAAACGACAAGACTTCAGTCGTCTGTGGCGTAAACAACAATGTATTATACCAATTGCTAAAGTTTATATTTAGAAAATTGAAATCCTGAAAACAAATCCGATGTATAAAACAAAAATGACCTTCAAAATCGGCTTGAAAATAACGGGTAATTGACACTACCGAGAAACGTTTACCAGAATTAATAATGTTTTCTTTTTTGAAATCTCTTGAATATGAAAATCTCTATTTTTTATTTTATATTTAAAATTGTTACCACTTAAATTCGATTGAATGAATTAGGTAATAAAAAAACGGATGTTTACAAGTTCTTATATATTTCCTAATTCAAATGACATATACCTACAATAGAAATCTAGTTTTTAATTTATTTCTATTTATGTCCATTACTTTCATTTGTATATGACGTGCCTTAGAGAGCACGTTAACACGTCGGTCCCAATTGTTAGCACAAATACATCTGATAATAATCACTAACTATTGGGTGATAATTTCCTCTGTTGCAGAGGTTAGATGGCAATCGCTCTGTGTAAAAACTGAGTAACCTATCAAATCCGGATAAAAGTAATAAACGGACTCAGGGTAAATACCGGAAATAATACTCTGAAGAAATGCTTTAATTTTTACTAGTAATGATTATTTCAATTGGCTTGAAACCGTTTCTTATAATGTACTAATTTCAACAAGCAGTACGAGCAAGTTTTCCATTTACTCATATATATTTTGACATACCGCATATACATTAGGTAAGGTACCTACTACGGTAGATTTACCGACTGTCTGGCGCAGTTCGCGTATCTCACATCTATGCCAAAATTCATGGATTTTTTCCTGTACTGAGATGAAATATACAGAAATTTATTTGCACAACACACTTTCGTTCACAGACTTGAAATATATATAACTATCATTTTACACGCTCAAAGCTGATGCCCGCAGCTACGTCCGCTTGAATAAAGATTGATTTATTATAACGAAAGTGATTGGTTCCGGATACAAAATTTATCCCCAATTTAACCCTTTTCATTTTGTTTTCGCGACAAAAAGTAGCCCATGTCTTTCTCAGATCACCCATCTATTTTTATAGTTAAATTCATAATAATTTGGTTCGGCGACTTAGGCGTGAAAACATAACAGACAGACAGATAGTCGATAGACAGACAGAGTATAGTAACTCTGTAAATCTTTACAATATTAGTCTGGCTTTTAAATATACAGTAACGCTACGTTAATTAATAACCTAAAGGTTAATGAATTTCGTCCAAATGTACCTTTGGTGAGGTAGCCGACGACGGCTTAATTTTACTTTCGTGATCGTGTCACAATGGGGACGAAGATTTGAATAACCAGGCTTCGCCACGGTAGTAATTATCGCCAAATTTATGTCAATCAAGCCAGTAATCTTAATGTTATGTACAATTATTATCTGTTCCGTGGTTTTTCGAGTTTTTTAGGGTTCCGTACCCAACGGAACTGTCCAACCCAACGTCTGCCAACGGGCTGTATCTCACGATCTTAATAGGTTGAACAGTTGATTTTTTTATAGAATGTGTATTTCTGTTGCAGCTACAACAACAGATACTAAAAATAAAATAAAATTTTAAAATAAAGGACGTCCTCATACAAGATCTTGATAATTTTACGGTTTTTGCCAACCGGGAATGTTATATCAATACTTATTTCTTTGACGTTAATCTTATATTATATTCTACGTTGGTACGGAACCCTTTATATCCGAGGCCGACACGCACTTAGCCGATTTTATTAGTCGCATTCCAATAGTGTGTACTTCTGTATAATGCGATCGAAATTTACTACAAAATATGTTTTTTTTTTGTATTATGAAGTCATTAAGAGATATTTTTGGTCTTAATGTGATCGTATAAAAATATAATTGTAATATAAACTATTAGGTATATCCTCTATTGAATGACAAAACCAAGACACACGTAGGATATGAATTCATAGCCCGCATAGGCGCAGTCGAAACTTCACACCTGCTATCGTCTGGGTATTATTAGTCCTCAAAAATGGGAACCGTGGGAAGCATAATATAATATGGTGGCTGATGATTTTAATCACATGTGGTCCTTAGCTATATAATATGTGATGTAGTACGTCTGTATTATAACTCTTAATGTTTATATATTAGATTCTAAAATGTGACGTCACGAAACTATGGACTCCTCACAACCCTTGTCACACAATGTCACACATCATAGACCCCCTCCCTCCTCTCTCCCTTCTGTGTGACGTAATTTATGAATAGCTCCCAATAAGGAAATTTCCTTAATTAAATATTAATATTAATTAAATATACAGCAATAAATGTTCTTTATGTTATGAGAATACTTCGGTTGCCCACCTCAATAAATCCTTTCTTATATGTACAATTGTACATATGTAGTTATTACATTATTGGTAACAATAAATCGACAATCACGTTTTCACCTTGTGTAAATATGATTGTTTTGGAGAATTAAACACATCCTATAACAAATATAAACCCGAAGTCAATTAAATTTACTTGAACGAATCCATTGTTTAATGTGTACAATACCTCTGTAAATGTTGGTTTTAACGAAATGTTCTATGTTAATATTGAATATATAAATGTTTATTATTATTAACAAACTAGGTATTCCGCGGCTCCGCTCGCGTTAAATAGTTTCTTAATGATCCCACGGCAACCCAACATTTTTTCCCTGATATAAAGTATATGTGTACGAAGTTTCATCTAAATCTGTGCAGTAGTTTTTGCGTGAAAGAGTAACAAACATCTACCGATACATCCATACTCAAAACTTTCGTATTTAAAATATTAGTAGGAACAATTTCATGTTTCATTGGGGGTGTTTGAAATGAAATCAATCAAATCGGTGGTACATTTATAACAACTTTACAATAATTAATAATATTCACTAATATTCGTTCGTGTTATATATTATTAGAATATAATAATATTTCGTGACGCATGCGATATAATTAAATGTAAATAAATCATAAGTAAATTACGAATAATTGAATCGATATTTATAAGAATATTAAATTAAGTACAGTGCTATTTTGATTCGTATTTTAATATAATTGATCAGTTAAAGATAACAGTAGTAGCAATGGAAAAGAAGATTATAGGAACTGGTTAACAACTTCAAGGTGAACGAGATGCAGAGTCTGTAATAAGGACAAATTATTCTCATACCGCCCTTTGTTCGTATTTTGGGTTCACGGACGCGATAACTTCAGCTCAGCCCGACTACCTGCCCGGGAACTGTTGAATTTTGTACGCAGGTAGCTTTTGTTAAACGGACTTCCAAGAAAACGGGGATTCGCTCATCCTTGAGCTTTCAAGACATAATCGTTTATGAATAAGAAATAAAACACCACCACGTTTCTGCAACAAAATTAAAACTACTCAAAAATAAAATATTAAATATTTTCTTAGAAAAATATAATAAAAATAGTCGTATATACATACTTTTAACATTACCATTTTTAAATAAACAGAAATTAAAAACTCTTCAGAAAAATGATTTGTTCAAGAATTTAATGCGAGTTTTCGGATATTTAAAAATGATACCGTCGACTTCTATTACGCGTTAGCAAATTTTTTAAATTATAGTTTGCGGGGCTTAGTATGCAGGTTGGTGAATTTATCATATCGGCACGCTGTTTATTGTAAATATTTGAATACTGACTTTATTGCGAATGTTGATATCTAAGAGATAATCGTAAATCACGCCAGATATGCGATAATATTATACATAAACGAATATTCTAATGTTTACGTGCTGTAAATTTCTTTAAGTCAGGCCGCGTAATATTCATGTGTATAATAGCCGTCGCCAAGAGCGCTGTATTAAAGTAGCACAATGTTCTGCAATATCTTTATAGGGGCCGAACAAATCGAGTAATCACGTCTCGTTGCTTGCATATTAACGGTGCGTGCTTGTGACGTACGAGTCTTCAATTACGCTGTACGGACGGACGTTGAGCTCTAATGCTCCCCTATTACATGCACTTTCTAACCGAGACTCGCTTTTTAATGCTCCTCGGTAAATCATACATTCTGTGTGGTATTCACTTACTATCGTTTTACTTTTAAACGAAGAAGCAAATTTAAGTGGTGAAGGATTTTTTCACATTTTAAATGTTTTTAACTTTCTTGATGATCTGTCGTAGATTGGCGTAATAATATATTGACGTTACAATAATTCTTATTTTTTTATGATTACCTCAATATTATAATTATAGTGGTTTGATAACATCAATGAAACGAAAAGTTTATATTTTATAAACTTTTCCTTATCGTATTGTCGCACACAAAACTGAATTAAAGCAATATCAATAAACGCTCTCAAACTCAACACGTCTCCTATTAGGATAGATGTATCCTGTGTCAAGGGTTCAGAAACAACATCCCAACAAAAAACAAAAACAAAAATGTCCGTGTTAATGCAAACATCTGTTCCGAGCTGTAAGAAAAACCTCGGCGTTAAAGTCAATTTTTATACAACTACGGTAGAACATTCACCAATAAATCTTTTTACTATTATTATTGATCTTTATAAGCATGGGTTAAATGAAAGGGGGCAAGATTCCATGGTTTTACAAGGTTACTTTAGACACTATAATATGAAGGCGTAAATTACCGTACTTATGTTTTTTAAAAATCCCATGGGTTGCAATTGATGAAATCATCTCAACATGGTTGAAATTTTCTTCGCAAAATCAGAAGGATTTTTTGTATGACAAAACCCCATCGTGATATTGAAATTTCTTTATTAAGTGATAATTATTTTCACTTTCATTTTTCACATTAAAACAAACAATCGCTTTCTCTTTCTTAAAGTTCGTCGGTAACACGATGCAATGTAAATACATTATCATAGATCTGTTGATAAATTGCCTTTAAAAATAATAAACATCGCTATCCTTACGTTAACTTATAATTGTCAATGTGACGCCTCAACTAGCACAAAAATGGCGTACAGAAAATGGACATAGGGGTAGCTTTTATGCAAAAAGTACTGTTCCTGAGAATATAAAAATAACTTTTAGTCGGTCGTCCGGCATAACAAATCGGCCTACTGACATGAATAAATTGCAACATGATACCTGGACCTGGAGTACAAAACCGAAGCTTTAAGAGGCTAAACGAATCATAATTCTGTAGTCCACATAAACGAAGTCAAAGAACAATGAGTACAATACGGTGTAGTTTAAAAGTAACACATTCTTAAAGTATAAACTATACTCTCGTGGAGTTCTTCATCCTAGCATTATTCCCTGTATTTTTATGTACCCAGGGTCTGCTTATTACTGTTATCCGGATTTGACAGGTTACTAGTTTTTACACGGAGCGATTGCCATCTGACCTCCGCAACCCTAAGGGCGAACCAGTAACTCATTGGATAAGAGCAATTATAATACTTATCAAGAGTTAACGATTATTATTATCAGATGTTATTGATAATAACCGGGACCGACAGCTTAACGTGCTCTCCGAGGCACGGTGGGGAGACCCACACGGACAAACGCCCAGACCGAGACAGAAATTTTAACAAACATCTGCCCGAGCGGGAATCGTACCCGCAACCGTCGACACTAAAGGCAGACTCGCTACCCACAACGCCACAACGGTGTCTCTCGTGGACTATACTTATTTTTACAGATACATTTTGTTTACTGACTTACAAAAAATATTTCAATGTTATTTTTATAAATATTTAGGATAAGCTTAGCCAACCCAAACATGCGGCTAATAGCCTGACTTAGTAGTCATAGTGCAATTTCACTTGAGAGTTGGGTTTGGGCTCACTCATCGAATGAAACGCAACATTATGAATACTGCCACTCTATACAGCGTGAGGGTTCTTCCTCTATGGAGCCGGTTCATTTGTGCCGATAACCGCAAAGTTCTAGTACTATGTTTCTAAACTATTTTTATAAAATTTTCTTGCATGTAGTTATAAACGACTTGAAAACTTTAATATCGTTTAGAGCAAAGAAATATTACTATAGTAAGGGGCTCAAAGCGATACGATGTGTTCTAGTTACGTTATGAAGAAAAAGGAAACATTTCCTCGTAATTCGTTTATCGAATACACAAAACTGATGGTGGCCTGTTTTAATGTTGGGCTTCATTGTTGTATACGCTTTGAGAAAGTTACAAATTAATTTAATGATCCTAACACAGCCTCCCTTGTTGCGACTGTTAATGACTTACTTATTTCGCTCGTTTCAAACTTTCAAGGTAAAACGAGAAAATTACTTACCCTCGATTTAAAAGCCCTCCGTCAAGCCTAAGTTGATTAAAAATTAGATACTTATTACTCGGCTTAAATTTTACTTTATACTGTATTTATATTAAATTGTAATTATATTATAGCGACATCTATACGCTATATTACGCAGCGAAAACGTCAGTATTCTGCATAGCGCTATTGAAGTTTCCTGTGCACATAAGCCTATTTTACAGCTTCCTAACGTCAACAGATAGGAACAACCCGCCAGGTACTATTATCCATCTGGTAGGAGGATCCTCCCTTTGTGTTGGGAGCACCACTCCATATCCTTTCATAACTGTATAAAAATATGTCAAAAGAGCGGTATATATGTACATTTAAAAACACTTTGTTACCATTTTGCGCACGACCATTACACTATATTATAGATGACAATAAAAAAGAATGGGTTAAACTTATCCCTTTGAAGATTGAAAGTGAGTTCGTTTGAAGAGTTGGCAAAGTGTTTTATATACGGATGATTTATACCGAATGGGTATGTTTCTTTGTAGACGTATGCAATTTTTGTATAGAGGTATATATATTTGACTTTATGTGTAAAACTTTAGCTCATTTTAGATGGATTAAATTATCGAAATAGCATTATGCGGTCGACCATCAATAGAATGATCCCTCCCGAAGCTATTTTATATTACTGGATAATCTAATTATATTCCTATTTGACTGCATAGTAATGTAGAATCTGATCGCAATACTTTGTATTCTGAAAAAAAAAATTATAATATATTATTTTTTCTTTAATTACTACCATGACTTATACCAAACAAGCGTACGGCCCACTTGATAATAATGCGATACAGCGATAGCCTTTGAACTTTTACAACACTTATATAGTACTTGCGCGTTGCTGACCCAAGCGCTAGGGTAGGAGAGTGAGGAAGAGGAAAAGGAAAGAGACAGGTGGAGGAAAAATCTTACGGTTCGAATGAAATACAATAGTTTAAAACCTGCTACCAACTTCATTTCAATATTCCGTAAAATGTAAATATTTGTGAAGCTGGCAGATTATGCGGGAAGCATCGAAACTTTATACTAAATCAAAAGAATATTGTTTCATCAAAAATCAAAAGAATGTTTTAAAATGTCTCTTGATAATTGATTTTTCTTACTACCATCTATAAAGTTTACATAAAAATGTATTTTGATTTCACATTAGAAATAATAAAACGAATAAAGAAGCAAAATAAATTTCTTTGTATATCAGAGACCATATTAATTTTACATGATTATATTGCATGCTACAAAATTTTCTTCGAGAGCAAAACAAACAGCTATTAGCATAATATTTTCAGTAATCAGTTTGTTCTGATATCGCGCCAGTATTTACATCTCATTTCGCTACACCTTGAGAGACACCAGAGTATTCGTGACATTACATAATGCCACCCGGTGAAATGAGTGTGCCACCTACTTTCTTTGTGTAAAATTTTTCGCATCGGTGCTGCGATGTTCATTTGTTATACAGCCTACCGAACAGAATACTTTAAATTAAGAATAATGTCATCTTCTACAGTTTAAATTTTTTTTTCTATATTATTTATGTACATTATTTTAACCGACATAGGAATAGGTGGTTAGTTTTGTTTGTAATTTTTTTGGTAACGTAAAAAAATTAGGATGTTTCATTTTGTCTTTTCGATTAAGCCAGTAGTTGTTGAGATATCTGGGAGTCATATAAATTGTGTCCCCGCCCCTCTAACTTTTGAACTACGGTATTTAAAACTCTGGCAAAATATGAAGTTGTAAAACATCAAAACAACTTTCCACGATAATTATTTTGAATAAGATACGATTACAAATTTTATTACAATACTATGAAATTACCAACATATTTTTGCGCTCAATTTTTTCTTAGTTGTTAATGTCCTGAAGATTCTTCTTCATCAAGCTGCGGAACCTTTTTTATATATGTTATTTCATACGACAATCGATTTTGATGATTAGTTTTTTAATCGAAAACTTAAAAGAGTTCCTTAAACGGAATTCATCAACTTATATAAATACACTTAGCGTTTGTATTAGCTGTTCAATTCTACCAATAATGTCTTATAAACTAAATACCTCGTTTATTTCACGGATCTACGCCACTAACAATGTTACGTCTCCGCTTTCTTCATATCTAGGCGGTAATCGTCGGAATATTTTTCCACTGTGTTTTAGCGGTGATCGTGGTTTTATTAACCGCTCATTCTGTTTACTTCCTTGTTCATATTTAAGCTGTCGTTTAGCACATATTGCATTTTACAAACAATGATTGTGTTATCAACGTCAAAGATTTACAATTTTTATTAAACATTTATACTGTGTAGTATTTTGTAGGTAAACTTTTTGTTATTTTGTAGGTAATCTATTGTCAGAATTTTTTGTTTATGTAAATGTTTGATCAAATATTTATTATATTTCATAGCATTCTTATATTTAAATTTTATTTACTGATTTGCAAAAAAGAAAATAATAATACGGCAATAATATGTGGTTGTTTTTTGATTGACGTTACTTTAAGTAGCTTCTTTATGGATATATTATGTCCACGTTTATGTTTCAAAAATCGTTATACGCTTTGGCATAATTCCAAACGTAGTCGCGGCGGTATACCAAAATTACAATCTTGAATATTATTTCAAACCAAGTATTCTACAATATGATTTATTACTTATAATTTATTTACTGTATCTTGTGAGAAGTGTGACAAAGTACAACGAATTACCCAATTTTTATCAATGATAAAAATAGCTTTACAAAACTTACAATATATCGAAGTGAATTTTCTTTCCATTCTTATTTTATTAAGAAAAGCCTAAACTTAATTATGCATTTAAAATAAAAATATATTTCGAATTTGTCCTTTACCTTTGGTTGTCAGGTAAATTTTCCACTGTCTCTGAGCATAGAATTTGCTCCCCTGAGTAGTGAGAGACTAATTTCAATAGCACCTTTTATAGTCTTTGAATACAGCAATTTTCCGATTAAATTTATCTGCAACTTCGGCGCAAGTTGCCAGAAATACACGTCATGTTGACTTGCATTAATATATTCCCAGTGCGAATACCAGAAATTCACGTCACTATTGTGGAATAAGACATGAACTACGGCAATAGTGACACATATACTTGATCCGGGTCATCCCGGAGCATAATAGCAAGATGTGGGAGTGAAGTAGCGTAAGATATACTGGATACGTTCTCAAGAGACATTTCTTTGTCTGGACAATAGAAAATTATAAAAGTATCTTTTTCCCACGGCTTCGTTCTCGTGGAATGTTTCCTTGACGAACCCATGACTTTTTTCACAGTACCTTCTTATGTCTTTTCTTTGACAAGTTTAGCGTCTGATATCTGATAGTAATGTTATGTAAGACGTCTGTTTGATAATTGTAAAGCCTCAGGTGATTACGTTTACAATGAACTGAGTACAATCACTAGTAAGAAAGTGCTATTAGAAATATAATTTATAAATAAAAATAATGAATGGTAAAGATTCCTCCCGTCTTGAGACAAGACATTTATTATTGAATCATATCAATAGATCATCAAATTAGACAGTGCTGAATTGAACCTTACTAATGCACTATACGTTACTAAGGTTGTCCGTAGAGCAAGAGGCTCAAACTACACATCTTCTGACCCTCTCTTTCCGTCTTCCCCTAATCCTAAACTTAGGCAGCAACACAATGCCATGTGCCATGTGCGTATTATTGTAAACATATGCTTCAGAATTGCTATATATCAAACAAAATATCTGTACTACCGTAGAATATAGAAGAATGTCAAAATTATCAAGTTTCTTATATGGGGATCCCCATACATATACCTTATGAACTCTTTATTTATAAATTATATTTTATTTTTAGTATTACTTTTGTGTAGCAGGAACAATACACATTGTAATGTAAGTTTAAGCTCTTATTATTACTGTTCGTGAAATACAGCTCGCTGACAGACGGAAGGACGGAGAGCGAAGGCTTAAAGGTTCCGTTGGCACCCTTTGGGTACTGAACCCTAAAAAACTATATTGTAATTATAAAAGTCGTTTCAGTAAACCACAAAAGTTGTAAAATAGTCATATAAAATAAGTCAGAGATGATATTGCATAGAGATACATAAAATAAATAATAAATATGTAAAACTAGGTTGTTGCAGTAAATATTTATTGAAAGTTGGAAATGTGTTCTACGCAATAACGCAGGAGCTTTCACTTAGAATATTCAACATTGTATGCATACTTTTATGTTGATGAAAACCGTCTGTAATATATTCCATATCATCTTTACTTTCAGTCTTTCAAATACTACCTATATTATAGTTAGTAGAGACATGCTTTTCCCAGCACAAATGAGCCGGTTCGACCGGGGAAGTATTACCCTCTCACATAAAATCGGCGTAAAGTAAAAGTATCAGTAGATACTGTTGCATTTTGTGCGATGTGTGAGAACGCCGGAGGCCCAATCTCCCACCCCCTCTGTTCCTTCCTTTCTTCCCTTCTTATCCCTTCGGTTGGCAACGCGCATTTGATACATCAAGTATCGCAAGCATTGTTGGTCTGCTTGTATGCCTAATTTCAAGTATTGCAAGCGTCGTTCATAGGTTGCGGACACTTCTTACCATCAGGTGAACCGTATGATTGTTTGCCAACCGCCATGAAAAAAAAGTTTAAACAAAAATCATCGCGGCTTACTACTATTAATTCTCGTCATGCGGAAACTTAAACTTGTAATTTCATGACTAACCCAAGCACATGTAAAAAATATTATAAATATAATATTACTAAAACACAATAACGATTAGTTCATTTTTCGTTACACAGCTGTGGTTAGATCATTAATTATGTATTAGACCTACAATATACATACATTCAACTATCTGGTTTAGTCTGGTGATCGGTGGTAAAAACACGTGTCGTATACCATACCTTTCTCCTTTTAGTCAGTAAAAATACGATTAATCTTATAAACAATTTTAATTACCACTGTGTTTACAGTATGTCTAAACTGGCAACTGTTCTGTTTGCTGTTACTACTGATGTACAGTTTTGACTGACAGGTTTAAAGTATTCAGTTTTCATCAGTTGAATTGTTCAGTTTTTTAATTACACACGTTATAAAAGTTTTCGTTAAAACTGAACGTCTGCCTCACGCATCTTTTATTTTGTTGCATTTGCATTGCGAGGAATTAGTTCATAAGAGCAGATACAATAAATTTCTGCAAAATCCAAAGATCATAAAAAAAGATGATAATCAAGTTTAAACCACTCAGGAAGTATATATGTATCTATCAAAAAAGAGTCGGCAAAATTGGGCTCACAGACAGCGAATATACAAATACTTACAAAAAACTCTTTTAAATAACATTTATCATACTCTATTTACGATTTATGTATTAAAGCAATACATAAAATCCGTCATCGGATATTATAAGTGGAATAAGATTTCTTAAGTCTTAAATAATTACTCTAATTAACAGTGTTTATGCAAGTATCATTTCTCCTTAAGATTTCAAGCTATCTCTTTGCCCATTCCATCAAAATCGGCTTAGCTGTAAATACGTATAATATTACAGACAAACGCAGATATTTATACATTAATCATAACATGTATTAATATGAGTAATTATTATAATCAGTAATCAAACGGGGTTATTGTGTAACTTTTCGGTTTAATTTCAATATTATTGAGTGAAATAATTATTTATTGTGTTTGATCATTACGATATTTCGTCATTCTTTCGTCGTCATCGTATAACATTACATTATTATTTGTTATATTAATAATTATCTATTTTAACATTTAGTGGTGGGTCCATCCATTTTGAATATTTATATTTTGATAAGGGACACACGGACACACAAAGGAGTTGTATAGTTCACAAATTCCACCACCTTACCAATTAGTGTGATTATGGTATAACAACAGCACCACGGTTTACATAGATAAATATTTTTTGGTGCAGTTTAATGTACAATTTATTTTATCTATCTTAAATTACACTGATTCGGAATATATGTATTTCTTTTTTAATATTCGATAGAAGCTCCAGTACATATACTTAATATATTATTAATAATTCTAAAGTCTGAATGTACTGATTAAAAGATGGGAAGGAAAATCGTTAGCCTAATACCTTCTATAGATGCCTAAATAAGTACAAACAAAATAGGAGGCTCAATTCAAAAGACCACCAAATCAATTCAATTCTGACATTCAGATTTTATATGAGCATGATGTATAAATATTATACATGTCATAATATATATTCGTCGTCATTTGAATCGCAATAAAAGTTAATGGTAAGCCCGCTGTTCCGTATCTTTTTCTCTTATGCCTGTCAGCTGATTTTTTTAACTTCAATGATTGGCAAGCTTGAGTACTATTAATTAAAAAAATGGAATTCTTGAATAATGATTGGTGCACACTAGTTAATTTAATTGTAACCAAATCTATTACTTATTGAACATTTTTTTATGTTTCGTCTTCCTGTAATAATCTTTGTTCGCTGATTGTATTCATACGTAAAGCCATTGTGCGTTGTTTACATGCAGATAACGAGGTCACGCTATCAAGTAATTGAGTGAAACGAGATTTTTATTTTTATGTCTATTCGATGTATTAGATCTAGATATTTTGTTACTATGAAGAATAAAAGTGTTATGACAAAATCTACACTATTGTATATTATAAATAAGTAAATACATTGAATTAATTTTGAATAATGGTTACGGTTTAAAGTAATCTTGATTGTGTTCCATTCAAATTAATACAGTACCTACAACCGGATATACTAACATATTATGCACAATCGGCGGTAACAAAGCTGCAAGTCCCTCAGTAATTCAGATTATGTCCACGGGCAAAGAAAATCTCTTTTTGTGAGCCTCCTTGCTACTTATTACACGCTTGCCCACTAATAAAAAAACCTTTACCTTTGCGGTACATAATTGCCTGCTGAAGGAGTCTCGTGAAAAAAACAAGAACTCATTTAATATTTTTTTGCTATTGGCTTTCTACTATACTACATTTATTATTTAAATAAATCTACTGTATAATTCTAATGTCGTTGCATAGCTATAGGTTAAGCATTAAACGTAAGCTTTAAGATACATTCGATACGGATAATCTATTAGATTACACCACAAAATCAATATTCCATGACAGAAAGTCACATGTAAAAAGCAAGTATTATATATAAGTCAAATATTTTTATATAATATGAAATATTTGTGTGGCCCTGTATTATTTTGTTTGATTACGTTATTGTCTGGTATGTTGATGTTTTAGCGGTCATAACATGGGTAAGATATTAATTCTCAAAATTTGCTATCTCGTCCATAGTATATTGCATGTGGCATTTGAAGGCGAACCAGTCGGTAAATACCTGTTGGCAAGTTAATCGTGCGCCAGCGTAAGCCAAAACTACGCTTGCAGCAGCCAAACTTTTTACATTTAATAACTGCTACCTATAGCGTTGAAAAGTATACCTACGTCACGGACTCACTGTATTCGTTAAGAATAAAACAAAACAAAAACTTTGCAAAATTGCCATAGAAAAATATTGAATTTCTTTTCACTATCTACCAAATATTATTGATTAATTAATAATTTAAAATACTATATGGAAAGAAAAACAAAGATGGATATATTTCCGTCTGTACCTACGGCAGTCGTTCTACTTACTAGAGGTCAGTTTAAATAGGAAGGAAGCAAAATAAATAATGAAAATGTCGATTGACACCATTTTAGAAAGTCTTCTGGTGTAGGAAAAGAAAAATTACACTTTTTCGGTCTAGCTCTCACCCGCTCAGAGCGTTTAACGCGCGATAAAAGGAACTTTGTTCCAAAACTGTTTGATTTATGGCTCATATTGACTTATAAAACCAGTTTGTATACGTTACAGTTAATTTTGTAATATAATTTTCTCGGCTTGCATTAAACGGATGCTATAATGTTTATGTAGTAGCGCACTTCATCTTTCAAGAGATGTATGCATCTGGTACCTGTACTAATAATGGACCGCGATCTAAAATATACAACGACTATGTATGTGTGTGTAATGCTTTCCTTTTGTTTTACATGTGGGGATGTTAAAACATTCCTTACTTAAAACAACTACTATACAAAATTAAACGCTAAATTGTCTAAAACATAAGTTTTTATTATGCTATTTGTTTTCGTCGTACTATCCAAACTGGTTTGTTACAACCTACCTGCGCTTGGTCATCATTTTTGTTAAGAAATCCGTTAAATATTATGCAAGTACTTAAACATTGAATATGATTGAAGACATTGTCAAAATATACTTTCACTTGAAACACTCGATAACGGATATATTGAATAAATTTAGATAGAATACCAGCATTATTTTTAATATATATTATAAATTATCTATCATACATAATACCACTTGCCTTTTAAACTTTGCGTAATTGATTGAATCATGCGTATATTTCATTTTGATATTCTGCAATCACTTGAATAATTTCAGAAATTATAGATAATTATTACCATCGACTTACAACATATAATATCTATTCTATTTTGATTATTTTTTTGAATGTATTTAAGAGATCACCAGATTGGTTCTTAGCTAGTAAGGTGTACTTAGATTGTGGCATTGGTTCCGTTTCGAGTCAAGATCCGAATGTTTTTTTTATTTCCCACGTAAAAAGTTCTGTGGCTAAACGACATCTATTAATGTAATAACTGTACAAAATATCAAATACGAAGTACAAATCAAATAGTATCATTATTATTCAAATATTTTGATACAAACATTCGTTTGAATGTAGGTACTTAATATGTAATAAACGCTTATATTATGTTAATCTAAAGAATAGTGCCGATGGCCGCATGTAGACAGGCGATGATTGGTGCAATCGACCCTAAGGTTATCTCTATTTATGTTACATTTATTGTTATCTACTTAACTATACAACATATTGATTCTCTTTTCTGTCAATAAGAATATATTTAAATTTTATTTGTGACGCTATTATTATGTACAGACAAAAAACATCAATCGATTTTAACCGCCTAAGGCGCACCAAACAACAAAATTAATTGCAATGCAATGATCACGAGTAATTTGTCTTTATATTTTTGAGAGTTTCGTTCTTTATATCCAAAAACTTATTAATTAATCATAAAATATATTTAGGACAATCCTTGAAAAAATCTAAAAAAACAACATAAAATGTGCTTTACAAACCGCGAATACATCAAGTGATAAACACAAAAAAATACTCGCATTTTGAATCTCCTCTCTTTCAAGGCGGTTAAAAAATCACTACTACAGTGTGGGTAAGCCTGCGAGGCTATCATTGCCTTTATCTCACTTCGATGCGATGCAAATGTATTCCGATTCAGGTGAATAGGGCAAGTTATCCCGGTCTCTAGCGGGCAAACGAAAAATATTTGGACGAACGCCAACGCGGCCCGAGCTGTGGCCGATACGATGCCTCGTCGAACCACAGCGATTGCCCAGTAATGCAATACCGAACACTAAAGTGCACTGTTTAACTCTTGTGCGTATCACGAATTTAATTACAACACATTACCGGCTATTTTTAAACATTATTCTTATACATATAAAAATGGCAACTTTTAAACTTCTACATACTCCGTGTTGACTCCATTTACATACATACTTAAGTATTTTTAGCTAATGACTTACTATAAGATATTTTAGGCATACTAATATACTAATATACATATTGAAGATATTTAACACGAATATAATATACTGTAATATAGTAATTAAATACAAATCATGTTAATGGTTACACGAGGCGGCTTACCCGCTGGTACAAAGGCATGTGAACATGTTTATTATCCCCAGTCTTATTAGAGACTTTAAAAATATTTTTGAGATTGTGTTGTTTACAAAAGAAAATACATTAAATACGAGCTTTCGTTGAAATATTTTTGAGACGTCGATGATTAATGATTGTTATTGTCATTTCTCTTGTTGAAAATTTGAAATGTGTAACAACTAATCGTTTCATTTGTTTCAGGTGAGTAACGGCAATGTCATCGATACAGGAACACCTACCTTACTGGTATTTAAAATTTGTTTCTATAAGCATGTGGATGCGGTACATGTATAGTATGGCTGTGTATATGCGTATGTCGTGATCTTTATTAACATAATACGTACATTATAAATCAAGTCATACGTTTGTTAATACGTCTATGGCTCAGCTACAGCAACCTATACTGTAATCGGCATTGAAATAAAGTACATATTAATTTTGCTTTATTTGTAAAATAATAATGAGTATCATTGTGCTGTAACACATGCATGTCTTGTATGTATTATTCGGCTATTTCATCGTTATCAGCAATATGAAAAAATAGCTAAAACAGTTTAATGTTACGTGTGTCTTAAATTACTAACTTTAGAATAAGAGCTTTTCTAGTCACTTCGATTTTTTTTTTGCTAATATGTGTGTATCTTGCCAGTGTCTATACTATTATCATACTATAATAAGGCTATTATTGTAAATTAAACGTATTTTATAGAAACAATATGTATAATTAGCTATTAGACTTCATTAAACCCAAAACATGACGTAATTAATTTAAGAATATTATAACGTTTTTTAACATTAACATTCAACAAAAAATCTATATACATTTTTCAAAGCCTGTTTGGTTATCTGTCTATTAGACAGATAACCAAACCATCTATCCCCTTCGCCCAAGGGGGCAGGATCGAATCCGCAACTCTCGCATCAACGTAGGCTTTAAGTTCCTTAGTTATTGCTAAATGTAGCAAAGAATTTGTAGTTACTTTTAACAAACGATTTTATTTTCTTTCAATGAAAAGAACAAACAATAGGTTTTCTATTGCGGCTGATATTTTTATATATTGCTCTATTACTTTTAGAAGAAAATGCACGCGATCTTCAAGAATAATGTCTATCCAATTTTTAAAATACAGCTCATCCTGTTAAAACGTGAACAGCTCGTATTTCTGTATGACAAGCATGGTGCCGATGTCTTCGAACAGGCACCTGTTTTGAATTCGAATTAACCTCTGCTGGTTCATTCCTTTAAGCGATTTTAAACTCTAAAGTATGCAAACCTAGAACGTGTTCTATAGTGTTGACTATTATATACACTTCTCCCTGACTACGCAGCATAATAATAGCTTATTCTTGCTACAAAAGGAATAGTCAGATAAAATCTATAAACTGATTTCATAATGCTTAATATATTGTTTGATTATATGCATCAAGAATATTTTTAATGATACTTATAAACACTATTAATAAATGTTATAGTTAATCGAATTGTTTTTATCCCATTTATAAGGTGTCAATGTCAGACTCAACTGGAGAGGCTCCAAAAATTAATCCTCATGCCTTTGAATAAATGGCGAAATAAACTAATTTTTTTTTCAAATGCTATTTAAGATGTTTCTTAAATGACAATTTTTTTTACATTTATACTTTCTGGATCACTGACAATTCTGGAGCTGTTTCATTCCCCAGGTGTAGTGACGTAAATGTCCTCTGTAATTCTATATTAACTTTTAACCGGGTAAACGTATTTGCATTTTTTAATCAATAAAATCTTCTTTAAACATTAAATTCATGACTTTTTGTGCCTGTAACTAAATATAATTTGTACAAAAGTTCATTTCAACGCACGCGTAAGGACATGCTTACGCGTAACTGAAATTTTAGACAGCTAAAATTCCTTAAAGGCCAAATCTAAAACCTACACAAGGACACTTTCAAACTTCTTAAGTTTGAATAGTTGAGAGTTGACCCATGTAACCCCTGAGACCACAAACCGACTTGAAAGTTTGAAAGCAGTAGAAACCGTAAAACGAGACTGTTATACGCATTTATGCTTTGTCCTTTAAAAGCTGTTATGAAAAGTTACAAACTGTGGATTATCATCGGTTTCAAAAGGCGAGTTCTGAACAAGTCTCGTTAACAGGCGACACACGTGCCATGTTTTTGCGGCCGTATTGTTGGATCGTCACGGGAATATGTATATACTCAATTATACTCATATATTGTATATCCTTTGTGAATTGAAAATCAGTGTAGAACAAAATCTCCAACTTCTTTTCTCAATTTAATATAATGTACTTATATGGTAGAAGGAATTTCGGTACTTATAAAATTTTATAATAATGTCTGTTATATATATTAACTTATTATTATTGTTAAAGAGTAGTTCCTTGGCCATTTGTGGTTATCATCCATAGTTCGGCTATACCAAATTGCTGATTTTCCAGAGCAAATGCACAAGTTACTTAAAACCCCAAATCACAATGCGTGTTGCCTTTGAAATTTTAAGAGTTCCCTTGATTTCTCCGGACCTGATAACAATGAGACCACATCGTGAAATGATAATGCTACGAAATAGAAAAGTAAATTTTAAATCAGTTTCGCAATAGACTGAGAAATCGGTGAAACCTAGAACCTACTCCTTATTTTAAAGTCTGCTAAAATGTGTAATAAAAACACAATACAATTTGAAAAAACAATTCAAATTGTCTTTATTGTTTCAATTATGGGCGATATTAAATGTATTATTATAGTTTTGAAAAGTAAACAATTAATAATGCATAATTAATTTGCAATATCAAATGTATCGGATGGCCGTGTAACCTTTAAAACTTGTCGTATATCGAAGTACCATTAAGGCCTCTCCTGGATCGGTGCCAGAGTTGGGATATTATTAGCACGTCGACAACGTCCGAGTTAATCAAGCTCAAATAAGATCAATATTTCCCGTAGGTGATGTCTCAGGGACGCGGGTCTGCGCCGGCCTGTCAGCCAGGATTAGTGATTACATCGAACATCGATGTACGGCCGGAGTCTGTCCAAAACTTTAATTTATATATGTCATTAACCTTATTCCGTCGCTGTACCATCTCAGTAAACACGTAAATTAGAATTCACAGCAAGGTTATTTCAAATATAAGTCGTTGACACAATAATATGTTTTGGCGGAGATCGCGTGCTTTAAATCAATTCAAAAGTACTTTTGGATTGGAGAAAGCCAGAACCGAGTTATCTTGGCGAGTACACAACGTGAACCCGTTCTATGTGAGAGTAGGTATATTTCTTAGAACCCGGTGGATATGGCCTACTGACACTCTACACTTGTACCTATCCGTAAGGTCTCTATATACTTACTTGGAGATCCTTTTTTTTCTACTATATTATCTGAAGTATTCTTTATTTTTTTCTAAGAATTAATTGAATCTTTGTTTACAACGTTACGTAACGACATTGAAATATTAAATAAATAGCTCTGTCATATAGAGAAATCGTTTTTTCATAATGTTGTCATATAAAGATATGGTACCTGGTTGACCGAGCTATGCTGGGTTTTTTTTTGTTTTTGGTAAATCGAAAGTCGTGAAGGGTAGGGTAGACTCGATTGAAACCTTACCTGGATAATAAAATAATGATTTCGACAACAAGATATATATCCGCAAAAATTGGGATTGTTGAGTATTTTGTTAAATTCTAATGGACGCATCGCTGTCAGTCAGTGACATATAAAAATTTTAAAAAAAACATCAACTCATTGTAGAAATGTTTGTCATTCGATTCAATTCAATAAATCCTTGTTGCCATAGCAACGCGTGGTCGCTCAAGTGCGCTGTGAATTTATTTATATATTTTGGCATTTTTAATTTATTTTGTTGATAAGAGATGGCGTGTCGACAATGGCCTGAAAACACGGACAAAGCCACATTTTCTAAAAATAAATCCTAGCTAGATCGATTTATCGTCCCCGAAAACCCCTGCATACTAAATTTCATGATAATCGGTGCAGCCGTTTCTGAGATCCCAATTATATATATATATATATATACAAGAATTGCTCATTTAAAGGTTATTAGATGATGATAGGTAAACTCTTCATCTTGTTTAAACTAAAATTTATAATTTGTGGACCTAGGAATTCTGGTATGCGGCCGTTATACATAAAACAGGCGTATATTACTCTTTAAATGGTAGCTGACAGTATTCAGTAGGCCACGTGATAAAGACTTAATTAAGGGGACCGGCGACCCATAAAATAGAGTCGCAACACACCCCAAGCTCTGTTTCAAAGAGATTGCCTCAGTCGGACTGCTTGAACATCGTGTTCGCTTATAATAAATTGTAGAATCTGTTATAAAATAAAATTATTGAATTTCTTAATTCTTTCTTAATTCTTAACTCATGAAGCTGTTGCTATAGCAAGAATAATTCGGTTCAAGATTTCTAACATACAAAAGAGAGGTCTGTGAATATGTGGGTCCTTAAAAAAGGGAGCAAAGAAGGGCATGCGGGTCTTCAAATTAAAGAGAAAACATTTATCATACAAAACCTTTTTATGATATGATTATGAGATATGAGCAAATTTAATTTTAGTAAAAAGTACCATTTAATTCTAAAGGGTCGGCTCGAGAAGGACTTCTCGTAGGTATAAAAGCTCATATTCATATGGAATTACTATAAGAAGCGTATAAGGCTTTGTACGAATATATATATATATATTAATCATAAGAAATATAAGAAAATGACAACAAAATTACATACGAAATATCAAATAATGCAACTTTTGTATAGCAACCATTAAAAAGGAATCATTGCCGTATAAAAAGATTATGACATAAATATTACGAAGTTCTAATTTCATGGTCATACTAACGTATACTGAATGCAAGATTATATCTTTGACTCCTGTCGTATAAGCGACATGTTTGACCAGGTTTGAAATCTAATCATTAACTTAATAACTAAAAAAAAATATCATCGAACAAATATTTATTGTATATTATTAATATTTTATATGACCAGTAAAGTTTGCAAATAGCTTTTCCAGTTAAACTCTTGTACAAGGTTTCATTAAACTAAACATAACTTATGAACGAGTAATGTATGCCAATTGTAGAACGTACGAGTAGTTCTGATAAGATCGTTGCTAAATACATCATCTTGTTGATGAGCTTAGCAGAGAACTTTATTCGCATATATAATATTAGAGATATGGTACTTTAGTATGTGAAACATTTTGTTATTTACATATTATATGAAGTGGCTTTTTATATTAAAGGCGACACACTCAACAGCCTCCATTAGGATAGTTATATCCTGCGTCGTCCGGAAACATACACAAAGACAAGGAAGGGCAAATACACCCAGTCCGCAGCACACGTCTGTATTGTCAATACAAACATCCGCTCCGAGCGGGAATCGAACCCGCGACACATTCGCCACAGCTGCGCCACTGTATCGTCTAATACTAATATATGTAAGTTCTTGATTATAGACTTAAAAGCTTTTAGTATTATGAGTAGTGGGAACTTGCTATTCGGTTTGTTCTAAATGGACTTGTTGTTGTTATCGATTGGTTAGTGGTCAACCTAGTGTCAGAGTTGTTCAGGTCGCCCGTGGGCCTCTGACTTGACTTATCGACTGTTGTCTAATTGTCAACAGCCGGGACCGACTTTTTATGTGCCTTCCGAAGCACGGAGACGCTCGGTTGAAATACCACTATGCGATCACCCATCTAGTGACTGACCGCGCCTAAAGTTGCTTAACCTACCGATCGTTTACTGATCAGCGGGTGCACTCGGCTATTAGCGTCTCATACTCTCTAAATGGACTGGCGCGACCGGAGAAGGGGTACTCATTCTTTTACTTACTTGTGCCTTTAGTTAAACGAGTGAGCGAGGGACAGTGGAGTTTCCTATAAAAATTACACATATAACGCGGATATGTAAATTCAAATTGTATAGCAGCGGTGGCTATTTAGCCTTCCGCTCCAAGTTGATTTGTTTAAAGGAACCCAATTTCCGGGTAAATATTGAATACTGATTTAATTTTAAATACCATTTATAGGTAATTTCGTAATTAAATCGGAGAAACATGCAGACCATAAAAAATAATTAGAATAACAGTTAATTTTTCAACTAATATATGAAATCAAGAACAACTACTTTTAATTCACTTGTAGTTTATATAGGTATAAATTATGTAACATATGTATAGAACTAGAATTTAGTTTTCTATTAGATAATGAACGAACGTATGCGTAATTTTCCAATTAAATGATCCACTGGTTGTGTCCACTGTTCCTGAATTAATTAGAAAGACAATTGCATTAATTTGCAAATAAGCAAAACAATGGTAATTACCTTAAAATGTGTTTTGTTTAATTACCCGACTACTTGGGAAGGTGGAGAATGTTTGGTAAGTGTATGTATGTATGTTTCTTTTTTTAATAATAATAACAATAAACGCTACACACTCAACGGTCCCATTAGGATAGTAGTGTCTTGTGTCGGGAGTCCGGAAACACATACAAGAACAAGGACAACTACTCCCAGACCGGAAAATATGCTTGCATGGTGAATTCAAACATACTATGCTCCGAGCGGGAATCGAACCCGCGACCTATGGCGTTTAAGGCAGGTTCGCTACCGCTGCGCTACAACGTCGTCAATGTTTGTATATTTTCAAAGTATCCTCTTCCTCTAAGGCTATTTCTATGTCGAAATTTTGAAATTTGTTTTGTCTTTTATTCTTGATGGTTTGTTTTATTACCAAAAGTAAAAGATTGCCGGACGTTTGTGCCTTCATATAGGATATACATATATACCCCATAATTACATCAAGATTAGTTATAGTTAAGCTGTTTTGTCGTGAAAAGGTCCACATTTATAGTTCTGTTTTGTTAATAAATTAGTTATATTTTCCTTCATTATTGCAATTTAATTATAGTTAGCAGGAAGATGTAAAATCTTATTGAAAAATTCATAGTCGTTTTACGTTATGCCAACCTACGGTATTTGTGTCAGATATGGACTGCCCGAATAACTACTTACATGCATTATACATTATATTAGAATAGAGCAATATCCTGTGTTGAGGATACAAAGACACGTACAAACACATGCTCAACCACACACACCGGGTCACATGCCTTTTTTTTATTTAATGACGATTGGCAAATAAGCATATAGTCCGCCTGTTGGTAAGCAGTCACCGCAACCTACAGGTCAATCAAAGTTATCAAGTATCACGTGCGCTTTCCCAAGGAAGCGAACAAAGTGGGTGGGAGATTGGGCTTTTCAGTCATCGCAAGAAACGCAACAGTACAGATACTGTTAATTTACACCGATTTTATGTGAGAGGGAAGTATTTCAAGTCAAGAAGCAGGTCAAGTCGGCTCAATTGGAGAAGCATGGCTCTACTACTACTGAGTATGTTTAATACAAACATCTCCCTAGAGCAAGAGTAGAATAGTACTAGGAGTAGTAACCCGCGACTTTTGACGATTCAGCAAATTAACAAACACTACGATACAAAACTCGTCAAATGGATATAAAATTTGTATATTTTTTACGATTATACGTATGTACATTGACGAAGTGTTTCTAATGTAACTCCCGAAAATAATAATAAGAATATTTCATATGAATTTACAATTAGGGACCCTACTCATATTACGTGATCCATTATTTACAATTTTTTAGCTCCCTTTCCCCTCAGTGACCACTCGTAATATATGGCCAGACACCTACCTCCCTCAAACCCCTACTTTTCACATTTCACGCATAAAATATGGTTTCCAAATAAATTTGTACAAACAGAAAGTGGGAAAAAAAAATAATTTGGCCCATTGTCTTTATTAATGCGTCTTTTGCCGCGTCACTTTACAATAAAATCAAGTCTTTTTTTTCTATTTTTCACTTTTTTGTCACTTTGAAGAAATCCATGAACACGTAATATGGATACGTTCCCATATGTCGGTTTTATCATATTAGTCATTGCGTCATTGGATTAGTTGAACGCGAACTACACGGACAATTGTGTCAACATTCCTCTCGTTAATAGGGATATGGTATTCAATGCAGGCGACTAACGTGCTAGGGACTAATTTGTCAATTGTGTCCACAATTGCGCCTCGCATACCCTAGTTTTATAACATCCAATATGTAAATTAATAATACACCTTTTTCATATATAATTATGTTAATCTGATACATATTGGTTACATTGTATAATACCTCACTATAGATATCGCCGACACGTGTTATTTCATTAAATACAATTATTATAGAATAATTCACAGAGCCAAGATAGCTAAGTGGATAGAACATGTAGCCTTTAAGCAAAGGTCGTGGCCACAAATACAACCAAACCTTCCTTCCTTCCTTCAAGTGCTTAATTTGTTTTTTTTTTATTTATGCCGCGCTTCGTTCTACACAACAACAACATTAATTCATTCATTTGATGTTTGTCTTGATTTGCAGAACTTCCATATCTTAAAAAAAGGCATACATGCTGTTCTAGAGCGGCTAATCCGCAGTGGAACAGTATGACGGATTAAACGGCTAAATCTTAGGAGAGGATAGGCCTGTACTAGCTCACAGTGTTGTGAGCTTTCCCATTTTAAGAAACATTAGCTTGCCAAGTACGGGATTTTTAGTAAAAATAGGGCCGAGTAACTTTAATATTTAAATAAAAAAATATTGCCTTATCTTTTTGCACTTTAATTTCAACTTTGAAATTGAAATTTGAACCATCCTTTAGAAACAACTTCACTTTAGGTTGTCATTTGAATCGCTAGAATAGTTCATGGTAGCCACTCAGCCTCGCAATGGCAGGCCCTCAGGTATTCAAAATATCGTCTTGTTGAACTGCAAACTAAAAATCAGGGCACGACAAATCATAGTTTGGAGTTCAAGTTTGTTGTTGAATGTTAAAATACAGGCATTATATTGTTTTATATTGGCTGCCCTAAATGTAAAATGTAAATTATGATAAACATGACACTCCATAAAATATGGGTCTGGCAAAACCTTTTTCCAACATTGGGACATTAAGGGACTATTACTTTAGTATTGTTTTCAAACAAAACATTTTTTGTGTTATTAAATGTTAGAATAATTATTAGGTAATAAACACAACTGAGATTTCGTTGATAGCAATTAAATTCGGACCTACATTATTTAAATTTCTGTGACTTAAAAAAGCTTCTTAGGGAAACAAGATTCAATAGACCCAGTTGAATCATTGATAGCGTGATACCTAAAGCTTAGATACCTTATAAATGTACTCCTATAATGATGTAAAATCAATCAAATAAGAAATGGGGCTTATTAATATAATAACATTGAATTACTAATATAAATATACCAGCGGGCCCGGCAGACGTTGTCCTGCCCCGAAAAAAATCTGGGACCCGATAGCAGCGCCCTCCACCCGGTGAAAGTTTTTGATTGACTAATAAGGCTATTAAAAAGCAGGGGTTGGTGATAAAAAGTGAAAATTTAGGGTCGTATGTATTTTTCAATGCCACATAATAAAAAAATAAAAATTTTATTCAAAAAAAAAAAAAAAAATTTGGGGTGGACACCCTTATCACTGAGGGGTTTGAAAAATAGATAGTAGCCGATTCTCAGACTTACTGAATATGCATAAAAAAATTCATATGAATCGGTCAAGCCGTTTCGGAGGAATATGGGAACGAACATTGTGACACGAGAATTTTATATATTAGATATATTTACTAATATCTTTATGTATTTTCCAGTATGTAACACTGTGTAGGTATATATTGTGTAAGGTATTAGAATGAATAGGCTATTATTTAGTTCAAAATTAAAAAAATATATAATTTGAATTAATAAAATCGAGTTTTTATAAATTATCATAGTCTATATTTTATAAATCATTAATATTTTAACTACAATTATATTAACAAATTAAAATTAAATTGAGTTATTACAATATTCGAGTTACAATAAGATCCTTACGTAGTCTCATTTCATTCGTCATCATTTTACAGCTTAACCGGCGAACCAATGATAAGATAATGTTCAATAGTTTACATGTTTATGGATGACATAAGTAGTTTTTTTTAATCTTAGATTTTTAAAGAGAAAGAGTGTAAGTCTTTGTGAAGAAAACCGGAACAAACCTAATTATAAATCGACAATGTTATCGGGATTACTAGTCATCATGTAATTAATCATTACAGATTACGTACCCCGCTTTAGCGCAATACAAGTAAATCTATACTAAAATCGAACACGGTTGTTTTATAAAAATTATATATATTTTTAAATATATGTAATAAAAACTTGATGTCTTATTTTTACATTAATTTACTTACGTCGAAAGTGTATTTAATTTACATTAAAGCGGTGTTTTGGAGTCCATCCTTTGACAACTTGTTACATAACTGTATAATGTCAAAATTGTATTACATTAAGAACAAGCACTACGAATCATCCATATGCATAGCCATAGAGCCTTACCCAGAGGGAGGGTGGTCGGCAGAGAAGGTTGAGGCTGCGCGCTTGGCTAAGCATTGTAAATACTCCCTTAGTCACGTAGCGCTACCGTTTAATATTAATATTATATCAAATATTATTCGCCAAAAGAAATTTCTTTGAAAAAACAGTGCAGTTGCTTCTGATCAATCAAATTCCAACATTAATGAAAGGTATTCGATTTAATTATATTTCAATTAAAAGTTTAAAATCATTCTTTTTACAAACCCTTGAGAATAGAATATGTGACAACAGCTTTCGTATAACTGAGTCTTTCTTAAAGTGGGCCATAACTTCCCATTACATTAGTGCTAAAATTAAAATTAACTGTTTGTGTTAATTTGAATAAAATATACTATCAAAGGTAAACAAGTCTTGTTTAGAATGTCAGACCAATATAGTATACTATATTAAATTAATTAAAGTAATCGTCAGTGGTCATTGGTGGACATTTAAGAAAAGGTACAGAAAAAATGGGGGCCTCTGAAAAATTATTGTTTAATGTATACGGCCCACCTGATGGTAAGCGGTTGCCGTAGCACTCGCGCGTTGCCAATCTCGAGATATTGGTTCTTTAATCTCCTTTGCCCAGTAATTTCACTAGCCTAACGTGCCCTTCAAATCGAAACACAGTAATGCCTAAGCACTACTATTTGTCGGTAGAATATTTGACACTGCGGTGATACCTACCTAGCCGGCCTTTTGCACCAAAAGACGTACCAGCAGTGTGACTGATTGAACTGGTGGAATAATCTCTGCTGTGACAGAGATTATCCCTTAGCTTGAGAAACTCTGGTATAAATAATAGATTTTTATAAATTTGCTATCATTTTTTATGGAAACGGGGGCACGTGGACAGTATAGTTGACTTTAAGGAAAGAATAAACTCTTTTACATGAAAGGTTTCCATGTCATATTTCGGTTGACTGAAATTTAGACGTAAAATTACTTTTAACCTCTAAAAATAATCAATTTTTAAAAAACATTAAAAGGTCTTATGGTCATTAGCTTGTGTATTTGATATGTATAAAAAATGTTTTAGCCTTTTATGTATTACGTGAGACAATATATTGTGTTACTGTTTAACATTCAGTGTGCTAGGGCACGTGTTCATGTAAGACACAGGGCTTGCGACATGACAAGACAAGAAGGCCTGGGTCTGCAATTTAACATTCCTTGGCACATTCTACATGTGTGTCTACGCGGTCTTGACGCAACCCCAATTTATTTGTGTCCAATAAAATGTATGTGGTATAAAAAGGATCTTTCGGAAGTCTCTTATAAATATTTAAGCGATGGAATATCGGTCTGATATATGAGAAAGTAAATCAGTTACATTTTCATTACTTAATAATTCTCTCACTTCTTCTATCAATTTGGTATTTTTAACGGAAATGAAATTTTATAGTAAAAATACCGTTTACTCGTTACAATATTTATTTGTTACTCTAAAAAATGAAAATATACAGTTTTGCTATTAAGGTATAGACATTCAGTCAAAAACATTGAGTATTATTTATAAGATAAATTGAATATAAATACAGTTGTAACTGGCCGATGTCTTTACATATAAGTTATATAAGAAAAAATGAATGAGGTGTGTAACTTCACAGAATCCAAAACATGTATTTTAAGAATTGATATTTATTTTTCTGTATGACTGTGTGTTTGTACGCCCATCACGCAAAAACAACGAAATTGAATGCGGCTGTCCCATTTGTATTCTGGCAAATGATTTTAAGTACATGACGTTTTTAACAGAGTTAGTATTACGTGCAGACTAAGTCACGGACAATTTGTAGTGTTTATATAATGTTATCTAAAAAAATCAATAACATATATTTTCACATTATATATAATAGGTACATTGAACTTAGTTTTTATTAACAAGAACAAAGCTTCTAAGGAAGAGTAAGTTTAATTGAAACACATATAATGAAAGTGATTTTCCTTTTTCTAGAGACTGCTGAAGCATTATAAACACGTAGTGCCCACTTAAGATCAATTACGTTTAATTGTTCATGATATAATTATCTAATTGTGAGGCGGATGGCGCACTCGACAAGTTTAAATTCTATTCGCTTTAATTATTTCGGGCTTACTTTTTTAAACGATTATTATTATAACTACCAAATATCTTGAATATTATGAAATTTGTTTAAATATATTGTTTTACACACACTGTTTTTTTTTTTTAAAATGAATATCTAGCTTCTAGGAGCGGCTTCGCTCGCATAAATAACGATTAAATACAAACTTTGATTTCACCCCTTCAGGGGTGGAATTTAAGAAAATGTTGAAATACATGCTTATTTATCTTTAATTGGTCACCAAAAAACAAGATTTCGCTTCTAGTTTCAAAAATGACGGACTTCCATACAAAATTTCAACTCCTTTTTACCACCTTAAATTTGGGGTGAATTTCAAACAATCCTTTTGAAGGCGTTATGGCGCAGCGGTAGCGAACCTGCCTTAAGCACTACAGGTCGTGAGTTTCGAGGAAGAGACACGACTTGAAAATTGTCTTCAATTGAAAATATCCTTTTCTGGAATAGAAGCATCATTGAACACTATTGAAAAATGTTTTCTATGAATATTTATAAAAATATAATTTGAAATTTGAATTTCCGAGAAACTATTATTTTTAAAGACGTATCAATGTGTTCTAAGAATGAGCGTTTGTAAATTGTACTATAATTTGAAAATAATTGATTAATGTATTATAAAGCGAAGTTTTAGGCAAACACATCATTATCTTTTAGTTTCGGTGCGAATAAAAACAATGTTATCTTCTAAACTCGATATCAGTTTTACCTTACTGTTAATTACTATTTAAAAAAAATAATTATTATTTATGAGTAATAATGATAAGAATTATGAATGGTAAGAACCAAAATCCAAATTTCGACCAATTCGACTGCGGCAGTCCTCCCATAAAAAAAGGAATAGAATGCAAAAAAATAACTCTATTTTGCTGTAGTTGGATTTCTCTAGTGACTAAAGTGCTAGAGAAGGGGCTATGTTAAGAGGGGAGAAATTGTGGTATTTTATTTTTTTTATTTGTTATGACGGTTGTCAAACGAGCATACGGTTCTCCTGATACTTGGAACGCTTGTGATACTTGAAGTTTCACATTCATGTTCCAACCGAAGGGATAGAAAAGAAGGGATGAGAAGGGAACAGAAGGGATGGCAGATTGGGCCTCCGACGATCTCACACGACGCGCGAAACGCAACAGTACTGATAATGTTTTTACGCGTATCTTTGAGACTGAGAGATTTCCCATTTGAAACGGCCCATTTGTGCTCCTGCACGGCTCTACTTTTACTTATATTCCAGACCTAAGATAGCAAGATTGCAAGGCTATATTAATATACAATAAACGGTGAACCATACGTTTTTTTACCATGATCTTGGTACCATATATTAAATTGTCTGAAAAAAAGTCATTTGCCCATATTTTGATTCTGATTCTTTGTCTTATGTAACACAGCCTATATACGGCCGAATTACCACCATTTATTTTTAACAACTATATTAACAAAGATTTTATTATCATTATAATATACACACATATTTCTTGATATAAATAATATATATTATTTATCATCAGCCTGGTTTTAGGTTTCAACTTTAATCTGTTTAATGAATCTTTGTTAAGTTATTTAAATATTCAAGACTGTTACTTAAAGTCAATTTATTTAAATAATGACGTTAATAGAAGTCTTTGATAGCATTATTATTTATTACGTCTTTGTCCGAGAACATTGATAAAGTTGGGGTCAACAGAGACTACGGCCCCTTTAAAATTATTTATATTTATATAAATATAACGATTGTTATAATTACCTAATGTTTTATATAATAAACAAATCTTGTCATAGCAACATCTTAAATGAGAGTCTTGATAAACAAATCAACGGCGATATCTTCAAAATATTTAAAGGAAAATTCCTATCGTCATGTAGTGCTGTTGAGCATGTGTTTTTGGAAATAAAGAACAGCATCATGGTTGAATGCTCGACGAATTGCAGAGGTGCTCTATAAAAAGTTAGTTTGTTTACGCCGCCGCCCCAGCTTGCCGGATATGACTGGACGGCGGCGCGCCGCATGTGTAATGATCTTTGTAACTTTTCTTCTATTACTGTCCTGTTAATATGTACCTATAGCTATTAGTTATTACCTACACCACGAAGTTGAGTGACCACGATAAAATTTAATGTTCTTTAGTTTTATGCGTATCGTTCTGTGTAGCGTATAGCAATATAATGACGCTATAGGTTTTATTGATAATACATAAGTACGTTAAGATAATTTTGTCATGAAAATAATTTTACAAAGAATAATTAAATTAAATCTTTCATAAAAATTAGTACTGACATCACTTGTATATATAATCGAATACAGAAGGAGGTACTTATAATATAATTGATATTGCAAGTTACGTTAGTTGTCTAATATAGCTTGTAGTAAGTAGTATCAAGGTGGACAATTAGAATTCAAAACCTAAGAGCTCTTCGTTCCCACTGAAGAGCAGACTCTCCAGTTAGTGTCGTATATAATTTTGCAGCTGTGTTCATGAAATTCTTCTAAATATATCTCCGGCCGCTCTACATTATTTCCCTCTTATATTTATTTATATTGAAGGATATTATAAGACGCTAGACGCCAGTACAAAGCTCTTTAGTGTGTGTTTTATACAATCGCATAGAAAATACTATACAATAAAATAATTGTAAACTACGACTATGTACAAATATGAACAAAATCGTAATATCATTTAACTGTAAAAGAAAAGTTAAAGAAACTCTTATAATGAACATGTTTTTGTTACTATACGTTTCCAAGAATTGGCAGATGATACCCTGTGAATGTTTAATTTTAATACAAACAAGCGTCTTTATAAAAATAACCCGATTTGTATCTCCGTTCTTTGTTTACTCAGGATTTCATTAAAAAACTAATTCACGGATGCATGAAGCGCGTATGTGTCTACTCGAGTGTGAGGACGACCATGATTGTTAATATCTTGAATACACCCCGCCACCCACCGCTATTGAATAAGCTGCCCTATGGCGGACCTACCTTAAAAATGTGCCTCGTGACGCTTTTTACACCGCCGCCAACCTATTGTAAATGAAACACAATGAGAGAAATTTTGCTATTCATGGAAAATGTATTCATTTTAATGTTTGGGATATTGCTTGCCATTGTCGAATTTCCTTGTATACTCTTAATGTTTTATCGCTTTGGGCTTTAATGTTCACTAATGTATATAGCGTGAAAAGAGTGTTTAAGGCACTCATTCTACGAGTATAATTAATTACCGTTATTGTAAACTGAACGCTTTGTACACTACTGAAGTATAAATGTGAAAATTCGATTTCATAGAAATGGTATTTTACTTTAGGCTTTATGATTCTCATTAATTCCGAACGTTTTAAAAGCTACAATAAGAATTTTCTGCAAGACTAATAAAAACGGCCTTATAAACAGAGCATCTTAACGTAGCAAAATTGAGCTAGGCTGAGTCAGGCGCGGTCAGGAGAGCTCGACGCAATTGTGACCAATAACCACTTCCTAATTTTCTCGTTTCCGCAGCGGCTCTGCGGCCATTTGCTACAATGTACATCATAGACATAGTTACATATTAAATACTTCAAACAAAGACAATTTCACAGAGCTAGATAAGGTGTATAACAATAATAAGGATAAATAAATAAACTTTACATACAAAACGACACTCCCTTTAGGATAGTTCTATCTATACTGTATCGGGAGTTCCGTAACATAGAAGCACAACCACAACCACCCAGACTGGAACACATGCCTGCGTCGTTATTAAAAACATCTGCTCCGCGTGGGAATCGAACCCCTAACCATTAGAGTTCAAGGCACGGTCACCACCTACTGCGACACAACAGACGTCAATTCATTGATTGATTTTCTTTCTATATGTACAAGACAAAAATGTTCATATACTAGTTGTTCTTATAGAAGCTTCTTCAATTTTCCGAATCGAAGGGCAATAGGATGAGGGTTGAGCTTGCAATTTAATTTTGTATCCGACGAGTATTCAGTATTATAAATGAAATGAAGAGTGGGCGCCGTAATAAATGTTATCTGTTAACAGAATGTTCGGATTATAAATCTCGTTGTAGAATCAAACGCGATTTTAACAATGCTCGCGTTTTTGGAAGATGAACACAGCTACTTTTAGGAGTTTTAGGATACTTTGGTGATAAATTATTTTAAGAACGCTATACAAATCTAAGCAGCCGAAAAGTCGGCTTCGGTGATTAAAATATTTTAAGATTGAATAGGAAGATTATGCTTTCGTTGAAAGTCACCCTTTTCATTTCATCATTTATTACATTAATTTGACAACTTTTCTGTTTCGTCTTACTTGTTTTGGCATGTACACTATGTGCCAATATTTTCTAACGTAGCCTAGAAATGTCAGCTATAGGCAGCGTAAAAATTATTGGTATGGAATGCGTCTCTGTGAAATTATTTTATAAATGTACCAAAAGACTTTTAAAAATAGGTCTTTCAATTAAAAATTTTAGTCTTGTTTCTCTATTTTTAAAAACCGCTGTTTCACTGTTGTGGTACTACCAGTTGAGGTTTTTTGTATCTATATGATAATAGGATTGAAAAATAAATTAAATGAAATTATATTATTGTCTATAAAAACAATGTTTTGTGTACCTACTTATAAGACCATTATATGACATTATTCATAAAAAATAACTGAAAAACTACGTTCAAATATTTCATTGCGTATATAAGAAGGAACGTTTTGAATACTGTATAACATGATAAAGAACAGTCAGTAATCATATTGATTTTTTATATTCCAGCACATGGTGGGCACGGGGATGGCGGCTCCATTCCCTGCGGCGGCGGCGGCTGCGGCTGCGGCCGCTCAATTCGCAGCCAACGGGGAGCTGACTGGCGTGAAGGCGGACAATGGTCCCGCGGCTCAGCCTCAGCCCCAACACGTCAAAAATGAAGGCCCACCGTCACAGGCACAAAACCCACCGAGCAATTTCTCGCCTCAGCCGGCTTCACAGGCACACACGCAGAACACAATAGAAAACCAAAATAATAATTCAGTAAGTAATATCATACCATATTTAAATGTATTCCTTTATTACTTTCACACTTTACAATTAATCAGTATTTTTTTTTTAATGAATTATGTGCAATTTTATAATCGATTCTTAGCTGTGGGTTATTTGTTTATAAAACACTTATAAATGGGCACAAAACAAAAACATACTAAAAATGCTATCACCTTTAAATTGAATAATTTCTTTGTAAATTAATCCGCGCCAGAAAAGTTACATAAATATAGATTGACTAAAATTGTAGATTTTAATGTTTGTTTTATAAAATTTTTCATATTTTAATTTGGTCATGTTGTATTACCGCTGGTGCAATTATATTTATGGTCTGCATCATGCTGATGATGATTACCTGCTTTTCCTCACGGTTTATCTTGCTTTAAATTCATCTTGATATTTATAACACGTAACGTATTTACGGATTTATAATTATTGAAGATAAAAATGCATTAATATGTGCGCTAATCGTTCGACAGCAAAGTGAAGGTGAGTCGAATGAAGAAAGCACGCCAGTTAGTGTAGCGGCGGCCGTGGCGCAGCAGGCGGCTGCGGCGCACGCGGCCGCGGCGGCCGTCAGCGCTGCAGTAGCGGCCGGCGCAACCCAACCCGCTCCGCCAGACAAGACCCTAGTTCCCGTTTCGCAGGCCTCGCAACCCAAGCGACTCCACGTCTCCAATATACCATTCAGATTTAGGGATCCAGATCTAAGAAACATGTTCGGGGTAAGTACTTTTTCACTAGCACGGCATGTCTCTATATCGCTCTAATTAGGAATAAGGAAAATTAACAGGAAATGTTTTGCATTTCAGCAATATGGCACAATACTTGATGTAGAAATTATCTTCAACGAACGTGGCTCCAAGGTAAGAATGGTTCTGTGACCCATTGATTGGAACTAAGTCGCCTCCTGAAATCGAATACAAACAATATTTTTGATTTGACGAGACGACTTTAATGACGAAATACTATAATAAAAGAAGGAGCAATAAGTAAAATATGAATTTTTATACAAATCTATATAAATATTTATTGCTACTTTGAAACATGATCATCATGTACATAACAGGGATGTTTTCTATGTATCTTTTGTTTATTTAAAATAATGTCGCTAAAACAACATATGTATTTCGGAGTTTAAAAAATGGGGTTTTCCAATACTTAAGTGTCACGTATTTACAATGTTATAATACATAATATTATAATTTTTTTTTTTACTTAAAGACAGATGTACGCCGTGAATAATTTCAAATATTGACACTATTATTTTATTTATAATGATTATATTAAAACGAGAGAAACATACACTCCTGAAATGTACAAAGATTTCTATAAATATAAGCACTGCCTAGCTATTGCACTTGACTTATATACATAATATATCTCTTAGAATCGAACTTGTAAATTAATAAGTTATACATAATATAATTTTATGTAGACAACGCAATAGCTATGGAGGGCCATTTATGATTAATTTAATATCTGCTGCCCAAAATAAAGTAACAGTAATTTGGTTTAATGAGAAAATTATTATAAGAATTTTTATCTAATTGTTATTTTAAGCAACTTTACTTATCCTAGCTTTAACAAAGATTTAAAGGCAAATGGGCTTAGTTTTAATAATAATCGTGATTAAAACAAACTCTCTTTCATAGCATATTCTTGGTTTTAATGTTTGGTGCAGTATTTCTAATTGCATTGTATAATATCATACCGTAATAATTTCTATAAATCTACTGCAATTAAAACATATTTTGTAATACTCGTGACATACTTTTGTATAAAACTATTCATTTGTAATGTGTTAATCTAATCAAGGCATAGTAAAATGTAAGTCACGTGTATTTATGTCTTAAAGGCATCATCTACAATATTTTCACTTTAAATGATTCTCAAAAAACAACTCACAGTTTCAAATCCTACATAGTAAGGCATAGCAAGAAATATTTTTAAAGGATTTTTGAATAATTGATTGGATTGACCCGCTTTTTCGTGTTTACTGCTTTCCTTGTGTCAGTTTGGTGATCGCCCCTACAGTAGTCCATGCTCGCTCATGTCTAAAACGTATTTTACTCTTTTTATGTAATAGATCCAAGTTATTTTTTCTTCAATGCCTCATATTGGGATATGCAGTATTAGAGAATGATGCATCGTCACTATAACAGCAGATTTTTCTAAATCATATTTATAGGACAGCTCTATTATTCAACACTAATGAAACTCTATAATGAAATCGAGCAAACTGCATTGCTTTTTGCGTCTAATAAATTAAAATTTAAAAGCAGTTTTCGACCAATGCTATGCAGTTCGTGCGATTGGATGTACTGAGATGTGTTATTCACATGTTAGATTGGTATTTTGTTTCTGCCGATTTGAAGTAATATTTATTTCTTTTGTAGTCATACCGCTTCCTAACAAGGGAACATGTTTCATTAGTTTTGGCCATGTCAACTTTGCTGACCCTGTATGCCGTATTAATCAATTGTTAACGCAATCTATACTTCCTAGAAGTAACAACAATGGTGCATCAATTATTATTAGTTTCGCTTATCTGGAATGTCATTAGCGTCTTCCTCGCCTATCGGATCGAGTTCTGTGTCGTCAGCTATTGTTTGTTGTGTATCGCGTTTTCGTATGTCGCGCCCTGCGGTTAATGGGTGCCTAGCTCTCTGCTTTCTTTTATTTCATAATTTGTCTTACATTCTTCGTCTGTCTATCTTCTACTTCTAGTGCCTTCTCATTCAGTTTATTTATCTCCTTTTGGCGTTCTATATTTATTTCATGCACTCGGAATTAATGCAATAATAATAGAGCTGTCATGCTTTTATTATAAAACGATTCGTACAATCAGCAAACCGTTTGCCACTTTCACGACTCGTCTTTTCCACTGTATTGTGTGCTGTGCTAGCTGCTTTTTGTATCTATGGGTTATCACCGTGTATTAATTGTAGTTATCCTACCTTAAGCACGAATAAAACTATTGCCAAATATTTTAATCGAATTTAGATGAAATATAATCTGTTTTATGTATAGAAATATCTTAGTATTATCTTTAAAATATGTTTAATGATACCACTTGTTAAAATTATGGCAAACTTATTTATTATGGCTTTTAATTATTATTATTGAATCTGTGTTTTAGCACTGTACAATTCATGCACATATTTACATGTTTATGGCAAAATATAGGGAGAAGTGGTTTATATAATCAAATGAGTATAACATAGAAAATGACCTATAATTGGTTCATTATAGTGTTCAAAGAATCCTATCATGTTCCTTGTTGACGTAGATAAATGTAGACCACCTGCATGAGCGATGACTTTTAGAACAAACTGCAGCTAACACTCCATAAAAAATTATAGTAGTGTCTATCATATTAGATAGAATAATCCTTATGATATTTGTCGATATTTACACAGTGATACAAACTCTTTCCAATAGATCGAACTGCTAGGTCGAGCGATATATTATATTAATTTATTGTAATCCAAACGCTTATGTGTACCCAATCAGCTAGAATACGCTCAAACTACCAACGAAATCAAATCAATAATATCCTATCGATTATTTCACTAGAATATTTAAATTAAAAAAAAAATATATATGCAATGCATAAATGTTAATTTTTTTTGCACGTTGTTTTTTGAGCGACGCTGTTTTTAATGCATGTTTTGTCTGTCTTGCATGCAGGGATTCGGTTTTGTAACATTCGCAAATAGTGGTGATGCGGAGCGAGCACGAGAGCGTCTACACGGCACCGTGGTTGAGGGCAGAAAGATAGAGGTGTGCATGACTCAATGAATACCATTCGTAGCACTATGTAACTTATAACCTCCCGCTCCTACGCCCACGCCCACCGCAACCTGCGCTCGTCTGCTCTGTAGTTACTGCCATGCTAGTGCGGGCGCGCCGCCCCCACGCCCGGCATATTAGCACTAAGTATGCCCTCTACTCTATCTAATCCACGTACAAACCTTATTTATTTTATCCCTTTACTCTCTAGACGGTCATTTAATATGCCGATCGATTGAGAGAGTGTCTCACAGAGAATGTAGAACGGTCCCTACCATCTCGATGTGCCTCGGGCTCAGGTAAGACAACATACACACTATTTTATACTTCAGTTTAACTACTGATTGTATTATATCGATATTACTGACTTTTAACAGATTTAGGGATTTCCATATTATATTATACATATTATGTTTCTTGTTTTTATTTAAGTTATGCTATATCGTTTTTGATATCAAATAGATTATTTTAAAGTCATTATTTTTACTCAGTGAAATAGATATTTTTTATACTTTATCTTATTTAAATTTTTCACACATCTTTTATGTAATTGATTGACCATTTCAAATGCAGACGGTATTGTAATTACTTTATTAATTTTTATTTCCGTGATTCCTTAAAATTTTTCCTTCATCAATATCTGGCCGTTTTAAGAATGCGTTTCTGGGACTTCAAAATTAGTGCTGCCAATTGGATATTCCGATTTTTTTAATGTTTATAACGTAAACCGACAATAAACTGAATAATAGTTTACGTCTAACTTTCATTTTGTATGTTTCAAAAATATATTTGATGCGTACTACGGTATTTAAAGGATACCCTCAACTGTTAATTTCTGTACTGCCTAACATTTAATATATACAACAGTGTCTTATAGACAAGTCCAATTGACTAACGGCAAGATCGCATTCTTTAACGGCCAGAGGAGCGATTATTAAAGGTGCTAGTTCTTATTAACTCTTTACTTTTTAAGTTTCCCCTTAAGTTACTTTTTAAATTAAATCTTAAATTCTTTTCTTACCTTAAATATTCCATAAGAAGAATGTTTTTGCAGTCACCGTAGCGCGTAGGTTCGAATCCTAAGACTTATAAAATCATATTGTATTATACTTCACATTCCTTTTTTTTAAATTTAAAAATGACTGTTAGTAATTTTCTATTATATTCTCTAAATCAGGTTAATAATGCGACAGCGAGAGTGCAGACAAAGAAACCGCCTGCGGTTCCTAACGGTAAGCGAACACGACATCCACTCAATACAACAGTCCCCTATTGTGATCACTCAGATATTAACCAGTAACTAACGACGCACTTCAATCCTTTAAACAACATAGCAATTTAAAAATCACATCTGTCCTCGTCTCAGTAAATTTCAATTTTTTAAATGTATATGTTTTAATATAATGCATCTTAGGATTTTCTCTTTCAACCCATCCAGATATTCTGGCTAGAAACGGATCCGTTCCCACTCTGGGTGAGAGTGCTGGCTTTATACACATCGGTGTTGTCCGTGTTGATGTGTTAGATCCGTTGGAATGCTCGTAGGTGAATGTTTAGAGAACCGGAGACAGTCCGCCCCGCACGCACTTCACGCCATATTTATTTCTTGTTTATTGTTACCGGGCCCTAATTTCGATTATACCTGAGTCGCGGAAGAGTAAGAATTTCGTACAAAGACACCTCACTATTAATATTTTTCGCTCGTGCACAAATATATCGTATTCTCGCTCGCACGATCATCACGTTCTACAATGAAATTCCTTATCTTCCACCACTCAGATATACTTTATGTTATTATTTGATTAGGTTTTTCTTTAAAAGCGAAAATAAATCCTGCACTATTGTAATATATATATATATACCGCTTTTAATTGTGCCTATTGTGTAGCGGGTTTTATCTACGAGAGATTTGATTCGTTTTTGCCTCTTTTATTAATATTATACTGAGGTCTGTCTCCGGCGTCACTGCTGCCTGACAAACACTGTCTCCAAATAACACCTGAACTAGTGGGCTTGTTAGTTTTCACTTTCATTATGAAAATATTTCCTCTGTCTTGACGTAAGTTGGAATGAATGCGACTTGAGCCTTGCACTATCAATATTTCCATTCTGTAGTGGAGAATGTCTTCTAGGATTGTTTTCATTGTTTTAGTATAGCGACACTTATTTAAATATTGTAATAATTAGTAATGAACTTTATTTGTTTCAGTGTGTGTCCAGTGGCCGGAAGGTGAGGCGTCTTCCCTATTCCATAGTTCGTTCACTATCGACCAGAGCTTACGCGTTTACATTGTTATAATAACATTCATTCGAGCATGATCTTTTCTTACTTATGTGGTGGGACTCTGGAGTCTGGTTCATTAGTTCTATTGCTCGATGAGATGTTGTATGTTATAAATCGATTTCGAGGCATCTGTAAAAATCAACCCTAACGGCCATGCTTTCTTAGTACAATGAGTAGGTATATATTATATTGTGTTAATTGATCGCACGGTGGTGAGCATTCCGATACTCTTACGTGATTTGAGTCGCGCTGTAATGTGGCATGGCCTTCATTCTCCCGGTATTATATGTGAATAATTAATTCATTCTAGTTATTGAAAATTGCATTCTAGTGCATCGTAAATAGTAACATAGTTTTATTGTTTATTTGTGATTAATGGATTGACGATAACGTATTCGCATTTTGATTCTGCATCTAATTTGAGCGTGACACGCTTCATCGTGTCTTCTAAATTTATATGATTACTAAGGAGTTCCTAGAAAATATCTAAACCTCGGGTTAAAATTTTGATATGAAGAAATAATTATTGACACCGACTGGTAACGTCCGACCGCTGAGATAGCTCAGTACAAAGTCGATCTCGGAAGGGCATTAAATACCATAATCGGCCTTCGACGTGTTTTGCACAATGAAACGTTCGGCGGTCGTCGCTCGGCGCGGTAGTCGGTAGTGAGTGTGTAGAGGCGCGATGTGTGCGCAGGGCTGCGGGTGTCCGGCGTGACGTGGCCGTGGCTGGGCGCGGCGCCGGCCGCCACGCCCGCGCCGCCGCTCGTGCTGGCGCCGCGCGCCGCGCAGCGACGCAGGTAACCCGCACCCCGCACCGCCCGCACCCGCATGCCAGTAGCCCGTATGTGTGTTGCATGTAGCTCCCGCGGCGGCGCTGCGAGGCGCGGCCGTGCTGCGCGGACGCTCCCCGCGCCCGCCCGCCGCCGCGCACGCGCACCCCACCCCTCCAACCCGCCGTGCTGCCCCGCGCCGCCGCATACGCCTCGCCGTTGCACGCGTACGCACAGTGAGTACTCACCCCGCACCCGCACCGCCGCTCACACCCCGCTCGCACCCGGAGCGGGTGCACGATTTAATGACCTAAACGAGAAATGGCAGTACTAAATTTAAAGAAGAACTCAAATGAAAAGTTCAATCTATACCGGGTGTCAGTTCTCTTTTTGATCATTGTTCCCAGTATAACCTTCCTACAGCCAGCCGAAACCGAAAGAGCCGAAGATTTAAACTAACTGTTTTTACAAATGACTTAATGTAAACAGGAGGCGAGGCTAATCCTTAGAAAATGTCCCACTTAACCATTGCCATTACGCAACCCACCGCATCCCGTCCAACTTACTCCATTGGTATGATCAAGTAATAACACTTAATAAAATAACTTTTGCGGATCATAATATAACGCTTATTGAGCAATTAATAATAGTGTTATCCTTAGTGTTAATTAATAACTAGTATAATAAGATATTATTTTTTCTTATACATGTAGTGAACAAATTGTGGTTCGTCTTACGATATTAATCATAATTTTAGTACTTTTTTCATCCTAGATAGTTTTTATGTCTTAAAAATTCTTAACATTTTCATAATGATCTTAAATCTTTTGACTTGTACTTATTAGGCACTAATTATTGCTTATTCTAAATTAGTTAACCAACAATTCGATAATGCTATTAAATTTTTTTTTAAATATTAGATAATTTCCTTAGGTATTTGGTGTATCTTTATAATAAAAACATCTCGTTTTTTTAAATTAACAATCTTCACAATCTTCTGCGCTAAAATGTACGTTCAGCTTAAACTATTAGTTGTTATAGCTCGTAATGTAGTTCTTGTAGTAACATTTTAGTTTAACCATTATTCATATAACACCAGACAACTTTCTGAGGTTTATTACTACAAACATTTAAAACCATTTGAAGCTTAAAAGCTGTATAGTATATAGTTAAAAGCTAAACGCATATAGACTGGTTATTTTTTCAATATTAACAATTTCGTAAATTCTCTCTTCCATTCTTTTACAGATAAAATTTATATTCTAATGCGTTAAAAATTTACAGGTTTTTAATGACATTTACGAAGTTTATGTATTTTTAGTAAAGTTTAGATACACTTAAACGTAAGTAAGGAAATTGCATAAAAGTAGAGGTCTTTAGTTTTTATTACATCAGAAAAGAGAGATCCATCAAATACTAAAAACTTACACCGTCTTTCTGTCCGTCTGTCTACGTGTGATACACATATTATATGTATTTACAGGTAATTAATTAGCAAGTTGTATTTTGAAAGACTGTATTATATACCTTGTTAGGTTAGCCATGGCCTCTGTCACAGCTAATAATGACAGGACAAAAATCCAAAAACCCAAGAACGTCCATACTACAACTTACATACTTACTTACCTAAAAATATGTATGTGCAGTCTCTTAATAACAATGTTGTATATTAATTGAATCCGGATACATTTAATTTACATTGGAACACAGGAACGGAACGGAACGGAATTATGTTAAAATTTTGAAAAAGTGGTTATGCATACACGTCCCTGACCTAAAAATAAAAACAAATTTACGTGCGGGTGCTGCTATTAGAAAATAAAACTTAATTATCATTAGTCCCAATATGAAAACATTAAGATTAACATTTTTCATAGACTTACTATACTATAGACATGGCCTCACATACAGACAAAATGTCAGACTAGCTGGTGCTCATTCCTAAATTAACACAAGTTAGTAACAAGCTTGCAACGTAACAACTACAGAAAAATAAAGACAATAAGACTGATGATACCTATATAAAGTTATATCACTTATAATATCTGTTCCTGCGACCTGACCATTCACCAACAACGTTATAAAATAAAATTACTTATATTTGACAAACCCATAAAAATATGTTTATAAATATAATGCTAAAGAAAAATCAATGATATTTTATTTTGAAACTGTACTATTTTTTCTTACCTGTAATCACCAATGTACTTTAATTCCAAGAAAAAAGGTGGCAACCTTAATTACAAGTAACTTCGTTTTGTTACGTTTGCACCAGCGAGTCTTTGATATTTATTCTTTACCTGTATGGAACGTTTTGTCTATGTTATAGAAAGTCTATGACATTTTTAGAATATATTCAAGTATAATTTAATAAACATTCCACTTACAAATTACTTTTCAATTCGCAGTGTGTATTACGACCCGTTCTTAGCTGCAGCTGCTACGGCTGACTCCAACTACAGACTTCAGGTAAATTTATTTATTATCAGTATCATTAATCATATGAGTTTTATTTATTATATTATAATTTATTAGTCGATATGTGAGGTTTCGGCCGTCGTGACCGTCCGTGTGTTGTTGCAGGCGGCGAAGCCCGCGGATGAGGTAACCTTCGATCTCGATAGGCGACTATGATAATTATATCTGTATTTCTACCGCTTTCTAATTAATTTTCCACGCTAGTACAGTTTGGTAATCGTTGTGGAGTGAGTGCTGGGATTTTGGTTGCTGTTTATTGTATAGAGCGGTCCTCGATCGGTCCATGTAACGCAGGGTGCACATTGTGTTGTGGTTATTGAGGTGACGCCGTCGCGGCACTTTGCTTCACGTTCAGTCGATCTTTGTCTGTACTGTGGTGGGTGATTTAGTTGTAGTATGCGTAAGCTGTGATTTGATAATCGAATGCTAATTACATCATTCTCCGAGTAGAACATTGAGCCCACAACACGACATCAATTTTCATTGTTTTAAAGTACTAACGATCACCATTATTTAGTTCTTGTGCCATGATTAATACTCGGAACTATTGTAGTTTGTGTCTTATCCGCTACGTATTGCATGTTCATCTATTATTTTATAGGTATCTTCTGCAAAAAAAGTTTTAATTAATCTATGAATATGAATTATTGCATTAGTTTTGCGTTAAAGGAACGTTGCATGACTATACCGATATAATGTAAATAAAATGTAATAAGTATTCTGTACATTGTTTTTTTTTTAATTTATTTAATCAGTTTTTCCATTTTGGCAAAAATTAAGAAATATATCAACTATTTTTAAACTATTGGTCATCGATCGAAGTTAAACGCGGTAAGATATCATTTACATAATATGATTACGCAAATCTGAACAGATTAGGCTTAAATAATACAACATAGAATTTGTTTTTTATGAATGTGCCTTTGTGGGCTCATTGTATAATTCAATCAAACAGTGAAAGTTATACATAACTTTTAAATAAATACAGCGGTACCGACCTAAGGTTTTCGCAATAATAATTATATTTAATCGATGAATATAAAACCGAATCTCAGTCTCTTGATCGGGTTGTGTAAATCGTGAAGACAATGGTGAGTGTATGGCGATGGTGTTCCAGGCGGCGGCCGCGGCGGCGGCGGCGGCAGCGCCCCTGCTCAAGTCCCCTCTGACGACGGCGCAGCACGCGGCTGCGGCGGCGGCGGCGGCCAACTACGGCGCGGCCGCGCGCGCCGCAGCGGCGGCCGTCAGCGCCCAGCCCGCGCCCACCGCACTCGCGCCCCTCGCCGCCACGTACGTACAACACACATACACCGCACTATACATAACATCCCTAAACAACTATTACACTACACCTCTAAAACACTACACCACAATAATACTGCCTACACCACAATAATACTGCCTACACCACAATAACACAGCCTACACCACAATAACACAGCCTACACCACAATAACACAGCCTACACCACAATAACACAGCCTACACCACTACGTCCCTAAACCACTAACATTACAACACACAACTATAACACTACCTACACCACTGTAACACTACACAACTATAACACTATACAACTCCTGCACTACACCATTACACCGCTACAGCGCTACCCAACTACACTGCTGCAGACGACCCGAGTTTAGTTACACGATTTTTAATATTACTAATTACTATTCAGTTGCTATCATCAAATGTCAATATTTTAATAAGTATTTTTAAATGGAGAGTAGACATTTTATTTATAATATTTTGACTATCGACTATTCAATTATGAATTTTCACTATGAAAGTACCATTGGTAAGATAACAATCATTCCAGTAAAGACATTCGAATTAAATGCATGTGAAATGATTGCGGTATCTATCTTCAATAATAATTAATTATGACAATGCAAAAATGCTATCTAACTAGATAATCATTGTTGTTTTTTTCTTTGAAAGCAAGCGGAAGGTAGTGTATTGATTGTTAAATCTAGTATATTTTAAAAGCCTGTCAGACAGACAGAGATATTTTCCTGGTTATGATGTGTAGGGATAATAGAGATTTTCTAATGGAATACACATTTATAATGTTATAGTGGGAGGCAATACATAAAAACTTTACAAAAAAATGTTCGCTTCTATATATACAATTTGATATTTACAGGTACGGCAGAGAATACGCAGATCCGTATTTAGGCCACGGTATAGGACCCGTAACAGGTTATGGGGTAAGGCAATATTATTTTTTATGCTAGTATCTTCGTCCGCGGTGATTTAGCTCTAAAGAATAATTAATATCTTGTAAGTAGATAATGTTCCATAAGACCCATCTATACTGAATTTCAATAGAATACGTCCTGGAGAATGTTTTTGTATAATCCCACAGAAAACTAACTACTAAAAAAGTCCTATGCAATCTCTAAATCCAGGTAACAATGTATGTGTGCCAAATTTCATCCAAATCGTTTAAGCTGTCTTTACATGATTGATAAACAAATATCCTAACATACAAACCTACTATATGCGGAGGATCAATATTACTTTTGTTCCAGACGGCCGTCTACAGAAGCGGATACAACAGATTCGCGCCATACTAAGCCAGTGGAACAAAGTAGGATTTTATTACTCGAATATGAAGCTACCTTCGTCATCTTTACGTAACATGACAATGAACTCTCTTTGTAAACGTACAAAAATAATTATAGGTGTCATTAATAATGCTAGCCGAGTACTGCTTAAGTGGGCTCGGCGCTCCGAGCAACCCCGGGCCGGGAACTTATAAATACCAAAGTCATTAAAATTTCTAACGGAAATAGTTTATTAAGTTTGAACTGTATTGTAAAATATGAGGGAAATGCATATACAAGTGCGAGCAGCTAATTTAAGTGCATTCGTTCTTTAGATATTTGTAAGAGTTAATATTTGTACCGGTACGCGGTGAACGTTGCGGCGTAGCGCTAGTTCTCGTTCGTTGACAATAGAAAATATTCATATAACGATATATTTAGTGAGCTTTGCACTTGCATATCATATTGAAATTGTAAATATATAATTCCAGCACGTTTTACTAATTTTACAACATACTTTTTATTTAATAAATCATAAAATTTTACGCTTTTCATAATGTATATTTACGGAGGAAATCAAATTTTAATGAACTGGTTAATAGATAGATATAATGTTTTCATACTTGCGGTAAACTAGTTAGATATCTGTGTGCTGTCCCCTAAATTTGTTTTACCGTGAAATGTTATTTTTGATACTGTTTTATTTTACCTGAATTTTATACGTATACCCCTACATTATAAATCGTTTGTATTCGATACGAGAATACATTAAAATTTCTCCTTACATAGTTTCGGTATGTAGTTAGTCGTTTTGTAGTATATTTTAATAACATTTACAATGTGGTGCGAATAGATAGCGGTGCCATTTGCTCGGTTGTTATTTACACGTATATTTTTCGAAGGTTACTTTCTAACTTACGAATGTAACCAATAATTTAATAATATATCGAAAACGAGCATTGCTTTCATTCTTCAGTTGGTTGTTTTCATTAAACATTGAAATGTGTAAGTCTTGTGCGTGAGACATAGACTTATTATGATATATGATATAGACAGACTATAGAAAGACTCGCCGGTTGAGTCTACAAAGGAGCCTTTGCGCAACGAAACGAAGTTTGTCACTTGCTAATTTTATTCGATTACTTGGCAAGCTTGTTACTAAATTCGTTTCGTTGTATTGATGTTGATTTTAAGAAGGGAGCACCAGCCCTTGCCCTTGACATTTTGTCTGTATGGTAGGGCCTGACCATATTATATAGTAAGTCTATGTTAGCAGATAATTATTAACAAACAAAAATTACGTTGCGTGAAACTGTTCAGTCTTTATGAACCAAGGCGCGTCGTGTACGTCACGCATACCAGCCCGACTGAAGATTCGAAGCAATGTATAAATAGAAGTTTATTTCAGTCTGCGCTGTACAGTTCGCTTTCGTATAGAATAATTGCAGTTTACTTTGCAGTTTCGTAGTGTTGACCGAGTCGTTTATCGGTCGTTAGTTCGTACTGTTATCTTTACTGTAAAGTAAACGAGTAATGCTTTAGATGTAGCGTTTAAGTAAAGAGTACTCTGTGGAGTTCTACATATCACTGAGATTTCTCCTTGTAATTATTTTTTAATACTACTCCTACTGTATCGTATCTTTACAGTGCTATCTGATAAACCTTCATTTTATGGAACAAGTATGCATACGGGTCCAACCCTTTAGAAATCGTAATATTTAGATCTAAAGTTTGCATTAGGATTGTAAAATATTGTTAACATCTATGGATTCGCTCAACGTTTATACCAAAGCACAAAACCCCATCGATTCATACGCGGTTCGCGGAGCTTTGCATGTCATTCATTTTATTTTTCTCATTAGATTTAATAGTCTTTCATTAGAAAAACTTAAAAAATCTACGAGTTGTGCAAATAATTCATATAAATGATTCTTTAAGTAATTTAGTTTACCATTATTTTATCGTCATTACAACGTGTCTATATTCTAAATATAACTTCGTCGTATAATAGCCGATGGATCTGATATAATTATCGCTTTTCTGGACTCTTTGTGGGCCAAAATGAATTGTGTTAGCGAAGGGATTAAGATTACCTTAGATTTAGATCTATTACCAACGTCTGTACAAACTGCTGTAGGGTTTACCTGATTCGAGGGTATTCGAATATTTTTACTGCCTGGTTTGTTAGCCGTTGAAATATATTGGTGTTCATTTTCAAGTCATAAAAATGCGCGGTGCCGTCTGCATTGATAGCTTTAATTACGTACAGAATTTAGACGAGCCGCTCACTTGTCACTGATTAAAGTAAGAAGTTAAACGCAGTTTTTATTGCAATTATAACATGATATGTAAACTTTTAGAGTTTCTAGTCTTTTCGCGCACAATCGTATAGGTTTAATGGTGCTCGCTTGGCTCCTACTGGTTATTTGTGATAGCTACGAAGTACAGTTTCGTATATCTGAATTGTATACTGTAAGTTATTGTCTCTAGAGGTTCTTTGTGTCATATTTTCTGATCGCCGATTTCACTCACCTAGTTAGTGCCACTGGCTTTATATTTTAGGTTAAATATTTTTTTTTGTTTATTATACATTATTGTAGTCATGTTGCAGCTTTGAACAATACTGTGCTTTATTGCTAAATACTCATGTGTGAATGTTTATATTTAAGGTTTTAGTTTTATAGTTTATTACTGATTTTAAGATTTTTTTATGCAAGTTTGTACCTAAGTACATGAACAAGTACACGTGAATCTTATTGATGATTATGATTTTTATTATTATCGCAAAGAAAACAATGTCACAAATATTTGTGTTAAATCGAATTTTTGATTGTCTTTTATGTTAAACAAGTACACGTAGCGTGCTTCGGCCGAGCGCCGACACAAGACTAGTTTTTAAGAAATGGAGCTCTCTGGCCGCGTTTCCGCGCCGCCGCCCGGAGCTCGCCGCGTGTGCCTGGCTCTGTACTCTCTAAATCAATGCTGATTTTACTATTTTATTTTAACCTTTTATATAGATGATTTTGGTGAAATTAAAGTATATATCGAAATATACGAAATGAATTATTTAAATATTTTAGGTGTTTCATAATCTAAGCCAAATTGTTACTCGGAGAAAAATCTGAATTTAAATGACATATCTGACAAAATGGTTAGTGTGCTACAAATAAGGTTTTGAAAAGAAATCATCAAGATCAAATGTATTATAAATATAATAATCGTTAAATTAAGTATAATATTATGTATTTTGTATCAACAATTGTTTCTCGTTTTTTAAGAGATATTTAAATCAAATCGGAACCGTTGATTCGATACCGCTGTGCACGTTACGGTACGAAGCTTCCACCGTCGCCGGCGGCCTCCGACCATATCAGTAGAGTCGTTCGCAGTCGTTCGCGGTCGCTGCGCTGTACATAGCGTTGTCGGCGACGCCGGATCATTTGTACCCTCGGGTTTATATTGTTAACATACGATTAGCGAGTTAATAAGTCACTTGTTCGTCAATTGCACTCGTCGACGCTGTTCAGTTAGCGTAGTTTACTCAGATGTTAGCAGGGTTATTACGCCTTCGCGTCCAACTATCTAATGTTATTAATTATATCGTAGATGTGCAATAAACGATGTTTTAACGTACGGCATGTCTACGAAGCGATTTGCGACCGGTGTACGTAGCGCGATATACCTGGTATGAAATTTATATGATGAATGTAAACCTCAAAATATGTTATAGGTATTCAATCACGGCAGAAAAAGATCAAATCGATGAATGTGTGATTAATAGTTGCCAGCTTGTATTGACGATTTGGTAGTTTGTCTGCCGTGAGGCGGCGCTACGTGCGGCGGATCGCAGACGACGCGCGAGTCGCGACTCGTGGCGACCAGAACGGTGTTTACTGTTTAGATACTAATTACCGTGCTCAATTTCCGTATCTGTATGTTGTACGTATAATGTTAAAACTTAAATGGTTTTAAAATTTTTAATATACCCTAAAAACCTACATTTGTTATACCTAATGGATGTCTTCCGTTTGGCACATTTTATAGAATAGATGCACATTTTAATCTAGCGCGGAAGCTTAGACCAGGCTGTTGTGCGGTTTTTTGTTGTCGAAAATATTATCGAGCCGAGTGCACAGCGACCTTACTCGTGCGATTTGTGATAAAAAGTAATAAATAGATTTTTCGTGTGGCAATTTTATAATAGATTGCAGAGCTGATTTTTCTTCTATTGTAAATATATATACTTTTTTTCAAATGAAAAATGTTGAATGAAGTAAATCATTTAAAGCCATTGGCATTGTGTACTCATTTACGTTATTAATAAATTATAGTATGAATTTAAATGTGTTTTTATTTTACATTGACCGTTACAACTTTAGTACCTATAAGTCTGAAGCGAAACCAGAACATCGATAATATTTTATGTGCGAATTTGACACGGTAAGGAAAATATTGATAACTACCTAATAATTCCTTTATTATGAATAGTTTTGATTTGGTGGGAAGATAGTATTTGTAGCGATAAGATTGCAAGGTTCCTCGATAATAAATAGTAATCATCGTTTGCTACGGAATAATTAAAACAATCGTATGGCAAGATTATCTAGTGATTGCGATAAAGGCTGCTTGTGCGCCGATTGAGCAGTCTTAGTTAGCTACGTGAACGCTTCGCATCGCGCTGTTTCTAATCTATTAAATATAATGAATAAAGCTTACTAAGTGTAACTAAATATTTAAGATGGTACTGTGCCCGCCATTCAGGTGGGCTTCTAGAGGAGGGTTTAATTTAACCACTCGAGCCAAAGAGCCCGACGATGCAGACCAGCGAAGGGAAACTATTGTCGTAAGTATAGTCAGTGATTCATCTTTTGTTTAACTTTTCAATTAGGTGTTTATTTTAAAACGAAAAAGATTGTGCAAGTATGTAACTGATCATTGTTCACTTAATTAAAATAAAATTATTCCAAAATATTTGTAATTTTAATAAAAGGTCCCTCCTTTGTGATAAGTAATTACTTAATAAAACATTATAAGAGAAAATTCAATAGTAAATTGATCATCTGAAAAAAAGTAGGTACAATTTATAATTATGTGCTTTTCATTTTGGGAATAAAAGGATACATTGTTATATGAATTCATCATAAGGCTACAGTAGATATTTACTGCTTGTCTTTCTGTTTACAAATAAACCTTCCACATCCTATAAAAACAAATAATCCAAGATCAATGCATTAGTAATTTTAAGACACGATTGCCTAAAAAATCCCTCTTGGTTAGTATTTGCCTTAACTTTACCGTTATCCGTACGTCCAAAAACTCTAAACACTTTCAATAATAATAAGCACAAACTTACATTAAATAATTTCAAATACTGTGGTCCATAGGAGCTTGTAAGAGCAAAATTTAAGCTTGTACGCAACGCTAACAAAAGCTCATCATCATGTTTCGCAACCTCATAAAACGAATAAGGTACATCCCATTGAACTAAAATCTTAAAGTTTTGTAGAAAGTAAGGTATTACAGAACAACTAAAAAATAAAACGAGAATAATCATTGAGTTACTATAAACTAAGGGCCGGCCCTTACATAATGAAAAAATGCCAAGATTCGCTGGTGCTCCTTCATAAATTCACCCTAACGCAACGAAACGAAGTAGCCACACGCTAACTTCATTAGATTATGTTGAAAGCTTGTCACTAACTTACGTAAATTTACAAAGAAGCACCAGCGAATCTTTGTACATTTTGTTTGTATGGAAGTGTCTGACCATATATAATAAGTCTTTGGGAGTAACTAATTTTTTTATATCGCAATATATTTTGTTACGCTTACTAACATAAGATCATAGTTCTTAGTCATTATTTCAAAAACAAAAAAGAAAGGAAAAGAAAAATTGACGAGCCTTATATACATTTGATAAACTGTCTACATTCATAGTTAATTTGTATAGAACCATCGCAATTGACCATAATTTGTCTATTGTTACTGGTTAGGATAAACATGTAATACAAATATATTTTTTTTATTACATATGCTGGGCGGGCTGGCACTGTATTACCTACCTAATGTCATTAGTAATAGTCTATACATTTAATAAATCGACTTAGTTGAAAATAATTATCATTCAAGTGCGTTGTGGACCACGCACAGTTGAAACTAAAGGGTTCCACAGCTTGATGATGAAGAATCTTAAGGACTTTAAAAATTAAAAGTGACCGCAAAATAAGTTTGTAACTTCATAGTAATTATTAAAAGTAATATGAAAAACAAAGTTATGGAAAAAAGCTTTTATATCTCTTAAATTTGTAGACCTAACTTCTTCAAACCAAATGTGGTTGAAAGTTGATTTGATGTTCTACAATCTCAAATTTTTCTGGAATTTTAAATCCCATAGTTCAAAAGTTAGAGAGGGGGACAATTTTTGTGACTTTAGGAGCTTATATCTCAACAACTATTGATTCAATGAAACAAGCAAAATCAAACTCCTTATCATTTTGAAAGACCTATCCAAAGATATCTCTTACGTTGTAATTTTTTTTTCAACTTTCAGTTACGTGTACGGAGTGCTGCCCTTAATTTTTATATATTTTAGGATTTCATTACAAAATCGTGGTGCTGTTAATAGAATACACCAATTTACTAAATTTTGCATAAATAGAGCCAACAGTCTCGGAGTAAAATGACTGTGACATACGGAAGGACAGACGGACATGATGAAACTATAAGGGTTACGTTTTTGCCATTTGGCTACGGAGGCCTAAAAAGTAATTATATCATACTGCTAGCTTTTCAATCACAACCGAAATCGGTTTTACTTAACTTTTCAACATGAGCTCAATCCTGGCTTTAATTCAGAAGGATTTAAATATGTTTGTAAGAATGAGAGAGAAGATAAGAAAGTGTTCATCGCTTTTTCATTTGCTTGTATGTCAAATAAATAAATAATATTTATTTATCAAACAAATAATCTAAAAATCTGAGAAGGAAAATAATACATACATTGCATAATTTTCTTAGAAAGGAAAATCTTTTTTTTGACAGAAACAAGAAAAACTCAGTTTTTCAGGCTCATTAATTCGAACCTACCACATTATGCGGAACCATTTATTATTATTTTCCATTCACAAATCCTGTATTTAATACATAGAAATTGATCTTTAGTACCAATCATTATTTTCAATTTATCTTTTCAATAACTTTTAATCTATTTTTTCCAACGTGCTGTATCAATCGTTAAAAATCAAAGCACTTAATACTGATAAATTGATTAACGATTAATGACAATTACCCGCTCCGGAGATGTAACGAAGGATAAGGATTTTTGATTTTTACATTGATTTTATGTAATTAGGTAGCAATATCTATTTATAAATACACAAATATAGTAGTAATAAATATTTATATTTAGAAATCAAATTTTCAAAAGCGATAAACTAATACGAACTGAAAAAGATAGTCTTTTAATATTTTACTAAATACTAATAAGGCAAAGATCAACGTAAAAATAATCCCGTTTTTTCTGAGGATATAAGTCTCCATAACACAAGCGGTATTAGATTATCACTTAATCAAACCAAATTTGAACTCCGAAATTCGATTTCATATACGGTCTATGTAGCTGAAATTAGGATTAATAGTCATAGAATAATAATACAATTTTCATCTTTCATAAATATATAATAATACTGGCTTCAAGCCGAGTTTTATTATAATAATAATATTGCATATTTTGTGAAGACCTGGTAAACTTTAAAATTTGTAGGTATAATATTAGTACTTTAGCCCTCGACTCCAAATGCGTGAAATGTTGCTTATTAGAGGAAAATATAGTAATAGGTACTTATTTTAAAGAAATGTTACGTTATCATGGTACCAAATGGCGTAAACCACATCCATTCAGTCGTTTTTTTTTTTTCGAAATATAGAAACTTCGACATAAAAGTCGATACCAATTTGTTAAATTTCCGTGTACAGAAATAACACTGTTACAGTTTTATGTTAAAAGTAAATTTATATAGAAAAATATATTTTTTGAAATTATTTATTGCATTACCATCTTTTCCCACGTTCCTTAATTTTATATTTATAATTTCAGAGGCGTACAGAATTTGTCCAGGATGTTCCAAGGATCGAAAGTACGGTCGTTAATGGAAATGCAGCTCACTTTAAACAAAGTATTTCCTTATCAGTGGATCCTGGGGCGTCTAGCAAAAAATCTAGCTACATGAGTGTTCAAAGCGAAAAATCTCTCAGTGGCTACACCAACTATAGAGATTCAGACATCGAAATTACAGATGATAGAAAAAGCAGTGCCGGCAGAAAGACTATTTCCGATTTAGTACAGACAAATCCAGATAAAAGTGCACGTAGAAAACGAGGTATAATTGCACCTCACGCTCCATTGGATACTGGAAGATTTCCGTCTGATTTAAACTATGAAAAGTTTCCAAAAGATGAAAAGTAAGTTTTTTATATCACAAAAATGCCTTGGTGCATTCGGTCTGTCTTATGGAAAGCAGTTCAAAGTATCCAATATTCCGAGTAAAAGTATTGGCGTCACAACTTCAGAAAGTGGAGTAAAAGGAAGATGATTGAGATTGGGAAGAGTTTGATTTCTTCTGTGATCGAACCGGCCCATTCATGCTTTCTGTACTGTTTGCGAGTTGTACTTAATACAACAATCCTTTAAAAATTTAAAGATATACATTTCTAAGAAGTTGATAATTCTCTAGATTACATTTATTATTGTCTCTTTACTTATTTATTTTGGATTAAATAAAAAAAAAACGCGATTATATATTTCCCGTTAATACATCGTCAGGAACAAAAAACACGACAACTTATCACTTTATCAGATAAAAATATTAATCTTCAGTTCATTAAATATAATTGCAACTTTATAAAATTATTTTTCTTTTATTTTTAGGTCAGCTGAACAAATAAAAAAAGCTATTATGGCAAATGACTTTTTAAGAAATATAATGGACGAAGAACGGCTTCTCGCAGTCGTGGAAGCGACGAGTCCTCAACAGTTTCCAGCGGGTAGTCTTATGATTCGTGAAGGAGAAAGTGGAAGTCATTTATTTGTTTCAGCGTATGGTCAGTTTGAAGTATTAAAAGGAGGTCAAGTGGTCAAAAATTTCGGTCCTGGCGAAGCTTTTGGAGAACTTGCAATTTTGTACAAAGCTAAGAGATTCGCTTCTATTCGTTGTAAGTTATTATTTATTATTAAAGATTGCAAAATAATTATAAAACATCATCATAAAGCCTTTGTTTAATGAATAATATTTTGATAATTGTACCGTTATCATTGTTTAAATAAAACTACAACGAAATTATAAGACTTATCATAACAATTCCATTTATTGTTATCATTGGAATTTCTACATTTTCATTGTATTCCGTTAGTACAAATAAAATTAAAAGTAAACTGACAGTCCGTTATTGTCCAACTCGTGCCTCTACTAAGAAGATCGATTAGAATAGTAATTCAACACGCCATTCAACTATAGATTTTCGAATTATCATATCTCAGATTTTTTCCATAACTCGTCACGATATATTTTTCACCGTAAAGCGCTATAGCTGGGCATTCACGGGCAGCAGTTAAGATCTTCTACGAACACACATACACTGAACCGCTCTAGCAGTCGCGACTGCTTCGGGCAATAGGAAGCGTGAAATTTCATGATGCAGAAAAGTTCTTACACTGACTGGTCGAGCAGTCGACTGCTCCCGCCGCACTTTTCATTCCTGGCGCGCCTGCATCCAGTCCGCTAGCTTCTTGATTTGTTTGTTGACCAAAATGGACGAGCAGATGATACCGACTGCTGCATCTTCAAGCAGTTGAATTTTACTGCAAGAGCAGTCCGTGTATGTTTATCACTGGCTAGCAGCTCAAAACAGTCTGTGCAAGCCCGTCCTAAACGAAACAAAACGAAGCACTCGAACTTGCTCCTATTGACATGGACCCATAACCTTTTGTTACGTTTTCTATCCACTGAACCATGTCTCTGAATATAGACCATTTTATATTTACAAATTTCTATATCTTCAAAGTAATTTTATTTTAGGTATAACTGATGCAAAAGTATGGACTTTAGAAAGACGCGTTTTCCAAAAAATTATGGTACGAAGTGGCCGTCAGGAACAGGAAGACAATATACGTTTCTTGTCATCCGTACCACTTCTCCAGGGCATTCATCCCATAGAATTAGCCAAGATTGCAGAATTTTTAAAAAGGGTTTGTAATGGAAATTATTTTAGCATTATCTAGTGCAATATTCCCTACACTTGTAATATTGAAAAATATACACCATGTCAAAAGACTGTAAGTTAGGAATTAAACGTATTATAGCAATATTTTTTGGCTTTGTTTTCTTAACAATGAAGTGAATCTTACATTAAACCATTTTTTAAACACCGACCGCAGAACGCAATGACAACTAATCTGTCTATATATGCCGTCTATAACTAATATAGGCCGGCCGTAGCTGTGATTTTCTTTCGAAACCGATATACATATACATATTGTTTTTTTTGTCTTGATGGTATTATAACAAAATTGAACAACAAAATGATAACAAAATTGAAGATATGAAATAAATAACTAAAATAATCTGTTGTTAGTAGGAATTCTTTTCTGCTGGGACGACTGTAGTACGACAGGGAGATCGTGGAGACAAGTTTTATATAATTCGCGGTGGCACAGTAGTTGTAACGAAACGTGAAGAAGATGGTGGAGAGAGGCGAGTAGGTTCTCTCGGGAGAGGTGAATATTTTGGGGAACAGGCTTTACTGCATGAAGATCGTCGCCTCGCCAGTGTCACTGCCCTTCCTCCAGGAGTGGAATGCTTGACGTTGGAGCGCGGGTATACAATTTTAAAATCTCTAATCTTTTTAAATATTTTTATGTATGAGATCATTATATATATGAATATTCATATTTATCTTATTATAAAATCTTATTACATATGAATACATTATTGCTTCAGGGCTTTAGCACACTTTTATTATAAAATATGTTATAGACGATTTTGCTACTGTAACGATTCTGTATCTCAATGCGACTGGATCGCCGCTTTTGACTAAATTGCTGTTTTTTTTTTTTAAATTGCATGTCTATAGTCCCTTACTTGTCGTTCCTTAATAAAGTAAGGTTTCTAAGTATGTATTTTTTTTACAGTCCATTTACAGAACTGTTGGGCAATTTGGAAGAGTTGAAAAATATAAGACATTCCGATCCAAGGCCATCCCAACAGAAAAAAACTTCCGTTGTTAAAAGCGGTAATGCATATCTTATTAATTATTCTTTTACAATTTCAGTTATAATTACAATTTTCCTCTTAAAATTTCGATGTTATAATGTAAGCAGTAAATAGATAAATTGAATCCAAATTAATATTGTAAATTATTATCATTGTTATAAAAGAGTGAGTAATTTATAGTTACGTAGAATTTAACACGGTAAAATATTTTGATAGACAAAGGTACTGTAAACAAGTACAAGATTTTTAACTCTCAGGAAAAGATTGTAAAAAACTCGCTTTCACCCGTGTAGATCCCGATTAAAAAGCTATATTGGGATAAAATTCATCTAGGGTTTGTATCATATGTATCTGTAACAAATTTATTTCTCATTGGAGGAAATCGGGTTTAGATCATTTAGCCAATGTTTTTCATATTCAGAAACTCACATAAAAATCCATAATTTAATTATGTGTAGATAAGAATAGAATAAGAAAAATATTTTCTTTTTGCATTTTTGTCTATTTATTTGGAATTTCTAACGTTAAATAAATCAATAAATTTTATATTATAGAATACGAATTCATTGAACTGAAAGATCTAGAAATAGTTGGCACGATGGGTGTTGGCGGATTTGGCAGGGTGGAACTAGTTCAGTACAAACGAGAACAATCGCTTACCTTTGCGCTTAAGTGTCTTAAGAAAGTCGACATGGTCCAACAACAGCAGCAAGAGCACGCATTCAATGAGAAAAACATTATGATGGCTTGTAATAGCAGGTTTATATGCAGGTAAAGTTCATATAAAAAAAATATTCACCCGTTGTAACTTTTGCCCGAGGCCGGCTAGATAGGTACCACCGCAGTGTCAGATAATTTACGGCAAAGCAGTTATATGTGTTTTGCAATACTGTTGTTAGGCAAAGGATATTTAGGAGCCAATATCTCGAGGTTGGCAACACGTGAGTGACACCTACAAAAAATGGTTTTATCAGCTCATAGGCTACGACAACCGTTTACCGTCACTCATCATGTGTGTTCACAGATGCTTATGATGATTGCTTGCCAATCTAGTTTCATAAAAAATTATCATTTACCAAATTCCATCGATCAAATGAATAGTTGTTATATTTGTATCGTAGAATAACTCGGGCATGTAGCTATTCGTTATTCGTATTCATTATTTTGATTCGGGCAAATTATAATTAGGACATGTAACATGTACATACATAACATATGCATAATATATTAAATCCCACATCATATGATTTAAGGTTATATCGTACTTTTAAAGACAATAAGTACATATATTTCCTGATGGAGCCGGTATTGGGCGGAGACGTATGGACCATTCTACAGAAGCAGCGCTATTTCCCCGAAAATATTGCTCGTTTCATGGCCGCGTGTGTTGTCGAAGCTTTTCAATACTTACACTCTAAGAATATTATATACAGAGACTTAAAGCCTGAAAATTTGATGCTAGATAAAATGGGATACATCAAATTAGTAAGTATACCCCGACGAATAGAATATTGTACTAAATCAAAAATGTCGATGACAATAAATAAAAATATTCAAATGTCTTATATAATTACAGGTTGATTTTGGTTTTGCTAAGAGATTAACAACGAATAGCAAAACATGGACTTTTGCGGGTACTCCTGAATACGTCGCACCTGAAATTGTACTCAACAAGGTATCATTTAAGAAAGTCCACTATAAGTATATGAATTTTAGATTTTCATTCCAAATAACGCAACGCCCATAGCCAGGTGCCCTCACTGATCGGTAAAGGATCGCAATCTTAAGGCGCATTCATTCAATATATGGTTGACTGCAGAGTGTAGTTCAACTGAGCGTCTCCGTGCTTCGGCTACCACGTAAAAAGTTCCGCTGTTATTTATTTGACAATAGGTGGAAATTTTGGTGCCTATGCCGCCTACAGGCGACCTGAACAACTGTAACTATGTTGACCACTCGATTATAAGAAGATTCTAAATAATAAAAAACGCTGCTAGGTATCACTATATATTTCTGCATTCTAGGTTAGGTTAGGTAGGTAAATAAAATTTTTGTTAAAAAAATCATAGTGTTAATAAATATTTTTGACAATTTGTAATTTATATGAGCAGGGTCACGATCGCGCTGTGGACTGCTGGGCTCTGGGAGTATTCGTGCATGAGCTTCTGGTTGGCAAACCACCATTCCGCGCAGCGGGAGGAGACCACATGAAGACATATACGCTGATACTGCGTGGGATCGACGCGGTTGCCTTCCATCCACGCGTACCCAAGTCCGCACAGCTGCTGATCCGCAAGCTGTGCCGCGCCGTGCCCGCCGAACGTCTCGGCTACCTCAAGAACGGCATCGCTGATGTCAAAAATCACAAGTATGACTTTTAACAGACTTCAAAAATGTTCGACTGTATATTTTTATGTATGTTCACCGATTTCTCCGTGAATTGTGAACCGATTTTGACAATTCTTTTTTTTATTAATAAATACTTTGTAGTTGATCCAATTACAATTTGTTTAGGATTTGATGATTGGATATAGGAGAAATTGAGGACACTCTTTAAATTTGACACTCTTAAAATATATTTAAAGTAACTTGTCCAATTCTACAAAAAAGACCATTTCGTGACGTAGAAATTCTGATGATGGTCATATGTGGCCACCGAAACTTCAAAAATAACATTACTGAATAATTAAATCATATCGCGTGTTTTTCTATTTTTCTGGTAAACTTGTATGTTAACGTAATTCTTATGTACAGCATTTTATTTAATGTAAAAATAGAAATAACTAAGAGAAAACTGCAAAATATTTTTACTTTTTATATTATTAATAATTAAATTAATACATAGCGAATTACTTTAAACTTTAAAGCAATAAATTAATATTTTCGTAACTATCCAGATGGTTCCTCGGCTTCGACTGGGATGGCTTACGCGAAGGAAAGTTGAAGGCGCCTTTAGTGCAACCCGTGTCCAACGACCTGGACTTGTCCAACTTCGAAAAATATCCTAAAGACAAGTTACCACCAGACGAAACCTCCGGATGGGACGTTAATTTCTAAAATAAATAAATTCTTGATAATTATTAGTTATATTTAGTAGGTCTATAACATTATTTACTAAGCTCTCGTTGTTTTAAGACTTTTTACAAATGTCAGATTTTTATACATATTTTATTATGCATATTTATTCTTTGATAATCTAGAAGATATCAGGAGATAGAAAGGAGAAATATATATATTTTAGTAATATCTAAACTTTGTACCTAAATTATATATTTACACACATGTAAGTTAATTTAATAATAAACTTTTTAGCATAATTCATTTATCTTTTAGTTTATATTTACTACAATTTTGCATGACTAAAAATTATTAAAATTGTTGAAATTATCAGTTTTTTTTTAAATTTAATAAACTTGATACAAAGTAAACTTTAACATATCATATTTTTTGTAATTGATACATTAGGTATGTATATTAAGAAAACCGTATTAATGAGGGCATATTTTACACGATAAGTAAAAATGTAGGTTGCTGGTTGGCCTCGTATCGCATTGCCCCGCTCTTCTCCGCCACGACCGACGCGGCCGCCGATGCTGTGACATAATGCATGAATGTATACGTACATATTATTATAGAAAAACAACAAATAGATATGGCTTATGTTTTAGTATAAAAACAGCAAGCGAATCGGTCACTACGAACCGGAGTGCAATGGTCTGTCGCGACGTGCTGGCATTAAAATGATAGCGGGTAACAAGGTTCCACTTCCAAGTCGATTTTATTCAAATCGAGCTCGGGGTACGGGGTACTACGTGTACGTTCGCTCCGCTATTCCGCTATTCCACTATTCGTGTATTCAGTTCAGTCTTTCGCGATTGTAGCCGGAAGGCTGGCGTTGCTCGCGTACGGCGCCTCTTCGATCTTTACGACACATTCGACGAATATTAAACACTATACGATCGTCATGCTATTATATCCTGCATAATAAACGTGAATACAATGAGCAATCATTGAAAAATATTGTAATTTATTCTTATCATTCAATGCGGTCTTATGTGAAACAGCTTCTTACTAACTTTAAAATTAACAGTGTTTAACTATTTTATGTAAACAGTGGCGGTGGTGTGTTTCTTCATAACATAGTAATAAATATGTTTTGTTTTATTTTATATGAGTGAGAGAATCACAACATTTACGAGCATTTTCATTTCTTTGCCACGGTGGGTACTAGGTTAGGCACCTACATACAGAATAAATTTATTGTAAAACTAGATCACATAAATATATGTATCTTAATTAATTACTTGATAGCAAAATATTAGAAGTCCAAGTTTCAATAATCAATACTAAGTTATTACAGTAAAATTGTTTGCATTCTTATAAACAGTAGGTAGCAGGATGTTGAGAGAAAGCAGTCTTTATTAACGTCAACGATATTTCTTTACGTTTGAAATCATATAATATTTGTAAAAAATGTATTCTAGTAGGTACAAAATTATAATTAAATTGAATATATATATGTTATTAAGCCTGAAATTCTGACATATGAAGCCTAAAATATGATGATTTAGCCTTATTATACCATTCTAATCTTCTAATAAAGGCATATTTGCCAATTTGGATGTTAGTTTCTCGCTTCACTTAATAATTTCCGCACCTATAAATACGGCAGTAAGTATAAAAACCTACACGTGCGTCTACATGTAAACCACAATAATATAAATTGATATATACAATTTTCTTGAAGTATGTATAATTTTTGTATAATTACAATTTAATTGACCCGATTAAGACACGTGTTTTAAACCTCCACTCTACTTGGACAAATGATTTTTAAAGATATTTATGTGGTCGCTTAAGATCGATATTTTTTTAATTGTAGATCTAGATAATTCTAAATATGTATCTTTAGAATTATCTAGATTCATTAAAGAACCATCGTTACAAAAAACACGGATACAGTTGTTTTCTTCATATTTAAATAGAGAATAAAATATAAAATTCTCTCTGTTAGATATATGTGTATGGAATAAATTGTTTCATATTTACATAATTACTGCTTCCGGATGTTTCAACGTTCCGATATGCTGAGTTCGGGTATACCCATGTGTTTGTTGTTAATTCACGATGACGCACTGCAGTGAAAAACTTGTCGTCGGAGTTCGAACTACATATATGCACATATCTTCATCATATAATAGACCTACATGTTTTTTAATACAGCAATAAAATAGGTATGTATGACCACATCGTAAAAACAACTAAGACGATGATAAGCGATTTTATTTCATTAATCAATTAACCGACAAAACTTTGGATCACTGAGATAAATTAAGGTGGGACAGGACACCTTTTTTAAATTTATACTTAATTCTTTTTTTACTTTTGCATTCTTCTCTTAATTTTAAATCTTACATTTTTTTGTACATCTTTGCACGTTTTTTACAATTTAAATGTAATATGTGTGACGTGCGTACAAAATATAATTATATAGTTAGGTATATAGACTGTTAACTGTATTGGTATTTGAATATTTTTACCGATAATAATAATTATTAAAAAATTTCTCAAACTTTCGCATTATTTAGACGACGTTGTGGCGCAGCGGTAGCGAACCTGCCTTAAACGCCACAGGTCGCGGGTTCGATTCCCGCTCGGATCATAATATGTTTGTATTGACCATGCAGGCATATTTTCCGGTCTGGGTGTATTTGTCCTTGTCCTTGTGAATGTTTCCGGACCCCCGACACAGGATAATAATATCCTAATGGGGACCGTTGAGTGTGCAACGTTTATTATGTTATTATTTTTTCTATAAGTAGGTCGTAATATTTTCTAAAGGTCTCCTTTTGACATGCAGAACATTTTAAAAAATATTTACTCTGTTGACTTACATTGATACGGAAAGGTCACTAGGCGCACTCGTGTAATGATATAAAAATTAAAAACGTAATAAAAAATGTTTTCCAGAATATGTTTCCATCACATAATAATAAATTCCCAAAGCCATTATGATTACCTTATTTTTATTATTACAGTTATTATTATCCTTAAATAAGAATGGAATAAAAGGCCGGGAACAATAAGAATGCGCCGGCTCGAAAACGGAAAACTGCCCTCGCGCATATCGCATGCCTCATTATCAACTTTATGATATTATATTTTTAATATTATCTTACTTGAATTCTAAAACTTTACTAATAATATTTTGCCCAATCACTCAACTCGTCGCTCGTAGATACTTACATATTCGGAATCACCTTTATTGCGTAGGGTAACTGGTTATTTGTTATTTAATGAAATAACAAATAGCAATGGCTTGCTATTTGTTTATTCTTTTGAAGATTTAGCAATAGTAAATTCGTATAGAAGTACATAATACCGAAGAAGGTGCACGTCTTTTTTTTCACATATCTTATTAGGATGGTGTCATTTTCATAGAGAAGTAGCGCGATGGATACTGTATGCGAGCGCAGTGACGGCATGTGCCGAGTATATGCGCTTGCCGCAGCGCTACACGGATTCAACCTCTACTGCGCTAGTATCTCTACAGCACTTATTTGCTGTTGTTCTACGAAAAGAACTCGTTGGTGAGTAATTCAACATCGTCTTAAGAAATTCACATTCAAATACATAATTCTATAATTCCGTTATTTCTGTATTTTTTCAAAACACTTCACTGTAATAATTTAGAAGATTAAAGTTTAACATTGTTATACTGTAGGTGCGGTATTCAATGGCGAGGTCAAAATGTGAGAGGAATAGTGAGTTTAGCTTTGGGAATAATATGGTGTGGTGGAGCTGCGGCAGCTACCCTTCGCCCTGATCACACTGTGCGATTAGTCGCTGCACTGATGGCCCCCCTATCGTGGTTGGCTGCTGCTGCAATGCATGTAGCATTATGGTCTCGACGTTCTACGGCGCCTATACTTTACCTGGCTATCTATTGGCTATTAACTTCAGCTTCGTCAGCAACTATTTCATATCACTTTGTGCATAGCGATCTTACGTCTAACAACGTTGAAGTGTATATACAAGGAGTTGGAATATTTTTAGCATTTATAATGTCTGGAGTGGATTGGCTATGCTTTTATGATGAAGTAAGTAGTACTTATTAAAAATAACAAAAATATTATCAATGTTGTACTTCGAGAAAGTAGGTATTACTTACTAAATAAAACGTATAATATGGTATAATACTTATTTTTGTATTCATCTAAATACAAACCCCAGAAAAATTATTTGTTTAACATAACAGATGCAAATGCTATTGAATCTTCATCATCCTAGCATTATTCCCGGTATTTTATGTACCCAGGGTCTGCTTATTACTCTTATCCGGATTTGACAGGTTACTAGTTTTTACACGGAGCGATTGCCATCTGACCCCGCAACCCTAAGGGCGAACCAGTAACTCATTGGATAAGAGCAATTTACTTATCGACTATTATCAGATTTTATTGATAATAACCGGGACCGACAGCTTAACGTGATCTCCGACGCACGGTGGGGAGACCCACACGGACAAACGCCCAGACCGAGACAGAAATTTTAACAAACATCTGCCCGAGCGGGAATCGAACCGTCGAGACTAAAGGCAGACTCGCTACCCACAACGCCACAACGGTGTCTAAATGCTATTGAATGTTTTATATAAATAATTAGGTATTTGTATTTTGTATTGGCCCATGTAAATATAATAATCAAAAAGAAGTTTTCTGGAGACAAAATAATGATAAACAATATTAAAACATTATTGCAACTTAAATGTCTACGTCAGTGTCGTGCGTTAATCCATTAAGCGTACAGTGACTCAATTCTTATACTATCCTTTATGTATATAGAAACGCCAGACGTCGCCAAGAAGAACGTCTGGCGCCGCTTAACTCTCTCAGACGGGGTTCTGATAATATATAAGAAACCACTGTTAAAAAATGATACTGAGTTCATTAACCAAGATTTTATGGAGGAATCTATTTTTTCAGGTCACAAAAGATCCACCTGCCGCCCAAAAAGTTCTCTAGACTCAAAAAATACGTTATATTTGTACCACGATATACATTTTTACTCAAAAATAACGTTCTTTTGGTTGATCCCATTGTTATATAAAAGCTATAATTCACCTTTGGACACTGATGTTTTAGGGAAAGTACCTGAAAATGAGAGCTCTGATAAATATTACAAAAAATTTCGGAACATTCAAAATAGCAAAAAGGTTAGTCTTTATTATAGTTATTGTAGCATCCTTAATATAACTGCAGCATCCTTAATATAAACAGTATAGTATAGCTACACCTCTTTTTTAGGTTTCGATAAATAAAGAATCAAGTATCAATATGTGGCGATGTTACATTCGTATGGTGTGGCCAAATTTCTATATTGCAGGAATATTAAGATTACTAAGCGATCTAAGCAGTGTCATTCCAGCATTAGGCTTAGCCGTAATAATCGAATTTATCCAAGAACCAGATGTAATCCACAGCAAATTATCTGAAGTAACGATACAAGAGTTTTTCTCAAATGGCTTTGTGATTTTACTCATTGTTACTTTAGCACTTATTGTTCAAGCTTTACTGTCGCAAAACACGTCTCATTTAGTTACTGTGGAAGGAACTAGACTGAAAATGGCGTTACAGGTAAGTTAAATTCATGGGTATACTAAGAAGTACTGGCTTATTGAACGGTTATAGCCAAAAACAATTACATTTATTTTTTGTTTAATACATCTGTAAATCTAAACATTTTATAATACTAAATTATTTTCAGAGCATGATTTATGACAAATGTACACGATTAGCTTGTTGGTCTTCAGACACATACGTGAACGAGGAATCACCATTACTCCACAATCCCGAAGAGGATGCAAATACACAATCAGGCCTTCTTATAAACTTGGTATCCCAAGATACATACAACATTATGTCATGTGTGTGTATCTTCCATTACACGTGGGCAATACCACTAAAGGTAAGTTCGATGAAGTAATTCAGTAATATGTTACTCAATGACACATTATACCCTCTATGGTTTTTTTAAAATTCGACAAAAGTCTTTATTTACTTTTAAAATTCCTACATTTATAATAGAGGTTTTCTTTTCAGGTTGTTGTTATATTATATTTTCTTTATACAAAGCTAGGTATTAGTGCTATAATCGGCTCTGTAATCAGTCTCTGTTGCATTACTCCGTTGCAACTCTACATAGGAAAGAAGATTTCCGATAATTCTAAAGATGTTTCAAAATGTACAGATCATAGAATTTCAAAAATAGCAGAAATATTGCAAGGAATGAATGTTATAAAATTATATGTATGGGAAGATTTATTTAATGAAAAAATACTGCAGCTAAGAGAAGTTGAATTAAAACTCCTCAATAAAGATTCCATGTACTGGGGATTGCTGTGTAAGTAAAAATATATTTAAACCAAAATTATTTTGATCACCATTACATTTATTTTTTGTTTTGATGTAACGTTACAGCTTTTACGACACAAGTCTCCGCAGTATTAGTTACAATTATTACATTCACAACACACTATTTTCTGGAAAACACAACTAAATTGAACGCTGTTAACGTATTTTCTGGACTTGCGCTTTTTAATCAGCTGACAATACCCTTACTGATATTACCAGTAACAATATTAATGTTGATTCAAGCTATGGTAAGCTCGTTTTATAATTACATTACACTCTATTGTTATTTCGTTTTCTTTTAACGTGACACTACCAGTAAATCAAGAAAATGTTCTTTAGGTTAGCACAAAAAGGATAAAAGATTTCTTGGAACTTCCAGAATCTGAAAATGCGCAAGATGATGTCACTGACAATTTATACTGCAAGGAAGACACTGACAAGACATATGATGATTTTCCAGAAGATAATCCACTCTGTGAAAGAGAAGAATTAAATACAGAAAATGATGATAATTTTGACCCATCACAAACAGACCAAGAAAAAAAGTATTTAATTAGGTTTAGAAATGCAGCTTTCTCTTGGAGAAGAGAAGAAAACGCATGGCTAGAAGTAGATGATTTAGATATTCCATTTGGTAAATAAATAATACCTTATGGCATAAATCATGAATCTTTAATTAATACATTGTACATAATACATAATATGTATTATGTTTGGTTAAAATAAAATTAAAGTTACTGGTTGGTTCTATGTTATATTATTTTTTTATCTTTATATAATAGGAAACACCTCATTTTTTTTTTTCAGGAAAATTCATTATAGTGGTAGGATCCTCTGGTTCTGGAAAGTCTTCGTTACTTTCCGCAATTCTTGGCGAGATGTACCGAGAGAAAGGTGAAGTTAAAATGAACGAGTGAGGACAATTTTATTATACAATATAACAAAAATGTTTTAAAATAACAATTTTGACTTCCATAGAGTTGCTTTAATTGTATTATACCTAGTATAGACTAATTTAAAAAAATGAGTATTCGCTTATAGACAGTGTTCAATGTGGTACACCGGTCACCCACCGTGGCTCCTCGAGGGTTCAATACGAGATAACATTTTAATGTATAGTACATACTGCGCGAGGAGGTACGCCCGCGTACTTCGGGCGACCGGATTACGACCTGACTTGCAGATTTTACCAGGTATAAATAATATAAACGTTAAAGGTTCTAAACCTCTTAAACAAAAATGTTCTAATGATAAAATTCACAGATGGTGATCAGACTCAGTTAGGCAGTAATGGGACGCCGCTGTCAGGTGGACAACGGGTGCGTGTGTGTGTAGCACGCGCGTTATACTCGCGAGCGAGACTTATCGTACTCGATGAGCCGCTTAGTGCTCTTGACGTTTCGTTAGCCCGACATTTGGTCTTAAAAGCATTACTACCAGCCGCGCAAGCTGGACGAACGGTCATAATAGCAACTAACAGATTGGAGCTATTACATTACGCAGATATTGTAAGTTTTCTTAATCACTTTATTTATACATTTTAATGTATTTTGAAGTTAGGCACTTAGGTACACTTAATTATTTTATACAGATAATAGCAATGGAAGATGGTCGTATAAGTGGAGTCGGCCGATTAAATACTGTGTGCGACGGTGCTATAAGCCAATGGGCACGGTTTGCAGCAGAGGCGAGAGAGGCAGCCGCAAAGAGTGGCGCGGGCCCGCCGGGTGGGTGTGCTCGCGAACGATCAAAACTTCTTCGATCCATAAGTCGCATGCAGTTACAAAGGCACATGTCAGATGATGGATTGGTACGTCACTGAAGATGTTTAATTAAACATAAAATTATTGACATCATTTTTCAAATTGGTCACTCATGTCATTAAAATGTTTATGTAATAACGGCAGCAAGTGGGCATCAACGAAGTGGCTGGGGCCCATCTACTAGCAGAAGTACCTACGTATGCAGGCGGCAGTTGGCGCCGAACAGCAAAGCCAATTCGACCACTTTTTTCACGCCAATTTTCGTCCCCCCCTCCATCGATACAGCACTTCAAGTGAGTAGCTCGAACATCAACTTTCTCTAAACAACATTAAAAATACTATACAAATACTTACTACTTTTAGATGGAACCATGAAGTACGACGCGCAGTTAGTGTTGATGAATCGAATGAAGTCCTGCAACGTGAAGCCAGTTTATTGCGACGACTTATGGGAAGCCGTCCTTATCGGACACTATCAAGGTTTTAACATTAATATAGTATATGTATATGTAATTCCATTTAATCATCATTTAATTATTTAAATTATTATATTAAAAATCAAATTGTGTAATTCTATTTATATTAAAAAATTTATTCAACACAAATGATTTGCAGATGGAAACCGAGGAGCTTACGTCGGTTACTAAGTTCGGATTCTGATACACCCGCCGAAGAAGTTCAAAACAATGGTAAGATCTCTTAAAATTACTGTCGGAGAAATACATTGAGACAACATTTAATAAAAAGTAACGTGTTTCATATCTCAAATTAATTCAAAGGTTACTCATTTGTAAAATCTTTAGGAACAGTCATAGAAGTATCACCCGACACCGACGCGACACTCATGTCAATAAATTCCAATGGCATCGAAACCATGGTTGTAGCCGATTCTGACATACCTACCGCTACTAAAGAAGACGTTGAACCCGTTTTAAACGAGGTGAGCTTACATCTGATACTAATGTATAATGATTTTAGTTACTTTTAATATGTTAAGTAAATTTATTTCGTATCGTAATATACAATGTTCAGCTTAGTATTTAGCTAGAATCTTAAAGATGAATTTTTCTACTATAAATGATTTATCATAGTGCACGGTCTGGTGGGAATATGCCCGTGCAACTAGCTGGTGGGGTGCAGCATACTGGGGAGCTGCTATGATGGCGCAAGCTGTGGCGATTGCTGCTGACTATTGGCTCTCACATCTCGCTGAAGAAAACACACGCAGTCCTCTCTCTGATAATCAGGTTTCTATAACTATTTTTATGCAAATCCATAACAATAAAACGTGCTGTACAACAATGCTATATTAATTAGTAACTTTGTTTAAATTTCTACATACCATGAATGTAAAATGACCGTATAATGGCTAGAAAATAATTAACCCACCCCGTGCCGAAGCAGAAGTTTACAATAGCCTACCTGAGACGAACACACCAGTATATGGGGTAGTCCATATGCAATTCAAGCACAGTTATTTTTATTACATAATTAGCAAATAAATAATGTAAAATAGATTAAAAATAGAAAACGACCTAGACTTTAACCTTTTGGAATGCCCACCTTATTTATACAGACAATAAAAAAAATATTTAAATAATGATTACAACCAATAGGTAGGTCCTTCTATCAGTAATGGATGACGCAAGTAGTTACTATGTTTAAATGCGTCTAGTAAGCGACAAGATCGAAAACTTTAGATTACTACTGTGATTTCTTCCATCAAGCATCACAAATAATGAGTGCCACTTCCGAAGTATCGACCGTATTACGACGCATGGTAAAACCGTATTGTGGGTAATGAAATAGACTATTTAAATTAAAGTAAATAAGAGTTGATTTACTAACACGAATAATAATTTTACTCTTGCAAGTACATCAGGATTCATTGTGGAAAATAGTAAATTGATATAATATCGGAATATTATAACAAACCCTCGATAGAGTCCAGCCTGTTCTTGATTTTGTATAAAACTGAGAGTAATTATTTTAACTAAAACTATATTTTAATGTACACAATAATTCAGATGTGGGATATGATACAAGTCTACATGCTGTGGGGAGCCGGCGGATTATTCGCAGCGGGTTCCGCGCAGGTTGCGTGTGCTTGCGCGGGCGCTTCATCGCGGCGCAAGCTCCATAATCGATTGCTGCATGCTACGCTACACTCACCCCTCCATCACCACGACACACGGCCGACTGGCGAGACGATACATCGTTTTTCTTCTGATATGCTTGTTGTTGACAAGGTATTGAAATTATATTAAATTTACCGTATTTTCAGTGCAACTATAGATGCATCTACGAATTGCTTTGACTCTACCACCGTGTACAAATATTTAAATCAAAATCAAACTTGCTTGAAACTCTTGCCATTCTTTTACATATTATTACTATTTAGAGCCATATCGGCATCGTTCCTTTTTATTTGCCTGACGTTTCGACAGAGTTACACCTACCGCGGTCACGAGACTGGAGAAACACACCACCTCTGACTACGAGATTTTCTAGTCAACTCGTGACAATGATGCGCGCAACCCCGTCGAAACGTCGGACTAAAAAGAAAAGTACAATGAATCATGCTGGTTTTAACTAAAAGAACTCATTAATAAAATATATCCTTATTTTATTCTACAGAAGTTGCCAACAGCTATGAACAGATGGGCACAGCTTACCTTACTATGTGGCGCTTCTATGTTCGTGAATGCACTAGCATCGCCGTGGAACTTAATTGCAGTTATACCAGCATTTGTCCTGTACATCATTTTACAATCAGTATACTTAAAGACCGCCAGGTAAGATTAAAGTCCTATCACAATAGAAAACCCGTTGTCTCATTTAAACGCTGTGCTGACTAACTAATACAAATGTACTCTTAATATCCACGACAACGAAATTGTATATTGTTTTGAAAATCAAATCCTATTATATATTATGTATATACCTACATATTTGTGGAACATTTAATTTGTTTTTACAAAAAGAGATTCGTAACTATAACATGTCGAAATTACTCCTTTAACAAAAAGAGATTCAAGAGTGGAGTCATGTGGCTTTCAATTGTGGAATATGTTATGGATATATTATAACACGTGCCGGTTATTCGCAGGGTACTCCAGCACGCAGAGGCAGAAAGCGCGGCGCGTGCGGTGTCACTGGCGGCACAGACGCAAGCAGGCGCGCTCCCAGTGCGTGCGGGGAGGCTGAGACCACGCATGCATGACGCCTTCTGCCACCGTCTAGATCGCAATCACAACGCTCTATTGTTGCTTTATTCTGCCAATCGTTGGTTAAGCCTATCACTGGTAATTGAGAAATTTAAACAAAAAATTAAATGTTAACACGGGCTTCATATTTTAAAATATAATTGTTATAGTTGTCTGCACGGCGTTCGTGGCATCCACATGAAACTAAGAGTTAAATGTTCTAAAATATATGTTTAGCGAATAAATAAATAGTTATACGAAAATATAAATATATGAAAACAGGACTTAGTGGGCGCGGCGAGCGTGTTTGTCTCATTAGCTGTAGCGCTGTACAGCGGCTGCAGCGGGGCGGTCACAGGTCTGGCCGGTGCGTACTCATTGCTGCTACCCGTGTATCTCGCGCACCTCGGCAAGGGCCGCGCAGATCTGGATACACAGCTCGCCTCCGTGCAACGTCTGCTCACTGACACTAATATACCCCAGGAAGACTATAGGGAAGACTGTACGTATTTGAAAATTAGTAGTCATGAATGGTAAATATTTACTTCCATATCTTAACAGAGTTATTTATTAAACGCTGGTAAATGTTTAGGTCCAATTCCTACGGAATGGCAACGAAACGGCAAAATAGAGTTCCAAGATGTAAATATTCAATATCAACCGGACACGCAGCCAGTACTCAAAAATATCAATATTGTATTTAAACCAGGCCAAAAGGTAATATTATAGAAATGAAAACCTTTTATACTAAAAACATTGTTAAACGCAATCCCATAATTATATTGATTTACAGATTGCAATTTGTGGTCGCAGCGGCAACGGAAAGTCAACGTTACTAATGACATGTGTCGGCGCAACTACAATCCAGAGTGGTCGCGTACTTCTCGACGGTCAAGATATCACAAACGTACCGTTGCGCACGCTGCGACACCGAGTGGTGGTGTTGCCACAGGAGCCTGTCATATTTTCAGGAACACTGCGTGAGAATCTGGATCCTCTTGCAGTGCATACAGATGAAGAAATTTGGCAAAGTTTACGAGCTGTTGGCCTGTTTGACTTTGTGACTGCCCAACCTGCTGGCTTAGGTAATGTTCTAAATAGTGTTATTCAAGACAATTTGTAAAGTTGTAGACAGTTTTATAAGATATATATTTAGATATAATAGTATATTTTTAAGGATATTGCAAGAAAATAAAGAAAATTTTGTGTTCCCATCGTTCCCATTTACAAAGTATATCTTAATCATAAATCATGATGTTGATCCTCAATGAATTCGGAAACTACCTGCTTAACGAACTACATAGTGTGCCTTACCTACTTTTCCAATTTGAAAATATATTTTTATCCCGATTATTTCCCATATTACAAAATTATCGATTTGAAATTATTGAAAATTAACGATTTTCAAATTTGGATAGCATTCCGGAGAGAAACCGAGAAACGGCTACCCAATTTGATTCATAATATTAAAGTATTTTAATACGTAATATAATTGCGGCAAAGTAGTCTCCTAGTTAATGTATAAATAATAAATACAATTGTATTCAGAGTGCAGCGTGTTGGGGCGCCGAAGTGGGTGGGGCGGCGGTCGTGGGGCGCGGCTGTGCGCAGCGCGGGCGGCGCTGCACGCGCGTCTCGCGGCGGCACTTCTCTTGGACGAGCCCGGCGCCGCCCTGGACGCTTCCGCAGAACGAGCGCTACTGAACGCGATCGCGAATATTGCACCTAATGCCACCATCCTTACTGTCGCGGTAACACAGTTTCCACTACTTACTTTAAGTAACATTTTACTATTTGAAATCCGTCTTAAATGCCAAAGAGTAGCTAGATCCGCGAATGGTAATTTGAGAAATAATAATAATTTATTATTTATTAGTGACGAACAGCAAGACATATAAATAAGTAACGAGAAGCACTAAACAATTTCATCAAATTTTAACGTTAATCATGATAATATTTAATTTCAGCATCGTCTATCGTCGGTACACGGTTACGACAACGCTGTTTTGCTGGAGGGCGGGACGGTGGCGCAGCGCGGACACGTCGAGGCGCTACTCGCCGCGCACCGGAACAGCTAATCCTTGCTACCCGGGTGGCAATTTTATCAGACCAGTGTAGTCCAATCGGCTTTTTTGTAGATTAATAACAAATATCAATATGGCTTTTAAAATTAAGACTGAAGTTTACTCTATTTATTGTTTTTTTTAGTTGTTGTTTTGATGACTTCGAGGACCACCGAATGACTGTAGCAATAATTATTTGGATTGAACCATTATCAATACAATTTTTAAATGTATTATACTAATCACATTGTAATTGATTCTTTAATAAAGTATTAATAAATAAAACGACATGTAAATTTCATTCCAAACTGTATTTCCATTAGAACAACAATTGCGAATAACTCATTAAAGCTCACTCGAGGGCGCGGAGCCCCAAACGCGACGTGCTACCAGAGTCAACGATACATCATAAAATTATATCACTATATAACAAATTACAACAATATTTACGTTGGCACTGATTTATATAAAAATATTTGTGTGACGACACAAACGATATAAAAATATTTACTTAAAGTACCTTACTCGCGTAAATATACTTACAGTAATTCTAAATTAAATCTCGAAATAATTAATAAATTCTCTTTTTTTTCTCTTAATGACTACATTGGTATTCACGTAGAACGGGACGGGAAAGGCTGACATACATTAATGTACGTACAACAGTTCTACAATATCACTTGGAATAGTAAGACTGGACATTACAATATGTGGTAGTACCGCTAGAGCTTAACACAGATCAACATTAATAGAGAAGGCACAATAGTAAGCCACTGATTTACGATAAACGTTAATATTTACAAAATCACATCAGCTATTTTATAACTATTCAAAATTCGTTGATTTATATAAATTACTGAGCTAATAAAATTTACTAGTGATTTAAAAATTTCAGTTACAATGACAAATAATCATGAGATTTTTCATTTTATTTTAAGCTCGACCATTACCCGTCAATATGACAAAACAAAATTGTGCGTTAGTCAATCGGTTTTTGTGAACACCAATAAATTGCACATGACACATAATATGTATATCGTCTAAAACACCGCCTTCAGCGCTCTCGTTGAGTATTATTTAACTTCCGGTACAAAGCAACGATTATATCACGAAGTACTGAGGCGTACCCAACTCATGAACCGTGCCCAGTGTCTCATATCCAAGCAGTACTTTACACATTAACAATATTAATTAATTATCTTGAATCTGTGAACTATACAAAATATATTACAATTTTTATTAACATTTGATGAAGGTACTTGGACATATATAGATATGGAATCGATTGAAATCGTTAAGTATTAATATAATATAAACAAATTAAAGTACATGGATAGATCAATCGAGACAGAAGTTAACACGGTATTTCATTTGCATACATTTATAATAACGACACCACTTGAATGCATATCAATTTAAATTCCAAACTTTGTCGTGAGAATCGCACTGATACTTCATTATTTAACTTATATTAATATATACGATTATTACTATAATCGATTTAACAGACTAGTTAATAATCTATGTTGTAAACATCATATCGGTTAAGACCCAAGGGCAGATTTACCAGCAAAAGGCCTTAAGACTTAGACGGCATAATTTGCACCAGTATCTTTTTTTTTTATTATTCGATCGAAAACCTTTGTAAGACTCTTGCTTGTAGTATACAAGTCTTCATATGGGCGCCCGAGTTGTAAACAACAGTTGTTTCGATGGTAAAAACATTAAATGTTGTCGGAACCAGTCATGAAGTCAACAAAAGAAATTAGTGTCGCAAGATAGACAGACCAAGGGGGAGTTAGAAATGATTAAACACTCTAAAGGGAAGAAGTCATCGCTATCACTGAGGAAGAAATGAATTATATAGGGAGAATTTACTGTCGAATCTCTATAGCATTTAGAATTCGGATTGGATTCTATAATTCTAAAAGTATCCTAGTAAACACGCAAAATATAAAAAAAAAGTGACAGCGAGGCAGTCAACTTGAAAGAATCATCTCGGTTGTTGAGGAATTCATACAATTGTAAATTGAATTGTATATTTGATTTCGACCGATTTCAATTCCTTAAATTGATTAATATTTCAGACTCGTCCATTGCTAACTCTTTAAGACATCGTCGTAATGATTTTATAAGTATTATTTCATTATTTGTGCCCGAACCCAGTATACTATTTAGCAATTTAAATTTTTTATAGCTCAATTTGATTAATAGAGGTAAATACAGCACTGGTAAGACATAATATATCTTTTCTAATTTTTCTAATCATAAATTCTGGTGTCAGAGACAATAATTTTTCTCATGTATCCGGACAGTCGTTTCCGATATTAGTAACAATAGTGCGATTCTCACACCAAAGTGGCGTGGTATGCGTCCGGTGGGACGGTGGTGGTAGTGGTAGTGGTAGTGGTGGTGGTGGTGGTGGTGGTGGCGAGACGGCGGTGCGGGTGCGGCGCTACGTGGGCTCGCGCTTGACGCCGGCGGCGGCGGCGGCGGCGCGAGCCTCGTCCGGCAGCCGCTCCGGATTGGTCAGGATTTCAGTGGAGGTGCACAGCACGCGCAGCGAGTTCAACACCGCTACGGACACACAAACCGGTGATTCGTCATCACTTGTGACACATTATAAGCTTTAGGTGTTATGAAAATTTAAAAAGTCAGATATTAATTTTTCCGATTTTTAATGGTGCTGGATACAAAAGCCATTTAAAAATATTTTTTTTGGGTCTACCTCTACAAAAATTTACATATCTAAAAAACGATACTTCGAATGTAATATATTATTGTATATATTTATGTATGAAATAAATACAGAGATGATAATTTTCTTTAAAAAATATGCCAGCTTATACTTCAGATTCGAAACAACGACTGAAGGCAAGATTCTAAGAGCGGATGCTGGGGTTTGGCGGATGGGATAGATCCATGAATAATATAAATTGAGCCAGTTCTATCATAAGAGTGGTCCAGAGACGGACATTTAAGCGTTTATAGGAGGAACCAGATGATAACAGAAGACTAGGCAGATACAAACTTAGATCGGTGGTAAGATCACGTCGAACAGGTCCCGAAAAATGTTTCTGTGAACAGTTGAAGAAAGAAAGCCGAAAACGAACTGAACTGAGGAAATGTTACCGATCAGGCTAAAATCCACTCGCAGCACATTTGGATTACAGCACATATAATTGCGTCAATAGTCAGGTTTTGATTCCTACTTAAAGCAGATGTTTGTATTGGCCACACATGTATTTTCCTTGGTTTGAATGATTGTACTTGTGTTTATATATGTCCGGACCCTAACACCGGGTACCACTACCATAATAGGTACCATAAATTGTATAAGCAAGCGACCCCATAACGTCCCAAGCCTAGGCTCGACCTCGTAGAAGGGAATTCAACTTGTGCCCCGCGCGGGCAGTCCATCTTTTACCGGCTGAGGTCTCCAGACCCGGCCCCCACCGGTGACGCTGTCAAGGCCACTAGGGCCAACAGTAATAGACATTCCGAAGAAGAAAAAAAAACACTACGTGTATTCAAGTAGTGGTGTGCTAAATTGTATCGGTAAAGTAGTGTACATACCGGGCCTCATCTCGACGAGCGAGCAGTGCTGCTCGGCCCACAGCAGCGTGGTGCGCACGAGGTCGGCGGCGCTGCTGCACGACACGCACGCGCTGAACGACTCCACGAGCGCCGCGCTCACTACGCTGAACTGTGCGCTCGTTAAGGATATGTTACTGTGCATTGCTGGGTATACATTTCATTATTTTTACGTTTCTATATTTGGGCTCTGCAGGAGTAATAAACAAGCATACGGCTTACCAAATCGAAAGCATTCGTTCGAATTGCAAATGCAATATCTTAATATATCCGAGGCATTGTGCAGTATCTCAAGATAAGGAATAGGGAGAGAGAGAAACAGATAGGCGAAAGAAAAGATAAAGATATAAGCGTTTTTTTTCAAACGAAGTTCTTATAGCGGTTTGGCGTAGAAAACGCTTGCAAAAAAACTTTATCGGAAAGCGTTGACAGATTTACGCTGTACGTTCTATAAGTCGGGTTATAAAGGATGGCATAAAGTGGGATGGAAGGATTGGCTTGGGGTGGCAACTGGTAGCAAAGGGTGGGGTGACAGGGGTGAAAAGAAATTGATAGTAAAAAATGATAGTGCGTCCCGTGACACGTTTTAATTTTTTCTCCCACAACAGCCCGGTCCCCGGTCGATGAGTGCAAAGGATACGAGCCAGTACTTCCACGTGTGCGCGGTGCGCGCGGCGACGTGCGCGGCGAACATCTCGCGCAGGCGGCCCGCGCGCCCGCGCGACACCGGCGCGCCCGTCGCCGGCAGCAGCGAGTGGCAGTTGCTGAGGGGGAATTGCTTCGTTAGGATCGATTCGATAGGAAAATATAATCGAATACTGTTTATATGTTTTTTTATTCCATTTAGACACAGCTGAAATTATTATGCAACATTAAAATCTTATCAAATAAGACGTACGACGTAAACGTACGCGCGTATTTCCAGCTTTGTCTAAATGAAATAAGGAAGATATTTAATTACCACGTGCTAGTAAAAGTGCTCGATTTTTTTTTTAAGTGACTAAGTTAACTAGCATGCATATGAACCACTCGATGGTAAGCGGTTGTCGTGCCTGTGAGCGCTTGTAACATCATACATTTGTAGGTGTTCTATGTCCAGTATAACATTGGTTCTTTAAATCTCTTTTGCCCAGTAATTTCACTAGCTACAGTGTCTTTCAAACCGAAAAACAGCACACTGCTTAGCAACAGAATAACTGATACTCCTGCGGTACCAACCTAACAGGCATCTTGCAATAAAAAGTCAGTCACGCGTCACGTTATATCTTAAACGGGCGTTAATAAATCAAAGAATGTAAAATAATAATAAATATAGTCAACTGAAATTTCACATATTATGAATTATAATTACACTTTATTTGTTAAAGCAAGTAAATTATTGTTAAAGTTGTAAACTAACAAAATTAACTAAATCATACTTAGATTTATCATTTTCAAGATTAAGTGAATACTCTTTATAATGCTTAATTACATAATTAATAAAATCGTTTTCATTCAGAGAAAAATACGTTTGTTGTGACATAAAATAATGATATAAGAAGCGACTAAATAAATAAACGCTCCACACTCAACCGCTCCCATTAGGATAGTTATATCCTGTACTGATTAAAATTAATATAATTTACAAAAATGCTTACGAAATGGAATTATTTAAGCATTCAATCTGCTGTCGCAAGCTTTCCATTTCTTCTTTTATTTGATTCCTCTCAGCTTTCAGCTGCTTAATGTACTCGGCTCCTTTTTGTAGCATAGCTGCCTTACTAATCTGCAAAAAAATCAAACCCATTACCGACATTGCTAAACTTTAAAAAAGAGGTCAGAAGACAATTACAATGACGTAAACTTAAGTTGTTTATAGGGACTCTATAGAGTATTGAAAACTATTTTGTGTTAATAATGTAGTTATTATTTTACCACGACTTTGTTTTATTTAAAAGGTCATTACATGTCAAACAAAAATAAGTCCATGGATTTGACGCTGCACTGACGTACTCTATGAAAATGACATGTGCATTGTCGTGCGCGATCATCTAATTATGATTAGTTGACCAACAAAACTGCCGGCCTCCTACTGAAGACGAATACTTACAACTATTACTACAAGGATTTGACTACAGACATTGAAACTGTAATTTGGAGGGGCGCGCCATGTTATCCTAGTTTATCTATAATTGCAACGTGATTGCAAGCTGTGAAATCATATTAACCTTGGCAGCAGGATTAGTGTTGAGGTGTGGTATGAGCGCCTGCAGCGTGTCGAAGCCATTCTTGATGTTGTAGCGCCGCTTCTGCTCCGCGTGCAGGTGCGTCCGGCGGGCCTCGCGGGCCTCTCGCGGCGAACCCGCGCGTTCAGATCCTGGCGAGCCCGGCGGCGACAGCGACTGCGCTCGCGACTGATACGCAGAAACAAGAGGTCCAGTTTATGTCGTGACTCGACCAAAAACATAAATAGTGTGACAAAAGAACGAATGTACGACATTTTAATAGTAGAAACCCTTTGCTATTTTCAGCAAGTTTTATTTACAGATAGAGCAGGGAATTATGATCCACACATAGAATATTTTCATGAATTAGCAGTATCCCTATAGTCGTGTTTTGTTTGACAAGTATGGATGGCGAAACACCAGTCGCAACACCCTCGATCGCCTTTCTCCCTTCTTACCCTTGTTTTTAAGTTGAGACCGTATGCTTGCTTGTTAAGATGTGGCTTAAGTATTATAAATATATATTTGCTTCAATACACAAAGCGCATATGGACGCAAATAAACAATACCATGTCAACCCACACGAATGTCATTTCGAGAAAAACGCGTTTGTAAATTTTGAAAAACTTGCTTTAAATGATTTTTTTTATGGATTGGTCAAGTTTATGGCAATTTCAGATTTATGTAAGTTATTTTACTTATTTTCACAAAAATAATTATACAAACTGCATATTTCGGTTATAATATAACCCAAAACGTAACATAATACATAAATTGCATGATTAAAAAATGGCTTTTTTAGAAGTTATAAAGCTTAAAATCCTACAAATATTAAAGAAAAATGTTCTTCAGCCATTTACCAACACTTCTGCATACATAGCTCAGTTTTTTCAATTTTGTGGGTTGACATGGTATTGCTTATTTGCGTCCATATATAGTACTTACATTTTTATAGTAAGAGTGACACTCATAATGACTTTATTATAAAATAATTATTACGATATGTACACAACAGAATCCGCAAGCATTACTAAGTAATTAAAATTCTTTTCTTTCTTATCATACGTATGCAGTATGTTATTTTAAAAACAATTATATTATGTATTATTAAGCGCTCGTAGGAAAAAGTATACTATAAATACTTCATGGCTTATAGGCTCATTGGCATTGACTTATAAACTAGGAACCGACCTTTCTATATTGAAAAAAATTTCAAAGATTCGCTAATGCTCCTTCGCAAATTTAACACTACGCAACGAAATGAAGCTAGCCAACTAACTTTATTCAATTATCTTGCAAGCTTGTGACTAACTTCGATTCGTTGAATTTACGAATGAGCACTAGTCAGTCTTTGACATTATGTTTATATAGAAGGGCCTGTTCATATAACCTAACAAGTCTATGCTTGATGGTCGATATAATCGTTGGCCATATAGTATTCATACCCATGTTTGATGCACATAAAATAGTACTATTATTATTAAGTTTCACCTACAACCAACAACCAACCTTAAACAACAAAAAATCACTATATTGTCCATTATAAAGTTGGTAGATGCCGGGACTACAACGATAACGTGAAAACTATCGGAATACCACCAGAAGCGTCTTTACTAATTGACCCTATGGCGTAGGGTGTGCGTTGCACAAGGGTACAGCGCCCGAGTTATGGCGCCGGGAGTTCTAACTCAAGCCCACGTAAAAAGTGTTTGGAGACATATTGGTTTATTTGTATGGAGAGTCATTTTTTTATAATTTACATTGTTTAACATTGACGTAACATATTTATACATATGTACCTGTTAAATTCTATTTTGACCACGCGCTATTTTTATAGGACGCTAAAGTAAAGATTGTAAATGGGCGCTAAAGACGCCTGTTAATAGCACGGTTAACTCTACACAACCTGTAAAAGGCAGGCTGGTTGTTTGTCGATAAGTATTATATCTCGCTATAAGTATCTAATTTTTATTATTCATCATCGTAATAAACATTTATTTAGTACTAATATAATTACAACACGGATTTGAACCTTTACAACCAACATGTATATTAAAATAAAATAAACAAAATATGTAAAAATAGAATAAGCAGACATTAAACGATTACGAAAGTTGATAATACAATATAAATAATTTAACTTATACGAGTATATCTTAAACGGCACAATAAAAATATATGATTTAGCAAAATTGAAGCAACAGTTTAACGATTAAGAATAAAAAAACAACGATGACTAATTACTGTGCTATCATGTTAATAACGTAATCTTTTTTACAGACTTTCTTATACATAATGTTACTGCGGATCCCATATAATATTTTACACAATATCGCAATTTTTCATGTCGCTATATATCAGAACAACAAACTTGGTACAAGCGACTCCTACGAGTCTTAAAAAGAATAAATTAAATTTACACATAAATATTTTATTGCCACTGGTACATTTCTTAATCGCTCAGTTAAATTAAATACGCAGCTCTCAGAGTAGATCTTTTAAGCTAAGTAAACATTCCAGGTAGTCTAATAGCGGTTCCATATTAAAGTATTATATGAGTGTAAGCTCTATCTCCGAAGCGCATATCATACGAGGAACTTGTACGAGCGCGAGCGTTGTTGCGCCTATAAGATCGAAAATATTTCTCTATTAGTTATATATAATATAATCACAACAGTCGTAACCACTGGTTCGAAAGTACACGCCGGAATAAACCCGTGCACGCCCGTTTAGCTTACGGCTTCGCGAAATTATGAAATCTAGGGAGCGCGTATGCCGAAACGACCGTATACGCTCGAGACAAAAGGTTAATCTGAAACCTTTAATACCTTTTGCCTTAAATACCTTTAGCCTTTAATACCTTTCATTAAATGTTAGTCTTATAAATCTGACAGCAGCAAAAAGTTAGTATACACTACTAACATTTCTAATCTAAAAACTATCTTTTTAGATCCTTTTTACAAACGTCAGATTAAGTTTATTCTCTAAAACATATAACAAAAGTTTTTAATTGCGAATAAATTTTCCTGTACTTAACAATCTTATCATTCTTTAATACAAGTGTGGTAAGCCCACCAGAGACAGACAGATAGTAACAGGCATTTTATAACGAAGTACAGATAAGGTCCCGCGTCGGGATTGAAGTCTAGCGCATCGCGCGGTCGTCTCTCGCCCGATAGTGTCGCACAACCGGGGAGCGTGATACGCGATGAAAACAATACGATAAATTGTCAACATCGTACGTTGATTAGGATAAGAATTTCGCAACTGATAACCGGCAATTTATAACATATGTGAACTGCCTAATTTAATTCTATTCTCCTCGTTTTCTTATCGAAATATTATTTTATTAAATGATACAACCTTTTACGCGTATGACTTATAAGCATGACATTGCAAATCGAATAAAAATTGTTTTAATAATTTTCAGTATATTTTTCAGATTCATTAATCGATCGACTCCAAGGTCCAATCTATAAAACGTTCGGTTTAATAGTAAACATAAAAATTATTAAAGTTATATGAATACCAATAAGATAAAGTATTTAAATATTTTTAAAAAGAATATTCTTCAAATGTAAATCAAAAGATAAAATGCAAAGAGACTGATTACAGCTCTCAGAATAGCCTAAAAGCTATTAGGGCTAATTAGCCTTAGTTGCGCAAATATTTTTTTTATATCACGATGGTGACAAACAAGCGTATGGCTCGCCTGATGGCAAGCGGTCACCGTAGCCTATGAACACCTGTAACCCCAGAACTATCATATTTTATATAGGTATTATATTTTTAAATATTCATACTTAATGACTATCTTTTGGAAAAATTGTGATAAACGAGAAATTTACATTCGGAGGCGTGGCGAGGGGGCGTGCTCAGATAAGTGAAACTTATTATATATGGCTATCGATAATTCAATGTTACAAACGTTTTTGTTACTTTGAAATATACATAATTGTATTCTCACATGATGCGGCGATATGATGTCACTGCCGATAGGCGATGGCTGTCCTCTCAGGACGGGGGACTTCGTGGGGTCACTCACTGCGACACTCTCTTCTACGTTACTATTTAATTTGTATAAACTTTGAGCTGAAAATCAAAACAATTTTCTTTATGTACAGCATTAAAATTTACACTTTTAAAATCTCAATTATTTCTTGACAAAAATAAATGTCCAAATATATTAATTAATATAGTTTCGATTTTAGTCACATGTTTTTAATTTTTTTTTAAATCTTACGAGAATGTGATGCAGTCGTAATCTTAAATACTAACAGTGCTGCGCCGAGAGCAGCTGCGCCAGCATGACGCTCGCTTGAGGCAGCGTGGGCTCGGACGCCACGCTGGTGAGCGGCGGCGGGCGGCGCGACGTCGCGCCCGTCGCGCTCTCCGCCGACACGCCGCTCGACGACGACCGCGACCGGATGCGGATGGCTCCGGGGTTCACCTCGCGTGCCTGTCAGCAATCAGGATCCGTAACGAATTTATACAGCCAAGAAATCCATAAAATACATTTCAAACATTATTGTTCTACGACAAAAATTAACCGTGGTTATGACCGAATCGAGCTCTGCAAAATAGTTTTTACTGATATGTTTTGAAATTTAGAAATAATACACTGCTTATACGTTATTATTTTTAATTTATTTAACCATCTGTGTGTGAAGTGAATAGGCACAGCGCGACTTCAAGGCGATCAGTCCGTGTGACGTCACATAAACGTCGGCGATATCGGGCGATATAATTATGGCTATTTAAAATGTATTATTAAATCGCAACGGATGGATGGACGGATACAAGTTATACTGAAGACAAAGCTTAGCATAACAATATACTGCGTTCATGGTGTTGAATTGATTTGTCGACCTCGACATGGCTCGAGCTGAGACGGAAAGACTCACTACACTCACCCGAGCGACGTGTGTGCCGGCGACGTCGTGCGGCGGCGCGTGCGCGGGCGCGCTCACCACCCAGTCGGCGCCGAGGTGCGCTCCCAGCGGCAGGCTGTGCGACCGGTACTGCTCCTTGCTACGGCTCCCGCTAGCGTTCATCCCGCTCGCTCCACTCACGACATTGACGCCCACCGAAACCTGCACCTATAGAGACACGCCGGAAACCGTAAATATTTTTCAAATGGAAATAGGTACGTTGGAAATCGACGAAGGAAATTGTTTCTATTACCTGCTGAGATGTTACAGGTACTAGAGGTGGCGAGGGCAGCTTGAAAGAGCGAGAATTGCCGGCGTTTGGTGCGGATTTCGTTTTGAAATCTACGGGATTCGGCTGCAGGTACTGCATTTGCGGCGGCGAATGTCGCACGGGTGGCCGCACATCGTAGCCCTGAGGTGACACGTGAACCGGATTTTGGAGAGATTGCGAATAACCCTGATAGTGATTGTTCGCCATCTGGCCCGAATAGTGACTCAGTCGGGAACGAGACTTCTCCCGACTGTATCCACTCCTCCCTTGAATGACTAAAGTGGACGCGTATTTAGAATTCTGGACCGGCTGTTGAAGCAGCGATACCGTTTCTGGTGCAGTCTGCGACGGCGGGAGGACTGCTGAAGATAACGATATATGTAACACAAGTTATATGAAAAGGACAGCAACATCAAATTTAATTATATTTACCAGTATTATATTTGGGGTAGCACGTGTCCTGCTGAGCAATAATTTTGTTTTGAGTATTTACATATTGCACGCGAGGAGACTTTCCCACATACACGTTGCTGATTTGCTCGGGCTGCGTCGCAGTCTGCTGCTCGTAAGTGTTCTGCGGGAATGAGGACATCATCTCTTGTGTCCCGAGAATGTTGTTGGACAGTTCCGGAGTGAACATTCGGCCGTTGTCGTACATTCGTAACTGCTCATTTTTTGTTTGATCTGACATAGATATCATTTGAGTATTGTTACTAGTACCTGAAATGTAAGCAATATTTAGATTTTATGTGTCTGATGTACACTTTCAATGTAATTAAATTAGCGCAAATACCATGAATAGTCATCTGACTGGTAGGCATTGTGACTGTTGTAGTATTTTGACTGTCAGCAATATAGTTCTGTGGGTTATAAGAATCTACTGACATTCCACTCCGGTATAAGGGATCTTCAGAAGAAATTGTCGTCTCCTCAGGTACTGGCGGCAAGCGAGAATTTGATAGAAGATCTAGGAAATAAAACAAGAATTGATTATACTTTTCGACATTTTTAATACGATTATTTTGACATGGAAATATACCTTGGAACGGTTCCAATGTGTCCATAAAATCATCGAGATTTGGCTGCAGAGGACCTAAGCTTGGTTGAATGAAATCAGCTAAGCTTGCACCTCTGGCTAAAATTGAAAACAACATTGTATGACACGGTACAAAAAGTCAATATTTTTTTTCTCTCTTGTAGTAAATAAGAATACCAATTTCCCTGCAATCTGGAAATGCAAAAGGTTGATGGCTTGTGATGGTTGAAAAGAGCGTGTCACTCATGAAGTTGAGGTAGTCTTCATCCGTGAGCATGTTGGCAGCAAAGTCGCTGCATTGAGACTCGACCGTGTCCATGTCCGACATCTGAAAACCGCACAGTAATGACATCTGCAAATCGATGCATTCGCGATTTTTTATTCATTTGAAAAAGCAATGTTACAATTTAGGTAAGACAATTAAAAAGTGCAGAAAACCAAAACAGAAGTTGAATTAGAATTTACAATATTTGCATCAATTACTTTTAAATAAATATAATTGATTCTTGAACTAGATATAGGTATTTACCGAATCCTGGACAGAGGTGTCCCCCTTGCCAAGGAGTCTCATAATATGAAACATGCGCCATTTTTTATACTCCGCTATAACTGCTTCGGCTCTTCTTTTCCAATATTTGCCTTCTAATATTGTTGTCTAAAAATAAAAGTTTAATATATATATTATAATAGACATTTTTATTTTGATGTGTACAATATGTATGCTATAAATGTATACCTCTGGTTTCACGTGCGTGTCAACATCCAATGGGGATGCGAACTGGCAGACTAAAGTGTTTTGTTTCTTTATAACTGAAACATTTTCAAATAAAATATGCATATTTCGTATTAAGGTTATTATATAAAACAAATTTATAAATACTTTTGCAATGTGATTTGGAAATGATTACGAACAAACAATATTATTATTTACTAGAAATGTCCGCGGCTTCGCTCACGTTAATGTCGTTTCTTATAACCCCACGGCAACGTAATTTTTTTCAGCGATAAGAAGTATACTATGTGATTAATCCACATAATAAGCTATCTGTAGACTAAATTTCATACAAATCTGTTTTCGCTTAATAACGCTAAAATACATGCTTATTCTTACTCGCCTATTGAATGTTAGCTCATGCTCAACGCAGTCATTAAAATTGCAATAACTTTCGATAGAGTGAATTTGACAAAACAAAGACTAAAATATGTTACTCAGAGTTTGTATTTAAAATGTTGTAAAAGTTGGCCAGTGATGCATGCACAAAGAAACATACAGGCTAACATTTCTAAAACTAATAAAATAATATTTAATCACTTATTTTTAGGTCGTGCAATAATTTCTAACGTAGAAATAATGTGAAATTTTCAATTTGATTATATGTATGATCATGTTCTAAATTGAGAGAAAGTTGGGAATTACATTTTTTAAGCTAATCGGTAGATCAGAAAGCTACTGTCGTGAATGGATGTTATCAGTATAAGGGCCACTTCGCAACAAATAATCAGTTGTGTAATAAAAACGTCCTATCAATCGTTTATCTATTTAGGCAGACAGCTGTATAAGACTACAGTATATTTTAGACACATAACTACTTTAAAAAAAAGTAATTTTTAGCTTGATTTTGTATATTTCTTAGTATTCAAAGATCTAAATCAAAATAAAGTACAATAAAGTGTTAATTATAAGTGTTTTTAACGAATTATTTCAAATACAAAATTAATTATATCAAATACAACAAACACATGATTATAACCTCATAACATAGCTGTCAACAACACAATAAATGCAAATAATCAAAACAATCAACATAATCCATATGTAATATATAACATAAATGCATTATGTCTGCATCTTGTGACATCATAGTATTTGTGCATACTAAAACATTACTCCAGATAGTGTTGTGATTAAATCTCAGTATAAATAATATAATAAGACAAATTCTGAACTTACATTGCATGTGCCAGCATCTCCATATGACATTGTTTAATCTTATTTTGTCCTTCCACCGAAGTTTTATACCTTTGAAACGATTCCATTTTGGAGATGTTAATTTTTGTCTGAGAAATTTAAAAAATCATTTTTTAAAGAAGTCTTGACTTACCATAATTTTCTTAGCTTCAACGTCACAAAATATTGTTAGATAAAAGCACTTTCAAAGTCAAATTAACTATAAATGTTCTTGAACTTGTTAGAAACATTTTGACTTTCAAACAATTAAAATTATGCATTATAAAATTGAGGAAAAATATTGAATAAAAATAATACTAGTACAGTCCCGATGTTAAAACCGTACTGTGGGTACACAAGGTTGTCATATGAATATACAGTAAGCCACTTATCTTTGTCACTATCAATAGGTGATCTTAAGCTTATTATAAATAACTGTTTGATAAGAATGAAACCTGACTGTATCTTATCTTCATTTCTATCACTCTAAGCATATACAAGTATATATTGTTAACTATACATTTTAGAAAATGACATTAGATGTTAGAAACTAGTTTAACTCAATAGAACACCTTAAGGTATATGAAATATACAATTTTAATAAAGAATTACAATTAATTACAAAATAATACAATTTAAGAAAATTATTATATTGTATTCTACCCAAAATTATCTGCTTTTTATATTTCTTATTATAATTAATTTAACATAAAAAATAATGTATGAATAAAAAGTTAAATAATTGATGTTTTAATTATAGTGATTTCATGATATATATTGTGATATACATAACTATGTAGCAGACGTGTTATCACAACAAGTGACCTATGTCTTTTGTACAGATTCTGATGACCTTTCATTTTATCTTTGCAAACCAATTCCATTTAGAAAATTAATATTTCCTCATTGTCAGAAAAAATTCCACAATGATAGATCATTCATATTTATATTTAAATTATCCACCTCTAATTCCAAATAGAAAAAAATAAATTCTAAAATATACTAATCAGTATGTTGAAACATGCAAAATTGCTGCTTTGTCTATTTTAATAATAAGAAAAATAATTTACATCAAAGTGAAATGTGATTTATTTTTCTGATGAAGAGCACGCAATATAATGAATGAGACACTATATGTTTTTACAAAAAGGGAATAGTATGAGACTAAAATATTTATTTAACATGGATTCTCAAAACAGTAGTGTATTGGTAGAAACAGTTTAATATTGTAAATAACACTGTTATCACTCACCTATACGCCAAAGTCATACATTTAAATAATTTTGTAAGTGATATTTCAATAGAAAGTTGTTGATGTTGTTTACTTTCTTCTTTATTAGAACGTTGAAATATCTCAGAGGTCGTAGGCAATGTGTAAGTTGCTACAGCAGATTCTTTAGGCACATTTTGTTCTTCTTCAGGGATGGGAATAGCTAAATCGTCGAATTCATCCTGTTCCTCAGCTTCAAAATGCGATACCATGAAGTGTCCAGAATGAATTGCCTCTTTACCTGGGCGACTCTGGCGTTTCTCGACATGAGTCATTATTTTTATTTTAATGGAACTTACAAAACACAGTTGGTAAATGATATGCTTTCTATTTTAATAAAGCTCAACTCTTGGATTTTGCCATATTTTCACTTATCACTCACATTGTTTTTTTCCATTTCCATCTCTTTGACAATCAGATAAATTGTTGCCACTACATTGCGTACATTTTTTTGGAATCTATTGAAAATATTCTCGGGTAAAACCTGCAACACTGGCCAGTGACTTAAGCCACTTGACCACTTTAAATAATTACAGTTCCAATTTCCATCATTCACATTATATTTGTATACAGTCACCGAATAGAGAAATCAGTCATAATTGAATAGAGAAAAACAAGAAATCTAAAAGCATAGCTGTTATAGTTTTATATTATATTTAGTTAAAATAATTACAAACATAATAATAAGATATATTAGTTAATAATAAGCATTTAGGACAAACCTTTGTGGTTTTTTAATGCTTTGTTATAATATTTCCACTTTAATTAAAATATTGTACTTAGTTAAATAAATAAATAAATAATAATAATAATAACTATCAAATTTGACCAGTACCTGGCCATCAAAATAAGAAACTTATGTTTTTTAGTGACTAGCTACAGTATAACTGAGTTAAAATAACGAAGTTTATTACAACAACATACCACAATTTATTAAATATGAATGTCAATTAAATTAAAAAAAAATAGCAATCTTAATCAAAATAATTTTTACCTTAGATATTTTATATCTTTCGAAAATATAAATATAATTTTTATATTTTAATATAAAAAAACTTATATTTTAATAACTAGCCATTAGGCTATAAAAAAAGTGGCTATAGTTTCAGATTACGTAGCTATGTCCTAAAAAAACCAAAAAGGCAATTTTGTTAGTAACTGCCAAAGCTAGGGCGATAGAAACGATAATTTTTGGTTCATATTTTAACCACAGAGACACAATTGTGAATTAAAATTAAGGCTTATAGAGTTAATAAAATATTACAAATCGAAAAGTGATCAAATCCGACTTGATATTTTTGAGACTTATAACGAGACCAGCCCAGTTATTGAAAAAGGCCTAGATTAGATTTTATTTCATTATAAAATAATACATGAATTATAAAGTTATTGTCTATTGACGCTTATCGTTTATAACTTTTTATTTAAAAAAATCTAAGCCGAATTAGTCTCAAATATAGAAGTAACATGAATTGTGATTAGTTCCTATGATATTTAGCTACCATATTTAAATTAAATAAGGGAAAAATAACATATTGATAAATACCAGACTAATGAGTCAAATTTTTTTGGAGTATCATCTCATATGAAAAAATACATTTGTTGTTTGGATGGCCTTTGAATGCTGGCTGAGGTCCGATGACAAACGCTCTGTGTCAAAAAAAGTGCGTGTGCGATTCACATACGATAGAAGTGAAACTTCAGTAAATCGACAAAAGAATGAGATGAATATATGTAACAAGATATAAAAATATTCACAAACACTGTTGAATAATAACACACCACGCTGATTTCTTACTAAAAACGTGTAATACGCAGCCGCATACGTATATATATATATATATATATATATATATATATATATATATATATATATATATATATATATACATACAAACCGACATTTGCTATCTCGCTCTGGCTCACTAAGGCATGGCGGAAAGAGGAGAGACCGATAATATAAATAGTATGTATATTTCTGTCTCATTCTTTCTACACACTCTTGTATTTGTCTCTTTTGGTGTCATTTTTCCGTTGCATGATTTCAAATCACAACGATTCTAAAGAAGTTTCACTTCAAAAACGTAATTCGTAGATATGAACTAACTACATCCTGGATAAATACCGTTTAATTTAAGCTTTTTTTGTCCGTTTTGATCATTCAATATGTCAAAAGGGAAAGTTTGATACTATTATTTTAATTATACTATTTTAATGAGTATTGTAGCAATGCCTATTTCTGATCAAAATTTGATAATAATACTTAAATATTTCCATGAATAACTTTGAGTCTAGGTTAGCTGCACATTAAGAAGATAACAATATATTTTTTAAAGTTTAATCTCAAGCAAAGAGCATAGTAACTGTCCTCAGCTCTCAAAAAAATACTGGTAATACTGGAGTCAGAATGTCACAAACTTAAAATTGAAATTTATAATAAAAATACTATTTTGGCAGATACCTAATTGCTAAAAAAGGAAAATAATAAACAGTTGTTATTTACGAATTACTTCCCAAAATTAGAATGGCTGCATCACCGATTTATAAAAATCTTAAAGCAAAGAAAATACAATCGCCGATACATTTAAAAGAGAAAATAAGAAAGGTACCTATTTCATATTTTTATATTTTTTTTCTCTTTAATTAATTAATCAATTATAATGAAAAATACATATCATTTTTGTTTTAGGATTATAAAAATAAAGTGCAAACCTGTCGTGATATGCTTTTAAACAGATTTCGGGGATCTCCGTCAAGCAAGGATCTTCGCACGACACTAACGGCTATTTACAATGACACATTTAATGATTTTCATAACGAAGGTTTTGAAATTGAGTATTTTTCAGATAACGAAGAAACAAGAATCCTGGATGAAATTAAAAAAGAGCTTATAAATAATGAAATAGATTGGTATGATCTTGATATATTTTTAGTATTATATTTTTCATATAGATATTGTTACAAAATCTTTGTCTAACATAAAAAAAACATAAATATGTTTTTTAATTACTATTTATAATGTTTATTATGTGTCAAAGTACAAAAATTTACTTTTGCCTATGGCTTTTTGTGCACAGATTTTTTGTCAACAGTTTAGCAACTTCTATCTCAAAAATAACTCATGAGTAATTCTTTTAAATATGTTAAATTTACAGCAAAAAGCTCTTTTATACTTTTTTTTTAGCTTCATTAAGCTTTGGTATCCTTGGGTATCTTTGTTAGAACTAACTAAATGTTTATTTAGGTTCCCAAAATCCTATTTGAAATAAACATTTACATTTTTTAGGTGGCTTGAGGAATATGAAAAATCACAAACTGATGACTTGGACTGGTCGTCAATACATAGAGATGACCACATAATATGCTTGCTTTGTCAAAAAAATAACTTCACTTTTGACACCAACATTTTGTCATGTGCAACTTGTAAAATTGCAATCAAAACAGAAACATCCATACCTAATATAAAGAAACAAATAAACAGCATCCTGGAAAGACATAGCAATCTTTGTAATAATATGGTGCAGTTCACAGCAGTTTCGGAGTCCTTAAATACACATATATACTTTATTTGCGAGGGCTGTATGGACATGCAATTAATTTTATAGTACTTTCTTGTCTTTTGTAATATCCAGCCTTCTCAGGATGAATGTCACCAACAGTTCGTATTTTTTACAGGAAAAAGCTTTAGGTTCACTGATTTTAAAATATCTACATTCTCTTAAATTAACTATAGATTGATTATGATATTATTTTAAACTTATTACATCATACTTACGAATTCACTGATCCAGTAATAGTGCCTTCCATGTTCTTCCTGAGAAGGTTTAATATATATAATTCTATTTGTTATTCATTAATTTTATGTTGATTTATTTTTATTATAAATTCAAAATTAATTTTGGTTCTATGTATTTTATCATTATTATTTTGCTGTAAATATTTAAAAACCATATTTGTCCGAGTATTATATAATAAGGATTTTTGATTATTACAATTTACATTTATGCTAACAATAATTATTTTAAGAGAAATTAAATGATAAAAAAAAGTACTTGAATTTTACGTTGTTGTTAATTTGTTAATATAATATTATAATTGTTGTTTCAATAGAACACATAATTTTGAATAATGGTATAAAGTTATAAATGAAAATAGTTGTTTTGTTTCAAAAACCATATATATTATTACTTAAAACTATATATATATATATAACTGTTCTGATGCATTGGTAGAAAATCCGCCTTAATTTAAATTACTATGATATATAAAAAATGCCTTAAATCTTAGTAATCTAAGGACAAGAAAATTTTTATGTAAAAGTCTGACTGGGATTCTAGCTAAAAATCATGAGGTAGGAATTGAAAATCAAGTCTCTTCATAACATGGCTGATGTTTTATTTGGAAGTATTTGTAAAAAATAGATTATGAAATTACGTATGAATGACACCTTGATCATTGTTTTTTGAGAAGGTAAAGTGAACTAATATTTAGTCTTTGCTTCAATTAGTTCAATTCTATCAAAAGTTACTGTAATTTATTGAGCTTATATTTGAGAAAAAAACTAGTATTTTAACGTTGTTAAGCAAGCACTGCTCAACGGATTTGGATAAAATTTGGAAGACAATTGGATTAATATGTGGGTGGAATTATAAAAAAAAAAAATTTTTTTTTCTTAAATAAATTAAAAAACAAAATAATACAAAATTCATAATAGCCATACAGGAGAGAAGTTTTTAAACATCTTAGAAGTTGATAACTTACTGGTTCAGATGGCAAAAGGCCAGGGTAAGGGGTATACGAGATTGAAATAAAATAAATCAAACAAATAAGAAAAAAAACTTTATTTAACTAAAATTAAATTATTAAAAAATATTGTAGGCAGAATAAAAGAGAAAATTTGAAATCAAACTCCACTTTTACAAAATAAAAATGACCTTTTAATTCAATTCATGAAGCATGGTAACAATGTAATATATTGTAAATTAATTTTATTATTCCTCTGTCATAATAGTTGGGTTAGAACATTTTAATACACGTTTTTATTCCTACCAAATATTAAACTAATCGGTAACTTGTATAAAATGTACATTTCATAATAATAATATTAGTTGTATAAAACAGTACCATTACATTACGGACATAATAGATGGGCAGCATTTGTAGTTGAATTTATCCTTTGTATAAAATGGTCAACTATATAAATTATTCTAGGCCTGAAAAAAAAATGCATTCATATAGACCGCTTAAATACAATTTTAAGTATTTGTTACAATATTTGTCTTTATTAAAACTTAAATTACTTTATTAAAACGTATTTAAATAAAAAATCACATTTTAAAAGTAATCAATATTTTTTATTTAAAAATGTATCAGAAGCGTGATGTTATATAGAAATAAGACCGCAACAATGGTTACCAATCATTTTCAAATCGTAAACTTAAATACATCAAAATAAGATTCAAATTTACACAATTATAGAGAACTCGTGGTTTGTAATAACAGCTGTAAACAAGCTTGTCTGCCTATTTTTGTAAGAATGGCATACGTTGCAATAGCGATGCTGATAATTATTATGAATTTTGACGCGACCAATTACATAGGGACATTTTAAGCGCCAAATTTTCGTCCAACACAATCGACGTTGAAATTGTGTAAGTGTTTAATATATCTAATTTATAATTATTATTCATTTAAATTCAATACATGGCCATTTTAGATAAATAATTATTTGCATAACTTAAAACTCATTAAATTTTTATAGAATGCATCAAACTTGATTGATGATTCACTAAAACTAGTTAATAATTGAAAAGTGTTTGATGTTTCAATATAGGAAAATAATTTACTGATTTTTTATAGTTAATAATCATGGTCTTTAAAAGTAAACTTTCATACTTTGGTAAATAAAAAAAACAACTTACACCCTTATTTCTACATATACTGACCATAACTGACTCTGATACGAAATGTACTCAATTTTAAAACCATTATTACGTTAAAATACTATAATTTTTTATAATTATTAAATCATCTAATTTACCTGAGTTTCAAATATTTCTTTTAAGTCCTTTTAATTCCATGTTTTTTTGAAATTCAGAAAATAAAAATAGTGTTTGTTATATACTTTGAATCTTTTATTGAAGTAATACTCACTATATAGGTAAACCTTGTACATCCATAAGGTCTTCCTGTTGAGCGTGTGGATGGTGGGCAGTGGAAGCGAGAGGCATCGTGAATGCGTTTACACCGCGGTTCTGTGGTCGCGGACGACGAGGTGATCGAGCGTTGATAACTCGAGGCTTGTGAATTTCATCCATAACTGATGGTGCTACATATGTAAAGCCCTGAAATAAATAATAATATAATTAGGGATTTCATATAAACAAAAACGAAATGTTAAGGTTTCTCTATTTTTTTTAAGAATTAACAAAACTATGTGTTGTTTGACAACGTTGTGGCGCAGCGGTAGCGAACCTGCCTTAAACGCCACAGGTCGCGGGTTCGATTCCCGCTCGGAGCGTAATATGTTTGTATTGACCATGCAAGCATATTTTCTGGTCTAGGTGTATTTGTCCTTGTCATTGTGAATGTTTCCAGACCCTATCCTATCCTAATGGGGGCCGTTGAGTGTGCAGCGTTTATTTATTATTTATTATGTGTAGTACTAAGTTATGACATTCAAAGGTTTGAATACACCTGCAATACCCTAAACTTAAGTTATATTGATATTGTTAAGCTTGTTTTTCTCTTGTTCGTAAGTATTCTTAATGCAGTCGGGATTTTTGTTCATTTATTTCACAATCATTAATCCTTTACCTTAACTATGCAAAATTATTTATAACAGCCTAAAATATAAAACCTATTACAAAATACTTCAAAATTCAAATAATTATTTATGTTGGATTTTTTTTTATTCTACTTTTAGTTCAGAAAAAAAATTGTGAGTCATAAAAAAGTTAAAATTATACCTGAAACATCAGATTGGCACTTTCACTAAGAGTTGACTCATCAGGAGAATCAATTGGTGTCTGAAGGGTAAATCGAGTATCAAACTGAGAAACATCATCTTCACTGGTCTAAAAAATACCATCAAAGTATTAGTATGCTTTATACTATATGTATTTGTACAAATTTTTCAGTTATTATTTTCGTCATTTCTTACCAAACGTGGTTTAATAGGGGGTTCCAATCTTCGAGCAAAAACATCATCCCACTGAACATGCTTAAAGAAAGCGTGACCCCGTACTGCTGCTGCTCCCGTTGCACCTAAGCGTTGTGTTTCTGAACGTTTCATTAGACGGCGTATCAATTCACGAGCATCTTGCGTTAGGTAGGCCGGTAACATTAATTTACCCTTAAGTATTTTTTCAATTGTCTTTGTACGATTGTCTCCAGTAAATGGTGGCTATATTATCAATAAAATTATATAATTCTCAATTTTGTATGATATAATGTAACAAAAAAATTTGCTGTTTCATATGACAACATACCTGCCCAATTAGCATATCATACATTAATGCACCTAGACTCCACCAATCGACAGCTTTACCATGACCACTTCTGGTCAAAATTTCAGGTGCCCTATAAAAAAATATAATATAAAGTGCCCTTTAGTCTCAAACAATCAATAAAGCCTCAATCGATTAACAAATAAATCTGCTAAAAATTATATTTTTAATATTGTACTATTATACATATTATATTTAAACGATATGTTAATAAAATTTATTACTTACATATACTCAATAGTTCCACAAAATGTGTGTGTAACAATACCTTCCTGAATATGTTCTTTACATAATCCAAAATCTGTAAGTTTTACATGTCCTTGTGCATCCAAAAGGACATTTTCAGGTTTAAGATCACGATATATTATACCTAAGCTGTGTAAATGCTCCAAAGCCAAAATTATTTCAGACAAATAGAAACTGAAAAAAGAAACCAATTTATAATGTACAAATTTTCTTATATATGTTTATATTTGTGTGTACATTACATAAAATATATAATTAATGATTGGCTATATTAACCAATAAATCTTGATTTTACTCACCATGCTGTGTCCTCAAGAAATATCCCCTCACGTTCAAGGTGCATAAATAATTCTCCGCCGCTTAAATATTCTAAAATTAAATATAATTTACCACCAGTTTGAAAGGCATACACTAATTCAACTATAAATGGATGCTGTAAAAGAAAATTAAAAACAAAAATTACATAAAATTATGATTTTAATACACTCAACTACAATTCTGGTGCATTATAGGAAAACCATCATTAGTAATAAGTTTGGACTTAATAACATTTTGGGGTTATTTTCTCCCTGTAATTGTTGAAAGTATATATTGGGTTATACATGAATTACATATTTTTATTGAGCTTAGTATGTCAAATTAGAATAATATACTAAACCATAGCAGGGTTGCAAAAGTTTGACGGTAATTGTATTGTGAAGAGTTTGTGTTGATTTTAAGCACCAGGGCTGCAGGTTTAGTCCCCTGGGCTATTATCATACTCACTCCTAGCTAAAGCTACATGCTTAGTTGTGAGAGAAAATCAGTATATTAAGAATGACTTGAAAAGGCATTGGTTATGATGTTCTTCTCTTATTCAAGTTTTTTCTTTATTTAAAGATTTTGAAAGTTGTGGAATTAAGCTCCTCTGCTATTATATTTACACTATTCAAATTAAATATTCCATTTCTATATAATACAATTTAAAACTTCACCTTGACAGCTTCTAAAATATTTCTTTCAGCTTTTGTGTGAGCAGTATCTTTTTGATTACGAACAATTGAAGCCTTCTTAAGAACTTTCATGGCAAAGTAAGCTCCAGGATCAGGGCCTGTAATCTTACGAACTTGGAACACTTTACCATATCCACCTTTGCCCAAGACTTTCCTTAGTTCAAAATCTTGTGGGCCAAGTCTTTTACACTGCCCTGGGTTCACATTATCTTCAGAAAGTTGAATGGTTTCTGATCCCTCAGATCTAAAATATACAGATCATGTATTTTCTTGTGTATTTAAGCCTATATTGTTGTAAATTGTTGTTTTACTTACTCTACAATATTGTGCACATGCAGCTCAGGATCATAATCAACCTATATTAAAAAACATTTTTATTTTTTTAATAAACTTAACGAGTTAAACTAATGACAATAAACAATATTTTGAATTGTTCCTATTCTTTTTATTTTGTCTTAAATTATTTCAAGTGTTTAATGCCCATATTATACAATTGGACACACAACACGGAAGCAAAAGACAAATTATTACTCTGATAAGCTGCGAGTTGAGGGATTAATTAATATCCTAAAACACCATTGAAACAGAAGAGCCTTGACTTTTATCATAAATGATTGTAAGGTTAGGTAATGCTAATTTCAAGTTTTTGAATAATATTAGACGAATACCTCATCAACTTCAATTATATCGTCTTCATCAGAATCTCCAACTGTAACTGAATCCACATCTAAATCTAAATCAAAAACATCTGCCATATACGATGACATTTCAGTAAAAACTAAAATCACATCAGCAACATGCACTGCATCAAGTAAACATTAAACGGATATTTGAAAAATTAAGTTCTCAACAGCACATTTATTCTTATAAACTTTAAAGAATAGGTAAAACTTGTACTCTAAATATAAGGCAGAATATAATGTGTAATGTGAACAAATAAGTCAAACACAGGACTGCTGCTTCTATAGATTATAAAAAATAGGAAATGGTAAACTTTTCTGCGTTGTCAAAGTTTCCTTAAAAGCTAAAATTAAGAATCGATCAAATCGATTATTATAAATTATAAAAGTCGATCAGTCGATTTTTTTATAAATGTGTATTGCTGTTCACCCTACTGGCTTTGCCAAATTGCCAGTGAAAGTTTTCGGATGAAGGTGTAGGATAACCAAACATTATTAATAATAATAATTTTATTAATACTAAGGAAATAATTTTAGATATACTATAAGAATTTGAGTAATTGTTAATGAATTGATTGTGATGTTAAATAAAACGAGGATTAATATAATCGAACTGACACTTTACGATATATTATGCAATATATTTATTATAAAACACATTTTTTAGAGTTTAGTAAAAAATATTGATAAATATCGTCGATATTTATTTTCGAGCATCGATTTCGATATTTTTTTTCCACCTTATAGACAACCCTCCCTAAGGTAAATGTATAGGTGCTTTGGTGAAAGTCCGTTTCTATCTCTGGCTCTAAAATTAAACATCCACCAGAGAAAAACCACAGAAACAAACTCAAATGTATATTTTAAATGTAATATTTATTTATATTTATGTTCATGAACTACTGAAAAACGTGGAGAGACACCGCACCTTGACCTTTATTTTAAATTTACGTTTAAAGTTTCTGAACCCATTCTTGCACACTATTGTATATCCGTATACAGTGACCACTAAAAGAATTCCTCATTTTAAGCAACAACTAGCTTGGTTTTTGTAAAAAATATGTTCAACAAACATTCTTTATGCTTTTACCATTAATGCCGGATACGAGAGCATCTGCTTGCTTTAAAAAAATTGGTCTAAGACTTCTACCGAATATGTCATTATATTGGTTTGTTTTACTCGATAATTATCGATACAATTAAGGAATATCGATTTTATATTCATCGTTTTTTCTCATTCTTAACATATTTGCATTTTGCAATTTATCCTAGACAACTTATCTCTTTAATTCATAGACATAATTATTATGTCTAAGAATAATACAGTAAAACATGGAACACTAATTATCATTTTAACTTATGAACAAAATTTATTTAATTTAAAAAATAGTGACCGTTGCTCAGGGAAAGTGGCCTGTGGCAACATAATATACATAGATCTGGTTTAGAAAGAAAATATTTATCTATATTATAAATATAAAACAATTCACTATAATTTTTAGACAACATTACAAGAACAATAAAATAGCACTTATTTAAATACTTTTTACTTTAAAAATAAATATATAACCTTTGATTAAAAATATTTTTATATATCAAAAGTTTTTGTTATCTACTTGTTTTTAAACGTTTTTGAACAAACAGTTGTCGAGGGTGTAAACATGTATTAGTAATAGTAATCATATTACTAATAATATCAACTGTAGTGTTTACTAGTTTTTACGTTTATAATATAAACTGTTTTTATATTTGGAAAGAGTGTTTTGGAACAATGGTACCTTTTATAAAGTTTTTATAACAAAGTCATTCAATGGCTAGTGACAACGAAAAAACTTTAAGTAATTACAATTTAGATGGTTCTCTAAAGAGTAATAAAAAACAGAATAACAGTGGGTTTAATGGTAAGTATAAAATTATTTAAAATTTAACTTTTTCGTTCTAACAAACTATTATAAATTATACAAAGGCATAACCTCATATTCACATTGTTACACTGACAGGATCTTTATCGTTTATGCCTCAATTAGGATGAGAGTTTTTCTGCAAAACATTTTTTGAAGTAGTAGGAACTGCATAAATAATCACAGAAAGTATTGACTGTATTAACTTTGTTTTAGTTAGTTGTTAATCCTACAGGTAAACGGATTTAACTTGGAGCATTGCTAGTATTTATATTTTCCTGTATCTTAAAAATATGTTACAATTTATAAATATATAATAACAATGAAGATTTACCTAATTAAGAGAAATCAATTTATTCTTATAACTTATATTTTTGCATTACATTGAATGTATCATTCTATGAGATTACTGTTTAAGAGACACAATAGTATTTTTTTATCCATTAATGCTGGTGGCCTCCTTTGACTTTGGGTATATTTGTTAAGCATTGTAATTTACTAATTCACATAGTTCAATGGCTAAAAGCCCCTAAATAAATAAAGAGAAAAAAAAAATTCAAGTCTGTTAAATCATAAAGTATGTTTTCTTATCAAATTCAAACATGTCAATGCTGAGTTAACTAGTTATGTGGGCTTGAACTTTGGCATTAAAATACACACTCATAAACCTAGTCTTCGTTCGGTTAATGATTTCTACTGTAAATTAACAGTCTAGCAAATCTGAAACTTAAAATAAAAATTGCTTTCTAAAATCTATATACATTTAATAAAATTGAGGTGTGTGTTAGCAATGTCTATATAACTAATTTTTATTCAGTAGATCATGCTAGGCGAGCCACAGGCACAGTTCATGTAGAATACCTGTAGTGTAGCTTCCATTATTTTAATTGTTGTGCTAGCCACTATTTAAAGTTATTTTTCTGTAATATTATTACATCTTTACTATGTTCCAAGTCGTGTACCATGTTTATTGATAATCCCACAGAAACTTAACATTTTTCTGGCATAAAGAGTGTACTATGTTCTAATCCTGGTAATAAACTTTCTGTATACCACATTTCATTCAAATCCAGTCAGCCCTGATCAAGTAATAAACATCCAAACTATCACATATTTATATTACTTGGATGAGCCCTTGACATTCACGGTAAGGATGTTTGTTACTCAATCACACAAAAATAGCTTAAGAGATGTAGATGATACATGACATGGATATAGATTGTTATCTGGATTAACCTTTTGAATAATTTTTTCCCTGAAAAATATTAAGTTTCTTTGGGATTAATAAAAAATTAACTACTAAATTTGAATTGTCATATTATAGACTTCTCTTATAAACCTTAAGCACTTCCACTGATTTTGATGAATTTTCGTATGGAAATAGATGGGACTTCAGAAAAGGACATACATGCCAATATGAAAAATATCTTAAGAGTACTTTGTTAGAAATCTCTATTCACTCAGAAACAAAATATGAATAAAAAACGTGGGTGAAGCAGAGGTCAGATGCTAGTGTAATGTAATTAGTTATGTTATAGTATGAACCCAAGTTATTATTAATTAAAAAATCTTCTGACTAATACTCAATGTAATACTATTCCCATAATAGTGTGTCTAAAATAATATCATAAAAAAATAAGAAAAAATTTGAATATCAGGTATTTTTCTGCTGATTTATATTATATTATTATATTATATTATTGATTTATTTATATTTATTTATTAATTCATCAAATCATATTTTTTATTAAAAACATTATCTATAGATATTTTTAAGTGACTGAGTTCACTTAATTTACCTGAATCTAAAATGTAAAAAAACTCATAAATGAGTTAAAAGGAGTTCAGTAAGTAATATTATGATATGACATTGTTACATATATTTAAATGGCTAAAAATATGCTGATAACCTAAAATACTAATAATATCTCGTCCACTTCAACAAACCGCAATTTAAACGTTTTACTCCTTACTTTTGGGGAAAATCCAAAAGCTGACTACACTGATATAATAATAATTATACATACATCCTATGGCTTATCCTAATTATAATTTTAACCAGATTCATAATAATAAAAGATCTTTGTTAGCAAGCTGTAAAATAAATAAATTTTTACATGTATGTACCTATAATCTTAATATGAAAAGAAATATCTTTAATATGAAAAGAAACGTAAATTAAAAAGCTAGCCAATCAAAATATAAATGTCATGTGACAGACGAGAGAGTCGAGAGACGTCCGACGTCAGGTGTCAAACTATTCTTGTTATTGGACAAGTTGTTCACAGAGCATATAAGTAAGAGACTTAACTCCCATAGAATGAGGTGACCATAGTAAAATATAAATTCTTGTGGAACGCTCTCTTACCAACTATTAAAAAAAACATTCAATTCTACCAACATTATAATATAGCAGACTAGTGACGTGCTATGTCGATAAAATATATCGATAAATAATACATCGATAGTGATGTCCCCTCCGCTGTTATTGTATTTTAGGGTTACTGGATTATTATTTATTACTGATTTTTGGTAGTGGTTAATGTGTATAAAAATTTAGGTTGTTATTTTGTTTTCAATTTACCACTAAACCAAAATCAGTAACAAATTGTTATGTTGATAAATAAATCGAATCGAATCAAACCATAATTTTATTAAAATAGAATTAGACGAAAATGTAACAATAGTCTCAAGATAACTAAGAATTTATATGGATTACAACAAAATATTTTGCGATTATATTTATACAAATGTGTATATATCATGAGATCTAATTGAAACTCTCTTTTATCCATTGATTTCTGGAATCTGAAAGAAAGGGAAAAATGTAATAAAACACCTTACTGTAAATAATAAAAAGAGGAACTACATATGATACATTATTATATATTTTTCTCTGTAAGCCTTTGATACCTCTTTTTTTTATCATGACTGGAGTGAAGACTAACAAAATTAACAGAAAAAAAGTCGAACAGTTGTATCATAATTTGCTTATTATATATCTTACATATTCTTATTATATCTTTATTGTCAAATTTGGTTACATATCAAAAAGGAAATTATTTAATTATAAATGTTTAATATGAAAGTTATATCAAAGTATAGAAGGTATTTTCAAATAAATGTTCACCTTTTTGTTATATATAGCCTTTCTTTAAATTCAAGAAACTATATGTTTCATTCAAAGAGATTTAGGTATAATATAAATTGGCAATTCTGCCATAATCTCATCTGTAACCTCTTTGATATCTGATTATGGTGGAGCATTGAGTAACAGATATGGTTTAGCACTCTTTTTTAAAAATCAGTCTTTAAAATGTTTAATACACATTAACTTATTTTGGTGCACTCTCTGCATCTGGAAAAAAAGCATTGATTATTGTATTTTTATAGTTAAACCTTTTTTTCTACGGTTTGCAGCATTTTCCTAAAAAGATGTTGTTTTTATTAAAAATCATCTACTATACAGACACATATATCATAATATAATAAATTACTATTAAAACTTATAAGTATTTTATGTTTTAATAATATTAGTTCAGTAAAATTAATGTAAGTAATTAATGTAATATTAGAACTATTTGAAACTTCTATGTTATCCAGAGATGATGTTCAATATGTATAAAACAAAGCAAAGGATTTTATTTAAGATAACTTTTAAATTTATGTTTTTGATAAGCCTTTGAATTTAATTAATAATACATAATGCCAGATCACAAATTTAAGATGTCTAATACCTATATAAAAATTAAGTTATTATGAGTTTTGTGATTTTCGTTAAATAATAAAATCTTCAATTAATTAAATAATAATGAAATATGTAATAGAGCTACTTAATTATTTTCTTAGATAGGTTAGGTTAGGGCATAATGATATTTTGTATACAGAAAACTTACCGAACTTTTTTTCAATTACAATGTGAAATAATCATTAATCACATTATTTCATAAAATACCTTCTTGAAAATCTTTTCTTTACGTCTCAAGCCTACATGTTTCACATTTTCCATTAACCATGTTTGTTTATTTTACATTACAAACGTAATAATATATTATATAATAAATAAATAGCAATTAAAAGACACATAATAACTTCTTATTTTTATCACAAACTAGTAGAACACAATTTATATTTCATAACAACAGCAAGTCAGCAAAAACAAGATGGAGAATTGAACTGATTGTGATTACTGAGTACTGAAGATAAAAATTAAAATAAATATTATTTATATTAAGAGAGCGAGACAGATAGCGTAAAGAGTGAAACGAATGAAGAAGTGTCAGACGCCATTAGAAAAGCCCATGTCTCAATAGATCGTTTTTTCTCGGTGAAATTTCAACAGACTGAAGTTGTTGTGTATTATTTTCCGTCTGTCATTCTCTAAAATTTTAGTCCAATAATTGGATTTAGTAAATCTTATTACCTCATAAAATGTTCAAATAAACTATTAGAATGCAGTACTTTACATAAGCTAAAAGATACTAAAAATTTAAGTGATTTTATTACGATATCTGACTGAATTCGTGATACTAATGTTTTCGAGCAACATTTGAAATTAAATTAAAGTGTTGTTTTTCACAATGACTTTTAGACTCGAGGATAGTACACCTGAAAAGGTACCGCCCGAATTCGAAGAAATGGTAAAGGCGTTCTTTCAAAAGTCAATCATTAGACTCAATTCAAAGAGACGTATTTGTAACATTGATTAATTTTATCATGAGTGAAAATGGCTTTGTGCCCGTTGTTCACGACGCAATGAGCAGCGACTGTGTAAATATTGCTAATGATGCACTACAAGATTCAGGGGTAACTGAAATTTCATTTATTTTGTCTGGATTTAGTGATATTAAAGTAAAATTAATTATCTCTCCATTGGGGGCAACTATTCTGGTGAATGTTATCATTAACCAAGTTAATTCTGAGGTTTATTCTATTTGTTTATCTGCAAGTCAGTATGTTGTATATCCTAGTGCTTCTACTATTCCAATGATGTTTCATGATTTAAAACAGTTGTCATATATATTCAAAAACCAAATTATATCTCCAGTGAAGAGTTCAATACTTAACTACTACGGCTACTCCAGCGCAAGTATGATGGGTTTACCAGAAGAATTAATTATACATATATTTTTAAAATTGCCTATTCATGACATAATAAATGCAGCGAAAAGTTGTAAAAGATTAAATTCATTGCTTGAAAACTTTAGTTTCTGGCACAAACTTTTTGTACGAGATTTTAGTAATGAAGTAATTGAGGAAAAAAAGGATTGGAAAAAATTATATATAAATGCGTATATTACCCAACAAGATTCAAAGACGAGGCGAAGCTGTTTATCAGGAACATTACATGATCTAATGGATTTCTCAGACTTTGTGTCATATATTGATAATCCATTGTGGGATGTTATAATTTAAAATATAATTTTAGCTATTGAAGCTTCTATTTTCAATCTGCAAATAAAAATTTACTTGTCATTGTTTACTTTTTTATCCCAATAAATGGTTGCTAAGACAAATGTTTTTAATTCTGCTTAATAACTACATAGTATAAAACAATGTCGCTTTCTCTGTCCCTATGTATGCTTAAATCTTTAAAACTACGCAATGGATTTTGATGTGTCTTTTTTAATAGATAGAGTGATTGAAGAGGAAGGTTTATATGTATAATAACATCCATTAAATAGTTGAGAAAAAAAATAAAAATTTTTGAGGTTTCTAATGTGATGTCCTAAATAATTACATTTAATGCGTGCGGGCTACAGGCATTAATGGATGAATCAAAACTACTGGATCGATTTTAATAATTTTTTCAGTGATTGATATAGGCTATATATTTTATACCCGTGCAAAGCCAGAGTGGGCTGCTAGTTAATATAAGAACAAAATATTATGTAGCTATCTATGTAAGTTTATTCAAATCATAATTAATAAGAAATGATTTTGTACAAAAAAAATACTCATTACAAGCTTATTATTTACATATTCAGTCATTTGATAATAAAAAATTATGAATTAAAGTGATGTAGTTATTGGTAAAATTAATAAATTGGTGTGATTAAATTTGTTTTATGGTTATAACTAGTAATAAACGTATATTTATATAGGTGCAGCTGAGACTTTGTAAATAAATCATGTATTTAAAATTTCCAATAGGTGACAGTGGAGACAAATTAAACCTGGGGCCGCAACAGTCCATTGGCAAAGGAGGACGACATTTATCTGTACCCTTTGATTCTTCAGCTGCTAATGGTGATATAAGTAAGTGAATTTGACCGACTTTTATAAAAAATAAAATCTAACAATTCTATTTCGTTATTTGTTTGAAAATTTTGATTTAACTTTGAAGTGATTTCAAACATATATATTAACGCCAGCTATGTTTATTACTAAATTCTTATTTTAAAAAGGCCAGCTGCACTTACATGATAAGCATTTAAACTCGTTATTTAAACTTCCAAACTTGTTCTAAGGCATAAAGGTCATGACTGTTATTATTTCTTAGATGAATGAATGAGCTGAATAAACTTACATGTCATTTTATTTATAATAACAGTTTATGTTTTGCTTTGCTTTTTTAGAGATAGATTACGAATTTCATTCCATAAAATAGGTAACTATTGAGATTCTAATATATCACTCAAAAATAATAGACATGAATGGGCAAAAACATAATATTATTGGGCTAATACAGTGCCTAAACAAATTTTTAGAAATAAATATCCAGCTCAAAATTAAAAAGCAAAAATAAACATTTTCTACAACAGAAGTCTGTTCGTTATGTGCCATGTTCTACTAAGCTTCTGTTGTTATAATTTTTTTTTTGCTTTTTAACCAACTTCAAAAGAACCTTTGAGTTCTCATCTCAATAATATATTTAGGGTTCCGTAACCAAATGACAAAAGCGCAACCTTTTTGTATGGAAAAAATTGAGGGTATAGCAGTGTCCATACATATAATTAAGCATTGGAAAAAAAAGTCCAGCATATGGCTACGTCTGGGTCATTGTTGGGTGGGTTTTAAAATAATAAGGAGTTTTAATTTTGACTTTTTTGTATAAGTCCACAGTTTTTGAAATATTTGCGTTTATTAAAGTCAAGTCCTAAAAACTGTCTCACTACTAATTTTTGAACTACGGGGTTCAAAATTATCCGAAAATTCAAGGTAAGCAGAACTTCAAAAACAATTTCCGTGAAAATTATTTTGTTTACTAGAATAGAAACAACTTATTTTTGCAGTCGATTTTAATTTGTTAACTCTGAATTGAAGTCCTAAAGATTATACCTCGTCCAGTTGCGGAACCCAGTTTTCGTTATGTGTGGTCCATCACAGAAAAAAAACCTAACATCAAAACTTTTAAAATATATATTTATATACCACTAATACAGTGCATAAAACAATAAATAAAAATGTAACAGAAGTCGGTGCCATAAGTGCCGGCGCAAGGTGCCATAAGTAATTTTCAAAAAAAGAAAGAATAAAACGATTTTTATGTCAGTTGAACATTAAAATTAATAAGTGCCTTACACCATTATCTAAGCCTGCTGGCGTACCATAAATAATGTATTAGATATCTGAAATTAATTATTAAGTGACCGTTGACTAAAAGCGGCGTGATCATGTAAAAAGTACTTTTTGGACAACCATGTGCTTGAACTTTTTGCTTAATTTCGTATTTCTTATTTCGAATATTATAATCTAAAATATATTCTTATGAGGTTAATGAATTAATATTCATATTTTATGCGGCCATGTCTGTGACATTATTCCATTTCTTTTGGTTTGAAATGAAGATTAAGTTTGCGTTTTTGGGAAAAATATCTCTAAAAACATTACGTGCGGTAAATGTGGAAATTCAGTAGATGTGGTATTATGCCAACACGTTTAACTTTTGTTTGTGAATACTATCATCATAATCATAACGTAACAGAAGTATACTTGTATATTAAATGAATACAAATAAGATTTTTTTGCTGTATTATTATACAATCTTCGGCTATTGTTCCATTTTTATTTATCTCCAACCTGTGTGAAACTGACAGGCTTGTTGATGTGGCGGGGATTGGGATAGTGTCTGGGGTAGGGTGAGGGATGCGCGTATAGGATGCGCCGCGCAGGCTCCATTCGTACCCTTGCCTCCGTGGCGCCGCTATCTAAGAATCATTGCGTGTTTCGTGAGATAAATGCTATACAAAGGGGCCTGTTTAAATATAAGGCTTTGTGCCACGATTATGTGCTGATGACTTGGAGGTGAATAAAGCGGTGGAGGGTCCGCGGGTGGCGCGCGACGGGCCGCCGTGGCGGTGCTACGGACCCATGCTTACTCACAGCCGATCTGATGGCGATTTTCCTATTTATACAAGAGGTGAGCGGACATTCTCTTTTCTGAGCACTTCTTTATTTGGATTACTTTCATATATTAAATATAAAAAAATATTTGATGTACTATTAAAATCCTGGATATTAGTTATTGATGTTGATGTATAGGAAGTGCCAGCAGTTCAGTTTAGAGTCAAACGTAAAGAGAGACTAGTAAATCAATATTTCATCTTCCTGCCGGTTTTAGATAAGTTACATCTTCTATAGATGTAACTTATCTTATACTTCGGTAGATATGCGTTTCATGTACGTTTAGGTAACGTTTATGTTTTATATAAATGTACTAAGTTTATGGTCCGTTAAATGAGCTTTTTTTATATAATATATTGACTGTTCAGGCTTCGTCGCATATTATTATATGGTTAAATAGGTTTGAGCTTGAAATTACGCTCGACTTATTTTCTGGGGCAGAGTAGAGCAGAGGCTCTAATAATAAATAAAGGTTACACGCTTAATCAAACTGAGGACACGATGTGATCAACCATAATTATGTTTATATAGTATACATGGTAGCACAATATAGATATACTTACTAAATATTAAAATAAAAAAATACAAGGGATTTTAAAAATTTCATTATAATTTCTATTTTTCCTTACTTCTATAGATAACATAATTGTAAACAAGACTAAAGTTGTAATTAAATATAAAGAATAGATCAAGTTTTTATAAATTTACCTAATTACTATTATTGTTTCAATCTTTTAAGATTTGTCTAGCCTAGAATAGCGGTTCTCGGTATGAGGCCAAGCACAATATTGAATTCTAGTAGCAGTATCCGCACTGTTACCTTTCCTGCGACGTGTTTGAGTGCTAAAATTCTACCTTTCGTCCTTTTTCTCATTCTCTTTTCAAAACAGGGAAAGGACTTTAGTGTCATTTTAGGTGACCATGACAATGATATGGTAATGGTTCCATCAGGCAGGCATACGGCCCGATTGCAATAGTGAATTTCTTACACAAAGATATTCGATACATTCACTCCACATAGTGTTGATATTTAATTTCTATTATAAAAAAATGCAAAAGACTTAAATCCACACAGGATCTGTAGCTGTGTTCGGTGTTGATAACCTTTTTTATTCTTCTTCCTTGCAGTAACTCGGTTTTGCCCAGGGTGTGCTTATTACTCTTATCCAGATTTACAGGTTACTAGTTTATACACATAGCGATTGCCATCGGACCATCACAACACTAAGGGTGAACCAGTAATTCAGTAATTAGAGCAAATAACATACCAACTGTGACCGAAAGTTGAACGTGCTTTCCGAGGCACGGTGGGAAGACCCACAAGGACAAACGGCCAGACCGAAACAGATATTTAAAATAAACATCGAGGCTCAAAGCAGGCTCGCTACCAGCCCGTCAAAACGGTCGTTAGTGTAGAAAAACTGTGTTTTTATTATTTTGAACTATTAATATTCATTTGATTACAAATATTGTGAATAACTCTAAAAAGAGAAATATGATAAGTACTCGCATTATCAGACGTTATCTTATCTTTACCGTTTCTCTTCAATGTCTTAGTTGTAATTGAACCTGCAATTTATTTGGTTCTACAGTTCTCAAAAATGAGTATTAGTTAATCTTTGAAATGTCTTGTTGTGTGGTCAAGTTGTTTTAAAATGGATGACTCTGCTCTGAAAATTGAAGAGCTTAAAACCAGACATCGACCCATCGATGATGATACACAGAGTGAAAGTGGAGTTTTGGATAACGAAGTGAAAACAAAATATAAAAAAGATTATAAAAATACCTTCGGTTTGTACCCTTTATATATTATACACTACGAAATAAAAGATTAGGTATACAGATAATTTCAATAGTTATTATCGCATTTCTTTTTACAAATTATAACAAATTGTTTTTTTCATCCTTTTTGATGGGAAGAAACGTTTAGTTGATATTATTTTAAGAAACTAAGCGAAAATAAACGAACTTAGTAGGTACGTGTAGTTTTAGCTTTTTGTATTTTTCACTAGATGGCGCTTTTGATTTACTTAAACGTCATTATTTATTAGAAAATACTTTTGCTATCTACAAAACACAAAACACTGACTTGGTTGTTCTAATTGATGCAGTTATATTAATCTAACTATTGATGACTGTTCCAGTGGTAAAGAGCCTTTATTACCTACCGATGGCCACCATGTGGTTTAGGTCGCCCGTATAGGTTTTTTTCTAATGGCCGGAGTTTGTATTAATTATAAGATAACAGCTTTTTTACTTTTCGTGGTCGTAAGAAATGTTACCTTATATAAATAAAAGTAGCTTAGTATTATGTCACTGACGCGATTAAAGGTAATTAACGAAAAAATAACTATTCCCGCTTTAACTATTAGTCTAGCGTTTATGACTGTGTTGTGTTTTGTGTGCATTACTAATTCAAATAAAAATAAACCTAAGAATTTTAAAATTAAATTTTGAAATTGAATAAATCAAAAAGGATTTATTGAATTGAATTTGATTACAGATGATATGTGTTTCATGTGTGAAACACAATGTTGAACACAATGAATGTTAACTATCGATGTTTTATTTAATTTAATTTTAATGTATTTATAACATAATTATATATAAATATTAAATATTAAGTCTCTGTACTCGTTCTCCATATATACTTTTAAGTATTTGCGCCAAATAAGCTTAAAAGGAGGAAGTGTGTTTCTTCACGCATTTCTATAATACAGATTGGCAGAATTTGAAAATAGCTTTATTATAAGAGATAATTTTTGCCTTCGGTTATATTAAAATAAGTTAAAAGATAAGATAACCCACCGTACTTCTGCAGCCGTCCCATATTATAAATTCTGCAATAATCTGATCAACGGTTCCAATGATATTGAATGCCGATTACCAGCGATCACTGCCTCCTCATTGATTTTGAAGATTTGAAATCTGTTGTTGCTTTTAATACTTACATTTTATTAGAGTGTATTAACTCTAATAATAAATAATAAACGATTCACACTCAACGCCCTCTTTAGGATAGTTATATCCTGTGTCGGGGGTCCGGAAACATACCCAAAGACAAGGACATACACACGTCGTCAATTTCGTCGTCGTCGATTTTGAAAATTTTTTTGTCAGACAGGATTTGCATCCACGTTCATGCTGTCGAAACGTACCCAATGTGCTCATTGTTGGAATATGTAAATGTAACATAATATAATATGGCAAAAATCTCAAATATTGCAGTATAAAAATTTTCTTCTATTTTAATTAATCACACCACAGTCTGTCTGTTGCTGGTTTTGCTGGTGGTTATGTCCGCGTCAATCTACAAACTAGTTCGAGTCTAACTTTCAACAAAACATATACTTAAAAACCTATAAATTACGTTGAATCAATCTTAAAGTAATTCTATTTTTTGTTTAAATATTAAACATCTTGAAAGTCGATATAGAAAACATAGTGTCCTTCAATAGATATCATCAAATAAATTTTTAAACTACTGTATAAAGATTAATTTTTTTTCACCGTTGCATTTTGCCTAAGATATTGTATAATAATAGCTATAAATTCGTGCACCTGCTTAGGGGTGTAGGGGGTGTGGAACGCGGGGTTATGCATTAAGGTAAACCCGGCACGCCGGTGTCGATGCACGATGTTCGTCGTACTTCACATGACTATACACTTGTAGCTACCTGCAAACAGTGCAGTGGGGGTAGCATTGTGTTGTGAATATCAAATGGACAATCAAGAACCGCAACTACGTCGCATTTTAATCCGTTAGTATTGGGACTTGTGAATACAAGTAAACTTTACTTACTATACAAATATTTCTTAGTAAAATACTAAGATTACATTGGAGCACCAAAAATAGTCCAGATATAAAATATTATACTAAATTGTATAACTTAAATACAAATGTATGTATGTATAATTAACACGCCAGCTGAGTCAAATATATAATATATAAAATTTCGAATTTTTTAATAACGATTAAGTACAGACATAGTAACGATTTAACTAGGTAGTACCTATGTGGTGATCCGTCATTGTGACGTCATGTCGGAGTTTCGCCAAAGCACGCCTTCGCCATGCCAGTTATGCCACGGATCAGCGAACGAAGCGCGTCGAGTGCAACATGCAGGGGCGACAGCAAGCGGGCCCCCACCCTTTCTCGCCGCCCGTCTCGACCCGCGCGCCAGTCCGTCGGTGTGCGTCCCTAGCGACGCAGGTATCATGAATATATTGTAATCATCATTAGTGTTCGTGTCGATTACCGAGTGTCTTTGTTTAGTGGTGATTACTAGTGAAGTGGTGTTTTTATTGTCAACACTGAAGATGTCGTACTTGCGACATGGCTGTGTGTAGTTGACATGTCTTTGAGCGCGCCTGCTCAGGCGGTGCGCGGTACCAGGACCAATAGCCTCGACCAACTTGATTTTCAAGAGCGCAGGCAGCTGATTGCTAGCTCGTTGTCTCTTACAGACTTCCTTCACGTCGGGGCTAAAGAAGTTGCTGCTGTTGCCGGTTAGTTTATAATAATTTTTTGTCATTATTCGAAACGTACCACAATATTATGTTTTTTTATAATATCGGTGATGATACCGACCTAATATTATAAATATAAAAATAATTCATATCGGTTTTATATCGATCTTACTTGTAAAACTAAAGCCATAAATAGAGTAGTAGTAGGCATTTAATTTTTTTTATTCATTTATAGAACACATAAAAAAATTAGGAATATCAAAAAGAAGAAGTCTTCTTGAATGTACCTATTATGAGGATAGATATGATGCGTATATGATTTGCTGATGTCATAAGTCCATTATTATTGGGACATTGACCACTTGTATCAGTTAAGATTTGGATTTCATTGTGATTCATGCGACCTCAGTTATCCTACGCAATTACAGGTTTTGATGTAAATAATTTATACAAAAATCTAATACTCGATGTTCTATGAGTATAGGGATATGGAGGGAAAGAAATGCCATTAGTAAGGGTAGTATGAAAAACTTTTGGATATTATTAATTAAACTGGATTTTCAATAGTAAATTCTTCAAAAGTTCTAACTCACTTTAAAAAAAAAAATCGATGTCCAACTAAACACATAAAAAGTGTTCGTCACTTCTTTAAATTTTTCATGTAGGTGATGAATAAGAGGTACCTTGTCAATTTTTTCAAAATTCTACAACGTTTTGGATATAATTGTTTTCTTTATCAATTGCCACAAAAAAAGTTATATCAATGTCACAAAAGTAATGAAATATCTTTGTCTTTATGATTTTACATTGTGCTCCACAACTTTCTAAATTATAATTGTGGGCAATGCGAATTGAGAAATATTTTTGAGCAGTAAATATCTAAGTATCACAATAGTATTTCAGTCGTGTCTGGATGAAATACGCCATCCGGCGTTCCGCTTTCTGACAATAGGGAGGATATAGGCGCAAAATTTTAAAACTAGAAATAAGAAATATAATTTTAGATCCATCTCAATACTGGTTAGAACTCTGTCTATAGAGATATGTCAATATATTTTTGTGTTTGCATCTTTATTTTATAAAACAATTTCACCGTATTCAATTACACACAAATCAACAATTAATCAGGTAGGTAGGTATCACCGCCTTGTCTGATATTCTACCGCAAAGCAGTAGTGTCTTTGGCATTACAGTTTTTCGGTTCGTAGGGCACTGTAACTAGTTAATAGTTAAATTACCGGGCAAAGGAGATTTCAGATCCTATTTCTCGAAGTTGGCAACGCGTAAGCGACACTTGCAAATGGTGTTACAAGCGCTCATAGGCTACGGCTACCGCTCAAAATCAGGTGGGCCGTATTGCTTGCCAACTTAGTACATAAAAAAGTTTAATTAGTATGAATCTATCTATCTTTAGCGGGATGTACGTATGGCGATGGTGGACTAAGGTGTTTGCTTGTAAGCAATCAAAATAGTCAATTCTCGCAGAGAATACTTGATATCATTGATTTAATTTGCGAAATATTTCAGACAGCGATCTTTAACATCCGCCATGTTTATTTGGTTCTCATTCTTATCTTGACGACTAGTAGCTTCAACGTGCTGAGTTACTTGATAATTAGAACGAGACGATAAGAAGAGTATTTATGGAATTTAATATTTAGTTATTTACTGTTCTACTGTGTACTCTGTTCTCTATGACAATGTAGATAATTTTTTGTTACAATGCTAATATTTTAAAATTCTTGGAGTTACTTTATAAGTTCGTATAATCTAGCTGGCTTGCTTTGTTCTCGTAACACTCCTTACGTTCTTTGAATATAAATTGGTCTTTGCGTTAATATGCATACAGTGATGAACGTCATTCCTTTTACTATGATCTTACTTGCGGTTGAGCTTGACTGTCTAAAGATTTATCAATCTATCTAAATGAAAAAACTGAACAGTTATTTGTTTTTTTATTAGAAATTTATGATGTAAATCAAGGTCTTAATACGAAGTTGAATACATTATGTGGTTCATAAGTATTAAAATATGCCAATAGGCCAATGACAAAATTTACGTGTGTTACCCACCGGAAAATAACTCTCATCCCTATGACGCCTATCGAGCGGCACAAGTAAGTAAATGTGAAAAATGAATTTATGAGGTGCAAATAAAAAACCCTGTACTGTATAAAATATGTACGGCGTTAATGAGTAATGTAGCAGTACACGTTTCTTTACAACCAGTATTAAAACATATTTACAATTCAATACTAACTATATTTACAAATAATCAGAACTGTAAAAATCATATCCACGGGAAATGGTAGCCAGAATGCTAGCTGTATTTCCCGACTGAATCGCAGTCATTATTCTTTGGACGAAAAATAAACCAGCCTTCCTGTCACCTGTGGAGGCACTGAGTTGGAGTATAATATCTTTTAGGAATCATTTTACACTAACGCTCCATGGCCCAAGTATTTCTATTGCAAACGGCACAAATATGTAATTTGGACTAAGTGACGAATACTTACGCAAGATACAGAATTCGGCTTTTTCCGTAGCGGCTCCCACCACTTGTATGTCATCACAAGTGGTGTCCTAAAAGCGCCAGTCTCCTTTCCCAGAGAAACCATCAGCTCTTGCCAACATCTCGACTAATTCCACATGGCTTAAAAAAAGCAGGAATGTCGACGGTGGCAAGAGCTCTTTTAGTAGTATTGAAAATAAATCATACAAAGGCCTCACAGGAATAAATATAAGTGTCCTTACATTCGGTACAAGTTTTTAATTCGCTTGTTAAATTGTAGCCTGTCTATAATTATGACAGTGTTTATTTTTAAGAAAGAAATATAATTTGTACTTGAAAATTATTATCTTGTTTGGCGTTTGTAAACAATGTGGACGAGATTACATCTTTTATCTTTTGCTTTAGAATTTTATTTTATGAGATACTGAGAATGTTTATCTCTTTCTTTGAAATTAAAATGTGACAAATGCATGAAATATGTATTGTATAAATAAAGAAACGCGAAAATAACGTCGTCCTTAATTTAATTCGCAAAGTTTGTTTCCATCGTATTAATCTAAATTTTATTTATCTCTTATATGTATATAGCCTTTCAAAAATATAGAACAGAAATGGTTTTATGGTTAGACCCTTGTCCTGAATGGGGTAAATGAAACGACAACATTAAATTGTTCTCGTTGGTAGTGTGATGGGCGCGGACATTCTTAACAATAGATTCACGACGTAATGGGGCCATTGATTGTGTCCGTGTGTATGTGAGAGTAGCATTACAACAAACGGTTTGGTATGAGTGTGTATTGCGTTTGTTAGATTCTATCTCAGTGTCGCTGTGAAGGTCTAAAGTTATGAAATCGTGATAGGTCTGTAGAATGTTGATGCAATTTTATTCTGCATGTTAAATTTGTTTGTCGTTGTTATAACAATGTACAAATAAAATTTGTGTTTTATCCATAGATTTACTATAAATATAGACAGGCCCTTCCATACAGACAAAATATTCAAAGAACAGACAAAATTTCCGAAGACTTGCTCGTGCTTCTTCGTAAATTCAACATCAAACGTAACGATACGAAGTTAGTCACACGTAAACATTATTTGATTAAGTTGTAAGCTTGTGATTAACTTCGTTTCGTTGCGTTGATATAAAATTCACGAAGGAACACCAACAAGTCTGACATTTTGTCTTTACGGAAGGGCCTGTCTATAGTATACAGTAAGTCTATGGTTTTATCTGATTTAATTAGTACAATTTCCAGATCGTTTAAAACTCATATTGTGACTTTCGTATAATAATTAATGAGTTCTAAATGAATTTAAAATTTGTTTGTATTATATATACTAGCAGGTGTCCTGCAACTTTGATCCTGTGGTTTATACAATTATTGTTTATATTTTTTTGTGCTCGGAACCCACATTATTTTTCTAAAATAGCCAATATAAAGCCAAATAGTCAATAGAACAAACAGAGAGTGAAAAATTAAAAAAAAAAATTTATAACCACCGTATAAACTTTCATATCCCTTTATTAAATTTTGTTATTTTGACATAACGAACATCACTTGAATTTTATTTGTATAAATAGATAACAAGCTGCACCCGGCATGCTTTGCAATGCTACAGAAAGAAAAAAGTACTGAATATTTTAGGCCAAAACCATTCGCAATTATACATAACCATCCAGAACGATTTTTCAAAGTTTCATCAATCAGATTAATGGTTTAGAATAGAAACACATAAAGGACAAACGTGCAAAATTTATAAATAAATAATAAATAACGCTGCACACTCAACGGCCCCCAGTAGGATAGTGATATCCTGTGTCGGGGGTCCGAAAATATATATAAGGACAAGGACAAATACAGCCAGACCGGAAAATACGCTTGCATGGTCAATACAAACATATTATGCTCCGAGCGGGAATCGAACCCACGACCTGTGGCGTTTAAGGTAGGTTCGCTACCGCTGTGCAACAACGTCGTCAATCTTTATTTGTATAGAATAGATTAGATAGAAAAAATGAATTGAATAGTTCCGTTCTCTGTCTCCGGAGTCGTTGATCGTATAATCGAAGTTTATATGGGATCACCACGGAAGCATATCTTGTTCAATAAAAGAGAATCATTAAAATCCATTCATAAATATCGCGTAATATACCCAAACAAAAATCAGCCGTATTGACGATCTGCCTTTTAGAGGCCACGAGTGCCGTATGACTTATAATAATAAAATTAAGAGTAACCGGAAAATGTTGGTTTTTAGGGTTCCGGACACAATGGGTACCAACGAAATTTTATTTCTAACCTAGCGTAGGTTAGTAATCTGCCCGCTTGAAAGCGTATATTGTGGCGCTGTATAGCTTGTATCGCAAGAGTTGAAATTTTTACGGAATGTGTATTTCTGTAGTCGCTATAACGATAAATACTAAAAATAAAAGGTTTCCCCATCCAGGAAACTTGGTATTTTTGAGGGTTTTTTCTGTACCTCATGGACTGTAATAGACAAATAGCTGAAATTTTCATATATTGTGTATTTCTATGACTGCTATAATAACAAATAATAAAAATATATTTAATTTCAAAGATAAAGAAACTTTACATTTTTATTCTTCGGTGGCACGGATCCCTTTATCTGTGAGTCTGACATACACTTGGCCCTTGTTTTGTACGGAAAATTCACCACGCTGTCGTTTTGTGGACAGATACCTGCTCACATTATCTCCCTTATCCACTTTGTAAAAATCGAATGCCGAAAACAAACGTGCAAGCTGTATAAATTGATATTTTGGAGCACTTAGTTTTTGTATTTCGTTTTCTAAGTGTACGTTGACTTCCACAATGACTGGACCAATTTGCTCAAATGCTGCAGACAAATAGTTCAATACTCTTTTTAGGGTTCCGTAGCCAAATGGCAAAAATGGAACCCCTATAGTTTCGTCATGTCCGTCTGTCCGTCTGTCCTTCTGTCCGTCTGTCCGTCTGTCCGTCCATCCGTCCGTCCGTATGTCACAGTCATTTACTCGGAGACCATTGGCTCTACCTATACGAAATTTACTAAATAGGTGTATTCTATGAACCGCACAACGATTCTGCAATGAAATCTTAAAATATAAATGAATTAAGGGTAGCAGTCCATACATGTAACAGAGTGTTGAAAAAAAAATTTCAACGTATGTCCACGTGTGAGATATCTTTGGATAGGTCTTTCAAAATGATAACGAGGTTTGATTTTGACTTTTTCATTAAGTCAGTAGTTGTTGAGATATTAGCTCCTAAAGTCATAAAAATTGTGTCCCCCGCCCTCTAATTTTTGAACTATGGAATTTAAAATTCAGGAAAAAATGGAGCTTATAGGACATCAAATAAAATTTCAACCACATTTGGTTTGAAGAAGATAGGTCTACAAATTTAGAAGATATATAAGTTTTTCCCATAACTTTGTTTTAATATTAATTTTAATAATTACTATGAAATTACCAACTTCTTTTTGCAGTCGATTTTAATTCGTTATATTTTTAAAGCCCTTAAGATTCTTCATAATCAAGCTGTGGAACCCTTTAATTTCAACTGTGCGTAGTCCAAAACGCACTTGACTGCTAATTATTTTTTATTGTTGTTACATTGATAGTTGTGACGCAGCGGTAAAGGACTTGCCTTAAACACCACAGGTCATACGGGTATATTTTCGCTCAGGGTATTTTTGGACCTCCGACAAAGGATGTCGCGATCCTAATGGGATTCGTTGAGTGTGTATCGTTTATTTATTTATTATATAGGACTTGGGGATCTACGCGAGTGAAATCATTTGTAACTCCACTAGTAATAAATAAACGCTACAAACTCGTCGTTCCCCATTAGTATAGATATATCCGATGTCGTGGGGTCGGAAACGCACACAAACACCATCAACTAGACCAATGCGACAGTAAGGTAGTCAAATATACTACATTTTATATACTTTGTCTGTACATATATTTAATGGGTTTAAACATTTTTTAGCGAGAAATTTATGTATGTATTTTAAAATTAATCAAAGACGGCGTCTATGGGTATATTAATTATTATTAATCATAAATTATTAATTTATAAAAACCGTATGTCTCTGCGTGTGTCTCGTACACTTTAATCTCCGCAATCACCCAACCAATTTCAAAGAAATTTGGTGTATGAAGATAGGATACCTTTGGACCGATAGGCTGCGTTGTTGTCGAGATACAGTTTTTTTTTTATTTAAATGTGAACAATTTTTTTTAAATATTCCCTCGCACATGAAAATGGAATTTATCATATGAATAGTATCATAAAATGAAATAAAATGTCATATGTAATAACTTTGGCTTATGGTGTATACTTATACCTAAATCTATATCTATACCTACATTATATAAAAGGAGAAGACCTGACTGACATATCAACTCCATTTCTAGACCTAGAAATGTGCTTTTTTTCACAGGTGTTGTTTTTAAAACATAAAGGACTTTTTGAAATTTACCCTTTAAGGGGGTGAAAAAGGGGTTAAAATTTTTATGGAAAGTGTGTAATTTTTTATAATTTGTTTCTAAGCGAATAATTAAAGATGAAGAAACACGTGCATTAACATTTTCTAAAACTTCAACCTTGAATGGGGGTTCAAAGTTTGTATAAAAATCTATATTCACCCGGGTGGAGCCGCTGTTAGATGCTAGTTCATCTATATTACTCACTACCTCTTGTGGTAGTTTGTGGTTAAATGCCAATATTATGACATACCTTGGAACCCCCGCATTCATTATATTCACATGACTAATCGACTTCCAAACATTTGTATTTTGATTTTTTATCTTATTATTTACATTTTATTGCATTTATTTTTCGTACGCCTTTTTAAAATTAAGATTTAAAATACAAAAAAATCATTTTCATCATGATGTATGTAAAACAAAGGTAATGGATGTGAAACGATCTCTAAAAGCTTTCACATATGCTACGTAACATTTAACGCAACATATTGACTTAAACGAACATAACAATGTAACCTGCATTCGATGATGTTATATTTTAATAATTAACCAAACAAATTTTTCTAACTTAATCAAAATTTTAAATGTCTAAAAAATTACATATTTAGGAGCAGTAATAGTAAGTCCAGTAGTAATAGTATTTTGGCACGAATTATTTAGTTCGACCTTGCAAGCACAACCCTCTATCGACGTGAAGTTGTAGTATCAGTACTGTTGCGCTTTAGAAGGTGAATTTCGGAGGCGTTTGCGAAGGCCCGAACTTCATAATAAAATCATTGAACCAGAAGTATCTTGAATAACGATTTTGACGAATATATAAAGTAGTATTTTTTTAAATTGTGCTTTTTCCAAAACTTTTGCTTTGAATCAAGATTCGCAATAATCTGGCTTTTTTAATGAAATGTTTGACTCTCTGTTGCTGCACGGCGTGTGATTACTGATTAGTATAAGCATCAAGCCGATTATATTTGACCAAGATAGCGATCACAATTTCAAACACTATTTGCCCGGTGTTTACTAAGTAATATATTTGAAATTTCTCCGGTTTACCAACATTAAAAAATATTTTTCGATTGCAAATGTTAAAATACGATTTCAAGAATTTTTTTTCAAACTCATCGAACTCAAACACTTACAAGTTATATAGTATAGCACTGGCATATTGTCTGTATGTATTACTCTTTTATTATCATCTCCCATCAGTATATCTTGCTTCATCAGCTCATCCACTTTCTTCTATATGGACGCAAATAAGCAATACCATGTCAACTCACAAAATTAAAAACTGAGTTATATATGCAGAAGTGTTTGCAAATGGGTGAAGAACATCTTTCTTTAATATTTGTAGGGTTTTAAGCTTAAGAACTTCTAAAAAGCCATTTTTTAATCATGCAATTTATGTATTATGTTAAACGTTTGGGTTATATTATATACGAAATACGCAATTTGTATACTAATTTTTTTGTGAAAATAAGTAAAATAACTTATATAAATCTGAGATTGCCAAAAACTTGACCAATACATATAAAAATTTCATATAAAGCGAAGTTGTTCAAAATGTTCAAATGCGTTTTTCTCGAAATGACATTCGTGTGGGTTGACATGGTATTGCTTATTTGCGTCCATATCTCATCCAATCTTTGTCTAATGAGTAAAGCGTCATTTACGTTATTTTTATTGTGCATTTCGGTTAGTCTTACTATGCCTGTTAAGACCTAACGGCGTCTTGGATTGGGTTTTCGTTGTAGATATTTATTTCAATTGATCAAGAGGAAGTCGAAGGTGTCATGGTAATTAATGCTGTACTCATTACTCTTTTTTATTTCTATAGGGAACTAGGGCTCCTTTGTTCTTACTACATATTTTTTTATGATTCTATGATTCCATCTCAGATGGCTATATTCCTGTGCACTATTGTCTTATAAGTTGGGTGATTGGTAACGATGAATTTAGTTTATGTTTAACCCTTAACTTTTACTTTATACAACATTCAGCTTTACCGGATTTTCTGATCGCAAATAAACTTTCCTCGTTTGGCTCATGTAAAACTCTAATGACTCAGTACGGTAATTCTTTGCAATTACCAAAGTAGTTGCCTCACGGTTTTGTGTTCTTTATCTTCTAAGAAGACACTTCGTGGACGGTTCATCGTGCTGAAACCCTTCTTAATTCCAACGTGATTGTAAAGAGGGTGAATATTTATGTATGTATAAAGATTGCCTTTTTAATCGACTTAGTTGCTTATATAATATAGATAGATCGATATACGCAAAAGACTGAACCAAAATTTACAAGGAAAGTCATACAACGACTTGTGTTTATCAGATGTTGCTTCAAGCAATCCCGTACAGTTTCCTATATTAGCAACGCTCTTTTAATAGTATAAATAATTAGTGACTTAGTCAAATTTTTCTGAATTTTCTCTTTTAATTTTAATAAATAGATATGTGAGTGTCAACAGAAGGATTTTCGCGTGCTTATTATTCATTTGTTAAACCATTCGTTCCATTTCATATTTGTTTTAATATCACCTTACATAAACTTTTGTACGTAGGTTTTTAAAAAGTATGCTTGGGTTCTGTTTTTACAATGTTATTGTTGAGACCGATCGAAAGAGCTCTTACTGCAATGTTACGTAAAAAATTAGTTTCGACCTAAAAGCAATAGTCAATAGATATTTTTAACTTAGAACTTAAAGGTCGGCAACGCACCTGCATGCCTTCTGGTGTTGCAGATGTTCATGGGTGGTGGTGATCGCTTAACATCAGATGAGCCTCCTCTCCGTTTGCCCCCTCTCACATAATAAAAGAACATTAATTAATAGAGAATTTGATTAAAACTCAAAATCATTTTCGATTCATTTTCATTACTTGTTATTATTTAAAAGATTGAAAAGTAATATTGACCGGATAAGAGTTTTGTTCACCACCTGAATGGATACAATTACTTATATCACCACCACAGATACCAAAATTCTAGACTTACGGGTTTACGCTATGTGCTGTCTATCAGTCAGTATTACCAATTTTATTATTATGTAGATATTTTTGCTTTGTAAAAACAGGTTCTATAAAAATTATACAATATAGTCGTATTTGAAAATTTCGCTGAATTTGAACTACTATATAACAAGAGACAAACAAGTTAAACGAATATTAATTTTCATATTTTAAACTGGTATTTTGTATTGTTGCAGCGAAGAAACAAAATGGTTCGGCCGTGCGAACAAACAGCCTGGGCTCCGGCGCGCGCACCCCGCCCGTGGAGCGAACCAAGTCCAAATTTTCAGCGTTTGGTAGGCTCTTCAAACCTTGGAAATGGAAACGGAAAAAGAAGTCGGAGAAGTTCGAAGCAGCATCTAGAAGTGAGAACATATTAGAGTATTGTTGTTTATATTTCGTAAAGCCTTGTTATTTTTTTGTGGCTGACTTACTGGGCCAGCTCGACCGTTGAAGTAGTTACTACCCTTTTAAATAATATCGACGAGAAATTATAGTATCCGTACTGTCCGATTCGTGCGGTGTGAGAGAGGCCCTGAAGCCCAAATTCCTACCCAAAATTTTCTTTACTTCTTTGTTTGTTAACGGATTTAGGTTAGGGCCCACGAAACACGTGCCGTGTGACAAAGTTTTAGACGCCCAAACATTTAAAACTAGAAATAAAATTTAATATTTAGAAAAATCTATTTGAGTTATTTGTATAATACAAATGTCTAAAATCAAACAGCTAATAATTATACGTTTGGCGCAAGTAATTTAATCCGTCACTGTTTTTATGAGTCAGAATCCAGAGTTATCATCAACATATCTCTTACAAAATACCCTTATCATATTGTCGTCATCATCTATCAATATAATCTATTTTTATAATATATCTGTTTATCGACCATCACAAAATAGTGTTATAAAACACCTAAATGGCTTGGAACTATTAACACACCGCAGAGACATCAGCAGCGTGAAGAAGTGCAGCGTTGATAAATTATTTATTAATTTAATATTAATTTGTTGTTTAAAAATGCATTTTATAGTATCTCAAGGACTCTGAGTCCTTGAGAGAAAGAAAAAATAATTCTTGCGATTTTCTTTACTCAAAATGTCGTATATCATAAATCAAATACTGAAACTAATTAGCGGTAATTTACATATTTAAAATATAATAATTATTATGTATTTATCAATTTGAAATATATGAATATTTACTCTATACGCTTGAAATATTATATTATTACAAAAAAAACTCAAAAATCAAGTTCCTGCTATAAACTAACTAGTTTGAAATTTGGGAAAAGTGAAATCGATTCGTTAGTAATGTAGCATATTTTAAATTTAAGGTACATAATCGAGCTATATAATTCATGACTCAAGAGTTATCACTATTGTTTCCGTCGAAAATAAAGATTAATCAAATCAATCAGTGGTTAATCCATTGGACAGATAGGGAATTAGATATAAAAAATTTGAAGGTTGTTTGAAATATCAATCTTTTTAAATAATAAATTATGAAATTCATCTAAATAAGAACGTAATAATTTATAATTATCATATTTTACTAAATACTTTTAGGGTTCCTTAGCCGATGGCAAAATCCTTATAATTTCGTAATTTCCATGTGCCCGTCTGTCCGTCCGTATGTCACAGTCATTTTACTCAGAGACTATTGGCTCTATATAAGAAATTTAGTACAAACGTATATTCTATAAACTACTATACAGTTTTGTAGTCAAATCCTAAAATATATAAAAATTAAGGTTAGCAATCCATACATTTAACTGAGGATTTGTCATTTTGTCTGTGTGAAGGCAATGAATACGTAAAAAAAAGTCAGACTAGTATCATACACATAACGAAACGAAGTTAGTTACAAGTGTAACACAACTGAATGAAGTAAGCGTCCTCAGAACCAGCGAGTCTGTCATTTTGTATGTATGGAAGGGGCTGTCCATAATAAGTTTGTTTTTTCGCTTATATCAACATTGAGACCTAATCATTGTTTTTTTGCAGCATTAGAAAGAAAGATATCCGTCCGAGCGAATAGAGATGAGTTAGTTCAAAAAGGAATCCTTCTACCGGAGAGTCCAGTGACCCCAGTACCCGAAGCCAGTAAGACACTTTAACTTATTATAATTATTGATAATAATTTAGTTAAAAAAAAAGCATAATTTCTACTTCGTTAGATAGAATCTACTTCGTTCAAAAAAAAAACAAATTTGAATAAAATGAGCTTAACTAGTTTTATCTCGTCAGTATCATGACCTAAGCACCTAAAATCAAAACAGCAAATCAGTTTAACTAATACCAATATTGCGTACTATTTAACAAAAAAAAGCACCCGAATTTTCAATGTATTAAAAAAAATAGAATATCTATAACGAAGAAATACTTTATCTATACCTGATTGAGTACTTAGCTGTAGAGCTTTTACAGTAGGGTAATTGTTGGTGTACATGTGGTGTCGAGGGTTCGATTCCTGCTCACTGCATATTTTTTTTAACCAACCGGCCATTATTAGCCTTCTAAATCAAGTTTTTTTTTAAATCACTACATAGTATAAAACAAAGTCGCTTTCTTTGTCCCTATGTATGCTTAAATCTTTAAAACTACGCAGCGGATTTTGATGCGGTTTTTTTAATAGATAAGGTGATTGAAGAGGAAGGTTTATATGTATCTATGTTTACATCCATTAAATAGTGGAGAAAAAACTGTTATTTTTGAGGTTTCTAATGTGATGTCGTAAATAATTACATTTAACGCGTGCGGGCCACGGGCAGTAATGAATAAATCAAAACTACTGGATCGATTTTAATCACTTTTTCAGTGAATGATATAGGCTATATATTTTATACCCGTGCGAAGCCGGAGCGGGCCACTAGTATATTTATAACCCAATTTTTTTTTCCTTCGTTACTTGATAACTGATCAGTGTGATGTTGCTGACATTACTTATTATAATATTAATTATCCTTCATCCGTTTCTACCGGCTAAATAGATACAATATTTTTCATCGTGTCTATAAAGTGGCATTCAATGAGTCAACATTTGTTCGAAAAAATATTTTAATTCAATATGTTATTTAGCAATCTGCTGTCGATTTCATATTGTTGTAAAGCCCCTGTCAAAATGAATTAGGTAAGTGGTAATACCATTTTAGGGAAAATACATAAACAGGTGGTTCCTTTACCAAGAACTACCATAAAATATGACAAGAATTCTTAAATTTTAGACAAAAAATTCAATTCAATCTCATCACGTCATGTTACGTGCGTACAACTACCATAGCGTGCGGCAAGTTCATAAACAGTTAGGAATATATCGATTTATCTTGTTATTAATCGTGCAAATTATGGAGAGTCATTGCGCTGCTCGCTATGCGTTATTAGGTTTGGTGATGATGGAGTGAGGTAACGAAGTCGATGGCAGCGCTTGTAGTGGAGATAAAATCCATTAAATAATGCTATCAATAGTGGGCAGACAAAACATATGTTTGTTTATATACGTTATTATAATATTTAAAACATTTGGAATTAACAAGTAATCAAGTGTTTATGTACATATATCATGTTCCAATTGTGTTTATATACAGTAGCACATATTTTCCTCGAGTTAATAAAACTGCGGTAGCTATTTACATTTACTCAAATATTTTATCATAAATGATTATGTTTCTTTTATTTACAATAGTCCATGGCCATTATTTAAATAACTATGCCTGTTAATATTACTGATAGTAACAATTTTCCTCACAGTTGTTAATTTTTTACCTATCTAAAGATTATTATCAGATGCTATGTAATAACAACCGGGACCGACAGGTTAACGTGTGCTCCGAGGCAACCACAAGGACAAACGCTGAGACCGAAATTGACGAGCGGGAACGAACCCGCGACAGTTTAGGTAAAGGTGCAGCCCCGCGGCACCACCAACCACCACCAACGCGCCACAATATTTTGTAATAAGTCTATGTTTAATGGTTAAGTTAATACTTAGATGAGGAATCCCCAACGTACGGAGGCGAGGAGGTGCGGAATGAGCGCGACTGTATGCAGAATGAGCGTAGCGGTGTGCACGCGGCGTTGCAAGCGCAGCTGCAGGCGCAGTTCGCATCGCAGCTCGCACAGCAGCAAGCCGCTCTCGCGACCGCTGTCGCCGCCGCCGCCGCCGCGGCCGCGCACCACCACCATCAGAATAACAACGTTATCGGTAAGTTAATCTTCCTTCCTTAAGTTTAGCTTATATTGTTGTAACTACGCAAGGCAAGGGCAAGTAAGGCCTTCAAAATCCGAATGTAAATTAAATCAGTTCTAACTTTGAGATAACGCGGAATTAGAATGTGATTTTATTAATATCGACAAAACCATATTTAAGCAAAGCAATGGCAATGTTAAAAATGAGGAAGATATTATATTGAAATAAAATTTTACAAAAATTACTAAAACTGAATGAACGAAAACTTGTGTAAATATGTAGCATGTGTATATGGAAAAATTTTATATGTGTAATTATTGACTGTTATCAAAACTTACACTTAAGTTTTTTTTGTGATTTCTTATAGCCGAATAAAATTAAAATAAAAACTATCTATCGTATCCACCCCGGAGATTTACTCTAATGCTTAAAATGACAAAAACTATAGATAGAAGAAATAGATTTCTAATATAAATAAATAAACGCTACACACTCAACGGCCCCCATTAGGATATTGATATCCTGTGTCAGGGGTCCGGAAACATACACAATGACAAGGACAAATACACCCAGACCGGAATATAAGCTTGCATGGTCAATACAAACATATTATGCTCCGAGCTGGAATCGAACCCGCGATCTGTGGCGTTTAAGGCAGGTTCGCTACCGCTGCGCCACAACGTCGTCATTATAAAATCGGATTGAAAAAATAGGCTTCATAAAACACTGTGCCTGTGTGTGTGCACGTAGTTATAAGGTTAATCAGAGCCTCGGAGATATGAATAATTAATTTATGTGTGCGTAATATTAAAACTAACATACCAAGAAACCACACTTGTTCGTTTAACCAGATACCTACTCGTAATTATAATGATAACATTTATAATTATAATAACGAAATAATTGCTTGAAACATGGGTTTTTCTATACCTACTATTTTTTATAAAACATCCGTTGAGAAAAAGGGGGAAAACATCCTATTGCTTTTTTTTACAAGTGTTAAGCGCTCGGAAGGAAGCTTTACACGACTCTACAGACTCTAAACTCTAAATAGAACTTATTCTTTTGGTCGATAAGCCTAAAAGTAAAAAAAAAACGTGTTGCGCGTATTCATGAGTAAAGGACAGCAACGCGTGGCGGGAATTAGCGGCTTCCTGGCAGGACTAGCAGCGAACGTTGACCCCGTAACTCCGCCACTGCCGGCGCCCTCCGCGCGGCCGCTGCCAACGAACTGCACGTGACGTCACCATCAGACAGACAATACGAATTAATTACCTTTCAATCTCGGATTGCCCCGCGTTTTGCGATGCATTGCTACTATTGTTTCAATATTACCGGTACTTTAGAATTGTCTTGTGTTTTTTATAATTATTGTCTTAGGGTAGGGCTTGTTTTCCTCGCATTATATTTTTAAAATATAAGTATGAATAATATTATTATTCAACGTTAACTATTAAAATAAATATTTATCTAGCTTAATTAAAATATTCATTGTCCAAGTACGTTTGACAGATATCCGACGCCGTTTGTTCGTTTGCAATATGCAATAGGCATGTCATTAACAATGTCTATAACGATCGATTGTATGCACTTTATAAACTGGAGACTCAAGTAAGTAGTCTCGATATGGATCAGTATTTACGTAGTTGGTTACTGAAAAAAATCGCTTATATCGTATAGGGGTAATGTAGGATGTCTAGATCGAGTGTCGGGCGGCGACAGGGGCGCTGCAGGTGCGGGGTGCTGCGGGCGCGGGGGCGGGCGGGCAGTCCGGCGCGCGCCTCAGTGCTGGCCCGCCCGCGCCCGCGCCCGCCCGCGCTCCGAACCCGCAGACCTCATTTGACTGCTCCTCGACACACGCACCTTCGTTTTAACCAGTAACCCCATGATAACACAGACAACCGACCGAACGTACCCCGTGTTGCTAAACGTTCGACATCGATGTTCATAACGACCCCGCACCCACTTCGCAGGTCAATGTAAATATTTGGACTATGTTAGATGTATGATATAAGTCATACATATTTAAGTGCGAGCTTATTTTTAGATCTAGGTAACTAAAATAAATTTAATAATTTCTTCTCTTCTCTTAATTATATGCATTCGATGTTAATATTATCGTAAGTCAAAAACGCTGGTATGCATCATTGTTACTTGTTTTGAAAGTTATATTTTTATATTATGTGTTATAGTATATAAAATTATTAAGTTAGGTGAATTTTACTACTTGCTTTTAAATGTCCTTATAACCTAGATTAATACATAGTGCTTTGCTTTCGGTTCGTAGGGGTCGTGAGGCGCGAACTTAGCAGGCAATATCGATCGACACCGGTCGCAGCACGCGAGGGTGCTCGCTGCACCGACGTTCCCGTAACGCTGATTAGGGAAACCATTAAAAATAAGTTCAAAAATAGTCCTAGTACTTGTTGTTAATCTGTTCCTTAACGAAGAATTTGAACGACAATAGTAGAGTGTGATACAATAGTCTAGATTATTACGAATTCCAGGGAATCAATTCTTTACTTGAAATAATGAATTCGAAATCGGAAAGTCACTGTTTGGAGTGTACACGTAAATCTTTAAACGTGTTCGTCAACGGCGATACGGTCCCGTGGTGGTCAGAGCGTGTTTTGCGGGCGCGGGAGGGTTGAGTGCGGTGTATAGACGCGGGCGCGGTGTCGCGAGCGCCGCCCCGCGGCAGGCGCGTGCCGCAGCTTCGGCCGCCCGCGCCGCCTGCATCGCGTCTCTCTATGATGGGCTATATCATGGGATGTGCATGTCTGAGAGGTGCGTAGCGTTGTTTCTCAACACCAATAATTCTGTATGTTCAAATAAATCTGAAAGGGCTACTTACGTTAGTGGTAATGTTAACATTGAAAGGTCTATATCAACAGTCAAAATTACTACTCAGTGTTCAATTTCGGTTAGTTAGTTACAGGTATTTGTTTCGAATTTTTAAAGTAATATTTGCTGTAGATGACAAAATGACCTCATCATATTTTGGAGTGTTGAAAACCTTGTAACAAATTTAGTTATTTTGTTACACAATTTTTATGCATTTTGGTTAAATTACATACTTTTTTTTATATAATTTCGTTTTAATTTAGAAGCATAATGATAGAGACGCCAATGATCGACACTTTGATATTGGAGTGTTTCGATTGAAACCATTATTTTATTTGACGATAGAAAGTAAAAAATAAAACAACGTATTTCCAGTATCATCATTGGGATTTACGTGATTTTTCAACGCACATGTACCCAATAACTTAGGCAATGCTAAAACGTTTTAAATAGAAATTCATGACATTTAATTTTTTTTCAATTTTTACGCGGGTATACAATTCTATAATAAAAGTATTGTTTTAACAATAAAATAAGACAAAGCGAATCGGCACGCGGCGTTTAAAATGATTTCAACAAAACACTTTCACATAAAAGTAATTGATCATATCTGAGACTTTCTGTCTTGCTATTGTTATATTCGCTCCACTCTCACAAATTATATTACAAAATATCCATTCAAAAATACTTTAAAAGCAGAAACCATAACACAAAATTTATTGCATTCGTATAGTTATTACCGGATTAGAAGTCATTTTTTTCAATTACACTCGAATCAACTTAATGTAGTTACAGATGATGGTTCAGCTTTTATTGCTGGATTGCTAAACAAAACACTAAGTATGAGATCAATAAAAAAAAAACTTGAGCAAATGTTAGGGCGATCGCTGTAGATTTCGTATACAAATGGTAAATATTTTTCTTTGTTCTATATAACTGTTTGACCTTTTACCCTCGTAGTTCGAGTTTTGACATTGTTTGTTTGAACTGTAAAACTAGCGTTATGAATAAAACAACAACGTAAAAAAAATAATACCGATCAAGTTCGTGGTGGACCACGCATAGTGCATCTTTACGACTTTAAATATCGATTAAAAATCGACCGCAAAATAAGCTGGTGATTTTATAATTATTAAAAATATCAAATAATATGGGAAAAAAGCAAAGCTTTTCCCATAGCTTATTTATATATTTCTAAATTTTCATACCTATCTTCTTCGAAATAATTTTCGTAGAAAGTTCTTTTGATGTCAGCCTAAAGTTTTTCTACAATTTTAAATCCCATAGTTCAAAAGTTACAAAAGGACACCATTTTTATGACTACCAAATCTCTCAACAACTACTGACTTAAAATCGTAAAAAAAATCAAAATAAAACCTTATTAATATTAAAGACCTATACAAAGATAGGTAGGTTCCTCACACGTTATTCAGAAGTAAGAATTGTCAATAGACAAAACCAAGAGTCCTAGAATAAAATGATTGCGACATATGGATGCACAGACTTGGCCTTGGCAGATTTGGCTACGGAACCTTAAAACAATAATTTAGTAGGAAATAAAAAACTACCATAGCTGCTAAAAGTATAAATTAAATATAAATTAATCCCACCAAAAACATCCTGTAAAAAATCTAGCCAAGTCTCGATAGAGGTGCTTGTTTATCTCTAAAATGTATGTCGATCTTTAATAGTTTGGTTGGGCTCTTGTGTTTTCAAATAAGGGTCACCAGGTACTCCAGATCTTCGATTATCCTAGTTTTTATAGTTTTCCCTTTATGTGGCCATTAAACCCTAACTTTGTACCAAATTTCAGCTCGCTGAGTGTATGGGAAGTTCTATTTTGATGATCATGAGTGGGTGTCTGGGTGTCATAAATGCGAAACTTTGCTTTCGCATAACTTCGGAACTAAATGACTTAGAGACTTGAAATTTTTTATAATAAGTATTATTTTATAGCTTACTGGATGACGAAAATTTCTGCGTTCTAGTGTTATCCAGAGGTTCTCAAATAGGGGCCTGAAAACGCGGCGAAATGGTTCGGGTAAAGATGGTACGGCAGTGTTTGCTTCGCGCTCGACTTGGCGAGGACACTGCCGTGCCCCCCGATGTTAGTTTTGTCTGCTTTCAAGTTTTGTGTAACCATTTGTTCCGACATCCTTTTGATTTCTTCACAAATTAATAGGAAACAATACTAACACAAAACTTGCTGTTTATAAAAAATGGTATACAGAACTTTCTAATTCAATTACAAATAATTGTACCTATGTCGCATAGTATCTTTAGACACGATTATATCCATGAACTAGATTAATATTTATGTATATAAAGTACTTGAAAAAAAAAACTATTTTATTAATTGCTTTTTCATTACCATAATGGACAAGCTTTGCTATGGAAAACTACAAAATACGACAGTTAATGGATGAATTTATTTTCTTATTAATTGAAATGAAATAGATGGAATAAAAGAGATCGTACTAAATGCTTTTTCATCCAAGAAATGGTATTACTACTTGGTCGTTCTCCTAGCTAAGTACAGCTAATCTAAAACGACATTTTTGTACCGATCTTTTTCTTTTTTTCTACGTTGTAAAATCTTCGTATAGACTGAATTAATTATTTAAAGACAGAATATAGTTTTCCCTTTTCAGAGTTTTACAAGTATGGAATTTCCTTCGTGCAATTCAATCGTTAAATCGTTAGGCACAAGTGAAGTATATGAATATTAAGTTCCGTTTTACAAGATTTAATTCATTAAAAATACATTTTATTCGTTAAAACGAGTTCTTAACGCGCTCCATTTAATAATACTAAAGATATAAAGACACGCGTTAGTAAATACGCCTTAGCTACTCCACATTCAACCACAGCCTAAACCCTATTTCAGTATACATATTTTAAGCATAAGTTTATTCATTATGGCAATCTGTATGTTTATTAGAATCTTAATATGTCACCGTGGCTTTGTTATTTTATACGTAAATTGACCGGCTCGAATGAGGAAGAAGTATCCTATACACAGATATTGACGTCGTAGTATCCTTTCTGTTGAGATTTTTTCGACTGATATGAGCTAGAGATAGATGCTAGAGGCCCAAACTGCCACGCCCTACTTGTTCTTCCTGCTACGCTTTCCCGTTATTCCCATGGGTTATTAACTGGCTTGTGAAATTACTAGTACTACAAGTGTCTACAGTGATTGCGACGTAAGGCTGACGATAAATTTGTATATCATCAATCGGCAGAGGTTTAGCTTTTATTTACATTTTTTTAATTTTATATTTTTTTAAACTTAATTTGCGTAATCTATGAATGTGCACTAGAATGTGCTCTACCATGTACCTGATAAAGAACTTCTAAATCCTTAAAAGTCGTCAAATATATCATATTACAGTAGATTATAGTGCCAGTAGGACTTCGTAAGTAGAACTTCGCCACCGGCATATCTTCTGGTTAGGCTTCCAAATTTTACTTGATTAAGCCATATATTATGTGTCACACTCCATTAAATAAATCAGCAGCTCTACATCACATAATATACGAGCATTATAAGAGATTTATTTTATTCAACATTTCAACAGAATATTTTTCAAACTCATATTTCATAAAACTTTTAGGTTAAGTACTGAAAAATGAAAGCCGGTACTATTGACTAATGTTAGAACTTTATTTAAAGAGAGCAATTTTACTGAATCCAAGAGTTTACTCGTAGTCGACTCTGCTTGGGTTTCATCTTTTAGTTTTATCTGCGTTATATCTCTATGATTAGTTACGTAATTTGTTAAGTAAAACTTATGATTTTAACGAAAGCATTCTTGAAACTTTTTTTTTACAACTTTACTTTTTACTCTTTAAAACTACGCAACGGATTTTGATGCGGTTTTTGAATAGATAGAGTGATTGAAGAGGAAGGTTTATATGCATAATAACATCCAGTAAATAGTGGACAAAAAAAAAACTTATTTTTGAGGTTTCTAATGTGATGTCATAAATAATTACATTTAAAGTAATGATGCTTCAGAAATGAACGTGGCGAGAAAGTATTACGTTCTCATAGAAATCTACATAAAATAGAATATCGACAGTATTTTTTAATGGGAGTGATGAAGTACCAAATTCCCAATGCTTTACAATTCTTCATCTCTCCTATCCTTCATCTTAGTTGAAAAGGCGCGGTGTTCCGCTGGTGTTACCTTAAACAGTCCACGGTACGATAATTACTTTTCATCAGCCAAGCATGGTTGTTTACCACCTTAACGGTATCAAAACCATTTTTAAATTGGCGGTTATCAGTTATGTATTAATTGCTACATTCATTTTGATCTTACTTCGTCCTATTATGTTTTTAGTTATTGTACCACAGAATAAGAAGTTTTTTTTAAATAATTGTTTTGGCTATTGTATAATACGAGTCTTATCATTTGTGCATATACGTAATACGCTGACGTCATGAAGCATGCTGCACATGGCGAGATCAAGTCGTGTTGTGCGTGGGAGGATGACGCTTTTCGCCATGTTTACTTGTTAACTTTTTTAGTTTTAACTGAGCCTTATTTAACCAAATACCTACATACATTTCTAGCGAGTGAATATAACGCTCTATATGATAAACCAAAGCATTTGTATAATTTTTTATATCGCTGCTAATATCGCAGACCGATTGTAAGATATTTTTTAAGCAATTTGTGATAAAAAAAATATTCCATGAAATTATTTAAATTAAATTTCTTCAGTGACTGTCTCTATGTTTAAATTGGGGAATTGTAACTGTAATCAATCGTGAGATTCAAAGGATACTTTGAACATGCTATGATCTTTGAGATTAAATAAGTTTATATAAATAGAAGTAAATTAAATTTGTATCCAAGACTTCATGAAGTACAAAATGAAAGGACCAATCTTACTTATCAACTTCGATTCGTAACTTATTCATACAATTCGGTCATTGACCTCGCGTATCACGAAATTTATAACTTTCGTACTAGCGTATTCTTCTTAGAAATCTTAATAATAAGACCACTATTATTATGATTTATATACTAGTTTTTATCCCTAAAAGGGTCGAGCTGATATATAATTACATAATTAGATGGGTCCAAAGAAAATATTTTTCCTATCGTTTCGAAAGTTACTTTTCTAAAAAAAAAATCGTCCTCCAGACTTAGCTCGATATTTAATTTTCACGAGCTTAATTCTCTTTAATTCCTATATTGCTTATTTCACGACTTTTTTCCTTTCCCACCCCAGAATAGTTTTAAAGTTTTTTTTATTTACGATGGACATATGCAGGTAATTTAATTATGTAAAAAAAGCTTTGATGTGTTTTTCTCGTAATCTTTACAGAGAAAATATTATCAAGCAAGAATGAAGATATCGAGATTTTCTACAGTACATTTTGAGATAATACGATTAAAAAAACTTTTGGACGACGATTACTCTTTTGTCCTATGTCTGTAATATTTAATCAGATAACTTACTAAAACTGAATTTATTGTATACTTCACAGTTATTAGTGTCCCAGGGTGTATATATTATTATAAATTATACCTAATTTAATATGGACATAGTAACAAATGCGGGTCACCGAACTTTGCAAACCATAATGGTGCTAGTTTCTCGTTTCGCGTAGCACCGCCGCGGGATGAATGGCGTTAAATTAAAAATTCAAAACAAAGCGAAACGATGTGTGGGCGGTTGGATGGCGTTCGGAGGGCGGGCGGCGATCGAAGAGCGCGCGCGGAGCTCAGCTTGTAGACCGAGCGGGGCGGGCGGGCGAGGGGTAACGATCCGCCGGTAGTCGGTACCCGCAGTCTTCCAGCCGCGAGCGCGCCGCGAGCATGAGCGACGTCGGGACGCTCGCCGCAATGGACGCCTTCGCGGGCGGCGCGAGGCGAAGGCCCTCACGTCTACCGCCACCGCCGCCCTTCGTCCCTCCGCCGCCGCCGAAGCGCCACGACCACTTCTATGTGCGCCGCAAGTCTCCTGTGCCCAGACACTCCTCTAACCTTACGCTCTTCGCGCGCTCCAATGGTACATCACCTAAACCATCTTGCACCATGCACCATGAACCACGCACCATGCACCTCGCACCATGCACATTCATCTGCGACGAGCATCAACCAATGACTTGTATTCATTATAAAACCTTATCAATTACTTCATTGTCGCCCTCGTTTATTTTTCTTTTCAATACTTTTTTATTAATTGTAACTCTCATCATCCAACAATATTTAAATTTTAATTCATAAAAAAGAATTAAAGTTTGAAACAATATTTATTTTATGTCTTGTATGTCTTTCTTTTTCTTAATATATAAAATAAGAATTGCAGCAAATTTTACTGATAGAAGATTATTTATTTATCACGTCTTTTTTTGTTTTTGAAATAAAATATAGAGTAATTTTGTATGTTTTAAAGTTTAAAAGTCAATCTCATTGTTATATATTTATTTGTTAAGTCAGCAACAATAAATTTATTTACACCCTATCCATAAATGCTCACTTCTTGAATCTCTAATGAAACGCCTACTAATACCGCATACACATGCATCCCGTTTATTACTTTTTAACTTAATGTAATTACTTCTAAAGTTACATTGCATTTAAGCCTCAAAGGTTCAACGGTAGAAGGACCGACTCCGTTAACGGGAGAGTGGCGGGTTCGATCCTGACCCGTTTGGGCTATTGTGGTACCCACTCCAAGCCGAATCTACGAGCATTTTTTTAGGGGCAATAAGAGTATTAGTAATGACTTGAAAAATAATTGATAATATTCTTAAAAAAATAAAATAAAATATAAGTCTTTTATAACATTATATAACAATCAATATTAAATTATATTTTATATTAAGTGTTACAAAATGAATTCAGGAAAACTTTTAATTCCATTTATTTAAGAGTCTTTTAATGAAGAATTCGTTTTCATAATGCAGGAAATTATTAATTCGTAATGCAGAATTCAATTAATTACAATTTAAGAAACAGAAATACGATGTTCTAACCTCAATTCAAGCATTTTACATTACCGCGGCAATCGAGTTTCGTAAAGAATGCAAATCTAGTAGATAATTAATTTAAAAGCAGGCTCAGGCGTCAATGCCAATAAATAAATAACGGAGGCGTCGCGACGTGGCCTCGTAAAACTATTCGACCGACCGTGAGTCGAGCCTTTTACATGTTAACATACGCAATTTTCATTACCTCCTTAAATTAGACTAGCTTCTGCCAGCGGTTTTGCTCGCTTGAATATCGAATTTAACATAAACTTTGAACCCCATATCACTTCTTCTTCTTAGAGTTAGAGAAAATGTTAATTGTTTTTAATTTTAATTGTTCGCCAAAAGCAAAGTTTTATGCTTTTAGTTTTAAAAACCCTTATACCCACGAGAAAGGGTCATTACCAAATATCATTCTTTAGTAACCTATTAGGTTTTTAAAAACCACACATATGAAAAGTGTTCAGCTTTCTAGGTCCAAGGGTTTAGGCTGAGCATTTATATGTCTGGTCTTCTTCTTTTATATATTTGCAATAACAAGCACATTTTATATTGTAGTCTTAAACATGGAGTTTTTAATTAGGGGCTTTAATATTTTTAATTCAAATACACTCTATAAAACTTTGCGACTTAATTTGAAAGCCTGGGCTTATTTTAAAGCGAAATTAATGCAGATGGTTTTGAATCTAGAGAAGTCGGTCGTTTGCTAAATATTATATAAAAGCCTTTGTGTCAGACAAAAGGCATACCCAAAGGCAATAATTCGAAGAATGCGAGGCGTATGATGGAGGAGAGGCTGACGGTCGTGGCCGCGGCACGTCCTTGACCCACCGTGGCTGTTTCCGCCAGCACCGGTCGACTCTCCCGATCGAGATATCAACGCTTCATTTATCCCATTGTTTACATAACTTCCATTCTTTAAATGGAAATAACAATTCTATAAAAGATAAAAACAATCATCACAATGTAAATATAATTCATTAATATAACAAAAACAAACTGGCTGTTTCCTTTTCGTCTTTGGTTTTTTCCTACATGTTGGTAGTATAAATTCGTATATCGGATTTCTTTTAAGAGGATTTTTCGCTACTTTTGTTAGAGTTGACGAGTTTATAATATGTAATAAGTTTAATAAAAACAAAAACACAGCAATTGTGAAAAATAAAATATATATATAGACTTTATCATCTTGTTTTTGTAGAAATTTTATTAGTTCTTTTATACAGAAATATTTCATTTTTCTTCAGCCAAGTACTTCAATATTATTGCGAAATTTATTTTCAGGGCAAGGGCAATAATAAATAAGAAGTATTTCAGTTCTTTTGACTCACAGGCTTATCTAGAACAATCGGCTGGTTTAAACTAGACAAGAATTTAGTTATCTTCGTATTAAATAAGATTAAAATAACTACGTCGAAAATATTTTTAGTTGGTCAACGGAATTTGCGCTCTTATATGTTCTAATATGTCATCATAGTTTAGTAGCTTTCAGTATAAGAATATTATATCACGCTGCTTATTGCTCTTTAGTCGCCCACTTACATTTCGTCACCTCTGTAAATGTTTTTGCCTCACAAATACTTCTGAGAGCGATTGCCGACCTACATCTGTCCATTTAAAATATATTTTGCTATTACATTTTATTGTGATAGTAAACTAAATTTTACCACATTTAAACCTTCTGAAGAAATTAAAATTTGAATAAAACATTTGTTTGAATTGATTCTAATATTCTTGATACAACGATATTAATGAATTTCTTGAAATTATTGCAATCATAACTTTAATTGCTTTTCATATTAATCGTACCGAATAAGTATTTTAAACATATATATATTTATAAACGAGCAAACCATTAATACATTTCACGAGACTCTTTATTTTAATTATACCTAAAATTCCATTAACAATTTTCTTTGAAACAGTAATGTCGTTTTCAATTATTTTGTAGAAGAGAAAAGTTCGAATAAGAGAAAGAGATACGAATCATACCGATAGACTCTCTGAAAGTATGCCGACGCCACGGTAAATAGATCTGTTTCGTTTTAACCCAGTGATTATTTTTAACGAGCTCTCAGTTTCACGTCGTATTCGTCGTTGTTTTACGCATCATGACGAGAAACACGAGTGAGCCGGCCACGCGTTTCACTACGCGTACTCTTGACATTGTGTGTGCTATTAATGTTTGAGTTGAGTTTTCAAACTATCCTTCACAGCATGCATATTTTTCTTGTTACATCATTCTTTATGTCAATATAAATAAGTATTTATAAACTTATATAATATCACTATAATTTGTCGTACAGATTTTTTTCGTCAAAAAATATTTAATAGTGTTTTCTTCACGTTTAAAATAATTGAAACAATGTACTATAACGGCACGGTAAGATATTTCAAGTAGGTACTTCTGTTAAGATAAAGTTAGTCACTTACATAACGACCGCAACGATTTTCATCCAGCGAGGGCCTTGGCCAAGGGCGACCGCATTGATCGTAGCTGGGACCTCTCGCCCACCACCCGAATCGTGCTCGCGCACCGCCTTAGTCAGCCTGTTGAATCAGAGCGCTTGCTGAACTATTTGCACATTCATGAAAATTATAATATTGTTATGTAAATTTTATTTATCCTTACGCTGAGTTTCACGTACAAATAAAATGGAATTAAAGGCTATCATAAAATTGAATTAGTAAAGGGTATAATGGTTTTTGACTCTTACTTTTGTAGATTATTTAATATTGTAATCATATTTTTGATTATTATTTTGTTTAAATAATTTTAAATTTAAAAAAAAAAAGAAATTTATTCTCTTCATATTTTATATGTAATTAACTTCAGATTTGGATTTCACGGTTTAAAATAAGTGAAATTAATAAGCTATCATTTATTGTTTTCATATTTCTTTTTTAATTTTTCAATATTTGTACTCAAGTTGTATAATGCATATATGACTTCAGTTACAGTTTTACTTTTAAACAATACTACATTAAAATTGAAAAAAAACGCACGAATGATTTGTATAATTAATTGAAAGTGTAATTTAATACATTTACTTAGAAGAATCAAAATGCACATTTGAAAAAAACAAGTCGACAATTTAAATGCTAACTTTATATAGTCTGTTCCATACCGAAATGTATTATAAAAGGATCAATGTTGAAACTTTTCTTAAGCAACTAACTTGTAGTAGTTATTCGTGAAAATAGCAAGACCGGCGCTGCCAGGTGTGAGTTATTACATTTACGCAAGGCTAAAGTAACTTGTTCGAGTTACATATTCTATTATTGAAACAATCAAATTATACAGTAAAGCAATTGAAATGTTGAAATGTATAGGTAACATCGTTTACTAGCTCCACGATCTAGTTTCTAATAGTGTGTGCCTGGTACGGGGATACAGGATGTGTTAATAATAAACAGTACCATGTGTTGAAGGCCGATCGTTCGGCGCCGGCAATGAATGGGAGTCGCGTGCCACAGACCGACACTCGACTCTACTGTCACCTATTTTTAGAACTACCGACATTGTGTGGTGACGCTTTCGTTCTCGGTTCGCTTAAACTATTACTATTGACTATATAGTCATGTTAATATATGTTTTATGAACTACCTACACGTTATTTATAAAGCTTCGGTAATTTAAATATGATTAATTACTAATAATTTGTCCCAATGCCGAGGACCTGAACTGAGGCCTTTCGGTGTACGATCATGTTAAAAATTAAGGGATAGTTCTAAAAAAACCAAACAAATAAGTTTATATTCGAAATAAATAACTATTGATATCTCTTACTTTTGGAATTTAATTACAAGTGGCTCAATAGTTGTTCGCCAATTACTGACGAACAAACATACATTCACACAAATTCTGGATTCTAAATAGGTAATCATTGAGACTTGACTTCTCTGGATCAATAGAATTGTATCTAACTAAAGGTTTTGGCTGAGAGAGACAAGCTAAATGATGTTTGCCGTTCTTTTTAATCCATTAAAATTGCTAAAGCATTTCGTAACCGTAGTTATCATAAACTATATAAATACTATATAGTTATGCGTCATGAAGTTAATGGAAAACATTATGAACATGCACGTACAACCAATTCGATAGGTATTCAACTACAAATTATAAAGCCACATCGATCTGCTTTGGATAAAAAGTTGAACAACTATTGAGCCATGGCTCAAAAGTATATTAGTGTATTGAAATGTACATACCATAGACTAAACAGTTGATTCTTAACATTGTAGTCCTACATTACCACTTCAAGCGTCGCGTCCAAAGTCGCCATTAAATTTTAAAGGATACATAATTATCTTAATATAATACCTTTTTTGTAGCGAACAACAGTCAAACCAATAACTTTCATTTTGATTTTGAAGGACTTTATTTATTTAGATATAAAATTTTATTTTTGCATATCAATCAATTATAAACCTCTGTTGAAAGCTATCGGCCAATTTCACTTCTGTCAGCTTTCTCAAAGATCCTGGAAAAAGCAGTTAACAAAAGACTTGTTAAGTTTATCGAAATAAATAATCTGATTTCTCAAAGGCAGTTTGGCTTTCGAAGAGGAAAATCGACTGATGATGCTGTTCGTCTACTTACATCTATTGTTGCAAATCAACTTACAATCAGCAAAAAAAGACGCAGTATAGGCATCTTCCTCGACTTGGCCAGGGCGTTCGATACTGGGTCTTTTTCAATTCTGTTGCGAAAGCTTGAAAACCAATTTGGAATTAGAGGTCTTCCGCTGAAATGGTTTCAGAGTTATCTCACTGAGAGGAAACAGTGTGTCCAGAGTTGGTGATTGTGTAAGTCTATCACAGCACGTTAACTTTGGTGTTCCGCAAGGTAGCATCCTTGGTCCGACTTTATTCATAATGTATATGAACGACATACACAATTGTACAGATGCAGAAGTATTTGTTATGCAGATGATACCGTTATTTTATTTGATGGAAGTTCCTGGGATGAAGTAATATCAAACGCGGAACAAGGGATGGCACAAATATCGGTGTGGCTTAAATCTAATATTCTTACGTTAAATGCCAAAAAATCCAATATCATAAGTTTTCATAAAACATCTACATCGTCACCACATATCGCGCCTGTTATAAAAGTACATAACTGTATATCTCTGGAGACCTGCAGTTGTGAATCCAGGATGGATCAACGGATACTGTTAAGTACCTTGGCGTAACTCTTGACTCAAACCTCAATTTTAAAGCACATATTGAATCCCTTTCATCTCGGATACGGAAAACCGCGAACATAATGCGCCTACTCCGAACATCGGCATCGAAAGATGTTCTGAAATAGGCTTACTTCGCTTTAACTCAATCTTTAATTACCTATTGCATTTCAAGCTGGAGAAGCGCGTCAAATACATCCTTACTGCAATTAGAAAGAGCTCAGAGGTGTGTGCTAAAAACGATGCTTAAAAGGCCTTTTTTTATGTTAGAAGTTGGCAAACAATCATACGGCCCACCATATGCTTGATGATACGGCCCACCATATACATGATGGTAAGTGGTTGCCGTAGCCTATGAGCGCTTGCAGCACCATTAGTAGGTGCCACTCACGCGACCTCGAGATATTAGTTCTTAAATCTCGTTCGCCCAGTAATTTCACTACCCAGTAAGCACTACTATTTGGCCTTTCAGATACCCAACTCAAAAGCTATATGAGGAAAGCGAGGTACTTAGCGTACATAAGTTATTTATTTTAAAAACAGCTCTTAAGGTTCATAGATCTGTTTTGAATTCAGCTGACTACCAAGACCTAATTAAACGCCGCGTATACAAAATTGAAGTACCCCAAATAAAAACTCTCTTCGCTAGTCGGTTCGGTATATTTAAAGAAAATATAATTTACAATAGAGTGTCCAGTTTTTGCGATATTAAACAATGTAGTGTAAGAGAGGCAAAAATAAAAATAAATCGATGGTTGAATAATATGACATACGATGAAATCGAAAATATTGTGACACCATTGAATTAGTCTCTACATTTAATTTTAGCTCCTCTAAAATTATCTAATATATATTATATATAATATTTATTAATCATATTATATTTTAAATTTTTTGTTTTAATATTTATTTTATATTACACTATTGTTATATTTTATGTATATTAATATAATATTTAAGTTTTGTTTTTTTGTCAATAATTCATATGCACTTAATTATTATCATGTAGATATCGTCCGAGCAACTGATTAAACATTTGTTTGTAACTGGTAACGGGTACCACAGCACAGCACAGGCCATGCCTAGTGTGGGACCACTGGATATTTTATATTGCTGTAAAGTACTGTGTGTTAATAAAACATTTTTTGTTTTATTTTATTATATGATTTAGCTGTTTGAAAATCAAGTAAAAGTGGTATTTGCAACGTACTTCATTATTCAATTTTCTTTTTCAGAACCAAAGAAAGATAAATTGGAGAATGGTGGCGAGTTAGTAAGGCCGGAGAGGCCGAACTCGTTAACCGCGGGCAAGCTCCCAAGACAGATATGCTATCAAGGGGACGGTGAGTCACAATGCCATCACTATTCTACCGCTTAAGGAAAACCATCTGTCATAATACCGGTACAATACAAAGTTATTCATTTAACGCTAAATCTTATGAGTTAGCGTATTTGGTATTTGGTATGATTTATATCTATTCCGTTCATCTTTTATTTATATTATGAAACAAAGTTTAAAAGAAAAATAAAAAAAAAATAAAAAAAATGTTGTTGTTGTAAAAATTTGAACAACATAAAAGTTGATCTACTTATAGATCCACTTTTATGTTGTTCAAATTTTTTGAAAACAGAACAGCTTCTGTCCTCAAATCGTAAACATCTAGTTGTGTGCCCAAATAAATATAATTATAACAAATGGGAACTAGATTCTAGCCGCCGCGTACGTGCGTACTTATCAACAATTTGCTATACTAATTGGCCGTTGTCGTTTATTGTTTTTGAGCCGTTCTATAACGATCTTGGTGTGCTCTTTCATAGTAAGATTTGATATAAATCGGAACAGATTCATGGGGTTAACCCGGTTGAACACTCTTCCGCTTTATGATATTATAATACAATACATGTAGGTATTGTATTTTTAAGTAAACTTAAAGGGAGCCTGTGGTTATCGGTTATCGTTACATGATTTTCCTTTATATTTGAAATGAATGTAACACGACGTTAATTTTAGTGATGTACGGCGGCGTGGGCGGCGGAAGCGAAGGCAACATGAGTGCGGAGGAGCAACTGATGCTGTCGGAACTGCCGGAGCCGCCGATCGCGGTGTCGGAGATCGGGCCTATCCCGCCGCCGCCCATGTTCAGCTCGCCCAGCCCCACGTGGCATCACCTCACGCACCCACTAACAAGTACGCTCTCCGATTGTAAGTATCTACTTAAGCATTTCATTTAATTCCATGTTTTTATTCTTTACAAACACAATAAAAAAATAAAAGTAGATACTAACAATCCAATATACGGTGTATTGCAACTGACCTGAAGTAGTTTTACTAATTAATTTTAATACATTTAGTATAAGAACGTAAATATCGGATCAAAGAGCGTATAACTAATGTAAGTAATATATTCGCATCGTCAGCCGAGGAGGAGGACTCCGCGGAGGAGGAGTCAGCCGACGCGGGCGCGGCGGACACGTCCCGCGTGGAGGAGATCCCGCCGAAGGAGCCGCTGTTCAACGCGGTCCCGCTCAAGTCCGCGCTGAAGAAGCGTCCCGCGCCCGCCGCCTCGCCCGCCGCCACGCCGCTCGCGCCCCGGCAGGATCACCACCACGCTAGCTTTAAGTGAGTATATCTAACATTTGTTTGTAGTTTCATCCTTGATAAAAAAGAAGTTTTAATTGCAATAATCATATTTTTAATAATACATTCAAAGTAATTCTCTGTCTGACAGTCTCGCTTTCACACCTAAACCACTGAACTGATTTTGATGCAATTTTGTACAGAGGCAGGCTAGATCTTGGGAAAGGACTTTGGCTACTTGGTATTGCAGAAAAAGGCCTTGAAAGGATAAAAAGATTGTATGGGGAACCAATTATTTCCATATTGTACTAGCTTCTGCTAGCGGTGTGAATACCAATTTTAATAGAAAGTTGGGATGGAATTTTCTAAGAGACTAAAACACGTGTTTTTTTATCTTTAATTATATATATTATAGAAGATTAAAGGTGCCGCATTTAAAATCCTTATTCACGCGAGTGAAGCCCCGGGCAGAAGCTAGTTAAAAATAAAATTAGGACAATAATTGTTCGGCTTATTTGATATTACTTACGACATTAATTAAAGTAAGAATTAAAGTTGTTTCATTGAACATTTTATATTACAGTAACGTATAAATAGTTGTTGTCGCGCTAATCGTCGACAATTGAATAAACGTTCATACGTGTGGTAAACCTTATTAGCAATTTAAATAACAGATGCAACACTTGTATGTTAACGTGTATATAAATATATTGCTATTGCACGGTGAAACAAAAGACCGTTAAAAGTCGCAATTTATGTTGCAACGTTGTCAGTAATGTTATTGCTATATTTCTATAAATCATAAAATGGAATCAATGAAATTGGTTGTCGCGGAAATGTTGAAAGCTTACGTTTATTTTCATCATGCGGGGCGTGCAGGCGGCCGCCGCCCAAGCCGAGGATCCGCATATGGTAACACCCTCTCGTTATGTCGATGTTGTCGCGCCTCACAGACCTCCCGACGGTCCGCTTCGCCTTCGCCCATGCATCGTGCATCGCACGCTTCCGACTATCATCTGTCTTCATGTACCTAGCGCGTAGCGACCGCTCACTCCCTCGAGCCCACACGCCCACACCCACACCCACACACTCCCCTCACTCACACACACGCCCACACTCACACCCACACCCACACACTCCCCACACTCCCACACACGCCCACACTCACACACACGCCCACACTCACACCCACACCCACACACTCCCCACACTCCCACACACGCCCACACTCACACACACTCGAATAAACAACACAATATATCCCACAATTAGCTTAACCGATAAGACACCCACAATTAATTGAATTCAACTACGTACCAGTTTGTAACTCGCATAATTCTATGTCGTCTATTGAATGACTAACGTTCATAGATATTATACTTGGCTATTGTATGCTATTGTTCTTTCTCTCGCTATCACTGTGCTGCATGTTAATGTATTGTTTATAAAAACGCATTCGCATTATCGAATATCGAAATATAATTTTGTATTATATTTTACTATAATAACCTATAGAACAGTTTATTTAATTTATTTTTATTATTATATATTTTTAGGTGAAATAATTCAACTTAATTTTTTACTTTTTCAAATATATAAATTATTTCGTAAAGTATTATAATGGCGTGTTTTGTTAAATGTAACGGCGACAAGTGCGGCGCCAGTCACGCACGTCTGCTCCGACGCTCCCTAACTAATTTACGGCGAAATTACTTCATTCGCGTGTCTCCATTTTTCCAGACCGTTGCGACACATTTTTTTCTGCATACTTTAGCACCTATAATAAAAACTCAACCTTCAAAAAAAAAGATCGATCATAATGAAAGCAATCGTTCTCTAACGGGATCAATATCGAGACCAAACTTACTATTATAGCAATAAGTTAATCGATTTCCCACATTCATTCATTAAATGTAACTCGTAATCGAACATGTAGTAGTTAAAAATATAAAATGAGACAAGTGTAGTAACGGTGAGTTCATCAACAGCAGTCGTCCGGTGCGAGTGGGCAATGCTCTGGAGAACAAGGAGAACGCCCGTCCGTGGGAGGGCGAGCACCGCGAGGACTACGCGAGCGAGTCGGAGCGCGTGGCCGCTAAGCTGGCGCGCAAGGAGAGCCTCAACATCAAGCTGGCGCTCCGCCCCGACCGGCAGGAGCTCATCAACAGGTAACTTATATTTAAACATTATTCGAAATTACGGAAAAGTTGCTTTTTTACGTATTCTACTCTATATCTTTTGATTTGATTTGCATTGACAAAAAAGACATAAAAATATCGAACCTGCTCACAAACACGAGTATTGGTTAGAAAATACAGAGAGGGATTCTATATACGAGAACAGTCCGACAGACATACGAAAGCATTATTGCTTGAAACGGACAATGAGTTTAGTTATTCAACAAGATATAATATGTACCCAATATCAGACGCAAATATATTATGTGTGTATATATATTCAACACAACTATCAGTCCCGATTGTTAATCGAGTACATAACTAGCGTTCAAGTCTGTTTCGCTGTGTTAGTAAATGGAATTTAATATTTTATTTGTTTATTTGGAAATTTAAATATTTGTCTATTAAACATTTACAATAATCACAGATTTTACAAAATGCTGCTTATATAATTATTTAGAATGATAAAAAAATGAAATATGAAAACTTAAAATACCTTATCAAGTTTAAAGTAAATTTTATAGTTTCTCTTATTTAGTGACAGTAGTCCTCATGGGAGTTGTCAAGCCGACATGTTAAATTAACATTGCAGAAATAGAAAAAAATACCGATTTAGTGCATTTTTAAATTTAATGTTATATAACTTAAAATATAAATAATAAAACATTCAATGATTTTCTAATAAAATCATGGCTGTCGGATACATACATTTCAACAAAGTTTTGAATGTCAACAAAAGCAACGAATACAGTATTAGCATCGTAGACTTTGAACTGTCTATATAGTTATTTTATATATAGTAATGAGGCCCATTTGCATGTGCCAATAAAATGAGTTGTGCAAGACTTACAGAGGATAATTACAGCTCATAAAATTGTTTATATACGAAATTAACTTCGCATAATGAAGGAGAAAACACGTCAATAATGTCTTATATCTTTTCTAAAAGAATTATTGTTACGCATGTTCTGTGAAGTGTCTACGTATTATTCGCACTTGAGTAGTAAATAGATAATTGTAGTAGGAAGTACCTTGGAAGTTGCCAATATAATCAAATGTTCCGGCATTGAGCCAACTTTGGCACGAGCATTCTCTAGAACAGCTGGGTTTAAATAAACATTAGTTATGAATTAAAGAAGTACGCTTCTGTTCTTCGAACTACGCTATATCTCATACATATAGGAATAAATACGTAGGCATAGTAGTAATACACTCATTGTTCATTACCACCAGGAAAGGAAAGGGGAAAAGTAAAATTTTTGGTCTCTTTTAAAAAAGAACGACTTCTACCGCCTAAGCTCTAAAAAGTCACAGGAAAGCAAAATATGCAATTTTGTTCACTTGGATGATATGTTTTTACAGTTACTTTGATTTGACCAAACTATTGAAATTTCTATGAGACCGTTTGAAAAGCATGTCCTTTAAAAAATATGTTAGTAGAGGACTAAATTCTGAAGTAACAAACATAAAAAAGAAACGAATTGAGAAGGTTCCTTTTTGAAGTCAGTTGTAAATAGAAGAGCGGGGATATTGTTAAGTTATGCTTCTTTAACTAGTTTACATCTATATTATATGGGGGCAGTACTTCCCCGATAAATGGCCCCATTCATGCCGAAAACAAGCTCCCACTCAATGTAATTATGAATGCAAAAATCCTTGTTAAAAAATTACACGTATGTTTGGTTCATTAGACCGAGTTATGTCGGTCATGAGATCAGTGTCAAGCTGACGTCATCCTTATTTTCGCGCGCCTGCATCCAACCTAAATAATTTTAATTAATCATTATGAGTTAGATCATTATTAGTAAGTTAACATATTTTTATCACCTATATGTAAAATGCTTTATTTTTGTCATTTCTTATTTATACGTCGTAGAGATTTTAATAAAATATTTTATTATTAAATTTTATATAGATTTAGAAGAAAAATAATATAAAAGAGTTTAGATTTGTATTTGTATTATATTCTGCCGCTCCAATCGTAAGACATTCTTGATATGAAACGGAAATGTTCAACGAGGCTTTAGATAAGTCAATTGATGATATTCCCAAAATATGGGAGTAGACAAAATTAATAATATATACATATAAAAAACTGAAATATTGTTACCAAACCAAATGGGAATGGATTTCTTTACAAATTTATTCGTTTAAAATGTTTAACATTCTTATTTTATGTACTGAGTTGAAAAATTACTTATTTGATAAGTGAACTTAATAATATTTTGTGGGCAAGATCTATCTATAATAATTTCAATTATCTATAATGTTTTGTGAAGGAAAACTAACATACATTTTCTACGGAATGTCCTATTGTAAATAATACGTAGTAGTTGTTTGATTTAAACGTAATATATTAAAATAAATTAACTTCGTTTATAATAATCGATCTCATTGTTTCTTGTTGTTATGTAATATACTTAGACTCTCAGTACTATACCAGTTGCGTTTGTGAGTGTATTATTACGCGTCTTGTAAGAACGCCTGGGAATTTTATTTTTGTTTGCATTGTTGCTCGTATAGATTTAAATTTCTCCCTCTTTTTCAAATATAATACAAGCTACTATTTAAATATTTAGTACAAAAAATAAATCGTGCCCGGTGTTTTTTTTTAAAGAAAGTATATTTTTTTAAAGATAAAATTCCAACTTTCAAATATGTGAGCGACCGAAAATCGATTTTGGTTTATCAATTAAATGTAGACTAGATTACGAATCTTGGTATTAAGCCAAGAGTTTATGTTAATCGGACATTATTAACATGCTTTCAGCATCACATAAGTTTTGGCAAATTTTATGTCGGCGGCCGATTGCCAGTGCGCGCGCACAATTGGAGCGGATGTATTTTGTCATTAGTACTTCGAAGACGTTCAAAGAGCAACAGGCGTTAGTTCCACTTTGAGGATCTAATGTTTAGCGATAGTTGTTAGTGGGTAAATGCTTAACGGTCGTTGTTCTCGCGCAGGAACATCCTGGTGGTTCAGAGCGAGCACGAGCGGCAGGAGTCGTGGGAGGCGATCGGGGCGCGACTCATCCGCCGTCTGTCCATGCGCCCCACCGCGGAGGAGCTCGTCGAGAGAAACATACTTAAAAGTAAGTGTTTAACTTCAATTAAGTCACTATATTGTACCTGTACATGAATTGTTTTTTTATGTAATGACGGTTTGCAAACAAGCATATACTTTAAGTACACACACTTCACATGAGGGTTGCCAACCCAAGGAATAGGAGGGAAGGAAACAGAGGGGTGGGAGATTGAGCCACCGGCGCTCTTACTCATCGCACAAAACGCAACAGAACTGATACTGTTACTTTACGCGGATTTTCTGTGATATGGTAGTATTTCCACGGTCTAGTCGATGTGTTAAACACTGTTGCCATTGTTTAACACATCGACTGGATGGGAACCTTGGGTGGATTGGGAACATTTGTTTATTTCTTTTTCTTATTACAATTTACAGGCCAGTCCCCTGCGGAAGAGAAGAAGCAGAAAGAGGAAAAAAAGCGATACCTACTGCGCAAACTTAGCTTTCGGCCCACGGTTGATGAACTTAAGGAAAAGAAAATCATACGATTCAGCGACTACATCGAAGTCACGCAGGTAGTTTATCTTTCATAACTTTTAACGCTCTGCTTGGTAATCATAATTTTGACAAAATGTTGTTCCTTCTACAAACCATATTTTAAATAGTTGATTCGCCTTAATAGTTTACCTTTAACCTGTGCATATTTGAGTTATTAGACAACAATATTATGCATCTCAACATGACGCGTCATACTAAATCTACGTGATGCGGAAACGTTGCTATGTTCCTCGACATAATTAAAAAGACTTGTTGTTTGTGTTCGCTCTATGGTGTAATTATGTACCACAAGTTATTATGTGCCCTCGACTTTTATTAACTAATAAAGACACACATGTAATACGTGACCCAAAGTGCAATAATATGAATTAAAAAGTTTATTTGGGGACATCGTTCGTGGTATCTGAGTCCAAGGTAATGATAAGTGTTGGCACGCTGCGCAGGCGCACGACTACGACCGGCGCGCCGACAAGCCGTGGACGCGCCTGACGCCGCGCGACAAGGCCGCCATCCGCCGCGAGCTCAACGAGTTCAAGAGCTCCGAGATGGCCGTGCACGAGGACAGCAAGCACCTCACCAGGTACACCTCATTATTTATTATATATTATATCAATCGAGACAAAAAATATATACCTTTAAACCCTTTTTGTTGAATATGTCGTCGTCAAAGTATGATTAGATCGTATACAATATTCGTTGTTTATTAATAAAGGCTCAAGGCAAGGCAAAAAGACCATGTTGAAACATGGTCATCGTTCGTAAATTATAACGAAAAAAAAGTAGATTGTCTAACTTTTTTTTCAGAGAAAGCTATCTGATAAAGAGCGAGTTATCTGATGAAATAGTGGTTCTACATATACTCGGGTTTTATTAATATTATTAATGTCGAACGGATCTACGATCTTATGCATGTAACAAAAAGTTATGTAAAACATATTGTAAATCTTATTTGTTTTAGTATAAATGGAAGTAAAATATAGTATATTTAAAGACCCTTGCGGTGTTTTGGTAGCGAACTGGCCTGAAACGCCAATAGTTCTGGGTTCAACGCCCGCTCGGACAGATATTTATATTGCCCATGTATATGTTCTGGTGTGGTCCCCATACCGAAAATCCTGTTTATTACTACTCTAATGATGATAGTTGACTATGTACTGTGTACTTATAGTGAATGTGTGTGTGCGCAGGTTCCACAGGCCATGACGGCTGTGCGCGAGTGGCGCTCGCGGCGCGGCGCGGCGGGGGCTGCGCGCGCGATGACGCGCCGGCCGAGCGGACGGAGGGCGGACGACGGACGGCGGACGGGCGGACGTGCGGACGGCCGACACTCGCGCGGCGGCCTCGCTACGGTCGCCGTGACGGGTTTATATTTAGTTCGCGTATCCTAAGCGTACCTATACATTCTTTGAATTGACCTTCGAGAAAGGTTAGTGATACTGGTTACTGTGTTGGATTTTTGAGTTTTTGAAGCTCCGAGATGTTTACGAGTCGTATTTGAAATGTGAGAACGTATCCCTTTTAGAAATTATGTAGAATTGTGATTTTATTCTTATATTGCTAGCTTTTAACTAAGTAGTCACTAAGCTAGATTCTATTTTAATCGTATTTATTTCTTGAATTTGTTTTCAGTCACAATTTTGAGTTTTAATAATTCGTATATGCGTATGTTTCTTCGTTGCGAAGACGATATATCGAATTTTTTTTGCTTGTTAATTCGATTATTCCCTTCTGTCATATAAATGATTCTATATGATAATTTTAATTGTGAACTTTTTAATCCCGTGCAATAATTGTCACATATTTTAGTACTATAGCAGTACTTTATAATTTACATTATTTTAAACAGTGGCGAAGACAATTAATATACAGGCAAAGAACTTCGTTATATTTTATCTAAAATGTCGTACTCAATTAATTCCTAACTAATAATTTATTCTTAAAAATTATTAACAATTATTAATTTTATTTAATAATAAAGACTAAACATCCACCAGTTATACTTTTAGAATACTTATATATTTACGTATTTTAGAAATTTAATAACTTATCTGAATAACTCAATAGATTTTTATAAAAATTGTTGTCAACGGTGTATAAATTAATGTAATAATTAATTTCGAATTATAACTACCATCATTATACATCTATATATTTTTTTAAATTACATTTGATTAAAAAATGAAAATTTTAAATAAAAATAAATTCATTCTGTTACGTCAATTTTGATATTAGTTATTTATTCTTTAGTACAGGGAGATACAAAGTAAATATTAAAATACATAATTCCTGTTATTGTTGTGAAGAGTCTTCAAATGAGAATTCACAGAAGTTGAATAGTAATCGGGTCTTTTCTATAGCGAAATAATTAACAAATTGTATACAAATAATGTAATAATCACTTCAAATAAACATTGTAATATAAATTGCAAACAAACAGAATTAGTATATTGCTTTTATATATAAATAACTCCAAACATTTTGTTCAAGATGTTATCCTTTGATAATACTATTATGTTTTTTATTATAAAAACGTTATATTGTGACATGTATCTGTAGAGTCCCGATTATGTCATTGACCTCTTTGTATAGAACCCACTCCAGCCTATACATAACGAACAACCTCGGCGGGAACAACTTGTTAAAACTCGTATCGCTTTAGAACTAGACTAAGCTATTCGAAACATTAAATGAATTAATTAAAGTAACTGTAGCTGTTTCTTAGATAATTATGAAAGCCTTTGAGATTACTACATTGTTTCGTATATGATACATTACCTTATTTACTTATTGTATTTACGATATAAACATAGTATAGAGATGCTGAGTTTATAATTTCGGTCGTGGTGTGGTTTGAAGTTTAATGTTTAACATTTTTATAAAAATCTAATTACTTGATAAAATAATTTTTAGATAAGAATGCATTTTATAAAGCAATTTTCTGTTCAGTAGCGGTGCCATTAGATGCATAATCTAAATTTCAAAAAAAATATAATTCATTTATAATGAATTTCTTAGAGTAGTAATTGAATTTACTAAAAGAAATCTTATGTGTTGACGCACAATGCGACACGCGAGATCTTCGAGTTACACATTATATTATATGGATAATAATAAGTTTATAATCACAATTACTAATCAGATCGTTGTTTGCTGCGAAGATGTACATGTACGTACGGTGGTTACTAGTGAGACCATTCCATTTTTTAGGATAAAGTGGAAGCCAAAATGACGACTTATTTTTCTAAACGATTTTGTTAGATCGCAATTAACGTTGTATAGATAAAACGTAGATGTTTATCGATATTATAATAATAAGACATTCAGATTTCCAAAGATATAAAGCTCAACTAAATTCTTTTAGCTAGCTAACTTCTTGCGAACGTTGAAATATGTATATTTATGCAAAATTATTTTTAACTAAGTTTTACAGTGGAATCTTAGTGGAGTTAAGAAATAGGTCGAAATGATATCGGCACCCGGATTCACTCAGTATGTACATACTTAATTACCATAAAATGTGATAAGAATTATTATTTTGTAGAATTTTATAATAATTTAAGTACAATTAATTTTCATTTGTAAAAATTTCTAAGACTTGAAAAATGTCAAATGGTGCTGTCTTGAAGCAACACATCTTCTGTATATTTGTATTTCGCGGTAGAGTTATATTTTGTATAACATTATCTACTTACGAATGAAAGGTGGTTTATATATAACCAAAATTACAAATAAATTTGTTTATGAATTAGACATGTTCCTTTATTTATATACCAGATTCCACAAAAGTAGAATTTTTACTGAAATTACTAAAGTATCAATTTAAAATATTTGTTTTGAACTCCGCTTGGTATGTAAAATTTGCGGAAATTTCGCCATTATATTTTATATATAAAAAATACTATTAAATTTTATCGATAGACATTCTTTTTTATATCTGTACATAATTTTAGTACCATATAAATTATGGAATCTCCTTATTTCCATAACTATCACGTATCTTTTTGTGCTATTAGAACTATTGCTGACTTCAGTACTCAGTTTACTGTTGCTTTTATTTTGAATATTGTGTAAATTATTAATGACATGTTGTATTAGTAAGTATATAATGATAGCCATAAAATATTTGTTTTATATAACATAAGTTTGTAAATACTATGATTATACATTAAGTTTTATACTCTATTGTTTTTGATTTACCTACAAACCTTTATAGCAATAGTCGACTTTAACTCAACACCATATATGGACGCAAATAAGCAATACCATGTCAACCCACAGAATTGAAAAAAAACTGAGTTATATATGCAGAAGTGTCGTTAAATGGCTGAAGAATATTTTTCTTTAATATCTGTAGGGTTTTAAGCTTTAAAACTTCTAAAAAAGCCATTTTTTCAATCATGCAGTTTGTGTATTTTTAAACGTTTTGGGTTATATTATATAAGAAATATGCAGTTTGTATACTTATTTTTTGTGAAAATAAGTAAAATAACTTACATAAATCTGAAATTGCCAAAAACTTGACCAATACATAAAAAAATCATATAAAGCAAGTTGTTCAAAATTTTCAAACGCGTTTTTCTCGAAATGACATTCGTGTTGGTTGACATGGTATTGCTTATTAGCGTCCATATAGGAATAATAATAGCACGCGGTTTTATTGGCAATAAATTAGGAAGATATGATAGACTCTATACGCACTGTGGTCGACCACCAATTATAGTAGGCCCCATGAAGAGAACCATATCATAGAACCCCTTATGGGCAATTAGTCGATTTCCTCTGCGTAAACTCCGCGATCCCTCTTATCTGGTACAACTTTTTGGCAGTCTATACGACTGTCAGAAGAAAATCCAAAAGAAAATTATGGGTTCAACCGATCCGATCAGAGAGAAAGAAGCCGCTAGTGATATGCGGAACAAAAGGGGTGGGGAGATGGGCTACCGGGCCTCACATAGTATAAAACAAAGTCGCTTTCTCTGTCCCTATGTATGCTTAAATCTTTAAAATTACGCACCTGATTTTGATGCGAGTTTTTTTAATAGATAGAGAGATTGAAGAGAAAGGTTTATATGTATAAAAATAGTGGAAAAAAATTTTTTCGAAGTTTCTAATGTGATGTCGTAAATAATTACATTTGGGCCACGGGCAGTAATGAATAAATCAAAACTACTGGATCGATTTTAATCATTTTTCAGTGAATGACATAGGCTATATATTTTATACCCGTGCGAAGCCGGAGCGGGCCGCTAGTTTGAAATAATTTGAACCTCGCCATACTTACTCATAGGTGCACGAAATCCAACGCGATTATTTTATCTAAGTAAAAGGCTGCCAAAACGCCCAACATTCTTTGTCGCCTCCGACTAATAAACGATATCGGATAAGTGTGAATAGCTTCATATAAAATGTTCTGTAAATAGATTTTCGCCGATAGCCATGGAAACGTAAGTAAAAATCTATCTTACTAATCTATTTTATTTAGGAGCACAGGCTCCTAAGGGATTTTGGTGTAAAATTTCAAATTTAACAGGTAATTTTAATAAAATCATCAAATTAAAGCTAGAGTAAGTTATTATATGAAATAAAAGCTAGAGTTTGAGCTTTAATATAACAAAAGTTGAAACTGTGACAGGCTAATATTCTATAATAATAATTGACTGTGGAGAAAACTACAGCAATTTATATGAAAACGTCAAATCTCCTTGATAGTAATTTAGTTCTAATGAAGAATGAACCGCAGAGACAACTAAAACTTTCGATATCGCGAAACTTATGGTGGTATCGGCTGCTCCGACTGGGGAGAAAGTTAACTGTAGTGCGTACCCGTTACCGCTGGCGCTTAGTCGCATACTTTGCGTTCGACTACTCAGAGCTCACTCCGCGGCAGCTTCGCCGACGCGTCACACATCACCCCTTCACAAGTTCGTCCACGCGATGTTTACACACTGTCTAACCATCCGGCAAAGAGACCACAGAAAGCGATAGTGTTCCGTAAAGTGCAGGTTTGTATTGTCAAAAGTGGACAGTGGACAGTGGACTCGATACGTCAAAGTTTTTTTTTCTAAAACGTACCGTGTAAAGTGAAAAGCCCTGGACAAAGGGTTGCGATGACGTTTTCTGGAAGCATGAAGGAGAGCAAACCGCAAAACGTGAAAGACACCTGGGAGTCCGAGGTGAGTAGTATAAATTATAAATAGCAATAATATTTTATTAACCATCGTACACATCGGTGTTAATTAATTTATCTAGCACGCATGTGATTCACATCGTTCGAAATGAATGGAAAGATCTATCAATGGGATACTTATTAAGTTGCACGACAATTTCTTCATAACCGCTAAACAATCGTCACTTTCTCCTCATTAAGAAACTTTATATACCTAATTTATTATATAGCTATTAGCTGTTTACTGCGACTTCGACCTCTATACCATTCAGCAAAATGGTCCTCTGATAGAGATTGATATCAAATTATAGGAAATAAATTAACTCGCGCTTAAATATTATTTATAAAATAACTTGTTTTTTATTTGCTTCCTCGTAAAACTTGTTTCGTGGTTTTATAAATTCGTTTTATAAATAACGTAAAAAGAATATGGCCTTAAAATAGACGGATTGGTTTTTGATGTTTTAAAAAATGCAAATATAAGGCATACAGACAGCTGCAAATTATTTGGATTAATACGTACGTTTACTGCATTCGGGAAAAGATTTATTAAATTTTAAGGAAAGTATTTTTTTTGATAACCCTACGCTGGCGGAGCAACTGACATAGCTAGTAGTTAAAACAACTATATATACATAGTAGCAGTATTAATACTGTTGCGTTATATTCGATGAGTTTGACCAACGTGGGCACAAACTACTCGAAACACTTTTTCTTTACATTTATTTCTACTCTCTCTCACTCCCTTTAGTGTTACAAATGAAAAGGCAGATCGTATAATGCATGCTTGCCAATCTATCTATTAGAAAAAAAGATTCCAATAAATTATATATAGTATGAATGTTAAACCTACTTTGATAGACAAAATTCGGTCAAACCGCATAAATTAATTATAGAAACTTAGGTGACCGAGTTAATTATACATGATGTATTTTATTGATTTCTTTCGCTTAACGTTTCGATACCAAGTGTCTAATGTTATATTATGCATGATTGAACAATTGATACTTACTAAATACAGAGTAATTTACCACTATATACCAATTAAGTTTATTTCAAAACAATAATACTGATTTTGAAGTAAAAAATGTATAGTATAAATGTATAATAAAAAAATCAATAACAAATATGAAAGCTTTATTTATTGTGTTGTGTAAAATTTTCATACATTTTTATTGGAAAAATTATTAAACGACGCTGCTTAGCATGTGCACTTTTCATTCAGTACAGAGTACCTACAGTATTACGTATTAGATTCAGCTCTAAAGGCTATATATACGATTTTCTTTTAAGTAGTATTAGATAAAAACTTATAATGGTTAACTGTAGCCAGTAACTGGTAACTGACCTCTGCAACTCTTCTTAGCAGATCCACTAAAGCATTTAATAGCACTTTTAATTAATTTTTCGATTAAATTAACATTTAATGATTGACTTTGCAAAACGTGTTTTCGTAAAACGTAAACCAGCAAAAATAGCCGAAGCCATAACAAATATATGGAGTGGCTGTCTGAACGCAGAAAAAAAAATGAAGAAAAAAATCAAGTGCTTAAGAGTTGATTCTTTACCACTGAGATTCTTTACAAACATTTTTTTAATTTGTAGTGGTCTTTTCGTACATGTTTTTATAATGCTATCGCGAACATAATTATTTTTAGGTCTTTATAAGATTTGTAATGACTTAGAATTTTAACTCAAATTATTTGTAAAACACTTTTTAAACAGAACGCAATGACGGTTTTATATAACGTTATAACAAAAAAATAAGAAACTCTATATTAATCCTTATAATTATATCAAAGATGAAGACCTGACAGACATATCAACGCACAACCTAAACCGATTGGATGTAGAAAGCTGATATTTTTCTCGAGTGTTGATTTTAAAACAAGCACAAGGGGTTAAAAAATATTTATGGAAGTCCATTTTTAACCAGAAAATGAGTATGAATCTGGATTTTTAGTGAACAAATAAGGATAAAGAAACCCGTGTTTCATCATTTTATAAAATACCACCCTTGATGGGATAAAATGGAGGTTATAAACTTATAAGTATGTATTACATCGTTATTAACGTGGGGGAAGCTGTCAGAAGCTAGTAAGCTATAAACAAACTTTATTTGCTTGTTCGTATTTTGCACAATATGCTGGCAGTTCATTAAGCTGAATATTGTTTTCATGTCACTATGTTCACCTGGCTGACATGATCAGGGTCAACGAAGTATGTACATAGAATTATAGGTTTCGTATGATTACGTCCTTGGAATCAAATCAACGAGGTGATTAAGGGTGAACAAAGTGGAATGAATTAGTTTCTTTTGTCACTTTGTATTATATTGATAGCGAATCTTTTATATATTTTTGATTTTGTGTCATAAAATTATATCCAGAATTTAATAGATTTTTATAGCTTTCACATAGCAATCATGCATATTGCACACTGCTTTGTTAATGAAAAGCTTAGAATAAAGCGTTAAAAAGTTAAAGTATAATAATAAGCATGTCCGTCTGTCCGTTCGTCCGTTTGTCACAGTCATTTTTCTCGGAGACCGTTGGTTCTATCTACACGTAATTTAGTAAATAGGTGTATTCTATGAACCGCACCACGATTTCGTATTGAAATCCTAAAATATATAAAAATTAAGGCTAGTAGTCCATACATGTAACTGAGAATTTAAAAAAAAAAAAATTACGTATGGCAACGTATGAGATATCTTTGGATAGGTCTTTCAAAATGATAATGAAAAAGTCAGTAATTGTAGTCAGTGTTGAGATATAAGCTCCTAAAGTTATAAAGTTCTAGAAAAATTTGAGGTTATAGAAAATCAAATGAACTTTCAATTACATTTGTTTTGAAGAAGATAGTTCTATAAATTTAAGAGATATATAAATTTTACCCATAACTTTGTTTTTCATTTTTATATTGACCCGTGCACAGCTTTTGCTCCCAAATTATAGCCTCGCTAAAGGATAGTAAGAAACGATAGACAGACAGAAAGGCTAAATGTTATAATATTTAATGTTCGTAGTGAGCCTGCCTTTAGGTTCGACGGTTAGGGTTTGATTGCCGCTCGGGGCAGATATTTGTATTGATGTTACAATTATCTGTTTTGGTCTGGAGTTTCTAAGAGCGCGATGGTGAGATGGCAATCATTCTATGTTAAAACTTGTAACCCTTTCAAATCCGGATATGAATAGTAACTCTTAGTAAAGCAGACCCTAGGTAAATATAATAACGGGTATAATGCTAGGAAGAGATGTAAATAGTTTTAAGATACAAAATGAAAAATAAAACTTTCACCTCGGTGTTTTTATTCCAAGGTGAATAAAGGAAACTTATAATTCCACATTATTAACCACTTTATTGATTAATTTATGTGGGCGTAAAGAAATAAAGTGAATGTAAGTTTGACCATAATGCAACAATATGGTGCCATTGAGCTAGTCTGCTGATGAACATGGAAGGTGGTCATGATACACTTCCTTACTCACCATAAACCTGTCATGTTTGAGCTCATTGAATTCGCCTTGATTTAATTGTTTAGGGACCCCCAACATTTAAAACAAGACCTCAAGCTATGTAACTTTTCTTCTATTATCTATGTAGTTATTGTAATATGTTAAAATTGTTTATGTTGTCAAAAATGAAATATTTAACGGTGTTATATTACTATATGAATGACAGTATAAACACCGTACAATATTCAAGATTGATTATTTCCACATGAAGAACGAACGTATCCAATTCAAATATAAGCGTATCTATTAGGTCAAAACAATAAAGTTAAATGCAATGAAGCTTAACGTGATCGATTAAGCATACAAAATCAATATATTTATAGCTATTGCTTTCCGAATATTATATACACAAAGTAGCTAGTACTAGTAAAACATTTAGAAAATCATGCATGTGCTGTTAAGAAAGGAATGAGATAAACAAGTTTCTTTAACATAGACTTTTACCAAGCATACATATATTGCAGAAGCGCATTCCGTCGTGAGCAGGAAATTTAAAACTTAGATCAACTGATTTAATGTCGCATGTCCTTGCATTTGCCTCTCACTTGTGTAACTTAACAGCAACGACTACTTATAAATAGAGCATGATATTGATCAATATTACTTTTATTATTATTGGTTTTAAAATATTATTATAATATGCTTTTATCTAAAGCCATGATTTTGTAAATTCAAAATAATAAGTAATCAAACATACTTTAAGCTTTTTATTTTCATGTTGCATAAACATTGTTTTAAAATTACACTGTTAGATTTGATTTATAAGAATAAATTTCAGTACGAAATGCTACTATAATATACGAAATATACTATACAATATTGATTTTAATCACAAATAAAACAGGTCAAACTTCCTCGAATAACACTTCGCATGACTAAACTATAAGTTTGTTCGGACTTGAGACTTCAGACACGACGAAAAATTCACTAAACGAATTTATGTTCTATACATAGTGTATATTAAATATAAAGTATAGTTTTATTGTCATGCGGACTTGGTCAAGTACTCACGTATGCAGAATTGACCCGCTTGAGCGAAGTTTCACGCTTCCTCGCTTTCGCACCCTCGAACTTTTTAGGTTCGGCGTTGGTTTGGTACAGTCGTATTATTTGATGAAATAACAGCGTGAGCTGAGTATGAGAGAAAAGTTACTTGGTATGTGTTTTAGATTTTTCACTTAAAAAACTGCCGAACGGAATTGGATAAAATTTGACACATAGATAGCATAGTATACTACATACATAGGATACTATTTATCTAGGAATAATGTTATATTCTAACTTAAACACCTTAATGCTGGTAACCTGTTTATTGACATTGGATGTAAACGGTTATTCATTCTAAACATACGCATATTTCACTAAAGTATTCGTAACAAGGAGTGAGAATAAACAAAATAAGGTGAAGAATTTTCATAAAACCTCGGAAAGATAGTGGCTTACAGCTCTTGAGGAGGAAATTGGAAAATTATAAAATAAGCTATTTACAGCAAGAAAACTTTTCCTTCGTTTTCGCAGTATTGAAAATGCACTATTAACTATAAAGTCCCATGTACTTAATAGCTCAACTATTATAATGACTTGTTAATATCAGTATAAGTTACATTATACAGGCAGATACATAAAATATATCAACTTCCCCAAGGTCATCTATCTTTTCATTCCAATGGTAGCCAATAAAAATTAATTGAGTAGTACCTAATTTAAGTCAACACAACAATCAAGTCTTATCATTTGAATGTTAATATAACTATTAATTTATTATTGGCAAAATGTTGCAGCGGCTTGACCGACAATGACAGCTTGAATAATATGATTGTGGTATGTTGTTTGCACTTGTTTTATACTACCGAACTGAGGTAGGAAAGTTCATTATTTTAAGATAAACTTATTATTATTATGTTGATAACTAAATTATCAACGTAAATATGTAAATTTTAATCTTCACTAGTGTGAATATCGTTTTCTAACGATGTAGATACTCTTTAAGATATTTTCCTCGACAAAAAGTGGCATGTATGTCCTTTACTTACATCATGTACTTCTATACGTATTCCATCAAAATCGGTGCAGTAGTTGAGGCAAACGTAACATACAGATTTACTTTCGCAGTTTTAATAGACGTCTATATCGAAATTTAATTCTGTAGTTAGTTTTTTAATATTCTACCGGGAACACGGGAAGGCATATATTTTTCAGGGAAACATTCTATGCTTTAAACCAGATATCGATTTAGATGAAATTTGGATTCCGTGACAAATTTCATCCAAATCCATTGAACCGTTTATGTTTGATTGATTAACAAACATCCAAACATACAACTTCCACATTTTTATATTAGGTACCATAAGATATGATTAATAATGTTTTTAACTTATAGAATGTTACTTAGTATTAGGTGTCTTCTTAAGATTCGTATATTAGTATGACTAATACTTAACAACATATTAATAAAAAGAGGTTTATATCACCTTGGGTTTTTAATTTTATATCTTTGAAAACCGCTTTTTATCCAGTTTAGTTGTTTTTCTGTTTCACATAATTGAATATCGACGAAGGTTTTTTTTTTCATAATAAAATCAGCAAGACAAGTAAAAACAAAGCAAGCGGATTAATCCTATTTGACAACTTTTACTGCACTGCTGTTTTTTGGTACATAAATAAATAAATATAATTTTTAAATCTATAGGCTATTCATTCCATTGTTTTTGTCCAACTACGTCCAAAGATGGAGAAAATGCTTACGTTGATGTATATTATAATATGTTTGATGACGATGTATATATATTTCATTAGTACGATCTAAATGCATGATGTTTTTTGTCTAATGAGGTGTCGTTCGGATTCTTTTACTCGTTGGTCAGCAACATTGCAATCAATTTGGAATGGGCTGATTTCAAGTAAATTCCAATCTAAAAAACTGGTTAATATTTTAAAATTTAAACGTAATTTATAATTATATATATATATTAAATATATTTTATCAAAATGTAGGCGTTAAACTTCTGCTTGTCCGCCTACTTATACGATAAAGGAATAACATAATATGTAACATGCAAGAGCTTAGCCTTCTTCCGCCCACAATAACAATACACCTGTATTTGGAACTTCTCTTTGCTAATTCGGTATATCACTTAGTGAGAGTGTAAGTGTGTCAGTGGATGTTAACGGCGCCGACTGCCGTGTGATCCGTGATCCGGGTCGCTGCGAGTTCGCTGACCACAACGGCGAACTTATTTATGTATACTTGTCTTTCAATCTAGTTTTCTATATACTTGATTGTTCTACTTCTTTTACATACATAGGTATCACTTTCTTTCTGTAATTTGTTATTTGAACGTAAAATAAAAATATTAAAAAAAAAATTAAGTACTTTGGTAAAGTTAAAGATGTTCCATTTTCTGTAGGCGAACAAAGACTATACCTACCATCAACTTTATTCGTAAAGGTCATATTATCGTCATCATATCAAAGATGCTGTTAAGATGCTAATTATGCAAATTAAAGTTTTAGATATTGTGTAACAAATTCAATAACCAGTTGTATACGATGCAGCAAGGTGAACACATCTTGAAAGTTCATGGTCTTATAAAATTCAACTAGCCCAAGATTATAGTTTTGAAAAGTTTTCTTTTATATTCATCGATAGAATCGGGTTTAGTTTGCAAACATATGTCAAAATAAAATATCATTTTAATCAAAAGCTAACTTAAACTTTTACTTTGATATCAACTTTGAAGCTAATCACAGCCAAAATAACTTTCTGACCCTTTTTAATCCTCTTACGGGTCGGATTCGGATAAATCTTTCTTATCGGACGCCTATGTCATACGTAGAACACACCCTCCATTTTTCAGGTCTCTACGGTTTAGACTGTACGTTGATCCGTAAGTCATTCAGGACAAAACATTTTATTTAATTATATAGATTAACATATAACAAAATTTAAATGATACCGAAAATTATTTCTAATAAAAATAAGTGTGTTTATTAACATATTTATGAGAAATGGTATCAAAATTAAATTAATGAATTAAGTAAGTACCTATATGTATATGTAGCTGCGGCTTATGTTGCAAAATTGTTACTAAAGACTCGCAACGACGATCCAATTACATCTGTCATTCAGCGCGAAACAGAAACGTTGCCTGACTAAGGACAACGACCTAGAATTTTATGTAACATTTTGCGCGAAATATGCAAAATCTGTATGATTTGTACAATCGCAAATCAATAATAAATCTATGCTTATATTATAGGGAGTCATGTTTGACTGACTCATCTACGGACAGTCAATAATACTCAAGATATCATCAAAGTAGTTTATACAGTTGGTATTATTATATCCTACAATAGGCGAACAACAAGAGAGTTCCGAAATAATACCTTTATGGATGGATAATAAAGGATATAATATATATACACGAATCTTGGTTTGACTATACTTTTTTAGTACCTACTTAGGCAAGCAATAAGGAAGGACTTTTCGAAATTGGACCGTTAAAGTCGAAAAGAAGCCTGTTGTGACATACGATAAAAGTTGGTACTCAAGTCAGTTACTTCTGTGTCGTTTTAAAAGTATATGAGGATGAAAGTTTTCTCAGATATATCTGATCATTTAGGATGAAATTTCAAATTTAAATGTTGATTGATGTACAATTGGTAAGGAGTTGGTTATATCATCATAAATATCCTTATTCCTATCGACCTTAAATTTTAAGAAAGTATCATCACATAGTTATGTAGTGTTACCAAATTTTGCAAGTTATCAAAGTATATTAAAAAAAACAGAAAGGGAGCTAGAATTGAACCTTGTGGAACGCCCGTTTGTAGTAGAGCTCTAAAATACTATATTTCATTAATTGATACCATTCAGTATATAGATATGTGATACTTCAGGAGATAAACATGTACCTTTTAAAACTTTTTATTTCTCTTTATACATTTTTTTTTATTTATTTGGAAATACATTTCAGTAACGGACGACATAAGAAGCAATGTGATGGAAAGTAAGATATAAGTATCGCATATGGAATTATAAATTGTACCTAGATAATCTGTGCCTATTGTAATGTAATATAAAGTGTCTACTTATCTATACTGATGATAAATAGTATCAAACTTTCACATCTACACACGTCGATTTCCAGCTTTAATTGTTCATTAATGCCGTTACTGAGTATTCTTTCATCACTACTTACTTATTAAATATAACCTGTGTGTATTGCACTACTTATTACACTATTATAAAAGATCACGACATAAGTAATAACTAATAATATTAATAATAGAAAAAGGTATAAACAATTCTGTAGTACTTTTTGATATTAAATGTTTATTTTATTTGGCGATAATTTTAAAACTTTTAAGAATAAAATCATTAACACATTTAAAACCAATATAACAAAATGTTAAATTACCTACACAAGTTATTTTGTTTAGTACTTTTTAAATATTCATTTTTGTAATGTTTTAGTTCTTCTGTTTGCGTTTCCTGATTTTCTATACTGTTAAGTTTTAGCTAAGTTATCATACGACAATCTTATATTGCACGCTGTAACTACCTGTAAGTGGAATTATGTGTATGGTATAGTACTATAAGGCATGATTTTATGAAACTATAATCACATGTAATTCTGTTGGTGGTTCTATTCAAATAAATTAAAAAAAAAAAAATTTTTAAAATAAGTTGGAATTTTTATTTATGACAACTTTACAGTAACGTTACTAACAAATAAAAGTGAAGGTGTTCGCATTGTTGGAGCTGGAGATCTCTATAGAAACCAGCATAAAGGCTAAGGCGTGTCTAACTTTGTATTTTGCCGTGGCTGAGAGCAAAAACGTGGGGCGATGTAGGTCGCGGCGGCAAGTGCAATTTGCACATGCCTCTGCTAAACGACTAGAAGCAGTAAATATTGGATATAATTGCTTGTCCTATCATAATAATAGCAAATAATAGCACATTTACAACTACAACAATGATAACAATAAAAAATAAGAGTAAAGGAAATGGTTAAATGAGAGATTTCTATTAAAACTTCTTTACTTTTTTTCTTTTCGCTTTTATTCTTTCAATATATAATATATTGATTGCATGTCTGTGAAGTAGTTTTTTAACAAAAGTCATCTCTTAACAACTTCTTTCAGTTGCAAAACTCTAATCTACATTAAATATTTCTAATATTATTCATAAATTACTTATAAATTATAATATATTTAGTTACACTCAATAAACTGAAATCAAACTTATTTTTTATGGCTATAATGGAGTCTCATGGTAATAAACAGCTACGATTTTTTCTGTTCTCTATGACCTCTAAACGTGACCTTGCTGATACCTAAGAGACCTGTGAGACACGGAATTGACTCCAAATACTTTTCGATATTCTCTTTGTTCGGTGTTTGCTTTCAAATGTCAGTTGTTTTCTAGCATGCAGACGTGTCATGTTTTTGTTACCACAAAATAGTTTACAACGTTTTACGCTCCGTTCTATAGCAAGTGCATTAGTATTTCATGATAATTTGCGGTGTTATGAATTTTGTTTCGAAAACCATTTTGTAACAAAGCTCCATTCATTTTCATAGAAATACTTAAATTATATTACATTATACGACAATGGGTTGGATTATCTTTTAAACATTATTTTTATATATGTGATGGCTATGATGCCAGTAAAGACAAACTGACACTATTTTTACGTATAAAATTTAAAAAATAATCGTTTGTGTTATTATAATTTATGAATCTTATATACAAAGTTAAGATACAGATTTTTATAAAAGTATCCGGCTTAAAGCCTGGATGGTCAAATTATGGTATTGCTTCGATACCACTAACAGCTGTTAATTAAAAAAATACATGATATATAAATTGTGAATATAAAATTAATATTGACAGATTTTGAGCAATTTAACTAATAACTAGCTATTCAATTAGTACGTATAAGTATCTTTTTAAAATGATTCGTTATAATTTTCTCAAAACTCTATTATTATAGTTTAGTTAGAGATTCGACCTGCAAAGCACTTTGTTGGCGCAATATGACCAATTTTGTTCGTCTGGCATTTGTAACGCTTTGCTGCCGATCTAATGTACTTTATTACGGAATGTAATATCGATAAGCTTTCCGTTACGACACGCAATTATGATTATCGCAGTCTTTAAAAAAATTGGCTTTATTTATTTAGTATTAAAGTATCTATAACTTACAGTTTATTTTATGTTTACTATATATTTTTTAAATGAATTGCTTTCGCCACCGTTTATTTCCCACAAAAATGAAGAAAAAGACGTGGGAAAAAATTTAGATGATGATAGAAACTCGTTTAATATTATAATCTAATTTCGTGTTTAAGTAAAAACGGAATTCTTCCAAGATATTCGTTCCGATGTTATGACGAGGAGGGTAACTACGAGGCAGGGGAAAGCCTAGCAGCTGAAAGCATGCGTAAGCATGCGCGACCATCCTTTAGCAGCTTGCGATAGATGACTATCGCATGCTTTACCTTAGTGTGTCTGAAACCTTTCATTTCGATGGGAATTTAATTCAAGCCTAAAGATGCCAACCACAAATGTGACGCTGTCGTGCCAGTAGAGTGAATAAGGCCAACAGCAATGCACATTCCGAAAAATAAAAAACATTTTTGTTCACTAAATATATAATTTTCTTATAATAATTATAATCTTGTATAAATTTACAGGAAGCATTTATGTAATATACATGTAGTTCTACAGTCTGACAATTGAAATTACATAAATGGCATTATGAGCACATTTCTTATTGCATTTCTTACACTATTTATTCTTTAAAGTCACAAGGTACGTAATGAGCCAAAGAAAATGCTTATTTGTAACAGCTATTATAACGAATTACGTTGTTCATATTACGTAAGCTACAACAGAAGAGTTGAAGCATGACACTTAGTACATTTCTGATTCACAACAGCTTAAGATACTCAAAAGGTATGAAAAATAATCCAAGTGCCTTAATACATAAGTACTTATACTGAAAAAATCATTAACTGATACTTCGCTATCTAGTGTCCCAAAGAAAATAAGTTAGTTTTAAAATATATATATCAACCTTTAAGTTAGTTTTAAAGTAGGTATAAAAGATTAGGAATTTTAGATGGATTAAACTTTCTTTTTCTATCAGAATCTTTCTATAAATAAACTGAACTGGTCTACAATATAAAGCTTACGTATTTTTTCCATAAACAGGGTCTAGTCCTGCCTTCGGTATTAATTGGCGCCCAACGGTTCATATTCGGACCGAGGAATGTAAGAAACTGGGTCGTCTACCTCTTTATCTATTTTTTGTATTATAATACCTTTAATCCTTTATAAAAGCCATTCTCCTCTATATTCTATAATCTGAATCTAAGAAACGACTCCAACGATTTTCATTTGTTATAAGTTTATTAAGGTATAATTTGATAAATTTAAAAGTAAAAATTTCATTCTAATTAAGTTAACATGAACGTATACAATTATACATATTGCTGAGCAATTTAAGCAGAATGCTAATTAATACGTAAAAATTAATACACTACACAAATATCGTGTTATGAAAAACCGGTCTTAATTTGTCCACAAATGTATTCAAAGCAATTTTGTGATTCGCTTTCTTTTTAAAACCTTAATATTTTGTTGAAATAAATACATATGTAAAATATGCTTGTCATTGCTTGCATGCTTGTCCGGACCCCCGAAACAGGATGTTACTATCCTAATGGGGGCCGTTGAGTGTGTAACGTTTATTTATTCATAATTAATAAAATACCAAATCAAATTTGATTTTTTTAAAAATTGAGATTGCTTAGTACGTTATATGTTGCTTGATTTTACTTCCTCAGTTTCTATATATATATATATACTTTGTACATAAAGTTATTAATTCAATAGACTTTACTCTATGCCTTTATATGCCCGCCGAATGGAAGGTCTGTCTGGTCTGTCTGTCAACTATACTACTACTGTAAGATACGACGACCAAATTGTCCAGTTTAGTACTATGATCTGAAGGACTTTGGATAAAATATCCTGAATCTTATTTTTCAAAAATAAAGATCAAATTATCAATTATGCAAAAGTTAATTGTGAGGCTGTGCGCTAGTTTAAATTATCTGTGAAATCTACAAAATTTTTTCACATCATATAAAATTATCTTCTCTACATTTCTTAATTCTACACAATCCCATCTATATACATATCACTACATAGTATAAAACAAAGTCGGTTTCTCTTTCCCTATATCCCTATGTATGCTTAAATCTTTAAAACTACGCAACGGATTTTGATGCGATTTTTTTAATAGATAGAGTGATTGAAGAGGAAGGTTTATATGTATAATAACATCCAATAAATAGTGGAGAAATACTGTTATTTCCAAATTTAACTTAAAACTGAAATAAACTCAAAACTCATAAATGAATAAATCAAAACTACTGGATGGATTTTAATCATTTTTTCAGTGAAAGACATGGGCTATATATTTTATACCCGTGTGAAGCCGGAGCGGGCCGCTAGTTATTATATAACCTAAATGTAATTAAAATTGTTAGCAAGATATAAAACAATTCAAAATACGAAAAATGTAGTCAAATAATTGTGTTTATTCGCAGCTCGGCTATGGATGGTCACGGAATGGTCAGCGACGATGCCGCGCGCACCGACCGCCGGAGTCGACAATGTCGGTGAGCAGTGATATCAGATTCACGCGTCGAAAGCTCAGTCGGTCCTGCCGAGGCTGCTGTGCGGCTCTGGCGGCCTTGCTTGTTTTACTACTGCTCGCCGCTGTTGCTGTCTACCTCGGCCGTTGGTACCACTATTCATAAAGTTATAGATCATTTAACACCCACTTCAATTATTCGATTTCGTTCATATAATATTGACATACAAAATGAATTAAGCTTTAGAGAAAAAACGAGAAGAATAAAAAAAATTGTCACGATATCTTTACGTATATTGGTATACAATAATGTTATAAATAGGTATAAAATAAATACATGTGTTTTGTTCTTTTAGCAAAACACTCGTTCGATCTTGTAATCCTTGGCTTTATTGGCTCACATGTCTTAGCACCAAATAAGAACGAAGACATGCTCAATGCACATGAAACGTAACTCTACCTACTTATATTAAAAGTTATCACTTACACAGTATTAATTATATTCAGCTGCCCATATTATTTTAAACTGACAAAGGTTAGCTATATTTATGTTAAAATTATTGCTATATAGACAACCACTCGTCAAGATATTAATAATTAAGTTTTTGTCAACAGAACTGAAAAAGTATATCCGGTCTAATATTTTAAAATGAAATGTAATCTGTTTTTGTCGTCTCAAATTCGTAATAAATATTTAAAGTTATTTCTTAACATCCAATGATTCGGTCTAACATCCGTTTATTTCTCATAATAACTATCCAAACTTAAATAAAATTAATTACATTTATTGATGTTGTATTTTAAATATTTTATATCAAAATGTTATCAGCCTTTTCTCAGTAGATGGTGACATTTAACCGGGACCCGTCACCGCTAAAAGGCCAGCGTTCTGTACGGCCTTGCGTTCGCCTCTACGTACTCAACTAAGTTCACAAGCACGCAAAGTGCAAAAACATTTTTGATTTATATTAAAGAGATAATTACTTGCAATGATCATTTTAATTTTTAATCACACTTACAAGATTTAACTGTAAATGGTAATAATAACTTTAATAGACAATAATAATATTGTAGAGCAAAAAAGTTGTTGAAACGTGGTCGTAAACAAAGTTAAAGCCTAACAAATTAACGATTAGCTTACTGTTCAATGTCAATAAAATAATATAAACTGAAATCTTATTTGAAATTAACCTAAGAAACTGTTATTGAAATAATAGTAATTTTGATAGATAGATAATTAATAAATTTCCAGATATGTATCTTTTCGGAGACCCATTAAACCGGCAAACGTTTCGTGGTTCATTCGTCGCCTCCTCATGGGGTACACATGAAGAATGGTCTGAACTCAAAGACAACGCCACTAGGGAAGGAGAATTGCGGCAGATCATCTTTGACTCCTACACTAACTCAGAATTACGCTCCTGTTTTGTTGGTGCAGAGATTCTGGCTTTAGATAAGTAAGAACCATTTTATAACGTTTGTGAAATTTAACATTCTGTATAGAATTATGGGCACGTTATATTTAACTGGATTTCATGTCGTTCCGGTTTTTTAATTAATAGAAAAATTATGCAACTTCCATATTATACGCAACACTTCACATTACATAGCGTTGTGTCATGTCTTTATGCAATAAAATCTCTACTTTTATATGAAGCTTAACTTTGAATCCAATTATTACAACTTTTACTTTGGTAAATTTGATCTTGTTTATATGATTGGAAAATCTTTTAGAATGAATTATAAAAACTATTTTGCAAAGTTTATTTGTTATAAAATATAGTAATAAATAAACTTTTAAATTATAATTCATAGCGAAACATTGAACTTATAAGGTACTTGCTCAGAAATAACAGCTTGTGGGAGAAAGTTTGCTTTCTAGAGTCTTATGCGCTGTGATCAAGCGTGTTGCCGGGCCGTTAGTAGCGAAAAAGATGGAAATATTCATAACAATAAAAAGTATCAAATATAACATGATGAAGCATTTATCAACTTTTTCTTTCTAACAACGTATAATAATACTCTCATAATTAAAAGAAAAACAATTAAAGGCCACAATCAAAGAGTTTTCAGTGTATTTTTTTTATTTGATCGAGCATTAATACATTTATTTAGGTTGTAATCACTGCTGAAGTGAAAACCTCCTTTCCGTGTCTGCCAATTTTTTAAAATTCATATCACAAAGGAAGGGCCGAAATGACCTTGATTATAGTTTAACAGCACGTAATGCATAGAAAGTTCAAAGCTTAGAAACCCAAGCACGCATTACTTTCCCGTGTCAATATGATACGCAAAGTATCACGCCGTGGTTAATGTAAACGGATCACTGCATTTTACCGACCTACTTTGACATAATTTATAATGTTGTTTTCAAATTGCAAAGTATTATAAAGTTACTCTGAAAGTGTGGAATTGCTGTAAATAAAGTAGTTACTCGTATACAGCTAGAGAAACTTATGTTTAATATTGTGGAATATCTATATAGAGCATAATTATTAATACTAAAAATGTATATCGTGGAATCACCTAGAGCAGCGGCCTCAAACATCTTGCCTTCAAACTGACTTTGTATATCCATTTAACCACAAAATAGAGATGGATTTACACTAATATTCATTACAGATATAATAAAAAATAAAATTGCTCGTCATTTTTAATACACCGTAACAATTGTAAAGTAATGTTTTAGCGCTGAGGAAGGAACGCGAATACACTTCGAAGTATCCTTCGAACCCATCTTCACAGCAGTGAGCACGGCAGAAGTGACCGCAGTAATGACGAGAGAGCTTTTAACTCCCTACTTTGTTAACTTAGGAGCACTTCAAGCAACATTACATATTGAGGTAATTTTTATCATAACATTTACGGTGTACCATTGCATTGCATTGTATTCGTCTCTACGTCAGTCATGGGCTTAAATCGCGCTCGGGACTCTGGGTGGTCTAAGCGGTGGTCTGGGTGTTATCTATATGGGTGGCCTTACCGTGTATTCGAGCCCACATATTTCCGCACAAAATTTTACAGTTGCTTACTTTACTCTGATACAATAAGTTATTGGTCCGCCTAAGCTCCAAATGTCAAATGGCAAACGCGCTTTCTAAATTTTGTAAATTTTAACAAGACTAAAAGTTACAAGTTAAAATTACCCAACAATTACAATTAACTGATATCTAAGGTGTTTGAATTACTTTACGCAATAAAGCAAATGATTTGATTGAATATGGTAACGATTGCCACTGCTGATTAAATCATGGTTACATACAATTTATATTACAGGAAAGCTCAGTGATATCTTCACAAGCTTTAAAGGAGGGTGATATACCTACTGAGCCACCTACAACCGAGATAGTGGCATTTGAATACGAAGAAGATCTTCGAGAGTGTTCTCCCTTGACGCTGTCGCTCTGCTCACATCTCCCTTATAACATTACGACGTACCCCAACTTAGTTGGTCACAGTTCAAAAGATGTCTTACTTCGTGATCTTGTCGCATTCAGAGAGTTATTGGATGCAGAATGCTCACATCTAGCGCAAGTAATTTACTTTTTATTTTGTTTTTCCGACGGGAAGTAATCTTTTAACTTAACCTAGATTTGACGCTCGACTAGTTCCGGTAAAAAGTTATTTAACCCGCATTACTTAGCTATCAGTGAAGTTTTTTGAAAACGTGACCACTAAATATTACCTGATGGTCCAAAGTATAATACTTGAAATGATGATTGAAAAAGTATAAGTTCAGTTTTTAGAGCATTAATTATAGCATTGAAAGCCAAAATACAATATTAACTGTTAGGTCATATCGCAGTTAACTGGTGTTTAAGAGATTTGACACTATTAATTTCTTCGCTCAAATTTAAAATATTAAAATTTTAAGTAAAACCCAGCTACTTTTGATCAAAGTTTCTTTTAATGTCTTTTGATTAAATAAATAATGAAATAGTTATGTCTATTAATTTGTGTATTAAATATTAATCGTAAAAATTATAAACTTATTTAAGGACTTCGTATGTCAAATGCTACAACCACGTTGTGAGGGCGAAAGATTAGTCCGTCCGTGCCGCTCGTACTGCCGCACCTTCCACGAGGGTTGCGGCGCGCGCCTTCCCGACCGACTGCGACCGCACTTCGATTGCGCTCGCTTCCCTGAGTATTTCGGTCCTGACTCTTGCTCCCCCGAACCTGGTAAGTCTATATGTATTAGAAAGTGTCAAAATAATTATGATATATATTTTTTTATTTTAAGAATTAAAATCGGAAATATAATATTGTTTGTTATGACTAAGTTTGTGGCGACGAGATAAAATAATATGATGTATACTGGTGATGTAAAGCTTTGTGTTTTCGGACTCTGACTGTTTAGGTACCATCACTCGATGTAGAATAAGAAGGGAAAAAAGGAAAGGAACAGAGTGGGTGAGAGATTAGGCCTCCAGCGCTCTCACTCAACGGTATCTACTGATACTTTTACTTTACGCCGATTTTCTGTGAGAGGGTAGTAGGTACTTCCCCAGTCGAGCCGGCACAATTGTTGGGAGGAGCATCGCTCTATTACAGACTATTACTACTAAGTATTTATAATTCCATTAGGTAAATATTTATATTGTAAAATATATATTGTTTTATGATTATAATACAGGTTGCGTGGGTGGTTTACAACGTCTTGCACTATCAAGGCGAGCTTGCGATGGGATTCCTGACTGCGCCGACGCGACGGACGAGCGCAGTTGCTCGCATTGCGCGGCGGCGGGTCCGGGTGCTTTGCGGTGCGCCTTACTTCCGCGCTGCTTGCCCGCTCATCTGCGGTGTGATGGCACTCCTGACTGTGCTGACGGCAGCGATGAAAGTGGCTGCTGTGAGACTAATAATAAAATTTCAAAAGTATTTTTACGCGTAAAATTAGTATTATTTGCTAATAAATTTTTCTCATTTTTTTAAATAAAAGATACGGCTGGAAGACACAATGTGATAAAATGTAGAAAATATTCAAAAAATATCTATATTTTGAGACATTAACTCTTAAGTTACCAATTTTTTTTTATCTGAAATAGATATTAGGATGATATTAATCTAAACTAATGTTTCTTGTTAAAGTATGGATATCTCGTTCTTTGGCCACATGGAAGAGAGAGAACAGTGAGACAACACTGGGTGCAGTGAGGAGTCGCGCCGGATACGCGGTGTGGGCGGAGCGCGGCCGATCTGGGAAGATCTGCGCCGCGCCGTATGATACCGACAAACGTGCACTCATGCACGTTGCCACTTCTCTCTGTACTGCACTAACCTATAAGTATGACGATTGTTTTTAAATTCCAAACAAACCATAACATATAAAATTTCTTTTGTAATAAAACAAATGCCGGCTTGTATAAGCAGAATTCTAACACAGTTTCCTGAATATTTTTATACAATTTGAAAATTTTACTGTTTGACATATACGGTATACACTTTTGTTGATAGATCTGCTGTATCAGCAGAGGCCGTACCTGATTTTGAAGAAGAAGTTGACGAAAACACCACCGAACAAACAATACAAAAAACAGTACGAAAAGAAGTACCTGAATATGTGGAGATCGTTGACCCCTCGGCGTCAGAAATCTCATTCATTAAAAGTGAATGTCCTCAGCGAAAAGTGATTAAAGTTATCTGCGATCACTTAGGTAATATGACGCTAGAAGATGACATCATAATCGTACTATATTTTATTGCTATAAATATCTTATGTTGCTTTACTGTAGTTTTTGGCATAAATAGGCCGGCTCGAGCCTAGAATTTTGTAGAAGTGATTTTTGGATTTGTTTTGTGTACAATGGTGTGACATGAGATGTGAGGAAAAATCTTGCAGTTTCGATTACATGATTGGACCATCGCGTGACATGATCTCGTGATTTGCCCTCTTCCTGTTTCACGGCTCTCTCACGCGGACAGTGCGCAAACTAATCATTATTTTACTTACTGTGCGGCAAATTATTCTGTCACAGATAGCTGTTGCATTTTATTCAATAAAGAGAAAATTCCATCGTCTCTGTCCCTTTCTTTTCTGTTAGTTTAGCGCCACGTTTGTGGTACTAGTGGCTGGCGTTACAACCATCCTGTAGGCTACGGTAACAGCCTACGATTGTTTATGGTATTAATTAGTATAACTTTATTTCAGAATGTGGTCTGGCATCGGCTCGGGGTGCGCAGGCGGCTCTGGGCGTGGAGGGGCTGCCGCGGTCGGCGCGGCCGGGTGACTGGCCCTGGCACGCGGCTTTGCTGCGCTCTCACGTGCACGCCTGCGACGCTGTGCTCGTGCATCCTTCCTGGCTTATTACTACTGCTTCATGTTTCCAAGTACAGCATCATTCCCAAAACTATTACCAGCATCGTACCTAAGGTCGTGAGCCGGGCCAAGATTTAAATTTATGTTGAAAACAGATTGAATTTTAGATTTGGGTAAGTTCTTAAAGTTCTCTTGCCCAACGGCCAGAAAGCTGCAGGTCTGACGGTGCGCCCCCGGCAGTCGCCCATGTGGCCAACCCTTACCTACGATGCTAGATGTAACTCTAAAAAAAAATTGCCATGAAGTGTTAAAAAATTCTCACATTACCAGGTCTATCATAATATTTCGCAAGACATTAAAACACTCTAGCATTAACATGACAAAAAATATTATTTCAGGGTCAACCTAAAGCAGAGTGGACGGCTAAATTAGGTACAGTACGAATTCAGAGTACAACTCCATGGCAGCAAGAGCAACGCATTGTAGGCATGGTTCGCTCTCCAGTTGAAGGAAGTATGCTGGCGATGGTGCGTCTGGAAGAACCTGCAGAAATGACTGATTTTGTTCGACCGGCTTGCCTTCCAGAAGATGATTTTAAAATGGACGAGCGCAGTGTGTGTAATACTCTAGGCTGGACGAGAAATAGAGATCAGTTACAGCGAGTGCATGTAGTACCAACTTCTATGCATGTTTGTGAAAATGTCAGCATCGCTACAGGGAACGGAATATGTGCTGAACCATTATATGATCAAGACGATTGTGACGTGAGTTGTAAAACATTGACCATTGGTATTCAATATGGCGAATTGTAATAAACTTTTGTTGTATAAATATACCTATAAAAAAAGGAAATTAAAGAAATTTTGTGCCAGTTCTGTTTTAAGATGTCTTATGATATAAAAAATGTTTTAGTTTTAAACTTTAAAAAGATAATCTTTTATCTTTTTCTGTAATCACTTCAAAAATGTAGGAAGTCCGGACACAAACATACATAGAAATTTCATCAAAATCGGTTTATCAGTTGTTTTTAAATTTAAAAAACTGAAAAAATATGTTATAAGTGAACGATATTGCGAATTTTGCCTACCTGTAAGTTTTTGTGTATGACTTATCAGTAGTTTTCAGTCACTAAAAAGATACAAAATAAGAAACAATAATTTGATAATTTAAACATGGACAAAGATGTCACAGACTTCTGTTGTAGAAAATATTATTTTTTCTTTTTTCTTTAAAAAAAAAACATATTTAAGTAATATACTACATTGCAAATCATTACAATTACAGGAGGAGGAATATGCGGGAAGCTCTATGATGTGCTTTAATGAAAATTCGAAACATTGGTCCTTGATTGGTGTAACTAGCTGGCGTATTGCTTGCTCAAAAATTGGACTAGGCCGACCTCGAATATATGATGCAGTTACATCACATATTGATTGGATTCAAAGAACCATATCAAATTCTTCAAGGTGACCCTTCATGAATACATATTTTTCATAACACTGCAGAATGATGTCTAATCTCAATGTTTCCATAATAATATAAGGTATAAGGTTTCAATAGAAGTTGGAGTTAATGAGATTGTTAATTATGAAAAAATCAAACATATAAAACATAATTAGCCTGTACAAAGCCATTAATTAAAAGTGTAGGATAAAAAGAATCTTTGTAAGTAAATTTTAATATTTTTTTTTTGTTTTGTCTGATTTCTATTAAATATAATATAAGCTTTGTTAAGTTTTAAGATTATTACAATTACAATGGTTTTAATGGTTTTACAATGGTTATAAAAATATGAGGCATGAATAAGCAGATAATTTTTACCAGCAATAATAATTATATATGGAGAAAAAAATGCTAGTCTCCTTAAAAATGCCATTTAAATTGATTTCATTATAATTTATAAGAAAATTATTCCATAACCTTGTCATTATAGATGTTATAATATTATTGCATAGTTACAAAGGGTAAAGTATTCTTGTATAATATTTATAAACTACCTTCTTTTACTATTCCAATATGTAGAGTCTAGAAATAAGGATGTACTTTTATTTATAATTTTCTGTAAATTAAATGTAAATATATTCAAAGTTAAATACCAAATTATGAATAAAATATTTCTTAATAAAAAATTCTATTTATTTAAACCATAGATCCCACGAGTATATAATATTTTGTGCCATAAATTTAACATAACTCTATTTCATTTTCAAATAGAAACATGCAAAAATATTGATTTTGACTTGTATATAGAATGATCAAGTAAAATAAAAATTTGTAAGAAATAACAAAACATGTTTACTATACAACATTTTATCTATACATCTTCTTATGACTGAAAAGCAAATATTTTAAACAATCTATTGTTATTCTTCTTTAACAGAATTATTTCTTGGTGAATTGTTATTACATAATAAATAATAGTCAATACCATACATTATTTCAATACACCTTCTTCTTTAAGCTCTTGTTTTATCTTTTCCTGCACATTCTTGGGCAAATTGTCTAATTCTTTATTTATGTATATATGAAGATCCATTAAGGGCTGATAGTACCTGTGAACCACCTGCGAGCCAGCCATCATAGATATCAATGCCGCCATTGAAAAAGATATGTATTGACCCCACGTAACACCCGCCGGCATTTTTATAGCGATGAATACTTCTTAATTTTGTCTTCCACAATATCTTTTGCTTGCCTTTTCTTGAAAGTGTTATAAAAATTCACTTCACCGACTTTCCAATTTATCATAGAAAATTCTAATGCTGCACCCAAGACGAAAAACATAGGAAGAAATCTATACATACCAAATATCTTTTTCCCAGGCCATTTATTCACAAACTTATGTATCCAACCAATTCTCATTTTATGGAGGTTATAATTGAAAAATCATAATTTTTCAAAATTATTTGAAGTTTGGTATAGGACTCTAGGTATTATGATATTTGACTATAAAATATATTGCGAATCATTATTTTGTTACTAATAAGTATGAAATATGAACTCATTCAAAATTCACAGGTCTAGAGTTTAGAGGTTGTAATCAAAAATAGAATAGAAATTTAGAAATTAGAATTTGAGTGAAGATCTCAAGTCAATCAAGAGTCAAGTGTCAAATAGCAAGTGCCACTGTCAAATAAATTATAGTATATAAATTATATACAGAGATATATTATATACAGAGTATATACATTACATACCTGCAGTAACTGGCCACTTAAGCACATTGGCTGCTTTAAATTGTTAAAGTTCTAATTTCCATAATTTAAATTATACTTTTATGCTATCGCCGAATATAGAAAACAGTCATAATTGAAAAGGGTATTTTATTTATTTTTTATTTTTTTATGTAAGAGGGGCAAACGGGCAGGAGGCTCACCTGATGTTAAGCAATCACCGCCGCCCATGAACATCTGCAACACCAGAAGGCATGCAGGCGCGTTGCCGACCTTTAAGGAAAGGATACGCTCTTCTCTTGAAGGTTCCCAAGTCGTATCGGTTCGGGAAGACCGCCGGCGGAAGTTGATTCCACAGAGTGGTTGTGCGAGGAAGAAAATGTCTTCTTAATCGCGCTGTTGTGGATTTCCAGACATCGAGGTGGTAGGGATGGAATTTAGAGTTTTGTCGCGATGTCCGATGGTGAAATTCAACCGGCGGGATCAATCCAAACAATTCCTCAGAACATTTCCCGTGATATATGCGATAGAAGATGCAGAGTGATCCGACATCTCTACGCAATTCCAAAGGATCAGCCAATCGGAAAGGGCTTGATCGTCGACAATTCGAGCCGGTCTACGTTGGATGCGGTCAATTGGAAGTAGCTGGTACTGGGGAGCTCCCGCCCAGATGTGAGAGCAGTAACTAAAAATGTACTACTTTTAGTTTCAGTTACTAGCCACCTTATTAAAAGATGTTAAATAGAATAAAATAAATAATATTGGTTTATAATGCCAATATTGAATTAATATAGTCCAGTTTTAATCATTCACTGCAAAGCGAGAACGTAAAGCAAAAAATTAATTAATATTATAAATGATCACTAACCCTTATCGTTTTGTTAGTATAATCGCACGAATACATACTATTTCCTGACTGTCGATAGAAAACGATAATTTTTGTCGCATATTTTAATTATGGAAACGCAATTGTGAATTAAAATGAAAAGCTATAGTATAAATATAAATAGAATAGTATAAATAATATTACAAAACAAAAACAGACATTTTCTGAGTATCTTATTTTTGAGAATTTTAAGGAGACTTGGCCAGTTTTGGAAGTGGCCAGTTGTACCTCGATTTACCCTAGTGCATAAATTTTGATATTATATTAAAACACTAGGAATAAAACTAATTTTGTGTAAATTTTTAAGTGTTTTTCAGATTTTTAGATTTTTAAGTAGGTACTATTTTAAAGATCTTGAAATGTTTCACAGCTTGTCTAAATAAGCGTTTTTGGCTACCTGTACGGGAGTGTCTTTCCGGCAGTTTGTCATTTTCTGACGTTGTCAAAGTCATCAAAAGTCATTCATATCTATTTCAAATTTTAATCGATCAAAATAAAGCACAAATTTTCGTTTTTCAAACTGAAAACACAAAATACTAATAGAGTTTAAAAAATTACCCACATTGGTGACGGTGAAGATTAAATAAATATATAAACGGTGCACACTCGACGATTAAGGATATAAATTATTAAGTCAATTATTAAGGATAGGCATGAAGAATGAAAAGTGCGAATTTAGAAAATGAATTCAAAACTTTATTTGAAAAAGTTAGACCTTTGAAAATAACAGAATGTTATCACATGAAATTAAACTCAAAACATTGGGGTATTTTGACGGATTATTTTTTAGAATCGGTGAAGATAAATCGATATAAGCCTAATGAAGTTGTATCAACGGCGGTTATAAAAGTAACGGATGGCCTGAGGCAAGTAACATGTGTGATTAAAGGAAGAAAAATTGGTCTATTATTTGGATTGAACGAAAAAGAATGGTCGGAAATTGAGAATTTGTGCAGTTATGGTCAGCAATTATTTTATAGGCTTTTTAAAAAGGGATTAAGTAAAAATTTTAACTGTGAGCAAAAACTTTTTTACAATTTTTGTCTCAGCAATCAGAGAGAAGATGTTCTGTTAGCTGTATTTTGCAGAACAACTAATACCAGGAATAAAGATAAAAATGATGCGCTTGTACAGATTCTTTTATTAAGTAAACCAAATAGTTATCTTTTAGATACATATTTTAATTATTTAAAAGGGCCTAGTTAAGTGAATGTATGAAAGAAATGTTCTGAATTATTTATTATGTATATATTCATTGTTTTTAAACTTTCACAACAATCATGAGCCATTTATCAAATGGTTATAAATGATTATTGATTGATGTCCAAGTCTGCTTTATTATATTTTATTTTTATTATGATTTTTAAGGAATAATAACTATGGATATCTTGATAAATGATTTAACTCATTGATCGCCGAAATATATGAAATTTTTACATACTGATTTACATTTACATCAAATTTTTCATAAGGTCAATTTTAAAAACGTAATAAGATAATAAATGTAAAAATAAAAATAGCTAGCATTACCAAATTATTCTTTTTATTTTTGCCGCTATTATTTTTAGTCTAAAACGGTCTTTGTTATATATCTTAAAATAAATATTACCTATTTATATTAAATATTTAATTATCTATTATGTTTTAAGGGCAGGATTACTGGTTTTACAATTTAAAAACTCTGTCTCAGTCTCATTTTAATCACATGAAAGTATATAGTCTTGATTATGGAAACTATATATAAATAACGTTTTGGTAAATTGATGTATTTGATGGATTTATTCTATATAATTATAAAATATATTTTTGGAAATATCAGTAAAATTAACTGGAAATACTGTACAATCAAACAATGACCCACACTAGGATTTGTAACCTGCGTGAAGTTCGGAAACTCACACAAATAGCGCACGCTTCCCGCCAGATACCTAATTCTAAACGGCACGCTGACAAAGAAGCGGGTAAATGCTGGTCTAAAATAAAATCTTGAAAAAGATCTTTCTCAAATTAATTCTAAGTCCTATATCGTAAATTGCACGAATAGTTCTCTCTAAAGGACACAAACTAAAGTCGGATAGTGTAGAATAAATATTAGAACGTAAATATTATCAAATAACTGGTATCACAAAATACTAGTAAATAGTAGTTATTAGAGTTTGGCATCTATAAAATCTATAAACAAAGCTTTGTACTCGGAAAAGTCTACTAATAGGTTATCGAATACTTTACGTCAAGTGTTGATTATATAATTCATTTTCTTTTTATGTAGAATAAAAAAATTATGTTTTCGTCATCATAATTATATTGATTGATGTTGTTGAATTTCAAAATTAATGAGGTGTCATCAGCTAAGTAATATCTGTTACTTTTTGCCTCCTAAAGAAGGCAAGTCATTTACATAAATAAACGATGGCCCGAGAATATCCTTGTAGGGAACCTCGATATCAATTAGGGCGCATTTCGGCATTTATATTCGCATATTTACCGAATCCATATAGCCTACCTTTTTTGTCACCAAGAAATACCACCGTAATCACTCAGGTTTATCGTATACTTTTTAATTTCTAAACCTTTTTAGTAATTATTTCGTTTTATGGAAAAGGAGCAATAGTTAAGGTACGTGGATTACATGTCAAGAAGCAAGGTGTAGGCGATGTTGTTGCTGAGCTGAACGTAGGATGCACGGTTCATGCGCGTTATAAAGGGTAAGAGATAACAAAATAGGCTAACAAATAGGTGGTTAGCATAGAAGATAAAATAGTAACACGAGAATCATCGAGGATGCGCTTCAAAAACAAAGCCTACTAATATAATAAATGTGAAAGTTTGTATGTTTGTTACTTAGTCACGCACAAATGGCTGAATGGATTTGGATAAAATTTGGCAAAGATATAGATTGTTATTTGTCTTAAGATATAGAATACTTTTTATTTCAGACAAATGATAGGTTCCCGTGGGATCATCACATTGCGGTGGGTATCCACTTTGAATTATCTATGGATGTTTGTTACTCAATCGCGCATAAACGACTTAACGGATTGGGATAAACTTTAGCATACAGAAACCTTACTATCTGGATTATCAAAAAATGTTCGGTTCCTTTGGGAATATCAAAGAACATAGTACAGGACGTATTGAAATGAAATTCGGTATAAGTGTCCTATGGAACATTATTTACTTAAAAATGATTCTTTTCTTTCTGGAGCAAATTTTAAGGTCACCACGAACGAAGTCACGGACCGTTATATAAATATAAGCTAATCTAAATCCAATCTACGATACAGGCTAAGTCTAGTTTAAGGGCAAAGTTCCACATAGTTTGGTAATTTTGTATTTATTTGGCATTGGTTTAAATAAAAAAATAAATAAATGTAATAAAATAAGCCGAACGCGCGTACAGTGTAGATGGATTTAAACCTTTCTTTACCCTTTATAGCGGAGAAATCAGTAGCATAATATTCATATATATAATATACGAACTTATAGTAAACGCGTCAACGCTTGGTAAAACGAAGGCTTATACAAATATGCACGTTTCAAAAAATAAGATAATATGCTTGTATGAAATTTTGTGTCATGGATATGGACATTGTTGTATACGTGTCAAGAAACCAAATATATAACAGATATCTTTAGGTATTTAAGTAGGTAATTTTACCATTTTGGCTCCTAGCTACCGTCCAATTACTTAAATTAATAGAAAGCATTTTTTAAAAGCATTATTAGCATTTATTGTTTAACATGGACCAACCATCAACTTCCCAACAAGCTGTTCCCAACAAATTGCTGTCATCATTGTGATCAATTAGCAATGTTGCATCGATTTTGAAAATGATTTTAACCTGCATTTGACTGATCAGGGATAATGTGTGAAGAGGAAAATAAGTTTACTGAAGAACATAATTTCAACTCCGAAAATAACAATGAAAACATGATTTTAACATCGATACCTGAAAATGTTCAAGATTGGAATCCAGGTAATTCTCCCCTAGGTACCCTACAATTTTAAGTAAACCCAGACTTATCTATAGATATAATGAATAGATATGGCATCAAAAGAGCCAATACATTATGTAAATACTATTTTTTAAATTTATTGAGTATATTATGTACCAAGGAACATGGGTCCAAACTTAAAAGCAAAAGCTTAAGACATCAGGTGTGTGTAAAAATATTCTCTTGTAGAATTATTTAATAAAACTGAAGGAAATATATTATACAACTAGAAATTGCCATAGACGAGTCCATAATTTTATTGACTGGTCGTCCATTATTTAGGCAATATTAGAAAAGTAAAGCTCACAAATGTGCCATTAAATTAGGTATACGTAAATTTTAATCGATAAAATGAATCTATTTAATAAAAACCAAGTTTACGCTTGGGCACAAAACAATGTAGTTAATTAAAAGTAAAGGTTATGCAAAAAAGTAGTTAATTTATTATCAGAAAAATATATCTACAGTGGACAATCACCGTGCGTTGATTATTATTATTCAAGCATAGAGCTTGCTAAATAATTGTTAAAAAAAATACATAAAAGATAAAGGCAAAAAAAAGCTTATATAAAAATTTTATTCAATCAGCATAAAATATGCATTATGCACAGTAAATATAATAAGGTTCATTCTCCCACCCCCTCTGTTCGCTTATTTTTTTCCCTTCTCATCCCTTCCCTCCTGTTCCTTGGGATGGCAACGCGCATGTGATACTTCAAGTATTGCAAGCGTTTATAGCTTGTTTTTTAGCTGCCTCACCAGGCGAACGGTATGTTTATTTGCCAACCGTCATGAAAAAAAAATAACGTATTTTCTTACTGACTGCCGGGGCTTACTTTTTACGTGTCCACTGAAGCACGGAGACGCCCAGTTGAAATACCAATATGCGTTCACCCCTCTATTGAATGAACGCGCCTGCAGTTGCTTAATAATAAAAAAGTTGTTCACTCCTCTCTAACTTTTGAACTGTTTAACATTCTGAACATTTAAAATTCAGGAAAAATTTTGGTTATACTAACAATAATTATTTTGAACAAGATAGATCTACAAATTTTGGACATAAATAAGTTTTTCCCTTTAACTTTATTATATTTTTGTGGTATTAATTTTAATAATTACCAACTTATTTTTGCGGTCGATTTTAATTCGTTAATATTTAAATGTCTGAAGACTCTTCTTCACCAAGCCGCGGAACCCTTTAGTTTGCAGTATGCGTGCTCCACCACGCACTTGCCCGGTAATTATTTTTGTGAATTTTCAAGTAAATTTTTATGAGTAATCTTGCGGTTTTTGTCATGAATTAGTTGGGAAAAACACACACACACAAATTGTATATTAATATGTATACATATTTCCGTGTTTTGTTCGATAAGTGGTGAGCGTCTGATGCTAAATACGCGCCCCATCCTGGTCCCTTCCTATTCCTCTTCCTACTCTTTCCTCTCCTACCTCTCATATTAGGTGGCCACGTACGGTGATGCCACTGGTTTTACTGTGTACAAACACTGGTAACTGTTTTCAACCCGACAGCCATATGCTTGTTTTCCACTTTTCAAAAGCTGTTGTATCATGCACAATAAATTTATTTGCGAAAAGTACTAACTTGAAAACTAAAAAGCAAAATAAATGTTTTCTAGAATAGAACAGAAGAAAGCAAAATAGACAATTAACTTTGATATATTAATTCAGCTATTTTGCTTTAAAAACCGAATAACTGAACCGAATGTAATGAAATTTCTATTAGAGTAACCTGAAAATGCATCCTTTCAAATTAAAAACGATTTTTAGATCGGTTAAAAAATGACGGAGTCCTGAGGTAAAAATATAAATTATTATGAAAACTCAAGTCATTGCGAAAACATAAATGCTCTATAAGCATATGTAAGTATTCACACCTATGTGTAAATTGTTAAATAAGTTTGCAGTAACAGTCGATTATATTTAACAGCTGGCCAAAGACCTTTAATGAGTAGAATCTGGGTGGATACTTAATATTGCGTAGTTAACTGATTCGTATGAAAAAATGTTCGTAAATACTTATATGTATGTAAATTAAAACTCAAGAGTTTCCAGACAATTTTTTATATTATTATTTTTAAGACGCGAAAAAGTATTATATACTTTTTTTCTTTCAAATTAAGTACCTATTAAGTATATTCCACGAATTACGATGTAAAGGTCATTGCTCTTATAAATTGCATAACTGTTATTTTGTCAGTATAGTAAAGATTAATGAAATTGAAGTGTATAGGTTTTATCTTCAAAACCTCAACATTATTATAGCAGAACTAATTAGAAATTGCTTGAAATGCACACCATTTGGCCTGTTGCATACAACAAAACATATAGCGTAGGAGTCGACCTGTGTCTGCTTAAAATATGTTGTAGGCGTTGACATCGAATGGTGCCTACAATGTTTTTGCAAACAGAAGAAATAGAGATTTAAAGTTTGTGAGGTAAGCTGCGCGACGTACAAAGCTGTAGTTCAAAGCTGACAGTAGGCTTCGCGCCAGCGCAACGAGCGAACGTGATCGCGTTGTTAGTGCTAGTCATCAACATGAGTGTAGCTGCAGCGATCGAAAAACGAACACATAAACTAACAGGCATGGAATTGGCAGGTCAATGGCGCCGGGAGTGGGCAGGAACCGCCGAATACGGAAAGGTAAGGCCGGTGGCCGACTACCCTGGACAAACATTAATGCAAAAACAATAAAATATGTTCGTTCAAAATACACTAATAAATTTCATGTTACGTTTTAAAATCACTACGATATTCGAATGAATAATAAATAGCAAGTACAAGGTCTTTTGCATCGAAATGCACATCACATTTTAATGATTTTAATAAAGTTTGTGTTAAAAAAAATATATCACGTGAAAGGCACAGACACAGCACAATAAAGATATCATTATTACTTTAGAAGGATAACATTAATTATTATTATTATTCGAATCAATACTCTATGAATACAGAAAAGCTTTTCTGAAGCTCTTATTTTTTTTAACTAAAAACCTTTTAATGTTTTTTATGTTAAAGATTATGGTATTTAAGTTTACAAGCGGTCATTGCCAAAAGTGTAAACTTGTCATTTCCTTATATGGTGTAAAAACTCAACGTGACCGGACCGCCCGGGCAAGTAATATCTCTTGATAGGCGAAAATGATTCATTCATACTGGTGCTATAAAGGTTAACAACTGTTAGCACCTTGTAACTGGACTGGACCAGTTTGTTCTGTTTCTTTATTTTTTCGAAGATTATCTCAATCAGATCTGAGAGTAAATTTAAGATTCAAATAGGTATGCTTGCGAATAGAACACAAATTATGCACTGACAGCACATTGTGAGTGCATATTATTTTAACCTCTTTCTGAATGTTGACATTTGCACTAACTATTAGATAAGTACGAGTATGTGTATTTTATATGTTTTTGGGTTACCTATATATATATATATATATATTTCAACATATTTTTAACATCTTACATTACACATACGTCTTACATTAGGTATAGTCACTTAAATAAAGGTTCAGTCTAAGTGAACTTTAAAGGGATTTTACAAATAACATCATTTATGCAAGTATTTAGTAATTGAAATAATTTTGCGATTCAAAATCGCATCTTACATAGAAATCGTACGTCTTTGCGAATTTAGCGTATGTAGCATTAACATACGTTTACTTTCAGATATATTCACACTAAAGGTAATAATAGACTTCAATAATGGTAAACGCTTGTCATTATCAATGGAGAAAGTGGGAACGTGAGGAAACTTCAGATGTGTTTCTTGCGCTGTATTCTTTGGCGTCTTAAATAAATCTGATCGTAAAAATATTTATTTAATAGTGAACGAAACTTCCATAGGTGTTTTTGTAATCGATAAAAGTTAGTTATTTGAAGTCAATTAGATTGATTGAAATATAGTCTTTCTTGTTTTTAAGTTTTAAATAAAATTAAATGCACCCAAATGAAACCCGAAAGTAAAGTTTGTTACCTTTTCAAAACTAAACACCTGAGTCAATATTTATGAAATTTGGTTTAGAGATAGATTTTTTTTTGCGATAACTGTTATCCAAGCTAAAGAAATCGCGGAAAAAAACTAATAAACATGTAGGCGCGTTGATGTCTTTTTCTCTATTACCTACGACTTTTTCGACTGTCAAAATTAATAAAGAAAATATACATTTTTATTAACTAAAGAATAAATCTTTAAAATTGTAAATTATTTACTTTTGATCATAAATAAAATTTTCGAAAATACCCATCATTGTAAATAATAATGTTAAAGATAAATAATATTGTAAAGAATAGTAAAAGCATAAACTTTAAAACACTATTACTCAACACTTGATTGTATTTTCAATAAACATGCTTAAATAAACAAAAAAAATTATAACGTATTCAAAAACAATATTCGGTAGGCGCAACCTCGGAACGGCCTTTACGCAGGATTTCCGGGATATTGCACACACACTCTTCATAATATATCGTGCCAACGTATCACCAAAACAAAGCTTTTGTTGTATAAAAATGTCATTAAACATAATGCATCATCATCGATTAATGTACACGTCTTATAATAGTACCTACACGTAGACTTAATAAATAAGTAATTTAGACGTGCCCTTCCATACCGCCAAATGTCAAAGACCCGCTGGTGCTCTTCATAAATTCAATAACACGCGAACTTCATTCGATTTGCAAGACGAAGAAGCACCGGTGAATCTCTATAGTAAGTCTAGTAAGTAAAGTATAGTAAGTCTATGAACACAATATTTTTTTGTTGTACTTCTTCAAACCTGGATTTTAAGACAAAATCCGATATGTTTTCTTTCTATTGAAAAAGCTTGTTTAGATTTTAAATTATATAATATAATATATTGTGATAAGATACCGGGTAGACGGTTAAGAAAACCATGATTTTTTAAAAGTGGTTTTACTTGAAACATTGTACCTAATAATTATTGCTCCAAGTAAATGTGTTTTATAGTTTTTCAAACCAGATTTAAAATCCGGTAAAAAACTATGTTATATACTATGTATATATTATAAAAAAAAATTATAACTCTTAGTTTTAATGCTACCAGAAATTATTTGAATTAAAAAAACATTTTTATACCGAAAACCCGTTCATACTACACCTACCGAAAACTTCAAGGCTACAAAAAAACCTTTATTGTATTTTTTTAAAGAAGAAAGTTGAATAAAATTACTCTATAAATATTATTAGTAATTATGAATTATAAAATCCAAAGATCGTCATAAAAGATTTAATCTTTTTTAAAATCTCAAATAATTGATCAGCAACAAAAGATCTGCTATAGATTCTAGTGTGCCCTGCGAAGATCCAAATCTGGGCGATATATGATATATCGTAAAGATCGATATTCTTTGTGTGGAAAATTCGATGCAAATGAGTACATACATACACGAATAAAATTATATGCTAACATATAATGATAATGCGAATATATTATAATTGTTATGCCTTTCAGTGTATTGATATTTAAAATTTATTGGGTAGTTTCTCACATACAAAGCTCCGTGTTTGATTCGGAACTTTCGTAACGTTGGTCATATAAGCAATACTAAAAAATAAATGTAAAGGGTATAAAAAGTTTACTCAGCCTTAATTACAACTACTTACAACAAAATACTTTTATAATAGTCTATGCGATACTTATAATTGATTTCGGTGTAGGTTAATAATAAAATTACACTGCAAGTTATAACAAGACTAAATATAAATATACCAATTTTTACTTACATTAATCTCCTTTCTCATTAGCATTTTATCTACTTAGCGTAGGAGTCTAGCCTTTAGAACATGATCTAACACTTGTTTTACGTGTTGCAATGAATAAAACGAAAAACCAACGTGGCTACGTCGTCACTATATACGTGCGTCACATATGAAAAACCAAGATTTTGAATACTTCTTTTTAAAATGTATATATTCATTCATTAATAAATATGATAGCGTGAATCAGTATTCTTCGATTTGAGTCGTTTTCCGCAGTGATTCGTGTTTTAATATAGGTAAATATTGTATAGATAGTGTAACTCTCAGGCTTTGTTAATGTCAACGACCACGCATCGAGCCATCACCGCGTCCCCCGCGCCCGATATCCGTTCATCGCACGGTCTGGTCCTCTATTTAAAATTCACATATTTGTAATGAGCATTCACGTAACTGACCGTTATGACTTACATTACAAATTGAATACTGTTATTTGCTTACCGATCTGTCGATCGTGAGTTGTGACCACAGTTTTCATTTCGTTTGGTATATTGGTGACGTCATGTTTCTCCGATACCTACATTGCCTTGATCCATTAGTACAACCGGTAACAAACAACGCAGTTCCGAGCAATTAACATAAATACTTAAATAGACTTCTCTAAAACCTAAAGAAATCAAATGTCGGTTTGGAAATATTCAAAATCAAAAAGTATTTTATCTTTTAAGGTAATTGATGGATACAAACAAGTTTTTAACTTAACTAATAAATCACGAATCTTTAACGACTGTATTTTTATTGTGTATTTTAAGGACAAGGAATGGGCTGAGAGTCATTGGATTTTAATTAATAAGTAGAAATTTTTCTTCTTTTTCTTGTAAAAATATTAACCATTAAATTGTGCGATAACATTGATGCTTTATTTAAATATCGCATTCACAGTCACAATTTCATTTCGCCCCCGCATTTAATGTTCACGTCATTCACAACAATAAATGTGTACTTACCTGTTTCAAATGAAGGTCGCAATGAGAATGTGTAGCTTACTAAACTGATTTTAAACTAAACATAATGCAGACATAACGAATTTGCGTTTAAATTTAGTTTAGTACTTAATTATTTCTTTTTAATTTAACAACCTTCTCGAAATGAGCAGTTATTATTTTGCTATACGTCAAGTAGTTCACATTGCTAGTTACGCAAACCTGATCTAATTTACAAGATTACATATTCAGTTACCGCAGTCATTTAATCTCTGTTTGGTAATTATACTCATTCTATTTCGTCCAATTCACTCGATTTTAAATAATTTATGTACGTTAAAAAAATGTAAATATGGCAGTTTCATACATGAACAATGAAGATTAAAAATAAAAAGACTTTCTTATGTAGGAATGAATTTTTTTTAACAGTTACTAAAATAGATTAATCTAAGGTAAACCACCCAAACAACTTCTTATTTTATATTATCAAGTCTTCTTCGTCCTAGCATTATTCTCGGTATTTTATTTACCCAGGGTCTGCTTATTACTCTTATCCTGATTTGACAGGTTATTAGTTTTTATACAGAGCGATGGCCATCTGACCTCCGCAACCCTACGGGCAAACCAGTAACTCGTTGGATAACGCCAAATTACCTATCAAGAGTTAACGATCTTTATCAGATGTTATGTGATAACAACCGGGACCGACAGCTTAACGTCCTATTATATTATCAACTAATTAACAATAAATAATGCGGTCGTATAATTTCAGGTGATAGAAGGCGGTGTTACACGACAAGTTGCTCGCGCTATGGAGGTTCTGAACGCGAGTGCACCAGGCGCTAAGGTGCGCGTGATGCGCGCCGCTTACCATTCCTCAGCGGGTCCTGGAGCACCAGCCTCTTCCTATATGATGCATTCCTCCAGACAGGTATACACACTTATATAAGTATAATATATTACATAAGATGAAAAAAATTACATGTCTGCTTATACATATATGATATATCCAAGCCACAAAACCAAAGGGTGCGCCTATGATTGTGTATGATTACGTGCGTTTATTTCTTTGGAACGATCTGTAGCCAAAAAAGCTTGATGGATTTTAACAAATGAGTTTTTAAACTCGTCTCACTGTGGATGTGACAGACTATGCAAAAGTTAAATTGTAGCACTCTTTGTCATTACTAATATTATGGATGTACATATTATAGATAGTTAAGTAGTTCTTGTAAATACTTTTCGAGATGAAGTATAACAATTAACCTTGACTAAAATATATTTCAGGTTATTTCGTCTGGTTATAACTTTTTAGAACCATCTTCATTACCATCCAAACCGTTAGAGATATCTTCAACACCTTTAGAGTCGTCTCCTGAGAGTGAAGTAGAGAGAGAGAATTACAAAGTAACCGAACCAGACGACTATGAAATATCCGAACCATCCAAATGGAGAGGTTCTACTAGAACACATTCGATTCGTATGCCTAGTGAAGAATCATCGTCCGCAGATAATGCAAGTATAATTGATCTAGATTCTAGAACGAGTAGTAGAAGTACATTAAGGAGAAGTCAAAGTAAACACAGCGATGATATGAATCGAATTCATACAATTAACACGAGAGTTTCTCCACTGTTGGATGCACCCGTAGCGTTGAGTACTCTAAAATATACATCGCTTTTAAATGGTAGTGACGACTGGAATAGCAGAAGAAAAAGTTACAGTTTCGAAGATACATCTCCTATAAACAAAATTTTTTCTCCTGAAAATAATTCATTCACCATGGACTCATCTACTGACAGTGGAATTTGTAAATCATCAGAAATTGTTAATGATCAGATAAATATTACAAAATTTGAAAATATTCCTGAAAACATGAATTATAATCAAGACGAGACATTCACGGAATGGCTATCAAGAAACAGATCTACTTCTTACAAAAGTATGACACCGCCTACAACTTCTTATGTAGCGAAATCTCGAAAAAACGAGGACAAAATTACAGTCAAACCTTCTGGAAAAGTAACTATAACACTACCAATAGAAACTTTTAAAGAAAAACAAACTGAAATGTCAAAATCTGAAGAAAGTGATCGAAGAGCTAAAAAAGTAGAATTTTGTAAAACTGAATTGCATTTTGCTGTAGATACAGGAACCGTCAATATTATAGCTACCGATGAAAAACCACCACCTTCCAATGATTTTAGAAGGCGAAGAAGTGCTTTTGTTCCCTTAAATGAGAAAATTGATAAATCGATTACTCTTTTTGGAGATAAAACTGAGTTAACTAAAACCAACACACATGAGGATGGAATGTTGAGTATCGAATTTAGTGAAGCCGAAGAAAATACAGCAGCTACGAAAAGTATTCTAAAGAACAAAATACCAAAACCCAAACCATATCTTCTAGGAGAGAACATGGAATTTGGGAATTTTAATGACAATACGACAAATCTTGATATAAACAATCATGTGATAACTCCGAGTGCCGTTTCTTTGATCAATCGACAATTACTATCAAAGAGGCGACATAGTAATGAAACAATCTCTAGTTGCGCAAGTGAATCGAGCACCATTCTTGATAATTTTAGGGCACGAACTAAAGGTAAACCAATTTATTAAGTAATCTCGGATTTTGATAATGCAATTACAAATTATATCGAAACTGTTCCTATTTAAAATAAATCTTCAAAACTTAATACATAAATATTTCCCATTTACAGGTCCGCAACAGCGAGGTAGCTCAAATCATACAGAAAGTAACAGTGGATTCACAGAGACATTTAAACATAACTCCCATAATTTAAAAATTTCAGCAGTATCTCAAGCACAAAGTAGAACTAAAATGAGAGAACTTCGAGGAACTGACCTAACATATTTTGGAATCGATGACAGTGAAACACCTAAAGAAACGCATAGTCAAGAAAATCTACAAGAGGAAATATTTCATTCTGTGAAACTGGTACAACAAATATCGAACAGCGTTTGTAACAGCGAGGCAGATTCTGATGAAGCACCTGAGTATCAAAATATAATACCTAAGTATAATTTTTCAGTAACACCAACTCCAAAACCTCGAACAAAATATGGCGAGGAAATAAGAAAAATCAATGAGCCAAGAGTTTTGAAACCAATAATTGAACAAGACGTGGAAAAAATGGTTCATTCGGAGTTAAATCGAATCGCTGTGAAAAAACGCAATGAATTTTCACATTTAAAAACTGCTACGTCTACAAAATTAACAAAAGAAACGTCCTCTAGGCACGGTGATGTGAAAAATAATATCAATAATGAGACTTCATTACCAGAGTAAGACCATATCACTGTTAAAATAATTATATTCTTGTTTTTTTACTCAATGTTAATATATAAATTTTTTTTTCAGAAGGAGCAAATCAAATTCTTTAAAGAAAATAAAGAGCAATAAAGAAAACGAAACCCATAAAGTCAGAAGTATTATAAAACCCGGCAAAAATATAGAAGAACCACCTTTATATGTCAATCTAAAAGCAAAAGCAGAACAAGCATCACAAATTTTAGGAAAGGCAAGTAGTAAATCTAGTGAAACATGTGCTATAAATAGAAGTGAATCGAAAGTTACTAAATCCGGTATGAATACAATAAGGAGTACCACATCTGATAGAGATAGAGATCGTATAACCGATAAAGTTAAACAAACTCACCGTAGTGTTGTGGGTAAGGACAAGAAAAATTATACGACACAAGAAACCAGTCATCATACGAAAAAACAGAACCCTCGTCGCACTGAAAAATTAGTTACTCCAGATAATGCTCAAGAGAAGTATGTTAGACTACGTTCTAGCGATAAAAATAAAACTAGCAATAACAGCAGCAATCGAAAAATATATGATACCTACGATAATAATTCATCTAGGAAAAAGACTCACAAAGATGTATCAAAATCTATAATAAACGATACCAGTAAAATTAAAAAGAAAGAAGAAATAAAAGACGATTCATCGGAGACTGGAACAAAAGTTCTAAAAAATACGAAAACCCACAATAATATTACAAAATCTAATGACACTTCGATCGAAAATAAAATTCCTTTAAAAACAAGTAGAGGAACTATGAATTCTCATTATACTTACAAACCAAGTACGAATAAAACAGGAAAGACATCAAATTCGAACTCAAGACCGGAGAAAACGAAATCGAAACATAGCAAGTATGTTATAAATTACGACGATAAAAATGGCACAGTTTCTTCTGTTTGCAAAATAAAATCGGGGCCTGGTACGTATACAAGAAAATTGATTACAATAGAACCTAAAGAACCTCAGGAATATACTAATGATAAAAGTTTAAACAAAATAACTTTGCAAAAGTAGAATTGTGCATGCTATATATAAGATAAAAAATGGCAGATAAATCATACCTCATACATAAATATTTCAGTCCAGGCTACCGATGTACAGTCGATAACAATCAAAGAAGATTACAAGAATAGAAAACGGATATCAAGCGCACTTAAACACAGATCTTGCCAACTACTATAAATCAAAGCAATTCTTGTTTATATTAAGGTGATATTGTTTTTTTAATATTCTTTTTCGAAAGAAAATATAAAAAAAATTGTAGTGCTTAATAAGATAATAATGATCTCACAATTAAGTATTTATATTATGTATTTAAATATTTGTCTAACACTCGCTAAGTAACATATAAATAATAAATGATTACAAATATCAAATTGTAATTATTTTATTAATACCTTAAACAGTTGTCAAGGGATCTTTATCAAATTCACTGACTAACACTTGAACTTTGTTATCGAATTGGCTTTGAAGATAAGATGAAAAGCCACGAAGAAATCCTCTTTCAGAATCAGAATGATTGGTAAGAATAACTGATATACCTCTCTGAGTCGCATCGAGGACGTCATGATGAAGCATTTCACCTGTAAAAAAAGTCTAATCAGTATTTATTTCGTATGTACAAAATGTGAACGAAATCGAAATTATGAAATCAACACAAAATGTAATTAAAATTATTAATTTGAAATTATGTAATTTAGTAAGGCCATTAAGGGATTTTTCGACATAAGCTAAGCCTTGAAAGCAATTTCTAGGGAATACTTTTTATCTAGAACTTATGAAAAATAGTTTCTAGTTGGATGCAAATAAAAGCAAACCAAATTCAGTTGATTGTTAAATTAGGGTTCCGTAATATTATTTTTATATCTCTAGAAACAACCAACATGAAGCGAAAACGGTTATTAGCTTGTTTTCAATAAATTATCTTTTATAATGATTTTCGTACGTAATTAGAATCCTCAACAACATAGAAAAATCTAAGTACATGTCTACATAAATCTACTCGCACACAAAGGGATCCACCACCGTATAACACCGTAGAAAGAATTAAAACATCATGTTTCTTGTATAGGGAACCCCTTTCATTTTGAAATTTAATTTTTGTTTTTATAATTTGTTATAATAGTGGAAAAACAATTACAATAAGAATATGAGGAAGTAGCAAAAACGCCAGAAATATCAAGTTTTTTTAATGAGGTTGCTCCCCAACCTCATAAAAAAGTTACCCCATTTATTTTATAATTTAAATTAAATTTTAGTATTTTTTAATTTGTTTTAGCGCCAACAGAAATACATATTCTGTAGAAATTTCAACTCTCTACTTATTTCAGTTTGTGAGATACAGACCAAATAATTCAGAACCGTTTCTTACGCATGGCCTCGGGCTGCCCGTGGTACCTTCGCAACGTAGACCTCCATAGAGACTTTGAAATCGATTCGATCCCCAAACATTTGAAGCGTTTATCGCAAAACTATTTCGATCAAACTACTTTCCATCCAAATCCTTTGATTAGACATGCTTGTATCTACACAGACCGATGTAACCAACCGACAAAAGTAAGGCGTCCTAAGCACGTCCTGCAAGACCCTGACGATAGGATTACATTAGAAAATGCCCTTACACAGCACAGACACGCACACAACACCGTCCTCGCCGGCGAGGACGAGGTCCTTTGTTTCGCACGTCGCGTCGCGCTCACACCGTCGGGTGAGTCTATCGTATAGAATGCGCTCGGAGCGCTGCCTCCATCTCCGATGACGTCCTTAGCCGTGGTTCGGCTTTGCAGGAGGCACCCTAAGGACGGAATCAAATTTGAGCCCCCGTGAGGGCTGTCCCTTTATCACGGCTGAGTCTCTGTACTCGGCCCCCTGCCCGGTGACGCTGTCAAGGCCAGTAGGGCCAACAGCAATACACATTCCGAAAAAAAAAAAAAAACAAAAAAAAAAAAAGAGATACAGACCGGAAAGACGGACGGACAGCGGCGGCTTAGTAATAGGGTTCCGTTGGAAAGCTACGCGTACGGAACCCTAAAATAATTATTCTCTAAATTATAATTATTAAAAATGTATGTATTTTACCAGTTAAAAACAGATCAGCATAGGCAACTTTTTTTAATACTGAACTGCCCGAGCCGGCGCATAACGCAACCTGCTCAACGTTGTCAGTCAGAGCTTTTCCTTTGCCAATAGCCAAACGAACATGTTTTAAGCCAGTTAAAGTTTTCACATTTTTAATAGCTTCTGACAAATCAAATCCAGCATCAATACGTAGCAGTCTAAAAATACCATGAAAAAGTGTAATAAGTATAATAATATCATATTTGTTCTATCTCACGAAGGGGAGTGAGCTATTCTTGTAGTTGTGATGTGTTGTATAGACATGAGCTCTTGTCAAAGTTTTTAGGAAAACAAAAAACTAATAACCCTAGACAGCCCGATCTATGGACCTGCTAAATTTTCAATTACTTATAACAAATACTTTTGATTAAAGTCATACAGTAAAACAACAATATTTAGAAAAATGTTATAATATATACTTTAACATTAATAACTTACCGCCCAGCACCCGTATTAGAAGAGTCTTCACCAACTATAATAGGCACAGAGTTGGTTAAAGGGAATGCAGATGCCAGCCAATCATTCACACCACCTTTCACTGAATCCCAACTTGTGTGTGGTGAATATAGTGAGATCCGGTGTTCCAAGAGTAACGACACAATTCTTTCTTTCCAGGAACTAAAGACAGAACAATTGTTTAAAAAATACATTTTACTATATTTGTGAGACTGTTGAAACAATTATTTAATAACCTATATATTATGTATAATAGATATAAGTATTGCTGTTCGTTAGTCTCGCCAAATCTGCCAGAAAAAGTTTTAAAGATAAGAAAAAAAGGAAAAAATGAGAAGGAAATAGTAAATACAACAATTTTATTTTCCTATACAAACTGGTAGCAACGTATACAGCGTTGGTATGGGGATACGAAGTTCATTGGGTTCTCTAATATCTTTATGTATTAAATATATTAATAGATCATTTTCAGAAGATACATACATACTGAACTCAATGAAGAAGGAATGAATAAGCTCATATCTAAGGATAACTTTGGGGCTCAGAATAATGTGAATAAATTTAGATTTTTTCTTTACCTCTGAACCACTGATTTTAGAGGTGCAAAAATAGGTGGATGGTAGGAAATAACCATTTCACAGCCATATTGTTTTGCTTCTGAAGCAACATCTTCTGTCAAATCATTAGTTAAAAGAATTTTGCTTATATTCCTGTAACAAAAAATTATTATAATTCATATTTAATTGACAGCCATCAGGAATTACCATAAATATCGTCATACCTTGGTGTATATGGTTCAATTAATAAACCTGTATTATCCCAGGTTTCTGAAAGTTTCTTAGGCGCAAATTTTTCCAATACACCTATAACATCACCTAACTTTACACCCGTTTTTTCCCCAGCCATATTGATAGGTACTGTGCAATAGTTTCGCAAAAAGATGCCTTTCCGAAACTGCTGTATTCCAAATTTTATGATCATCAGATGACTGAAAAGAAAATGGATTAATTTTTAAAATTTGTTAAAAGATCACACAACAAGAAGGCAATAAATAAATATTTATAATAAAAACATATGTTAGGACTGAAAATATAAGAAATCCATTCATAATAACATATGTTATAAATGTATATAATGAAAACTTTTTCAAATTCACTATTATATTTGGGCCCAAAAATTATAAATGAAACCAATATACATTTTTTGTGGTTTTAATGTTGGATATAAAATAACTACATTTCATATTAAAAACATAAACAAATTAATATAAATATTTAATCATAAACATTTCTTCAGCCTTCACTCTTCAGTAAACTTCCATATTTTTATTTCACCATCATCACTGCAGGAAATTAATTCTTGATTTCCAGAAGGGTTCCATTGAACACAGTTAATGTCTTGTGAATGGGAATTAAGCTTCGTACAAATTAAATCAAATGATGGTGCATTTGGGTCGGAGTTATCCGTTTCCTTAAATACTCTTATAATATCATCACCACAAGCAGTAGCAATGAGACCAGTGGTGTGACACCAAGCTATGTCATAAATGCATCTTGTATGGTAACCTGAAAGGGTGCAAACACACTTCCACATTGAATCTCTATCAGTCACAATGACACCCTCTTGATTGTCAGGCTTATATTCTTGCCAAATTTTCACCGTTTTGTCATCACTACAAGTAGCTAATCTTTTGCCAGTCTTGTCAAATACTAAGCTCCAAACTGTGGAGTTGTGTGATTGCAATGTGGCTACACAAGTCCAATCACTATCCAGTTGATCCTCCATATACATTTTAACTGTGTTGTCATAAGAGGCAGAGGCCAAGATGTCTGAGACTGGATGCCATGCTACCTACAAACAAAAATGTCCATAAATTATTCCACAAATAACTAAAACAGGTTTTTGTCTTTATTTTTATATTTTACTAACTTTCTTAACATCCTGATTGTGAGCATTAAGTACTGCTTCACACACATATTCATCATCCCCTGCTACTTCCCAAACCCAAACTGATTTATCACGACCACATGTTGCTAAAAGTTGACCTGATGCTGACCACGCCACACTCTTAACTTCATTTTCATGACCTTCTAATGTAGCATTGCATTCAAATTGACCTAGTAAAATATTAAAAATCATATTTTATATTTGTTTCAATTTATCCAGGTATAGATGCTCCAATTCATTTATAATACACACCACTTTTTTTGTCCCATATAGCTGTAGTTCCATCAAAACTTGCAGAGGCTAAGAAATTCCCACAAGGAGACCATGCAACTTCTCTGATGGTGCGTTGATGGCCATCTACTAGTACTGTTTTCATAACCCAATTTTCTCCTTCTTTACTCCAAAGCTTTATTATTTTATCTTCACCACAAGAAGCAAACATTTTTCCAAGAGGGTGCCATGAGGCATTCCAAACAATACCTTTGTGCCCAGTCAAAGTTTGAAGTAACTCCAATTTTGCCATTTTATTTTTGTATACAGTCCTTGTTTACTAAAATTATTATGTTTAAACTTCATAATTTTTACTAAACAAAAACATATTACAATAACATAGCTGTAAAAAGTTCTAGTCATCTAAATAAAAAAATTAAAAATTCAATCTAATCTCTATACTGCAAAGTTCCGCAAAGAAATAATATAGCATCTTACCCATACACTTACTATACTATAGACAGGCCTTTCTATAGTCAAAATGTCCAAAGTCTCTCTGGTCTCTTTCGTAAATTCAATTTAATCAAAAATGAAAACAAAGTTAGTCACACTCTAAGTTTATTTGATAATGTTGTCACAAACTTCATTCGTTTTGTTGGGTTATGGTTGAGTTTACAAAGCAGCACAAACGGGACTGATATTTAGCCTTTATGATAGGACCTCTCTATAGTATTCAGTAAGTGTATGGGTAAGATGTTTAACCGCTGGTGCTTCTTTGTAAATTCAACATCAGTGCAATAAAATGAAGTTAAGCATAAGTTTGCCACATAATCTAATGACAGCATCAAGAGCTTGCAACATAATTGATTAAAGTAAGTGTGCGACTATTTGACTAACTGAATTTCGTTGGGGTAATATTGATGTTGAATTTACGTAGAAGCACCAGCCAATCTAGACATTTTGTCTATATGAAAAGATCTGTTTATAGTATATACTAAGTCTATGATCTTACCTAATTGAATGTTGATGGTGTGATATTTCAAATTTCAATGATATAGTAACAATGTTATTATGTTACAAGAATTAGCAATGAGCATTGAGATTTGAGCATGAGGTGCTGTAAGCTGAACCACAGAGCTGAACAGTATAGGAATTTGGACAGTACAACCGTTACTATACTCTCTGGAGCTGGAAACTGAAATCTGAATGCTGAATTGCTGATACTACTGCTACCAGCCTGAAAGCTGCAACTGTCAGATCATGAAATGACAAACAGCAGTGAGCAGACGACAGTTCACAGCTTGCTCTAGGCATTAGACATAGAGCATAGATGTACATACAATACAATAGTATACGTTCTATTGTGTACATCTATGCTCTATGTCTAATCTATCTATGTGAATTAAAATGAAAACCTATAGTATAAATGTCGTTGGGAGCCGCTGGATGCAAGCGGCACAAGATCGTTCCCGGTGGCAGCATTTGGGCGAGACCTATATCCAGCAGTGGACGTCCATAGGTCGATGATGATGATGATGATGATAGTATAAATAATATTACAAAACGGAAAGAGACAGATTCTGAGTATCTAACTTCTTATTTTTGAGACTTTTAAGGAGACCTGGCCAGTTATTGAAAGTGGCCAGTTATACCTTTTTTTTACTTGGGGAAATGCATTTACGCACCCCCGTGCTGGGACAGATGGTAAAGGTGGCGCGGGGAGTGTGGGACTCGAGGCCATGTGCAATGGTCTTTATAAGACCTGGCCCCCATACCCACTAAAACCCCAAGATCCCGTCTAGCACCATAGTGGGACGTCGCAAGTTCGCTCGCGAATTCCACCGCGACGCCCCGGTGCCTGCCGAATACGCAGCCCTAGTGTTACGCAGGGGCGGCAACATAGTGCCGCCATAAATAAATACTAATACATACTAATACATATATAAATATACCCCCTGGCGCTTGCGCGCCTAGGCTTTACGGCCTCCGTCTGGGCCGGCTTCGGGAAATTTATTTTTCAATAAACTCACGAAGCCGGCGATACCCCAAATATATACATATATACAAATATACACCAATAACATCCCTAGCGCTTTCGCGCTCAGGCCTTACAGCCTCCGCCTGTGCCGACTTCCCGAGAAAACCCAGGAAGATGGCAAAACCCCAATATATATATAAACATATACATGTATACAACTCCGGGGCCTTACGGCCCCACCGGCCGACTTCCAGGGCAAGCCCAAGAAGTCGGCAAACCTCCACTATATACATATATACACCGCTCGCGTAAACGCGGGTGGGCCTTGCGGGCCCCACCGACCGACTCCCGAGTCTGGTCCGAAGACTCGGGAAGCCGGCAACCCTGTTCGCTTCACCGTGTAGCCGAATGTGCCTCCTGCACAATCGACTATTACTCCCGGGTACTGAGCCCCCCCCCAGCACGACAAGCCCAGGGTACCGCAAAGTTTTACCTCTGCGGTTGGGGGGCAGCAAAGTTATACCTCGATTAACCCTACATCGACTTTTTTATGGGGATTTAATTAAGGTGATTTTAGAAGTTTTATATAGAAGTTTAGGGGTAAACATTTTTCTAAGTTGGAAACACGTTTTTGCAATTTTTAAGTTTAGACAATTGATAGTATAGTTCCTTAAATGTAACTTGAACCAAAATGGCCGCTTCTGCACAGGTACAATAATGGACAAAAATGTTAGACAAAAATATTGGTTTCGTCTTATTTAAATTGATTCTTTATAAAGTAGGAAAACGGAATGAAGTATATAATATAGTTATTATTTCTTCTAAATTCAATTAATTATTTATTTATTATCGTTATTAATTACTTAAATAGAATAAAGCAAATAAATAGTATAGAAAAAAGGTATCTATATATATAAAAAAGTTAATGTACATTATTAATAGTGAGACAGACTTCTTCGTATCTTCCGCAGTATTATTCAGAGAATTAGTTATATTATTTTCTTTTAAAAAATAACTATAAACGTCAAATACCATCCTTCTCTCCCGTCTCCTTAAAGTTGATTGTGGTCGATGCATTATCTTGAAATAAATGTTAAGCACACTTGACAAAACAATTTATATTTTAATTTATTTTTAATAATTTATTATTAAAGAACTAAAACAACCGTGAGCGAGTGTACTAAACCCGTCCCCCTTCATACCGCATACGGTTGAGACCCAAAAACGTGTTACTGCGCAGGGTTCAACTTACATTTAACAGACTATACAGAGATATGAGTATTTTCGCATTGACAGAACTGTCATCTGAGAGTTCTGAGATAATATTCAATTTGGTTTGAAAGATATTGATTTTCATTGATAGAATTTGTGTTATTCCGGTATATTGAACAAATTTCATAAGCTATAAAGCGTAATTGATTTATTAAACTTTTTATGCTATGCTATGTTACAAATAACAAAATTAAGATATAAGAAGTAGAATCGCCTTTGAAAAAAAAAACACTGAAAATGGCAAACAGTGAATCTAAAACTTTTATAACTTGGCTACCTGATGAAATAATAACATTAATATTGACGTATAATAAGCCAAAGGATATCATTAAATTTGCGTTGACATGCAAACACTTCTATGGGATTTTGATGAGTAATGATTATCTTTGGAAAATAAAATATTCTGAAATGTAAGGGTTGTCAAAATAATTTTATTTGTAATTGAAATATAAATAGTGTATATTAATAAATTTCGTTATTTTTATATATAGAGTATCCCAAGACATGGTAAGGATTGTTGAACAATATCGTAACAGTAACTGGATAAAAGAGCTAGAACAGTATTACAATTTAAAACGTCAAATTTACAAAGAACTTATCTCTATGTCTCCCAAGTTTTATACGTAAGTATTTAGTGGATTTTTTAAAAATTATTTGTATATTAAATATATCTGTAAATATGTGTAATATTTCTGAGAAAATTAAGACATCTTGTGATTAAAAACTCAAACTCAAAATATTCTTTAGTCAAATAAGCCTTTTTTATGTTACAAGTCGGCAAACAAGCGCACAGCCCACCTGATGGTAAGTTGTTGCCGTAGCCCTATGAGAGCTTGCAGCACCATTAGGTGCCACGCGTTGCCAACCTCGAGATATTAGTTCTTAAATCTCCTTTGCCCAGTAATTTCACTAGCGTACAGTGCCCTTCAAACCGGAATACAGTTATGCCTAAGCACTACAATTTGGCGGCAGAATATTTGACACTGCAGTGGTACCTACCTAGCCGGCCTCTTGCAACAAAAGATCTACCACCAGTATGACTGATTGCACTGGTGGAATAATCTCTGCTGTGACAGAGGTTATCCCAAGAGCGGGCAATGGGGTCATCACATCCCAACGCCGGGAAAAGGCCTTTAAGGAGTTTTGAAAAATAATAAAGGAAATGTTTCAATAATGCAATTATTTTTTTAATTTGATAAGTACTATAAAAAACATGCTTTATGAAGTTAATTGATTTAAACTGAAGCTTTTGTAATACACTATATAAACTATATTCTTCAATATACATTTTTTAGGCGCCTTAACGATGTATCACTAGAAGATTTAGGATGTTTCTTTCATATTGCTACAGAAGACAATTTAAGCTATTATTATACAATTCATATTCTACAGAAGCTCGTCATGAAAGGCAATCTATATTTGGATAATTTAACAGCATTGAAGTAAGTGTGTTTGATTAAGAACTTATTTTAATAACAAACAAAAATCAGCTACAAAAGAAGAATTTAGGGCTTTAAAAATAATAACAAAATCAATTTGACTGCAAAAATTAGTTGGTGATTTCAACTTATTATTAAAATGAATATGCAACCAAAGTTATGGGAAACTCTTACATAAGTCTAAAATTTGTAAACCTATCCTCTTCGAAATAAATGTGGTGGAGAGTTTTTACGATGTTCTACAACCTCAAATTTTTCCAAAATTTTAAATCCCGTATTTCAAAATTTGGTGGGGGGACAACAACATAATTTTTATGACTTTAGGAACTAATATTCCAATAATTACTGACTTAATCAAAAGTTAAGATCAAAACTTCATAACCTTTTTTAAAACCTATCCAAAACTATCAAATGTTTGTTTTTTTTTCGTCCCTCAGTTACATGCATGGACTGTTACCCTTAATTTTTATATATTATAGGATTTTACTACAAAATTATGTAGCAACGCATAGAATACAGCTGCTTACTAAATTACCAAGTCTCTGAGTAAAATGTCTGCTACATACAGATGGACAGACAGACCAATGGACTTACAGAAGGCAATGGTGAAATTAATGACCTTTATAGGGTTCTGTTTTTGCCCTTTGGCTACCTAATTTTACAATTTTATTGAAAACCATAAAAATCTATTGGTTTTTAACAAAATTTTACTGTAATTTTTTATATTACGAAAGTGAAACTATGCCTGCCTAATGGTCACTATAACTTAGTGATGTCTAAACTTGTCACAACATAACTTTGTTATCGACCCAAGAGAAAGAGAGAGGAGAATGATCCGACTTAAAACTCATAAGTGCTCGAGTTCTACAAGTCTTACTGCTACTTTGTTTCTGTTTATCAATGACAAGTTGGAAATTAGCAACATTTATTGCTATTCAGACGACAGCTCCGTAAACGCTTTATACACCGGCCGCTCTAACATTTTTCGGGAACACGTCATCGAGTGCCAGAACAAGCTTGTGTCTGAAGTCGAGACTATTTTAACCTATTTTAAAAGTCTCGGACTGGGGCCGACAAAACATAGTCCAATTCAAATCCAAAAAGACAAATTTGCGCATTAACAGCTAAAAAAATTCCATTTGCCGTATCTTTTCTTTTTGAGAACACGCCCCTGGCCGCAAAAGTTAGTATCGGAATACTCATCGAACATCGCGTCGAAATGCCAAATTTCATCCTCACAACCTCGATGTGTGGAAATCCACTGTAATTTCGTCCTCGCACAAGCACTCTGTGGAACAAGCTTCCGCGATTCCTTTCCGAACCAATGGGGAATGGCTGGGGAATCTTTAAGAAAAGAGCTTATTTCTCTCTCAAAGATCGGCAACGCACCTACATGCCCTCTGGTGTTGCAGATGTGCATGGGCGGCGGTGATCACTTAACACCAGGTGAGCCTCATGCCCGTTTGCCCCCTCTGATATAAAAAAATAGGAAAGATTACATCAAAAGCAAGAAGTAGGTAATTAAGTAAGGATGGTGAAGGGAAGATTTTGACCTCTAGATCTCCCACTCCTTGAACACAAAAGTATTAATAGTGTGACGTCAAGTCAATATATTATTATTTAAATTAGGATAGTATTTTGAGTTGATCATGCCAAAAAACAACAGATCTACTACTAAGTATAAGGTTTAAATTGCCCCTAAGACTTTAATACATTTTAGATATTGTACACTTGTATCTTCTTTTTAGAATTACCCAGGGTCTGCATATTACTTTTATATGTATTGGATGTTACTCATTTTTATTATATTATTATTTTGTGTACATAAAGTGATTGCCATCTGATCTCCGTAACACTAAGGAAAATGCAGTAACTCATTGGATACATGCTAATTACTTACCAAGAGTTTAAGATAATTGTCAGATTTTAGGTGATAACAACCAGGACCGACAATTTAACGTGTAATGTAACGTCCAAGGTGGATGGTGGGGAGATGTGCATGGTGGGGAGACCCACAAGGACAAACATCTAGACCAAAACAGATATTTGTATGATCAATACAAATATCTGCCCTGAGCGGGAATCGAACCTGTAACCGTCGACAATAAAGGCAGGCAACAATGGAAAGTAGCACTAAATTTAAAATATTAAATTCGAGATTGAACTTTGTATTTTGTTTCTTAGTATTGTGATTTTATAATTTTTCTTAATGTTATAGACCATACTACACATTAACTGTAGTATATTATTCAAAGATAGTTCTGCGTCACTTGGTCCAGACATACCTTGGTATAAAATGGGTACAGCTACATATGAAGCAAGTATTGACACCGGAGGTTGTTATAACATTCTTCTTGCAGTGGATAGATCCTACAAATACTTATAAAGATATAGATGTTGACAGCAAGGTATGCATATATATTATTTTATAATTAAGTATGATTTCATATTTAGCTAAGAGATTTCTACAATAGCAAACAGCTATATAAAATTACGAGTGGACACTGACCTCTGGAGTTGTTTTTGATTCTTTCAATCTCTATTGTCATATTATTTTAATTCATATGTAGGGGTTTCAAGGTACTCTGTGCTTAAATAGTATGAAGCTATCTTATTTGTGGTATTTTTTTTTTTGAAAATTTAGTTTTGATATGTAATCATTTTACAGTTGATATAATAATATGTTTCTTCCTGATTGGCCAATCTACAAAGTGTGCTTAATAAGTGCGTATATTATAGGGACACAACTAAAACTTAACCTCTTCATGCACTGTAAGCGATTAAGAGATTTGTCTGAATTTGGTGGGCGTAATTGTGGATTGTACTAACTATATGTGGAATAGTGGATGCAGTAATCATATGCCTAGAGCTTGGGCAGTTGTTTTCTAAATTATGTGTTAAATTTTTTAAGCTTTCAGCTAATTTGCTCCTCCTATCTCCTACCATTTTAATAATACTGTAATTTATTATACTTATAAGATTGTTTTGTTATCTGTATTTGGTGTACAAAGAATGCCTATTATTTCCTTTAGTAGTATTATACTACTGTGTGTGTTTATATTTTATTTATATTCTTTACAGATCCAGACTTTGGTGACGAAAGTTCAGAATATTTTAAAAGACACTTATTCAAACAACAGCAAAGGTACAGATGTTAAGTACTCTGAGAAAAAAATACTACTTGCAATATCACATGTTATTTACAAAAGGGAAAATTTTTCTTTGCATCCGAACACAAAGGTTAAAACTTTAGACATTACAAAAGTAAGTAATCAAAATATAATATTCTTTAGAAATTGAATAGGATATCATCTTAAAATTTTTAGCTAGACAAGGATCTAGATGTTTTTGGATTTTTTTTTATAAATACTACATAGTATGAAACATTTGCTTTCTCTGTCCCTATGTATGCTTAAATTTTTAAAACTACGCAACGGATTTTGATGCAGTTTTTTAAATAGATAGAGTGATTGAAGAGGAAGGTTTATATGTATAAAAATAGTAGGAAAAAAAAATTGTTTTTGAGGTTTCTAATGTGATGTCGTAAATAATTACATTTAACGCGTGCGGGACACGGGCTAAGTAATGAATAAATCAAAACTACTGGATCGATTTTAATCATTTTTTCAGTGAATGACATAGGCTATATATTTTATACCCGTGCCAAGCCGGAGCGGGCCGCTAGTATTTACTAAAATAAACGCTGAACACTCAACGGCCCCCATTAGGATAGTTATATCCTGTGTCGGGGGTCCGGAAACTCATACAAAGACAAGTACAAATACACCCAGACCGGAAAATATGCTTGCATGGTCAATACAAACATACTATGCTCTGAGCGGGAATCGAACCCGCGATCTGTGGCGTTTAAGGCAGGCTCGCTACCGCTGCGCCACAACGTTGTTATTGCAGTTAAAAAATATATTATTGAATTTGAAAAAAAAAATTTTGGTGGCCCTGTTTTTGTAAATTTCTTATTGTTTATTGTAAATTGATATAATGTATTATTAATTATATGCCTTTTCTAGACAGACATCTAGAAATTATAAAAGACTTTATTTTATTTCACAGGTAATAGACGAGAGCAATGGCAACATTATAACATATGCAGTGATATTCCATGCTGTTGCAAGAAGACTCGGTGTAGACTGTAGACTCATTGCTTTTCCGAATCATTTATTTTTGGAGTGGCAGAATTTAGAAGAACCAAATAAACCGCTATATACTGTAGACCTTATGACTGGAGATATAACTCCCAAGAGACGATGCCCTTTTTCTCCAGACTTTGACAATAATTATGAGTACTTCCCTGATTCACTAATACAATATGTGTATTCATCGTACATGAAATCAAAGGGAGCCATAAGAGATTGGTAAACCATTTTCTTTAATATATTTCATTAATACATGCCATAATAATTATAAATAATCAGACTAATTACAGATAAATTAATATCCTTTATTCAGGTTTTTAAGTTCTTTTACCTTCTCCTTCTTTTGAAGTAAATTTAAAAGGGTTTAATATATAATTATACATGTTTTTTTTCTTAAGCAAAACTGAAAACGCCCTTCACCTTCTGGACTTTCTTGGTACACGGAATATAAACCACAATCCCTATGAAAATTTCTATCCTTATTTGGTTGAAAATGCAGACCGTTCGACAATACATACACTGTTAGATATGAAATATGTAAGTATATAAGTATTTAAATTTTTTTTCCAATAAAGTTATAACTAGAGAATAATCTCAAGCCTCAATAGTTCAACGGTATAACGGTTCGATCTTGACTCTCTTGGGCTATTATCGGTCTCACAAGCTTCGAGCTTATTTGGAGGGGCAATAGGAATATTAGTAATGCCTCGAAAAAATCTTAAAAAAATAATAATAAATATAAAAGTAAGAAGTCTGTAACAGCCCAACATACTTATTTTCGTTAATTTTTTTTTCCATTTATGGCGCGCCTAAATAAGTTTGATATTAATAAAAATAATGTAAATACCTTTATGTAATTAAATATATCTTCTATTGTACATATTTCAGCTGCAAAATATATATCTGGATCTGGTAAAGGCGTTGACAAGCTTAAATTACCCCGAGGAACCATCTTATAACAATGTAAGTGGAAAAATATAATACATACATAAATTCTAATGTAATGCTAGTCAAAATTCTCTATTGATTATAATGCTAGATTTTTAAGCATAGGCAATTATTTATTTATTTAAAAAAAAAAAAATCTTAAAAGAATTATATGGGTCGACCATAGATATAGAGGACAGTAGATTGTGCAACCCATATAATATGTATAATATACATACATTGGTAAAAATTTAAGGATGAACTCGTGCCACCTACTATTAGTTCGAACTAATACAACTTAATACGATGTATGTGTGAGGCAAGAGTAAAAATGGGAATAAGATATTTGGATGCAAATAAGCAATACCATGTCAACCCACACGAATGTCATTTTGAGAAAAACGCGTTTGAAAATTTTGAACAACTTGCTTTATATGATTTTTTTATGTATTGGTCAAGTTTTTGGCAATTTCAGATTTATGTAAGTTATTTTACTTATTTTCACAAAAAATAAGTATACAAACTGCATATTTCTTATATAATATAACCCAAAACGTTTAACATAATACATAAATCGCATGATTAAAAAATGTCTTTTTAGAAGTTTTAAAGCTTAAAACCCTACAAATATTAAAGAAAAATGTTCTTCAGCCATTTACGAACACTTCTGCATATATAACTCAGTTTTTTCAATTTTGTGGGTTGACATGGTATCGCTTATTTGCGTCCATTTAGCAATTGAACTTAAGGTTTTTGGTAACGTAGCGTATAGTGGTATTATTAGTTGATGTTAAATTTACCAAAGAATATGTGATATTTTGTTTGTATGAAAGCGTCGGTTTATAGTATACTAGCTTACAGCGGCTTCGCCCGCGTGAATATCCATTTCAATACAATCTCTGAACCCCCTTCACAAACTTTGAATGTCATATTTTTTATATCGAATCAACATTCTAAAGAATAAGTTTCAAGCTTATACCTCTGAATATGACGATATTTCCATACATCTTTTCATCGCCCCCTTTCAACACCTTAGAACCCTTTTTTCGTATTAAAAAGTAGCCCTTTTAGTATACCCTTTCTCAGGGTCTAAACTATCTATGTATCAAATTTCATTTAAATCGGCTTAGTAGTTTTGGAGTGAAAGCGCGACATACAAACAGAGAGACAGTTACTTTCGCATTTATAATATTAGTAAGGATTAGTAAGGAAATAATAGTAAGTCTACGGTCGTTGTTTATGTAATATTTATTTACTGATTTTAGTTTGAAGTTAAAAAACATCGAAGCACTGTAACATTCGCCGTGGGAATGGTATGTTATCATAAGATATACAACTACATATGCGTCATACGTGACTGGGACCTCGACGGCAAACAGTTGTGTGTACCGATCGATGATAGTTTACATTTTGGGCGGGAACAGCCATATTATCGCGTTATCGCTGGCGACCAATCAGAGCGATTTATTGCTCAAGGTGAGAAAACATTAAATTAAAAGCAAAATAACGGTTCATCATCGACAAAGATATCGGTGAACATATATAAAAAATATACATGCAGTCGAACATAGATCTTCGCTTTTTAAAGTTTAAATACAAAATTTGATGACATGGTGCCCCAGCGGTAGCGAACCTGCCTTAAGCGCCACAAGTCGGGGTTCGATTCCCGCTCGGAGCAGATGTTTGTATTGACGATACAGGCATGTTTTATGGTCTGGGAGCATTTGTCCTTGTCATTGTGTATGACTCTTTTTTTTTATTTTCCAAGTTGGCAAACAAGCATACGGCCCACCAGATGGTAAGTGGTTGCCGTAGCCTATGAGCGCTTGCAGCACCATTAGTAGGTGCCACTCACGCGTTACCAACCTCGAGATATTAGTTTTTAAATCTCCTCTGCCCAGTAATTTCACTAGCGTACAGTGCCCTTCAAACCGGAGCACAGTAATGCCTAAGCACTACTATTTGGCGGTAGAATATTTGACACTGCGTGGTACCTACCTAGCCGGCCTCTTGCAACAAAAGACCTACCACCAGTGTGACTGATTCCACTGGTGGAATAACCTCTGTCACAGCAGACAGAATCTCTGCTGTGCCAGAGGTTATCCCAACAGCGGGCGATGGGGTCGTCACATCCCGACGCCGGTAAATTAGTAATTAGTATTTGAAATACAATAAATCAAGTTAATAACTATCTTCTTTCTATTCTTACAATTTAATTTTAGCTGAGATTTATGATTATGTAATAATATTATTATAAATTTTATGCTACCTTTTAGAAAATCTTATGGCAGTTACTACGCCTTTCCGTATTCAACGACTTGAAGATCATATTGGGAAGGAGTTTACACACTTTGATGGCTTTTCTTACGTTCCTAACGATGAAAAGACTAAAGAATATCCTGGCGAGAAACAAGTAGTAGAGATGTTTAGACAACGTTTCCTCAGTTCGGCTGCAGCTTCATCAGCTTCATAATTATGTGTATATTTTATATGTGTCTATATATTTTGAAAATAAATTATAAAATGTAACTTATTTGGTGTTAGAATATTGTATGGATATATCTATAGCCAGGCCTTTTTGTCACTAGTTTTCCGGGGACACGCTAATTCGCAAAAGTTGTAAGTCCATAATTCTTATACAATACAATTCCTCCTTCTCTCTTTCCTTATTTTCTTTGAACACCACAAAAAGCATTTATTAATTTTATTACCTACACACAATTAAAGAAAAATTGAGAAGTATGAGTAGTATTTCTTTAAATTTAAGAATAACTGTTTAATGCTTGTCTATCCTTTAATGCTTGATGTAAATGTGTTAATGATGGTAATATATACTGTATAATTTTACAACATAATTGTTGTTTACATGTACCTATGTAAAATTATTTTCACTGTTGTTATTATTTAAAATATATTTTGTTTTTATTTTATTTTTTATTTCATTTTGTATTGTTTAGTTGTATGAAAATTTTATGTAATACTGAATAAAGATAAATTATATTCCAGGGAAGTGTTTTTTTAACACAATGATAAGCAGTTATGATATTAAAAGGTTTCCTGTCCCGTGAATCATATTTATTTAAACTTACATAGTTATTTCGTATTTACGGTCAATATTAAGTAGGGTCCGACTGAAACTGTTTTTTCAGCCGAAACCGAAACCGAACTTTCAGCCTCTCTCGAAACTTTTTAAAAAATATTTAAAATTACGTTTTTTTACTGAAATTTGAATTTCAAGTTTTTTAACATTTATTTGCATGTATACATTCGTAGTCAACTAATTACGAACCGAAAATAATTTGGTTAAATATTTTAGAATTTTAATTTTATGAGATACTGTTTGTTATAAAATATACTGTTCAATGGGGTTTTTTGAAGCTAAGAATATTTTATGGTGGTTTATTTTTATTTGGCGTCATTCTTTAGTTTATAGTTTTGATTTCTAAAATTAATATCACAATTTATTACTTAAACATGGGTCCCATGGGTGGTGGGGTTTAAATTGTGAAACGACCAAACGAAAACAATTTTATCTCAACGTAAATGACCATACCGTAAAATAGCTTATCATTTGATTTGCTCCAAATGGTTGTATGGTATGGTTTTCAACGCTGTGCAATATTTTCAAAACTATAAAACTACTGAAACTGTGTACCTAGAAAGAAATTTAGATCGCAGACTGGTAATTGCTTTATAAGAAATTCCCTTTGTGGGCTCTGTAATTATTAAAAGAGAAATATTTGGACGAGAACTTAGTGGCGAAGTTACATGGGCGCTTTAACACGAAATCGATCCAAAATAAACTTCACTGTTTATTAAATGATTTCTAGCCGGTGAACTACTATCAGTTTTAGATTGGCCTGCCAATGCCTGCCTAGACATGAATTCTTTGGTTGTGGTACAACAAACTGGAAATTTAAACCAACGCTATAGTAGTTCCAAAGACGCCTGGAAGAACTTTACTAACGAAACTTGTCATTATTTGATCGAGTCGTTGCCGCGCCGATGTTGATATAGCTAAAGCTAATAATGGCAATCACATTTAATGTTAATTTTTAATAGAAAACTTTGCTTTTTATGTGAATTTAATAATCAATGTACATTTTTCTCTTCCATTACGTTCTGCGTTAATTATTTCTAATGTTTTCTCAAGTGTCCCTAATTACTTGTCCAGAGTTATATTAGCACGAAGGAGAAGTAAAGTTGAATTTTAATTGTTGTTATTTTTAATTACAATCCATTCCAATAATTAATAATTCTATTAAGAAAACATTGTTTAAATGATCAAGATCAGATCAACATTAAAAACGTAATGAAGACTTCATGTAAACTGAAATTACGGAAAATATAAATAAATGTTACTCTTAATATACAAATGTCTCTAATTAGTTGACCGTGGTGGTGTATAGTATACAGTACATAATATAGACAGTTAAATAGAGTTAAATAAACTAAAAATTCATTAAAGTCATAACCATTTTTTCTGTCATGAATATACAGGACTTACTATTGGGAGTAAACTTTAAAAAGAAACAACTTGTAGTTAGATATACTAGGTACATAACTAACTAGTAATACGTTGTGTTCACAATATTTTAAAGATCAATCTGATACTTATTTCTGCAGATTTTTTGGCCGCGTCACGAGTTGGCTGCGAAGTTTACCGAACAACGCACGAAAACTCACGAACACTGGAGTTTCGGCGAGGCCGAAAGTTTCGGCTATATTTTGGCCGAAACCGAAACTAAAGCCGAAACTACATTTTTAGGCCAAAACTGGCCAAAACCGAAACCGTAACCGAAATTTCGGTCGGTCACAAATATAAAGTGTTTGAAACGGGCCGCGGGTTAACCTGTTCTGATTGATATACGGTCGGCGGAAGCTCATATATTTTGCTCCTACTTTCTGTGATTATTATTAGATATAAATACGGATTCAAGTGGAGCATTGGAGGATAAATAATTTGAAACAGTTTAATCATGAAAAAATGAATATTTTTCGATAGCAAAAATGATTTTTGAATCTGTCAAATGAAAAAAAAAGTTTGTGCGTGTACTAGTGTACACACGTAAGAAGTGAAACTTCTTTATGACCTTACTTTTCGAAAAATGATCTTCTCTATGCAACTTTAAAGAAACTGGTTAAATAAAGTTAAATAACATATGAATACAAATAATACAATTATTTCATTTTATCTTATTACTACTAAGATTATTACAGCATTTCATTAATTGTAATAGAATTATTACATGCTATCCCTACTCCGCTGGAGACAAGAAAAAGATGGCGCATAACGAAAAATGTGACCGTAATTTTTTTTCCAACGCCGATAAAGAAGTATCAGTTCAAAAATATTAATTACCAAATAATCATCGACCTAGAGCAATTTTGTATTAAGGTAGAGCAATTAAGGAACAATTAATTGATATTTATTGAATTTATGAAAAGCGTTAATTTTTCGTTTAAATATTAAAAGTATTATGAAAAGCATTAATTATGTTACATATTAAAATAACATTTGAATCTGTCAAATTAAAAAAAAAAAATCATAAGCGACGGGAAATAGCGGAATCAGGTGGAGCATTTAAAGAAGAAGTAATTGATATATAGTTTGATTAAAAAAAAAGGTATGTGTGCGATTTACACACGATAGAAGTGAAACTTCAGTAAATCGACAAAAGAATGAGATGAATATATATAACAAGATATAAAAATATTTACAAACGCTGTTAAATAATAACACACCACGCTTTCTCACTAAAAAGCTGTAATACGCAGCCGCATACAGTGTACAGTAGTATTAGCTCACGTACTTTTCACATATACTAACGCACGTTAAGTGCTCAGATACAAGCAAGTATTAAACAGTGTACAATATACATACATACCGACATTTGCTCTCTCGCTCTGGCTCACTAAAGCATGGCTCAAAAAGGAGAGACCGATAATATAAAATAGTATGTATATTTCTGTCTCATTCTTCCTACACATTTTTGTATTTGTGTCTCTTACCTGTCATTTTTTCCATTGCATCTGGTTTGAAATCACAACGATTCTAAAACAGTTTCACTTCAATAATATTCCCCGCTAACTTTTTCCGCTTAATTTTTTTCAGCCGTCCGTTCTTTTGATTATTTGAGCTTGAGCACTGTTCACACTATTAATTAAAACTCTTGTATTTCCTTTTTCTTTATTTACTGGGTAACTTGTACAATCTTATAATCACAAAAACTAATATATTCAATTTCTAGTTACATATTTCGTATTACATTTTTTCATTGTGTCAATAGTGTCAATTTATTAAAAATAATTCTCTAGTATTAGCTTATGACAATTAACATATAAAAACTCTAAACAAGCACTATTACGGTTTTTGAAGCGTACGCTTACGGTGGTATTATTTAGTTCTCGGTCAATTTGATATGGCGCTTCAATTGTAGCCACTTTATGACCAACAGTCTAGTCTCCATGTCTATGTTAGGGCTACTCCAGGTCTTATTTACTCTGCGCTAATTACTATCTGTCATCTATTTTCAAATTGTCGTTGTCAAGTTGTCGAAATTTCAATTGTCAATATTGAGTCATGAAGTTCATGAACATCGTTCGTTTCAAATACAAACTAAACACTAAACAGTCATCTAAAATCTTACAATAATTATGCTCTGTGAAACAATCTTTCAGAAAAGGATTTTTATATTTTGTACCAATTGTTAACTACGACGTGATCAGTATTAAAGTTATTGGGCCGCCTTATAAAGAAAGTCTTGTTAATATAAATTCAATAATTTTGTTGAAGACAACTCACGTGTATTAAAATGGATAATAGTAACAAAATCATACCACCACATTTAAACGCAGAAGTTTATCGAACTGATACTACTGGAACGAGCACACAATCATATCTCGATTACATCCGTCTTCATAATGGTAACGAAATTAGTTTATTATTATTAGTGAACTTTACCGGTCTCGATGCCTGCCGTTTTACCTAATTTCCCAACAACATAAATTAATTTACACGAAATATGTGTTAAAATATTTTAGATGGAACTGTATTAGTTGGATGTTCAGAGCTGACGGGAAGATATTGGAATGGAGGAGCTAGTATTTTTGAAAAAAGTGCTGAAGACAATAAAATAAACAAGACATCAAAGAAAGACATTTATCTAACCAGTGGAACAGCAGATGGCTGTTTTGTGGAAACTTCTAAAAAAGTAAGGATGTGTCAAGTTTCAAATTCTCCTTCCTAACTTTACTATATTTCATAACCCTAAAATTACACTATTTACACTGTCAGTAACTAAAGTTACATATAATACTTAATTAGTATATGTTTAAGAACGTCTTTTATCAAATCTTAGATATTCCTTTGTGAAGACAGTGGGGCAGTCAGCCTGTGGTCATGTAAAGAAGATGATGCATGGAATCAATGGAGTGAGGATTTATCTGTCTCTCAACATGATGGTGCTGTTCTTAGTGTAGAATGCTTGGATTCAAGCAAAGAATATGTGACTGCTGGTGCTGATGGAAATATTAAGGTTTTATTATTTGCCCTAAATTAAATATTTTTAAAAGCAGCATAAAAGAGGTAACAATGTTGCAGCCCATGACATTATTCATATATTAATTAGAATTTTTTAAAATATTAAATTAAATCAAACATTATTGACCTTTCTTCGCTGATATTGCAGTGTGCATGTGAAATCATGTAATATCAATGACAGTATAATATTAATTTCAATTAGTTTAATATAATATTGTTTGGTATAACTATAAACAATAAACACTACACACTTAATGGCTCCCATTAGGATAGTTATTTCCTTTTTGGGGTTCTGGAAATATACACGAAGGCAAACACACTCAGATCAGAACACGGGCCTGTATGGTCAACATGTGACAAACATCTGCTCTGAGCAGAAATTGAACTTGTGACCTGTGGTACTTAAGTTAGGTTTGCTACCGCTGTGCTAAAACTATATATACTAACTGGGTTATTAATTTAATTGATTGAGTTCTATAACTTTGAGTTTTATCAAATTTCTTTTTGTTAGTCTAGTCTTTAGTGTCCCTTGACTATCACTTACCATATAGTTTCAACTAATTGTTTTTTATTTTATTTTAGGTGTGGGACACCATGGATTTAATATGTATAAGGAACTACTTGGCAGCGCATAGTAGACCTATATATGGGCTCTCAGTTAGACCTTCATATACCACAAATTTTATTTCTGGATCTTTGGATTATTACATATCATTGTGGGATGATAATATTGAAATACCAGCTTTAGGTTGGTGTTGTAAAAATTATAATGAAATCCTGCATTTCAAAGGAATATACAGTTTATGTGGGTGATATGTTTTAAGAAGTATTAACTTCAGTTTTTCTGTTTTAGATATATTTAAAAATGATTCTGGGGTCCGTTGCTTGCAATGGTATGATGAAAATTATCTTATGTTTGGCGATGAAGCTGGATTTATCAGTCTTATAGATATTAGAAAACCGGCTGCTGCTACAAAACTTATAGAATTTCCTTCAGCTGTACATAAAATAGTTGTTCAACCTGAGTAAGCATTAAATTATATTTTATTATTCTGTTTGTAAAACTATATTTGATGTGAATACATTTTTATATTTTGGTTTTGAAATATAAGTGCAAGTACAGAAAAAGTTTAAGTCTAAATAAATGAAAATATTATACATACAAACTTATGTTTCTATCTGTCGAACATTTGATATTCATTGTGTTACGTCAGTTTGTTACACTTGTCACTTGTCACTGTCCCCTCAAATTTAAACATAGAAGTAAGTGATACAAAGTTCACGAGGTCAACTATTAATATATATGTTTATATGATTTCTTAATCTAAATTAATTTTCTTCCAGATGCAACAGACTGTCTGTGTGCTGCGATAACAAAACCGTATCAGTTTATGGGGTTAGCGAAGATTTAAAACTAAGTTTGATTTATGAAAATAGGAATTTGCATAACAATTTTGTCCGAGGGATGGTGTGGGATGTCGAGGAGAGAAATGTCTTACACACAGTGGGGTGGGATGGTGAAATTAAAATGCATAGATTACCGTGTGATTGAAATCAATGTTTGTATGAAAGAAATAAATGCTATGTAGTAAGCTGATTTTGACTTTGGACTATTTTAATTATAAATTATGATCCCTTATTTCAATGCCTTATCTTACTAAATTGTTGAAAAAAATACGTTTTATACCTAACCAGAGTTAGAGACCAGTATATTTCACGATAGTATCATTAGTACATTATATAACATAATCAAGTACCAACTCTGGATAGTTCGTTTTACTCTGGGTTAGAATAACAATTGTGAAACACGTCAATAACTTCTAGGGTAACACCTAGCTACTAGTTAAATAATATTTACAGAACAGAACTGTTATTCACTTATTTAATATATATCTGTTCTTCTGTTCTATCAGTCTTTTGTTGCAAGTGTCAAACATCTGCCTCCAAATAGTAGTGCTTAAGCATTTCTAATAATGGTGCTGCAAGCGCTCATAGGCTACGGCAACCACTTACCATCAGGTGGGCCTTATGCTTGTTTGCCAATTTGTAACTTTAAAAAAATATTCATATTTATTTATTTCAAAAACTTTTTAGTATGTTGATTTGTGCACAGCATTCATACATTGATGTGGGAAAGCTAGCCACCTCGAAAGGGTTGGACCGATTTAGAAAAAGCTTTCATTGGATATGTAGTTTATGTTATAAGGAGTCACTTATGGTCTTTTTTTAGAAAAAAAAAGTTTAGGTTTCCCGTTCAGCACAATAAAATTCTAAACAATAGGATAATAAATGGGAACTGCTAGACGTTTAAAACTAATAATAAATTTTATAATTATTACTGAATACTGAATAAATTTTGTAAGTTATAGGAGGAATAAAAACATTTAGTAAATGCTCGGTTATTTATTGATAATTTTATATAATATAATATAGTTTAGGTCGACAATGATAATGTAAATTTGACGACAAAATTTTAATACTAACGGAAAAGTTATATCAGAATTTATAAGAAATATATAAGGCTCTGGTGGTAAATGACCAGTAGGTTATGTAGTTTTATGTGCAGTCAGTTTATGGCTGGATGGATGCACGTAGAAGCTTATACAGGCCAAGTGAACAACTGACACTAAATTGGCCACTAACCATACGACTACAAGAAAACATAGACGAATTAAAAACCCTTTTCTTGAAAGCGGTTTAAAATAAAACCATAAGTCTAATACATTGAAATAAATAAAGAAACGCTACACATTCTTTTCTCTTTAAAATTAATAATATAAATAATAACTCTAAAAAAGGATTTATTAAATATGAGTAAAGATCATGAATAATTAGGTTTGCAGATTATGTTCTGATACGTTGTCGTAGCCATGTTGTTAGTTTCCTGAGGGCGAGGGGGCGTGGCGCTCCGGAGAGGCTCCCGGCGATGAGCCGCGGCGACCTTGGTTGGGGCTCTTCAGGCGTACCATTGTGTCCAGGTGGCGGAACCTAATGGAGCATATTTATTTTAATTTTATGCATGGTCTTGACACCGCCTTTTGTGGACTTCACTAATCAGACATTATCGAAAGCGCAAAACCTGCCAGACTTACCAGGATTTTACTTTGAAGTTTGAATAAAGTTTGTACAGAATAATAAATAAATAAACGCTACACACTCAACGGCCCCCATTAAGATAGTGATATCCTGTGTCGGGGGTCCGGAAACATACACAATGACAAGGACAAATACACCCAGACCGGAAAATATGCTTGCGTGGACAATACAAACATATTATGCTCCGAGCGGGAATCGAACCCGCGACCTGTGGCGTTTAAGGCAGGTTCGCTACCGCTGCGCCACAACGTCGTCATAACATAACAGAAAGTCTTTTGCTTTGCGAAACTTTTGTAAATCGTCTTAAATGTAAACTAACTGCTAGCTATTTTAGTCTTGTTTTCATTCTGACAAAGATCAGCATAATGCAACCAACTTTTTTTTATCAATTTCAAATATTATTACCACTCTTGTCATTATAATAGGTAGGGAAGGGACAAACAAACATGGATGTAGCTTTGAGAAAACATTAGTCATTAGATGCCTACGTCCAGTCTACGTAATAGTACAAAATGAAAAAGAAACATTTTTAGATGAAGTATCTTCAAGCTTATTTCAATGTATTTAAGTGAAATACTTATATGTTTACGTTTCATTTAAATTACGTTACGGAATACGTACTGTATATGATGGTAAGATATAAAACCTTAATATTTGAACGGAAAAAAGGCCAACACCGTTCCGTTAACGCGAGAGTTGCGGGTTCGATCCCGACCCCTTTGGCCTATATTCGAACCCACTACTAGCGCAAGCTATAAAATACGAGCTTATTTGGAGGAGCAATTTTATAAAGGAGTATTATGCCTTGAAAAAGTATTGCTAGTATTCTTAGATTAAAAGAAAATAATAACATTAATTACATTTTAATATTCCCTACATTATTAGTTTTGGTTTTTTTTGGGTTTCTTGAACCAATTATATTATGAAGTAGGTACCTTAAAGGCAAATCGTTAGTATCATGATCGACGCTTTGAAAGAAGAAAGCAAGTGGCCAGCTTATCCAAGACGATTGCTTCCTGCAATGAAAAGTTTTTATTTTAATAAAAATGGAATGAAAAACATATCCAGAATTTAATACATTCTCTCTTATTTGTTATCTTGCTTAATATAACATAGATCTATTTTAATTAAGTGTATATATTATGAATTAAATATACAAGTAACTAAGTAAGTAGGTTTTATATTAGATTCATAAAATTAGAGAGTAAGGTATAAGAACTTTATATTAAAAATGAATGCAATTCAGCTGCAAGCGTTGAAAACTTTTATCTTAAAAGATCTTAACATTGTAGCAAACTAAACATTTTTATTGTGAAAACTACTCTATTCTATGTTATAAAACCTATATCATAAAAAGTATAACATTTTTACAAAGATGTGTTTTTATTAAGTAATTTCTGACATATAATTTATGACATAAAACTCTATATTATGTCTTAATTACGGCCATTCGATTTTCATTCTTTTGAAATCACGACACAAGCAGCTGAGATACTTTGAGTATTGATATTACAAATACACAAATAATCGATCCTTAATCGCAATAATTACCTAGAATCATTAAAACATTATAGAGACTTGCTTAATAGCTTATCTAATTAGCTATAATTATTTAGAACCATCTACTATAGGCTGTTTATAATATTAAAAGCTGATCAATTTCTAATATAAAAAAAAACACTTAAGCTATATGATAAGTTATCAAAATCTTGACGGATGTGTAAATTCTGAAGCTGCAACTATTTTTATATAGTTAGGTGCAGTTATGTATAACTAGTTCCCACTCTCGTCTTAGGTTGCGTGGTTTTAGATTTTTTTACTCATTGCCCTGATTCCGACGCCTTTGAAATCAACATACATAATTATGTACACATTTTGTTTATAATCTGTCAGCGATTTTTCTGACTAGAAGACTAATACTATATCAAGCTTCTTTTAGAGCAAACACAGACACAAAACTCTGCTTAAGATCTTTCGGTTTCATTAAGATTGTGTAACTTACGGTGTAGATGGTACGGTAAGTTGAATTGCAGCATCAGATGGCGTATCCGGCGAGGCTGAGGCTACGGAAGGCGGAGTAGTGGGGCTGGTGGGTATCGGCGGCGGCGTCTTGTTAATGGCCGGGTTGTAGATCTTCGGGTCACTGACCATACGTACGAAGAACGAGCGCTTATGGGCCAGAGCTGCGCGATGTTTGCGAGCTCGCTCTTCGTTCAAGTCCTTGATAATACATTAAATATAAAATACAATTGTTTTAAGACAGTGGTGCCAGTGATATGTGAACTAATTAAATTAAGAACAAAAACACAAGAATTTTCACTCGGTCAAGCAAAAATTAAAAAAAAATAATGTCTCAAAAGAATGTACAGTTTCAGGCGAGCATGCGGTATGCCTTATTTTATACACTAAATACAAGTTTTTTTTTATATATTATCCTTTGTGGTTTTTGTCGTTATGATAATAGCATTTGGACTGCAAGCTACAACATACTTCATAATAAATTGCGAACTTTATACTCAATTTGTGTCGAAGCAATATATTATGTATTTTTATATCTTATTTATTTATTTCCTAAACTTTACAATTTCCTACTTACTCGTTCTTTGTCAGGACCTTCTATTAATTCCGTAGCAAAGTCAGAAATAGTATCCCATGCATATTCTGAAATTTCAAAATGAGTAGTTTTAGTTAATTTTAATTAGCTACTCAATAAATAACTTAAAAATTAAATAGTCAGTACCAATGTCTTCACGTGTGGCGTGTTGATTTACGACGCAAAAACGAATCACAAATTGATCACGGAAAGAGGCTGGGACCATGTGAATTTTCCCAGATGCATTGATATTAGTCAATAATTTCTTATTCAATTCATCAACTAGTTCATGTCGTTCGTCAGGACTTCCAAGAAGCCGAAAACAGACCAACCCTAGCTGAAATGTATATTGTATATAAATACCATTTATTTTATTACATCTAAAAATTTATTACTTTTCAAATTTTTTGTATCATACCTTCACTTTATTTACTACCTCGAACCTCTTGTCTTTTCGCACAAGTTTTTCGAAATATTTAGCAAGTTCACAGTGCAGTCGCACATATTTTTGCAATCCGCTAATACCATAACTTCTCAACATGAACCATAACTTGAGCGATCGGAAACGACGGCTCAGTGGTATTCCCCAGTGGCGGTAATCAATCGCTGTGTGATCGTAGCAGTGCTGGAGATACAGAGGATCCACAACAAGTGCCGATGTCAGTAGGTATCTATTCGTTACCCACAGCATAGAACAGTCAAATGCCGTAAGCATGAGCTTATTCGGATTTGTGTTGAACGAATCGGCATACTCGATCCCGGCTAGATGGTATTTATGTTCAGGACAAAGAAATGAACTGCCCGCATAAGCAGCGTCTACGTGAAGCCATACGCTTGGAAACTTTCGAACAACAGGTCCTATTTCGGGTAAATTGTCGAAGGCACAGGTTGAAGTTGTGCCCAATGTTATTGCTACGAAGAATGGCACCAAACCTGCTTCCTCGTCTTCTTCCATTGCCTTTGAACATTAAATTATTATATTCCGTTATTGATATATAGATACCTACTAATTACTTTTCACAAAAAAATAAAAGAATCAAAATCACTGAGATAAAATAACATAGATTATTTATTAACAAAACTCAAGCCCATAAACATTTCATCCTTTTATTTCTGATCCTTAGGACTTGTATTTGTTTGAGAAATTTAAACGAGTATTGAAAGGGTTCAAGCAAAAAAAGTATTTTCCAAATCGGTTCATAAATGTTTCATAAATTTAGAGGTTATAAACATACAATAAAAATACAACCGTATTAAAGTCTCCTTTTCGTCAGTGAAAAATACATAATAATTATTACATTTTAATGATTCAATTTAAGTTACGTAATTTAGTTATGGGATTATTATCTTTATGTAATGAAGAATGAAAGAGAAAAGATCTTATCGCTTTATTAAACAAAAGTCAATTTTGATTCTAAAAGGGTTTTATTTAAATGGATTCTTTCATAAGAGGGTTAAATGATGAATTTTCAGTCCTCGTCGCATTGAAAGTGGCGCGCATAGCGGCGTATTGCCTCTCGGCTCGCCACGAATTTCCGGCATCCACGGACGATTCATTAAAGTCCGTAGCGAGGGCGGGGGCTGGGTGTCGATATGACGAGCCTCGCTTCTTCAATTACTACCCGATTATATCAACCTCGTCCCGATCTACTTACTTCGTTATCTCATCTTTAAATAATATTAAATTATAAAATGAACTGACAATTTGTAAGAAGTTTTCAAGTATCAAACTTGCGTTTTTATTAGCAAGAAACGAAGTCGTAATATAAACTACAATCAGTGCAACCAATTTCATAAGACACAAGAGGTTTTACTATATTACAATATACAGCCAACAAATATTTTTAAGGTACATTAGTTAATTAATTTTTGTAATATTTATGATCCTAATAATTGAAATAAACGATTATTATTATTATTATTTATTCGTACATTGCATTGATTTGGATTTATGACAAAATAAAATATATACTCAATAGGTAAGTAGTACTAATTAAATAAATGATAAATTAATTTAAGTGGCTCCGAAACTTTCATAGAGACAGCATCTGTCCCTCTAGTACTTTCATGAGGCATTTGACATGAGGCTTTTCAATTTTGATACACCGGATGATCAATAAAAACAAATAAATTATAACCCATACTACCCAAACAATAAATCCGAATAAAAATATTCAGCATAAACTCGTGTAAATTGACTCGTGCTTTCTGTATTCAAACATTGTTTAAAATTTTTCGACGTCCTCGTCTACACATTAATTAATCTATGAGTTTTAATTTGTTGTAAAATAAAACAAATGAAGGTAATTTTTTTTTATTAAGGCCTCAATAGCTCAACGGTTTGAGAATATATATTTTAACGCATGAGAATTGCGGGTTCGATCCTAATCCCCTTAGGCTATTGTCGTACCCACATCTATCCTATCGCAATCTACAAGCTTATTTGGAAGGGCAATATTATCAGAAAAAGATGTTGAAACTATTATCTCATTATTTTAAACTAGCGGCTCGCTTTAGCTTCGCACGGCTATAAAATATATAGCCTATGTCATTCACTGAAAAAATGATTAAAATAGATCCAGTAGTTTTGATTTATTCATTACTGCCCGTGGCCCGCACGCGTTAAATTTGGAGTAAAACAATTCCTCCACTATTTAATGGAAGATCCATTATACATATCAACGTTTCTCTTCAATCACTCTATCTATTAATAAAAACCGCATCAAAATCCGTTGCGTAGTTTTAAGATTTAAGCATACATACAGATATAGGGACAGAGAAAGCGACTTTGTTTTATACTATGTAGTGATGATGCTATAACATGAAGCAAAATTTATATTTATAGTAAATACTCACTTCCTTTAAAGTATCGCCTCGCAAACTTCCATCCTCATCGGGTTGTAAGATGCGTAATTTAACGAAGCTGATCATAGCAGCCTTTTCGACGCAAGAGTGAGCCTCTTTTGAACAATATGCGATTAACTTGGACAGCAAGAGACCCTCATCGACGGTTGGAAATTGGTGCTTCAACCGTTTGATACCGGCCGCCCTCGCAGCGAGCATCGACACAAGGACGCACTCGCTAGCCGACCCCTACGACAAAGATAATGTGATAATTTATATGTATATTTATACTGCTACTGTATATGTATACATCATTGCATTTTAGAAATACATACACAGGATTTATATTATATTTTCTAATACGCAGTAATATAAATTGTGGTTAAGTTTTATTAACAAGCGGTATTATTTAAATTTAATTATTAGACTTTTTTAAATATTCTTAGAATATGTAATAGTGCCTATTATATTTACTGGAAGAATCGTCAAAAACCATGTCTTGAAAACAAATTTAGTACACGAAACACACACCGAGTAGTACAATATTTAAGTCAAGTGATATGGACTTCATTCTCTCCCTACGTTAAGATGGATTCGTCGTCTACTGCCATTACACAGCGATGTTTTCAGTTTTACACAGTACCTATTGTTCTTTAAAATTACTTTTGTTTTACTTCATAACTATCACTAATAAATACTGTATGTTCGTGTTTTTTTGGTTAAAACTTGCAAATGCTATTTCAAAAAAATGTTTCAAAGTAATAGCATATTATTTCTTTATCGCTAGAATTTTCGTTTGACTTCAAAATTTTATTATATTAAAACACTTTGAATGCCAATCCCACTTTTATCTCATAGATGTGCGGTTCCGCATAAATTATTTAGGGAATTCGCAATATCGTCAAATGATGCAGGATACTGCTGAATTGCGCAATTTACAATCCCCAATTTACAAACCCAAATGCATTAATATTTAACGTCTCTAATAATTTTAAGTGTTTCCAATACTCAGTACCCAATCCCTACTAATTATTATTGTAAGATAATAGCTATTTATTACCTCAATTACACCGCCACCTTTACTGCCTTCTTCGAGTGCTAAAAAAGCTGGAGGAAGACCAATAGCTTTTCCTGAAATAATATGCCTTATATAAATAGCTTTCTTGTATTATATTAAATACCTGGAGGATCACTCCTGCTGTGTGTTTAGTGTTTATTTTAATTATGTAATAATTTATTTATGCTTACCCATCCAATCTAACATTATAATTTCCAATTCTGTACACGCTGGGCTGGCTGCCTAAAATCATTAAAATATTAAATTATATTTGGTTTTTATCTTTAATAAGGAATATACTAATATAAATTAAAAAAAATTAATTCTGTTATATCGTCGATAAGCGTCCATAGTGCAACTTCTAAATACAAAGTAACAGAACAGTCTGCAAGACATCATAAGTTATTTAAAACGATTGCAGGACAATCAATATCGTGCCATGCAATGTGCCCCACATTTGTGTCATAGAAGTTTTCTAATTTTATGTTGTATGTTTTTTGCTTGGAAGGGTTTCCCGTTTGGTACCATTCAAATTTCAAGAATGAATACTAAATAATTTTTAGGTTAGTCTCACAGAAAATTTTATCAATAAGGTTTATACAATTATGGAATATGGAATGTAACAAAGAAATTACAATATTTAAAAAGAATTAATTTCTGGAACCGATTTCTTATAAAATACCAATCGAGTCACTTCGAGAAAAGATGTGTTATGGCTGTGCTGTTTGCACGACTTGGGAGCACTTCCGTGCCCTCGCCACACATTACAAGAGCAACACTATTATAAAATCCTTTCTTCATTAATATTATAAAGTGCAAAAGAAACTATGTATGTTACCGTTTTCACCCCTAAACAACTGACTCAATTTTGATAAATGTTGATGTAAATATAGTGGGACATAGGAGAAAGATATAGGCTACTTATTATTGTGAAAATGAAGTTGAAAAGTCTGAAATAGTAGATGTAAGTCAAACATTTCTAATGTAACAAAGATGCCTCATTTGACTCAATAAGAATTGCTTTATATTATTGTATACAGTCAATCTGAGGCAGTTGGGTGATTAATAAAATAAGTAGGTAGTAGTAATTCCTAAGTAACATAATTATATCCTAAGACCATAAGTCTTATTATTTCAACTGTCGTAAATACAAATCATCAGATCAGAGTTAAATAACTCGTGGTAGATTGATATAAGTTGATTTTTATGTTTAAATATGATTTTATTTTAATAAGTAATTCAAAAAACAATTTATTGGTCGGGCTCGTAACAACAATAACGCATTATTCTAATCTTAATCGAAATGAGGAAACTGTATCCTAAATACGATCACTTCTTTCTTTTATTGTGCAATAATATGTAATAATATACAATAACTGGCCTTTTTTACTATAACAAATTTTAGTATGTTATTTAATTTTAATTAACGCCTTTTTTAATTCGAATGCCTTGCCGTTTTAACTTGTAAATTGTATAATTTTCTACTTCTAAACACTATATTTTAATGGAAAGTCATTATTTGATCCTCTACAATTTAATTGATCTATTGTAAATCCTTTTATAATAATAGTAATATTTTATTATTTTTAAGGGGGACAAATAGAAGGCCCCCGAAATGGGCCTCCGTCGAGCTATTTTGGCTGGTGATAATCAGTTACTTTTCAGTGAATATGATATGTAAATTAATTTAATATTAAATAAAATATATTTAAAAAATATGTTAAAAATTTTATTTAAAAAGAAGAAACCCCGAGTTTGTTTCGCCGGCTCTTCTCGAGGTAGAGGTTTAATTTTTGAGCCTTTTGTAGAGTCTGACTTTCAGTATAAAAAAAAAAATCAGTATCAAAATTTAAGATATTTAATGCTCATTTCTCGTAGTTTTAGGACTCCGCGAGTAACTATCACAAAACTATCAACTTTTTTTGCATAGTTTTAACAAAAAGATTAAAATATCGGATTTTTTTTTTTTTTTCTTAGAGCAAGAGAATTCATCATAAAAAAACATGACTGTTTAGATTTTTTGCTTGCTGATTTTCCTAAACTAATACTATATTTATTATTTTTACTATAGTTTAAATACATGCCTATTTTGATTATATCAATTACGATACAGTTAAGTTAGGTACTTTTATATGGTTTCGTAACTATAATTTGTAATTTGTTGTTTTAACACCGTTGTGGCGTTGTGGGTAGCGAGTCTGCCTTAAGCCTCGACGGTTGCGGGTTCGATTCCCGCTCGGAGCAGATGTTTGTATTAATCGTACAGGCATGTTTTCCGGTCTGGTTGTGTTTGTCCTTGTCATTGTGAATGTTTCCGGATCCCCGACACAGGATATAATTATCCTAATGGGGGCCGTTGAGTGTGTAGCGTTTATTTATTTATTTATTTATTTAATTTAAAAGAGCGAAAATAAATAGAAAAAATTAAGTCAAAAAATTGTATGAAAATACTTTTGCCTTATATGTTGAAGCAACTATATATTATAGGATTTTCCGTATAATAACTTAGTACAAGTGAACACAAAATTTGGGTAGTCCGTTCCACAATAATTAACGAAGGCAAGTAATTATAAAGGATTTCGTAAAATTTTGACACCAACGTGTGAGATATAAAGGTGAAATTTTGTTTAGTTGGGATATTTTTTAGAGAGATTTCTGTCTAAAAAATTTAAAAAGTGTTATTATTATATGCGTGAAATGGATCATCCATTTTTTTTAAATTAGAGCTACAAAACCCGACGTTGCCTATGTCGAAATAGATCGTACACACTATGACAAATGAAACTGTTTTTTTTTTAATCTTATTTTAGTTATATACAGACTACTATTTTTTAATTATACAAGCAAATATAATAAAGTTAATAAAAATAAAATTCGTATTTAGACTTTTCAGATATTCCTAAGCTTTTGTCTTCATAAATAATTTAAACAATATAGATAATATTGTACCAGACTACATATTGTAGTAGTTGAACTCCCACAAAATTGATGTTTCTCAACAGCCTAAAAAATGTAGGTCAGAATCTTAGGATGCAAGGTATCAATTTTGCATCTTTTACAATTACAATTTTCACTATAGGATGACAATGAAACCCTATAAAAACCGGTTTCGATTAAAAAAAGGTTTAATATAATGTCTTAAAATGAAAATGTATCGCGGTCGTAAAAAACATATAAATCGTGTGGAAAGCATTAAATGATCATTACATTACATGATACATTCTCAATGTGCGCCGTTACATAATTTTTATTTGTATGCAAACAACTGCGAAGCTTTTAGGCTATACAAAAATGGAAATAACAAATTCTAATGTAAAAATCTAGTTAACCAAAATGATTACCAATGAAAATTGTAATATATTCTCGTTTTGATAAGTTTTTGAATCTTCGTATTTGTGATTTTATATAGAATGGATTGTTCGAAAAATATAATAAAGTTTTTTTTTAAATTCCTATTATGTAAAAATTTACTACTTAAGTCTACAATGATTAAGATTAGTAATTTTTCATTTTCCCATATAAATTTCATGAGGATTTTTTGAGACTTATTATGGACATATTCTTGTAGGAAATTATAACTCTAAAAAAGCTCTGATATTCTTTTTTCGTAATCCTTACAGTGCCACTGACCGGTACCAATAGCCTGTAGGGCCTATAGGGCATACAGCAAAACACATTCCAAAAATAATGAAGCTTGATGATTAAGATATTCTGTTACACGGTTGAGTCGGCTTATCCCAAGCAAAAATAACAAGGATTTCAGAATTTCTGTCGCATGGAAACATGCCTATTCATCCCGATACCAATAAGATACAAACCACATCGATTATTTTTTAATTCCTCTGTTAAATGTTTTCATTCCTAATTCAATATATAAGGCGATCCATAATAATATATATAGTAGTACTAGTACTAGTACTAGTACTAGTAGTATAACTTTGCAATTTTACCTCTTTTGCTAATGTTACCCAAATGGACAAACGAACACGAAATTGTGACTCTCTTTTGCTAGTTTGTTACGGAAAATTTAAAATAGCTTTAGAGCATTTTATTTATTTATTTATTTTACAAATTTTTCTGAAAGTTCAACGAACGAGTTTAAACTATTACGTATTTTTTTAGGAAAAATTCTTTGCGTAACTGATATTTTTAAAAATTATTCTTACAACTGAAACTTTCTTGTTTACAATAACTGTACTATTTACTTTTTATGTATTATCGTATGCACCTAAATAGCTTCTGATTAATACATAATTTACTTAATATATTGATGTTATACTAGTTATATTAAAGCATAGTGTATGAAGATACATTGATAGTTTTTTTAACATCCGATCTACAGTTTGGATATAAATAAATATAAGTAATTTAAGAGCGTTGAAATCGTAATCAGACTATAGTTCTATTAGATATTCCAACTGGAATTATGAGCTTATTTTTAGCTAAAATACTTTAAAAAGACTAAACATCTTGATGTTATTCATGTTTTAGTCATCTTTATCTTGCAAAACAAGTCACTCAGTACGGGCGTGAGATTGCACACTGTTCTTATTATTAAAATTTTGACGATTATAATTTATGTATTTTGTGTTAAAATATATTAAAAAGCATAATTACCCATGAAAATCCTATGCAGCCTATCCCCGCTGACAGCATATCACCAAGAATGGAGGGGTACGCGTTGCCCGCCGGGAAATAAGCATGAAAATGCGGATGCTGCCAATGAGTAACACCTGGCATGATCTTCTTTTCAATATCATCCATAACATTGTCCCATGGCTCAGGATACATTGGAGCCTCTGATGGAAGCTCAGACCGAAGGTACCCCGGTTCAACGCATGGAGTCACACGTCGCTTTCGCAAAGTATTCATATAAGTACAAATATAATCAACCATCTCTTTACCCCGTACGCGAAACTCGTCAACATCCATTTTAAAAGTTTTTATACTCTTCTTTGTCTGACGGAGTTACTTTATACAAACTTCAAAAGTTGAAGCTTACAGCCCAGGATGTGGTGTCAACGGCGCGACGTCCTCTATCTGACTCGACGACCAAGCGCAAGCGGCAGCACTTCTTTGCTCGAGAGGCGGGCGCCGGGTGGTGCGCGGGGGACGGACGCGTATGATAAGCGCCAAGACTTTTAGGGTGAAGACAGACGGAGCTAAAATATTAAAAGGAAACCGCCTTATAGCCATTTAAACCTCCTTTAATACATTTTATTACAATATTTATCACTGAAAACTTAGACTGGGAAAATTTAACGTTTTTGTTTACTGGTAAAAGAATTCTGTCTGAATTGTAAAAGTAATATTCATTTAGTTCGTGAAAATATACAAGCAGTGATGGGTAGAGACACTAAAATTATTTTTCTTATTATTATTAATATAGTAATAATATTCGTATTTATTGTATCACAGAACACTGGCTTAAGGGGTAAAATTTTGCAGAGAAAAATCCATAAGAGGTAACTTTTTAATTATAATAACTAAAACTTTGAAATTTTAAGAAACAAAAAATATTGACATTTTTTCTGTTGAATACACGGTTGAAATATCCTGTATAGAACTTGAAATAACGATTTATAATAAGAAATATAATAAGCGTATAAAGGCATCCAAGCTGATTACATTATTATTCCGAAAATTGCATTTGCATTGCATGATTTATTATGTGGTGAATTTAAAATTAAATTATTAAATATTTCCTCCACCGCTATTGAATTCAGATCATTGTTAAAAGTCCATTAGATTGTGAATTACTGAGTCGACAGCTATTATTAAATATACCTACGTATAGACAAAATTTTCAGCGATCTTTTCATCTATTACCTTTCAACAAATCAATAATAATAATTTAGCTCTTGTTACTGTGGACAATAAGTTTTTTTAAATATATAAGTTTTGCAAACGAAAACGCTTGAAAATAAAACTAAAAATAATAGGTGTAAGACTCGCACGGAAAGTGTTACATACCACTGTAGATTAAAAATATTAGGTTCTTTGTATTGGTACTCGATTTAAATTGGTTTTTATTAGGCCTTTCCGCCCGATGACGCTGAAGGCTAATAAGGTTAAATACACATTCAGGGAAATTTGATTTTGAGGTCAAACTTATTTAAAATCATTTTTTTTGTTCCGGGTTTTTTGTTCCAGGTTATAAAGTTTCGCTAAAGGAAACATTTGAAAATATATATAACGTACTGAAAGTTATTTTTTTTCAATTCTAAAGAGAAATTTATATATCACCTAATAAATTTTTTGTTTTGTCTTCACAATGTCGAATTTTAGCCGGCGCGAAGACTTCATTTATTTTAGTTTTTATTTTACTGCTTATTATTATTATGTAAATTTGTTTGTTTGTTCGCATGCATACATGTATCTGTTTTGGCTAAGTGTATTTTAATTTTTTTTTATATTTATTTAATTTAACATTAACACACAGTTTTTTATTTACACGACTATATTAATGAATTTACTAAATGGTGTGGTTATCAAAATGTAAACGTTTATAGTTTTTATATAGTCTAAATGCTGTCTATATATTATATGAGTATAGACAATGGAAGTTACTCGATAAAATAAAATAAATATTTTTTCAAACAACTCTTTTTAATATTAAAATAATGCTATATGTAGAAACCTAATAAAGGTTACTACGATAAAAATGTACTAAAAATTATTATTGGTTAAAGTTTATGTTGAAGTCCGCCCGCCCTTGCCCGTAGCTAGCCTGGCGGCGCTGCGCCCTCGACGCCACTTCATTGACTCAGCTGAACGCTTAATTCACTATACCTACGTGTGCATTTTTTTTGTAATCGTCTCATAATCGAAATTTAATTATTTTTATAATAAATATTATAATATATTATAAGTCTATCAGCTGATTCATTATAATATAGAAATACTATATGTATATAACTAGCGGGCCCGGCAGACGTTGTCTTGCCCTGAAAATAAACTAGAAAAACCCGGGACTCGATTACAGTGCCACCTACCGAGGCCAATTGTAAATCTAAACCATTCTCGGTTTCACTGGAACACACACACAAAAAATCATTCAAATCGGTTCAGCAGTTTAGGAGGAGTTCAGTAACATACACGCGTTCAGTAGAATTATATATATAAAGATAAACATATTTCACGATTTATTGATGAAACGCAATTTATAAATGCTTAAATTAAAAGGAAATTATACTTAATTCATATGGACGCTGGTAGTCATTTAATTTTAAATTCTAATCCAAAATTCAGGTTAATGAATATTCAATCCTTTCGCTTTTGACTTTACAATGAAGATTTTTATTTCAAGTACATAAGTATCGTATTTTAGAAATTTTTAAAAGGCCGAAAATTCTGAAGCTAATGTCATGGATATATGTCCCACATTGTTCAACTTGGCAGGGTTTTTGCTGTTCAAAACCACGAAATATCAAAATAAACAATTATTAGGTACTGCTGATTATATTTGATATAAATATATCTAATCCCGAGGGAGTTTAAACGTGGATATGCCCGTGTTCCCACTAATAATTAGACAAAATACAACAGTATTCTGTAACTTTTGTTTCATGATCTTAGATTTATAATGATTCTTTTTCCAGGTTAAAAAATATTTTGAAGTGTAAGTATAAAAATTATAAGAGCCTTAACAAAAATTCTAATGTAAAATTAGAATGTTTGTTAAAGCCTATTAAGAATTGGACGTAATAACACAAAACAACAACGACAATAAACAAGTAACATGTTTTAAAATGAATTTGATTTACGGTTGCGGCTATCAACCCCCTCAGTTTGCCTCGCTGTTATTTTTTCAGGTAAAGATTAAATTTTGGAACCGGTGGCAGAATCTAATTTTCAACATATAAGTGTAATGCTATAAAGCTTTAATTAAATATTTCATTTCATTTCGTAAAAAATTAATACACGTAGTTAGTTATAAAAACTGTTCTGAAATCGATACGATACACAAGTCTTGTGCTATACTTGTCCTATATTTTACTGCTCAGAGAAATCTTAAAGCATCTCTCGAATCGAAAAAAAAATACAGGGTGACATACCCTGTATTTTTTTTAGAGTCGAGATATTTACGCTGGTTATCGTCGCGATTTTGAATATATTTTAGGGAATGTAAGGAAAGTTTAGTATAGTATTTCGTGATACAACACAAGTTTTAGATTTTTTAGTATCATAATTTGCAAACGATTAATAATTATACTTAATAATTATATTAATACTAATCTTTACATTTTATTTATTAATTCAAAAACGGTGTTTGTACATTGACTACATTCACAAATACAGGTTTAGATGTGGTGCTTAAGTATCTCTATGTCTTATAAATTGGTCTTAAAAATGTTTCTTAGTATCAAAAAAAAAATTACTGAACCTACTTTAACCGAACTATTTCCGATTTCGTTTCTATTAGGTTTACTTTTACAGAGCGAATGTCATCAACTCTTCGCAACCAATAAAAATACGATTTCAGAAAATCTTAGATTTCTCATAATAAGATTGACAATTTAACGTTTCTTACATTTACGAACGGGGAGGTGACATACGACCACACTTACTTAGTTAATAAATTAAAATAAGAAACATACATATATTTTCAAAATATTTGAACCATTAAATAAATAATGTCATCGTGATAAAAATGTTCTGCGACGAGTGGGCTCTTAAGATGGCACGCCGGGAAGTCGCCTCGCCGGAACGCGCATTCTTCCCCGCTCCAGAATACCAATGGAATATTATTATGTGATCCTCTATTGTGCCCTGTATACATCTATAGCGGCTATATGGTAGACCCATTGACATCTTATTCTGATGTAGGTACTTAATTGTCAGATCACGTTTGCACTCGAATATCGAATGAACACATCTGAAATGGATTTTATTGTCTTCTTATTTTTAAGATGTTATAATTTTTTTTATATACAGCTAGGGTAACATGAGTTGTTACAATATTTAATAATTTAATAAACAAATTGTAAGAAGATTTTTACAACTCGATTGTATAGCATATAAACACAGCATTTTAATTAATAATAAAATGATAAGGTAATTAAAAAAGACGACCATGTTTCGCAACGGTAGCGACATTGCTTAAGGCAACAAAGATCACAAGTTCGATTTAATCGGCTTGGGGGAGATATTTGTATTGAACATACAGACATATGTTCCGGTCTGAGTGACCAACTTGTGCTTGTGTGTGTTTCCCCATGTTTCGCAACGGTAGCGTCACTGTCTTATACACAACAGATCACAAGTTCGATTTAATCCGCTCGGGGAATATGTTTGTATTGACCATATAGACATATGGTCTGTCGAATGTGCCATGTTATATCGACATAAGTAATTGTAAAACATTATACCACATACAATAAGATAACGCTGGAACGTAATGAAATAAGTATACATAGATAATTCAGCTAAAAATGTCGACAGATCCGATGCCTATTTACATAATATAAAGAAAAGAATTTGTATTCCCGTCGTGCATAATGTAGAAATTTTGATGTTAACCAATTGTGTGTATGCCGCTGATCAACTATAAAACAATTTAGCCTCTCCAATAATTGAATTTCTCGCTGCGAGCTTCCCTAAGACTGCGTTCTGACACAATTATTAAACGCAAAATCAAGTTGTGTCTCAGGTGAACGAAAGGGAATGGGAATAGATGGGATGCTGATGATAAACGTTTTTAAGGAGTTTACGTTTTTAATATTACATATAGCCTATAGATATATGGTTTAGAAATTAAAGTATTTTAAAGCCTATTGCCAACTTCAATACTAAATGGTTATGATCAAATCGCTCATAATATGTAGTTATTGTGTACTTTTGTTTCTAAATGAATATAATTTATCATTCCACGTCTTTTATTGCTCTCATTATCATTTTGAAGGGCCGTAAGATTGACCTCTACGACCGTCTGCTGCTTCATCCCTTCGTGAGTCGCAATTAAATATTTCACTTCGTTTTATCCTACCTATATACAGTCACCAGATCCATGATTTTAAGATATAACCTTGATGCGGACACCAAAAATGTGCTCATGATAATCATAATCATTATTCTATTTTATTCTTTTCTATTATGAGCTACTAATTTGTACATTGCATATTGAAAAATACGTATGTTATGTAAAGAAAGAGAAAAATCTAAGCGAAAAATCTAAGCGAAGCGGCGCTAGATATTTACACGAAAAACTGCAACTATGAGTTTATATCTAATTTTATATAGATACATGATAATATTCATTAATAGTTAAATACGCATTACCTTTTATTACAAAATGAAGAAGTTACAAGGTGAATCTTAAATAGCCTATTGAGTCCAGGTACGTTTTAACCTTACGCCTTATTAATTATAAGTTTGTCGAATCTTAATTAGGTACGTAATAAGATATATTTTTAATAACTAAAATTTAAAATATGAGTAAGATCACGAAATCGATCCGAGGTACAACATATTGCTTTAGTTTCTTATAGTTTATTGTATCTTCTGTATTTCTTTTTACACTATTTTTGTGATAAATAAGTTATATATTATGAAATTTGTATTATTTAATTAAAATTGGATTGATTGTGGATCAAACATTTCATGGAAAGCCTTCGAGTTTTTGTGAAAATAAGACGCCAGAAAAATCGTAGAAAATAAAAGACTCGTTGAAATCTAATTTCTCGTAACCATAACAGGCATCACTTGAGCCCGATGAGCTATCGGCGACAGACGCCCGCCTCATATCAATTCCTTAATTGAGACGCGAGAACTTGCCTTCATTGCTTTATAACCAGCTTCCTACGCTAATAATTTATCTTCATCTTTGAAATGCATTAAGTGGCAATTTTCTTTTAACTCAAAATAAATATACATTTCTTTTCCTTCCAAAGTTAAATATAAGTCTATGACCTGTCTTTTGACAAGCAGTTACTGCATATAAATTTTCATACAGTAACAACGCACACCAGTGGCACGGCCGTGCGTTGCGATCAGAGAGAAGTAAGTGATCTGCTCCATTAATTCTCCAATAGATACTTGCTGTCAATTATGGGCAGATGCACCGAGATACCAACTTGTGCCTCTCGACTCGACAAAAACCTGCTGTGAAAATCGTCTAAGACCCCGAACTGACGGTGTCGAGCCGTTACATCTAAAGACACTTCGTCTCTTTGTTTGTCTACTTCTACTTCTTGTATTTGTTATACATTTAAAACACACACATATACATAACCAACAGTGTCCGCGACAGCTCGCGCTAATGTAAAGATAGTTGTAACGCCTGGCGACCGTCTAAAGTTATTTTTCTATTCTCTAGGAAACATGTTTATCTCAATTAGATATAATAGTTCGTTTTTTGATAATACAAAATTTTGTATGTGTTCTAATAAATTACTTATAAATGTAGCTTCTAAAATGTTTTCGGTTGAAATCATTGTGAAGTAAGTACTTTAAATGTCAATATATTATAATATTAAACATACGAATAATTGTACATGTTCAATTAAGATTGTATGAAAAATTTTGAATTTAATTTTACATGGGTACAATCTTATTTATTTAATTGAGTTAAAAACCTACAACTGTGCCAAAAGTCATCCAAATTGCCGTTTTTGCATGATTAATATAATAAAAATACATAACATATAATAGGAATAACCAACATAATACAGCTACATGAAAGAATACTATATTTATACATTTGCTATTTCTAAGAACATAATATATGTAGATAGGTATATTGCCCATTTTATTATCACTTATTATCGTTGCCCTCATTCATCATTTTCATTTTCATTTACAACTATATCGTAAATAGAATAGGGCCCTTCGTTGCATTTTGGATCGTCGCACAAAAAGTTATCGTATTCACAATGTTCTCCCATAATTGTCTGCAAAATAGAATGTTGTGTGTATTTCACATCGTCACTTAATAGTTTTAGATAGATAAAAAAATTCTGATTATAATTAAAATTATGTTTTATAGCTGACCTTGCTCGGATGTTCGGGATCAGGTTTAGTATTACAAAAACATCGACCACATTTACAAGTTCCACGACCAGAGCATTCTGGGCCTGTTACACCTGGAGGACGGCAATTGTTTTCTAATTCGCCATCGGCGCAAGCGCATTTAGCATTGTCTTCCAAACTCACTATAAAATTCAAACAAAAATAAATGATGGTATTAATATTGAAAACAAAGCCATTATAATTATTAGCTATATTTATCTAAAACTTACTTTCATAATTAGGATGACGAATTTTTTCCTTCTCGCAATAATTTTCAAAATGTGGTAATTGTTCTGAGAAACACTGATTTTTCGTTGGGCACCAAGTACAATGAGCTAATTGGAGGCAATGCAGGCAGGATTTTTTAATTCCACATATAAACCGTTCGTCCACTTTAAAAATATTCAAATTACTTGCTGCGGTTACACATAGGAGATAAATGCAAAAAATTGTAACTTTAACAATATTGCTGCTTCCCATTTTCGTATTCAACTAAATGGTGTCAAGCTTTATAATATTATCACAAGATAACTGACTAACCATGACTTAAATATGCCTATATATCGTTATTGATAACCTTTGCTTTAATTATGTGTAATTACGCAAGTGTTTTATGTGTTTACTCCGTTTTAAAATTCCTTAAAAACAAACGTATTTTTAACATAAGAGGTAGTCATAATTTAAAGTCTAAATAGTACAGAGTTTGGGAATATTTTTTAAGTGAAATGTTTTACATTGGGGCTTTTGTAAAATGTAATCATTCAAAATTAAATCCCAAAACATAATCAATTGCGAATAAGAACGGCTTTTTTAATTTTACTATGTAATATTTATGTATATAGATATTATATACATCGTGACAAAACTTTAAATTCTATCTTTACCACTTCGATGTCAGGAAATGGACAACAGCGCGATTTAGAAGACATTTTCTTCCTCGCATAACCACTCTGTGGAATCTACTTCCGCCACTGGTCTTTCCGAACCGACTCGCCCTGGGAACCTTCAAGACAAGAGCGTATTCTTTCCTTAAATATCGGCAACGGACCTGCATGCCTTCTGGTGTTGCAGATGTTCATGGGCCGCTGTGATCGCTAAACGTCAGGTGAGCCACCTGCCCGTTTGCCCCATCACACATAAATTTGTAATTATATGTTATATTGCTTTGCATTTTGAAACTCTTAGCGGCATTTGTTATTTTTTAATAGAAATTCAAGAGGGCTACCACATTATTGCAAAATTGACCATAAGATAAAGCAGTTTATTTTTAAATTATTGACTGACGGTTACTGAAAAAACTAATTTTATATTGAAAACACTGTTAATATTTTAAGTTGATAGTGGATTTATGAAGTATAACAATAATTATAACGATAAATTCGTTTGCAATGCGAGGAAAGTCTTTAATTAAATTTTCTGAGACTTTTTCTTGAGTTTTATGCATGATGTTAAACGTTATGGGTTATTTTGTATACGAAATATCCAGTTTATTTACATAAACACCAAAATAAAATGAACAATAGATATAGGTTATGACAATAGATAGATATATTTGAAAACACTAAATTAGTATAAGAATTATTGTTGAAAAAGGAATTTTATGTACAAAAGTGGCTTAACTTATTTTTGCAAAATATCTAATTTAAGATAGCCATGCGTGTTTTTTACTTAACGCAGTATTGAAAAAATTTGTAAGAATAATTATCATTCCTAAGAAAAATTATGGTTCGTAAGAAAAAATTGGTAAGAATAAAATGCCTATTCACAATAACATTCCAAGTAAGTTTGATTGAAGGGACAAAATATTCTGCAATAAAAATTTTCTGTTATTTCTTTTAATCTGCAACGTTATTTTACTTATTTTTTGTGAAAATAAGTAAAATAACTAACATGAATCTTAAAAAACCAAAAATTTGACCTGTACCTAAAAAAAATTCATATAAAGCATTTAAGTTGTTCAAAATTTTCAAACGCGTTTTTAAATAGACGAAAATAAGCTATTGCTTATTTATTAAAGTTTTGTTTTCGGGATCAGCAATGTTAAGAGAGGCGCCAAAATTTATATTGTCTCACGTCACGTCATACAATAATAAATCTTGTCATCCAATATATTTAAATCAGATATGCATGACAATTTATAGTATTAATTACTCGAGCTTTGCAAGCAAGGGAAGTTGAGCTTTCATCGCCTTCATAGATCACGTATAGCAAGACTTCATAATTGAAGCAATTTTGTCTGTTAAATGAGCAGTTCTTACAAATTGACGTCGCGTTCGGGACAAATGTACTGCTTCTTGTAAAACCTGCGCATCCCTAAAAATTAGAGCCATAGATAATAAAACTATGCATTTGACAGTTGTCAACTTGTCACGTCGATGGTCAACATATCATTGTCAACGGTGGCAACATTGTATATTTGCATTTGCACAAAAAATTAAAATTCACAGAGCTAATATTATGCTATGCTAAAAACTTAATGAGCTAAATAGATCGGAAAAAAGATACATTAGATTTTAATGGAGAACTATTTTAAAGGTAAAAATGTCGAAGAGCAATTGGAGCGTAATAAACTACCCATAAAAGATATACCTGAAAATTTTCTCTGGATGCAGGTTAGAAATAGTAAAATTTATATTTATTCTAATATTTTTTATTACTTTTATAAACTATAACATTATTACCATTACATAGGTTAAAGGTGGAAGCAAAATGGCTAATTTATTATCTCATGCAGCTGGAATTCTCGAAGATAAATCTGCAAATGCTGTTGTGTGGAGCGGAGCTGGAGTTGCTATTGCTAAAGCAATTTCATGTGCGGAAATCTTGAAGAGGCAATTCTCAATTCAACACCAATTGACAAAACTAACATATAAAAGGTATTACCCAAAATAATTAGGGGTTTTGAGATCACAGTAAGACCATGCTTGTTCCATCATACCCTAAACATATAATGCAACTTAAATTAATATTTATGTATGTATATTTTTACATATCATTATGACTGGAGCTGAAAGAGGATTTGTATGTAAAAGGTTTCTGTGTGATAATAATTATTAAAAATACAGTGCTATTTAAAATGTTCACTGCAATATATTATATGATACTATTACAGTGTGGAAGAATACTGGGAACCTAAGATTGATGGTCTTGAAACAATTGTGGTTAAACGTCAAATACCTGTTATACATATATTACTGTCAATTCAAGATATACCAGATAAAAACCAACTTGGGTATGTTGAATATTTTGTAGTTTTATTGGAAATATTTCATATAAAGAATGTGTCAAATGATTAAAGATTGTTTATTATTATTGAATTTTGACAAATTATGATATCATAGTTTTAACTATAATTTAAATATTAATATTATTACTGAGTAAATTATATTGGGATTTAAATACTAAGCATTGGAATATTATTGAATATAATTTATTTTAATTCTTTCTATTTCAGATATCAAAATCTTATTGATAAAAAGTTTTGGGAAAAAGGCCCTAACAATAACTCAAAGCATCAACAATCATATAAGACAAAAAAGCCATTCAAACACAAGAAAGTTGAAACTATCAAATAATCCTTTTGAGACTGTTTGTGATATAATAATAAACTAAGATTTAAATTTACTTACAAGCCAAAAATCACTTCCCACCACAATCTTTATGAAAATCAATAGTAAAATCTGTTTGACTTATCCACAGCAGTATCCTCTCATATTACACCAACCATTATCAATACATGTTACGCAGATCAAATTACATGACTAGATAGGGTCAAAGAAACTGATTGTTTTCATAGTTAACTTGGTGAAACTAACTATCCACTCATGCGCTTATAGTAAACCAACTGATTGTCGATAAAATTACAGACAAAAAAAAAGTTGGTAATGTGTATGTATATATTATGTCAGTGAGTCGTACAACAATTTCTTATAAAGATAACTGTTTTATTTAATAATATAAGATAAAATAGCTCTTTTTAAGTTACTTCAAAAAATGGAGGTGTATATTTTTTTTGATAATTTACGAAAACATAATATATATAATATAGATTTATAAGTTTTGAAATATATAAGTAACACCCAGCAGATGAAAATGAAAAAATGTGAGAAACGATAGCAGCGCCCCTACTGGGTCCAATTGCTAATCTAAACCATTCTCAAATCTACCATTTAGGAGAAGTTTATTTATATTATAAATACATTTAAGAGAAAATATATTACAAATTTCTCAATGCTGCTTTGTCACTTCTAAAAGTAATTCAAGTTAGGGAGTTAAGTATACAGAAGTGTGCTTACACAATTTGCTATACCTTGGATAATTTCATCAAAAATCTTATTTACAACAAAAGCATTTTCACCATGTGAATAACGACACTGTTTTTTTTTAAATTAATTTTACAGCATATTGTTTACATAAATTTATAAAGAAGCAATTATTGTATTAATATATAAATATTAAAATCCGGAATAAAAAAAAAAATTACATATCTGTGTATGAAAGCTTTTAATTAGAGAAAAACTTACATTATTATTTATTGACACTAAATCTCACAGAAAATTTCTAATACTAGACAATATTTCTTACTTAAATAGATAAAAATACTTAAATATCATTTGAAAGTCATGGTCATCTTCAAAATAATATTACCATACTGTGAATAAGTCTTAAGATGTAAACACAGTGGAGAAAAGCATGTACATGTACATGAGATATATATTCTAGTCATATGTACTGGCAACTAGGATAATCAAACATAAGTACTTGCACTATTTTATTTGGAAAAATAAAAAGTATATTTTTCTATATATTAGCCAATGAAATGTAACATAAAATATGAAAAATAAGTTACTTTTTGTTACATATATTGCAAAAACTTATTACATATTCCTTAATCAATAGCAAAGTTCAGTGTGTGTGATAAGTGAGCATTAAATAGTACACACCATGTGTCCATGTTGTTGTTTTTTTTTTTTTTCAGAATGTAGTTAAAATTAGCTCTATGAATAATTCTGCCAGCACACACAATGATAGTAATAAATGTTTTAGAACTTCTAACATTAATTTCTAACTTTTCATCTTAAGCTTCAGACTCTCCCACTGGTTGAGTGATAGGTATTTCGTCATCCAATTTTGGCAGTATGAGAATTTCTTTAGATATAATGGAGTACTTTGTTACAAAGTCTGTAAACCTTTTACATAAGTGTGTTTCTTTTTCAAAAGCGTCAAATATAGCCCGGTGATGAAAATATGCATGAGAAAATATTCTGTAGACTCTTCTACATACTGACCCTAATTTAGCCACTGAAGATTCTTTTATACTCACCCTGAAATTTAAAAGATGACATTCATATTACTTTCCAATAACTGTATGTTATAGGAAAAAATTAATAAATGGTTTAAAATATATAATAATATAATATTCCATAATGCTAAAACCTTTTTACCTGCTTGGAAAATATTTATTGCTATTCAACAGACAGGCTGCACCATCGAGGGTATGCCTTGTGTAGTCAATAGCTGGACATTCTTTAGGTGTTTTGTGTGCAGCACATAAAAAAATCCACTGCTCTGTTGCTGTCATTTGAGTGCATGTTTCAGGTTTGCATTCACTCTGTAATCTGACTGCTAAGCCATTTAATTCCATACAGAATTGTCTGTAATGAAACAAAGCTTCATATTATTCACAACAATTATATAAGATATACAATTTTGTTTTATTTATATTTCAGTATGTACATGTATTGAGCCTTTTCATAGTTCAATTTTTATGAAATTTATTTTACAATAATCAATAATAAGCAGGTTTCTCAAGTATAAAGCTTCCTTAGTGCCCCAATTCAGCAATTTACATGTAATAAACTATGTTCTAACCGCTGCTTTATAAAAAAAAAATTTAAATAAATATTAATCTTGTGTCAACATTAATGTTCTCTGTAACTCTTCCCATCATATTGAGGTATCTAATATTTTAAGCCGAGGTGGCCCAAAGGATAGAAAATGTATACCTAATATACTTATTTTATTTTAATAACATAAACTGTGCTGTGTTAACTTATCATATGTGTTTCCAATTGTGAAATTTTATCCAAATTTAGTTATACACAATAGTACACAACTCTGACGGTGACTCGATATTATAAAAAGTCAACTCTATATTATTAAAACTGGTGTATCGGCATCCATTTCTAATATAAAAAACCATTTTATAGGAGTAACTGATGAAAACTGAAATATTTATGTAAAATTTAATTAAAGTAACAAACACACATTTTCATAGATATACCTTAAGTGTTCATATTTCCATACTCCTTCATCTTGCGCCTCTGGCATTTTTAGAATTGCTTCTAAATTAGCAGGATCGCGTCTGATAGTCTGTTGGATAAATTGTTGAACAGCTAAAGTGCTATCCATTTCTTCAAATGGCTCGTCGTACCATCGGCAGAAATCCTAATAAAAGTGAGAGTTGCAGTTTATATAAACACTAAAAATTGCATAAAATTTTACTGTTTACCTTTGCTTTAGAACCGGGTCGATTACGCCTAAGCGTGGAAAGCGATGACAATTCATCAGACATTTTTGAGATTACTACGATCTATGAGATGTTATTGTTTACATTCACCAAAATGTAACTTATAATCGCCGAATGTAATAAAAATTAATATCCGAATCCGATAATAAACATTATCATCAACTTTTTATGTTGTAAATTAAATTGTATTCGAAGAATATATCAATATACCACACCCACAGAGCATTACTAGTCTACTTAACACTTATCAGTGTGACCAATTTCAAAATAGAGATCCAGCCACACTTATACAAAAAACTGAAAATCCTGCGAAAATGTTAGGCAAAAAATGCCAAAATATTAAAACAAGTTTGTACTATTATATAAAATATGTATTAAGCAAATCAAATTATAAACTCGTATTAACATCATATTCTTATTCATCGGGCTCCTTATATATCACTTTTGTCAATATTTTAATATTTTCTTTCGTGATTGGACCATCCATAACTTACGTCACACATTATGGGGGAGGGGCGAGTGGCGGCGGAGTGTGACACTGTGTGACAAGAATTGGGAGGAGGTCCTAAGTATCGTACAAAAACATTTCAACCAATTGCAAAATTTTATAGCGAAAAACTTTAACATCTCTCATTACTTCATTATAACTTTCAGAACTGGTATTTAATTACAGAATTTCATGATGTGAAAGTGCAAAGATTATATGACGTCAAACTAGGGAGGGCGAGGTCACACAAAATACAAATGTAACCATCTGTGACAAGGACGAGGACCGACAGATCACTTCAATGTTGCGTAGAATGGAGAAGTCACGAAGGAGAGAGATCAATAAGATGAGATTACATCTTTAATTAATAATCTTTAATTTGAATCACTAAAATTATTTATTTTATTTAAAAATTTTAATATCTTAGTTTGTTTATTTTAATTTATACCTTATTTGTACAGTAAATACTAAATGAGTCTCTGTTACTTCAAATAAATGATTTTTATTTTATTTATTTTAATTAATTCGTGGTCCGGTCAAATAGAGGGATCAAAATCAAAAGTGACGTAATTTATGGATGTATCAATTTACGTAGCTATTTAAAAAAAAAGCAAAAAGTAGTTTTGTTATTAAATTTCATACATAGAGCAGTAACTAAAAATGTACTATTTTTATTTTCAGTTACTAGCCACACTATTAAAAGATGTTTAATAGAATAAAATAAATAATATTGGTTTATAATGCCAATATTGAATGAATATAATTCAGTTTTATTCATTCACTGCTAAGCGAGAACCTCAAGAATAAATTTAATTAATATTTTAAATGATCACTAACCCTTATCGTTTTGTTAGTATTATCGCACGAATACATACTTTGGCTACCCATTTATATCTCACCCTACGATTTTTTGGGTATCTAAATAACAAAGCATCTAAATAAACCTTCCTTGATTCACTAGTACTATTAATAAGGCATGAAATCTCTTTTATTTTGTAGAAATACTATTATTTATTAATAAAAAGCGTAATTGAAAATAGCTAATACCAACCCGTTTTTCACAATGTTCTCACAAAATTTCACAAACTTTTTATGTAATTGGTATTTTAAACTACAAAACCATTGCATAGTGATATTTAATCACTCCACTCACTTTCCAGCAATTACAGAATAATTATTAACGATTATAATTTTAACAAAAATTCGCGAACTTAGATTCAGTGACAGATTGGCGGTTTAATAACATCGCAGATTACGTACGACAGTGAATAACATAAACATGAAAAAGCATTTCAATTCATACGTAAACATTTTTATATCAATAAATATTAGTATAATTTTTTTTACTATTTTGGCATTCGATTTTTATTCAAAACTCGATTCAGAGCATTCCGAATCGGATGGCTTAGGTTAGAAGGTTTAAGCGGGGCGGAGCGCAGCTCCGCTCCCGCTTTAAACCTTCGTGTTAGGTTTTTTTTATGACCACCCAGAAATAAGATAAAAAGGCATGTGTGAAATGGAACACTATTCTATTTATTTATCTATGAAATTGTGAGAAGATTGTGAAAAACGGGTAAAAAGTTGATATTAGTTATTATAAAATTTCTATAAAATTAAAGCAAGTTCACCACTTTGGAAGTTATATTTTATCACTATGGTATGAGTATTTATCTGATTTTCTATAAAAACATAAAAAATCATAGGGTTACTTCTCAAAGCGTGACCCATACTTTTTCCAGACTGTCGATAGATAAAGATAATTTTTGTCGCATATTTTAATTATAGAAACGCAATTGTGAATTAAAATCAAAACCTATAGTATAAATAATATTACAAAACGAAAACAGACAGATTCTGAGTATCCAACTTGTTATTTTTGAGAGTTTTACGGAGACCTGGCCAGTTATACCTCGATTTACCCTACCAATGATTTTTTTTTACATTTAGTTATCAATGTAATAATAATGTCAAAAAAGTGAATGTTATGGTGTGTACCAACTTTTAAGGACATTAATTGTACCAACTTTTTGGTCTCACTATCTAACACCCCAACATATTATGTTGATAATAATTGATGTGTCATAATGTCATTTAAATAAATAATAAACGCAAATGTTCTTTGTTATGCTCTGTGTTCTTTGTAGTTTTAACTTTCAATATTATGTTGTTATTGTTAATCATCACACACAATATTAATAATAAACTCTTAAATTTTTTTATTTTTAAAATTACACCAATTATCACTATATAATGTGAAGGCTTTGTACTATATATTTTTTCTTTAGCACTTCAGATTCTAAAGTACTAATGAACGACATTTTTTTATTTTGTAAAGATACACAAAAAGAAAAATCGTTATTTTACTCAACAGCTAACTTTTCAAGCCAAAATGAAAATATATTTTTACATTAATTTGTTATTATCGAGTGTGGTGCTTGTTCATAGCTTAGTTTTAAGCGATATGACAGAAAGTTCTTTTGGAAACGAGAATGAGGGAATTATTGCTGCATTTGGAGATTTCAATTCTGATGAGCTTACTGACGCTTTTATTATAAATGCCTCAACAGTTATAGTGTTTTTGGCACATGACAAAGAACCATTCCTACGACCTTCCGTTTATACTTGCAGCTTCAGCAATTTTAATATTACTAGCATTGTTCCTGGTGACTATGATGGTGATGCTTACATGGATATACTTTTAACTACTCAAACACAAAATGTGAGTTCTAAAATCCACGAAGTCAGAATATTATGGGGTGGAATGCCCAATTTAAATTGTTCAGATGCACTATTAGTAAAAGTGAATACTACTGGTCAGCCATTAGTGTTAGATTATAACAGAGATATGATTTTAGATTTGTTTGGTATTAATTCCCTGAATCAAAGGGTGTTTTGGGTATTTGATCAGACGAGATCGACTCCAACAGAAATATTGATGAGTGAGGAAAGTTTAAAAGAAATAAAATTACCACATTCTCATTCTTTTCTAGACGTTAATGATGATAATGCTGCAGACCTTTTAGTTACTACAGCATTGGATGTAGAAATTTGGTTGAATGATGAATCAACTGGATTTAGATATAATTACAGTATTGAACTATTGGTTGGTCACCCTACAATCTATGGACAAGCATTATTTATTGATGTGGCACTTTCTGGAGAATTCTTTTTAGTTATACCAGTTTGTTATGATTTGGAATGTGTCAACAGTACAATATTAATATATGACAATCAGCAGTGGCATGATTTGCAAGTTGATTTCAATGATGGTAAGGGTTCTTTGTGGAGGTTTATACCTCCAAGAGATGAAATTTATTTGGACACAATTACTATGCGCAGTGGAGACTACAATATGGATGGATATCCAGATATTCTCATGACACTCAGTCCTGTAAATGGAAAAGACACAAGAGCCTTTCTCCTTCATAATGTGGGATGTAATTTACCGGGATGTAAGTTCCACAGAACTTTTGAAGTACAATGGGAAAAATTTAGTTCATTTGGAAATAATGTTGTTATGGCTACATTCTATGATTTTTACATGGATGGTGTGTTAGATGTTATTTATGTACAGAAAAATATAACTAACTCAACAGAAAAGTATAGAATGCGGGCTTTTAGGAATGAATTGGAATATGACACTAATTTCATTAAAGTAATTGTAGTTACTGGTTTGAGTAATGAAAAAATACCAACTATTAATGGAACCTTATATAAAAGAAAAGTAACATTTGGTGAGTAATATTTATTTCAAAATTAGGTAATTTTTTGTTGCTACATACTTATTGAATATTTTCTGTTTACTTTTTAGGCACTAATTTACCTGGCCCAAAAATTGGTTACAATACTTGGTCACAAGAGGGAAATTACAGAACAGGAGTATGTGCACAACTACCTCAGTCTGCATACTTTGCCTTACAATTACCATATTCTATATTTGGTCTTGATCGAACACCAAATTTTGTTGATACATTAACTGTCGGCCTATCTGGTTACTCTAAAAGTTGGACACAGATAATTCCAAATTCTCAAATAGTATTGATTCCTGCCCCACCAAATGACCCTTCATCTTGGCGAGCTCAATTATTTGTCACACCAAGTAAAGTTATCCTCAAAAGTGTATTTGTATTGACTGCTATTATAGTTATCATAACATGTTGTGTACTTTATTTACATTGGAAGGAAAGAAACGATAGACAAGACATTATAGAAATAGATGAAAAAACTTACGTTAAAATTTAAGAACATATTTTTAAATTACTTTGTAAACAAACTGTGATTTATATATTGTTATCACATTTTTAAGTTTAGGCTAAAATTTAGCATTTGTTATTAAATATCCATAATTTAAATATAATGTGAATAAGTTAAATATTCAGCATGATTTATGTTATATATTATCCTAATTTAACTTGTAACTAATATTATAAATGTAAAAGAAGGTAAAAACAGGACAGATTTCAATGAAATTGAGTACACACAGCTTATTACCTGGATTATCATATAGGCCATTTTTTATCATGGGAAATTTTGGGTGCCCATAGGATCATTAAAAAACATAACGCGAGTGGAGCCACAGGCACAGTTAGTATTCAAGGATTCAATGTATTACAGAAAGGCACTTTCATTTATTCTAATATAAAATTTATTATTAATTAAATGTGCAAAAGATGTGTGTGTTTTTATGTGATTGACAAAATATGTAATTAATATATTCGTTAAAAGAAAATGTGATAGTATGTTTTTTTTTGTTAGTTTTTAATATAATTTTTTTAATTTAATGTTGTATGTTTAATGTTTGGATTTTTTAAGTTTTTTCTCTTTTTTCTTCTCCAGTTTCTCCAATTTTCTGAAAATTCATATATTGTTAAATACATTTGTATAAATGTTAACCATTGGAATTTGATAAATATATGACTTACTTCAATAGTTTTTTCTTTTGTTTTTTTGTCAGTTGGCTCAACAGATCTGATTCAGTTAAAGAAGTGTCATTGTCAACAATCTTATTTGCAGCAAGGGGCATAGCGCCTGGTTTCATGACAAGACCAGTATCTCTCATTTGTTGCATCAACGTTGGAACATCAGGTTTTTCCTCTTCTTCCTCAGGTGCAGAAGATGAAGCTTGCAGAGCTCTAGCCTCACTCATAGACATAGTATACATTGAGCATTCTTTATCTGTAATTTTATAAAAATTATTTTACTTCTTCATTCAAACAGAAATAAATTAAGGATAAACTTCCAACAAGCAGAAACTAAAATTCTTATATTATACTCATATACTCCATTGAAAATTAAAATTTATATACTCCATTAGAATATCTATGCTCAATTATAAATTACATGACATGGTGTTCAGTTAAAATTCATTGTGAATGAAATATTTTATATGTACACTAGTGGCCCGCTCCAGCTTCGCACGAGTATAAAATATATAGCCTATGTCGTGCACTGAAAAAATTATTAAAATAGATCCAGTAGTTTCAATTTATTCATTACTGCCCGCACACATCATTATTAATTTAATGTAATTATTTACGACATCACATTAGAAACCTCAAAAATAACAGTATTTCTCCACTATTTAATGGATGTTATTATACATATAAACCTTCCTCTTCAATCACTATTTATTAAAAAAACCCGCATCAAAATCCGTTGTCTAGTTATAAAGATTTAATCATACATAGGGATATAGGGACAGAGAAAGTGACTTTGTTTTATACTATGTAGTGATGTACATACAAAATTATAATAATTAATTTTGTACATATAAAATAATTATAAAATTGAAAATATAAACAAATTATAAAATAAGCTATACATACCTGTGTTTATATGACCCCATTTATGACATTTGATGCATCTTACATTTCTGACTAAAATTCCAAAGGGTTGATCTCTAATCTCATTGTCACCTTTACAATAACTTTCTCTAGGGGCATTATATTTCCGTTGCCACTCAAATTTGTACTCTGGTTCATTATCTTCCCGTTCTCTTTCCTTTTTTACTCCTGGTGGAGGTTCATACATAAAATTTAAACTTAATTTATCTTTACTATCTTTGCTTAGCAGTGCTCTGAAAATAATTAAAAAATTATAAATATTTAGTAAAGTTATGTATTATAACAGTTATTTACATTTTTTTACATATAAATCCCTACTTATTTTCATGTAATTCTTGCTCCTTTTCATATTGTACTCTTAGCTCCTCCTGCTTTTTCTTGTATGCCTCGGTTTTCTGTTCTGCCATCCATACCTGTTAGATATAAAATATTTACTTTATATGTTGTTACCTCAATGATCTTTGTTTATAGTGCAAAAGTTATAATTGTTAATATATTTAATTTTATTGTGTTAAAACAAAAATTAGGAAATACTTTAGGGTGTGATATCATCATTCACAGTTTCGTATAACAATACTTGCGGTTGAAATCATGTAATCAAAAAAAGCTTATATATGTTCCTTACCCTCTTTAAATTATCTCTTGATGCTGGATGGAAGAACTTTTTACACATATAATTATTAAATCCTTTCCCCATTTTATTTTATTTTCGATATTATAATGCTTGGAAAATAAAATGAATTATATATTACAACAAATTACAATGTTCCAAATGCCAATTATATAACTATTAATTCTATGTTTCCAATTAACTTTATTGTGCCAGATATAGACGTATATTTTCAGTTTTTTTAGTTTTTACCAATGTTACGTAGAAATCACTAATTCAAAGATAAAATATTAAAATTGATTGAATTGAAATTCAATGACATGACAGTTATTTATTGGGAAACAACAATAGACAAATGACTGATGCAGACTGATGAAAGCAGAGAGCATATAAATGAAAGTTTTTGACTGTATGGTTTTTGGATTTAAACGGCATTAGTGACCGACCGAAATTTCGGTTTCGGTTTCGGTTTCGGCCAGTTTCGGCCAAAAATCTAGTTTCGGCTTTAGTTTCGGTTTCGGCCAAAATATAGCCGAAACTTTCGGCCTCGCCGAAACTCGAGTGTTCGTGAGTTTTCGTGCTTTGTTCGGTAAACTTTGCAGCTAACTCGTGACCGTGAAATCTCCAGAAATAAGTATTAGATTGATCTTTAAAATATTGTGAACACAACGTATTACTAGTTAGTTATGTGCAAGTTTTTTTTTTTAAGTTTACTCCTAATAGTAAGTCCTGTATATTCGTGACAAAAAAATGGTTATGACTTTAATGAATTTTTTATTTTAATTTTATTTAACTCTATTTAACTGTCTATATAATATACAGTGGTGGTCAACTAATTAGGGACATGGGTATAATAAGAGTAACATTTATTTATATTTTCCATAATTTCAGTTTACATGAAGTCTTCATTACGATTTTTTAATGTTGTTCTGATTTTGATCATTTAACCAATGTTTTCTTAATAGAATTAATAAATTTTGGAATGGATTATAATTAAAAATAGCAACAATTAAAATTCAACTTTACTTCTCCTTCGTGCTTATATAACTCTGGACAAGTAATTAGGGACACTTAAGAAAACATTAGAAATAATGAACGCAGAATGTATAACTATAGCCATATCGACATCGGCGCGGCATCGACTTGATCAAATAATGACAAGTTTCGTCAGTGAAGTTCTTCCAGGCGTCTTTAGAATTACTATAGAGTTGGTTTAAATTTACAGTTTGTTGTACCACAAATGTTCCAAAGAATTCATGTCTAGGCTATTGGAAGGCCAACCTAAAACTGATAATAGTTCACCGGCTAGAAATCATTTGATAAACAGTGAAGTATATTTTGGATCATTTTCGTGTTAAAGGGCCCATGTAACTTCGCCACTAACTTCTAGTCTAAATATTTCTCTTTTAATAATTACAGAGTCCACAAAGGGAACTTTTTATAAAGCTATAAAATTAGCTAAATTTCTTTCTAGGTACACAGTTTCAATAGTTTTATAGGTTTGAAAATATTGCACAGAGTTGAAAACCATACTTTTGGAGCAAATCAAATGATAAGCTATTTTACGGTATGGCCATTTACGTTGAGATAAAATGGTTTTCGCTTGGTTAAATAAGTAACTCATGTTTAAATAATAAATTGTGATATTAATTTTAGAAATCAAAACTATAAACTTAAGAATGACGCCAAATAAAAATAGGAAGGCTTTCTGCCTTTGTATTTCACGTTTATTTTATTTAAATCAAAAATAAAACACTAACTCTTGCTGTCCCTAATATGGTCAGCCAATAAATGAGCAATTTGAATGCGAGAGATTTCTTTTTAAGTAAATCTACCAAAAAATATTCTTAGCTTCGAAAAAGTACACAGCATTGAACAGTATACTTTATAACAAATAGTATCTCATAAAACTAAACTTTTAAAATATTTAACCAAATTATTTTCTGTTCCTAATTAGTTGACTACGAATGTATACATGCAAATAAATGTTTAAAAAAACTTGAAATTCAAATTTCATTAAAAAAACGTAATTTTCAATATTTTTAAAAGTTTCGGTTTCGGTTTCGGTTTCGGCCGAAACTGAGAGGGAGGCCGAAAGTTCGGTTTCGGTTTCGGTTTCGGCTGAAAAACCAGTTTCGGTCGGACCCTAAACGGCATACATATTTACGTAGAGAGAGAAAGAATATAGATGAACCATTAGCTAAAAAACCCAAGTCAATACGTTACCTCCGTAACTAAAATGTCACTTTATCAGTGTGCAATACAAAAAGCTGATACAAAAAGGGAAAGACTTCAAAGAGGCTTGAAATTAATTTCGTCATTTATGTCTCCCTGTGAGTGCGAACCACTACTAAAAATTTCATTGTGAATGGAAGCGCTTAAGCGTTTTTAATTAAGTATTATTTAACATCATAAATAATTGAGATTGTCTTACAATTAGATTGGTGTTTTGGCTTTGTGCTGCTGATTCAAATTATATATTTGTTTTATTTATTATTTATATTCAATTTTTGTTAATAAACGCTGCACGCTCAACGGCTCTCATTAGGATAGTAATATCCATTGTTGGGGGTCCGGAAACACATACAAAGACAAGGACAAATACACCCAAACCGGAAAAATATGCTTGCATGGTCAATACAAACATATTATGATCCGAGCGGAATACTTTTGGCGTTTAAGGCAGCTTCTCTACCACTGCATTGCACATTTTGGTCTGAGTAGTTGTGAATGTATTTGTAGTTATTAGGTACATATTTATTTACTTTTTAAAACTGTTGCAACCAAATGTTGACTTATCGATATTGGTAAGGTAATAGTACACATCATTATAAATTAGGTATGTTGAATTAAATATACTCAAGTAAATAGAAAATAATATCATGAAGCGTGATTTTATAACCATATAACATTGGAGAAACTTATTGTAGTGAAACTTCTTTAGAATCGTTGTGATTTGAAATCGTGCAATGGAGAAAACGACATGTAAGAGACACAAATACAAAAATGTGTAGGAAGAAGTATACATACTGTTTTATATTATCGGTCTCTCCTCTTTGCGGTAAGCTTTAGTGAGCCAGAGCGCGAGAGCAAATGTCGGTGTGTATATATATATATATATATATATATATATATATATATATATATATATATATACATATATATGTATGCGGCTGCGTATTACAGCTTTTTATTAAGAAGTCAGCGTGGTGTGTTATTATTTAACAGTGTTTGGGAATATTTTTATATCTTGTTACATATATTAATCTCATTCTTTTGTCTATTCACTAAAGTTTCACTTCTATCGTGTGTGAATCGCACACACACCTTTTTTAATTTAAAACTAATTTCTAAAGTTTATAAAGTCTCAAATTCAAAATATTGGGTGGAAACAATAAAATCGGTTTTAAAGACAAATGAAACGACAATTCTGCATCTTTTATGCCACCTATTGTTGCCCTGGACATATAATAATCAGCGTCACACGACGTATTTTAAAAAGATCCTGAAACTTTTCCCAGCTGTCCGTTATTATTCTTTAGGTTGCAAAAATAGCCGTTGTTTTTCTTATCTGTGTTTACTTGGTTACAAAGTCAAGGTTTTTTATTGCATGCTCACAGTGCTGATAAGTAGTTCTCACAAATTAGATGTGGCGCTTCAATTTCAGTCACTTTTTATCACTTTTCGCCATATATACCAGCACTTTATGGGTAAATATTTTTCAAAGTTGGTAGTGGTAACACTGTAGCTAATGCACAGAATATAATAAATACTCGCAAATGGCAACAGTATTGACTACTGAGAAATGAGTATTGCAGTACATTTTTGCGTTGCTCACGTTGAATTTATTGAGAGTATTTCGTTGTGAAGTTTGTCCTTTTGTTTGTAGTGGTCTACTTGGTTTTGCAATTCTGCAGTTTTAATTTTTTATTTTCAACTTTCTCGTGTTAAATAAACTAATTTTCTTATCTAACATCATTTTAACATCTTGTGTCGAGCACTTGTTATTTGCTAACTAAACTGAGCCCCGAGGTTTGAGTGTGTAGCAATTTCAAATCAATGTATAATGTAATTTTAGATATGTTTGGTGTTTGCATTTTGTCATTTGAGTATTAGATAGCTATAGTTGTTGCGAATATCTCACACATCGACGTGATGCTTAGTTTAGTAGAACCGTAGTGGTTAATCCGGATTCGCGATCCACATTTGCTCATTGTCATCGTTGTGTAGCTTTATGTTATAACACATTCATACTGTTTTATCGTGTTGGAGTATTTTTAGAACTCGACTGTGGTATTGAGTCTGATGTCTATGTAAACATTATATGATTGTAAATACTTACGTTGTTTTTATTATGATTAAATTGAATAGTTAAGTGAATTATTATTTGGATAAACAATTTTACCCGAATGTGATGAAAGTAACTACATATGAAGTGGAAAATTTTCAAGAGAAATAATTACATATTTATGGTAAGTGAAACAATTTAAATATACACAGCTAATTAGTATATGGTTACTTGTTATTTATTAAAATATCTCAAACTAATATTTATTACTGTTTGAAAAACATAACTTTTGTAAATGTAGATATGTCATATTCATATATATATATATTTATATTTAGTAAGTTTACTTACACCATTTTAAATAAGTGCCATAAAAATTATAACAAGACTGTTTATAAAACAAATCTTGCTTTAATTAAATAGAAAATACTGCCTGTTAATTCTAAATATTATCTTGTTTGGTAAAAAAAAAATTATACACTGTTGGATAAATGTTTGTGAGCTTTTTTTACCAATCTTAATCTTATCTCATGTGAGATATCCTTCTAGCTTTCTTGTTATTCCACATTTTCTGATGCGAAGGAGAACATTGCTGTATATTTCTATTAAGCTGAGTTTACCAACACCCCCATTACAAGTGTTTCTTTTCCAAATAATCTCCATATAATGTTGATCTGTGCTTTGTTGGAAAATGAATCCTTTGCAAATTGAATTCAGCCTGGAAGGAATGGCATTTTTCTCTAATTTTAATGGGTTAAATTTGTATGTCACCATGTTAATCAACCAATATTGACTAGGTCTATTAGATCAAAAACATAGATTAACCAAAGGTCACAAGTTCAAATCTCGGCAAGTTACCTCTGCATTTTAAAGTGGTTCATTTGTGTTTCAAACTTATTAAAACATCATGAAGAAACCTGCAAGTCGTGGAGGAAATTCTAAGACATGTACATGCTGACGATAGGGCTTGAAAGGCTTGCCTGGTTAGATCCCACTTTACATTGGTTAAATACTCGTAAAGTGACTGCTTTTCAGTGACATTTCAAGGTCAGCCAGCATATAACCATTTGAAACCCAATAGGGCAGCAACACACCTGTCCATGGGCGGCGGTAATTACTTAACATCATGTGATCCTCCTGCCTGTTTGCTGCGTCTGACATAAAAAAAAGGAATAAACAAATCATAGAGAAGTCTTATCTATGCCATTCTTAGTAAGAGAAAGTTGTATTATGTACAAATTGTACATATAATTATTATAATATAGTAATTTATGTTTTATTTTTACTACAAATAAGATAAAGACAGAAATCTGAATCCAAATATATTATCAAACCTTATTTAAAAATTAAAAAATTATCAGAATATTTGTTTTTAATTTAAAACGTGAATCCTTTGTGAAATAGTAAAGAGCAATAAATATACTTTTGGTTGTATAATATGCTTGGATTATTTATTACCTGTGGAGAGCCTGGAGACTCAAAATAATAAATGATTTTTTTTACATATTTATGGTAAGTGAAACAATTTAAATATACATAGCTAATTAGTATGTGCTTACTTGTTATTTATTAAAATATCTCATACTAAAATTTATTACTATTTGAAAAACACCAAAGAATAAATGAAAATTTTACGTTATTGTTATTATTTTTAAAATCTTAAATCATTGTTATTGAGGTCTAGGGTTTAGTGAGGAGGACGATAATTTGTAATGCGCTCATGTTTATGTGTAATGAATTTGTGTGATTAGCACTGATCATTACATTAATTTTATTATTAAATCCCTGGTTAACCTTAGGGATCCTTAGGGTTTAGTGTAGAGGTCTACTAATTCTAAACATTCATGCATTTACCAATTCTCACATAAAAATTGCTACAAAGTTAGTTTTGGTAATTGGGACCTTATTTTAATTACACACTCCATGTGTTTGGCCGCAAGCAAGGTTACACAAAATAATTTAATTATTTTAAATATATTTAACGACTGACTACTTTAAAATTACAATGATTAACTGAATTTAAAATATGTGAGATCCAAGACTAATTTTATAAAATATAATTAAAACATTATTGAATTATTAAGATCACACAATGGATGTCGCAAGAAGCACATGTCTAGACAGTGATTGGTAGATTTCCCGTTAATTGTGTGTGGTGACGAACATTTTCCAAAGTGTCAGTTTTCGTCATCAATTTCTATAGTAGGTAATATTTTAAAAACAGTTATAAACAGGTAACTCATATTAATAAAACAAACAACCTTCAACAAAAATAAAAACAACCCAAATTTGAATTTAGATAGATAGATACATAAACTATTTATTTGTATAAACTGAAACATACATCAATCTTAGAAAATACAAATAAAAATACAAATTTCATTTTGAATAGATTAAATTGTTTTATAATATACAAACTTCTGGCCGCCGCTTCGCCCGCGTGAATAACGTTTTGCTTTAAATTTCTATTCCCTATTGTTATTTTACACCCTTTAGGGTAAAAGTTTTACAAACTTTGAATGTTATACTTATATTGAATCAACAGCCTAAAAAGTAAGTTTCAAGCTTTTAGCTAGAGCTCTGAAAATGACGATATTTCTACTTTTTCTAGGCAACTACTGATGACGTCTACAGTACGATGTACTTGTTCATTTGTACTATTTTCATCTCGGAAACCAAATTTTTTTTAAAGAATATTAGCAATGCTTTTTGAAGGCATTACTATTATTTCTATTGCCCCTCCAAATAAGCTCGAAGCTTGCGCTAGGATTGGGTATGACTATAGCCCAAGTGTCAAGGTCTAGGTCAAGTTTCTTTAGGTGTTCTTTAATTCTATTTCGAAAGGATTTTTCCTTTTTAAAAGGATTTCACGATGGAACTCCAGGAATCTGTTAAATAAAATAGAATAAAAATTTAAGAACAGGAGGAGGGGAGGGGAGGAGGAGGGGTATCCCTTCTGGGGAGGTTTATGAAAAAATTTTGTTTCCGAGATGAACATGGTACAATTGAACAAGTACATCGTACTGTAGACGTCATCAGTAGATGCCTAGAAAATCGACTGTATTGCTCCGCACATTTACAAAGCAGATCTTCGAACAAATAGAGACACAATAACTGCAACCGATGCTTACGACACTGCCGTCCTGACACTACATTCTAACCCAGAAATCATTTGCATGAAATAGAAGTGGTTAAAGCAGTGGAGAATAAAAGCTAACCAAAACAAGCCCACCCATGTAACCTCACACTCAGAAAAGAAACCTGCCATCCAGTACAACTAAACAACGAAGATATTCCACAATCTAAACACGCAAAATACTTGGATATCTACTTGGACAGGAGATTAACAGGAGAAACATATTTGTACCAAGCTTGAAGAACTTGACAGTAAACTCCACAGCATATCTTGGCTAACACGTCGCCACTCCCACCTAAGCGTCGAGAGCAAAATTATTGTCTATAAAGCCATTTTTATGCCAATCTGGACAAACGGAATCCGACTTTGGGGCACTGCAAGTAATAGCAACATAAACATCTTGGAGAGAATTCAGACCAAGGCATTGAGTATATTCAATATATCCCAATTTGTCAGCAACTAATATGTGTATCTGGACCTCAACGTACGGACAGTAAGATAAGAAATAAGGGAGCATAGCCTTAAATATCAGAAGACTTGCAAAACACATCAACGAGCCCTAAAGATCACACGACGCTAAAGAGATGTAACATTCCCAGTCTCAGCTCCAGAATTTCATAAAGAGATAAGAGCAACTATGATACAACTTTCGTTTTAATTTTAGTTAGGTTCTTAATGTAACTTTCCATCAGCGGTCCGTGATTGTGCACCCCTTACGATGTGATGTGCACTTTTAAAGCTATGATCTTTTCTAGTTGTGAGTTTGTCTTAATCTTGATGATAACTATATCTAATCTTAAATTCAAAGGTTGGAACCAATATTTTTAGGATTACTTTGTATATTCTACTCGTACGAAAAAACTGTAATGTGATATTATGTTAGTATAACGGCAGCGGCAGGGTGGCACAAAGTGGTCGATTTTTATTATCTTGTATGGAGGGTGTGGTTGGGAGTGGCACTCCAAACATCTACTTCGAGATCGATAGCATCGCGAACTATTCCGTTTGTCAAACGTTTCAACGATCTATTCCCATGATCTCTAAAAAAAAAATTTTTTATGGTAAACTGTGTAGTCCAGAAACCAAAGATATAAATAAGTAGGAAAACTAAAATTACAAATAAATATCTACGTTTAAAATATAAAAATTCAAATACCAGTCGGCTTTAATAAATTTTGCCCGGTTTTAGAAAGTGTTATAATGATGCCCATTGATGCCGCTCTTTAAATTCTTTTTTATAACTGTGAAAACATAGTATAAACATTTATCTTATTTTATTGCATATAATAATATTATAACATAATATGATATGTAACTGGTTTTGACGACGACTCCGCTCGCTTCATTTCAAGTCCAAACTTCATAAGCTTCTTTATGGAATAGTTTAACAAAAAAATCCTAATCGAATCTAATATAACAATTTTATAGTTTTAATTATAAATATGACGGAAAATCCCACTTTTTCAGACGGATTCTTGTTTTTTATATAAATATGGCTGGCGGGCTATTCCAACAAAGAGAATTTTTTCTATTGTCTCGAAACGTTAGAAATTATCCTCAAGGCAGTTCAATATCAATATCTCAACTCTACACGACTCTCATTCATTTTATATAGCTTAAAAGTTACATGTATACAATTATACATATTATATTTATGTTATCATTTTTCGGCTTGCGCCATCGACACAAACTGCGTCAAGCTTTATAATGTAAACATATTATTATATTATATTTACTATTGACATAGAGGGAAGAAATGAAATATTGTACAACTAGGCTTTCGTAGATTACTAACCCGATTTTATTGTGCCGAAAAAGAATACATAAACGTTGAGATGGGTCATTATGATCCTCTTGTAATTTTACCTAATGAAATAAAAATTGTTTATAGAATTGGTAACAGAAGACAACGGCCCACAACTATATAGTATAACAATTTGAATTCTTTATAAGATCGTTTAATTAAATAAATGAGGCCGAATACAAAACTCATCTTCTAGTTCTTAAATTTTCAAATAAACTAAAAACTTTTCTAATAAAGAATAAACTTTTAGGATATCTTTGAAATAATAATCAAAACATTAAGTACAGGTATCTTTTTGGTTTAGGTATCTATTCACTACAGCTACAGCTATATACATATGAGCTACAGTAAACTGGGCTTCTTGACATGTCTTCAGATCTACCACTCGTATAAATAATAAATATTCTCTTTGTCGTGATATAATTGGAAAGTGGTCTTACTTTATAGAGGATAAGATAAAGGAAAGTAAGTAACTTTCATAAAAACAATTTCTCTTACTAAAATAAGGTTTCTAAGATACTCCTGTTCCAACTGGTCCATTTTAGACATTTATCTCAGTAATGTAATCGCGTAAAAACCCTTAAAACCTCAAAATGATTGACACAAAATAGTGTGATCGTTTAGCGGTATCATAATTACACGGTCGCAGATTTAAGAACGTTTTGCTGATTGATGACTAATTTAATAACCCATCCCTGTCCATAAAATAGACAAATTTTTGTTAAACTGATTGATAACGTTATTTTCTTGTCACTTTTTCTATGTTATTTATATATTTAGTTTACTTTTTACCCAACTGCCTTAGTAATAGAATCATGTATTCTTGTATTTTCTATCGTTAACAATATAAATAAATTTTTGTCGAGTTTAATGGAAAATATTCCTCAATCAATCAATAAATAAAAACACTGAAACTGGTTCTTCTGGATTTAAAATTGTAATGAATGCACCCCAGAAACCTCGTTGATCTTATGATTAAATTTAATTGTTTTAAGCCATCTTCAGGCGATAGTTCAATAAACAATTCAACCTATAGAAGAGTATTGAGACTAAATACAAAAAGAAACGTGTCTAGGACATGCGGTAGGAACGAAGTTCTTTTCTTTATCTACCAAATATGAATAATTAAAATTAATTATTAAAAAAAACTGCCCATTTGGAAGACAAACAGGGATGGATACATTTCCGTAAGTAACTGTCTTCGGTCCTTCTACTTGAGCTCAACTTAAACTTGGCGGACGCAAAATATACATATATGAAGCTGTCTATTGATACCATTTTAGAAAGATTCTGGTGTCGGATAAAAAGTCTTCTTACACTTTTTTCGGTCTAGCTCCCATTCGCTCTAAGCGTGTAACGCGCTATAAGGAACTTCGTTCCAAAGACACTAAAAATACAACAATATTTTTAATAATATTTCAAAGACGTTTTAATTACAAAATCTGTATAAATAAAAACTACGAAAACATACGTCACATAATATTATGTAAAAAGTTTCTTTATTGTAAACTATACGTGTGTAGTTTCAATACTCATGTGAAAAATGTAAGCACCACGACCGCTGAATCAGTGTCCTGCTTCATACATTCAGTAGGTATGCTATTTATAGTTTAGTAAATATGTAACCAAAGTCGAGGTTACAAATTTTCAACATGAATAAGGCATTTGTGACGTAGTTATGCTAAACTGTATAAAATTCGTTATAGATAAATGTCCGAAGTGAACATACGTTTATTTCATTGTCCGTTAACACATTTTCTCCTTCACATATCATATTTATGTACATAGTAATGTTTTACATGTGTACGTTCGATGATAATTCTTTAAGTTGATCCCTGACAAAAACCAACTTTACTTATTTAATATTTCTCATTTTTGAGTGAAATACAGGACATAACACTACAATAATTATTTTTTATTTGTTTTATCTTAGCTTATATATCATTTAATTTAATAAAATTTATAATTATATTAATAAAATAAAATTCTTAAAATAAAAAATTTACCACCTTTGAGAAATGAACAAATTGATTATGAGTTTTACATTGCGAAGTGGGGCGATTCAAAGTACGTATAATAATGAAGATATAGATAGATACAAAGAGCAAACGTACAAAGTAATTACGTTGCAGGAAAGAACTTTTAGATAAATTTATATTTTACTTGTTCATATTTTATAAAATTAATATATTAATTATGACCTATTGTGTTATCTTAGGAATGATTTCTTTAAATTCGCTAAAGTTTTAGCAACGATAGTGTTAATTTGTAGATAAGAATAAGGAATATTTTTTAAAGAAATTAATAAGAAAACTTTAAATTGCACATTCGCAACATTACGGTTTGTGAGATACAGCCCGCTGAGTGACGGACGGATGGACGGAGAGCGGAGGCTAATTAATATTAATAGGGTTCTGTTGGCATTCTTTAGGTACGGAACCGTAATAAAAAACATTTATCAATTTATAAACGCTAAAGTATTATAATAATGAATATAGATTAACCGCCTACATTAGTAATCAATTATAATATACTTTCAAAGCGAATAAAATAATGCATTATATCCATAGTTAGGGACTACTATATGTTCTTATCTAATCTATTCTGGGAAGGACCGTAATAATTCATATATTAAACTATATTTTTATTCCATGAAATATGTCTCGATAAGTTTCGGATTTGAAAATAGTCGTATTAATTGAATTATGGGAGGAATAACGTAATTAAAACAAATTAAAATCTATATCTGTGTGTGTAATGAACGATTTATATACATGGATTTGTATACATACTATTATAGGTACCTTTTATACCATATCTTGTAACATACACCCACTGCATGTTTTTCAGCGCCTATACGCTATTATTTTATACAAATTATTCTATTAAATATTATAAACAGTACTTATTTTAATTGTGTTGTATGTAATTTATAGGAGGTATCTCCGGCCAATACATTAATTGATTAGATTCGAGCCAAATATAAGAATTATTATGTTTATTGGCATTTCCATTTACCTACCATAAAGTAAAATGGTACAAAATATAATATTATAGAAGTACATTTTTTTATCTGTCTTATTAACAGCATTTACAGCTAGACGAGAGAGAAATTTTTAATAAGTAGGTTTTTTAAAGGAAATTTGTAAGAGAGACGAGAAGGAAGGCAAATCTGTGTAAAGGTTATTATTTCTATATATACTGAAGACTTTCAAATATGTTTCTCCAGTCCAAGAAATAATAAAATAAATAAGACTTGGTACTTCATTCGATTTTGCATTCAGGTATAAAATTATAAATATATCAAAACTCGATAAATTCTTTAAATCAGAAAATTAAAAACTGGTTAATTTCAAGAAAATATATTAGAGAATAAAGCCAAACATGTGTATTTATGTAAATAATAATTATGAATTCAGCAAAAAGTTAATCTTAACCACCTTTTTTTATTATAGTCTAAAAATAGCTCGAGAACGTTATCGCTGACGTGACGTTATCTCAAGGCGAGATCGGTGTCGCTGCTGGCCTGTATCGAAGTATCCGTTCGACGCCCGCGCTTCTCTGCCACCACAATCCTAGTTTCTGGTGGTACACGTCAAAACATAGCCTAATATAATGTTTAATATCATAAATAGCTATATACCGTTGCACGCTATGTAGTTTATACACATAATATGATAACGAATGATACGTAAAAGATTTATTATCAACTATACCCTTGTTTATCGTCAGTAATGTTCATTTATTTACTTTATTAAATCTCAACTTGTAATATTGTATTTTAGCAATTGTCTACTTTTTTACGTTTCGACACCGCCTAGCCGATCTTTTGAATTTTTTGATAGAGTTTATGGTCGTTGGAGGATATTACATAAATTTATGTCGCGGAAAAAAAAACTCAATCAACGTGAACGAAGTCGCGATATATTATTTAGAATTCATATTTGACGAATAATAAAAAAATAGATTCGTTTAACTTAATACTTAGCAAAAATATTTTTTAATTAGTTAAATATAAATAACAAAAATAAATTCTTTATGTTGGCATTGAATTTTCAATTTACATATCGAAAATTTATTACCAATCACTGATTTGTATGCGATACAAACTTAAGGAAGTGTCCTGTATGATTTATAAATATTTGCCTTTTACAATCCTAATTGTCGTTTAAATATATTGTGATTTTATTTTGGGAATTGGTTAAATCTAGCAGAGGTATTATACGTTTTATTGTGAATACGAATTAAGAATAGCTGTTTATTGAATTTGTTTTCGAATTATGTGAAAGTGTGTTTGGATGCTTGTTACTCAATCACGCAAAAACGGCGGAGCGGATTTGGATGATATTTCGCACAGATATTATAAATCTACAATGGATTTAAACATACCATATTTTTTATCCCGTAAAAATGTCATGTTCCCGTGGAAGAAAAACGAACTAAAATATTTGAATTTTTATAAGAAAAATAATTTATATTATTCTGTTATATATTAAATTGTTAGTACCTAGTTACATGTAGAGATTTATGACTAATAAGTATAAAAAGGTGTCAGTCATAATATTGTGCTGAAAAATTATAATTAATATGATGATCATGCAGCTGGTTTTCAATGACTAATTGCAGTATTATTTGGTCAGGTAGCCGTTGATGTGGTTAGTTGCGTCGCTAATTTTCATGAAACCGTATTCTCCGGAGTCACTTTGTCAAAATAACGTCATGTCAATTGGTTTAATCGGCCGCCGGCTGCGAGCCAATTACTCAGTTGACAGCAGGGAAGTAATTCCTACATTTGAGGGCGGAAAACGCGCCACAGGAAGCCTTCCTTTTACTAAGTTACAGAACTAGACGATCTCAATTATACTCAACTTTTTGTTGCTTTGAATAATAAAAATTATTATCACTTCAATGTTCATAAACATACGTTTTTGGTGAGAAAAAATTAAGTTCTTATAATATCATTTATGTACCGTAAATTGTTTATATAAGACCTTTTTTAATTAACCTTCTTTTGTTTTATTATATCTTAAAATACGTCATTAAAATACAATGCAATAGTAATTAAATATTACAAAAGTCACAAAAGTTGTAGGTAATGAGTCTTTGTTTTTATAAATCTATTTTTAGTCATTGGCTATCATCGCGGGCACTAATTATATCGTCTTGTGTCGTTAGCTACAATATTTATAATTTGATAACAACTAAATGTTTTCCGTATTAATTCAAAAAATATAGAAAGTGCTTAGCGGTCGTCTCCTTTGTTAACATTAAGTAAGTTCAATTCTATTCTATTTAAATATATTCCAAACGTGGCAAACACTTTTAGCATATTCTAGCTATCAGTGCAGTTTTTTAGCATAATGTTTATTTTACTATAGTATAAATGATGGATTGTTATAATACTTCTTTGGGTGTTAAGGAACATATAGGATATCTTTTAGGGTTATTAATGGCAAAAAAAGAAATCCCGTATGATTTCGTAATGTATGTCCGTCTGTCATGTTATAGCGGTTGTACTGAGAGATCTAGAACTATCTATGTGAAATATAGAAAAATCTATAAAATGCCTAGTGAAATAATGAAAAATACAAAAATCAGTGTTAGCAATCCAGACCAAGTAACTAAAGGTTGAAATTGCCGCATATCACGACGTAGATCTTTAAAAATAATAAGGAATTTGATTCTGAATTTTGAATAAGAATGTTTTAAAAATATTATACATCTTAAAGATTCAGCATTGTTAATATAAATGAATTGCATTGTTAATATAAATGTATTCCAGTCACTGTAAGTGGCGTAACACACACTTGGGTGGCATATTTCGCCGATTAGCCATTTTTGGTTGCAATAGTTTTTGCTGTACTTATGAAATTATTATTTCTTTTTAGGTGCTAGTACCACGGTGAGGGCGACGGCATGTGGCAAGGCGCGCGGGTACTCCTACTCGCGGCGCTGGGGCTACTGGCCGGGCCTTCGGTCGCCGCACCCGCAAAAAAGTACAACATCACCATCGGATACTTACCCTCAATAAAAGGCGAGCTTAGAGACAGACAGGGTCTCGCCATCTCTGGGGCCCTTTCTTTGGCCCTTGAGGAGGTTTGTTTCAGTTTTCATTCTTCTTGAGTAGCAGTTAACTTTTCATAGCAAATTTTGAACTTGTTTTGGGAAATTTTCTATCGGAAAGTTAATTTCGAAGCTTTCTCTTACCTACTAGAGGTAATAGTCTCTAATGTAAACTGACGTCCCTTCAAATATTGACTCCCCAATTTCGGACGTCAAATATTTACTCTTTCACACGTGTAGGTACGACTTTAGCAGAGCGACTCAATTTGGTTGTATTTACTTCGTTCATCGATGACCTATTTTACACTTTCTACATTTATACATAATGGTTAATGTTTACAATGTAATCTAACAATATTATTTTTCTTGTCACTTAAAACACTAATCACCTTCGATTTGATTAACGATGCACTAGTCGTACTACTTATATTCAGTTACTTTGCATTCTAATTTGTACTATTCGCCGTTCATCGTAACAATTATATACAGCTCACTCTTTTTGGATATTATTTACTCCGTATGTATATTAAAGCTCATTGTTATTATAGCAGTTTTGACTTCAGATAGTTACATTACCACTGGTGGTAGGTCTTTTGTTGCAAGAGGCCGGCTAGGTAGGTACCACCGCAGTGTCCAATATTCTGCCGCCAAATAGTAGTGCTTAGGCACTACTGTGTTCCAGTTTGAAGGGCACTGTACGCTAGTGAAATTACTGGGCGAACGAGATTTAAGAACTAATATCTCGAGGTTGGCAACGCGTGAGTGGCACCTACTAATGGTGCTGCAAGCGCTCATAGGCTGCGGCAGCCACTTACCATCAGGTGGGCCGTATGCTTGTTTGCCAACTTCTAACATAAAAAAAAAAAAAAAACATTAATAGGGCACTGTAGGGTAGGCTTTGCTTCACTACTGGTTGTTAAATATATGTATGTAATATGTCTCAATTTTTTTCTTCCATGACATGCAGGTTTCCTCACCATCATTTCCTTATAAAGTCAAGTAATATATTATAATTATATTTTACTCTTTACAATTCAAAAATGCATAAATTCATTCCAGATCAACAATGGTACAGATTTGTTGCCAGACGTGCAGCTTCTGTTGCAATGGAACGATACCAAGGGCGATACGGTGATCGCAACACGGCTCGTCACCGAAATGAGCTGTAGCGGGGTCGTTGCGTTCTTCGGGCCCGAGGGCCGCTGCCACACCGAGGCTATAGTATCCCAGTCCAGGAACCTACCGATGATCTCTTACGTAAGCATATAACATACAAACATGTCTGTAGCAGTTTAGATCCTGCTCATCAGTACCTATCCCATTTTATTATAAATTAGTACCTAGTTGAGTAGATTATATAAAGTAGTATTCTGTATAATTATTAAAATTTAAGTTGACGAAACTGGCGTTTTTATATACTTACTATAAAAAGATAAATAACTTAATATTAATAAAACCTTATTCTGAGCCAACAGATTTATAATATTGTTATAATTTTATTATGATTTCTTTCAGAAATGTTCAGATTATCAAACGTCAACATTACCAAACTTCGCCAGACTGGAACCGCCCGATACGCAGGTTTAATTGTTAAAATTATTTATGACGATTTATTATTTAGTAATCGACCTGTTGTAAAGACGTACGTTTATTCCTTTTCAGGCGACGAAATCTGTCATATCGTTACTAAGATACTACAGATGGAATAAATTTTCAATCCTTTATGAGGAGACGTGGGTGACGGTGGCGCTGACTTTGGAGAACCACGCCAAACAGAATAATATGACCGTGAATCACCAAAGGCCCGTTATCGAAGGGTTTAAGTGCTGCGAAGAAAAGATGGCGTGCTGCGCGCCCGGGTTTTGGTATCAGTATATACAGGATACCAAGAACAGGACGAGAAGTGAGCGTTTATATCACATGCTATAACGATTTCTTATCTAATTATATATTTTGATTATATTTTTAAAATGATTGTGTCTTTTTTCAGTTTATGTATACTTGGGTACAAATTCCGGTTTAATAGAAATGATGACCGCCATGGAATCGCTTCAGCTGTTCGCGAAGGGTGAATACATGGTCATTTTCGTCGACATGATGACTTTCTCCCCAAAGGAATCTTTGAAGTATCTAATAAGTAAGTTAAAGATTTTAACAAAAAGGATTAATAAAAATAAGATACTAATCTTAACTCTCTTTGTGTAATAAAACGCTCAGATAAAACACAACTATGCGATCACCCATCTAGCGACTGACCGCGCCTAAAGTTGCTCAACCTACCGATTGTTTACCGATCAGTGGGTGCACTCGGCTATGAGCGTGGAACGAATGGTATAACTAGTTTGTTGTGCGCTACAGAGACGGAGGACCGCGCGTCCAAGCCGGTGTGCCCGAGCACGGCGGAGTTCCGGCGCCGCGCGCAGTCGCTGCTGGTGGTGGTGTCGTCGGAGCCGGAGGGCAGCTACGAGAACTTCACGGACCGCGTGCGCGACTACAACACGCTCAAGCCCTTCAAGTTCCCCAGGCCGGCCGTCTTCGAGAACAATAAGTTTAATCAGGTGATGCCGACTAAACATATCATTCGACGGTACCTACTCACATATATTTATCTAGCTATCGCCTGCGGCTTTGAAATTGTGGCTATGGAATTGCATTTTAGAAATAATTGGTTCCCCATGTAATTCTTCATCAGCTATTTCACGTCTTTCAAGTTTTGGTCTACAACAAAAAGTAGCCTATAACCATTTGCATCATTCCATTTTATAATGTTTTAGCAAAATTCATCATAATGGCCTCAGCGGTTTAGACGTGAAACGTGATAAAATAAAAATAATAACTTTAGATTTATAATAATATAAGGATAGGGATTATATTTGGATTTATATTTAGAATAATAATATATTAATATACATTTCAATATTTCAGTTTGTTTCCATCTATGCGGCATACTTGTACGACTCTGTGAAGTTATATGCCACCGCCCTTCATAAACTAATTGAGGAGGAAACAACGTATAAGAATGAGACATTAACTGAGCAGAAATTAATGAGTATTGTAACAAACGGAACGCAGATTGTTTCCAAAATGATCCAGATAACTCCCTTCAAAAGTAAGTACTTAAAGAGCCTTGACTGTAACAATAAGCCGCGGATCCTGGTTTCTCATGAATAGATCGTATAAAAATACTACACTAATACAGAAATTAATATGATATGTTGCGTTTTGTTTTGTTCAACAATTGTCAGCAAAAAAGGTACAAACTTGTACCACTTCTGTTCGAACCTCTGTTCTTCCCACCCGTTTTCTTTCGTTGATCTGCTTCACACCCGTCCACGATACTTCTGGAGTTGGGAGAGTCTGTAGGCTACGGAGATTGGCTACCATCAGGCAAGCCATACGCATCTTTGCTACCATTGTGTGGTACTAAAAACATTAATAACACTCAACGGCACCCATTAAGAAAGTAATATCCTGTTACAGGGATCCGGAAATACACAAAATGACAAGCACAAATTGTGCACACCAACCAATATCCTCTTTTATATCTCACTATTCATACAATATATATATTAACTTAGGAGGCTAATGTTACATAAAATTCCAGGTGTATCCGGTATGTCAATTCGTTTGGACAACCGTGCCGACTCCGAGGGTAACTTCTCCGTACTTGCTTTCAAGGCAACCAACGTTACCACCGATGCTTATATCAACTGTAACTACAGCATGATACCTGTTGGTCACTTCCAGCAGAGTTCCCGTGCTGAATCTACGTTTCCTGTTAGTATAAACCAGAAGCTATTGAGTGATGGATAATAATTTAATTGTGTTATACCTTGCTCTTTTATCTAACTAATATTTTCAACTTTTTAAGATATTTATTCTGTAATTTGTAACAGTAATCGAATGTATGTGCTTCGAAGAACATTGGAGATAGTTATGTGTCTGTTTAGTGTTGCTATATATATAATAGCTAAAATGCTTAATTAATTTATATTATTTATCTCGTAGTGTTTTGACAATTTTTCTATGTAAATTAGCAATGGTTTATCAAGCCATTACTAATATTCCTATTGCCCCTTTAAATAAGATCGAAGTTTGCGCTAGGAGTGGGTACGACAGTACCCCAAGGGGGTAAGGATCGAACCCCCGACTCTCTCGTTAACGGAGAGGAGTTGGCCCTTCTACCATTGAGCTATTGAAGCTTTAATGTTTCAAAATTTTTGAATTTAATTTTCATCATAAATGGGCATGTATTTTAAGATTATCATTTTATGATGAATATCTCAATAATTGTATTACAGGAATATAAGTTGAACCCGCACTTACCAATCGATTGGCCGGATAGTGTTAAGCCGGAAGACGAACCTTCGTGTGGTTTTCTCAATGAGAAATGTCCCAAGGATGACTCGCAGATAACATCCTTAGTGGTGGCCGGGACGCTGGCTGTTACTTTGTTTTGCGCACTCGTTGTTACTATAAGTATTTATAGAAAGTGGAAAATAGAACAGGAGATAGAAGGCTTGCTTTGGAAAATAGACCCTCAAGAAATAGCCGGCTACTTAAGTAGTGGTCTTATCTGGTCGCCTAGTAAGGTAATTACTGTTATTCATTATAATTTAAAATTATGTAATTACAAAAAAATCTCATTTTCGCAATATATTGACAGACTGACTTTTTGAATTTCTTTTCTTAGTGGATTTCCTTTTTTCAATGGCCAGTAACAAAAACACTAATTTATAAAACAAAGTCAAATTTAATATGACACAACTAAATCCAATAACATAAAAGAAATTAAAATAAAACAGCATTAAAAAGTAAACTTACAAAATAATTAAAGTGTTCAATGTTACAAAAAATGTCAAAGGGTTTTTGAAAACACTAACACAAAACACATACAAAGACTACCTATCCTCAAAAACATGCCTGTATGATCAATATAAACATATGTCCTGTGCGAGAATCGTAACCGCGACTAGTGGCTTTTAAGACCGGTTTGTTATCTCTGCGCCACAGTGGTCGTCAAAATTTTAATTGTTTCGTTTTTACTTTCAGTTAAGTTTAGCCAGTGGGATATCATGTGAGAGCAAGTGTTGCACTCAGATATTTACGACAACGGCTCAGTACAAAGGAAATGTCGTTAGAATAAAGGAGTTGAAGTTCTCAAAGAAGAAAGTGAGTATGAACCAGTAGTTGGTTAAATCTTATTCTGAGCAGGTTCAGTTATAAGCACTTCTGAATTCTTAATTAATTAATCGAAACATAATAGTAATATGGAAGTAAATAAAACAAAAGGAATTGGTAAGAAATAAAAATGATCTTGTGTCTAATAATTAAGAAATAAGAGCAAAAACAAAAAAGCAATGAATCGCTGTGACCTCAACCAAGTTCAGCCTGTATTGTGTGTATAGGGACCTGTGAGCCATATATAACGTGTGCGATCCGCAGGACATCCCGCGCGACGTGATGAAGGAGATGCGGCTGCTGCGCGAGCTGCGCCACGACAACCTCAACTCGTTCATCGGCGCCGTGGTGGAGCCGCTGCGCGTGCTGCTCATCACCGACTACTGCGCCAAGGGCAGTCTCTATGTGAGTGGCGGATACCTACCTAGCCCGTTACGATAACTTTTGGAACAAATTTCCTTAACGCGGCTTACCGGTTGTGCGATTTAGTAGCAATAGTCTAGTAAACAATTTCCGTATGCTGTGTGTGTGTGTGTTTGTGCATATGTGTGTTGAGCCAAGCAAATGAAAACGAGCAATTGAGTGCGCAGCCTGGTGTGCAACTCTCTCTCTTTCACTCTCTCTCTCGCTCTCTCTCTCTCTCTCATGCTCTCTCTCTTTCTCTCTCTCTCTTTACAAAAAACTTAAAGAACTTCATTTCTGACTGGGGTCCCCTGATCGCACAATTTTCATATTTATTTTTGTAATTAATTTAGGAAATTACTTTTCAAAGTTGTCAAGCCATTATTTAAACAATCGTGTTACTTTGCTTTGTACTTACTTATGACGGTTGCATTTCTTTGACGTAACAAAAAAGTAAAAACAAGCAAATAAACATACGCACATAAAAAATGGCGAAGGTTGTTTTATTTCACTGAATAATAGTTACTATAAATATAAAAAAATTACACCAGATTTTTTACCCTAATGTCGCACCTAAATTATAACTTCAAAATCCCCAAATTTTGGATTAGAAAAATATTGTATTGTTTTCTGGTCAAACATTTTCAAAAGTAAATAAAATTAAAATATTTAGTTGTTAGTATTAAATGATATAATGTTGCTTACTTTTATTACAGGATATAATCGAAAACGAAGATATAAAATTAGATAACATGTTTATATCTTCATTGGTACACGATCTCATTAAGGTAAGATTTACTACTTTTATAAATAACTCTATAACAAATGAGTCAATGTTTCTCAGTAAAGTGACATGAGCAATGTTTCTCAGTAAAGTCACACGAGTAATGTATGTCATGATGTGCTTTTCTTTTGTCTCCTAATTTCACAACTCACCTTGAGTAATGTTCCATTTTTTATAGACTTTATAAAATATCTTTTATTACTGATAATGTATTCACTTGAAGGCATTATTAAGACGAACATTTGTGTCTCAAACTTAATTTATTTTCAGGGCTTGATTTTTATTCATTCATCGCCATTGATCTATCACGGGAATCTCAAATCTTCGAATTGTGTAGTTACTTCAAGGTGGATGCTTCAGGTGAGGAACTAAATATATTAATGCAAATATGAAATATTTACAGATGTTTTTTTATTCAATATTATTATTTTTCCAGGTTACTGATTTTGGTCTTCACGAATTAAGATACTGCGCTGAAAACGATTTTATTGGAGAGCATCAATACTATAGAGGTGTGTTATCCATAGTTTTTTTTTTAATAAATAAAAGCAATGCTTTTTCAAGTAATTGCTAATTTTCCTATATGTTCGTAACTTGCTCTTAGTAGTGTACGAAAATAGCCCGAGGGGTCAGGATCGAACCCGCAACTCTCGCGTGAACGGAGCGGAGGTGGCCTTTTAATTGTTGTGTTATTGAGGCTTCATTGCTTGTATTTTCAGGGCTGGCTTTAGCCTTTGAAGCGCCCCGAGCGAGTAATGCATTTGTCGGTGCTCTATTATGTCCTTTTGTACGTTTTCCAAGCTCTTTCATTCTGCAGGGACGGATAAATGCATAAAATACGCTAAAATTATTTTTTCTCATATATATAATAATATATGATTTTTTTTTTTTTTTTTATGTTAGAAGTTGGCAAACAAGCATACGGCCCACCTGATGGTAAGTGGCTGCCGCAGCCTATGAGCGCTTGCAGCACCATTAGTAGGTGCCACTCGCGCGTTGCCAACCTCGAGATATTAGTTCTTAAATCTCGTTCGCCCAGTAATTTCACTAGCGTACAATGCCCTTCAAACCGGAACACAGTAGTGCCTAAGCACTACTATTTGGCGGCAGAATATTGGACACTGCGGTGGTACCTACCTAGCCGGCCTCTTGCAACAAAAGACCTACCACCAGTGTGACTGATTGCACTGGTGGAATAATCTCTGTTGTGACAGAGGTTATCCCAACAGCGGGCGATGGGGTCGTCACATCCCGACGCCTCTGAAATAGATAGATAAGAAGTAAAATTATTCTGGTGCTTATGGCGCCCTGGGCGCCTGAACTGAAGACGGCACAGTGTATTTATTACATTTAAACAATTAACGAAATGTATTACACAACTTTAAAAATTCTTTATAATAATTTTCAGGTTTGTTATGGAAATCACCAGAATTGCTAAGACAGCTAGATGATCCAAATGGTACTGTAGGTGGGACACAGAAAGGCGACGTTTATGCGTTTGGAATTATACTCTACGAAATAATCGCCAGACGAGGGCCCTTTGGCGCGACTTCACTAGAACCGAAAGGTGAGATTTGGATGTGATTCAATATTTAAAAATAATATTTAGTTAGTTAATTAAAACTTAAGGTAGTGAACCTGTCTTAAGCGCCACAAGTTATGAGTTCGGTTTTCGCTACAAGACAAGTGACAGACAAGTGTTCTGCTTTGGGCTTGTTCTTGTTCTTTTGTATCTTTGCGGACCCTCGACCCAGGATATTACTATCCTAATGGAGCCCCCAGTGTGTAGTATTTATTTAGTATAATAATAGTTAATATAGCTTAGTTAAAATCGATTCGCTGTTCACCAATAATGACGGACTTGATTAAGAAATTGAAGTTCGGGCTTAGAGTGATTTAGAAAGTGTGCAGTGTACGACTTGTTAAATGTCCCGCCAACACAAAGGGACCCAGCGGCCCAACGAATGTCGGGAAGTTATATATATACTTTACTAGCGTAGAACTCTTTGATAGCGCGGTACAGGATTGTGACGATGTTGTTCGTCAATACAGAAAGTATAAAAAGACGTTCAGTGATAGCGTTACTGTCGCCGCAGACATCGTGGAGCGCGTGAAGCGCGGGCGGCGCGAGGGCGAGGAGCCGTTCCGGCCGGACACGCGCGCGCTGGACGCGGACGAGTACGTGCTGGGCGTCATGCGCGACTGCTGGGCCGAGGAGCCCGCCGCGCGCCCCGACATCTCCGCGCTGCGCTCGCGCCTCAAGAAGATGAAGTCCGGCAAGTACGTGCGCACACACACACACACACACACATACACACACACACACACACACACACACACACACACATACACACACACACACACACACACACACACACAACTATTATCAGCCTCAAACTCTAGATGCTTCGGACTAGAGGTGTGCGAATAATTCGAACTTACGAATTATTCGTTCCGTATCGAATATTAATCTTCTCTCTCGGAAGGAACTCGAATAGAATAATACGAAAATTCGAATAGTTCGAAATTGATTCGATTCGAATATTGATATTCGATTCGATTCAATTCGAACGATATTCGCACACCCCTACTTAGGACCCTTAAGGTGGACTGCAAGTCTTAAAGAACAGATGATAGGTCTTTGCATACAGGACAGGTGACTTACTTGATACTCCGAGACTAGGTAGTAGTTTGTGCATAATGTCCAGTAATATAGTATACTATAAGATCACTATCATATCATACACGAGATTCTAACCAGGGAGGGTAACCATTTTGCCATAAAACGGATCCTTTGGATTAATTATATATTTTTTAAAATATATTTTATGTTATATTCAAGTTATCAAAATGATAATACTTTGAATGTTATGTTTTAAGAAATGTGTATTTATATATTTTATTTCATAGATCCAGAAACATAATGGACCAAATGATGGATATGATGGAGAAATATGCTAATAATTTAGAGGAACTAGTCAATGAGAGAACGAGGCTACTAATAGAAGAGAAGCAGAAAACGGAAGATTTACTGCACAGAATGCTACCAAAGTAAGTGCCACCGTTAGCTGTATCGAATGCTCTGGCATCAATGTGAGCTAAATATATTTAGTTACTTTTACACACATCAAGTTCCTAATGTCACCTTATTTAACTCTCAATGTGGCTTCATTAATGGTTGTGTATGTTAAATGTGTAATGAATAGCCTTTTCGACTCGTATGTGCGATGTTTTGTTAAATATGTTATCTAAATTTTTCATATTTATTCCATTGTCAGCTCATACACATTAGAAAAGTTTGCGGGTAAAGAAAAAAAATTTAATAAACAATAAATATTTTACGAAAGTAGTTTTGGTTAAAAGAAGGGTTTTTTTGTTAGGCTTTAATTTAATTGGCTAAAGTTGATTTTGATATCATTTGAAATATTTTTTATATAATATGTATGAAAACCAGTACACCATATTTAAGTTCCTTGTCTTTGTACATACAAAAAATAATAATAATCACGTTGACGTTACAATAAATATAATATAATTATTGTTCAAATAAAGGGTTTGTGCATGTTAGCCTTGGATTTAGTAGTAAGCGAGGTGTAATCGTTACTAATGAAGGTACGTAATGTTGTAACTAATATTAACGTAAGCACAGACGAGGAAGACGCAAATACAACAAGCCGGGCGCCGTCCGGCCAGCGGTGTGCGTACTGGTTTACATTCAGTCCAGTCAAGTCATGCTCTTATCACTTGCTTATATTGCCAGAACTATTAACTAAATTAATTATATGTCACAACAATCAGAATGTAATTGTTTTGTTGCGGTTCAATTTTAGTATGTCCGATGATTTTGAGATTATGGGTAAATCGATATCGTACAAACAGGCGTTAAGAGATTTATTACGGTAAAATCCACCATATTTTCATCTTATTTGAATAATATTTTTCAATAAAAACATATCACTGTCTATGTCTATTTCGGGGTACAGAGTCAATTGTTCCATCGACATGGACTTGATGTAAAACAGGAGTACATGCTCTCGTAATGAAAGGAAAAAAAATATTATTGTATTCACTTTGTTGTACTTGTGTTCTTTTCCAGATGTGGGGGTTGAATCCATTATAGAAATGTCGTGAAAATGTCTTGAGGTAATTAACTCTCTACTGGTGATTGTAGTTAATACGGTTTGTCTCATGCTGTAGGTGCAGGAACGTCGCTTTCCATCAGTGATTATTGTAATTAGGTTTTCCGTTAGTTCATCTAACTAAGAGCTTGCTTTGGTTGTGGTTGATGCATCTTGGTCGGTGTTAGAGATTTATTGGCTTATATGCGATCACACTTAACATAGTTCATACGTAGTTGTGTTTAGATTCTTTGTAGTGTTGATTAACTCTCGAAGCATGTCTATCAAATTTATATTTTGACCTTTCTTTATGTAAGTACAATTTGCAGGTGCAATTGAAACTGTAACAAGGTGCTATTTTATATACTATTATTATGTTTTCTATAAATTTGTGTGGATTTTCTGGAGGACATATTGTGAGTTTTTCTAGTATAAAGTAATTTATATGTATATAAGTTTTTTTCTAATGTATTATTATAATCTAATATTATGATATGTTTCATATGACTAGAGTAGAAATATAGATTAAACTATTTAGTTTTGAGTAATTTGGCATGCATTTAAAATTTAGAAATGACTTTTTTTTACTGTTACAAAGGTTTTACTATTATAAAATTTCATGAGTGGCTCTTTCCAAATATTTACCTTAAAATAGCTTAAGATTTTTAATTATCAAGTTGTCAAATATAAAGTTAGTAATTTTGAATTTTTGTTATAAAAAAACCTTAGCATATTTTAGTATAGATAAAGATAGGGTATTGTAGAACAAAAATCCATATGAAAGTTGGTCGCTATATATACATGTTCGTGTGATTGTTTCAGGTCAGTCGCTCGTCGGCTCACGACGGGCGAGGGCGTCGAGCCGGAGTCGTTCGACTCCGTCACGATATACTTCAGCGACATCGTCGGCTTCACCGCCATGTCCGCCGAGAGCACGCCGCTGCAGGTCGTAAACTTCCTCAACGACCTGTACACGGTGTTCGACAGGATCATACGGGGCTACGATGTTTACAAGGTTGAGACTATTGGGGATGCTTACATGGTGGTACGTATATTGTCTATAAACTAGCTTCTGCCAGCGGCTTCACGTGAATAACAATTTTTAACGAGGCACTTTTAATGCAATATTACCACTGCCTTCAAACTTTTATAAAATTTCATTCAAATCAGTTCATAGGCTTGGAAGCCTAACAGATAGACAAAGTTACGTTACCATTTATAATATTAAGTAGGGAAGTGTATTATTAACATGTTCATCGAATCAGATTAAATATTTTTGTACAAAATAATGCAAAAAAAGTACATTATTTCCATGTGTTTGTAATAATGAAATGTTTTTTTTTTAATTCGATACTATGATCTGTCAACATAATGGGACATTTGTTAGTAGGTATGAACTTAATAGCGTGGCATGCTCGAACTGCAATCTGTTTCACACTCTTGTTTAAAATTGAACTGTATATTGTGTCAACTGGCTTTACTAACAACCATTAAATAAACAACAACTGTCTGCAGGTATCTGGCCTACCAATACGAAACAACGATAGACACGTGGGTGAAATAGCGTCGATGGCTCTGGAACTGCTCAACGCTGTCAAAAGCCACAAAATATCCCACAGACCGAACGAAGTTCTAAAACTAAGAATAGGCATACACACTGGTAAATTTTTATTAGTTTTATATAGTTAGTCATATTTATTAGATTTTACGAATTATATGAGTCTTTAGTTCTCTTATTCAGATTTTCAATTTTTCACAGAGCGATTACCATTTTAACATCGCAGTGCGTTATGGATTAACTAACAATTTGCTTTGGACTAATAAATTTATCTTATACCAATAAAGTAGTAATACCCACGGCTTGGCTCGCATTAAAGTACTTGTGGTACTGGACCGAAAGTAATTTTTCTATTTCATTAGTCATATCTTTACCAAATTTCGAGGTAGGTACCATCGCAGTGTCAAATACTCTACTGCAAAGCAGTAATGTCTTGGTATTACTGTGTTTCGGTTTGAAGAACACTGTAGGCTAGTAAAATTACTGAGCACAGGATGATCTTGAGGTTGGCAACGTGTGAGTGACACCTACAAATGTGTTGCAAGCGCTCATAGGCTACGGCAACCGCTTGCCATCAGGTGGGCCGTACACCTGCTTGCCAACCTTGTAATGTAATAATAAAGGTGCGGTGGTGGCGGGCGTGGTGGGGCTGACGATGCCGCGCTACTGCCTGTTCGGCGACACCGTGAACACGGCCTCGCGCATGGAGTCCAACGGCGAGCCGCTGCGCATACACATCTCGCCGAGCTGCAAGCAGGCGCTCGACAAGCTCGGCGGGTACGTCGTGGAGCCGCGCGGGACCATTCCCATCAAGGGGAAGGGACAGGTCAGTCGAAGAATAAACGCCGCACACACCACGACCCCCATTAGTATAGTCATACCCTGTGTCTCTGACACATACACAAAGTCAAGGACAAACAGATTATATATTATATGATGACATTTGAAGGGAATAGAAAATGAAGGAGCTTATCATTAAAAACATAAATATATATATATATATAAAATTTTTGTTAGGTAATTATCTTTGCAATGGGCTCTTTTCATACTGTTCTGAATAAACCAATGAAAGGACTGCTTGAAATTAATCTAATGACTAATCAGTTTTTACAAAATATGTCGTCACTTTTATTCTTGTATACTTTATTTCACATGTAGTAACTGTCGGGCCTGCCAATATTAGCTTAGTGACAGTCTTAATGTCCGATGGGTTCTGTTGTTAAGGCGTAAGATTACGAAATTAATTCACCACACCGCTCTACTGTGGATTGGCGGTTATACATATCCCAGAATTTCGCCCAAGACCTTGCATATTTCTGTACGATGTTTTCGGTACTAAAAACAAGAAGAATTAGAAATACAAATTACGTACTTGATAATTGGACGCAAATAAGCAATACCATGTCAACCCACACGAATATCATTTCGAGAAAAACTCGTTTGAACATTTTGAACAACTTGCTTTATATGATTTTTTTATGTATTGGTCAAGTTTTTGGTAATTTCAGATTTATGTAAGTTATTTTACTTATTTTCACAAAAATAAGTATACAAACTGCATATTTCTTATATAATATAACCCAAAACGTTTAACATAATACATAAATTGCATGATTGAGAAATGGCTTTTTTAGAAGTTTTAAAGCTTAAAACCCTACAAATATTAAAGAAAAATGTTCTTCAGCCATTTAGCATCACTTCTGCGTATATAACTCAGTTTTTTCAATTTTGTGGGTTGACATGGTATTGCTTATTTGCGTCCATTATTGTGAGCTGTTTGTTTACCTACATTCGAACTGGTGACCTTTGGTTGATGTTTACGATTCCAATGGGTCGTGACAACGTGACGTGACGTTCCAAACATCATGACCTTTATCTATATGTATACGAAAACAATATCATATGTATAACAGTATAATACATTATGTGAAAATTTGAGTATTATTAAATTTTAATTGTATTTTTGTTTGTTTTTAGCTTCAGACGTATTGGTTAGTCGGTGCTACGGAAAAAGCGATTCAGAAGAGGCCGGTAGAGGGCGAGGAACGTCCCTTGTTCTGTCGACCCAGGAGGAGTCCTCGTTTAACAGATTCCAGACATCCTTCCATTTCGGGTAATTAAGTTTCTGTACAGTTATTGTCTGTTTGATAAGTGTGCAAGTGGTTTTGATGGCATTTTGAAAGCATTTTGCATCTTGGGCACGATGTTTGATTTTTTTTTGTTAAAATTTTATTGTTAAAATGGGACAGCAAGGAAAATTCATCTCTGCTTCTATTCCATAAATTCTTTATAAATAAAAAATTTAATTCAAATCAATATGTAATTTATTAGACAAGAAAAGACCCGTCTCCCTTTCTCCATCCATACTATGGTACATATCTCAATAGACATTCCCTTGCTTATGATATAAGTCAATCAATGTCACACAAGTTTCGATATTTTGAATTATTTATCATTTGCAAATAGTATAACTAAAAAAATAACTAAAACCATGTAACGAAATATTTTACATTTGTTTTTTTGAATTGCGAACGTAATGTTTCCTTAAACCCCTTCGTCACAGTAAGCGATACCCCCTCCCCTCATAGGCGCGAACGTGTTTAACGAACGACCCCTCATATAATCGAACGATACGAGCATGATCGGTATGAATGCGAGTCGAGCCAGTGAGTCTGCGAGTGTAACGGTCCCGAGGTGACAGGGTCGCGGGGCGCGGATAGTGACGCGTGTGGTTGTCTCGCAGAGCTGAAGGGCGAGTCGCGCGCGCGCCAGCGCTCGCCCAGCGGCGCCTCGCTGCCGCCGCCCGCCTCGCCGCCCGCGCGCCGCGCGCTCCTCCCGCCCGCCTCCAGGTGACCATAGATATAGAGGATACACTAGATAGCGCGGTTATATGGCGTAGAATGACAGGAATTGATTACAATTGAGGCGCCATCTAACTTTTAATTTTAATTCGATACAAAAACCTTGAATTTAATTGGTCAATTTCATATCCCCATTCTTACTCTTGCATGCCCAATTTTAATTTTTGACGTGATAACGTCTCATAAATCGATGGACGAAGGCTGCACGCACGAAAAAGCATGACTCATTGTCACGTTCCGCCTGAACAGAGCGTGCAGGCGAGACCGCGGAACAAGCGACAGAGAGGCACGATCGCCCGAAGCTTTCAATTCAATATTTTTTCTTATGACGTTATCATGTAAAATTGTTGTCTGTAAACCGACTCTATATACAGTGAGTTATTTTAGTTCGAACAATTCGTAGGTGGCGCTAGTTCATACTTCAATTTTTACCAATGTCAATTACAATGGGATGCACTATCTACTGTCCTTTATATCTACGTAGGTAACACGCGTCGACGTATCTACATTGCACTGTTTGCTTTTTTAAAGTATTGGGCTTGCACGCTTACTAATATTTACTAATTAATTAATAGAAACAAAAACGATTACGATAGTGCTGATTGTATTTTCAGATTGTATTTTCAATATTTTTTAAGATACTTCGTCCATTTCTATTGATTATGCTGTGCTTGAGGCTCAGATTTCATGTTTCCCACAGGAATGTAACTCTAAAAATCATGTGTTGATTCAGATAAGCTATCTGTGTGCAAAATTTCGTCCAAATCCGTTTAGTAGTTTTGCCGTAAAAGTGTATCCATCCTCAAACTTTAACTTCTAAAATATTAGTAGAAAGTAGGATGTCGCTGTGTTGATGTTAACACTCTGTCGGTGATAGAGTAAACCGAGGTTTTAATGAAATTAAAACTAAATTTTGCTCGAAAATATGCTTAATCGTTTTTTTGACTTCAGTAATAACTTCCTAGTTTATATAATATAAAGTAATCGTCTTCAGTATCAGATTTTCAAGTTTTGAATTTTTTTTAACATATATTGCTATGATTGTATTAACCGACGCCGTTCGCCACCAGACGTGCCCTGAGCTCGATCGCGTCGTCGACGGCGTGCTCGGGCGCGGGAGCCGGCGCGGGCGAGGCGCAGGCGGGCGCGGCGCTGCGGCCGGCGCGCTCGCTCGACGTGCTCTCCGCCCGCGGCCGCCTGCGCCGGCACCTCACCACGCGCTCGCTCGACGTGGACGTGGCCATCGCCACCGTCTCCTCCGCGCTCATCAACGGCACCGCGTTCGGCCAGCCCGACGACCCGCCGCGCGCCGACGAGGACAGCCCGCTCCTGCGCAAGGCGAGCCTCTGCAACAAGCTCGATCGGCCCAAGCGCAAGGTGCCCGACTCCGACTACATCGAGTTCTATAAAAAGTGGCGCTCGCTCGAGAACGTGGCGGACCCGAAGAACGGCGCCAAGATGCCCCGCTTCGCGATCCGCTCCTGGCTGCTCGGCATCTTCGGCGGCGGAGCGCGCAGCACGTCCTCGTCCCTGCGTCGCGCGCCCCATCTCCTCGATCGCGAGTCCGTCGTCTGAATCGAGATCGACCTAGCACCCCTCCTCCCCCTTCACCCTCTACGTGTATATTATGCTATATGTATATGAAATGTTGTTGTAAATAATATGTGTAAGTAAAACGATGTTACCGTCAATTGTGAAATAAGAGTTTAATGTTATTAAATAATTTCTATTGAACAAGGTCTCTTAATAATACTGACATAGATCACATGTACGCTATCGAACGGCTACACGATGAGGGCACGTAACGCGGGTTTATTGACTAGTTCGCGCTACGCGTCGGCGAGCAGCGGCACGCCGGCGGGGTCGTGCCCGTTGACGACGAGGCGCACGTCGCAGCGCGCCTCGGCCTGCTCGATGATGGGGCACGACACGCTGGCGTGCTCGCGCAGGCTCGGCGCCGTCAGCAGCGCCGGCCGCGACGTCGTCGACACGCGCCCCTCGCCCGATACCTGACAACGTTTATGGCAACAGTCATATAAACTAGTCTAGAACTAACCATTCATATATTTTACATGTAGACTACTAGATGTCGTGCCAAGCTTGTCGATTTAATAATTTTAATTGTCTTATGAGTAAAAATATAATTGTATCTCTTACAGCACTATTTCTTGCTGTAACAAGAAATAGTCGTTAAAAAATTATATGTTAATAAATAAATAAATGCTGCACACTCAACGGCCCCAATTAGGATAGTGATATTCTGTGTCAGAGGTCCGGAAACATACAAGGACAAGGACAAATACATCCAGACCGGAAAATATGCTTGCATAGTATATACCAACATATGCTCCGAGCGGGAATCGAACCTGTGACCTGTGGCGCTTAAGACTTAAAATACCCGCGCAGATGCTTAAAATACCCGATGGACATGTACATTTAAATTGAAAATTAAAGGACTTCCATGCAATATTTTTTACCTTTTCCTTATCCGAGATATTGTCAGTAGTTTTGACTGTACAATAAATAAGCCGTACTTTAAGTACTCCTTTATATTATTTATATACACATGCATAAGTATAAAGTATTTCAAAATTCTATCGATTGTAATTTTGTTAGGTACCTATTTTAATTGCGTTATGTCATAGTCTACCTTCGGCCATAAAAATCCATTTGAATAAATATTGAAATATTGTATCTCATACCTAGTAATAGGAATAGTAAGTTTTAAAAACTTACTTCCATTAAATATTCATCACTTCGATGATGTAAAACGCTGTCCGTGTGAGATTCTAAATGGTTTCCGGATGCGAAACGAAGCTTCTTTGGAGATTCTAAACTGCAACATCTGTAAAAATACAAAGTCATAATGATAATCATGTTTAACACTCATAGAATAAAGATTAGTATAACCTCTCTCAGATTTCACATACGTTAGAACCGTAGACAGAGAAAAATATAGGATAGAGTGCTTGTGCTTGTCTGTTTTTGCACTTAATTGTGGCCATTGAGTATTTAAAGTTTATTTAAAGAAAATGTAAAAACATCGTGTGTAAGTTCGCACGCGAGAGAAGTGGAACTTTGTATTATTACAGTTTTAATTATTTCTTAAAGAAAAAAATAAATTTATACATAATTAAATCACGGAATCACGATTAAAAAGTGGAAGGTTTAGGGAATTATGCTAGGAAGAAAACGATTCTAAGGAAGTCTCACTTCAAAAGTGATGCATAGTTTTTTCAATTTAAAATGAACCAAAATGGTCGCTTCTGCGCAGGCACAATCTTGGACAAAAATGTTTGACAAAAATATTGATTTCGTTTTTATAAAGTGGAAAACGGAATTAAGTATATAATATAGTTATTGTTTCTTCTAAATTCAATTAATTATTTATTCATTCTCGTTATGAATAAAACAAATAAATAGTATAGAAAAAAGGTATATAAAAAAAGTTAATGTACATTTTTAATCACTGTCACTTATTGGGATGACACCTTATCTTGAAATAAACTTAAATGTTTACACACCTAAAAACTAACATACAACAAACGTTATTTATATATTTTTTAAATACTAATCGGGTCTATCGTCGCCGCGTTGCTATAGTTACGCGGCCCTCTTTGTTGACCCCCAAAAATGTGTAACTGCGCATGGTTCAATTTAGAATGAGAGAGTTATATTCAAAGGGTTGTTTGTCGACGGCTCACCGATGCAAGCCGGCCACCTGGTTCTTCCACGTCCTCGTCTTGAGCGAGCTGCGCTGCCCGGCGGCGGGCGCGGCGGGCGCGGCGGGCGCGGCGGGGGACGCGTCGCGCGCCTGCGCCCGGCGCCGCGCGCGCGCCGCCGCCGCGCCCGCCTCCTCGCCGCGCAGCCACCACGTCACCTGGTCGCGCTTGCCCTTCATCGACACCACCCCGCGCTCCTCCAGGACGTACCCGCCCAGCCGGTCCAGCAGCGCCTTGCAAGCGCCGCTGCAGTGGATCTTTAGGGCTGGAATTCAATCATTCATTTCTTTATTCGTACAGCAAAAATACATTTTATAAGTAAAACTATATTTTATAGTACCTAATTAAATTCAAATTAAAAACAATTATATTTTAAGTTGTAGCATTTTGATCATAAAATGACCCAGCAAGATATGCGTTATAGGTTTATTTGATGTTTATATTTCCATCCTACATCAATAGTAACAGTGCTCCATATTAACATTAATTTTGATGTTACAATAATGACTACTTGATTCACACTTACGAACACCCGTAGATTCAAATCGACTAGCAGTGTTGACGGTATCGCCAAATAAACAATATCTAGGCATTTTCAGTCCGACGACTCCCGCACATACTGGACCTGTGCAAAAATAATAAGACTTATATTATACTTTGTCTGATATATAAAAACCCCAAAGACGAATTTGAATTTCAGTTGTTACGTGATAGCAATAAGTTGTATGATTTATGTTCCTAAAAGTAAAAAAAATATATTTAGGTGTTTCTTCTAAGACAAATGCTCAAATTCTACACTTTCCAGCAAAACTGTATTTTAATGATACCACCGTAAACACTGGTCCAGATATTGCTAATGTTTTTGCATATAATTTTGCCTCAGTTTTAAATCTTAATTTCACAACTTTGGCTTGAACGAAAGTCTGTAAATTATTGAAAGGTATAAATATTAAAGGTACTGGGCCCAATAGCATTCCCGCTTCCCTGAGCAGTCACTAATATAATTAATAAATCTCGAAAAAGGCTAGAATAATATTTTTTTTTAAAAGAGTGCTGTCGACGACATAGAGAACTATAGACCTATTTCCAACTTATCCAATTTTTCTAAAATATTTGAATTACTTATATATTCCAGAATTTCACATCTTGTCTCTAAAGTTCTCACGTCCTATAAAAACGGTTTTAGAAAAGGATATTCGGTTCAAACCAACCTGATATCTTTTTTAGTACCTTTTGTTAGTTAACCTGGTATCGCAGTTGATATATCGATTTCAGCAGCGCTTTCTATAAAGTGCATCATCCTAATTTGTTGGCGAAAATAGAATATTTTGGTTTTTATTCTATGCTTTTGAAGTGGTTTAATTCATATTTATATAACCGACCGCAAGTAGTTGCTATTTAAGGCTATGAATGTAATATATATTATGCAAAAACAAGAGCACCCCAAGGATCTTATTTGGGCCTATTGTTATTTTCAATTTACATAGACGATATAAAAATGTGCATACATCATTGCAAATTTTTATCTTTTTGCCGATGATTTTAAAATATGCCGTAATTTACATTCATATACAGATGTTGTTCGAGTTCAAGATGATTTATATAGAATCCAACAATGGTGCAATAGCAACAAAATGTTGTTGAACCCAGCAAAACGTTTTCATGGTAAATTTACGAAAAAAAGCATCCTTTCGCGATATTCTACGCTGTCTCTATTCTTGCGTTTGTTTTCATTTTGTTGTTAGTTCTGTTCTTGTTTAGTTTTGTCGTTATATTTTTGTTACAGTGTAAACTTTGTGAGTAATACTCGAATTCATTAACGATGAACATTCCCACATCATTAAAGCTGAGCTGTTAAAATTATCATCCTCAAAATCAAAATCAATCCTAATCTTATAATAGACAAAGACCAGAGCATAGCTTAATCCGCACCCGTCACTTGGGCACTTTCGTCACCAACACGTGTTGACAACTTGATAACACAAAAATTAGAAAATTTTCTTTGGTGGAGAGCCAGCTTTAGAAATATTGTTGCACCATATGTGTATCCAGTGTGAGATGGTGTGGGTCGTACCGGAGTGGATGCCGACGCGCAGCAGCAGGCGGTGGTCGGGGCGGTGCCGCACGCGGAAGGCGCGCGTGGCGGCGAGCAGCGCCAGCGCCATGGACGCCACCTCGCCCGCGTGCAGCACGCCGTTGCGGATCGGCAGCCCCGACACCTGCGCCCGCGTTACACACACTTACAGAATAGACATGTATGACATACTGTATGGAAGGGGTACTCGAAATGCTACTTCGTTCATTTAACGCAACGGAACCGAAGTTTTACAAGCTTACAACAACAAAAAAAAAAACATTGATGGTACTATGAGACTTCATGCATTTTGACATTGTAGATTTGATTTATTTTGAATATTTAGATTTTAGAATTTTCAGTACCAAAAGTTAAAAGATGGATAACAGTCAAGTGTATTGATGTTTCGTAATTAGTAAAATAACTTAAATTAAATAATTATGACGTGTTAATTTTAAACAATAATAAGTATTTTTCTATACTCACGACCATATATGCGTCACCAATAGTTTCTACTTTATATACGTCAAAATTTTCTAAAATAGAATCAAAGCACGTGTAGAGATCATTCAGAAAATCCACCACCTGTAATAATTTTAACTAGATAAATTATTATCTTATGACAATAAGAAATTCTAAGGGAAGTATTAACCTCTCACAAAAAATCGGCGTCAAGTAACAGTATCGTTAGGTACTGTTGCATGTCATGCGATGAGTCAGAGCGGCGAAGGCTCAATCTCCCACCTCCACTGTTCCCTTCCTTTTTTCTCTTCTCATTTCGTCCCTCCTGTTCCTTTTGTTATACTTCAAGTATACGCGCTACGATACTTGAAGTATCACAAGCGTTCATAGGTTGCGGTGACTACTTACCATCAGGCGGACGGTATGTTTGTTTGCCAACCGTCATGACACAAAAAACCAACAACTGGATTTGATCTTTAATAAAAGTTAAAGTTACTCTATATGTTTCTATTCACGCCTAAACCACTGAACAAATTTTAATGTACATTGGTTAAGAAATAAATAAGGCATGGACATAAGCGCTACTTTTATCGGGAAAAAATCTTAAAAAGGATGAATTAAATATTCTATCGCATATATCACGAAGAGTGTTCTGAGGAATTGTTTCGATTGATCCCGCCGGTAGAATTTCACCATCATCATCATGTTTGTTGAATACTTTTAGTTTGGATAGCGAAGTTGACCTGCAGCGGCGTGCTCTCGGCGGACATGGCGGTGAAGCCGACGATGTCGCTGAAGTATATCGTGACGGAGTCGTAGCTCTCGGGCATGACGCGCCGGCCACGCTTCAGCTGCTCCGCGACGGGGGCTGGTAGCATTTCTTCTAGTAACGCCTCTGTTTACACACATATGGCGAACATTATTCGATAAGGAAACTATATATCTATATATAAAAGGAGAAGAAAACGCAAACTAGAAATATAATAATTCAAGCTATAAGGGGGTGAAAATGGGTTGAAAGTGTTTATGGGATAAATATCTTATCTGTCATTTTTGAATCTAGAAGCATGAAACTTCTTTGACAAACAATTAAAGATACATGTGTTTTAACATTTTCTAAAACTCCATCCCTGAATGGGTGAAATCGTTATACAAACGGGCGAAGCCGCTGGCAGAAGCCACTGCAAATGAAAGAAAATTTGAAATACACGTAAGTTGGGCTTCTATAATAACACTTCATGTCGGCTATCGAAAAAAAACTTAGGATTCCATAGCCAAGTGAAAAAAAACGTTTATATTTTAATTATGACCGTCCGTATGTTACACTTGTTTTATTCGAAGACTATCTATACAAAATTTAGTAAGCAGTGGTCTATAAACCGCTGCACAATTTTATAGTATGATAATGACAAATATATAAATTAATAGCAGTCCATATGTAATGATCTATAATGGTAACTGTATCGTGAACCATTGTTGGATAAGTTTTGAATAATAATACGGTTTCATTTTGACTTACTATGTACTAAAAGTTTTTGGGATATTTTAAATTAGCTTACTAGACTAGTTACAGCACTTTTTTTACAATTTCTTCATCACATTTGTAAAGAATTTTCATTCTAAAAGAACAATACTCGTTAGTATAATACTCGTAGAGTATCTATGACCATAACCAGTGCGAGACAGTCGTGGCACAGTTAAAAATACGAGTAGAACTAATCGTTATTCACAGTAGGTTATTGGACCAGACAAATATTCAAATCTAGTGTTCGGATCGTGACCGAAAGTTTAAGTTGATCATCTCTATTCTCTAGTCCCGAAATCCGAATAGAGGAAGCGCGTAGTAACGGTTTTGAATTCAAATAATGTCCTATGCTAATTTTGGGATCGAATACCGTCAGAATGATGATTTGATCATTACAAATCCATCCAAGATTTAAGTTTCATTGTTCAATAAATAGTTTACTACGTTATAAATGTCTTATTAACAAACTTTTAGTGATAACGTTTCAATAAATTTTAAAAACCTATCAAGTGTGTGTTGAACTCAAACAATAAGGGTTCCGTGCCACTAGAATAAAAATATCAAGATATGTTGTATGGGGTCCCCTTTAATTTTGAAATTAAATTTCTTTTTATTATTCGCTGTTATAGCGAACTTCCTTGAGGACTTATTTATTTTTACTATTTGCTGTTATAGCGGCAACAAAAATACATATTTTATCAAACTTTCTTTATATAATATTACGGTTTGTGAAATACAGGCCGCTGATTGATGTATGGACGGGCGGACGGAAGAAATTAGTCTTATAAATTTGTTAACTTTATTAGGTAAATCTTACCTGTTTTCTTCTTTTCCTCTTGCAACTGATCCGTTCTTTCATCGACTAAAGCTTCTAAATTATTTGCGTACTTCTCCATCATTGCTATCATATTATCAAATATATTTGGTTTCCTAAAATGAAAAGTAAATAATTTGAATATTGTTAAAGCCTTTATTTAGGTGGAGCATAATCAGGGACGACTTACGTTAAAATTTGGCTTAGTACATCAGTATTTGTTATTTCAGGGACCAGAGACAGTTGGAGAATAGGGATAAGATATGAAAATGAGGGTTTTTTATACTAAAATATTTGCAAAAAAGCGTACGGCCCGTCTGACGATAAGCGGTTAGCGTAATAGACGCTTGCAGTACAAGTTTTACTAGAAACAAGTTGCTAACCCAAGTAAAGTAAGGGACAAAGAAAAGAAATAACAGTATAGAAAAAGATGAGGTAGGGATTTCGGCCTCCGGCGTTCCCATTCATCCAACGAAAGGCAATAATACGGATAGGTAGGTACTGTTCATTAAAATCGATAGTCTGTAGGAAGGTAGTAATTAACCTTTGGAGACGGTCCAATCATGCTAAAACAACAAGGTTCTACTAATAAGGGGTTCCCCAGAAGTCTTGTTTGGATAATAATCCTGCTTCGTCGATAAGTGTTTATTATTTTACTTATTAAGAAAATCGTTAGTGTTAGTTTTTAAGTATGTTCTATCATACATGCCCTTCCGAAGCGGCCGTAGTCTCGCGCGCACGGCCTTGAAGTCGGGTCGCGCCGCCGGTTCCTCCGCCCAGCACTCCGCGCAACACTCGCGCACACAGTCGAACCGACCCGACAGATCCTCAAGCGGCGGCCTGGCGGGGTCAATTTGTATTTTTCTTGTAAAACGATTGAATTACTCCTTTTATTACTCCACATTCACTGCAATGGTGACGGTACTTTCCCATGAGATGTCCAAAGCCATTGAGAGGAATGTTTCCGGAACGTGTATTAGAGGCTTTCAACAACGTTGTAATTAAGTGCACTAAGAATCCATAAGTAATTTTGTGAATATTTTTTAGAAACAAATATTACTCACATGAAATTATAAATTTTGAGTGTTAGCGACGTTAATCATTTGAAAGTGACCTGGTGGCGCATGGTTAGTCCGGGCGGGCAGTGTGGGTAGTGCCGACACGTACCTACCTGTAGGGCGCAGGCAGCGGGTGCGCGAGGCGGCGCAGCAGCGCGGGCGGCGCGGGCGCGTCGGCGCCGAAGGGCCCGCGGCGAGTGTGCAGCTCGTACAGCAGCAGCGCGAACGCGTACACGTCGGCCGGCGCCGAGCCGCTGCGCGCCTCCAGCGACGCGGGGAAGCTGTCCTTGCCCCAGCCCGCCGCGCGCAGCAACTCCGGCGACAGGTACGCGAGACCTGACGGCGCAACGACATACGACACGGAGTTTAGTATGTCTATTATTCGGCTCCACATTTGACGGGTTTCGAAGTGAAAGTCCACAAATCTTCGCAACCCTTTAACTCAATAAAATAGTTTACATGGGATAATGTACCTAATTATTACGATAATAAGTTAGACCGGCGGCTACACGTGCTGACAACATTCAGTCAGTGAGGCAATGGGTCGGGGCGTAAAATGTCTTTTAATTTTTAATATTTTTAATTAATTGTTATTATTTACAAATTGTTGTAAATTACTTTGGATAATTTGTATTGATCCACTATTTTACTAATTGTAATAATAAATTAAATGCAATAAATCAATCAATTGGGAAAAACATCATTGCTGATACTGATTAATAATAAAGCAAAAAAATCACTATTGAAACGATAACACAACAATAAAAAAGTTTTATGAAAGCTCTCACATCCGCGTGGTTTTGACATAAATATTTATTCATCTCGAAGTGATTCTCATAAAATCTAGAGCGTATCTCTCGTGGTGGTCGAATGTGTTTATATCGGTTATATTTTATAGCTTCCGTTTAAAACTATCGATAACCCAAAAATCCGGTATGTTTTAAAGAGCTTTGAGGTTGAGGCCTTGTGAATAGGTATTACATCAGCTTTTTTTAAAAAACATTTTATAGTTTTATTTATATGCCCTATTTTATTTATAGGAATTCATTTAAAAGAGATTATTTGATAAGGATATTTGAGAAAATAATCGCAGGGTCAACTTATTCGCATCAATGTAGATTTTCGATTATACGACCATCACCGCTATAGCACTCAAGTCTCATTTTGTCAGTTGTATATCAGTTGTTTTAAATAAAGTGATTAATCTTTTGGCTCGCCTTTTAAGAAACAATAGTTTTTTATATTTTGTCTGGTAGGTCGGCGATCTTGCGCTGTCCTATTAGTTAAAATATTCACGCTTACCATTTTCAAAAATGCTTCCTCCTAAATCTTCTTTGTTTATTTAAGTTTAATTAGATATTGTTTCAGTCGAAGAAGCCCAGATTATATATTACTCTAAAACATCTTATTTGTGAAAAGGGATTAGCGACCCCATGACCCCATGGCGATGAGGGTTTCGCTGTTTTAGTGGGTATTGCCTCTTCATTAAAGGGCCGTCGAGTCCCACATTACCACTGCCTGGTGTTCTCTACTGGCAGTGGTATGCGTAAATGCATTTCTCAGCGAAAACAAAAAACAAGGTTTTCTTGAGTCGAAACAACAAATTCTTGGTTTTGAGTCCGTATCATGCAGTCACGCAAAAATTACTGACCCAATATTAATGAAATATTATGTTTAATGGGACTGAAAACAACATTAAAACACTAAATTATAATATATTCTTTTTGACATGGATAAATCTAGAATCTAGTAACAAAAACAGTACAATGGGCTATGGCACTTACTTTCGATGTGAGATCGCAGCGCGCCGGGCTCGGCGGGCGGCAGCTCCCCGCGGCGGAACTCCCGCAGGCCGAAGTCGGCGAGCTTCACCACCCAGCGCGCGTCCACCAGGCAGTTGGACGGCCGCAGCGCGCCGTGGTACTGCAGCGGGGACTCGTGGATGAAGATCATTCCCTAATCGAACGTGCATTTGTCTTGCATTACTCACTATTATTTCTAAGTTAGCTGTAACTCGAAACTGTAATTCAATAATAATATCGCCTTCGTAGAGAGATGACTGTAGTAACGTGTTGGTAGCGAGCCTGCCTTTAGTCTTGAAAGTGACAGGTTCAATTCCTGCTCGGGGCGGATATTTGTATTGATCATATAAATATCTGTTTCGGTCTGGCCGTTTTTCCTTGCTCTTATCCAATGAGTTACTGGTTGGCCGTTTGGGTTGCGGAGGTCTATAGCGATGATATAAATTATTGTATTGCATGCAACCTTTCTGTTAAACAAATGAGACGAATCTTAATAAATTTTCCTATTGTTATAATGTTATTGGAATGTTTCTATATTCATCATACTGTCTATGTTGGCTTCATTTAATCGACTCATTGTAATCATCAAGACCTTTTGTTTGTTTTAAGGATATTGTAATTGGCTCCGTTAGGTAAGTTTATGCATGCATTAGCATTAGTAATCAAGATGTAGCTATTGCAAGTATAATCATAGAATTATGAGCATCATGACAAGCAAGCGTATGATATTGTTATTGAGAGGTACGTATATATGTTTTTGTCTAGGTGGTTGTGTTTGTGTGTGTTTCCAGATCCCCGACAAAGGATATTACTATCCTAATGGGGGCTATATATATTAACATTAATATAATTATTAATTCTTCTTAATATGAAACAATACTCACCCTTATGATATCACCTACAAGGGAAGCGATGAACATATTATCTAACTTGATGTCCTCATTTTCTAATATATCCTGTAAAAGATTTTCCTTACACAGATTACAATGACAAAAGGCATTATTCTTCTTTACAATACGTAATCTATACACATTTCTGCCATAAAAGAAGTTCTTACCTTAAGGCTACCTCTCGTACAGTATTCAGAGAGGGCACACACGTTCGGAGGCTCGATACAAGCCCCCACGAACCCATTCACGTTGTCGTGTTGTAAGTCCCTCATCTGTGACAAGGTTAAGCCTATGAAATACTTTCACCTCCTTTGTATAGATATCTTTTATGAAAGATATAATAGGATTTGGTTGAAAAATGAACTTTCCACCACGTCATTAAAATAATGACGCTATATATATATATATATGGTATGAGAAATTTTATATTTTTTATATATCAAAATGTAACTCTAATATGAAAATAATAACGAACAGCCAAAGTAATACTAATTTAATTCGTTTCAGGAAAAATTTAGCAAATTAAAAATATCAACATAATTATTTCTTAGTTTCTTCATAAATACAAATTGTTATACAAATGTGCAATTTTTTTCTGGCAAAGACATTGTATAGCATATAGTATATATTACCGATTTTTATTGCTAATAGTTTTTTTTTTTTCGGAATGTGTATTGCTGTTGGCCCTACTGGCCTTGACAGCGTCGCTAATAGTTACATAACCATAGTATATTGAGAGTAATCGACTACCCTGCTTACTCAATAATGTTGTATAAGGTTTCTTTTATAAATAACTAGCGGCCCGCTCCGGCTTCGCACGGGTATAAAATATATAGCCTATGTCATTCACTGAAAAAATTATTAAAATCGATCCAGTAGTTTTGATTTATTTATTACTGCCCGTTGCCCGCACGCGTTAAATGTAATTATTTACGACATCACATTAGAAACCTTAAAAATTATTATTTTTTGTTTGTTATTAGACATATAAACCTTCCTCTTCAATCACTCTATCTATTAAAAAAACCGCATCAAAATTCGTTGCGTAGTTTTAAAGATAAGGACAGAGAAACGACTTTGTTTTATACTATGTGGTGATGATGCGTAGGTGCATTTATTGATAAGTCAGTAAAACATCTTCATAAAAAATTAGTAAGTACATAATTTAAAACGATGTTAAGAATTATTCCAAGCGATGGAAATAAAATAAAGTTAATGATGTTACGCTACCTATAGCAATAAAATCAGAGACGTTTGTTAAGTTATCTATAGTTTATTTTAAAGGAGGATCCCGATTAACATGTCGGCATCAGACGACAGTACTGAAGATAGTATGGCGAATTTCTTATAATAGGTTACTTTTTTTTAGACAAGCAATAGGATAGATTTTACGAAATTCGATTAAGTGCGATATACATCTGACTAGAAGTAAATAAATGAACTTTCAGTCATTTTAATTAATTAGCTAATTTAGCTTAAAAGGTCGAAAATTAATTTTTTTTATAGTATATGGCAAAACCGTGCTCGATGGACTTTCAAAATTTGAATTCTTTGCACAAAATAAAAAAGGGTTTTTATGTTTTTAATTTTAGTTTAGATTGGTTTAAGCCTTGGGCGACAGATTTTAAAGAGCTGTCTTCGTTTTGCAGTAATGCGAATGTTTGTTTGCCACCAGTGTGGTATATAAAAATGCTGGATCACAAAAAATATAAAATAAATATAGTTACAACACATCAAGGAAAGCAATAGATACAATTCACAAACTTCAGTTTGTATAATAGAGCACTAGAAAAGCAAAGTATATTTACTTATTATTTTCGTCAATACTTGAATAACGATTGACATTTACACTTGTACTACTATTCATTCAACGCTATTGTTTCATGACGGGGACACGTGCGAAAGTTCTCAGAACGGACGTGCTTCGAGCCTTGATTATATAAGGTCGGTATTCATTTCCATTAAGGTTTTTGTGACCCTTATTATTGCACCTGCGAATAACGTCGAACGGAAACCTAATATAAACGACTGCCAAACTTTGTGATTGGAAATTTGGAATGAACGTCATTTTAAGAAAAGTTTTAATTTTAGATTAAGATCGGCTTAAGTTATATTAAGAATCTAGAACGTTTTCCCCAGCTCTCAAATAACTAAGAGAAACTTTGAATTTATCAAATATCTAGATATAGTGACTTCGGTATCAATAGCGACTAAATTACAACGTAGTAAAATGGAAGACTATAAATTCTCGTTTAATTCAGAGTATCCAAACTACAAAATATTTCTTTATATGACGTATAAAACGTTTGGTTGATTGGTTGATTTTTGTAAATTGAAATGTGAGTAACTTGATGTTACACAATGTACTAAATATAAACTAAGTACAAATATGCTTTTGGCTTTTGGCTAATATACATTATTAAATATTAGTAAAAGTAGACCCAGTTGCTCCCAGCATAAATGGGCCGGCTCGGGGAAGTCTCAAATAAAATCGGAGGAAAGTTAACAGTATCAGTACCTAGGTAATGTTTCGTTTCGTACGATGAGAGCGTCGGAAACCCAGTCTCCCACCTCCTCTACTGGCTTCCTTTTTTCCTTCTCATCTCTTCCCTCCTATCCGTGGGTTGGTAACGCGCATGTGATACTTCAAGTATAGTAAGCGTTAATATATTGCGGGCGTGCTAGCCATCTCATCAGGCGAACCATAAGCTTACTTGGCAACCGTCATAAATAAAAAAAAGATTTTGTCTTATGAAAAACTGTGTTTCAACACAACGCAATATTAACTGAGTCGAAAGTTTTTAAAATTTTTTGCATTTGTCAATAAATGGTACCTACTTACTTCCGGGTTGATTATAATTTACACTGCCTACCTTCTAAGATTGATAACGCCATTTTGCTAGATTCATTCCGTTGTCACTCTGAGAATGTATTATTCATACCATATACATGTATAAAAGCCAATCCATCAGATGAACCATCTAGTAACGATCGCTACGAAAAACAACGCAGTAAACTAATGAGTAAACATCGCTTCCCGTCAAGTTATCCGGGCGATTTAATCAGCACCGTGAGACTAAAGGCTTCCTAACATGTAACGATATATCGTTGAAAATAATAAAGAACTGTCATATATACATATATTGGGTTGTATATACATATGTGATCGTATGTTTCGAGATATCTTAGATAACTACAGAGCATTGATATTTACCTTGTGAAACGATATGTCGTAACGATATCTTCTAGTTATATATAAATATGGCCTAGTGTACTCGTATAATACACTTATATTTCAAAATACGCCTTTAACTATAGTAGCCCATTTGCTGTATTACCTGAGGCGTTAGTGATGCCTTTATGAATGAGTATGATTTATCTTTGTAAGCGATTGTCGGTGGGATTTAACGTTTGAGGTTGAACTGAACTTTAATAGGCATCTTTTGGATCGTTCACAAAGAGATTTGAAGCTGGCAGGCTTAACCGTAATACAAAGAAAATACCTTTTTATAGTTACTTTTATTGAAAGTAAAAACGAGGTGGCTTATTAACGGTGTAATGAATTTTTATGTGTATGTGCGTTACTTGTTTAGATTTTATTGTTTCTAATTCTGTGTCATTAAAAAGAGTAGATTTAGTATTTCAGCCTAGTTTTGTTTTTCTTTGAATTATAAAGCGTTGTATAATTATTCATTTTTACAGTTATAACATTAAGCCGTTTATTTAGCTATAATATTTAGTTAGAAGAAAAATACCAGCTAAGATGTTGAGTTTTCGATTTTTATACTCCAAAACAAAAGCTAATCGGAGTAGAGTAACAGAATCAGTAGTTGGTAGTGAGAAGACCAGAAGCCCAATCTCCAACCCTCTCTGTTCCTTCAACGCAACACGCATGTGATACGTGTACTCGTCAACCATCGCCGGCGTTCATAGGTTGCGGTGACTGTTTGCCATTAGGCGACCGTATGTTGTTTGCTAATCGAAATTAATCTATACAGTGTATTAAGTAATAATAATTAGTACTGTGACTTTTACTCACTATTTTTAGTTCCTTCTTAATTTCCCGGTTGATGTCAATCTGGTTCCTGCGCACGCGCTTAACGGCGAGCAGGCGGCCGCGGTAGAAGGCGACCTCGGTGAAGATGGCAGAGTAGCGGAAGTCCAGGTCGGGGTTGGAGCTGAGCGACACCTGGCTCGAGCGCGCGCCGCCCGTGCTGCCCTTCTCGTTGTTCGACGTCGCGTTCACACCTGCGCTGCTATCTTGCTGAAAAATATTAGCTCTGATCAACTTGCTAGGAGAACAAGTCAATAAACGATCGATCTATTATATTATGGTCATTATATTTTAACATGAGTTTTCGTTTTCTGAAAAAACTTTGCTATGCAGTTTTCTGTTCAAGGTCAATCACATCCAATGAGAATAAAATATTTTACTGTTTTAGCAGTGTTTAAGAAGGTAAATTATATCTAAAGTACATAAACAAGAAGTATAAAATTGTATCATAAAAATCTGCTATAAAATTGTCATTTGTTCGTAACGTTAATTAGTGACGATGTACAGAAAAACTCACTTAAATAAATATCTACAAATCTAATAATTATCTATAAATCTATAGGTACGTACATATAGTACTAAGGTAATAAGATAAACATGCAATAAGCAGTACATGCAGACAACATTTAGAAGTTCCGTTTACCTACTCAGTTTGTTGGTAGGCTGGTCATCATCAGGCAGATGTAAGTCTCTGAAGTCGATCTTCCACAAAAGCGAATCCAATTCTTGCTCGTAACGCCAACCGCGGTACAGGGCAAGTGCAGCTAAAGCTAGGAGAGCGAGTGTGCCACCAGAGGCGCCGAGGGCCCAAGCGCCCACGTGGTCTAAGATATAAAATGAAACTATTTAATGCGCAATAGCCTAAGGGTAAACTCCTTGGGCTATTATAGTACTCGAATACTATGAGTGGTCTTAGCACCGAGATGGCCCAATGGATATGTTGGATATTCAAACTGGTAAGCACGTCCGAGTTTTCGAGTGCTTAATTTGTACTTCAAATTTATCTGTATCGTACGCTGGTGAAAAATCGGTGAAGTGACTGCTCGCCCGCCGCATTTCGAAAAAAATACGCTTAGTTGCAATCGAAATATCAATATTTGTAATTAATTGAGAAAGCACTGTCATTATTTATAAAAAATAATTAGCAGTCAAGTGCGTGTGGACCACGCACAGTTGAAACTAAAGGGTTCCGCAGCATGGATATATAATAATATATATAATAATAACTTTATTTCGACCAACAATGGATCATATGTTGTTAGTAATACAAGTATCTTACGCCTATTTGTTAGTAATTTCTAAAACTTATTTAACCTAAGACAGGATTAATTTGTCAGCACGTGAATCCGACAGCAGTGGTTCACATACAAAGAATCGAATCTATTAACAAATGCTCTCAGGACGCCACTTCAGCTGGAACGAATCCTGCGCAACAACGATGTGCACCGCTTTCGCATAATGGTATAAAAACAGTCCACATACGCCTCGGCAAACATCCCCGATGCACTACAAAAACGAGGCATACCCATTAGCATCCTGAAAGCATTGTTATATTGTACACGCAGGGCGCTGTACTGTTTCCGCGTACAGTCTGCCCAAAGGCTGCTAGGGTAAAATGTGGTGCAGTAAACTCTGTAAAGCGTTATTTTAACTGGCACTAAGCAACGAGCAAACCTGCGAACAATCATATTTGCCCTAACAGACAAAGCCCTGCGTTCTCTCTCAATATCTGCATTGTCTTTCAAGTCATAGAATACTATATGCCCAAGATATTTAAAGCATTCAACTCTCTTTAGTGGAACCCCGTGTAACTTGATATCAGGTACAATAGATGGAATCTATTTTCACCTGGCCTGAAAGACCATGCATTCGCTTTTCTTACAGTTATAGACTAAGCCATGACGTTTGAAATAGTTCTCACAAAGACTTAGCAGTTTTGCTAACCCACAAACATATGCACTCAGCTGAACCATGTCGTTTGCGTAACTAATGTTATTAAGACAGACTCCGTCAATATGACATCCGACACGAGTGCTACTGAGCGTCTGTATTAGGGCATTCACATACAGATTAAACAACTTGGGTGAGGTCAGGCCACCCTGCCTCACCCCACATTCCAACCTGTAAGACCTTGAGTAGCTCTCTGACCATCGCACAACAGTAATCTGATTTTTATACCAAAACTTAAAAATCCTGTTGATCTCTTCAGGCATGCCAGTGAGTTTTAATTTCTGTCATAAGATATCGTAATTCACCAGGTCAAATGCCTTGGATAAATCGAGAAAACGGGCGTAAATGGGTGATGGTAAGGTTATGAAGAATCTTAACGGTTTTAAAAATAATAACGAATTAAAACCGACCGCAAAAATAAGTTGGTAATTTCATAGTAATTATTAAAAGTAATATGAAAAACAAAGTTATGGGAAAAACTTATATATCTCTTAAATTTATAGACCTATCTTCTTCAAACTAAATGTGGATGAAAGTTCATGTGGTACTCTACAAGCTCAAATTTTTCCAGAATTTTAATTCCCATAGTTCAAAAGTTAGAGGGGGACACGATTTTTACGACTTTAGGAGCTAATATCTCAACAACTACTGGCTTAATGAAAAACTCAAAATCAAACCTCCTTATCATTTTAAAAGAACTATCCAAAGATATCTCACACGTTGCCATACGTTGAAATTTTTTTTTCAATCGTCAGTTACATGTATGGACTGCTACCCTTAATTCATATATATATTAAGATTTTATTACAAAATCCTTGTGCGGTTTATGGAATACACCTAATTAGTAAATTTCGTATAGATAGAGTCAATGGTCTCCGAGTAAAATGACTGTGACATACGGACGGACAGACGGACGGACGGACAGACGGACATGACGAAACTATAAGGGTTCCGTTTTAGCCATTTGGCTACGGAACCCTAAAAAGGAGCTATAATGCTAGAAAAGTGTATAATATATTTCTATGTTATGATGAATTTCTTAAAATAGAGAGCAACGGCGCAAACTTACAGTAGTTCTTGCTTGGCAAGCGTAACTCAAGACAGCTTGTCCATTGTTTTATAACTTTCAAACTACATTCTAGGTTGTTGTTAACTAGATTATGATACTGTAACTTCATTTCCTATAACAAAGTTCAGCAATTTATCTTGAAAACTTCTACGATAAATAGGTTAAAAAGATTATAAATCGTTTGTAAAAACTTTAAATAAAAATAGCTCGTTACATCATTAGTCAAATCTTAATTAACTGTCGACTCTCTTTAGTAAACTGTACACGTCGCGTCGTCTAAAAAAACTGGCCGAGTGCGTGTCGGACTCGTACATAAAGCGTTCCGTACCATCGTAGAATAAAAATTACAAGTTTCTTGTATGTGGACCCTCAATTTTTAAAATTTACTTTTAGTTTTTGTTGTAGCAGCGGCAATAGAAAAACACATTTTCAACCTATTACGGATCGTGAGACACATCCCGCTGATGGACGATGACGATGATAGACAGTCGGTGGAGGCTTAGTAATAGGGTTCCGTTGTCACCCCTCGAGTAAGGAACCCTAAAAAGTAGCAAGAAGCTAAGGGTCATAACTTCAATGACTTTAATTTTGAAATCTTTTCTCTAATGCATTATTATAACAATAACCTTGCCGAAATTGTCATAATGAACATCTAGATATAAAAATAAAGAATAAAAAGTAATTGCGATATTTTTTTGTCCCAAGACAGACTTAGTGCTTGTAACTTTCAATGGTTGTAATAAACATTTCATTTCAATTCGTAATTTAAACGGGATGTTCAACTTTATATTATATAAGAATACGGTACGTCTTTACGTTTATATTTTAAATCTTATTGTGAAGCAAAAATAGGTTCAATAATATTCACATATGATTCTAAGAGTATTTTCATTTATTGTCTGAACTTAAAGAGAATATTTTCTTTTATGGTCCTGTAAACATTTTTGGAGGTCTTGGAGGAATGTCCACTGTGTCGTATCGCATTTTTTCTGTTATATCTGTAAGCTTGTTTCCTATATCAGTACGGAGTTGCAAAAATGATCAGAATTTGTCTATTGTCCGTCATCGAGTCATTTAAATAAACTTACCTCATAATAAACGAATAGACACTAAATAAACTTACCTCATAATAAACGAATAGACACAAGTGGCATCTTCTAAGACTTTTGGTTTTTATCGTATGTAATTCTTAGACCAATGAAAGAGCTGCAAGCTAATGCTAGTAATATAAAAAACTTTTTAGGATTCGGCGCAATATTTTACTTTTTAGCTCAATTGTTATTTCTTCGAAAATATTTAGGTTATATAATTCTTTTTTCTTGTAACATTGTCGAGTGATGAAAAATATAAATTTTCGTTTTTGAAAATTAGTATAAAATAGTGACGGTAGTCGAGCACAAATGGGCCGGCTAGACCGGGGAAGTACTAACTTCTCACAAAAAATCGGCCTAAAGTAACAGTATCAGTAGGTACTGTTGCGTTTCGTGCGATGAGTGAGAGCGCCGGAGGCCCAATCTCCCACCCCCTCTGTTGCCTTCCTTTTCCGTTTTAGCGTGTACAGGTTGCGGTAACTGCTTACCATCAGACGGACCGTATGCTTGTTTGCCAACCGTTATGACATAAAAATAGAGCTCTCGGAGTAACAATCTCTTTCAAAAATTATAAACAACTATCAACTTTTTAAATCAAGATTAAATGCTTAGTGATGTAACCGTGTCTGTCACGAGTATTATAAACTTAGAGCGGTTAATAGAGCGTAACTTAATACATGGATCAATCTTGTCCTCGATGTCTGTACCTATTCCTAGTATCCTTTGAAGGCGATTAAAGAGATTTGAGTTAAAGACGTCAATATCCTCCAGATGGTGAAACTTGTTCTCATACATAATCTACAGTGTCGGGAATCTTATAGCACTGGGTAATTGAAGGATTTTTAAGGTTAATTGCTTGTTTCTCTCTTCTCTACTTTTAATTTATTTGTAAAATAAAAATAAATTATACCAATACTCAAAATATAATTAATAATTTAGGCGATTATCCTCCATGCTGTAACAGAGATTATTCCATCTCTACTGTAACAGAGATTATTCCACCAGCGCAATCAGTCACACTGGTGGTAGGTCTTTTGTTGCAAGGGGCTAGATAGGTGCCACTGCATTTTCAAAGATTCCACCACAAAGCTGTAGTGTCTTTGGCATTACTGTGTTCCGGTTTGAAAGCACTGTGGACTACTAAAATTAGTGTAAAAGGTGATTTAAGAACCAATATCTCGAGGTTGGATTAATCTGCGTGAGAATGACACCTACAAATGGTATTGCAAGCGCTTATAGGCTACGACAACCGCTTACCACCAAGTGGGCTGTATGCTTGCTTGCCAACTTAGTAACATATAAAAAAATATATGCCTACTTTGTCAAATGACTCTATGCAATTCCGAGGTTGTAGACGATCAATTGCAGTTGTCAATGTTATACGTGACGGTTTCAATTCAAGTGGGATTAATTGAATCTCAATTTTGTTACCTATAACACCGTTTTAAACGGACAGGGAGTCAACTGAACCACAGATGGCCCAGTTAAATTTTTAACTCTCGCTCATTAAGATTAATTATTGTGTCTACTGTCTAGTCAGTTAATACGTTAACCACCTTGATCTCATAATATTTTTTTTTCAATTTGTGAAGTAAAAATTGAAATTTCCTTCAACTAAATTAGTAGACCGCCAATTATTGTCTTTATCAATTACCAAGATTATCATGAAGTCGTTTTTACACTTCATCTTAAAATTTGAAATCGTTTAAAATTGTCATAGTAAAACAAATATTTAAGTAAATAGAAGAAAAATGTGAAAAACAAATTACCATGTTCTATGACCAAGAGGCGAGAGATGTATTTATAATATATGTACATATAACTTGGTATAAGAACAGTAACTTGGCACTCGCAGCTTGAAGATCCGAAACAACAACGTACATTCAATTAGGGGACATGTTTCTCAGCTCTAAAAAGCTAAATCGTAAGTGGTGCGTCGCAGCGGGAGTCGCGTGCGACCGATGGTCGCTTGTCACTCACACTCGTTCCCGTTACGACGCCTTTACGACCCACCCTACTCGATCGCGATTACGGACCTTGTACTTAATGCCACCCGACCTCCAGCCGTCTATAAGTTTTTTTTTACATCTAACAAAATGTTCCCTACTAATGGAACAGCCCGTTGCTTAGTCGCTACTGACATATATTACACATTAGGACACTGCTGGGACGTGTGGGTATAATGAAACTTGTTACTAAGTAAATGCTACATGTATATAAGTAATAGTTTACTCACTGACACATTTTTCTCCTCGAAATCCGCACGGCGGCTCCGAGAGTGGCACCCGACCGCCCGGCCATTTGATCTCTCGTAGGAGCCGTAATTCCTGCACGACATAAAACGTAAATGTACCGTATATATAATGAGATGACCTTTAAGAGTAACTAAATGTTTAAACTTAGATTTCATATAAAGTTTTAATAAAGGCTCGGATTTTATCTAGAATTCCATTCTACGTATGTTGTGCAAAAGAATGTCTATTTCCAGCATTCACTGTGAAAAATTTCCTCGGACCCGAGTTTTATAGTCCAACGTTGAAAATACGGATAACGATTAATACTTTTTTATTAAGAGTAATTTAATATCAAATATTTTATCTTAAGCTTAATAGCTTTTAGCATTTTTTGTATACTTGGAAGCATATTAAGTAGTGAAATTAAGTGAAAAAAATATAGTAAAACGTCAGTAAGACTCATTAAAAATAAATATTATTTGGAACATTAGCAAATAAATTCAATATTAAAAAAGATATTTTATTACGAACATACAAATTGTATTATTTCTGTACGTAATAAAATCACTGTTATTGTAAATAAAGTAATATTATATCGGACAGACGTGACATCTTTAGAGATCCTAAAGATCTGAGGTTATTTCCGTTTCCACAATGGAACGTGAGCCATTCACACGATGCCCTCTTTTGAAGCGATTTAGCTTTTTTATTCCAGAAAGAAGATCGTTTCAGTATATCTTCATTCGGGAATAGTCTGTAAGGAGTAAATTACTTTACCGGAGCGGTTTTGTGTAAAACTGCGAGTGGATAGAGTCCTGGTGAGCGCGCTGGATCGATTGATAACAGCGTATAATTCCCCTCGGCATCGCCATTATCGTCCATATGAACCCAGTACCTGTTAAAATATATAACCTCTAAGGTACTGTACACACTTATATGCTAATTTTATTTATAAATATTAAAACATACAAGTGTTGAAATATCATACGGTTCCACTAAAGCTATGTAGTAAACTCATAACCATAATTTGAAAGATTAATATATACTGATAAGATCTTCATTTTTTTTTTTTTTTATGTTAGAAGTTGGCAAACAAGCATACGGCCCACCTGATGGTAAGTGGCAGCCGCAGCCTATGAGCGCTTGCAGCACCATTAGTAGGTGCCACTCACGCGTTGCCAACCTCGAGATATTAGTTCTTAAATCTCGTTCGCCCAGTAATTTCACTAGCGTACAGTGCCCTTCAAACCGGAACACAGTAGTGCCTAAGCACTACTATTTGGCGGCGAATATTGGACACTGCGGTGGTACCTACCTAGGCGGCCTCTTGCAACAAAAGACCTACCACCAGTGTGACTGATTGCACTGGTGGAATAATCTCTGTTGTGACAGAGGTTATCCCAACAGCGGGCGATGGGGTCGTCACATCCCGACGCCTTTAAATTATTCATATGGTTATATTGTGTGACTAACCTAACATTCTAAATGCGAAAGTGAGTTTGTTTGTTTCATTTTCACGTTTTAACCCCTGAACCGTTAAACTAATTATGATGAATTGTGGTAAAGATAAAGATGGGATCATGAATTTTGAACCACCGATTATGATGAAATAGGGCATGCTTTAATGGGAAACAATTTTTTCTATATTGCATTAAATTGCGTTATTCAGGCGGGCCAAGCCGCGGACAGAATCTAGTATAATATCATATCTTTATTTATCTTTCATAGAAGGTGTGGGTAATGTCACGTTTACTTTTCCTTTTACTACAAATAAAAATCTTTATTACAAAAGGAAGTGCTGAGGACAAATCCTTACATCAGCTTCTGTTTTATGTTTAGTCAAATAATTCTCCAAAGGGAGCATTATGATAAATGGTAAGCTTGAAAATAATCTCGCTGTAATCATATTTTGTTTTTTCTTAATTGAAAATATTGTTAGTGCTTTAAATGTATGTCAATCGTGACTTGTAGAGCGTTAAGATTTACCTGATAATTTAACTAAATAAAGAGATTACTTGTTTATCTGGAATTGTAAAAACTTTCTCTTTGCCTTCGTGATCATCTATAAATTAGCATTTGAGTTAAACATACAAGAGTATTTATTTATGTTTAAACAAAAAAATATAGAAATATACATGTTTATTAATGTTCGGGCAGCGTCACCCACGAGTGGAAGTGGAAGATAGATTTTTTGTTTTTTGTTATGTTGATATGCAATAAAAATTAAATGCTTGGAACTTGATCCACGTTGCGATTGTAAAGAACGTGATTCAGGATCTAAGATATCTCAAGCAAAAACATATAATATGGCACACAAAACGTGGGCAAACAACTCAATTAACCTGAGTTGAAAACGCGAAATACGTATTGCCAACCAATTAGCGTAATGTATGAAATAAAACGTAATTTCTATATATTCAATTTCGGAGGTTTATTTACAATTATTAAGATCCTATTAATGTTGCAGATCAAGCCCACAACTTCTTCTGCATGGACTTCAGACTCCACTCAAACTCAAAATATTTTTTATTCAAATTTAAGCACTTTTGAATCGTCAAATATATTGTATAAAATCAGCTGTGTCCGTCTACGTGAAGCTAGCGCCAATTCGGAAGGTAGCTCGGCAGAGAAGGACCGGCAAGAAACACTACAGTTACTCTTTTCAAATATAGAATCTGAATAATTAGGTACCTATATTCAGAGTTGTTATGGTGGATAATCGTCTTAAAGATATTATTTGTCTCTGGATCATATATCAGGAGAAGTAATTTTTTCTGGATAGAAAATACTCTATATCGTTTTCTGTACCTCTCAAAACGTGCACACAAAATTTCATGATAATCTTTTGAGTAGTTAAGCCGTGAAAGCGAAACGACCAAACAAACGATAATATCAGTTAGGATGCCACGTGTGTTACAAGTATATACATGACAATAATGTAATTTGGCATTAAGCCAAAATCAACACGACACTAGTCTGGTAGAACGGTTTAGCGGTACGTTCAAGTACGTCTTAAGCATATTAACGTGCTTGTTACGCAAAGAGAACTGCACGTGAAGCTTATTGAGAAGTGTGACTGGTTGCAGTATATGCGGTGACAATAAGGTATGATTTCCTATATTGGTTTCAGTTTATTGGATCCCATTATAAAGAACAAATGTTTAAAGGTTGTTGTTATTTTTAAAATATTGCGATTAGTGGTGAACTTAGCGATTTTATATATTTGTTCCATGTCTAAAGGTTATCAACGGGAACTCTATTACCAAGCTTAGGCCGGTCTATCTGAACATTTAGAACCGCAATAGCTAGAAAGTTAAAATTTTCAAGGAAGCTTAACATAACTATTATTGTTTTTTTTTTTATGTTAGAAGTTGGAAAACAAGCATACGGACCACCTGATGGTAAGTGGTTGCCGTAGCCTATGAGCGCTTGCAGCACCATTAGTAGGTGCCACTCACGCGTTGCCAACCTCGAGATATTAGTTCTTAAATCTCGTCCGCCCAGTAATTTCACTAGCGTACAGTGCCCTTCAAACCGGAACACAGTAATGCCTAAGCACTACTATTTGGCGGCAGAATATTTGACACTGCGGTGGTACCTACCTAGCCGGCCTCTTGCAAGAAAGACCTTCCACCAGTTAGACCTTCCACCAGTTAATTGTTATATGTTTAAGTTATTGTAGTCTACAACTCGTTGTATGGATAGCGTCAGGCACCATAAGGGCTTAATCTAATATCATAAAAATATCATACCCCATAACGCTACGGTAAGTTGTATTACGCATCCGGATGGCGACAGCGCGACCGTCGCGGGCTCCTTCGCCCGTGCGGAGAGCATCGGCCAGCGCCCTCGCGTATACCCACACCGCGTCGTGAAGCCATGCCGCTTCTACTGGGATCTAGACAACATTTTAAAAGAAAGTTTAATATACGGTATATATATGTATAAATTACAGCCAAATTATAAAAACCGTAAATTGCACTAGTGAAATTATAATTTCGATGATTATTTTTTAATTTTTGATAACTGATTTTGATGCGACATCTAAATGGCACTGTTTTCTGTATTTTTTCTTTATTTTGAAGTCAGTGAAAAAATCAATACAAAATGTACTGATATTATTTTTTATTAGTAAAATATTATATATTCATTAAAAGGTGGCTGAAATTTAACCTATAAAATATATACGAGTATATATTATATTTAATCAAAACCTGCCAAGTGCGTGTCGGAGTCGCACATGAGGATTCCATACCACCATCGATTATATCAGATTAACGTAAGAAACTATGACAGTTTATAATACAGATACAACGAAATACGTCGAAAATGTCAAGTATTTCATGTTGTAGCGGGAAACGAAATACATATTCTGTGAAAATTTCAACACTACATAATACAGTTCGTGAGATACAGCCCGCTGACAGACGGACGGACAGACAGCAGAAGCCTAATAATAGCGTTCAATTGGAACCCTTTGCGTACGGCACCCTATAAATTAGTATCATATATTTATAAGCTTTACTTTAAAATACTAGTAAGAAGACGAATTAGACAAGTAAAGTTTGTAACTAATTGTTTACTAAATATTTATTTTCCCACACTATATGTATAATTGTATATGTACGTTTTTATTCATTGATAGTACTTTTTATTGTACTATTCAACTTCTAACCTTGTATTTGTAATAAACGTTATCTTGTTTGTACTTCTGTGTCATTACGCGACAAGATCCATATCGTATTAGGAGAATGTCATGAGCATGCGATAAGTATGCCATTTATTCAACTAAAAGCTCAATACAACACCAAGTATTTTTGGTACCAAAACAAGGATGTCGAAGGTTATCCTTTTTATAAAGTCTGTGTAATAGTATGGATTATCAAAAAAAAAGCACGATTTTTGTAACATATTTTTTGTTTGAATCCATGAGAATTTTAAATGAAAAAAATTAGGAGCACATTGTATATACTTATAAGCCCATTGGTTGTTTGTTTGCAAGCTAACTCAGGATGTGCTACGCCTATTTGTAAAAATCTTTATTGAGAGTATGATATTAAGAATAATATCGGTATATAACATATCACACAATATTAATATAATTAAACGCGGATGAAACATAGGTCAGTAGTTAGTTTCTGGTTTCTTAAAAAAAACTTGCAAATAGTCCCAATATCAATTTAGTTTTGAGGGCAACAGTCAATGTTATCTATTATCCGGTTACAGAGCTGATAACCGAGTGCTAATAACGTGCTAAAACAGATCGAAAGTTTTTTGTAACGACTCAATATAAAACAAATAACAATTTTGTTTTCTAAGAAAATCTAAAACTTCAATATAATATGCTTCTTTATGTCATTACGGTTGGCAAACATACAGTTCTTCTAATGGTGGGCAATCACCGCGACATATGAACGCATGTGATACTTGAAGTATAACATGCGCGTTGCTTAGGGATATGAAGAAAGGGATGAGAAGGGAAAAAGAAGGGAATAGAGAGCGTGGGAGATTGGACCACCGGCGTTCTCACTTATCGCGTTAGTAGTGTGTATGTTACTTTACGCCGATTTTTTGTGAGAGTCCATTTCGTCTTGTGTCTCCTGTTCACAGGTCCGTACCACTATGACATATATTTATTTTGAATCTGTATTGCTATTGGCATTACTGGCCTTGTTACCGTAACTGGATGGGACAATTCCTCCTTGTATCAGAAATGTCACATATGTAGAGTCTACGACGAACATACGTTTCGTAATATCGTTGCGTTATTTTATCAAACGAATCATCTTCATTTCTGCAATTCCAATGGTATTGACTTAAGTGGCGCTGTGGCATTGCCCAGGTTTCAATTAAATGCGTAAGTAAAGGTGTTATAATAACACAATCGTCGGTCATAGTTAACGTTACTAACTTCACATCTATCATACTAACGTCTATATTCTCTAAGGTATGTAATAAGGTATCTAGATATTTTTATTGAAACTACAAAAAAATTACAGCATAATATACTAAACTATCTATGTTAAATTTTTCCACTGAATCGCAATCCCGATTCTTTCGGTCATAAATGGAGCAGCAGGAGGTAGGCTGTGGAGGCTAAAGAAAGGTAAAAATTATAGAGACTTGTACAAACTCTTTATTTTACTAAAGATCTATATATACTAGTATTATTTCAGACTTCATCTTTTTGGTGATTAATACACGTTTAAAATAATAATATGGTTTTAGCTTATCGGTCGTGAGCGGGAGCGTCGTATCTTTACATATTAAATTAAGGTAAGCTGTAATGAAAAAATAAAAAAGGTATCAAAACTTAATTTACAACGCCAAATGCGAGCCTGTAACATAACTTAGTCCGTATTTATTTTTATCATTTGCATTTAAATTATTTTTTCAAATGATTCGGACGAAAAATAATTTGAATAATAAAGCTATTCTTAAATTTTCAGAATGTATATTGGTTGACAATTTAAAATCTAAGCACCCGCTTTTCGCGTGCTTTAGTATAAGAAAAAGTTAATTATTTATCTAATATTATGTATATGCACGTCGCCTAATAAAGTATTCTGTGGTATCCTAGACTTTGTTGCTAATAATTGTAGAGTAAGGATTGGCTGCGCCGAGTACCTGAGTATCTAGCGTCAACTCTTGGGTCAGTAAAATTGGTAACATTTTTATTAATTATTTTAAGTCTTTATAGTACTACTTATACGTACCACTTTTCCACCCCCTAAAGCAAGTAGGGGATTAGTGAAGTTAAAGGGCGGCATCTGTAGGCGCCTGTTCACTTCTCTGGCAAAGGCGGGATAGGACGGTGCCGGTGAGGGAGCTACTGCGAGGTACGATCGGAATGCCTTTGGGACCCTTGGACCTGGTTCTTTTCGTAACGGACCCGCGAGATATCTAACAGCCTCCTGTGGTTCATACTTATCGACATCAACTCCTATAGCAGCGTATTCGCCTGGAAAATGTTTCACCTTTTAGACGTGGTTTCGATTAAATTTTTGTTTATATATTTGACTAAATAGACGCTGCACGCTCTTTAGCCACCTCTATAGTAGTAATTTGTATCGGTTGACAGATAATACAGACACACAAAATAATCGCACCTAATAAACGCAAATTGACAAATGACAGATTTATTTCCATTAAGACAGATTGGTTATCGCATTTATAATTTACGATATAAATATTTTGGTGATAGATGGTTAGCTTGTGATAATAACTATTTTAATCAATATTATAGACTTTATTAAGTTTCTTTGTGAAGTGTTTTTATTACAGCAATTTTAAAATACAAACTCATTTCGGCAACATGTAACGCAATAGAAAACTTTAATATTTAAAATTTATGATTTGAAATCTTAACACAATGCGGTGTAAAATTAAATATATTTTTGACGACATTGTGGCGCAGTGGTAGCGAACCTGCCTCAAGCGCCACAGGTCGCGGGTTCGATTCCCGCTCGGAGCACCAGTTGTATTGATCATACAGCTTTGTTTTCCAGTCTGGGTGTATTTGTCCTTGTCATTGTGTATGTTTCCGGACCTCCGACACAGGATATAACTATCCTAATGGGGGCTGTTGAGTGTAGCGTTGTAGCGTTTATTTATTTATTTATATATCGTAAGTCCTAATTCGTAGGTATCTGTTATTCGGTCACGAAACTTTCCCGCTCGAAATAATGGTGGTTGTTGGAACAACAATGAAAAATTGCAGACAAATATATCAGTTTCAGCTCACCGAATATATTCCCGCATTCTTTTCAAGCGAGAAATTGATAGAGCAACGTCGAAGAACAAATATCATATTTCATTGTTTATAGACTTAGTTTTGTTTATTATATTTTTCTCTGTTTAATAGGATGATGTTTAGATTTTCGCTATGTTGTTGGGAATTAAGAAAAGCTCACAGTTATTACACCATTAAATCTGATGAATTATTTATAATAATATTTTCTTGACCAAGTTTTAGTACATTTATTGCATCTATAGGAGGAAACGGTTTATCTCAAAAAGTAAAAAGAATTACGATTGGAAATTTTTTTAAGATTTATTAGTTTAAAAAAAATTTTAGATAAAATTTTGAGTATGTAGCGTTTATTTTATTTATTATTTGAAATGTTTTAGTAGGAATCAAAACCAACACAAAATTTATAAAAATTACATATTAACTGTATGAAATTATTTTTTCCTAAAAAGTACTTAGTATTATTGAAATTTCATTCTTACCTGAATCTAAAAGTTTCATTGCATCGAGAGCTTGCATCAGTCCGATATGATCATGGTAATAACCAACGGATACATAAACTGAAAAAAAGAATTCATTTAGGATCGTTATGTAATAACTGGTATAAAATAGGTACTTATAGTAGTTTTAGGATACTAATACTTACTTCTCGTATCTTTGTATGTTTCTCGAACAATGTCCAGGAAAGGATTTCGAGTTACATTTTCTAGTATGTCTCCATAATAGTAAGGCTGTCTATAAACTTGGACGGTCCGAATCGATATTTTTTTCTCATTAGCAGCAGTTATTATTGCGAACGCCAGTCGGGAGAAGTCATGGTTTGGTGCTTTCAAGTAGACGACTGCTATCTGTTAAGAAGACTTATATTAACTTTTATGAAGTAAAAAAAGACAGGAAATATAATATTAAAATGTGTCATTTTAGTTTTATAAGGAATTGAAATAGCAATTGTTTTTGAATTTGGATAAGTCTTCTCTTAAAATTGGTGTGGTAAATTTCTATGCAGAGCATATGCTATGTTTACATGCATGAAATTAAAATGCGTGAGCACGGCGACGACCGAGCGTGAAATGTCGATGTCCGACGGTCGGGTGCGAGCGAACGTTGCGTACACGCGCTTGTTGGAGTTCGCCACGTCTCTGCAGTACTGGAACAAGAACTCTTTTTTATTTAAATATAATTTTAAAAGATATTTTATAATTTAGTTTTCAAAACGAAAAATACATTACTTTATGAATTGTATAGTATATAATACAATGAAAACTAAAGTAAGTTTAAAACATCTTCCCTACCTTAATATGCATACGCTCTTCTCGAAATGAAATTTCATTTTCTCTCGAATATCGCATTCGTGAAGTGCACGTAATTCTAACTGAGATATGATCAAAGCAGTAAATATAATTTTAAGTCACTTGCAGGCATTAAAGTTACTGTTAAGAATTTAAGAATTGGAAAGTCGCAATCAGATTGGAAGCTTCTTTAGGAGACAGACAATTTGCATATAATTAAGATAAAATTTTGTAGACGTTATTCTACCCTTTTATTATAATATAGAAGCTAGAAGCGGAGAAGGTTGATCAATGTAAACAATACTTATCTGTAGATCTAGTCCCATAAAGACAAATGGAGAAGGCATTACTTAACATTAAGCAATATAAAAAGAAAACATTATGTAGCTATTTACATTCCTATAACTTTTAAATTGGGTTCGTTGCTGCTATACCGTCCCCTAGCATTTTATGGACACATTGTTGTAATCACGGGGTTCTATTAGTAGTATAATTTGTATGGTGAGAAAAATTTTAAGAGTCAGTAAAATCGTTTACGTACATAGCTGACCATGGGTAAGTTGAAAGCAGCGGCCATGCGGCCCTCGTGCACGCACGTCTCCTGCGGGCCGATGAACGCGGATACATTTGCTGCCCATAGAGACGCAACCTGGTTTTATAAAATAATAATTCTATTATTTATCTACTAATTATTGTCTGTGGTAAAAAAGTGCGGAAATATTTGAACGTTATACAAATTTAATTCACATGTTAATAAAAGTTTTAAACTTATTTGTATTTCTCTTGTGTATGCTAGAAATAGGTAGATAACTTACAAAATTAGTTCCTTTTAGTTTGTATCTACAATGAAGTTAAATATTTTCCTTTATAGTTTTGAAATTGTTAAAATTTTTCATTTCATAGTATACATAAAATGATATCGTAATTTTACGTTGTTTATGTGTTTTACAGTAATGTGTATTAATAGAATACATTTTTAATTAGACTGTAATAAAGTATTTAAGATAATCCTCAAACACTTATCTTTTTCCCGACGTTTTATCTACAAAGATTGAGTACTTGGCATCGTATAAAAGAAATATATCTTTCAAATTCCCTGCACGAGGGCAAATATACTGACATTCTATTGCAGTAAAATATAATTCGTAAATAAGTTTTCTTTTCACAATTTCTTTTAATACTGCCATTATATAGAGTAATAAATTATATCCGTCAGTTATCCTTTGCGAGTGTAATGTATTGCCATTAACGTCAGCTGATCAAGTATATTCTAGAGAAAATATTATATTTACAATTTTTTTAATTTAATTGAATCACACTTTTCTTAAAAGCTTATAGATTATCACATATATTTATACACTTTTTTTATGTTACAAGTTGGCAAACAAGCATACGGCCCACCTGATGGTAACTGGCTGCCATAGCCTATGAGCGCTTGCAGCACCATTAGTAGGCGCCACTCACGCGTTGCCAACCTCGAGATATTGGTTCCTAAATCTCCTCTGCCCAGTAATTTCACTAGCGCACAGTGCCCTTCAAACCGGAACACAGTAATGCCTAAGCACTACTATTTGGCAGCAGAATATTTGACACTGCGGTTGTAGCTACCTAGCCGGCCTCTTGCAACAAAAGACCTACCACCAGTGTGACTGATTGCACTTGTGGAATAATCTCTGCTGTGACAGAGGTTATCCCCACAACGGGCGATGGGGTCGTCACATCCCGACGCCGGTAAATATAAATATAAAAACGCTACACATTCAAAATATAATATACCTTCGACATTTTTTGCAATCATACTGGTTATTATATATTATATACAAAAAAGGGTTATCCCTGTATAGCTTAAAAGGTAACTAGTACAGTAACTGATAATAAGACTTCGATAATGAAATCGTAAGATCCTACTACATTTGGTAGTGATGATGGATTCTCAAATTGAACTTGTAAATGAGATTATGAAATGAACATTTAAAATGTTTTCATTAAATTTTAATAAAAATTATTAAGATTAACAGAAATCAAAGTAGGTTTAAAAATAAAATTTATTTAAAGACTATCAGACTTTATTTTTTACAACTTTTTTATAAAATCTATGAAAACTCGTAATACTTTTATAATAAACAGTTGTTATTTAAAATATATTTTCTAGTGAACCATTATGTAAGATCAATAGATTCAACCTGACGTAGACAGAGAATGATAGCGTTTAGTTTTTATGCACCCTTAGCGACAGGCACACTTGCCATTACACTTCAACTGATACAAGTAGTTTACAAAAGTCTTGGTACGAGAAGTAAATTAATGCAATAATAGTAGACCTTTAAAACTTAAAATATAAGCTACTTATTATGATATTAGTATTTTAGTGTATTATATTGTTCTTAATTATAATGCTTATATTTACATTTTAAATTAATATTTTGAATAAGTAACTGTATTACATAAATGATCTACGTTATGGACAAAATAAATAAATTATATAACTTTAGGGTCCTGTCCCATGCTGATAAACGTAATACAACTTACATGGCTATTAAATGAAATATACCCTGGGATGTGCTCCGTGGGCATTCTAATTTATTTTCTCATTTCTTGGTATCAAAAATTGATTTCCACCTTGAGTTTCAAAAATTTAGTAATGAGATACCAAGCGTGTATAAAAACGAGTTATGCAAACCGTTCATTATCAGTGTGTTCGTGTAGGTATTGTATGATAATTTTGAATGTTATTGTCTATAGAAGCGAGCTAATTAGTAGTTATGACATATGAGAGGTTATGAAATTAACAACATTTACACATTATGTTTGCTTTCTTATACATAATCGTCATTACTAGGTCATTGGGATTCACGGATATAGCCCAGTAGTATTATTTCTGGAGTAGCCGTTGAGTGTATGATGTGAAAGCTCTATATAGACAGCTTTGCTATAAATCAGGTGTGTTGTCTGTATTTATGGTTTTGTGTTTATGAATATCTGTTTAATAGTAAGTAAATATTTTAGTGAATAAATTTCTAAATATGTCTCGTGACCGATTGTCTAATCCGAAACCAATACAACAAAAGCCTGTTACAAAGACGTAGCCTTGAAACCTATTATTTTATTAAACTTTGCTTTTAGTTTCTTCATTTATTGTAAGGATATTAAGAGACGGAAAAAAGGATTTATCAATTATTATCATCAAAGTTTATATTAATAAAAAAGTATAAAGCTAAAACACTTGATTATTATTTTGAGTGTGGTAATGTAATACGGCAGGAGGAATTGAAGTGTAAAACTTTAGCGTTGTATAGCAAATTAAACAGACGTCAAACGAACCGCGGATGTTGCGCGTTGTTTCGTTAATAATTACGAACTGTTTTCGTATAAAGAGAATTCGTAACCTTCGTGATTCATCGAGATAGCAACTTTCAAGTGTCGACCTCGTGTGTCAATATAGCGCGATCACCATTGTGCATTGCCAAGTCAGGACATAAGTATTGATACTAATACGCTAACAGTAATTGTAATAGTCAGGTGAGTATAGTGTAACTGCGAGTTAGTAAATCACATGTCTAAAGTTCATTGACATTTGCGAGATATATTTATAATAGTACAGCGCTACTTGTGACGTTGGAAGTATGGGTACAACTTTAACTAGTTTAAGCTTTTGTTTCGTTACACATTCGAACATGTGTTTCAATTCTGTACAATTTATATAAAACATAAACTACAAAGACAAAATATCGTAAACATCGTATGCTATTTTATTTTGTAGCTTCTGTTTACGGATACTTACGGCGTTTCCGGTGTGAAATTATTATATTTCCTATTGCAATAATACACCGGCATGAAATATGACTAGTCAGCTGCTGAATCGTAAAAAAACGTTTAATTTTGTACTTTTAAAATTTTATACAATAACAATTATAAAACACTATCACAACAGAATCATGTAAAATAAAAATAATAATAATTAATCTCGATTTTGATTGATTTGGGTTTGACTGAATTAAAAAAAATGGTTACAAAAACGATATGTGCGTATGGATCGATATTTTTTCATCGCAAAAGTATCTCTGTTTATTAAAATAAATGGCATTACTTTTTTTTTGGTAATTTTAAAATAAAACAAACATCAGTAAAATCAAAAAGAACCGCGTCAAGGATTATTTCAACTATTACCGTACATTTTGGTTCGATATAGACTATTTTTTCGCTTTCTTTGTATATACACAATAGATGAATTTTGTATATTAAAAAATTACAAATTTACATAAATTTTACAAAGTACCGAACTAAATGGTTTAGCGAGTCATGAATTCGTGTCGTTAAATTTCTTTACTGATAATAAAATTTTCGTTACTTAAACTAAAATTATCTTATCAGCAAAAAGCATAATAGAGCTCTATAATCCTTGTGATTTAATTTTTCAACAGGTTCAATGGTACATTATCCACAAAAGTATAATATTTCTTTGCCATTATGTCACTAACCAACTACAATGACAGAGAGTGCGATATACTCGTATATTTTATTTTTAATTGGTAAACTTCTTTACGAAACTATAAGAATGATTGATTATTTCTTTGAAATTTGAACAAAAACGTAGATGCAGACACATGGTAGCGTGTTAAGTTCAAGATATTATGTATTTAGTTTAGGTTTTTTTTTTATAAGAATATAATAATAATAATATCACATTATAACATAGCTTCGTCCTTCAAAAAAAATGTTTATAATTATTTTAGCCCTTATTTGAACATTACCTGTTTTATTGACACTTCTTCTTGCCCATAGGTTTCAGCAACCACAAAATCTAATGAATGACCCATGGGCCCAAGCAATTTTTCATTTACTTCATCCACTGCCATCGATATCGCACCTGTCAAAGATTATTCAAACTATTATTTAAACACTTAATTTTACCCGCGACTTTGTTGATAATGAAGAAATTTAAAAAATGTTATGATTGTAATTTGCAAGTTATCTAAGGATATCTGTATACTTAATGTATATTCGTACAAACACGGCTTACAACTAGTTACAATTCCATAGTATTACCGAGTATATGGTTCGTATGGCTGAATTTTGTTTATTATGCTATCATCTTCGTTTGTAAGCCGATTTTGATGTTTATTTATTGTTTACGGTGACAACATATTTATACATTTATTTATTGAGAACATTCGAAATAAAAAAAACAAACCTCTTTAGAACCCTCAAAAAAAAAGTCGCCTGGATGTAGAAAATTGAAATTACTTTATAAATACTTAAGAGTCTCAAAGTCCTATAAGATTAATGAGATAAGATAAATCTTAAAATGAGTATACAGTATTAAAATAAACAAGATTCTTTAATAATTTAATAAGACTGGCACAGTAAAGTAAAATTTTAACACTGCAATTGTTTATATTACGGAAGATAATGATTGACAAGCACTTTAAAGATACAGAATTTATAACAGCTTGAAGAATTAGTGTTATCAAAATAAAACCTTTCGGGCGCGTAACATATTTTTAAATAATTATATTTATTAATTTCATCTATTACTGAATCGCCGTATCACCGAAAAATTTTCATAGATGCGTTATTCGTATCTCTATCCATATACATATATTTTTCTTTCTTTTATAATATATATATTTTTTTTATTAATTTTGAAAATGAATAGGAGACTTTCGTCGTAATTTATACAAATAAATAAAATTAAAGTGTCTATTTGTAATTGCAAATTAACCGCTTTTCACTAAGTGTATTCTACTTATATACCGTACTTACATAATTTCTTTTTTAATATTTGTCTGTCTGTCGGTTTGTTCTGGCTAATCTCTAAAACGGCTGGCCTGATTTTAACGGGACTTCCACTGGAAGGTAGCTGATGTTATAAGAAGTAACTTAAGCTACTTTTATTGTAGAAAAAGGTAAGGGTTCCGTACTATTAAGAAAGCCCGGTACCACACGAGCTGAGTCGCGGGGTAGATAATGTGAAATTAAAATGTATTATTATTTATATTTATTTCTGTGTTATATGCTGTGCTATTGCTTTTTGTCAAGAGGGAATTGGGTTTTCATTGCCAACGCTATATAAATAAAGAAATCGCTCAACGTTTTCCGATTGACACCGTTGTGGCGTTGTGGGTAGCGAGTCTGCCTTAAGCCTCGACGGTTGCGGGTTCGATTCCCGCTAGGAGCAGATGTTTGTATTAATCGTACAGGCATTTTTTCCGGTCTGGTTGTGTTTGTCCTTGTCATTGTGAATGTTTCCGGACCCCCGACACAGGATATAATTATCCTAATGGGGGCCGTTGAGTGTGTAGCGTTTATTTATTTTAGGTAGTTTTTTTTCAGACATTCAGATTAATCACTACTCCTTGGTAACTATAATTTCCTAGGAAAGACCTAGATTTTAGAAATCATAGTATAAATATATTTGTCTAAAATGTAAAGTAATTATACTTTGCCTATATGTAATGACAGGAACTTAGATTACACCTTCATTTTCAAATATGGTTAAACATACATATTTGACCTCGTTACGAGTTCACTATAAATTATTTACATCCATTATTATGTTATACACATATAATGTTGTATATTTTAAAGCCATATAAGGCCCGGTATATAAATTAGATTTTAACCAAATGTAGCAGGTTCAATTTTGAGAAAGTACCTGAATTTTTATGGCTAACCAAAGTTATCTTTCCAAGGAAAAGCCTTAAGGAGACCTGTAAATCTGAAATACCCTATGGGACATGTTTATCCGATTCCTTGGAGTGGTCTAGTGAGCGGATTCTTTAAAACACTATTCCGGTATCCTGCCCAGGGTCTACTTATTACTCGTATCCAGATTTGACATGTTAGAATTTTTTACATAGAGTAATTGCCATTTGATCTCCACAACCCTAAGGGCGAACCAGTAACTCATTGGATAAGAACAAATTCCCTATCAAGAGTTCCCGATTATTATCAGATGATAACATCTGAACAATAACGATTGTTAATGTTATTAAAGCTTAACGTATTCTCCGAGGCACTGTTGGGATACCCACAAGGACAAACGCACAGACCAAAACAGATATACAAAACATGTGCTCCGAACGGGATCGAACCCGCGACCGTCGAGGCTCAAAGCAGGCTCGCTACCAGCACAGAGAAGAAGAAAGTGTGGTACACACGCATTATACTTTTAAGAATAATTTTACAATTAATTAATTTTTACTAAACAAATTTTTATTCTTTTTTAAAATATCGCAAATGCATTCATAAACATTACCACAATTTAAGAATATGATAATGTATATACAGATTTATGTTATCATATTGAAGATTGTGTAAAAAGATACTAAAAATTGAATGCATTAATTATTAAAACGAGCGAAAGAACATGTTAACCTTAATTATGTTAACTAATAAAAGGTTCTGCAATTAAATAAACTTTATCTTTATACCAGATATAACTCTTCCAGGTTTTGGATAATTCACGTCGCCAGGTCGTCGTTGAGATCCCGTTAGGTACCCGAGCGTGAATTTCTCTCCATGGGAAGTATCCAGGACAGCTATAATTATATACCAGCTCCAGTGCCACTGTGAACAAGAAAATATAAATATAATAGTTCTTTATTTTGAAATAGCAATAATTACTTTTTTATAGTATCAATAACTTATAATGTTTTTTTTTTAATCGTAACGGTAAATTTTTCACTAATTGACCAGTGTTAATACAATAATTAAAAATTGCCTTCTCAAATATATTTTTTCACGTCAGATACACAGAATAAGATAAATAAAAACATTTGCCTTGGTTTTTATTCGTATTAATAATTAATTTGTGCATAGAAAACTTCAGGCTGTCTTGTTCACATTTCGCAGGCGTAGTACCTACTGTGAGGTTTGACATACGTAAAGTTTACATGGAGATGGAGTATATAGAGATATTACTTTGTAAAATTTTATTTGATTCAATTCAATAAATACTTTTTTGTCTCTTTTCGTCCAGGTCGCCGAGTAAAACATAAATTAACAAAAGTTCTACGATGTTCTGCCGTAATTAAAAAAGAAAGTAAATTAGTACCGATATAAGTACGGAGCTATGTAGAAAACGGGTTTGTTTGTAAAAAGTTCTAATTTAAAATGTTTGCCGTCACCAACTGCTCCGACACACTTGCGACCAACATTTTTCCAATATCGCCTGCTCGTAAAGCGCTTTGAAGTAGAGATAGCTAAACGGCTTTAAAACGCATGCTCTTTAACTGTGATAAAACATTGTTAGTTAGTTAGTTAGTTAGTTAGTAGGGCTCCCTTTTCCACAATTAGACTCATAGTTCGGTCCTTTTTGTGTATGGGATTGGCTGGTCTATTCCAACCAGCCCAGCTCCTTCCAGAAGTTCAGAACTTTCCTGGGACGTTCACAGACTTCTTGGAGCGACCTCATATCCTTGAGGATTTTTGCCCGTTGATCAGCCACCCCTGTACAGTCCAGGATTACATGAGTGACCGTTTCTGCCTCGTTTAGGCAGCCCCTGCACAATGGGCTGTCCGTTACGCCGATTGTAAATAGGTGTTTATTTAGTGATATGTGCCCCGTAAGGGTGCTCACTAAAATTCGGAGGTCATGTTTACTGAAGCTGAGGAGTCGTTTGGTCAGTCTTGGCGACTGTGCAGGCATCGCTTCTTTCGACTGTCGACAGCTTGTGAGATTAGCCCATCGGGCATTATGTTGGTTCTTGGTAAGAGAACGCAGCCATGTGCGTATTTGGCTGTAGGGTAATGGCAATAGTGGCATGGGGCCAGCCACGTGAGCCATCGATCCCCGTCTTGCCAGCTCATCGGCTGCGTCATTACCTAGTGATCCACTATGTCCCTTAATCCATTGCAGGATTACCCTATTAGCGGAGGCTATCCGCTCTAGGGACTGGTGACATTCGTGGATTAGCCCTGAGGTAATAGTATTACTCTGCAGTGCCATTAGGACAGCCATACTGTCGGAGATGATTTTAATATTGTGGTCATTCATCTTCCGTCTCAGTACGGCGGTGGCTGCCTCCTTGATAGCTACACATTCGCATTGAAAAATGGAACTGTGTTTGCCTAAGGGTATTGATATCTGTATGTTTAGTTCCTGTGAGAAGACACCAGCCCCGGTTCCCGACCCCATTTTTGAACCGTCTGTGTAGATTCTTACTTCACTTGTGTCTGATTGATCTTTCTCTTCCTCGGATAGTTGTATTAGGTAGTGCTTATGGAAAATGTTTACTTTTGGTATCCTATCGCAGGGGCCTCGCAAAGTGGATATTGCTGTTTTGCTTTGTTCCACAGCGCTGCGACTGGGCCGTCTTCTCCATTCCACTCGCCTAACAATTTTAGGCGAAGGGCAGACATTGTCGCCTCATGTTGAATGTGAAGGTCCAGCGGTGTTAGGCCCAGGATGGTTTCCAGGGCCATTGTTGGAGTAGTGCGCATGCAGCCTGTCATGGCTGTGCAAGCCAGTCTTTGGAACCGCTGCAGCTTGGTTTGAACAGTGGTAAGCTGTGTCCTGGGCCACCAAGCTATCGCACCGTAGGTGATGATCGGTCTTATGACTGCTGTATAGAGCCATCTGCAAATCTTTGGGGCAGGACCCCAGGATTTACCCATGAGTCTTCTGCACTGCCAAAAGACTATGCTGGCTTTCTCTAGTTTGTAGTCAATATGTTTGTTCCAGAGCAACTTATTGTCAAGAGTGATACCCAGGTATTTGACTTCATTAATAAGGCTCAGTCTGGTGTTGAACATCTTAGGCAGTGTTAGCTGACCTATGCTGCGTTTGTTGGTGAAGAGAATAAGCTCCGTCTTTGACGGATTCACCGTTAAGCTGTGCTTTGTGCACCAGTGTTCCACGATCTTAAAGGCGCGCCTCATGAGGTCGCATAGCACATTCTCGAAGGGACCCCCTATGAGAATGGCAAGATCGTCCGCATAGCCTACCGTGTACAATCCCTGTTCATTGAGGTCTACGATAAGTTCGTCCACCACAACGTTCCACAGAAGCGGCGAGAGTACTCCCCTTGCGGGCAGCCCTCGCCACCATTGCTCTGGTACTGGTGTTCACGGTAATTTGTATTGCTCTATACCTTAACATGTTGTCTATCCACCCGGCAATTGTTGTGTTGACTTCATGTTTGGTTAGCGCTTGGCTAATGCTGGTAAAGTTAGTCTTATCGAAAGCGCCTTCAATATCAATGAAGGCACCAAGGGTTGATTGTTTATTTGATAATCATTTCCCTACACGAGATGTTACACTGTGGAGGGCCGATTCTGTTGACTTGCCTGGACTATAGGCATGTTGATTAGCGTGAAGCGGCTTACGCAAGAGGGCATTTGTTCTAATGTCCCTATCGCACAGTCTCTCTAGGGTCTTCATTAAGAAGGATGTGAGACTTATTGGTCTAAACGATTTTGGTTGCGTATAGTCGCTTTTGCCGGGCTTGGGGATAAATACTACTTTTACTTCCCTCCATTGGAGCGGCACATACCGGTGGGCCAGACATGATCTGTATATTACAGTAAGATGCCCGGCCAGCATAGTCCCGCCGCTCCACTGCAGTAAACCCGGGAAAATACCATCCAGGCCCGCAGATTTAAATGGGAGGAAGCTGTTTATTGCCCACATTACCTTGTCATCATCGACTACCCTGTGAGCAGTTGCCCAAACCGCCCGATCCACTGAGCTGCTCTGCATCACTCCATCCCATGACTGGTCATTGGCAATGCGGCAGTCGGGGAAGTGCGTCTGCAGAAGAAGTTCGCAGGTCTCGGCGTCAGATTTGGTGTAGGTGCCGTCTGGTTTTTCAGCCCGCCTAGGCTGCGCTCTGGATCTCGTGACAAGATGCTCTTAACCTTGGCAGCTTGATTGGTTGATTCTATACTGGTACAGAAGCGCCTCCAGCATTCGCGCTTTCTATCCCGGATACGCTTCTTATAGTGGTACTGGGCTTGCTTGTAAGCGTCCCAATCTTCAGGTTCACGTTTGTTCTTAGCTCTGTTGAACCGTTTCCTTACTCTGCGGCGCAGTTTTTCCAGCTCCGGTCCCCACCATGTGTGGCTGCTGTTGGAACCAGGCTTGGGTGTAGTAAGTGGGCACGCCTGTTCATAGCTGTTGATTAAAGTAGATGTGATTTTAGTTAAGTGTGATTCAATACCTGCTGTGCAATCATGTTCAGCTGGCAAATCGATGGACCGAAGACCCTCACTTACCAGTTTGCTAAATTTGGCGCGATCCGTTTTGCGGGGATTGCGCCTGGGTGCTACAGGTTCGATGGTTATGCAGAGGTTGTACCTGATCCACCTGTGGTCCGAGCATGAAAGTTCGTCTGACACGTGCCAGTCAAAAATAAAACATTGTTTAGATAAAGCAATTTCTCGTTTAGTCTACAATTTCATTAAATGATAGATAGCAAAACGTAACATTGTATGAATGAGGAAAACATTTTCAATGTTCAAAATTCTGTTTAAAATTTCAGAATTTGACCCTGACAACGCAGTGGGCAGACTAGGCAGTGGGCCGAATACTCATGCGGGTTCAAAAATTAATTCCGTCTTAATAGGGTGCCTTCTACACGGCCGAACCACGTCTAAAGAACTCGAGGTAACCTAATTGTTGCCGGCAAATACACTGTTGTGTTCGTGTCTGTGCTATGTAAGAGGCTTGTTTAGTATAAATCCTATTGTCTGGGTTGTGCAGCACGTGCTTACGGCGCCTGACTGTGGACGATTGGTTATATCTGTCATGTGTTGATCAAACAATATTCGATTATTCTGAATAAGTCTAAATTATATGTATACGGTAGGTATGTATATAGATATTTAAGTATACATATGCATTGCTGTTGAAAATTCTGTTGCCGTTATTGAGTAGTTTATTAAAATCCCTATAAAACCCAATGAAACGAACGGCAAGTCGCTAGTTATGTACAAATATAATATCATAATTAATAACTTGGAAATGTAGAGCTACAGCGTGTTTTGTTACGAAACGCTTTAACCTTTGAGTAAGTTTTAAAGTTAATACATTTTTTAGAGTACGTATTAAAAACAATATTAGTTTTAAGAAATAAGTGTGATATAAAAAAGTAACATTAAAAATTTATATATATATATATATATATATATATATATATATATATATATATATATATATATTTTAAGATTTCAAAAGTCAGAACAAATTTATAATTTTTCTATATTTTAAAGTTTCTCTTATTTCTTTCAAAATATCTTTGCCTGCTAAGGTTGTATTCCATGTGAATTTGATTAACTTCATTTCTTTGATCATTTTTTTTTATTTATAATTATTATCTTCGTGTTAATTTCGAAAACGTCACACATGCTATCAATTCTTGGGATACATTTACGCAATGAGTTTTAAGGCGAGCACCAAAACTTGTTTGCTTGTGACAGGTTCATGATTGTAAAAACCGTACATTCAGATAGTATTGTGAAAGTAGACATTTCTCGTATGGGTAATTATAGCCATCCTCCACATTTGATGTATCTTTTGGCAAGCAGTATGTTATACTTACAACGATGAACGAAACATTTCCATTCGTGTTACAAATTATATACGTGTTATATATCTATGTAAGTTTTGGTTTCTGAATTGGTTTCATGTTGTTTGACATACATATAAAGCATATACATACTTCTCATATATTTATAAATTAACACCGTTTGTCGTTAATTAGTCTCACGTGAAAGTATTAATAAATTAAACTGAGCAACATATAGGACACTGTCAGTTCGCGCTAGGCGGAGGACATTTTGTGTAGTATATTGTTAAAAATAACATCAGTGGGAGATATTTATGTAACCGGGTTAAGTCAACGTGTGTCATAAATACGGTTTGGTAATGAATTCGAGTAATTAATCCAAAATGTGGAGACTATGATTATTGTAAACAATATTGACAATAAATTTATTTCATCATAATAGAAATAAAGTAACACAAATAATAGCAATGAAGCTAGCGACAAATGTTAATAGAAGGTAGCAGTGAAGCGAATCTCCTTATACTATAGCTATAAACACACCCTTATTCTATCGACTCTAACGGAATGTTTGCGAAGCGTTATTGAAATTTACTCATGAATCTCAGCCAAGTTATTTCTCATGTTTAGCGACAATTCATGTTATTAATTTATAAGTTTCTAAGTTGACTTTTGTGGCGTAGTTGTATATAGGAATACTGTATATTATGCCGATGGTTGCGGGTTTGGTTCGATGTAGGTGATGTCTTTGTAATTCCGTGCTCATGCGTTGGATACCAAATTAATGAGCATTGAATAAAATTGCAATAAGTGTAATAAATAATTTATTACACTTTTTTGTACGACTTATAGCTAATGTTACATATAAAATATTTTGGTTTTATGTATTATATTTTTTGTATCGCCGCATTCCCATCCATAAGTCCATAACGCATTATACTTTATTGTATTTTACTAACCAAACCAACAATTAAATACTTCGACTACGTAATAAAAATGCTTAAATTTTATTAAATCAGTAACGTTAAATTTAACATTCATCAAACCATTAATCAGAGAGACAAGAAATTCTTAGTGTTTTCCTCTATTAAAATGTAAATTTGGAGGACTGAGTCTTGTTGTCGTTTTCCAATAATCGAAGAGGTCGATAAGAGTTAATGTAATAGATAGTGCAGTAGTATGACTACGGCATTGACATAGTTGCCGGCTCGCTACGTCAACTACCGCACGGAAAGTGCCGCGTGCTTGGATAACAAGCTGTTTTTGCTATGAAGATTATTTGTTTATTACAAAATATATCCTATATACTTATTTTGAGTAATATTTAAGAAGTCTTGTTATTATTTTATAATAATATTAGTAATATGCCTTGTCAAAATTAATGTCAAAATATCAGAAATATATTTTTAAGAATTTTAAGTTGCATTTTATAAAATGTACGGCATCAAGTAACAAATCGTCAATCTCGTATCTTGTTTGGACAAATTACTTTACACACTAGTCAAATTAGTGGAAAGAAAATAAGATTCATTTGGCTTTCTAGAAATATTATTTTTATACAAATAAATAATCCTCTCGGCGTTGTTGTTAAGCCCACAATAAAAATACTTATAAACAAATAATAATGTCGACGGATTATGTTTGTGATTATGCATTTTGTTCGGAACCTTTTAAAAATGCTACTGTTACTATACTTTCAAATAAATAGCAACAAGAATTCATGAGTGAAAATCATTTCACTTGTTGGGCATTTGTATTCACAATGGATAGGCCCGCACGGCGTGTAAGGTTTGAGCCCGTATCCATAAAACTGTTGATCCAGGCGCCCGCGCAACCTTTATTCCGTGCAACCGCACCCGATACATATTAATGTCGTGTTCTAACAAATTGATACGCCTAGTTATTTGTCGGTTGAGATAAGAGGCATAATTATATTTTAGGGCTTTTGAAACCTAAATATTTTATAGTAATTAGGATTGTCTGTTATCTTAGACAGAGTAAAAATGTTTTACTAACAATATTTTTAAAAATAATATAAAAATCGGGCAGCACGGTATGCCAAAAAATAGAAAACGAATTAATAGGGTAGCGTTTTAATTAATTCCTAATTTCCTATTAATAACCGTAATCAGTGCTATATACATAGGTTTTTAATAGCCTTCTTTTAAAACGAATCAAAGTCATTAAATTTGTTGTAATCCATGAAGCAATTTAGACTACAGAGCGTGCCAAAAAGATAAACTCCAAAAGTATAACTGTCTTTCTCGAGCTGTCAGATGAAAAAGATATTGTATATATGAGAAAAGTAATTGTTATAATTTTTTTTCAAAAATTATAGGAAACTTATATCGAAAACTAATTAAAGGCTACTTTAATACCTAATAAATGCACCGTGATAAACTTTGTACAATTTAATAAGCGACATATTTTTTTGTTTGTTACTTCAGAACTCCGACATTTTTTATGAAACGATTTGAAAAATTATTTTTTTGCTTGGCCTATAAAGCTATGCTTCCCGTTTAGGTCTATGAAAAATGGGTGAAAAGTTATAGGATGAAATTTTTATGGGCTCAAATTTGTTAATGATCTGTAGTTATCTCAGACCTCCGTCATTAATGAACTGATTTTGAAAATAGTGAATTTTCAAGTTGGTCCCATAGAAAAGTCCATCAAAATAGGTTTAGTATTTTTGTTTTTAAAGCGAAATTCGTGAATGAATATGACACCCTAGTAAACGAACTAACGTATTTTGCTTTTTTCAATGGTATTTAGTTGTTTACGATATACGCCCACTAAAAAGGTAAGGAAAAAAATAATGTTTAGAAAAAATAACTACTACAAAACTAAAAAGCAAAAAATTAATATGTTCTACAACAGAAGTCGGTGCTATGAAAAACAGAGCCACATATGGCATTCTAAAAATTATTTTATCGATACTTTCCCGACTCTTGAAAAACCAAATTTCATATATCACGTAAATAATAGAATTATTCATAACGGTAAACAATACTACATTATTTAGAATTTGATGGTTAAAATTACGAAAGTTTAACGTTTTTATAATATACAAAATAATAATATAAGATTTCTCATTTCGAAATATAACAAAAGGTGGAAAAATTGGATGATCAGGATGATGATATTATTTTTTTTTTTTTTTTTTTTTTTTTATGTAAGAGGGGGCAAACGGGCAGGAGGCTCACCTGATGTTAAGTGATCACCACTGCCCATGAACATCTGCAACACCAGAAGGCATGCAGGCGCGTTGCCGACCTTTAAGGAAAGAATAGGCTCTTCTTGAAGGTTCCCAAGTCGTATCGGTTCGGAAAGACCGCCGGGGGAAGTTGGTTCCACAGAGTGGTTGTGCGAGGAAGAAAATGTCTTCTAAATCGCGCTGTTGTGGATTTCCAGACATCGAGGTGGTGTGGATGGAACTTAGAGTTTTGTCGCGATGTCCGATGGTGAAATTCTACCGGCGGGATCAATCCAAACAATTCCTCAGAACACTCTCCGTGATATATGCGATAGAAGATGCAGAGTGATCCGACATCTCTACGCAATGCCAAAGGATCAAGCCGATCGGAAAGACCTTGATCGTCGACAATTCGAGCCGCTCTACGTTGGATGCGGTCAATTGGAAGTAGCTGGTACTGGGAGCTCCGCCCCCAGAGGTGAGAGCAGTACTCCACGTGTGGTCGAATTTGTGCCTTGTAGAGCTTTAGGCGATGAGCCGACGTGAAGTAGTGCCTCGCCTTGCTGAGCACACCAAGCTTTTAGAGGCCAATTTGACCTTTCCTTCCAACTGACCGCGGAACTGGAACGACGCTCGAAAATGTCGTCGACACCAAGTATTCCGATACCAGCTGTGGCAGCCAGGGGAGTGTTCTCAAAACGAGGAGATACGACAAATGGTGATTTTTAGCGGTTAACGCGCAAACTTGTGTCTTCTTGGGGTTGAATTGGACTAAATTTAGTCGGCCCCAGTCCGAGACTTTGGTCAATGTAGTCTCGACTTCAGAAACAAGTTTGTTCCGGCACTCAATGACGTTTTCCCGAGAAATATTAGCGCGGCCGGTGTATAAAGCGTCTACAGTGCTGTCGTCGGCATAGCAATGAATGTTGGAAATTTCCAACATGTCATTGATATGCAGAAGAAACAAAGTAGGGGACAGTACGCAGCCTTGCGGGACACCAGCATTAATGGGTTTTAAGTCAGAGCATGCACCGTCGACAACGACCTTGATGCTCCGATCTGCCAAAAGCTGGTGACCCACTCGCATAATTTCTCAGGAAGCCCATAGGAAGGAAGCTTCGAAAGAAGCGCCTTGTGACATACCCGATCGAAGGCCTTCGCTATGTCCAGACTGGCCGCTAATGCCTCCCCTTTGGACTCAACTGCTTCCGCCCACCTATGTGTCAGGTAAACTAGAAGATCACCAGCTGAACGACCACGACGAAAACCGTACTGGCGGTCGCTAATCAGCTGGTGCTCCTCTAGATACCGAAGGAGCTGGCAGTTGATAATGGACTCCATTATCTTTGAGAACAAGGAGGTAATGGCAATTGGCCTATAATTGGACGGATCCGAGCGGTTGCCTTTTTTAGGGATTGGGTGCACTAAAGCCGTCTTCCATGAGTTCGGGACGACGCCTGATGAGTAGGAGTACCGGAAAAGACGCGTTAAAACCGGCGCCAACTCAGGAGCACATGTCCGCAACACGATCGTGGGGATTCCATCAGGCCCACTCGACTTATGAATGTCCAAGGAAAGAAGTGCTCTGCGAACTACACTTTGCCGGAATTTAACCTCCGGCATCGTGGTATCACACCGCTGGATTGCCGGTGGTGACTTTCCTTGGTCATCCACAGTCGAGTTGGACGCGAAGAGAGAGCACAGAAGATCAGCTTTCTCTTTCGTGGCATGGGCCACCGAATCATCGTCCCTATGCAGAGGTGGAAATGATGGCTTACAGAAATTTCCTAAGACAGACTTGGCGAGGGACCAGAATGCACGTGTACCCGAAGGAAGACGCACCAGTCTCTCGCCAATTCTGCCGATGTGCTCCGACTTTGCTTTGGCAATAACTCTTTTGAAGGACCTGGAGGCAGAGTTGTACTCCTTTCTAAGTGCGCTGGTATTTACATCACGAGACGTCGACGCCTTAGCCCAGGCTTGGTAGCATTCCCGTTTTCGGCGAAACGCCGTTTTACAGGAGCGACCAAACCAAGGCTGAGACTTGCCTCCGATGGGCACTGCAGAAGCCGGAACCAAAAGTTCCATGCCCTGGAGTATCACATCGGCGACAGAGTTGGCAACGACGTCCGGATCATCCGGCGAGAAGCAAATCTGTCCCCATGGGTAGGACGCAAAGAAAGAACGCATCCCGTCCCAGTCTGCCGACCTGTAGTGCCAAACGCGCCGGTAGCCCGCGAAGCGAGGCCGTGCTGGGCGCGAGACCGGCACTGTACTCCGAACCAGGCAGTGGTCCGACGAGCCTAGAGGAGGATCGACGGATACCAGATAATTGTCCGGATGAGAGGTCAACAGAAGATCCAACAGTGAAGGTGTATGATCCTCTACATCTGGGATTTGCGTTGGCGAGGTTACCAGTTGTGTCAGATCATATGCCAAAGCAAAGTCGAGAACAGATCTCCCCGCGTGATCGGTGGTACGTGAACCAAGCCATTCGGCATGGTGGGCGTTGAAATCGCCAAGAATCACGATCTCAGCAGATGGGATCTGTTGCAGCACGGAATCTGTAGCTATTTGGATGTGCTCAATGAGTCGGTCAGTTTCGGCATTTCCGCTATGGGACCTATAAAGGCACGCGTAGATTCGCGGATGGTCATCGCAGTCTACGCAGCCAAAGAATCCGATAGGTCCCCTGCTTCAAGGCTGCCGAGGCGACGAGAGCAGACATCCTCCCTGACGTACACGCACACACCAGCCCGGGGTACAAAGGAATGTTCCAAATTGTATCCCGGGTAGGAGAGGAAAGAAGTATCAGCCAGAGAAGATATCTGGGTCTCGGTGAGAAAAAGCAAGGCCGGCTTCGCCGTCTCAAGGTGGTGATGGACGGCGTTCAGGTTGAATTCAGCCTCTAATGTTACAAAAGTCCACAGTTAGCGTGGAAGGGGTTGCCTCAAGTTGCCTGCTTCGTTTGCCCCGAACAGTTTTTGAGCGCGCAAAATTGCCCCCCCAGAATTCGGAGGGCAGCCTGGGCATCCATGCTCAGCTGGAGTTCGTGCTGAGCATGGACGCTCAGAGAGGGATTCTCCACCGCGAACGCAAGTGGTACCCTCCTGGGGTACACAAACTGAATTCTGCACGTCCATAGAAGGGGAGGGGGTTAAGAAGGCCTCCGGAACTCTCACTCACCGTACGAAACGCGACACTTGTCACTTTACGCCGGTTTTTTGTGAGAGAGTGGTACTTACCCGGGCGTGCCGGCCCAATTCGGCTGCACAGAAAGAGCTGTGCAGCGTGGCACTACCACTAGTTGAATTGACTGACTGCACTGGTGGAATAATCTCTGCAGACACAGATTATCCCACCAGCGGGCGATGGGGTCGTCACGTCCCGACGCCATTTCACAGAATATCTCTATGTAAGTCGATAGATACGAGTCCAATTCGGTTGGGAGTTTATTGCTTCTTAAGCTGAATAAAAGTCCGAACATCGTTTAATTTGAGATAGGTGTCGGGCTGTCGGCTAATTTAAGAGACAAGTAAGGGCATGGTATATAGGCTTTGTAAGTACGTATTATAGTGTTTCCCGTTAATAAATTATATAATGTATTACTTGGTAGTAGAGCCATGCTTTTCGCAGCACCAATGGGCCGGCTCGACCGGGGAGGGTAGTAGGTACTTACAGAAAATCGGTATAAAGTAACAGTGTACCTACTGTTTCCTTTCGTGCGATGAATGAGAGTGCCGGAGGTCCAATCTCCCAACACCTCTGTATTCTTCCTTTTTTCCCTTCTCATCCCTCCCTAGCCCTTGGGTTGGCGACGCGAATGTGACTCATAGGCCGCGGTGTATGCTAAACATCAGGGTGACCGTATACTTGTTTGCCAACCGTCATGATATAAAAAAAGAAACGTAGGTAAGTTTATATACTATAACATAGGTAGTTTAATCGAACGTCGATAAAAATCATATATATTTATATTGAATGTGGTTGATAGTATTTCCAAATATTCCAAAATTTAAGTCAATAACAATTGAGCCATTACATTGTTTGCGTTGCGTTGAGTTTCTCGATCAATATAAGGTTTCATACATCTTTTTGATAAAAAAGCAACGAAAACTGTTAACAAACGAAAATTAATAAACGATTAATTTAAATATATTAGAAAAAATACGATCACTTTTCTTAGTTGCAGGTCGCACGTAATACTTAGCTACTATGAATATATGAATATGAATAAGGTTTTTATAATTCTTTACTTCCAATTTATTAATTAAAATGAAATAACCTTGGGGTTATTAATTTTTAACAAACAGTTTTATATTACATCATATTGTGTATATTGTGTATACAGTATGTTTTAACTATTTCTTTCTAATAAGTAAATTCAAATAGTCTGATACGTTCTAAGGCTATCAGAAAAAAATCGATACACGGATAGACACCTAATTTATCTAAATCGGGTCAAAGGCTTGTATCTCTCGAGCCTTGCGTGTTAAATATAAATCAAAAATGTATTAAAAAGCTGTATTTTTTGCTCATGACCTAGACTATCGTTATCTTTAAAAAAAAGTTGATAACGAACAACCCAAAAGGTAAAATACAGTTTATAACCCAAATTTGATGAAAATTAAAATTTATCGAATTACGTGAAATAAAATTGGTTTACGGGTATTTGAAATAAAACATTTTTGATTACAATAAAATTAAAAAAAAAAAGTTGCTGGAATATCTCGCCCTTATTAGCTAGTTTTTATTACGTAGCTCGTTTTAAGATAATTTAAATATATCAGCACAATATTTACACCATATGAATGTAAGAACATAAAATTATAATTTAAGTTATTTTATTACGTTTTTCTAATCCTTAATTATTTTTATTGGATTTCTTGTTTTGGAAAATTCTGTAAAAATTAATGCTTTGGTAACTAAATAAGCCTAAATCTTAAGTTTAAAAATCTTACACTTTGTAATGTTAATAATAAAAGGAATATTTATTTAGCTTTCTTAAATTAATGAATATATTCTTGAATATTTTTTATTATAATATAATTATAATTATTTGTTAAATTCTTACCAAAACCCACGTTGATATTCTCGTCATTCTGTATAGATAACGAATTAATGTTTTCACTCACTAAAACTAACTGTTATTTATTCATATTTATATTTGTGTTTCACAAGTATTTTTATTATTAAATAATTTCGTATTATTTTCGCGCCATTTTGTCAACTTTCCCGCGCTTCTGATAAGTACTCTTGTTCATGCACAACGTAAGCGCACCGACGACGCTTGAAGACTGACTCTGACCTGAGTTCTGAATTCTGATTCTGACGATGAGTGGGACTTAGTTGATACATAATATTATGTACATGGTTCTGTTTTTACCAACTAAATATTTTAATGTTTACGAAAATTTGTTGTCGAAGAAACACCAGAATAATTAAATAATTTAATTATTTTTTTTATTTTGCTCAAGAAGGGACTAGTTATAAATGATATAACAAAAAGAACAATTTACAATTATTATATATCAGCCGGAAAAACAATTCAGCCACACTAACGTGAAATAATGAAAATTTATTTAACTACCTACGGTAAAAGCGGTTTTAACGCTGCTTCTTAGTGTTTATTGTCTTCTAATAACATTTATCGCAACATCTGTTAACGTGTGGCTTATATTTGTCTTCTTTAATATGTTATTAATAAAGAGTTTAATGTGGTAATAAGAAATCACTGTATAGCGGTAGGTAATATTTCAATATTTAGAGATTATTTATCCTTTTTGCCAGTATTAAAAAAGAGAGTAAGTAAATAAATTGTCATAGTAATTACTATCAAATTTTACGATATATTACTATATACTTTGTATTTTAAGTATATTAAACATTTTTTTAATCAGAACGTCTGTATGAATGAACTACATAGGTAAGCAGCAAACGGTCAAGGTAAACAAGCATAATGTAACATATACACTGCGAATTTGTATCCCCACACGTGACGTGCGTCATTAACTAACATAACTTATTACCATACTTTGAAATTACAAAATCCAAAGAGTTACAAACTTTTTAGGATTCCGTAGCCAAATGGCAAAAACCCTTATAATTTCGTCATGTCCGTCTGTATGTCACAGTCATTTTACTCGAAGTCTATTGGCTGTATCTGTATTACTACTACGTAATATTTTAATTCTTGATACTATTATTCGTACAACTACGGACTAGTTGCTAACTCTGCGACTATCTATAACTCTCAATTTGAGTACTCTTACTTACTGATAGAAAACTACTTAAAACTGTAACGATGATTAATGATTCGATTCCAAGTTGGGGCAGAAAATTGCATTGACCATACAGGCATGTGGTCCGGTCGGGGTGGTTGCACTTGTGTTTGTTTCCAGACGCCTGACACAGTATAAATGTAACCTATTATAGTGTGTGTAGCATGAATTTAGAAAAAAATTAAGCTATAATTAACAAACGAGAGCTTTCGGGAGTTACAATGATACGTTCGTAATAGATATATTAATGGATCGTTTGGTTCGTTATAAGGAATAAGATTTACCTACTATGTTATGCCAAACTCAACAAAACACTACTCAATTTAATGTAACGCAGCGGTAGCGAACCTGCCTTAAGCGCCACAGGTCGCGGGTTCGATTCCCGCTCGGTGCAAATATTTATATTGACCATACAGGCATGTTTCTGGACCCCCGACACAGTATATGATTATTCTAATGGGCCTCCCATTTAGAGTGTGTAGCGTTTATTTATTTCATGAGAACTTATTTAGTTGGTAGATATATATATATATACAATTATACATAGATAATATATCCACAGAAGGTGGCCATAAGAATTACTGAACAGAAGCAGATCGCAACATCGTGTTTTGGCTATTTGTATTGTCTTGATAAGTACTATACCCTAGGTGATATTCAAGGTCTGATGATGATGACGATGGCTTGCTGTTTTACGCACTCTTATAATATGAGTATCAAATTAAAGAACTTGTTGAGAAGAACACGCATAAGCTGACGTCTGCATTAAACTCTTAAAGTTTATTTAGATACTACTGCACAGCTAAGCAGTAAGACTGAGCCTTAGCGGGTCGGATCTTAGCTAATTACCACCCTTTACCTGCGTCAGAGACTTGCAGTTGTGAAAAAAAAATTAAATTGTGTAAAAAGCTGCCGCACTACCTACTAATTTCAAAGATTCACTCCTTGGCATAGATTAGAGATAGTTTGGTGGTAATGGAACAAATGTTATAGGGACTGGGAAGGGTCAATTATTCCGGACAGTAAAAAAAATTAAGATTTAAGATAAAATGGGGCATTATGCAGTTGGTGTATCAAGAAAACTGGACCGAAAACACGAACTATTTAAGTTTTCCTTTATTTATACACTACTTGTATTCTTAATTTGAAGCTTCTACGTCTGCTAGAAGTCCCTTAGAGTTTTGATGATCGGTCAGTCAGTTAATGACAAAATTAAGAAATTTGACTAGTTCCCATAATCTGGTTCCAGGGGTAAGTATTTCATAAGCTTTTACTATATAACATAATATATCATTTGATAATTAGTATGTTTGTGGAACCTTTGTAGTGTAATGGTATTAAATTAGTGAAAAAGGAAGAAAACCTTTTAACATCATAAAATTATTTTATTAAGTTAGGTTATAAAAAAACTATAAATAGTCTATTATAATGATAATCAACAACAACAAATTATCACGTATTATTCTGCGTACACTTCATTCATAAAATAAAAACTTAATTCAATGTCATTGCACCTTCTGAAACAAAAAAAAAATTATAAAAATATGTTTACAAAATACGACAAGTTTTATAAAACACGACAAGTTTTTCCGCGATTACTAACCATGGTTATTTCCGGAAATAATGCACTTAGATTAAAATTTGCCCGAGAAGCAACTGGAAAACCAGATATTGATCGATCAGTGTTGGACCCTACATTTTGCATATTTGGTTGCATTATGTGACTATTGAAAATATCTGGTTGATATTGTGATGTCATTTGATTCCCCATGTAATTCGGAAATGTTATCTCTTCTGACATAATGTTTTGATGTCTCTTAATCTGATTTTTATTATGCCAGAGATGATGAGATGTATCATTCCATTCTTCAACTTCATTATTACCTAATTTGGGCCGTTTACTTTGGTATTTTTGGTAGAATCTTTTTTGAACATTCCAGCTTATGTTTTGCTGCAGTTTCTCTTCTAGAACTCTTATAAACTGGTGGCTCTTTGTCTTGGGCGAATGGGATATTGTTTCTCATTTTAAAATCACTGTACTTATGATTGGTATAACTATTACATTCAGCAGATTGATTGTAATCAACATACTCGCTTGGAAATGGTCCACCTGAATAGTTGCCAGCCATTAAATTACTACTGCCAGGCATAAAATTGGAATAAAAGGAATTCGAAATAGTATTTGTTGTGGAATTATATAATGTAGTTCCAGAAAATTGTTGGCCAGCATAGCTATTGTCTGAGTAATCGATGATGGGGGGAAAATGTGAAACTTGAGCTACTCCACTTTCTTGAGCAATGTTAAAGTCGTTGTATTTTTGAGATGCCATAAATTTTGCACCACTGCTATCTAAAAGTTTTTGGCTATAGTTTGTTCCCCCTCTTAATAATGCTTCGGCAGAATAACTATTTTTCTGTGTTTTAGAAGAAGACTTATCAGACTTGTTTGATTTAGCTTTCGTTTGTGAAAATGAGTTTATATTGTCATAAGAGTGTGTTGCTTTTGAATTGTTAAACCCGTAACATATTTGAGAATTATTTTCAAGACGGGTTTTTCTAATATCATTGGTATGGGATACATTCTGTTTGGCTGAGATAGACTTTTGTGGGTCAGTTACTAGTCCGTTCGAACGTAAAGGCATATTTTCTGTTGAACGATTCATTAACTGTGTAACCGACAGGAAATTAGTACAATTTTGTAATTCTGTGTGTGATAAGCCTCTGTTCATGATATCCGCTCTTTTTTTATCGTGAGGACCTAGAGCTAAGTCCCCTACTAATGTAGGGAGGTTGATAGGTGGTGGCTCCATACTAATTTCGGTAGTACCTGCAGGTCTTGTAGGAGGCCAAACATTATGTTCTTCGTGATTAGTTTGAGACGGAAAGTGATGAATATTAATAGGGAAGTAGTTGGTATCACCTTGAGTCGGTTTTTTCGACCCTTGATCATTTTGAACATATGGTGTTTTTGTTGTTTCTTTTAATTCAGGCTGATTTTGGTTGCAGTTATTTTGCATTGGCCTTATTTCGGACGTCATCCAATTGATGTGCATTTTATTAGGGGATTTCTTTGTAAATTTTTCAGAAATATGCGGTCCTGCAATGGCTCCAGATTTTAAAGTGACTTCAGGTGCGCTTTCTGGCATTTGCTTTGTGTCAAATTGTTTCGGAATATTACTTATTTTGATATTCACATTAGACTGTAAATGATCAGAGGGAAAATAATTCTGTTGCTTTGAAATAAAATTTTTCGAAACATTACTGTTTGTATAAATGGATGAAACATCTTCTGACCATAAATTTGTACCTTGATTATAAAAACTAGAAATTTGTTCTGGAAATGTGCCAGTCTTACTAGGTGCATTCCTTTTAGTGGAATTTGGAACGAGTGGCACATGAAAATCTGGATTAAAAGGATTGTAAGCTGTTGAAAAGGGTGTTGTTGTATTAGTTAATATATTGTCCTTATGCAATGTATTACTATTCGTCGTACAGTTCACAAAGTCGAAACTTTTGTGAGACCAACCCAAATCAATGTCGTATGTTAATCTTGAGGTGTTAATTTTCATAAGATTATCTTCAACATTGGTAAAGTCAGATTTATTTTTATTTGCGTAATTCTCCATTGCACATGGATATAAACCTAAACTGTTAAATTCATGACCTGAAGATATAGAACTTGTGCTGTAAATAGTGCTTTTAACTGTGTTAAATGCATCACTTTTATAAAAAATGTTGTTGGTAGTGCTATTCGATGTTGTTGACTGAGTCGTTACACTTTTGTTTACAGATAGATCAAAATCTATTCCAAATGTAGAATCACTTAAAGTACAACTTGAAGGTATTACTGATGGCAATGGTAAGCTCAAAAACGGGTTTTCGTTGGTTACCAGATTAGACGTAGTAGTTGAGGATTTTGCTTGTGTTGATTTGTTATTATTTTCAAATTTCTGTGGATCAATGGCTTTATTAACTGTATTGGTAACAGGTACATTCTGTGATTTACTAGATGCCTTAATTTTATTATCAGGTGTATTAGGTTTTTCAAAATAAGACGCTGATTGAAGTGGTGTTTCATTTCGGCGATTAAGCTCTTTTGTGCTATTAATATTTTGTGCTTCTTCAGCTGGGCTATCAGCTCTATTACCACTGACTAATGGGAATGACATTAAAAAAGCAGCGGTCGGAGAAGCAGCTAAAAATTCTTCCGCTAATTCTAATCGAGCATTACCAACATCTACTACATTTTCACAAATAGAAGAATCTAAAATAGGCATTTTGTTTTCTTTGTTTTTAAATTCACTCTCAGTAAGTTTATCAGGAGGGATTTTATCACATTTGGAAACATTAACATTTGAAACATTACTATCAGGATTTTCAATGGAAACAGTTTGGTCAGATAATGGTATTGCTTTTTCAAGACTTTGTTGAACTGTTGATTTCTCTACACATTTGGATGATTCAGTTATTTTTTGACTTTCAGTAGTCTCTTTAGGCGTATCTACAACTGTAGATTTACTTTTTTCGATATTTGTGTCTATGATTTTAGATTGAACACAGTTCTCATTTTCACTTTCTACTATTTTTTTAGAGTCCGAATCATCCAAAGATTTAGATTCTTTATTTTGTTCAATACTGGCTTCTGTAGTTATAACATTATCGATCTTTACATCCGTTTGTTTCTCAGGTTCTTTGTCATTAGTAATTTCAGTTGTATTATTAGCCTGTTCTTCTTTATTTTCAATTGGCTTGACCTTTTTTGAACCCTTTTTCGATATACTATTTCTAGGCTTAACATGACTTTTTTTACTTTTTCCTGATAAAGGATGTGAATAAGCAGATATCGGTAGCACATTAACCATAGTTGTCTTTGTTATATCATTAGTATTTCTGTTTATAATAGGAATAGCTGCTGACTTATTTATTGGTTGCAAATTTGTATCAACTAGAACAATAGTTGGTTGTTGGGGAAACAATACAGGTCTTTGTGGAAAGATGTATGACGTAGCTGGTATCATCACAATTGTATTTTCTGAAAAGTAATAAATTAAAAGTCATAATTTATTCCATAAAATAATATATCAATACAGATTGTTATTCTTATTGTAAGTATTATATTTTTTTTTTTACACAGCCCAAGAGACAAATTTGTCTATTCCACTTGATAGTAAGTGAAAGTAGACGCCCTTGCCCGGCGTACCCACAAGATGCAACTGGTTACATGCAGGTTGATCTTGAAACACGGCTGGTGTGCAATCATTTATTACTATTTGCAAGCTTTTATGAGCATAAGAACAAAACTTAGATTCTAAGGTTTATGTTAAAAAAATACCTTTCTTTACATTAGCTAATGGTAATAGCTTCGGTAGTTTGGGGGGAGTTACTTGTAATGTTGTAACTTTATTCTCATCTGTTTTGGGTTTTGCAGTTATAACTTTTTCCTTTTCTTTTGAACTTTTATTTTTAGATTTATTAAGCATTAGCTTCACAGATTTATTACCTCAAAAAAAAAAATAAACAATAAATAATTAATAAGTTAATGTCTTATATAGATATAGGACAGTTTCTCAACCGCTAATTAAACAACCAAGTGGCATATCAAAGTTCTGCTTATTACATTCATTAGTTTTATTCCTAAGCCTTGTTGTAAACTGTATCAGATAATATGCCCAGTTTAGAAAAATAACATGATTGGCTGTCTATGCAATAATAGTATTATCCAAATATACAAATAACTTATTAATACTAATTTTGAGTAAATCTAATTAGGGCAATAATTATTAGGTGATATTCTATTGCCTTATTTATTCAATTTTATGACATATTATCTAGTATCTGCCGGATATTGAGCTCCACTTCCATGTCCGGTCATATAATATGATAATAATAAAATAATTGAACACTACAAACTCAGCTTAAGCCAGGTTTGCTACCGCTCCACCACAATAATAAAAGTAATAAGACAAGTTTGAATGGATACCAGATATTTACCTGTAATATCTAGTTAGGAATATAAATATTTTCAAGTATTTGCAAGTAGTATAATAGTGTTGCAGATTGTAAGTATAGTAAATATTTTACTTGACAAATACAGATTGTATTTGGCAAGTAAAATATTTATATCAATGTTATGCTTACTTTGATTTTTATTACTTGCACCCATTGTGACTTGTAAGGAAACATCTCTTTTATCACCTTTTCTTTTTTCAACGGCTTCCAGTTTAACTTCCAAGGCCATTATCTCTGCTTCTGTAAATATTACATTTTAAATTTATAGTTGAAAGTTTAAAACAAAGCACCCATTACTTTGTTTTAAACTTTAAAAATTTTTGTATTAAAAATAATTGTATTGACTTACTAAGTTGTGTTTTTTCTTGAGCACAATTTGTCAAACAAATAATTGCTTTTTGGACGATTTCAATTTTGGGATACTGAACATTATCTTGTTCATCTCCTGCAATACTGTTAGCTTTATTAATAGACTTAACAATTTCTCCAAGTTTTGATATAGCATCGTTGAATTTCAGACGTCTCTGACGTTCCCATTCTCGACATCGACTAAAAGTTATACAATTACGGTTAAGTATGCGCTTAAATAGCATTCCAAGAGTGAAATGTAATTCATAGTACAATTTAAAAAAGTTACGCTACTGACACATGTCAATGTGAATAATTACATCTGTAAATAAACAATAATATAACAAAAACGCCCTATACACAAATGTTATTGTTGTAAGTTGTATTTAAAATTACCTAGGTGTTCGTTGTTTATTAGTGGATGACGGATCCATTTTAAGAACTTAAGATATTGAACTACCTATCAATCTTACAGTTTCATTTGGGAAAAATCTATATTAAGAATTAAATGAAAAACATTACAATTGGTAACAAATAGTGAAATCAACGATAAACTTAAAAACTACTGAGTACTGACATAATGACATTTGACGTTTGACAAATGACAAATTTACAAGCAGGGCTGCTTGGGGCTGCCAGACAGCTGACACCAGTTTTAAAATCGGCGTAATCGCACACCAGCAACAAAAATGCGTAGGTAGGTATTACCTATGAGAGAAATATTTAATGAAAAGAGCGTACAATTATGTAGGTAAAGGTTTTTTAAAAAATAAATAAAATTAGTTTGGTGTGAAAAAATGGGTATATTTAATTAAATTAACACTATCTTTGCGAGAAACATGGAATTGATGAGGTGAGGAGTTTCTTGTAAGCTGCTACAAACATGTTTTATCCATTAAATGTTTTGCCATAAATTTAGGTCCAACGCAAATAAAAAAAGCTTCTCTTAACTATTACAATAAGAAGACTGAACAATAATATTAACTTAGGACACATTTATAAAATGTTATAAAGAGAAATATATTTCTCATTTAATAACTAAAAAGCCGTCCCTAGTCACAATAAGGCCAATTCTATTAATTAAAATAAGGCTAATAGAACATGCTACTAAATAATGGTACTATATTATAACTCTTGTATTTTCCATCGTAGATGAGGCTTAGCCATTAGCGAGCCAACACAGGCGACCATCCGAGCGTATGCTCTTTCTCGTTCGCTGTTACCGAGTCAAAGCATATCACGCCACTTCTTCATTAAATTCCATAGATATATTCTCAATATATACTAGATCTTATACATTGAAAAATGGCACAAATTGAAAGATGAACTAACGCCCTCAGCAAATGTGCAGGAACTAAAAAAATTAAAACTGCGCATGCGCGAAAATAGGTATGTATTTGTAATACACATATAAAAAACAGAAAACCGACAATTTGGCACTTTCTTTGTATTCAATAATCTGAATTGTGAAATTTTATAGATACTATGAACATTAACATTACCAAGATTTGGACCTGTTCAGTGATATTTTTTTACTATAAAAAATCACTGAGCTATGTAACAAGGTTATAAACTTAAAGAATGAAAATTATGCGGACTTACGTCTACTGTATTACAAGAGATACAAAGTTACCCAATTTTTTTATTTTTTATGTTTATAAGTAGTGCATAAGTTTTGGGGTTATATTAAAACATTAGGTTTATGAATTAATTCTGGAACTTTGTCATATAATTTTTTTTTGGGATTTTTAGATATTTACTACTATCTAAAAGTACCTATTCTGAATTTTTCACAGCTGGCTCTTTTTTCCTAGTGTTGCGAAAATAATTGTTTATTTTATTATCTGTGTTTAAGTACCGTCAAGGTGTTTGTAGCGCATGCGCATGATGGTGTTATTTAGTTCTTCGCAAATTTGATGTGGCGCTTCAATATCACTCTGTTATTTTTCGTCATACAAACCAGCAGTCCTAGATAGCAAATCCATTCATAGATATACTATATGTCTATGTGAGGGGCAATTCAACGGTCATGTCTCTTATATGCTCTGTGATCCCTCTCTACGTCTAACACTAACACCTAACAGTCTGTCCACTCTGTAGTCTGTCAGTCTGTCAGTCTGTACTCTGTCAATCTAACTTCATCTTCCAAATCCAATTGGTATTTTAGATCAATTAAGTTTTTGTGGTTGATGCGTAGGATTATGTACTTCGTGTTTCGTCTATGATTTTGATGATTTTCTTTATGTGATTTATATATTTCGCTTTAAAGATTGTGTTTGTTAACATCAGTAGTAAAAAAAAAATTGTTGACTCGAGTGTCGCGTTTAGAATCGATCACCTATTGGGCGTAATTTGATATCAAAACTTGTGTAATATTGAAACGAAGTCAAAATGTCTCTCTATCCGTCGTTAGAAGATATGAAAGTGGATAATATGGTAAGAGCGCAGATGGCCCAACATCAAGCACCGCCTTCGTACCAATCGGCTTATCCGACAACAGGAGTACCACCGGCTCTTGGAGAAGCGGCAGCGGCACCCAGTGCACCAAGACATGTTTACCCGGCACTAGGTGATTATATGGGCCTAGAGCTCACATCTGACGTTATTGCTCTCAACATGCCCGAATATCAAGTCCAAACTGTAAGTTTTCGAAAATGTATATATTTAATAAACACTTCCGTAGAAAAATATGACTAATAAAAATGTTTTGTTTCAAAGGTCCAACCATCTGGAGCAGTTTGCAATTTAGTAGCACCACTCTCCTCACAGTCTCCTAGCTTATTAAAAGCTACAGTTACTCAAGGAATACGGCAAATTATTGTCTGCAAAGACAAGGATGGCAGATGTGGATTAAGGCTTCACTCCGTCAATAATGGAATTTTTGTATGTTATGTTGCTGGGTAGCCCAGCTGCTTTGGCTGGATTGCGATTTGGTGATCAGATATTAGAGATCAATGATGTTCCTATGGCAGGATTGACTATGGAGCAAAGTCATGCAATACTGAAGAAAGCCCCAGTAAATGGAATCAAAATGGCAGTCCGTGATAGGTAATTATATTATAAATATCTTATCCTACTTTATATTTAAACCTGAAGAATTTTATATATTTTAACAATATAAAAAAGTACTCCTGTGTATTTTTATTACTTGTTATATATTATTATTCATTCCTCATTTCAGACCTTATTCCATTATTTATTTATTCCTCATTTCAGGCCTTTCGAAAGGACTGTAACTCTGCACAAGGACTCTCTTGGCCATGTTGGTTTCCAATTCAAAGATGGTAAAATAGTTGGACTTGTGAAGGATTCCTCGGCTGCACGTAATGGATTATTGACTGACCATCAGTTACTTGAAATAAACACTATTAACGTTGTAGGCATGAAAGATAAGGAGATAACAAAGGTTATTGATGCAAGTCCGTCAGTTGTGAATGTGACAATTATTCCGCATTACATTTACAAGCATATGATAAGCAAGTAAGTATTTTGCAGTTCTGCTAAACAAAGTTTTCGTTGACTACTGAGAAAATTCAATGTAAACAAATATAGAATTTTACAATATCATGCTTAATAGAAATTTATGTTTTATACATATAGGAAATACTTTCTTAAATAATGTCATGGGATTTCCAGATGACTCACCATAGCAGTATTTTATTATTCATTGGCAAAGTGAGTCATTCTACAGCTATACTGTAATATGAGGAGGAAATATTGATTTAAAAACATGTTACACATGTTGTTGTAATCAAATACCAATTAAGATAAAATAATATTGATTTGATAGTATGTTTTAATTAAAAACTGAATCAGGCTTAGAATATTATATATTAAAATTGACTTACAAGAGATAATTATTTTATTATTTGTTTCAGAATGTCAAACTCGTTGTTCAAGGAATTGGATCGCACACCAGCGATATAAAAGGTATAATGTGAAGAAAAGTTATTGATTTGATACATACAAGAGCACGAATTTATAATCTATTATGTAATTAGCACTTTCTTATTGCATTATTTCATTAAATATTATGTGATGAATAATTAAAAAATTATAATATTTATGTCTCTGCATACATTGTGTCATCATAGATATAAGGAAATATACTGTTCTGTACCTAAATATGACCTGCATAATGACAAAATGTACTAATACATAACTTCCCGGTTTTGTTAGTAAATAGCATAGAGTTTCTATATATGAAATTTCAGGTCCATGGGATATCTATGTTAACTTACTTGTCACCTACCTGTTTCACAGAAAACAGGGTGGCCTCGGAACATTAATGAAATTAAAATCACATCCGCATATATGCAATTATAAGCAATTAGGGCCAATTCAACAACACGGATCAAATTCTATTTTGTCACAGTGCACTCACGTGACCACAGACTTCAATGTTTATAATTACGAAAAGTTTTTGAGCAGACCTTGTCACATGATTGTTCTGTTGATGAACTTTATTTTTAACCAGTCGTCTTAAAGTTGTCAGTATCCACATTATAGCATAAGTATAAAGCAATTTTGAGTATTTAAAACTTTTCTTTATCTATGTTTCTAAATGAGCTTGTATCTTATTTTGCCTTTTTTTGGTGCTATGTCAGTTATATTGTTATTGTTTCGAAACGTCAACTTGTATTATGTAGAATGTGTGATAGTCAGACTAAAAATTTTGAAATATGAAATATTTTTTTCGAATGTTAGGTAACGGCTAGATTTAGACTGGTCCTCCTAATGAGTAACTAGGTTATTTTTTTAAAACAATATACTTTCTATTATGTTTAAGATAGCAACAACATTATATAAGGTAAACGATAAGTTTAAAATACACATTTCTATAAAGCAGACGAATGTGTACAGGAGGGAAATGTGCTACATAAAATATTTCTAATATAATTTTAAATATTGTGTATTAAAAATTATAACAATGTTAAAGTTTACAAATGCTTGGTCCATAATGTACTGGTTTAACGCTGCAAAATATGTGAGGAATTTTCATTTTTCTGTTTAATTAAACAATAATTGTATTATTTAATAACTGATATTTCATGTTGGTTTAAAATATAATCTTTATTATTTTATTTTTGCTAATTATATGGTTCAATAGGATGCATATACATTCGAGATAACTAATAAAAAGAGAAGACAAAAGCATTAAAATATGTTGTTTCCTGCAAATAATCCATTCTATTATTTATGAAATTTTCTCTGGTACTTTTTCACAAGTATGGTGATAAAAGCTTTTTAATGAAATATATCTAGGATATGGCTGCTATCTTTAGGCATGACGAAGGATACTTATTATACCAAATAGGATGAGAAAAATGGAGTCATAAAGTAAAAAATCTTAAAAAAATCTTATGCGTGAATGAGAAGAAAAATAATAGCTAGTGTTTACTTATACATTTATTACAAACAAAAATATAAATTTAAATAAGTAATAACATGAAAATTCAAAATGATTTTTATTATACAACATTTTAGTCTAATCTCTATAAATTGCTTTTCCGTTTTTTTTTATTTCTTCTAATTAAATATTCCTATGAACCCAAGTCATCTTTCAGAGAGATTTTATCGCAACCGTTGTCCGGCTATATCGGCTTATCCGTGAAAAGGTAACCAATATATGATATGAATTTATTAATATTAGTATTTACTCTGACTATATTTCATTTCATAGCATTTTTATTTACATTCCCGCAATATCTATATTCCTTTTGTTAAACGACAAATAATTTATTAGTATCTAAGTATAGATTATTGTCATGTTTCAATAAGAGGTATTTTATATGGAGCTATAATATATCGATAAGAATTTATACACAAAATAGTAACAGCAAATATGTATGACTGTATGTAGATTTTTTTTATTGTAGATTACTTATTTTAGATGTTTATATAAGTCTATGTTAGAATAAAAAAACGAAAATTTTTCCTTGACCCAAAGATAAGATGTGCCAATTTTTTTTTTACGGCAATGATATTACGTCAACACTTTTTCTATGAATGAATAACTAATTTTCGAATCCACTCATGTGCACATTTTTTTTTATAAATCTTTGCCTCTTTCGAAAGAGAATCTTATGCTAATTAGTTTTTTATAATTTTGCCTTGATTTTAGTATTAATTTTGATATAAAATGTTATATTGATTTGAAATCGCGTTTTTAGAACATAGATTTAATTATAAAGTTTTTATTATTGGAAAATAAATTTATATCACATTACATAAGGTTTTTTTCTTCAATAAATAAAACTATCAATAAATTTACAAAATATTTCATCAAACACCAGAAATTAGGCTACAGCTACCAATTATAAAAATTGATTGTCTAAAATATTTATATTTTTTACTTTTATTATTATATTACATTATATTATTATATGTTTATTTATTATAAACATTGTTATTTAAACTTTTCTAAAATCATTAAATTATTTAAAATGGATTTTGAAATGTCCAATTTGGTTTTAATACAACTTCTGGGCAAGACCATGACTTCGGTATGAAAAAACTATCGGTTTCGGAAGGTGGACAGTTTCTCCGGGCAAAATATTCCATGGCATACAAGCTCCATAAGAGTGCTGAAAAAAAAACTTAACGGTTTTCAAAAAGCTTTATTATTTAGATTGTACCTATATTCAAAAATATTTTTAGCCCCAATTCAAATATAGAAAAGGTTTTTTATTTATTACGTTGACTTTTTTTTATTTTGTTGCCCTCGCTATATCTGACTGACTATTCTTCATAAATATTACAAATAGTGATGTTATTTGTTTTGCAAAGTCGAATTATAATACACAATTATTATTTGACGACGTTGTGGCGCAGCGGTAGCGAACCTGCCTTAAAGCCACAGGTCGCGGGTTCGATTCCCGCTCGGAGCATAATATGTTTGTATTGACCATGCAAGTATATTTTCCGGTCTGGGTGTGTTTGTCCTTGTCTTTGTGAATGCTTCCGGACTCCCGACACAGGATATTACTATCCTAATGGGGGCCGTTGAGTGTGCAACGTTTATTTATTTATTATACATTGCTTGCATGTTAGTATTGTATGGCAATTCTTTATTTACACGACACGGTTTAGTTAATTGACGCGATATTTAAACGATCTTATGTATTACGATAATACGCAAATCAGAATAACCTAATTGTTACCGCCTGCATTCTATTAATGTTGTTTTACAATTATGTGATTTATTAGCCACATATTATTATTTAATTATTTAAATTCAATCATAATGATGGGACGTATGGACGCACTCTTTACATACTTATTATATAAAAATTAAATTACGGTAAGTCGAAGAGTTTGCAAAATGAAGCATAAATTAATAGAAGTCGTGATTTTTTCCATTTAACTACGTCCACACATCTTGCACAATTAATTTAACTAAAGATGTTTAGTTACATTAATTGTGCAAGATTTATTATATATCAAATAGACCTGGAATGTGAAGACATTCCAGGTCTATAGTAATATAAATGAATAAACACTACACACTCAACGGCCTCCATTATGATAATTATATCCTGTGTCGGGGGTCACAACGTAGTCTGCACATATTATGATATAAGATAGATTTAAATAATTTGTTTAATCTTATTCTATTTCGATTAGCTAATGTTACCGGCCCGTGTTAGCTAGCATACACAATTTTTACTACAATAGTATTCAAGCTAGATTACTTACTATTTCCAATGAAAAATAAAAGCCACATTAAAAGGTTCAATGCGCTAGGAAAGCGAAGTCCGCTAGTTGCAGTTAAGGGTAACATAAATAGTCCAACTACAGCGAACTGCACCATCAGCACTGGATAAAAGAAACCAAAAGAAAGTGCTAAAATCACTTCATGTGCAGCAGCGGATATCTGAAACAAATTTATGATAACAATATTGTTTTATTATAAATAGTTAAGAAATAATAAAATCTCGACAAAGCGACAATTTAGCTACATATACTATCAGATGCTTGTGAAAATATCGCTTGGAAACAGTTAATACAGCTGTACCTGCGGCTCCACTGTCCGCTTGCATTAATATATCTTTTTGATAATCCTATCTAGTATTTTTCCGAAGTAAAAAGTATCCTAAGTATCAATCCAGATAATGAGCTATGTGTGAGCCAAATTTCATCCAAACCCGTTCTGAAGTTTTACATTTCATACTTGTTGGCGCATGGCGAAGTATACAACCAATTTAATACGTTGGATTAAAAAACAATATTTAAAAATCTGTCATCCTAACGAAGCGTCATATTCTTCAATATTTCACCATGCCGGAAATTATTGTCATATAACAGGACGAATCGTTGAAATCCGACGTAGCAGTTACAAAGCTATGCAATTTATTGTGGTAAAACCACAGGCCTTGTTTTATACTTATTTGTTAGCTCACACGTACCATAATATTAATACATTGTCATGCAAGTTACATAGTGTACCAAATTTCAGCTCCATTAAACGTCATGGAAAGAGTCAAATTAAGCTTGCAAAATTTGCTCTATTTCTCGGAACGGAGGCGACAGCCGGCTGTCGCTATTAAGTCACTGGTTAACATACATACAAACATTCCAAGTTAAAAAAAGGTTGAATAAGTATTCAAATGGCAATAGTCGGCATATCCGAACCGATACGACTTGGGAACATTCAAGAGAAAAGCCTTATTCTTTCCTTAAATGTCGGCAACGCACTTGCAAGTCCTCTGATGTTGCAGATGTTCATGGGCGGCGGTGATTGTGTAACATCAGGGTGAGCCTCTTGCCCGTTTGCCCCCTCTTACATAAAAAACTATATATTCAACAAGACAAATATTAGTATACTTTTTGTACTTACTAAAAATACTATTAAAGTAGAAATGGCCCGTCCAATATATGGCGTTAGTGGCCGGTAGATGTGGTCGCGTAACCAAGCGTGCACTATAAGATTCCAGGCTCGGTAATAATGAGAAAATTGCGATGCAGTCCACCAATCCTGATAATAAAATAATACGTATAGTAAAGAGGCCAAAGATTCTGCCACCGTAATCTTTATTATCTTCGCAAACAGACCAAGTGAATATTTTTGAGCTAAGACTAGTTTATTTACTTAAATAAATAATAAATAAACGCCTACACACTCAACGGCCCCCATTAGGATAATTATATCCTGTGTCGGGGTCCGGAAACATTCACAATGACAAGGACAAACACAACCAGACCGGAAAACATGCCTGTACGATTAATACAAACATCTGCTCCGAGCGGGAATCGAACCCGCAACCGTCGAGGCTTAAGGCAGACTCGCTACCCACAACGCCACAACAGTGTCAGTAGTACTTAGATATACGTTTTGAGACGCTCTAATTGAAGGCTCTATTTATGAACATGAATATACCTTCATCTTCAGATGTAAATGAAAAGAATTTACTTATGTTAACATTAATTGATTTTATTGCAAATAAACTATTCACTAAGCCCATATAAAAACACAAGTCAAATATATAACAAAAGCATAATATATTGTACGTATTTTAATTTGTATGTTTGTTGTTAATATTTTATTAATTGCTTAATAAAATTACAATTTTCTTACCTCATAAAAGAGTCTGTCACCAAATTTGAGCATCTCGGCGAAAGCATTCTGCCATGCGTGAAGGATGCAGTAAAATACACACAGGAAGGATATGACACCGGGTACTACACAAGCAAATATACCGCGTACAACTGCACCGGCGTCGACCTATAATAATTATTAAGTAATGGCATTTTAATCGTTTAGAGTTTAGATTCAACACATTCACGGGCCAGACAGTAGGCATAATAGTTAAACAATTGCATGATTCGGGTTTAGGGTCACTGGGCTGCTAAAATGTTGAGACTGTAGATTCTGGACAGAATGAAAGGTTAAAGGTCAAGTACGTGTCGGATACGCACGTCAAAGGTTCCCAGTATGGTAGTAACCATAGAATATATAAAAAAGAAAGTATTTATCTATAACACTTCATGAGATACAGCAAAAAACGTCAAAAATATCAAGTTTCTTGTAAGGTCCCCGTATTTCAACCCCTATTCAAAAACAGACCCCATTTATTATTTTTGAATTATAATTTATTCTCTTATTTGTTGTAGTTGTAGCAGAAATAAAAATACGTAGCAGAAATAAAAATAATTCTGTGAAAATATTAACTCTCTACCAATTACGGTTCGTGAGATACAGACCGTTGACCGAAGGACGGTCGGATGAACAGCGGAGGTTTGGTGATAGTATTTCGTTGGGTACGGAACTCTAATAAAAATAAAGCGGTAAGATATGACATCTTCTAGAAATACCTTTAATACTGTAAAAATTACGTAATTAAAACTAAATAAGTAATTTTACCTTAGCATCTTTTCCATAATCTGACCAATAAGGTAAAATAAAACGCTCCCATAGAAAACAACTGTAAAATATAATAGCCGTAACTTCTAGGAAATGGAAAACTACAACGCCCCACCTAATTGTCTTTGTTCTGAAATTAAAAATTATTGTATTAACTTTGATATGCAAAATTCACGACCCATCGGAATTCATTTGTTGTATTTGTGTTTGGGGTCGCGCCGGAAAGACCACATGTTGGGAGTAGAAATAGCACAGAGTGCCGTGTAAAAAGCCATGTCATCGAAATCTAAACGATTTCCTATATGATTTGTCCTCTCGAGTTTTGTAGAACGACTGTAGCGCGACATCATATCCGCTTTGACTGCCCCATAATATACAATAGAATAAACTAAGCACTTAATATTTACTCAGCCAGCTCATGCGACTGCAAATCGCATGTTAATGTAATTAAGTAAATGGCTCAACAACTTATGTAGTATAAGTTGTTGAGTCGAAACAGAATCTTAAGTCTAAATAATTAATTAGTTTAAAAAATAAAAATAACACGCACAACACACCCACACACATGCGCACTCCCAAATATTTTTATTGGATGCTTTTATAAAATTACTTTATAATTATTATTTTATTATCAGAGCTGATACAAATTAAGAACGCTGTATGTACTGATTGTATCATGCGGGTGCGAGGCGTTATAACTCAGTTATCAACTATTGCAGTTATATCGCAACTTTTGTAAAACGAGCCATATAAATTTCATTCTTACTATTTCTTATAATTTAAAAAAATTGAAAAAATTAAACAGCAAAAGCAATCATTTAAAAAAATCAAATCGATTTTAACATATACTTAAAGCTTTAGTAATACAATTACTTACATATAAATAAGTAAAATGAAGTTTCACGATAGTTTTAATAATTTACCCTAATATGATGCCTTGAAATTCGAAAGAGTTAGTTGCTATTCTTCAGTTTTCATATAAGTATTCAACGGAAGTGATTAATCTAAAATTTTGTGCTTGAATTTCATCCAACAGATGCCACAAATTTTAAACAACATTTACCTGGGATAATCGTCCCTGTAGATAAGTGTAGGTGCAAAAAGGAAATATACATAATGTGAAAACGAGGGTAGTTGCCTGCTCTTGTCATTATATCGGTCGGCACAAGCTACGGTAACAGCGCAAATCTTCATTGCAAATCGAAACTGAAAAATAAGGAAAAATATATTATTGTACATAATATACACCTACTGCATGCACTTGAGAAAACTGAAATTGTTTTTCAGTTTACAAGACCAAATAAATAGCTTTACATTGTAAAAATATCTTACTCTTTAAAATACTTAATATATAAATATATATATTTTTTTATGTTAGAAGTTGGCAAACAAGCATACGGCCCACCTGATAGTAAGTGGCTGCGGCAGCCTATGAGCGCTTGCAGCACCATTAGTAGGTGCCACTCACGCGTTGCCAACCTCGAGATATTAGTTCTTAAATCTCGTTCGCCCAGTAATTTCACTAGCGTACAATGCCCTTCAAACCGGAACACAGTAGTGCCTAAGCACTACTATTTGGCGGCAGAATATTGGACACTGCGGTGGTACCTACCTAGCCGGCCTCTTGCAACAAAAGACCTAAAATTATATTATATTTTTGATATTTTTGGATGCTTATATGATATTTTTTAGATGCTTAGAAATAAAGTATGTATATTATTTTAGAGGTTAGAATACCGCATATCACAAATGTATTCATGACCTAGACTTATAAAATGGTAAGCAGGATTGTTGTGACTTTGTGCACGAGATGTCTCTACTCGACCGATGTGACAGAAAGGCACAAAGATAGTCACCGGGAACAGGATCTGGATCATTATATTACTGTCATTTTAAAATAAATGCATGGACTACTATGTATCGAAAAATATTAAAAATAACAAAGGACCTTATTTCAAATTTACGTTATAATGATAAATAAGGCCTACCATTTCACAAGTGACAACAGCTGAAGACGCCAATGCTAAGTGAGTTTTGCTTAAATCTTGCACTGGAACAGCAACAAGCGTTAATTCCAGCGCTATCATGCTGAGGACTCCGACTGCAGACCAGATTCTGCACAGTACTAGTACATAAAAACGACATTTATAGAAATGCAAATTATTATACTTAAGTTAGAAATAGAGATGGATGATCTGAAACAGCCAACCAAATTCTCAGTCAAAGTTAAGGGTCCTAAACAGGGCTGTCCGGCTTCAAAAAGGGTGATCAATAATTCGTCCGTATCTTTATTTATTTTGTATGTTTGTTACCTGATTACGCGAAGACGGTTGGACCGATTTGGATAATTGTTTGGTATACGGTATACTTCGCAGGTGCAAAAAGAAGAATGGAAAGATCTCTGCCAGTTCTATAGGCACACATATTGCCGTTTCGGTAATTTTTATAGTAGTTTATGCGTTTTGTTACCCGTGAATTAAAACTGGCTTTTTAAAAAAAGGATTTAATGAATTATAATAGAATTACACTGGAATTATTATTTATCTTTAGGCAACCGCTCTAGTTGAGTATTCCGAACAGACTGAGCTCTTCGGAGATCATCTGCCTTCTACCAATAATAGCTGATTCATACAAGTTAGGAGTAGGCTGCTTAGTGGACACTAAGCCTAACTAGCTAGGGACGTAACAGTTTGCTCTGAAAAAGCACTATTTGTTGAAGCATTAAATCACGGGGTGCGATACAATTAGTTAGTCAAATATGGTTGTGGAGATATTATCCCTAACTAGAAAGTGTCCAAAAAAGAATATCGACTTGAAAAGTTTTTACGGGATCAACAAGTAACAAACATACAAACATCATTCCTAGTGGATACGCACTGCAGTACGTTTTTTGACAAGCCCCGAAGTATATAAATAAATTAACGCTACACACTCAATGAAACAAAAATTATCCTGTATTAATCCAGATAATATCTGAGTGCTTTCATACCAATCTATTAAGCCGTTTATGCGTGACTGACTAACAAAAATAAGTAGCGACTGTATATAAACCTATTTGCGTTATTAGAAGAAAATTCATTACTTGTCAACTAACTCGATATAAACATAATTTAGAATGTTACTACCTTTTTTTTCGAGATAAAAATAAATCTTCATCAAATATTTACTTTTAATTAAATTTCTATTAAATAACTTTAAACATCATTGTAGGCTTTTTCATATTTGAGAAAGTGGTTTAAGGAAATAAAAATATAACCACTTAACACACAAACCTTCACTTTATCTATGAATATAGCAGAATATAAGAAATAAATAAGTAAACGCAACACACTCAACGGCGCCCATTAGGATGATTATACCCTGCTTCGGAGGTCTAGGAACACATGCCTGCATGGTCAATACAAACATTGCTCAGAGCGGGAATCGAACTCGCGACCTGTGGTAGATAGGTAAACAAGAAAAATATATAATCTAATATTTTTGGGTATAATTATTGCCAGTGTGTTTCAACTGACAATAAACTATATTACTTTAAGAAAAATCTAAATCATAAGGATATTTTACTGTTTGCGGTTTAAAATTCTTTTAGTTCTCATATTAACTACCATATTTTTATCCCGTATCTTTAAGAAGAGTCGACGCATATTTAAAATCTATTTCATAGTAGGTACTTATTTTTTGTAGAGGTAACTTGTAAGTGTTACAAACATTTAAATATATTGTTATAAATATTCAAATATATCGATTGGATAAATACAATAGATAATTGAAAATTGAACATTTTGTAAAGTATCAGATTATAAGTACTTGTTATGATTGGCCGCGATACTGTCAATCGTCAACGACCAATCATAAGAAAGTAAATTGGTGGGGATAAGATTATAAAAGCGGGTGGTCGGGGATATGCCCGATCATTCGTTACGCTCTTAGGCTGTTTATATTAATCTGTACTGTTTAAAACTAGTAATAAATGTAATAGTGAATACAATATTATGTGGTTTCGTATTTAAATTGTCCCCTTCTAAGTTATGAACAAACGTAGTTCACATAAGGTTAATAGCATATTGATAAACATTTTTTTTCATTTACTTGGATATTGTCCTATAAGCTTTCTCACCCCGGCGTATAATCTCAAGCCGGGATAAAAGGCGAGGGCGACAATTAGCTCGAACAACCACAGCTTGGCGCCGCGCCTGATGTCACCGAATCCATACACTACTGACGTCACACCAATATTGATTCTAAAACATAATTTTATAGAATGTTTCACAAGTTTTATAAATAGACCAGATATGTTATAAAATCAAGACACGGAATGGAAGCTTTATATGGTCAAGGTTAAATAGTTTATGGTAAGTACATAATATTTAGTAGTAGCGGAAGTACTACCCCACTCACACAAACTCGGTGTAAAGTAACAGTATTAGTAGTTATTGTTGCGTTTTATACGACGAGTGAGAGCGCCAGAGGCCCAATCTCCCATTCCCTCTGTTCCCTTTCTTTTTTCCCTACTCATCCCTTCCCTCCTATCGCGCAACTAGTATCAAGTATATAATCTAAGATTCATTCAAGTATCACAAGTGTTCATAGTTTGCAGTAACTGCTTACCATCAGGCGAACCGTATGCTTGCTTACCAACCGTCATGAAACAAAAACTAATTTCCTTAATATGCTAATTTTGTAAAATACGCTGCATCTGACATGAATTAATTTATTGCGTATATATTTTATATGTACTGAAAAAGTACGAGAAGAGTACAATTTTGCAAATAAAACAAACCTTAATATCGTTTAAATTGCTTATTTTAGAACTGATTTATTGTTACTTAAAATTTCGTAAGGAATTCGTTAATCTTTTTGGGCCAATTTGGATATACATACCTTGCTCCTGTCCACGATTAACACAAAGGACATTTTTATCTCTACATATCACTTGAGGCCTTACGACGGGATCTAATAGAAGAAAATTGCAGGGTGCAGCTAGTATAAAATATTATTTTATTCGATTAATTATTGACGAAGACGAGACAAATATGTTAACACCTACATATATCCAATATTACAATATTCTTACCATGCTATTGAATATGAATAAAATTATACTTGCTTTCCAAGTTCAATAATATCATAGATTACTGTATTGCACAATAATATCAGTAGAATAACAACAAATATATGATATATTGTCCTCATGTGCAGGGAATGTTCTTTTAGTACTGTCAACGGTGATTCTCGATAGATGAACTCTGGTCTCTTTGTTTTTTCCACCTGTGTGATGATGCTATTTTGAAATCTAAAGTCGCCTGCATTCCTACGTAGGCTCATCCTTATTTCTAAAATATTACAAATTACTATTAATCTTAACTGGACTTTTTTTTTAAATATTCTGTTAACCGACATCAACCAGTAGCATAACATGAATGATGAATATCACGGACTATAGTTAAACAAGTAATTACCATAGAAGTAATATAAGAACAAGAAAGTTCACTGAAGCAACATTTCTGTGCCAAAAAAGAGGTTCCAAATGGAAACCCTATCCTATCTAATTGAAACACCATAATTTTTAATAATTGAGGACAAAATATAAACTTCTAGATAGAATCATCTCGATTTTGTATAGGTGATATTAATATTTTTAAATTAGAACCAATATATTATTTTATTAGAATATTATTATTTTTATTAGAATTAGCCGGTGGGTGTAGTAGTGGTTTGCAAGTCTGAAAATATAATAAAATTATATTTATTTAAATCCATGCTTTTTTCCGTTCCTCGTTACGAGGAAAACAAAATTACTTACAGGTGGAAAGATTTACCACAACCTGGATACGATTCATTCTACCAGGTAAAACGCATTTTTTCACCATTTATCCAAGAAAATGTACCAAAATAACACCAATGTGTTGAACTATGTTGTCAGAATAGTAATAATATTTCATTTATTTAAAGTCATTTAACCGATAATTTTGTATTTAGAGGCTTATTTTATAACGATGAAAACTAATAATTTTGGTAAAATTTTTTATTAATTATAAATTACCTTCGTAAAGCTAAAAAATATGTAAATATATTCGGAAGTTGTGTAATTACCACCTTATCAAATTATTTTTTTGGTAACGTGTGGGAAAGGGACACAGCTACTCTTTTGTGTATCCCTTTCTCGAACATATTTTCGTTTTTGTATGAAATATTGAAAATTGAACTTAAACGTCGTATAAAGTATGAGTTTATTTAACATTAAATGACAAGGGATTTTTCTTGTTCTTATAATAATTCTATGGTAATTACAGAATTACTGACAGCTCCCTTCTCTAAACTAAAAATATATAGCTTTCAAAATAGGTAACTTAACTTCCTCAAACAAAAAGCTAAGGAAAATTTACAGTAATTATTATGAAATATCAACTTTAATAACATACAAATTCTAAAGCTGTTAACACGAATTTCAGATAAATTAGGAGATGAAAGTGTACCTGGATTCGCAAAATTCAAACTTACTGACAAAATACATGCCGCCAAATGTCGAAAGGGGTAAAGGAACTGAGAAAATGATCATACCATAAGAAGCTTAAACACCCTACAATACATTACCATTAGATAATGTAAAAAACGACTTAAAGGATTAGATATATATGTATTATGTATATGATTTAACAAGGAAGAGAAGACTAGCTCATAAAAGTGATAAGTATCAGCATTAAGTAGATATTAGCTTTTTTTTTTTTTTTTCGGAATGTGTATTGCTGTTGGCCCTACTGGCCTTGACAGCGTCACCAGGCGGGGGGCCGAGTACTGAGACTCAGCCGTGATAAAGGGACAGCCTTCATAGGGGCTCAAAATTGATTCCGTCCTTAGGGTGCCTCCTGCGAAGCCGAACCACGGCTAAGGACGTCATCGGAGATGGAGGCAGCGCTCCTAGCGCATTCTATACGATAGACTCACCCGACGGTGTGAGCGCGACGCGACGTGCGAAACAAAGGACCTCGTCCTCGACCGGCGAGGACGGTGTTGTGTGCGTGTCTGTGCTGTGTAAGGAGCATTTTCTAATGTAATCCTATCGTCAGGGTCTTGCAGGACGTGCTTAGGACGCCCTACTTTTGTCGGTTGGTTACATCGGTCTGTGTAGATACAAGCATGTCTAATCAAAGGATTTGGATGGAAAGTAGTTTGATCGAAATAGTTTTGCGATAAGCGCTTCAAATGTTTGGGGATCGAATCGATTTCAAAGTCTCTATGGAGATCTACGTTGCGAACGTACCACGGACAGCCATGCGTAAGAAACGGTTCTGAATTATTTGTAATTGATTAATTCTTCTGGCGTGGACGTGCGAAAAAACAGGGCTCGCGTAGGTCAGTATGGGACGTATACAGGCTTTGTATAATGTCACCTTATTTCTAAGGGACAGTTTACTCCGCCTGCCCATCATCGCATACAATCTTCCCAAAACGAACGCTGCTTTATCACGTGCCTTGCGGATATGAGCTTCAAAGGTGAGTCTGTTGTCGAGTATGACGCCTAGATATTTGGTTTTATCTTTCCATGGGATGGGATGATCGAACAAGGTGATAATTCCAGGTGGACCGGATCGCCAGTAAGTCCTAATGCGGGGTTTGTTAAAAAGGACACCTACGCTTTTCTCGGGATTGACTTCAATCCTCCAAGATTTAAACCATTTTCCTAGGGCATTGGCTGCAGATTGGAGACGCCTGGATATAGATACTAGCCAGTAAGTAGGTAGACACTAGCTAGTACTAAAGAATACGTAAAAAAATATTATATAACTTATTGAGGGAATACCTACAAAAACCTGTATCGTCTACCAAACAGACAAATTATCAACAAATAGCTGCTGAAGCCACGATATAACAATATATTTTTTTACAAAAACTACCTACGTATATACCAACTATTATTATAAGCTAATATATACCAACCTATTATTTTATGCTAAGATTTTGAAGTAACTTGCAAACACAAACGGCTAAACCGGATTCACTGACCGACTGATAATCCGTTCGCATAAAAAAGTGAGAAAAATCACGTATTTCAATACTGTATATTAGGTATTATTTTAAATAAAGATGAATAAAAAACCTGTGTTTAATTTGTGTTAACAATTTTTAAGGATTTTTTAGAAACTGCTTCAATTATTAATAACAAGTAAAGCAGTAGCAAAGATTAAACATGAGTTATTTATTTCAATTCAATAAAATTTCTGGCTATTGATCTAACTAACTATTAATAAAGTAAACCTTAAATACTTACCTTTAAAAACTTCCAATGTATTTTAATATATGTTAAATATTGAATAGTAACAATACGTATTTTTCAAATAATTACGTTGAGAGCAAATAGCAGATCCAAAATATTTTATTTAAATTAATTTTTAATTATAAATTACAAAGTAAAATTTACAACTAATTTAATGTGTTACGATCGATGGTAGATCAAGTAATGACCCTCCGCCTTCCTATGATTCGGAGGTAACTTCGACTGAGTATAATGAATGATAATTTATACTCTTATATTTTTTTGTAGTCTTAATTATTAAACAATTTAGATGTACTTTAAAGTAGACAGTAGAGTATAGATTTGATTTATAGACGAAATGAATGAGAGATTGCAGTAGGTGAATGATTGAAGTATATATAGTATATAATAGTTATGATAAAAACCCTTTTTCTCTTTATCAAAGACCATTCACCTACTGAAATCTCTCTTTTCGTATATATATATATATATAGTAGTAGTAGAAGCTAGTATGTAGGTATATATATATACGTACAAGCTTCTACCAGCAGTTTTGCTCGTGTGAATTACGATTTTAATGCAAACTTTGAACCCTCATTTAACCACTTCAAGTGTGGAGTTTTAGAAAATGTTAAAACACATGTTTCTTTATCTTTAATCGTTCGCCAAAAAACAAAATTTCACTATTCAGATTTCAAAAATGAAAGATATCCAATATTCAAACTTTTTCTGAAAAAATCAGATTTTTTTTCAAGTTTAGGCTGGGCTTTGATATGCCAGTCAGATATATATAGCACAGACTTGTCAAATAAAATCGGATTGAGTTTTCAAACATGTGTAAAAATAAAATGTAATTTAAATCAAAAACGTCCAGGAGGATATAGACTTCGAACGAAAATATCTTTCTACCCGTTTTTAACCCCGTAATGGGATTTCAATAAAATACGAAATACGTCTTCCATCAACTCTGTCAAAAAAGGTTTATGCAAAATTTGAAGTAGATTGGAGCAAGGAATCACGTTGTCCTATACCAACTTTTTGCCCCTTTTTCACCTCTTTAGAGATAGAATTGCGTTCTTATCGGATGCTTATGTTTTACAAAAAACACACACTCAAAGTTTCAGGTCTCTACGATCAGTGGTTTATGCTGTGATCCGTCATTCAGGACAAAGCATCATTAAATCAAGCGCGGATTATGTTCAATAACTATTGATAGCTATTGTAAAAACCATAGAGTAAATAATAAAGTTCATGGTAAAAACTAGTGAAATGGCGGTTATTTCAAAAATATCCTTTGAAAAAAATCACATTTCATTATTTTATTTTATTCTTAAATAAATAAAACTAGTAATAAATTCACAAAATATTTATCAAAACACATTAAAAATCAGTCACAGCTATAAATTATAAATAAAACAAGAGCTAATTAACTAAAAATAAAAAAGCAGTTATCGTTTATAAAATTTACTATTATTCTACTACACGATATTATTATATGATTTTTTATTATAAATAAACTTATATAAACTTAGCTAAAATCAGTAAATGATGTCAAATGGATTTTGAAATGTCCAATTCGGTTTTAGTACAATTTCGGGGCAAGACCATGACTTCGGTATAAAAAAACTATCGGATTCAGACGGTGGACAGTTTTTTCGGGCAAAATATTCCATGGCGTACAAGCTCCATAACAGTCCTGGAAAAAAACCAAAAACCTTTTTTTAACCTTAATAATTAAATTAAGCTCATACAGAAATATTTTTAAAAAGCGTAAGGTGCTTTATGTAATAGGCTGACTTACTATGTATTTTTGCTTTGCTTTATCTTAAGACTCAAAAATTTTGGATGATTTTTTTACAAAACACAATAATAAAATTATCATTAAATTTTATTATCGGTATATAGAATTTAAAACATAAATATTATATCACATTATGGTAATTTTTATATCATAGAAATTTCTGATTTTGAAACTTCTTATTTTACAAACAACAACAAACGAATAATACATAATTAGTAATTTCATAATATATTATTATCGTATTGCGATGTTTCAATTACACTAAACTGTTTATTTTATTGTCACCCTGTGTAAATTATGATCAGTATTATCATAATACGAACACCAGAATAACCAAATTTGTTATCGCGTGCATTCTGCTAACGCTGTTTTAGAAAGATGTGATTTAATAATCATCTCTTATTATTTAATTATTTTAATGGAATTAAACACAACGTACGAGCTCTATAAATTCTTATACTTATAAGGGTAGGTCGAAAAGTGCTCAGAATGAAGGTCAGCGGAGGCGGCGAATTCGATTTTTTTACATTACTAAACTAATTGTCTAGTAAACATAATATAAACTTTTCAGATATTACGCATAGACCTATAAAGAATAGATATGGTCGAGTAAATTATTTTCGTTCACCGTTAACCACAAAGGATATAAGTACTTTTAACCTAACATAATACAGCGCACTCTCAACGATATACGTTAGGAACAAAGTAGTTACACGCTAACTTCATTCGGTTATGATTTAAGCAACACAGACGAATGATGTTAGTGGACGTTGGTGTTGCATGTACGAATGGGAAACAAGGGCGCAGTCTGTGACATTGAAAGCTTTAAAATATTCAGTAATATTATTTTAACTTCTTGAATATATTTATCCACAATTATTGCTTATCTTGTTAGTGCTTTTTGCACCCTGTGACACGCTGCTTATCGTCAGTTGAGTCAATCTGCTATGCGTTTGAAAGTTGCCTTCGTTGATAGTGGTTTCCTGAACTGTGGTTCGGCGTTTTCTTTCATCATAATTTATTTCATATTAAGTAATATCACCGGCTCTATTAATTTCCATAAACAAATTTATTAATAAATATATAGTATATAGCTTCCATCACTTACCATTTCCAATGAAAAATGAAAGCCACATTAAAAGGTTTAGCACGCTAGGAAAACGAACTCCGGTAGTTGCAGTTAAGGGTAACATTAACAGTCCGCATACACCGAACTCTACCATCAGCACTGGATAAAAGAAACCAAAAGAAAGTGCTAAAATAACTTCATGCGCAGCTGCCGATATCTGGAATAATAATTAATTTTAATATAAAATACCGTATTACAAATTTTTAACATGTACGTTATTATAAATAGATAAGAAATAATAAAATTACGACAAGGAACACACACATAAGTATAATTAATAAAATAAAATAAAAATCGTAAAATATTATTTACAACATTAACTATTTCCAAGCGAAACTTTTTTTTATGAATATGATTCAATTAACTAATTTTAATCAGCAATTTTGGTTAGAAAACTTAACAAGTGCATGTTTTGGCTACGCACAGAAAAACGTTCCCGTAGTTTGATTAGGAAAAACTTTCAGTGCTTAAATCCGCAGCTATTAATGTGATAATTAACATAACTGCAAACAATTTCATTTATAAAGTCTGAACTGCTGAATACTAAATAACATCCTTAAAATCCACGAGTTGCCTAAATTTTTTTACGTTTATTGATGAAAATATTATACCTATCTCAAGATAGCAATCAAGGGATATAAACTAAATAAAATTAATATGAAATTTGTGTCCAAGCATGCTTTTTGAAAAATTTTCATAATTGTAAATTAATTAATTATTATAAGCAAATATTAAACTAGTCAAATAATAATAATAAACGCTATACAGTCACGGCTTCCATTAGAATAGGGATATCCTGTGTTTGTGGTTCCAAATAGACAATAAAAAAAAAGTATATAAATACTTACTAAAAATACTATTAAAGTAGAAATGGCGCGTCCGACATGTGGAGCCAGTGGCCGGTGGATGTGGTCGCGCAACCAAGCGTGCACTATACGATTCCAGGCTCGGTAATAACGTGAAAATTGAGATGTGGTCCACCAATCCTGATAAGAAAATAATACGCATACCATAGGAGTTCAATATATTAACTTTCCCGTTTCAAATACAGATACAATGAATGGACTGTAGTTTATTACATGTTGTTTTAGGACTCTGTACACATGCTATTTTTCAATTTTTTTTTTTACATTTATAGATTTTGTTATGAAAATATTGCAGACTAACTTTGCCCTCGGCTTCGCCTGCTTAGAATCATTAGGCGGAAGAAATATACGCGGTGGAACATATTGACGGAACGGACAAAAAATATAATAAAAAATAGAACCGAAACCGAACCCCCTTTCTTTTTGAAGTCGTGTAAAAATTGTTTTTTTGGAATAAGTACTGTACATATATAATATTTTCATATGCTTTTAGTAAAGAGCTGTTACTTTTAACATTACAAACAGACACTTCAATTTTATTTATTTGTATGTATAACTATAGAATTTGTAATATGTTCAATTCATGGAACTAGCACAAGCCAAATTGTTTATTTTAGCAAATTAATAAGTAACGCTCTGTGCGTTTTATATAGATTGTAATTTGTAAGTCTTCGACACCGTTGTGGCGTTATGGGTAGCGAGTGTGCCTTTTGCACCGACGGTTGCAATTTCGATTCCCGCTCGGGCAAATGTTTGATCTTACAAATATCTGTTTCAGTCTGGGCGTTTGTCCTTGTGGGTCACCCCACCGTGCCTCGGAGATCACGTTAAGCTGTCAGTCCCGATTGTTATCACATAAAATCTGATAATAATCGTTAACTCTTGATAAGTAAGTTACTGGTTCGCCCTTAGGGTTGCGGAGGTCAGATGGTAATCGCTTTTTGTAAAAACTAGTAACCTGTCAAATCCGGACAAGATTAATAAGCAGACCCTGGGTAAATACTTGTATAATACCGAGAATAATGCTAGGAAGAAGAAGATGTAATTTGTACGTCTTACACATTTTTTACGTGTGAATATCAGTCGAGACAAGAATAATAAAATTATCATTCAAATATAACAATGTTAGTATTTTTAAATATTCTATTTTCTTACCTCATAAAAAAGTCTGTCACCAAATTTGAGCATTTCGGCGAACGCATTGTGCCATGCATGAAGGAGGCAGTAAAATCCACACAGGAAGGATATGACACCGGGTAGTACACATGCGAACATGCCACGTACAACTGTACCAGCTTCGACCTACGACATATAAAATGGGTCGTTTAGAATTAAAATTTTCTCGATTTTTGATGAACAAGCTTAAGTTAAATAAAAACAAACAATAAAAATGCTGTCAAACTCTAGAAAAATCCTAAATAACGTAATCATTATGTAATTAACAATGCAAAAGTAATCTTACCGTAGCATCTTTTCCATAGTCTGACCAATAAGGTAAAATAAAACGCTCCCACAGAAAGCTATTGTAAAATATTATAGCCGTAACTTCTAGGAAATGGAAAACTACAACGCCCCACCTAATTTTCTTTGTCCTGAAATTAAAAATCATTTTTATGTCAATGGAAACCTAAAAGGATTATGATTTGTCACAAATCCATAGGGTTCTTTGTGTATTCTATTTAAAACTGAGAGTACATTACGTTGTATTTATGTCAGAAGAGGAATAAAGGACCCGAAAGGATTATATCTAATCCGCCCCGATCGCATCCCTTCGGTGAGTTATCCTACGTGATACTATTAACTGTATTTTTGGATAGCATAGCTTGAGAATCCATTACCAACATTAATATTTATAGGCAAAAGTAAGACTGACTTTATTTTATGTAGGTATAAAAATCAATTCTCTAGATTTAATATTAAATAATAAAAATAAGTTATTAACATAAATTAGCTTGAATAATTTACAATGTATCGATATAATATTTTCTATCGTAAGGACAAAGCCGAAGCAAATAGAGTTATAATATATTGTATTAATAATAATTGAGACGCTTATAGCTGGTTGCGCTCACTGGTCGGTAATCGATTGTGCGTACAGCAAACTTTGCCGCGGTCAGTCTATCGATGGGTCGCATAGTGGTATTTCAACTGAGCGTTTCGAAGTGCTCGTAAAATGGTCTCGGCTGTTATCTTGTCAGAGGCCTACCATACAATAAGAAGAAGAAGAAGAATTATATAAGTATTTTACTGTGAAATTATCATAAATATCGAATTATTCTTACTACTTCGTGTTATTTTTTAAATCGTATGAATGAAATTATTGCAAATAGTTAAAACATCAAAACTTGTTCACATAATAAATTTTTCATACAAGCTCTAGAAAGGTTTTTTAATAATAAATACGTTGGTATTTGAAAGAGTATTCTTGCGTTTTCCTATATCATGTAGCCAACGGAAATGCGTAATCTAAAAATATGTTCGTGAATTTCATCCAAAGGATAACCACAAAGTTTCTAACAATATTTACCTGGGATAATCGTCCCTGTAGATAAGTGTAGGTGCGAAAAGGAAATATACATAATGGGAAAACGAGGGTAGTTGCGTGCTCTTGTCATTATATCGGTCGGCACAAGCCACGGTAACAGCGCAAATCTTCATTGCAAATCGAAACTGAAAAATAAAAATAAAAATCATTATTTACTAAACTTAATTTCTACATTAAAATGCTCGTATGATTATTATACCAAGAATAGCTTCGAAATCTATTGAATGCACTTGAGGTTATTATCTGTATTTCAGTTAAAAAACCAGATCTCTGTTACTGATTCAAAATAGTACAAGTTTTACAAAACAATAAAACTTGTATTATTTAGCAGAGACGATGCACAGCATCTGTGAGAGTGCGTCATACTTACCTTTCGAGTTCTAGCCAATCACAGCGACTTTCGTTTCTTTCGTCCAATGAGCTTTCGACCAATGAGCGCAGAGTAATGTCACGTGGTCACAGATGTCAACTTAGGGAGGGCTCGAACCGTTATTCTTCATAGAGTCTCTCACCAGGAGGCCTTATTAGGATGCTGTGCATCGTCTCTGCTAAATAATACAAGTTTTATTGTTTTGTAAAACTTGTACTATTATTCGGCATGTGACGATGCACAGCATCTGTGAGAGAAGTGTTTATTAGCTGCCTGGTGACCACGAACCGACGCTATGTGATATTATTAAAAGAGGAATAGTAAGGGTCTGTAACAGAGAATAATAGTATTATATTATAATCATTACTGAAAAACCAATGTTTGATATTCAAATTGAACAATAAGAAAATCCCTAGATTATAAATATGTAAAAAACAAAGTCACACTGGTTTCAAATTAACTGAAATTATTAATTATTATTAATAATTATTATTAATTATTCACTCTGTTGCTAGCAAAATTATACATACTACCTGGAGCAGCGGATATGCCGGCTGCTCTTAAAATTTATTTTAACTGATTGCCAATAGCAATTCGTTAAGCTGAGTTATTGGAACCCTTAATCGTAACAAATAAAGCGTTACAGCAATTAGTAGTAAGCCTTTCACTACATAAATCAATTACTTTTCGCAACCAAAGTAAAGGTTATTATAATCTACAATGATGTTATAAACGATAATCGCCTTCATCTATGTAAAGATCAGGTGAAATACTTAAAAGTTAAATTACGTACTTGACGCTAGAAGAAGTATACAAGCTGACCTTCGTGATCCTTCGAGCATCAGCTTCCTTGACTGGAAAGCTATCTTGCAACCAGGCAACCAGTTGATTTGGATCCTAAAATGTAGGTTTCCCTGCTTTTGGTACCATATGGGTGCTTAAAATTACAATAATGCACCATTTAAATCAAATATTCCAAGCTGGTACTTCTTAACGTGGACTTCTCTCCATCTAGAGATGAGCATTGCTTTCTCAGCTTCTTACCACTCGTTGGCAAAATCGTTCCAGCCCCAATTATCCATACACAGTAGGCTCTGTAGTGGAAAAGTCCACGCCAGATGAAACCGCCACTTTCGGCTAAATGCGTTGAACATATTTCTCAACGCCTCAGCTTCTTTGCTCGCAAAGACGTCTATCTGAAGAGTACAGAGTCGTTGGATAATTTACCTGGAAGCTGGATGCAGGAGGGCCATTCTGCTGGAAGTTTCCATAGAAATAAATTGTACGCAATGATGTCGAGTATCCCAGGGAGGCACTCCGCTGTTATTAAGATGTCCCATGCATCTAGACGGGCTTGAAGTTAGTAGGTCAAGTGCACCTCTCAACTTACACTGTTCACCGTGTTCCGCCCTATTTTTGCGCGTACAGCATGATAAGTACGATTGTAATAAAGCCAAGCAAGTCATCTGGAGTACCTGCCATTTGTATATCAAACTTCGAAAACGACGATGGCACTCCAAAATGCTCACGTGACTTAATTAGTATTTGCGAGTTGCTCAAAACTTTCGCTTTTGCTTTAAATGCAGCTCTTACTGAAAGCAATTCTTTCTGGTTTCTGTGCAATTTCCTTTATTTCGGTGTCCAAACACCAGACTATCGTTCTAGACATTATCATTCCATCTAACTGGGCGCCCCAGCTAATGTCCGAAGCGTCCGTCGCTAGGAAAGCATGGTTGGTTTTGCGTGAATTGGTACCGAGCAGCATGTAGCTCCGCGGCACTAGACCATCTCTTAACAAGTTTAGTATGCCGGAGTCATTTTGTTGAAATGTCGAAGAAACATTTGCAAATTGTTATCCCAAGGATCTTACGGCTTCCGCAGCCCGAGGACTACTTGGGTTCTACCAACCAAGATATTCCAGGGATTTTACGGCTTCCGCAGCCTGAAGACTTTACTTGATTCTGCCAACATATATCACAAGAGTCTTACGGCTTCCGCAGCCTGAAGATTACTTGGGTTCTACCAACCGAGATGTTCCAAGGATCTTACGGCTTCCACAGCCTGAAGACTTTACCTGGAATCTGCTAACATATATAACAAGAGTCTTATGGCTTCCGCAGCCTGAAGATTACTTGGGTTCTACCAACCGAGATGTTCCAAGGATCTTACGGCTTCCACAGCCTGAAGACTTTACCTGGAATCTGCTAACATATATAACAAGAGTCTTACGGCTTCCGCAGCCTGAAGATTACTTGGGTTCTAATAACAGAGATGTTCCAAGGATCTTACGGCTTCCGCAGCCTGTAGACGACTTTGATTCTGTCAGCCAAGATGTTCAAAGGATCTTACGGCTTCCGCAGCCTGAAGAGAGCTTGGATTCTGCCAACCAAGATGTTCCAAGGATCTTATGGCTTCCGCAGCCTGAAGAAGACTTGGATTCTGTCAGCCAAGATGTTCCAAGTATCTTACGGCTTCCGCAGCCTAAAGACAGCTTGGATTCTGCCAACCAAGATGTTCCAAGAATCTTAAGCTTCCACGGCCTGAAGATTTTGCTTGGATTCTGCCCACATAGATGATGAGTCTTAAGACTTTCGCAACCGAAAAACTTAACTTGGATTAGTTCTGATAAATCAGAAGGGAGTCGTCCAAGTCTACGATACTAGAACTTTACCTTCCTTCGTCTGCCGAGTCGCCGCGACACAGCATGAAACAGGTGCGGTGCTGATGCCGGAAAGGCACGTCATCTCGAATAATCGATCTTGATAGCCGATTCTTAAGAAGAAGCAATGTGACCTGGGTGTTTTTCTGGCCGGACTATGCCTTGTTCTATCAGATCTTTGACTATTCAAGTAGTTCTTGTTGACGGCTTGGTGGCATACTAATCCATTGGAAGGTGGCTAAAGACAGATCTATCTTCGCACCCAATCTAATGTCTGAAGAAAGCGAGGAGTCTGGAAGGGACACAATTATTAATTTGATAGGCTTTGGCATCCACAACTGAATCAATCGTTTCAGGTTGAATATAGGTCAGTCTCTTTCGTGGTTCTTTTGCTTCCGAAACATTGAAGATAAAAACCTGGAGGATAGATTTTGCCGATCCACTACCTCCATCATTCGTTGGCGGAGTAATAATTCGATCTGCTTTGACATTATAGATGAGTGGTTTCGAACCGGCGTAGACCCCTTTGTCATGGGTAGACAAGTAGTGGTCCTGAGGTAAATGGGAGACGCATTCCCGTGATAATTCCGAGAAGGGCCTTCGGAGCCCAAAGCGTCTGCCACTGCCTCCGATACGCTCGGAGACAGCCCCAGTAAAACTCCCGTTCTGAAGTCGGGGAGTCATTGAGCGCTTTCGAACAAGCGAAGTCCTTGGTGATGGATAGACAAGTAGTGGTCGGGAGGTAAATGACAAGACGCATTCCCGGTTCCGAGAAGAGCCTGCGGAGACCAATCCATCTGCCACTGCCTCCGATACGCTCGGGAGGCAGCCCCCTCGCACTTTGCACTTGACTCTGAGTCATTTGTCTAGCTGTCTTTTAACTGGCTGAGCTTCCCTTCTGTAAGACCTTCTGTATTCTATAGATCGTTTAAAGAAGCTTGCGTTATATTTCTATTCTTGTTGGGCAGCTCACCATCATGCGCTCGAATGGCTCGAATGGCTTGCCGATACTGAAAAACCACTTACGTGGATTATTAAAATCTTATTCGTCTGGACTGATTCTTTTTCCAGGTTGAACCAACCCACTTATCTATGTCGCCTGTATTTTGTATATATGCTTGAAGAAGAGCCTCACTAAACAAGCATCTTGAACTCTGCGGTATCTTACGCAGACCCTCTTGCAAATTCTTATAATGTATCTCGTTGCGATCGCGACGGTTTACTACATATTCAGCTCGCTTTCCGCAAACAAACTGTATTATTTCTTAATTCGTTTTGTGAAATTTTGAGTCTCGTTTAAATTTAGCTGAAATTTCATCAAAACACTTGTGGCCGATAACACTATCTGGCAATGCCGTCCCGTCCACTAATTGCTGTAAATTTCGACTAAGTAACATTCTGTCAAAAATAGGTATTAAATATAGCAACAATTATTCTCTCCGAATTAGCCACATAATCTTACCCTTAATAAATTGCCCGAGCTCTTCATTAAATGTTTTGTTCAAAGAATCCTGGCAATGTGTTATGCATCTTTAAGGCATAAGTGTACCGAACAACCTTCCAGCTCGGATCGTGAAAACATTGAAATGTTTCAAGCAGTGCCCCCGGCCGAGGTTTGAATGTGGAATGGTCGGAACTGCGGTACCTAATATACGTAAGGTTGAACGCGGCGGCTCCAATGCACAGTCGGGGATGGCCGCGGCGGCATGTGTAACGTTAAGCTCAATGATTGAGAATTAGGACTCGGCACCGGCTTCCCGCCGGCCCCGGACTCTCCTGGTGGCAGCGAATGCGCCCCAGGTAATTGCAGACAATAAATCGTTACAATAAGTTAACAACAAATTCGTTAAAATAATCACTCGATTAGTTAAATTTATATATCAGACTTACCGCGTTTGCCGTTTTACTTAAGGTGCCGAGCATTCTAAATTACTCAAATTTATACTCGCTTGATACCGGAGGTAGATTACCAATACCTGAAGGCTCCGACAATCCTTCAACATGGCTTACCTCCATGTTAACGGAATAATTTACTCCATTGCAAACACTTATAATCTGAAATTATTACTTAAAACTTTTTCAACATCTTAAATTTAAGTATTTCACTTCACTTCACTTTTACTTAAATTTGTGATGTTGTTCACTCGAGAAGTAACGACGCTATGAAGAATAACGGTTCGAGCCCTCCCTAAGTTGACATCTGTGACCACGTGACATTACTCTGCGCTCATTGGTCGAAAGCTCATTGGACGAAAGAAACGAAAGTCGCTGTGATTGGCTAGAACTCGAAAGGGAAGTATGACGCACTCTCACAGATGCTGTGCATCGTCACATGCCGAATAATATAAAGTATATTTATAACTTCAGAATACCAAATATTACAGTAAATTTTAATGCTTTTGTGTAATTTTTGGATACTTAATCCAAAAATTCAAATCTTTTAATATCCCTTTAAAGGGTACTCTATAAAGTGATGCCATAAAATGGTAAGTAATGTTTTTTAAATAGTTTTGATTTAAAAAAAAACAGTCAGTTAAGTTACTTGGGCTTTGTCGTAAGAGTCGTATGAGGTCTATGGTTATATCCCGGGTTTTGTTATAATTTCATATTTATATTATTATATTAGCACGTTGTATCACAAAATCATTTTTTGTTGACGTTGAGGAAACTGACCGGTGGTGTTTCACAGCTGTTGTTTTTGGAGCCTAAAGTGGGTCACATGACCCATGTGGTCATCCTATATAACCCTGTTATATATAGCTATGGTATTTGATAAGTTATATTGATTATTATATTATTTTTATGTAGACGATAAAAGCCAAGACTAGACGTTACGTTGGCTTGTAATTTTGTACGCGAAATTACCGTTGGAATGTAATCACTGCTTCTAACATAAATGTGAATCACGAAAGCAAAGTTCATTAAGGTCATATTGTAATGAAATAAATGACGTGGAGCCATAGGGGTGTGTGTGGGTGGTTGGCAGGTGGTGTACTCGTACTTGTAGGTAATGGGGTTTCGTCAGACCCAGCCGGTGCGATGCCGTTATTTACTGGCCCTAGCCACGGCCGTGACAAGGGTCTTAGTTGATTTATGTTACATTTCACTTTCGACACTGTTTTGCCGCTTTATATCTTTATGCGTTTTTTTACCTAAGCTAAGTTAAAGCGCTTGCACGTGATTATTCATTTATTCATTTAATGATTTACGAATATTTTACAGTTTCTAGTTGAAGTCATTTTCTTAATCATCATTAAATTTCGATGATAGTTACAATTATAAAGGTGTATATTGTTTGAGTTTAATGAAATCCATATGCTTTATTATTTATTAAAGCCCCTAAGACTAATCTACCCAGCGCTAGTAGGATGTGGAAACTACAACTATAGTTGTAAATTACTTCGATGCGAAGTTACGACACATAACTAATAGCTACGTGAACTTTGTTACGCTACACCAAAATATATGCCGAACTAATTAACTTTAGCCCGTAACGAAAACCGCATATACTTTAAAAAACTACTTTAATGTAACGAAAGATCTTTGATCTCTGTCATCATGTCATCTCATCATCAGTCATCATCTGACTGTCTGTCATCTCTGTAATGTAAGTCAGAATTAAACTGAACTAAATACAATTGTAAAGAACCAAAATTATTAAATAGCTTCCACTATATTGTATAAATATAATAGTTACTAAGTTTTATACGTTAAATGCTACTTCGTTTTTACGTTGCAAACATAGAATTAATATAAGAACAAGAAAGATTACTGAAGCAACATTTCTGTGACAAAAGAGAGATTCCAAATGGTAGCTTTGTCCCTATCTAATCGAAACACTATAATTTTTAATAATTGAGGACAAAATATAAACTTAGAATCATCTTGATTCCTGCATACTATTAATATATTTAAATTAGAACCAATATATTATTTTATTGGAATATTATTATTTTTATTAGAATTAGCCAGTATAATAAAATTATATTTATTTTTATCCATTCTTTTTTCTTTCCTCGTCACGAGGAAAACTGAAAATAACATTTTGTTACTAAAATGAAGATAACATAACTTTATTTTTAAATTTTAAATTAATTAGAATTGATAAAAAAATCAAGAATCGTCTTTGAACTTAACATAGCAGAGTCACCCTAGTTCTTATAAAACAAAATTACTTACAGGTGGAAAGATTTGATTACTTACAACCTGCATAAGATTCATTCTTACAACCAGGTATAACGCATTTGTTCACCATTTTTCTAAGAAAAATCAATTAAAAAGGCTTTGAAGAGCCCAATCTATGATTTGAAAATTTGCCGTTACTATAGTAATCAAAATAACGCAAATTTTTTGGGAAATTTTGAACTGTGTTGTGAGAATAGTATTAATATTTCCTTTATTTAAAGTCATTTAACCGAAAATGGTGTATTTAAAGGTTTATTATATTAAAATCAAAACTAATAATTTAGTAACAACTGTTATTAATTATAAAAGACTTTCGTTAAGCCATAAAATTTATAAATATATTCGGAAGTTGTGTAACTACCACCTTATCAAATGATTTTTTTGTAAGGGCAACCTGTGGGAAAGGGACACGGCTACCATTTTATGTGTCTCGTTCTCGAACATATTTTCGTTTTTGTGTGAAGTATTGAAAATTGAACTTAAATATCTAGCTATAAAGTATGTGTTAAATTACAAGTGATTGTTCTTGTTCTTATAGTAATTCTATGGTTGCGACATATGCGTCAAGCTCAGATATTTTATACTATATGGTACTCGTATAAAGATTATAATGATGTGTTTCGATGTAGCAATTGTTAAAAATCCTTATTAACTTTTGAGCCTTAATGCTTTCGAAATGAATAAGCAAGCACGACCAGGAAAGTGCTATGGAGTACACTAAATATAAAAAAAATACAAAACTGTGCTATTAGTTTTGTAATAAATAAATAAAGCTTACCATTTCACAAGTGACAACCACTGAAGATGCCAACGCTAAGTGAGTCCTGCCTAAATCTTGCACAGGAACAGCAACTAGCATTAATTCCAGAGCAATCGTGCTCAGGACCCCCATTGTAGACCAGATTCTGCATAGTACTAGTATATAAATAAAAACAACATTAAAATAAGTACAATTTTTGTCAAGGTCGGCTTTCACCATTTAGGCGCCCCCGACGAGTCATGCATTTCTTGGTGCTCTTTTATGACGCTTTGCCAGCTCATTTATTCCACAGGGACAGGTAAATTCATAAAAGCTAATAGCTAAAGCTAGTAAGCTGATTTATTTACACATAATATGGCACCGACTTGTGTTGTAGAAAATATTTATTTTTGCTAGCATTTTTCGCGTTAAAAGGTAGCCTTTGTTCTTACCTAAGGTCCAGTATATCTCTGTATGAAACTTTATAAAAAGCGGTTCCGTATATGGTAATGGGCTTATAATATTGAAATGCTAATTCCATAAAGTTTATTAGTTTTAAAGGTTATATCCACGTCTAATGTATAAGTCCTCCGGTGAAGTGAAGTGAACTTAGTAGTTCGGTGGCACGTGTATAAGAGCAACCAAGTGACTAATTGGAAGTGGCGTGAAGCGCAGTGGCCTCTTGCAACAAAAGAGCCTCTTGAAAACTGCGAGATCACCGACACGTATGGTTTCTTTTTTTAATATTAGCAATGCTTTTTTAAGTTATTATTACTAATATTCTTATTGCCCCTCCATATAAGCTTGTAGCTTGCTAGACCTAGAAACTAACCCGTGTACATAGAATGCAAAATTTATTACACTTATTATTTTTAAAATGTAAAAGTGCATTAAGAAAGGATTTTTAGAAATTCAACCCTTAAGAGGCTGAGAAAGGGTTGAAAGTTTGTATGGGAGTCCGTAATTTTTTTTGTTTTTAGGTTAACAATTGGAGATAAAAAAACATTTATTTTAACGTTTTCAAAAACTCTTGAAAGTGTGAAAAAGGAGTTGAATATTCGTGTTTAATATTTATTAAATTCCTCTCCTGAAGGAGTTTCAAACTTTATATGAAAAAGAAGGTCTATGTTACCTCAAATTTAATCCAAGCGAAGCCGTGGGCAGAAACAAGTACAAAATAATTATCTGACAATCCTACACGTAATACGTAAGTTACTCGATTTCCTCGAAGGCTAATTAAATTTCATTTACCAAATTTTTATCAATGCACAATAGGAACAGGTACGTAAAGGTACTGTTTGGCTATCGTATAAAAGCCACGTAACCACAGAAATGAGGCCCAAGTAGCCTAATTTGTGTTCGCCGACTGTCAAGGGTAGTCGATATCAATTCCGAGGATATCTTTTATACCCTTATAATATCTAAATAAGCCTTCAATTTTCCTTTAAGCTACGCTTAGCTATGACCATCAATAAGCTCTCGAGATAAACTCTAAAGGCGGTCGGAATTAATCTACGTAAAGATTAATTGTCTTGTTAAAGTGATTAAATTTTATAAGATGTTCTGTTCGGCTAAAAGGTAAAAATTTCTTACTTCAAAATCAATTCTAAAAATATAATGGTGATGTTATTTTATTGAGAATATCTTTAAATTATCTGTATCTATTAATACATATTATATTATGTGACGATAGAAATAGTACATCTTAGCCAAAAGATAAAGCACATTTGGTGTGAAGTAGGTCAAACACATACATCGAGTTAATATGAAAGATATTTCTTATATTATCTAAGTTTTTAGTAGTTTTAGGGTAAGTATAATTATTGCAAATAACTTCGCAATTACGATTATGTATTAAATAATACTGTGAGAAAAATCTTATTTTTTTCGTGAATTTGTGATTATATTTGTTTGTAGAAATAACTTATAAATTAGAATGTTAATAAATAAACTTTTTATGTATTTACTTGGATATTGTCCTATAAGCTTTCTCACCCCGGCGTATAATCTCAAGCCGGGATAAAAGGCGAGGGCGACAATTAGCTCGAACAACCACAGCTTGGCGCCGCGCCTGATGTCACCGAATCCATAAACTACTGACGTCACACCGATATTGATTCTAAAAAAACATAATTTTATAGAATGTTCTATAAGTGTTATAAATAGACCAGAAATGTTATTGCAACAAAACGCTGAAGCTATAATTCTCTCTTTTTATCTTTAAAGTTCAATTGCTTTATTAAACAGTGATTAAACAATGATTGATCTATTGCTAATATCTATAAACAAATCAAATAATAGGATATAAAAATCGAGAGATTTTAGTTTAGCTATAGGTTCAATTATCCTATAATGTAAAATGAAATGAATTTCTGTAACACTGATGTTATCGAAGGGTGTTGTAAATTTGATTTGATTAAATGGAAATAAATAAATAAATATATATATATACAGAAAATCGAATAAAAGGGATATGGGTAATATAAAACCATTTAAATTACCGCCTAAAGCTTCCAGGAACCTTATTGGTCTTGTGAGTTTTTCATTAGCATACAAATGGATGTGGTCAGGGACTGATTTAAACGGTTACTTAAAATTTCCTAAAAGATTAAAATAAAGTTGGAAAATTTCCATTAATTTTAAAATGAAACATGAAACAATATTAACATGTTATAAACAAATTTTACTTTTAAGATTCGATACATTTTCACTGGATTTTACAAAATCTTTGTAACATCTTCAAAATGATTGTTTGTATGTTTATTCTTTGTATGTTTAAGAAACACGTGTTGAAACATTATCTGAAATTCCACCCCTGAAGGGGTGAAATAAGGGTTCAAATTTTTTATTAAAATCGTTATTCACGCGGGCGAAGCTGCTGGCAGAAGCTAGGATTATATAAAAACGTACCTACTTAAGATTTCTATACATGTTTGTGTAAATTCTTCATATTTGGATATACATATGTACAGTGTACATTGGTTCCATCTTGAATTAATATATTATTTAGAATTTTTATTTATCGACATATGAATTCCTATAAATTTTTATTTGTCGTATAGATGATTATTACAAACACATATTACTTATTAATTTTAAATAATGAATAAGACAATTATACTTGCTTTCCGCGTTCAATAAGATCATAGATCACTGTGTCGCACAACAACACCAGCAGAATAACAACAAATATATGATATATCGCTCTTATGTGCAGTGAATGTTCTATTAGCACTGTCAATGGTGATTCTCGATAAGTAAAGTCTGGTATTTTGGTTTTTTCCACCTGTGTGATGACGCCATTTTGTAAACTAGTATCTCCTCTGTTCCTGCGTAGACTCATATTTTTTTCTAAAATCATATTTTTTTAAATTAGAAGTAATTATTAATCTGATATGGTTTCTAAAAATGTTAACTAGTTATAATCATCGGTTTACGAATAGAAGCTTATCATCATTTTGTCACAAAACTTATTTCAATAATGTCAAAACTTTGATTAGTAAACTATTTCTTGGATAAAAAATTGTAGAAAAATCATGACATGACATGACAGGAAATTACTATACTTAAGTTATTGACAGATTACTCTCCTTTTTCAATCTGTTAAATATCAAATTAGTCAAAAATCAAATAAAAAAATTACAACAAAGTAACTTATCATAGATTGTGTTAAATTTATTACTATTGCACGTTTAACTATTGTTATTAAAAACTATTAATAAGTGCACAATTTTCAAGGATTAAACTGCTTCCATTATTCACAAGTGAAGCTCTTCCAAAGATTAATCATGAGTTATTAATTTCATGATTAAATTTCTGGCTATTAATCCCGTGATGTCGTAACTATTAATAAAGTAAAACCTTGAATACTTACCCTTGACAACTTCCAATTTATTTTATTTATATTAAATATTGACAAGTAACAACGTAATTCAACTAAAGCATTCTGTGATTCGATTGATAAATGATACTTCTTTATAAATACATCACATCACATTACTTTGTTTGTTATCAAACTAACCTTTCACACCAGATAAAAGTTAAACAATAATCCAATAAATGACTTATTTTTGTTTATTAAATTGTTTGATTGATTTTACACAAATTCTATTCCATAAGTATGTGGAATCTTCACTTCAACGTAAACTAATAAGATGATGTTCGTTGTTCGTATTGATATAAGAATCGAGACAAGATTTAATTGTATTTATGATAATTAATGTTATCGTAAACTGCAATCGACCTAATATTATTTGCGGGTACATATAAGACGTAAAACGCGTTTATTATTGCACGATTTTACTGTCAAAGGGCATTTAAACCAATAACAAATTTCAATTTCGCACTCACACATTCGTCTGATACGTCTCGCCAGTAATTAACTACAAAAATATTTCTGTTCATTAAATATTTTGTTTATCACTAAGTTCACAATTCGAACTAAACGGTGAGAGTCTATCAGTGTAGTCAGTCGCCGTTTATTGTGAACTTTGTATTGATAAAAACACGCTATCAGTCGATTAGTAAATCTTATAATTTTAATAGATATTACAAAATATTGTCTGCACCTGTATCGTTTATTGACATGGATATTTGTGTAAAATTCCAAAGTTTGGATTTTCATTTGTTTTTAATATTATTTATTCGCTATTTTGTATACATCGCCGGATTTAACTTTTTGGTGCCCTATATTTTTTATAGTGTTAGCAATGCATTTTTAATACAGTATTAATATTCCTATTCCCCTCCAACTAATAGTGTAGCTTGTGATAGTATTGGTTACGATGTTAGGATCGAACCTGCAACTCTCGCGTTACAAGTCGGCCCTTCTATATAGTCTTCTCCTTCTACTATCGTTGACCTATTGAGGATTTTATATGTATTGTTATTCTTGTTTTGGTCAATAAATAAAAAAAAAAAAAAAAATAACCGATACCATCTCTGTGATGATGTGATGCGTTATTATAAGCTAAAAGTACGAGCAGTTATGCTCGCTTCAAAAATTTAGATCGCCTAAAATTTATTTACTATTCCATAAGACATATTATACGATATCGATTTCGAGAGAATATGTCATGTGGTTTATTTTACTGGCAATCCTACAGGAACCTTATTTTTGACCAGGACAGAATGTTGCAACGAAGTATCTGTGTACAAAATTTCACACATATCTGTTCTGGCGTTTGTAAAATTAACAAACATCCGTCCAGCCATCCAGCCTTTCTCACAATCTTTCGCATTTATAGCATTAGTACGATTATACATTAGCATTTACATTAAATATAACAACTTATCTTAATTTATACTTTGCTCCCTTTGAAAAGTTTTGCGCAAGTTATTCTGAAATCCTTTTAATAACAAATAATCTTTTAATGCAAACGTAAGAAAGGTCGTGTTAATTATTCATTTTGAAGTCTAAATGCAAATGGAGGCCGTACTCCTGAGTCTGACATTTTGTTTAGATTCATTCTCTTCTTATATTTATAATAGGAAATGACCTCTCATTACAAAAGATGTTTCGTATTTAGTGGATTCTTATCTTTGTCAAAATTATGAAATACTTAAGTATTATAATTAAGTTTATTTATTGTGAATTGTTTGTTTTTTAGATTCCTTATTATGATTAAACTGTAGAATTATAAACCTTCTAAATAAGAGCAGTATGTAAGCAAAAAGAAAAAGGAAAAAAGTAGTAGCAGAGGTCTCCTCCTAGCACAAATGGGTCGGATTGACTGGGAAAGAGTAGTAGAGGGGTAATAGCCCTCTCAGTGAAAATTGGCATAAAGTAACAATATCAGTACCGTTGGATTTCGTGCGATGAGTGAGAGCACGTATTTTAAACTTAAGCCCAATCTAATAAGTTGGCACAATGCCCTGGCTTTATCCGATAAGGGATGGGCCATGACACTATTCATTCGACCAACCTTTATAAAAATATATAATATGATATTCTTGTGACATAAATACTTCATAACGATTCATTCCGAAGACATTCCATTATAATTTGATATATTCAACTTTACCACGTTCCTCACAATTCGGAGTTCTTATCAAAATAACGAAATATAATTTATTTTTATAAAGCGCCTGTTATAATATTAGCTTTTTAGTCATTATCATACATTCTGCCTTTGAATTACACGTATAAGTTCGAACATTATATCCTTTACACGTTTAAGACATAAACTCAAAATATTTATACCTCTGACGTTTTCATCGTTCTAGACGTCTAAAAGTTTATTACTCTTATAAGATTGTTTCGACTCTTTTCATCATTCGGAATTATGTTTGTTTTATTCTGCGATACTTTTCATCTCCATCATTCTTATTTTAACTCCGTGGACAAGCAAACACAATGTTTTCGTCATGTCTGTCTTTTAGATTGTCAGAAATTTTGTTAATAGATGTCTTGCAGATGCATTGCTATTGGCCTATTGCTTAAAATTTCACGCAAATATTTATTTCTTTCTATTCTTTTGTATGTGGCGGCGAAATTGTTAAATCTGCAAAATTTTGTTATCACTAGAAACGATCAGTGGCAGTGAAATAAAAAGTGATTTAAAAATCGTTTTTTGGTCCCATTACTGGATCATTAAAAGCGTATATTAAAATTTACTAAAATCTGTGAACATGGAAATCTTCAGGTACTTCTTGGGAAGGACAAGTCTCGTAATCCAATTCGGATCCACATATTCAAACATTATCAGGTTCAAATACCGTTAGCGTGATATTTTGCCTTAGTGTAATACTTTTTAAGTGTTTAAATAAAAAACAAAAATAACCTTTACTTTAATTTTAGCCACAATGGTTCAACGGTTAAAGAGGCGACTCAACTCCTTTAACGCGAGAGTTGCGGGTTGGATCCACACCCTCCCCTCCCTCCCTCCTTAGACTATTGTCGTGCCCACCCCTAGCCCAAGCTACGAGCTTATTTGGAGGGGCTATAGCAGTATCTTTTATATGTATATATGAGTAGCAATTCTTTTTCAAATTATTGCTAAGCTTGTAAAGACATTGCTAATTAATGAAATAATAATAAATAATTTTTATATTCATAAAAAATAATCGATTCTTCTCCATTTTATGTTGTTTAAAAAGTAGATATAATGAAACTCCCAGCCCTAGATAAATAATGCCTTTTTAATGTGACCTTTCAGTTCTGTAGTCATAATAATTATATTACGTTATAGAAAAGAGAAATGCAATAACAGTAGTATTTCTAAATTATATTCTTTTTATGCACATAAATTTTCTTTTTCCTTAAGCGCTCGTCTTTAAAATTTCCTCTTTTTCTACAGCTGTTGCCATTCTGAAATTTGTTTTACAATTTTTATAATGAACTTTCAAGCTAATTTAAACTAGCTAGCAAAATGCTATTCGAATTTTTGTAAGGAAAATAATGCAACATACAGGAATTTTAAGTAAGTACATAATAAAACTTAACCGGAAAAAAACGGGCTTAGACGGAAAACTGATGGGATTCATATTTTGTTTACGTGAAGTAATTCAGCTTATATCAATACGAAAAACACAAGAAATTGAAATATCTGTCTCCAACAACAATTAAACATCCATTATCGAAATAACAAATCTGTACACTATTCAGTACAGGGCGGTCGTCAATTTGAGACGCTTATAGGTGCGGCTGCTGATTGGTAAACGATCGGTGGGTTAAGCAACTTTAAGAACGGTCAGTCACTAGATGGGTGATCGCATACTGGTATTTCAACTGATACCGTCTCCGTACTTCAGAAGGCACGTAAAAAGTCGGTCCCGGCGACCTGAACAACTCTGACACCAGGTTGGCCACTAATCACTCGATAAAAAGAAGAAGTCAATTTGTTCCATACTATTAAAAATATATTTAAAAAATTAGCAGTCAAGTGCGTTGTGGACCACGCATAGTTGAAACTAAAGGGTTCTGCAGCTCGGTTATGAAGAATCTTAAGGGCTTTAACTAATCTTTTAAATAATAACGAATGAAAATCGACCGCAAAAATAAGTTGGTAATTTCATAGTAATTATTAAAAGTAATATGAAAAACAAAGTTATGGGAAAAACTTATATATCTTTTAAATTTGTAAACCTATCTTCTTCAAATGAAATTTCATTTGATGTTCTACAATCTCAAATCTTTGTAGAATTTTAAATCCTATAGTTCAAAAGTTAGAGGGGGGGGACACCATTTTTATGACTTTAGGAGCTTATATCTCAATAACTACTGACTTAATGAAAAAAGCCAAAATGAAACGTCGTTATCATTTTGAAAGAACTGTCTAAAGATATCTCACACGTTGTCATATGTTGAAATTTTTTTTTAAATACTCAGTTACATGTATGGACTGCTGCACTTAATTCTTAAATATTTTAAGATTTTATTACAAAACCGTTGTGCGGTTCATAGAATACACCTATTTAGTTAATTTCGTATAGATAGAGCCAATGGTCTCCGAGTAAAATGACTGTGACATATGGTCGGACGGACAGACGGACATGACGAAACTATAAGGGTTCCGTTTTTGCCATTTGGCTACGGAACTCTAAAAAGACATTTATGACGTTTCAATTTGAAAAATTTATTCTTGTAACGAATGCTGTTTTATTAAACATTGTCAATTTATGTGTAATGGTTAAAAGCTAGCGGTTCATCCGACTGTCCCGTTTCCTACAAAGCAAGATTTTTTTTAAATAATAAAGTATCATTCTAACAGACTAGTGGCGGTTGCATCATCACTACAATATTTTTGAAAATGTATTTTTTTAAACCATATTTCCACAAGGCTACATATTTCAATATCTAATTTACATAATTAATATGCTTAAGCGTAAAAAAAATTATAATCTTTTTTACGAGTTCTAAGTCCCTATTTGCCAGACGGACCCAAAGTTATCATAGTGATTGTAATTCGGTAATCTGCTCTCACAAGGCTAAATATCTCTAGCGAAATGGGTAATTTAATAACAATTTATACATTCTGCTTTAAAAACTTTGATTTCAATTCTTTGATTTTTTTTTATGTATATATAAAATATTAATTTTAACACGTTTCTAGGCTGTATTGTTTAGATATGCATTTATGGAATTCTTGAGTTGATGATTCATGATCTAAACTTACAGGAGAATAAATAGTCCTAAATTACTGGGAATTCGACAGGCAGCTTAACACGGTCACTGTCTAGTACTCTACATGTTAAGTCATAGCCATTGTTTAACTATTATGTCTACAGTCGGGACTGTGATTGTGATGAGCCGTTGGACCTGTTGATACTCGATGCACAATTTATAAAAAGCCTTGACACTTTTTTTAAAAATGTGGTTTGCTGTTGGTCCTACTGGACAGCGTCACCGGGGTACTGAGACCCAGCCTTGAAAAAGAGACCCGACGGTGTGAGGGCGTCGTGACGTTTGGAACAAGGGACGTGGGCCTAGACACTGGTACTATAGTAGTTCTAAGAAGAAAATTTTAAAATTCTATTTTGAAGAGTGTGTTCATTTTCAAATTTTCTGTATAGATACATGAATCTATCACTTTTTATATAGTAAGATAGCTTGCGCTTTAGGTTTTTTCATTGAGAGGGAACGAAAAACTTCGGTGAGATATTTTCTTACATAACGCGGTTGAAGCCACGAGAAAGAGTTAGGTTAGGTTATAGGTAGGTAGGTATCATAAAAATGTTTATATTGATACAAAATTATGTTTAAACTAAAAGATATTTTTTTAATATGAAAGACACATTTACGAAATATTTTATTTATGTTTTAAGAAACGACGTTAAAAAGTCTAAATTAAAATTAAAATTAAAAACTGTAACTATGGATTTTAATCATTTTTAATTTAAAAAAAAAAACAACAAAATATTTATATAACTGTAATAAAGGGATAATGTTTATAGGAAATCCATACGTATTATAAAAAAGTTCTAGATTCACATATAATTGTGTTTGTCAGGATTAATTAAATATAATTTATCCTCTTGGGGCGACTTTCGTGCAAACTCCGGTGAGACACTTCAGTGGTTCTTTGCAGACAGCGGAGGGCGTTTCTCCCAACTCCTTACTGTAAACCTTGCAAGCAGCCCCTTCGGCTGAAACAAGAAACAATATATTAATAAAAAAATATATATTAATTTTATACTGTTTTATAGCCTTAGCGTTTTCGTGCTTATGTAATATATAGAACAATATATGTTGAGTGTGTATGTGTTTAAAAAAAAATGTTTCAAGTTTAATTGTTTCAAAAACTCTGCAGCCGATTTTTTCTTATTTGAAAATCAAGTAATTGTCACGATGTTTGTTTGCCCAGCCTACTTCACGTAGTGATTTAAAAACGTCTATAAACTTTTAAAATATTGCACATTTTGTACATCGATAAATATTTACTACTTCAGACTGCAAACCTGCTTTGCATTAACTTGTAAATCATCTTATTTATTATATTAGGGAACAATTTTGGATGTGTACTTATGTACAATTTTCTCAACATTAAATACGCAATTTAGATCAATTTGGCTCACAAATAGCCCATTCTCTAAATTTCTGTACAGCATTGTATGTATTTATCTAGAATTGAGTTCAGCTTAGGTAAAACTGCGAGGCATGCCTAGTATGTAATGAGGATTGCAGTAAAAGTTATACATACATAGTAAGGTTACACAAGCTGGACAGCAAGCGCATTTGCCGGCATGGTTGGTACGGTAAGTCGATGGTGGGCGACAGCTAGTGGCAGGAACGCGAGTGGTGCAAGGATTCTGCTTGCAGTAGTTGGAGCCACAGACAAGATCACCGTAGGCCAAGGCCAAGGCACAAGCAAGAACTGCTAACATTATTACTACCTTCATGCTGAAAATAATACATTTGTTATTAGTACTGTTGAAGTTTCTTTTTTAAGTTACTAAGTTGGCAACCAAGCATTCGGCCCACCTGATGGTAAGCGGTTGCCGTAGTCTATGAGCGTTTGCAAAACCATTTTTAAGTGTCTTAGTCGCGTTGTCAATTTGAGATATTTGTTCTTAAGTCTTCTTTGCCCAGTAATTCCACTAGCCCGCAGTCCCCTTCAGACCGAAACACAATAATGCCAAAGACACTACTGCTTTGCGGCAGAATATTTGACATAGTAGTAGTATCTACCCAGGCGGCCTCGCGCAACAAAAGACTTACCACCAGTGTGACTGATTACACTGGTGGAACAGGGGGCCGTCAGATCCCCACGCCACAAAAAAAACGTCTTGCTGTTTTGGCATTTATGGCCAGGCCTAAGAAGTTTACCCGAATATAGAATATCGACGTTAAATATTAGCTTCGGTTACTACTTTCCACTTCACTATACGTATGCCAGTTTACATTTGGCGGTGTAAAAAACCGGCTTATGTTGTCAACATATTTCATCATACAATTTTATATTAAAAATAGCATTGCCCTCTACACATTGCTTATTTTTATTTGTGCAAAGCTTTTATTTCATAAGTAGCACGTATATTCTATTTTCTGAAATTGTGACTAATAAGGTTATTAGGAACAATTTCAGCAGGTAATCTGGGTAGAGTACTTATCTTGGCCATAATTGTATAAAACTTATTCAGAATTGTATAAACTCTCGAGATATAAAGGCACAAATGAAAGACGTTTAAAACAGAAATGGATATAGCGCTGAGCAATTTCAAATAAATATTATAAACTGTTTTGGATAAGGTTCAAAAACTTATTTTCTATTACACTTCCCAGAAATCAGTGAATATGAAGCCATTGAATTGAAAGGATATAGGAATTGGTAATCCGTAAACGTATATAACCCGTAAAAACAACAATCACGGACGTTATCGAGCAGACATAGAGCAGAGTTAGCCTTCGTTCGTGGAATGAATAAGAAAGAACTGCCAGAAAAATATTTGCGCTTCGCAAGAACTACGGAAACAAAATCAATAAAGACTAATGTGAAAGTCTTTACTTACTATAAACTAAGGACCAGTCCTTCCACACAAAAAAAATGCCCAAAGATTCGCTGGTGATCCTTTGTAAATTTATTAGTGATAGCCTTATTTTATTCGATAGTGTTGCAAGCTTGTGACTAACTTTGTTTCGATGCGTTAGAGCGTATTTACGAAAGATCACCAGCAAATCTTTGGACATTTTGTTAGTATGGAAAGGCATGTCTACATATTAAAAGTCTATGCAGTGATGATTGAGTAATAGTATACACATGCCGGTATGGTCAATACAAACATCTTCGCAATTCTACCCACAAATGTTGGTTCTACGGCAGGGTCGATAAAGCAATTACAATTTTTTTTAAGTTATCTAAAAAAAAAAAAATTGAAGTTAATTATTTAGTTTCAAAATAGAAATACTTGACCGGGTTAAGCGTATCTAATTGGAGCATCCAGGGTTTATATGAATGGTCGTCTCCTTGAGACTTGAACTACTTGGTGCTATTGACATAGAATTTGTAAGTCCCAATATCAGCCGACGATCAATTGACCGGTTTCAGTTGATTAAGTTCTAAAGCATAACGAATAATAATACTGTAAATGCCGTATCAGAGTGATTACCTAATTATTATTATCAGATTACCTAATTATTATTATTACAAAGCGTATTTAAGACGTTCCTGAAAGCATCGGTATATAGACGTCGAAGTTATCGAGTAACATACAAAAATATAATAGCCGAATCAAAAGATTTTACGTTATAAGTGGTAATTTTTTCGTCCTTAGAGAACAAACTGAGGTAATCAGGTCACGGTCATAGGGGCTATCAAATGAAAGGAAATTACAGAATTATTGAGGATAACAGAACAATTCTTTTCTTATTTTCTTATCATATACCTATAAGATGAAAATAGTTAAAAAGATAATTCTGTCTGAGCTTTTAATCTAATGCTTATGAAACATTGTTGATGTGTTATATCGATAGAATTTTAATTGCACGCGTTTTGAATGTTGGATACTAAGAAATAAAAACAAAGAAAATACTAGGTAAGTAGGTATTTTAAGTCGGGACGTGATCACCCCATCGCCCGTTATTGTGATAATCTCTGTCACAGCAGAGATTATTCCACAAGTGCAATCAGTCACACTGGTGGTAGGTCTTTTGTTGCAAGAGGCCGGCTAGGTAGTAAGAAAGTAGTGTCTTAGGCATAACTGTGTTCTGGTTTAAAGGGCACTGTACGCTAGTGAAATTACTGGGCAAAGGAGATTGAAGAACCAATATCTCTACTTCTATGTAATAGTACTAGTCTGTAATTAGTATCTATTGAATCAGTTTACGTGATCAACTAGTTTGGTACTTGGATTCTACAGAAAATAATTACCAGCCAATGCGGGATGAACCGCCCATAAATTTTTTTTGGACATCCTGAGAAGTAAGATTCGAAGTTATTGATATTTATGATTTATTTTATGAAGTCTAAGCTTGTTGGACCCCATCACTTTATTACAATCTTAACTTAAAAGATAAAAACTATTAATAGGATACTATTATTATTATAAAATGGCGTCATATACTACTTATACTTTGTGTATGTGGCTTTAGTAAAATACTTACGAATTTAGCCAACCGAAAGAAAGTTTGGTTTTTAAAGTAAGTTAAAAATTATACAAAACAAAGTTATGTAAAATTATTTTATATCCCTAAATTTACTCAACTTGCCTTCTTTAAAATAATTTTCGTTGAAATTGTATTTATGATTGCCTTTTAAAAAATAAAGTAAGTTCGTAAATATAGTAAGTAAGGGGGGACGGGACAAAATCTTTATGACTTTAGGAGCTAATATTTCTAAAACCATTGACTTATATAAAAAGTTCAAAGTAAAACCTCATTAATAATTTTTTAAAACCTAAACAAAATGGTGGATTGTTTTTGAACTAAAAACGTGAAAAAAAACTAACTATAATTGTATAGCGTTCATAAAACATATACATCTCATAGATATTAAATATTCCGGGTAAAATCCCTGTGTCATACGGACGGGACATTACGAAATCATAAGGCTTCCTTTTTGGCATTTGACTACAGAACTTCAACAACTATGAAAGAACTTATTATACTCTTTCAAAACCAATCACTACAGAGTATAATACAAAGTCACTTTCTCTGTCTCTATGTATGCTTAAATCTTTAAAACTACGCAACAAATTTTGATGCAGTTTTTTTAAATAGATAGAGTGATTCAAGAGGAAGTTTTATATGTTTAATAACATCCATCAAATAATGGAGAAAAATATTTTTTTGAGGTTTCTAATGTGATGTCATAAATAATTATATACCCGTGCGAAGCCGGAGCGGGCCGCTAGTTTAAAATAAAATCAATATAAGCACACATGAATTAAATTCCACGCAGATGATGCCGCGACAAAAAGTTTTTAAGGAATAAATTCAGTTGTCAATGAGAGGTTTAGGATGGTTGATTTATAGTTACGAAAAATGGGTTCCTAGCTACTCAAAAAAGTGAAATTCACACAGAAAATAAAACGAAAAGAATACAGCAGTAGGAAATAAATTTGTATTATTTTTTGGATTAACATCAAGATATGAGCAAATTTAATTTCTATACAAAACACATAATTTATTTATGGTACATGGCGAGGTCGTAGTTCGAGGTATACAGTATATAAGTAAAAAGAAAAATATTATTAACTTACTTGATGTGTTGTAATTTTCGTGTTACCGATGCAGAGATTTTCAAATTGAATGCCAACGGAAAAGAACACTAAAGTAATTATATGAATAGCTTCAGATAACCCCGATCCGTGTTTATATTACCCCGGTGTCGATTATAATATCATTATCACTACTAGCTTCTGTTCACGGCTTTGTGAACATTGATCTTAATATAAATATATTTTCAGAATCAATAGTGTTCAAACAAAAAACCGATAAATTTTCAAATTTGTAATTAAAATTGTATAGCATGTGATTCTCTGGAATAGTGCAGCTTTAGCTACACTTGCCCCGAATGAACCAATTATAATGACAATTGTTACGCAATTAACGTTCAATAATACCAATTGATATTTTTTTACACCGACGAGTAACAATGACTCTGTCAATATAATTTTTAATTATGTTGACAATGCGCCATTTCACCCGATAGCTTTACGGAAGAAGGTTGAGATGCGGGTTGGATCCTTTTAGGCTACTGTGGTCCCCACACGAAAAACTTAGTAGGTGGGGGAGTAGGAATAGTGTTCGTTAAATTAACTGATAGTTAAGAGTAGTTCAAGAAAAAATAGCATGTTGTGGCCAAATCGATTGATGCGGTTAATTGATCAGCTGATGATCAATAAAGTGTCGATTTTCACTAAAATAATATATCGCATAACGCATTCAAAAGTGCATGTCATCTCTAGGTAGCTCTAAGGAAAGATTTTAAAATAGGTTCCATTGTATTTCACAACTTACTCTTACGAACAAACAAATGTTACCTCTTCGCAACATTAGTTTATATATATACGAGTAGATTATTAAGAAATACATTTAATTCGAAGAACTAAACTTGTTATTATATTGATCTTGAACTCTTTTATCTACACTAATTTTATTATGAAGTAAAAATGTTTTTTAAAGGCACTTTAGTCTAAAAGACGTGCATACATATATAAATAAGATATTTTGATTATTTTAAAATAATGTGGCGTTTGGATATAAAAATACATCAAAATAATCTGAAAGATCCTAAAACCATTAAGGTTTATAAATTATATTTTATTATTTGTAAATTATGTTTAAATAAATATATTATTTCTATACTGATAAATAATTTGCATGTCTGGAATATATTGCTTGATTCATTCAAGGTTCATTCATTCAAAAATTTAATTTCCATAACTATAATTATATACGGTATTTTCTTGTTATGTGTTATATATAATGTGTTGTGTATGTACATTTACGTGAATATTTATTATTTAATTTTCGTATGCAAGCAAAGATTTTGTTAGCGCTTGCGGAAAATTCTGTAAAATTATTTTTTCATTTTAAGCCTTTTAAATGCGTTTCTAATATTTCCTTTACTCGTTGGCACATCTGCAAAGATTTATGATAAAATCAGTAATTGTTTCGTTCATGTATTCTCTTAAAAATGAGAAGCTGACTATCATCTTAATAGACGCATAATTATTATCTCAATACGAGCTAGTTTTATAAAATCCCTGTAATCTATACATACATAAAAATTATAAATAACATATTTGAGATTTTCTAGCAAAAAAATGAACATGGGGTTAAAATGAGTGATTATTTTAGCAAAATACATGTTATTATTTTAGATATGTCAGTATTTTATCCTAAAAACAGCTAGATCGTTTATTACCTAAATGAAAATATTAAATACTTTGTATCCGCGAAAAATGTTAGGTTTTCTTGGGATTATCAAAAAACTATATTTAAGCGAGAGGAGCAAGTTTAAAGGTAAGTGTGGTCGCGAGTATGTCTAATATAATTATGAATACAAACTATAATTATAAATGTGAAAGTAAATATCTGTTACCTTTTTACAACTAAAATGCTAAAAATAGGCACAAATTATTTTATCGCAATATACACAGAGACGAAGTCGCAGGTGAAGTAGTGATATTAGGCATAACAGCTATTTTAATTAGTAGCAACTGTTTACTGGTTACATGGTGGCGATAAAATTATTAAATGTCTTAAGTGCTCTGATAACGCAATGTTTAAATAACAAAACATTTTTTTCTCATTTAGGAACTGATTTAAATTGTTTATCGCTGCGGTCAAAACTTTTCTAGATATCAGTTACTGAGCTGTGTAACAATCTGTCGTAATTATTAACTAATATTATTTTATATTGTTGGTAATCCACTAACATTATTTTAGGTATTTTTGAGAAAAGGCATTTTTGACATGAAGACTGAATTAGTATTATACCTACTACTGAATTGACGATGTTGTGGCGCAACGGTAGCAAACCTGCCATAAGCGCCACAGGTCGTGGGTTCGATTCCCGCTCGGAGCAGATGTTTGTTTTATACAAGCACGTTTTCCGGTCTGGGTGTGTTTGTCCTTGTCCTAACGGGGCCATCGAGTGTGTACCGTTTATTATTTTAAATAAAGAATAAAAAAGTCAACACTGAACCGGTCGCTTATTTTTTTTCTCTTTCTTCTTCTTTCTAATCCCTTAACTTAGGTAACAGTGCACAGCGATCCTGCAACTGTGAACACGGACTGAGGTAAATGCTTTTCATTCAGGTTGAATTATTTTTGCCAATTTAGATGAATTATTTCTGGTAAATTTTAAACATAGAAATTTTAATAACAAGGTACTAGAAGTCCTATATTCGCGGGACCTTGTCACCACAATTGTGACTTATGAGCCACGAGCGGTGCGCGAGAGCATTAGTGGTATCACAAATTTACGATATTGTCTTAGGTAGTAGGTACTTTTGCATTTCGTGGGATGAGTGAGCACCCACCTCCTGTTCCCTTCCTTCCCTCCTGTCCCGTAGGATGGCAACGTGCATGTGATACTTCTCATAAGGCGCGTAGGTTGCGGTGACTGCTTACCATCGCAGGCGCAGTTTGATGGTAAGCAATGAAAAAAAAATAAGATTTCTGTGATTTCAAGTAACTTTAAATTGTAAAGCAGACTTGCACAATGATTCCCCTATAATTTAACTAATAAATGTTCACTTCATGTTAAATATTTATACGTCTAGGTTTCATTAGCATGTTTAGTGGCTTAATACGATTAAGGTTCGTTCTGCATGTCTGCCTTAATAATCTTTGTAATATAATTGAAATATGAAAGCGTCCCCCATCTTGTTCACTCGTCTGGAAAGTGTTCCGTTGATTACATGGAATCACTTTCATTATATACAGAGGCCCTCCAGTAGCATCGTAAATTGAAATATTAATTTTGTATGATATCTATAAAGGAATTATTTATACCATGTTTATAATTAACATAATTATGATAAAAACGTATTTTTGATATGAAATACAACAACAACGTTATATAATGGACTTAATACGTGTAATCATCTATCTTTAATAAAATCGTTATCTTGTTACTTTTCGTTTGGTTACTTTTATTGTAAAATAAAAAAGTAAAATGTAGATTAATGTGCGTTTAGCGGGTTTTATAGTAAACTCGGAAAACTCTCATATTTTATATTCCGTCATCGCTCGAAAGATGCTAATGAATGCTATGAATGATTGCTAATTAAGATGAGAATATTTTTAGTACCAGTTCACGTTTTTTCATTCGAACATTCGCACAGAGAACGGATATTATACCTAAGCTTTAAAATTGCATAGTAATTCTATGGTAATGAGAACACTAATTCAGTTGCTAAATACAGAATAACTGGTTTTGAAAAACTTTTATATGAAATATTAAGGATTTAAGAATTCAAGCCAAAAACGTCCTGTGGAATCTTATAATTCAATTAGAGGTCGCAGGCACAAATTTGAGCAAGCACTTCTGGGTTTTCAAATGATTAAATCAAGTTGAAGAAAAATATTGTAAGGAAACCATGCAGGCGCCTGATCGTAAGCGGTCCTCAAGCTTATGGATGCTTTCTATGGCAGTTGTGTTACGAGTACTTCTTCTACCTAGCATTATTCCCGGTATTTACCCTGGGTCTGCTTATTACTGTTATCCGGATTTGACCTTCTAATAGTTTTTACACACAGCTATAGCCATTTGACCTTCACAGTCCTAAAGGTGAACCATTTTATTTAACGGTTATTATCAGATGCTATATAATAATAAATGGGACAAACAGATGTTTATAAGAAGAATACAATCATCCACCCAGACCAGGAATCGAACCCGTGACTGTATAGTCTAAAGGCAGCTTAGCTACCAACACGTTACAACTATTGTTATAACAGTGTTCTGAGAGAGTTTTGCTTTCTCGGTCGACGTGGCACATTCATGTCGTAAAATCAAAATGCATCTACTTTATTGATTTCAAAAGCTATTCTAAAACACACCCCACCATAGTGTTAGTTACTAGTCATTTCCAGTTTCTATTTTGAGATTAAAAATGGTTGAGCAAGATTAATCAAAATTGTTTTTTTATTTTTCAGGAACTTCATTATTACAAAAACTTTTCGATTGTAAAATATGTTCCAATTTGTTTATGATATGATAGGATATATAATAATCAATTGATGAAACCTATCTAAATCATAAGGAAGGTGTATTTCTCAATTATAATTAAATAGGTATATAAAGAGAGAGCATTGTTTCGATATTAACTAACGCTAAAGTTTGTTACAAGCCAACAATTGAAAAGTTGATACGAAGCCGCAAGTTGTTCATTATCGCAGCGGTAATGGCGCGGCGTATCAGTTTCGCATGACTTTAGCTTAACTTGTATATTTGTCAAACAGATTGTTCATTAAACCGCATGACATTATTATCTTTGATAGCTTTCAAATTATTTATTCAAGAATAAATAAACCAAGGTTTGATTAGTTTTTGGTTAAAGCTAATATATTTAATTATACTATTGTTTAACTCGCCTTACACTATTATTTAAGTCTTTTGCTATCTAAGCCCCATTGATTTAAAAAAGTCTGTTTGTCAGTAAAATTCTTATCAACGGATTTCCACCACGAAACTGAAAAATCAAAACAATATCATGAACTAGTTTTCAACAGTTTCATAACCCGGTTACGGTGAAGTTTAAAAAAAAATTTAAAGAAATAGTTACAGATATAAAACTATATAATAAGAACAAAATTCGGAATCACAGAAAATTTTATTGAACACAGAAATTGACGGTTAGGTAAAGTACGGTAAGTATATTTATAGCATTATTATATTATTCTTATTTATATAGTTAGCTACACATTTGTGTCGAAAAATAAAAATTGTTATAAAATGAAATTGTTGCCCTGAATAAAATATTATATTGTAACAAATAAATGTTGGAAATTCTTATACTAATGTTATTCCAAGCATAGGGAGATTACAATGACCGCTTTTAAAGCAAGCATTATATTTCAAGCCTTATATATATATATTTAAAAAGTAGTAGAGTTGTAGTAGGAGAGCCTGCATGGGCAGGCTTGATTGTGGGAGTCCTTATACTGTGTATACATATACTAAATTTTTAAAATTTTTTTTTATAAAGAATATTAGCAATGCTTTTTCAAGGCATTACTAATATTCTTATTGCCCCTTCAAATAAGCTCGAAGCTTGCGCTAGGAGTGGGTACGACAATAGCCCAATGGGGTCAGGATCGAATCCGTGATTCTCGCGTTAGTGGAGAGAAGTCAGCCCTTCTACCGTTGAGCTATTGAGGCTTTAATATTGACACTAAAGAACAGTATCTCTACAACAGTAGAGTACCTTACTAACTTACTAAATTACCTTTGAAATATGCCAAACAATTAAATCTGCTCTTTAGTTTATTCGGCAAGCACGCCCTAATGGAATAGATTGGTATGGGTAACCTTTGACATTTGCCTGAACGAAGCCCGAGTCTTAATGGACTTTTATGTGTCTTATAATATAATTTGTGCCTGTAACCTTAACTGAGTGCCAATATCACATGCTACTATCATTATGTATCATGTAACATCGTTATACGCCTACGTCTAGAGGTAAATGAAGGTTACTTAAAATTTATATTAATAACGAAAAACTGGTTGTCAGTCTTTGAACATAATTGTAAAGAAAAAATGCTTGTAAAATATCTTACAACTATTAGTATTGAGCTTTTATTTATTGTTCTCGTTGGTTTATTAGAACTGGGCTTTCAGTAGGAATTGTGACCATTATATACCAGTGTGCCAGTTGTATAACCTCGATTCTGAATATATTATATCATCTAATATATAATAGGCAATATATAATAGGCAATATATTTTTAATTATCAGAAACTTCGACCCTGACGAGAGCCCTGTGAACGCACACCATTCTTTTAATTTGTAATAAATATCAGTAGGTAAAGTTGAAAATTAATGTTGTCAAAGATTGTAAAAGTTAATGGATCAAATATTTTTACGATATTTGTAATATAATATCGATTTATGACATAACGTGTATTATATAATAATCGATGCCATTATAACATGTAAAAGGAAAATGCGTTGAACAGCTAATGTTTTTATAATGGGTTTATAGCACGGTTCCCATCTCAAAGAGGAACGACAAAGGCAGTCTCCCTGAATTTGAACAACTTCGAAACATGATAGCGAAGTATTTTTACCATAATGTAACGAAGTTGCTTGTTATCATATGTGGTAATCAGAGGGTGCTGTTCAAAGTTTAGATGTTAGAAAAAGTTTCTATTCTTGACAAATTCCAAGACTGATTTTATCATTTTTACTACCAGTCTTTTGTTGCATTTATAAGTATAAGAGCTTCTGTCAGCGACTTCGCCCGCGTGAATAACGATTTTAATACAAACTTAACCTCTTTAGTCGTGGAATTTCAGAAAACGTTAATAAACACGTCTTTATCGTTCGCCAAAAAACCGTTTCATGCGTCTATAAAATTCTTTACACCTTTTTGATTTCTTATGGGTTGAATTCCGAAACATTGTTTCCTTGTGCTCGTTTACGTTTTAAAAACAACACCTATGAAAAAAGTCAAAAAAAAATTATTTCATCATCATTATTTCATGTTTAGGCTAGACGTTGACATGCCATGTATCAGATTGAGCTTTCAGTAGGCTGTGCGTTGATCCGTCAGTCATTCACGACAAAGCCTTTTATATATATAGATTAAGTAAGGTCTTCTTCTGCCTAGCTTTACTCCCGGTATTATACGAGTATTTACCCAGTGTCCGCTTATCCGGATTTGATAGGTTACTAGTTTGTACACAAAGTGATTGCCATCTGACCTACGGAGGTCAGGTCCTGAGGGCGAACCAGTAATTCATTCGTTAGGTACAATGTACTTATTAGGAGTTAACGATAATTATCAGATGTTATGTGATAACAACCGGGACCGACAGCCTTATGTGCTGTCCGAGGCACGGTGGGGGACCTACAAGAACAAACGCCCAGATCGAAACAAATATTGTAAGATCAATGTAAACATCTGTCCGAGCGGAATCGAACCCGCAGCAGACGACGCTAACGGCAGACTCAAGAAAGTGTCAAGTGTATTACGTTTAGTCAAAATTGACACAACAAATTTTTATCCAGGTTTAATGTACTATGGAGTCTATGAATTATTAAAAAAAGTCTTCCGAACGCCTTAGAATATATAAGTTTAACGTAAGAAAGTATTTATCAAAAGTTTTAAATAAAATTATTTATTAATTATTATTATTAAAATTTTATTGTATTTATAGTATTTGTTAGTGATGCGGCAGAATACACATTATGTGAAAATATTAATTTTCTACATATTATTATTATGGTTCGTGAAATACAGCCCGCAGCCAAACGGACGGACAGACGGACCGTTCCGTTGGACCCCTTTGTAATCACACCACATTTACAATAATGGTTTATATAATATCAATTAGTCAATTAGTCTGGATTCTATAGGACCCATTTATACCGAAATTCAAGTCCCGTAGACTGTTTTTTGTTAATCCCAAATCCCGGGATAAAATCCCTTTTTTATCCAGGAACCACTTTGTGTGCGAAACATTTAAACATACAAACTTTCACACTTATAATACTAATAGGATGATGTGTATCTGCAAATCCAGCTAAGCGAGATAAGAGAAATATCAAAGATAAAAGATGTTTACTTCGTATATAATATCGGGGAAATATCAGTCGCTATGGTTTTTCCCTTTTGTTTATTGTTCGATTTTCCTTCCTCTTCCAACTTTTAATAAATAACTGGAAAAGCGAGTAGAATGACACTCGTGTTACTGGAAACTCACGAATTGCGAAGAAATATTTCTTTAATATGTGTAAGTTATTTGGCGAAATTATTATGAAATATGAAAATGCTATCTCAGTTTTCATAACTTTCGCAATTCCGAGAATTCAGCTTTTTAGTACCGACATTTCATTTGAAACCTAGTTTGGTATTATAATTATTTTGATAATGAAAAAACTTTTATAAATTTCAGGAGAATCTACTTTTTTTATTAATTAATTACACATCTATGTAAGTTTAAATTTAATGTTTCGTTAAATCTACAATTCTCTGTGTGAAGTTTACCTAAATTCTAAAAATGAGGTATGAGAATGTAACCATACGTCACTGACATAAAAGTGGTCGTGAGTTCACACAGTGCGGTCGTGCAATTAATTAAGAGCTTTAATCTCAGTAAATGTTGATCCAACACGCTCAGCAGCTCGCTCCTCGCGCGACGTCCGCTGATCCACACTCCTCGTTTTAGGCTGCGTTTCTACCAGAGCTGTGTGAGAATGCGAAACGATAAATGTGTTTGTTAAGAAACATTAAAATCATTTCATTTATTTATATCGTTGAGCACAGGGACACACAGCGCACAGAAGCTGTGATGAGCGAGGATAGATAAATGAAGCGATTCTATTGGTTTTTAATAAATATATCTCTTCACTACGCATCTTCTCACATTTTTAGTGGAAACGTAGCTTTATGGTGGCTTAGTTTCACACCATTAATGCGACTGTATATAATGAGCATATCAATTTAACATTTATTTTTAAATTTAACATACATTTGCGTATATTAAAGTCCACACATTTGAATTTGTTGCTCGTAAAGAAAGTTTCTGCATTGTTTACATATACAGAAATCCACGTGATATACATAATTTTGTAATGAAATATGGTGAGTCGTTATAAATAATTATAAAACAAAAATGCCTACTTCTACAACATTTTAAAACAGACACAAAGTATAAAATGAAATTTAAACAAAACTGTTTGGAGCAAGTAGAACAAGTATATAATATTTCTAGTAATACTCATAGTAAAGAGTTTTCTTTATTTTCTACTTTTAGTCCTCATGTATCTGTTACAAAATTTATGCTGAATCTCTATTATCTCTCTGTGTTTTTCTTTAAAAAAAAGTGGGAAGAGTAAAATGTATGTATTCCATGAAGATATATGAAAAAAAAACCTGTGGCACTGGGGACTGCCGCGGCGAAGCTATTGCATAGCATTTTTTTATATTAATTTTTATTATTAATTAATTAATTTATTTAAATAATTTTTTGCATAATAATTTATAATAAATAAAATAATAAAAGTTAAATAATAATTAATTAATTTATAATATTATGTAATACTAATATTAATAATACTGTAGAAACTATTTACTACTAATTATACATATGTAGTTTGACGCTGCCATACTAGATGGCTGTAAGATAGAAATTGTCATTTCTGCATCGCGGTGGCCAGAATATTTTAGTTTAGGATATAGTATTTAAGCAGCGTTCGTTTATTTAGTTCAAATTGGAATTCAATAAAGGTGAAGACAGTAAAAAGTCTACAAATATATTGAAATTAATAATTAATAAATTAAATAACAATTATCCGTCCGATTTTGGAGTAGCTCATCTCGATCCGTGCGAGCTACGTACAGTCGTACTATGTACATACACGTTAAACGAATTCTCGACCGAGCTACATGATAGGCGGAGTGGAGAGTTTTATGAATTTCTTGATTCGCCGTCGCCGTCGTCGCGCTCAAAGTCCGTGGTAAAAGCTATGCAATAGCATAAAATAAATGTAACCATTTTGTAGGAGATTTTTAGATCCACGTTAAAATCTGCAATTCAAGTCACATATTTATTGAGAGCGATAAACATCATGTGTTTGTTTTCCCTCTTTATACACATTTCTATAATGAGCAAGGTAAAATAATATAGGTCAATGCGACACTTTATGCAATTACACACAGTCATTGAGCCATAATTCGCATTAAAACTATGCGGCTATTTAACAGTAAAAATAAATTTTATATAAATGCGGTTCATGAAGTTCAAATTAATTAATATCACGTTTTATAGCATCGTTGTTTTAATTTCTTACGAAAATGATTGTTAAATATTCATATACTTTGTTATTCAAAGAAATTATCAATATTATATTTAAAGCTTTAAAGAAAACTCTATATGCAAAATTAATAAAATGTTTACGAATATAACAAGACTGATATTACCTTTATTTGCTTTTTAGGGTTCCGTAGCCAAATGGCAAAAACGGAACCCTTATAGTTTCGTCATGTCCGTCTGTCCGTCCGTCCGTATGTCACAGTCATTTTATTCGGACACCATTGGCTCTTACTAAATAGGTGTATTTTATGAACCGCACAACGATTTTGTAATGAAATCTTAAAATATATAAGAATTAAGGGTAGCAGTCCAACACGTAACTGAGTGTTGAAAAAAAAAAATTAAACGTATGCCAAAGTGTAAGATATCTTTGTATAGGTCTTACAAAATGATAAGGAGGTTTGATTTTGACTTTTTTCATTAAGTCAGTAGTTGTTGAGGTAGTCGTAAAAATTGTGTCCCTCCTCTAACTTTTAATAACTATTATGAAATTACCAACTTATTTTTGCAGTCGATTTTAATTTGTTATTATTTTTAAAAGCCTTAAGATTCTTCATAACCAACCTGCGGAACCCTTTAGTTTCAACTGTGTGTGGTGGTGGGTAATTTTTTTTTTATTTATTTATTTGGAAACACAAACAAGGTAACATTAACAAATGTGATTGCTAACAGCTGCGTTAGTCATAGACTGTGTTGCAGTCATTAGCGCCCACCTCCAGGAAGGAGACAACGTTCCAATATTCACAAAAAACAGCCTTATCACTACGTTTTTCTTACTTAATTACTATTATTTATATAAAACTAATGTATTACATGTGTATGTGTGAGAGAGATGTGTGTGTTAGTGTAGTGTATATAAGAGTGAATGTCGAATGTGAGTAAGTGTTTGTGTGGAAGCGTGTGTGGAAGTAGTATAAGTGTGCAAGTATATGTCAGGGCTATCACGGAAGGAAACCAAATTTGTGAAGTGCATAAAGATACACTTGAGGCGAAGTTTCAATGCTATATCTTTACGCAATCTTCCAACTCATCATAGGTTAGACTATAAAGCCAATCATTTGTAACCTTTCTGCATTCTCTTGAAGGTAATGGGTAAATATTTAAAGTTCTATTAATTCTGTTATATAGTATAGGGCTCATAAAGTGATACTGTCGTCTTACTACCGCAAGTTTTGCTGGCTCAGTCTTACACACTTTATCAAATCTGCGTTTTTGTCGCCTGAAGTTGGGGTCATATACAAGTTCAGAGTGCTTGCGAACTATGGTGTTAAGAATAAATGCATGCCTTACTGTAGGGACTTTGCAAAGGGCATAGAGTTCATGTGTAGGAAAGCGGATAGGCTTGTGTGCCATAACTTTGAGTATTGTTCTCTGTGCCCTTCCAGTCTCAACAGTAAACATTTCCTGAGCTACCCCAAACCGTTATACAGTAGGTTAAGATGGAATGCACCAACGCAGAATAAGCCATAGTTAGTGTGGGAAAGTCGGCAGATGATCTTAGATTTCGAAAGACGTATATAAGTTTCCTAACACGAGATACCAGAAATTCTATTTGGTAGTTCCATGACATTGTACAGTCAACTACAATGCCAAGGTATTTGATATTAGATGTTCTTATAATTGGATTACAATGGTAATTACAGCTGGTTTTAGTTGAACAGTTTTTGTGAGCAACCAGAGTGAACGTTGGTTGTGTTGCTAAACGTGGCGTGAACGTTATGAATTTGGTTTTTTCGAGATTAAGAGTAAGCAGATTAGTGGTTAACCATTTCATAACAGTCTTTAGGGCAGCTTCAGCGTAAGACTGGGTTTCAGCCCAGTCACTACCATGAACAATTAATAAATAATTATTTATTAATTTTGTCATTCTGTTAAAATAAAGCAGAGCGCTATAACTTTATTATTATTTTTGAATTCGCTCGCAAAATAGAACAAATCCGTAGTCTTATAATAAACTGGCTTCTTCCCGCGGCTTCGCCTGCGTGAATAACGCTTTGCTTTCATCCCCTATTTCCTATTGTTATTTAACACCCTTGGGGGTAAAATTTTACAAACTTTGAATGTCATATTTATTTATATCGAATCAAAAGTCTAAAAATAAGTTTCAAAGTTCTAGCTCTGACAAAAACGTTACTTTAAAACAACTTTTCAACCCCTTTTTCGCATTAAAAAGTAGTCTATGTCCTTTCTCAGGCTCTAGACTATCTGTATACCAAATTTCATTTAAATCGGTTCAGTAGTTTTGGCCTGAAAGCACGACAGACAGACAGACAGATGATCGACAGAGTTACTTTCGAATTTATAATATTAAGTAAGGATTAATGGTCCATGTTGAATCAATATTCCATTGATTCGGTAGTAATATAAATAGCGACTATCGTCAACGAGTCGGCTCGGTGTGAAACAATAAACACCCTGTTGATTTTAATTAATAACAAATGATATTAATCGCAATATTATTGCCATAATTTATTACAATTTTCGCTCATCGTTTTAATTTATTGAATGAAATTATTTATTTGCCGCGTTTTGATAACAATAAAATTAATTTCTTTTTATTTATTAAATACATGCGTTATGGATCTATACGGAGCACAGGTTGCTGTCTAACTCCTTTTATTTTAATTTCTATGTTATACCTTTTGTTGCAGATATAACATGCTTGACATAAAAATATATATTTATATAAGTGACTGTGATAAATATCTGTTAGCGTGTTTCCGTCTTTATAATTCTACTAGCAGTCTCGGCCACTTGTCGCTGGGAAAAAAGATTAGGCTTGACTTTTTCTGACATTTTCAACAATATGATAAACCTAAAACTTCGTCTGTCAATTCATGAAGGCCACACGAAAATCCGTTTAGTAGTTTTTGAGTCTATCGCGAATAGACAGACAGACATAATTGACAAATTTAATAAAATATTTAAATACCACTGCCGGATGAAGCAAGATTATTATTATATTTTGTCAAAGTTTTACTTAGGAATAGTTTGTACTGTATTTTAGTTTAGAGGTCCCTATGAGGGTGACATATTCTGTAAAGAAAAAACCCTTAATAAATGTAAAGATAAAAAAAAAAATGTGGTAAATTAATATAACCAAATATCCCTTAAAAACTATAACCTATTTGTTATACTGTGCATAATGTGTTATAATCGCCACAACAGCGTATAATATATCATTAATAGCTTTGTATGCATAATTGATTCACGATGCAGCCTGAACTATAGCGTGCCATTTCAGACGTGTTTTACTCTTATTCACACAAGAACCTCTTTCATTTATGCAGATGTAGAGCCTCTCTGAATCCAATTGTCTGCTGACAGTTCTCTTTAAATTAATCATAGACCGGGAATCGAGAAATTAATGCTTAAGAATTGCGCGGAATTAAGAACTATGCATGTTTTAAAATAGTATGTTATTATTTTTATTGGAATGAATCTTTTTTTACGGCAATTATGTCGATGACGACTTAATTTTTAGGAACATTATTAGTTTACTTATAATATAAAAACAATACAAACGTAACAACAACAATTAAGTCTACCTGATTTTAGATTAGATACTAGATTGGTCACAGTGGCCTTTAGATTGGAGATGTGAGCCTGCCTTAAACGCCAAAGGTTCTCCGTCGGAGTAGATGTATTGACCATACAGGCTTGTTTCCCATTTTGGGCGTGTTTGTCCTTGTGAACGTCTCCGGAGCCCCGACACAGGATATAACTATCCTATTGGCCTCCATTGTTAAGTGTTTAGTGTTTATTTATTTATTATGCCAAGTGTATACTTTATGGAGATTCTGTTGATGTTACTGTAGAAATCTTGCACACGATAAGTGTAAAACTCTAATATGCGTTCTATGCTAATTTTTGGACTTTTTATAGTGATATTAACTCCAGAAGTTTTCAAAAAAGTAATGATGCAATAACGCACCATTTGCCTTGAGAGATAAAGAATCAGCTCCTGGGATCGTGCCGAAGCTGATAACGACCGCAGTGCTCAGTGCTAGTTATGTGCAATTATTTTATGCATTCCCTATAATCTATCTTTTTTGTATGACAATTTGACAAGTAAGCGACCTACCTGATGGTAAACCAGTAAGCATGTGGTTGCAGCCTATGCGCGCTCACAAAACCAAACGTTTTTAGATGACACACACGCGTTGTTAACCTCGAGATATTGGTTTTTAAATCACCATACTATCATGAGGGCTATGAGCGAAAACAGATTTAGAAGATGGCGTAAAGGTTAACCTCAACGTTACCTTTTTCATACCTTTAACGAAATATTGTAGTCCTATCCAGCAACAAATGATATTTTTACTTGTACTAGTAATTCGCCGCGAAATGAAAACTTGCGATCTGTTTTTTTTGGAATAATACCCAAGAAATTAAAAATAAAATTTATATGGCTGGGCTATAAACCTACTTAGCAAGTTCAATATGGATCAGAACTATCGACAGTTATAGACGAATAAACTCACAAATATGTCTGTATTCACACAAAACACACATGCAAACGCAGGACTCCAATTAGACTCCCTCGATTCAGTCGGTCAATTATTGAGGGTATTACTATTTCGATAACAATCAAACATTTGAAGTTTGGATGTTTCTATGATCAGATATCGTTTTGTATAACCTTTGTATTTATACGTAATGGGGTCTTATCGAAAGATCAGACAATAATACTATGTGTATCAAACATAACGAAGGGATCATAGATCTTTTTTATATCGATCAACGAAACTGCCATTATGAAGATAATCTTCTGTACTTTGAGCTTCAAAAGAATATGAATATTATACTCGTTATTCAGTGCTTAGCCAAAGATATGTCTTTATTATTTTATGAATTTAATGATATTTCATGTTATAATAAAACTGTCAACAAAGAGATGAGATACAGCCTCAGGACGGACGTAAGGAAAGCGGAGGCTTAGTAATATGGTTCCGTTGGCCCTGATTGGCTACGGAACCTAGCCTAAAATGTAAAAACTAATAGTTACAGATCTTAGAATTACATTTACAAATTACATACTTAAGCCTCTTACGTATTTTGTATGTATATTTTATCATTATTTAAATTAGTCATCGTATTCTGAGGTACAAAAGACGAAAAATGAAAATAACCAGTTAAAATCATAATTACTAATACGTTTGCACATATCAATCCTTCGTTTTTGATTGACGCTATAAGGGTACCTTCATAAATTACGTCACATCGTATGATACAGGGATGACGGTCAACGAAGCGTGACATGACGTGACAAGAGAGGATTGGACTCGAAACTTATGACATCACATGCAGACTAAAGTACCTACCAATACTTTAGCGTTTATTTCAAACCGAGCTTATGATAAGGTCATAGAGTAATGAAGTCTTGAAATCATAATTCTATAGATATGGTAGACATATGTTTCATCACAAGAGGCTTACAATTAAAGTTACACGAAGAAGTCAAATAATAAAAGACGCTTATGATAAAAAATGTATTCATTTAATAGTTTATTAAAACTTTTATGAATCTAAAACAAACGAAAGTAGGTCAGTGTATATATTTTTATTAGGAAAGTTAACGCTATCCACTCGAACTACATTATAATTTGATACGAAAATGAACTCTAAATTTTCTTTTTCAAGGAAGATAGGGCCAAACGTGGAGATTTAAGAACCAATATCTAGAGCGGGCAACGCGGGAGTGATATATCCAAGTGAACGATGTTGCAAGCGTTCATAGGCTGAGACAACCGTTTACCATCAGGTGGGTCTTATGCTTGCTTGCCAACTAAGTAACATAAAAAAGAGCCCGCTAGTGACAGCTGATTCCACAGGGTGGTAGTATGAGGCAGAAAATGTCTTCAAAATAGCGCTTACTTAGTTTTCTAAATCACGACTATATATGCCTGAAATTAACAGTTTAATCTAAAACAGGTGTCGCTAATTCGAATTGTTCCCTAATGACAGTCATTTGACGTTATCTTTGCTCTCCCCTTTACAATTCATTTCAATCTCAAAATAATATTAGAATTCCTCATTTGCAATATAATTTTAATATAGTTGTTTGTAGAATTTTGTAAAAGGAAAAAAAGAAAAACTTAGCACTTAATAAGAGATCAAGCCCGAGCCTGTCTATTCGTTCGTCATAGACATTTTTTTTAAATTAAGGAAATTTGAAACTTGGGATTGTTATACATAGATTTTGATGAGGCTTATTTACATCGCTCAAGAAACATCTACAGTTTTCTGCAGTGGCATGAAACATAGGTTAATACGTCAGTATAACAGGTACCAATTAAAAGTTTAAATTAACATATCCGTAGAGTATCATTGAAAGATCTACCTGTATGTATGACTGGGACCACATGTCATTCTGATTGAGTGCGATTGGCTAGTGATATCGAGATTAAAAGCGCTATATACCTAATGTCCCGGGAAATACGGCGTTTGACTTGTTGCCAATCTGACGCAGCACAGCAATATCGCTGCTGTGTGGATGCTAATGATAGTCGTGCGCCGCGGTTGTTTACTCAATAAGGAAGCTTAAAAATAAATTCACTACAATTGAGATTCAAAGTCATAAAATTATTTTAGTAATATGAAGATCAAAAGCTGATAGCGTAGCAACAAAAAAATGTGCAATAAAATTTTTTGACATATTATTAAAGTGTTATAAAATAAATTATTTCAGTCGTTAAAGCGCTTAGTTTTATAATAATTAATATCTTTTAATTTGCCTTTTTTTACATGAAAGACGAATACAGATTGATCGCTATCGTCGTTTGTGTCTACATGATAGCGATCGCTATAGTAGTATAGTTCAATAGCTAGCAACTGGCGGGGGGCAGTACTTTCCCTATCGAGGCATTAACCGATAATGGGCAGGTTATTCATAACGAAAACAGCAAGGACTGCCATTAGAATACACAATCGAAAAGAGATTAGAAAAAAAAATTAATCAAGGGATTTCTTTAAGAAATTCTTTGTATTATGTAAAAATTAATTTTCACCAGAATATAAAATGATTTTCTCACGAGGATGACAACGGCAGGTTCACTTCCACTTCCCTTATCTAAAAGGCGCTTAGTATTTTCACAATGACGAAAGATTGCGATTTGTGTAAGCGGTAGCCTCCCTTTGTTTCCTTATTACTGATACCACAAATCTCGCTCCCTTGAGACCTAAACAAACGATATATGTATAATCTGCTAGAGACGCTTCTGAAATAACTCGTACCATATTTTTCTTTTACTAATTAAAAATCTCTTCTTTTATTTTTATTGACTGAATTTTTATTTAAATGTCAGACAGCGATGATTCATGAATTACGTAATTTAATATATAAACAAAAATAAAAATGTATAATTTAAAACAATTTCTTTATACTATTAAAATTAAGTCTACAAAAAATGAATAAGTTAAAAGTTCAGATAAAAAACAAGAAGACGGTAGAAAGCAGTCGCTCGTATTTCAATTAACATAAAGTAATATATAATTACATTAAATTTATTGCTGAAGTCAAAACTATTGTTTGAAATTAACTGTGTATAATTTATTACTTTTGAAAGTACAACCCGGACTAAGTACGAAGTTGCCGTAGAATCGAAATGGCTCTTTAATTTCAGAGTACACTTTATTCGCATTTAAAGTATTAAATGGGTATTCTTTTATTTTCGTTACATTTATTTTGAAAGAGATTGAGTTTCAGCTCGCGACTGTAGTTTTAATGCACTGCTTGTTCATTTTATTTTATTTTTACTAGTTTATAACGAAATTAAAATTCGTGACATTGTTTACAAGAATATTCGTTTAAAATTATTTAATACAATCAAAGAAAGTACCTCGAATAGGTATAATTTTTTATGTTTTATTTTTGTACTGCATAAAACTAAATCTACGTTTCGCCTGATAGTATATATGCGCAAATTAAAGTAAATGCGTAAAAGACCACGACAATGCGGGCACATATTTGATACACTGCGCTAGCGTCGCGTGTGCGTGACGGGTACGCCGCCTTACTACGGTAATACGGTTAGCGCAGTAGCGGAAACGCAGCGACAAAGGCAACGCAAGGACTCACGCGTGACGTCGCAGTTGTTACTGCTTCGACGCTACGCACGCGTATTACATTCATCGAACGCCTCCGAAAAGCTAGTGTGAAGGAGCTTCTAATCATTTAAGCCAGTTTATATTTTATGATGAACATTGCAAGGCTTTATTACTTTTAATCATATAATACAATTCAATTTGATTATGTAATAAATAATGACAATAAACGTTACACATTGAACGGCCATATCCTGTATCTGTGGTCCGGAAACATAAACAATTTTAAATATTGGCCGTTGGCCGACAACGTACAATTGACTGATTATTTATTGAATGAACGTGGCAATTTTCCATCGTCAATGGGTAGCGGTTCTGGCGACAGATTGGTGCAATGGTGTCATGGAGCACCTGGTTTTGTACCCTTCAACGGCCAAGTCACACAACATTAACTATAATAATAAAGAAATGGCAGTAAGGAACCTTAGGCTTGGCACGACTTTGACTAGATTTCATTACTTTTTAGAGCTAGAGAAGCAGCGCCATCGAGACTTGGTTAGGTTTTTAGGTTCCGTAGCCAAATGGCAAAAACGGAACCCTTATAGTTTCGTCATGTCCGTCTGTCCGTCCGTCCGTCTGTCCGTCTGTCCGTCTGTCCGTCTGTCCGTCTGTCCGTCTGTCCGTCTGTCCGTCTGTCCGTCTGTCCGTCTGTCCGTCTGTCCGTCTGTCCGTCTGTCCGTCTGTCCGTCTGTCCGTCTGTCCGTCTGTCCGTCTGTCCGTCTGTCCGTCTGTCCGTCTGTCCGTCTGTCCGTCTGTCCGTCTGTCCGTCTGTCCGTCTGTCCGTCTGTCCGTCTGTCCGTCCGTCCGTCCGTATGTCACAGTCATTTTATTCGGAGACCATTGGCTTTACCTATACGAAATTTACTAAATAGGAGTATTCTATGACCGGACAAGGATTTTATAATAAAATCTTAAAATATATAAAAATTAAGGGTAGCGGTCCATACATGTAACTGAGGATTGAAAAAAAAAATTTCAACGTATGTCGACGTGTGAGGTATCTTTGGATAGGCCTTTCAAAATGATAAGGAGATTTGATTTTGACATTTTTTCATTAAGTCAGTAGTTGTTGAGATATTAGCTCCTAAAGTCGTAAAAATTATGTCCCCCCCCCTCTAACTTTTGAACTATGGGATATAAAATTCTGAAAAAATTTGAGCTATAGGACATCAAATTAAATTTCAACCACATTTAGTTTGAAGAAGATAGGTCTACAAATTTAAGAAATATATAAGTTTTTCTCATAACTTTGTTTTTCATATAACTTTTAATAATCACTATGAAATTACCAACTTATTTTTGCAGTCGATTTTAATTCGTTATTATTTTTAAAGGCCTTAAGAATCTTCATAACCAAGCTGCGGAACCCTTCAGTTTCAACTGTGCGTTGTCCACAACGCACTTGACTGCTAATTTTTTACGGGATGTTTTTGGTGGGATTATATTATTTAATACTTCTGTAACATTTCTAGCAAGATAGAAATTCGTTTCTATTCAACTTTAGCAGTTGTTTCGAAATGTTCTGAATTTAATAATAATAACTCATCAAACATGGCTCATGGCTCTTAAGGTTTTCTTGAAAGTGATTGCCGTGGGTTGGAAATCAGTTTTTATTCAACTTAAGTTGTTATTTTGAAATATCGTGAGAAATAACGATTACATTCATCAATCAACATTCGTAGATGGCTCTTAAGGTTTTCTTGTGTGTAGTATACTCTCTATCCTCCAGAATTATTTTTAATGTCGCGAAATTTGAAATCGTTTGCGGCCCATATTTTGACTCCTGCTACTTCACGGTAATATTTTGTGTGAGACCGGCACCTCAAGGTTAGCTTCATGCTTAAAACACTTAGGCTTATATATTGTTATAATTTATTGTTCTTTTTCTACGATTTTCCTCATAGTGAGAAATAACCTAGATGTGAACGTTATGTGGAACGAGGTGATTTTTCTTTAAAACGTTTCCTCTGCTAAATGGGTGGTACACTTTACAAGTTGTATGTTATACGATACGAAGAGAATTCGGTTGATAGAGCACTTTAGATGCGAGAGATTGGATATCGTAACAAACGAACATTATACCTTTGGAACTGTAATCTTGCGAATAATTTTGAAAACTTTGTCAATTTGAAAACTCTTCAAAGTATCGAGTGTTATAGGTCGAAAGCGATTTACGAAAGCAAATCAAAGATTGATCGAAGTTTCCGTATGAAACAGAATTATTACACAGTTCTCTTGCTGTTAAATTTAAACGAAATTAATTTAACTTTTACTATGATATTTCATAATTGAGGTATATATGTAGGTCAACATATCTCAACGGCTTTCTAAAAATAAACTATATGTACACGTTTTATATGTTAATCATATCTGTGCAGTAGTTTTTATAACGAAAACTTGCTTATCTAATCTTTATGATATACACAAAAGCTGAATTCATGTGATATATTGTGTGTATTGACGTGCATGTCGTATGTGTGTGCCTGTAAGTATATTTTTCTACACAATATTATTCATGGCTTGCATATTAATTGTACAAGTTTTAAGGTCGGTTGTTTCGTACATCACGACATGCTCACACCAGAATGTGTTTGAGCTATAGAGCACTGCTTCCATTCCCGTGACGTCCTAAGCCGTGGTCTGGCCTCGAGAAGGACAATCTTCTTCACGGTTATCTTTATCATTTCTTCTTTATTTCACAGATATCTTTATCATTTCATTTCATTTCATTTCAAGGGGAAGTTTGAAAGTAGCGCCACTGATTTAAATATGAAGGAGTGGAAGACTATCCTGGTATGGGCATGGTATGCGCAGAGATGAAAGTCATGTTGCCAAAAGAGGGATGGATATGAAAGTAAGTGGTAATGTGAAGAAAGGACGCCCGAAAAAGACGTGGATGAAATGTGTGGAAGAGGATATGCGTAGAAAGGGAGTGAGTGCATAGATGAAGAATGATAAAAAGAATGGAAGAAAAGACTTACTGTACCGACCCCAATTAGGTGGTGTAAGGGCCAGGAGAAGAAGAAGATTTCTTCTTCATAGCTTTTCTCTTTTCTTGGAAACAAAAGAATTATTACGTGAAAATGCGCTCTAAAGCATTTGGTAGAAAATAGCTGGTCTTTATAAAGGCAAATCGGAGAGGATAGTTTTTTCAACTACTATTGACTTGCGCTGCATTTTCATAGCTATTTTTAATTTTTACAATACCTTATTTAAATTGGTAGCAAACTTAAAAAGAATCTTGACTATTGAATCAGGGAACCATATGAGTAGGCAAACCTTCCATTGGCATTATTTTTGGTATCTATTTGTAAAAAAAATAATTTTAAAATATCACATTTGTATCCAACAATAATTTGACTTTGAGACAGGAGTCCCAAGTAGTTTAATATAAATTGTGTAAAACTAAATTACAAACTCCATAAGCTCGAGAGACAATGACCACAATTTAATGGACTTTTCTCATTTCTCTTTATCTTCAGGGATATTTAAATTACAACGTCATGAAAAATAAAAGATGCATAAGGTATTTTATTTGTGCAAAAACACAAGGTTAAACTAGCGATTTCGCCTATTTCAAAATATTATTATTGTAAGCCGACTTAAAATTGAAATTTATCAACTGGGCTCTTACATCGAATATGTTACGCGATATCTTAGCCATTCAACCCGATTTTGATGACTTTTTTGATAACAACCGCGAGCGACAGCTTAACATTCTCTACGAGACACGGTGGGGAGACCCACATGAACAAACGCCCAGACTGAGACAGAAATTTTAACAAATATCTGCCCGAGCGGGATTCGAACCCGCAACCGTCGAGACTAAAGGCAGACTAATTATTACCCAATTAAAATTAAAGCTACTACCCGCGATCATTGTATCTACATATTTTATACCTATACACTATTTATTTATGGGTTAGGCGATTGAAGTCAACTTTTTAGTCATGAAAATTCGTAGTCAAATCAATAGTTACTTCTATTGATTCCCCTATGGAACATATTGACGGTTTAAAAAATAAAATAAATAAAATAAATTATTAAATGAAACAAAAAACCCAACTGCATTAATAATAATTCCTAAAAAGCTACAAACAAGCTCTATAATGACTACTATAATATAAATATTTCTTTAATGTTAGTAAAGGTACTGCAGACGGGGACAAGCATTGAAATAAAACATAACATATTATATTTTTCCGTATTTAAGCACTTCCCTTTAAACTCCATCATCAATTTACAAATTGATTGATCAGCTTGTCCCCGTCTGCAGTACCTTTACTAACATTAAAGAAATATTTATATTATAGTAGTCATTATAGAGCTTGTTTGTAGCTTTTTAGGAATTATTATTAATGCAGTTGGGTTTTTGTTTCATTTAATAATTTATTTTATTTCAAACTTTTTAGTTATATAATTAATAATTGATTAGGTATATATATATATACAAGGAGATGACCTGAATTACTTATAAACGCGAAGCCTAAGCCCTTCATCCTAAAAAGCTATTTTTTTGGTGTTGTTTTTAAAACGTAGCGGGCACTAAGAAAGTATTTTTGAAATTCAACCCTCAAGGGGTTAAAAAGGAGTTAAAAGTTTTGTTGGAAGTTCATAATTTTTGAAATTAAAATCATGTAACATTGTTTTTGGGGAACATTTCCTTCAATGCCGCCCTGAAGGTGTAAAGCTATATATAAAAAGAAAGGATTTGTTCCTCCAAATTTAACGCAGAAGCCGTGGGCAGAAAGCTAGTTATAAGTAATATAACTTAGCTCTCTGCATTATGCGGGTCTAATTAGAATGTCGATTATATTTTTGGCAAGTTCTATCCCACAAGCTTGTAACTTATTTCGAGCTGGCATCTGTCCGCGACTTCGTCCGCGATGACTTTAGAATTGGCTCTAGAGACAAATGAACCATTTGTAAGTAAATAATCTAAAACTACATAGTATAAAACAAAGTCGCTCTCTCTGTCCGTATGTATGCTTAAATCTTTAAAACTACTTAACGGATTTTGTTGCGTTTTTAATAGATAGAGTGATTGAAGAGGAAGGTTTATATGTATTATAACATCCATTAAATAGTGGAGAAAAAAAACTGTTATTTTTGAGGTTTCTAATGTAATGTCGTAAATAATTACATTTAACGCGTGCGAGCCACGGACAGTCATGAATAAATCAAAACTACTGGATCGATTTTAATCATTTTTAGTGAATGACATAGGCTATATATTTTATACCCATGCGAAACCGGAGCGGGCCGCTAATATTTCATAAGACAAAGATAAAAAAAGTTCAGAGTGTTTTTGATAATCCCATGAGAACCTAACATTTTTTAGGAATAAAATGTATATTACGTCTTAATCCAGGTAACAATCTTTGTATTTGCTTAGTTACATTCCAATCCGTTAAATCGTTAATGCGATGTGTGATTGAGTAACAAGCATCTAAACATTTTGCAGTACGTTTTTGATAATGCCGAGGGAATATAACATTTTTTCTGGTATCAAATGTGTTAATTCAGGGTGTGTTAATTCAATATAAGCTGTCTGTTTGGTAAAATTCATCCAAATTCGAGCAGCAGCTTTTGCGTGAAAAGGCTAAACTACTTTCTTACTATTCTCTCCTCATACTTGGCTCACGTTGTCATCAAGATTGCAATAACTATTGATGGAGTGAACGCATTTTTACGAAACAAAACTGAATGTTACTCGAAAATACGCTTTACCATTTCTTTGCTGACTTTGAAGTTGAAAATTGCAGTTTTGCAGTTTTGCGTCAGAGGATAAGGAGTGCGGAGAGCCGACAAACAGGCAGACATTTGCAAAAAATATAAATATATGAAATTTCATCATTTAGTTTTTAGTTCCGAGTAACATTTTTATAAGAATCTGAGATGTAGGTACAGACACTTAAAATTTATATTTTTCTTACATTAAACAAATTACATGACTAGGAGCTCTGAGCGAACTGTGATATTCCGCTTTGAATATCTTTGCTTCTGCGGAACCCATGTTAAAATAATGTAGCCTATGTCACTCTCACAACTGAGACGAATCTAATGATACCCTATAAGTCGATGTACGTTCAAGGGTTTAGCCTGTAGAGCGTCACAAAGAAATAGACATACATACATACATACATACATACATACATACATACATACATACGCTCGAAAAACATTACCCTCCGGCAGTCGGGTAAAAAGATATAAGGTTATGAATACAATTTTCATATAGTTAAATATTTTGTTTTGTGTTACCCTTGGAAATGGTTTGGAACTATAACCCTACAAATGGCAGACATTTAGAAATGTTATTATTTATGACAACTACTAATTAGTAGCAATCTAGCTAGTTCTGTTTGTTTCCTTAAACGTAAAATGCATTTAATTCATAGAATTGTGACCATGAAATGGTGACTTTATCTTTTCTAATACAATACCAGTAGTCATATTTTTTGTACAAAGCTTTTAAATTCAAAACTAAACTAGTTACCTCTGGTAAAATTGTTTAAGAAGAACAACACTTCCAAGCTAGAAATAATTCACGTCATTTTTGGGATTCCGTATTCAAAGAGTGGCAAACCCGCCGGAACCGAACCGGACCGGAACTGATCCTCCGCTGTCCGTCCGTATATCGTTCGTCTGACAGGCCGTATTTTATGAACCGTAATAGATAACTGGTCGCATTTTTCATAGATTGTTTATTTCTATGGGTATGGTGACCAAAAAGTAAATAAATATGTTTAAAGGGGGTCTCCATACAAGAAACATGATATTTTTATTCTACAGTGGTTTGGAATTAATTTGCGAATCCGATGTCGCCGACGCCAGTTTTTCGTTTTTTCAGGCTTTATGATTTTGATTTGATTTGATTTGATTGGATTTCAACGATTCATCCTTTTATATGCGGTACGACAATAATTTTCTGTATAGTGAAATATTGAAGTAACCATCATTGTGACGCTTCGTTAGAATGACATCTTTTTCAAACATTGTCTTTCTAATCCAACGTATTGTTATAATTTATATACTTATTTTATAATAATTGATAGCTGTACTCTACGTACTAAAGCGAGTCGTGTATGTATAGTACGGGCAGAAATTGTTTCCGTGAAATCCCGCAAGCTCGCTGATTCCGCTCGATATACGTGCAGGATTAGTCTAGTAACAATTGTGCGTGATCCCGGTATTCCAGGATCCTATTATAGCACCCCTTATTTCAATCTTTAAGCATACAATGTTTGAACTCAGCCGCCTACAGAAAACCATGTATAATTAAATAATCCATGTCAGTTAATCTTTATTGAAATGTAATTATGTATATTAAAGTGCGATTCTGAGGGCCGTACCAGACGGCAGAGCGAAGACAACACCCGACGTCAAAGAAAATACTAATAAGTATAGCGAGATTGCATATTGTGTTACGACGACAGGCGGATTGAATTTGCATTATTAATTTATGCAACTCCGATTCCGACATACTGCAACTGTTGCAGTTACAAAAAGATTTGAGAGCAACAAACCTACTTAATTTATGTTTGAGGCTTGATACTATAAAATGTAGTTGTTGAAGTATGGATACTTCCTAATTTGGGCGAAGAGAATTAGTAATAGATACTTAAAGGACAAAAAACTTTACTAAGCTATTAGTAAATTAGCAAATCTGATTTTTATTTTCACCCCATGATAAGCTAACCTGTCAATTCGTGTTTTTGTGTCTGTGTACGTTTGCTTGTCTCTGTGGTATCGTGACTCTCAAGCGGCTGAACAATTGGGTGTCATCTTTAGTTTGAAAGGTGACTTGATCGAGAGTGATCTTAGCTATATCCTAATAACTTTTTCGAGCCATTTGACGATAATCAATCACAACTTTAGTCACACGCTTTAAAAGTCTCTTAAAAATAAAATAAATTAGTCTAAATTATATAAGTATATGTTGTTGTTTGTATGGGTACTATGTTAAGACCTTTCGTAATCTGCCAGACTAATCTGAAGGACCGAACCATAAAGAGACGATAAGCGTTCCACAGTAAGTAGGAGAGGAAGGCATTTCTTCACACGCATTAGCTTGCTAATATTCAGGATATTTTTCCTTCTGGAATGTTATAAAAGATTATCTTTTACTTTACTTTCTTCCACTCAAAACCCTCAATAGTTTTTAAATCAGTTTGACGACGTGTAGCGCAGCGGTAGCGAACCTGCCTTAAGCATCACAGGTCGCGGGTTCGATTCTCGCTCGGAGCATAATATGTTTGTATTGACAATGCAAGCATATTTTCCGGTCAGGGTGTATTTGTCCTTGTCCTTGTATGTGTTTCCCCCGACACTGGATACCAGTATCCTAATGGGGGCCGTTGCGTATGTAATGTTTATTTAAATCCAGGCCATCTAATCGTAAAAAATTGGGAGAGCTGCAACTGCCGTAAAAGTACGTCTATAACAAAATGTATTCTATACAATACACAAATTCAGCCCGAAGTATAATTATGTTACCATGTTGCAGGAATAGTTAATGTAGATGAGGCTCGGCTTGCGCTCTACCACGTCAAACTTTAAATCTTAAAAATATTTTTTGTTTACGATACTTCAGTTAAAATGGTGGAACACTAAACGCCTATACATATGTACTGTAACTCAAATTTAAATGATCTAACTGAACACCCATTTATATTTAATTACATTAGTGTATAACAATTAAAACTGACTCAAAAGAACATAAACTAAGCATAAAAACAATCGGTTTTTATAATCGTAATGATTATTCGACGCTTAAAAGAGGCTACATAAACACATAACAATAACCTAGCTACAAGTACATTAGTAAAATCCTAAAGAGAACTGTCCAAACAAAAGGAAAGTGCGTAAGTACGGAGACATTCAATTATTCAGAGGAATGATGACTGAGGATTGAGAAGCCGCTTTTATTCCAGAGGCTTCTGTTTGGATCCCGCAGTAAATGTCAAAGGTTGTTTATACCTGCGCTCTCAATTTTACAAAATTTTGTTTTGTTGTTCTTATAAATTACGTGCTCGGTACAAAGTAACATTATATGGAATTTACGGGAGAACATTTTATTAAATCAAAAACTTAACCCATAAAGCTAATGGGCAATCAAGATCACGGAAAGCGTTCTTATAAAAATAAATCTTTCAATTCGTTTATCATAAATTAACTTTATGATATCAACATAAGCTATATAAAAATCTATAGTACCTATAAATCCATCGTGAACCTAGTAGAGATAAATCCATTTTATAGGCGTTGCAGTGCGTGAAATCCACCGCGATATTAACAACGCTTTTAACCGAGCGCTGCGGCGGTATTCACTGACTACACACATTTAAAGCAGATTTATCTTCCCTTTTTGCTTGCTCTATTTAATTATTAGACAGCGCTTTTCATGTTTTATTGTTATTTTCATTATTATCCTGCAGCTTATAATCTAATTTAATAGTATCAAATATCTTAGGTTTAGTCTCATAGCGACAAAAAAATCCAACGTTTTTAAAAACATTATTTGTTTATTTGCTAAAAATCATTTTGAGTACTTCAAAAGGTTTATAGCCCCGGGTTGCTCTTAAAATTTTAATGTCACTTGAAAACGTTGGAAGCACAAGGTTTTACGGCGAGATTAAAATGTAGGTACGTACTTTAAATAAATGAAATCTTTAAATATATAGTAATGCAAATATATATATATGAATCTTGTGGGAAAAAATATAAAAATAATATAAAACTATTAAATATGTTGGCGCATGACGAAGTATAGATCCTATTTAATACGTTGGATTAGAAAGACAACATATGAAAAAAATGTCATTCTAACGAAACGTCACATTGATGGTTACTTCAATATTTATATATTATCAATATACAGAAAATTATTGTCGTACCGCATATAAAAGGACGAATCGTTGAAATCTGACGTAGTAGTTACAGTGCTGTGCAATTTATTGTTATTTAGAAAAAGCATTGTTTTTTGTTGTATAAAAAGTTGTCAATAATGTTAACTCACTTGGACGAAATTAATAAAGACTCAAGACTATCCTAAGCTCAGTTCGATTAAAAATGAATACTGATAAAACCACAGGCGTGGTTTTAAATATGTAATAATATAAAACTTCACATACTATCATCAACAGAGCGTTTCAAATTAAAGAGTTATTTTTTGTTCGGTGCAGGGTAAAAATATGCAGCAACTCTTTAGTTGTAGAGTTTACATTTTCCTTAAAATAATAATGCTTAAATGATTTAAGCATGGGCGAAAATAAACAATTCTGATTTTTTTATAACTATCACCACAATTTTTGATGAGCAGGATGATTATTAAATTGATTATAGGTTTACTTACTATTACACAAAACTCGTTACCCTACGTAGACGTGTACTTGTTAATTAACGACATTAGATAAGAATTAAAATAAATTAAAATAATTGAAATACGTAAAGTCTTTTAATGTAAAGAATAAGAATGTACTATAATCGTATTGAACGTTAACAGTTTACAAACCATAATAAAATACATTGTAACAAAATCTGCTAAAATTCTTAAAAACTTCTTGGACTAAAGCTAAAATTTTATAATAAATTTTTTTATCGGTGAATTATGAAAGTACTTTTCTGGCAGACTGGTGTATGTAAATTAAAATTTTTGTTTTGTTTTAAACCTACTGCTCTGCTCTACACGGCTACAATTTTGATATTATATTATAAATAATGAATCGCTAGCTATCCGTTTATCTGACTGCCATAAATAAAAGAACTACAGAGTAAGATTTATCATAAGACTCAGCTTGGCTGTGAAAGGCGACTGCAACCTCTTAATTGAATTAAACGGCAGACAATGGCAGTTTATTGCGTACTGTTATCACTGAGACAAACCAGGGACATGAGTTTCTTTGTTAGACATTATTTTCTATTACTTAAGGCCTCTACGTAATCTCTAGGGATTAAGAATAAATCTGGGTACAAATTCCTGAAATGTGTAATTAAGTCTGTAAGAGTACATGGAGCATATTTGGGACTTGATGGAAATCCTAATAAGTTTGTACGTTTAGCTGGATTACTAATTTGTACCATTAGAAAATAATTGGTACGTATTCTACATAGTATTACTTGACTTAATGATACGTCGTTTTGTTATATGATCGAAGAGAAAATATGGCTTTGATTTCGCTATTTATATTTTGCAATTCTTTCTCATAATTGACAAAACCAAACGTAAAACAAAATTTCTATAATCTATAACCTTTGAGAAGAAATACGGTTAAGTTTCTTATTTTCCCGTGGGAACTTTTATTTTGCAATTTAAATAGATAATTCACAATAGTACAATTGTCATTTAAATTGATAGTTGTAACGTGTTTTGAATATAAATAACACGTCTTCTCTGACTTTCTGATAAATATTAAATAGCTTTCTTGGAATGAAGTTTCTTTACTCTAGCCAATGGCGTTGTCACTGTTCCTCTGTAAGTCTAAGTTTTGTCGCATGGGTCGGTCCTTCACCGTTCTGATTATCTGAAAGGACTGAGGGCGGGCCTGTAGCAATTTTTACTAGGGCTTTTAGTCAGGCGTAGGTGACGAAGACAACTTCTTGAAAAAATCACACGGTTGTGGTTGGCTGTAGAGAAAAACAACCTGCTTCAAAAAAACGTTAAAAACGTTTCATAAAGGAGTTGACTGGGATAAATAATTTTGTTAAGAAAAAGCGTTATGCCTCCACGCAAAGATGTAATTGTTTATACGTTCTTAAAAATATAATTTCTTTTTTTAAAATAATTTATATATTTTTTTATTGTAAACAATGTTCTTACTAATTGAGGAAAAGGCATTAGGATCTTCAATCTAATGGAGTTCTAATATTTTATGAAAATCTCCACTGATTCAAATTTTTTTTTTCCTTTTGTCCATTGCCTGGTATTATTAATAATTATTATCAGTAATGAAATATGTACAATATATGTATTACTACATTATACGGATTAGTATTACGTGCAAATTTCTGTCCCAATAGGATTAGCCGTATCTCGTGATGCCTGAATAAATATCTTGATTTTCTTTTTTATATTCGCAATACTCAAGAGAAACTTGAAAATATATTTTATTTAATATAATTATATAACAAAATGTATATAAAATTTGAAAACAGACATTGTATAGTTACAAAAATTAAGTAATGTAACAGAAGAGTTCTTTAATATATATATATATATATATATATAATATATTTTATGTATATATATATTTTATACTATACAATGTCTGAATGTTTTCAAATTTTATATACATTTTGTAGTAATGTTTATTTAGCAGTGAACAAAGACATTATATGTATACTACTAATTGCATATATCTTTAAATCTCTTTGGCAGTGAATAACAATGTGACAAAAAAGATAATGTATTTTTGTGTGATATTATATTCTACAAGCTTGATTGAAACGTCTACATTGTAATAATCATGCGAAATTCACTCGACCCCTTCACCTTTTACTCTTGAGAACACAGCCTAATATAATTTTTCATTAGGTTTGAAATGCCACCGCAAATCTGTGTTTGAATTTGTAAGCAATACTAAATCTAATAATAATCCAGTGTTGTAAAAGTAAATATTTACATAAGAAATTTCATAAAAAATGTAGATTGTATCATAAATAAAAATTTGGTTTACAATTCAAAGTGGAACACTTTATCTTTTAATGTTATTAACATCCTTTTAGGATAAGTTTATAAATCATTTTGTCTACATTTAGGTCGCTTTTATTATGGTAGCTTTTATATTTCAAGATTAAGATACACAAAATCTAGGAAGGCATTTTTAAAATAAAATGTTATTTCTATTATATATTCAGCTGAAAGTGAGAAAAAAATCAATTTCATAAGACCTGAAAGTGTAGCTTTTACGATACAATGATCACCCGTGAGAAATTTTTGGAGGTTCAAGCGGTGACGTCAGAAGGGTGAGGGGTATGAGGAGGCGAGGGGCGTTGTGGAGCGCGGCGAGAGAGAAGCGCGCGCCGGCGACGGCGGCACCCCGGTCGCCCCGGCCGAACCGTACACCCGCGTACCTATATCCTATCTGTTGATCTGTTGCGCGCCGAACGCGAAGGTCGCTTCACGATCGCGCTACGACTAACCCGCCCGCCTTACACATCGTTCGTAAACAAAACTACTCAACCCACCTACTCGCGTTGGATACTGTCGAAGTGCATAGTAAAGAATTTTCAGTTAAAGTTTGTGCGTTTTATGCTTATGAAATCGTGCAATAGTAAATACAACTCTGACAAGCGTGAACGGTTCATCGGACTCCCACGGTCTGTAGTACTAATGCCGTAGTGATCGTAATACGAGACAGGGGATGCAACGAGTGTTGGCGCTCAAAATGTACGTAAATTAATTTATAATAAATACCTTACTATTTTTATTTCAAAGTCATTACATTTACTCATTTTTTTTTTGTTAATAGAAGAATATAATATTTTAATTTTAAACGTAGGAAACAATTATTTTAATTGCTTTTAGTAGCCTCATCATATTTGATAGTGTTGTACTCTACATCAACTAAAGAATTTATGCAAAGTACAAAAATAGAAATAAAAAAAATATAGAGCCCTATACCTACATAAATATACAAATCCTATTAAAATTCAGTCCAAAATATGCCATCATAAATCCATAGCTATAAAAATTAAATTAAATATGGTTATATTATATTAAATAAAAAATATGAATCCAATAAATTATGGTAGAAATGTAATAAAGTGGTGTTAATATTTAATCTATAGTTATATAGAAATTATTATAAATAAATAGTGTGAATATCTTTTTGATGATAAAAACATATTTATGTTTTTCTGTTTATACTACCAATACGTTATTAGTGGTAATTTTTATCGTGAGCCAACATTTTAATTACTACATTTTCTTGGTCAGTAACCAAGAAAATGCTCCAATAATTTTCTAAGGCAAAAGTACAAAGGATCTCAGCATGGGTATAACTTATGCACATTACCCTTGAAACACAGACACACTCACACGTACAGGTAAAAATTCTTCTAAATTAATATTCTAAACATATCGTATCAAACAAGTAAGTCTAGTAGTACTTAGTCTCTTAAAATCTTGAATAAAATAATGAAAGAAAATACGATAAAAGATTATTACAATAGTTTTTCTAATAGTTATTATTACTTAAAAACCTATTGATATATATTAAGATCTCTTCATGCCTATCGTTATATTTCATTACGTTTGCAGCTGTTAATAATGTGTTATAAAGTGCTTTTTGTTTCAAATTATTATAACACTTTGCCAAAATGTTGTAAGATTCAGTACCTCTCCGAAAAACGATTCAATAAATTCATTAGGGCTTAAGAATCCAATACCGTTTCCTGAGCACAATGATGATATTCCTATCAAATAACTATGAACGAAACGTGATTGTATGCTGCCAAAACCTGTAACAGCTAACAGCTCATGTATATGGATAAAGATATAGCTTAAGATAAGATTATTCGATTTCTAAATTGAATCGAATTTATTCGTAGCATAAATTATCGTACAAAACAAAGTATTTTTTTTTTTTATGTTAGAAGTTGGCAAACAGGCATACGGCCCACCTTATGGTAAGTGGCTACCGCAGCCTATGAGCGCTTGCAGCACCATTAGTAGGTGCCACTCACGCGTTGCCAACCTCGAGATATTAGTTCTTAAATCTCGTTCGCCCAGTAATTTCACTAGCGTACAATGCCCTTCAAACCGGAACACAGTAGTGCCTAAGCACTACTATTTGGCGGCAGAATATTGGACACTGCGGTGGTACCTACCTAGCCGGCCTCTTGCAACAAAAGACCTACCACCAGTGTGACTGATTGCACTGGTGGAATAATCTCTGTTGTGACAGAGGTTATCCCAACAGCGGGCGATGGGGTCGTCACATCCCGACGCCAGAAGGTTTAATGGTCTACGGTACGGAGTCCGCAATTTTGTCACTAAGCTGGCTTGATCGAAGAACAACTGTTTCACAATTTATCGATGAGAAACGGTAGTATCGGCACTGCTACACCTTAGTCCCTTGTCTGTCTCCTCCACCCTTTTCCGTTCTCACAGGTTCCAAAACTGTCACCAAATAATTTAGCTTTCATTCACGGGAAGTCATTTAGGCGCGTCACTTTGACATTTCATTCAATTTCGATTTCTTTGATGGTTTATATTGCAGAAAAGCGCTGAATCAGCTATTTATAATATAAGTGTTGCAAGCGTTCGCTAGTTTGCCCCTTTGTGATCTAAAAGAAAAAGAATATGGTTATTTATTGTCGCTGTGATACAGATCGCACTAATAGCGAAACAAGAGATACGCTCAGCACAAATTCAGCCAATAAAACTATCAGAAACAACGCAATCGATGCCGTTCAAACGAAACTGTAACAATCCTCGTTTATCTCGTAACGCTGTAAATGTTGCTCTATGAAGGATTTGAAGCCTCGATAACTTTTACGTCTTATAGAACTGATCCATTACATACGTTTTGTAAATCGCAACATACTGTTTATGTCATTGACGAAGATACTTGTGTGTATTATGAACCTACCTGTTTTATTAAGCCCGGACATTTTATAATATTGTACATACTTTAACTGAAGTTTGTGGGTTCAATTCCAAACAAGGACCACTGAGTTTTCATGTGCTTAATTTGTGTTTCAAATGTCGGAGAAGAATGTTTAAAACATGTACATTCGCCACTCGTAGTGTTGGTAGGGTTAAGTGCCTGCTTGGTTTAAATACCATCGTACTTTGGTGAAAAACTCGTCTAGTCACTTTACTCGCTTCTACTCGCGTCTAGACACTACTCGCTAGCCGCGTTTCGAGGTCAGCCAGCGTATAACCAGTTGCATCTGAAAAGGTCGGCAAAGCTCTTGCATGCTCTCTAGTGTTGCAGGTATTTATGGGTGGCGTTATTCGCCTAGTATCAGATGCGCCTCCTGCCCAAGTGCCCCATTTGTTTGATTAATTCTAACTAATATTATAAATGTAAGCTTGTTTATTTATAAGCTATAACGCACTTCAGGAATCATACTATATTCGACAATCATCAGAAAAGGCCAAGTTATTGTGTCAAATACACACACCAACACACACACACACACAAATGAGACCTTTTTGAAGCCAATCGGGATAGTAGCTTGCAGTGTTGGACCGCAAATGAGCCGGCTCTCTTATCCAATCCAAGTACCACTCCCATCCAGTATCGACGTGAAGTAAAATATATTAGCAAATAGTACTATTTGTGTTTCTTTCGTGCTAAAGGCCAAAATCCCCTACGTCTTTTTATTGGCTGCTTTATTTTCCATATCTGCCCGTTCTTCCTTTGGGTCGACTTGATTGAAACGTAAGCTTGTGTGCCACTTTTATGGTATACAAAACTGATAAATAATAATTGTTGTATTGGACCTATTTGCCGTAAGTGTTTGAAAATGTTTTGTTTTGTTTCAGTAAGCGATGCTCTTGGCAGTCTACTACCTACTATTTATCAAATTTATTACTCCCACTTGCCTTTGCGCAACATTTTACGTCAACTAAAACCAAGAAACTAGATCGAATAAATATATTTTTTATTATAACAGATCTGATATGTTGCTAAACGTTTTTAAAGATTTATTTATAGACCATTTAAGAACTTTAAAAGGTTTAAGATAGTTATTTATAATTTTTTTACGATCATGAAAACCGATGAACCGATGTAGTATCCGACTTCAGGGCAATCTGCTGCTAAGGAGAAGCATAAGAATAATGAACCACACTGCTCTGCTGCGGATTATTCGATCGAAGATTAGAAACGCTATCCTTCGTTCACTTCTACGTTTTTTATCCAATGGGGCACCTCGGCCTCTAAATACAGAACTACCACTACGATTACAAGATTGATTAAGTTAGCCTATAATTACATTTTTGTCATAGACACATAAAATGTATGGTATCCAACCATTTGTTCCTTATTTCTATAGTGTTTGGCTTCCTATTAAATAAATAAATAAATTGATTTAAAAATATAGACTTTTGTTATGATGTATGACTAAAATATTATAATCATTGTTACGTATATAAATATTTTAAGACAACATGGGTATATACTGCTTTAATTATTTTTTAATTTACATAGTGTCTATTGTAGTCTGAACTCACAGCAATTAGGTATTTAAGTTTATATTATGTACCTTTTCAATTATCTTCCAATTTATCAATAGTCTGAAATTAGCTTACAATTAAATATTTCATTCCGATATTTTAATATTTTATGATTTACGCGATTATATTTTTTTTAAATAACTCAGTCGTCACACGCAGACTACTTTTCTGTAAAGTATAAGTTGCAAGCTGAAGAACTTTTCCAGTTAATTGGGTCTGCTTTTTATTTCAAGCTTCTTCATTATAAATGTTTTAAAAATTGACTTTTTTGTTACGCAGTTATAAAAGAATATCATACTTTAAAACGAATCACGTCTCATTCTCTAGATCAGCGGCTTCCAATCTTTTTTAATTGCGGCTCCCTACGTGTGCGTGTAATATTTTTACGACGTCCTTCTAACGCTGTTTATCTGCTAAAGCTACACAAAGATACTTAATTAAGTATCTGTATTTTATAAGTATGTATTTTTAGCAGATGAAATAAATATTATTTTTAATATTAGAAGACTTCTAACCAGGTAGTTGGCTTTTTCGATCAAAGCTTACAGATTCAAGGTTGAGTTCTTGAAATCGCTAATCACACACTAGTACGTACGTCGCGTCGCCTGTAATTAACATACACATTTCGCTTTGCGACGACGTCCAAATGATTTCTCCTCGACGCCCGACATAAAATAAATAAAAAAATAGTTCATAAATAAATAAATAAATAAATAATAAACTTATATATTTCTGGTTAGTGATTTAATACATGAACAAAACTTGTTCAGAAATCGCAGAGTCGATAACGTTCCAAGAAAGGAGTAGACCATAATCTCAAGTACTGTTCAGTCCTAAATAAATTCTTGTCCTAAATAAATATATAGAAATCTCACTTGGCTTTTCAATTGTTGGAGCGGATAAAATTAACCGAATCTAAAATTAAGATCCTACACTAAAAACGTCTTTGAAAATCGAATATGTTAGAAAACCCAGAATTAAATATAGGAAGTCATTCAAAACTGTTTTATAAATAAACGCCAGTAAATATAACGGAGTAAATATAAACTTTGGAAGAAAAAAAACATGAGAACGAATTCTTATAGTTTTATCTCTACCCGAGCACTATTTTCTTTCTTCCATCCTCACAGACATTAGATAGTTAAATTATTTTCAATGAAAAGTAGATTTTATTATACATATAGCGTAGCTTAAGAATTTCGTAAATTTCGAATCAGTTTTACCTATTCAGATTTCATATTCATAAAGACTTCAAATTATATTTTTCAGTCGGAGAGGCAGTCAAGGTCCGGACGGCCAAAGACAACATACATTCGGAAAAACAAAAAATATACATTCCAATGTCCCAAGGGCCAATTTTATATAACATATTACAGTATATTTACCTACAGGGAAATGTAAATTAAACACTATATTTTCTTTTATACTAATATCATTTGAATTCAGTTAATCAGTCCCATTGCTTTATAAGCGACTCAATATCCGGAGCAGTATAAGCAAACGTAGCAATGTAATGTGGAACTCACGATAACGTCGTGCTCTGCGTATACACATTACAGCATTGATTTATGTTGTATAATTATATTTTAATTGGTTGATTGCCTTGGTACTTTAAATAGCTATTACAACTTATGCTACCTAGCATTCTTCCCGGTATTTTATTTAACTAGTGTTTACTTATTACTCTTATCCGGATTTGACAGGTTATTAGTTTTTACACGGAGCGATTGCCATCTGACCTCCTCAACCCTAAGGGCAAACCAGTAACTCATTGGAGAAGAGCAATTTACGTATCAAGATTTCACGATTATATCAGATGCTATGTGATAACAACCGGGACCGACAGCTTAACGTGCTCTTCGAAGCACGGTGGGGAGACCCACACGGACAAACGCCCAGACCGAAATACAAATTTTAACAAATATCTGCCCGAGCGGGTATCGAATCAGCAACCGTCGAGACTAAAGGCAGAATCGCTATCCACAACGCTTGTGGCGTCGCTGTCTTAAATAGCTATTACAACACTTATTAAAAAAGTAGACCATTTAAAACTGATATCTAATTTGATAATTAATTGTTTGATATGATATAGTTAAATATTGGTCGCATTTTTCCTTTTGAAATAATCAAGATCTTGGGAAATGGAACACTAAACTCGTCAAGGCGTAAGATCTAATTACCCGCGATCACTGAATCCAAATTGCTTTTGTCTATCCTATTCCTTAAGAGATTTAAATTCGGCTGTGGTTTTATTCAATATCACATTTATTTTTATAAACATATTCAATTAATAAAATTCTTTCGACTGCAAGAAAAAAGTAAAGTCATAGAAAGACGCCAAACTATACGTGAATATAGTTAAAGACCTACAATAATAGAATAATTTTGAAAGAGACAAAATTGATTAGTGTTACATTCAATTGAATAAGTTTTAATAAAATGCTAGAAAATATTTATATATCAATTTTTATTCAAGTCAGTTTCTATTTTAATTCAGTGTAAAAATTGTTAAAAAGTTTAATACCTCTGACATTATGACTAACAAATCAACCTATTGTAAATACCTCGGAGTATGTTCGATATAATACATTTTTATAATTAAAATCTTTAAACAGATTATGCTATCAATCACCATATGTGATTTTACAAATACTGATCAAAATGAATTTTCTGTCATCAATTTTAACATCAAAAGTAACTTGAATATTTTTGGAACATCGTCGCTAATCCATCATTTAGATTGAGTTTCATAACGCACGTCGCGCAAGATATGCTTGCCATACAAATGAACGTGTAGGAAGTTTGAAATCCTTTTCAGATCATTCTCGCTGTTTCTCGCGATATAGATATAATTTCCTGAATATCTCTAACAGAAATCTTGATAATAAAGTATTAGAAATGTTAAAAGTAGCTTAATACATACGCAGCACACGATGCAGCCTTGCCGCTAGATTTCTATCACTCACTACTACATATGCAGACCACGACGATATAGTTAAACCAAATACAGAAATGGTAAGGACGCACCGCTCGTGGCTCATAAGTCACAATTGCACGCGGTCACCCATAAATGTTACTTCTATGGCTTACCACGGGCGATATCTATTATTATCTAAATCGCAACAGATCCTTCTCCTTATCGATATTTTATAAAAACTAAAAGCAAATTGTATATATACATATTGTATTTATACAAATGATAATATAATCAAAATAACATTTTTGCAGAAATCCCAACCATTCTCTTACAATTTTATTAACCACAATGGTAGGATTACGTTACTTATTTTGCTTTCCTTTCAAGCTGTTTACTTATTATTATTGGCACTTTATTTGGTTATTAGATATTATATCTGCAGATGTGAACTGTTATATTAGATAAATAGGAAACTTCAAGCAATATGTGTGTTTTACACAAATTGATTGTTATATTTGAGATGAAATACGAATACCCCAGCTTATGTCGTGTGCATAGGATGTTGGGGATGTAACTATAATATATTCTAAGACGTGGTGACAAATTTAGAGCAAAGATTTGATTCAGCTTACTATATAGCTCAAAAGTTTCGTTAATGATAGCTATTACGGACTACAGGCTAGTCCGACTGGCGTATGCAGGTTGGACCATAGACATCGAAGTTTATGGATGAAACATGTACTGCGAAATATTTTACCCGGCTTTTAAGTCAGGCAAATTATATTTATTATAAAATATAGTTATATTTTCATAACCCAGCATGAAATAGGCCATATTCTTTTGTATTATTTAAAATTACAACACGTGTTTCTTTATCTTAAATCGTTCACCAAAGAACTAAGTTGTCATGCTTCTATTTAAGTTTCAAAAATGATAGACATCCAATATTCAAGTTATTTCAACTTTTAAACCCTTTTCACCTACTTAAGGGATGAATTTCGAATTTGTTTATTAGTGCTCGTTTATTTTTAAAAACAACACGTATGAAAACAGAATATAAGTTTAGACTGGGCGTTGATATGCCATGTATCGGATTGAGTTCTCAAACATGTGTCAAAATGAAATGTAATTTACATCAAAAGCATTAAAGAGTATTGATGTAACTTCGAAGCAAAATAACTTTCTGCACCTTTTTAACACCGTTAGGGCATAAATTTCAATAAAATATGAAACACATCTTCCATCAACTCCGTTAAAAAAGGTTTATACAAAATTTGAAGTACATTGAACCTAGGTATTGCGTTGTCCCGTTTCAATTTTATTTTTTTTGCCTCAAGGGTAGTATTTCGGAAAATCCCTTCTTATCGGACGCCCAAGTCATATAAAGAACACACAAACACCCTCCAAGTTTCAGGTCTCTACGATCAGCGGATTGGGCTGTGCGTTGTTCCGTCAGTCATTCAGGACAAAGTCTTTTATATTTATATGGATAAGCATAGAAATAACTATGATATGAAATAATTATTATGAGTATAGTGACCATACATATAGCATACGTTTTTCAGAGTGAACAAAATAAATCTCCGCGAAATAATTTAAAATACAAACTTTATTTCAGTTTATAAACTAAAATTCAGTATTAATTGGACGCAAATAAGCAATACCATGTCAACACACAAAATTGAAAAAAGAGAGTTATATATGCAGAAGTGTTGGTAAATGGATGAAGAACATTTTTCTTTAATATTTGTAGGGTTTGAAGCTTTAAAACCTCTAAAAAGCCATTTTTATTTATCATGCAATTTATGTATTATGTTAAACGTTCTGGGTAATATTATATACGAAATGTGCAGTTTGTATACTTATTTTTTGTGAAAATAAGTAAAATAACTTACATAAATCTGAAATTGCCAAAAACTTGACCAATACCTAAAAAAATTCATATAAAGCAAGTTCTTCAAAATTTTCAAACGCGTTTTTGTAGAAAAGACATTCGTGTGGGTTGACACGTTATTGCTTATTTGCGTCCAATTATAGTATGTATTCATTAATATTCAAAACTTATTATAATTTTACTTTTTTACTGGTGATAGGCCTTTTATTACAAAGGGTCGGCTAGGTAGGTATGAACCCTAGTTGCAGATATTCTACAGGGGTACAGAAAAGGGTATTTATCACCAACAAAAAGAACTGTTCGCGAGGGATAGACAAATAGCTTTAAGACGGACCGGCATAACAACTCGAGTTACGGACATGAATAAATTGAAATCGCGGGCAAATGCAGTTAATGAATATTAAAAGGCTTAGCCACCTAATTTTTAGACATAATGATACACATTTATACACTCAGCTTATTCATACGATATTTTTTATGCATACGAGTCTAGTTAAAAATGTTCTTACATAATAATATTTACAATTTTGCAGTTTCTTTTTGTGAGAAGAAAGGTTTACACTCCAAAGTATATATACTTACTTAATTATATTAGGTATGTCACGAAATTCTAAAGCAAGCGAACTAAATAAACAGAGCTGTAGAATACAGCCAATTGACTATAGTTCATGGCTTGTATTTGTACTTGATCTTACAATCAAAACACATTTCAGTCTTGTTGTTCATCCCACATCAAAGAACTGAAATATGGCGAAAATGTATTTCTGCTGATTCAGCAAATCATGCGTGGATACCATGTTTATGATATTTGCGAATACATCAAATATTTGATTCGGTACACCGATACGCGTCGAGTTAAGTGCCAGTATAGTAGGTTTCGCCAATGGCAAAAATAAATAAGTTACACATGATATATTAGGCAAGCATTCGATTTTCATAGCATTTTGTTTCAGACTGGGCGATATCCTTGTTAGACACCTCATGCCTACCGTACCCCATAAAGCACTCAGCCTGTCGCTGTCGGTCTCGGTTATTATCACATTATATCCGATATTAATCGTTAACTCTTGATTAGTAACTACACTTTACTGATGATGGTTTTCAACTCCGAATAGAAGTATAACCAGACTCTGGAAAAGTACCAGCAAAAATTCTAGAAAGAAGTTGAACACATCATATACTTAGTTTAATAATTAGTAAACTTCTAAGAATCACATAAAGGATGTACTCGTATATAACTCTGCTCATTGGAAAAAAGTAGTAAAAACGAGTAAAAATAAATTAAGAACATTAAATGAACCTTCTGTAATGTGTTGAGGTTAAATGGGACAAGCTTTAATTAGAACATTCGTGATTAAAGTCATTAATATAACACCGGAAAAGTCTTTAGATCTGTAATGGCAGTCTCATTTTGAGTGTTCCTTATACTAAGTGCTTCTTTAATACGTATTGCTACTAGCCCTGCTGGCCTTGATAGCGTTACTGGGTCGGAGGACTGACTACTAAGACCCAGCCGTGAAAAGGGCCTGCCCGCGCAGGAGCTCAAATTTGATTCCGTGCTTAGACCTTCCCGCGAGGCCAACCACGGCTATCGAGAATGAAGGGGGCGCTCCTCATTTGTGTGACAAAAGTCCGTTCCCAACTGTGATTTAATTGTGTGAAGTTCAGTAATCCCTATTATTAAGCAGCTTATAGTTTGCGCTACACGCTTGCTGGCTAAGTGCTTGTTTTCACCTTAATCACCAACAAAAATCCAGATTTTTGGTGAAAATAAGTTAAATAAGCTATATTTGTTGTCAATATCACCGTTCTTTACTGGTAGTGATGAGGTTAGAGCAGAGAGTGGAGGCAGAAAAGAAATAGACAGAGGGTAGAATTTATCTTTCCGGTTCTCATATTAACGACTAACTTATTATGCCTATAATTTTTAACCATATTGATATAACTATGGCTACTGCAAGAACGGTTACCATAACAACAGTCCCCCAACAATGGTGGTATTTTTAAATAATATTGTTTAATTAATATAATAATTTTCTAGATTCTCGTAAAATCCGTTTATTAATATTAACCAATATCCCAATTAGAGTAATTATGCAAAAATAATAAATGAGTGAGTGGTATTTCGCTTCCATATAATAATAATATATATTAAGTATATAGATAGATTTCTTTTTGACGATACTACCTCTACGGCCGAGTTAATCCGTAAGCCGTTTAAGCCGTAAATGGCTATGTTCTACTCCATGTAAATGTAAAAAATGGCTTACAATCTACCCGCTGGTAATTTGTCCGTGTAGTAGGGGTCTCAAACAACACGCACACATGGACCATCACCATCCAGATCTGTAAAAATATGTGTAATTGTCTGAATCTAAAATTGAACCAATGACCATTCGGATTTATAGGACAGTTTTCCAGAAAGGCAGTTTCGCAAAATTGGTTAACAATTTCTGATCCATTCCTCCTACATAAGGTACAATTTTAATTAAAGTTTCATTCTATTTAGTACTGAAGGCTAAAGTTCCAATTTATTAGATTTCTTCAGGTGTTCGTTTTCTCAGTATTTTATTATATATCAGTATTTTGTTATATTTCATAATTGATGTTCTTTGTTGTAAAATAATATTTTAAGGGGTAATTTATTTTCTTAATTTACGCCTCATTGGAAGAAATTTAATTATAATATTTATATTATAACGTACTATATTTTAGTTAGAATTTGATATGGGTACCTAAATATGATCTTTATTTCAATTTTTTATATAAATATTTATTCTTAGTCTAGTGATATTTTTTCACAAGAGAACCTATTTATCAGATTATATATTTTTAAATTCATTCAATAATATAGTACGAAATAAAAATAAAATAAGTGAGTGATTATAATGGAGAATTAAAGCGATTGGAGAGCAGAAGGATTCAGATGTGCGATCGAGTGACGGTATTCTGTCGCTCCTAAAGTAACATACCTAAATAAACTATATGATACTATACTTATAACAATATAAAAATAATAAAATAAATAATAAGTCCCGGCGTCGGGATGTGATGACCTATCGCCCGCTGTTGGGATAACCTCTGTCACAGCAGAGATTATTCCACCAGTGCAATCAGTCACACTGGTAGTAGTAGTACCAGTAGGTAGTAGGTACCACCGCAGTGTCAAATGTTCTGCCGTCAAATAGTAGTGCTTAGGCATTACTGTGTTCCGGTTTGAAAGGCACTGTAGGCTAGTGAAATTACTGGGCAGGGAAGATTTAACAACTAATATCTCCAGGCTTGCAACGTGTGAGTGGCACCTACTAATCGTGCTGCAAGCGCTCATAGGCTACGGCGCCCATTTACCATCTGGTGGGCGCTATGCTTGTTTGCCAACTTGTAACATACAAAAAAATTTTTTCGTAGTTTATTTTAGCGAAGCCGCGAGCACACAAAAGAAAATATAAGTTTTAACATCATTGACGTAATAACTTATCTAATGTAAACGCATGTTTTTATTAGTATACATATATCAGACTAGACGTATTGACAACTATATAGCTATAAATGAATCATATAGTAATTTTCAATGCATATTTACTAAGCGCAAGCTAATTAAAGTTTACTATATAAATATTCACACAATACAAGAACATAAAAGTGATTAAGATTCCAAATACTAAACACGCCAACCAGCAATTGTACAAATGAACGTTTATTGTTACGCTACAACAAAACGACAATTTCGCGGCTTTTAATTTCAAGTTTCGTAACTATGATATAAGTATTAAGTATTTTACTTTCTCATAACAATGTTAATTAATCCAACGGAAAACCGATTCTAATAACGTCGGCAGGGGAGCATGATTTATGATCGCAGTTGCGCGTTTGTGCCTCTCAAGGATTTCATTGTTTCACGTCGTCGGTTGCGATTCCTACTTTATGGTATACACTTATGTGAAGTATGCTATTCAGAGGGTACAATATATATATTTTTTATTAATATAAATCAACAAAACTATTATTTTTTTGTCGGATTCATTAAAAATATATTAGAATCTTTTGTCTGAATAAATTCACCTTGTTTTGAAGAAAATATTATGTCAAAGCGTGTCGCCTTGTTGTTGCGTTCCGACTCTCACCGTCGCTTGATTGAGGTGCTGAGTACAACACTTTATTTAACTTTACTAGTACTTACCATAAACAAAATAAAATAAAAAGTTAAAACTATTTATTTATGTTCGTGTGTTTAGCGGGCAAAAATTTTTCACGGCTGTCAAATGGGCAATTCCTATAGACTACTTTATACTCCAAAAATATTAAAGACTTAGGGTTCATTAGGTTACTAGGGTTTGGATTGAAATTTGTTTCGAATTCATCCATACGACGAAGGAAATCTAGCTTATAACACCTCCTGTCCTACATGTCTAAAGAATTGTATATCTACCATAATGCCGTGGAGGAGTGTGGCAGATTCTCCTATTCTTCCACCTCTAGGGGCCAGCAATGGAAAAGGAACATAAATTCCAAAATAAAACGTCATCTGATAAATTTGACGCCATATTTAATATAGAACATAAAAAGATTATAATTAAAATTTTATATTACAAGGCAAACAAAATAAGCTACACTTGAACAAGAAATTAGTAATAAATTTAATTAAATCTACTAATATTAAACTCGACTATAAATAATAATTTCTCAAAAGAGAAGAAAATCAATAATAATCTATATATATAAAAATGAATCCCTATATCCCTTGGTCACGCCATCACGCGTGAACGGCTGGACCGATTTCACTAATTTTTTTGTTGTGTTTGTTATTGTCAGGAGAAGGTTCTTATGACAGAAAATATTATTTTAATTTTAACCATGTTTGTATGGAATCGACGGGTAGGGAAGTTCGTATAGAACGGAATTAAAACTTCCACGGTAACGGGATAAACGGAACAATTTAGTATGCACCCGGACGAAGTCGGGGTGGGTCGCTAGTATCAAATATATTCAGAAATGAAAACTGTTATTGTAAAACAATCTATACCGAGCTTTCAGCGTCACATATAAGACAAGGTGACAAGGGTCAAGACAGTTTGGAAACATGCTCGTCTAAGAAAACTATTTCTGTCTAAGATTAAACAGGAAGGTGCTGGAAATAGTTATGTGTATAATGTCAGAAAACTAACATGATATATGGTTTTCAAGATTAACCATTTAAAGGAATATACATAGGAAAACTCACAGGGGGTTTACTATTAACTCTTATTGCGATTCAAATGACGACCTAAACTGAGCTACATCGCTATTTCTCACCATTATACATATATTTACGTCATGCTCATAAAAATCTGAATCGGTTTATTCTCAGAATCGAGTTGGATCGAAATAGAATTTTAACTTAAAGTTCATGGTAAGCCCGCAGGTGTCTGCCTGAATTTTATGTCCAGTCGCAGTGTGCACATTGTCATATTAAAAAACGTATGAAATCGTTTTAATAAATAAATAAACGCTGCATACTCAACGGCCTCCACTAGTGATAGTGATGATCCGGAAACTCATACAAAGGCAAGGACAAATACACCCAAACCGGAAAATATGCTTGCGTGGTCAATACAAACATATATGCTCCGAGCGACAATCGAACCCGCGACCTGTGGCGTTTAAGGCAGGTTTGCTACCAGTGCGCCACAACATTGAATTTGATAGATTGATATATGAATTTAATAGAACATTAATATTATAATTATCTTAACTAAATAGTTTTCGAACATAATTAACGAAAGTAATAAAATGTTCTGATGATGGTAAAGACTTGTATTTTTTAAGTTTTAAAGAGGATCTGTTATTACCATAGTAAATAAATCCTATACAATAAACTAGATATTTTTATTCTCCGGTACTTTGGTTTCTCCTTTTATATGTGTAAATTTTCTAGTTAATATCTGTCTTGCAGAAATATAGTTACATGTTAAAATAAACTGTACAAGAAGTTGTAAGTGACCGCAACTGCCATTTCTCATCATCTGACACATTGAAGGAAATTTATAAATATACGTTTGAAGTAAGTCGACGATGATCGAGATCAGTAAAAAACGTTAGTTCAAAATACGCATTGCATTAAATGTAAATAAAAAACCGTTTTCTTCACTAACACTTACAAAATACACATCTAATTCCGATAGATATCTAAAAATATAAATGAAGCTCCTCTATAATTTAGATATTTTCAGTCTTACTAATATTTTATATCTATTTGTTATTTTTACTACACATGAACTATTCAACCGAAAATAATAAAATTTTTGCGTACATACCAGAAACCAGGAAAAGTACATACAGTTCACGAGGATGTCGCGTGTTGGTAGCGAGTTCACCTTGCTTCGATGGTTGCTGGTTCAATTCCCGCTCGTGGCAGTTGTTGGAATTGATCTTATAAATATCTGATTCAGTCTGGGTATTTGTTCTTATGGGTCTCTCCACCGGGCCACGGAGCCTTATTTGTATTATCGGATCTCTCCACCGGGCCACGGAGAACAAGCTAAGGCTATACAAATCTTATAATAATAAATAGTTAACTAATTGGTTGATTCGCCCTTACGGTTACGGAGGTCAGATGGCAATTGCTTTATGTAACCAATCAAATCAAACTAGTAAATTGTCAAATCCGGATAAGATTAATTGGCAGATCCTGGGTAAATACCAGCAATAATGCTAGGAAGACGATGAGAGAATGAAAAATTATAGTGAAACGACTGTCCCGCATAACAACTCGGCGTACTGAAATAAATGAATTGCAACATGATGCCTGCAGTACAGGACCTTCACTACAAACAGCAGAACAAAACATAATTCTATGCAGTCGCGGTCAGATCATTATTTTCAATTGTATAGTTCAACTTCAATGTGAATGTTTATTTAAGCAAGTACATACAAACTTATAAAAAGCGAATAAAGTCAAATATAACGGTGAAAGCGTACAAACCAAATATTAATTCAAATAGCTTTAAATCCGTAATTCTAAGAAGCGTCGAGAATCTGTTGAATTCTAAAATTTATCGTCTTCAATTTCTTTGAACACAAAAGGCTTAATTTAAATTAATCAAAAGAGAATTTTAATAAAATTTCGTGTTTACCTCAACCGAAAATATTATAATTAATATTGCTATTTCATGAAGCGAGCAAAGAGAATGTCGGATACACATTTTGAACGATATACGTGATACCGCATAAATGTTTCACGTTATAAAAATTTAATAGCAGTATTACAAATAATATATCAGTAGAATAGTATGTGGCATTTACCTAAACGTATGCCTTTCTAGATGAGACTACGTAGTACTACAACGAGAATGTACATAGGTAATATAACAATTGTTGACTGCTTGACAGAAAACACAGTTTAGATCAGCCTACATTTGACGGAAATATTTCATTATTATAGATTCACCCAGGAAGAATAGTTTTTTTTTTAAATTCCATACCTAAAGGGGTAAACGGGGGTAGTATTAAAATAAAGGGAATAATTAATGCTGAGATTTTGAAACATTTTTGTTAAGTAAAGAAAGACAGTTTCATAATACCACCAGCTTAACAAATTACCACGCCATATGGCTGAAACGTGTCATTGAATTTCTACCTATTCAATTAATTAATTTATGAATTCAAATTTGTAACAATAACTATTTCGTAGTGAGCCAGCTTGGAGCGTACTTAGAGCTATATAATTCTGCAAAGATCGTGATTCTTTTGTTTATTTTTACATCCATCATTCACGACATTATCCATACTTATATAGCTCTAAAAAAGATTTAGTATGAACCCTTTCCGATAGGGATCTGAATAAATAAGATCAACCCGCGAAATGTCGTTATTATTCATTCAATAAGTATATCAATACTGAACGTCGAATCAATAAGTGAAAACTATACTTAGCGGTCAACTTGTATTGGTTACGTCAAAGACACGAACGGCTTTCTTATTTCTATGCATTTTTTGATTAGGTATATAGGCGTTGCGTTGTCAGAACGAATGGGCGGACTCGACCAGGGAAGTACACACAAGGTATACACAAGGGTAGTACTCTACCCTTAAATAGAATGTCGACGATGATAGAGTGTCCGGTGAAAAGCGCCAGAGGTCCAAACTATTGGACCTTTGTCACATCTTTTAGCTCCATTCTTCCTTGCCACGCCCTACTTAGGCCTCACACGTTTGAAATTATTCTAATGTTCCAAGCTTTTGATCGCTCACCACCAGACGGGCCGTACTCTAACTGCGTACCTTTGTTTTGTGATAAAACATAAACTCATAAAATTATCGAAGTCTCATTACTATATTGTCACACGCACAGCATGCATATAACCCGAATAAACAATTAATTTATGTTTTTATATTACCGAAAACAAACACATTTTCCTTTTTCATATAATTTTTACGGGCTTCGTTTTTATACATTATACATAATGCATAATTTCCACGATATAACTCTCTCATATTTGGCAAACACGACGGCAACATGTACGGCACGCTTCTAGGGAATGTGTGTTTAACGAAAAACTTGAATCTTAAATGCGACGAGCTTTAAAGCCACGTTGAAAATTTTCAGCATGTGCTCGAGCTATAGCTGAGATTGTTATTATCACCGAATTTTTTAAGTATGTGTATACACATACTTAAAAAATTCGTGTGTATACACATACTTAAAAAATTTAGTTGAATGTGTTGGAAAATCAGAAGTTTGTGTTAGTGTTTCGATAATGTGATGATGATGGATGATGTGAATGTTTATTATATTAATGTATATTACGCACGCAATATCATATAATACATATATACAATACTATTAACTACTAACTTAACGCCACAGGACGCGGGTAGCTCAATAAAGCCTCAATAGCTCAACGGTAGTAGGGCCCTATTCGCTCAATTAACGCGAGAGTCAAGGGTCTGTCGCAACCACTCCTAGTGCAAGCTTCGAGCTTATTTGGAGGGCCAATAGGAATATTAGTAATGTCTTGAAAAAGCATTACTATATATTTGTTATTAATATAACACTTGAAACATTATTTGTAACTATGTCCAAAGCTGACGATTTTGATTTAATCTTCAACGAGTGATATACTGTTAGTTATTTGTTAGTTATTTCTACTTCAGCAAGAGTTAAAATTAAAATAAATACTTTAAATAATTTCCACTTTTAAACTTGCTAAATTGCTTATTTAATATGTACAGCTAAAGCTCCTGTCAATCAAATGTATTGAGCGTTTGATATCAAAGCCGTACTCGAAACATTTTGCAGTTAAATCAACCTCGAAGGGCAAAGAACAACGAGACTAATCTATATATGTGTTTAACACAATATAAAACATTGAATATGTACTCTAACTACATCTTGCCTGGGACTTAACGTGAAGAACAGTTCATCGCCATTTCCCATATGCTTTTCTATACTTCAATTAACATCTCCTTATCGAACATCGAAACTGGCTCAGTAGCTTAAACATGAAATGGTAACAAGCGGATATAAGGAATTATTTTCGCATGCATAATATGGGTAGGTAGATGTAAAGATGCCTATTTATATTCAGTATTGCATGACATAGGAACGAGGTTTCACGTAAAAGAAGTACCTTGTAGATGACTGTTCTAGCGCAGTGCTAACAACAGCTTTGAAAACAATGGGACTCAATTGTTACTGATTATTTTTCCCATTCGTGGCAAATGTTTCTATTCATGATACAAGCATTTGTTCCAGGTCTAAGAGGTTGTAATAGTGTGTTTCCGGACACCCGACACAGGATATAATTAAACTAATAATCTAATAGCGTTGAGTGGGTAGTGTTAGCATATTTATTTATTCTAAATCTTCGTGATGTTAATAAAGCGTTACATTAAATTGTTTTTGTAACATAAAGAAAATAGCAACTCACATATAACATTCGGATTTTGCAAGATTCGTGAAATCGTAATATATGAAGTGTAAAAAATTTATTACACCGCATTCTGGGGTAAACGAATGAAAAGCTGACTACGAGTTCGCTTTGATCGAAATTAGTCCATTAGAAATATGCGCAATTGTGTTATTCAGACTATATTTTTATACGTACAAATAAGTAATCATTATCTTTATTATTAATCATCGTCGTAAGTTTTAGGTGTAATTGTAGTTGAAGGTGACACGGAAACGCACAATCTCGTAGTTTTTAATCCAATCCACGATACCTCAACAACTCGTGCGTAAGCCTTGGTCTCCGACCTTTTAGAAAGCACCTTTTAAGGACGACAGCAACAACGCCCGCGGAGGCTACCCATAGTATTATTTACGTCGTTTATTTATTCGTAGCAGAACAACTGTTATAAGCATTTAAATTCTCCAGAGCATTATGAAAATCGGAAACTACAATAACTATAGGGGTTTCAATATGTAATTACTGGTAATAAAATTAAGTTATTATTTAATTAGTATAATTATTTAAAAGTATTTGTTAGTAACATATGATTTTAGAATCGTACTTCAAATTATTCATTTTAAAATTTATATAAACGGTACAGGTAACAACATGAAAAAATATATTAAATTAAAATTATGTAGATATTTCTCAAAAAAAAAGTGATTTTTTTATGAATTCGATAATTTCGAATTCGAGATTCGAGAGTCTTGAACCCTATTTTTTTATATAATAAATACTATGTGAAATTGTTAAAATATGTTTTTATTTCAAAAACATATTTATTAGATAAAATAAAAATAATTATACCGCAATATAAATGTACACGTGTATTCATTCCCTATTTCCCACTGGACATACTACACATTAATTCAGTTAATTCATGTACTTTTCTATTCGAATTTCTACTATATAATATCACAGTGATATTATTATGATAAGGGTTTCTCGTGACAATAAACATAATAAAATCATAACAAATATTATAAATGGGAATTTGAGTTTGTTTGTTTGTTACGCTTTATCGCCTTAGCTACTAAACCGATTACCATAATATTTTGCATACATGTGGTATTTTGAAAACCCTCTCCCTCTCATGAACAGGTTAGGTAGTATGAGTACGTTTCCTAACTTTTCGACGATCGTTGGACATCAAAATAACATTAATACGAGCGAAGTCGTTGGCAAAAGCTAGTGATACATAATCACCTTTTGCCCTCAAAATACTGTTAAATAACGCTTACATTATATAATTTAAGTAAATAACATTACAGGGCATTGCCTCCAGCCTTAAATTACTAAGCCTATTCAGAGTAACTTATGTATGTATATAATTCTTGGATTTACTTAAAGTAGTTTTAAACTTATAATGAGAGTTCGTGCCGTTATTGATATTCTCCTTATTTACGTCTTTAGCGGATGATCTGCGTCTTTAATCCGATTAATATACGTAATACAGTTTGAAGTAATCAATATCATCAGCATATTTACATACTGTATCTCACGAGCCTTGCTACGTAGAGAGTTGAAATATTCACACAATGTACATTTCTGTTAAAAATTAAATTAAAATTAAAAGCCATACAAAAAACTTGATATTTTCAATTGCAATCATTTATATTATTTCAATTTAAATCTCTATCAAAAGGTCAAATATCCAATTTAATCTCAGGAATGGCTGGGTGCCATTCATTAATCTTTTAATATAGTGAATGTACATGCTATGATGACTGATTATTTCGTAATGGAATAAAAGATACTATAAATAAAACTATCACTAAATATTTTGTTTTATTCTAAATCTACATAATGTACCATCTGCTGTTGCTACATTGAGGGCCGTAGGCGATGTTTGGATTACAAATAATTCTTTTTACGCGGCCTTGAAATCACATTGCAATTATACTTTACTTTTGGCGCAATAATTTTCTTTATTTTTTATTTAACATAGTTGGCAAACAAGCATACGACTCACGTGATCGTAAGCGGTTGTCGTAGCCAATGACCGTTTGCAACATTACACACATTTTGTAAGTGTCCCATACGCGTTGTCAACCTCGAGATATGGGTTCGTAAATCTCCTTTGCCCAGTAATTTCACTAGCTATAGTATCTTACAAACCGAAACACAATATACTGCTTTACGGTAGAATAGCTCATACTGTGGTGGTACCTACCTATCCCTCCCCTTGCTTTTCCTAGTAAATCATTCAAAATGAAACATTGGTAAACTATATATAAAGATAAAATGTACTTACTGCCAATACTTTACCTCTGAAGTAACATAATTTGGCAGGGATAGAGTGGTTATCCAATAAGGATGCATGCATTCGCACTTAAAGTCTGCCCGTTGCAAGACAGTAAAGAATTAAATTAGTACACTCTAAGTATTCCACTACAGGCTTTTTATTTGACAAATACAAAATTAATAAATCTTAAAACTATGGCAAACTAATATAAATTTGAAATTTCAACGATGATGTTTGATGGAGCCGCGGCACGCTTAGGCATATTGCGTCAGTTTAATTTCAAATTTATATCGTAAGAATGCCCTTACATGCCGTGCTGCTAATAAAGTCTAAATATTCCGTCACTATTTCATCTATCTGTCCTCACTTATATTTTTCACTATCCACAGCATACCCTTACCACCGCCACGCCGACAAGATCAAATCAAATTTAGTCACCGACGCCAAGCTTTTTATTGAAATTGGTTGCAAGTATAGCCCTTCCAACTCAAGTCTTTGAAGGTCTATACTTGCAACTCAATTTGGCTGCCAAATCTCGGTCTATACATTTGTTTATATTCATCCATTATGTTTTTTTCTTTATACATACTGTACACTATACAGATGGCAAGAGCCGTCCCAACTGTATTTTGACGGATCCCTCCATCATTTATATTGAACGTCCACCATAGCCTCCGGATTTACATATTTATATCGAACGCAGCTTAAACTTTTAAATTAGTTTACTCGTTTGAGTAAATTCGGTTTATAAACAAAAACAAAATACGCGTAACAAAATTTTGCTTCGTTCTTTTTTACCTACAATTAAAAAGATAAATTGACGTTTTTTAAACACAAATAATAAAAGAAAATTGTTTATGCCTCCATCTATATTTAAAACTTTTAAACTTTCCAGTGAATAATTATGAAATATTTATATAAAATAATAATAATCTTTGCCTTAATTTAGACTTTCATTTCAATCTCCTCTTAGAAATTATAAAGGAATTTAATTAAAAATCTGTCGCGGTCACAATATCCCTGAGATGTTGTGGCGTGATACCGTCTATGCTAGCAGCAAAGGCCCCTGACAGAATGACATAAAGCATGAGTGTCTTTATATTTAACTTTTAAAATATATATTAAGATGTTGAAAGTTGAGATATTAAATTTGAAATGGAATTTCTACTAACCTATTACATTTTACCGTTCAAATGTTTTTGGATATATTTATAAAATTATATATGAGCTGGCCTACTCCATTGCTTTGTTTTCTTCTAATCTTATTGATATTAGGGCCGTGAAGAAGTTAATCTTCAGTATTTATGAAAAAGGCTATTATATTCAAATTTCGAAATCCTTTCTATTAATATTTTGCTTGTCCGAATCCATTTTACTTAATCTATCTATATATAATAATATTAATAATAGATGAATTTTGGTTTTTTGCTATTATGTTTTGCTATTATACTTTTTTAATGCAGCATCACATCGTATCAATGTTATGGCAATTGATACTATTATAAACTCTCATATAGCGGGTTATCGGCTAATGTGTATCAATAATTATTATTACTGTCTAGGAACCGAGAAGGTACACAGTTTTAAAAATTAAGTGGTATAGCAATTATGTATTGTATAAGTATTATGTAAAGAAAGAATACCAAATTCATAAGAATGCTTCAATATTCATAGATTATATAAAGAAAATAATGAGACATATTGTTATGGATGACCTTATCACAAGGGAATAAGGTTCAAAATCGCATGCTACTCTCATTGTTTACTTCCTCGACCGTCGCGTGGGTTCTAGAAAGATTTATTCTCGAAACGTGTAGTAGTTTCGCGGACGGAACTTACTCGATCCCGTGTTCCGAATTATATAAGCGGCTCGGCGCGTCGACTAAGTCATTCAGTTCTGAGCAACAAGCGAAGAAACTACAAGTGATACCAGTGAACAAGTGGGATAATTAGTCACCTCGGCTATTCTTTTGGACTGTGATTGACCTGCGATTTGGACCTGTGATTTGTGAAGTTCTGTTGTGTAATCTAGATCTTAATAAAGTCTTATTTAGAGCCATCAGGTGTTTGTTTCCAAATCTACGAACCCCAGCCCGTAACAATATTAATTACATAGCACCATAAAAATTTAAATACAATACTAAATCAGTTTATTTTCATAAGCCGTGTCGACGAATAGATATTGTGTTTCGAATTCCCTCTATTTACAGTTCCCAGGAAAATTTCTCTACGTAATAGGAAGTGAGTGTCGTTTACGGAAACAAGGTTTCCGCGCTTCGAAGCGACACCGGACACGACCGCGCTCCCTCTAATTCACTTTCAATACCGTCGCGCGAAGCTATTACTTTTTCATTATTCACTAGTAGGCTTCTAAATCGAATTTATATTGTTCAGGTTTACATGAACAATATTTATATAAACGTTGCTAACCGTAATTTTTAGTACTAGATGTTGCCCGTGAATTCGCTCGCTTTGCTGGTATGACACGTGCGCCTCCTACTTAAAGTTATATGTACCATGGCTATGGACTTTGCGCAAGTTCATAAAATAAATGTGATATGATAAAAGTATCCTATATTTTAATCAAGGCAATAAGCTATCTGTTTGATACATTTCAGCCGAATCCGTTTAACGGTTTTTGCGTGATTGTCTATTGAGTATCAAATATCCAAACATGATTCTAAGTAGATATACCCTATATTACTTTTTTCATAAATCCACAGGAACTTAACATTTTTTTTCAGGTTAAGTGTAATATGTGTTAAACCAGATAATAAGCCATCATTACCGTTAAATCATTTTTGCGCGACCAGCATTAGGCAGAATGTCTTCGGCTATATCGGAGTGGTGAAATTTTTCTCATTTTACAATAACAAAGTTATTCATTTTTTCTCGACAGACTGAATATTTATATATAGATTTATTCCACCTTACCGTTACACGTTCAAACAAAAATCAAGAATAATTTTATTTATGGTCTATTCTTTGTATGTATATTGTGTCTGTCTTTACCTTAGTGATGATAGCCGAGAGCGACAGCGTATTCCACTTTCTGAGACAGGATATGAATATATGAATATTAAAGCGCTTCCCTTATAGTTACATTCCGACTATCACACTAATACGTTTTGCAGAATAGAGCTCTACTTTTTAACTTATTTTTAGACGCAGTAAATATATTGACAGACTGCCCTGCATATTAATAAATGAAGAAATTTATTTTAAAATAAATAAAATAATATAATAACTAAAATATTTAAAACCTTTCTTTTTAGCCCTGAGGGCAGATGGCTTGAACAGATAGCAGTGACTCCACGAGTTTTTTATCAACGTACGGTGGTAGCAAACCAGTCATTTAAGCCCTACCACCAGCAAAGAACCTTGAAAAAGATTGACGGATATACATGTTAGAATTCTTTATAAATGCATTTTTCCTTCACCGCTAAGTACACGATAAATTTCAAGCACAAATTAAACACATGAAACTCAGAGGTACTTGCTCGGATTTTGAACCGGCGACTTTCGGTTAAAGCCTACGTTTTTTATCCATTAGACTTCACCTTAAGCCTATCCTAAGACAACCAGAACTCCGGAGATATACAGCGCTGCATTCACATCATTTTTCGTACCTACGTTTTAGAGCTTAAGCATTTGAATTCGCTTAAAGTGTTTTTTTTTTAAACACTAATCTATTTTGCTCACACGCTTCTGACCACGAGCACTTGGCAATACTTCTTCTCATTGGTTGACCAATTTCCTGCTTATTGTGCTAACGGCGCACGTAAGCTGGTCATATAAAGTGTGTAGTACTACAAAATATCTATAATAAATAAATAAAATGTAATTTATTAAGTTATTTTATTTTTATTTTTTCGGTGGTGCTATTTACAAAATTGAAAAATCCAAAATGTTCTTAATTCATCTATAATAATCATTTATGTTCTGTATGTAATATGTTGCATATAAATAGATATAAATACTTTGTATTTTCAGCCATGGAAAAAAAAATCCTCGTAGCGGCTAACACACTACACAGATTTTATAAGTTTTTCGTTAGTATCAGTCTAAATTTTGGACACTGGATTTGGAAAAACACCAAAGAACTTAGAATAAAATAAAATTAAGATATAATTAGATTTAATAACATTCAATGACCTGTTTATATATTGGTTAAGGCACTCAATATTAGTATACTAATTATTAATTCCAGCAAATATTGATGTCTCAAATAAATAAAAATGTAAAATAGAAATGATGAAAAAAAACCATTTATGTGTTATGTCTAAATTATACACGAAAGCAGAGCCTAATGTAATCTAATCTATTTTAATTTAATACAACGTTGATAAAAAATAAATCTTGAAAAATGTTCCACTAACTTATCTCCCCGACTCGTAATCTCTATCTCTAAATGTAGCGTCATTCACTCTCTTCACTCTCGGAATGCTTTGAAGGGTTCTCGATGTCGATTTTATCGTCGTGTAAAGTGTTTTCCACATACCGATTTTATTATATTGTGATCAATTTGGTATTTTTGAAATTATAAATTCAAGTTGGCTTCGCAATATTGCAGTGAAAAAAAATCATATATTATAAATATTGTTATACCATCGGGAAGGCAAGAAAGCAGACGGTGTGCCTGGTAGAATGTGGTCATAACAACTATTCATCATACTATTTATCATTTCTTGCTATCTAAGATGAGGGCTAGCTGAAATATAAGAAGAATGAAAAAGAACATGAAAAAAATGCAAAGAGTAGTGCGGATATGTGGGCTGACAAAGCTGACACTCATGCAAGAAAAAATCAGTACAGATACTGCTATTTCACGTTGCTAAGTATAGTAGATCATAAAAACTCGTTTCAATAGGTCAAAAATTGTTTATGTATTTATTTTATTTTTTACAAAAGAAATTGATTAATTTGACTTTTTAGATCTATCTTACTTTCTGAAATAAAAATAGAGAATAAAGAAAAAAATCTCTAAAACAGTAATGTGTATAATGAAAATTGAAAAAATATGTAAATCATCAATGTCTTTGTGTTTACTTCCCTCGGCTCCTGATTCTCACAAGATATAAACTATGTTTATTGGGTAATAGACGCAAATAGCTTGTTTATGTCTTGTGTGGCAATCGGTGAAAAGGGGACAGGCGTCTTATTGGCAGTATTGAGCGGACTATATCTATCGCAAAGACAGTTTCAATATGAACTTGTTATTCAAAATAACCTTATGTTGACGTTTTCGTTTTTTATACAGCCTTTAAGAAATCTCTTACTAATTGATTAGCAGGAGAAATTCGGCCGTCCAGAAACAATAGGTAGCTGACCAATTACGATAATTGAGAAAATTCATCAATAGCTTCGTGATTAGTCCGAAAAAGACCACGTGACACCAGAAAGCACAGCTTGTTAAATGTCAATATTATATAACATGCTCTGGAATTTAAACGATACGTTCGCATGAAAGATTGTTAAAATGAAAAAATGAATTCAGTGAACATATTTTGTATAGACATATTCGGCAGCCGGAACAAACAACGTGCGAAGTCAATACCAATTAAATGATCCAATGCAACGAATACACTTTGATTTTTATTTTATATTAATCGAACCGTATCGGTGTATCGACGACATACTGTCATATTTTTATAAAAGAAAAAGTATACTAGTAACTTGCATCTGCCCTTGGTGCCCTTAGAATTGACGACCGAGAGAAATGCATAATTTGTAAGTAAATATTGATCCATAAGACACACCTAAACCGATTTTCATTTCAATACGTCTTGTAGTACGTTTTTCGAAAACCCACCGGAACCGGTCATTTTTCCGGTGGTTTTCTTCCTCAACTTCCCACGGTGGGAGCACGACCCGCCACTTGCCACAGAGTCGCCTTCAGGTCTACTCCGCTATTCAAAGTAACAGGAGCGACCCATGTGGCAAAACCATCCGGGGCGCGGTCTGACGTTAAACGCCCCGCACCCAACCGTCGAGCCAGTACTCCAGCCGGCGTTTTTGAACTAACTGAGTTCACCGAGGCCATTGCCCGGGGTGCACCACGTGGAGGTGACCGGCTTTTGCGCCCCACGGTGAACGCTTACGTTATATAAACCGTTTATTTGTAACAATCGTGGAATAACTACTTAAACATTAAAGACTAAGACATCAATATACATAAAAAATGCAAGTCATTTAGTGTAATTTGATGCGCTATTTTGTGGTATTATCGAAAATTGAAAAAAAAAGATGATTTTGAGATTTTTTCTTTTCTTATACCACGATGGTGGTATACAAGCGGACGGTCCGCCTGTTGGTAAGCGGTCACCGCAGCCTATGAACGCAACCTCAGAAGTATCGCATGCGTGTTGCCGACTCCTTAAAAAATATTTAATTACTAAATCATTTTTATTTAATTATTTAATTCATTAATTACTAAAATCTGATTTGTTATTAAAAATTCCTAATGGTGATCCAGAACTTTTAATAAACCGAGAGAAACTTGACCTTGGCTCAACCAAACTGTTACCTTATTAAAGGTATCCAAAAACAGATTTTATTTTGAATCTCATCATTTTCTTGTAAATAACGTTTTTTCATATACTTAATAAAGTTTTAAATGATATTTTTACTAAAAATTATTTATTTTTAAATAAAACTTATAGTCTAAAAATCATGTGAGTAGCACTATCAGTTTCTGTTATATTCACTTTTGCTTATCCGCTGGGAAATCTTCCATATTTTGGCGAATACGACATGTCGGGCTCTAGACGTATATACATAAGTTAACATAATGGTAAATTTAGATAGACGTTCCCACTTTATTCGCGATGATGTATATCTTTCTCTTTCTTTTTAATCTTTATCTCTTTCTGTTAAGTGAGCTCTATTATATTCTAAAACACTAAAAACGCAACCTCATTTCAATATTATACATAATTATAAATTATATTCATTAAATGCCTTCATGTGCTGCCACTGTTGCAATTGAAATGTAATTTATTTCGAATTTATCTTAATTTTCCAGTTAAACTTTCATTATGAGCGCTCATACGCAAAAACGTAAAGCAACGTATTCAATTGAACTAAACTTTTCGGGTAAATGTGCAATCTGGTCCTATTTTGAAAGCGTATTTTTAATATTTAGCTATAGAGTCAATATTGTGCCAAATTGCCTCGCATTGAAGGTGATAAAATTTTAAGACTTCTCATTTACAAAATGATTTCCATAGAGACACTTTATCTCTGTTTACTTGTTATGTAACGAATGAGAAAGAGCAAAGTTTAATGTATTCAAAAATTTTGTGAAGCTCTGGGAATGAATAAGTGAACTTTGTTTGAAGTTATTTTGACATCGCACAGAATCGCGCGTTGTAGATATTGAGAACAGAAATGACTTTTGCAACTTACTTAAGATAATTAATTTTTCTGGACAATATCACAAACAAAAAGTAATAATACAATGGTAACAAACGGCTCAATGATTGTGACCGGTCTTAGTTTATAGGCACTTTTAAAAATAATGTTTAATAATAATTTGTTGTGGCCCAGCGGTAGCGAACCTGCCTTAAATGCCACAGGTCGCGGGTTCGATTCCCGCTCGACGCATAATATGTTTGTATTGATCATGCAAGCATATTTTCCGGTCTGGGTGTATTTGTCCTTGTCCGTGTATGTGTTTCCGGCCCCCGACACAGGATATCACTATCCTAATGGGGGCCGTCGAGTGTGTAGTGTTTATTTTTTTTTTTTTAAATGGTGATTTGCTAATTCAAGAGATACGAGGTGAGGTTGGAGGAGGAAAAAGAAAAGGGGGCAGTTGGATCTATAACCCTCAACCCATCGAATAAAACGCAACAGTACGGATACTACTACATCCTTTTGTATTGGTAAGACCTGCCCCTTCGTGTCCAAAGCGGCAACTATAATATTTACATAATTTTCCACTATAAATACCTATAAAATAACAGCCACAACTTTCAAGTTAAACTATCGTAGCATTCTAAAGAGCAGTAGTTACATTTTCTTAATCGGTGTCATCTCATTATTCATATTCTTATTTCCCCATCAATAAGTATAAAAGTTGTGCTAGGAAAGCGGCCTAAATCTACCATCTAGCTTTTATATTCCATAATATTTCATAAAGGTTCATCATATAATATTATCTTACCTAAACATATATAATACATATAAGTCCATCTCACTGATAAACGTGCAACCGCTTTTAATAACGCTGTGAGCTAAACGCGCTAAAGATTCATGTGTGATAAAGTTATCATGCGGCAAAAGCCGTAAAGCGCGCTACTGCTTATCGTTATGGAATAACTGACAATATATTAAATGCCCGATGAGCCATATACATATATTAATAAGTTATCTTCTCCTGTAGTCTCTGACAACGTTGATAATAATTGGACACAGTTAGAATGCACGTAATAAATAAATAAACGATACATACTCAACGGCCCCCAGTAGATAGTTATATTCCTGTGTCAGGGGTCCGGAAACATACACAATGACAAGGACAAACACACCCAGACCGGAAAACATGGCTGTACGGTCAATGCAAACATCTCTCCGAGCGGGAATCGAACCCGCGATATGTGGTACTTAACTTACAACGTCCTCAGAATAATAAACATTTGCTACAAATCACCCATATCATTTCATATGCAGCTGTAACCGTTTGCCATCCTAAAGCCCTTGACGGTCACTGTCAATTTTCTGTAAGGATTTCGTTAACGTTTTATTATTGGTCTGATTTAATCATAATTAACAACTATTACAACTGTTGTATGGTATTTTTGTCGTTTTAAAATCTAGATGGAAACCGATCTCCTCCATAGTTTGCTTGTGTGAATATTTTTTTTTTATCTTTTTAAATAATTAACTCGATATATTTATCTGGTGGTAGGTCTTTTGTTGCAAGAGGCCGGCTAGGTAGGTACCACCGCAGTGTCCAATATTCTGCCGCCAAATAGTAGTGCTTAGGCACTACTGTGTTCCGGTTTGAAGGGCATTGTACGCTAGTGAAATTACTGGGCGAACGAGATTTAATAACTAATATCTCGAGGTTGGCAACGCGTGAGTGGCACCTACTAATGGTGCTGCAAGCGCTCATAGGCTGCGGCAGCCACTTACCATCAGGTGGGCCGTATGCTTGTTTGCCAACTTCTAACATTAAAAAAAAATATATAAAAATAAAATGGCTTAGCAGTTTTTTATATGAAGTATTATAAATAAAATTAATTTTATGTAGTTATAGTCTAGAAATAATATTTTTACGAAAATTAAGAATTAAAATAAGCGAAATATAAATGGGTACGTGCCGTAGCTAAAGAAATCTTGATAAGATATTTAAATACATATTTTTCGGTAACGCAAGCTATAAAATAAGCAGTAACTATATCAATGCCCATTTATCACTTGTCATGAGTAGGGAAGCGGCCAAAACAATGGACAACAATCGCAATATTTTAGGAAATTGGCATATTTATGTGCCTCGACTGACGGTAACTAGTTTTCACTTAAGTATGCATGTACTTTAAATTTATTCCTGTGAAAGATTGCGTATTGTAAATTATTTAGCTTATTAATACAGTTTTATCTATCATGTTAAAAATATTTGTCTGATTTTTTGATCACACTAAATCTTTGTTATATTATGGTTACTGCTACGCAGCTCCTTGGGATTTTAGTGTGACGAGTGAATGACGGAGTGAATTATTGGATCATGCTGGTTTCAGAATTCACCAATCTGATTTTACATAATCTTAGATAGTCCAATACGCTACAATATAGGAGCTCAGCAGTAACTACAAACCGCAAATATACAAGTAAATTGTAATTGAATAAGTTAAGTGACCTGGGATTTGAAACAATTACGTATCATCTCATTACGTGGTTGAAACCGCGTGCAAAAGAAAGCATAAGTTACAATGATTATATGAAGTCATTCTAAGGACTCAGACTTCAGAACTCGTTGGAGTAATTCAAATCAACATTATAAAGTGAGTTTGTACAAAGTCCATTCCAACTCTACGCGATCCATCAAAAGCGACTAATATAAACAAAGTCTATACAGGTCAAAGGCAGCTGAAAGCGGAGCGCGCGTGTAGACTCCTTTACCAGTTCTAATTCTTGGTCGCAGTCATAAGAATCGGATCCTTAAAGAAAATTATTTCAACCGTACAATCAGTCACACTGGTGGTAGGTCTTTTGTTGCAAAAGGCCGCCTAGGTAGGTACCACCGCAGTGTCAAATATTCTGCCGCCAAATAGTAATGCTTAGGCATTACTAATTACCGGTTTGAAGGGCACTGTACGCTAGTGAAATTACTGGGCACAGGAGATTTAAGAACCAATATCTCGAGGTTGGCAACGCGTGAGTGGCACCTACTTATGTTGTTCCAAGCGCTCATAGGCTACAGCAACCACTTACCATCAGGTGGGCAATATGCTTGCTTGCCAACTTATAACATAAAAAAAAAGTTAAACAGAAGATTGAAATCTCGATAAACAATAAAATACTAAACATAGAATTACATTGCCAGTTGGAAGATTATTCTTTCTTTGCTGGTAGTAAAATTATAATTACGCATCAAATTAGTTTAATGAAATAAATTCATTAAGAGTTTTTGAAAAAAAAATTATGATTCCACAAACAAATAAGGGAAAAAAATTAAATTCATATAAATACAGTTCAGTCTCTTAACGCTGTTCAACATTAAATAAATAAATAAACGCTACACACTCAACGGCCCCCATTAGGATAATTATATCCTGTGTCGGGGGTCCGGAAACATTCACAATGACAAGGACAAACACAACCAGACCGGAAAACATGCCTGTACGATTAATACAAACATTTGCTCCGAGCGGGAATCGAACCCACATCCGTCGAGGCCTAAGGCAGACTCGCTACCCACAACGCTACAACGGTGTCCAAATGAAATATAATAGATAATAATCTACAGATTACCGGGTATGCTCCGTTAAACTGTGTACTTTATTAAAATATAAGGTATCTGCATAATATTATCGTATAATAATCGTTAAATTGCAAAGAGCGAGAGTCTCTCTTCTCCTTTTCTTTATTTTTCCCTATAAAGTCACCGACCCAGAACTGTGGAATTCAGATCCTATCCGTTCTTAGGTAACTTGGCGGCCATTCTCCTCTTCGCAATTTATCTTGCTAGGGAACCAGACTGCAGGTGGGCGGGGGCTCAGCACTCCCCGTGCTTCCGGTTTATAATAACAGTATGTGGAAGGAGCAGATAACTTCCATGTTGAATTGTGGTGGTCGTGATTTCCAGATTCAGTTATATGAGACTTACTTAACAACGGTTTCAATGTCCGACTTCGATATTGATTTTTTAAATAGTCCATTCAATATTAATATGGTCGAATGTTTTATTCAAGCAAATAACTCATTCCATTCGTTTTTTAAAAACCTTAAGTAATAATCTGTACTGTAACTCCTTAAAAAATCATAATCGAAATATCTCTCTCCCTCTCACCGACTCAAATAGAGTCTTATTAACCTCAACGAAAGAAAGGCGAACGACGACACATCATTTATTTCGTATTACAACACATTGACTCTTGACTTGCATTTTGACTTTAGCTCCTTGGATCTAGTCTATTTAGTTGCAGTCACTCCTAGTTCAAACCACAGGCTTTGTAAGAAGTGAAAGAGGAACATTAGCCTTAGCATTATTTCAAAATAAAACAAATTAAATATGTATCCATAAAGCTTACAATTTCAACTTTGACCTTAATTTTTAAGAATTTTTAACATTTCCTCAAGACAACATTTCCGGAATAGAAAGCAGCCTAAATTACTCTCAAAAGCCTTATTCCAATGAAAGTGCCGTAAAAACAAGCTCAGCCTTTACGACGATTATCTCGGACGGACGCTACGATTTTATTTTTGCGTACAAGTATTTTTATACCACAAAAGAAGCAAACAAGCGTCAAATTTGCCGACCGTATCTTCTGCGTAATGGTAATCTATTACCATAGTCACATTCTTCTTCTACTCCAGCGCAGTACTCTTTTCAAGGTGATTGTGGTCGTCATGTCGTCACACTTATTATTCGGAGTAGATGTTATAGCGTTCGCCGTTCGTCCCGATTTTGGTAATCTGGTGCACTCATGTAAATGAACGACTTTACGTAGGACCAAAGTACGACCTTCCGCATGTTATTGTGCAATCCACCTTGCCTGGGACGCCAAAGCACTCAATAGAATTTTTCCGTGCCGGAAGACCTGTTCAAATAATGGTGCGAAATTCGGGCCATGAAACTCTTACTATTCGTCTCTGGCGTATTTGTATCAAACATGTGTGATAACGGAGAACGGAACGGAACGGAACGGAGAGAGAACAAAGACGAAAGCGCAAAAGCCTCTAGAACTATATGCATTTATCAAAAGCATAACGGTGCAAACGAACATTGATACTTCACATCGATATTCTGTAGGGGATAAACATTCCCAGGTCAAGCCGTCCCAATCGTTTATCGTTAGGAAACAGCAAGGCTCTACTGCTCTATAAATATACTTTGTTATTTTCTTTTATTACAAAGAAAATCGTCTGTTTTCTTTTATATAAATTTAAACAAAGCCATAACTCGGCTTTGAGAAAAACTGAAACCAGTAATAAATATCTTGCGAATGGCATTGTTGTTGTATTGTAGCGGACTATTGTATTTGTATTACATGGTGTACTGTGTTGTTATTATATCACGATATTGAAGCCATTATTTCTTTTTATACATAATAATATTTTTAAAACTGTATACAGATAAGAAAAAACACAATAGTACAGTACCATTTCTCCTTTGATTGGGTATTTTTAATATTGTCATAAAAAAAAATTCAACAATGATTTTTGTCGATCGAATTTTGACTACGAGGCGAACACTAGTAAAATTAACTTATTTACTATTCAGGCAGTAGGCACAAAATACTTTGTCTAATTTTGATGGAGTAGTGATTGTCGTTAATGAATTCGATTATTATTCTAATAGTAATCGATATTTTCAAATTTTACATTTTAATTAAAATGTAACGAAAAAAAATTCAACATGAGGTGGTAGGTATTTTGTTGCAAGAACCACCACAGTGTCAAATATTCTGCCGCCAAATAGTAGCGCTTAGGCATTACTGGCTTCCGGTTTAAAGGGCGGGTAAGGTACTGAAATCACTGGGCAGAGGAGATTTAAGAACCAAATATCTCGAGGTTGGCAACACATGAGTGGCACCTACTAATGGTGCTGTAAGCGCTCATAGGCTACGGCAACCACTTACCAGGTTGGCCGTATGCACTCACTACTAGTACCAATAATAGATAATAATTATTTCCCCAAAAAGGAGCTTACATTATTTAATTTTGTACAATTTACGTTAATTTTTATCCAGTCTAACTATTCAAAATCAATTTTTGGTAGTATCTGGATGTTTGTTAAACGTAGCAAGCCGTGGACGGTACCCGTAAATAAAGTAGATAATAATTTTAAGGCATTTTTCTAAAAATCATCCAAAATTAGACAAGGTATAGTTAAAAAATTGTGAAACATATTATGTGGTTCGGCAGACAGCGGAACGTGTAGTAAAAAAGACCTATCTTTTTGATAAATATTTATGTAAATTCTATATTAATTATTATTTTTAGTAATGAAATTCTCGATGCCTGTATATCAATCAACGATCAACGTCTAATTTCAGCGTCATCTGAATGGAAATAGCAAAATGTTTTAAAAAAATTAAAAAGAATACAGGCATATTTTATTTTATATGGGAACACCTGTTTTCAATTATTTAATCTACTCTGATTCTGTCTCTCACTCTTAGTTTCATTATTATTCTCCCAAATACTTAACTATCAGCCACATAGAGACCATAAAATAGCAAAAATACATTCTGAATTATTTTTATGAATTGTATCATCTCTACAATGTATATAATATTCCGAAAATCTTTGACTAGCCACAATTTTTGTTTTGTATGTTTTGTATAGAATTCAATTGTATTCTTATACTCTGTGGTACTGTTGATGTCACTGAATGTAGCAGACTTCCGACAAATAATATCTTTGGCTGGGGATATCTCGCAAGAAAATTAATTTAATAAAAATCTTAAAATACAACGAGATCTTGTTTAAAAATTCTACATCTGCTATATTTAATTTTTATGTACAAATAACATAAGTACGTTCATATATATATAAGCAATGAAATGATCGCCCTCCCGTCTTCTTATTACTCTATAATATGTGATTCTTGAAAAGAAACCTAGCAACAGTATTACAGACACAAGTGGGTGCTACACTTCCAATTTCCAAGGTAATGGTACCTATTCACTTGCCACCTAGCGATTAAAAACCAAAAATTTTATAATAAATCAAATAAAAACATAATATTTACATATACCGAAGATTTTTATGGAGCACGGTTTATTGTTACCGCGTCGAATACCAGACATAGTAATATATTTTTGAGGCAATATCGAACTAAATAGCACGCAAGTATTTTATACAAAAGCCGCCGGAATTTCTAAAATAAATAATTCAACACACGTTTACATAATTAATGAGGCAGCGGTGTGGCTTCAAGTGTTATTAATATATTAAAAGAGAATGTCAATTTTGTCAATTTTTACATTATACGACAGATGACGAATATATTATAATGAATACACGTGTATTCACATAATTACTTACATAAATGGGAATGTATTTATGAAAATCAGGTGTGTTAGGAATATTTCATTCATATTTTATGTCAGTTAACTCAATCTGTAGTGAAAAAGACCTTTCTTCGCCCTTTGAATAAATAACCCGTCATTATTTGTCAAATATTTCGCATTCATTTCATGTTGTTTATCTACATGAATAGATGAAATTCATGTTTTTGGTTATCTGTTGGTTCATAAATCTATATATACGTATAAAGGTCGTTACAATAACGATACATATAAATGGCATAACAATTGATTTAGTAGCTGTTAACGAGTTAAATATTACCAATAAAACAATATGAATATTGAAATGATTATGGTCACCCATCCAAGTACTAACCGCACCCGACGTTGCTTATTTTCGGTAATCGGAAGAACCGAAGTTTATTAAGGTCGAATTTCGACTAGAGGAGAAGCTTATCCTTCTAATATAATGAACGAAAAATTTTGTATATTTGTTATTCAATCACGCAAAAAGGCTGAACGGACTTGGGTGAAATTTGGCACAGATAAAGACTGTTACCTGGATTAAGACCGGTGGCGAATTTACAAATTTTCAAGGTATATGCTGGAAGGTTTTTACCGCCCTTACAATTGTCATGTCCTAGATTATTTTTAACCAATCCAACAATCCAGCGAAAACCGATTACTGGTAGGGACGACGAACTAGCTGTTTTTCTAGAATATAAAAGTTCGCTACTCGGAATATACAATTACAAGTAACCCATCAGAAAACATTAATTTTATATTCATATTAACTATCAATATTGAACGGTGAAGTGATGAGGTTAAATCTTAGTATCATATTGTTTTATATTTAGTAATTTTAATACCAGCTTCTTCCCGCGACTTCGAGTGTGTAGAATAAGTACTTAAAGTAGCTTAAAAACAATATATACTTTTATCTTTTTATCAAGATTTATCCCTTATTTTAAGTTTAAGTTGTCATACCTATGTATGTAGGGACATCAAAAACTTCCAATTTTATAGTATAGGTATAAAATATCAGGCCTGCATTAAAAGCGATAACTCAACGTTCGAAAAATGTTTTGTTTAAAATGTTTCGATCATATTAAACCGTAATCCAATATTGCTTTACGAAAATACGGTTCATTTATAAAATTGTTTTATGTGCTGAAGCAATTTCGAAATGGTTCTATAATTTAATTTCTTTTTCAAAAACGACACTAGCAATTCGGTATATTATAAAACTACGTTCGGCCCACGGCAGCGCTGGCGTTCAATTTGGAGTGACATAGACCTTTTTCATATAAAGTTTGGAATGTTTTATACCTTATGGGTTGGGATTTAAAGAAATGTTAAAACACCTGTCCCTTAATCTTTAATAATTCGCCAAAAACAAAGTTTCATGCTGGTAGTTTAAAAAATGGACTTTCATGCAAACTTGCAACCCTTTGTCACCCCTTTAGGGGGATTTTAATTTTTTTATCACGTTCTTCTTTGTCTATAATTGTTCGCCTAAAACAACGTTTTTAAAAACAACACCTGTAAAAAAACCAGCATTCTAGGTCCAAAGGTGGCCATTCTAGGCTAGACGTTTATAAATTTTAGGCGTCGGGATGTGACGACCCCATCGCCCACTGTTGGGATAACCTCTGTCACAACAGAGATTATTCCACCAGTGCAATCAGTCACACTGGTGGTAGGTCTTTGTTGCAAGAGGCCGGCTAGGTAGGTACCACCGCAGTGTCCAATATTCTGCCGCCAAATAGTAGTGCTTAGGCACTACTGTGTTCCGGTTTGAAGGGCATTGTACGCTAGTGAAATTACAGGGCGAACGAGATTTAAGAACTAATATCTCGAGGTTGGCAACGCGTGAGTGGCACCTACTAATGGTGCTGCAAGCGCTCATAGGCTGCGGCAGCCACTTACCATCAGGTGGGCCGTATGCTTGTTTGCCAACTTCTAACATAAAAAAAAAAAAAAAAAAAAAAATTAGTCAGGTCTTCTCCCTTTATATATACAGATAATCTTAATAGTTAGCACCTAAACTAAATCGTAGACTGAAACCGCCCTTAAACGGTAGAAGTCGCGTGAAGTGTTTTTGAATCAGTGCAAATTTTTAAATTCTATTATGTAAAGCTGTAGAGAATTTTATTTGAATAGTCATCAAATATAAAGTAATATAATGGAAATCCACGATAGCGTGATGTAGAAGTCATTTTCTTCCTTGCACAACTACTTTGTGGAAGCAACTTCCGTCGGCGGTCTTTCCGAACTGATACGACTTGGGAACCTTCAAGAGAAAGAGCCTATTCTTTCCTTAAAGGTCAGCAACGCATCTGTATGCCCTCTGGTGTCACAGATGTTCATGGGCGGCGGTGATCGCTTAGCATCAAATGAGCCTCCTGCCTGTTTGCCCTATCTTACATAAAAAAGTATATACTGTGCTCGAGGTGAATATGTAACCAATTACTAGCAGACATCAAAAAGGAAAAGCTTTCATGATCTTCATTTTAATAGCTAATAATTTCATGCAAATCACATTTTTCGTGATCATCTGATCAAAGAGATAAAGAAAAAAACACCTCAAAGTATGAAAGTAATTACTCGATATCGCTGAATCCAATTTTTAGATATCTATACCTTAGACGGTTGAAATTGGCTTTTGCGTTTTAAAACAGTCTTATGTCAAATTATATTGAATTCCATTCGAAAAGACCTTTATTTCTTAAGGTAACTTAAATTATTTTTAATTTTATTTTGCATAAAAAATCTTTACCTATTAGGTAACATAACATCCACTGTAAGTTCTATAAAATTTAAATTATTAAACAATAACGAGAGAGTTCATTGCCATTTTTTTAAATTCTTTATTAATTAATTTAGGATTTTTATCGATACGGATATGTCAATCCCGTGTGGAAAAGTAGCTGAAATTTGTATACCCATATATAATTTATCTTCGATGTTATTCTTTTTGTTTGTTTCTCTGTTTTCAGAAAACCAAACAAAATTTATATAACGTTAGGTTAATATACTTAATTGATTGTAACCAATTAATTATATTGATATAACTTACACAGTCTGTTGGTTTAAAGGCCTATTTATCTTAGGAAATATAATCGTAGTCCAATTTGAAAAATATTTTCTCTAGATAGCCTGTTTATTGAGGAACTATATATATGCTATAAAACATCACACTACGTCCCTGGAGAGCGGAGAAGTAATCATAAAAGTAAACTATAGGCGAATACATAAATCGACACGGAATGGCGACAGCAGCACTGCTCTGTGTAATTTTTTATAGGGAATTGTACTTCAAGGCGGCTGAAAACTTGGATGGCAACTAGCTAGTTATATTATTATGCTATTCTGAATACACTAAAATGATAAGTACAGAAGCGTGCTCACGCTCCGTAGCTCTGAAGATAACTTCGACCTTGGGGTACATTATCGGACACTTATTATCGCGAACAGCTGCCCATTAACACAGATGAAGATACGGTAAAAATCTAGCTATATTTAATTGTTAGAAGTTATGCTGGAATTGAATAAATTGAAATTTAATAAATTTCATTCCAACATAACTTTTGTACTGCATGTGAAATTAAATATTTAGATGAACGCATTTAGATTAACGCTATCGATGATATCAGTACCAAAGTGGATAGGTAATCGAAATATAAATTATTTATTTTAGATAAAATGCTAATAAATAAACATATTCCATTTGAACATAACGCTGATAGCGATAATGGCTTTCGATCATATAAAACAATATAAAAGTCAGAAGGTAATAAACAATCGCGTTTTCTAAAAGCCGAATCCGTAGTTAATCCATAATGTATAGTCGGGTCTATAGATACGTCTGTAATCAGATATAAAGTAGCCGCATGACCTTGTCGTAATACGAGTAGCACATAATCAATGAACACGAATGTACTTGCAAGATAATGCTAATTTTACATACTTCATAATTTTGCTAATTTTGTAAGCATATTTTTTATATCAAATGTAAGGCTGGCTTAATCAAAAGTGTTTACAGGTTTTATTTATTGGCTAAACCAGAGCTATCACCATAGTTATACAGGCATCGCCAACGGAGAAGATGATAACATAACATTTAATACATTTCTGATCAATACATGTCAATCACTATTTCTACTTGTTTGAAATTTGTTTTTCTATATTATGTACATATGTACCTAAAAACTATAATTTATTAAGATATATAGAATTACCTTTGCATAAATACATACAATATATATTTTTTGTTAGGAATTGACTTTTTATTATAGAACTTATATGAAACATTGCATACAAGTCCATTAAAAATATATAAAATAATAAAAGCGTGTCAGAAATATATAAAATAATAAAAGTTTACAAAAACTTTGATACCTGGAAAGAACAAATAAATCAGAACAGCCGTAAGAACAATGACATGCACATAAATTATTTCTAGAGGTCAATGTATGTTTATTTAATTTGTTGTAAATTTAATGAACAATACAAAAACAATATTTACTTCATTAACGCTACACGGCACCTGAGTCAAATCACCATCTAAGTTAATTCTATTGACACTGAGTCTGGGCAAATGAGATAACCGAAAGGCATTTGCTTTATTTCGTATTTTGAAGGGGTGAGGCGTCTCACGTACCCTTGTCACGTACTAAGCCTTATTCCAAGAGAAAGGTTTGAACAAAAAATTTAGATTTTGATCGCATTATTTGAGAAAATATTATCATCTTCACGCAATGAGGCCTTCATATTTTTCCAGCCGCTAATGAAATAAGTCTCGCTTTCTCGATAACCCTTAAAGAAAAATCAATATTCGTTCGGATAAATTGCTCTTATTTTAGATACACAAATTAGCTTTTAAGAACATGCCATAAAATATTAATAAATGTAATATGTATTTCAGATAAGACCGAGATACACTACGAAAAGGAAAACATTTGGTTCAAAATGGAAAACGCTACCTTGAGCTATTTCTTTCACAAATACGATGCAGACAGTAAGTGTATATAATTTGAGTATAATTATCAAACTATTCTTTGAATTTATATAAAAGAGGCGTTGATACAAGTGTTACATTTTAAATAGTTGGCGGAGAAGTGCTACGGTGAGAGAGTATGGGGGGCGCGGACGGGAGCGATAACCTGTTGGATTGGGAGTCCTTGTACGGGCTACCAATACAGAATGCTTCCTATAACACCACAGATTGGGTACCCAGTGGATGGAATGTCTCTGTTGCCAATAATACTACATGGTGGGAGGCGTCCGCGCCCTTTGACTCACCTGCTGCTTTAATGCGTGCCGCGGCGAAAGCTGTACTTCTTGGCTTACTCATTTTGGCAACAGTAGTTGGTACGTTATTAAATATTTACATTTCATTTACAAATTTTAACTCATATTATTGCCACACAAACAGGAAGCCATTCGGAATATTCATTAATAATTTTCAACGGGCTTCAACGTAAAACAACATATGTTCCTACTTTATATATTACAAATAGTTGTTATTGAGACGTAAATACAGTAGTAATAGATCTCTCTGAAGATTAATTAAATAATTTGGCATGATCTTTTTCTTTCTATTATTCATTTTCCTTATCCTACCATGGTAATAATTTCATATATGTCTTTCAGGTAATGTATTTGTGATAGCAGCAATACTGCTTGAAAGACACTTACGCAGTGCTGCCAATCAGCTGATCCTGTCTCTAGCGGTGGCTGATCTGCTTGTGGCTTGCTTGGTGATGCCACTCGGTGCAGTCTACGAAGTGGCACAACGTTGGACTCTGGGTCCGGAACTCTGTGATATGTGGACCTCAGGCGATGTACTTTGTTGCACCGCCTCTATATTACATCTCGTGGCCATAGCTCTTGATAGGTATTTTATGTTCTTTGAAATTTAGCATTTCTTATATTCACTTATGTTTCAATTGAATTTATTATTTTCATGTTACAAAATTAAATTTATAGGTAGTTGTCAATTTAAAATTAATTGAATATTTTAAGTAATGTAATTTTTTTCTAAATAAAGGTACTGGGCTGTAACAAACATCGATTACATACACGCAAGAACAGCACGTCGAGTGGGTTACATGATCGCATGCGTCTGGATTGCGAGTTTTTTTGTCTGCATAGCTCCTCTTCTCGGTTGGAAAGATCCAGACTGGAATCGACGTGTTTCTGAAGATTTGCGTTGCGTAGTCAGTCAAGACGTAGGGTACCAGATATTTGCAACTGCATCTTCATTCTACGTACCAGTGCTCGTTATTTTAATATTGTATTGGCGAATATACCAAACCGCTAGAAAGAGAATAAGAAGGCGACACGGGACGACAACCAGAGGAGTGGGACCACCACCCGTGCCAGCGGGTGGCGCTTTGGTTGCTGCTGGTGGTAGTGGTGGTATAGCAGCCGCTGTCGTCGCAGTTATCGGAAGACCACTACCGACCATATCGGAAACTACAACAACGGGAATGACAAATGTTTCTTCAAACAATACGAGCCCTGAAAAGCAATCTTGTGCCAACGGCCTTGAGGCAGACCCACCAACTACAGGTTACGGGGCAGTTGCGGCCGCTTACTATCCGACTTTAGTTCGTCGCAAGCCTAAAGAAGCTGCCGATTCTAAGAGGGAACGTAAAGCGGCAAAGACATTAGCTATAATAACCGGTGCGTTCGTTGCGTGCTGGCTTCCCTTTTTTGTATTAGCAATTTTAGTACCGACGTGTAATTGTGAGGTTAGTCCGGTGTTGACATCGCTATCATTGTGGTTAGGCTATTTTAATTCAACGCTAAATCCAGTGATATACACGGTGTTTAGCCCGGAATTTCGGCATGCGTTTCAACGGCTGTTGTGTGGACGCCGCGCACGCCGTCGTCGAGCCCCGCCTTAGGTCCCCCTCTCTCTTTGATTTAGTGAGTCTTCGCCCTAACCCGACTGACCTCAACATTCTAACTCGATACATATTACGTTTGTTACCTTGTTACATTTTCAGAGATATATTTACACCCTTTTATTTTTTGTACGTGTAGAATGAAGTATTAATAACTATCTAGTTAATAAACCAAATTATCTATAATAATAATTATGCTAATAATAAGTTTTTATAAGTTAGTGATATATTACTTAAATACGATCAATACTTAGATACAATAGAACTTACTGTGATCAAAGATAGAAGTCATGAATATAAGATAAGTACTAAATATTTTAGGAGTAAAATATCATTAAGAAAGTTTCTTTTGAATTATCTGTGGTATCTCAATCTTTTATTTGAAATATAATCTATTATTATAACTTGCTGTGTTTTCTTTCAACTACATTATACTACTGATTATGTTTTACTTTACTTGTTTTATTAACACCGTTGTGGTGTTGTGGGTAGTGAGTTTGCTTTTAGCCTCGACGGTTGCGTGCGGGTTCGATTCCCACTCGGACAGATGTTTGTATTGTTCTTACAAATATCTGTTTCGGTCTGGGCGTTTGTCCTTGTGGGTCTCCCCACCAGCCTCGGAGAGCACGTTAGGCTGTCGGCCCCGGTTGTTATCACATAACATTTGATAATAATCGTTAATTCTTGATAAGTAAATTGATCTTATCCAATGAGTTACTGGTTTGCCCTTACGGTTGCAGAGGTCAGATGGCAATCGCTCTGTGTAAAGACTAGTAACCTGTCAAATCTAGATAAGAAGTAGACCCTGGGTAGATAAAAATGCTAGGAAGAGCACTTTGCTTATTTTATTATTTTTAAGGGCTACATTGTATGACACTTCGAGTCTTGAATTCATAAAGCTTGTTAATATTATGGTACCTACCATAACATCCTATTAATATGACTATTGTGATATATCGTTACTATGAATATAAAATGATACATTGGCCCCGCCTCATGTTAGAGAGATAGTGCTACGGTTGGGAGCTGCTGGAGAAAAGGCTGACTTTACGAAACGAGGTAAGTATTTGTCACTTATTTAAAATTACATCTTTGCTGTTGCAGCAGTAACATTTCGGCAAAGAAACGTTCGTGCTAAACAAATTTCTAAAATATAGTACACCCCGACTCATTGTCTCATAGAATCCGGATTGTGATTCAGCGGAGAAATGTAGCTAGCATTCGTGCCACCATTCTCTGTGAGCATGATTTTGACAGTTATAATTATTTGTAAATATAGTTAATATTGAATTATAATATTGGTGGTAAATAAATTAGATAATATATAAATAATTACCAAATAGCCTTGCTACCATAGAGTAAATAATAAAGTCCATTTCATCCTCCTACCTTTTGAATTCATGCCTTACAAGTATGTAGTTACATACTTCCAATACATTCACGGTCGCACACCACGTGGAGTATCGTCAAATTGCTCCATTGGGTGGTAAAATTAAGTCTTAATTCGAAATTACCTTGCTTACGAAATCAACTGTACATATTTATCAACAGTATGGTCAGCAGAATATTACTACTGCTAGTTTTGTAAAATATATGTAGCTATTTTGTTTAATTATTACATTTCCAGCATTCTGCCGTTTGAAGTTATATCTCTCGCTAGAAAATATATAACGATCGCACATAGTTCAATACCGAAAAAAACGCCGTATAAAACAAATAGCTTTATATTAACCATAAACGTTGTCATTTCACGATAAGTTTAATATTTTTAATGTACCATTACGGTTCCTTTTTCTTTTATAGGTCTCCAGATGTATCTGTTTTATTATTATTGCACAAAAGATAAGTTCAGTTGTAATTTAATCTTTATAGCTAAATGAACGTTAATGTTTATTAGGTTTTCTGAAATTAGTTATGGGAACGATACCGTTGGAGTACTACCTTCATTAATAATCCAAATATTCATTTACATACATTAAAAATGAACTTTAACTTGTTTTAGTAAAGAGATATTCCTGATTAAATGACTCAGTAAATTTCCGCGGAAAATACTGAAGGTATATCACAAAATGTTTTATTACATAACAAAACATGAGAAAGAATCTTTTCAAAATTTGACCCAAAAGCGTGAAAAATAGAAATTTCGTTACTTTTGAAGACACACATACATCAGACATAAAATTTGGGTAACACTAATAACACGACATAGCGATAACACACATAGCGATTAAAATTCAACTTCAGTGCTTTTGTATATTCAGATAAGAGATGCATCTTTAAAAATGGGGATAATTATTTAAAAATTGTTTCCTAACACATAAAAATATATGTTTTAAGAGTTTTGGTTTTTTTAATACTATTTTCTTGAGAAAAGGGTTAAAACCGATATAGCTACCGAGACTGACAATATACTGAACTGACAATATACAGAAGCGATATCAACGCAGCGTTTAGTTACAAACTTAAAACTTTGTATTTAGGTTACTGATTAGAAACTTCTTTGGAAACAATACGAAACTTCAGCTAAACTTCAATTATTATTATAGATAATATTATCGAAGAACAATCATATCAAAGTATATATAATATGTAGACTTTGCAAATAGGCTTTACAAATTATTATAATTATACTATTAGTTGTTGTTGTTATCTTAGTTTACGTAAACTAACAACACTAGAAGTAATTTTCCTCCTGAGATGAGGGTAGGAGGAGCGGGAAAGTCAAAAGAAAAGTGGTTTGTGGCCCCGGTCCTCAGACTTATCGAACGGAATGCAAATATAATAAGTACTGCTACGGCACGTTGAAAGCCTGCGTAGTACTTCACCGGCCGATCTCATCAAATCATGCACAAAATAACAAGGTGCTACTAGCAGTGATATAAGATGTGGATGCTACTGAGAAAGTTTGGCCTCGCAGGAGGCAACCTAAGGGCGAAATAATCGGAAATTTAAAAAAAATATGAAGTTCTTTGACGTAATATAATTATATTTTCCAAGATGAAAAATATACGAAAACTCTCTGCCGAATATTATTTAATTAAAGCTATATTGAAGTCCATCAATCGCGATTAGAAAAAGTAATTTACTTTTACAAAATGTAATTCAGTACCCCAGCATTTGATGGACGGCTCAATACTTTTTTACGAAGTAGGCTTTCAGGCCCTCTCAACCCACAAGCGACCGAGCGTATCAACTTTCGACAGTTCAAGAAAAGGTTCCGTCCTGTCCCTCGGTTCCATCAACGTTACCTCAATCGATTAACTATAGAGTGAAATTCTCAAAGCTGACTTTTCCGATTGAATATTTTAGAGGTATTTTTTTTATCCACACTTTGATTTTTCCTAAGCTTTACCCGTATAAACATAGAGGTTTATTTATCGACAGTTGTCTGATAGAGATTGCTGGAAGCGAATAGACCGCCTTTTCATTTTTATCTATTTAAAAAAAATGCTATTAAAAATCTGGCTTGTTTTAATACGATTATCAAATACAAAATTGTTGTTAAAAATTAACATTAAAAATACTTTAAAATATATAGGTATAAAGGAAAAACTTGAATTAGGATAAACAATGTTTTATCTGTGCAGACTTTTACAGACGCTTTTCCGCTTGATTAATAGTTTACACTTTGTCTCTTTCAACCTACAGAATGAGCGCATATTTTTTGTTTTTTTATTGAATTACAGCAATTACCCTATAAAACTGCTTAACATAATAATTACCTTTTATCCGAGCCAATATTATTAACATTTAAAATATATATCTTATATTTTAAATAAACATGTTTTTATAATATTTTAATATCTTTATAGATTAATTTCTTATGGTCAAAGATTCATACGTATTATTTTACATATACTCGTATATATAGTGATATAATGCAGCTTTTTTGATAACTTTATCTATTCGTATTCGTACTTTGTGTCTAGGTAAATCACACAGAAAATCTTATATTAGACATGGGTAATATACATATATCATTTGATATTGTCATTTGACAACAGTATCAAATTAAAAGAGTTAAGGGTTATAGAATTGAATGTATGTAATATAATAATAAATGTACCTTTTCTAAATTTGTAACTGCGTCTATTTCAAATATTAAATTTACTTTTACATTCACGTTTATATTATAAAGACCGAAGTTTCCGTCGCTGCTATCATCCGCACTCTCCCCAATTTCTCTCCAGACTTAATACTATGCAGTCGATTTAAGATTCTTGGATTTTTCTGAGCGAAGAATAAAATTTCCTTCTTAATGTTCGCTTATACTTTTCGTATCACTTTTTATAATAAATATCATACTATAAACATTAATTATAATTATAAAGTTGCATATAGCATTCTTATCACTATTCCCCATTCACTGAAAGTTTTTCCATGAATATGTTAAGTCTTGGAACCTTGCACGATAGAGTAAAATTTAATTTTGTTTCTGTAATTGTCCACTTCCTACATAAAAAATTATGTTAAATATAGTCATGATTTTGTAATAATTCAGTTAAGGGTATAATATATTTTTTTTAAAACACCGCATGTATTAAAATTGAAATTTTTTTATCAATAAAATCAATAATAGTAGCAAATTTTATTTTAAAACTAAGACGAATATCTCAGTCTTCTTTGAGTGAACTTTTTTTATAATTTATATAATCCAGAATTATATATTGCAGGAATAAATAACTTTATAATCGTGTTGCGAGATTCGTGTTATATTATTGCGAAAACGAAAAAAATAAAAATTATACCTGATTAACTAGTTAGCAGGAGGCGGTTACTCGTCCAGATACAGTAGACAAAGAAAAAGTTATTGTGTCTGTGAAACCGTTAGCTGTCAGGTTACAATCTTTATAAAATTGCGAGAGCGGGTCGCTTTTATAATAAAAGAAAAACCGACCGTTCTGTTCGCTAAGGGAATAAATTCTACTTGAAGTTATTAAATACTTAGTATTGCCTGCGGCTTCGCCTGTATGAATAGCGAAATTAATGGATCACCTTTATTGCAATAAAAATAAATAATTTTGTTTTGTAATAATAATTTGTGTAGGAACATAATTATATTCTTCTAAGAAATCCCATATTTATTTACTAAAACTTATCAAAACCAGTTCAGCAGCTTAGGCTTGAAACAAAGAGATTTTGACAGACAAAGAGATTCCCACTTATAATATTAAATTGATAATAATTATTAATGTAAAATTGATAATGTTATATTGATAAATATATATGGTAAATTATATGTATTTTTATATCTTTAGAATAATTTACTGATTAAATTACTAATGAACTCACCCAGACATTCATACATATAAAAAGACATTCAACAGCCTCAAAAACAGAAATACAAACAGATACGCTAACAAACACTCATATAGACACGCATACAAACAGAGAGAAAGAGAAAGAGAGGATCAGGTCGTCTTGAGGTAGTATATGACTTTTTCTTTACGTGACGATTTCTGTCAGCTCCAACAATAATTTATAAAAATAGGTATAGTATCCTAACAAAGATAATTTTATGTCGAGCAAGATTGTATAGCATAAAGTAGATGTTAACAACCTAATCTACGAAAATTTCAGACGTGTTGAATTTGTTTATCGTCATCAGCCTAATGACGCTCTTCGATTAACTAAAAAGTGTTTTGTTGATAATAATCATATACCTATTCATGATGATAAAACATATTATATGGGTACTGAAGAAATATCGCTTTCAAAAAGATTGTTGCTACTTAAAAAATTAAACAAATTTATTTATTTATTTTATCCAAATCATTAACTATATATCATAATCATTACCTATGTATGTATGTGTATTAATAATTTTAGTAATTTAAAACCATAGATTGTCCAATTTTTACAAATAACTACACTACCTTCAACCAACATATTATTAGAATTACACAAATATTTTGTTTACCATCTGAAAGATATTGATATTTTTTGTGGATTTAAATTTTTATACATAATATTTATTAGAGGAGTTTACACAGCAGCACTAAATAATCGAATGATAAATGGCTTAATATCTGGCACGAAATTTGACAAGTTGATAAATAGAATAGATTTCGATGTTCACATGCGACAATAATAACTGCTATTATTGCGTTGGACATTGAATTATTTATAAATAGTGAAATATAATGATAAATTTAATAATATTTAAATTAATAAGTATAAGTATTATAAAAACAAAACACTACTTGAGATAAATATATAAATTAAATTACTCCTATTGAACTGTTACAAAAATAACAACAGCCCACTTCAACCGCCTAAGGCTGCCCGGAAACAGTAATCGGGACTAAAGTAATTATCTATTATACTTAGAAAATTGACGTTTCTGCAAAAATTATATGATATATATATCATTTAACAAAAAATAATCCTCGAAATCTGCTCACAAAGCACGATTACGTCACGTAATACGAGTAAATTCTGTACAAAGTATTTATTTTTGCTTTTTTTAAGTCAGTATTTGTTATGCTAAAAATTACTTCATATATGAAAAAACGACTATTTATGCGTTAGGGTAGTCTCATAAAAACTATATATTCAAAGACTAATGGCGGTAAATAGCTGTCTACTATGAATTCTCTCTAGCTAATTGCAATTTGATTATCGTGTAATTATGTATTGAAATTTATAGTAATAATTTGTAACACATATGGTGAACGACAACATATGAGTCTGTAATCATTTATATCTACTCTTCTTTATATTCAATGAATTTATTTTTCGCTAAAATATGATAATATCATAAAAATATGACGACAATCTATAACTTACTGATTTGATGAATAATAGAGGCTTAAATAGTGGAGCAACAAGTTGGGGTGTCAAAGCTCGCACCCTTCGGAGATCATTAATCAAACCATTGGCATCAGACAATCAAGGGTATGATAAGACCGTGAATTATTACTAGTATGTCATCAATTTCCCAATCAAGTTCTTTGATATACAAGGCAGTTTGCCCTTAGCCCTTACACAGTACATGATTGAACGTGAACAATTGAACATGCTTAGCAGATTGATAGTTTTATGAGGTTTTTTTTATTAATCATATTAAGATAAAACTACACTACTAACTTTATGTAACTTTATGTTTTTAAATATATTTTTACTATCTTTTGCTCTTGGCTGCATTAATTAGGATATTTTTATATTACATAAGATATATTATGAATAAATTATAACTTTTGTCTCGACTGAATTACTTACTTTTATAAAAGTACTTATATATATTTGACTTACATGATCACTACTTTCTGTATAAAAAATGATATAGAAAAATATGGTAAGAATTGAAAAATATCCACACTTTTTTATCAATTTAATAGTAATGTAATCAACAGTCTCGCTGTCGTTTGAAAACCAAAAAATGTTAGAAAAATGAAATCCTATGTTCTACGTCCGTCTATCCTTCCGTGCGTCCGTCCGTCCGTCCGTCCATCCGTAAGCACGTTATATCTCACTTACCATAATAGGTAGAGCGTTGAAATTTTCACATAATACGTATTTCCAGTGCCACTACAACAACAAGTACTATAATATATCTTGATACCAGAATCTACTGTTAAATATATGTCTGTAAGTTTAATTACTAATAATTAATTCTTGTATATAAATTATATTTATTTAGAAACAATTTCGCAACATTTTTACAATATCAACTATATTTAAAAATAATTATATTTTATGTAATTTGGTATCGATGTAAAACTAAAAGCATTTGCTTTCAAGAAGTCTAGAAGTTTGCAGGCGCCATTAATATAACACTTAATGGATGGCTCGACGGGCTAATGGTAGCAAAGGGTAGCACTTCATACGGATACTTTATTTTTAGCTGGTCCACAACCCTCTAAGGGCGATTTCAGACTAACTTTTTCTACAATCGTATAAACTGAACTTTAAGCGTCTTATGCGCGTCTTTAAACACACGTGAAAATCGTATGACCGTTGTCACGCTTATAAGTTCGTATAAGCGCATAATATAAAACGCTATAAATATGTACTGATATTTGAGACCAACGGTTCGAGAGTACACGCCGGAATAAGTCCGTATACGCGCGCTCGTTTTTTTAAAGCGCGAAATGAAGCGCGCGCGTAGCAAGTAAAGTAATGCTAGTCTGAAACCGCTCTAACAGTACTCATTTATTTATAATTGTGTAAATTTTGTTATAATTAGTCTAATGAATATTTTGGCAAGCAAAACTAAGGCACAGTTTCTATTCAAAAAGTTTTCATCGAAATCTAATAAATAAAATGTTTGGGCCAAACTAAGTTCAATATATTGTATATCCAATGTTAAAATCATTTATATATACGTTATTCCGACATTTCATAAGAAATATACATTATATATTGCGGGATGTTTTCGCTCTGGCGGCGTTTCTTGATAAAATTTACGAGAGCTTAAACAATTGTCATTATTTAATATTATATGGGTTACATTTGTTTTTTTTATTCAATTATAGGATGGGCTGAGCTTTGGAATTTACTGAGTTTATTTAGGATCTTACCCTTTCTAAGAAAACTTGGCCGTTTAGAGATAAAGTTAGTTCGACTTCTTGGTATCGAGTGGTTAGTGGCCAACTCAGAGTGAGAGTTGTTAATGTTGCCCGTAGTGGACTCTGAGTTGACTTTTAGGCTATTATCAAATTGATAATAGCCAGAAATCACTTTTTACGTGGCCTCCAAAGCAAAGGGAAGTTGAAATACCATGCGGTCACCCATCTATTGACTGACCACGCCTAACATTTAAGGATCAGTACGTGCGCTCGGCTACGTACGTCAAAAAAGATGGTTATGAATTGCTCGCTTACAGAAAATTCCTATTTTACATTGTCAGCATTTTTCATTAAATAAATAAATAAACGCTGCACACTCAAAGGCCCCCATTAGGATAGTTATATTAGATTCCGAATCCCCAACACAGGATATAACTATCCTAATGGGGCCTAAGTGGAGTTTGTATCTTTTTTTTTTAAACGAATTTAATTTTAATTATAAGGAATCCTGTCATCCATTTATTGCACTGTCAACAATTCCTTAAACGTCCAATATTGAAAATATTTTTCCATTATAATATTAACATGATAAACACCTTTTCCAATTACATTTATTTGTATAAAAGTGAGTTTACACCAAACATGTGAGAGCATATTATGAACATGGACAAAAATACTATAGTACGTACACATCTTCTTATATACAAAAATTGAAAAATATAATGGCATATGCGTGTATGTTCTGTATGAAAATCAAAAAGGCTGGACAGATTTTGATAAAAGGCAATTGTCAGATGAGCCTAGCAGCCGCTCCTAACTTCCTTCAAAAAATCTTCGTTACAACCCTTCATAGGCTATACTTTATAGTAACTGCGTACCATCAAACAAATTACTTTTTCATTATTAACATTCTCGAAGTATAAATATATTTACCATGTTAATTTTTGTGTATTCGCATCTTTATTTTTTGTTGGCATTTCATTAACATGTCCCTCGAAACCAATAAACAGAAAAAATCGAACATATATTAGTAATTATTATGATGTATTTGTGTTTAAAAAACCTTGCATTTTATAATTTTGAACCATCTTCAGCAGGTTATATTGTACATATATAACATAAAATGAACTTAATCGTTTTTGAACCGATTTTGATGATTCTTTTTATTAAGTTGTGAGCAAATTTTGTGATGATCAAGATATCCGGGAATAGTAATCGAAACTCCTCAAAGTATTAGTAGCTCTAATAAATCACGCAGTTTATATAGATCCAATTATTTTTATACCTTTGCCTCAGGCAGGCAGTCGGTCGGTCTTTAAAACTGCCCAATTACATAAACCCAGACATAATCCAATTTTCATTCCTTTGAAAATTTAGAGAAAACCTTTTTTACTTGCTTTTATCATATAGGGAGCATATATAAATCCCAGACAGAGCTGTTTGGGCTGAGGACTTATGTCTACTTTATGTAACACTAGCGATTGCCCGCGGCTTAACCATGTGAAACTAGAGCAATGCGCGGTTTCATATTATCTTTAGTTCACGTCATCAAAACGACATCAAATAAGAAATAGAAAAAAATGAGATTGCTTCCAGTGTTTATATGTTTCAAAGTAAATGAATATTACATTTAAAAAATATACAATAAGCACTAGCAAACTTAATAAATAAATAAAACGGGAAAGAATATAATAAATAAACGCTGCATACTCAACATCCCATATTAGGATAGTGATATCCTGTATCGGGGGCCAGAAACACACACAAGGGAAAGGACAAAGGCACCCAGACCGGAACACATACCTGTATGGTTAATAGTAACATATGTCCCGAGCGAGAATCTAACCTGCGATCTGTAGCGCTTAAGGCAGGTTCGCTACCGCTGCACCTACCTACAACCTACAATGACCTGTTTCTTCTTTCGGTAAGTGTAAGCACTAATCTCCATATCTCCCCTCCCTACCTCTCTTCTGTGTCCTTGACGCTATTACTCCACTCTTCCCTATTACGCCTCAACTCAGGCACTAACCCACAATTGTGCTAATAGACATACAAGAACTAACATCCACCAGGCTGGCAACTCATCAACTTAGTGATTAAAAAAAAACTAAATGAACGCTACACACTCAACGGTCCCCATTAAGACAGTTATATCCCGTGTCGGGGCTCCGGTAACATACACAATGACAAGGACAAGTACACCCAGACCGGAAACATGCCTGAATGGTCAAACAAATATATGCTCTGAGAAGAAATCGAACCTTCGAACTATGAATGTAATCTATACGGTTCTAAAGGAAGAAGTTTCATCAAAATAAACTTAACATTTACGTAGATAAGACAGAGATCATTTACCAAAATAAACATCGTCACATGTGCTACACAATTAGAGATGTACACATATATGTTATAATCATGTATATGTATGTCTATGGCTTCCTTTGATGTAATTTGTATTTACAGAGTGTACCTCAAACATGCAAACAAAACAGACAATTAATTTTCCTCTTGAGCACATTAAATACTGATAGACGTTTTAAGCGTCTCAAAGTGTAAAAGTTTAATTTAAATAAACTAAGGTTTTCGTTTTAGAAATAGTGGTACAGTATAAGTTTATAAGTAATGAACTTTAAATAAGTTTTGTTACATGAACAAAAACGATTATATTATTTTATTTTAATTCAACTAAATTTAATTTGTATCTTTAGAGTATTTAATGTGAATGCTGTGTTTATGAGAATTTGACGACAGTTGTGGCGAGTTGGTAGCGAGGCTACCTTTACACTCAACGGTCGTGGGTTCGATTCCCGCTCGGGGCGGGTGTTTGTATTCATCTTACAAACATCTTTTTCGGTCTCGGCTTTTGTCCTTGTGAGTTTCCCTATCGTGACTCGAAGAACATTTTAGGCTGTCGGTCCCGGTTGTTATCATAACATCTGGTGGTGTTTCTTATACACTGAGTTTCTGGTTCGCTCTTAGGGTTGCGGAGGTAAGATGGCAATTGCTCTGTATAAAAACTAGTAGCCTGTCAAATCTGGATATAAGTAATAACCAGACCCTGGGTAGATACCCGGAATAATGCTAGATAGAAGAAGACCATTCTCGATAAGTTTACAAAAATCTTATGGTTTTAAGTTCAGAAAAGGTTTGAATGTAATAAATAGATGTTATAACATGTGTAAAGATACTAGTCTAGATCTTTAGTTTTCTTTAAAACCTTTAAAGAATAAGTTTAGCCGATTGGAAGATTAGTCCAGACATGCAAATTAATAAACTACTATGAGCTAAGAAATAGACAGTTTTATCGAAATTTTTATTATCTTTCAATGTTCAGAAGTCAAACAACGAGGACGACATTGTGGCGCAGTGGTAGCAAACCTGCCTTAAGCTCCACAGGTCACGGGTTCGATTCCCGCTCGGAGCAGATGCTTGTAATGACCACACAGACCCGTTTTCCGGTATTACTACTATATTACAATCATAATGGGGTCCTAACTTTTTAAGAGCTTTTGTTTCGGGGGTACTTTATTTATTGTAACTCACTCAGAACTGTTTCTACAAAACTTATATAAGTTATAAGAACTTTTGTATTTTTGCTATACACGGCTCAGGAAAAATAAATATTAGAAGCGAAAATCTGAACAACAGTTTGTGTTGGCGACGATAATATACTCTTCGAAGGGACCGAGGACTTTCGTGAAATGAAATTAAGATAGAACGGTAAACAATCAAGTTTTTCCTTATAGCCAATATTTGCAGAACTCTGTTCGTGTTTATATGACCGTTAAGAATTTATTAAAGACTAGCGACCGGCCGTGACTTATTTCGGGTACATAGTAAAATATAGTTTATTCCGTTGATCCGGTTACACACGAAAACTTTATTCGATTGTGTTGTGAGCTTTTGACGCTAATTTCATTCGGTTATGTTACAAGATTGTGACTTATTTCGTTTTAATGCACAGTCTTAAATTTACGAAGGAGAACTAGCGAGTCTTTGAAGACACTTTTGTCTGTATGAAAGGGCATATCTATAATACTATAGTAAGTCATGCACAAATCCTAATTTTGTAATGTTCTTTATATTTGTTATGGCTAATGGCATCATGTACGAATAATGAATTATGATGCTCAATAATCTTGACATTCAAGTTAAACCCTAAGCATTATTTTGTTCAAACTCACTCAATACTGCCGGAAATACAGTTCGTTTTCTTTTTATAAATTAATTTACAATAATTTCCAAAGCTTTCAATAATATTATTGTTAGTGATTCGAATTGTAAACTATGCTGTATTGTATAACTTATAAACACAACATACATGAGTCCTTCACGACGACGTGTTGTCTCACATTGTGACATGATAACTATAAGATTTTTAATTCAATAATATATAAAAAATATTTAAAAAAAAGTTATTTAAATTAAGGCAAATTTCTTTAAAAATTTAAACATAAAACGATGGCAACATAATTGGACGCAAATAAGCAATACCATGTCAACTCACAAAATTGAAAAAACTGAGTTATATATGCAGTAAGTGTTGGTAAATGGCTGAAGAACATTTTTCTTTAATATTTGTAGGGTTTAAGCTTTAAAACTTCTAAAAAAGCCATTTTTTCAATCATGCAATTTATGTATTATGTTAAACGTTTTGGGTTATATTATATACGAAATATGCAGTTTGTAAACTTATTTTTTGTGAAAATAAGTTATATAACTTACATAAATCTGAAATTGTCAAAAACTTGACCAATAAATAAAAAAATTCATATAAAGCAAGTTATTCAAAATGTTCAAACGCGTTTTTCTCGAAATGACATTCATGTGGGTTGACATGGTATTGCTTATTTGCGTTCAATTATCATTTCACATTTTCATTTTAGAGTTACAAGTGCGAGTTTCTTTTTCAGTTATCTACTTTTAGAACACTTCTCTCTCCTGCCTTTTACATCGAATTTCCATTTAGACGGCCTTTGTTTTTGCGGTAACAAAGCGTTAGTTTTTATACGGCATAATTCTTTATTTTTAAACTTTTTAGTTTTTTCATGTCATCTTATATAACAGGTTTTATATAATACATTTTAAAATTGTACCAGTTTTGGACGACGCACATCTGGACCTTTTTTGGAACAACGGTAGAAAACCGTAGAAGTGGTTTGTTAAGGGTTCTATTTCCACACCAAACATATACATTTATATTGGTTTGTGTATTTGTCACTTCTAAGAAACTCATTGCAAAAGGGGGTTGTAGGGTTCATGTGTTTCCTTTATTTATTTTAGCATAAATATTTATGCTGAAATATATGATAATTTACACGAGCAATATAATATTAAATTCTGACAGCATCGAAATAATTTGAGAATTCGGCCTTTGATTGACCGTAAAGTATTGGGACGGGTCGGGTCTGAATATTCTGCATAAACAAACATGCTAACGAGGGTCTCCACAAATCATTGAAATTATCCCACAATCGTACACGATATAGACTTACATTTTATTTGTCATATTCAGTTTGAAATGAATAATCAACTCGAAACAGCCTTTAGAATTTCAGATTGAAAAGCTTGTATACCTTTTGTATAGATGGATATATTTTTTTAAGTTATGAGAAATTATAATACTTAACCAATTTTATTTTATTCATTAATATGGCAGTTCCAGCTTGGATATCCAAACACACACATAGACCATATTATATTAATAAAAATAAGACAGTATTTGGCTGGTGAGGGAACCGGACATCACAACACAAAGGAGTCGCAAGGGGACCATGGGATTAAAAGTAGCCGACCTCAGTGCATGTGACAAGTTTCGGGATCTCTCGCAGAAAGAGCCAAAAGAACCTGCCGATCACTATATCGTGTATGTAAGAGTTCGGCCCCAGGAGGAGAAAAGATCTATTTGAAATATAAAATAATACTACATATTATTGGGCAGGTACGTGAAAAAGTCAATGACCTTTACACGAACCTAGTCAATAGCTTCGTTCAGCTCAATCATTAATTTCCACTCGTCAATAATAAATATTTCAAAAAACAAAACAAAACTCGTATATTTCCTAAAGAAAGGAATAAAGGTTATTCGCAAAAGCGTCGAAAGTTCTAGGTCTTAAGTATATTTATTAACTTTATTGCCACGAAAAATATATTATATATCGAACGGGGTTCTGTCCGTAGCTTCGTCTTTTTTTTTAATGTATTGGCCCGCGCTTGACTGTTATCACACCTGAAGTGTAGTGGTGATATGGCCTAAGGTGGGGCGCGCTTGCCTAGAAGATGCCTATTTACTCTAGATTTGAAGATACCTACATTGTAGGTGGTTGGGAAGACCGAGGTCGGCAGGGTATTCCATACCTTTGCGATGCGTATCAAGAACGAAGAAGCAAAGCGTTTCGTACGTGTGTACGTCTGCACTAAAAAAGAATTAAATATGTTAAAGGTTACACATATAAAAGCTAAGCACTTTAAATAATTAAAAACTACTCAAATGCGAGGCGGACAGTCTAACACACTGTTCCGGTGTGCTCCGTACCAAAACAATTAAAAATCCTTTTTTCTAGGTTGTTTAAGTTGACCTTAGGTTTGGAATTTCATGTAGACGATTCTGAATACATTTCAACAGACTAAATATCAAGATTGTATGACGGGCGGACGGGCAGACGGCGTAGGCTAAGTAATAGGATCCCGTTGGTAGTCTTTATAATATAATGAGAATAAAATCTCATTCACGCCAACTTTACTCACTACTTGACAAAATTATACTGTCAAGAAAATTTATTAATGATGTAAACTTTGTAGTTTACAAGTATAATAAATAAGAAAGTTTTATTTAGTATTTTTGGTAAATAAAAACATTTGTGAACTTTTAAATTTGTGACGTCCCATACGACATCACACACACTTTATTTCTCTTACCTACTTTACTATTAACGTTTTTTTATTTTACTTTGAGATTTATTTAATGTAGCCTTACATATACCAAATTATATTTTAATGGCGAGGTCATATTGTTTTCAAGTTATTTTTCTGAGAATATAATATATGGAGTGCAGTTCTTCAGATCCGTGTTACCTTTACCACGGATCTGAAGAACTGCATCCCAAATATTATATTCTCAAAAATAACTTTAAACAATATATATATATATATATATATATATATATATATACAAACAATATAAATATAGGTTCAACGCATATACAAGAAACTATTTTTGGTTTGATTAATATTTACACGATAATTTAATTCGCATATTGACTTTCCATAAGAAAAATTTGTTTATTTTTGTGTATAAACGTTAGCAAACTGAATTCTTTCAATTATTTCTTTTATTTTTGGATAGTAGTGGTCTCGCCTTTATCGTCATCCCATATCCCCAAAGAATAATGAAACATCTCAACGTGTTAAAGCAAATTTCATTTTAATTAAAAAGTAATTATGAGTTTCTTGAATTAATCAGAAAGAAACCGTAATAGATACTCTACTATTATTGAAGTTAATAAAATTTACTGTGCAATGAGACTGAAACTGATTATACACTACCTTGAGTTAGTCGCTGTTCGTGTAATGACGATCGATAAGAACTATCAGTAACATTCTTCAATACCTAATAAATAAATTGGTTTCACGAACTTCGAACTATGCGTAGTTAACGACTTTGAAAAGTAGAGTTTTCAAGTCGTATTTTTTAAAGTAATTTGTTTCATTTATTCCCTAATATCAGTAAATCGAAATTATTACATTTAACAATTCAACTATTACGAATACAACCAGAATCATAGAACAACTAAAGAATACGCAACTATTTATTTTAAATTATAAATCTACGTTAGTTGTGCAGATAACATGTCACATATAATATAGGTACATCTAAATTGTTTATACCTACCTATACCTAATAAAAATAAGCAAGTATGTTCAAATGGAACGCATCAACCTAATAAAAGTTCTGAGACGTGTCCCCATACAAGCGTGTAGTAGAGTAATTTAAAGTCATAAAGGTATAAATTCAAGAGATCTTTATTATTTACTGAAAGTCCTAATTCTTTTACTTAATAGAGATAAGACAGGCCTTTGATCAGCAGTGAGACATTAATAAGCGGTTATAAATTTAAATAACAGCCATAGACTTACTCTATACTATGGACCGGCCCATTCATTCAGACGAAATTACACATTCCCCCTTTTCTGTATAAATTTTAATAAACTTAGTTAGCTACAGGCTACAAGCTAAGTTCTTTCGATATTCGGCTATAATTAGTACAACATAGCGTGTAGCTAACTTCGTTCCGTTTGTTGGTGCCCCAACAACGAGTCTGTGTCTTTTTGTGTGTAAGAAAGAGAGAAATATATAGTAAGTCTATGGCTGTAATTTATATTTTCCACTTATCACAATATTCGTAACTGGTATCAAATAAAGAGTCATAAAGCATTATTATCATTAGTAGACAACCTGAACCCTCTAGTTTGCTCACATAATTGCCAAGAATGACAAGACAGTTAGCAGGTAGAAATGTGTGTACATAAATAATAAAAGAACAATGACTATCATCTTAGGAGACGGGAAGAGAGGACCTACGAATTAATATTAGAGGATATACGTAATTGAGTTGATCCGGATAATCTTTAATGAAAACGTCACATTAATTAATGTTAGCTTATAACTTGTATATACAATATAGGCTTTGTTATTATACTGAAAGTATTTCGTGGATAATACAGCTTTTATATTTTTGCTTTTACACTTACCTATAATACACTCTTATCGAATATTATAGTGATCACTTTAGGTAGCAGTGTAAACAAATAACACGTAAAACTAATGTGAATCTCGCGTGTATTGGTATTATTTCCGCAAAAGACCTCACCTTGTGTGATACGTGAAGGCCGATAAAGTTTATTATGGGTAAATTTCATGGGCTGGCCTCGGCTTTCACTATCGACTACTACACATTATTTATTAGTTAGTGTCAAGTTCATGGAGATATGTATATATTCACCGAACAGACAGTTATTTATTTGTAATATTAACTTTACTTTTAACTTAACTTTATACAGTATACAATATACTGCATACCACTTTAAACCACATAAGCTACATCAAGTACTTATTATAAGTATGTATATAATGTACAGACAATGTACAGACACACTTTTAGACCACCTTTATTTTTCAATTCTGAGCTGGAACCTCTAAATCTAATAGTATGCTTCATCGGACCTTTTGTTATATAAACAACACTGCGGTAACAACCTAGCCGGCCACTTCCAATAAAAATATTACATCAGTATAATATACTTGAATCTGTTCTGAAATAGAATAGTATTTGTTTTTAATATGTATATTTTGAAATTTTTAAATATCTTTTTGTTATTCTTTCTTTTGGTAATGGAACACTATTGCGATATTTGTTAAATTCATTCGCTTTTTTTACAAAAATATAATTATACCATTGAGAAATATTATTATCACTCCTCCTCTACCACCTCTCAGGAGGCAACTTATGGATGATATCAACATTCAGCCTCCACAAAGGCTGTCCCTTTTTCTCAGATGGGCCTCAGTACTCGGCCCCCTGTGAAGGTGACTCTGTGAAGGCCAGTAAGGTCTACAACGAAAAAATAAATATAGACAAGATGGCTCCTCTATTTGACGTGCCTGATTTTATCACACTGATACATAGACGAAGAAAAACCTATACGCTACCTATTGGTTGCTAAAAAATCGTGTCAATCTTTTACGTAAGCACATCTCACTTTGTTACCGTTGTCAAAAGAAAAATTTAAACGTTACATCAAACTGCAATGGAATACTACTTTTAAACAAATACCTAGCAGTTAACGCGTTGAAACTACTTCCAAAATGTACTTTTTATATGTGAGAGGGGCAAACGGGCAGGAAGCAACTGATGTTAAGTGATAACCACCGCCCATGAACTCAACATTTACTTATCAGTCAAAGTGTCTTAGATTTCATAATCATGTTTCCATCCCTTATTTGTAATATAATAGAGACAAAACGGTCGTATTATTGGCCAATTTCAGCAATGTGACGAAGAATAAAATGACGTATGTTCGTACCCGCAGATCATCCATCACGCAGTTAACGAGGGTTCGCGCTACATGATACGCATTTCCAAAGCATTCTTGTATTCAATGTCATTATAAGACGTTTGACATTTTCTTACCCTTATTATTTCATATCGAGCCTTGTTAGGGTGGTTGCTCTAGGCGGTCTTGTAATATGACCAAAAAGGATCCTTAAGATTAAATTACTCTCGCGCCTTATTCTGTACTTTAGAATATATCGTCAACGATGGGTTAACAAGTCAAGAGAAGCTTTGCAATAATATTATATTAGACACCTTTGTGTTATTATCTCTCTTTGAACACTTTTATCTACAATTGCTTCAGCTATGTAAAAAATAACATTGTCTGTAAGAAATTCCTTGATTTTCTTCACAAGTAAAACCATCGGCTATAAAAATTATAAAATGTTATATTTTGACTTTAATCAAAGATAAACGAACATACCAAAGCTTGTCTTTACATTATGTAGATATTTTACAATTAAATATAAAATTATTAATATCTTTATAAGTACACACACTTCATAAAAATCTTTTTTAATAAAAATGACAAAAATTTGTATTACCTAATGTTTGTATGCGGGTGGGTAGTTTAAAGGTAGGAAATTCAAGAACGGAATTAAAACTCTCACGGTAATGAAATCAACGAAATTAAATTCATATATTTACCCGGACGAAGTCGGGCCACGAGTAAAATAAAGATGCAAAATAAAATCTTAAACATTCTTATTTATTTGCATCATTTTACTAATAGTTGTATATTCTTGTTTTAATATATGAGAGTTCATTTTCAATCTTGAGTTCAGAACATCGTTCATTGTAGATTCGGTGGAAAAGCGTCTGAGCGTCTGGATTTTACCGCCGATACCCTCGCTCGTAAAGGAGATTGCTTACGTGAATTGAATATTATTCCTCAATACCGAGAAATTCAGAATACATACCAAGCTGAGCAATTCTTTATAAAAAACATAAACTAATAAATAATTAAATATTATTTTTATAAATATTATACAAACTTAAAAAAAATAAGTCACCTATTAAATTCTTCAAATTATTTACGTGTTAAAGTTTAATGTAGAAACAAAACTTAATTTATAATAATATATTATATTAAATAATTTAAAGTTATGTCTTATGTTCTAAAACTGGCATCTGCCCGCAACTTTGTTCGCTGTGGCCTCAGAATTGGCTCCAGAGAAAAATGAATCATAATCATAAGATAAATCTATAAAGAATTTTAATTTTTTTTTGTAGCATGTTTTTTTATCGGAACGGACGGAACATTTTCCGGTTTAAAAAGTATGGTATGTGTTAATTTATTACTAAACTAACTGTGTGCTGAACTTCATTCCATTCATGATTGAGGACCAAACACCCAAACATAATTTCAAACTGATATGCCCTGCAGTTAATTTTTTTACCGGAAACCCACCATTTTTCCGGGATAAAAAGTGACTATCTGTGCCAAATTTCACCCAAATCCGTTGAGCTGTTTTTGCGTAACAAACATCCAAACATCCAAACATGTTAACTTTCACATTTATTACATAAGTAGGATATAGACTTTAATATTAAAAATTCATTTGCGTCGTTTTTCGGTGGGCTTATATAAACGCAAATATTTGCTCCGAGGAAAACTTGATTATTTACCTTTTCTCCTTAATCCTATTCTACACAAATCTCTTTATAATAGAAAGTTTCGGTGCCTACCGACTTAACCATATCATCCCACATAATGCTTTTGTAATATTTATAGTTATACCCTTAAAAGTACAACAAGAAAACTAATATAATTTATCTCCAGTATCTATAAAACATAATTTTTATCATAATTAAGTAACAAATTAGAGGTATTATGAACTTTACTTAGAAAATTCTGTCAGATAATTAAAAATAATTGGTGAAAAATAATTATTTAGATCTCATAAAAAAAAGTAATATTTTATATTAAAACATTAGTGATCAGCATTGCAAGACTTTGATCCGTGGGCTTCATTATTCACACTCATAAGTGATAAGAGAAACAAAAGAACTATTTCAGTCTAAAATGGATATTATATGCAAAAAAATAACGCTATTTTTGTTTCACAACTATTATTATGAACTTCATAAAAATACATATAATAACTACATAATTATAATATGTGTTTTATATCAGCAGCAGTTTAAAAATAACAATCTTTCGTTGTATGTGGCATAGGTAAAATATAAAAAATAAGATCAAAAATATGAATAAAAACGGCCAAGCGGGTCTCAGACTCGCACATAGAAGGTTCAGTTCCACCGTTGAATAATGTTTCTTGGATTTGGACCTACTTTATTTTAAAATTAAATTTGTTTTTATTATATAAAGCGGCAATAGAAACACACAATCTAAGAAAATTCAATCTAGTTATACTTATTCCGATCTTGAAACCTTGTCATAGTTTATGAAAGCGTCCGGGTTATATTACATACGTCCAACTTAGTTCGGCGTGATGTAGGACGATAACTTGCTTTAAACTTATTTATTCGCGATGTGAATATTAAATTATAACTCGCAGCTGAAACTATCTAACTTCTATGAAGTGCTAAGTTTCATTCTTATATATTACATTTTAAAGCAGTTAAATATGGTTGCTAATCCAATTTTATAATCTATAAAAGAAACATAACCATTAAAAGCTAATTAAATTAATTTTCCTAGAATAATAAAGGAATCTTTTGTTTAAAAGAATCATAAGTGTGTGTATCTAGAATTACTATATATTTAGAATACTACCAGCCTCTTCCTCCTCACGTCGTGTTCATCATTCCTCCGTCTTGAATAATATGTCGCCATTATTTCAGCACGAAGAGACCGGGTTCGATTCCCGCTCGGAGCATAATATGTTTGTATTGACAATGCAAGCATATTTTCCGATCTGGGTGAATTTGTCCTTGTCATTGTGAATGTTTCCGGACCCCGACACAGGATATTACTATCCTAATGGGGACACAGGATATTACTATCCGTTGAGTGTGCAGCGTTTATTTATTTATTTATTTATCAATCGATATTAAATAACTAAGTTTGAATATAATCCATTATTATCTATTTATCACACTATTTTATAAAATATATAATATATAAAACGAATAAATAATAATAATAAATAAACGCTACACACTCAACGAATACTCTAATAATATTACAATCACTAAACATACGATGTCATTGAACCCATAAAAGTATAAATCTTAGAACAATTATTTGTGACATTTTCATATTGATTGCTAGTATTTCTTTTTTTAACTTCAACATTTCCTTTTGTACCACCTTAGTTCTGATTTATTTGCGGTAAACAAATTGGCTTACTGCTCACGTTCAGAGGCAAACATAAGTCATTGTTTTTCTTCTCAACTACTTTCGTTCCTAAATAGCATAGAGCTCGAGAAAATTAATTACTTTTGTTGCATGACCTAGTTACTACATATTACATAATTAACGAAATTAATCTTTATCCAAACTTACTTTTCATCATTTTGCTGCATGTAGATTCTACGCTATAATAGAATATAAACAAAATAATAAAATAATAATAATAAAACACTTTATTGTACACCAAAAACAAAACAAATAGACATACAGACACGGAGAGAAAAAACAAAAATTATGTACAAGTGGCGGTAGAATATAATGTTATTTTATCCGTTCATAAGTACAGAATGAAAAATTTTACAGAAATAACAATTTTTTTCATGTAAAATCGATAGCTTGTAGAATAACTCAAAAGATAACTTTACTATTCTATATTATCTAACGATACTCATAGATTACTTTAAAACAATCCCGTACCTTAAACATACCTACAAATTAATTCCTTTCCTTCTATCTTTGTCAACATTTAAAATAAGTAGAACGATAATTTACACATAAAATATTTATAAATATAATGTACAATATAAGGCTTGCTTATTTATTATGGAAGTATGCAAAATCTAACCTTGTGAAAAAGAGTTATTTCTAGTATATAAAACCAAAGAATATATCCACATAAAACTCTCAAAATATCGTTACAAAACAATAACGGAGCGAACTTCTTTATACAAAATCAAAAAGAAAACGTATATTTTATTATCTATAAATTTAAGTCTTCATAATGTTATTAATTTTATGAAGTAAAAAAGAAAAGAAAACTGGGACACGACAAAAGATTTTCCTAAGGCTCATTAGTTTTTTACAAAACCACACTTAATTTAAATACGCCATCTTTCATGTGTAAAAACAGCTGTTACATACACTGTGTGTTGGCCATACGGACATCTGTTCTGGGCTGGATAGTAGTGCTTTATGTGTTTGTATTTCCGGACCCTTGGATTAGATATAATATGCGAAGGATGAGTGTTGTGTGTGTTTAGTTCATTATTTATTATTCTATATTTATAAAACTTTATATAAAAGAACAAAGGCTATTAAATAAGGACTTATTATAAAAGACTGAAAGAATAACGAAAAAAAATTTTTGGAAAATTTTTACTTTCTAGCCAATCGAACTTAACAAATAATAATATGGTAATTATGTTATTATGCAGTCCGCACCCAGGCTGGGTTACTTAAGTGAGCCTCATTTGAATACTTATTCTTTGTTCAAGAATGAATGATTGCTCTTTATGAGCAAAAATCAAAGTTACAAAATTCAAAAGTGGCTATTTCAACCTGTTTCATATGCTATTACAATCTTTGAATGTCAAAAATGAACCGAATGAATATAAATGAAAATGGTATTTTATTGCCTGACCTTATAATTTGCCTTTTATACGTTTACTATTATATAAATTGGAAATTACTTTCAATGGCAATATTCAAAAGAAAAAAATCAACTTATTATTAAAACACATTGTTAACAAAGTAATTCAATTCCGGGCAAGTTTTGGTGTATTTAATTTGTGTTTCAAATTTATCTTATACTTAAAGGTGAAGGACAACATTGAAGTCGTGGAAGAAATTTTAAGACATGTATTATTGCCGATCCGCATTGGAACAGCGCGTTGACATATTATGATTCTTATCCTTCTCCAGGAGGACATTTCTCCAGCAATGAGACAGTAGCAGGCTGTTACTTTACTTTATTGTCATGCATACATCGACGCTATATAGAAATATCTATTTCATACACTATTACGTTGCATTCGACAAGGGAGGTTGCCAAGAGTCTGAGGTCTCTCACCCTCTGTCCTCATCTTTTCTCGTTTATTCCATCCATCATTAGTCCATTCCTTCAATACTTCAGCAACACATAATTATGTAAGATTACTAGTAATATTGTCTACAGCTACTGTGACCGTTTACCATCATCCACAACAGTGTCCTTACTGTTGTGGACTCGAAAAGATTAACTCCAAAAAGAAATTTTTATTATTTATATTTTTATTTTTATTTTGAGTATAATATTCTAGTCCGTAAATTTTGTATGTCAGTACACATTACAAAATGGTATATATAACATTTTGGAATCTTTATTGTAAAGGAAATTAATTATTACATATTATCATTTTTATATATGAAAATTTCCTAGACGAAATTAGAAATTTATTGGCGAATTACGAGTAATCTTAAGGAATAAGCTAACGCTAAGTCAGGTATTCGTATAAATTGCTACCCTTTGCCACCATTAGCACGTCGAGGCAATCATTAACTAATGGGTCACCGTAATAGCTATATGCAAACACTGCCTAGCCAGCTCAACTTAACGGAGCGCTTATTTAGCTCTCTTAGTTTCAATTACATACTGTGCCAAAAGGTATTTAAGCGCTGACTTTGAATAATACGTAGCTTTCTTTAATATTAAAACTTAAATGTCTCACATTTTATGAAATAATCTCATATTAATCATACCTATTTTATGGAACAAGCTTGCATCATACAAACTGTAGCAATTGAACTAACATTTAAAATTTCATTTAAAACTTCATTTATTTTATATATTCTTGCAAAAAATATAGTTACACATACACATATGGTTTTTATAATTTGAAAATTGAGATAAATATAATATATTATATTTATCATTACGACTTTACTGGTTTTGTAAATAATAACTATTGTGCGAAATCTCCAAATTAAATTTCAGCCGAAAGTAAGCAGTACTTATATCAAAAGAAATGAACTAAACGAACAAAGAAATGCTCATGTTTGTTAGGTCGTTATTTAATATTTATGAACGTGAATAATGGAATCTCGAAAAGCAACTTCGCGTCGGCTTATGTCGCAATTAGAGTCTTTTCACTCAACGTCCTCGAAATTGTTCACAAATAGTTCCTTGATTCCTACCTCAGAGCTATCTCGCTTACTATTTGAAGAACTTCTACCCTGAGCATTGTGTTGAGTGTTCAGGGTTGACAAATGTATTAAGTCTTTATAAAATGAAAGTTATTCATTAAAAAGCTCTTAGCAGATTAAAACAAAAGCGACACTTTTGTTATTGGTAAAATTTATTTTATTCGACAGAGATTAACTAATGCTGTTTCGCTTTTTCTTAATAATGTTTTTATCATATTGAAGTGCTAGAGGTAAATTACAATATCAAATTCAATACTGGAAATAACGAGGTAAACGGGGAGTTAATAGAATCCCTAATTCCTTTTAAATTCTTATTCAAAAATGACTAAATTAGAAGTTTTAATGTAAAAAATTCTATTTTTATAATAATTTCAATAAAATATTTTCTTTTAATAATGTTACGGTGAACTTTATCACCGGGGTATAAGGTTCAAAATCTCTTGCTACCGTTTCTGTCCATTTGCTTTGTTCGAGTAGGATCTAGAAAGATGTTCTCGAAAAGTGCCGTATAACATTCCATGGACGGAACTTTCTCGAACCAGTGTACCGCAATATATAAGAGCTCCGGCGCATCGACTGAGTCATTCAGTTCTGAGCGAAGAAACTACAAGCGATACATGTGATTTCGACCTTTAATTTGTGAAGTCCTGTTTTGTGGTCTAGAAAATCCCAATAAAGTCTTATTTAGAGCCATCAGGTGTTTATTTCCAAATCCGCGAACCTCATAACAATAATTTCACATGCTGTTTTCTGCAAATTCTAAAGTTGGGTCGTATTTGGAAGATAACTCAGTAGCGTTTTAACATATAAGTACATTAATTAGTTAATTGTAGGATTCAAATAAATATTTAGATAGCGCAACCTTTAAAATATGCAAACAGTTAAATCTAGTAAATTAGATGAACAGTCAACCGGCATAAATTTCCATTTATCACGAAAGTAGTCTTAGGAGTGTCAAGTAAGGCTTTTCACGGCGTCAGTTGTCCGAAGTCGTGATTGATGACCTTACAGCGGCTTGCGGATCAATCAGCACAAACTGTTGCTCTCGGGTTAGGAATATTACATGACAAGTGAAGCAATTAGAGACGGCGTCTAATTTGAGCGACGGCTATTACGATGCTAATAGGAGTTATTTGATATGTATTACAACATTGATATTCTGTTTAAATTTGACATTGAATGCTTTTTAAATTGACATAGTGCTGTAAACAATAAATGTATTTTAATTACCCAATATTTATCAAAAATAATATCTCAATTTATAAAACTATTAAATTCTATAGAAGGTGGTCTTCAGATTCTAGTCCTGTTTTGTAGTCCTTTCTGGTGTCGTAACAAAGATGGAAATCCAGAAACTGGTTGTGTGTCACTACACAGACGCTTCGATACTTCTCACATGTCAACATACACAAGCACAGACCAGCATAATTAAATATATAAATTAATTAAGTACTTGTTTATTAGTAATAAGTTAAAATACAGAATAAAAAACTAAAATAAATCAGAACTTTAATTGTGTATTTCAAATTAATATACATTTCTTATTTTACATATGTAAATAGAGTTATATTAACAGAGTGGTGTGGAAGTCAGCTGATAACCGCAAGTCGATATTGCAAAGCGAACAAGCAACGGTATCAAGAACTTCCGCCTGCTAGTCATTAGATATAACTAATTCAAACAAAGACGCTGAACAAATATCAGTTCTCAAACCACGCTTTATGCCTTTAGGCGTTAACCCTGAAGTTAATTAATACTGCTAAGTGAATTTCTTACTTCTGAATCCGCAGACGTTGCTACTTGTAAATATAGTATTCATTCAATTATATGAAAGTCACCTGACGATACAAAAACTTAATGCTAAAAGTATGGGATAAAAAGGCTATATATTTTTGCAACGTAATTTGACATCACACAAAAGGACTACACTACGCTTAATGGAAGGCTCTCGTGGCATCGACCTACGATACCTTAAAAAGCTTCGCATAAATGAAGGCTTACACTTTACAGTAATATTTAATGTCCATTATGGCACGGGATATTGACTCTCTACTCAGGCTAGTTTTAAAAACTTATATTAATTTTTTTTGCACTTTTATGTCACGATAGAAAAAAGTCTTAAGTAAGAAAAATTTATCTTTGATATCTGATATCTTAAGTTTTGCGGATCGAACTTCAATGGGGCCTTTAACAATGTATAACTTCTTAATTTGCAAAAGTTTAAATGTCCTTGTAATTATTTCAGTTTCTTAGATAACGGAGTTGTGCAGGTGACGCTTTTGTGGTGATCCAAAAACACTTTTTTCCTTTTTTTGAGTTGGGCCCCGTAGGTAGAGCTATTGTCCCGATCCGAATTTTATGTTTTAAACTATCCAAACAAATTTTATTTCTCTTTTTATTTGTGACATAGAAAAAGGTCTGTGCAAGATAACTTATATCTGGGGATTTAGTGAGCTGGTGATATACATAACCGGTATAGTCTTACCGTATCTTAATCAGTTTTGTTGGGATGATTCTATTCCACGAAATATACACAATGTATTTATAGGTTCTATAAAGTTATTTATAACTGTGCATGAATAAATAAATATAGTCTGGTGTGCTTGTTCGATACCACTTTTACGTCTTATTTGTGTAATATAATAATATGATAAGAAGATAACAATGTTATCCATAAAAGACTATTACGATATATGCCCAAATTAATTTCTGATCATCTAACATGCGTATCGCACGAGAAATCAGAGAAATAATAGAAATATATGTACTCGTGTCTACCCAAAATAATTAGACACAACTACATGAATAATTCACAGTAACATGATATCGTATAATTCCGACAATGTTTTATGTTACAGGAGTTAAAATCCATTCAGACCAAAAATCTCCATTGCTCATCGTTTTATAAAAATTAATATCCCAAAGAATGCTTGAACTTACAATAAAACTATGAGAGACACATAATATGCAAGCACACACGAACAAACTATTTTTATGCACATATCTCTATTGCTTTAGCATAAATCCGATTATAACGAAATCTTTTCTATTCGAAGAACTCCGAAGCAGGGAAGATACGAGTATATATTGGAATTGCATGTTAATTTTACTTATAAATTTTAAGAATAAATTAACGTTTACAGATTAGTTCTAACTATAGACAATACATACACAATTCATTTTCGTCTTTTTAATTATGGTAATATTCCTCGGTGCTGAAATCTCATGCAAAGAATCTACACGACAAACTACAGTAAATGTCACGTAATTTTTGGTTTCAAATATCCGATTTTAGTGTTTTGACTTTATTTATTATATAAAGAAATAATACTGCTCCAAAAATCTGTCCGTCAATTTGAGTTTTACTAACGAGACTTTAATGGGCCTTTCATCGTACTTAAACTTATTGACGAAGGTAAAAAGTTTAGTTACTTTATTGTACGAAAAATTACGAACTTGTTTTGAAATTTTTAAACCATTTATAACCATTTATAAATACTCAATATGTATATTTATTTATGATTTATACACTGTCCATTTTCATTAAATATAAATTTGAAAATTAGATAACAATTATTGCAAAATCGAAATAATTATTACATTAATGAACAACTGTTTTGATTTTTTATATACTTACCTACTTACCATTTTTTATGATAAGTCTGTGACTTAACATATTATAACTTATAGATAGATAAATAATAAGAGAATAGGCTGCCTGAAACGATAACAACAGCCTAATATGAACGCTACACTAAGTTCCACAGTTGTTACATAAAAAGCACACTAGAAAAAAAAATACACAGAAAAACGCCACCTGCGTTTACATGAAAGTGTGCCATATTGAAATTGACCTAGCCGCGTAATATATATTTCCTCACTCTCACTATCGCTATTGTAATGTTATATATCTATCTTACTTATATTCTTAGAACTCCTAAATAAATATAAAATATACATATAAGAAATATCAAATGTTTAACAACGAAGTGATCGTCAGTGAGTAATGAACACATTTATTATTTAGACGTAAACTTTTAATTGTTCTAAGCTTGGTCATGGTTATTTCTTAAACATCACATCGTTAAATAATTTTCATAACAATCAACATGAAAAAAAAATGACGCATTACCAAGACATCAGTATAAATGGCTTCAACTATTACCTTAATAGACGTTTATTAGTGTTTAATCTATTTCTTTACTAGATAAGACAATATTTTTTTAATATGGCATTTTAACCGAAAAACTTACTACATCTTTCATGTTAATTGTAGCATTTTTTTATTATAAAATTTGATGAATCCAATTTCGTTTTGATCGAATTAGAACATTCTTAAAAATTGCACGTGCTCGCGCATGGCCAGGGAAACTCATCTGCATTGCAAATTAATGTATGTCGCCGCCAACACGTTTGATGGTGCGAGAAGACTATTTCATACTTGAAATCCATAAAACGATATTTTTGGCGGATTTTAAGCAAGCACGTATCTGGTGGTAAATTTTTAGGGAGTGATATATTAGCGAGATGACGCATCTCTCAAATCCAATGTCGCAACTCCCTTGCAATATACTTGATTTATACTTCATATTTTCTTTTAAAAAATGCTAATTTTTACATAATATTATATAGATTACTTTGTTCTTAGCGGATAACAATGAAAAACTATTTTTGCTAATATATTTATTACAATCAAATTATAAATACTTATATGATTATAGTCATAAATCAAAAATCCTTAAATCATATGGGTTAGATAAACAGTGACCATTAATATTTCCATAATAATATATAAAGTCGAAGTACTTATGAATGTTTTGCAATAAATTAATGTGCACAAATAATCGTTTAATTAAAAATATTAGTACAAGATTATGTAAGAGTCAACATCTGAGAGTGCTGTGTGATGTGCATGCGCTCGTTTCGCGCGGCGGGCTCGTTTCGTGCCTTTATCTTGCAGCGCAGCAGCTGCAAGGTGTTCTGCCACAGCCGAGTCTGCTCATCTACATTACCTTGCCTCGAACTTATTGCTCTTTGTTCCTGTTAATTTATACATAGAATCAATAAATCTAAAAGTAAGTGTGGTAATCAGCTGTTAACACATTTTTTTTTACTTAATATCACTCAAACCCGTTAAGCTATAAATATTATAAACGAGTATGTTTACTCGTATGTATCGTAATATATTATTATAAAAATACATATTATATATTGTAGATACAATTTGATAAGAGGAAAATTAGACCAAACGGTCAATAGATTTTTGTGTAAATAAACTATTACTTGCCTCTTCCAAATTTTTAACCATCTCTTCCACGTCAGCAACCCTTTTCTTCAAAGCTTCCATTTTTGATGGTTTCCTTGGAGATTGCATGGAATTTTTCATTTCAAACATTACAACTTCTTGTAAGTTTTCCGCCTTTGTAATTTTTTGCCTTAACATTTTCCATTCATCTTCCTTACTATTCAGTTGGTCAGTCAATTCTTTAACTCGATTCTTTAAGGGTTCCATTTGTGAAGAGATATTAATAGATGCGGCTTCGTAGACCCTCTTCTTTTGCTCGTATTGCTGTTGAATCTCTTGGAATTCTTGTTTGATAGGTTTAACTTTATCTGCCAATGGCTGAATTTCTTGTCGGACTTCTGATAATTTTTGGGCTGTCTGTGCAACTAACTATAAAATTGAAACATAAAACAATGTTATAATCCGTTATCCGTAAAATACTTAGAGTACAATAACAGGAGTCTTGCTGGATGAGGAGGAGCAGAGTGCGCTCACTGGTCGATAGATGATGAGTGGGTTAACCAACTTTAGGTGTGGTCAGCATATGGATGGGGTACCACATAGTGTTATTACAACATAGCGTCTCCTTGTTTCGAAGGGCACGTAAAGTAATACAAAACACAAAAAAACCCAACTATATATGTGACTCATTTATAACATTATTTTCAATAAAAAGATTACGTTCGTTTGCGCGTATGTATGTGTGTGTGTGAGAGAGAGCACATAAAGATATACATACCTGAGATAAATCATGTAAAGATTTTTTTGCCAAATCTGCGGCTTTATCGTGACCTTTTTCAATAATATCATCGTCATCGATTTTCATTTTCTTGTGATTCACGAGTGCCATTTCAACGGTTGGGTCGTTGGTACCCAAAATATGTAAAGTCCTAGTAAGAATACCTGCTTCCACCTTGAAAAAATAATATTCTGTTGATTATCATAATCAATATATTGTTCATAATAACGATATAACTTCTTCCTTCTAAACTTATAACTTTTTTCCAACCATAATCCCGGATATATTTGTAACCTTTATACAATATATTTGAATCTATTGCTATATATTTTCTGCACATCATAAGAAGAAATCGAACTCATAAATTCTTCTATTAGATAAAAATTGTTATAAATGTTATTAAAGCTTGTGATAATAACAGGGATTAGCTAAATAATATCCTCTCTAAGGCACAATAAGGTAGCCCATAAAAAGCGAAAAATATATGACAAAAACTAATACACCATAAAACAGCTTTAAAAGTACGGTCTCAACAACAACAAAAAAGGTCGTAATAAAGTTTACCTTAAATGTTGAAAGATTGGCTCTTTGTCTTTTATAGAGAGTGCTCTTAGTACGCAATGAGTTTACGTATTTTTTCAACTCTTCGCCTCTCAGTACCATATCCCCGAGAAGTTGTTTCACCTGCAAAGTTACAACTTAATTTCCAATTTGTAAACAGCAAGGCTTCCTTATGAAACTGATATTTTTCAGAATATTCTGTACGATTGGTTCAGCAATTTAGTTCCGATATAGACAAAGCAGACAAACAAAAAATATGAGCTAATTTCGCATAATGATAATACCAACATGAGAAATAGTTAAAGAGGGTTCAGCAATATTCATCGTGCACCATTTATTAGTACTTGATAAAGTTCATTTCAAACAAGAAAAAACACAAGTGTAATGGATTACAGATTCGCCGTTATCTTAATGCCTAATCCCGATTAAAGACTTCGTTCAACATCATTTGGAAAGGAAAAGCAAAGAAATTATCTTTTCCGAATCTTTCGACGCTTCGACATAATGAGCGATTACTTGAAATGGGAAAATATCCCGCTATCTGATCGACGTGGCTTACGAGATTATTTCAGAAAACGTTTTAGCAATTGAACATAAATTATTACTATAACACCTTCAACTATTTAAAAAGAATGATAATTTTTGAATGAAGTGTGTAGCGTTTAATTATTTTATATTGACTGCTCTGACGAACAGGCGAAACTTCCTGCATTGAATGTGCGTCGTTATTTTTATTTAAAAAAAAATTTGGTTTCATTATTAATCATTTTTAAGACAGGTAACAATATAGGTACTAACTACCAACGTCGTTCTTTTAAATTTAAACCTTTTTTAACCTCTCCATAAAACCGTTTTTCCGTCTTTCTCATAATAAATAAATGATTAAATATCTACACTGCAAAATACACGAATTCGCTTAAAAGAATGAGCCAATTCGAAACGTAAATTTAAAATAGAAGAACGAACGCAGGCTACTCTTATCGAGCAAATAGCGAGCGACCCAACTATCAATGGGTTAAAAACAATCCCACATTAATGGTGCTACTGACTACGCTAAAACTAGGTCAAGTTTAAAAGTCAAAGTGGTGTTCAAAATAGAAACATGTACAACTTATGAGAACAGAAGCAGTGCATCTAACACTAAAACTTTAAATTTTTTTTTATTGTTTATTATGAATATTTTATAATTAAACTTTGTAAACTATTATTACCTTACCTAGTTTTTTAAAGTAATTACAGAACAGAAGAATCCTTTAAGTTTAGGTACTTACTTTTGGCTATCTTCAAACAATAAACAAATACAATGACGGTACTTCCTAAACTCATAGAAACCATCTCCATTTCCATTTTTAATGCACTTTTTGTACAGTTTTCTATTGCAATAAACAAACTGTTAATTGTGCAATAAAAAACTTAAACCTGTGAACGTAGATCAGCCAGGGTCGCTTCGTGCTCCTTCAAGGTGGCTGTGAGTTCGTGCACGCGAGTCGCACTTGTCTCCTTGTTACGTCTGATGACCGTCGCCTGCTGACGGAACGGCGCCAGTTTGTCCTCTTGCGGGTCAGACGCGGCGAGACGACGTTGTACTAGCTGCTCGATTTCACTGTTTACTGATGATATCTGTGGTTTGTTTTTTTTTTGGGATAGTAAATTTGGACTTTTTTATTTCATGAAGGTTGACAAAAAGCATACGGTCCGCAATCATCACAGCCTATGAACATTTGTGATACTGGAAGTATAAATGTTGTTGCCAACCCAAGAGGGAAATGATGAGAAAGGATAAAAGGTGGCAAGAAGGCACACGGCCCGCCTGATAATAAGCGGTGACCGTAGCCTATAAACGCATGCAATAGTAGCAGCATTACAAACGCGTTGCCAACCCAAGGGAAGAAAGGGACGGGAAAGGATAAGAAGGGATAGGGGTTTGGGCATCCGACTATCCCACTCTTTTGGATTTGATGCCATGTAAATAACTATGAAATAAACTAAGGTCAATTTCAATTAATATAGTTATATATATTCCAGTTGAAAATGAATATAAATGTTATCTTAAAAACGTTTTTACCGGATGAGCACTTGGGAGTCGTAATACAGCGATAAATTCCCGCCACAAGTTATAAAGTACTGAGGATAAAGAACTAAGAAAGTTTTTATGCTTCGTCCAGTGATAAAATTTAAAACTCGATACCTTATCCTGAACTGTGATTAAGTCCGACCTTGTCGGATGCTGTTCCATGGCTATAGCCTGCATGATATTGAGCTCTTTCTGTAAATTTGCGCTTTCTTGCGGCAATTTTTCTTTCATCAAGTAGCTATTTAGCTAAAATAATATGGAAAAGCTTTAAAAAAATCGGAAAGATACGTAAGTACATTATTATGTATGTATACTGTATATATTTAAACAAACTAAATGAATTGACCATGATTATTTCATCACATTATATTAAAAATGTTATCAAGTGACTTTGAAAACTTGTGTAAATATTATATTTTAATAGTTAATTAACGTAACAATAGTATGTAAATGAAACACAGAACCTGTATTTCCTCTTGTAAATGTTTAATAACGTCGGGCGCACTCTTGGGAGTGGCGCTCTGGCCGTGAATGACATTTAAATAACGTTTGAGCTGGTCTGAAGCAGTTTTCAGCTGCGACTGCTGCATATCATACTATAAAATAAAACATTATTATTTACATAAACGCTGCACACTCAAATAAACAGTGCATCCTCAACGGCCCCCATTAGGATAGTGATATCCTGTGTCGGGAGTCCGGAAACACATACAAGGACAAGGACAAACACACCTAGACCGGAAAATATGCTTGCATGGTCAATACAAATATATTATGCTCGGAACGGGAATCGAACCCGCGACCTGTGGCGTTTAAGGCAGGCTTACTACCGCTGCACCACAACGTCGTCATAAAAATAATAAACCAGTTTTTTTTTTAATTCTAGACGAAATAACGTGATAATATTTTCAACACGCGTACGCCTTATCTGGTGGTAGTTTCCGAATCTTATGTGTTAGCGATGTAAGACGTAAGATAACTGTGAGGGTGAGAATTCTGACCTCCGGCGCTCTCAGCTATCGAACAAAATGCAAGGCTAGTGCTACTTAATATCGATATTCTGTGAGGTACTGCACGTCCACGGCCGAAACTAATCATAAAGTCAAGAAGTCTAATATTATTAAACCAAATTTTTAATTTATATTAAAAAAACACACCATTCAATAAGATACAACTTACGTCAAGATAAACGCAATTAAAAAAAAAAAGCAAACTATAGCCAGGATTTCTACTGAAATAAAAATAAGTCGTTTAAAATGAGTAACTAATTGCAACATACTTGATTTTCCAGTTCTTTTGCCTTCTCCTGTTGTATACGCAAAAGTTTGCTCATGTTTAATAATTCTTCCTTATCTCTAACATCAACCAAATGGACCTGAACGTTTTCAAGTCTCTTAATCACTAAAATATAATGATAATAATTATATAATTTTCAAATTACGTCAATATTAAATTTGATTCCGTCCTTAGGGTGCCTCCTGCGAAGCCGAACCACGGCTAAGGACGTCATCGGAGATGGAAGCAGCGCTCCGAGCGCATTCTATACGATAGACTCACCCGACGGTGTGAGCGCGACGGGACGTGCGAAACAAAGGACCTCGTCCTCGCCGGCGAGGTGTGCGTGTCTGTGCTGTGTAAGGGGTATTTTCTAATGTAATCCTATCGTCAGGGTCTTGCAGGACGTGCTTAGGACGCCTTACTTTTGTCGGTTGGTTACATCGGTCTGAGTAGATACAAGCATGTCTAATCAAAGGATTTGGATGGAAAGTATCAGATCAAAATAGTTTTGCGATAAGCGCTTCAAATGTTTAGGGATCGAAACGATTTCAAAGTCTCTATGGAGGACTACGTTGCGAACGTACCACGGACAGCCCGAGGCCATGCGTAAGTAACGGTTCTGAATTTTTTTGTAATTGATTAGTTCTTCTGGCGTGGACATGCGAAAAAACAGGGCTCGCGTAGGTCAGTATGGGACGTATACATGCTTTGTATAATGTCACCTTATTTCTAAGGGACAGTTCACTCCGCCTGCCCAACATCGCATACAATCTTCCCAAAACGAACGCTGCTTTATCGCGTGCCTTGCGGATATGAGCTTCGAAGGTGAGTCTGTTGTCAAGTATGACGCCTAGATATTTGGTTTTATCTTTCCATGGGATGGGACGATCGAACAAGGTGATAATATAAGGTATAAGGATAATAAGGTGATAAGAACCAGGTGGACCGGATCGCTTATTCAAATAATGAGATTTTTTGTCATATGGGGTTATTTTATTACCTTATCGCTACCCCCTACTTTAAAGCAATTTAAAATATACATAAATATTATAGAGAGTATTAAGTAGAAATAGAGATAAAGTCAAGAAAAATTATATTTATATACTAATTATATTATATAATGCAGTATAATATGATTTTAAGTTTTAACAAAAAGCGACTAATGTTACCTAATACCTAGTAGAATTCTAAGTTATGAATAATAAACCGCCTTAGTATGATGTGGGAATAACCTTGCCCTGATTGCAGAGTATGCTATTAACGCTACCCAGATAGAAGGACGAGACAATGAGTTGTTATAACACTAATTACGGAGCTTACAACCTAACAAAAAATATACAGAGACTTTACCAATGTCTCTTTCGACGGCCATTTCTTTTATATCATTGATAATTTCCGACGCATTTTCTTTCTGTAGCATTCTAGTTCTTTTATGAACATCTTTAAATTCGTCAATAAGGTTTTGGTATAAAATCAATAAATCTTGAATAGTATTGTTTCGTGCGACGTCAGTGGGAATGTCGGGGATTTTTAAATACCTGTAAAATAATTATTATTTAGGTATGTACATAAAATATTGTGTAATAGAAATTTCGGATTCAGCTTGTTTCCTTTGGTGTCCGCTACTAATGAATTTCGATGGCATTAAATAAGTTATCCGCTTCTGCGTTGAAGTAGGTATTTTTGCGTGAAAACTCTGCGGAAATAATTATATATGTATAAATTATATAATTTTTACTAAAAACGTTTATTTTCATTCATCAAATGAGAATTTATTTGTTGTTGAAAATGAAATAGGTAATTATTGTTAACTAGATATCACAAAATGAATTTAACCCACAGCGCAGTGATAATAATTTTTATAACAAGAATATTTCCATTGTAGTTGGCTGTTATTGTTTTTGTAGTCGGCTGTCGCTTGTGCCCTTAATAACAAAAATACAGCTGCTTCTTTGGCCAAAGATATTTCTCTCATTTCATTAATAAATTTCTGAGAAAAAGGCAGTTCTGTCACTTATTACTTCAAAACTCTACATCGGGATTAAACCACAATTTTATAACTAAATCTCTTCATGTTTGAGAAGGTGAAATAACTTATGGCATCCTCAATTTACGGAAAAAAACTGTAGGTTCATAGTAATTATAGTTATCACACAAAAGCCCAGGGCAAATTCATTTTCACTCTTTTCATAGTATCATCTAAGAAAAGAACTCATGAACTCATTTAACCGAAAATTTTATTGAAGAAATATTTTATTTACAGATATTTTTATCTGGTTGGACCATAGAAATAAGATAAATAGGGTTGGAAATTGCTAAGACATTGAACTCGTAAAAATGATAATGAGCGCTTTGGTTCCTTCCTTGTTGCTGGCGGGCTCTATAGGCAGACTATTTACTAATTTTTAAAAACCTTTAATAACGTTCGCCTATCTCATAAAGGGAACTTAGCCTAAATCTCGGTATCCTTCAGTTACCATTATTTTTGGTGAGTTCAAACAAGCAACTTCTTTTTACATCACTACATTGTATAAAACAAAGTCGCTTTATCTGTCCATATGTATGCTTAAATCTTTAAAACTACGCAACAGATTTTGATGCGGTTTTTTAATAGATAGAGTGATTGAAGAGGAAGGTTTATATGTATAACAACATCCATTAAATAGTGGCCAAAAAAATTGAGGTTTCTAATGTGGTGTCGTAAATAATTACATTTAACGCGTGCGGGCCACGGGAAGTAATGAATAAATCAAAACCACTGGATCGATTTTAATCCTTTTTACAGTGAATGACATAGGCTACATATTTTATACCCGTGCGAAGCCGGAGCGGGCCGCTAATATTATATAATATAACACCATTATTACTGTAGTATTCAGAATTTCATTGAAGTTCGTTATTTTATTTATATCTTATATTTGTGTTAAGTATAACGAATCCAATTATTGGTATCGTATATAAAGATGGGAAAACTTTCACGAAAATCCGTAACAAAAACTTTTGACACGTAGAGATATTGTATTAGAGAGTTCATAATTGAAATTAACGAGAAGATAAATAAAACTTTACGATAAATTTTACCACATTCACGCACGAAATTAGTTAATTTTATTCATTTACGTTACCTCTTTATCTTAGAAACTTCGGAAATATAATTTAAACTTTACCAATTTCAATAATAATAAAATAAGTATTGTGTTATAATTGTTCTGCTAATCTTAGTTATTCACAACTATGTATGTATTTATATAAACCAGAAATTGCTTAATTGTTTGGGGAAATTTACTTAAGTAAATTTACTTAAGTAAATATACTTCAGTAAATATACTTCAGGTTTTCCCTTAGAATTGCTTGCTAATTGATTTTTAGTTTATTACCTATACATAATACCTATGTAGGATTTATTACCATGTTTAATTAAATGAAGACTTACATTTTTTGGTTGAGATATATAGATATCGTATAAATCAATTTATATAAATAAACTCACTTAGCCAGATAAGCGGTATTTTTCACTTGTTCTTTATTGCTAAGGAGCCAGTTTAAAACATGATGAATAGTTCGCGAATCTCCAGCAAGTAATTGCGATCGGAAAAGCGTCGGTTCGGTGCCAGCCGGAGGTCGATATTTAACATTCCCCAACATTTCGAGTACCCGTACTGTGACAGTCTCAGGATCTTCTTCCCGTATATTTAGCTGTTAGTGAAAAAATATAGTTATATAATAATAATTAACGTACTTTGATAAAGTAGAACAAATATTTTTGATGTCAAGTGAGAAATATAATGTGTCATAATAATGTGTGAAATATTTGATTATTAATTATTTCTGTTACTAATATGTTTAAATAGTGTGAAATTCTTATATCTGAAGTAAAGTTCATAATTCCTGGCAGTCACTCAAGTAATTTCACTTATAATGCAGATATAACAGACACTACCACTTTAACCGTTTCATCCAAGGTAACCAACGTTTAGCTTATACTTGCCAAATTTCATGGTCAAATAGCCTAGAACAGCTTCAGGACTATAAATTCTGAACAGACAAACCAGGGCTCAAAGAGAATTAATAGTGTCTGAAAGGAATGGAGAAAAGGGCACCGCAAAATAGTGATCAGTTAATGATAAATTATCAGTAGGTCACTATCACTTGACAATTATTATTCGGTAGAAAATGGAGTGTGATAAAAGCTCACTTCTTCTCATCATTAAAAAAACCCGAAATATAACTACAATTTTACAATATTATTTAGACATTTTCTGGCTTTGGCCTCCATCATACTATGCACTCTCGGAAAACGGTTGTATGATGGCTTAGGTGATATTCCGGATATGCCCATACATAAAAGCTTTTACTCAGTAGCACTATACCTTTTCACCAGCATTGAAAGACACGAGCAAGTCGACAAGAACCTGCAGAAGTTGTTTTTCATCTAATCCATCAAATTTTATTAGGTCAAAGTTCCGTCCCAAAGCCGAATTCAATTCTTTAACTATATATTTGATTTGTTCTGTCATATCGATATATTTTTTAGTTTAGTTCCTTAAATAATATAAACAAAAACACATTTATAACATATAATCTGGTAGTAGACTAGAAACTATTAGTTTGATGTTGTTTGACGTTGCCTTAGCAACAAAGCAACCTACATAATTATATAACCTTACTATGACCTTACTTTTGAAGTCTTGGGGTAATAAAGAAACGGAGAAATAGCAAAAAAACATAATTTAAAACGCTGAAGAAATATATATCTATTTAATATGCGAGTTCTTAAAATTATTCGTAAATTACTTTCAGTTTTAAATTTAAATTTTTATGCGTCATACTGTCAAAGGTGTCGGTTCCGCCATTTTTCGTCCGAGTTTGCTTTTAAGTAAGTGTTTCTTTGCTGGGTTCTAACTTCTAACGTTGCAAAACTAACAGTAGGTAAGTAATAATTTATAGTTATAAGAAAAGCATTCATAATTATTGATATTTGGAACCTCAATAGCTCAACGGTAAAAGGGCCCACTTCGCCCCGTTAACGCGAGTCGCTGTCACGTCGTTCAATCCTGACCCCCTTGGGCAATTGTCGTACTCACTCCGCAACCTACGTGCTTATTTGGAGGGACAATAACGGTATTAGTAATGCCATGAAAAAGCATTGCTAATATTGTTTCTAAAAAAAAAAAAAAAAAATGATAATTATTTATTGAAAAAGAATTATTTATTGAAGTTCTTATTATTTACTTAATAAGAATCCCATCAATGTTAATCTTATCGCAATTTTTAATATCCTAATTCCTAATTATTGACAGCCATTTAAGATTCAACATTTTGCCAGATGTGCACTTTTATATGCGCGTTATTTCCACAGAATTATTAGTTATTTAATCTCTAGGGTTCATTTTCTAGATAGATTCCACTTCATTTACAGAGCTGTTTCATGTCTTATTTATTAAGTGGTGGTATGTTTAATGGATAAAAACATTGAAATATAAAAAGTATAATAATTTAGGGGCATTAAGTATATAACCAAAATATTTTCGTAATAAGGTAATATATGAACGAAAACTACAAGGAGTATGGACTTTGAAAATAAAATAAAAAACACTTATATATTGGAATAATTTATATTTCTATTATAATACAATCATCGCTATCATGTTTCATGTTATCATGTTGTCAAATCTCAACAATTTACTTCTTATACTGTACAGTTTGTGCCTAACCCTTGTATGTATTAAGTATAAACCTCAGCTTCTTAGAACACAATCGAAAACAACACACATCGCCTCACAGCCTTTCTGACTACTCCCATCATTAACCATTGAATTGACAATGATCTATAAGACAAAACAAATTGAATAATACTCTAGGTTTCTAACTGAAATTGCAGTTTATTAAACTAAAACTAAGTTTGTGTGATTGTATAAATCGCACGTAAAAGGAAACCTCACTGGCATTGTTATCTAGCACCGTTAGGATTGGAGAAGTTAAAGCCACAAAATTAGTGTGATGTTTTAAGACTAAAAACAGGAATCCTACAAAACATAATATTGTGTCACTTTTATTAATACTTTATTCAAAATGAAAAAAAAACTGTTCTTATGATAATCACTTCTCCATCCCATTTAAACTTAAACATAAATAAATAATAAAGCTATAAAAAGTACGAATAAAATCAGGTTTTGAAAATTTGCAATGCCATGACTGCCATTCTAATAATTGATAGTGTTATTTTTCACTAACAACTTAAACTATGACTTGCACCATTTTACATTTAGACCCTGAATTATTAAATAATTAAGTTAACAAAAACTAAATAAAAAAATGCACATAAATGTGAACCGATTTAGGAAATCATACATTTTCAAATGTTACGTGATTTATTGATATATTTTTATCATAATCATATTATGTGAAATACTAATTTGAAAATCATATGATTCATTATTAATACTATTAATAATTATTTTTTACAAACATAATTAATTTGTACTCTTCTAATCTAATGGAAATTCAATTATTTACAATGATCGATGAATTGCGATTTATTATAGGAAATTCACCATTATTTTAGCAAATGTCAAGAATGATAGTTAATTTCAAATGATGACAATAATAGTTATTAATGACTCAACTATGATAAATGATCAAATAATTACAGAACAAAAAAAATTGATTGAAAATTTCGCTAAATTATATTTATATAGTCAATAATTATTTTAAAAATATTTACGAATACCCTAAATGTGATGTTCGTCAGTGAGTATGGCTACCATTTCAATAGATTTTATATGCGGATTGAGGCTGTGAATCAGTAGTACACTTTGGTCCTCACGACATTTCTCTCCCCGCACTAAAACACTTTCAATTAATACTAACTTCTTTGAAGGAATGTGTTAGAGATATATGAAGATGCTATGACGGTGACATCCTTTATGAGAATTTTTTTCTTCTTTAAGATCAAATCAAATAAGATTCATAAAATAAGTCAGCCATATAAATGCAAATGCAATTTTCAAAAAACATAAATACTATATAAAACAAACAACGTCAAAACGATTTAAAAACAGACTCACAGACATAAATCTTTCAAAACATAAAATATTATCTTTAAAATCGATGATGATAATTGGACTCTACCTACATCTACGATAGGTATCTCGTACAGTTACAAAAAAAATCTTTTCTCTAAAACTAAATCACAAGTACCAAAATAAAGTTGCGCTTCAGAAATCACTTTGGATAGCGCGGCTCGACCGGCGATACGCGGTTCAAATAAGGGAGCTGCGTCCGAGTGATCGTCGCATCTTATAAGCATCTCCGATTCCAGTCGGGGAGTACAGGCGAGCACACTCACAGCAATCCACCCTTCCGACCGAAAAGAAAGGTGCTGAGCGTGCCCAGTGGGGTCGACTGTGTCGGCGGACAGCTCGTAGGTGTCGCTCCCACTGTTCCCAGGTCGGTTCGCGGCCGCGGCGCTCTCGCTCGCGTCCGCCGTCCCCCTATGCTCGGTCCACTCGGGCCACTCGGGCAATGCAGCGATCTGGTATCGTCCAACGCACCGACACCGGTATGTGCGGGGACACCGAGTGGGGAGTCCGCCACGTCAGATCGATCCGGCGGCGCCGCGGCCGGAGATCGAAGAGTGCGCTTCAGACACGTCAACTGCTCCATCGGACTACGATGTACTAAGCCCATGTAAAGAGAACCAGGCGTCTGTAGCGCCAATGGCGCTGGAGATCCGTCGTTGGCAGGCGACGTGAGGTACCGCCGTCGAAGGATCGAGGTGCCGCTCGCGATCAGTGCGTGTAGCGAGGGAGGAGCGTCGCCGGGCCGAGGCGTGGGTGGAGGGGAGGAGTCGGGCGAACCGAGAAGAGGGCTGTTGGCTGGCGTGGCAGTGGGCGTAAAGTGGCGAGAGGACGGCGCACAGAGGGACTCGCGGCGAGAGTGTACGGGCGAGACAGCGGCGGAGGAGCGACGCGAAGTGAGCCGCGAGCTCCACGCGCTGCCGAGCACGCTGCTGGAGAGGCTGCTCATGCCGCTGCTGCAAACGCTGCTCACGCTGCTACCTACGAGGCTGCCATCGTTTGGATGTAAGACCGTGCTGTTGCCAAAGAAAATAAAAGAAAGCTTAAGCAATGATTACATAGATAAAGATATGAAATAGAACTATGCCCATAAATGATTTTAATAATTCAATTTTGTATACATATAAAGCTTAATTATAGAATAAAGATAATACAAATCGCTTAAGCATTAATGTATAAATCTATGATAAAATAATTTGCGGATTAAAACATTGTTTACACATTGATTACGTACCTATTTGTGAATGTATAGATATGACTGGAATGCGGTAATCGTGGCATATCGTCATCCTCTTCTACATCCGACAATCTGTATATTCTCATACCGAGCGCTTGCGCCGATCTCGACCCTCTCACGCCAACACCTTCTTGATCTTCTAATAAACCTGTAAAATAAGGAATTTACATAAATTAATAAATAATTAAATTTGCCTATAGTAATATTTATTCAATTGTTGGAAAGTACCTGACATGTTTGGCTTAGCCAGCTGAGCCCAAGTGTGTAGCGTCAGAGAGCCTTCCATAGGTTTAACGATCTGCAATTTGTGTGGTGTTCTAAAGCGCGCCAGCCCACCGGCCGCGCCCGCGCCCCACACTGCACTTTCTTCGCTCATATCCCTTTCTGTAATATTTTAAAAATAACTATCCATTTTTTGTTTATTATTATTTTAATCTCATTTTCAAACTTTTATAACAGAGGATTATCCATGTATGCCTTCATCATTTTTTTCTTTTCATTGATAAACGGTGGAAACGGCTTAATGGAGCGAAGCTAAGTAAAGGAAGAGATTCTATTGTTTCTTAACAAACATATCCTTCGCTACGCATCCTCGCACAGAACTGGTGGAAACGCAGCCTAAAAATCCACGCATCATGCTGCGTGGATTAATTTTTTACAATTTTTGACCTTTACACACATAGAAACAAACCTACAAACTTGACAATTTAGATAATAAGATAAATGTTTGTGATAACACACCGTTACGCCTCCGATGCCTGAGGACGTGCGAGGCTGTTAGCGAGGCGCGCCTCGAGTTGATCTCCTGCGGCGTGAGGCGCCGCAGAGCCGCCGCTAGCTCCGCCGCACCGGGAGCACCCGGGACGCCGACTGCTGTGTTGCCACTATAACATAAAATTTATAATGAATGATTTTTAAATGTTGACGTAATTTTTTTAAATGACATAAGTTATAATGATATTATTTTTTGAAGTACTAGCGTTCAGATCGAATAATGATAATTTTAAGCTATAGATCATTGCAACATCATAATAAGAAAGGGATCATCATGGCAAGGTGTTGGCGTCTGGACTCGAGGCGCACTTTATTTACGGTTAAAATGTACCTTTAACTTGGATGTTTTTATATCCAACCGATAAAGATTAACTAAATTAATCTTGTGAGCTATTAATTTTATACAGTGTATAAAATCATTTATTTTTTTACTGTGATGCAGACTTTTCATTTTATTACGGTCGGCAAACAAGCATACGGTCCGCCTGAAGCAGTCATACACTCTCGATACTTGACGTATCACATGCGCGTTGCCAATCCAAGGGATGGCAGTCAGATAGCAGAGGGGGTGGGAGATTGGGCCTCCGGCGCTCTCACTCATCGCACAAAACGCAACAGCATTGATCACGCTACTTTACGCCGATTTTCTGGTTTCTGGTAATACTTCCCCGGTCAAGTATGACTACCAAATAAAAATAGATATACTTGTAGTTACAGTGTAACTTTCGCTAGGTACACTCACGGATATAAATCTTCTGATTCAGCATCCGACGTATCTTCAAAGAACGAGTCAGTGGACGTCGGTTTTGCGGGTGGCTTGTAAGCGGAGGGCGCGTCCGCGTCGGAGCCCGACAGCGACGCGCCCGACCAGCGAGACGCGCACTGCACTGTCTCGAACACTTTCTGCATGCTGGAGCTGCAATAGGTTATTGTAAATGAATAAGAGATATTATTTACATAGATTTGTTGTTTATGTAAAAAATAGTTATGGGACTACATAAAACGTATCTTCTTGAATATACAATTTTTAGGAAATCTCCAGATAGCGATCAAATCAACATCAGATTCTAACCCCTGTGAATACGGGGTACGTCGGTAGGTATTAATAATAATAATAATATAAGCCTTTATTGCTGTTCAATATATCAATTTTTACAATATGCTTAAATAAATCATCTTATCTCTAAACTAAATCTAATTTATAATTAAAAAACTCTACAATCGGTCAACGGATTATTCTGTAACAGCTTGTCTTCCGAATAAAGGCCTCCTCTAAAGACTTCCATTTAGTTCTGTCTTTTGCAATACGGGTCCACAATGGGCCAGCTATCTTTTTATGTCATCCTCCCATCTCTTGAACTGTCTGCCTCTGCTTCTTTTGCCGTCTCTTGGGTACCATTCCGTTACTAATTTAGTCCACTTTTCTTCATGCTCTCTCAACATATGTCCTGTCCATCGCCATTTTATTTCCTTATATAGTGTATATGCATCGTTAAATTTTGTTTTAGTTTTTATTTCTTGCAATCTAACTCTGTCCCTTTTATTGACTCCTATTGTACTTCTTTCTATTCCATTCTGGCATACTTTAATTTTCGTCGACATTTGTTCTGTTAGCGCCCATGTTTGGCAGCCATATGTTAAACATGGTAGGATGCAAGTATTAAATATTTTCCTTTTTTCTTTCATAGGCATGTCTTTGCACTTCATAATTTCACTAAGTGACCAGTACCGTTTCCAAGTATTATTTATTCTTCTTACTATTTCTTTATGCATACTATCTTCTGTAGATATCAACTGACCTAGGTAAATATATTCTTGGACATATTCAATTTGCTCATTATTTACTTTTATGGCTTTTTGTTCAGAATTGGTCATTATTTTGGTTTTGTTTAGGTTTATTGACAGACCTGCTTTAGCGCTTTCATCTGATAGTTGCTGTAACATCTATTAGAGGGATTTAGGGCAGTCTGAAAACAAAATCAAATCGTCTGCAAAGCGTAGATGATTAAGATTTTCACCGTTTATATTTATCCCATTGTTAGTCCATTCCAGATTCTTGAATATCATCTCCAGGACTGCTTGAAAATAATTTGGGCGAAATAGGATCCCCTTTGGCGAACGCCCTTTCGATAGGAAATTCTTCTCCCGTAGTTTCTAGTTTTACTTGTGCTTTGCTTTTTGAATATATACTTTTAAGAATGCGAATGTATTTTGTCTCTACTCCTTGGATTTCTAACGCTTTCCATATATATTCATGTTCTAACGTATCAAACGCTTTGTTGTAGTCGACAAAACCTAAATAGTATACTTTATTATATTCCTTATATTTTTGTAGAATTTGTCTTAGGACATGGATGTGATCTATAGTGGAAAAATTTCTACGGAATCCAGCTTGTTCTTTAGGTTGGTTTTCTTCAAGGCTATTAGTAATTCTCTGTAGTATTATTTTTGAAAACACCTTGTAAATGTTAGACATTAAGCTAATTGGTCTGTAGTTTCCAATGTCTCTTTATCTCCTTTTTATGCAACAATATGATAGTTGATTTAGTCCAATCCTCAGGTATATTTTCTGTATCTAAAATTTCATTGAAAATGTGTGTTAGTTTAGGGGCGACTACTGGTAATGAGATTTTAAGTAATTCATTTGTGATAAGATCTGATCCAGGTGCTCTATCTAGTTTTTGTGTGTTTATTGCTTTCATTGTTTCTTCTTTTAAAATCTCTGGTATTTCTTCTTTATTATTTGCTGGTAATTTAGTGTTGCTAGATTGTATTTTCTCTAAATTATCACTTCGATATAGATTTCGGTAATATTCAGTAGCTATTTTTATTATCTCAGGTCTTTTAGCTGTACTTTTACTATCTGACTTTTTTATATTTGGTATCCAATCTTTTTTGTAATTAAGTTCTTTTAACGCCTTTTTTATTCCTCCTGTTTTTTGTATATATTTTTTTAATGTAGCTAACCTTTTGTTTTCCTCTTTTTAAGTTGTTCACTGATATTTTTACTAAGTTCTGCTACCTTCTGGCGATTTACATTATTTTTTCTTTGTTGCAAGAGTTCTTTGCGTTCTTGTAACATTTGTTTGATTTTAGAAGACACTTCTTTTTTAGTATTAGTATTTATTTTCCTAGTTTCCGTTATTAGTTGCTTAATAAATTTAGCATATTTTTCTTGGATTGATGTATTATATCCTTTTTCTTGACAGTTTATTGAAGTTTCCAAGTTCTTAAGTAATAAGTCGTTATCACCAGTGTAGTCAATAGCTTTAAATTTATTTTGAAATTTTCTTGCTTTCTTATGGCGTTTTCCCGACAGTGTTGCTCGAACCATTCTATGATCTGTATTGAAATTCAAATTATTTACAATGGTCACATCTTTGAAAACATTTACATTGTTAGACATAATAAAGTCTATTTCGTTTTTATATTGCCCACTAGGAGAAGTCCATGTCCATTTATTCGTTGGTTTCTTCTTGTAAAAACTATTTAAGATACTTAGTTTATTTTCTATAGCAAAATTGACTAGTCGCGAACCGTTCTTACTCCTAGTGCCAAATCCATGGTTTCCTATAGCATATTCTTCACCTATATTTCGTGTACCAATTTGACCATTAAAATCGCCCAGTACAATTATATTTTTATGACTATCTTCTATAGTGGATCGTAGATGTTCATAGAATTCTTCAATTTTCGCAATATCTTCATTTTTGTCTGATTCAGTTGGTGAGTATGCCTGAATGATAGACCATTTTTCTTCATTTTTACCACACACTGGTAATTTTATGTTGAGGATTGCAATACGTTCTGAGATTCCTCGAAGCTCTTCGATGTTGTTAACCAGTTTTCTTTTAATCATGAATCCAACTCCATAAAGCCCAGGTGTCTCTCCTATATAGTGTAATATGTAATCGCCATAATCATGTATACTTTCTCCAAGTCTTCTCATTTCACTAATTCCTATTATATCCCATTTAATTTCCTTTAACGCTAATTCTAGTTCCTGCTGTTTCTCATGAGTTCTTAATGATCGACAATTAATAGTTGCTATATAAATATCTTCAGTAATACTAAATTTATTATTATTTATCTTTAGAGGGTCGTGGTCATTTTCCCCCACGAGGACCAGTCGGCTTGGGGGAAGGTAATGTTTATTAATACTTTCATCTTCCTTATGAACAAGTTGTTGTATTTTCCATTCACCGATGTCTAATTGTTATTGTTTATTACGTGCTGTATAATTGGAGAAGGAATTAGATCGAGCTCTCATCATATCAAAGGCATTTATCCTATTGTTCTTCGAAGGCATAAGGTTTTGTTGTTTCCTTGGCTGGATATCATTTTGTGGTGATACAGATGTCTCTCTTTTCCTTTTATCATTATTGGTATTATTTTCTTTTATTATTAGCTTATCATATTTCAAATATGCAAAATTTCCTTTATTTCTTTCCTCTATTAGCTTAGCTTGCAACACTTTTCTCTTTTCTAGAACTTCTTTAGTGTAGTCTTCTTCTATATACAATTTTTAAGGTGTTTCTTGTTTTTCATTATTCTATTTTTCTTCCAAATGCTTAAAAACGAAATGAGAATAGGTCTTGGCTTGTCTCGTTTCTTTTCTTTTCCAATGCGATGAATATTATTTATTTCATGTTCCTCTAAAGTTACATTTAAGTCCCTATTAAAGATGTTATTCAATGTCTGCAGTAATTCTTGGGTAGAATTTTCTTCCTCTTCTAGTCCAAAAATAACTATATTATTGTATTTCTTTCCCCTTTTTAGGTATTCCATCTCCTTCTCTAAATTTTTAATTTTCGTTTTTAGTTCTTTATTTTCTTCTATAATGGGTTTAAGTTTTTCATCCATTCGTTCTATTATACTGTTTGTTATAGATTCTTTTAAATCAGTTGTTTGTTTTCGCATTTCTAATTTCATTTTTTCAAATAAAAGTTGAAATTGATCTTCCATTTTTGGTCGGTCAGTGTATGGTGGGCCTTATAATTTTTTTATTTTTATTCCTGGCAGCACTGTCACTTGTCACTGTCTTGTCTATGATCTTCAAGAAGTTGTTGATAATGATGACAGTTGAATTATGAATTTTTGTGACACTAACCTTGAAAAGTTTTAAATAAATCTTAACGTGATGTATTCCCAGTTGATATATGTACGAAAATCAATATTTCCACGGCACTAAGCAGGATTATGTATGCTTTTTTAGTAATAACTGTGTTGAAACTAGCCGAAAGTTGTTTTTAAACACAATTAGTGTTGGAGTTGCACTACAGTGATGTTTACACTTCGAGCACCGGAAACGGAAAAACGTCGGTAGGTATTAATATATCACAAAACGACAGTATGATCGCGGCTTAATTAATTAGCTTCGAACAAAAAATTTAACTCTCTATTTCGTTACTGGTCTGACTATATAATACTTTATCACGTTAACAATTGCTAAAGACGCAGAGGAGCCTGTGCTTGTTTATATATTATAAAAAGTGATGCAACTGACTGCGCGAGCGGATCCCCAATGCCCGAGTCGAGGCTGAGCTCGGAGTAGACGGAGGAGTGCATCTCGCGGTGCAGGCTGGCGGGCAGCAGGCCGGCCGCGGCCGCCACGGACGGCATGAGGCCGCGCGTGGCCTCGCCGCGCCGCCGCGCCGCGCGCAGCTGCTCCTGCGCCTCCGCCAGCAGCGCGGCCACCTCCGCGTAGCGCTCCTGGGGAACACTCGCATTATCACTTCCCTTATCCGTAACATACTAGTCATCTAAGTATTATTGTTACGCTTTTTCAAGGCATTACTGATATTCCTATTGCCCATCCAAATAAGCTCGAAGCTTGCGCTAGGAGTGGGTACTACAATAACCCAAGGGAGTCAGGATCAAACCCGCGACTCTCGCTTTAACGGAGCGGAGTCGGCCCTACTTCCGATGAGCTATTAAGGCTTCAAAGTAACACTAAGTGGGAAGTAGTTTCTGGTACTACTTCCGTCTTGGATAAAATGAAAATAGAGTTATTCCGAAAACAAAGAGGTCCAAAGAAAGTAAAGATATGAACCACATCAAAATTTATAAAACATGCGCAGTATACTAATCATGGCGGAAAGTTTGTTTCAATTTTGTTTTAAATTCTTGATTTAAATTTATTTTTAATATTTATAGCATTCATAAATACTAAACAATGGGAAACACAGACTATAGAAAAAAAAACATACCTTTGCATCGGCCAATTCTGAAGCGAGAGCATTTTGGTTGTCTTTTGTTATTTCTAAAATTCGAACAGTATGTTCGTGTTCCGCGGTTAACTGCAAAAAGTAACAATACAATTAGCACACGACTGCATCGTTAATAGAAATACTAGAAAAAATGTGTGGTGAAAAGTACGCTGTAAACTTTTGAGAGTGACAAGCGTTTTATTTAGGTCACTAAACCGTAGAATTGTTTCTATATAGAGTATTGAGTATCCGTGTTAAAAAACATTACGTACAACTTATTAAAATGAAAGATTAGTAAACAAGTTCGAATTACATAAGGGCATTCTCGACTGCCACATTTCCCCTTTTAATGAGACTAGGGCATAAAAGAAAGTTGCTTATCGAATTAAAAATAAACAAGTCATTATCGCGTATACGATATAGGAGATAACGATCACTTAACATAGCTATTAAATTTTAAAAAGGGAAGTATTATAATTTTAATCAAAATAAACGCTTGATTATGTCATGTTATTTATAAAAGTGTTACTGATATTTTAGCATATCCAACTAATGAAAGAAATATCGTGAAAATCTCTATGACTTTAAAAACATCTAATTAACCGAAAAAAGACCGACCGACCGGAAAATTTGATACGTCATAGGTCATTTTCTTATTAAAAAAGTGACCTGTTGTAAGTTTCTATCGGTGACAGCGAGCCTGGCGTTAGTGCTGTCGAGCTGCTGCTGCAGGTCGGCCGAGCGCTGCCGCTCCTCCGCTAGCTCGGCGCTCAACACGCTCGCCTCGGTGTTGGCGCTCGCTGGAAATTACAATAGTAGTGATATATATGTCACCGGAAAATTACGAACGGTTAATTTATAATTAATCTTGAGATTATAAACTGTCGATAGATTGTAAGCGGACAATAAAATTTGCAATTTAACGCCTACAGTTTCGTAGTTTTGTAAACTCGCAATTTTTACCCCGTCACATTATGAACCGTCCTCTGATTGATTAGTGTCGATAGAGTATGGTTTATAGGAACTTAATTCATTGAGTCTCAAATCTTTGAATTTTCATCACATGTTATAAATAAAAATGCGTAATCTGTTACTTGTGGACTTACGCCCAATCACATCACAACTCTTTCAACGAACATCCAACATCCTTTCCGTCCAATACATTTTTATTATATCAAAAATTGTAAAGACATAATTATTATAACAACTTATATTTGATGCTTGTCTCACAAATTTTTAAGGCAACGACAAATATTTAAGTGCAGCTTGCTTGTTTTGCTATAAGGAATGCAAAATGAATCAAAGCTGAATATTTATAATAACAATTATTGTTCACTTAATAAATTTTAAGTCAAATACAAAATTTCGATGAAAATTAACCATTGTAAGTAAACTAAATAATAAAATAAAAATTATATTTGAGAACCTCTTCCTTCCAAATCTTCTTTCTTCTTGTCTGATGATAGTAGGAATGTTAGAACAAGTATGGTCTGACAGGGTGCAAACCTTAGAGAAAACACGCTGCTAGGCCACCTTGTTCCACCAAACCCGAAATTTTCTTCAAATACACCTATTTTTTTCTTTTCAATACACGAAGTATGTTATTCCAACATTGTATTATGTACAGCGAAGAGAATACTCCTCGTACTGTCCATGTCAGGAGGTAACACAATTATGTAAGTAGGTACCAAATATGGCGAAGTATAACGCAATAACATAAACGAATTCTTAAGATATTGTTACGGAGAACCTTATCACCGAGGCATGAGGTTCAAAATCGCTTGCTACTCTCTGTTTATTTCCTTGACGACGCGTAGGTTCTTTATTATTTATCTATATTACCATTCATGAGTTTATAATAACCATGGTGTTCCTTAAATAATAGCAAAAGTAAACATAAACAAATAAACTATAGAAAAACTTGTATTATATGTTAAATGATCAGTTAACGATAATATTAATGTGTTCCAAGAACGAAATTACGTTCAAGGATGTGTGAACAGTCTAGTCGTCATGACATGTTTTGAATGTTAAAATATAATTATGTAACCGTCAAATAATATTTGCATTCACTGTCATTTTCATAATCTCTTGACCGCACTAAGGCTCATTGAGGTCTTATGTGTAAACTATAAATACATACTCTATCCACTAAAATAGTTGTTTACAAAATGCTTTTGCTACACAGATTACCTCGGCATAGTTCTCTGCTTTCAATGTGCAGCACAGGAGAAATCTAAATACCACATAACTGAGCACCCGCGTTCGTCTGAATATAGCATTACCTATGCAAATAAGCGCCACTGATAGGGGCTATTGGCGCCTCATTCCAATACCAAAGACTATAATTGATGTATTTTTTAAACTGAGAAATATATTTAAACGATGCCACCTTATGTGGTAAAATTGTATAGGGAATACCTCCCCAACTTTTTACCGTTGTAATTTTATGAAATAGTAAAAGAAAACGGCGTGTAGAACTATATCGTTTCTAGTGTGTAGACTTCAATGTAATGATAACTTACTAAGCTGCGAGGCGATATCCCTCAGTAGCTGCCGCTCGGCCAGCTCGGCGGAGTCAGCGCCGGCGGCGAGTCGCGCCGCCTCCTCCCTCAGCGAGCGGTTCTCTCGCTCCAGCGCGCCGGTCCGACGCTTGAGCGCGGCCGCGGTCGCCGCCTCCTGTTCCTCTGTGGGTGAGCTCTCCTCTGTATCATTTGTTAAAATCTGTAATTAAAACAATTCGTTTCATAATTAAAGATACCATTAATCGAGCATCAGTCTAACGCGTATTCTATGTAAAAGCCTAGCTAACGCCATGAAATAGATCTACACTCCACTACGGTTACTCAACTGTTACCTCGGTGCATCTTTCCTAATTTCAGTTTTCAGTAGCAAATAAGTAGTTAAATCATATCATATCATTTTTAAATTTTTAATTTATACAAAATGTTATGTAATTTATTGTGTTGTTTATTGTAGTTCGACTAATATTCCGATCGTATTTACTCGACCACTACCGACCAATTTATACTTTTATACTTAATACTTTTGGAATGGTATTAATGGCAGCATTCTGATCAATATAAATTAGTAAGTTAAAGTAATTAATAAGTCAAATCACATGTATTGAAGAAAAAAATAAAGAAAAAATGGAACGATAAACAAGTACCGCAAAATGAGTGGTTAGAACGAAAAAATTTAAACGACGCTTGTACAACGGTATAAATAAGAATGGGGATGGAAATTGAGCGACTTTTGATTGTGACATTAATTCATGTGTTTTGGTTTTATTTTTTTAGCAGCCATGTGACTGCATTAATATTAAACACCTAATGACATTTTACGCCATATATATCCGTAATCCAGTCATTATAGAGAGTGGTAGATAGACCCTGGGAAAGGTCGGGTAAAATAATTGGAAGAAAAGGTAAAATCGTTTTTTTTGTTTTTTACACAAGCAATGAATAATAAATAGGTTTTGATCTAAATTCTAAATTGATAATCAAGTTATTAGATTATAATAGATTATCAATTAATAGTTATCACGGCTCAGACGGCACTTAACAAATAAATTACGATAAAGCATGTACTTTAAATTTCTTCAATAACACCATATTATTATTTTATATTGACCAAGTAATCGTGCAAGTATTTCATTTGCTCATTAATAAAATGTCGATAAGATATATTAAAATATATGAAAGAAAATATGTATGTTATTGTCTTGGAGACAATAGTAATTAATCTATAATTAATATTATTTTAAAAGTTAAAAGAATCGTAAAAAGGAAATTCTAAATAAGTCAATGAAAATCTTATCTCTAAATGGCGAGCATTGTGCATTATGTATATAAATAATAAAAACTGGCTAAACACTTTACTATCTACAGTGAAGGGTTCCGGGATTGAAAAGAACTTCAGCGTCGATTTTCAGTATATTTCATCCCATAGTACATTTTACAGTAAATGATTTCAGAGATTGGCCTATAAATTTCAACCGCTATTAAAATAATAAAAAAAATTCATAGAGAAACCTCCATATTTTATAGATCTATCTAAAATACGCTACACGATTAATGCATTGGATTATTTTTCGTTATCAAAGGCTAACATAACTATCTCCAATAACCTTCACTCACTTTCCGCGTCTGTCTATATTTCCGCTAAGCCACGCATTGAATTTTGATGCGGTTTTCTTGATGACTTAGATAATTTTTCCCGAAAGATACCCAACGCAAAGCGATTACGGTTCGCTAGTTATTTATAATATAGCAAAGTAATATAGAATCATGAAGACAAACAAAATATAAAAAATACAATTTACATCCTTATTTGAATCATCTTAAAAGCAATAAGAACACAATCAGGAAATTTATCATAAATTTCCCCAACATTTAACAAACCGGAGAATCTTAAACTGCGCTAAGGTCACAATCTATGTAAATACACTTTGTAAGACTTACGAAATATTCTTGCCGTTCATACATATCTACGTATGTATTACGTGTGAATATAATGTGGTTTGTAATTTAAAAGCTAAATAACGATTTTTTATTTAAGAATTCTGTCCATGCTTTTTTTTTTTCAAGTCAAAACTAATACGCCTATTTCCCTTTCAACCAAGCACGTACCTTAGGTACCGTAGGTAGGCATTGGGTTGGCCATGGCATCAGGACCGAACTAGCAATTCTCAGGTTAGCGGTAAGCCTTTGTACAGTTGAGATATTGAGGTTTAAAGTATGAATATGGAAAAATTGAAACTGAGGCATATTGTCGTAAATAAAAAAACCTTTTATAAATAAAAACCTAAAGTATTGTTGTGTTTGACGGACGTAGTGTTTGATGCGTAGTGTTTATTGGACGAGGCTTTAACCTTTTATCCAATTCATAATACCTTACATAAGCTTCAATTTAATTTAATTCAAATTTCCATTGCACTTTTGGGGAGGCAACAGACATGTGCAGGTTAAAGGTACAAGAAGCACTCAGAAAAAATATCAGTTATTAAGATAAATTTTATCTTAATCTTTTAATTTACGATCAGAGAAAAATCCATTAGTTTCGAAAAAGGATAGGGACAAGCTATCTAATAAAAGGGTAAATCATGAATATACCAATTACCTGTAGTAGATCACTCTTGGCGCTGACCTCGTGCCGTAGCTGAGTGATGTGGTCGCGAGCGCCTCGCAGCTCAGTCTCGAGCGCGGTCACGCGAGCCTCGAGCCGACCGTTCGCAGCCAGCAGCTCTTTGCCGATCCGCGCCGTCAGCTCTAAATCTTTCTCTTTCTATTAACAATACATTCCTTTTTAACCGACGTCATAAGAAGTGGAGGTTTCTTATTCGACAAGTTATTTAGAACTTGTTAACTGATTTGGACAGTTTATTTACATATTCGATTAAAGTGGATCTCGCAGTGGTCCATTTTTCACTATGGAATAATAATATCGAACGTAACTGGCTGGGATGGCTTTATAATAAGGAATATTTAGCAATATTTTTTCAAGTCATTTCTAATGTTTGCAAATCCCCTCTATCCCCTCTAGCTAGTCGTATCTCTTCTCACAAGCTAGTGTAGCTTGTGAGAAGAGATACGACTATCTAATCCTAGGAAGTTCAGATCGGACATACCACTCTCGTCTTAACAAAGTAGGCCCTTCTATTACGATTTTCTTTATGTGTATCTCTATGTAGCAGATAAATTAATACCTCAACGCTCATAATATAAGGCGATTAAATTCGATACGATACAAATATGTACTATATTACATTAAAACACATAAATCCATGTAACGAAAGTTACAATAATGTCCCACGACTAAAGACAAAAGCCTATTACAATGAAGGATTCTGATATTAATCCGATATGGAAACCGTAAATACATCACTGCGATGTTGTTTTAACGTTACAATGAAATTTAAACATACCTCATACTCAGAAGTCGGTAAAAATGCCCGCAAAAAAGATGACTTACTTAGTTTAGGATACTCTACTTCTTACTATACGAGTATAATTACAAATTCAACGAGTATAAATACATTTTATTATACTTTTTTGAATGGAATATTGCTTTAAAATTTAAGATTCTTGACCTTATTATTTCTATAGATATAAACAAAATATATAATAAACAAACACAAATATTCTTTTTAAATAATTTAAGAACAGATATGCACACGCTAACACAAAAAAGAGTGATTGGCATATTGGAAAGTTGCTTTTCGTCAATATGTCATTCAAAATATATAATTTTATAAATTAATTTAAGTTAAATATATAACAAAAAACTTACTTCTTCTAACAGCCGTGTTACCGCTTCGATGTCATTGTAGGTTTTTGTCATTTGGCTCACCCTGTTGCTGCATAGAACTGTAAAAGAAGGATCACGTTTATGTAATGACCAATTTGATTATGTCTTATCGAAATATACACAAAACAATACCTATGAGATAAGATAGAACCATGTAAACATTAACGCTTGTTAATGCCATCAATCAGCTAACAATTCATACTATAATAAATACATTAATAGAATAATTCAAATATACACTTAATAAGATTTAGAGTAATTCGTGTATAGATTTCATTTCAATTTAACGTTGCTTACGTACGAATAAAAATAAACTTTTAATATTTGGCTATTTAAATTCAATTATAACTAACGATCATCTAATATTTATGAAGCGATTGTCTCATGAGGAAACGACGTGATGCTCCAAATTCCTTAATATAATTATTACTTTTAAAGTTTTAAAGGTTATATGATATGGGGTTATGCATATACAATAGACATAAATCATATACATGTACTTATTATTAAACTGATTAAATATATTGTTGATAATAAAGATGCCTATCAATACATATCTTTAAAAAAACAAGTTAATACCGATATAAATACGCCGGCGATATAATAAGCAACGATACAAATATACATGAGAGTAGTAAAATTTAAAAATTACCACAAATTTCGAACGTATTCAGAAAACATTGTAACAATTCCACACACGACATATCGAACAGACAAGACAACGTGCAGTCTAAATTCACAAATGAAACTACTTAGTAAGATACGTGAGACGTAATTGAGTGTACTCAAACGAACGGCCATTTCAATTATCGATAAGATATCGTTAAAACACACACATATATTTAATTATTAATCACGAAACTAATAATTTAATTGTACCAACCCGCAAATATATCATCCAAATTGGTCGTATAGGCGTTCATGGAGTGTGAATTGGGTAGTTGACGCCAATTGTATAGGCCTAAATAATCGAGGATTAACAGTATATATGTATTTCATCAAGTAAAACTCGCATTTTAAACACAAACGTGAACCGTGTATCAACCGCACGAGTCAGTGACTGTTTATTGAACGACCGAGCGTCTCGCCGGGCTCGGAGGGCAAAACAAACTATTCTATTGTGCAACATGGGAAAACTGGTGTACAGAGACAGCTAACATATTCAAAGAAAAAATTTGAAACGTAAATGCATTCCATTACACTTTCAATAACTCTTTAAACTAAGAAAATTATATCGAGTTAACCATCACCATGATTTAGTTATTTATAAACTAAAGTGCTATTATTGTACTATTTGTCTAAACAATGGATGATTAGTGAAGTGTGCTAAGCATTCATATAATTACTAGAACATAAAGTGTTATATAAACTACTAGTGTTAGGAGGACTATCATCTTTACGATTTGGTTCCAGTAATTTAGTTTAAACAGATGTTATTTACCCACATGTCGAGGCAGCCTGTGTGAGTCACAAAGTGTTAGAGTCTGTTAATATACAATCTAATACTAAACATACCATTAACATAACAATAGTTTAGTAATATTCAATAAGAGAACATGTTTCAATTGTTAATGTTACAAACGACAATTAAAATCTGTTGCATCTAATGACGGTGCTTTCTATTGAAACAAGAAACCATCAGTGGGAACAGCCATCAATGGTTACATTCAATGCGAACGTATTTTTTTCTAATATTACCTAACATGAGCTACTATACAACGGATATCGATTGTGTATACAGTTACGTATCTCATAGCTAAAAAAAACTTTTTATATAATAATTCCACATAGTCTTTTATTGTGCACCCACAATTAAAATTATCTGATATTATTGCCATTACTAATAAAGCAGCGCACTGTTAAGGTGTATAACAGCAACTGTATTTCTTAGTATTTAACCGAGTGAAAAGTAAACGACCCTGTAGATTAATGTCCCAATCAAGTTTTTTTTTTAACTTTGTATGTAACGTTGGTATTGTACTATTGACAGGGCCATTTATTGAATTACTCTAACTTATGTCTATAATAACTTATGTAGTGATGAAAAGAAACGATCAAAGATAGAAAGTATTGATAAATATTGACAGTCCATTAGGGAAGAAGTAAAAGGTTTTATTAGTGTAAAATATACAAGTAGAAAGGCATTATACTTGTACGAAGGCTTAAGTAATAGAAGCAAAAATAAGCATGATGTAGAAATAGAGACGACACGAAGATTATGATGCAGGCGATGGGATGAAGTGTCTAAGGGCTATTTGGGTGTCGGATAATGGCTGTACCTCGATCAAGGAGCAAGGTCCTTATAACGCGAAAGTAGAGTCGTCCGAACCTATCCCGCGCCAGATGGTACAGGAAGTCGGGATACTCGCCGAGACACTCTCTGAGCTCCGCGTCTGGTAGAAAGCTCAGCTCCTGAAAGAGCTCGCGATCGAAGCCGGGAGGCGGCGAGGCGCGCGAGCCTCCCGCGCACCCCGCGCCCGAGCCCACACCGCCCTCCGCCGTGACGCGCCCGAGCCGCGGACATCGGCTCCGCCCGCCTCAAGCCGGCGACGATTCTCCTCCGACACTCCCACACACTCCTTTGTCACTTTACTTGTTCACTTAAATTCGGTACTCCGTAACTTCTATTTTAAATTTGTCCGGCTTCCCAATATTCTTTGACACATAGTTACACGGTGCTAAAATTAATATTTACCATGACGATATACAATAAGGAAATCGTGCCTGACTTCTTATTACGAAAAGCAAAAAAAGTCAAGCGAATAAATAATTAACATGACTTAAATTAAAGTAGCTCTTCGTTCATTTTCTTTTAAAAACGAATGCGTAATTGAAGTAACTATAACATAATATTAATTTATAATCATTGATAAGACTGACTCATTTTCCAAATACATATTTGCAGTATGAATAAAAAACGACTAGTGCACTGAAGGTTCATCAGGTATCATCTAAAAACTGTGTAAGACCAAAACCTAAGCTGCACTTCCGCCTAAGTCTATCATAATTTTCTACCCTATAGTTCAAAATTAGAGGGAACACAATTTTGTAACTAGAAACATATATCTCACTAATTATTTACTTAAAAAAAATAGTATATTGCCTTATAATTTTTGAAGACTTGTTTAAACATTATATACCTTTGTCAACTTTCATTTATAATCTACAAGAAGTGTTATGCCTTATATTATTTTAGTAATTAATAAATGTGGACCGGTCCATATAAGAAACTAATGTTTCTATCTGTACAAATAAATAAAATTTATAATAAAAAACCAAATGCCAAAACTTATCAAGAATATTAAAGTTAAGGAAAAAAGAAAATATTTTCCCTATCTGGAAAATGGAATATTCTCGAACAAATAACAAAAAACGTGTCGGACAGTCGCACCTTTTTACTTAAAACATCATTATTGTTTTGAATGATTATATATTATCATTCATGAAGTATTCTTCATCCGATATTGAAAAGATAATGAAACAGAAAAATAAATATGTAATAGCTTTCTGTTTAATATATCATCGAGATTATAATAACTAGTAGTATTTATAAAGTACGATGACGTAATCCGAATGACGTAAACTTAAAGGATTGTAAATATATACTTTGTACTACATCTTATTTATTTATGTTTCCATGGTCTTAGAAAAATATAATGTACCGATGAAAATTAAATGGTCACGACGAAGGTTGCTATCTTATTTAAACAAGCCTTTTTTAGTCTTATATAATGTATTAAGCTTATTTACTTTGTTAGCTCACTACTTAAAAGACAACAAAGTTTTATTGTGCCCGGTCCGTTTCCCTCATTGAGTTATTTTCTTACATTTTACCAGTGACATTTTCCTAATGGGTTTATTAGAGAGATGAGATTGTGGGATTCTACCAGATGTTAATATAAACAAACTATTAGTTTCAATGATATGGACATTAGTAGCAGTGGATTTGGAAATATTAAATCGTTTTCAAATCTTCTAAGATTAATATGTATTTAATCAATGTGTAAAGTATCATCCCTTCTATAAGTAACTAATTTCCTAATAAGAAGGGTTGGCACAGTCATTTTCAGCAACGCATAAAATTTCAATTTTAAAATGAAATCGAGTCTTGTACCTAGCGAATGGGGGAGCGACTAAAGGTCGCTTTGCACGTGATTCAGTAATGACGTAAAACAGCCTTGTGTCAGTCGTGTATGGGGGCAGGTTCTTGACACAGGTTACATTTAAATTTTATGAAGAGACAAACATAATTGCAGATACAAAATTTTTATTTCAATTACAGCATTGTTAAAAATATTTTTAAATCACGATGTATCATCATTAAGACAGAGACATTGACTAATTCACGAAACGTTTTATTTTGATAAAGTTTAATTTTTTTAATACATCAAATTAACAGAGGACGGTCGGCCGACTAAACACAATACGAAAAAAATACATTTGATAAACGGTAAGCGGATTGTTACTGGAATCTTTTGTATCTAAAAAAAATAATTTTATTTTTGATTATTGGTTTGTGGTTATAAAAGAATATAAAAAGATAACTTCGACAGTTCCACGTAACACTATATTTTATACTTTTTATTTTCCATTCATGCGGGTAGTCACATGATAAATACTGATTGAATGTACTGCTTTTTAATTAATTCCACAACTCTATCCTAAACCTCTTATCTGCTGTATAATTAATACAATTTATCAAAAATATATTATTATGTTCTGGTTACATTTTAGTTGGCCAAGAAATATACAATTCAATTTTGTACCCTAATATTTAAAAATATATAAAAATTTAAAATAGAATTATCTTAAAATAGTATTCTATTTTAAAAGTAAAAGTAGTAAGGAAATGAGGGCGATATTTGTAATTGGGTTCGCGTGATAACGATAAGATTACAACTTCTTTAACGACCTTCTATTTTTATTTTTTATGTAAACTGGGTTAAATTATTATATTATAAATTTAATTGACAATATAAAATTTCAGTGTTATCATCGATTGCAGTACTCAGGGTTTATCATCAGTATCATTAGTACTCGCGGTTCCGCTCGCGTGGTATACCGATTTTATTATTGCACGAAACCCTAATTCTTTTAATAAAAATAAATGTAGCCTAAGTTACTCCTTATAATCAGCTATCTGCCAGTGAAAGTAAAATCGGTCAAGCCGTTTCAGAGATTACCCGGAACAACAGACCGACAGACAAAAATTTAAAAAATAGTTTTTTGTGTAAGTACCGTATATATTTTGATATTCATTTGGTAAAAAACTGTTAATTTGGAACTATATACATACACTTTTATTTATTTGATTAGATTAGGTTACCTAAGTATCTTTAAAACTCAATCAGCCCTACTACGCTAAAACATGTAATAAATTTATTAGTAATACCAAGTTTAACACACACTAAGTACGATTCAACACTACTGAACTTCTACATTTTCTTATTTAATAAAGCGATTTCTTTTTACTAACGGTTTCAGCATTTGAGGCCAATGTTAATAAACTTTCACGATCAAATGCAAGCATCTGTGGAGCGACACGCGATTAAGACATACGCGGGTATGGCGGAACGAATCCAACGACGTCCACTTCCGTCCGCAACCGAACAAACACTAAAAAACTCATAGAAATACTCAAGTTTACGTGCAAATATCAGTGTTGCATCACTGCAAAGTAATTTAAGCCTTACACTATTCACAATGCTATTTATTATTGAACGTTTATTCATAATATAGTCAAGACACGCACGTTTAGCTTCATTTTAAACGTATGCGTATGCGACTCGTTCCACCCATTGTTAATTGATAAATGTCATAAAAGATCAACATAGGGAGTTTTCATCAAATATAATATTTTTCAGGAAATACCATAATATGCCTGTTTAAACGCCATAATAATACTAAGTTTTATAATAAAATAAGATCGTGAATATATTCGTTATGTTTTATGTTATCTACAGCATCTTAGAATTATATGCCATTAATTTATACATGGCAATATGATTTGTTTTGGTTTATTTTTTAATTCATGCATGTATTTCAGCCGTTTATGTCTCACTTCCTACTAACTAATTACGCCCCTTTATTACATCTGTGTACTGATCCAGAGTATATATTATTTTAATAAGATTTAATATTAATATTAAAATAATAAATATAGAATTGAAAGGGAAAGATTAAACCTAATAAGGGTATACATTTTAAATTAAATTGAAAGAATTGTTAATGCTTAGTACGACCTGCTTTCTCTTTATTTTTATGAGGTACTTTTACCTCAAAATTATTCAGCATTTAGTCTCCTTTTTATTGATGTAATTAAACTGTTAGTGCATTAAACATCTAGCAAGAGAATGTTGTCGTTCTTGTAATCAATACTAGTTTTGCAGCACGCAACTACCGGCTCCGTCAGATCAGGTTGTAAACTTAGCTGTTGCATCTATCTCGATACTTAAAAACATTTCCTTTTAATTTGATTAAAAAAAGTACTTAAGTAAAAAGCTGAAAGTTGTATTAACCCGTCTAAATTACAGACAATGTTGAATGAGATTCTATTCCACAATTTCAATTATATTGAAACGCCATTTTAACGCTATTTCCTGAAACATATTTACAATAGTTTATTACTACTGTGTTTTTTGGTTGGCTTTATAATTTGCTGATTAAATTTTTATGTAATATATAAATGTTGGGAGACTATGACCATCGTGTTTAAATATATAACCACTATGTTGTTTAGATAAATATATCATATACAATAAGATTACAATAGATATAAATTATGATTTACACTAAGTTTAAACTGGCGGACAAATAATTCAATATACTACCAAATGTACAAATAGATAACAATGAACATAATAATTATGCTCTCACGGTCAAGATAACAGATAGTCTGGCTGGCGGTGACCCGCAGTAGCTGCGCGGGGTGGGGCACCGTGGTCGCCGCCGCGATCCGCAACGCGCTCTCCAGAACACACCTTTAATCGATGGGACGCCGACTACAAAGCTAAATTTGTACCATATTTCAGTATACCTTTCGAACACTTAACTACCGATAGTTCATTTTAATACGAATATTCCAGCATATACTTGCGCTATGTAAAGCGCTAAAGCAATGTATCACAATGTTATGTAAGGCGTAGTGTGGTATCACAAATCGATTTTTTTAAAACGAATGAGGTCACGACCGCGACGGATATATTCAGGAACGGCGGATAACTAGGATAAAAGGACGGTTGCGGTAAATTAATAAGGAACGCGATGCAACGGTGCACCGTTGTCCACGCTAAACATAGAGGTGTTCGGCGCAGCTCGTTTAGTGCGGTGCACAAGTAAAAGAAGCGACGCGCCGCGGCGGCGCGCCGGTGGGTTCGCGGACCGCAGTATCGATCGCCGGAGGGGTGAGCACGCGTGTCGCGTGGTTACCGGCGCGACCGATACTGGTGCTCGTGCGGAGGCGCCGCGCATGCGCTCTGACCGCACTGCCGACACTGGCATGTCGATTGCCGCAACGTCCACATCGTTATTACAGTACAATGTTCTTATCTTATAAACGATTTCTTCTCGCTTTTACCGATATATAATTCACATAAATTACACTCCAGTTTACCGACACAACTCGCAGTACATAAGGTCAAGGTCTTCATGAATATTGCAATAGATAGTCACGAAACTCTCAAGAGAAATGTCAGTTTAACCAAGTTATACTGTATCTAGGTACTTATCTCATTCAATAAATAATTGGGACGCCAGACAAAATAGTGATTTTCTAATTATTGTAACAAATTATGGATAATAGCTTATTTAAAAACTAAAATACAATTGTCCATCAAAAGCGTAATGGGGTAAAGTGTGATGATTTATAATTTTATTGTATATGTATATTGAAAATAATGAAAGGAGTTACACAGCCACCCGTTTTTAAGATGTAAAAAATCATTAAGATATTCTTTAGAAAAAAAAACGCAAAAACCTTTTCAGTACTTGCATGTTACAGTAAAATAGGAAACCTATTCTTAATTTCTTATATAGTAAAAATAACTATTAGAAGATCCTCAAGAGGAAATGACCATCTGTAAACCGATTTTCATATCGTCGAAGGACTTTTGAGATATGCGATTTAGCATACATCCGGCGATAGCCTACAGAAAAGATCACCCGGAAAATAAAGGGCGAGACACAAGATAAATAGAGGTCATGGTCACAGCAGTGAGGAACCGACTCGAAGATGACGTATTTAAAATAAAAATATCAAGTTGCTTGTATGAGTTATTCCCTTTAATTTTGAAATTTAAGTTGTTTTTACTATTTGTAATAGAGCCCATAGAAATATACAATCTATGAAAATTCCAACTTTTTATCTATTTACAGGTCACATGAGTTCCTAAAAAAAAACGTCGAAAATATGAAGTTTCTGGTATTACCCCTTTATTTTGAAGTTATATTTTACTTTTGAACTGTGAAAATTTCAAATTTACCTGTTACGGTTATTGAGATACAGCCAACTGACAAACGGACGGATAGCGGAGTCTCAGTAGTAACTAACTAATATTCTTTGAGAACGGAATCCTAACAAGATTACTTCAATTATAAAATTGTTATCATCTCTATAGCTAAAGGAAATATACAATCTATGAAAATTCCAACTTTTTATCTATTTACAGGTCACATGAGTTACTGAAAAAAAAACGTCGAAAATATGAAGTTTCTGGTATTACCTCTTTATTTTGAAGTTATATTTTACTTTTGAACTGTGAAAATTTCAAATTTACCTGTTACGGTTATTGAGATACAGCCAACTGACAAGCGGACGGATAGCGGAGTCTCAGTAGTAACTAACTAATATTCTTTGAGAACGGAATCCTAACAAGAGTACTTCAGTTATAAAATTGTTATCATCTCTATAGCTAAAGGAAATCGCTATAGAAATTTAAACTTAAATATGTACCATAAAAGGCAATCTAGTTATAAAAGCTTCAATTCAGTTTCTTCAGTTTTTATTTTTAACATCAACACTTTATAAACAATTATAATATTATAATTATTATATTAAAAAATGGTAATGACTTTTAAATGGCATCTTCTTTTCTAGAGAACTCTTATTGTGTTTAGCAAAAAAAAATACAATAGCGTCAGCTATATTATTTACAACAATTAGATTAGATTAGAAATTAATTCAGTTTGTTTAAGTTTTATTATCTTAATATAATTATTAATTATAAAATTCCCGCATGTTCGCGTGTGTTCACAATGTCTGTCCGCGGTGACCTCTTGAGCCTACTTATCCGATCTTTTTTTTAATGTGTGATTTATTCGAACGTAACAAGTGGGCTAGTTTTCCTATATGTACGAGAGATGTAGTGATCATTTCCGAAACATAAACAATATTTCACAAACCTCTAGAAATCAAGAAAGAATTCATTTTAATAAGCCAAATATTATTTCATAAGCCCAGGTTCTACGTATACTCTTATCCTGATTTGATGGGTTACTTTTTACACAGTGCGATTGCCATCTGACCTCCATAACCCAAAGAGCGAATCAGTAACTCATTGACTACTTATCAACTAAGAAGAGTTAACGATTATTTATTATCAGATGATAACAACCAGCGCCGACGCCCTACCATGCACTTCGAGGCACGTTAGGGGTCCAAAGAAACCAATACCCAGACTGAAACAGATATTTATAACAAACATCTGCTCCGAGAGGGAATCGAACCCGCGACCGTCCAAACTCAAAGCAGACTCGTTACCATCAGGCCACAACGGTCGTCAATTATTTCATAATCATCACAAAGTAATAAAAATTTAAAAACGATTCCTAAGTTTTACAACGCGAAAAATATTGATTACCCCTAAAGGTTACCGTTAAAAGTCTGTAACAAGAATTTACCGTAACTAATAATATTAAACTTATGTAATAGAAAAAGTTACAACGCAACAGTATCGTCGTTAACCAAATTTTCCACTCAATCTATAGGGTAATAAAACAAATTACTCACGAAAATAATTGAGCGTCTCCCTGATCTGGTCAGGTGTAAGTGCGAGGTCTTCGGGGCTGACTGGCAGCGCCGGCGATGGTATGAACCAATCTTGATTCTCGTACCCTGAAACAACACACAATATATTATAGGTACCCATTGTACATAGATCTAAAAATACTACGAAAAATGATGACGTCAAAACTCCATTAGCGGTTTACTATCTAACAAAACAACATGACAGTGAGCAGTTCGCTTATTTGATAACTGGTTCGTTCTGAAACCAAACCTTCACTCATCAGTGAAAGAATCGAACACTCCAACCCGAAAGGTCCTAAATTTTCCTCAAAAAACCAACAAGCAACACTTTTCTGGCAAAATAATACTATAGATGCGGCTACGTCAGAGGAGCGCTGAATCACACCTACAACATTCCCCGTCCACTTTCAACCAGTTCGTTCCTGTTTTTGATATCACGTGACTTAATCTACGGCATTCTACGGTAATAGTAAACTGGCCGGCCGGGCCTATGCAGGTAGATGTCTTTTGTATTTATTGGACACGGCACTCTTATTGATTTATACTGCTTAATTATTTGATATACAATTTTGGAACGTATTTCTACTTCTCTGTATGATAGCATCAGACGCTGCGGTGATTGTGTGCTTTTTATTATGAAGGGCAAAACACCCGCATTGTAGAGCCATTTATAGCCGAGTATTTATATTTTTAATGTCTCATTTAAGTCACATAAATGAGGTTGTAAATACTTAAATAGTAATTTAATTTATTATCAAAAATCTCTTTCAATTTTTGTGCCAAAGAACAAAACACCTCATTAATACAAGCCGCTTGTTATGGCGATGAACAAACATAAAAAACTTTAATTTCAGTTATATTCTGATGAATATACCTATTTATTTTTCGAGTACGTTTAGCACAAAGTTAAAACATATTCTAAGCCTAAACCTTCTTTCGAGTTACTAATTCTTACGCAGATTACCTTCTGACCTCCGAAACCCAAAGAACGAACAAGTAAGTCATTGATTGGATTAAAGCAAATTATCCATCATGGGTTAACAATTATTATCAATGTTATGATAACAACCGGGATCGACAGCTTAACGTGCTCTTGAGGAACGGTGAGAAGAACCAAAAGGACAAACCCGTGACCGTCCAGACTCAAAGAAGGTTGACTACCAGCACGCCACGACGGTCGTCATTTTAAACCAAAATCAAGGAGGAAAATAATATAAAAGGCACTTAAATATGTTAAACTTCGCAAAGTAAACAAAATGCTACAATAAAACTCGACATTTAACTTGAGGAGTGACGTCAAATGTGCTAATTTTTGTTTTAAGGGCGCGTTTACGTATTTGACGAAAAATAGATGTTTTTCGGTCTATTTTCCGACAAAAATAAAAAAAAATAAATGAAACTATTAATTGTTATGAATAGATCGGGCCTTTATCTTTAATAATAATATAAAAAATATAAAATTTTCTTATTATTTTTATAGTAAAACCGATTTTCCGGAGCCTCTTCACTCCAAATTAACGATATCAAGCTGAGTTTACGAAGTCTTTACGAAAAACTATTTCTTACGTGATATTGATTTTAAAAAAATACCTCTAGTAGTAAGACATGTTCAACTCAAACCCTTCAAAAGATATTTATAATAATACCACATATAAGCTCAGAAAAAAATAAATATCAAATGTATCTTTTTCACATATTTAGCTTTTAAAGTTGTACCTTAAGCTGTTGCATTAAGGCCTATTTTGTTTGATGACTGCCATGATTTATTGTCCAAAATTTTCTAGTAAAATATTAGTCGGCGCTGCGACGCCTCCGTGAGTGGATGCTATGTCTTAGACTTATTGCTCAGACCTGAAGGTACATACATACATTCCTGACTGCTAGTGGACGTCTCGGATGATTGTAGTTTTTTTTTGCCGTGTTTGGGCTCGTTACTATGAGACCTTAACGCCGAACTTGTTGGGGTTTCCTGTATCCGTCATCGAAGTACACCTTCAGGTCACTCCAACAAGTTCGGTGGTAAGGCCTTATAGTAATTTACAAAACAAGACCACACACGGCAGACATAGCATTACTCTAGCTGCAGTTCCTGTATAAGTCATCGAAGTACACCTTCAGGTCTCTCCGACAAATTCGAATGTAAGGTCTCATCGCACCAAACCAAACGAGCCCAATCACGGCACACAGAGCCCAACTCGCGCTGCAGTTCCTGTATCAGTCATTGAAGTTCACCTTCAGGTCACTCTAATCATTTCGAAGCTAAGGTCTCATTGTAACTTACAAAAAGAGCACAAGCAGGTAACACATAGTCCTACTCATTTTGCAGTTCCAGTAGCAATCGTAGAAAAACATCATCAGGTAACTCCATCAAGCTCAGGAGTACTATCTTATTATTTTTTTTTATTGACAATAATAAAAAAATATACATTATTATTATTACCTATAAATAACATTTAAGTAAAAATAATAAAAATATCGAAAACAAATAGTTTATACAATTTTTATGTACTCATACACAAAGTATAAAGTATACAAATATTAAAACTATTACAACGTTTAAAATATAAAAAAAAAGAAATTAAACATTTCAAGTCTCAAAATTAGTTTACCGTTCATTATTCCCGCCGATCACAGTTGTGCGCTTGTGTGATCGATTCGTGTGAATGTAGTGGTGCGATTCGGTACCAATCTATTTTACAAACGCGTCCTTAAATGAATTATTTTACCACTTCCACCACTGGCTCTAAAATTAAACCCAGGTGTTTCTGTTCTGAGACCGATCTTAGAACAGAAAAATTACGTTCCAAATTATGTAAACTTTTAATTTAAATATTTCTTTTTCTTCTTTTATAATTAAACTTTTAAGTAATAAATAAAAGTTAATTTGTCATTATAAACTTTGTGCAAGTTTTTAATTTTATATGTATTAATGCACCTTTCTGCATCATAAATAAAAGTCACAAAAATAGAAAAATATGAAGCTACGTTTATGTGCGGACCAAAGAATGTAGAGTAGCCATTATACGAGTAGGATTCCTGTAATACCATAAGCCTGCGAATGGCATCCCAGTATTTGCAGACAGTTGACAGATGGCACGCATGAGACCGGTCGGGAATGCGCGCTGGTCAGCGGACGATGACTCTTACGATGAGACACCATTATTTATAGCGTCATCGGACGCGACGCTGGCGCCGGAAGCCGCGCCTTATACTTACTGGGACGGAACAACTCTTAGATTCTGGATAGCCGTAACTTTTTTCATGTTTTTTCCATATCAATTTCTACAGTTTCTTTATCAAATTTATTATTTATTTATCACATTTTTGTTTCTAAAAGGCACATCCATGTACAATTAGTTGGTATATTTACAAAAAGTAAAGTTTAAATTACAGAAATTACAAACACCAAATTATAAATTTTAAAATTAATTATTATGCATGGTTTATTTTAAAAGTAAAATAGCCATGAAAGTTTGCTTAGAGTTAATGAATTTAGTGAAACAAAGTGAAAACACGAGAAAGCGTGCATATTTGCTAGACACTAATCATTAGTAGCGATAAATAATTAAAATGTCTACAATAAAAAGTACTTAGTTAGTATTGGTTATTTATTCGATACCAATAACAAAAGAAATTACATTTAGGCAGATGGTCGTACGAGCAGCATTCAATTCAAATCAAGGAAAGAAAGAAAGGGAGAAAGAGAAGAGGATATAATTAAGAAGAGGGTAAGGATTCAATTTTCCGGCATTCTCCTCATTGAACGAAACTCGACAGTTCGGCCACTGCTATTTAAAGTTCACGATATTTTGTGACAGGATACTACATTTTCAATGTTTGGAAACCACAAGGCTCTATGACTCTTAAATCTAATTACCTTTATTTTGAATCCCCCCTTCAAAATAAAATCCTGCGTACCATAAGTTTAGGAAAACGTAATTTATTAATAGTCACTTAACTTTTGTTATTCCTTACGTAGTAAATCTTATTAATTCACGTAAGAACTTCTCAAGCGTAACAATGAAGGTCGTGGCAAATGAAATGTTAAATTGGAGAACACGTTTAACTTTAATGGAATTTCAAGCATTTTTCCACACTTAGTTCTGCTTCTATACAACTTTATTTTTATAATAATTTCAGACTATTAGATATGTCTTTCTAAGTAGTTATAAATCTCTATATTGTCACAAGAAATAATTATTATAATTAACTGCCTTGATTCTCAGGAACTAGCCATCGGAACGGAAACAATAGGAAAAACTATTGTCTGTTAAACAGTCGGCTGGTATTAAAATTAAAAAAAAAGAAGATGTTTTTCATTATAAAATTTAATTAAATTATTTAAAAAAAATAATAATAATTAAAGAAGAGAAAATGTAATATGTAAATAATAGTAAATATTATGAAATTTGTTTACGATTTAAGCATGGATCGATATGTATTAGAAGGTTATTAAATTGAAATTTGCGAAGTTCTCTCTACTCAATTATAAATCAACAAAAAATACAACCAAAAGTTAAACTATTTCATTTTTTATGTTACTGAGTTGGCAAGCACAAAAACGGCCCACCTGATAGTTAGCGGTTGCCGTAGCCTATGACCGCTTGCAACACCGTTAATAGATGTCACTCACGCGTTGCCAACCTCGAGATATTGGTTCTTAAATCTCCTTTGCCTAGTAATTTCAGTAGTCTACAATGCCCTTCAAACCGACACACAATAATGCCATAGACACTACAGCGTTAAGGTAGAATATTTAGAACTGCGGTGGCCTACCAAGGCGGCCTCTTGCAACAAAAGGCGTACCACCAGTGTGACTGATTGCACTGGTGGAATAATCTCTGCTATGACAGAGATTATCCCGAAAGCGGGCGATGGGGTCGTCACGTCACGACGCCTAAGTCACATCCCGACAACTATAAAACCTTTAAACCTGAGCACAAAACCCTTGTTCCGTGCAGCTATCTTCAAAATTCAGATAGCCTTAATGGTAGCCGACATCCGGTAGGAGATGGCACTTCAAAAAGAAGAAAAAAGAAAAAATATTCCCTATAAAAACTGATAAGCTAATAAAAGATATAGCCCAATATTTTTTTCTTTTATGTAACATAATTGACGGTGCACGCTATTTGTGACCAGTAATTAGAGCAGGTGCACCTTTTAAATATAGAGCATAGTGTAAAACTACCTAAGAATAGCATAATTATTGGGTCGCGTGCTCGTATATCTAAATATTAGCAAGTGCGAAACACCTGAGAATTGGACCTTTAGAGACTTTTAGATACTTAAATATAAATTATATTTTTACTTACTATATTCGCCGGCTACAACATAAAAACGGTTTACTATAAAGAAAATTTCCTGGTGGCCCTACTGACCTTGACAACTTCACCACATCGGTGATACAATACGAGCAAAATTTACCTTAAAATTTACAGGATAGTCATGCACTCACGACAAAAAGACCACTTCCAAAAATTCTAATTGCAAGTTAGCGTCAAATGCATACTTACTATAAACAAAGGACCGGCCCTTCCATACAGAAAAATGAACAAAAACTCGCTGGTGCTCCATCGTAAATTTAAAACTTTACGACGAAGTTTTTGACGAAGTTTAGTCACACGATAATTTTATTCGATTACGTTGCAAACTTGCTCGATTCGTTGCATCGATGAATTATTTTGAATTTATGAGAAGAGCACCAGCGAGTCTGCGAGATTTGGTTTGTATAAAAGGACAGGCCAGAAACAAAACACAACATATTTATCGTTGTTCATTTCTATGACACGCTCTTTAAGGCTAAGCAACTTTATCAATTTTAATGAGGTCTCGTTTTAATCGTGGGTAAATTGTGGTATATTTAGTTTTGTATTAAATTGCTTTTTAAAACTCTCTCTCGGATAAGGGGATCGTATCAAACCTCGACGATTAACCCCTGGACAGATAGTTTTAAATTTTCATTCAAAATAGCGTGAATATATAAATATTAATTTATACCATAGGTTACGGTAACTATTCTCGTCAGATCTTCGTCGATACACGTACTGTGTCTACAATACACAAACCTCGACACAAAAAGGCAGCATAATTATTAATACTCTTATTTTTAAACAATTCGTACTTACTGGAACACTAAATTTAGATTGCAATAGGAGATAAAGCGTGTTCTGGTTTTGTAGACGAAAAAAAATATTTATACAAACTGATTATTTAAAAAGTAAAACGTACAGTTGCAAACATCACATCATTTATGTTTTTCTTCTCAATGGCATTTATTTTATTTCCATCTTAAGCATACAATGCATTTATTTTATGTTCAAAAACAAAAAGATGTACCTCCAAATTGTGTAAGACTGTCTGCTCTCAGTCGATATTTTGGAATATGTTCTTGTAGAAGACTAACAATCTCTACCTCGGGCACCTCCTCGCTATTGCACAGCTCTGTGAACAACAAATAAAATAATAAAATATCTTAAAATGTAATATTTTTTGTTAATTTTATATTTAGCTTACAGGTACGGTTTGATCATGAACGTGCAAAGGGAAAAGTTATAGCTTAAATTGTAGAACAACATACCTACATATTAGATTTAATAAAACAAATATTTGAGTATTTATCAGGAAACCTTTTTATTAAGTTTAATTAATACAAATAAGGATTCTTTCTGAAATTTTATAGAGACAATCATTTCAATACTAAATGCCTAACGAAGGTAAATTAGTACTTTCGTTAGGCATTTAGTATTGAAATGATTGTCTCTATAAAAACTAAAGTTCATTCTATATTGTAGTGAAATTGGAAAATTTTCAACGAGATAACGAACCAATAGAAAGCTGTAATGTAATGTCGTGACTAGAAAACCGAACTTAGCGCATTGCGATGTCTGCAAGTATAATACATATCGCACGGGAATGTACACGCTGCATTCATGGAGCAGACAGAATCAATACCGAGCCCTCTCTGTGCGGGCGGTTGACCGCGCCATCTTTAGGGGAGTACACACCCCAGCTTCACTTCCATTAATTATAGGAACAATTCATAAGTAAAGCATTTTCTTTAATCCATTCTATTGTCTATATAAACATATTACCATTTCACGACTAAACATTTTACTATCCGACATAACTTATCAAAGTACTGAGTAAATATGCAAAACAAGATGTCCTAAATGATAAGAACACGCCGACTGAAATAATTACAATGGTTTATCTCCTTTCAAGAATCACTATACCTGGTTTAAAAATGATATTGTGATTAAAAATAAGGTACAAGACAGTTTAAGGAGGTAAAAATAAGGCGAAAAGTTTTGCCAGCGATTTAAGTTGTCAACAACATAATTCTAAATCAAACTGGTATTTAAAACAAATAGGTCACGCGGTAGACCGTGATCGAGTATTCAAGTCACATATAAATTAGCAAGAAACCCCAATTAAACAGAACGATCGTACCATTTATGTGGTAAACTATAAAACCGAATAATGAAAACGGTAAATGTATATTCGTATTCTATTCGCATTCGTTTAACAAACGCACTATCCGGCCCAGCAACGGCCGGCCATTGCAATATTATTGTAGTTGTCATTTTAAGCCTTGCGTCCTTCTTATATTAGCATAATTGGCTTAAAAGTAGCAACACAGAGAGAAACTAAATAGGTTCATGTTCTACTAATTAAAAGTGCTATTGTCATATGTGTTTAAAATAGGGAAAATATAAAAATTTGTAATTTTTTCGCCAAATTATCTTTTTGATTATAATCCACATAACATCAAAGCCTACCTAGCTTTGGCTTATTTAAAAAATGTAATAAATAAATAAACGCTACACACTCAACGGCCCCCATTCTTCTTCATCCTAGCATTATTCCCGGTATTTTATGTACCCAGGGTCTGCTTATTACTCTTATCCGGATTTGACAGGTTACTAGTTTTTATACGGAGCGATTGCCATCTGACCCCCGCAACCCTAAGGGCGAACCAGTAACTCATTGGATAAGAGCAATTTACTTATCAAGAGTTAACGATTATTATCAGATGTTATTGATAATAACCGGGACCGACAGCTTAACGTGCTCTCCGAGGCACGGTGGGGAGACCCACACGGACAAACGCCCAGACCGAGACAGAAATTTTAACAAAAATCTGCCCGAGCGGGAATCGAACCCGCAACCGTCGAGACTAAAGGCAGACTCGCTACCCACAACGCCACAACGGTGTCACTCAACGGCCCCCATTAGGATAGTTATATTCTGTGTCGAGGGTCCGGTAACATATACAAAGACAAGAACAATTACACCCAGTACAAAACATGCGTGTATGGTCAATGGTCAATACAAACATCTGCTCCGAGCGGGAATCGAACCCGCAACCTGTGGCGCTTAAGGCCGGTTCGCTACCGTTGCACCACAACGTCGTCATAAAAGATATTTATTCATAACTCTTTCCTATATTGATATTATAATTCAACTTGTGTTACTACTTATAAGGTTATTCTTATTTGGGTATAAAAGGGTCGCTCTATCTAACTTCTCTTTATATTAATTAGCGCTGGGTTATATTAGAGGATTTTAAATATAAGCTAATCTATTAAACTGTACGCACAGCGACACAGGAAAGCTTTGTAAATTAGACCGGTAACGAGGTCACCAATTGAAAATAAATGTAGCAAAGAAGAAATATTATTAAAGACAGAAACGACAATTAATTCCAAAATCATTTTTATAACTTAGTATCAGTCTGTGCGTGTAGCACGCGAAAACCGAAATGAAGCGTGTGTTAAGGGTAGATAGAATTCTTTATTTAAAATAATATTTGAGATGATAATTTTAATAACATAATTAAATGTTTTCTTTTTTCTGAACGTATGTTTATTACTAACTGTTGCTGGTCCTACTAGTCATTACAACATCCCCTAACAGTAGGGCCCAAGTCCCAAGATCCGCGGTCGTCGTGAAAACATGGACACCAACATAGGGCTTAAATGATTCCGTCCTGAGGGTGGCTACGACAAGGCAGCTGGACTTATTCTACCGTGTGAACGATTCGCAGAAAGCGGAGCCTCATCTTAGCCGGCAGACGGTATCGTGTGCTTATCTGTGCTGTCCGCCCACAGTTCGGGGTCGTACGTAAGAAACTGATTTGAATTATTAGTTATTTTTCAAAGATGGACATGCAAAAAAACAGGGTTCGCATATGTCAATATGGAACTACTAGGCTTAGCACGTCACGTTATTTCTAAGGGACTGTTTATTCCAGCTGCCTAACATCGTAATTCGCATACAATCTTCCCCGATCAAACGCTGCTTTATTGCGTGTTTTCTCCAATGAAAGCTTCAAACGTCAATCTTTTGTCGAGTATGACACCTAGTCTTATCTTTCAACATTATGGGACAATCAACTACATTAATATTTTTATATTGATAAATATTGCATGAAGCAACAAAATAATTCAAATAAAAGATTACTAAACCGATCGAATTCAATTTCATTGTGTTTAAGGCTTTTTGATATAATTCAAATTTATTAACACTTCAGCTGTTAAATACAGAATAAATGTTAATAATAAACTGTTTAAGTACCTTTATATTATTGCAATAGTATGGGGCCATTCAATTAGAAGCTTTTAAATATATTTATTTTTGAAAATGTTATTTAATCCAGTTGCTGTGTATAGGTAAAATATAAACATAGCTCCTGTAAACCTAACTCATCACTAATTAGTTATCATTTAAAAGATATAAACATCATAATATTGAAAGCTATTATTTTAACGATTTTTGGCATCTTTGATATATTCAGGTCATTCAATCTGAAACCTCACCTAAAAATAAAATTAAAACTTTCAAAATCTTTTAAAGACTTGAAACGCAAAATAATCTATTAGAATAATTTAATACTTATTATCAGTCAAGAGTAATCAAATCACATGATCAATCAAATGCAAATATAATTTTAGATTTGTAAATATTTCGAATTTATAATTACAATTTTGTAACAAAATAATAAAAATACATTTAAACAAAACCATTGTATAAATGTTCTAATAACAACATAAATCATAAGTTTAGCTTTATGATCAAAGGTTTTTGTAAACTAAAAACTATATAGGGTCTATTTTTTAGATAATACCATCACTTATTTTATCTGACATTTACCAAACTCACCGTCGCTCCAGGCATATAACAATTCCTGTTGCCTGTCGTGCAAATCGTTGCGCCGGCGTGGTCGCGGCCGAGATCGCTTCTCACTCATTATATTAACACATTCACAAACTTCCCACACAGGTCAGCATCGATATCAAAAGAGTTTAACAGTCACATCAAAACAAACAATTTCACATCCACAATCGAATCTGCGTACGTGCACTTGTAACTGCTTCCCTAATAATCATTCGTATTTTAATCTAGATATTAGATAATGGAAATAACGTCATAAAACTCGATAATAAATACAGTCAGCGATGCGATCGGTAGCAACAATGGAATAAGCAACTTTATTGTTTCTTTCGTGAGTGTTGGAAAAGTTCAAAAAATTTAAAATATGATTAAAAATAATAACATATTACTTTTAATCGTATGTTTTAGCTGAACTCAAGAGAAATGACTTCAACAAATGAAATCTAGATTAAAATTGAAAGAAACATAAATAATAATTATCCATTTGCTGCCAAAGCCCTATAGAAATAGAAATGATACCGAGGCCACACGCACAGTTCAGCTGTGGAGGTGGCATCGGTCGACGCACTCGTCAAGCGCTAATAAAAATAAGGATGTCGTCAATATGCTGGCATCACTACCATAGACGGGTCACCTCTGAACCTCTACCTACTATTTCTACGTCGTGAGCCGACTGTATAAAAGACTAATCCTATTTAGAACTATTGTTATTACTTTGAGTAAAAGTAGCTATTACGCATCTACCGGAAGGTAAGGCTTGATGTATTTTGACATGTTATTGTATTACAATTGATTTATCTACATACAAAGATGTTAGTACGTTTCAGCGTAAGTCATTTTGTTATGTAAGCGAATCACTTCCACTAGCGTCGACGACAATAACAAGATTATTTCCTGACATGAATTTTAAATTTAATACCGACAAGTTTTAAATTAATCTTCATATTTTTTACAAGTAAACGTATTTTACAAATATAAAATATGGCTCATTACACAATAATTTTTAAGCACTTCTTGAGAACTTGTTACGTTTGGCGTTCAGGCAATATCAACAACTGGAATTTTATGTAATGTTTCAGTATGAGTACTTCCAACTACTGCAGCTGTATAATAATTCAATAATTTAAATAGCAAATATATCTCTAATATTCGAGTCTTCTTGTACAAGCGCCGTTTTTAGGGTTCCGTAGCCAAATGGCTAAAACGGAACCCTTATTAATATTGTTTTCTCCACGTTATCAAAGCATAAGCCATACAAATTAATAAGTACCTTTCATAGTTTTTTCTTCAAACTTTGTGATTGATGACTTAGAAAGTAACATAGCACATTCGTGAATTGTATAATTCATAAAAATACATGAACTACATGTCTTCTAAAATTAGTAATGACCGACATTAACGAAATCTGTATATAGAAATAGTAAATATAATTATGTTAAAAAAAAAAAATTCCAGACGAAGTGCATAAAGAGACGTCTTTCTTCAACCAACAGTTAAGAAAAAAGGTTAACGCGGACATGAAGCGTGAAATGATAGGGTCGTTGTCGGCGAGACCGCGGCGTTAGACTGGGCCTGCGCGGGCGCCCGCCCGCCCGGAATACCAGCTGGCAAGCTGCCAATCGCAGAACTTTATGCTTTTCTCCCATTCATAAGCTCCACACTAAAGCTCAATTATTTTCAAACTTTGTAACACTTTGTATAAACATTAAATAATAATTCCAATAAAGGTAATCAATTTATAATATTTCATTTTTATAAAATTACCGCGTCTAATTATAGTATAGAATTGAATGTGATATTACTACATAAATAAATGTTTACTTATAATTGGCATTGTCTATTCATATAGACAATGGCAATAATAAACACATATACATATAATTAAAGCATCAGCATTACTTTTGTTTATGAACACCAATGTCTACAATGGCAGGACTAATTTGGAAGAAATTTGTTGCACACTGTCCATAGTCTGAATCAATATTTTATTATATCGCCTTGGGATCAAGATCCAGAGGGGTATATTTAGGGGTATAAAATTTAGAAATATATAATATAGGTAGGTAAATATTTTTCTTAAGATCAGCGACTACTTTAGCAAAGCCGCAAGCCCTTCGTTTTTAAGTCCTACTTATCCTCCTTATAAAATATAATAAATATGAGAGTTTGTATGTTTTTCATCACGCAAAAACGGTTGAGCGGATTTGGTTGAAATTTGTCGCAAATATTAATTATTACCTGGATTAAGAAATAGGATACTTTTTATCCTGGAAAAATGTTAAGTTCCCGTGAGATTATCAAAAAACGTAATACAGGGCGTAATGCTCTTTGAATTAAGTTTGGATGTTCCTTTTTCAATCCAGCATAACAGATTGAGATGAAATTGTGCACACAGATAGTTCATTATCTGGATTAACACATCCGATTCTTTTTATCCCGGATAACTGTTCTGTTCCTGTGGGATTATCAAAACATGCGACACGACGTGTTCAATTGAAATTCGGTATATATGTATCTTATCGACAATTATTTAGTTATAAATTATACATTTTCCCTGGAGCCAATTCTAGTTAAACACGGACGAAGTCGCTGGCAGATACTAGTATAATAATAATTATGAATGCGTTATAACTTCTCACAAACGACTTCATTCACAACGCGACGAGTAAGTACTAAAGTTTACAATTATCGCTTGAAGTAGTATAATCTATCAAATCATTTTTACTGTTAAATGTTAAGATTTTACAAACGCCAAAAATAAACTTCTGCCACAAATCGATAGTACGAAAACGTATTGGTAAGAGTTAAACAAATGACCTTCACATTTTGACTTTTACGCCATTCTCAAACGAAACCTATTGACATTATCATCCAAATCATTACGTACTATGAAATTTTATGCAGAATATTTTATTCAGAATGTTTGACCTAAATATTTATATTCTAAATTAAAAAATTGTTAAATTATCCTCTCAGGTTACTATGGCTAATAGAGATAATTATGCCTGATTATTTAAAAGTACGTTTAGTTTAAAATGTTACGTGTAGTAACGCCCCACCAATGTGATTACTTAAAAGGTTCAGCCAGTTTGAGAATGAGTTCAATTTTACAAATTAGTCACATGTGACTCACGTACGTAAATACGCGTTGGTAGGAAGAATAATACCACGTTCAATTCGAGTGCAATAACATTCATTATTATAAAAAACTACAAGCTTCTGCCAGCGGCTTCACCAGTGTGAATAACGATTTTAATACAAACTCCGAAAAATTTTGCAAACTTTGAATGTCATATTTCTTTATATCGAATCAAGCCTAAAAAATAAGTTTCAAGCTTCTAGCTCTAAAAATGACGTCACTTCCATAAAACTTTTTTTCACATTAAAAAGTTACCATGTCCTTTCTCAGGCTCTAGGCTATCTGTTTACAAAAGACGAGTTACTTTCGCAGTAAGGATTTTCCAATAAAAAAAACCTAATATTCGAAATATTCCTCTATTATTCTAACTTCTAAGTAAAGATTATCGACATAGTAATGAAACACTTCAAGGCCAGCTAGTTTGATTAGACACATTCGAAATACAACGATAATGCTTAATTGATTGTGTCAGAATGTAAAAACGTCTTTGTGATATTATAATGTGGGTTGGTAACTGGAATGTAACCACATACAATATGACATGAACAGATTGGTACTTTCACTTGTATTAAATATTACTTGCTACAGGTACATGAACTAGAAAAATTAAATTATGCACGCTTTATAATTGTTAGGAATATAACAAAAATTTTGGTATTTTTACAAAGATTCTTTTTTCTTCCTGCCCCAGATCTCTTTTGTGGTTTTATGGCCTTTATCTTATTTAAAGCTTTCAACGAAAGTGAAAACTATTTTAATATACTTCATGCGATATATTTTATTGGTCATTTTGTTGTGTAACTATCATTATATTTAACAAAGTTTTCTTTCCTTCATTTCCTAAATTTCTTTTGCATGTCATTTCAACTGTCCTCTTATGAGTCTAATATCTAGTGCCAGTATAAAAGCAGAGGCAACAATAATGTATTGAAAATGCATAGCAAATTAGAGTAGGACTACATAAATTGCCATGGCCACAGAATTTATCTGAGGCAAATGAGTCCTTGTTTTGTTTACACTATTGTCTTAATTAATTCCATTAAGAACTTGGACAGTAAATGTTGAATGTATATAAAATATGTATATGAAGTATTACTATTATATACCTTATCAAATGCGTCAGATACATGTGGTCAACTTTAGCTATTTGGTATAAAGCCAGATTTATTATAAATTATTATTCTGATTGATCCATTCCATTTGCTACTAGAAATAAATTACTTAACCTAATAATATCAAAAACTATAAATACTGAAAGTAATTAGGGACAGTAAAATCTTTAAGTAGTGTAAATAACTACTTAGATTTTATAGAACTATTGGAATTGCAAACTTTAATTCACATGTTTATTAGCTCACCTGTAATTGTAGCGACGTGGCGTGTAGCGCGCGGAGCTAGCGAGGGCGCGCGAGCCACATCCTGAAGGGCCGCCAGCTTGCCGAACTGCCCTGTATACAGTAATAAACTCTTTAAATATTGACTTTGGTTTTTTTCTTCATATTTCTCATCTCCGCTTAGCAATTATTCCAGTACAGTAATGAAATAATTACAAATTTTCACATAAAGTGATTACGGTTCGACCTTCTTGACTAACCAGTGCAAACTAGTAATATGTGTATATGGTTTTACTGTATTTTTATTATTACAAATATCTAGACAACAACAGGAATAAAGCCTTTATTTTACAAGTTGTCATTTGTCTCATAGACGTAATGGCTATTTTATCCTTATAAGCTAACTCAGTATTTTACTTCATTTGTTCTAAGAGTAAAAACACTGATGGACAAATCTTCCACCTCTCTATCCTCTCCCTTTCCCACTTTGCTTACCCAATCATCACAGATGGCAATAGATTATATCTTTGGTGTTACATGTGTATATAAACAATGGTAACAGCTTTTCATAAAGTAGACAATATACTTATTTGGCACCTCTGGTGGTGTGAAAAAAAACAACAATATTGTTTTACAGACATACATGATTATAGAAGCCTCATTTTAATATGTAAATTAAAATTCATTACAGAAAAATCAATAGTCTTACAAAAACATCAAAATGATATATGTAATTCACAGTAGAGTATCTTGTTAATCATTTTCATAATCTGATAAACTATAGCAATAAATGAAAGTCCAAGACAAAGGGCTGAAAACAGTGGTGTAGTCCTCACGAGAAGACAGTGAGAACACTAAAATAATAAAATGTATTAATTGTATAATTGATGATATGTTAATAGCAAATCACTCAAATTTTGCAAGGTTGTGAAGTGTAGACCATATGAAAGCTTATCGCACAGCCAGAGTTTTGAGTGATATTGTGGATATTATTTTACTAATTTTTGCTTACATGGGTTTGGGTATCTTTAGTATGGCTTATATGGCGGTAGCTATGCCCCTGGTTCTAACTGTCCTGTTTTAGTTAAGGATATGAAATAGAAAATAAATTTACACGCTACATTACACTTACAATCTTATTTAGAAAATGTTGTATGACTTCTGTGATGATTGATATCCTGAAAAAAAAGTTTTTATTAAAATACTTTAACTGATAAGGCTATAGCTATTACGTGTTACATTATATATTGAAATTAGGTCTATTTCTATACAATAAAGGGACAGATAAAGGGACAGATAATTTTTAATCTGATTCTAGACTGCTAAATTGTGTCGAAAATGAATAGGATGTGAATAAACATATAATTGTTATCATTTCAAAATGTTTACATAACTCTTTAGTCCTCAAAGATAACAAAACGAAATAGCATTATTGCTTTATGAATATAAAAGAATTTAATCCGTACCAGTTTGAATAATATTATTAAAGAGAACTTACACTCATCTTTACATCATCGTTAGTGCTAGGAACCCTGACCTTGTTTAATATAATCCATTATATTACAGCCACAATTTAATTAACTGTTTTGTTTATCACACAACATACAATATGTAATAAAACGTCATATCATTTTTTTAAATAATGTACTTCACGAGAAAAAAATTTCAATAAAGTCCGAAAGTCGTTCGCGTTACTAAATTTTCATGCCCATCCATAGATAGAAAAAATTATAAAGTACGGACCATAGATATAGAGGAATAATATCATAGATATAGCAAAGGACATATTATGGCTCTAGATCGGTAGAATGATAGAAAACATATAACATTGAAGCGCTATCTATGACATTGCAGGGAAAAAAATAAAAATACCATCGTAAGCACACGCTACAAGAATCAATGATCAAACTACAGATCCTTTAGCTTTCTCGTTGTCCACAGTTATGATTTTTAAAAGAACCGCTTTAATTGTTATTGCATGTGCATGACAATTATCTGAATAATTATTTAGCTAAATGTACATTGTTAATTAAAGAAAGAACTTTCTCGTTAGAAATAAGAATGGGGACAAACATTTGAACAATTGAGTTCTAGGTTTCGTCCGATCGTATTATTATTTAATTCTAAGCAATTACATTGGAGGTAGCCATTCGATTGGCTAAAGAACTACTACAATAGCAACAGATTTTATCGCATTCACCCATAATTTTATATATATAAAATATAACATAACATAGGAATGAATGGTCTAAGATATAATATCATAAGGTTAAAATTATAATTATATTGCAATAATTTCTGTTGCTATTGCAGTAGTTCTTTAGTTATACACACACATTCATATATATGTGTGTTTGTGTGTGTGTGTGTGTGTATAGGATATCAAAAATTCTAAACAAATAAACACATATTTCAATTTTTTTATTTTTACAAACATTTCTAAACTAAACACACTAATCAATCTTTGATTTAATCAAAATATTGTATGCCTACATTATTATTACATTGTTATTACAAACTTTATATTTTCAGTACAGTTCTTACTTATATTTAAACTAATGAATCATTGAATACTAATTAAAATAATTTTATACATCTTATAAAATCACAAATTAGTTCATAAAATTCAGAATCATATCGAAATTCATTATTTCTGCGATTTTATAAAACTTATCATCATGATTGTTAATATAATAATAATTGAAGTATTGAGTACTAGTAGAATGCAAATCGAAAGAAAAATACCTGAAAAAAATATATAATAATTGATTTTAAAAGTAATATATTATTCATTATTTTAATAAAAAGCAGGTATAATTTCCTTACTTTCCACCATAAATATAACAATTACCAAGCTTGATATTGCAATGGTGATGATACCAGACACTGTTAATGCAATCATAATAAAAATTAAAGTAACAAGGGCCACAAAAGTAGTCAGAATGGGATTTTGTAGCAAGTATTTAATTATTTTATAAGATTCTTGGTGAACGAGATCGGTTACGATGGAGTACAAAGTGAGGCACGGTTCTGGAAAACAAAACAATCTAAATTATAATATTAAATTTATATACTTTTGAATTATGTATCATAAGTGATGTTAGGAATACTCACGAATAGAGACTTTTATAAATATAGAAAAAGCATTTTTTGAAGATATTTCCATATTTATATACTACTCCTTGTAATACCTTTATTCTTCACTAATAATATATATTTATTTTTTTAAATATAAGAATCAACAATAAAAATAATCAGAACTTGAAGGTACTCAAATAATAATAATTTTGAAAATCAATTTATATTAATTGTATAAATATAGCCTAATATTTTTTTTCTATCTGTTTCACTTTCAGAGCTAATTTTCTCTTGTATACAGAAAAAAACGTTAGAAAGATAGACGAAGTTAAGCCTAGTTGCTGCTTTTTTATCGATATATTTCATACTCATAATTGTTGGATTTTGATGTGATGTGATGTATGATGTGTGATGTGTGTGAAATCACAGATGTTATGGTCCCATAGGTCTTGCTTGTTACGTATGTTATGTCATACCTAGTTTTCGGTCAACATTATTATATATACCATAATAAAATAAATTATTTTGTTTAAAAATAACTTAGTGAGAAACCGAAACTAGATTTGGCCTCTATATACCGTAAAATGACCGAAAATATATAAACTTGAAGCGTCATCTAACAATTGACTGGAAACTAAATATTACTGTCGTACGCATGCGCTACAACAATTTCTTAACCCCATTTTTACTCTTGCCTTTTCACAATTTCTTTCTTTAATTTTTTCTCATCTAAATAATTATGTGGCCATGGGCGTAGCCAGGAGAGGATTTTTGGGGCTCAAACCCAAGGGGGTTTAAATTTCTAAAATATACAATTAATATTTGCCAATTTCTCTATTCAAAAGTTAATCATGTTTTAATTATTGTACTTTTTATGTGTGTAGATACTAGGTGTTGTTAGTTAGTCGTAAGTTGAGTGTGGAATTTTGAATTAAAATGAATAATCTGCTGTACAAAATAAAATGTCTCTGATGCACAAATCATTCAGTATTGTAATGTAAACGGTAAGGAGAATTGTCCCATAAAGGCTAACAGCTACAAAAGTGTCCATCTCTAAGCAAAAAATAACAGTTCTAAATTCTTCCAGAATAGCGCTAGAGCAACAAGAGTATATAAAATTAATTTAGCCATTGCATAAAAGTAGCGAAAGAACGGCATTGTTGATAGAGTGAAGTGCGCAGAATAGAAAAATTTGCTTATTATTTAAATATGGTTATTAATTAATTAGTAATAATAAACATATTAAATTATTGTTATTGTAAATATATTGTAATATTGGTTGTAAATAATAAAAAAAAAGTGTGTTTGTATGTACACGCGTTAGAAGTTATACTTCTTTGGCGTAACAAGATAAAAATCTTTTCAAAAATTTTATCTTTCGCCCTATTCTACGTTTGTAGAAAAAACGACACTAACAATAGGAAAAAGGTTTTTATTACATTGAAAGTTTTGTTATAACGCATTATCTAATTAAATAAAATTTATTTAAATATCACAAAAAATATGTTAACTAAGGCTAAAGGCTTTCAGGGTGTCGGTTTTTTGTGACGGTGTGAGCGCGCATCGTAAAAATTTACTCTCATCATTTTTCTCTAACGCGCCAAAAGAAGTATAAATTCAAAAACATTTAATTATTAAAAATATTATATTAAAAATATTTAATTAATAAATACCTAATAATAATTTTGGAATTATTTCATCTTTTCCTTTTTACGTTCCTCTCCTACTCTGTAACTCTAGTAGGTATTTTCACAGACATAATATCACTCTCACTAATCGGATTAATAATATGTACTACCATACATAATACTTATAATACTTCTATGCAAGTATGCACTTACTTTCTCTTTAACAATATTACTTCGCTTTCCTAAAATAAAAGAATAGTATGTCTATGAATATTTTTGTTGCTACTGTATGCTATCCTAATTGTACACCTTGAAATGGACACTTTTTTATATAAAAGGTTTTCTTTACTTTTATTCTCCATACCAATCAAAAATGACAAATCACAGTAAATATTAACTGTCAAATTATGGTGGGTTGGCGCCAAATGCCAATTAGAAAATTAGAAGTTTAAAAATTTTAAAACTTAAAACTGAAATATTTATGTATTACTAACATCTATTTGTATTGCATAGAATTATAATTTCACGTTTTATTGAATAAAAAGCAACAAGTATTATAATGGTAAATTTTGGAATATTGGAATCATTTTAATTATTAAACATGTTTTAATTTTATATTAAATCGTTGTAGGTCGGACAATATGATGAAAATGTGCTACCCAATATGTTACCCGTGTATTACACTAGACTTTTTCCACAAAACTTATTTTGTAGATGGCTTTCTTGTGGGAATAGTCCTCAGCCGCTGTCAAACAGAGAATTATCTTTTACACTTGCTGACGATGTTTATTTAAGATACCTTTCAATAAATAATCAAAAAGAATTCCAAACATTATTGCAAAAGAAATGTCCTCATAAACTCGACATTGGAGCAGTTTATAATACTAAGTGAGTATCATCAAATTATTGATTGCTTTTTGAATTCGTTTTTGTATTTGTTTATAAATCTATATCAGAGAACTGACAAATAAGATATAAAATTTTATATAAGTAAGAATTAAAACGAATAAAATCACGAGATCTTAATGTTAAAATAATTCAATGTTAAAATAAATTGACAATAAAATTAAATGGGTTGCAACTTCAACTTAATATAAAATAGAAATTGACTGGCGAGTATTGTGCTTAATTTGTAGTTTTTATATCCATTATCAAATGTTTAATATTTACAGACCATCTATCGGTCGTCATGATGCAATTGTACTGTCCAGGGAGCTTGTGTTTGATATAGATCTTACTGATTATGATGAAGTACGAACTTGCTGTCAAGAAGCTAAAGTTTGCAACAAATGCTGGAAGTTTATGGTAGTAGCATGTGAAATCCTAAATTCAGCTTTGAAAGGTAATTATTACAGTTTCATATTGGACGTTAATTTTTCCATTTTCATTTTTTGCTTTATATTAAATATCAATCACACTATTAATAATAAAGTACCTGGACGACCGAGCTTTGCTCAGTATTTTTTTTAGAAATTATATATACCTAGTTTGGTATTTAATTCACATTTGTATCTAATAGAAAAAATAATATTAGTGTTGTAAAAACAATAGAAAATTTTTTTAAAGATTTTATTTAAAATTTTAATCAAAAATTTATACAAGGAAAAGTATAAGGATTTTTTTGTGTAATGGGAGAGCTTGGCTGCACAATAAATAAGTATTTTTGTTTTATGAAGTTTGAAATTATGGTACTATTAGCTTCTGCCAGCGGATTTGCCCACATAAATACAGTTTTAATACAAACTTTGAACCCCATTTCATCCCTTCAGGGGTGGAATTTTGGAAAAAGTTAAATCACATCTAATTTTTGTCCAGAAACCAAATTTTTATGCTTCTAGTTTGAAAATGAAGGCATTACTATACAAATTTTCAACCCCTTTTTCATACCGAAAAATCCTTTCTTAGTACAAAATGAAACCTGTGAAAAAATTTAGCTTTCTAGGCTAGGCGTTGATGGCAGTCCGGCCAAGAAGCATGATAGGCTTTTTCTAGTTCAAAATGATTATGTTGCAGTTTCTAATTAGATCTAATTGAATTTAAAAAAAATTTCCTATTTTCAGATGATTTTGGTTTTCAATCAATTCTGTGGGTGTTTTCTGGAAGACGTGGTATACATTGTTGGGTGTCAGACTATGAGGCAAGAGTGTTAGATAGTCCTGGCCGGGCAGCTCTAGCAGATTACCTCTGTCTAATAATAGGAGGCGAAAACCAGTATAAAAAGGTTCATCTGGGAAGTGATAACTTACATTCTAGTATAAGGTATATTCTAGATTCATGAGGTTTTTTAAAATGTCTCTGTTTTGATCCAAATAATGGAGATCCAAATGCAACATTTATAATATAAAATTAACTCTTCGAATAAATAAATAAATGCTACACATTCAACCACCACTCACTCAAGCATTGAATTCAAACATAATAATTAGATTTGCCCGTATTTTAAGTATTTCCTTTTAAATGCCATCATTCATTTACTAATTGATAAATTAACTTGTCCCCAACTGCGGTACCTTAACTAGCATTAAAGTAATATTTATATTATAGTAATTATTATAGAGAGGTATTATTAATGCAGTAGAGTTTTTTGTTTAAATTAATTGACAATAAAATACATTTTTTTCTATTTTTTTGTATTATTTATTTTTAAATTTTTTAAATCGTTAAAATGTTATTGGTCCTTGGTAACTATTCCAAATTTTTTGATTAATACGATGTTTTGAAGGAGGCCAAAATCATGTTCAAATTTTCCATTACATAAGTAGGAAGCTAATAAAAGCATGTTAAAAAATAACAAATTTACTTGACAGGCGATCACTAAATATAATAGACAAATATTTTGAAGAAATACTTCAAGAACAAGATTTTTTTTCAACATCGGAAAGATTAAAAAGTTTCTTGAAGATGATACCTGATGAAAATTTGAAGAAACAGGTTCAAGAAAATTTGGAAAGACTACCATCATCATCAATAGACAGATGGGATTCTTTTGTTAATAATTATAACCAATTTTGCAAAGAAGTGAGTGCTAACTTATGAATAAATAAGTTATACATGAAATCATTCTGTTTTTCTATCTCTGTGTAACTATGGTCTGCCTTATCCATTTTAAATTTGCAATCATTATTCACATTAATTTATATTTTTCAGAATGTGCATGCAATGAGAAAAATGAAATATTTAATTGAAGAAATTAAAATACAATATTGTTACCCACGATTAGATGTTAATGTTACAAAAGGATTTAATCATTTATTGAAATCTCCATTCAGTATACATCCAAAAACGGGCAAAGTGTCCATAGTATTTAAACCTGACAATGCTAAAAACATAAAATTGGATGAAATACCTACAATATACACTTTGCTTGATGATAGTTCTTCCGATAATGTACAACATCAAACTAATATGAGGACTGCTGTTAAAAATTTTCAAGAACTAGTTTTCTCTCTAGAAAAAGCAGAGGCTGCTAGAAGAAAAAATGAAGCAAGTAAGGTTTAAAATTAAGCACTTACCTACTACTTAGTACCTTTGTGTGGCAACTATAATGCTTTAAAGAAACAATTGGTACATACATTATATTCAATCATTCATGCACTATTTAAGGCCCTTTAAGCCGTTTTTCGCAATAAAGGCAGCCTATGTTATTCTATCTCTGTACCAAATTTCATCAAAATCGATTGAGTGGTTTAGGTGTTAAAGTGTGACAGATAGACAGATTTACTTTCTTTTTAAGTCAATTAATCACTTAAGTATTTTATTCTATTTCTACTTCTAATTTTATCAAGCAATTATTAAGGTTTTCATTTTGATTTTTTTTATTTCAGATACAACACTGGATTTTTAATTTAAAGAAAAACTGCAAATTCATATTGTGAATTATTTTTATTAAAAAAATATTTTGTGAAGCAACATTTTTCGTTTCTTGATTTTCAATGTAATATGCACTCAATTTCAAGCAAAAGTGCGAAGGGATTAATAGAATTTGAAAGCACTTAAGCTCACATATCTTTTGTAAGAGACGTCTCAAGTGACGTCACGCTCGTGTGTCCTAATGTCAAACTACTGTGATAATCATAATTATACCTTTACAACTGCTTAAGGGATCCTTACTTATATAAGTGAGATCCTTTTGTGGAGGGAAGTTGTACTGCGCTGTAAACTTAGATGTGTTCCAGTCATTGATATCTTGCTTCGTGTATCATTATCATATAATGGACGCAAATAAGCAATACCATGTCAACCCACACGAATGTCATTTCGAGAAAAACGTGTTTGAAAATTTTGAACAACTTGCTTTATATGATTTTTTTATGTATTGGTCAAGTTTTTGGCAATTTCAGATTTATGTAAGTTATTTTACTTATTTTCACAAAAAATAAGTATACAAACTGCATATTTCGTATACAATATAACCCAAAACGTTTAAAAATATATTAATTGCATGATTGAAAAAATGGCTTTTTAGAAGTTTTAAAGCTTAAAACCCTACAAATATTAAAGAAAAATGTTCTTCAGCCATTTACCAACACTTCTGCATATATAACTCAGTTTTTTCAATTTTATGGGTTGACATGGTATTGCTTATTTGCGTCCATTATGTAAATGTACTTCTTTATCTTATTGTATGCTTCAATTGGTGAGAGACGGTCGGCGGAATTATGACAATGGTAAAACTACTTTTTCTTAAACGGTGCACTGACGGATTCAAAGTATAGCCGTAATATTTTGTAGTTGCAAAGTTTATTCAGGTATCTATAGCATACTGCAATGTTGTATGAATGGACTCGAATCTTGGAATGTGTTGATGTTATACAGAGCAACTGAGAGCAATATTGAGGAAATCTTCGAAGCCAATTGTTACTGTTCCATTTTGCTGAGTATCTCTAACTCTGAATGCTTCAGTGAATCTTTGAACTTGAATACAGAGAACAATGAAGTTGTCCACTGATATCTTACCCTCTTTAGGATCACATCTCTTAATCAAAAAGTTAATAAACTCTGGGGTAAACCTGAACCCCATTTGCGACAGTGCTAAAATAGAAATTAATAAAATTAAAATACTGTTACATTTTATTATAATTCTATTAATTAAAGGTGAAGTAAATATAAAAGAAAGAATACCTTGAGCTAACTCTTGTTCATCAATATGTCCAGATTGATCAGTGTCATATGTTTTAAACACTGCTAACCACTGATTAATATAAGTGTACAATTTGTCAAATTCCTCTAGGTTAATGGTCCCTGAACGATCTTTGTCAAACATACCTGAAAATAAAATCAACCGTTAGTTCGATAGTCCAAAAATATTGATGCCTCGAACATTCAATAAATAAAATCACATATTTTTGGTTTGACTTTGTTTATAAATTAAATTAACTATTTAAAAAAACATTGTAATTATACTATTGCAAGAGTAATAGTCTACTGTACCATTAACTTACCAATCATTAAATTACATGCAATCTCCGAAAAAGTTTGTCCCTGGGCATTTACTAAAGCCGATTTCAATTCTATAGCTGTGATAAAGCCGGATCTGTCTTTATCAACTGCTTGGAACCATTGCTGAACTTGTGGCGATATTGTACCTCCCGAACCTATTGACGGGTATGGACCATGACCTATTTCAAGCTGGCCTTCTTGCCCGCCATACGCTGGCTAAAAAAAGCAATTTTTAAAAATTAAATAATTATTTATCATAAGAAAAACAAAGATGTGACACCGTGGTGGCGTTGTGGGTAGCGTGTCTGCCTTTAGTCTCGACAGTTGCGGGTTCGATTCCCGCTCGGGCAGATGTTTGTTAAATTTCTGTCTCGGTCTGGGCATTTGTCTGTGGGTCTGCCCACCGTGCCTCGGAGAGCACGTTAAGCTGTCGGTCCCGGATGTTATCACATAACATCTGATAATAATCGTTAACTCTTGATAAGTAATTTGCTCTTATCCACTGAGTTACTGGTTCGCCCTTAGGGTTGCAGAGGTCAGATGGCAATCGCTCCGTGTAAAAACTAGTAACCCGGCAAATCCGGATAAGAGTAATAAGCAGACCCTGGGTAAAATAAAATGCCGGGAATAACGCTAGGACGAAGAAGAAGAAAAAGAAAAATCTATTGTACCAACAAGATAAAAAAATAACGATGGAAATAAAAAATAATTATTTTCAAAATGAGACTCTTTGATTTTTATGATTATAACCAACTTTAACTATCCTTGAGTGTGTGAGCTAAGAACAAACTGTAGCAGCATCACCTACGTGCAGTTATAGGAAATAATTGTACGCTACACATCTTTTATTTATCTTTATTTTCTACGTCATCGTTCGGAATAGATGAACGTAGATAGCTCTGAAAAGAACTGTTTTTATATGCCTTCATTATAAGGCGTGGGTCGCTCTGAAAAGAGCGTTTTTTTAAGATGCAGATCCGAAGATCTACAGTTTCTTCTTTCTTCAAGCTTCCAATAAGAATCTTCATACAATACTACTTCAAGCAATACGCGACGCGGGAACCGAACACGGACAAGACGACCTCGCTGCACTCGGCGCTCGACGATTCTAAGGCGACGCCGGGTCGCAGCGGTCAATTTTATTAATTCGCGCGCGTCCCTCCCGCGCGCCCTTCCCGCTTCAGACAGCGGCGTGCGGGGAGCAGGACGCCACCTATCAGAAGCCCGCGTACTAATGTAGACTTTTAATTGGAATTTCATTTTATAATTTTATATTTTATTTTGTTTACTGTTTTTCTATTGGCTAATTACTTTTTCATTTTTTGTATAAATACCTGTTTACTTTTCAAATAAATTATTCCACTACATTCCACCGGAGAGTTTACTTATAACTACGAGTCCTCAACAATAATTAACCACACTAGAACAGTGGTAAAAAAACCTTCATTTATTTTATTTATAACAATGTTATTATTGGTGATCCATTAATAGAATTATTACAAATCTATACAAATAAATAAAATTAAAGTGTCCGTTTGTAATTCCAAATTAACAGCTTTTCACTAAATGCATAGGAAAGTATATATAGAACTTGTATAAAAAAATATTTTTAAAATTTTTGTCTGTCTGTCTGTTCCGGGTAATCTCTGGAAACGGCTGGACCTATTTTAACGGGATTTTCACTAGCATGTTGCTGATGTTATAAAGAGTAACTTAGGCTACTTTTATTTCAGAAAAAGGATTAGGGTTCCGTACATTAAAGAAAAATTGGTACACCACACAAGCGCAGGCGCGGGCGCAACTAGTAATTATGCAATAAACGTTACACATTCAACGGTCGTCGTTAGGGTTGTAATATCCTGTGCCGATGATCCGAAAACAAAGTCACACAAGCTATGCTGTCCTGACCGGGATACATGCCAATATTATAGTCAATACAAACATGTCTATTGGCGCATAAGGTTAGGTTAAGTAAAAATAATCATAAGTACCTATTTTTTCTTAGATTAATTAATATATTAATAATAATTCAATTGTGGAGAAAATCACAAAATTAATCTGATGAAAGGATAAGGCATTAAAAACACTGTAATCATTTCATTAAAACGAATTTAATCTATAAAGTATAAATAGTGTTTACTTATATACACCATAGCATAAAAACAATAGAACACTTGTAAAAGCTGCGAAAATATGAATTAATGCAAGAGTATGAAATTGTTGTGGTTTATACATGTATTTTCAGGGATTTTCCATTTAAATGATAAGTTAAAGTCAAGCTTATATATTATAATTTAAAAGCGTTCCTTTTTTATTATTTATAATATTAACTACAGCCATCTCTATAATTTAACATACCTGACAAATGTGATTTCTATACTTGCATAACAGTATCATTAAACTAAATAAAGTAAATGTAACTTAAACATTTATTAATGTTAAATAATAAATTATTTTTGCATAAATATTGAGAAAGCTAATAAGTGCTTATGATAAATTTCTGAATGCTGTATCTAGATAGGCACAATCCAGTCTATATGATTATATAATTCCTGTTATATAAATATATCAAGTACAAGTTTTGTTGTTATATAATATGAAGTTATTATAGGTACTTATATTATATAAATTATGTTTACAAAGCACATCATCAATTATTATATTCTTTAATCATATAATAACTACAGTAGCTTACAATGTAGCTTTATTTTCTTTATTAAATCAATAAGCATTATTAGCTATCAATTATGGGCAATACTTTTAATGTAATTTAAAACATCATAAAAATCTCAATAAATAATGTAGTTTATCTGGAGTTGGATATTTAAACTTATTTTTGATTATGATTTTATTTGTTCGGATATTTTTATTTACTTTTGCACACTTTCACGTAAATAATAAATATACTAAATATACTGTATTTAGATAACAATCAAAAAACAAATATTAGTAATACAATAATAATTATGCTAATTAAAATATAATACATTACTATTATAGCTGCTCTTGAAAACAAAGGTTTAAATATTATGGCTTATATTCTTAATTAATATTAATAAATTTAAAATATGTTCTTATTTTTTAAATGGAGAACATGTAAAGTGGCAGTAGTAGTTTGCTTTGTCCATGAAAAAATATCAAATTACATTTAAAAAAAAAATACTATTTTCTAGTAGGAATATAAATCTTAGTAAATAAATACAGTAGTTTTTTTACATCATTAATATTATATTGAGGTTGGTGGGAAACATGTTATTATTACAGATATTTTTTTTGTTTATTTACAAATTTTGATTTATATTAATTGCTGTTTTTTTTATTGGAATATTAGCTACCATGTCATATTAAAGTTATTTTTATACTTTAAAGAAAATAAGAGCATTAAGATTTTATAAAATAAAATCAAATTTGTGCCCATTACTTCTAATCTCACTCTATATAATAATGTATAATAGCTAAAACTTAAATACTAAATATATAATTCTATTTTTTAACTTAAGTTATAAGTTATCGTGTTAACTATGAAGTGTATAATTTATTGCCAGTTAAGAGAATATAGATATTCTTTTAACCAGTTCACATTTATTTCTTGAGGACCTTTGTCATTATTTATTATTGGATATCGGGTATTATGCAGACAAGTTGTATCAAATAAGAGCTACCCATTAAATCACAATGAATACTTACTAAATATAAATTAAGGAATATTTATATGTATCTACTTTATTATTATTGCCTATGAAGATTAGAAAATAACAATGTCCCATCATATAAATGACATTCAGTCTTTTACATCAAACCAATACTGGCAAGTTTGTTATATTTTGTACTAAGCCTTTAAGATTAAAATGCCTACAACAATACTCTGTCACTAACTAAATAAAATTGTAGGATCAAGATTCCTAGTCCATTCACTTACAAACAATTATCTAGTTAGTGAAATGCGATGTAATAACAGTTTTTTTGTTAATAAATTTTATAGACCTAAATATTACCACTGTGACTAGAGAAACTATAAGTAGCTGGTGTAACACATGTGTTCACACATACTTGTATAGATGGTTTAAAAGACGAAGGGAGAAGCTTATGAGCTTCTGGCACTGGAGAATAACTTTGACAGACTGCAGTTTCAAAATGTACTGGTTCACTCCTATCCATAGGCACACCATCAAAACTTGTTTGCTTTGCAGAGTCACCTGTCCCACTGTCTTTGCATGAAGAATGCTCTGACAAATTGTCCGGAAACATATGAGGTGTATCACTATCACTATGAACTACCTGTGTCATTTTTACACTTTCTGAAGGATACCTTTGCACAGCACCAGCCATGCGTTGGCGAGTGTGATAAATTATTACCACCCATATAATTGATGTACCTACAGCACAACACACCACAGTTATAATTATTATACCCGTCATATCCTCTTCTTTTACCATTATTGCTACTGGAAGTAATACTTTAAGTTCAATCATATCTTTTTTAGTGCCAAGTTCATTTGTTATTTCACATTCATATTTGCCAGCATCACTTGACTCTGCTCCAATAATAACTAGTAACTGATCATCAGCTGTAAAATAGTGACGTTCAGTTTTAACTATGGGACTCCCATTCTTTAGCCACTTTAATACTGGCTTTGGTGAACCCGTTATCATACATTGCAATACAACAGATTCGCCGGTAGTTACTTCTTTATTCTCCATCACTCTAATAAAGGATGGCTCCTGCAATACTGTTAAAGTTGCATTGGCTTTAATAGTCCCCGCTGAGTTTTTAGCAGCACAGCTGTAAATACCCATATCTGTGGTTTTAGCATTAACAATAAAAAAAAGATGATCAGTTGGCATTACATTCATTCGTCTCTCCCTTGCCGCAGGAAAGTCATTGCCACCATCTTTTTTCCATGATATTTCTGGCAGTGGGTCACCTGTTGCAGCACAGTTAAGAGTAACAGTTTCACCTGTTTTGACAGTAACATTAGTTGGCGTTTTTAGAAATCTTGGAAAAGTTACAATGTTTAATTCAGCATAAGATGAGTAAGTAGTTCCAAATTTGTTGGTAACCATACACTGATATTTACCAGCATCGGAATGTGAAACATCTGGAATAACTAATACAGAGGTTGCATGTTTCTTACCATTTTCTACCAAAGTAATATTTTCATAGATTGCAGGATTACTGATGTTACGATTATTTTTTCTCCATAAAAATGTCATGTTACTGAAGGGGTTTGAAGTCCCAGAACACACTAAACTAGCAGATCTGTTTTTTATTGCAAGGTGAGATTTAGGATGTTCGATAATTTTTGGTTTTGGAGAATCACCACAATTGTCTTCTTTGAGTTTAAGCATAGTTACTCCTTTCAATTCAGCTGGATAAGCACATGTTGCTGTAACATGTTTATGCTCTACTTTATCTCTTATCCATTTAACCATCCATAATAAATTGCAATCACACAACAATGATGAAGAGTTTAAGTATAATTTTCTTATTTTTGATAAAGAATCAAATGCATGTTGTTGTATTGATGTTATATTATTTGATCTTAAATCCAACTCAACCACATTAGATAAACCCTCAAAAGCTCGTGAATTAATTGATTTTATGTGATTATCTGATAAACTGAAAATTGTAAGATTCTGTAACTTTGAAAATGGCCCAGACATGTCTTCAACAGTCCAAGATATTTTATTGTTATTTAAATACAATGTATTCAAATGAATCATATGACCAAAAGCTTCCTGAGATATGGTTGATATATTATTATTACTTAACTTTAGGGTGTGTAGTTTGGTCAAATACTGAAAAGTTCTCCCTTCTATATCCATTAAGTAGTTGTGGGATAAATTTAAAGTTTTTAGTTGTGCACACAATTCCCAGCTGCCAAAATCAATTTGAGAAATTAAATTATTAGATAGTGATAATGTTGTCAATGATTCCAGACCATACATCCAACCTTTAGATATATTTTTAATTTTGTTATGATCCAACTGCAACTGATTAATAGATTTAAATCCAAAAAATGCACCATCCATAATATTTTCAATATTGTTGTATTTGATTTTAAGTATTGTCAAACTTGATAATCCTTGAAAGAGCAACCCATTGATAACATGAAGTTTATTATGATTTAGCTCTAAAATCTCTAGGTTTGATTGATGCATGAACAAATGATTTGGCAGAGATATAAGTTCATTTCTATTTAATTTCAATGTTTTCAAATTAATCAAATTGTTAAGTGCTCCTTCTTCAATCACTTTAATATGGTTACTGTTTAAGCTTAATGTCTTTATTGAACTATTTGCTATAAAAAGACCTGCGTCAATGGAAGCTATGCTATTTCTATTAAGGCTAACTTCTTGTATTTGATTGGGACGCAGAAAACTAGGAATATGCAACAAAGCGTTTTTATCTAATTTTAATATTTTTAACGCTATTAGTTCCTCGAAGCCTTCAGTGACACCTTTGCTCAATTTATTGTAACTTAAATCTAATTGTTCCACCCACTTCGGAATTCTTGGCACTGACACCAAATTTTTTTTTGAACAATCCACATATTGTTGCAAACAGAAGCATTTTTGAGGGCATTCATTATTTTCATTCTGCATTGATATTCGTATCAAAAGCACGACTGATACAATCGTCAACAAAAGGAAGTTTCCCATTTTTATGCATTTGTATAATTGCTAAAGTCATTTGTTAGAAACGATCTACGTCTTTATTCTTACATAATTTTAGACACAAATCACCGACACTGATGTTCGTAATTGGTTTTAATTCACTTAACTTCTCTCGCATTTATAACTACATTTTGCCATTCAAGAAAACACAGAATTATAAAAACAACTCAGTTTATTATTTACTGATACGGACTCGGCAGCCATTTTATTTAATCAATCTTTGATTTGGTCTATAAGTCTATGGATGATTATTGTTCGTCGATGTTGCCCCTACCATACAATAAGCATAAGAACATTTTCGATTTGGAGTATAAAAAATGACGAAAATATAAAAAGCAATAGCATACAAAGTAAAACGTTGATAAATTTTAGTAGGCTTAGTCAATCCGTCTGTTTTATACATCATAACCTCTCGCATTCCTACGACTGGTTAAACTGATTTTGTAAAAAGAATCTGAAATTATTATAAAACAAATTAAGAAACGGCATATTTCTATGCAACATTCCTTATTTTTTTAATAGAATTAATGATATGCAATTTAATATATATTTATATTATTATCGATCCTGCCTTGAGCGTCACAGGTCGCGGGTTCGATTCCCGCTCCTAGAATGTTTGTATTGATCATGCAGGCAAGTGTTCTGGTCTGGGTGTGTTTGTCTTAGTTATCGTGTATATTTCCGGGAGCCCTATACGGAATACACTACTACACATAATGGAGGCCGTTAAGTGTGCAGTATTTATTTAGTGATTAATTTCTTCGTTTCAGTTAGGGTTCCCAAACGTACTATAATATAATCATAGTATATGCAAAAATACGTCAGAAATGTAACAAAAAGATCCGCCATTTTTTAAATTTATGAAGTTTAGATAATTACAAATCGATTTGGTCCTTTGAGTCAAGATCTACGTCACCGTTTTTGGGTTAAAGCGTTTCAAATTATTTTTAAAAAGGGGGAACTAAATCATTGTACGATGATCATGACGATAATGGTGTTACAATCAACTTGCATACAAATAAAATCAAGGAGGCAGACATCCAGGACTCTGCATTATCATGGAACAGACTTGTAAAAGTTTGAGGTGGACATGGCCCCCCATTTAAACAAATTCGAATTTCGAAGCTCTCTCATTTGACAACGCCGCGCTACAATGTTGGCAGACGCGTTCCTTGAGGATTCGGTATAATTATCTCTATTTGGTCCGTCTGATAACCGTTCTGATCATATAGACATTTTGATCCCCAGCTCCTAACCTAAAGTTTATGGTATAATATATAGTTTTTAAATCTTTTTAATAAGTCTCTTTCGCAGCATTGTATAAAAATAATTAAGTTAGTAGACGTAATAAACGCTACACCCTCAACGGACAGGATATTAGACGAACGGATATTAGGATAGTTATAGCCTGTGTCGGGGTCCGGAAACATACACAATGACAAGGACAAACACACCCAGACCGGAAAACATGCCTGTATGGTCGATAGAAACATATGCTCCGAACGGGAATCGAACCCGCGACCTGTGGCGCTTAAGGCAGGTACGCTACCGCTGCGCCACAACGTCGTCAATTAAAAAGAAAATTCTGTAGTTCTGGACCACAGAACGTTCTTTGACTTCTCTAATTTTGTCTATAAAAATCCTTAATATAATTATAAATATGTTTATTTGGAATGGGGACGAAGACACTATTATCGACAAAAAAAACAGAATAGTAATTTTTCCGAATGTTTCTGTTTATATTTCAAACGAGTTGAAACTAGTTGATGAATTTGAATGAAAATTGGTACGACGGCGGACGGATACTCATTTTGTGTAAGGCGATTATATTTAAATGAAACACAAAAACGTAAATGAAAATCAAAAGTTATTATATTTTAATCACTACGATATTATTGTCGAAAACAATGGTTGACCGCTGCAATCAAATAAAGTGTTTATTCCTTTTTTCCTTCTCCAACATATACCGCACCTTCTCCGTTTTGTTTTGCCCTTATTTCTTTTCCTAATTTCATTAGGCAATAAAAATTTAGATGACACTTGGCCTACACTGACACAATATGCTCATAAATAAAATATAAAGATTTCTTGCCATAACACATCCTAATATTCTTTGGATAAAATAGTTGTATTTTTTCCAATAATCGGATACACGATTAATAATAATAAATCCCATGTGGAACAATAATTTAAACTCTTCACAACTCTTTGGTTTCAAGTATTTTTTTTCGCTTAAGCATTTTTACTGTCAACAAAATATTTGAAATCTATGGGCTTGTCTGATATGACTATTTTTCGGCCGCTGCTCTTCAAAAAAGAGAGTTGGTCAGTTGAATCACAGTTTAGGATTGTCTGGATACCATATTCCATGAGATGTAGCAGGCATACCCTCCGTAGCTTAACCATCCTGAATTGATTGTAAATCACTTTCAGAGTCCATTTCTAAGTCATCCATCGTATTCCCAGTAAATATTCCAAGTATGTGGGTAATAAAACCTAGTTGGTAAACGATCAATGGGTTAAACGACATTATGTACGGTCAGTATATGGACCCCCCGACCACAGAGGTCAAACTCTGCGGTACCCTGGGCTTGTCGTGCCGGGGGGCTCAGTAGCCGGGAGTAATAGTCGATTGTCCAGGTGGCACCTTCGGCTACCCGGTGAAGCGAACAGGGTTGCCGGCTTCCTGGGTTTGCCCGGGAAGTCGGTCGGCGGGGGCCGCAAGGCCCAGGCGCGTTCTACGTGCCAGGAGGAGGAGACGTGTAGATATGTATATAGTGGAGATTTACCGGCTTCCTGGGCTTACTCAGGAAGTCGGCCGACGGGGGCCGCAAGGCCCAGGCGCGTTTACGCGTCAGGTGTTGTATAAATTTATATATATGTATATTGGGGTTTTGCCGACTTCCTGGGGTTACTCGGGACGTCGGCTCAGGCGGAGGCCGAAAGGCCTGAGCGCATTTATGTGGTATATTTGTAAATATTATGTATATATGTATATATTCGGGGTATCGCCGGCTTCGTGAGTTTATTGAAAAATAAACTTCCCGAAGCCGGCCCAGGCGGAGGCCGTAAGGCCTAGGCGCGTAAGCGCCGGGGGGGTTTATATATATCCGTATATATGTTATAGTGTGTATTCTATGTGCCGCCATGGCAGTAAGTTGCCGCACCAGGAGGGCCCCTCGGAGCAAGCGCCGGGGCGTCGCGGTTGAATGCGCCAGCGATCCTGCGAAGTCCCACTTTGGCGCCAGACGGGACCTTAGGGTTTTAGTGCGTATGGGGTCCAGGTCCTATAAAGACCATTGCACATGGCCTCGAGTCCCACACTCCCGCGCCACTTTTACCATCTGTCCCGGCGCGGGGGTGGGTAAACGCATTTCTCCAAGTAAATAAAAAAAAAAAACGGTCAGTATATGGAGGGGTGGCCAGTTAGTACTGAAGTAGTGGAGCACCTGAAGCTACTTAACCAGTCACCCATCCACATGCGTTTGTCTGTTAGTGTTGCTGTTTCGCTTCCTCGAGTTGCACGTTACAACGATTCAAAAGAAGTTTCACTTCAATAAAATAACAATAAAATAAAATATTATAAAACAAAAGTACCCGAGTTATTCCTTATAATATCAGCTACCCACCAGTCAAAGTTCTAGTGAAATTGGTCATGCCGTTTCGGAGATTAGGCGGAATAGACAGACAGAACAGAATGAGACATTTTACAATAATATGTTATACAATACTAATCTTCTTCATCCTAGCATTATTCCTGGTATGTTATTTACCCAGTGTCTTATTACTCTTATCCGCATTTGACAGGTAACTAGTTTTTTAAACTGAACAATTGCCATCTGACCTCTGCAACCCTAAAGGCGAACCAGTAACTCATTGGATAAGAGCAATTTACTTATCAAGAGTTAACAATTATTATCAGATGTTATGTGATAACAACCGGGACCAATGGCTTAACGTGCTCTCCGATAGGCACGGTAGGGAGACCCACACAGACAAACGCCCAGACCGAAACAGATATTTGTAACAAACATCTGCCTGAGCAAGAATCAAACCCACAACCGTCGAGACTAAAGGCAGACTTGCTACCAACAACACCACAACAGTGTCGTTATATAATACTTATCATATATACTTTTATAATTATGCATTCCGTAAAAAGCTGTTAGTTTGTCATTACAAAGAAACAATTTTATTTCTTTGTATTTAATTCGAAAGATCACATACTCTTAAGGAGAATCCCATATCCCTAAAACTACTCAATACAGTATCTAAAGTATATTTACAGTTGTTACTCCAAATCTGTGGTTGTTCAATCAACTGTAATGGAATTACTAAAAATGTACAAAACCTAACAATGAAAAACTTGTTGAGAAGCTCACACCCAGTACACAGAAGGTGCTAGGAAAGAATACCAAGTAGTGTATTCTCATTATAACTTTTAGAGTAGGTATTTGAAGCAAATGGTTTGGTTGGTTCTCTGTCAATAGATTTCATAAATAAATTATGTAAAACATCTAATATTAACTACATTTATAATAAAAATTAAAACAGTTTTATTATAATGAGGGGTATGGCTCTCCATAAAATAACTGGAATGAACTTCTAATTTATATAATTATACTATCATCTGTGATAGCAACAACAGCACTACCAAATGTTATATGTGGCATTAAAAAATAACATAAAAAGTTTGCAGTTACCAAATTGGAGTACCCAGCCAACATAAATAAGTCATCAGTAAGAAAATAATTTCTTATGTATGACTTAATTAATTATTTGTGTAAAAAAGTAGTAATACTGTTTGGTTAGATGCTAATGAATGTGAAGCCAGAATTTTTTTTTTCAATGTTTTTGTAATAGTTGTTGCAATGCAAATCCAAATATATAATAAATAGCAAATTATGTGGAGCAACTATACTAGAATGTGATTATTAGTCTCAAATCTCAATAACTTAAATTACATGTACTGTATATTTGTATAGGAATAAAAGATATTTAGCTTTTCAATATGTTCATTTAGTATAAATTAATTACTTATGGTACAAAATAAGTAGATGCAAAAAGTTAATAGTTACTTACATTATAGGCCATTTTTCAAGTTCCTGTAAATAAAATTAAATGTAAATAACGGATAGTCTACAACATAATCAATCTATCTTTGCCATAAATGATTTGTAAATACTTTAAAACAAGTAGTTATTATCATGATTTTATCAGTTTTTTTTAATATGCTTACTTTCGCGTAATTCAGTTGTCCGAGAAATATAATATCCAAACTGTATCTGTTAAATTTAAAGTTCTTAAACTTTAAAGGTATGTAGCTTTTACTTTATGGCACACAAAAATTATATTATTTTTTTGCAGGCTGCAGCTAGTCTGGACTGTCATCAGTGTCATCGTGTCATTTCATGCAGTCATCAGTGCAAACTGTTAGTTGTCAATGGTGTTGTCAGTTGTCACTGGTGCTAGGTTAAAACCATGTTTATACGAAAATAATTGATATTATATCGAAATATAGATATTTAAAACAAAACGAAAAATATTATCGATAAGAGAAAAGTTTGCTTTATATAAAAAGGTCACCTATATCTAAACGTTCAAGTGTTGCTTTTGAAAAAGGCCAGCAGATTTTTACTCAGACTTGATTATCGATTTATCGATATTTTTTACTTTATAAGAATCGAATAGTTAAAAAGTATCGATTATCGATATATTTTTTTCACGTGCATCCCTATGCTACCAGAGATGAATTACACTAGCTACTCAATTACTCTAAGTTAAGATTTATTCTTTCTTTTACAATATATTACACACGGCATAACTATCAATGGAAGTTCTTTACAATAGGAAATTATAATGAAAACAAAAACCGAAATGAAGATACACAAAAACACAATACTAGCGAAAATACCATCTAATTATTAAATTAATAAATACTAAATTCCATCCTTACCACGTCGATGTCTGAAAATCCACAACAGCGCGATTTAGAAGACATTTTCTTCTTCGTACAACCAATCTGTGAAATCAACTTCCGCCGGCGATCTTTCCCAACTGATACGACTTGGGAACCTTCAAGAGAAGAGCGTATTCTTTCTTTAAAGGTCGGCAACGTACCTGCATGTAGGAAGCATGCAGATGTTCATGGGCGGTGATGATTACTTAACATCAAGTGATCCTTGTGCCCATTTGCCCCCTCTCAGAGTAAATTTTTACGATGCGCGCGCACACCGTCACAAAAAACCGACACCCTGAAGTTAGCTATAGTTAACATTTTTTTTGTGATATTTAAAAAAAAATTATTTAACTAGATAATGCGTTATAATAAAACTTTCAATGTTTTAAATACCTTTTTTCTATTATTAGTGTCGTTTTTTCTACAAACGTAGAATAAGGTGAAAGATAAAATTTTTGAAAAGATTTTTATCTTGTTACGCCAAAGAAGTATAACTTCTAACGCTTGTAGGTACATAAGTACACACACACTTTTTTGATTCTACCATAGCTACTTCTTTGGTGAGGATACTAATTTACCCTTCAATATTTACAAATTTCAATCAAAATTCAAATCAAATAAAAACTATTTTTATTCAAGTAGACTTGTAATTAATTATATATTTTGAATAGTCAAACGCTACGGTTTGGTTGATTCGGTGACCGAGACGAACCGATAAGAAATATGCGATGCGATCCTCAATCTATATTTTTCTTTATTCTTATGACATATTTGATATTATGATGTCATGTCAATACGTCGTGTCAACCGCAACAGTCGACGATATCATGTCAATACTAAATAGTTTTCTCTTTTTCAAGTTAAAGGCTTGAGTCAGTTATTTTGTGTATTGATATTTTCTAATTCTTTGGTTTCAAACTACACATAAAACTTACTCAATTGCTTAGGAATAGCTTATTGTTGTTTAAAAGTTTATGGATATTTATAACTGTTAAGTCATGGAAGCGTACGAAAGTGTATTACTTGTTAAAAATGAGGTTTTCGTTTTTAAAATACCTCCAAAAACATCGAACAGAGGATACAGGTAATAAAATAGTTACAGTTATAAATTACTTATCGTATAGATATGTATCGAATGTAATTTTATAGGGCAGCTGATTGGAACTTGCAAGAACCACAATGGACGGGGCGTATGCGTTTAGTTTCAAAAGGCGATGAGTTAATTATGAAGTTGGAGGACAAAACAAGTGGTGAACTGTTTGCTAAATGCCCTATAGACAAGTATCCAGGAGTAGCACTTGAAGCTGTAACTGATAGCTCACGCTATTTTGTTGTTAAAATACAAGATGATAATGGTATCAATTTTTGTTTTATTATTATAAATTTATACAATTATATAAAACATAGATCAGTTTTAATATAATTTTTTATGTTTTATAGGAAGAAGTGCCTATATTGGTTTGGGATTTGGCGATAGGTCAGATTCATTTGATCTAAATGTTGCACTTCAAGATCATTTCAAGTGGTTGAGAAAGGAACAAGAGGGTGAAAAAGGACAGCAACAACAGCTTGACCTTAGTTTCAAAGAAGGAGAAACTATAAAGATAAACATGAAGATAACTGTAAGAATTTAATAAAACTATTCATTATCTATATGCCTTAACACATTCACAGTCATGATAATACACAGAATAGTTAAACAATTGCAATGTACTATTTTAAATTCAGTACAATGTTCAGTGGAAAGTTAAGGTGTTTAAATATACAAAGATATTAATTTAAAGATAATAACAAGAAGTTAAGAATTATGTTTTTGAGAAGTTCTTTAATGAGTCATCTCACTTGTTTGTACATGTAATGGAATATCTTTATAGATAGTGAACCAATTTCAATCTTTCGCATCTTATTATTTATATTTTGCGTATTATAACATTTCTAGTTATAAAATTCCCTCTGCTGCGCTGCTGCATAACTTTTATTATGTTAGTGTATTCTTTTTATATTGTTATATACTATTTCAACTTAACAAGGAACAAACATAATGGCCTATTAGGACTAGATGTTGAAAACTCAGCCCTTAAGAAAAAATAAAATATATGTTCAACGGATCCTTTAATATATATATATATATATTTTTACACTTTACTTAAAAAATGCATCAGTAGAACTGCAACAAAGATGCCTGAGTTGTGTGTATGTACACAGTGTATTTAAAAGTAAATAACTTTTTCTGATATAAGGAGTATAATAGACATTTGAAATACACAACCTCTTTATTGTATAATGAAATACAAAGCTGTCCCTTTTATTTTATCACTATTTATTTATTTATTTATTTATTTGGGAAACATACAGTTATACAATAATACTTAAATGCAATAAAACAATAAAATAGTTCACAAACCAATAAATTTTCCACTGATAAATATGACAAACAAGAAGCAGATTGAAAGACTAACAAGAAAAGGAAGTCACAAAAAATTAAAATATTAATAATGATTATAAATCTATTGCAAAAATACAAAAATATACAGAAAAAAAAAAATATTAATTCAGTTTAAATATTGAATAGCATACAATTTAATTAATTAAAGATACATTTTATAATTGTTTAATAGCATTATTCTTTAAAAATGAGAATATTACTGAAATTGATGTTATAAACATTACATGAGCGGTGTATGAAAGTATTTTGAGCATATTTCGTTTTCGTGCAAGGCAACTGAAAAAGTGAATGCTTACGCCTATTAAATGTAGGCACACAAAAATTTAAACTACTCAATAAAAAAGGGCTATCAATTAAATTATTAACAAGTTTTAAAAGAAAAATTTGATCTCTAAGCTTGCGGCGAGCCTCTAAGATACAATACAATACTCTGTGTTTGTTTCAATGCTTTTAGATAAATATTAAAATATTGATGCACTTTTAATTTAGCTTAGTAGCTTATCAGTGGAACTATATAAAAAATTGTTCTATTTGTTGTGCTCATATATAAAAAATTGTGCTATTATGCAGAGCAGTTTGATAAGAATATTAATTATCATTGGAAATTAATAATTACATTGTAATTTATAAAATATAATTCTATGCATCTGCTATCAAAACATGTGTCAGGATAAAGTTACAGAATTCACTTGTGATTATACAAATATTATAGTATTTGCTTGTATCAATGTTTTTTGTTGCTTAAATTCTTACACATTTAACAATAGTACAGATTTATTTTTTTGATTTATTTTTAGATTTAAGTACTATTTTTATTAAGAAATTCTTTATTATAGTCCCCACCACGAGAACCTATCAATTTTGTAAATACACATTCAGGGGGTGGTGACATAGGATCAAATAAAAAATATTAGTCGTAGCAAATAAATAACAAAATCAACAATTACAAAAAATATAATCTCACTCTCGAAAATAACACAACCAATCTTAGTTGAATACAGGAGCATGAACATACTTCAAAATTTCGGCCCAAATGTTTTTCATGTCGTGCCACAAGTCAAATGTGTTCCAGTACAATAAAACATTAGACTTTTGCAAATTTTATAATATCTTATAAAATTTAAAATTACTTAATATAATTAAGTCAAACATGGAAACCTAAAATAATATTTTTTTATTCTAATTAGAAAAAGGATGGCAGCGAAGGCAGTAGGCCTCGTCGAGCTGGTGCTGCTAACATTGGAGGACTATTGCCTCCACCTCCTGGGGGTTCTAAGCTGCCTCCCCCACCTTCGCCACAGCATGTGCCAACTCCAATTGGAACACCTGCTGTCCCTAATACTGAATGGGGTGACTTCAATTCAGCCAGGTGATTATAGTCATCAATTTTGCTACTAACAATATTTTGTTTCATTTATAAATAGGCATAGTCTTAAATAAAACAAGAGTGCATGGCAATGTATTACCTTCTGGATCTTTGTGTATCATAATTGTATAATTTTGACGACGTTGATGCGCAGTGGTAGCGCACCTGCCTTAAGCTCCACATGTTGTGCGTTAGATTCCAGCTCAGGTTAGAAGTTTGTACTTAACATACACGCATGTTTTCCGGTCTGGGTGTGTTTGTCCTTGTCTTTGTGTGTTTTTCCAGACTCCTGACCCAGGATATAATTATTGTAATGGGGGTTGTTGAGTCTGTAGTGTTTATTCATTTATTAATTTTTCAGTTTAGTTTTTTTTTAAGTGTAGCAAGAAAATATTAATTATTCTGTCATGTTCATTTTCTTTAATTGCTTTTTTCCCAGTGCCCCAAGTCAGCCCGGCAAGCCAACAACTCCTGCGAATCAACAGAACTGGGTACAGTTTTAATTGTACGGAATGTGAAGAAATGTCTACAACTAGAGAGTGCAATGCACAATACTTACGACAATTACTTAATGATTTACGACATATCCATCACACTTTTCCTTATTGTTTTGTAATTTAATATTCATATGTTTAATCTCTACCCGTTTACTTTTATAGCAGAGTATCAGAATATTTAAGGATCAACAGAAACTAAAAAAGTATATTAGCCTGTTACAAAACATCACTTAATATATAATTTAGTTTTTGAAATGAAAGCCAAAATGATACTACATTAATAAATATATGTTTTTTGTATACCAATTAATTTTCTTCACTATGTGATTGTAATTCATAACTTGCCTACTCTGAGAATTTATTTTGTAACTTATTTAGGTTTAGTTTTTAAGGATTTTTTTGCATTAAAATTTAATTACGCTAGGCTAATTATAATCCCAAAAAAAACTTCTGAAATTCTATACATATAATATAACATGTTTTATATTAATCATTAACATTCCTGATAAAATAGTCTTGTTTAGTATATTTAGAACTGAATGTCAGATTATTTTTAAAATATCTTCAATCTGAAATCCAAAAATGAAAAATAATGTAACTATTTATGATATACTAAAGAAAACTAGAAATTGCTGTAAAACTTCATTAAAATGTGATTACTTTTGAATGGCATATTACATCAAAATCACATCAGACTTACGAGAAGTACGCTAAGCAATTAGTGATTACTTGTAAAATGGCTTCTATTTCTCTATCTTAATTATCACATTTACTATTGACGACTGTTGTGGCGTGTTGGTAGCTATCCTAACTTTAACGCCACAACCGTCGCGGGTTCGATTCCCGTTCACGAAAGATGTTTATATTGAACTTAGAAATATCAGTTTCGATCTGGGCGTTGTCCTTGGGGGTCTCCCCACCGTGCCTCTGAGACCACGTTAAGCTGTCGGTCCCGGTTGTTATCACGTAACATCTAATAATAATCGTTAATTCTTTAAAGGTAATTTGCTCTTATCCAATGAGTTGCTCGTTCGCTCTTAGGGTTGTGGTAGTCAGAGGGCAGTCGATTCGTGTAACTAGTAATCCAAATCTGGGTAAGGGTAATAAGCAGACCCGGGAAAAATATCGGGAATAATGCTCTGACAAAAGAATTACTACATTTATTATTGGTTTTTTTTTTTTGTAATTTAAGAAATAAAATACCAGTTCACTATGTATAATGATAATGGACTTAATATTATCTGTATATGTTGAAACACTTAAGTAGTTTAAAGTTACACTATGTTTATTGTAGACGTAGGTAATATGGCTCTACTATTTTATTGTTATTCAATGTTGTTAAAATTCTGCATGTCATAGACAAGCTCTATGTAAATAGCTTATTAAGTGATAGAAGTGTGATGTACAAATATTTTTTTCTTAAATGAATAGATCTGTTTGGCGTTTTGTTGAAATATGTACAAATGTAATAAATCAGAGTAGCAGCTATTCTATTTTTATTTTCGGAAACTATCATATTTTTTGCAGAACTGAACGGAAACTATTACACACGTGCGGATAACCAGTGTACCACTCTTTCATAACCAAAATTTAGTAGTTTAAATTTATTTATTTCATCTTACAACTATCATCACAGAATGATCCTAGTCTGATAGTTTAATCTAAAAATAACACATAACATATAAAGTTGTTTTTTCTAGATTAATTTTTTGAACAGTTATCGATTTTTTGGGTACGATAGAGACCACCAAAAAATGCTATTATCTCAAAATTTACTATTAGGAAGAAAATATATAATGCTTTTGAGCATTTCAAAATCTCAATTCTACATTACATCTTTTCAGAAAAATTTAAAATCTGCCTTAGAAGTCCACGTAACACGTCTTCGTCGTCCACTGCCTTGGAAGTAAATAAAATTAGACAACTTTGATTTGTCTGAAAAAAGTCCGGGAGTTTTGAAAATATTCACAGTTTTTCCATGGTATCGTTTTAAGAAAATCCAAAGTTCTTATATGACTTTAGAGACCCTTTTTTAGTTGTTAGCTTGAAGCTTAGTAATTATCGGTCATCACTAATTAAAAAATTAAAGTTTACAAAATGTACTACAACACGTTTTGTTGTTGACGTCTTTGCTTTTTATGTACACCTTATAGTTTCTGACATATAGGGCCGAAAAAAGTCCAACATTTGAAAAGCACTAACTTACAGGTGGCGGCTGGTAGCCCAACCATTTTGAACCTTCAGATACACAGAGAATGCTGCTGGACAATGGGCTGAGTCGCTTGTGGATGGTAAATACGACCTTTGTGGTTTATTTGAAAAAAGCATTGTGGGCATTAAGATCTTTTTTGCGGTACAATGAAGGTGAATATGCGTGAATATAGGAAATTCCATCTAAATTGGTTCAGTAATTTGGTTTTAAAAGCAAAACGGTCGAACACGTCACCCAAATAAACGATATTGCATACTTTTCAATGTTATTTACAGTGACTATAAGAAAGGAAAAAATACCGACTTCAAAACTAAAAAGCAAAAAATAGACATTTCATACAAAAATAACTAATTGGAATTTACAGTATATTTTAAAATCCTGATAAAAAAAGTGGTCGAAAGTAGGTAAAATGTTAAGTTAAAGTATAATATACCTAGGTTCCTAGAGTAATTATAAAAAAAGAAAATTATATATTTTGGCATTAGGTATTCCAAAATTTTAAGATTAAAATTGATGAAATGTAAGGCGAATTGAAAGGTTTTTTGGATAAGTATATAAATTGTCAGATTAAATTCATTCGCATTTCTTCTCTGGAGTCCTTGATAATATTAATCTTGTGTTTAAAAAATGTTAGATTTAAGATATATATTTTTTTTTCAAATAAAATATTTAGTATATGTACATAACATGTACAAGTACATGTACATGTACATAACATGTACAAGTACATGTTAAATACAATTTTGATGGTTTTTATCTAGTTTGTTGCATCCGATTTTGTGTTATATAGATTGTTAAAATTATGCAGAAATTCTTCTGCCAGCGGCTTCGCCCGCGTGAATAACGGTTTTAATAGATTTTAATATAAACTTTGAAGTGAAGTGGAGGACTTCAACCTTTTAAAGGTACAATTTCATAAAATGATAAAACACGTGGTTCTTTATTTTTAATTGTTTACTGAATAGCAAATTTTCATGCTTCTACTTTCAAAAATGACAGGGGCGAAATTTAGAAAAGTTTAGGACACGTTTTTTAAATTTTTAATTGTTCGTCGAATAACATTATTCTTTGCTTATAGGTTCAATAATGACGGACTTTGGTACAAACTTTCGTGCACTTTTTCTTCCTTTTTTTTCAATCCGGTTGCAGTATATTTTTGTACTATTTATATCCATCCAATTCAACTGTAGCTATTATATAGAATTTTATCACACAAATCTTCAATTAGTGAAGTTGCACCTAAATCGGATAAGCCGTTTTAGAGGTAAGCGCGCACGAATAAATAAAAAGCCAAACAGACAAAAATTTTAACAATTATTGTTTTGGATACTGTTGCTATGGTAAAGCCCCCAATAATAGTTATTCTCAAATATCTTTCATGTACAGACGACCATTAGCTGCATTTTTATTATATTTATAGATTTCCAACTACCACAAGTAGAGTCTCCCGTCAAAATATTTTAATAAAGTAAAAACAATTATTGACTTACTTTTCTAATATATTTGGTTGACTCAGAAAGAATGTGTTCCTACCGACATTTTGATCTTTATTAAACAGTTACCAAGGGAAATACCTTAAAAGGATAAACACGACACAGGCTTCAGGCTCAGTGAGAACGACTTGATGAAAGCTAAAACATTACACGATAATATAAAAAAGGTTTTCCGTTCAGCTTTATGTGCGAGGAAAACAGTTGTTGTATTATATATTTTATGTTGTTGATATTTAGGAGGTAAATAAATGTTACTAGACGCTCATTTGTGCTTTCCAACTTACTCAATTTAACATCTTTTTTCGACTTGCTTGCATTTCAATTTGATCTTCTTTTTCTTGTTATCTGGTGGTTGGTGTCAGAGTTGTTCAAGTCGTCCGCAGGCCTTTGACTTGACTTATCTACTGTCATCAAATTGATAACAGCCGGGACCGATCTTTTACGTGCCGGAGACGCTCAGTTGTTGTACCACTATACGATCATCCATCTAGTGACTGACCGCGCCTAAAGTTGCTTTACCCACCATTCGTTTACCAATCAGTGAGCACACACGGCTATGAGCGTCTCTAATTTGATCTAAAAAGGAGATGGGCTAAAATATCTAAATCACAATAGGCGTGTCTACAAAATTTGAAGAGTTCTCTTGACTTGTCCATGCCAAGATCCCACCTGATACTGACCAAATTATAATGGGGCCAACTCTTGTTGGCCTTACCCTTACCCTTACAAACAACAAAAGAATTAATAAAAGCTGTTTACATTTCGGAGAAATCGATGAACATACAAAAAAAAACATACATACAACATACATGCTTCTTCTACCTTTTCCTTTAAAGTCTGTTAATTAAAGATCTCATAGCATTTCGACGAAGCCGACGACGACATAGATTTTCCATTAAAAGGATTATTGCTGTGAAAGACGACAAGTGCTCTCAGAATTTTAATATCAAGTTGCTTGAAGGATTTGTACTGAGCCTTTTGACACTACTTCAATGCTGTGTCAAAGTTGAATATGAAGCGGTGAGCGGAATGAAAGAGCCTGTAATTAAAACCATTTTATTTTAACTCAATCAGACTTAATAAATATGAAAGAGATTTTACGGTTTATTTTGAAACAAGAATTAATACTTAATTAACTATGAAGTAAATAGGTTTTTACGTACGTATTTCAATTTACTATTAAATACATTAAACAAGTGGAACTTCAAAGCAAGAGCAGATATTATAAAAATTGCTCTTGGTTTTATTAAATAGTGGTAAAAAATAAAACTATTCGAAGGGCTATGATCAAGTTGATATTTTTATTTTGCAGGCAAGTACACGAGTGTGTAATAATGTCGTTGAACAATAAAGTCTTTAAATAAAATTATTAACGTAATTTTTTTAATTCAGGCAGTACCTATTATTCGACATTCTATTGATGTTTACAAGTCATAATTGATTTACTTGTGTTATAATAGAAAAACTTAACTTTATACAATAAATCAAAAATGTTCTGTATAACAAATGGCCTATGTCCACTTATAGCATCAGAGGTAGGTAATCTCGTTGTGGAGATTAGAAAAGGATGAAGAGGACAGAGGGGGTATGTACAGAGAGGGAGGAGGGTGGTCTTTACACAGAACAATAATGAACGCAAATAAGCAATACCATGTCAACCCACACGAATGTCATTTCGAGAAAAACGCGTTTGAAAATTTTGAACAACTTGCTTTATATGATTTTTTGTATGTGTTGGTCAAGTTTTTGGCAGTTTCAGATTTATGTAAGTTATTTTACTTATTTCCACAAAAAATATGTATACAAACTGCATATTTCGTATATAATATAACCCAAAACGTTTAACATAATACATAAATTGATTGGTTAAAAAATGGCTTTTTTAGAAGTTTTAAAGCTTAAACTCCTACATATATTAAAGAAAAATGTTCTTCAGCCATTTACCAACCCTTCTGCATATATAACTCAGTTTTTTCAATTTTGTGGGTTGACATGGTATTGCTTATTTGCGTCCAATTACTACTTGACGTCAATGTTATAAGACACATTTGTACTTCCTCGGTCTTGTCACCTCATTCATACCGATAACAATGTCTAACACTCATCTCCTTACCATTAGACGTTAATCCATACGTATTCGTAATAACAGCGGTGTTCTATTACTTTGCGATCGATATTCAATCTGTACTCGTTTTATATCATTACGGAAATCGGACGATTAGAATTTGTATTCATAAGCGATTTTAGTTCTCTCATTTACGTAACCAGATATGTGGAACGCTGCCTAATTAAACCAGTATTATATTATTTTGTATGATGTATAAGATTTTTGTTATGGTTATATAAGTATAACAGAACTATATAAGATATCATTCCTAACGCTTAGTTGTAGTTTTTACTAAGATTGGTTACGGCTATCTAAGGATTAATGACTTTTTTTTTATTTTATTTTATTTTATTTTTTTTTATTTTATTTATTATTTTTTTTTTAAATGTATAGGCCAGCGCTTGGCTGTTATCATACCTAATGTGTAGTAGTGATACAGCCTAAGGTGGAGCGCGCTTGCCTAGAAGATGCCTATTCACTCTAGATTTGAAGGTACCTATATTGTAGGTGGTTGGGAAGACCGAGGTCGGCAGGGCATTCCACACCTTTGCGGTGCGTATCAGGAACGAGGAAGCAAAGCGTTTTGTACGTGTTTTGGGCACATCCACTATGTAGGGATGCAGGCGACTTTTTTTATTGTTATTTATGCAATTTTGGGAGTTTTGAAAATATTACAAATAAATTGGAATTGTTTGCATAAAAAATCGTATCGCATCATATCTTTTTTCAACTGTAATGTAGTCTGGACGAAAAAAACCAATAGACATATATACAAGCTCAAACTCTCAAACTCAAACTCCATGCAGACTACTGTTGTAGGCTAAGACAATATTTAATAATTTAACGTTAAGTAAGACAAACTCGGGGTATGAATGGCGCAACATAATACGTGTTAATGAGTATAATAAAAAGGCAATACTTAATAATTCTTTCTTAGTTTTATCTTAATTCATTTTGCGCAGCAATGTTAATTAACCGTTATAGTGATGAAATGTTACATAATATTCTGTATACATTGTTTATTTGAACCACTTTCACACGGAATTCCAAATATATAAAACGCAGTAGAAACAAAGTGTATGAAAAACTACATACATGGAACTAAAATTAAAAAGTTTCCTGCTACTAGCAATTTCAGTTGTATACGAAAATATGTGAACGAAACTAAAATGCACGTATTAGAGGATAGGATGTTTACGAAACTTTTAGTTAAAACATGAAAAAAGCTATTTTATTATTTTCAATAGTGACATCGAGCTGGACTTTGACGTCGATGGGCGTACTGATGTTTGTATTGGTCATACAGACACAATAATTATCGACAACTGATTGCCTTACTGTATGGAATCAGCAGTCACCAGTGGTCTGCAAGCCCCCGATATCCATATTGCTAATCATCATCGTCATCATCATCTGAGCTTTAATCCCGGTTGTGAACGCTCTGTTCGCTTCGGAGCCCAGGGTCTGCTAATCAATATATATTGCTAATTAACTTCAGGTAAACCTCTTGCCCGTTTACTTCCATAAAAATACATCTTTTTAATCTGGATGTCACGCCTTAGCCTCAGCGAGTATGTTATATGCTAATAGAAGTTTTTCTAAAGTTTTCAATGCCAAATAAATTTTGAACGATATTGAAATAACAATGAGGACGACGAAGACTCTATCTAAATGGCCCAACTTCCAAAACCACACTGTTCCCTTTTCTAAGAGGAGTAGGAAATATTCTTGATGCACATGATTTTAACATTAGATACGGTATTTGGTGTCTATCAGTCGAGCCTTATGCTTATTTTTTTGTATTAACAAGTATTTCTCATCTCGTTTGCTGGTAAGGATTACAGAGGGCAGATGGTAATTTGTTTGTGCAAAACTAGCAGTAGTATAGGTGAAACGGTTTCTGTAAAACGTAAGAAGGTATCCACGATACAAGATTGTTTAGTGTGGATGCCACCGGAAAACTAATTATAATGTCGTTTCAGCAAACAAGCTAACAATTGTATTTAGCATGTAATATCAATTTTTTCTTTTTTGCTTTTAATAAACTATTTATATATCAAAACTAGGTTGAGCTAGCAGTGTTTGGAAAATGTTTGGAAAAGTTTAATTATGTCAAGGAATAAGTGGCTGTAGCTCCTTTGTCCCAGGATAAAAGATTGCTTGTCTGTCTGACCTATTTTATCAAAAATCGCAAAAATAGAAATTACTAGGAATGTTGTTACATATTTCTTAGAAAATTTAATAAAATTTTAGTTATTTAGATGGCAACCAATTTGATATCATAATAACTTATTTTATCTGAGCCCAAATAAAGTAAGCCTACTAACGGTACACAGCCACAGGGATAAAGCAGCTTACGCACCCCTATTTCTCAATTATGAGCGGGAATTAAAAGAAAATTGAGTTATTAAAGCTATAATAAAATATTGGAAAAAAGTATGTATTAGTTAATTAAAAAGATATTAATAAATAGGTTATGATGAATTATTTTCTTTTTAATTCCATTCTTATCGGACAACCTATTATTATCTAAATGAATGTCCGTCATGAAACTACTTAGAAGCGTATAACTTTATTTTTTGCCGAACAATTAAATACACAGAAACTTATATTTAACATTTTCTAAAATTCCAACCCTGAACGGTTGAAATGAGGGTTCAAAGAGTATATTAAAATCGTTATTCAGGCGGGGGAAGTCGCTGTCAGAATCTAATAAATCATAATCATCCAGATGCTGTTTAGTTCAAATTTCAAAACATTAAAGACTTGAAAAATATATTCTATAATTATTTATCAATGTTTCTTGACTCTAGATAAAGCTATATGTCACTTAGTAACAGTACATAAAAGCTGATTATTTAAGCTATGGAATGTATTATTGGTTACTGACCGGGAAACCTCGAACTGGCTCTGAAGTTATTTCACTTCAGTAATTATTTAAGGCTGTGTTGACTGGGATCATTGGATTGAAAAAGTTAAAAGCCTTATACCTATTGTATATTAATGAAGTCTGTATAAAATCAACATACTTTATAGATTTGTCATTAAACAAGCTTGTGGCGAACGACAGTAATAAATTACTTATGCGTAATTAATAGCTTTAAGTTACACAAAATTAGCCCTTATATTTTGAGACTCATGTTTGAGTTCCATTTTCTATATCCGAACAATGAAGTTTGATAAGAAGCATCAGAATCGATTTGCAGACGCCATCTATAGTAAAAAATACACATTAAAAATCAGATGAAGCTAATACTTAAGTTTAAATTGGTATAACTTTGTCAAGCTTTATAAGAATCGGGTCAATGTTCAAGGGTTAGTCATCAATTAATAACAGACAACAGACACGCACGCAAATAGGCTTTGAGATTTGTTTTGCGTGGTCAAATAAATAGCAGTGAGTGAAAGATAATTTTATATAACTTGAAACTAAGAGAAACAATATTTTAAACGGAACATTTTCTAAAGAAATGGATCGAACATAATTACTGGAGAATGATTTTGGCATTTGATCCGCAAGGCTGGTGTGGGTGTAAATTTCAGAGCCGACGGCGCGCGGCGTTATACTACAAAGATTGATGACACTGTCTACATTGCCTGTCCATTTGATTTTTAACCCACTGTCTCAAAAAGAGAACAATATTTTACGAGTTTATGTATGTTCATTTATTTTAGTACTTCGTCGCTTTGTAGCCTTAATAGTTTCGTGGATTTAAACATGTAAAGTGTTGATTATAATAATAATATACTATATCGTACATCATGATTAACAGATATTAACAACATTTAAAAGATTAGTAACTGTACAATCAGGCGGCCTTATTGTTAGTAAGCAGTTTCTGCCAGACAAACTGTAAAATAGTGTGACAACCTGTAAAATTGTTAAATACTGATAGTGATATTAAACCTACTAAAAGCTAAGAAACACCGATGGTGTTTAATTAAATGATGGCCAGTAGTACGTGTATTGAGTTTTTGTAATTATTTGGTTTTTCATTGAGTTTTATATTATAATTAAATCAATTAAATATTAAGGTAATAGTCGAACTCATACCTTCATGATTCTTCCGTCTTTTGACTGTTATATCCGAATATACATATATCCCTTCCCCTTCTATTGATATTTTCACTTATTACATAAAAAAAATATTCATCTACATAATTCTATGAAATTAATGATTATTTGAAAGTCATAGAAGTAATTTAGTAAATTAGCGAGAGAGCTCGGTCGTTTCATCCAAGGAAAATTGCATTTCACGCCTGGCCTGGCGTATCCCTGACCGCGTGTATCGAACAAGCTCACTCGTTAAAACGGTTCGATCTGACCTAGAATAGTTAGGTATGTAGAATATAGCTTTTTGCTGCTCGTTCTATTGGTTTACAGTAGTAATTTTTTTTTTCAATTAAACTTTTTTTATAGATTTAATCATCTCTTTTGTAATGAATTTACAAATTCTGGCAGTTTTAAATTTGAAGTTTATAAAGATAGGATAAAATATTTTTTGGGAGGTTTATTAGCGTAGCGTCAGACCTTCATCTAACAAAGTGAATTATGTCAATGAAACTAAGTTAGTTCATTCGGTTATGTTGCATGATTTGAGTTTATGACATTTTGTCTGTATGGAAGTCTCTTATGATCTCTAATACAATTAGATGGCTTATAATACCTATAAGAAATAATAAACATACTTAACGAATTTATAGGGGGACGTGTTTCTCTCTTAATGAAACAATATCAGCTTATTTTATACTTAAAATAACACTGAAAACGGTTTTGGCGTACTCAGGCTACTTATTTGTATTGACCGTACAAATATCTGTATCGGTCTGGGTATCGGTCTGGGTATCGTTCTTGAGTTTCTTCTAACCTATCAGAATCAGGAAAGAAAAACAAAGAGTAAATAAAAGAACCTTTCATTATTTGCAACATCAAATTGTCTTTATTGAACATTATTAACTAATTTTGTACTACAAGAGAAAGATAAATTACAACGTTTATGTACAAAAAATATGCTTAGTGCGCACGTACAGTATGCGCCTCCATTACGATTACAATAAAATCTCAAATATTATCATTATTATGTAAATAAAGAATTTAGGCACTGCACGTGTTACATTCCTCATATCACATTCGTGGGCTCTATAAAGAGTAATACATTTATTCTAGTAAGCGTTTCCATACTTTTAAGAATTATTATCATATATCTGTGTAGGGTGTTTTTTAGTTCTGTGCTCATTCTTCTCAAGAAATACACTTGCCATTTTGCACTACCTATTCAATCCACGATATAAATTGAAATTAAAATAATTAATATTTGAAGTAGTTTTTTCATTATTTGTTTGACACACTTTTTTAAATTTAAAAGTATAGATGATTGTCAATTACATTTTACATTAACATCAAACAGAATAGGTAATTAAAATGTTATTATTTCTTGAATAACTAAATGCTAAATGGAGATAAAAGGTTTATTTACTTATTAAGGATAAGGAATATACGTCCGGTTATGGATCGAGAAAATGTTCTAAGATCGGGTTTATTTAAGCTTATACATACTCTTTAATCTCTGTATTTTTCTATTTTCATTTAATTCATACGTATCGAACTTTTATTCAAATATGTTAAAGTATCTATGGAATTATTTGTTAAAAGCTAGACGTATGTTCCTACATTTATTTTTATGCACTGTTTGAAAAATGATTGAGATTATACTGCAGGTTTAGTAGAATGTATATTTTATCTTCTGGAAAGTAGAAAATATTATTTTATTATTTACAAATATACTAAATATTGCTTTAATTTTATTATTAAACAAAATATATTTTTTTTACTATTTGATTGCGATTTCAAATGCTTACAAAAAAAATTGTCTTAATAATTATGCAAATGCATCTCAAGGATCAATATATAGGACAAATAAATAATTAGGAGTATTTTATACGTATATATATGTAAAACGAGAATTAACTGTATGTTAAACAGTCCAAACAGTTCGAGATCATGTCTTTATTATTCTAATGTATTCATAATCTATTGATTACATTAAACATTAAACATCATTAAACGATTTCACTATCTTTTTTTACAAATATTCTTTGGCAACGCAAGAAATAAGTCAATATTTTATATTAGAGTTTTGACTAAATCAAATTACTGATATAAAAACAGACTGAGATGTATATTTTTCAAATATATTCTTGTATTAGATAATCTTACTATTATGCATTAATAAGTTGTTATAAAAATCCAAATGCAATATAGCATAAAACGATTTTTACATCTTTGACTAGAAAGATAGTTAAACAAAACTTATACATAATCGTAATGATATGAAATATTACATACCGTAACAATAGGTTAACTTTTTAGAGATTGGCACATTATAAATTTAGAAAAAAGTATTGAAGTCTATAGTTACGTGATTTTTATGAAAATACTTATCTAAAAAATAGTTTATATTCGTAGATATGAAATATACAAGGTAGTTATAAAATTATCCGTAAATTATTATATAATATTAAGTTAAACTTAAAAAAATCATTAGTACTATATTCGATTTCATTAGTTCTCTCTTATTTCATAATCAGTGACTAGATAAAATATGACTTACTAATACCAAACTAATAATAATGTCAATACAGATTTATAAATAATTTGATATGTACAAAATGTGAAACAGGATGTGAAAATTCACAACAATTACAAAGTATTTCGTTGATGGAGTCAAAGCTTTTTATCGGTCATTTTATTAGAAGACAGACAGTTATAAACTTTCACTTTACTGAATTTAATAAATATTAACACTGAGAGTTCGCTTGAGATTATTGACTAATGAGCAGACTGGAATTGTGATCTTAACTGTTAAAATTACTTTTAAGACTGTACGTGCTCGGATGCGAACTTGTCGCTGGTAACAATCGTTCGGTCACTTCACAAAGATCACTTGTAGAGTACCTGTTCCTTTTTAGAATTGGACACTTATCTTTATCTATCAACCGTTTCATTTCTGGCTGTAGATCCAATTCCTTTACACTTTCACTGGGACTTCGGATTGACTCGGCTTTATCACTGGCCGTGCTGGACGGAGTTTGACTACCATTTTCAGATTCAATTATCTGTTCCAAGCCACTCGGGCGGCGGCTACGCGGGTCGTAGTAATCTACCGTCGGTGGTATAACTGGTGCCAAGTTTGCCATTGGGTCCAAGCCAAGAAGAAGCATTACTGTTGCTGGATGTTCCATTATATACTGTGTTACACTATGTAGAAAGGGCTCTGTTTGAGTGCTTCGGTTTATTTTCAGTCGGTCGGGACTAAGCGGCCTCTCTTGCTATAATAATACATAAAATGAAAATAATATAAAACTTTAATTAATATCGTATGTGTAGAAATACAGAATTTGCGGGTCTCATTCACACTTGGGGCAGGTGTTTGTATTAACCATACTGTTCCGGTCTGGGCGATTTCCGATACTTTGTTATTAATTTATTATGTGTTTTGTAGTAATACGTTAATGTGTTTAATTACCTGGTCCCAACAGAAAACATCTGGAGGGTGACTGCAACTCCGAGCTAATTGGTTTGGCGGAGTGTTCCATTGTAAGTTTGGATTTGAATGAGCCGCGTGCCACACTGGCCCCGCCATTTCTTGTAGAGCCTGTATTGCGTTTCGAACCTACAAAATTATTTTCAAGCTATTTAAAATACATAATTAAAAAATCTTTACATATATATTTTTATATTAGTGCTAGTAAAACCATGCTCGTCCTAGCACGATTGGGCCGGCTCAACTGGGTAAACTCTCACACAAAATCGGCGCAAAGCCAAGTATTAGCAGCGCAAGTATTAGCAGGTACTTTGCATTTTGAGCTATGATTGAAAGCGCTGGAGGGGTAATCTGTCACTGCCACTGGTTCCTTCATTTTTCCTTTCTCATGCCTTCCCTCCTATTCCTTGGATTGGACAACGTGCATGTGGTACTTCAAGTATCTCAAATATTTATAGGTTGCGGTAACTAATTACTATCAGCCAGTACCGCATGCTTGTTGTGACAAAGGAAAAATATAGGATCAACTTAATTTTTGTATCAAGTGTAGGTTCAACTCTCTTTCATTAAAATAAATAATTATGAATTGAACAACAAACATGACTTACCTCTATACTAAGAGCGGCAACATCTTCATGCAAGCTGGATACTTGCGTGTCGAGCCTATCGACTGACGAGCGAGTGATATGTCTTTCTAAGTTTAAACCTTCCAAAGAATCAGCGCGAGTGATCTTTGGTGTTGCTACAGAGCGCTGTCTTTCAATCCTCTCTCGTAATTCTCTGTGTGTAAGACGTTGTTGTCCGTCTGATCTAAAATTACAGATCTCACTTCATTTACATCGGTTCAAGGAAGTCAGGAATTAAAGCTTTCTGTATTTTTTTACCTGAATTTTGGATGACGGGGACTATTAGTACTTGATAACAGCTTTTTTGGTGACAGGGCATGTTCTTCGGCGGCATTTTCATCGTCTTCAGAAATTGATGGTAAAGTCAAGGAAGGGTGACCATTACCATCTGATTCCTGTTCAGCTTCGTAACCTTCTCGGAGGTTATATGTCAGGTCGTGCTGAATATCATGTATAAATTCCTGCTGATACTCTGGGTAAAGACGCAAAACTTCCGCCAGTCCACCCATATTTATACATTTTAGGTCACAGTAAGTTAAAGCCTATAAATTTTATCAATTGAAAAGAATATTTTAAGATATTATTTATGTAATACTAAACTGATATTTACAAATATACCTTCACATCACTGCTAGATTTTACCACCACGTCGGGGTTACTCGGTTGCGATGTACTTGTTCCATTATATGCTTGCAAGTGAGTGTTCATGTCACATCCTACTAAATCGCCTTTACCTGTAAAATAATTTATTATCTAGGATGGAATATCAAAATATGATTATCATTAAAATAAGGAAAGAAAGCACTTACCAAGAATGGCAACAACCATATCATTTTGCATCACTTCCATAGATCCGTTGCAAATATAATAAATGTAAGTGAGAGCGTCCCCTTTGTGGACGAGATACTCCCCAGGGGCGCAGAAATTATTACGAATATGCAGCGAAAGTAGCTTGAGGCAACCCTGCGATGCAGCCTCGAATATCGGAAGCGATAATATCTCCCGGTGCAAATGTAAAGAAACGTCTCCCCTCAGTTCCTCCGGGAATTCTTTGAGAGTCTATAATTACACAAGATACACTTTCAACAATAGCGTCAGACCGATGCAATAGGCTTAATCAATATACTAAGAAAAAAAACAGTTACCCTAATGAATGGTTTTAAACTGATCATCATGAAATGTCAGTTCATGCATCATTTTTTCATGTTTAATAAAATAGGCCCATAAATATTAAGCTTCAGTAAAATAAATAATAAATCGGTAACCTTAATAAGATAAAGTAAGTAATTTAAATGGTAAATAGCACCAATTTCACCTGCCTAATAAAAAGCGTGAATAATAAAAACTTATATCGTTGACTCACTCGTACTATAAACTAAAGACCGGCCCTTCTAAACAGAAAAAATATCCAAAGATTCGCTGATGCTCCTTCGTAAATTCAACGAAAATAAGTTAGTCCACTCGTATTCAATTTATTCGATTATATTGCAAGCTTGTGACGCTAACTTCATTCGAATATATTGCAAACTTGTAACTAACTTCATTCGGTTGCGTAAGTGCAAAATTTAGCAATTCACCATTTATTTTTAACAAGTCTATGCTTATTATATAGGATTATTGAATGCTCAGAGTACTGAGATAAAATGAGTAGAAGCAACAGGCCGTGTTAATTTAATTTGCGCTCAGTGATCAATTTCAAATGTTTCAACGTGGCTAAATTACACACCTCATGTATATCAATTCCGTGGTTGAGCGACCACATTGTTTGAAAGTAGTCTTGCATGCGTTGTTTGAGCTCCTTCGGAACTTGAGTGATGGTAAGGAAGTCCTTAAGATCACGCCACTTGCTTTGATACATCGATCGACGCGAGTACATCCTTTGTATAATGGCTGTTACATTACCGAAGACAACCGCGTGCATTAGAGCTGTGTAAATATATAAAAGGTAAATTTTTTTCTATAACAATAATAATTAATAACATTATTTCTAATATTATAAAATATTGATACTCTTTGATGATATTATAAAATTGTAGCAGAGCTTTATCTGTGCATTAGATATTTAGAGTTGTGATCGTAATGATTGTGATTGACTTTCAGACTTTTTAATATTTTTAGATTTTGTTTGTCTCTCTGTTTATTCTCGCGTGCTTGTCATCGCGCAAAGATAGATGAATAGATGGCGATAGCTTGGGATCTTTTAATACTTGCCTGTGGGTCAACTAAAAATCTAAGCTAGGTGCCGTTGGAATCCCCTTTAATAGAAATGGTGATACAAAACTGTCTGTAGTGTAAAATGGTATGCTATAACATTATGGGCTATTTTTATTCGGAAATTGAAATTTCGGAAAGAGAAATTAAATCATTTGGATCAATACACATCTTTCTAGTACAGACTATTTTTTGCTGACTTTAAATTTATATGCACTAGCTAATTTTCGCTTGGTTTTTGGGTTTCTGATTCCGTCATGACAAAAAAGTCATCAGAAAAATAAAATGAGAAATTTTCAACAAAACTTTCATTTAAAGTAACCAACATCGGCAAATATGGAGACCTCTACAAAAGGTAGAGGCCCTATGAAGTCGGCTTAAGTAAGCTACTTAGTCTGCGGGTAAATCTGTTAATTTTTTTTTGTTAATTGGTTTATTGCGTGTGTATGTATTCGTTATTTAATTATAATTGGCATAGACTACAAAGCTTTGTTAAAGTTTTGAAGTTGAATCTTAATAACCAGGATATACAATTTATGAACTTGAACATAAGGGTATGCAAAAGGGTTAAATGTCATTAGTATGGGCCATTGTGCTCCGAGCAAAATGACTATGACATGTGGAGAGACAGATGGAAAAATAGAATTTCGAGCTTGACATAATAAATATTGTCTTTCGTTGTCCCATTAAAATATTTACCTACATTTTGCCAGTCTATTCCCCTAGACGATATCCATATATATGTATGTATTCTTCCTATTTCTACTCAGAAGCAACGGCAAATAAACAAAGGCGCTCTGTTTGACTAATCTCAAGAGCCCCTGGATGGTTTTTTGTCACGTAAATATTAAAAAGGCTTTTTAGCTATATAATGTATGTGATATGTCTTTGCTATTGTATAAAATATGTTACAGGGGTTCTTAGTTAAGATATTCAAGTCTTCAAAATGATCTACTTTACCACAAAGCAGTTATTTTTTGTTAATGCAACAGAATAACATTTTTAGGTAAGATTCCGAGGCACGCGCCACACAGCAGACGGAGACAGGGTGTGCCGTGATGGCAGGCAACATTACTTTGCAGTATAAATATTTATGTCATGTATAATATTTACGTAGTAGATAGATAGATGCTCTTCTATTGCACACCACACAGAGATAAATAAAAATTTTAAGATATAAAAAATATATACTTGACTTTACAATAAGGCGGTCTCATCGTTTAGTAGCGATATTTTCAAGAAAACCTTTGAGTTGAAAATATTGGCCAAGAAAATTGAGAGGTGAGGCTAAAAGTGAATATAATAATGTAAATATAGATGTAAATTTAATAAATTATACGAAAAATATAACAATAAGTAAATGAAAAACGTAATCAGACTCGTAGTAACACTGCAAACTAATACCGCCTGCCGTCGCGGTCTGTCGTTGCCACTTGCCTGCCGCGTCCTTCGGAATCACCGTTCTATAGTTTAGTGACCACTTGTTGCTGTTCACCGCATCCATACCGCGGATAGTATAACAAATGTAACGGGTAACTTAAATTACCAGGATATTACAAAGAGCGGTATTCATCAACAAGCGATTTGCATGTTATGTTTACTAATTTCTAAATTTTTTTTAGATCGTTATAACTTATTGGTTATTTCCAAATTTTAGGCGACGTAACTTAACACGGCGAAATTTTAAAGTAAACACTAATTATTCAATTTATTTTATTAAAAATTACGAGTGGAATATGGATATTTTGTTAATTAGACTGTCAGTTTTTTATCTAAATCACAAGGAATAACCGCATCATCTCTTGAGTAGGTAGTGTTGGTGTTATAGCATAATAAGCAGAATGTATACTAGAATTAATTGGTTTGTGCTCAGGGATTTCTGAATAGTCATCTTTGATTAGTTTTCCAGAAAAACTCAATGTTCAGCCCAGTTTTTATAATATTATAGACGTAAAGCGGCAGGATTCATAGAAATATATCAAATAAAATATTCTAGTACTATATAAAAAAAGACTAACCTCCAACCAGCATTGTGAGTATACTAAATATTTTTTCTGGTAAAGTGTTAGCGGATACGTTTCCGAATCCGACGCTAGTGAGAGAAGAGCACGTAAAGTACAGCGCCGTGACGTAGCTCTCGCTGTGGGAAATGTTCACGATCGGCACTTTCAGTCTCTCCGCAAGGTTGTTGATCCACCCTAAAGTTTATCAATATAAATATTGTTGTTACTTGTAAGGAAATAAAATACTAAGTCCTATAAATAATAAGTCCTAACTAAATAAGTTTCATATTCTAAGACAAGGTCATTGAGCGCGATTAAATATAGAACAATTTTTGCTTACAATGACAAAAAATACAACATAAAATTATGTAGTCATTCTTCTTCAGAATAAAAAATGTAATAAATTAAAAAAAATGAAATATTTTTAACAACAACATATTTAAAAACCCGTGTTTACGGTTGTCGATGATTTTAGTTTGCGTACAAAATTTAGATTTTAGAAATATAGATAACGAGAGTCCTAATTTGATAATTTTTTTTAATAAGCTATGTATATTACAAATTCCTAGACGTATAGAATAGATATCTTGTTTCAATGAATTTATTTAGAAAAATAGAGTTAAATCATTGTTGAATATATACACGTATTTTTTATTTTCCTAACAATAACTCTAGCCACCTGTACAGTAGGTACAGTTCGCACTCTAACATTATTCATTTCACAAAGCGTATTTGTGAAGTGAATGATGTTTGAGACGAAAGTAACAAAGAGGCTTGATAAATGATAGAGATTCTGTGAAAAATATTTCTTTCAACATTTTTATACGTAAAAAGTATTTAATACGCTTATTGAATGCCTTACCCAAATCCCAACTTTCATTCTTATGATGTTCTATTTCCTTTTCCGCTATTATGAACCATATACAGGCTAGCCAATGGGCGACTAAAGTGAAGGACAGCATCGAAAGAGTCAGAATTAGAGCGGAGTACTGTGAATATCGGTCCATCTTTTGGAGCAGCCGAGCAAGCCGTAATAATCGAGTTAGTTTAACAAGGTGAACATTTCCGTGCTTCGAATCCTGTGCGCAAAATATATTTTATGTTACAGCTATTCTATACTGAACTAAATATTTTAAAAACAACAAAATAAAATATTTAATTTAAAACATTTTTGTAATACAGAATGGTTCTCGCTTAGTTTAGCTCGTTTACTGCCGTTAAAAACCTTTAAAAGTTCATAATAAAGCAATTTTAGTTTAAACATCTAGGTGTTTAAATTAATTAGTTAGTAGTTAGTTGAGAATAAGCTCGACTTACCGCTCCGCTGTATACATCCGAAGCGTAAAGTAGGTCAAAAGGAAGCGCGGCCAGGAGATCCACGACAAACCAGGTTCGGATGTAATTCAAAGCTATTGCTTTTGAATCTGATACTACTTCTCCTTTTTTACTTACGAATGTTGTACGAAAATTAAGAACTATATCTGTAAAACAACAACAGACTTGTAATAATTTATATGAGATTTCTACAACACAAAGAAAACCAAAACGCGTTACATACCGATAATGAAGAGCGCTTCTACAACAACGTCACTTGTCACACTAATTCTTGGATGGCCTTTATCAACAAAACTTGCATTATAGGGTACCACGACAGCAACGTAAAATGTGGCTATAAGAATGAGCCAGTCCCAGAAGGTTTTAAAAATGCCATAATGTGAGATAATAAATCTTGACTTTTTTATAGCTGACGTTTTGTATTCAGGCAGCGGAGGGTCGGATGAGTGTAGGAGGTTCTAAAATGACAAATGTGTTGTAATTATGTGCGATTAAACTAACGTAAGGAACAATAACGTGACATTAGCGTTCGCAACGTAACACGAGTAAATACTTGAGGCAAAAAGTTATCAATTAACTGATGTTTAATGGGATTACCTTACTAACATTGTTGAGTTTAAGTTTATTCTTCGTTTTATCTGGTTTATAATGCCCTGAAAGCTGGTAAAGGACGGCCCTGGAGCGCCGCCTGCCCATGTTCGCGGGCGAGGGCGCTTCGGGGTCAAGATTGCCATTCGGGTCTGGAAGTAGGCAACTAGATTCAGCTCGGAACCGGGCGCCCAAAAGTGCCGCTGCGGGTACAAATGGGGATAACGCTAGAGTGACGACACCAGCCGAAGGCTGCACCGCAGCTCCTGTATGCACAAACCACCCTGTTACTATCTAAGCAGCGCCTACTCAGGGCTCTGTCATACGCGATGCTTGTAGGATTTTGAAAAAAAAATTGTAGTAGGTACTTTTCTTTAATTACCTGATGAGAGAATAAGAGGCGGTATTTTTGGATTGTGGACAAACACAAGAAAGCGAATACCATTGCAATTTGTAAAAGCATATCGTATGATAGCACCCATGTCCTTAATCTACATTCTAACCCACTAATGAAAAAATACCCTGTACAAGATTTTCTTCGCATTAAATATATAAAAACGAGAAGGATACATGTAATCAAAAGGAATGATATGAAAAAGTTCAGTGAAAAGTAAATGTTTTCGGTTAAAGAAAATCTTGTATACAAATTTGGAATATAAAAATTCGATGAAGCGACAACAAATTAAACTGACTTAAACCTAACCTCGTTTTTTAAAGCGCATAGACTAAGCGAAGGGATGAGAATAGAGCTTAATCGTACACAATATCAAAATATTTTGATGATGACGATTGAATTTATAAATTATGTTTTTGACCTATAAAAACGAAAAATAATGTAATCACTTGCTGAAATAAAAAAAAATGCTACTATTCTTTTTTTACGTCTGCAAACAAAGGAAAACCAACATCGATAGAGTATAAATACATGCATTGAAAAATAAATAGTGAAATATTTAATATTTATTTAAATTATATTCGTATTTTTGTAAAGATTTTTTGTAGACAGCAAATTTTATTTTCTATTACCATGCATAGATCCCAATATAAAAAAATATAGGTGAGATATAGAGGTGCAGGTGCAGAAACGATGAATATTGTATATATATATTTATTAATTAAAAATTATATATATGCACAAATAGAATAAAAAAAAACAAATATCCATATGGTATGAGTGTATGTGTGATAATAATAACCAAATGTAAACGTTGTTGTTAATACATAATGTATGTATGTACCTACTACATTATATGCAGTTTTCGTGATTCGTATTAGACCAATCATAAAGATGAAAGACAGGGTGGTTTTACTGACAAATTCAACGCTATTTGTAACTTAAATTATTGATTTAACGTTCATCAAATTCATATTTCAGATTATAGGAGTCAATTTACTGTTTTTTTATTATCAATGTGTATCTAGATAAAAGAAAAATTGATTATATATAAAACAATATTTTAATAATGACATTTTTCTAAACAAATTTACAACAGTTAACTAATTTACTCTACGTTATTTAGCGTTTGGTTTATTATAGAAATTTAATATTCTATGATGTTCTAGTGAAAACTTCAAATAAACTTTACCGTGCCACGATGCGCGAACTCGCTACGACGAACTGTGTGTCTACCGGAGCTATTGTAATGAAACTCATACAACCTATAGCACTTGAGCTACGAGCTCAATATATTATGTTATTACAATAATAAAACTGAGAGAAATCTTTAATAAAAGGAACGGCCTCTAAAGAGGGCTAAAAAAGGTCTTAATTTTATACAATTTACATTTTTCTTAGAAAAAAATTTAGTATTGCTTTTTTCGGAATACTTACCGCTGTCGAACTCCTCATTAGTGTTCATGGCGGCCATCTTGGTGTTGGTGATATTCTTGAATGAGGCAAGGAATAAAACGACTTCTCGTTTTTCATTTTTAATTGGAACGATATCGAGCAAGCACCAAAACGGTGTACCTGTAATTTATAATGAAGTTAACGCTGAATCATAAATATTATGAAAAATGAATAGCGTTATGTCGAGCCAATTTATATCTGAGGTAAAGTTATTTTTTAACTTATATACATAGACATATATGTATATACTATGGACTGGCTCATTCGACAGACAAATTGTCTCAGATTCTTTGCCCTTCGTAAATTCAACATCAACGCAATGAAACGAACTCAATCACACGCTAATTTCATTCTGTTATGTTGTGAGCATCATAACGGAATGAAGTTAGCATGAGACTAAGTTATTTCTTAAAGTACACTATAGTTCTTAGACACTTAGGGACAGTGCTATAATATTTGCTAAGTTAACGGAAATTTGTTAATTCGACTGTATCTATTCTTTAGAAATCGATGTGTATATCATATGTATACATTGGTATACATGATATGTATGATATCTCCTGTATTATTTTTTTACGATAAATATAAAATTGGCAAATTGTAATTATACGTTACGTTTTAAAGTCTCAACAAATATAATAAAGAAAGATATATCAAGGACGAGGATAACAATCGTGCCACAAGACTCCTAATACAAATCGCTTTTTGCATTATATGTCTTTGACTAGTAGGAACGTACAATATTACTTTCATATTCGATATCTTGTCGAACACAATAAAGGTATTGCCATTGTTATATCAAAGTTGTTAGGCGTACAAATACTTTATGATATTATTAATACACAATTTTGCGAATTAAATATTTAATTTTACCAGTGAAAAATATAACATTTATGTATTTTAGAAATTAAAGCAGCTTCAATTTGCATTGAATGTGTATTTAAAAAGGTTTTTATTGCAATATAAATTCAGAATTGATTCCAAATTTCTGTCTCTATTAAAGAATAGCATTTAATTAACATTCGAAATCTCGGTAAATGCATGGTGACAACAACCAGCAATGCGCTTGTAAAAGTTTAATTTTGTCGAATGGAATCGTAAAATGGTTATTGGTTTTTGTTTACGATTGTGGCTTGAACGATCCACAGAAGCTTTAAATGCAAGCTTTCAAGTCTCCACTGGGAAGTAATTTGATTTACACGACGTTAAGAATATTTAAGCTCATAAAACTGATTAATTTTTCATTATGATTTGATGTATAGTCTTAGTGAGATAAAAATGGTTTAAAAGATTGTATGTTGTTATTAAAAATAATCAAATAGTCGATTTACTAGAAAATTAATAACGCTTTTACTTTTAGTAAGGAAGTTGGGAATTTTTCTATTTAGAATGTGTAAATGATTGCGATTTTTACAAATTGTTCTTTTTGTAACTTTCTGATACGAACTTAAAAATAAAAATAAACATATAAATAGATGGATGGACAATGAATTCAAAAAGTAGATTAAATATAATTTTATAAAAATCACGGGCTTTATTTTTTATTTTCATTGGAATTGTAGAGCTGTCGAGTAAGAAACTTGAATATCAATTTATTAAAATTAACATTTTCAAAATTAATATTTAGTAGTATGAATAATACTTAGATTATTTAAAGAATTCGTGTATCCACCATCAAAGACCAAGTTTTAAAAGTATTAGTATTAATTTTCAAAGTGTTATTTTTCTGGTATACTTAAATAAGTAAATTACCGTTCTTTTTGTAAAATATGAGTTCGAGTTTGAGTTCGTGCTTGGAATCGAGGGCTGCGTCGATCTCATGTCGATGTTCTTCTCGCGTGTCCGGTCCGTGCAGAAACTTGCAGGCACATCCCTTCTGCATAATGTGCGCTCGCGCCCACCCTGTCAGTTCGCAGAACCCATCCGAGCAGTAGACGATGGGGTATGAAGGAACTTGCGCGTTGCCCAGTACGAAGTTGCTATCTAAACAAACAATATTCGTTAAAACTAACATTCAGTATACATATTCTTTTATAAATACTTTTTTGTGAGTCTTCTTCTCCAGTAGTAAGTACCATCGATATTTCATTATTTAATTTACATTTAAAAACCCAGTAATAATTACAGACCCATATCGGTGCTCCCTGTGATTTCTAAAATTTTTGAAAAAATACTTTTTAATAGACTAAATGACTATTTAGAGGCCAAAAAACTTTTGATTGAACAACAATACGGTTTTAGGTCGAAATCAAATACTCTATCTGCAGCAATTGACGTAGTTACAAAAATTAAAACAAATATAGACCGGAAACATGTTTGTCTAGGCATATTTATAGATCTTAAAAAAGCTTTCGACACTGTAAGTCACACAAAGCTATTGCAAAAGCTGAGTAACATAGGAGTCGCAGGGAAAGCACTAGATATGTTTAAATCTTACCTTACCAACCGTCAACAGATTGTACAAATTTCGGATTATAAAAGTGACTCTCAGCTAGTGACGTATGGAATACCACAAGGCTCAGTTTTAGGGCCATTACTCTTCCTCATTTACATAAACAATATAGTAAACTTAAATCTATCAGGCCACTTAACACTGTATGCAGATGACACTTGTCTTTTTTATTTTGCACACTCAATACACGAAATTATGTCACAGTCTCAAAGGGACTTAGATATATTGGGTGAATGGTTTCAACATAACCTTCTTACAGTTAATACAACTAAAACATCGTATATGATTTTCTGTGCTAAAAATAAGAAAATACCTAATTATACTCCACTAACAATAAACAACAACATTTTGAAAAGATCTAGTCAAGAAAAGTATTTAGGTTTAGTATTAGACGATAAACTTGTATGGGACTCACATATTGACCAAATTATTTCAAAATTATCTTCACTTACAGGCGCTTTGCGCAAAGTCTCAAACTGCATCCCACACAACATTCGTCTGACTATATACAATGCCCTAGCTAAGCCACACTTAGAATACCTCATAGAAGTCTGGGGATCAGCTGCAAAAACACACATCAATAAATTGCAACGAACACAAAATAAATTATTAAAATCACTTTTTCATTATCATTACCTTACACCAACTAGAGACCTATACAAAAACACTAAACTCCTAAACATAAAACAATTATATACATATAATACATGTCATCTTATCAAAAGAATTACAACTAAAACTATACATTCTAATATAATAATTACTCCTAGAACTATTACACATAACCTTAGAAATAAAATTAAAATTAATATTTGGCAACCACGAACGAAAAAATATGGTAATAAAAACATATTGTGTGAAGGTGCATTGATGTATAATAGCCTACCAGATGATATTAAAAATTGTAAAAATATTAAGGAATTTAAGAACAAACTAAAGATACACATTGCTAAAAATATTGTATAGTATAGCCAAATTACTTTATACTAATAAAATACTATAAGTTATAGAAGTAAGGTTAGGTTAAATCATTTAACTGCAATAGTTTAATAGTGTAGTGTTAAAATATATAAAAACTTTAATTTATATAATGCATGCTTCTGTGTACATCCTTAAAATGTTTGTATTTTAAAATCTCTGTATAAGTGAACAGTATGTTCTTCGTGAGAAATAAATGTCTTTAAACCGAAATAGTATGAGTACTACGTGTAGGTGCAATTAGGTTTGTCAACTGGCAGGTGGCAGGGCTATTGCTACTCTACGAGCTTCGTGTTGATTACTACACCCCGTAGAATGTTGCAACTTGGGAAATTCGTTAATGGTGTCTGGTCGTGACAGTTCCTAGAAGATATTGCTTTCTTTCTTAGAAATCCAGCCGCCAAAGGCACTAACCGCAATAGGTACACTCACTCATAATTTAAAGGTTAGTGAAATAAGGGCTGTAAGGGCTATGCATCGAATTACGAGACCTCAATCGAACGTTGTGTCGGTGTTGAGGTTGCCGTTCATCGAATCGCATTGAGTTGTGGTTTCTGAAGAATTGAACTCGGCTTTGTTACCGGTCACGAAAGTTTAAAGAAATCTTCTTTCTTTCAAGGATTTAGACGAAATGATGATGTTTTTTTTAAAGATAAATTACCATATAGGTATAATTAAAATAGCCAAAATAATTTCCATATATATCTTACAAGATATTTACACAATATATAATATTTGTATACTAATTTATAAAATTTAGCGTACGCTAAATAGGTACTATTGCTGTTTAAATTACACCAACACAGTTTATTTGCCTTCCGTTATAATTCATATTCTTAGAACCCTATTTACATATTCTGTATCACGAAACTGCCGTAGCAACAATATAGAGAAAATGAATCGATAAAATAATATTATAGTTTGTTACATATTTAAAATAACAATGAACATCTAATAATCATCTGGACTTTGTAGATCTGCCGACGGTTTGTTCCCAATTATCTGTACTTGAAATCTAAGATTACAATGTCAGTTCCACCGCAGCAGTAAGTGCTAGCCTGGCTTATCTATTTCTCAGTTTATAACACTGAAGGGTCGACTTTTTTAGGTTCTAGTTCTATTTTTATATTAGATAAGTCCCTACTTATATTTATTTTCCTTTTCTTTCTTAACATAATATTCATACACTAGCCCGTGACTTCTTCAGCAATAACGGAGAATGGGTCCTGGGATAAAAGTATCCGTCAAGCAACAACAACCTTGATGCGTGATTTAGTAACTAACATACAAACATCTAAATATCCAAACATGCAACCATACAAACTTTTATATTATAAGGATTCATCAGTTTTTTTTTAAACACCTGCATAACTATTTTGTAGAGTATTATTTTGTCATATGCTTCATATTTTAAGAATATTGATTGATATTTTAGATAATTTTACACGAAGTCTTTTGCTAGAAAATAATACTTAAAAATCAAATTACTGTTCTACATATTTCTAATGTGTATTTTTCTTCCATGTGAAACCTCACGAGCTGCCAACAGTCGAAAAAAGCGATACCTGCACCATCGCCACGACTGACCAGACGACTCCTCGGCTTCAGCAAGCATGACCTCCGAATTTTAGTTTAGTGATATGTCACTAAACAAACACCTATTTACAATCGGCGTAACGGACAGCCCCTGTGCAGGGGCTGTCTGAACGAGGAAGAGACGGTCACCCATGTAATCCTGGACTGTGCAGGGGTGGCTGATCAACGGGCAAAAATCTTCAAGGATATGACGTCGCTCCAAGAAGTCTGTGAACATCCCAGGAAAGTTTTGAACTTCTGAAAGGAGCTGGGCTGGTTGGAATAGACTGGCCAATCCCACACACAAAAAGAACCAAATTACGAGTCTAATTGTGGAAAAGGGAGCCCCACTACTACTACTACTACTACTACTACTACCATGTGAAAGAGTCAATACCTTCTTACTTCTTCTTCATCCTAGCATTATTCCCGGTATTTTATTTTACCCAGGGTCTGCTTATTACTCTTATCCGGATTTGACAGGTTACTAGTTTTTACACAGAGCGATTGCCATCTGACCTCCGCAACCCTAAGGGCGAAACAGCAACTCATTGGGCAAGAGCAGTTTACTTATCAAGAGTTAACGATTATTATCAGATGTTATGTGATAACAACCGGGACCGACAGCTTAACGTGCTCTCCGAGGCACGGTAGGGAGACCCACAGACAAACGCCCAGACCGAGACAGAAATTTTAACAATCATCTGCCCGAGCGGGAATCGAACCCGCAACCGTCGAGACTTAAGGCAGACACGCTACCCACAACGCCACAACGGTGTCGAGTCAATACCTTCTTAATATTACCTAAATACCTATTCCGCAAACATCGCCCTAAGAACACGTAGTTTCAGGTTGAATATAACATTAAATTACGAGCAAATTGAATTTCATAACTCAATATAGCTTTGTTCGTGTAGACTGTAGATGCTAATGTTCGAGTTACTGTTTAGGGACTTGGAGCAAGTTTAAATTGCCCTAATACAGATACTCAACTCCGACATGATCCTTTATACTAAGGCACATTTGAGTAAAATGTCTTTGTGTTATTCTCAAATTAGGATTACTAAATAATATTTGATAGGTAATTGATAAAAACCGGCTATAATTTTTGAATATTTAAATCTATATGAAACACTATATGAAAAAAAATTGTGATAGTTGTATTCCGTTAACCGCTTGACCCTGAAGTAGTAGTAATAAATTAGGAAAACTCATACTAAAATGAATTAGGGTTCTATAAAATAAAGAAACCAGTACACCATGCAAGCGGAATGCTGTAGGTGCAGCTAGTAAATAATAAAATACTAAATAATAATTCTCTGACGAAGCCAGTGAAGCCGTGGGCAGAGCTAGTATAAAATATAAATTTATTTTGGCTAGCAACAAAATTAATATTGTACCTACATGCTTAAATATTTCATTATCAACTTCGCATTTTAATCCTGAACTTCACAACCGTCACGAAGCGTAGTCAGACAAAAAGTTTTGAAGACTTAATATTACGCGATATTAACGAAACGCTTAAGGCATTTTCTTCCCGATGACGCCACAAGCCTAGGCACGAACTCGCTGGACGGACCTACCTTTGGGACGGATTTAACTTGAGCTCTGCGTGGACTGTGAATTTTGTACCGTTCGGATCCACCGAATAGTGAAGCTATGCAGGGCACTTGGGCCAACAGTAATAGACATTCTGAAAAAAGCTTAGAGCATGCCATACCCTCCAAAAAAGATCATAAATTATAATCGATTGGATTAAGATCAATACATGAATCCGCCTTAATAAGAAAATGTTATTTTTCCAGCCATGCTTATGTTAATCTAGCTTTGGAACGTGGTGCTGAATTTTGCTGAGGGGGCTATTCTTGGTTAGGGAAAATGATATTTTTTTGTTTAATGACTAATGATAATGCCACCTGCGTTAATGTTAGTGTGAACGCTAGTGTCGAATTGCGCGTTAATTAGTACTTAAAAATTAGTGCGTTAATCATGTGGCAACATTAATGATGCTAAATTGCGTTAAAGTTATTAAAAATAGTTTTATTAGGGTTGGTTATAATCCTGATAATAAGCTATCTCCTGTAGTTTGTAAATTAGAATTAGCTATAATTAGCGCACTAAATCGTTTTATGTGTCAAAAAAGTCGCAAACCAAGTTTAGTTTATCGTTTAGCTTTTAATTTCAATAATAATGCTACATTAAAATTAAGGCGTTAATTCTAGACATATCTGTATTAATGTCATAATTATTGCGATATTTTCGCGCTAAGGCGCAGGATCAGAGCGTACTCGTAACACTAACATTAATGCAGATTGAACGGTACCATGCTATCTCAGCGAACGGTAGCACTACTTTTTAGTATTACCAGAGTATACTTAGCAATCATTGGCGTTTATACAATTAAGAAAATATAATGAGAATGTTTGTTTGATTTATTTATTTTTAATACCATGTTCGAATATAGACAAAAGAGATTGCAGTCTGTAATATAAAGCTGGCGTCTTTCGATATATATATTCAGTCGTATGTGTCATGGTAAGTTTTTATTCACGGGATCATGGATGTTCGCTTTTCTAGGCAGCGCCTATGGTGACTGAGGTACTAATTGATAAAATTAGTATGGCAGACAGATTCATCACGCAGATCCTAATCTAGCAGATTCTCCGACATATATGATAGTTTTACTATGAACATTCCCTTCAATACAGACAAAATGTCTAAGACTCGCAGCGCAAAGGAGGAGTAAACTCCTGCGTAAATTTGCACAAGCTTGCAACATAACGGAAAGAAGTTAGCGTGTGACTGACTTTGTTCCGTTACGTTGGTGTTGACCAAATTTTGTTGTTGCTGGTGTTACAAACTTCAATATTTTACGAAGGAGCACCAGCGAGCTTTTGACATTTTGTCTGGATGGAAGGGCTCGTCCATTGCATGTATATAGTAAGTCTATGCAGATGCAGATGGTAAGTTGATGTAATTAATTATATATTACTAATTCAGTATTTTTACAATAAATTTTACTTAAAAGTTATTTGAACTGCTATTTATAACAATTTAAAATACTTTACTTCTGCGAAGGAGGCAGACAAGGTTGGTTCATTTTTGCCTTAGACTTTCTAAGGCAAAAATCAACCACTAAAAAGGTATTATAATAACAGCATTCACCAGGCTTAGAAAGTCTAAGGCAAAAATCAACCACTAAACTAAACTACTATTAAAAAAAAATACTATTCAAAAAAAACAAAAAATAAGCCTGGTGAATGCTGTTATTATAATATCTTAAAAAAAGAGTATATCTTTAAATATATATCTTTAAATCTTTATTTATATCTAATCTTTGATTTATAATATCTTTAAATCTTTACAGCAAAGTTTTTGAGTCTATCTTAATAAATAATGTAGATAAGCACAACATTTTACAATATGTATAAAACATTTCCAATATTTCACTTGTTTTTAGTTGTTACAATTGTTTGCACTTGATATAGAATCAGTAGACAGTAAACGAAACCCAATTAGGGAATGGAACGTGACGGGCTGTTTATAACAACTGGATCGTGTATCAGTAAATATACGTTTACATTGTTAGGGACTTGCAACTAAATAATCAATCAATCGGTTCTCTTATTCCGTTTTGCAACATGAATTGTCCTAACAATATATAGAACAACTATTAGTAACTCTTCGTAGCGGTATTTTTTATTTTTCTTGATAGCTTATGGTATCTCTGCCTTCGCCGCCCACAGTGTTTTACTCTCGAAAATTTACTCGCAATATTCTGTGCAAGTGTTTTAAAGTTATAATTACATATGGCTGCATGTTGGGATAATTATTGCAGTTTATAAAGTACTACACTTGCAAATTATAATGAAATAACCGAAACTAAAAAACCAATATTTTGTACCTATTACAAGTTTTATTTACTTTGACAACATTTTTACTTCAAGTAATTTAAATTATTTGTTGTCATTTTCCATATACCAAAATGTTATATAGGATTAATAAAATGAATCAATTTCCTTATGTCACAAAGTTTGAAAATATACGTAGGACTTTACTTGCTTTATCACATAACTTACATATACAGTATCATTACGCACTGTTTCCTAAAATGAAGGTTAGAAGGAAATTAGGGAAAAGCTTATATGATTTATTAACGCTCTGTAAGCAGCTAAGCTAACTACCATAGAATAGCGGAACATGCTTTATGGTTTTTCATCATGAAACAGAGAACATATTATATTAAATGTAGTGTAGTAAAAATGAACAAAAATTTTTACATAAACAGAAACTTTACAATTTGGCATTCTGAGATTGCAAAATAAAATCTTTTCCAATAAAAAAGACTAACCGATTTGGATTTGCATGTGGAAGCAAATAAACGAATACTTTTACCTCTATTATATAAGTACAGATTTAATATCAATCAGATGCCCGCAGAACTCAATCTCTTAGAAAAACGGAAAATTGATGAGAGCGGCTGTGTCCCAAGTCGGGCGGATCCGTCCTTGTGCCTTTTCATCGAAACGTTAGCCCATAATCTATATCGTATTATCAATCACATTTCGGGTCGCACTTTATACGATACATTGTTAAATATAAATATGAGCTTAAAGCTTTTGAAAGATTTTATATTTATTAGTTTCTCATGCACAACGCACTCAAACAAAACAGTATTAGATAGTTTATTAACAATACAAAAACCATGTTGATGTTTCATGATTGTTAACTTATCACCCTTCTATTCTTGGTAATGTTTTTCTAAAAACACTGAAACACGTACATACGTACATCTAAGTTCAGTATAAGACGCTTATAGCCAACTCACTGGTCGGTAAACGATCTCGTTAAGCAGCTTTGGGTTGGCAGATTCAACTTACGGATTTCGTCATAATATGTATAGAGGTATTTCCTCCCTCCTTTTCTGACGTTCAAAGGAAACGTAAAATTTGGTCCTAGTTTTTAGCAACTTTATAATATACAGAATATTATGGTCAAAGACATGGGTGATGTAAATACCTTTAGCACTCTATGTTGGCTTATTGGAAATCCTTAATTTCGAAACCTAAAACGCCAATTTACATCCTAAATCTATTCAGGTTTCAAACATAGACTTCGGATTATTTCATAAGTAGATCCTAAGCCTAGTTTTAACTACAAAAATAATGGAATTTTTAAATAAATTTTACCTAAATTTTACATACCTAAAGTGATTCTATCCTATAATCTTTAAATTAATACATAACATACAACGTGTATCACAAAATATACCTATTGTTTAAAAGTCATAGAGTTTTCTGCTCGGCGTTAATGAGCCCATTAGTTGCAAATATTAAAATGCTCTCGTATGATATTAAAACATTGAATACGACTTATACGTTGATGGAGTAGTTTTCAGTATGGTTTTGTTACGTTATTGTGAATATTGATTATCAACACTTCACATGAAGCTTCGTGTGTTCAGACCTTTTAGTAAATGAAAATAATATCGTTGCTTAAATGTTGTCACAGATATTTTGTATTCATTTGTTTATTAATAAAAGTTATTGTAAAGACGTGAGCAATGAGAAGACGACTTGTTTCTTTGACGTCTTTATTGTAATTGTTTAAACATACAATTGTTGGTGGGAGGCATACATACACTACATTATTAATCGAAACTTGTCTATATCTATACAAATAGGTTAAAAATTTTAGTTTCTGTTTGTAATTCCAAAGTCACAGCTTTTTACTAAATGCATTTGAAAAGTATCAATCAAAAATCAATTTTTAAAATTGTTGTCTGTCTGTCCGTCTGTTTGTCTCTGTAACGGCTAGACTTCACTGGCAGATAGCTGACGTTATACAGAGTAACTTCGGCTACGTTTATTTTAGCAAAAGAATTAGGGATCCGTGCAATAAAGAAAAATCGGTACACCACGTGAGTGCGTCCGCGGGCGCAGCTAGTAATTAATACAAGTATAGTTAAGTATGTTAGAAAATAAATTTATTATTAACTACTTCATTTGATGATGTCCGATTTGACGACCGTTTTACGTGTGTTAGCGAGCCTGCCGTAAGTCTCGACTATAGCGGGTTCCATTTCCGCTCGAGACCGATATTTGATGTTATAAATATCTGTCTCGGTCTGGGTGCTTCTTCTCGTGGGTCTCCCCACCGTGCCTTGAGCCTCATGATAGATAATTTGCTCTTATACCCAATGAGTTACTGGTTCGCCTTTTGGGTTGCGGAGTTCAGATGGCAATTGCTCTGTGTAAAAACTAGTAACCTGTCAAATCCGGCTAACAGCAACAAGCAGGGAGATGAAGAGGACTTAATTTAATAATGTCTATAGTTTCTTGAAAATTTTGTGCGCTTAAAAAAAAAAATTTAAGATAAGTATGTCAGTGTTTCCAGAGAATAATATAAATTTGACCTTATTCTAAATTTTGCATGCGAACTATCGATAACTTGCAATATATTAAAATTAGATACTATAACTAACAAAGTGGGTGTGGAATGTAGAGACGACCGCAATGAGGCAGTTACCCAACGCTCAGTATCTTTGAACCATTTAGCAAATATCCCAAATTAGTTTTCGTTCGCAGACTTATCGAAAGTACTTCTAAAGTACTCATATATTTATTAGAAACTTCTTCAATCAAAAGCGCTCTGATTAAAATACAAAGCCCAATATTTGCATTTACCCAATTGTGAGATAGAAAGCTTTTAACGAAATGGTACGTATATGTTATGTAAAAATGGGCAAGCTTTTCCTATGTAGAAAGTAAATGGTAGTCACATACGGAATTTTCATAGTCTTTTTTCTTTGAAATTGAAAATGAAAAGTCTGATGAGAATGGAAAAATTTTGAAGATGGCTGCTGAATAACGTGCCTAGTTTTTCAATACAGATAGTGATTATTTATAAGATTATTTTGACGATGTTTTGGCGTAACTGTAGCGAACTTGCTTTAAGCGCCATAGTTCACGGGTTCGATTCCTGCTTGAAGCAGATGTTTGTATTGACCATAAAGGCATGTTTTCCGGTCTGGATGTGTTAGTCCTTGTCCGTGTGTATATTTGCGGAACTCCTACACAGGATATAATTATCCTAGTAGGGGCCGTTGAGTGTATAGCGTTTATTTATTTATTATTATTATTATTATAAAAAATAGCGATATAAGTTAAGCTGATTAATAAATTCAATTATATAAGATTACACACTGATGACATATTTAAAATAATTTTAACTGTACTTTCTTATACATTTGGTACCTCTTCTAACATTTTTGTTATTTACTACAACTATTATAAAAATAGCGATTCTCATTTAGTAAATGTCTGTTGTTATTAAGTTTCCGGAAATTCTTAACGCTTACAGCAAGTTTTTTAATATCTACGCTACACAGCATTTACTTATATTTATTTATACATAATGTAATAAAACTGTTGTCTGTATATTTAAGATTTTATTTTAGTAATGACTTAAATAGATTTTCACCCTTTTGAGAAGTAATGTTTGCCTCTCATTCTGTCTGTCTACCTGTTTGTACGCATCGATGCTAAACTACTAACTTTAAATGGGACAGATAAAGTATTACTAACCGACTTCAAAAAAAGAAAAAGGCTTTCGTTTAAATGTTTTTTGTTAATGTATGCTACTCGATTACTGCGAGACAGCTGGACCGCTGCAACATTTTATATTTCTTTACTCGACTAACCATTACTTTTTGTTGCTTTCAAATCGATTCACTCTATTATACCAAAGTTATTGCACTTTTAATAACAGCGTTAGCAATGTATGAGAGTAGTTAAGTAGGTAGAAAGTAGTTAATTATTTTAGACTTTTCACGAAAAAAACTACTAAAGGAATCTGGATTAAATTTGGCATAATTATTACTACCTAGATTAACATAGGGTACCTTCTATCCCCGGATATTTCTGGGTTCTCGTGGGGTTATTAAAAACTATATTAACTGTTGCGATGTGGTTGTTAAGAATAATTCTCTTTTATAAATATAATTCGTCTTATCTAAAAACTAAACAATTAATACACTACTCTTAATATATCAAATTGTTACAGTGGTATTACATCATGTCCTTTTGTTTTTTTATGTTACAAGCTGGCCAACAAGCATACGGCCCATCTGATGGTAAGTGGTTGCCGTAGCCTATGAGCGCTTGCAGCACCATTAGTAGGTGCCACTCACGCGTTGCCAACCTCGAGATATTGGTTCTTAAATCTCCTCTGCCCAGTAATTTCACTAGCGTACAGTGCCCTTCAAACCGGAACACAGTAATGCCTAAGCATTACTATTTGGCGGCAGAATATTTGACACTGCGGTGGTACCTACCTAGCCGCCCTCTTGCAGCAAAAGACCTACCACCAGTGTGACTGATTGCACTGGTGGAATAATCTCTGCTATGGCAGAGGTTATCCAAGAGCGGTCGATGGGGTCGTCACATCCCGACGCCGGTCAGTTATAATGTTATAATGTATGTTTATATTTTAATTGCAAGTCATGACATATTCATATTCTTTGTGAGATTTGATACTTCATGATTTTTACCATAAATAACGTTCATTTTGTATTTCGATGTTATACCGCTGTTGTTATGTTTTTGATGCTAACGAGAACATCTGCTCCATAAATCTGTACGACAGTTCACGGGCTGCAAATTATATTTTCAAAGGGCCGCTTTAGACATAATCAAGTTTGCTAAATTTAGATAAGATTTGTATAAATTTGTGTATAAATTGCGTTTGCTTCCAGATTAAACACAAGATGGAATTATAACTGTATCATATCTATTACTGTCTGGCGTTTAACGTTTTGACGTTTTAAGGTTCTAGCAGACATGTTACTATTAGCATCGGCGATCAATGATGCTGCATCGTGTTTTGGCGTTCCCTCGCTGTATCATAAAATAATATCGCAACCCTTGAAATATGTATTAGTATTGTGTAGTTTCAGTGGCCTCCTCTAATCATCATCAGGAGTTCCAAAACACAAAAAAGTGCTTTTATGGAATTAATGCACATGCTTAATGCAGTGTTTTTTCCAAACCAACAACTTCAAAGTTACCGTATACCCGTTCGAATAAAACTAGAATTATTAAAAACGGTTCACAATTGACGGGCTAATCGGTGGACATACAAAACAAAAACAGACATACAGCTGAACATAGAACATCCTCTTTTTCTGAAGATTGAAAAATCGATGCTACATCGCGATCTCTACGCGACTCGAACGAACATCGCCGATCGCCGATGCTAAAAGTAGCATATCTGCTTTGCTATAGCCTTTATGAATGATAAATTATAGTGAAACAGGACATGAAAAAAAATAAAATAAAGATATCTGAAATTTATACAAGTATTCGTTTAAAAATATAGGTATGTAGATTCAAAATAAAATTAAAAGGTTCGCGTATGCTGGTTCGCCTTTACCGTCTGGAGATTCCTTGATAAATGTATTTTTGTAAGAGTACTTCTTGTTCACACTATGGACGTATTTAATACGGTGTTTCCCGTCCGTAGGGACGCTTTTAAGCGTTCGTCACACGATCTCTTAACATACGAATCTTAAAATAGACATCTATTCTGATAGAAAATACACCTACGTTTTAGTCATAACATTGCTGTCGTTTCGTCTTAATAAGTATTTTCTTACATGTCTTTAAAAGCAGAAACTCACTCAAAAATATTAAAATAAAATAATATCTTTTGCATTTCTCATAAATACAAACAGACAAAAGATTTATAAATTTATATCGCAAGCAGAATTTTCATATGGTTGTTTCTCCGAGATGGCTAAGCTATAATAATCTGGACAAGTTTGGGTGTTTTTTATACAAAGGTTATCCAGTCATTGCCATGAAATAAAATATTTTTGGTTAGAAATATCTAATGCCACGGGTCAGACAGACTATTGGCGTGGCGACGTAAAGCAATGTTAAGATGATAGTGTGAATTGAATTTTTATAAAAATTCAAATAGCTGCTCCATAAAACCTCTCTGCTAAAACATTCATTTTGCACAAGGTGTACATAACACTCCTTCGTCCTTCCCAGAAAATTTGTTTCCATATTTGATTGCTATGTCCCCATTTCACAAGTGGGAAACGAGAGGAGTTACGCCCTAAACTTGGTTTTTGGAATCAGCAAGAGCCCTCTAACTTGGCTCCAACAGAATCCTTTAATTCCAACGTGACAACCTACACTGCCTTAGTAATCTTTTTTGACGATCGATGAACGCCGGCTGCACGCCCAAAAAAGCATGACTCATTGTCACGTTCCGCCTGAGCCGAGCGAGCAAGCGAGATCGCGGAAAAAACGATAGAGGGGCACGATCGATCTAAGCGTTCAATTTAAATATGATTTTGTACGACGTATCACTTAAAACTATTGTCCGTAAACCGACTTTACAGACAACCAGTATTTTTGTAATGTAAACTATTGTTTGATTTGTGATTATTCCGTATTTATTTCCTTTCATGGACTATACTTTCATGCATATTAGCTGTAAAAAATGATATCGATGTTTCACATCTGCCAGGCGACGCGCGACGGCTCACTTTTCGATACATTCCTGTAATAGGAATGGAATGGAATAGGAGATATACCTGCCTTTAGACATATATGAAATAAAGCTAAACCTATTTAATTAAATTAATGTTGAAAACAATATACTAATGTTTTACGATGAGTTGAAACATTTGTTTCATTATTCGATTCTATGAACAAAGCTAGTACAAAGGTCAATGCTTATTACAGTTACAGATGAATTGGTTCAGTTGTATATCGAATAGGCTAACAATTTTCTACGTAACAGATTTAATTTAATTCAATGCTTACTGACGTAGTAGCAAATATTCTCGTATTATTGGAAGTATTGATTAGCATACCGAAAACCTTAATTAATGTTTTCATTAATTAATTCGCTCGATTATTGCTTAACCATTTTATTTAATTAAATTATTCAATTTACAGTTTCCTAGTAATATTTAATCTATCGGCTAACCATTTATTAAACGTAATAGTTTTCTATTGTCTTTCCGGCCGTTTGTTTTATACCACGCATATATATTTAAAGCATAGTACATGCGTTTGCTAATCTCGTAAAAAACACCTCAACCCTTACTTGAAGAGCCCATACTGTAGCTAGTAGCGAAAACCCCAACAGGTAGTTCATTCGATAGTCGGCATTAATGGATTCTCCATAAAAATATATTAAGATGATAATGATAGAGGAGATAAAATTAAGAGGAAGACATAAAATATATTTTTTATTTATTCTGTGATTTAAAACCATGTTTACCAAATCACAAACGAACACACGGTGTACGTCCATCGTGCGAGAGAGTCAAATAAATTTACATATCACGTTGTAAATTGTCCAGAATAAACACGCTTTCAATTTTTATTTGTAACGCTGCGTAGACGCGAAGCGTAAACGACACTGTTTCACTAGACTGTGTCGTTTTCATGCGATATAAACTTCACATTTATTCAACATTCATTTTCATTCACATTCATAGCGTACTGGTAACAAAAGTATTCAGTACCTATTGAATGAATTTACATAATGTTAATGTATGGAAAGAGACATCTACAGACGAATGCTTGGAAAAGTTTTAAAATACTTTACAGTATAAAGCTGAAAAGTTTTAATAATTTCAAGAACGGTTATGAAAGTCTTTTTGCGTTAAAATGTATGTTTATTTAGGAACGTTGTAATTTATATAACATAGCGCAACGATCCCTCGGAGGAGTGCAGTAACCGTAAATGTCAATAAATCTGGCAAACAGTAGACAAATTGAACGATACGAGTGTGGCACGGTGGCATTCCGTTATTTTGGAGGTTTGGGACATGAACAATCTCAAATTAATACCCGTAGAATTCCAGACAGATGATAGTATTTTCATACTTGCGGGTATTTAAGGGTAATTTACGTTAGTTCCATAGAGGTTTCCTACTTTTAATCTTCAGTTTTATTCCGAACCCTATTTTATAAAATTTAACATAACGAAAATTTCTTAACTTATTTTTCGAACAAAGTACTAATCTTCATTTCTCTACTCCTATGTACGTAATTGAACTGTTTTAAAAATAACAGTTAACTCCTACAATAGCTAGCCAAATACAATTTTCAAGGAACAATGATTGCGAGTAATTAGCTCTTATATTTTGTTTTCTTCTTTACTAATTATTAATAATGTACATAATAACGAATTGCTGAATTTTATGACACCTGTTTGAAAATAAAAAATAGACTAACTCATAGTCTTAAGTCCTTTTACAAATCATTTCAAAATATAAATATACCCATAGAAATTTCTAAACTATAGTATAAACTTCACAGTTTAGACGAAGGTTTTTTAAATATCGAAAATGAATTTTAGTTTGAACATTTGAGCAGCTTATTTTACCACATAGAGAAAGAATTACTTAAAATTAATTCTGAATGGGTGTTTACTTCGTAAGTGAAACCTATTGTCTAAAGTTCACGTAATTAGCTTCACCATTTGTGGCTTGGCGTGAATGAATTTGTCAGAAATAATTTCCCTGAAAAATTAAATTTCGCTTTGCAAGTTTGCCTCTCTAAACTCAATCTTGCATACACATCTATGTTTACTTACGAGAACGGAGGGATGAGTTTTGTTAGAATTGTGTTATAATTATATTAAAAGTAGATATGTATAATATATGTATATGTATAAAAAAGGCCCAGGACTTTTTATTTGTGAATTCAGCTAACAACTGATAGGATAAACGCATAACCACTGAGTATGTATGGTGCTCAAACCGTTAAAGATAGAACTCAGTCATGTGAGTGATGTTGTTTTGTTTCTATTTCGTTTTAAAATAAGTCAGTGGTGATATAACATATTATTACCAAAATAAATTATAAACTAAACTAAACTAAACTAAACGCTGCACACTCAATGGCCCCTATTAGGATAGTGATATCCTGTGTCGGGGGTCCGGAAACACATACAAGGACAAGGACAAATACACCCAGACCGGAAAATATGCTTGCATGGTCAATGCAAACATATTATGCTCCGAGCGGGAATCGAACCCGCGACCTGTGGCGTTTAAGGCAAGTTCGCTGCCGCTGCGCCACAACGTTATAATACGCTTTTCACCCTTGAAAATTCATTAATTTATGTATTACCATTGAAATTGGTCACTATGGAAAATAAATAATGTAAGAAAAAAACAGCTCACTATTTGATTGACAAGGCTTTAGATTGGAATTCATATAAAACTGTAATTATTTTCAATATAACCATTCTCTTTATCAGCTCATATCAGTCAACTATTGAACGTAGATCTTTCCTAAACCACGAACATTAGCCTGTTCATCCATTCCATCATTCCATCGGTCTCCGCCAGAACTTCTACTCGACAGTCTGATTCTAATCACGACCCTTATATAGTATTTTATACGACTTTTATACTTATACTCTTACAGCTGTATTTTATCAAAAGTTTGACGTATTTGAAAATACCACAAACATAAACTAACGAGATATCGAGATTCGATTTTTTTTAACGAATGCTATAATATAGTGAATAGCTTATCTAGGGTTGTCGTTTTTGGACGATTAAAAAGTATACTCTAAGCTAATCGAAATACCGTCTTTCGTAACAAGTTTTTCAATAAATAGAACGGAGCCAATTTCACACATTAGAACTATTCTGTGGAATTGCGAGCATGCATAATATATTTGTATACTGAACAATTTTATAGCGGTCATGACTGCAGTTAGGTACACGTTTGCGATATGCTAAATTCAGATGGGTACGGTCATTGCGCCGGTAGAATCGAAATAACAGGCCGTTAATTGAAACTGGCGCCGATTGCACTGCGTATTATGTGCAATCAACCTACTTCATTGAGATAATGCATTACACTTTAAGTTGTTTAACGTATTTAACATTATTTTATTACGCTGCACGTCTCCTGCTCGTCTACATTCATGTACCGACGTGTACATGTCACTGCATAATGTCTTATCTGTTCATTATGCATAAGTATGCAGGTAATTTTTAATTTGATAATATGACGTTGTTATTAGTTATAGTATTTGAGTTTATATGAGGTTTTTGAGTGGAGACCGTGGATCGGCAAACGCAGTGAAGGACGTCCCTAATTGAGATTGGATGGAGCCATGATCTTCGCAAGATGACGTCTTCACTCCACACGGAGTAACTATGCACAAGTGTATAACTTCACTTCCTAAGAATGTGCTAGTATTCACTGCAACTTACGAACACGTGACGTGATGAATTGACGTCATACACGCGTGGCTTGTTTGCAAGACATCCACGCAGCTCAGGCCCTCCATGTTATGCATGAAAGAGTGCCTTAGCTTCAGTGTGTGAGGTAGGATATACCCACTTCAGTGGACACATTGACCCACGTTATCAAACAAACGAGCCCATGCAGAGCTAGCATGCGTCGCGTGGCCGCACTCCGCGTACGCCGCGGCCTAATCTGTTTGACGTTAGCATTTCAGCAGTCAGGTCAGTTTAATAAACCCGTTATAGAGAAAATAAAAGTTTTTCAATTTTTCCAAAGAAGTAAATTTTAATGAACAGTGGGAAGCGGCTGGCAGAGACAATAGAAAAACTATTGTAATAGTAGCTTCACAGAGTATATTTTATAATAATACTTAGGAATTACTAATTTAAGTACTGAAAGTGTGGTGCACTTAGAAAATTGCTATAAAGCTCGCCTTACAATTTTTTTTTATATTTTGTGCAGAAAAAATAAATAAAATTATATAGAAGTAAAAACGTTTTTGTTTTACGGCAGAGGTTTATTATTATTTACGTTTTATTCAATGTAAGAGAACCAGAGGCTAAAACTTCTACCTCTTTCTGTCCCTTTTGAATTTAGGCTCCACTACTAATCTTCAAGACCTTTATATTTTAGGTGTCAAGACAAAAAGAAGCAAAGAGGAGCTGCTCACTATCAGGTGGACCATCATATATGTATGATATATACGCAAAATGATATAAATATGTATTATAATTATGCTTAAGGTAATCATTTATGTAAGTCAGTATAGATATATATTTGTTCCTTTCTTCCTTTTCATTACTGGATCCACTAATACCCTTCTAAAAAGAAGCAGTGGTATCAATCTTCCTTTCAACAGATTTGCGATTAAGCTTAAGAAAGAAAAAATATTATTTCTTTTGAATAGCGCCGCACCCTCGTATGTGCTCGAGGAAAATCCTGATATTTTATAAACGTTTCACGGACATGACTTAGACACGTATGTGCGTAGCACTTTATTATTTATAGGGTTATGTAAAAACAAATATAACCCAACTTTCCATATTCATTTTTGTGTAAATTTTTAAAATAATTCTACGTCTTTGATGTAAAAAAATATATCAGAATAACAAGTGTTTTATATTTTTAGTTACAGTGAAAAGGGTTCAATTTGTCTTCATGTTACGGTACTCTATTATTTATATTAGTCTCGAAATAAACAGACGAAATTTTCATTATTTTTGTTAAAATTGAGGTATATGTACTTAAAAAGTACAGATTTTTATATTTTTGCTGTTACATATTTGATACATACAATCATTAAACTTTCCTCTACAATCTCTTTTCAAATAAGCCTTGAAATTGAATCCGAGTTCGCATAGATATTTTCTTAAGAGTGCTTCGTTAATTTAATTCTTGAGTATGCTTAGCGTTATCCAACTTATAATAAGTATTAAATAGACTACTTGAGTCATTTCTATTATAATTATATAAGAGTATTAAAAGTATACAAATTTATATAAACTGTATATAAGAAACACCAAACTGATCGTTGTGTAACTTTAATTAACATTTTCGACAAAAGTTATTTACCGTGTCGCGTCGCCACAATTGAAACTCGTCTTATCGTGAATCGTGAAAGTCTCTAGGTAAGTAAGTATAACAGTTTATTAAATTAATATCGAAATTGGGTGACATTGATTGTTAAAGTTAAAATTAATATCTTCTATATATTAATACGCAAACAGCAATCTTTGTACTTAACTATATTAATAATAAATATGTGCATTGGTATATATATCTTAAGTTTAATAAAAAAATTGCTTATTATCTTATCTTATGGTTCGATAGTAAGTACAAAAGTTATAAGTATAAGGGTAGAGTTTCCTAAAACAAAAAATGTTTTTGTGCTAGATCCCTTGGCTCTTTCTTAGCTGTATTACCTTAATAGTTACTAATTTAAGCACACTGTGCTAGGAAATATTAACTTTACGCAAGACTAATTAACTGATACAATCATATTTATATATGTTGGTATACACAACAACTTTAAATATTTAATTACATGTGAACGTAAATTAGGGGATAGATATATACATAATATATAGATTTTTCGTGCTTCGAAAAACGTGCTTATTTACGTGCCTATTTCGTATAAAACACTGGTCAAAAGCTGCCTTAAGTGTCATTACATTGCCAACATTAGCAATATACCTACGCGATTTTAACGTTACCAAAATGTTCGTTGGAATAGTGTATTTTTTTCAATAGCTAAGTTTCTTTTTCTACCGGGAATTAGATCAAAATATATAAAGAACAAGGTCATTTTAAACACCATTTTTGTACTGTTGAGATGTTCGCCTTGTTCGATCATCCCATCCCATGGAAAGATAAAACCAAATATCTAGGCGTCATACTCGACAACAGACTTACCTTTGAAGCTCATATCTGCAAGGCACGCGATAAAGCAGCGTTCGTTTTGGGAAGATTGTATGCGATGTTGGGCAGGCGGAGTAAACTGTCCCTTAGAAATAAGGTGACATTATACAAAGCTTGTATATGTCCCATACTGATCTATGTGGGCCCTGTTTTTTCGCACGTTCACGCCAGAAGAATTAATCTATTACAAATAATTCAGAACCGTTTCTTATGCATGGCCTCGGGCTGTCCGTGGTACGTTCGCAACGTAGATCTCCATAGAAACTTTGAAATCGATACGATGAACATTTGAAGCTCTTATCGCAAAACTATTTCGATCAAACTACTTTTCATCCAAATCCTTTGATTAGACATGCTTGTATCTACACAGACCGATGTAACCAACTGACAAAAGTAAGGCGTCCTAAGCACGTCCTGCAAGACCCTGACGATAGGATTACATTACAAAATGCCCCTTACACAGCACAGACACGCACACAACACCATCCTCACCGGCGAGGACGAGGTCCTTTGTTTCGCATGTTGCGTCGCGCTCACACCGTTAGGTGAGTCTATCGTATAGAATGCGCTCGGAGCGCTGCCTCCATCTCCGATGACGTCCTTAGCCGTGGTTCGGCTCCGCAAGAGGCACCTTAAGGACGGAAACAAATTTGAACCTCCGTGCGGGCTGCCCCTTTATCACGGCTGAGTCTCTGTACTCGGCTTCCCCCGCCCGGTGTCGCTGCCAAGGCCCTACTGGCCAACAGCAATACACATTCCGAAAAAAAAGTTTTAAGCTTTAAAACTTCTAAAATATCTTCTATATACGAAATATGCAGTTTGTATACTTATTTTTTGTGAATATAAGTAAAATAACTTACAGAAATCTGAAATTGCCAAAAACTTGACTAATAATTAAAAAAAAATCATATAAAATGTTCAAAATTTTCAAACGCGTTTTTCTCGAGATGTCATTCGTGTGGGTTGACATGGTATTGCTTATTTGCGTCCATTTATGGGTAGTAAAATACCTTTCAAATGGTTAAAATGTTCAGATTTTAACTTGGGCACCTTTTTTGTTTGAAACGTCCTTAAAAGCTTTCAAAGCTTCATAAGCTTTTAATAATAGTCTTTCGTATAATCAATGCGGACAGGTATCCGACTACGGTTACATTAAATAAACTTTAAGCGTAGGTTTAAAGGCGTTTGTAAATGTTTATACAAAATTATCATCACGTAACCGGCGACGTGTAATAAGCAGAGTAATAAGATATGTGCTTATTTGAAGTTTACATTTTACACACACTCACTAAATGTATATTGTAGTACGAAAAATTTATAAATTTGGTATGAAATATGCATATTTTTGTAATGTAAAATTAAGACACGGTAACAATTCAATTCAATGCGTAGGTTGACTGGTTGCGCAGCACTGTTACGTTAGAGCGGTTTTCATATTTGACAAAATAAATAAATAAATAAATAAATAAAAATAAATAAAAATAGAGAGTCAACATTTATTTTTTCCTTTTATTTTAAAATACTTGACATTACAAGTATCGTATAAAATCCTAAACGAAAATACGATCTTTTCCTCGTTTTATTGCTTACAATGTGCCGGGATGGCTGGCTCATTTCTTCATTTGATTCCGTTCATTCAAATACCATTTCACTCAGAAGTGATTTGTATAGTAAAAAAGGCAAGTATTTTTCGATTTGTTCAATTTTATTGGATAAATAACTTTAACATTGAATTTCAAGCTTCTATGATATTATACTGTGTATATAATGAAACCAAATTTTACCTAAGAATTGAAAACGTCTTAGGCTTTATAGAGATTTTTAATTCACTTATCGACGGCCTAGCAGTGGCAACTTTCTACGCCCAATATAGCTATTTGAATAAATGTAAACATTAACTCGATATGAAGAAAGATAACTTACGTGTGCCATCGAAGCGAGTAGCGATGGTATCGAGGAAGGTGTTCTGGGGCGCGAGCAGCCCCTTGCGCACCGGCATCACCCCGCGCCGCGCGCCTCGCGCTTACCACCCTCCACCTGTAATAATAACATGTCCTAAATTTGCTTAGGACCAGAAACGTATGGCTCTTATTTAAACGAAAGTCAAGTGTAAATGCGTGGTGCCTACTTATACCATTACCTTTTAACTTCACAAGCTCCCTACTGTGTTAATATGACCAATGTTTGGTTAAGCGTCGCGTGTTTATTACAAATAAGTTAAAACTCGACATGCTTTAGCTATTTTTATCTACCTTTCAATACAAAAAGATATAAATTAGTTCTCTGTAAATATTTTTATATAATATATCTAGATATATACATACAAGCCGTCTATACTCTTTGTCTCTCTTAAATTTAATTTTACTTATTTATCTGTAGATAAATTAAGAATATTATTTTCTCACAACAAAATCAAATCATTATTAAGGTATAGTGTCTTAAAACAATTACGTTTAAAGCACAATATAAATCATAAATTGGTATAAAAGTCATGAAACACGTGTCACTTTATTTTTAGGTGTAGACCTATAAGTATCGATATTCATTTCGACAGACACGCATGAAAAAACTTATAACATAGTCTTACAGAGTCCTTCTATTGACATAATTCTGATACACCAGTAGTAAAATTATTAATAGATGCAACAAATTATTATAGTTTCGATATATTAAAAACACTATTACGTTCATTAAAAATACCGACTTCAAAATTTAAAAGCAAAAACCTATATTTTCCACAACATAGACAAGTTACTTAACAAAACATCAAAGATTATCATAGAGATGTATTTAGCAAAGATTTATTCTGTTACCAAACACCAATTTTAGAGCTCCACATGATTTCTCCAAGAGCTCATAATCAGAACCAGACCAAATTACAATGGGAGTAACTAGTAAGTATGCCCATTTAAATAGAAAAGGATTTTCTAATTGGTTTCACAATTGACAGAGTAATCGAGAACATCCATAAAAAAGATACATACAGTCGAACGTAGAAACCGTATTTTTTATGTCGGTTAAGAATATATTAATCTTTACAGTTCCGAAGACTAACAATATTATATTTAAGTGACGCTTTTACATTGTAGCTTTATGTGTGTCGAAATTCTCATTCATTTCAAGATGCTTTCCGTTGGCGTGCCCTGAATGATAGCTAGCGATTTTTTTAGCGTGAACGCGGAAAAGATTTGTTCTACTGTATTGTTAACACATGAACCGTGTTTCTTTTCTTTTCAGGTCAAAAATAATTTATATGAAGAATGAATATACGTAAATAATAGACGATTTTTGTACCTTGCTACATCAGAAGATATTTAGTTTCATAATTGATGTTTACTTTTGTATAGTAGCAGAAAAATGGACATGGTCATTGGTTTTATTACTCCTCGAGGCAGATATTTCTTATATTTTTCTCAATACAGTGATTGCATTTGTATCGCATCCCGAATAGAGTATAATTTAGTTCTCTCAAGTTAGTATAACCGATTGCGCCATTTAGCGTTACGCCATTTTGCGTTGTCCATCAATTTATATCAAGTATTTCATTAAATCTTAGTAAAATGATAATTAAAGGAGGTTTGTATCCAACATCTGTATTTTCATTAGCCGTCTCTATAAATCTTCCTGTGTAATTAAAGCTCTATTTAAGGTGACCCATAAACTGTGAATATGCCAGAAGCCTTTCTACCTTATCGTAAACTTTTATGTTTCATAAATGTGCGCGTAATAAATATGAATTAATAGGTTTGGGTTGCCTTTTCCTAGCCACTGAAGTATTATATATATATAAGTATTAATCTCGTAAGTAGAAGTCAATTAGCCGAAGCAAAAGTTTATGATACAAACGGTACAAAAAGAAAGTAAGGAAAAACCAATTCGCTTGCGTCTGTAATTTGCTTTAGTTCTGCGCTAGTTTCTCATGCCATATTTTTTTACTCACAGTATATTTTATTATTTAGATATATTTGTTTAAAATAACTTTCAGACAAATGAAACTATAAGGTTGAAGATATTATCTAAAAACATGGTCCAATTGTACAAGAAATATTTAAGTATTAAATGAAAGGGTATACTTTTTTTCTTGATTTCTTAAAACAATTGTTTTTGTTGGTTTTACTTTAAAAACAATACAAGACTTTTTAAGTGAAAAATGAAGTTCGAAATAAGATCAAATTAGTTCGTCTAGCGTTATTTACAAGTATCGTTAAATTAGAATAACACTTGCTTATTTTACAAATAACAACGCAATCTCCGTGCCGACCCGCCTTTTGTCGTTTGTGTATTTGCCAAATTGTTTGTCGAATAAAGCAGTTTAAGGGTTGGTAGTGTGATATTATACAACGTTCCTAAATAAACTGGCTCCCTTACCTATATGTTTTTTCCAATCAGTTCGCTATTTTTATAGTACCGAGTTCTAACAAAAAACAAACTGTTTTGATTTATATTATTAGTGCAGGTTTCTTCTAGTGTTATTCAAAAGGAAAGACTTTTGTTGACTCGTCTTTCCAAAAAATGTAAAGTCTCTCTCTTATCTATTCGCCTATGGAAACATATAGTTCACGAGTATAACCTTGCCCGTACGTAAATCAAGATAGTAGTAATTTTATTTTAAACAAGCTGCTGTGGTGTACCGATTTCTCTTTATTGCCCTCTTTGAACTCTAATTCTTTTTCTAAAAGAAAAGTAGGTTATCTTACTCCTTATAACATCAGCTATCTGCTAGTGAAAGTTCCATTAATATAGGTCCGGCCGTTTCAGAGATTAGCCGGAACAAACGGGCAAACAGACAGACCCAAATAAAAAAATATTTTTTTAATGTAAATACCGTATATACTTTCATATGCACTTAGTGAAAAGATATTCATTTGAAATTACAAACCGACACTTCAATTTAATTTTTTATTATTATTTGTATAAATTATTTTCAAGATTTTTTTAAAACTAATGTTTGGATCAATAAATAGTTTTTTACTAATAGGTCTTGTTTATTTTTTCGTATAGCGTAGCACAATAGCGTCGCTTTTGTGTGTTTTGTTCTTTTATAAAATGTTTTCTCATTTTGTCCTGTCTTTAGCCTGCATTATGCATTGGTTCTCCTTTTTTTTCTGATTTTCAATTAATTCTTCAGGGTCTTCATCAAACATTGTTTTTGATAGTTTTCTGAGCCGTTACCTTGGTTCCTTGTTATAAATTCTATTATTTAAATAATTGCTAGTCCCAGCTTTTTCAACATACATACATAGCCTTGCGATGATTTCTTCGTACCCAAGTTCTTCTAGTGGTCTATTATAATCTAACGAGACTATTCTTTCCTAGCCTGAAGCTCGGGCCTTTATCTGGTAACTTTATCTATTATTTATTTATGTACCAAAAACAGCAGTACAGTAAAAAACTACAAGTATCACACAAGTGTACAACAGTGTGAATTATATTTATTATGTAACTAAGTTATTCATGGGCGTTGCCATTTGGCTGAGGCAAAATCATAATTTAGGGGGGGTGAATGACTATTTCCTTCAATAATTATTAGTAAAATCGCTCATAATACCTGATATTCGGGTATTTCTCAGTTTTTAGCAAGTTCCAGGGGCGCAGCTTTCTCCTACCTCGCTACGCCCATGATCAGCTATTACATAATCTTAACCTATATAGCTTATACTAAATAATGTATTCATCTAAAATAAATTAAATTCAATAGTTATTGGAGACAGATATTTCGTTGAAGATAAATTAGCTTGTAAATCCCTTAATCTGGAACCTTAATCTTCTTCCTAGCATTATTCCCGGTACTATACGAGTATTTACCCAGGGTCTGCTTATTACTCTTGTCCGGGTTTGACAGGTTACTAGTTTTTAGGCAGACCGATTGCCATTCTGCGGAACCCTAAGGCCGTTTAACGTTTAACATTAACTCATTGGATAAGAGTAATTTTGCTTATCAAGAGTTAACAATTATTGTCAGATGCTATTTGATAACACCCGGGACTGACAGCTTACCGTGCTCTACGAGGCACGGTGGGGAGACCCAAAAGGACAAACGCCCAGACCGAGACAGATATTTTTAAGATCCATGCAAACATCTGTCCGAGCGGGAATCGAACCATCAACCGTCGAAGCTAAAGGTAGTCTTGTTACAAACAACGACACCACGGTGTCGAACCTGGAACTGGTAATCTAGAACCTTAATAAGATATCCAGGGCCAGTTCTTATTATGTTAATATAGTGATACTTTTCTCTTGGCACAAACAAGCTGCTTAAAATACTTCCAAACAAAATATTCGTAAAGTTTTCTGACCGGAATATTTTAATTAAATTCTTTGTATGCAGGTTAGGCTTCGGTTATACTGGATATATTTTATTAAAGTCGGCGTATAATAAGAAGGGCATAAACTGAAATTAGCATGTTTTGATTGAAATTTCTGTTCTATTTTTGAAGAAGAGCAATAAAGCGCTCTTATATAAATCTCTTATAGAAATTTATGGTTTGATATTTAGTTGTTAGAAATAGACTTCTCGATATAGAAATAAATGCTAATTTTTTTTTCTCTAAGCATAATATGAAGGAATGGAGTTTTAAACAACGTTCCATTGCGCCTTGGCTGTAGCTGGTTCGATTTCCGCTCATGTTTGTGATCAATGATCTTACAAATATTTTCCCCCAAAACTGCCAAAAGTAGGCAAATTTTTTTTCTCATCGCAGACATTTATAATAATTTCGTACTATTTCTGAAGGAAACTGAAACACGAATTACTTTTTTTGAATTCCAAAATATTAAATATGATCTATTATCATAAAGTTCAATTTTCAGCTATGCGACTTCAATCATAATTTTCTTCAAGCATTTAATTGAATTATTTAATTTCCTCATTGGTAAATGGACAAATTGGAAAACGGAAAAAACTTCGAACCTGTTAACGTCTAACTACTTAGAGAACTTTTCTTTTCGGATTTGTTCTACCTTAGCCTTAATTCAACGGATGTAGACAGAAAAGTTCGCATATCGGTCTCGTTTAATAGATCGATAGAGAACGGTTTATTCAGCGGAACAAAGAAAAAATGTATTTTCATGTTTCCGTTCAATAACGATGGAATACAGTAATTATTATCGTTTAAAGCCGAGGTCGAATGGCCTTGGCGAAACAGGTCAGTTACAATTTTGAAAAATGTTCTTTTAACGCTTACGCTCCGAACAAAATAAGAAAAAAAAGATTTAACGTTTATTAACCGGTATAGAAATTACACCCATTCCAAGCCTTGGTTTGTGGTACCTGTCTTACATGTTCTTAATTCAATGTGATTTTAAAGATTTCAAAGCATCAATCAATTTCTTCGTTATTACTTTTTTTGTGCTCAAATACATCAGTATGATGTAGTAGTGAATTATGTGTTCTTTTTTTTCTATTATTTTATTTAGAGAGTTTATATTTTATAGAATATAGTACCCCCATAGTGACCTCTATACAACATTATATACGTCGCTTAATACCCACCTTAACTAAATTATACAGCAACCTGGCTTCTTCCGAACAATAAAAGCTAAGATACCGGTACATGATGCCAAATCAAATATGCCATGGTGCAACATTACCTGCATCCTCTCTGCTTCGTTTCGTACAATTACGAGTTTTTTTTTACAAAACAATTCAATAAATTCAAGTTACAAATTCACTTGAAACAATGCAACGTACTCTATAAATAACTAACAGCAAATAAAATAGAAATGTAAGTATCCTAAGGCAGAGTACATGCCTTCAATTTCTTTTCTATTCATTGCCTGAGGCTGAGGATACTTAAACGTAGCACAGATATTGGAAATTGTTACGTTATTGCACTGTATTCGATAACATTTTAAGCCATGTTATAACAATGTTGTACATAAATTGCTACTTGAATAAAACCAAGAAAAACAAAATAACATGAACCATATATTTCAGCGATTACAGTTATTTGCTATTGATTTATAAAAATATGTTATCTGTTTACGTTTCCATTATTTATGTTAACACCCAAAAACTAAACAGATTATGATTTCTATCAGTCTATTAATATCTTTAATTTTTTTTTAATTAATTAAAATACAAACTGCAAATTATTTGTTTGTAGTACCCATGTGGAAGAAGCCACGAGAAAGGCAGGTAATAAAGGTAGCTATATCAAAGAGCTCGTCATATTTTTATGCAGCATCGAATTTCCAGTAATAAAACTCGATTCCATGCCTCGCCTCTACATTTTCCTTTGCTGAGCACCGAAAGCTTTTTACACGCCGGTTTTGCTTTACTCGCCAAATGATTTTAGGATTCATTTGAAACGCCGACGCTTACAATCTCAATGATGAGGAGAGTGCTCTGAAACCACTGCGAGTTTGCAAAATAGTATTTTCTTGTTAATGAAGGCGTTATTTCGTCACTTGTCTTCTACGTTAAGTGTAGTATTCATTTTGCTAAGTCTATTTTATTTCTGTTCCGTATAGATATATAAAAAAATCTCTTTTATTTTATACCTAGTTGTAAGCAAGTGCTATTTACATAACCAGAAAATTTTTAGCGAATAAAATGTTAAAAGTTTATTTTTAAACGCTGTAAAAAACGTGTATTTTTATAAAGAAATTTTGTATATTTTTCTACCAATATATAACGCTTCCAATCTAAATATTATGTCTACAAATGACTTTGGATGTTTCCAAAGAACTGTTTCTAAAAGTTTTATAATAATTTATTTTTAATTACAGTCATTGGCATGTTAAGTATATAGTTATTTTCGTAACATGTTACAAAACATTGTGATATTACAAGTGGTTCAAAGTTTCAAAACAGTTTAATCTTAAGTACTTATTAAGTGATCTGTTTTGAATCATATAAATATCAAATTAACATAGAAAATAAATGATACTACAAACAGTTATAAATCTTAGCAACAACTCCAGTTTGAACCTAGTTTAGTTAGCGTTACCCTCGACTTCAATCGCGTAAATGTAGTTGTTATGGACGATCGTCTAAAAGTTGTTGTTCTATTTTATTAAACACATCTTTAAAAAATCGTTACCATCCCACTGAAACCTATCATTATTTTCTGGGATAAATAGTATGATATATGTTGGTCCATGTAATAAACTATCTGTAGGTCAAAATTCATACGAATCCTTTCAGCATTTATTGCGTGATTGAGTAGCCCAGTAATTACTGTATTTTGTGTCTTCAGTTTATACCCAGAACCACAAAAATATTCTTTATTTATTGAAGATTATCTTTATATTGATCAATATATTTTAGCCTTATTATAGATATTTGAATAGTTTTTTTAACGTTTTTATCGGCATGGGCTTACACCGAGATAGAGGCGGCAGTTTTCCCCCTCTAGACCATGCTAAATACTGTTTAATGCGCTAATATAATTTATTTTAAACTATTTAACTCATAACTATTCAAAAAATTCGTCATTTATTTCCCCTCCCCTGGGCCAACTGCTGGGTACGGGCATGTTTAGTGACGTAAGTCAGAATTGGCTCGATAATATATCAATATATAGATTACTTACAGATTCGAATTAGTATCTTTGATCTCGTCTTTGCTTTTGTCATATACAAGCCTATTTAAACTTTATGCTTATTGCTTACATTAGATATTGTATGTTTTAACTAGCAATGATCATTATCTTATTTAATACAAGGATCAGGCATTTAAAAAAATATTTCCTATCTATATAGGTCTAGGAATGAGGTATTATATATAATTATTTAAACACGTGCACTTATTCTCCATCGGTGCAAGCAAACAAATATTGTGTTGAAAGATGAGATGTTTATTAACAAGATTGTAATGACATACACATGTCAGTGCTTACGATCAATCTTCGATATACATTCATTTACGGTACTTGCATTCACGAACAAATACAATTACGTTAAACTGACGCTTAAAATTAAACACAAAACATAAAATAAAAAGATAAATTTACTTGCATTTTTTTAAATTGGAAGTTTACGAGTATATGAGTATTAACTTGACTGTACTTTAGTAATGTGGTAACTGCAATACATTTTAAGTGTATTTAAATTTTCAGTAAATTTTATTGTTACTTCATCCACCGAAAATTACATATTGTACGTTCGTTGTGAGCATAAATATTGTTATAAATTATATTAGTAGGCAATTGCAGCTACACATTATATGTACATATTTTATTCAATATACTTTGTTCGTTTGTTCAAGGACTCGGCAGAAATACTCCGTTACTAGAATGGTCCAGTAAAGTGTAATGAAATTAGCTTTTGAATTATTATTCACCCACTCAACTCGTTCTTTGTTCTCATTTAAGCTGTAATTGTTTCTTAAAGAAAGGAAATGTCATCATAGATAGCCTCGTACTTATATTTGTTATTCTAAATTCTAAGGATAATAGGTTAAAAGCTCGTATTGTAGTGACCTAGTAATGGCGTATGTCCTATATATAAAGATTTATTCAATATTCAAAATTGTACGTACTTAAGTATAAAATTTAATTATTAAAAAGTAATGATTGTTTTAAATAATATTTATTACTTTATTATGTTAGTAACAAAATTTTGTTTCTAGCTAAGTTCAACTTTCGGGTAATATGGCTCCCGCTTAGCTCGGTCTTGTGCATAACTTTATTGACTTATATCCAGAGGTACGAAGGCAACCCAACGGATTTTCGGATGGCCACGAGATCTATAAGAGCATATTAATGTATTTTCTCTGAATGTAAAATTGATGGCCGTGGCCGTATTATCTTAGCCATTATTTTTTTAAAGTAATGTTCCTACACTAGCTTGCAGCGGAAGTGGTCATTACGTATACGGTCACATCGTGTGATCTCATATATCACCGAGGTATTTTAATTTCCGTAATTCACGTGTCCGGCTAGGATCAATCATATCGCATTTCCGTAAAATATCAAGAGTCCTCTAGATCTGTCTCTTGACCCTTGTTTGATATATCTAAGTATAGCCTGTGTTGTGATTTTTCAGTTGAAATAAACTAAAATGATAACTAGTTACTTATCTAGTAACTTATCAAAATATTAAAAAAAAATACTTTTGACCTTTTCTGCTAATGCGATATGATCTGCATTCACTTTGGTTCGGATAATCCTGAACATTACATTATTAAAATATTTCATTAATTGGATTTGGAATATTTCATTCATGTGGTAGATAGAACCATTAATTAAGGGTAGTAATAATCACTACATAGTATAAAACAAAGTCGCTTTCTCTATCTCTTTATCCCTATGTATGCTTAAATCTTTAAAACTACGCAACGGATTTTGATGCGGTTTTTTTAATAGATAGAGTGATTGAAGAGGAAGGTTTATATGTATAATAACATCCATTAAATAGTGGAGAAATACTATTATTTTTGTGGTTTCTAATGTGATGTCGTAAATAATTACATTTTTTCCGCTTACATTGCAACAAACGCAGGCTGAGATTTATGAAAATAACAGTAATGAATAAATCAAAACTACTGGATCGATTTTAATCAATTTTTCAGTGAATGACATAGGCTATATATTTTATACCCGTGCGAAGCCGGAGCGGGCCTAGTATAAAATAAATAACAATTTTAAACTTCCATATGCCCAAAATTGTTAAAAACTAACTATTTTACGTAAGCGTATAAAATTTTAATATAAACAAAATGGATTGTTAAAATGCCTGATATGTATTTCAATTATCTTAAGCTCAGATAATTAGTGGCATTTTTATTATTTTAACAGTTTATCGCAGTGAGTTGCTATTTTAATTATTTTATTATTATGTTTTTAATATTATTAAAGTCTCTACGATATAAAGAAATACAGTTAGACTAAACAAGATTATCTTAATTAATAATTTAATTTACTGTTTCTTATTAAAAAATAAAGGCTTGTTTTTAACATAATAAGGTTTACTTTCTTTGTCTTCTAAAGGAACAAAATAAATATTTTCCTTTCTCTAAAATTGACAACTTTATTCAATACAAAAAGGTTTTATGTTATTGTCAATTTTAATGTATACGAAAAAAGTTTGTAAACGAGATAATAGAAAAGTAAAAATACTGTGCAATAATATATAATGTAATTCTCCTTTCAACATGTCCTACTTTTGCTTGTCACGTCAAACTTTTTGATAACGGACTTCGTAAGCTGTAAAGATTTTTCGTTTCACCTGTTCCTAAGAGTAAACTTGTCAAGTCGTTGGAAATAGCAAATGGAAAAGGACTTCGCACAAAACAAAAATAATGAATTGAAAAAACATTAAGCTTATTTTGTTTTGTACCGTTCAGGCTAAGAATGTTCAATGTGAAAATCTTGTATAAATTAATTGAATGATTAGTAGGAAAGAAATGAATGAAATTTGTATACAAAAAAGAGAGACGGAAAACATTTATTATTATATTATATTAAAATATATATACTATTTTAAATTTGAATCACGTAACATTTGTTCTATAAATACGTATATGTTATATAAAATTATGTTCATTATAATCGCTTTATTGATTTGAATTAAAAAAGTCTCATGCTGTATCTCATGAACTGTAATAGATAAATCTTTCTTATGTAAATGTTTTATTAAATGACTAACTCGTAACATCGTATACATAGCAAAAAAACTTTTTCTGAATTTTCCTTTCAACGAATTCACTTGTTTATTCAAGGCACGATTCCTGTCGGTCGAACAATTATCAAGAGGCAGAGCCATGGTGGAGCAAAAATAAATTGCGATGACCTCTTAAATTATTAGGGCGTGGACCCATCGCTGAAAGGCTAAGCAAGTGTGTCTTGGCTTGGCTGGCTTGCTTTACAAGGGATTGTATGCGATAGCGTCTACTGCAACGCTCGAACACGCTATTCACGAATTGACGATATAGTTCAGGCTATCAAGGCTATGCACGCGGTAAACGAAAGCGTACCGTTCTACATAGTTAATATTGCCCATGCAGCTAACATGCGTCGCGTGGCCGTGCACAGAGTGGGCAGCGGTGGGGTCGCGCCATTATCCTCCGAAATATTTACGTTGGCTTGGAGCTAGGTACAGACAGTGAAATAAAATAAATTTTCGTCACCATTACTTGAGACAACTCCCTTGCGACTTACTGAGCTCTAATATAAAACATCAAACAAATTCAGCAATACATTTTTAAAAGTACCGTAGCCCGTAGGTAATAGTACTATATCTATTATGAAATGGCCATTATGAATTCACAAATTCATGATATATATTTTCTCATTTTTGTTAAAAATTACTGATATTAACATATTCACTAACCCGAAGGTGCAAAGGCAATTGATATTTACATACATACCATATACGGGACACTGGACTATTAACGTGTTAACCTTAGATAGTCTCTATTCAAGTGTTTTGTATGCAATAACTCAGCCGATGGAGAACCGATATCATTGGTGATATTTAGGGTTCCTTAGCCAAGTGGCAAAAAAATGATTTGATCTAGTACGAACTTCTTGATCTAGAAGTACTTATAACAATTAATTACCCGCGATCTCTGTGTACAATTTGTTTTTTACGCCTTAGGTGGTTGAAGTCGACTGTTTTTAGGGTTTCATACCTAAAGGGATCCAACAGAACTAATACCAAGCCTTCGTTGTCTATTCGTCCATCCATCGGTCCGTCTACCAGCGGGTTGTATCTCACGAACCGTAATAAGTAGAGAATTAAAATGTTAACATAATTTGTATTTATGTTGCCGGTATAGCATCAAATACTAAAAAATAATATTTGTTTAAAAACTAAGGGGTTCCCATATAAGAAATTTGATATACTTATTACACAGTGGTACGGAACCCTTTATATGCGAGTCTGAAACGTACTTGGTCGGGGTTTCTTAATACAGCGCAATTATAGCGTAAAATCATATTGTAGAAGCATCTACATTTAATTTCCCATAGATATAATTGAGAATAATAATTAAAATGTCTAGTGATGATAATATAATTTTAAGTTAGTTTATAGTAAGCTTATTTATGACAAATTTCTTAATTTTATTATGTTATACATAATTGTATATGGGCAAAGTGGCAACTTTACTAAGTCAGGTTGATAAGATCAATCATTCAGATACGCTAATATGGAAGCTTCGATATTATTACCTGTATCAACTTGGTATGCAATAAAGTATTTTATTATTATTATTATTATATTATTTTAAGAAAACGTAATATTGTTCAAGTATTACTTTACGTATACATACATATAAGACAAAAATTAACTTTTCCCTAGATATAAAATGAAATGTCTTTTTGTTTGTCTTTTAATTATACCGTTTATTTGTGCGTTTATAATTGAAGACGGAAAAGAAGAAACGGCTAAAACAAAACGGCTCAAGATTTTTTAAATATATTTTAGTAGGCACGTATAAATTATTCTAGTTATTTTGGGCGGGATTTAGAATAAAATTGTTTTAAAGGTTTTATTAACACGTATTCCATATACAACAGGTTCTATTAAACTACATCGTAGCACGGCCAGGCTACGCACTAAATGAGAACGTATTATTTATTAATATAAGCAATAAGTACGCTGAACACACAAACGAAGTCGCGTGCATTGCTAGCAAATTATAAATGTTTTACTTAATTATTAATAAGTAAGAAATACTTAATTTATTACTCAAATATTAATAGATAAAAATAGTTTTTTCCTAAAAAACGAAATACTAAACAAAGTTTATAACATTTACTATTTTGGGCTGGAAATGTAGCGCATTTCAGGTCACTTGTTTAAAACGTAATTAAACACACAATTTTGGGTACATGTACGTAAATGACCGTGAATAATTAATTAAAGCAAACATTTCAAGTTTTAATCAACATTTCAAGTCATGGTCTAAATTGTACAGTATTTTAATTAATGATCCTTGCTAAGTTGTCGTTCATGTCTTGGTAAACTCATTAAATATGTAATTAGTTTAAAATAAAAAAGCTCTCAGGCTCTATTCGTTATTCGAAGTAAAGTAACGTTAAATATTTGTTAAGTAAATACAAAGATTTTCCTCACATAAAGTTTAACTTACAATAGAATAATACTGAACCCTTTCGTTAGATCCATCTAAGATATGAGTTTTCTGAGACGCCATACTTCAGAGAGACGTGCCAGTTAATTACTTTCTCATCTGTTGTTTAAGAGTATGATTTCGAAGAAAATCTCTAGACTTCAGGAATTTTCGATATTATCACAACTTTGGTTATGAAAACTGGCAACTTTTCCATCATATGTTATTCCCTCGGGACAATAATGTAGTACTAATCTTAATACTAAGACTGAGATTGTTTTTTTCCTTAGAATAGTGGCGTTTATAAATCTAGCAGGGCATCCAAAAATAATTATAGGTATATATGTATATTTCCCTTAAACCGTTCATCAGGTTACAATGAAACTTTGTTTATTGTTAAGGCCGCCCTCGTGTAGGTTGCTGTCGAAAAAAAATGCTCAATAGAAAAATAGGTATCGCAATGAATTTCAAAACGAATAATATTTCTTTTAATAAAAAGGCAAAATTTCAAAACAAAACAAATTTTCAAAATGTTATGTTTGACTTAATTAACGTGCTAACGATGAGTGGGATTACACTGCAAAAATAATAAAACAATAAAAATATAGTATAAGCTTTAAGCAATTTGATTTCAAACGTTATCTATCTATCGCTATCGGATAATCTAATAAAATCTGAAAAGCGTATCTTCAGTATAGATAGTTCAACAAATAGTGTGAGAACCCTCAGTGCCGACGAAAAATACTTGACCGGAATCCGGATTTTATTCTGTCTAGGCAAATTTTCTTCAACATCGATGTAAATAGTACCGAATAGTCGTATCTTACACTGATGTCAGGATGAATTAGAATTGCGGATGTGAATATGTTTTGGAGGATCAATATCTCACTGATAAAAGTAGAAGAGAAGCTAATAAATTATTTCGTGGATTCTCCATATCAACTATACTTTATGAGATTACGATACTGACGTGTTTTACTAGTTTGATTTTTGTGTAATTTTAATTTGAGACATTTATTATGAATCATCGGATTCGGTGTATTTTGGACAGTTCGGAGATTTAAAAAATATAGATGTTTTTTATGTTACTAAGTTGGCAAGCATACGGCCCACTTGATGGAAAGCGGTTGCCGTAGCCTATGACCGCTTGCAACACCGTTAGTAGTCACAGTGCCACTCACGCGTTGCCAACGTCGATATATTGGCTCTTAAATCACCTTTGCCTAGTAATTTCACTACAGTGCCCTTCAAACCAAAACATTATTGCTGTTCTATAGGTATATACATATTTTGTTCAATGCAGTTCGAGAGTAATGAAAATAATACGACAACGTTTTTACTAAAAAAAAATCAAGAACCTTCATATATGTATGTGAATATAGTTATGGCGTTGGCATAAATGTGGACATTTAGAGTCGTACTGTTTATTCAGATTGCTATTTCAGTCAAATTCAAGGTTGAATTGCAATAATCGAGTAATTACATTGGCAAGTGCACAAAGAAAGAATCTATATGTGCGTTTACTACTAAAAAATATTCAAGGAAGTTACTGGAAACATAAAATATACTCAATAAGCTTCCTTATCATATTCTTAAGTCTAGAAGGTGGCGAGATTAATGAGAGTATTTTTTCTTGTCTTATCAGTTATCAATTACATCATCGCGAAACAATGTGTGTTTATGTACTTTATGTATTACTGCTGCGTCCGCGGCTGTGCTCGCGTGATGTACCATTTTTTCTTTATAGCACAGAACCCTAATTATTTTTCTAAAATAAAAGTAGTCTAAGTTACTCCTTACTACATCAGCTACCTGCCAATAAAGTCCCGTCAAAATAGGTCCAGCCATTTCAGAGATTAACCGGAACAAACAGACAGGCAGATAAAAATTATAAAAAATGTTATTTTGGTGTATGTACCGTATATATATTCATATACATGTAGTAAAAAACGGTTTTTTCAATATTACAAACAGACACTCCAATTTTATTATATGTATAGATGATAGATAATGTAAATACTGTACTTACTGTACAAACATATTTTGCACACTTTTACGTCATCATATTTAAAAATACATTTGCATAAACTATAATGGCATATACTATTGTCATGAATACTCGTATTTACAGAGTGGTAAAATGGAAGACATTTATTACAAGTAGAAAATATTTACAAGGATAGTTTGAAGTTTCTAGATGGAATTTCCTTCTACTAATCTTGGTTTTAATGAGATCCCTCGAGTTTATTGTTATTACTGAGTGGAGTACGCGCTACTGCCATTTCAGTTGATGGTAACTAACCAAGATGTTTTGAAGATGAAGGAACAGCCACGATTTATATAAAACCTTAGATGGCTTTTCGAGGTTTTGGGTCCCACTCAGGGTTGATATTTCTATAATTATTGGTTTGAGATGTTTTTGTTTATCCAGCCCCAATCAAATAATTTATTCAAACCATGATATTTATTTAATATGTACTTATTAATTAAATAAAGAAAAGTCGTTATACCTAGCTAGTTAGTCATAAAAACGAACAAGGTCCATCACCTTGTTTTTGTGTGTCTTTATCATGTCACGCCTATACAAGCTGTTTGTTTGACATATTTATGAGTTCTTTCATTCGTGGTGATAAAAGTGATTTATTTATAACAACAGAGATTTAGTGATATGAGTATGTTGTGCATAAGAAGTGTTTAAAAAATACATGATTTTATGACACCTAAAATAACCGAATACGGTCATGGCTTTAGCACTTAGTAGTGATATAATGTTTCTAAGTGTTGGTTTCAAAACGAGCAAATGTAACAGAGCACGACATTTGGCCTTCCTTAAACAAACATTATCTTGGATGTTCTATGCTATTCTATATTCCATTATTTTAAAAATATAGAAATGAAAATATTTTTGCTGTTGAGGTAGGTAAATTATATAGTTATAAATATAATACTTTTAATGTCGGGTTTCTGCTATAGCTGCTTTGTGCGACTTAACGTTCATTGATATATTGTGAACTATAAATAGAATTTGTGTGGATTCTCTCACATCCCACGTAAGATATTAATTCATTTCATAATTCAAAAATAAACCATCATTAAAAATAGCTTTACATTTTAAATGAAGCAGACAAGTATTAAATTAAATTCGAATTTTGAGCAGTACGTTGTTAGGGACTGGCAGCAGAATCACAAAGCTCAAGAAGGTGGGTTCGGAGATCCATTATTTTTAAACAGCTATCCATGAGCAAATTAAGATTGCCTAAAATTAACAGTCACCAGCAAATTCAGGGATAAGGATATTAAGGGTCAGGACAAACTCTTAAATAGGCGTTATTTTTTTTTGTGGTTTGCAATAAAGTTTTTGTGGGACGCAAAATTCAAACCTTTTCCTGAGCGCTTCTGATCGTAGTTATTACATCCAACAATTATATTTTATTATTGGGTATTGGTAGTACCTGCTGATTAATTTTGTATGAGACAATCTCAAAACATCAATTATTATATTATACCATCATCACAATATTAAACGTCAATAACAGATATTATTCTATTCAACAAAGTGCTTTTCGAGACGTAATTGTCAATAATGATTATAGCAAATTGATACATATTAAATTAATACCGAAAGTAATTCTATTTACTGTATAACTTAACTGACAATTACTTAATATACGAAACTTTGATATAGAACGCCTTAAAGTTTTTCTTATATAACCTATAAATTAATTGATGGCAAACGTTTCACTAATATAGAATGAAGTACCGAAATTATAAGCTAATAAGAAACCTTGTTCATAATGCAGTGATAGTTCATTGCTCTTATGAATCTCATTCATGAGATGAATATAAGTACGTACGTATCAAAGTTTAATAATATATTCGTTGCGACGCTTAGAGCAGCTATATAATTTTAGTAATTACTTGAAAGTGTATGAAAAAATCTTTATTAAAACAGTAATATGATTTTTAAAACACACATTAACGTGTATTTTATAACGTTCTTTGGCCACCATGTCACTCACACATAGAATTTCAAGCAGCAACAAAGCAATAAAATACGTAATCGATGAAATGAACTGTTTAAAATTAGCATCTGAAAATAGTCTACACTACACGTAATCCTTCATCGTTCTTGACGAGACGTTCATCAAGTAAATAGCCACTGGGGATAGCAGACACACCTGCTCTTTTAAGCCGACATAAAAAAGGAGGATATTAACATTTCGGAGGATTCAATCCTCGTATCGAGAATAAAAAATAAAGCATTACACTTATTTGTTAAAAAAAATTGTAAGTGTTAGCAATTTTATTAACATTTGTAAACCGATAAAGTATTTAAAAGTATTTTGTACAACATAAAGTTATGTCTTGATGAAAATGAATAATTACACATACACATAATGTTATGCCTTGAAGAAAATGAATAATTACACATTAACACGTATATTATTTATTTGTAATTTTCGCTTCGGGAATGAATTTTCTCCGTCTTCGGCTGTGTCTAAAAATTTTATTTCGTTCGCCGATTGGTACCGTCGTATTGTCGACAGCAAATTAAAACATAGCCGTCGGCTGTTATTTTTATTTACATTTCTCGTCGACTTTTCTTTTTGTGTTTCTTAGACTAATTTTTAATTAGGGGATTTTGAATCAAAATCACGAAGTAAACCTTTATTTTAAGTAAAGGGACTTTTCTATTTTACTTTATTACATAAATATCTACAATTTTCTGTTGTACCATTTTATTTTTATTTAGCTAATGAATAGAGCTTACCGGTTTGTTTTTCCTAAGCATTGAGTGGTCTCTGGGTGTCTTTTGAAAAGGGGCTAACACTGAGTTGTTTTTTTAAAATTTTATAATAACATTAATTCCCGTTTATTTTCTTTAATACATAATTTTAAGCACTTTAAAATTGTAAAGACAACACTGACAATCTATTTCAATCGCTACGGTCATATTTTAAGACATAATAGCACAAAAATATGGATCTAGAGTTCACAGGTAGAATGTACATAATACTAGTATGTACGTATGTCCTCAAAGCTTACATACTACTAGAATGTAAGCTTTGAGAATCAGAAATCGATTCACAAACGATAAGGACGTGCTCGAGAACCAATATGTACTGATAATACGGTATCCTTTGTCCTTTTTTTATACAACTGAAGTAGCGAACAAGCAAGCACATGGGGCCAAATCGGCAGCAGTTTTTATCCAGATTATATTTAACAGTAAGTTTTTTGTAAAGAAATGGTATTGTGGCCAAGAAAGCAATATTGTGAGTCACTGGGGTAGCAAGAGGCTTCTATAAAGTCAGAAGTACAAATCATTGTCTTAATTCCCGACCCGCAATTGTTTCGTGGTCGGTTTTCCCGAAGGAGTCCCCGAAAAGCTACTGCGCTATGCTATTCATGCAAGGTAGGTAGACAGAGGGACTCCACCCTTATGAGCGGGCAGAGACTCTTTACTGATTTAAAAAAATTGTAGCTTTATATATCAGAAACTAAAAATAGAGAATCATACTTTATTATCGCATAAGTACTTTCTTGTCTCAGTGTTGATTTTCGAATTGTACTCACAATGCTAAAGAGCTAAATAATATTCTGGAGTCACGGAGGTACCGCATCAAAAGCCTGTTTGCGGTAAGTAGGCATAAATAACCACGTGGTTCTGGTGAGAAATATTTGACGGTTGTGTCGTAATTAGTTAATTATTTAACCGGAATAAGACAAGGGATATACATAGACGATGCTTCGCTTAACACAGTGAACGAATTGTAATAGAAAAAGTTATGGATTTATTATTACTAAGAGATTTCTTTTATTGAATATTGAATTTAAATTCTCAGTACTGGTTTTCCTTTACAAACAATTTTTATTTAATCAAACAATTCATAAGTAAGTACAAATAGCTTTACTTACCATATTTAATATTGAAGTGTTTTTTGCAAACCGTAGAGTGCTTATAAATAGTGAAATTTTGTCGTCGATCCAAGGCGTGGTTAATGGTCGAATTACCAACTAAGGCATGAAATTTTAATTTGCAGCTTAAAAGGGTGTTTATCGCAAAATAGTATTTCATTTTTTTTATGGCGGTTTTGTATCCTTGTAAAATTGGAAGATATTTATTTATAGGTTATTTATGATAAAAGCTATCAATGAATTGATTTTTCAATGAAACTCTGACCAAAAAATATTTTGCCTTGTAATTAATATTTGAGCAATAATTTATCAACCGTTTACCGACAAAATTTAATTAAATTTTGAAGTAAATATAATTATGGTTTCTGTTACTTTAACTGACATATTTTAATCTAACAATAATATTAAATTCTAAGAAAGTAAATTTTCAGTGCCGGTTAAAAATAACGCAGACGTATTAATACAGACAATTTACCTAATGCCTACACAGTTTATCACGAATAGAAAAATATTTTCTTTGTTACCAAATCTCCAATGTTATTTTAGATTTATATAGGATTGAAATACAAGGGATTTTGTATATTTTAGATCGTGGTGTAGCCGATCGTACAATACGCTAATAATGATAAAAACTGACGAACTCTGATGACAGAGATGGATGTCTTGTTTCTTTTTGGCATTGGTCCAGTTCTTTAAGGATTGCGTGTTAACTTTTTATATGTGTCATTAAAATGCTTAACAATCCATAGCTGCATACCGGCTTAACGGTTTTTAAATAAATTAGGTACTTATTATATTATATTAAGCGTTAAATATCGCAACGGGGTTAATGGAGTAATTTACGTAACGCTGGATTCTGATTTAACGATGTTGTTAATTACATTTTTAAACATTAATTTGATATTAAAACATTTAATATGTGTTTCATAAGCAAACAAAGTTAATTGATAAAAATAATTTATGGAATGGTACACTGATTTCCTATGGTTGTTAACTTAAGAACTTAAAGTGGTATTGAATTTAATTTATAGCTGGAACTAGTCATTTAATTCTTTAACACAATTATTACTTACGAATACCTGTCGCCGCTTTGCCGATAGATTTCTCCCACCATACTGTCAAATAAGAAACCCCAATACCTCAACGGTAGAAGGGCCGACTTCGCTCCGTTAACGCGAGAGTCGAGGGTTCGATCCTGACCCCCTTGGCCTATTGTCGTACCCACTGCTAGCGCAAGCTTCAAGTTTATTTGGAGGGCAATAGGAATATTAGTAATGCCTTGAAAAAGCATTGCTAATATTCTTTTAAAAACAAAAAATCTGCATGTGCAGAGCACGACCATATCGTAAGTTTTACATTACATTGCTACGTGCACTTGTACAACTCCGGATATTGAGTACAATATCCATAAAAACAATAAATACAGTAATGAAAAGCAAAGTGACTAAACGATACTAATACATGCTCGCACCATTTGTGGCTAGTAAGTCACAATTATGGCAACAAGGTCACGTAGATATGCGAGTACTAGTAACATATAATTAAGATTTCTATGCTCATAATGGTACATGTAATGTCTCGACGTTGTTGTGTACGTAAATAATCACAAGCTTGGGTCTAACAAAGGATTATCACGGACGTTATTCATCACATGCTTACCTAATCGGAAACCATTAAAATTCATACCCCACGTGCCTGTTTATTTCATATTTTACAATTAAAATATTTTTTTATTTAAATAGTCCTATTGACTTCTAATCTTAATGAGATGTAACTTATACAATGCCATTAAGGTTTCTCGATACAATTTTAAGATAGCACCAATGTTTCCGACTGATTTCTATCAATTAGTAACAGGTCGACGTGGTTTGGCACCTTGCCAAAATCTGGAATATACCGCCGCTTGCCTCGCCTCATTCTTCATTAATTGGTTTACTTCTCGGGAGCAATAAAATTGTTTAAACAAGAACAACAACTACCTTTGAACTAGACCAAAGAGTTAATGACCAATTTTATATATTTTTATAGTAAATATTATTTTAGCCTTGTATGTCGGCGTTATTTTTATATTAGCGTTTTTTTTATAAATTGCAATTGCTCACTGATTGGTTGCAAATTGCTTACAAATTGTTTACAAAAATGTTCGCTTTCTTTGCTTTCCGTATAGTTTTCACGAAACAGTTAATGTCTTAAAAAATTTATGCTAGATTTCAATAGCGTAGTATTATGAATTTGAATCAGTTCATGTAAACAAGAACTATGGACTACTTATAGGTGTAGAGGAAACTATCATTGAATGATATAATATGTACAAGTATCAACACAGAGCCACTGGTCACATCAAAACAACTGGATCTATCTATTAAGCTAATATTCGAAACATTTTCATTATGTTGACAACATTTAAAAGAGGTTCTTAGATATTAATTAATCCCTCAGAATGAATAGACTGTTTTCGTTTGAATAAATATTTTTTGGAAGGGATTTTATAAATTAAACTGTAATTAATTTTTCCTTAACATAAATCATTTTTGCTTCTCGGGTTTCTCGAAAAACGATCCCTAAGTGAATAAAAAAGATATCAGAGCTTGCAACCCAAATATTTGTTATAAAACGTTGAATTATTTACAGTTTGTATGTTGATTTTAAAGATAAATGGCATTTGTCTAAGTCGGCAGGCAGCCACACGACCCATTCCTTCGGTTATAGCCTATTAGCGCTTGCAGAAGCATTCATTTTAGGTGTCATTCAAGTGTTACGAACCTCGAGATATTGGTTCTTAAATAACCTTTGTCCAATAATTTCACTAGCTACAGTGTTCTTTGAACCGAACCACGGTAATGCAATGTAGACTTCTGCTTTGCGGTAGAATATCTGACACTGCAGTGGTAATTACCTACCCGGTCTCTTGAAATAAAATAGCTTACCAGCAATTTTGTTATATGTCCCAAAATTTAATAGCTATCGAAAATCTTTATATTCAAATTAATATAAAAAATGTTTTATATCGGTCAGGTACCTTTACCTTTCATTATTTATCTTAATTTTTCATAATTACCTCTGGACAGCCTAATTCTTATTTTTAAGCCCCAAACATTTTAGCTCGTATTTATTTAAACTTAAAACTTCTAGTAACTTACCTGCTCAACACGTTTTAAAGGGATAAACTAACATAACTACAAACTATATAATTATACAAATTTACAAACACTGAGTTTGAGACCTTGCTAAGCGCTGAAGCGGTGAAATTTGTGAATATAAATCAAAAGACTACTGACTCCGGGGATCTGAATGACATTATACACGACCATACAAAATAAGTTTGTATTAATAAATATACAAACATATTATATTTTGTACGAAATCCACACGAATATTATAAAATGATTATAAAATCTTGATTGATTGACTTAATCAGACATAACCTATAGTAATGAAGAGAGAATCGTATTTTTTGTATAATCAATAACTATTATTATGAAAGCAATAAGAAAATAGTATATTAAATTCAACATCTAATCTAAGTATATTATAAGAAATAAAATTTTGTTTTGTTTGTGACGGACTCCCACCTAAAAGGAAAATATATGTAGAAAATAAGGATATAAATGTTCTTGTTTGACACCCTTTAATTTTTGATTTTAATTATTTGTTATAACAGTAGGCATAGTAATTTATATATATATAAAAAGACTTTGTCCTGAATGACTGACGGATCAACGCACAGTTTCTATATCTATCATCACAAGCCCAGTCGTCTATCACACTTACGCCTATCATATTATTATCATACGCCCAAGATTTAAAGGCTTTCTCGTGAGGATCTGGGGCGGGTTGCTAGTTGCAGTGCAATATTTCATGCATCAATATTATAAAATAATAATTTAATAATCATTAAATTTTAATATTATCGTTATGAATTTTCATAACTCACACTCGGAAAGTCTCTTATCTGTTTTTTAAAACTAAATATGTTTAACATACCTATAGAATGTATGTATTACTGAATACATTAAACTTACATATCAAGTTTCTCAAGTTATTGATATTTAAATTAAAACAATCAAAAGAAAAGATTCTCCATTTCATAGCCTGATATTAATGATACTATTAAAGAATAAAGAAACATGTTTCCATAGTTTTGAAGGCTTTGTTTAGCTAATTAACAAGACGAGTTAAGTGGTGCTTATCACTGGTTACATAACATAAAAACTAAAACTACGTAGTATAATGATGGAATGTAAACATGAGAAGTCTCCGTAAGTACACTTTGCATGCAATATATTACTGAAAGTGCCTTATCTTTTATTAAACTTTGTTGCTTGATATAAAGGATGAAATTTAATATACGTACAATTACCGTATTTAGTATGATGTATTTAAAAGAAAAGACATTCAGAAATTTTATTGAAGGTTTGTGATTTTGTAAATCCTAGACTTTAATAATCAAATTAATTTGTAATTCAATTAGAAACGAACGTAATACGTTTCCAAGAACAGAATATAATTTATGAAGAGGTATTTTATAACCTCATTTATTACAATATAGGGTAGCACCGCAGCAAGATTATAACGTTATACAGATATTCCCCTCTTACCCGCATAAATAGGTTTATGCGCGTAAATAACAACGTAATAACTTTGAAACTAGAACTTTACCACGACTGTAATTAAATTTTAAGATTTAACTCAATCCTTCGGTTCTGCAAAGGGCCAACAACACGATCAGAACAAAGAGCAGAAGGATTTAAGTCTGCGGTTCCCAAAGTCAAACTTAACACTAGAGTTTGACATTTATTGATAGACAGTAATTATAATCTTTATATGTTATATAAATTTACTATACGTGTGTATGTCACTGAACTCCTCTTAAACGGCTGGACCAATTTTGATGAAATTGTTTGTGTGTTCTAGTGGATTCGAGAATGGTTTATATTCACAATTGGACCCAGTAGAGGGCGCTGCTATCGGGTCACAGTTTTTTTTTTAATTATCGGGGCAGGACAAAGTCTGCCGCCTCTGCTAGTATTATATGTGTGAAAATATTTGTCTCAGTCCTAAATTCCTTGATACATGCATTATTTCAGCATTCATTATTCGTTTATCAATATATGTCCTAGTACAATTACGTTGGCGCCAATTTATATTTTTATAATATTGTAGTATAATATTATTTTCAATCTAAAGATTCAAGCTAAAGAAATATTTATTGATAATACAGTTCATGATTATTTTTAATGTGTGCTACATTAACAAAGACAAAGTTAGTGTGCGTGGTTTTAATGAAATTTATTGTTTATCCACAACCCTTATAAATTATATAGGGAATTTTGCCAAAGAGCTTACTGTTACAAAGATCTTATAGGTACCAGTTATAAGCTGATTAAAGTAATCTTGATATATATTATTAATATGTTTTTCAATAGTTAGTATGTGATAAATAAAGAAGAAAATATTCTTGTCTATGACATAACAGATAATAGGTACTAGTAGACAGTCTCGTTTTGTTCAATCGTTTCATGTACATTGTGTTTCTTAATGTTAATTATACTCGTATACCGAAGGCTCTAGAGGTACAATACAACAATTATTAACATTAATTTGTTGTTATCGTAATTACCTTAATATTTTTGCAAAGCACAGTATTTGCGACGATATGATCCCGAAGGCGCACGTCCCCTTCGGATTGAAAGATTAATGTCATTATTAAAACAGTTAGGTAAAGACGCAACGAAATGAAGTTAGTCACACGCTAACTTCAATCGGTATTGTAAACTTGCAACGAAGTTACGTTTCGTTGCGTTGGTGTTGAGTTTACGATGGAGCACTAGCGACATTTTGACGTTTTGTGTGTAAGGAAGGGCCTGACCATATAGTGTACATATATGATAAGTCACTGGGGTATAGATTATTTCATTATGTTGAAATAAACAATATCCTTTTTAAAACTTATAAATTCTGTTGCAAAAGCGTACATATATAGCAAAAATTACTATTAACTACGTTTTCACGTATTTTAACATGAAATGCCATTGGAGATGAAGCGACAATTTAATTCCGTATTCTGTCCTAGCTTTTGTTATTTTGGGACGATTTTCGAGGTCTGGGTTAAAAAGGCAACGAGTCAAATATAAAAGATCGCTTATGAATTTTTAAATTTAAAATCCTTTGTTATCGCACTTTGTTTTAATTCCCGTGAAAAAATGGGAATTAGTTTAAATATACTTCAAAATATTTATATATAATATATACGATACATTAGTCAAAATAATTTTAAAGCCAAATAAAAGCAGATTGATAACCATGAGGCTTAGGTACTCGTAGCCAATTGGTAATAGATATTGATTTTACAGGTATTCGCATGGGTGTCGCATGGGTGGGTCTATAGATTTCAAACACAATATGTAATAAATAACAAATAAACGCTGCACACTCAACGCCCCCCATTAGGATAGTTAAATTCTGTGTCGGGGTCCGGAAACACACAATGACAAGCACCATCACACCCAGATCGGAAATATGCCTGTATGGTCAATACAAACATCTGCTTCGAGCGGGAATCGAACCCGCAACTTGTGGCGTTTAAGGCAGGTTCGCTACCGCTGCGCCACAACGTCGTCAATTTGTTAGTATTAGTTACCTGAAATGGCAATGGACATGACTAGAAAGTCAGTTCTTTGGATTTCTGTGGCCCCAGAAATCGACCCTAACAATCGATGGAGCAAACGGATTCTTGATGAAGTCCTCGGACCACCAAACGTAGTATAGGATGTACTCAGACCAGGTGGAGCGATAATCTTAGCTTAGTTAGAACCGGAGAGGCCTATGTTCAGCAGTGGGCAGAAAAGCCTGAAGAAGATGATGATGGTGATGATGTAAGTATTATAATCAGCGTTAAGTGCATTTTATTTTATTCAACAAATTAGAAAATCTTGACTTGGATTTTATTCCTCAACGTGTCAATTTAAGTTTTTTTATACAAAAAAAATAATGTACCTATTTTATTACTGAGACATAAGTATTTTTGTTCACACTGTTTTGATATAGACAGTTAAAATAATTGAGTTTAATTTAATTTAAATGTATTCTGTAATGGTTGTAAATGCGCTTGTGTGACATGAAGATAGAAACAAAAGAAAAAGCGTTTTGAAAGAATCTGTGTCATGAATGAAAGCAGAAACAAAAAATATTTTGAATGTTGAAGCCTTAAAGCTTTTGTGTTGCTTTAATGCACCGAGACACATTTTGAAGTGTAAATCCGTGAATTCACCATGAATTTTATTTGGAACGAAAGAAAAGTTTGGATTTGGAAAAAGAAACATGAATATTAATTTAAATAACACTACGTCTTACAATTCGGAACTACTTAGATTTTGTTCAGCTCAGATTCATTTGATTATCAAGTCGATATTATGCTATTGTAATGCATTACAGTAAACTTGACATCTTAACGAAAAATATTTAAATTAAAATGAGATTTAAACAATACCTAATTTGTAAGTAAATTTAAGATTGTTTTGAAATAAACTCGATTTCTATTTTTTAATCTATGTATATAGTAAAAAGAATGTTTATATCGAATCACAAACCAAAATACATTGTAAGAAAGCTCTTTAAAATATTGAAAAAAGTAAAATTTTTCGATTGTCTGTGTCCAGTCACCGTTAATGTGTCGTTCTTTCGTTTTTTTTTTTGTTTCGGCGATCCATTGAGTCCACTCTTATTTCTTTTCTTTATACCTCGATGGACTGCTTAAGTTTCCTTTGTCGCTGTCATTATTGATCACAGGTTATTTCTCTATCTAATGCGACGTAACAAAACATCATAATTCAATATTCAAACATCATGGTATACCTAATTAGTTACAGTCTGGGTTGATTATAGATACCACCCCATTTTTTTAGTGAGAGACCTTGGAGCCGACTTAAAAAAGGAAAAGGTTCTTAACTCTATTTTTTTTTCTTTTTTGCATAAAACATGCATGTTGCACGATATTTTCACCGTTAATGAAATAATTTTCTTCTGGTCAGTGACTTGGTACCATCTGACTTAGCATGACGATGACACTTACAAATCACAACCACAAGTGTGTTACATTGCCAGCTGACATTGTATACTGAGTAGTTTTCAAATAGTCTTTGATATCTGTTATATCTAACTCTCTCGAGATCTTGAAAGTATCAAGCACCAATATTTTGTAGCGTAACTGGTATAACGTATATAAGGCTTGTATATCATAAGATATTTCTTTTTGATTTTATTAAAACAGGAACGCTTACAATCTATATCGTAACAAATATGTCATAAAGATATTATTAAAAACTGTAAATGCTAGTTCCATCTCATGTGATTTAATTTTATTATTTCTTATATTGCTTCATAAGTTTTATGGTTATTATGTTATAAACTCTAGAGGAACTTAATATATCACCATAAATTTATGCGTTCCATTATGATAACAAAATACGAACGAAATTTTGTAGTGACGGTGCGTTACTGGTTTAAAAAAATCAAAGCGTCGTTCCGGAAATTCCGTCTTGAAGATTGAGTTTGATGTTTGGTCGTCAATTTTCCAGATTTTGAATGACTTGCTGAACAGAAAATCAATAACGGAGTGGCAATCCTGAATGTTATGAAGAATTCCATCAATCAATCCAAAAGAAAAGTTTTGGTGCTCCCAAAAAGAGTGTCGTAATAGTCGATCATTGAGTACTAGAGGTCCAAATTCTCACCGCTTCTGTGTATCTCTTTCTCTGTCGCGTCCACAGGTAACGGTGTCCGCTTACAATAAGACTAACGTACACGCTTGCTTATCACCTTTCTGGTATAAAGCAAATACTTGACGGCTCCCTTTAAGATATTGTTTATATCCTATGTTAGGTGATCAGAAATACACTTATACACAAGGAGACTGAAGATCAGATTGAAACAGATATCTCTATTGGCATAATTATCTGTCCCAAAATCTGTCTAAAAATCTGTCTTGAGTGGTAAAATTGAATTTACATCACTATACTAAAATGTCTTCAAATAATCTATGAAGTTGGTTTGATTATATTATATAGGTACATAATCTATATTAGTCATTCATTGATCATTAACTTACTAATTAACCACCAAATTGGGCTTAGTTCTATGTTTATTAAATCATATTAGAGCCATACTGTTCTGGCTGGCGTTCTTATTACGTTAGTCCGACATATGTTTGGTATCACACATTCTAGTCTAATCACGGCCGGGTAGAATTGTTAAGAGACTAACTGAAATAGCTTCGTTTCTTTAGAAGTCTCGTTAAAATATAGTGTTAAAAAATAAATGTAAACATATTAAAAATTTTGTTATTGCTATAAATAAAAATAAATAAAAAATGTTTGAAACGGCTTCTTATAATAATTCTCATCGGAAGAAGGAAATCTAAACTTCGCGTGAATCAAAGATTGCCTTCTGTAATAAACTGTGGTTTGAAATGAATTCTGTATGAAAAAACCGAAGATATATTACAAATTCTCAATTAATTTACCAATAATAAAATGTATATGTATGATTACAATACATACAGTAGCATAATTATGTATATAAATATTTACCATTGCTATATTTTTGTTGCATGAGCAAATAAACTCTTACACCCCGAAAACACATAATATCATGAATTAATAAAACACACACATAAAAATATTCATATAGTTTGTTAATATTTTACTATGTAGGTATAGAGTTTTATTAAATTTGATCATGTTATCTTTAAATCATCCCTCCAATTCTTGGTATTAAACCTTTGCAGTATAGCATTTTTAAATGTAGGCAAAAAATAATGCTTCCATCATACCTAACAATATTACATGGAAACTTAAAAAGAAATTTGTATAAAGCGCAAGAATATTTATAGTAGAAAAGAAGAAAATGCAGTTTCTTTAAACTGCATTTTCTTGAGAAGCGCTTTGTGCTTCACATGAATTTAAACTATTTAACCGCAGCTACTGCTTATTTTACAGTGCTTTTGATTATATGAAACGTGTGTTTTGCATTTTGAGACTTCTTTATTTATTTTTACCCAACGAGAGAGATTACTAAAGACATTTGATTGTTTCAAGCTGAGATATGGATTTGGGAGCTGCTTTATGTTACAGGGATTTCATTGCATTATACAGCGCTGTTGCTGAAACCTCATTTGACATTATCAAACGACGTAATTAACTCGTTCTCCTTTGTGAAACATAGTGACTTACTGTTTACATGAAGGTAGATTATCTCGTCCACTACACGTGCCTACATTGCCTGATGCTACTAATGCTATCCATAGGGATAGCATAGCATAGCACGACAAAGGTTGCGAGCTAAATTGTTAAATAAATGAAGCTAAGCTGTATATTATGTAAACTGTAAATTATATATTATTTGTATTATAAATGCTAGTGTTCTTGCTACCACTCTACTTGGATATAATAATTTCTAATATTGTATTAATTATGTACCTGTATTTATTTTTATTTTTAAATAATACATTTCTTTATTTAAAACCAATGTATTCACAATTAAAAACTAACTATATTTACAAATAATTACGACTGAGTGAAATGATTTATGCAACTGAAATTGTAAATTGATGTTAATGTTTTGCAAGTAGTTATATCTACTAATAACAAAATAATTTAATAAATTTTAAGGAATAAAAAGTAAAAATATTTGAATTTTTTATTATTTGAATTTTAGATAGTCTACCAAAATGACTAGCATTATAAAAACTTACTACACTTAGTTTATTTTTATTCTCTAAGGAGATATTTTTATTATAATAAAAAACTACATCAGCTTTTTTGAGGACTTCTGTGTCGGGGGAGACATTAGGATGGATGGAGTTCCTAAAATTACATTGGGAAGAAATCGGACACATCGTTATCGTCATGATTGCAAAAAAACTTTTGATCTTCCGTCACATAACGGAAATGATGTGGAAAGATTACACATTGTAATGATAAAAATATTATTTATATCAATTCCAATTTGAATAATTTTATCAAATTCAATATAAAATATTTCGATTCCTTTACCATATTTACCAGTTTCCTGACTTGTCAATGTTTTCTAATTGACGTTGAATAACAAAAAGTAGATAACTTCTATTTCGTTGTTTATGGCTATTTACTAAACTAAACTATTCTATGCCTTCTATTTCTTATAATTGCATTGAAATACCTAATCCACGTTTTATGCACCTCAAAGCAATTTATGTAGAAGAAAAAAGTAATTTAATGTAAGTGAAAATATTACGGAAAAAGCCATCCGATGATCCTGCGGTAAATTATTTCCAGTGCCCTAAGCCTAGTTGAAAAATAATGATATAGTGTACCTACCGAGCCCATCGTAAATATTTCTTCGGAGCGTATAATGTAATGTAAATAAATATTTGCCGCATACCACGCTGTTTTATTATTGAGGTATTTCGGTGAAAGTATTTTCGTGTCAGCCAGCTTGTGTTCGAACATAGTAAAGCATTAGACTCATTAGTTTAATCTGTTGACGGATTTTTCACAATGGCAAATTGATGTGTGATAAATCTCACTAAGTACAAAATTACATCTTATTTGTTGCAACTCTTTATATAATTATTATCGTGTAATGATAATGTATGATTAAAGTGTTTGCTTTGTAAATGTGTATAAAATAAAAAAATATATATTCAAATAACATTTTTTTTTTTAATTATTTGTGTGTTTGTCGGTTTGTTTCGGCTAATCTCCGAAAAGTTAGTACCGATTTTGACAAACATTTGGTAGATAGCTAATGCTTTATGTGTGGATACTTTTAGTTTATAAAAAGAATATTGGGGATCTGTGCTACTTATAGAAACTTGAAATGACAGAAGTATCAGAACTTTGATGTGGACTAAAGGGAAGAACGGGAGATACGTGAGGGTAAGAAAAGTATACAGGTAGAGTGAGTAGGAGTTTAGGATTACGGCACTGTTACTCATCAACAACATCATTGCAACAGTGTGGATACAGCTATTTCACTTTTATATTGTATGTGACGGAGCGGAGAGAAGAAGAAAGAAAAGAGAGTCTGGAGCGGAGAATATAAAGACTATAACATATTTGTTTCATAGAGATTAAAAACAAGGCCGGCTGCTAATCTTTAAATGAAAATATTTGATTTCTTAACAACTTCACTTAGGACAGTTAGACACAATAGAAAAATCTAGTTCGGTTGTACATTTGAAAAGTTTAACGAAAGGACCACACACTATTTCAATAACTTTAGATACTCAAATATTGTCATTGTGTGAACAAAAAGGTTAATTTTCAAACTCTTTATTTTGTCTATAGAGGAATAGGTTAGACTAAAATGGTTGTGACCTCGTGCGGATAGTCGGACAGAATAAAATTACAAAGTTTCCGCTTCTACCATTTGGCTACGGATTCCTAATAATATTCAGTAATAAAATTGTTTATTAAAACAGCTAAGAAGCGAGTGATCTTTATATTTAAGTTTAATTGAAAAGCTTTTCTCGGAAAGGTGAGGTTATTTTGATATTTAATTTGTTTACTTATTGTCCAACTTGTACTGGAACAGACCGTGTTTTTTTGTAATGATTATAATATATTTACTAAGATTTATTATAGTAAAATTTTCTTAGTTTTTTTTTCATATTTATAGCAAACTAGCGGCCCGCTCCGGCTTCGCATGGGTATAAAATATACAGCCTATGCCATTCACTGAAAAAATGATTAAAATCTATCCAGTAGTTTTGATTTATTCATTACGGCCCGTGGCCCGCACGCGTTAAATGTAATTATTAACGACATCACATGATAAACCTCAAAAATTATTATGATTTTTTTCTTCACTATTTTTATACATATAAACCTTCCTCTTCAATCATTCTATCTACCAAAAAACCGCATTGAAATCCGTTGCGTAGTTTTAAAGATTTAAGCATACATAGGGACAAAGAAAGCGACTTTGTTTTATATACTATGTAGTGATGTGGTTTTGTAGTTTCGATATATTTATTTTGCTTTTTATAATCATCCTAAATAACATTATTTTATTTATTTATTTATTTATTAATTACAAAAACTTTTATACAATATTTCACTATCTATTGGAACCCACACTAGGCAAGCCTGTACCGTGGGAATCCTTTAACGATTATAACATACATAGATATTATAAAAGCAAATGCGAGTCCGTTTGGTTATTAATTTATTACGCCTACAACTTCCTAACCACGCAACCGACAATCATAAAAATTGTCAGGGGTACAGAAAAGGACATAGGGGAATCTTCGTCTAGGAAAAAAGTACTATCGACGGTCGAACAGTTCGGCCTACTGACATTTCATTTCTATTTTCTTTATACCAAACTTATATCACAATTAGGGATCGTATTTAATTAAATTCTTCCAATTAACAATCAAACCCCAAATAATAATACCGCCGTACAAATATTACGAAATAAATAAAGTAAGCCAAAGCTTCACCAATATTTGTAAGTATTCACCAAATCCCTGTGGGATTTTGTATAATCAGGCGCGGGATTTATTTTCATAGAACTAATGAATGGGGACTTTTTTTCAAACATAACAATCAGTAGATATAAAAATATTTTCATCTTAGTATTCATTAATAAAAATTAATAAATATATACGTTTCATTGTTTTGGCTATTTAAATTAAATCTCAAAAATTCATATAAATGTCATTTTAGATAATTAATGCATAAAAGTATAATAAATACATCTACGCAACAAAATGTATGTTATGTTTCAGTTACGAATAACAATTTCAAACATTTCGTAAACATATTCAAAATGTTTAATAAATATGGACAGGCGTAATTTCTGACCTAGTTATCTATAGGTGCTCGTAATTGTACGCGAATCGCACAACGTTTATTCAGCACGGCGCCAGGAGATTACTTGTTCTGTCGCTGGAAATCAAAACAGGCATAGCATCGGCTGCACATGTATGTATGCACTTCACGAGTGCGCGGCTGGCGGGAAGGATCGATCTAGCGGCCCGGACGACCATCGGACCCCTGCCGACAGCTACCGCAAAATCACTTCACTGCACACTTAACTCTACAATCATTTTATAACACTTTTACAACTTTGACCGCATTTACCATATTTTTTATAATAAACTCTAAAGTATTTGTAGATATTATTTTACGTATTATAAAAAAAAAACATTTAATTCCAAGGTTATGCGATATGTTCAACTGTACTGCTACTAATATATCTGTATCGATCCCAGATAGCAGATAAAGATAATGGACAGAATATATCCGATAAGTTCAGCTCTCTAATGACCGAGGATTGTTCCGAGTGGTTAACTCACTGCAATGATTGTGGATAAGCGTAAAACGAAGTACGTACTTATTATTTAGCGGTACTTAATAAGTCTTTGTTTTTAAACATAAAAATGTCTATATGACCGTCTGTTTAAAAGGGGAAACGCGTAAATGTATTAGAGAGGAAAAAACCTCGTTTCGACGTTGTTCATTTTTGTCTCTCGGGCCATTAAAAATGTCATAATTTGCGCGCCATTTAGGAGACTCTTGGGACCTTAATTTATATAAGCTTGTGATGAATTTTATGATACTGAAAAACTTCAAAGTACTTCTAGATTTATAGCAAAATTGCAAGTTATTGATGTTGGACAATATATGATTAGTAATGCAGTAAGTATTTAATTTAATGCAGTAAGTATTTTTATTTTTAGCAGTCATATATATATTTTATTTATTAAGGTATATATTTAATTTTGTTTAAAATTTTTAAATGGGCATTGTTTTTTATATTGTAGACCGTTGTCAAATAAATATAAGTTTTTTTCACACATACCAAAATAATTCCGTACTCTATCATTGAAAATATTAAGTTAAGATTGGTATTATTTAAATAAATTATAATAACACCATAATAAAAAATAGCTAATTCTACTACATTGTTTTAGGATGATGACGATATAAATAGCCTTTTAAAATATTTAATACAATTGTTATGACCAAAAATGACCAAAATGACCAGTTGTTCAATTGTCTAAGCCAAAAAATAAAATTTTACTTACTAATAAACATATCATTTACTTCTAATTTTAAATGCCCAAATAAAAAAAAATCATAAATAAATCTTGTAAAATAATTTTTACACTATAAATCGCAACACTATTAATTACCTTAACGAGAAATCTTGAGATCAAAGTTACAGATAGGCCGAACTCAATTCATTTAACGTGTTTGAACATTTCGTGTTGTACATCGTGCGTTTTTAAACACAAAGATTTTGCAAACAATCACGTGCTTTTGTACGGTAGTACGCTGTACGAGCGCTATCTCGCGAGCGGCGCGGCTTGCCGACGCGGGGAGACAGACTGCCTGCGGCCGGGAGCGGCAGGCCGGGAGGGCGGGCGCAACAGATACGCCACAGGTTACCCGGGCCACCTCTTCTCCTCGACGACGACTCCCCTGGTCCCCTGACTCCCTATACGCCAATTTACATCCTCATTATCGTCTGCAGAGTCAGCATCTAACGATTGACGCCTTTACACGAACGGCTCTCACATTTCAACGATCAGTCTTATTTATCATATTTTTCTGTAATTAACCTCCTTGGAATTGATAACCCAGATATGATTTTAAAAGTTAGCAAATAATTATTATATTTAAATTACGACTACTTTTCTAAAAGCCCATTTCTAAGAAATAAATTGAAATTTAACCTTTAAAATATGCAATTTTATAAAGTCAATTATTACTAACAATACAAACAAGTTGACATTTTGTTCCTTAATGGAAATCATGACCATTGATTTAATAAGTCAAAAAATCTTAAACATTCTAAATTTAAACATTTTTTGACAGTTTTATTTTATAATATTAAATTTGAAGAAATCTTATACAATAAGCACTGAATGTGTAACACTCAAAATAAAATAAAGTTACCGTGGAACGAATTATCAACGAATTACTGATAAAATTAAACAGATACAGAATATCTAGCACACTTGGGGTTCCGCTGTACATTTCAGTTTTAACTGTGTAAAGAATGTTCCAATTTTAACTTTCATGTCCGGAGCTACTGACGTGTTTTTATGGAAATTGGTTTTCTACAAAGTTTGATGATTGGGAAGGGTAGTCCGCGTTTCATTTCAGATTCTTGCGAGCGTGTTGTGTAATAAAGTATTTAATAAGGGATTTGGTACAGGAACTTTTGAACTTTTTTGCTAATGTATGTTTTTTGGAATACAAAATATTAATATATGTTTCTACTATACAAAATAAGATCTTTTCTTGTTTCATTTATTCAAAAGAATTTTATTCATTAATTAAGTTTAATAAAGATTTACTTTCTAATAACTCAGTGGTGACATACAGGCGCTCCATCCCTTTAATGATAAACGGTCGCTGCAGTTTATCTATGACACCAAAAGTGGTAAACCATCAAAAAGCCTGCTTGATTGAAAGCAATTACAGTACCTAGTGTTCACTAGCAACATTAAAGTCAGCATCATGCCTTGTCACCTAGAATGATGGGCAGGAAGAGAGTAGGAGTGGAAAATTAAAAGAAGCCGAAGAGAATGCCACAAAACGATGACTTTTTCACGTTGATTTTTGAGTGGGAAATTCTTCGAAAACCGCAAGGCTACTATACAATGGACGCTTTCAGGTCGTGCGTAATCAAGCGTGATACGTTTCCTCGAACGATGGAGGATAGGAGCAAAACGGAAAAAAGGATTGGAAGGAAAAAGTATCAGAGAGCGTTCGGTTTCGAATCATCCAACGATTTGCAACTGTACGGACACTGTTACTTCAGGTTGATATTTTGTAAGGGAGAAAAATTTCCCCGGTCGAACCGGTCATATCATAAGGAAAACGGCAAAACTCTATTAGTCATAAAATTACTTATTGTATTTATTATAATTTCAATCTTAAGCACTTATTCACTTTAAAAGTAATGCACGAAATTATTTTTCCAAGAAAAGAAAATTGCCTTCGAATGACCATGAAAATCACAATAACAGCATTACGCTTTCAAGACAGTAATAGTATTGTTCAATAAAAACGTGATTTCACTAATACCTTTTATCCAGACTTTTAGAGACTTTATACGAGAGTTATTTTTATATAACATTATAAATATATAGCATTATAGCATGTTTCTTATAATATAGCACTATTGTATTCGCTTTAACATATAGACCAGACTTACCAGATGTCGGCATTTGGTAATGCTGAAAGGGAGTAGGAAAAACGACCCTCTCACAGTGTGGATGTGCCACTTCAAACGTGCTCCTCCACGGCACTGCCATTATTTTACGGCAAATATCAGTGACGCTATTCTTAAATATCCTACTTACAATTTCTAATTTAAATTAGTTACGAAATATAAAAAAACGGTTACATAGACTTTCTACTGTAATAAAATTATATCTATAGCATTTGATTTGAATTAATTAAAATAAAAGAAAATTATATTTATTTACTTGCTGCTTTACCAAGGGTTTTAAGAATTCAGTGCTTATGCACCATAATGGCTACCAAAGAAATTTCTCATAAATATCAGTTCATAAAGAATTCGTCGAGATAAGTAGCGTAGGCGTCAGAAAAACGTATTTTTCTAAAATATATTTTAATATTACATTCATAGCCAATCTTTAGGCAATATCGTGATGGACTTTATGTTGAATTGACAAATTGGAAATTTGATTGAGGTACAGATTTATTTCATTAGTTAATGTATTCACTCTATGTAATGAAACGAGAAGATACATTTCGTGAAATGAATACGTTAGGTTTATACATTTCAAATGATTCAAAAGATTTTCGATATTTATTAAAATTATATTCGTTTTAAAATTAATAATACCAGTTTATGTAAGAAAGTATTAATTACTAACATTATATAGGTAAATAAATTTAAACGTTTGTGCCAGCCGGCCCGCGGTCTAGACCGAGTCTAGACGCAATGCACAATTTATCGTCTATTAAACTTAGTCAACAGATAAAAACAGAGTTTACTGTTCATACAAAGACCAGTGTTCAGTAATTCTTTGCGACTGTATGTCTTACGTTAGTCCATAAAACCTCCATACTGTATTACGCGTTTTATTGATTTCCACTCAGAAAAACTCTGTAATGGATCAGAATGTGAAAACGATAACCATTCAGCAATGAAAACCATATTTTCTTGAAAATGTTATACGTATTATATAAACGCAGCCGTAATAAGAGCAACATTTAATAAAATTTGTGCCCAAAAAACTTTAAATATATATGAGGTATAGTGTTTTTTAATACATTAAATAAGGAACTTCAACTTGACCCTTAGATCCGGACCTGCTTATTAAACATACTAAATAGGATTTATCAACATATGCCATATTTAATATAACTACAATAGTAACGATCAACTTGATACTTAGTAGTAAGTTATGTACCATCATTATAACTTTTCTTGGAAACGAAATAAAAGTTCAAATATATTGCGATACTAGAGAGCTACCGCCATGCTACGCTCAGGTTTTTTTTTACAAAACTCTATTTTTGGAACTTATTTTATAATGCTTTCTTAATTATTTTATTATTTTTGTTGACAATTTTAACAAGTATATTACATCGAAAGTTATTTAATTTATTTATAATTATTGTTCTTATTTAATTTAGCAAATTACATAATTAAAAGAAGTAAAATAAAGCTTATCAGCAGGTAGACCGTACGCTTATTTCCACCCTCTCAAGATAAAAGAAAATGAAAATCGGCACAACTTTACAATAAAACGTCTTACATTTTTCATTCGTATTGAAATAACTTTATCATGAAGCAATTATTTTATTAATAATTGTGGGAGTGTGACCTTTGGTCTAAGAGTGTGACTAATGACTTAAATATATAAGCCACATATACATAGTTTTCCGTATATTTTATAAAGTAATATTAATACTTTGTTTTATCCTCAACCTCAAATTTAAGAAAAATATACTTTTAATTAATTAATTAAGTAGCCCGAGCATTGGCTACGCTCTAAATTATTATATTTTTCTCTCGTGTAATATATGAGTTATAGTTATGATAGCGTTGGAGAACTTTCCCAAAAAGTGAAGGCTAGTGTGAAGACTAGTGTCCGTATACACATTTTTAGGTCTTTTGTTGTTGTGGCTACTTTTTGCTATATAAGGTCGTCACAGCCGAATAACTTAAGTCAAGTTAACGAATTAGGCTTTTTGCCCGCTGCGGAGTAGCGAGCAAAAAGTCAAGTAATTCAACAACTAATAAAAAGTTTTCCTTCCGTTTCTTATGAATTTTAAATTCATTCTCAAAGATACCATTCTTCATACGTCACAGTGGTGGTAGGTCTTTTGTTGCAAGAGGCCGGCTAGGTAGGTACCACCGCAGTGTCCAATATTCTGCCGCCAAATAGTAGTGCTTAGGCACTACTGTGTTCCGGTTTGAAGGGCATTGTACGCTAGTGAAATTACTGGGCGAACGAGATTTAATAACTAATATCTCGAGGTTGGCAACGCGCGAGTGGCACCTACTAATGGTGCTGCAAGCGCTCATAGGCTGCGGCAGCCACTTACCATCAGGTGGGCCGTATGCTTGTTTGCCAACATAAAAAAAAAAAAACGTCAAACCAAAAAATAAAGTAGTACCATCGTAGACATATATGACTTTATACTATGGTTGTTGTCAAAACTATTTTAATTTTTTACTTGTTCTCAAATAATCATGCATGAATTATCATGTATAGTAGGTAGGTACCTATAAATGTCAATTTTAGATTTCAATTCCGAAGTTCGCCGGGGGATTCCACGATTTAATTAAAGGTTTCAATCGCGTAACTTATATAATTGTTGTATAAAGTTGGTTATGGATAAAACTATCGAATAATAAATTTAAATTTATTACAATAAATGTCAGTTTGTGACTCTGTCTTCTATATTATAAAAAATCGGTTGGTGTGATTGTGCATAAGACTATGTGTCTGTGTGTGTGTATATATGTGCGTATTTGTGTATAGAATTTAAGATTTCGTATGTACCATACATAAGACTAATGGTCAAGCGCGTTATCATGGCTTAAACAAACTATACCTGTAGTAAAATTTAAGACTACAATTATTTAACTTTTTTTAATCCATAATTTCCAATCTGTTGTCCGGATTCCTATATATATAATAAAATCCTACGTATAACGTGCCCGTGATCCTCAAAAGGTACAAAGAGAAGTCTCAAAAGCGCTTTTGTCTGTTACGGCTAATTTCGAAAACTCCATAAGGTTTATTTCTATGAATTTCGCAATTGTATAGTGTAAATAATCATCCTTATTTTAATATTATAGATGAGAAAGTAACTGTCTGTCTGTCACGGTTTCACTCCAAAACTACTGTACCGATTTAAATAAAATTTGGTAAACCGATAGTCTAGAGTCTGAGAAAGGACATATAGTACTACTACTTATTGCGAAAAAAGGCTTGTAAGGAATTGAAAGGAGAGGGTGAAAAGTTGAATGGAACTATCGTTATTTTTAGACCTAGACGCTGCGTATGTGTCTTATTTGTAAAATAATTAGTTTAAAAAATAAAAAAACGCTACACAAAGATACTATTCTACGCGGACGAAGTAGCGAGAGCAGTTAGTCTCGTATAATAACAATAATTATATCCTTTGGATACATCTTGTCAATACACAACTCATGCAAAATGTGTATAAAAGTAAATCCGTCACATGGCTAATATAGCCCGCATGGTGACACTGTCAAGGCCAGTAGAGCCAACAGTAATACAAAATCAGACAAAAAATATATATATTAGAAGAATTGATAACTTGCTTCTTTTTAAAGTCAGTTAAGAAAGGTTACCCTTACTACCACGATGTCTGCAAATCAACAACAGCGGCATTTAGAAGATATTGTCTTCCACGACCACTATGTGGAATCAACTTCCGCCGTCGGTCTTTCCGAACCACTACGACTTGGGAACCTTCAAGAGAAGAGCCTTTCTTTTTCTTTTTCTTAAAGGTCGGCAACGCACCTGCATCTGGTGTTGCAGATGTCGCTTAACATCAGGTGAGCCTCCTGGTCGTTTGCCTCTCAGAAAACAAAAAAACAACATTCAGCACCATTTTAAGAGTAAACGAATTTAATTGAATTTAATTATCTTACACTCTTATCGTATACTCTTTACATACCTCTCTTTACACTTATATCCTGATGTGGCGGCTTACTAGTTTTTACACAGAGCGATTGCCATCTCACCTACGCAACCTGGGCGATCCAGTAACTAATTGGATACGCGAAAAATTGAAATTACCTATAAAGAGTTAACAATTATTATCAGATGTTATGAACAACCGGAACATACAGCTTAATGTGCTCTCCGAGGCACGGTGGGGCGACCCGCAAGAACACCCACCCAGACACAAACACAATCACCCAGACCGAAACAGATATTTATTTCAAACATTTGCTCCGAACGAAGCAGACCTTAGAAAATTGAAATAAATATTAAACCTAAGAATCCCCAGCGATATTTTATTCTTGTTAATACCTACTGTACATAAAAGTTCAACAATAATGGTTTGGACCTCGTGTCGACAATATTTACTACGACCATTTATCATGCTTTGTATTAGAGCCTTTAGATGACACTTTACAATTGATAAACGACGCAAATGTCTGACGAGTGTATAGAAGAGGCGCTATTTAATTTAATCTTACGTGGATTTTCATTTATTATGTTTTAACGAGAAAATAATATATAAGATTCACCATTGTTACGACCTCCATACAATGTTATTACATTGTATGGAGGTCGTCTTTAGAGACATTCAATTTTGTTATTCTCTTAGAATTTTTATTTATTTATGATCCCATCAAAAATATAACATTTAAAAAAGGCCAAGTCTCGCAACGCATTTGGTTTACTACAAAAAGTTGTGAGATCACATGTACATATAAACATTACTGAAACTTGGCAATTGCACGGCATTATTTTTGTTAGTAGAACATGTTGCCCAAACTGATTTAACTGGAACAGACAAAATCATGAATTGTTATAGGGGGTCCTATCATTTTAAGAATAAACTTGTTTTTATTATTTGTTACTATAGGGGCTATAAAATCACACAAAATTTCAATTTTCTACCTCTTACGGTTCCTGAGATGCAGCCCGCTGGAAGAGACAGACGATGGGGCAGAAGCTTAGTAATAAAGTGCCTTTGGGCACGGAACCCTAAAAATGTCTACGCGAAAGAAACTACTTTTATACTTGTTTGTAATTATATTATTATTATTCAATAATTATTCCTAACCTAACCAAAATACATAAATGCCTAATAACTACCATGACCCTACTAGATTTTGCCGTACGATCGACTACTTTTCCAGGATAAAAAGATGCTACAAGGTGATTCAGGTAATAAGCTATCTGACCTTTGGTCTGGTCTGTCAGATTGGTGAGGAAGACAACCTTGTTAAAAATCACACAGTAGGTTTTGTAGGAAAACCTACATAAAAATTAGTCTCGGTGGAGGGGGCCTTAGGGCTCCACCAATCTTTCACCATCGTCTTATATTACTTAGATACCACCTTGGTAAACAGTAATCGATCATATTATTGATTTGTCACGGTAGCACACAATATTCAATTCAAATTAAAGCCGTATAGATACGGAAATACGGATGAAGATAGTTTAAATTGCAAAAGCTTGTACAATTTTTATTAACAATTTATTCTATAGTTACCTATATTTTTTATTATACAAACTTTCCCAAAAGAACCTTGGAAGAAACTTAGCTGATCGCGCCCGATTCCCCTATCTCGCGAAGCTATGGTCAACTACCAGTTAGAATTTCGATTCGAATATCTATATTATGTAGAACTAAAAAATAAAATTATACCAGTCTTCTTCTTTGTAGCATTATTTCCGATATTTACACAGGGCCTGCTTACACTCTTATATTCTGATTTGGTGGGATACTAGTTTTTACACAGAGCGTTTGCCATCTAACCTCCTAAACCCAAAGGGCGAACCGGTAGCGCAAATTTAAAATTACCTATCAAGTGTATAACGATTATTATCAGATGTTATAATAACAACCGGAACAGACAGGTTAATGTGCCGGTGAGGAAACATACAAGAACAAACGCCCAAACCAAAACAGATATTTATTTCAAGCATCTGCTGCGAGCGAGAATCGAACCCGCCACAACGGTCATCATTTTAGTATATTCTAGAACTTATTTTATTTCTAGATAAACGACTATCCAGGATATAGCCTAATTTAACGTGAGTGAAAGGGTAAATACATAACTATACTTAAAATAAAATATCATTGAAATAATTTCAAACTTCTATTAAATTAATATTCGAAACATCACAATATTTTACCATAAAACTTTCATTTCATATAACTACAATTATTACCTAAACATTCACTTCATAACTAGGTAAATGCATCGTTCATGACAACAGCTTAAGATTTTGTGCCGTTCTGCATTGTTGGATGTTATGATTTTCTATATAAAGGCACATATAGAATTGAATCAAAACATTATTCTCATATTATTACGTACAGACGATTTTATATAAATATGAATAGATTAATAGAAAAAATAATTAAATTCTTTGATAGAATAATAAACTAAAAATTCTGGAAATACAAATAAAGTTACAGGGAACGATCTGATTATTATAAATACTTCAAAACATTGTTAAAAACATTTGCATTGTTTTAAAATTTTGATCTTTGTTAAAAGTAGATAAAGTCTAATTTAGTTTATCATTGTAATTATGTGCACTGTTAACAGCTAACAAATATTTGTGTCAGACTTTAAGATTATACATGACTATAACTAGTTTGTACCATTGAATGTAATAACTACATAATTATATTGTCTATATGAGCATCAACAAAAAACGTTTTTATACTTAAAAATTCATGGCATCATAAATGTTTCATTCAAAGTTATTTTAAAAATTAAACTAATTGACAAAATTGCAGAATAGGCCATTGCCATAAACTTAGCTCATGAACACTTCTATGTTAAAAAGGAACAAATGTTTAAATCTAGTGTTACAAGAAAACTAAAATAAAACTCATGCTTTAAAATAAACAAAACATGGTGTTCTAAAATCTAAATACTACAATTGTTTAAAAGAAAGCACTGAAAGGGCTGTTTATGAAAAAAAAATTATAATGTATTATTTTCTCACATATCGAGATCGAATATGAGATCATTTTTAAATTTCACTTCTAAGTATTGTCCCTTATTTAACCTCTCTGGATTATAAAGATCTGTATTATGTTTTATAGTATCACTTGTCACCGATTTATGTTTTTCTCCTTTAATATTATTTGTTTTGATTGGGGCTGATTTCCAAATAACTGATTTGTCCTCTTGAGCATTACCATTTTTATCTATAATATTTAAAATGGAATCTTCATTTTTATTTGCATTTTCATCAGTGTTGCTATCATATTGGTCATAATCCGATATATTCTTGCATTCTTCGGCATCAGATGTATCTACAACACCGCTATCATGTCTCTGTTTAAGAGCAGACTTTAGTCGAGATTTAGATTTCTGAAAAAATGATTACATAGTTTAAGTAAGCTATTATTATAATAGGTAATATTTTACTCAAATTTCATAATCGATTATTATAATTCATAAGATTTGCAATAAAACTTTTAAAATTCATCTAATTACCTCAAGTGAATTTGAAGTATCATCTTCTGCTTCACTTTCACTTCTACGCCTTTCTAGATTGCGTTTCTTAGTTTTCTTACGTTGGTTCTTCTTCTTTTGACCTTCAATTGATGAATTATATCTGAAAAAGTTAAGCAATTATTAAATAGCATGTTTTAGAAGAGCATTGCTATTTCGGTCACAGATGAGTTCGGTTAACCAGAGAAGTACTACCCTCTCACTGAATAATGATGTGAAGTAACAGTACTGTAGTGTTTTATTTGACGATTGTAAGTGCCAGTAGCCCAAATTGCTACCTAACCACATTTTTCCTTGCCTTTTTTCTCCCTTCTTTATTGCTTCCTCTCTTTGGGCCAGAAATATACTTGTATGCTGTGATCACATACCATGAGGTGGGTTCTACATTTGCTACACACAAAGGTATTATTGTGTGTAAAGAAATAAAATTTATTGGTTCAAAGTAAATAAATAAATAAATAAATAAACGCTACACACTCAACGGCCCCCATTAGGATAATTATATCCTGTGTCGGGGTCCGGAAACATTCACAATGACAAGGACAAACACAACCAGACCGGAAAACATGCCTGTACGATTAATACAAACATCTGCTCCGAGCGGAATCGAACCCGCAACCGTCGAGGCTTAAGGCAGACTCGCTACCCACAACGCCACAACAGTGTCAGTGGTAATAAAATAAGAATATTCAATGATTATCACCTGTAAAATTGTCTTGCAATATTATCATTAAACCTAACAGTCTTTTTCAAACTTGATTCTTCAGGAATACAGTCAGAACTTATGTAGTCCATTGATGAAGCAACATCTCCAACACTGGATTCAGAATAACTTCTTATCATATCAATAGGCTTACGCAAAATACCCTTGGCTCCATTTTCATTATTTGTTCCTGTCCATACAATATGTCGCTCATTTTCTTCTTCATCATCATCATCATCATCGTCATCATTATTATGAGCATTTGATGAAACTACAATGTTAGTTTCACTTCCAAAGTTTGTAACTTCTACAACAGGACTAGTAGTTTCTTCTTCAGAAGTTTTATTATCTTCCATACCAAGTTTTGAAGGCTTCTTAACTTCAGATATATTTAAATATTCAGATTTCATATTGCCTTCATCTAAGCCTATTTGGAATCTTTCAGGAAAATCTCCAGATGTTTCAAGTTGCAGTATTACATTATTATCCCAAGCTTCACCTGTAGCATTTTCAAATTTAATTTGAGAATCAAATTCAATAATTGCTGCATAATGCACGGGTACAAAACTTGAGCCAACTGAAGCAAACTTAATGTATACTTTGTTTTCAACATTTTTCACAATGACAGAATCTGGTTCAGTGTTTTTAACATGAAATGTGAATGCTACTATATCATCTAATGCATTGTATGTATATGGAGGGAATATGTAACCAATAGTGGGAAGTAGGAACTCGTTGTCGTCTGCTGGTGGTATTTGACTTTCCTGAGTTAATGGTGTATTAGGTTTTTCACTATTTGAAGGTATTTCTTCAACGAGTTTTTCTTTTCTATTAGATTCCTCTTCACTATTTGAATTTTCTTCACTTTCTACACCACTGTCTCCTCTTGTAAAAGTTTTATTTGTGATTTGCTTTCTTATAACTGGTAAAGTTGCAATTAACTTATGCTTGGATTTATCAAATTTTGCATTTCCCTTTTCTTCATCAACAGAATAAGGAAGTTTAATGTCTAGCTTATATTTTGCTGGTTTTTCTGAAATCAGATTAAGACTTTTTCCCGAACATCTAATACACAGTCTTTGGTTGTGATAGAAGAGGTAAATTAATTTCAATAGTTAAGTGACTTGGAATTGCTGAATACTGTTTACTATCTTTATTATAAGTGAAGTCTTGAAAGTCTATATTTTTCTGCTGTTTAATTATATATTTTGGTATTGTGTAACCATCTTCAGATGAATGAGTAAATTCTTTTTACTATTTTTGCCTTTTTCCTGTGCTGTTCTTCTTTAGTAATATTTTCTTCTAAGTGTTCTTTTCTCTCTGGATATATGTGTTGGGGGAATAATTTTTCTAAGCTTTCGGGTGAGAATTCTTCTTTCTCTTCATCTGTTGGAGGTTTATAATTAGGATCCTCTTTTCTTATAACAGCTGGGACAGTCATACCTTTGTAGCTCGATTTTGGAAAGCGAAAATTGTTACTATCGAAATGAATTTCATATGTTTTTTGCAGTCCTTCAAAGGCAGTTTTGTTTACTAACTCACGGAATCGCTTGTTGACTTCAGCCATGCGCAATGTATCGGGGTGAAATACTACGTCATAAATAACGCAACGTTCTTTTTTCTGATTAAAATCTTCCCGCGGTGGAATAATTGTATATGGAAGCTGCCAGTTCATTCCTCTCTGACCATTTTGTTCCTGAACACTGCAAGATGGTTTGCCCACGTTTTCATTGCTGCATATATTGATAAAAGCTTTTCTGTCGCCGGCAACACTTGTTTTAATGACATAACCACCCTTTGGATTGATGAATGTTACGTCGTAGCCACGTTCCTTTTCGAGTTGGGTCATTTCTTTTTGATAGATTGCTTGATTCGCCGGGTCACGTACTTCTTCACAATACTCGGATAGCAGATCTCGAAACTTCTTATTCTTCATTGCATCCTGTATTGCCTCCAAGTCTGTTCGAGTAAGAGATGAATCTTCATCACGAGGCTTAACTCCTGTTGCCATTTTATGTCCTCTTTCAACTTTCAAGCGATTTATAAATAAACACTATTTTAATACGCATAAACACGATAATTTTCAGCTGACGACCACAGATGAGATGTGTTTAAAAATGTACTTCGTACAGCGGTTTGATTGGTCGATTCTTGGTTATTTTCCAGTTGTCAATATAATTTAGCACAGATAACAAAGAAACTTTTCATAGCAAATAGGCCATGGAGAATAAAAATTACAGCACGGAGCCCGCTCTCGGTATTAAAAACGTGTCTACTTAAACGTATTAAATAAGAGTGACGCTAATGTAGCAGACCGGTAAATTAAAGAAAAAGCCTCAGAAATGCTTAGACCATTCAGAAATGTTATATTGGTCTGAGTAGTTGTGGATTGTATTTATTTCATATTTATTTATTTTTTAAGACTGTTGCAATTGAATGTTTTTTTTTTATTTTACTTTTTTTTAATTTTGGCCTTTGGTACTGCGGTTATTAGCCCGCCGTAATTCTGCCAATGTCAACGTATAGTGGAAAAGACATCGTGGAATAAATGGTTGAATTGAATGTTAATTCACTTATCGATAAAATTTACTATAAATTATGTCTAAACAAAATATGCTACCTCTGTCCTTCGTCTATGAGTTCCTCTGTATAGGCTGGCAACAAAATGGAGATCAGATGGCAATAGCTCTGTAAAACTTAGAAACCTGTCAAATCCGGGTAAGAGTTATAAGCAGACCCAGAGTAACATACCGGAATTTACGCTAAGAAGAAGAAGATACGCATGGGTTACTGTTGCTTTCGCAGATGCACCGATTTAATTTTTTTAGTTATAATTTTGTTGATTTTTTTATTAATTTAATTGTTTCTTTCTAGTTAATTACCTATATTGGAATCGTCATGAGATACACAATCTATTGTCATATATATCTACGCTTTAAAAGTTTTAAAATCAAAAGTCAAACGTCAAAAGGGATAAATGTTTCAAGTTTCAACAGCAACTTATTTTGATGTGATTTTGATTCAACAGTCTAAAGAATACCATATGATATCACTGTAAATTATTAAATTATTAATGAGTAAATTATTGACTGCTCTATACAGTCATTAGCAATACCTTCTACCGTATACCGGGAGAATACTCATCGCTTTTGTTTTTAGAATTAATTTACATTCATCTAACGAGTCTTGCATGAGTTATATTTAACTGTTAACATAATAATTATACTTTGGATATTTATTATTCAACATTTTATTAAATATGAATACAAATATTTATTGTTTTTCGAAGTCTGTATTTGCCGCAGTAAGGCAAATACAAACATTGCCTTCAGTGAGGTTATACGGACGATGGATGCACAGAAAACCAGTTAAAGTTTTGTTACCGTTCGAACCAGATTCTCACATAAACTTAAAGGAAGAAGAAGTTATAGATATAGGATCTAACGGTTTCAAAAATAACCATAATGACAAAATTGTTACTGAAAAACAAAAGACAGATTTTGTGCCTATAGTTAATACTCAAGAAAAATTTAAGGAAGTTAAGGAAAAAAAAGAAATAGCAATGAAAAAGAAAAAATTCTATCTGAGCCAAAAGAAAGTATTTGATGATAAGGGTGATATTATCTATGAAAAGTTAAAGGAAAATGATGGAAGAATAAGGTTAGTGATTAGTGCTTTATCTTAAAATTTAACCTCCGATCTTTATAAGCGAAGCTATTTGTTCTCATATATGAAGAGCAATTACTGTAATAACTAAACGATGTGTTCATACAGTGTATACAGACACAAAAAGAAGATTGATGAAAACATTGAACTCACCATACATAGTCAACCATATGCAATGCCTTTAAGGTGTAAAAATTAATAGCAAAAATGCTTTCCTATTACGCTGCAGCTATTAAAAATTGTCAACTGCATATCTACATAGTATGTACATCAGTAGAGTATATTAAAACCTTACTTGTTTACTTAAAAAAAATATCTTATTTTAAATAAATTTCAGCAATCTCTTTGTTAAATTGAAGTCTAAAAAAGAACGAATAAGAAGTGGGCAAATGCTAGTCGAAGGCTGGAGATTAATAGTGGACGGTCTGCAAGCTAAATGTCACTTAAAATATGTAATATTCAGTAATTTACAAGATATAAATAATTTACGGCCATTTCTACCTAAAACTGGTGTGCAGTTTTATAAAATTCCATATAAAGAAATAGAATTATGGTCAAATGTGGAAACCTCACCTGGTATATTAGGTATGTATATTCTGTTATAATTTGATTTCTGATCTGCTTTAATAGAAATTGCTTTAGTAGCAAATGGTACAATACAAATGACAACCTTATTTTCCTGGATAAAGCCTCATTGATGCCTGGTTATGTGGGGAACCAAAGGCTATTTTGGACTGTTACAAATTAAAACCTCACAGTTATGCCGGGATTGTAGGTGTGCTTTCGCAATCTTCCCTGGATCCCGACAGTATCTTTGGTATATTTGGGTCAGCTTCGGGCTAAAAGCAATCAAATGAGGAATTCCTCCAAATATAAACAACAACTTGACATGATCATATTACATTTTTTAATGTTGAATATAATTTTGAAATTTATGTCCAGTCCATTACTCCCATTAAAATTTCCATTTAAATAATTGGCCTTTCAAGAAAATCACAGTTGATTTCAAACATGTGATGATAAATGTTTGTTTAGGACTACTATCCGTTGAGTATGTAGTGTTTATTTATCATTTATTTTAACATGAGCCTTTTTTTGCCTGTTTCAGGTATATTTGAAATGCCTACAGCTGAAAATTTCAAGAGTTTATCACTGCCCATACCATTACAACTTATTTGTGATAACATTCGCACACCTGGTAACCTGGGTGCCATACTGAGAACAGCTGTTGGTGTTGGAAGTGAAAAGATTTTTCTTACAAAAGGTATTGTTGTATTGTTTTATTATAAATTATTACTATATTAAATAAATATTTCTGGTAAAAGTATGTTCAATAAATTATTCAGTTTTTGTATATCAATTGTAAATCCAATGATATCCTTGGCAGTGAGTCTGCCTCAATCAATTTTGAGTTCCTGAGTGGATTGTTTTCACGGTTGGGTCTCAGTACTCTTTCCCCAAATATTTCAAAAAGTAAAAAAACAGTGTAGAAAAGTAAGTAAGTAAATATGTAAATTTAATTACTAATTTTATTTTTCAGGCTGTGTTGACCTTTGGGATCCAAAAGTAATAAGGAGTGCATCGGGTGCTCACTTCAGACAGCCAATACACACTTCTGTAGACTGGGAGGAATTACCTAATTTATTGGACCCTAATACATCAATATTTGTTGCTGATAGCAATGTAAATGTTCTTGATAAAGTGGAAACAGAAAGTACGATGGAATGTAATATACCAGTTGTGCCATATTATGGAATTGATTTTGCTAATTTGAATCATGTTACACTTGTAATAGGTGGGGAGACAGAAGGAATAAGCGAGAACAGTTATAGGTAAATTATAGATTTCAAAAAATATAATTTTATTAACATAGATTTATATTAGTCTATTTAGGGTTTTGTAGCCAAAGAACAAAAACGGAACCCTTATAATTTCACTACGTCCATCTGTCTGTCAGTTGGTCTGTTTTAATTTTTTATCTGTCTCAATAATTTTATGAGATGGTTGTTCTTCCCTGAAGTTTATATGAGCTACATGGTGTTGTGACAAAAAGTGTTAAAAATTGAAGTGCCACTAACCAACCGGCTGGGAACTAAATAAAACCACCATACGTATGTGCTACAAAAACTTTGATTGTTATTGGTCAATTTCCCAGCTTCCATTTTCACTATTACCTTCTCATATGCGCCGTTTTAGTTTTTAGTTCCAGCCACTTCAATGGTGCCATTAGTTTATCCCAAATTTTTTCCAATTTAATACAAAGGATCTTCAATCTAAATTCTTCTCTATATCTATAGTATTCTTTAAACTCAGTCAAATATAGCACAACAGCCTTCTGCAAATAGCCTATTAATGTCAGGGACATTAATTAGAGAGGATTAGAAGCTTCATTTATTGTACTGGTTCAATGCATTGGTGGATACATCTATTTCTCAGAATTCCTTTTAAGGCATACAGGTTTTCTCACCATGTTTCACCTTACAGCATGAGACGAATTCGAAACAAAAGTTAAGAGTTTCAAAACTATATGAGAAACAAATTAATAATTTAAAAGTATAGTATTATATATGAATGTTTTTACAGATTAGCTGCTAGTAAAAATGGTCTTCGATTACACATACCATTACAGAAAGGTGTTGACAGCTTAAACACAGGAATGGCAGCGGCTGTGATAGCTTTCGAAATTCGGAAACAATTTATCCAAGCGTGGGCTAAAGCTAGCTTAAGTAAAAGGGAGATAATTGCAACTTAGATGTACTTTTGTATATATTAGTTATTTAGTAATAAAATTAAAGAAGAAGGCATATGGTTTTTATTTATTCAGTTCATTATGTCTTATTGATTTGATCCAACGCTAATGATGGTTCATTCCCTCTCCCGTTGATGAACATAAATAATCTCAAGACCAACAGTAATACATAATAATAATAGCCTTTTATTTCTAAGCTGTGGGGCTACCAAGTATCCTAAATATATATGTATTTTTGTTTTTATATAAAGTCTCTTAGTAACAAACGTAATATAATAAAATAAAAGGTATGAGATAGTGTCTGCCCTATCCTTTTACTTCTTACAACAACACTTGTGTTGAATATATTAAAAAAAAAACAACAAAGTAAAAAAAAAAAACGAATATAAACTATCAATAACGCTTAGCATCAACGTCAAAGAGCACGTTAAAATCTCAGATTCCAGAATTTTGTACCAATCACAGCCTAAATCTATTTGTCTGATCGTCGGAGTAACAAATTTGCCGACTAAAAAATTTTAAGGACATTTTGATACTAAAGAGTTTAATGACTTTATTGATCTAAATATTCATAAATTTTCATAATATTTAATATTGATAGAAGTACAATCTATATATAAATTTATAATACTTAAATCTATTACTAGATCTTATTTATAATTAGTTTTACAACAAACAATTTGGGTTGAATTCTTAATGCCAAAAGAAACAGTGTTTATGGAAGACAAATAATGAAAACCTTGATATAATTAATATTTTAATATTCTTAGGAATAACTCTGGATTAGAAGCTTCAGTGGAACTCTTTTAATATCCTTTTCAGAAAGACAGCTCCGATGCCTTCGCTATTAGGAAAGTCAAACAATTAACTAGTATATAGTTACTTCGCGATTAGTTAGTTCTTTTTCTATAACACCCAATTTGATAACATGTAGACCAGACTTTTTACGTATAATTAAGACGTACGGAGGCGTAATGCTGAAAGATTACTATACACTATACGGTCACCCATCAATTAACTGACCTCGCTTGAAGCTGCTTATTTCATGTGAACACCTGGCTATCAGAGTCTCTATTTATATTATTTTCTCCTTTTTTTTTAAAAGAATATTAGCAATGCATTTTTCAACTAATATTCCAAATAAGCTCGAAGCTTGCGCTAGGAGTGGATACGACAATAGCCCAAGAGGGTCAGGATCGAACCCGCTACTATTGCGTTAACGGAGCGCAGTCGGCCCTTCTACCGTTGAGCTATTGAGGTTTCAAAATTATATATATTATATTATATATTTTGTAATATATTATATATTTTCTACTTTTTTAGTATCTATGGTTTTATATAGCCCCTATTCCATAGTCTTACTATATACTATGGACCGGCCCATTCAGTACACAACAAAATGTCGTAGAATTATTAGTGCCGCTTCGTATATTCAACACCAACACAACGAATCGAAGCTCAAAAGTCACACACACTATAAAGTAGTATTCAATACATTCGGTTATGATCTTGTTATGAGTTGTATAATAATAATAAAACGCTGCACACTCAACGGCCCCCATTAGGACAATGATATCCTGTGTCGGGGGTCCGGAAACGTATACAAGGACAAGGACAAATACACCCAGACCGGAAAATATGCTTGCATGGTCAATACAAACATATTATGCTCCGAGCGGGAATCGAACCCGCGACCTGTGGCGTTTAAGGCAGGTTCGCTACCGCTGCGCCACAACGTCGTCAAATACCTACCCTACCTACGTGAATGAAGATAGCGTGGCTTGGTGTCGAATTTACGAATTATGATCAACAATGTTCAATCTTTTATGCTTAAAACATGACATTTGACATGACATTGCACAATGTATACCGCTCGGTGACGCTGTCAAGGCCAGCAGGGCCAACAGCAATAGACATTCTGAAAAAAGTTATATGCATATGATATGTAGGTATATAGGTACAGTACTTACATAAAAAACATTTTTAAATTTTTGTAAATCTGTGTTTGTTCCGGCAAATCATTGAAACGGCTGGACCAATTTATACGGGACTTGCTGTAAGTTAGACTACTTTTATTCCCATTTCCAATAAAGAAAAGTCGTTACACGAGGAGCCGCGGGTGCAGCTAGGTGTACTTTAATATTATGTTTATGATGCTTCTTCTTCATCCTAGCATTATTCCCGGTATTTTTATGTACCCAGGGTCTGCTTATTACTCTTATCCGGATTTGACAGGTTACTAGTTTTACACAGAGCGATTGCCATCTGACCTCCGCAACCCTAAAGGCGAACCAGTAACTCATTGGATAAGAGCAATTTACTTATCAAGAGTTAACGATTATTATCAGATGTTATTGATAATAACCGGGACCGACAGCTTAACGTGCTCTCCGAGGCACGGTGGGGAGACCCACACGGACAAACGCCCAGACCGAGACAGAAATTTTAACAAACATCTGCCCGAGCGGGAATCGAACCCGCAACCGTCGAGACTAAAGGCAGACTCGCTACCCACAACGCCACAACGGTGTCAATGCTTATGATGCTAACAGCGGTTTCGAACAAGCGTTTTGTACGCACATACTATAAGTTCATTTTTCGAAGCGCGTATAGGCGCGCCAGCACGCCTTTTACCACACGCGCAACTCTTACGGCCGTTGACGCACTTATAAGCTCTTATGTGCGAGTTACTTTAATTTAACTAATATGCTACTAAGTACTGACACTCATCACCACCGGTTCACGCGTACACGCCAGAATAAGCTCGTGTGCACACGCGATTGGCTTTTTGCAGCGCCTATGCCGAAACGACCGTAAACGCTCGAAAAAAAAAACGCTATGCTGAGAGCGTGAATGGATCGCTATTATTTGTGAATAATAATAATACACCATCTATTTTAGAGTAATCAAACTGCAATGGCCATTGAATATATTTTATTGAGTGATAATTTGTCTAATATGTGTGTAGAGACAAAAACAAATAAAATACCCATATACCCATCCCATTTTCCCGGCACCGGAATGTGACGACCCCATCGGCCGCTGTTGGGATAACCTCTGTCACAGCAGAGATTATTCCACCAGTGCAATCAGTCACACTGGTGGTAGGTCTTTTGTTGCGAGAGACCGGCTAGGTAGCTACCACCGCAGTGTCAAATATTCTGCCGCCAAATAGTACTGCTTAGGCATTACTGTGTTCCGGTTTGAAGGGCACTGTAGGCTAGTGAAATTACTGGGCAGAGGAGATTTGGAACTAATATCTCGAGGTTGGCAAGCGTTAATAGGCTACGGTAACCACTTACCATGGTGGACCGTATGCTTGTTTGCCAACTTGTAACATAAAAAAACCCATCGTAAAATAAATAGCTAAACTAGCTAATAAAATAAAAAAAAAACAAAGTCCAATTAATAAATCAGAACTAATCTAATTTTAGAAATAGGTCTAGCATTTATATACATAAAGTCTTCATATGTACATACATAAGAGGGAATTGGACTTGAGTGTCTTGTATTTTCTTTACCAGTTGGCAAGGAATGAACATCATATGACGTCATTATTTGCGCAGACCATCTATAGGCATCAGGCCAAGTAGGCCTGCACCGAGACTAGAGCAAATATCATTCGACATAATTGCTTACTTACATAAGAATAGACTTATAAATCAAATTACTTATTTTCATTAAAAAAATGTGCCAGTTTTTGACTGGACCATTATATTATGCGCTTAACGTTAAAACTACGGATATGTAAATAAAAAAAATATGTCAATATGTTATATATAAATATACACATATATAAATGTCTATAAAGTAAAATTAAATCTTTAATTTAATATTTTATTATATATTTAAAAAACAATTTTTTTTGTATTTTGCAAGTTGTATAAAATTTACACGTGGCGTATCTAGATAGGAGGCAAGGAATTAGGGGAATCTTCAAGAGAGAATTCTTAGTACCTAGTTAAGGATGTTCGATGTGGAAAGGAGGCGTCGTCGGTCAATACTGTAGGTGGTGCGGTGCGGGTACGGCGCGCAGGCGTGGCCCCCGATCCCCGGTCCCCGCCGCCGACACACTCACGCAACTCGCGAGTCAGCCGCCGTGCGCTGTGATCGCGCGCGACGGAGCTTTCGTAGCTGTTCGAGTCATGTGTAATGTTTTCATCACAGAGGGGATCTGTCAGTTAGCTTTCGGACTCGATATCTCGAATCATGAATGAATAAATTATTTCGATACAACGGTACGTGCTTACGCATCGCGCTCTTTCCCAGGGAGGACAGCTTTCGCCGAGTGACTAGTTTTTCTCGTAAGCTTGTGGCCGTTGACACTGCAGCGTGCGGGACCCGCAGTGTGCAAGTGTGTGGTTGATTAGCAAACGTAGAGACGAGGACGTCAGCTGAGTCGCGTAAACATTAGCCTGATTGAGTTTTACTGAAGAGACGATGACTTTGCCTCCTTCGTAAATCCGAAGTAAAATTTATCCGTCGATTCCAAACAGACTTTCATCATGAGGCGACTAATTTTGCTGTTATTGACAGGTGAGAATCTTTCGAATTATAATTACATTACAAGTATGTAAAAATTAAAACACAGTAAAGACTAACTTCATCTCGTGAAAAGCTCCGTGTTTAAACTTAATGTATAACCAAAACACATACGAATGCAAGAAATAAAAAAATGGAATGTCTTCGTAAATGATAAAACAAACTTGTCTAAATCTTAATACCTGTTGGGTAACAAGATATTCCACAGAACACATTTTAATTAGGTTAATTTTACATCGTCTATATTCAATATTGATTTATTTTATTATATATATAGGTCATTTGCTAAGTGTCTCACCTGAGTACGTCGGCATGCACTTACCAACGGAAAATAAAATTTAATTATCAATTATATTGATAATATCTATAATTTTTAGGACACATAATTATATACAAAACAATAAAATAAGTACTTCCGTTTTTTCCGGTTTCCGTCATTTCTTCGTAAAGGATATCGATTTTTTTTTAAAAGTAAAATGTACCTAACATGACCAAACATCTGGTTAAGTTCTGAGAACAATATTGTAATTGTTTTAATTGTCAATGAATGTGCGAGCGCATTTTTTAACAGTTGACATTGACAATTATTATCTACTCGTATACATCTCGGTTCTTTTGAAATGTTTAAATAAATAACACCAGATTAATTTTTGGTTAAAGAAATCAAGCAAATTTTAAAGCAGTATGCTGGTAGGAATTTTATATTGACCAATTTCAGTTAGAACCTAAAAAAAGTATTACAATTTCGACGACAGGTGGTGAGTGCAGGTAGAGCAAAGAGGTCTGTTTGACCGAGAGTTAAAAAAAATAATACCACGACCACATGGCTAAGAGCTTTATGCACTGTACTTATTGTTTTTTTTTAAAGAAACAAGTTTAATACCACATAGATTATTCGGTATTGAGCAAGTTGAAAAAACCTTGTTATATTATGTAATACGTATAGGAGCTAGAAATAATAGATACCTTCCAAAATATAATCTCTTATCAAAATACTTATAACAAAAACCATTGTATTATTAGATTTCACTGAATTATTATTAATTGAAAAAATTCGTCCGCGAATTCATCGATATGAAATTATTCTATCTTATTTCCTATGCCTAAATTATAGAATTGTTTTTAACTAATTTTAGTATAAGAAACTGTATGCTAATTACTATTTTACATTATTATCTTAGAACTTTGTACAGAATGAAAGAGTATTTCAATGTTGGATCTAATATAAAAATACTATAGACACAGCATTTTTTTCTTTGTAAAGTTATTTTCTTTCGTACTTGTATTCAATAAAATGTTTCAACTTTTTTTCTTATATTATCTCGGCAGCTATCTGTCGACGAAACCCTGCTTCGAACAGTTTTATAAGTCACGAAGTTTTTTCTTGGGAAAGTTAGGGAAATTTTTCCCTCTCGGTTAGGGTCCTCATCAATCACTTTTATAAATTTTGACATCGCCTTACTTTGTGTCGAAGACGAAACTTACGTGAATAAAATATGCACAAGTATATAAAGGTATAATATATATCCTCCAGAATCTATTAAAAGATTTCGACTGGCGATGTATTGAGACCAGATTCGTCCCGGGTTGCAACTGCCACTTTTTCTTAACTTAACAGGCGGATGCTTAACGCACCTGGCCTCTTGTTTTTTTAACATGTAGAGACTAAATTGCTCCGTGCATTTGATTTTATTTTAAACTAGCATCTGCCAGTGACGTTATCCACAATGAACTTAGAATTGTCTCTAAAGAGAAATTAAACATTTGTGAAAACTTCATATAGTACGTTTTCAATTTTCCGGGATAAGACTATCTTAATGTGTTAATATACAAATAATAAGCTATCTGTGGGCTAAATTTCATTCAAATCCATACACCCTTTTTTGGGTGATTGAGGAACGAACGTGTTTGAATGTTCGTTCCTCAATCACTCAATCCAATCGGACTAACTTTCAAATTTATAATATTAGTAGGATTCTGAGAGTCAATAGATGTATGGGGATGATGATTGTAATATACAAAATGTGATTGATACGATGATAACGGCTTATTAAAAGCGTCGGATCCTAATGCTTTCGATGTTACAGCGATAGCTCGTTAAAATCCCATAGACAAGAGCTCTCACAAGAGCTCTGAGTAACGATATTAATTTTATTTTCTAATTTTAAGTTTTAGTGTTCAGTTTAATAGAAAAATAGGAATACAACAAATTTTTAACGGTACTTGTCAAACTTTATTGTAGTGAATCGTTTTTAATAACATCGTTTACTTCATACAAATATCTCTACGTGGGTTTAGTAATCGCAAAAAATCTTTGAAATATTTTAGTACGGCCAAAAAAGACCATGTGTTCAATCTTTCAAACAATTCTTTTCTTGATTTATGACCTTGGAACTCATGGAATTTTGTTATTTTCGTCAGCTAGTCTATTTCGGGGTACTGACAGTGCATACAGAATGGTTGTAGGGATCCGATAAGTAGCCGGGGCGCCGGCTTTCATCTGCGCCGGAGTGTGTGTTTACACTCGTCGGATTGCACCAGCGCTTATTAAGCAGTGTATAGATTGGAAGTAACTATTATCTGTCTATAGTATTTTTGCAAATACAAATCCGTGAAATCGACAGTAATAGTGGTATTAAACATAAATATTCATAGAGTTTTGTATATGTTGTAAAAAAAGCAAATTCGATATCCAACAAATATTAAAATTTGCAAATCTTTTCTTATGTGGGTGTTATTTTTGTAATGAAATGATTAAACACAAATCTAGCAAGTATTCTGGAAGTATCTTTAAATTTACTTTTGTATATAGATAATACATCGTATGACCTATGTCTTTTTCATCCCTATTTTTATATTTTCATGTATACTCAACTTTACCCGAACAAGATCTTCGTCTCAAATAGCAGTGACGTTTACAGCTTCATTCTTGCTCTTTCATTCACGGGTGGTGTGACGTGTGACGTCCGATGCCTTTATCTTTGATGATAACCTATTTATTTATTGCCCTCTTTGTAAATATCGGTAAATGCGCATGATTTATAGACACAACCCACATTTATCAATTTGGAAGATTTAACGAATAATTCTTAAATTGCATTACCAAAATATTAATAGAATAGAATCTTCTACGAACATTTTAAATTATTATTTTCGTAGTTTTACTGTATAATATTGAATACTGTATTATAGTCTTACTGTATAATAATGACTCTTTGATGCCCCTTCGTAAATTGGAGACCGACGTAATTGAACGAAGTTAGTCACACGATAACTTCATTCTATATTGGGTATGATTTACACAAAATTAAATATACTATGGTTGTTTAGTTTATAAAAGGGTAATTATATCTTAAATTTCTGCATTGTATAAATAAAAGACATAATACATATGATTGTGTAATAGAAAATTATTCATCAGCTAGAACATCACGAAGTATTTCACGCAAACGGAATTTCCCAGGTGCAAATGAATCTTATTAAATTTTCCTCTAGAGCTCGAAACAATCCGAATTGTGTAACACATTACACAAGTTCACCCATTTCTTCTCTACATTTTATAAACTTCATTAACGTGAAAATAAATCTTTTCTCCGTGAATGTATTATTTTATTCGTTTAAAGGAATCTTACATTTATATCTAAACTGCTTATAATTATTATTAATCAAGTATTGATTAACTTTTGAATAATCATGTAAGTAATAACTTACGAAAGAAACTTAGGAAGATACGCTTTGATTAATTTAATAGAGACAAAGATATCCTAAAATAAAATTATGCTGTAGTTTTCACAAACAAAAGGAAATTAACATTCTTTAAAACCGGCTAAGTACCTAATTATGTGATTATCTTATCATTTTATCGCTGTTTTCTTTACTTTCTAACGAGCTTTTTAACTATTCAATTTCTTATTAATATTTAATCCTTTTAAATCCTTTCTTAATCTTGTACGAGGAATGTTAAATCGGCTCATGAAAATTATAAAGGCTAAGTCTCGAGAGGCTATTGAAAAAATCAGAGGTTGGGCAGGAACGCAAACATTGTTTGTTCGATTACATGTAATAGACCTATAACCGTATAGATATAAACCTATAGTATGTCTAAACCAATTGGTGTAAGTAGGTTGTGCGCTAAAATGGTATATACAGAAATAATTTTTCTGCAGTAAAGTATACTGGGTCATTGGGTTTCGATTTCCGTTCGAAGTAGATATTTGTATAGAGTAAATAAGTGTGTGTATTTGGTATGGTATTCTGGGTTAATCTTTGCGGGCTTCCTCAGCAGGTTCTGGAAAACGTTTTAAAAATAGCGTCAGGTAATAATGGTAAATTATTAGCAGCTGAATTATACAAAACTTACTTGTTTGCTGTTCGTCTATCGTTGTAAGGGTTTCGTAGGTAATTAATTGGCTATTTGCGAAAATTGCATACACTTACAAATAATTCACAAAATAAATATAAATAAAAGGAATACAAATATAAGATTACTTTGTACCTTGTCTGTCTTTGTCTTTTGTGTGCTGTGTGTATTATAATATATAATATAATATAAGTGTAAAAACTAGTAACCTGTCAAATCCGGATAAGAGTAATAAGCAGAACCTGGGTACATAAAATACCGGGAATAATGCTAGAATGTGTATTATAATATAGGAATATGTATAATAAATACAAGATAACTTATAAGCTTTAGAAAAATAATTAAGTTAGTCCAAGCGCGCAACTCACAAGTATAATACGTAATATTTGGTTTAAAAATTTGTGGATAAAAATGCTCTGACTCTGACCGGCTGCAAAAAAAAACGGTTATGTAAAGGCTCAATTTAGTGAAGAGTGGCTCGTAGTGTCACTGGTGAAAGCACTTTACATATTTTTGAAAAAACGCGCTGTATTTCGTTGAAGTTTAATTCGGCTTTTGATTACATTTAATTTATTGCAATTTAAGACTTGATTATAATTATATATTTATTAATTAAAAATCAGTTATTTTATATATACTTATATATATATATATATATATATATATATATATATACATAGATCACGGAAACTATCAGAAACGTATATAACTATATAGCATATAATTTGTTTATTTGAATATACACATTTTTATGACATGATAATTGTAATTCGCAAGAAATAATAAAATTTGTTTGGTTATTTCTTATCCGAAACTCCGTAATAAAAACAAAAATGGAGGCCGATGTAATTACTTAGATACGCAATCCTGATCCAACTTATATTACTTTCATAAACCAAGAAACTGCTTATATTTATTTCAATATGAGTTTCATAAAATGAGATATTTATTATTCAGCGAAAGAAAATGATATACATCAAATCTCCTTTTTTTCATGTATTTCATTTGGGTAGAATTGTGGAGATAAATATGTACACTATATTTCTATAATCTTTTATAAAAACCCTTCATCAAATATTTCTTATAATCTTTGCAGCCAATCTAATCAATTAGTTGTAGTATTAAAATTTAGTTTTGATAAACTTTATATTAAAAAGTTTTTATTTAAAACCAACAATTAGTTGAAGGTTTCTTCTCGAAGACTTATAATTGCTTTTCATTTGTAATATTGCTCTATCGTTCGAGTTTAAATTCGTTCTCTTTGTTCAATTACAAAGCGATTTTTAAATACGAAAAAAAAACATTTTAAATAGCAATGAATTCTTGAAGACGCTTTTTAAAAGTTATTTTATGTAATTGGATAAGAAAATCAATATGAAAGATTTTTTCTAAAACAATTCAATGAGTTGGATATCTTGTTAAAAAGCTATTTAACTTAATTTGAAGGCAAAGGTGTTTTTCACTTGTATTAAAATAAAACAAAAGATGTCGACAAGAGAGGACAAAAGACTGTCTAGCTGTTTAGATTATAATTATCGACCTTGACGGCCCGAGGGCTGCTTTGCGAAAGCGGCACGTGCTCTCTGTAAAAACGATAATGATAGAGTAGCTGTAGGGGAATCGTAATCAACTGAATAACTAATTCAAACCATTGCACTTTGCTTTACATAGGAGCCCTTTTTGCGGCACCCTAAATACTATTGTCCTTATGACTTTGGAGGGTCATTTCGAAATTGTTTTCGCTAAAATATTTTGAAAGGCCATTTTTATAAACTAACATAACAACACTTATTTAGTCATATAATCAATGATTAAATTTCTTTTATCATTGAGTTATGTGAAACGGCTGCCGTACAAAAGGAATCGCCTAGCGACAGAATAACAAAGCTGTGTCTTGTGGGTGACAGATTTCAATAAAAAGAAAGTTTTGTTTAAATCAGGTAATCAATTATTGCATCATTTAAATGTCATGCGTTAAGCATTACAAAACTGCCTTGTACTAGTTTTAAAATTAGGTGTTTAACATAATGTATTTCTGCAATCTACATCTGACAATATTGAAGCCACATATTCTGTTATATAATATTATATCAAAAAGATTTAGTGATGCAGAATTTGGATTATATTTTTAATCAATATATAAAAAAAACTGATTGAAATGAGATTGTATCTTATGTATAACATGAAAAATAACGTCAGACATATGCAAGAGCTTAAAAAGTAATATGTTGCGTGTAATTGGGTCAAAGAGGCGAAGGACGCAGTAGAGGTGGGATGGGAAGGGTGTTATTCTACAGTGCGTTAGAATCGGTTGTGTTCCAACCGACGATATTACACCACATTTTGTGCTGAAAACTTTATGGAAATGTGACTTACGATCACGACCCCTTTGGCAAAAGAAACTGCTCTACATTTTGCTTTCTCATCCACTGATGTACACTGTAATAATAATATATTTAAGTAAACCTAGTTTTATACTATACTTCAAAATGGAGCTCCGCTATGAGTTGGCATTCGACACCATAGTTTTGGGTCAACTTAATTTCTTTTTTGTAGACACATTCGGAAAAATATTTCACGATAAAATGTATATGGGGTTACTATAGAACCATAAGAATAGGGGTTGGTATGGATAGTAATAAAGTTTGATTACATTTGATCATAAATCTTTTTTTTTTTCATTATCTCACTTGGCGTCGCCCAGCCGGTCTCTGGCACGAAAGACATCGCTTCAATCCCCATGTTTTGACATTCACACCCATCGTATTTATGACACACAACCCGTTTCTACCTATCTGACATAAGATTTATGAAGTCACCATATGTGCTTACGAGATTGGATTGCTTTTATGCAACTTCGTTAAAACTGTTTCCGAATTTATCAAATAGTTTCTTTATTTTTATGTATCAGTATTATGTAATGAATATTGTAAATTTAAATCAACTAAATTTTTACACAATTTCTGTACTCGCACAATATTCTCTCGGCTAGGTCTCAGGTCAAGGCCAGTAGGGCCAACAGCAATACACAATCAGAAAAAGTGTTCTTAACTAAATATGCAATAGTTATGTAACGTCGATAACAAATTAGCATGGTCAGTCCCACGCTCATTGCATTCCTTAATTTAGATCAATTAATACCTATTAGCTTGCAATCACTTTAACAATATGTCGATGAGTAACATCCTATGCTTAGTGCAGTGAATGTATTTTAAATTTTAAGTATTTTGATTCTTTCAAGACGGCTGGCGGAACGGAAGTAATGGAAAAAATATTTTATGAATAATCAAAAGAAATTAGAACCTTGAAAGATTAAAATCATATTTAATTATATTCATACTTGTTATATAACATTTACATTATTTTTTTAAGCATCGACGTGGAAATAAAGCAGTTTGCAAATGTTTGTATAAATAAATTATTTATAAGTAAACATATGAGTATAACTGTTTCATGTGGCTATCGCGTTTTGGGGAGATGCATTAGAGCAGCAATTTGCTGAGTCACGATAACTTTTTAGGGGCACCCTTACATTAAACGTCTATAGAACGTAAGTGCGTTTGTAAAGCCAAAGATTTATCGTTCTTATCTAATAAAATTTTATCATGAACGATTTATTTCGACGCACCCTCATATTATATGTAAGCCCTTACGATTTAGAAGCAATCTTACATTTTACAAAACAATAACGTTTCGTAGATTTTTAAATCGATATTCAAGCTACCAATTAATATAAGAAACGAAGTCTTTTGTTCATGAATAAAACATGTCGCATATTGAAAAGGCCTTATAAATTGTTTTACTTAAACATTAAAACCATTTCTTATCGCGGCAACAATCTTAAAGTCAAACGTTTACATCCTGCGTTTAAGTGAAATTAATGATTTTTTGACATGGCATTATTCGTATGGTTAAAATATTTGTTCGGACCCAGATAAAGTTAAGTTATAATATATCCATGTGTTACTTCCGGGCGGATTGTCGGTCGCCGGACGCCTCCGAACATGGAAAGCATTTTAAGCACTGATACCGCCTCGTCCATTGTTCCATTTATTTTAAGCCTCGACCTATTGATCCTCCGCAATATCAAAGCGTCGTTTATATCGGTCGTTTTAGTTCCCGACTCGATCAAAAAAAAAACTTTATGATTGCTTTTAGTCGAATGTACCTGGTGCTATTAAGTTTTGTATATTATATATGTTTAACTATGATCATAGGAAGAAATGAAAGTGAAAATAATTTTACTTTTAATCCAAAATGTACAGACATTACAAATATTTGAAGACAAAGAAATAATTATAGGTGTCCGAACCGAAAACTTTTTAATATTTTTTTTTCGAAAATAACTGTGCCTAATAATAATCTCATAGCTCAAATTTCTTTAATATTCTTGGAAATATTTGCTTTATATTCCCAAAAATAATTATAATTATGTTATTTCATGTTGAAAGAAAACACCAAAAACGCTGTTTATTATCTATAATAATATAATTAAGGATATGTAAGTAATATACGTAATTACATACGTAAATAATTATACCTGCTATAGTTACATTCGTTTACTACGCAATATATCTCACTGAAACATTAGTCTTCGTCCTACTAAGGGTTGTTAAAGGTAAATTGTGACGTATATCTTTTATGTACTTACGATATTAATTCTTTACGAGTTTTTTTTATTGAAATGAGCTAACCGAGCTTGGTTGGCTGTAACATAAGTGTCCTTGCACTCTAACACGCAATCTTTTATTTATGTCTATGACTCGATTGTACTATGCATATTATGTATAATTGTACATATTGAAAGAGAGTAAAATTGAATGTTAGTTATTTTACAATCCTTTGTGGGTCCTGGCGTCTTCTAAGATGGTTCTCCATTTTACTCTGTCCCTCGTTTTTGTCCTTCGTGATATTAATTTTCCAATTGATCTTAGATCTTGTTTTACACAATCTTTCCAACGTTTTCTGGGCCGTTCTTTTCGTTTCTAGGTATCCATTTTAGCATCGTTTTCACTATTCTATTGCCATTCAATCTTTCTAAAGTCTATAAGGAGTCCTTATCTTTAAAACTTACATACTTTAGCTAGAAGTAGAATGATCTAAAAATATATTAATTGTATTAAGCAATCCACAGCCCTAGGGCGCACGAAGCCTCATAATACGGGTAGCTCAGTAGCAACCTGATACAAATCTCAAATGAAACACGAAGCTCATTTAGGGTTCGATAGTTTAAAAGCTTTTATATAGTTTATCGATACATGTACCGTTAATGTAGTTTTTGTTACATAGATATTTGAGATAATCTAATTCTAAAAATCATTCCTTTGTGAAAAAATAACGTATTTGACTAAAGTACTTAATGAATATTCTGTATCCATCAATTTTTATATTCAAATTCTACAAGGTAATGTAATATGGATTATAGTTATTATTCGATAAGTACAATATAAAACTTACTTAGTAGGTTCTTATTGATTCTTATTTAAGTATAGAAATTGAAAAAACAAAACAAAAATGTAATTCGAATATAGTTAAAAAAGCTGTAAGTATTGTAGAATTTGTAACGAATAAATTTTCTAATTCATACGAGAATTGGATTTACTCGAAATACTATTACTAACGTTGAATATTTCCTGCAGTAAATCACTTAATAACTAAATGTAGCCAGTATTAAGACGTAATAGTAAATGCTCTAATCTAAGTTACTAATGAAAAAGCAGCCAAAGTTATCCCAGAAATTAACAATTCAAATCGCTTATTGATTTTCAATCTTTGAGCTACTTATAAGATTTTTATAAGAAGTAGAAACGGAGCAGTGTCGGTATTTGGTCCGCATTGTCGCCCTGGACGGCGCCACGCTGCGGGGGGATTATCCCAACTTCACCCCACATAACAAATATACTGAGTGTATGTGTGCTTTATTTTATCCAGATTTTACGACACGGACTATATAAAAATCGATACGAAGAAGTCAAAGTAGTTGTAGAATATTTATATATATTTTTTATTTTTATTTCATGACGGTTGTCAATCAAGTATACGGTTCGCCTGATGGTAAGCAGTCACCGCAACCTATGAACGCTTGCGATATTTGAGATATAACATGCGCGTTGCCAGCCCAATAATTTCTTCCCTCCTATCTAGGAAGGAAGAAATGAGAAGGAAAAAAGGAAGGGAACAGAGAGGGTGGGACATTGGATCTCCGGCGCGAAAATATATATACTCTATACATATTTAATATAGTATTTTGCATGAAATCTAAACGAGAAAATATTGAGTGTTCCATGTGCTTAAAACTTTAAGAAAAGCTATTCTAACTATAACATTGATAAGAAATATAAGTAACAACGTAATTAATTTCTCAGCGACTGTACAAGGAAGATCAACGACCTTATGAATTTCTTGTGTCTAACTATAATTCAGCATATACATAAAAAGAGGGGTATTAAAACTTATCGAAATGGCGCAGTGTCTTTCTAACCCATACATGAACATCTGCGACCTTAGATAGAAAGAAGGGGCGATCCACCCTTAACTATTTACTTGACTATCGACTCCCCAATGTCATTACGAACTTGTTTAATTTATTTTTTGCCTTCGGTGAAAGGTTTGTTTTAGTAAAGATACATAAATGTAATTTGATTAAATTGTATGCTTTCGTGTTGTTTACAATGTTTTTGTGACTTTTTTAAATTATAATTTAAAAATCTATAGATATTTTTTTAAAAACATAATTCTCTGCAAAAGATAAAGAATCATTATTTAATTGGACATCAGATATTATATTTGTTTATAGAACAAGAAATCGATAATGCTATAAACGTAATTGATGTCATCGAGTTCACGTTTACATTTGTTTATGAATGACATATTGTCGAGTATATTATGATAATATAATGCAATTACATATGAAACGTGTGTAGAGAACTACTCAAAACTTATTACTTTTAGAATTTATTGCTACTCTCTTCTTTTACTATTTAATATAAACCACAAATCATGTGGTAATTTACGCAGATCTGATTGTGTTGAAACTCCAAGCTCACGAAGGTTTCTGAATATTTTATACGTCCTTTTTTCCTTTTTACTTAGACCGAAGTCGTTTATTGCTTTAGCAACATTTCAAGTAAATGTGAAAGAAATTCTACCTCTTGGTCGCCTGTTTCTAAAGACTCAAAAATAAAACCACTGAATGACACTTGTGAAAATAAATAGGAAAAGGTTAGATCACAGATTTTTGCAAAGGATATGGGCACGGGCAAAAAATAGTTGATTATATGTTTTTTTATTATTAAAATGAACTCCTATCTATTGTATTCTATCGCATTGGTAAGCAATAAAAGCAAATTAATGTATTGTGTTCACAAGCTATGTACTAATAATTGTTATGATAGAATAATAATACCTATTACGATAATAATTCTAGAAAAGAAATTTCAATAAAACCGAATTTTCCTAAATGCTTCTTTGAATCCGCTTCGCTTCGGGCCGGCAGCAGCTCAGAATAAATATGAAAGAATTAACTCTTTCGAATAATTTTCCATTACAAGCAGTCTTTACTCAGTTATTCCTTTTACTTGAATTGAAAAAGTCTCTTTTTCAATCTGGGTCTAACCATGATTTTCCTTATTGAAAAAATACCTCTTGAGAATGTCTTGTATCAAGTCATTCTTTTTCTCGTTATCCTTAAGGCGGTTACACACAAATCTAAAAATCCTTACATGACACTTTGTAAAAATAAAATCTTTTTGAATTAAAGTGAGCCTATACAATCATAATTAAATGAAATGTAATTGTTTGATTAAAATACAGTAACACTACTTTATTCAAAGTCAAAATTTGTATCTTTTGAGAAGAAACAGCGTAAAAACTAATCAAATCAAAGCTTAAATTTATATTTATAAAACCCTGAAATGCCTAGAACAATCGCCAATTCCAATTTTGTCCTCAATGTACTAAAGAATTTTATTTATTGGTTTTATTTAAATCAATAAATAGGAAGTTTCTGAAGCAGTCTCACTGGTTTATTGTTTAGAAAAAAAAAAAAACGTTAAATTTTCTTTTGTGTTTTCTACAATTATTTTGTTAATTTATAATTTATTAAAATATACCTTCTATCTTCTATATCTTTACAAATTATAAAGCTGAAGAGTTTGTTTATTTTGTTTGTTTGCACGCTCTAATCTCAGGAACTACTGGTTTGAAATTGAAAAATTCTTTTTGTTGCAAAAATGTATGTATGATGGAATTGTTCCCCTTTATTTTTATTTTTATATTTATTTATTTAAAATTAATCGCGAAGCCCAAGGCATACATATATACCTTACAGACTACAATTTAAAACATCTAAAAACGTCATAAAATATATAAGTTGCAACCAGTGACTCCTCCATTGGGTGACCTACTCTTAGTAAAATTATAATTGGGTTTTATGTATTAATTTATTATTAATTTTTCAAATGTAGCGACTATTGATTCAACACTAATATCTTATCAATTTTAAGCTATTTTAAATAGAATTAGAATTCAAAAAAAGTTATCGTAAGGATGTATAGTTAAAAGAGTGGCTGACTTTTCAATTCTCTCTAATTGCGATAAAGCACGTTGAAGAGAGCACGGTGGCTAAGGAGTTTATAATGATCGCATTAGCTTTCAGTATATACATTTGTCAGTTTTTACATTTTTTTTTAATATAAATAATATATGCATAGACTTATTATATACTATTTATATAAAATAAACCTTTTTAAATTGATGGTAATATAGTCACAGATTTATTATATGCTATATACAGGCCCGTCAACATAGGCAAAATGTCAAAGGTTTCTTCGTAAGTTCTACATCAACGCAACGAAGTGAAGTTAGCCCATACGCGAACTTTATTCGATATATTGCTAGCTTGTGACGCTAACTTCATTGGATTATGTTGAAACAAATTAGCACTAGCGAGGCTTTGACAATAGGTCTATGACTATATTATGGTCAATTTAAAAGCTAAAATAAATGTTTCTAAAATATCGTTTAGAACATAATCCAATATTTGCTCAGCACATTATGTAGAGCACACCCGCTTAGCCGTTAATGCTTAGTTGATAAGCAGTTTAACACGATTAGTGCTTACAACGCTTCCAAAATTTTAGTAATTGTAGCGATATTTATCGTAGCACTAAACCACAATGAGTTACCAATTTGTTTTATAGAATACAAATTCTTTTAAAAACACTATACAATTCAAATCTAATTTATTAAATGATAAAAAGGTATTTGTATTTTATTAAAAATGTATATAAAAAAAGGCCATTATTTTGTATAGGTGTTTAAAATCTACAAAAACGGCATTTTACTGTTGCGAATTCAGTGGTATTTAATTTCTGCGGAATAAAATCGGGTCAGAGTCGCAGTCACATGTCTAAGCAATAAAACACTACTTGCCGCCGTGTCTACCGGCTTTATTGCATTTAGCTACGATGCAATTTTGAGTCCATTAATCTTCTCTGCTGTTTCGGTGTTTCGTACCTAACCTCCGTTTTTAAATGGCATTGTGATTTCTACAACGTTGCTTGAAAATTATACTGAAACTAAAGTTTTCCAAATGTCGTGGAAGACTATGTGGATATTGTTTGATTGTAAGGGATTTTTATTATTGTGCTCTATGAATAGGTAGTATAGAACACTTTCAGAATTATGTGCTACGTGGAAAAATGGTTCATATTATGATGTATTAATGATATAATTTTGTTTAAAAATTTTAACAGTTTTGTAATATAAAACTTATATTATAAAATAACGTCTAGCTCTGGAGAGCATGATATGTCTTCGCCATAAAAGCTTGTCGTGGGATTAGGTCCCTTGGCAGTTTTGGCACAGGTTCGCAAATAAAGCAAAAGGGATCTTCAGAAATCCCGCCAATGACGTAAATGTTTATAGGAGATAACATTTTGGTTTATATTTTATTATAAAATGAACAGTTAATTTAATACTTATTTAACGGATCATAATTTTCACCGCACTAAAAGTTAATATTACAGTTGAAAATTTGTAAACGTTGGTTCGAGAGAGCAATCAAAAAGTCCTCTGACGTCGCTTTGAAGTATTTCAGTGGGAGGTTAGAGAAGTCGATAAAGTGGACTATTCATTTGATTTATAACCGCGCTAAAGTTAACGACTAGCCGCCATCTGGGACACGCACTACCGGTAACTGCTATAGGCGAAAAATTGAGTTTCAAACTTCCAAGAACATCACTTGTTTTCGAACTTTCTTGCCTAAATAATACACCAGGTTCAAATTGAAATATTTTATAAGTTGTGTTGTTTAACTTGAGTAGATTAAATGCCTGAGACATGTCGAAATAAAATATACTCTACGCCTTAACCTAGAGTATAGTCTGTCTGTGTGCCATATTTCATTTAAATTGGTCAAATCATTGCAAAAATTAATGTACACAAACACATATGTCATACTTAGTTTTAATCAAATGTTAATGTTTCTCAGTAAGCGAATGTATGTATTCTTATGAGAAATAAAGATTCTTTAACCATATATATGTTCATACTATACTTAAAGTCGTAATCAGGATTATTAAGATGACAATTAAAATTTTTCTGAAACAATGTTATAAATCTTTTAGGGTTCATTTTTCTTACAAGTACATTTAGCGTGACCGAAGTACTAAATTCGAGGCAAAGCCAGTTGGAATCAGTTTTGGAATCGCGACAAAAACTTTGCGAAAACAAAGTTTCATTTTAGAATAATTGATGTTGTTAAACTTTCTCTTTAATTACTCGAAGCCTGCAAAAAGTTACAAAACTCCAAATGGAAAAGTTTACATTTCTAAAAATAAGAGTAGGTACAAGTCGTTTTACAGTTAAATTAAATCCCTAACGGCTTACTAATGTAATAATCAATATCATTCCTTTAACGATCGTATTTCTTCAAAAGACTTACACAATTGTTCCTTTGCACGAAACCGGTATAAAACATTTCCAATGAGAAGGAAACGTGAATACGCGTGCCTTAGAATTAAATAGTTTCTTTTGTCGGTTAAACGTTCAACGATTAACTCAAATGGCAGCCATTGTGACCGCTACCTAGGATTGTTCCCGCAAAGCCGGGCGCGATTAATAGCGATTCGACCGTTCTGAAGATACTCACTTTATTCTCAGCAAACGAGCTAGAAAAAAGGAAGTATATCCACTCATTAAGCTCTTTTAAAACTTGCATTTAACTTTCAATGATTTGCACCGCTGGAGTTTTTTTGTGCAGTTTAACTCGGTACTTTGCTTCAAGTGCTTTAACGCAGATTGAATAATTTGTAACAGCCAATACTTGAAAACTTCTGAACAAGATTGTCGACGAACGAGTTTAGGCGACAACTAGTTTCGTCTTCAATTCCTTAAGATTTATGTTCTCAAAACATCTTATATAGTAAAAGCACCTTTAAAATTTCAAAAGCATATATTTGTCGTGTCATTGTGCCTGCGAATACGGCATGATATTTTAGTCGAATTTTGCTAATAATAAAAAGCTTCTGGTTTGCTTCTCACCCTTAAAGCCAATTGAGATCCTAATATATTGGACGCACCGCTGATATGGAGATTATGTTATGATACGTGTATAATTATAGTAACATGCACTTAGTGCGAGTATGTAAATTACTATTCTTATATTATGTGTACGTCACGGATGAATTGATTGTATGTATATGATATGGATGCTTTATGTAACGCAGTAGTTAAGTTTTTAATAAAGTGATATTACCTGAATTGAGTTTTAGAGAAGACATAAATTTAAACAATGCTAACTTTGTATTATTCTTGAACAACAATTACTTTTTAAAAATATGAAGGTTGTAGGAAACAGTAAAAGAACATAGAACTTAAATAATGACGTGGAGCTCGTTTGAGTAACGAAGCGTTACACTATAACTTGGTGCCGTGCCGTCTAGCCATTCACATTTCTGACGCCGACATGCTACATAGAAAAAGCTCTATGAGAGAACTTATACAACTCAAGTATCGTACATATTCGCTGTTGCACTATTCCTTGCAAACGTTACTTTATATTTTAGATCTTTCTTCGTCCTTTCTAAATGCACTATAACGCTTGCCTCGCCTTAATTGGATCAATAGAACTTGGTAACAATTTGAAGTTGAGGCAAAGAGTATGTACTCCAACGCGGAGTTGTGGTATATCTATTTTTAGCTCATTTCAAAGAAAGATGTTAACTAATTTGTTTGAATTTTTATCTATGTATATTAGGCAATATTTCTGCTATTTATTACACCGATTTTGATGATTATTTTTTGTTGGTTACACTTTTGAAGTATTCTTATATACATTAAGGACTCTGGAGATAAAGAAATAGAACTAAAAAAATATATAAGCTAATTATGATTATTTTTTAATTAAGTAATTACCACACCGTGAAAAATAAAATCCTGTAAACTTATATAAAACACCTATAAAACTTTCTGTTAATAGCGGGCTTATTATCAGTTATTAAAAAACATAAAAACACTTATCAAATATCATACATGTTGACGGATATTTATTAAAAATATAAAAGACAATTAATATTTTCATTTAAATAATTATTGAGAATAACTAGTTGAGAATAAAAGTCAAGTTATATATTTGACATATAGGACCAACTGCCTTTAAAAAGCAATTTATCCTAAGAATCTTTTTACATAATATTTATATTTTATTATTTACTTGTACAAGTTCCGTTATAGTTATTTTGTAAAGTTTTGCGCTTTACTTTAGTACCTCGCAGATTTTCACAGCGCTACCGCCTGCAGCTAAACTTTTGGCAGTTTCAGAAAACTTTGCATCTGATTAGGTTAAAAGAGTCATTTCAAAATATTAATATAAGAAATAATCTGCTTGAAGATTTATTTATATAAAAATTAAATTAAATTTTAAATAATTAATTCAAAATTTCATACTAATACTACATGCAAAGATTTAAAACAAAATTATGAAATGATTAATCTATTTACTTAGTTGAGTTATTGAGCACTTCAGAAAGAAAAACTTTTTCAATGTAATTTTTTCTTTCGTCGTTACAAGATCATAGTTTTTTATATTTATCCATAAAAAGTAGGAGCATTCATGCAATTAAGTTTTGTTAGATGAGTGACAGCGTCTTTATAATTTTTCTTCTCATCCTTTTGCAGCCATCTCACCTGACCTTACTCAAAACGAATAGAAAAAAGTTAATAGTTTAATATTAAACTTGTTTAGATCGCGGAGATCAACTTATCAAAATTATTATAACGAATCGTTATGTCAAATGATGAAGGCTCTCCCTTAATCAATTCCCAATCAAATATAAGTGATATTAGCAGAGTATGGTTACAGGATACATAGCCTCCCTAATAGCTGTTAATTAACAGTAATGTTGATTTAACCCATCTCGCATCGCCCGTTTTGATGAATTATAACTATGTGTTTAATTACGGAGCCAATTTAGCTAGTGTACATAAGGACATTTCTATCATTTGAATGGCTTTATTATGCGTTTTGAACATAATAGGGAATTAATGTATACTTGTTAATGTCATAAAATTGTTTTTGAAAGGGTGGTAAGGGTTATATTCTGCCTGTTTAGCTACCACTGTACGTTGGTTTAAAACTCGTGAAGTGACTACTGGTCGGCCATCTAACCAGTTGCATCAAAAAAGGTCGGCAACGCACCTTTATGCTCTCTGGGGCTGCAGATGTTCATGGCTCGTTTGCCCCTTTAATATGAAAAAAAAAATGCCAAGCTTGAATACAAATTATGGAATAATTTTGTATACAATTTGACTTATATTAAAAAAAAAAACATAAAATCGACATAATTATCAAAATTACTTAAATAAATAGAAAAATGACATCACTTTGCCATAATTATACTAAAAAGACCATTACTATTAATCTGATAATCTAATATATAAAATTCTCGTGTCACAATGTTCGTTCCCATACTCCTCCGAAACGGCTTGACCGATTCTTATGAATTTTTTTATCCATATTCAGTAAGTCTGAGAATCGGCTACTATCTATTTTTCAAACCCCTCAGTGATAAGGGGGGTCCACCCCAAATTTTTTTAAATTATTTTTTGGATTAAATTTTTATTTTTAATTTTTTTATTATGTGTCATTGAAAAATACATACGACCCTAAATTTTCACTTTGTTATCACCCCTGCTTTTTAATAGCCATATTAGTCAATCAAAATCTTTCACCGGGTAGAGGGCGCTGCTATCGGGTCCCAGATTTTTTCGGGGCAGGACAACGTCTGCCGGGCCCGCTAGTATAATATAATATTTATTTAAAAAAACGGCCAAGTGCGAGCACGATTATAAAGTTTCATACTTGCTGTTATAGCAGCAATAGAAATATCCATTCTGTGAAAATTTCAACTCTCTACCTATGTATAGGTGAAATATATTGTAAGATACAGCCCGTTGACAGATGGAGGGACAGCGGAGGCTATAGAGTTCGTTCTTACCCTTGGGTTACGGAACACGAAAAATGGCCGGCTGACCTCGTTCAGTGTAAAATTTTTTTGTTAAGTTTTTTCCGATGCGCTTCAGCACCAAATTTTCTTTGGTAATTAGAATTCATAGCCGTTGCTGGTTGTTATTAATTTCCTTGCCCAATATTTAAACTAAAAATATTTGTTTATACATTATTATAAAAAATTCAAGTTAAAAACGAGCTTACTTCATCACTTCATTTAATATCCTCAAATTTTACATAAAATAATAATTAATTGTAAAAGGTTATATTTTAATCGTTCTAAAATTCTCAAAAAACTTGTGGGGTGCTCAAAATTTCCTTACCCTATTATAGAAACAACTGCACTGAACTAAAGCTATTGCATAATATGTGGATACTTAGAGATTACATTCATATGCCAACCAATTGATGAACTTAATAAACCTTATTTACTTTAACTTATGATGAAAAAATTTCTATTTTACTGATACCGTAGATTGGATACGAAAGTCTGTGGAAAACAAATGATTCTTAATTTCCAGTTTTTTTTTGTTCTAACATTATTTAAACTATAATTTAAATTTTAATATGAAAAAAGTCTTAAGTAATTAATACAGCAATACGTACATTGTTCTGCACGTCGGTATACTGTAAAAGGATAGTCCTTACCAAATCGAGCCGGCCGAATCATGCCGAAAGTAGCAATTCTTCTTCCTCGTTTCCCCACTGCTGATGATCGTGACCACTTATAATAAGCTACGATTGAAGTCATATACGGACTTGATTGCAAGGTGCATGCTTGAACCTACCGCCTTCTTTCTCTGTACGTTACCATCTTGTAGGCGCTTTTCCCTGACCACGTCTACCATCCATTTTGCCTAAAATAATCTGCATTTTCAGACTGTGCTTTAAATAATAATAAATATATGCAATACAATCGTAAAATTAAATAAGAGATAATTTAATATTTTACACTATGTCTTACATAATAAATCAGTGTGATTTGACATGAATGTTTCTTTAGATGGCAAAGGTAAATATGTATGTACTTAAAACATATAATCATCAGTGATCTTGATAGGGACAGTAGTGTATAAATTCAATCAAGTTTACAAGGAAACCCTTGTTAATCCTATTAGACTGGATTCAATTTGTCTTACGTAACTCTATTTCATTTTAAGCACTTCTAGAACTATTTGTGAGAACAAACACCATTTATTTGATAAAATTAATTAATCGTTTATTTATTAGTTCTTAATTTTATTATAATCTATTTTAAATAAATAAATAAATAAACGCTACACACTCAACGGCCCCATTAGGATAATTATATCCTGTGTCGGGGTCCGGAAACATTCACAATGACAAGGACAAGCACACCCAGACCGGAAAACATGCCTGTACGATTAATACACACATCGGCTCCGAGCGGGAATCGAACCCGCAACCGTCGAGGCTAAAGGCAGACTCGATACCAACAACGCCACAACGGTGTCGTTGTTGGTGGCTTTTAATAAAATACAGTGCTCTTTTATATTTATTTTCAATTATACGTCATTAAAACATCATAATCGTAAATATATATCGATAGAAGACACAGACTTACATCAAATATCGAGAGGTCCAATCCGATGTAGCCCTTTATTTTGAAGCACTTTAGTCATGTTTAGCGATTTTACGGAGCAGTAGCATCCATGAGGTGAATCAGGCTTCTCATCTTTCTTCTTAAAAAGGAAACGAGGCATTTGACCAGCAGTATAGATATGATATTATTTTATAGTGGATAGTTTTGTGCCTGATAAGGAAATTTCAAGATATTATCATTTACTTTTCACGATGGATCGATTCAGGGTCTATATTAAGTAAAAGACTCCATCAAATTTCAAAAAAGTTGAATTGAAGCTGACAACCTAGATTCAACATGGCACTGACTCAAACATAATACTGGCTCAAACACCGCGTGTTCTCATAGGTCGTGATGGAGTGCTGCCCTCACCTATTGAGGCCTGAGTCTGTAAAAGCTGCAAAGGCGAGCATCAGTACCACGCGTGTTACAGATGGTTGCAATGGCATAGGTTTGAGGCTTGGGTTTCAGGGTAAAAAGCAAGTAACTAAACGTTCGAAAAATGAGCTTATACGCTCGATTTATTAAAACGCTGGTCTAAAACCGCTCATGCCGGAGCTCTTGCAAAAGTAATAACACATAAATAACTTTACATATTCTTTACTCTACCTATGAAATATTAACATTTAAAGGCGTCGGGATGTGACGACCCCATCGCCCGCTGTTGGGATAACCTCTGTCACAGCAGAGATTATTCCACCAGTGCAATCAGTCACACTGGTGGTAGGTCTTTTGTTGCAAGAGGCCGGCTAGGTAGGTACCACCGCAGTGTCCAATATTCTGCCGCCAAATAGTAGTGCTTAGGCACTACTGTGTTCCGGTTTGAAGGGCATTATACGCTAGTGAAATTACTGGGCGAACGAGATTTAAGAATTAATATCTCGAGGTTGGCAACGCGTGAGTGGCACCTACTAATGGTGCTGCAAGCGCTCATAGGCTGCGGCAGCCACTTACCATCAGGTGGGCCGTATGCTTGTTTGCCAACTTCTAACATAAAAAAAAATATATATATATATATATATATAAACGTAACGTTATGTGGGACGACCTCAAGCTAAGTAGAGCGACGATAAGCGTAGGGTGTTTGTAGCAAGACCATTGTTGGATGTACAGAGCGGAAGACTGGGTTCTGTCATAGCATACTATATGCTGTAAGTCTAGAGGGCTATGGGTTATGACGATGACATAACCTGAATTAACATAAGATAGCTTACATAGGCGGCCTTATACTTACTAGGCTTTAGGTAAACTATTCTTTTCATTTTGTTTATCTATTCTTATAATAACGATCGATTGAGATATTTATTTGGGTCTAGTATCTGCTCGCAACTATGTCCGCGATGACCTTAGAATTGGCACTGGCATAAAAGTATTCTATTTGTCAATCCAGGTATCTGTGTACTTAATATCAGCTAAACCAGTTTAGCCGTTCTTGCTTGATTGGGTATCACCCATCCAAACATCTAAACATCCAATCATAAAATTTTGACATTTATTACATTAGTAGGATATAATCATAGCCGTATTTTTCAGAATTTCCTATTGATACTTTGTATTTGTGTTCAATCCTCTTTTATAATAATAAAGAAAATTGTATATAGTTTTATAGAAATTTCTTGTTAATATTAAATAAGTTGTAACTTGTAGGAAGAAAAGTCAAAGAGATGTTATTTAGAATGGGAAATATATTTATGGACCAAATTATGTAAAAATATAATACTTACAAACATAAGTTCATGAAAGGTTATCCAAATTCTTATTTCGTTAGAGAGATCTCGATAAGAATTGGAGATTTTTATAGGTATGATAATATAAATAAAATATCTTGGAAATTTATATTAAATGTATAATAAAATTAACATGCTCTTTTAGCTCCATTTATTATTGCCTTTATGTTTTGTGCGAAGTTTAGAAGTGCGTTTGTGTTTAGAACTTTGTGTGTTTGAGTTTAGAACTTTTTGAGAAGAGATTTTGTATTTTTATAGAATTGAATGATTGATTGTTAATTAAATTTGCTAAATGAAAGACATAAAATGGTCTAAAATTTATATTTATGGCCTTATTAACTAATGTTGTTTTCTAATAGCCTCTACGACTCTACATAGAGGTGTAATTCATAAAATCCTATAGCGAAATATATCCCATAGTTGTATATAAGGAACCAAAAATTATATTCATACTTTACTTTATATACTACTGTAAGTTTATCGTAAAAAAAAACGCACTTAAATATAAACAACTAACATTCCCAATGGCTTTGCCAGCGTTAATGTAAGAGTATTTGGAATGCCGGACGACTGTCTAAGCTCTAAAAGTTTATTTAGTACCTCGAGAATAATACTTATGCATCTGGATGGAAGGCATATAATCGCATAAGATCTTTTCAATATTCCTGACAATATGTATTCCAAATTTCATGACGGTCGGTTGACAAACAAACAAACAATCAAACCCACATTCGCATTTCTATATTAAGGTTTAGTAGTTTATTCTAGTAGTTCTATATAAGGATTTCTATACTAAGATTAAACTTTTACGAAACGAAGGACTGTCGTAACGAAGTAGATTCTGAGACCTTGGTTCTCTCTTTCTTTATCATTCCTCATAAAGTAAAAGAAAAAATGCCTTATCTTGGCTATCTTCTTACATTATATGACTAGTTCATAAGCTACTTTCTAGTGATTAACGATTTTTAATGAGGCACGAGGTGCGATCACTGATCCGCAAACGAACCCTGGATGGGTGATCGCATTGTGATATTTGAACTGAGCATCTCCGTGCTTCGGAGCGCACGTAAAAAGTCGGTCCTGTTTGATAATAATGGAAATATATGATTTGATAATGGTCGAAAAGTCGAGTTAGAGACCTATACGGGCGACCTGGACAACTCTGACCCAAGGTTGGCCACTAACCACTCGATAAGAAGAAGTAGAATATAATATAGAATTTGGTTGCTCGTACCAAATTTCGTTCCTTATTTCACCCTCTTCGAGTTTTGTTTTCGCCACAAAAAGTAGACTATAACCGTAGGCCCATCTATATATTTCATCATAATCGGTTTAGGCATGACACTTAATTTTGCATTTATAATATTACTTAGGATTATAAAAGAAAGAAATTAAATCCACATTATATTATACCAATATATGTGAAAGCTTATATAGGTATAATGTTAACATTGTTATGTAAATTGTTTCCGGCAAATGCGATTCGGACGTGCCGGCGCTTGTATAATTCAAGTTCCAACATAAAATATCGATACACAATAAATTTTCTAAGGCTTATTTCATGTTATAGAAATTCTGTGAAAATCACTAGAAACTTGATATTTCTTTAATTGGTTATTACTTATCTCACCAATTAACCTACCATTTTCCCTTAAAAGGGCTTTGCAGTGGGACGGAATTTGTCTTTAATTGTTCTCTGCAAGTACAATATCAATAAAGTATTTAATTAGTCACAGTTATACATTTGTCTTAGTCTAATTGTTCTTTTAGTGCACCTTATTGCTTAGAGTTTGTTCGTTTTATTAATAAATCTCAAGATATTTATGTCCCATAAATAATATTTGATTAACACTCAATAAGTTCACTAAGATATATAAGCTTTGTAATGGTATTTATTATTATTTTCTTTATTTATATACAAGTTTTAACACATATCATTGTTTTAATTTGAAAGTCATAGCCATTCAGAACATTCATAATTGGCTTTTGAAAAGTCGTACATGAAGTTGACGTGTTGACACAACAAAATCTTGGTTACAAAATGATATATTTTTGAATACTTAGTAAACTTTAATAGAGTAGAGATTATTCTGACATTTACAAATAGCTAGAGTTAAGTTTAAATTTAGGGATTTTGAATAAATTAATTTAGGTATAATTTTAACCAAAGGTTGTACACCCGGTCCGGGTTTAAGGGATTACGTGTTAATTTAACGTGAAAGAAGTGTAATAAAGTCTTGTATATCCCTATGTAATCTGACCAAGCGAGGACGGGTTGCTTGTACATAATATGCATATATTAAATTTAATTAAATCATATCTATTAGTAGACAGAATACGTATCAGGAAATGTATAAGAGAGCCGCCTCTTTATTAGTTTTTTATTCCATTAATGATACAATTTTACGTAATACACTATAATTGAAAATTGTTCGATAACGATTCGTAGTAGATGTATGTATGGTTTACAAATGAATAGTGGTATTAATTCGCTTTAGGTGCATTGGCCGCGTTGACATTTAATTAAATTGACTCGTGTCCGCGAATCGCTGACCCATCTCGAGCTCCTGATGGAATACAGTACCATTCAGTTTTTATTATTACTCTGAGGAGCAATTTATACGGCCTTGCGAAATAAATAGGTTGTAAAACGACCGTTTAAATAAATTATTGTAAATTGTAGCGACACTAAAGCCGGTGGTTGTAAAGTCAGACAGTGTAGCTGACGTTTATGATATCGTTTAATGTTGAATGACGACAACATCGTATTCAAAGTTTGCGACGGAAACGAAGAATGTCATTAAAAGTATTGGAGAAAAATAATATTTTAATAGTACATATAACTTTTTCATCTAAGATTATAAAAAATCTAAATCAATCTAAAACATTATCTGATATCTGAAATCCTGTAATATTTTGCTACAATATTTGATTATCACATTTGTAAAAAGTATCGCTTTTTAATTTTTTTTATAATTTAATATTATTCATACTATTATTTATATGAAATTATACATGCTGTTTTAAATAAACTGAAACTATTTTATCTATCTCTACTGCATTTTCAAGCACTGCACTATATTAAAAATCTTTCTACAAAAAACACAAAACATAATATTCACCACGTTAGTATTTTTAACAGACGAACCTCGAGGCGCCCGAGGCGGTGCCGTAGTGCTTCTCACTAAAACTCGCTGCCTACATCTCTTTGTCTGTGAAGAGATTTTTTTGAGAATAGTTTTAAAACAAATCATGTAGATTATATCTACATATTTACATGTTATAATAACTTCATTTAATGTATGTATTATTTTGCTCATCTTTTCATAAATCTTTTTCTATATCCATTCGAAAACCATAATTCTCCCAAGACAGTCGGGTAATAAAAGGATAACCGACATTAGCCACTAACTATGCCAATCGTTATATAAATAAAAAACTAATACAAAGATCGCAGTCAATTAGCTGATTATCTCCGATCCATATTGTAGGTCTGGATGACTAAATTTTTATAGGATATATGAGAAAGATACAAAGCGTTATATAGTGATCAATGATTGCGAAAAGGTTAAAAAAACAAAATTGATGTCAAATTGAGAAAGGGAAAAGGCTTTGGAAAAGGTGGAAAATAAGGAGAGGTCCTTTTTGAGCTCAGTTTAAAAGGAGCGTAATCTAAAGCCACATAGATCACGCGATAAGTATGTATAAAGTAAACGTTTTTGTAAGATTTATTTCTTATTAAATAGGTTAGCAATTTTTACAAACAAACACAGTTTGTGTACAAAGAGCGCATAAGATAAATTACGAAAATATGATTTATAAAGAATATGAGTAGGTACTGAATAGGAGAACGGTTAAGGTCGTATAATTTCTTTGCCCTTCCCTTTTCGTTAAACAAATATTTATGTTGGGTAAATTTCATCAGGGGATACTTCTGAATATGATATTTTTTCGACCGCATTAAAACCGTATTTGCTTTATATTTTTGTGTCCTATTGCTAATGTCAATATTCGGCACTGGGTATTTTTACATTTTGATTCGTTTTTTTTATACCGCAAAGGCGTCAAACAAGCCACCCGATGGAAATTTGCTAGGATCGATCCCTATTTACGTTTTTTCTATACATTTTTCTGATACTAGTTATGTACGAATCTGATGCCTATAGAAGAGTATGAAATACATTTTTAGTGGTCTTAACTGTGTCATCGATGCCTTTCTTAGTGACATTAGAGCAAATACTGTGTCTTATTTAAGCCATTTACTGTCAGTGTCAGACAGTGTAGACAATAGTTAAACCAATGAACTGAGCCAAATGTGGTTCAGCAGATGTGTTAAGATTAGGAGAGAGGGATGAGGAAAGAGCCGCACGCGCGTGTGCCTCTCTCGATGCCCTATATATTCATACAGGGTTTTTGAATTACTATGTGGCGCTCATACTCATCAAATAAAAAGCGACAAAACGGACACCCTTATTTCGATATCAAATTTAAGGGTAGTAATTCCCCGATCAAGCCCCTAAAACCCCAAACCGAACCCAAAACCAAACAAAATCAAACCCCTACCGCTAAAACTTGTATAAACACTAAATAAAGAAACCACAACGAAAAAGTAAATATGTACAATCATAAAATTAATATTGAACATTCAATAAAAATATACCTATCATATCAATAGCTGAAATATGACGTATAAAAAATTAGTATATTTCTATTTTACAGTTTTTTATTTGTTTATACAAGCTCCGTTGAACCGTATTACATACGTTTTACTCTATTTAGTAATACATAATAATAACTATCTTATGAAAACAAAATTGTAATTAAACCTATTTAGGAAATAATTTTCATAATCTTTTATTACCTATGCGGGAGGCCGAAGAACAGTTAATTATAGTTATTGATAACTATTACTTACCGAGTCATTAAATAAATGTACAACTTCCTCATTCTGATGGCTTACACGCATTAACACGGGTACGTGTAGAACTTGTAGTTGTCAGTGTATCCGGAGTCAGGACCGGCCGCTGCACAAGCTAGAGTAGAGTCTAGACAAGTCTGTCTTAAGCAATTAAATTATTGCTGGGATGAAAGGTAAAGGTAAGCCTTTATGTGAGGCTTTGTAGCGGTAAACCATTAAAGCACTGTATACTTATATTTGATTGTCTTCAAAAGTGAATTAAATAAATTATCGGTAACTTAGAATTTATTTTGCTATTTCTGAAACTTTTTTAGTGATTTTTTTTATTAGATAGACTGGATATATTTTAAAGAATTTCGAAGATATGGAATTGAAATAATCAAAGTAATTATCTGCCATCATTTGGTAATATGTTTGTTTATCTACGCTTTAGGTGTTGGTAGGTGGAAGTAGTTTGTTGTTGTTTTTAATGATATTTTCACGGTTTTGAATACAATAAGTGCTTAAAAATTAATGAAACCAGTCTTGATTGTCTGCGCTGATCTTTATACAGAAAGCAGACGCATTCTCACCCATGAGCGCGCGGGCGCAGGTCAACGGTCGGTCGCGCTTGCGCCTGGGAACTGAAGATAAATATTTGAATTTCAACACTTGATATATATGCTTAGCAAATTGATTATGAAGTGTTCTGGCATACGCGTGGAGATGTTTATGGTAAGGATTCTGGGTCGAGCTCTAGTGTACACAAGCGTCACGGGCAATGAGTAATGTGTGGTTTTTAGTACTTCCAAACAGATAAATAAACGATGGATGTATTGAAAACAGACTTTGGTATGTGAACGAAAGAAATTAGAAATTGTTAAAGAATGATAATCGACACGATTCATTATTATAAAACGAAGAAAACAAAGGAAAGAAAACATACATTTTGTAATAAAAAAATCAAAGGTCTTTTGAAATAGTTGTATTACTGATATCGCTGCTTAAAACATGTTTTAATGAATATTTTCCGAGCATAAATATTAATGCCACGAGCAACAATTGTAATCCCAAGTTTCATTCAATCGGAAATCGTTTTACCACGTCTATACATAAACAGTATGGGTTTAAAGAGTTTGTTTGATTTATTTATTTATAATACCATGTTAAAATATAGACGACAGTCTTTGGAGTCTGTGATGAGTAAATCTGTCGGCTTTTGACACTCGTCGTATGTGTCAGTTGTGCGTTTTTAATCAAGGGACCATGGATGGTGGTTTTCGAGGCAGCACCTGTCCTGACCGACGCATTGATTGATAAAATTATCGTGGCAGACGCAAACATCAACCACGCGTATTCTAATCCATTGTAATCTGCGACATGTGTATAAATCTTTATTCTATATTCGTTCTTCTAACTGCGGTGACTTTATATATTGAACGATTATTGTGTAATTTTTTACTCGCAGCTGGATAGCCAACGTATGGGACGTTGGTAAAAACTCGTGAAGTGAGTGCACGTTAAAAGGTTGGTAAAATACTACATGCCCTGTGATGGTGCAGATATCCATGGCCGGCGATAATCGCTTAGCATCAGGTGAGCTTTCTGCTCATTGCCTCCAATTCTTTTTTCAAATATGTATTATACTAATACGCTACATAAAACGACTTGACTCTAATGTCTTAGACTTTTTTTCATGATGGTTAGGAAGCAATCATACGGTGCGCCTCATGGTAAGCAGTCACCGCAGCCTATGAACCTTAGATATGCGGAAATATAAACAACTAACATTTTTCGTGGTAAATAAAAATATCTTTCTCATTCCAGAATCGTATATGCGGTCAGTGGCAATTAATTAATATAATATACATATGAAGGCTCGCTAATTCGTTAGATCAGCCTTCTAAACAATAACAGCGCTTTGTTAGTGTTTAGAAGACTGCTTTAACGAATTTTACTCGGAAACAATAAGAGCATCATTAGCAGGCTATGATCAGAATAATTAATCATTTTGTTACCAATGGTTTAATTTTAGGAACCGGGTTATCTAAATGTTATAGTTATTCTATGCCTTATAGTTAGAAGTTTTATAAATGAAAATGTGCTCATTTCATACATTCAAAGTCAAAATTTGAAATCGAAAATTATTTTTATTAACTAGACTTTTAAAATGTACTTTTGAATCGTCAAGCGCTACCGACGGGTAATATTTTCTAAAACACATTAAGCATTATTTTTTATCAGTTCAAATAAAATAAACCGAAAGCTTGTGTATTTTAATAATTCAATAACAATAAACGCTTGTTCTCTCTTAAGGTTTTTCAGCGAAAGAACATACTTTGAATATTTAATAATTCTTTCAAATTAGAATTAGCTGATAATAAAATGATACCTTTAAAAAGCTTGAAATATATACATTCACGGGAAGCAGATACAGTGCTGTACAATATAAACAACATTTCCTGGAATATCTGACTCAGCCTGTAAGAATGATAAAAATCCTGAGCATTTTGCATAATGTGATGATAAACACGGCGTAGTCGGTAGTGTGAATACAGATTATATTATGATAAAATGAAAAGTCGGCTCTGCATTCCAATGAGAAGCATTGGAGATTACTCTTTAAACGAATGTAATATCGCGGAACACGACTTTGAATACCCGCCTAGTCGATCCCGACTGTGACATAATTCGATTCATTGTCCTTATAATAGAGTATTGTTATTGGTAATAAGTAGAAACCAGCATATGACCGCTCACGTACACGCATTGTGTAATCTCTATCCTTTTGTGGAAAATGGAATGATCTTTCAGATTCGCTTTTCGACGTGTACAATAGACTGCTTGCTTTATTGTATTAACCTAGTTTTTGTTCTGTAGATATCACGACCCTGTTTAGGGATAGGCTATACCTATTAATTATTTGATTAATGGACTTTTTCAACTAGAGAACTACTATACAGAATATCGACCTGAGGTAGCTGTATCCACACTATTGTGATTACCTCGTTGAGTGTGAGCCCCGGTAGCTCAGAATCTACTATAAAAGTTTAGTTTTTAAGGGAAAGTTTTGCATATTAATGGCTTTCTCATGTAAGGGCTTTCTCAACTGGAGAAGTTCAACCTTGCCACAGAATATCGACGTACGTATCTAAAAATACTCAACCACTGTGGTAGCGTTTATACAAAAACGGTTTTGTGAGAAAAACTCTGCGATTGTTAGAACAATAGTTTTCTATTATCTTCGTGCAGCCGATTGTTTCTCGTTAATCATCCATTTTTAGGTCGAGAATGAATGTTAAAAATTATTCTGTAATGGAATTTTAAACCTAATAGTCTGTGGTTGTAGCACTTATTGCCTCAATATCCACGTTTACCACTAGGAAATTATTTCCATACTGAAGTATTATTTTGCTATTATGTCAATTTGAACGTAGCGGTTTGTGGTTTTAATTACCTTCATTTTAATTTCATAATATTAATAAGCCACGAATATATAATGTATCACATACAATTATACGTTCTACTACTTTCCCGTTTAAGTTTATGTATAAAGTTCATATTCGTAAGTTCTTACTCTGTAGTACAAATGTACATTTATAAATATTATTGTAAAAGGAAAAAGTCATAAAGTAATTAAGAAAAATTACTTTAAACAGTTACGCTTTCATAAAAGTGTTAAAAAATAATTTAAATTTAAAGGGACATCCGAAGGCTTGCTTTGCGTTACTTTAAAAGTTCAAGCTATCAATTTTCGTAGACATTTCTAATTAAACTTTGCGATAAGCTTTCGACCTTTCTACCCGACAACCGTTAAATCTTTTCAATATCACAGCCTGTAAATGTAATAAGATTTAACTAGAGCAAACAATGTATAATTTATAAGTTAATTAAATTATTAATTTTTGAAGGTAGGCCTTTTATTACTAGAGGCCGGCTAGGATGGCACACTGGAGTGTCATATTCTACCGAAAAGCAGTAAAATATATTGCATTACTGTGTATCGGTTTGAAGGACACTGCGGCTAGTAAAATTAATGCAAAGTAGATTTAAGAACCAATATCTCAAGGTGAGCAACGCGTGAGTGACCCATACAAACCAATAGTGTTGACAACACTTATAGGCTGACAACCGCTTACCATCAGGGCGTATGCTTGCCTAAAATTCATGAACATTACAAGTCCAAAATATTGTGATTTGAAATTCATATACTTCAAAATTTTGTATGTATATATTTTGAAATCAATGTCATCAAACACTACCAAATTTTAATACTGTATTCGCACACGTATATACATAATTGTGTATTCCCCCTCACGGGGGCTCATAGTTGAAACTAATTTACTAATAGTTCGACCGAGCTGAATTAAAATACATATCTCAAAACAAGGCCTTACCGATTAGTTATTTTTTTAATTATTATTAATGCATATAATCTACCTATTTATAAAATTTGAGAATGGATCAACTCTCATGAAGCCACTGACGAACACATGTACACTATACATATACACACACACGCATATATATATATATACGCACAAATGTATCTACTTACAACTCACATAAAGTAATAGTAACAGAAATTCAAAAATAAATAGTAACAGAAATTCTCATTTCTAAAATAATACGAAACCTGCAGGTAATAGCACTTAAATAATAATTAATAACGTTTTTTTACGATATATTTCCTCTTTAATAAGACGAGAGGTGGCACATCTGGCGGTAAATAAAGGAGCTTCTCTCACTAGGAAATAGATTCTATGCTGAAATAGCTTGAAGAGAAAATTGTCGAGTTAATTAGTGCGGTGGCAAGATATGATTCAGAAATGTAGGTGGTACAGCTCTCCCGGCTTAAACAATACGAGGCGCGAATAGAAATGTGAAAATTATACGATTGTCGCTTTATATTAGGTATGAATTATTGAATTCAATTTACCTTTGTAGACCGGAGAGAACACTTTTATAGTATTATAAGCTTAATAAAACAATTTCGTAAATACTTCTTATCTTTTATAATCTAATACATACTTAGAAAGATTTTCGCAGATTATTATTTATCTTATAAATGATGATCAAATGATGTACAATTATAGTGAATACTGAATTAATGTTTCAGTGTTTGTATTAAAGAATAATTATCACAATAACTTGAGATAAATCTATGTATATTGCCTTTAACACAACGACGGCTAGGATATCTGCTTCGCCCGCGTGAATAACGATTTTTTATGTGGCACCTCTATTGCAATTTCGGAAAAAATCATTCTCCATACAAAGTTTCCCCATTTTCAACCCCTTGACGTATTGTTTTCGCGGCAAAATATAGGCCCTCTATATCTACTACACCATATTTTGTTCACCGGTTTAGTTGTGAAGGCGAAACAAACAAACTCACATTCATTTCAATTCTAGATGATTACGAAAAAAACTTATTGTTGATTTTAATACTAATACTAGTAGTAGTAGTATGATTAAAATAAAAAGAAGCTATTTTAAAAATATATATTCATTTTAATATGAGCGTAATAATTTTGATATACATATTAATTAATGCCTTTGGGAAATTATATTACGCTGCGAGAAGGATTTTTCTCGCATTATTTTCGGGTTCAGCGCAGATCCCAAAACGCGGCAGGTGTGTACATATATCTTACAGATTATTACTTCATTAAAACTAATTCCAAGCCTTAAGCTATTTCTATCTCTAGCAAATTGGAAAAGTTATGTACAACTATGTATGTTTTAAATTTGAGGTCTATAAAATAGCTGTTCCTACATAATTTGATTATTATAAAATGAATCTACTTTTCGAATATGTAAGTCGAATCGTCAAAAATGAAAAATACCAAAAATTTATTATTATTTATAAGCACAACAAAGAGTAAACAATACACGTATTATTTTTTGATATGTTTTGATATTATTGATATGAAACAAATAGAAATTCTCAGAGTTGGAAAGGGTTAAGAAGATTAAAACTTTATTTTATTTAATATATTTTTTATGTTCTGAAATTCGCAACTGGTACTCTCTGGTACAATAACGGACGATATTCGAAAACTTTCGGTGCTTTGTCATTTTAACCTGGTTGTTAATATTGATTTATCACCAATGATTAAAACTTACGAACAACTTAAGCGTAGTAAAGCTTGGCTATTTTCGTAATTAATAGGTAGAATCAAACAGGTATAATACTACAGTACCATCCACTATCAAAATATCGGTATATTGTAGCAGAATCAGTCATCATCATCATCATCGAACAAACCTCTAATTCTCTCTTTCCCGTCCTTCTTCTCTGATTCGTCTTTTTCTTCCTCATGGGTCGCTGACACGCCTGTGTCTCACAGGTTGTATTAGTGTTGTAACCATGTTGGTGACCATGGTGGTGCTTGGCCGTACGAATGTTTGTCACCAGCTCTGTTTAAAAAAATACTTGTGTTTTGGACTGGTATTTTTATATATTTTAGACTAACTCCAAAAATACACATTACAAAGGTAGGTCGTATGTGTGTATTAAGTTTGCATTTTAAAGTCCCCATGGTATAATTATTTATATGCTCATTTCATCTCGCACTACCGTACGCTTTCATTGTGGCGAGATGTGCTCCATACGTGTTTTTCCGAGAGATACTTACTTTTTTGCGTTTTTCATTATAACACAAGTGTTCTTAAAACTGCACGCAACTGTCGACAACATGTGAACACATTGTTTTCCATGAATACGAGTACCATTATATAGTTTAAGGTTTCATATTATATACGCTTAATTTGAGTTTTCTTCTACATAAACTATAATAATATAGTCATGATTTTACGCAAATATTTCATTTCACAATATAACATTCAATAAATTTTTATCACCTTTCAAACAATTAGCAAAAATATAATATTAAATTTAAAGTAACCTAAGAGAACAAACACATTTTGCTCTATATTAGAATCAAGGGACTGAAACAAATTTAAATCTTTAACTATGGTAAAAGTAATTACTTTGAAAAGCGAGGTATAACGAGGTACGTGGAACATTTTCCAATTAAAGTTTTCGGTGCGGGAACGTGTCCGGGACCATTAAGTTCGAATAGGTATATAAAGAGCGTATTCATTTTAAAATTAAACTTAATTACAATAATTCAAAATAATCTCTTAATTTCAAAGCCAATGGTTTGTGGTATTTTCGGTATGTTTGTTTGTGCTTATGTATGTTTGTAGCCTTCCGAATAAGGAGGCCTTCTGGAAGCCTTTAAATGGGTCAATTATTTACATTTTCTAAAAATTATTATAAACTTATTGGACATTTTTAAGCTCATTTTAGATCAATATGGAAACCCATTTCTTTAAAATGAATTAGAAACATGAAAAAGTTCTAAATTTAGAAACGAATAAAGTTTAATTTAAGATAAAATCTTTTTCTTTTTTGTAATATTGTTATTAGCTTTACAGTAATAATGGTTTAGAACTTTTTCTATTAAGGTCATGAATAATTTTCTCTCTTCTTTTTCTTTGTTTTCTTGAATACAGTTAAGGAAAGAAACATTTTGTTTTCTCATACACCATAATTAATCACACTTTCTAAGATAAATATAACGTTATGAAAATGGTAAAACATTTGAAACTGTAAATGTAAGATCATATAATTTCGTATTCATTGAAATTATTTTGCTGTGTAATTTATTGTGAAATGAAATACGTATTAAATGCATATTTATTCGTGGAGTAATTTTACAAATTGGAGTAATTTTCTACGATTAACTTTGTCGCCTAGACAGAATTTTAAAATCAAAAATTAGCTCGCTGTGACGATGATGGTAAATGGTAAGTTCAATTAATCGCAAATAAATAATCATTAATTTTTTTTAAATGTATTTTATTAATAAATTAAATCAATTTCTAAAACTTACATTTATCTTTTTTTTTAAACGGGCATGTAGTACACATGCTCTCCGAACCTTGAAAACAGCGCTCACGATTTGGATATTTTTTTTTATTTATATAGGGTTTTCCTGTTAATGTTTATCTGTATACCTTTCCTAAGAAAACAAAAAAATTGAGCGATGATATGGTAAAACTGTCTTAATAGCCACTTGCGATTTTGATTTTAATTCGAAATACTTAGGTTATAGTATGACCATGCAGATATTATTTCAGTCTAGACATTTTCTTATATTAATGTAAAAATGTAAAATGTTTAGAATAATTTTTTGGTTAATATCAAGGGGTTGTTTTCAATGACGTCTATTAATATTTTTTGATTGGATTGTGTAATGTGTATTGATGTTCGCCGTGCTGGCCTTGATATTGATACCGGGTGGGGTCGACTGATTTTTACTTAGCTGATATAATTAATTTCTTAACAAAACATTTTTTTTTTTATGTTAGAAGTTGGCAAACAAGCATACGGCCCACCTGATGGTAAGTGGCTGCCGCAGCCTATGAGCGCTTGCAGCACCATTAGTAGGTGCCACTCACGCGTTGCCAACCTCGAGATATTAGTTCTTAAATCTCGTTCGCCCAGTAATTTCACTAGCGTACAATGCCCTTCAAACCGGAACACAGTAGTGCCTAAGCACTACTATTTGGCGGCAGAATATTGGACACTGCGGTGGTACCTACCTAGCCGGCCTCTTGCAACAAAAGACCTACCACCAGTGTGACTGATTGCACTGGTGGAGTAATCTCTGTTGTGACAGAGGTTATCCCAACAGCGGGCGATGGGGTCGTCACATCCCGACGCCTTTAAATGCATTTACGTCACGATGTTGTCGTATTATGTAAAGAGCGAAACAAATTTGAAATACAAATGAAGCACTTAAAAACTCAGAGATTCTTGTCGGACTTTGTACCGGCGATAGTCAAAAAAAATGTACATTTTCTATCCATTCATATCTGATCCATATTTTATATAATTATAATGTATAGAACTAGGGTTGAACTTATTAGAAAACATATTTTTAAGACAGCTTCCTTAGTTACTTTAAACATATACAAGTATTCATATATATAGACTCATATGTTAGAGTTATGTCATGTTGTAACCAATAATAAAATATTTAGTACGTGTATTTTATGTTCAAATAAAGTAATAAAATATAAAACCGATGGAAAATTCCATTTCGACAGCAATATCGATTATGGCGAGACATGTTAACGCGATATCATCTAAACTGTACGAGTACATAATGTTGCCTCCATTGCTATGACTATGTTAGGATAGGGGACGGCGCGGCGAGACCCTAAAAATACCTTTAGTCACGTCCTCAAACGAAAATTGGGTATCAACACAGATATGAACATAATACTTTGGAGTTTACATCACAGACAGACATTGTAAATATAAAAGTAAAGTAAGTAAATATTATGGATCTGTATTTTTATATTAGGATTATATAGGTATAATGGATTAGATAGGTAGGATTATACTTATAGGACTCTAGTTGGCCCTTCAGTTCTTAAAAGTCTTTCCGGTTGGCAAAGTACTGAGACCTGGCTGTGAAAAAGCGTGAGCCCTCACAGGGCTCAACTGTTGATTCCGTCTTTAAGGTATTTGTTGCCAAGTTGAACACAAACTGGTTTTCAAAAGTTAAAGGATTTTATATTTTAAATTAAAATATATTGTATAAATTAATTATTCCTAACTCTATAAAAACTTGAAAATAAGCAAAACAAGGAAAAGAATCCATTTCAGAATTTAGAAACGAAAAAAGTTTTATAAGATAAAATCTACTTTCTTTTTCGGTAATATTGTTATTAACTTTACAGCAACAATGGTTTGGAACTTTTTCTTAAGGTCATGAATTATTTCCTCTCTTTATTTTTCCTTCTTTTCTTCGATAAATTTAAGTTAAAGAAAATTCATTTTCTTATACAATATAGTTAACAAGACAGACATGAATGGAGAAATACAATTACAAAAGCAACGCAGCAGACCTTTCGAAATAGACACGACTTTCAGCAATGAAGAATGCGACAGAAAAGAGATATTTAACAATTGTACTTATTTCCTAAGTTAAATATAACGGTATAAAAACAGTAAGCGAATACACTTGAAATTGTAAGTCTAAAATGATTCATAAAATTGTCGCATTCATTGAAATTATTTTGCTATGTAGTTATTTATTACGAAATGAAATACTTATGAAATGCATATTTAGTATAGTAATTGTTCAATAATTTTACAAATTGGCGGTATTTTAACAGATGATAATATTCGAATTACTATTATCGTCATTTTACTTACAAAGTTTTAAACACAATCATATCATATCTAAACCCACGACTTTTAGGTAAAGTCTACGTTTTCTATCCATTGGGACATCTCGGCTTTTAAATCTTGTAATCAGGCATTCAGTTGAAGCCATTTTCCTTCATCCTTAACGCAGAAACAAATCTTTGTTAATTTATCTTGTCGAGGCAGCGTCGAAAACACTCGCAAATCGTAATAGAATCCTGTCGTCCTTTCGAACAGCTCTGCGATCGGCTAAATGTACATTGTCGGAGCCTTCCATTTGCATAATGGATATAGACAACGATCCTCCTACAAAACCTGCTGCAAAACGATTCATGGATCTAATCGTTGTGCATGACTCGGCAAATCTAGTTCACTATATAACGTTTTTAATTGTACTGCCTGAGGTGGTAAGCAGTATAACGTAGTAAAACAAGTAGCACCACTGTGTGTTGCTAACAGAGATGAGAAATGAGGAAGAGGAGAGAAGTGGGTAGAAAGAGATGGAAAAGGATGAAAACAGAGTCGGGCATAGGATTTGGGACTATCTAATGAAACTGCAAGACTAGATAGAACTGCTACATTAATGCACCTTTCTGTGTTAATAGCTTACTAATAATCTACATGTGAATGTTTGTATATTTTAACATTTGTTACTCAATCCAGCAATGGATGCTGAACAACCGAATGGATTTAGATAAAATTTGGCATAGAATAAAGTTTATGACCTGAATTAACACATCACGTACTTCTATCCCCGAAAAAAAATTATTTTGTGTGGGATTATCAAAAAATGAACTACGGGACGTGTCCTCTAGAAGTTTGCTACACATGCGTCTTAAGTAATAGTAAAAATATTTTTAGACGGTCGTCTGGCATAATAAATTCATATACATACTATAGAAGCATTTTAAATCATTAATTAACGGGTAAAAACTGAAACTTTTCAACATCAGAAATATTCTCTAAAACATAACTTACCATTTATGCGGTCACGCAATTGATTGACCAATTTGGAGTTTCAACCTACTTTTCAAATGCTTGTTAACACAAAACAAAGGCGTGGGTTGTTACTTGTTTATTCTAACGTTGCAATGTTTTAAGATGTCCGTGTTCTTCCTTGTTTCTTGTTTTCTAGACATGTGTAAAGTAAACATATAAATATCATAACATAACTCAACGCAATGTTTAGATTATGAATTTTTACAGGCTTATTGAAAAATTTAATATTTAAAATAACTGTCGGATGAATTTCTACTTTCTTGCTGTGAGTGTAAATATAGAAATGTTCTTTTGCATTTTGGCCTAATCTTAACTAAATAATGTAATATAATATAATAAGTTATAAAATATCATTAAAGTAAATTTGCTTGAGTTTTATATATACTTACAAACATAATAAGTTGATCATACTAAGATTTTGTTTGTTTTAATTTTTTACTTTATCTGGTATATTAATATCCTTTTCTTTTTTATACCATAGTTTCTAGTTTAGCTTACTCTATGTGCCTGCTGTGGTCTCTTATAATTGAAAGAGCACACATTATAACAATGAAGAATCCTAAAAAACATGTAAAGTATGCATCCTTTGTGGCACATCAATAAAATAAATAAATAAAGTATAATATAGTTATTTTATTCGCTACTGCTGCGCCACAACGTCGTCTTTGAAGATAATTACGGAAATGAGTAAATTACATCTATCGAGCTGGATCGGTTAAACATAGTTTTGTGGGTAATGGGATTCTTGAGGCACTTAGAAAAAAACAGGTCATACCTAATATGATTCCCGAAAAGGCAATAACTAAGCAGTATGAAATATTTTCATGTATTTTAGTACAACAACTTTTACGTATGACTTAAAAAAACAACATATTATTAGTAGATTTTTTTAATTATCACTAAAAGCGGTTCATCCTGAGGTGTAAGCATAACTTAGTACAGTGACAGTCGCTGTATACTTATCTTTCTCTTAAACTCCAAGATATAGAATACATTTTGTATTCTGAGTTTAAGAATAAAATACAAACTCTATTTAACGATTCGCCAGTATGTGGTAAGGAGATAAAAAATACAATATCAGTTTCGCAAGTATTAGCATGGCACATTTTTTCGATTTTTATTCGATTTCTTTTATATTATACATAACGATAATAACTCTCAGTCATAAGAAAACGAAACGCTTTTATTACTGGAATGAATGCTACAAACAGTACCTTTATTTTCTCTTTTTATGAACTCATAAACTTTACCTTCTTAAAGTCAATGTAATGACGAAAGAGTCTCATAATTGGAAAACCAACATGCGATTTTATAACATACTTATTTTAATTCAATATAATGAGCATTCAATTTAAATAAGCCAATCTTTGATATTGTGTCCGTAATATCCTCGCACAACCACTCTGTGGAATCAACTTCCGCCGGCGGTCTTCCCGAACCGATACGACTTGGGAACCTTCAAGAGAAGAGCGTATTTTTTCCTTAAAGGTCGGCAACGCGCCTGCATGCCTTCTGGTGTTGCAGATGTTCGTGGGCGGCGGTGATTGCTTAACATCTGGTGAGCCTGCTGCCCGTTTGTCCCCTCTTACATAAAAAAAAATTACTTACCTTATATCTTTTTAATCAAGTTCCTTGCTATACATAGTCTACAGTTATATCAGTTCCACGAGGCATATTATCGTGAGGAGAATTCAGTGTGGATAAAAACGCGAGTCTTATGCGAGAAGATAAGAATAATTTACAAGCCCTGCAGAAGAATGCTATCAGGTACGTCGGCAATCTCGTAAACATGTAAATCTGAAGTGCTTACCGCTCTGTAAATAAGGATGAGAATGCAGGTGAAGTACGTTTTGACGACGCACCAATATACTGGGGCCTGTTTTCCCGCTCGCCTAAACAAAGCAACTCAATATATCAAGTTGTCGACTCGACTTTACTTAAGTCGCAAGATGTTACCCGAAACGTTGTTTGTCACGTAACACGACGCCATTATTATGGCATTGCTCACATGAAATTCGTGTCTTAAATCCAAACACGTATAAAACTAATGTCATTAGAAAAATCGAAAGTATATATATTTTTGACAATCGCTTCATGTGATTTTTCGAAAATATAAAACAATACTATAATTTGTAGAAAAGTTTGAAGTTTATTATATTTCCTATTTTAGTACCATAATAAAGCTGAGCTGGAGGCTTGACGACGTTGTGGCGCAGTGGTAGCGAACCTGCCTTAAACGCCACAGGTCGCGGGTTCAATTCCCGCTCGGAGCATAATATGTTTGTATTGACCATGCAAGCGTATTTTCCGGTCTGGGTGTATTTGTCCTTGTCATTGTGAATGTTTCCGGACCCCCGACACAGGATATTACTATCCTAATGGGGGCCGTTGAGTGTGCAGCGTTTATTATTATTATTATATTATTATAACTAGAAGATTTAATTGTTCATATATATATATATATATATATATATATATATATATATATATATATATATATATAAATATTCGTTTTCGTAACGTAATCTCGTCCGTCCGTCCTTAATGTAAATAAAAGTACTTAAGAATGTAAAATCTGTGTAATTTTTACAAAACATCGGTATCTTATTTGAATACATACACTATGTTTCACCAGCATTAAATTAGAAAGATATGGCTGTTTTATAAAACGAGCCTCCGATACGTTATTTGCCTAGAATTTTCCAATTCACAATAGACATCCACTGCCAAAGATTGTAGCGTGCTCTTGAAGAAAAAAACGTGGAAAGACATGTGTACAAAGTAGGTCAGTGGTTCCGGAGATAAAAACGTTCAAACAAACACTTCAGCGGTATAATATTGTTATTCATTAACAAATGTAGAATATCGAAGTACTCTCGAATAAACTACAAAGTTGTAGAATCGTAGAATTTTTTCCACTTAATTTAAGTGGAAATCTTTTCTAAGGTCTCAGCTTTTTCCCATTCCGCGTGGAAATGAAATAAAAGTGTACAAATCACGCGTGAAATTGAGTTGGACCCGCCGCTGAAGTCATTGTTTGCCTTGGGAAGTAGATGTCATTTCGACCTACATATCTGAACCATCTACCATATTGACACCATTTCTAGTTCTGTTAGAGGTTTAGTCTTCTTCCATATACGATATTCTTTTGTGTATCTTAAATTATTTTGTAATGATTTTCTAAAGAAAAATACTTTTTCATTATATTTTACATTTTATTTTATAATACAGTTATAATTTATTATAATTATTAAAAGCTTTATGACGTGGTTAGAATTTATTTGAACATTTTACGAATTGAATAAAAAGCTAAAAGGGTGCTCCTACATAATTCAAGAGTTGGGAATTGAGCCGGGCGGGCGGAATGTGTCGCCAAGTTTCAAGTTTTAAGTCAGGACGGCGCCCAAGAGGCTCATTTATCAGTATAACAATAATTAATTGAAATTACTTCGCTTCTTACGCTACACATGTATTTACTGAGATATAAAAATTTAAAAGCTAATAATTTTTTAATCTACAAAAGTTATTGAGCACATTTTTCATTATTAATCTTCGTTAACTACGTAAAACCTCATATGAGTCACGTAATAAAATCGTTGGAATGATCTAGATGTATTCATTAGTAAATATATTCAGCAGATGATTGCTTTGCGCCATATGCGACATGGAGCAATTATTCGCTGAACGCTAATAAGCTTCGTTTTCAATGTGTGCGTATGCATCACTGGCTCGAGATTGAATTCTGGCTGTAAATCGAGCCAATATTGACGAGATCGCGTTTAGCGCCTGTACCGTTCCACCCTCAGTAAGCGACCGGGTCATTTCCATTTTATTCGTGACACGTCCAGTTATGTAAATAAGGTCCATACCTCGTGCCGGCGCCTGTGAGCTCACACATTACATCATTACCACTGAATATAAGATCTACAAATAAAATTATATTTTATTTAATAACAAAAAACATAATTTATGTTATCTGCATTTTCGGTAGAGGTGTGTGGCTGAAAAATGTTCATTTTCTTTTAGAATGGCATGAAAATATGTGTCATTATCAAAACCTAGTAAAACACTTACCAACATTTTTTCTGGACTTCAAAGAGAAAAAAATATCATTTCGTTATTAGTTTTATTGCTTTGGTAACGTTGACTGCAATTGTTTTCAAAAAGTTTTTGTTACAGAAAAAGTTCATAAATACAATAAGCGACTATGTTTCCTAGTGAGAGTAATTGAGTGTGAAGCGAATTTTGTTCGATGTTCAAAACTCATCCAGCAATTTGTACCAAATTGGATGCGCAATATGTACGAACGACAGTGCTTACATAAGTAAGCGATACGTACATGTTTTCAGTGTACATAGTAATTACTTTGTTGCCGTAAATGCTGTTAATTGGTCAAATGCCGACGGCGGCAGCTTTCAACGTAGGTACCCAATCAAGTACGAAACCATAGATAATGGACATGACGTCATACATTTTATAGATGGGTATCATTAAGTATGGAAGGTTTAATACCTACTTACATATTGATAATAGATAAATGTCATACAAAAAAAACCCCTGAACTTGTATTAAATGAAATAAGTTTAAAAGTTTATACTTTTGGATGTTTAATACTGAATCACGCATAAACGGATTTCATCAAAATTTGCACAAAGATAGCCAATTTATAGTATAGATAAGATATATTACATAATAACTTAATAAGCTTATAATTTAATTATTAATTAGAATTTAAGTTAAATATTTGTAAGACACTACAGTGATAAAATAAATAAATAAATAAAACTATTGCCTGGATTAACACACATATGTAAATATGGTAATGTTATAATCTCATGTTCTTGTAGGATTAACAAAAAACGTACTACAGGCTACGCCACTTGAAATTTGATATACACTTGTCTTATGGAATCGAAAATATAACTATTATTGACGCTCGTCCGATATAAAAAAAACCCTTAAAACACAAGCGAAGACGTGGGCACTTCTAATTTTTAATAAAATAATGTAGGTTTGAATATATAATATAATGATAGATTTTGATTTAGTTTAGTTTTAGAACTCATACTTTTCAACTCCATAAAAAGTATTTATACTACTACTAGTTATCTTGTTGGTAAATCAAACCTAATTCTAAAATGAATATAAGTTCTTGAAACTCTGAAATACTACTATAAAACTTTTGTTACTAACGAATACTGAGAATTCTTTAAAATTATAAATGCATCATTTCAGCGACAGAGGAAAGTGGCTCAAGTATTCTTTTGAACAAATAAAAGTGAATTCCCGAGCGAACGTCCGGAATAGTAAAGCGAAGTTCCCGTTTACCTCATCGGCATCTCTAATGCGCTCTCATCTTAATTAAATTACTGTATGAGCAATCGAGAAGTGCACTGTATAACCAGCTGAGCCTTTAAAATGTTCTTATTACAATTAGTAGTTACATAAAATTCATTTAGTAAGTTGTATGTACGTAATTAGTTATATTAACTTGTTAATTTTATAATCTAACTTCGCTTGGCTAACATAACAATTATTAGGTTTAACATAACATGTTTTTAATGCATGTCCTATCAATTACCTCTGGTCTCATAACTAATATTTTTAACGGTAGCTCAACGGTTAAAGGGCTGACTCCGCTCCGTTAACGCGAGAGCTGCGGGTTCGATTCTGACACTCCTACCGCAAGCTACGAGGCTATATTTTTAGAGCCATTTTATACCGAATAAATGTTGACTCGGGATATTAATTGCTATCATACTAGCAATTGTTATCATGTTAATTCCTCGAAACGTTTAAGAAGAAATTGAAAATAGTACCGCTATCATTCAGAAAGAATTCAGAATAAATCTTTAAATCTTCTCTGTCGCATTCTTCTTTGCTGAAGGTAGTTTTCATTCTGAAAGGTCTTCCGTAGCTTTTATTATATTGCTCCATTAATGTCTGTCTTCAGCAAATCTTAGGGCGGATGTATGTGTTTTCGGGTTTTGAATAAGCCCATTTTAATATTTAAATTTTATCTGCGTAAGCTTAAATAAATATTGAACAGAGTTCCAAATTATCAGTTCAAACTTGCGCTGCGGCCTGTACATATTCAGTCTGAAAGCCGGGGAGAGTAACACGTGCATTTGTAAAGGCTTTGTATCCGAGCTGAAACCACGTAACGAACATATCAGCAATCTTACTGATGGAGCCAGACCGCAACTCCTTTGTCGCTTTTCATTTTCGAACTTTTTGTCACGTCTGTAAAATATTACACATTTTTATACATCTGTGACCTCCGGCTGAAGCCATGACTTTGAAACGACGTAGTTTTAATTAGAGAATTCGTCTTCGATTCTAGTTTTCCTAAATATCTTAACAAAAATCATTCTTAGATAAATTACTTAATATCATTATAATAGACAAGAATACAAAAATGTTATTGAGTTAGATAAATAAAATTAAGAAATCAAACAAACAATTGTATAGAATCTTTAGCTCTAAAACTCAAAGTTTATGACTAAACTACACCCTGAACACGATCTTAACTGTCTAGACGGCGTACTTTCTTTTATAAAGTTGAATAACAAAGTCGGGTTATTAAAATAAATTATTATTATTATTATAAGACTAATTAAAAATAGTAAAAACTGTTCATAGTGTAGATATGATTTGTTATGTCTGGCGTGTTTCATTTAATATTTTTTTAAGATACAAAGATTGAAACCTCTATAGTCTGTATAGCTAGTTAAAAATTCAAAATTTTTCAAAGAATTTTGTGAATACTTCAAATTACATTGGACCATCTGCTGACCGCTACTAAACTAACTTTGGCATATGGTTTTATGCCAAAGTTAAAACAATTATATACTAGTTTCTGCTTGCGGCGTCGCCTGCGTAAATAACGATTTCTAACGAGGCACATTTAATGCAACATAGAAACTGTTTCTCCTTACAAAATTTCATCCCTTATTTCACGGCCTTCAAGTTTTGTTTTCTCGACAAAAAGTACAGTATAATCATCTCCATATTCCCACCTATATCAGTACAAGAATTCATCATCATGTGTTCAGCAGTTTATGCGTGAAAGTGTCACAAACAAACTCACTTTCGCATTAATGGACGCAAATAAGCAATACCATGTCAACCCAATGTCATTTCGAGAAAAACGCGGTTGAAAATTTTGAACAATTTGCTTTATATGATTTTTTTATGTATTAGTCAAGTTTTTGACAATTTCAGATTTATGTAAGTTATTTTACTTATTTTCACAAAAATAAGTATACAAACTGCATATTTCGTATATAATATAACCCAAAACGTTTAAGAATACATAAATTGCATTATTGAAAAAATTGCTTTTTTAGAAGTTTTAAAGCTTACAACCCTACAAATATTAAAGGAAAATGTTCTTCAGCCATTTACCAACACTTCTGCATATATAACTCAGTTTTTTCAATTTTGTGGGTTGACATGGTATTGCTTATTTGTGTCCATTTATAATATTCGTTAGGTTAGGATATATTTCTTATTTTATTTTTCTATACTACAGACGAAATTTACGGTAATAATATAGTTACACACTTTAACAATTATATAAAACCGAATTCTTCACAAAGCTTGAATATTTTACTGGCTATCAAAGTTAGTATAAAATATGTATTATTGCTATGTTTTTATAACCAGTTACATTGTTTAATATGTCTAGTCTTTTTCGCTATATATTTATAACTCTAAATAAGTAAAGGCAGTAGAAAAGAAGTTTATGGAATACTTATATTCCAGCAGAATATTTCACATTTTTCATATGACCTACTATGAAAAGAGGAAAAATATATTTCAGCCTAGGCTAAGATAATTATCTGGCATGACGAATTTTACCTGCTCCATTCATATAATACCGAGTGATAAATTTTCTCTACAGTAACGAGTTAAAAGCGACGCTCTTGCGGAGATTATTACGACGCCGTTTAATACCAAGAATTTATGTAAATTGCATCAGTTTCCTGTAATTGCTTTTTTATTTTTTATCATTTTTTTTTTTGATAAAATGAATATATGAAGATAACAAATAGGTAGATAAAGAAAACGATTAACAAATCGAGTGAATATTTCTTTATTAAATGTTCATTTCCATTCTTTAACTGATGCATAGATTTTAGTTGTTTTTTAGTTACTTGCATCGCTACGGCGTCGGAAATGTTTTTTTTTAACCATAAATTAACTAGTCCGTGGTTTTAATGGTACATTTTTTTTGTTCCCATTTGATTATCAAAAAACTACATTATCACGAGTGGAGCCGCGGCTACAGCTTAGTTGCCTAGTAAAATTTCGATCCGGTCGGTGTCCCTTTAAAATATGTACTTATATTGATCACATAGAAATAAGTTCTTCGTGAACAATGAGTACTCATTTGAATAACTTAGTACCCTTTTATACTTCGGCATGTTATCACAGTAAACGTTTTTGAATTATCATGTCCTTATTCATACCAACCTGTTTTGATATGTTCTTCGTTTACAGTGAACCGCAGCCAAATGCGCAAGTATTTATTGAATTATGATCTTTATACTAACTTTAAATAAGTACTTCTTATTTGGATGTTGAAGTGTTGCTCTGTGTACTTTCGGCTTTGATTCCCCGCTGGGACAACGGCGCGTGCGCGGCAGGGTTCCACGTTACTTACTGCAATTGGTCACGAATACAGATTTTATATAATAATGTAGCATAAAAATATATTTCCTTTGTTTTTGTTTACTTTCTTACATCGAAATGCATTATTGCAATAAAATACTTACAGTGATATCTAACATTTCTCAAGTAAAAACTACTTACTTCATATTATATTCCAAACTTATAGTTATACATATATTTAAATAAAAAGTAATTTGCATGCACATACTGCATATATATAAATAATAAAATATGTCCAAAATGTTAGTATTTGTTTGATATCTGTATTTTAGTAGTTTCTAAGAAAAATCTGAGCCAAATAACAATCCATAAATAAAATTTCAATTATTTCATGCAAACAGTGCAAAAAATTAAAAATTTAATGTTTAAATAAAAATTTAATGCATTTTATTTGTTGCTTTCACAATATTAATATGACAATGATGTGTAACAGTCGGTAATCAAATACCGGGAATAATGCTAGGATGAAGATGAAGAAGTCGGTAATCATGAGGATTGAGTTTATTGTCATGTAACGCGTTTGTTGTACATTAAAACATATTAATTGCATGAAATAATTAAACATTATAAACGAACATTGATTACTTACTAACGCTTTTGACCTTGTATTAATGACATTTCAATAAAAATATTATTCATTCATATCGAAATACGAAGTCTGACTTTTTAATAATTTTAAATGCTACAGCTTTTTTCAACCGATTCTAAAAAGGAGTTGTTTCCGAAATTCTGTTTATATTCTTATATGTCTCATACAAATTGAGAATTAATTTTAAAATTATTCAATTTAAAGTGTTCGAATTCTAAATCAAAATAATTGGAATAAATCAGTATATGTCATCCAAGTGAACAAAGTGCGTATTTGGATTTCCTGTGACTTTTTGTGGAGGTATACTACATGGCTTAGAGTTTAGTGGCTTTGAAGCAATTTTTTTTTAACAGACCGGTCGGTCGGTCAATATTAGTACTAATTTCTATAATGCCATGTAAGTTATCCCTATGTTATTGTGATGGAAAGGTATAAATTTAAATTGAAAAATAAAATTAACAAGTTTTAATTTTGTATTAAATTCACTTTTTTGTAAGATTATATGAGTATTTATTCCAGTTTCCTTTTAAAAGATTGCACAAAAACAAACTGCCGGTTCTCAAATTTCATTTGCATTTTATATCAACAAAAGTCCGCAGGTCGGTCTCAATATCCCCCATTCAGCCTAATCTTATTTCCATCCCTTACGAAAGAACCTATTTACGTTAAATCGATCTGATCGGTTTTCTACCCCTACTGGATATTAATATTTTTCCAGAACACGGCGCTACATCTCGTCAGCAATGTTAAAATCGTGCTTCACGGCTTAAAAATAAACGAATATTTCATGTTATACCTCGATTAGGAATTCTTTTGTGAGCGTAATACGATGTTTTCAATACGTTTATGGCGTATCTTTATTGCTATAAATGTATAAATGTCCTAGCGTATCGACGCTCGCTTTAAAAATAGATTGATGATATTTATATACATATATTTTAACTACGACACTTTTTCTATTTTTAGAAGAACGTAAGAAGCTGATTATAATATTGAATCTATAGCATTATTTTCAGGCGTCGGGATGTGACGACCCCATCGCCCGCTGTTGGAATAACCTCTGTCACAACAGAGATTATTCCACCAGTGCAATCAGTCACACTGGTGGTAGGTCTTTTGTTGCAAGAGGCCGGCTAGGTAGGTACCACCGCATATTCTGCCGCCAAATAGTAGTGCTTAGGCACTACTGTGTTCCGTTTGAAGGGCATTGTACGCTAGTGAAATTACTGGGCGAACGAGATTTAAGAACTAATATCTCGAGGTTGGCAACGCGCGAGTGGCACCTACTAATAGTGCTGCAAGCGCTCATTGGCTGCGGCAGCCACTTACCATCAGGTGGGCCGTATGCTTGTTTGCCAACTTCTAACATAAAAAAAAAAAAACCAATTTTATTTGGATTATTTGTATGTGTTTGTAAACTAACTTAAATATTATATAAACTAAAGCTTATACACTCAAAGGCCTCCATCCTGTTCTTAGAGACGGAAACATACACGAACACAAGGCACAACCATGCAGACCAGAACGCAATGGTCTATATAAACATCTGCCTCGGCTATCAATATATATACCTTGACAGGTAATTTGTTCTTATCCAATGAGTTACTGGTTCGCCCTTTGGGTTGCGGAGGTCACATGGCAATTGCTCTCTGTAAAAACTAGCAACCTATCAAATCAAGATCAAAGTATAAGCAGACTATGGTTAAATATCGGGATTAATGCTAGAAAGAAGAAGAAGATTATGAACTATCAATAGGATAGTTATATCCTCTACCGAGGGTCTGAACACACACACAAACAGAAGCACAACCATCTAACTATCTGTATCGTCTGGTATGGTCAGTATAAATATTTTAGCCGAGCTTAAAATTACGCCAGAACGGTCTTTGAAGATTTTAACTAAGTAAATTTGTTATAGCTATGTAGAGCGTCTAGGTATCTATGAATCAAGTAAGTAAATCTTGCAAATCCTTAAACCGCAACTAGACAAATGAGGGGTGCGAATACAAAGATCAAGGGGCGTTCTACTCCATTTGCATTTAGATGAGCGAGACAAGATATTGTTGAGCACGACAATTCGCAGGGAGGAAGGCGCTCTTGTCGCCACACAATCACCCTTCACCTTCCCGACTAATTACGGACACTAACAATCTGCCAGAAATTTTCACCACAATGAAAAGTCCTCGCTTTATGAAGGCTTTTGCGAGCTTGTATAATTTTCTAAACCCATTAGATAATTACTAACACAAATGAGACTACGATAATCGTAACTAGTAAACTCTCTTTATAGTCGAATAATATATATGTACTCAGTACACAACAGTTGTGTCTCGTGATTTTACCAGTGTGAATCTCATTTTTGGGAATACACCAGGAAATTAGAATTCTATGTGTTAATTTAGATAAGTGAATATTTATGGGCCAGATTCTGTGCAACTTTGTGTATCTATTGTGTAGATTGGCATGTACAAACTTAATTAAAAAATAATGTGTATGATCTAATGAAATTGCAGCAGATCTGTAGCTACATATGTAGAAGATATTTAAGAAAACTTACAATACCAGGCTCGTATTGCAGTGATAATAATAATTTTGTTATGTATATGTTGGCGCATGATGAAGTATAGAACCTATTCAATATGTTGGATTAGAAATACAATATTTGAAAAGATGTAATTCTAACGAAGCGTCACATTGTTGGTTACTTCAATATTTTCACCATACAGAAAATTATTGTCGTACCGCATATAAAAGGACGAATCGTTGAAATCCGACGTAGTAGTTCAGTGCTGTGCAATTTATTGTGTTATCTAGTAAAGGTATTAATATCGTTGTTGGTTACAATAACTTGTTCATAATGTTAACCTACTTGAATGAAATTTATAAAGGCGTATGGCTATCCTTAGCTTAGTGTGATTCAAAATGAATACTGATAAAACCACAGGTGTGGTTTTATATAAATTAAAATATACAATGTATTTTTATCTGGATAATACGCAGATGAAATCACTATTAAAAGCTATATATTGAATTATTTATAGACGTCCAGGAAACGGCACAGCTAATGGGTTAGTAAAAAGACATGTACATATTTACAGTAGTAAATCTTTGTCATCACACACCAGATAAAGGCGTACCGTTATGTACCGGCAGCGAATAAACTTGGACAAGGGCCTACGCATGTATTAACAATGCAAAGGAAAGCGAATGCAACCAATACCGCATGGTCTCACGGAATTCTAAGACGGATTTGTATATGTGTGTGAATAAGACAGGAATGTGCGGGGGTGACGTATCTAAAAGGAACGGATGCTTGATTACACGTCAATTAGAATACAATATTGAAAAAGGGAATATATTATTCCCTTAACCTTTTCCAAGATGTTCTTTTGATAATTTGCGTTAAATGCTCTTCTTCTTTCTAGCGTTGTTACCTGATTTGAAGGTTTACTTGTTTTTACATAGAGCGTTTGCCATCTGACCTCCGCAACCTAAAGGGCAAAACAGAACTCATTGGAGAAGCTTAACGTGCTCTTGGAGGCACGGTGGGGAGACCCACTAGGACGAACGCCCAGACCGAAACAAATATATATTATAGCAAACATCTAATCCGAGCGGGAATCGAACCCGTTACTGTCACAGCTCAAAGGAGGCGCGCTACCAGCACGCCATAGCGTTCAATGTTTGGTTTTAATTAAATGCTATGTGCATTTATTTTGTCAATTGAAAAACTACAAGGTACTTGCTTGTGTGTACTTCTAACATTAGTCGCAGTCATGCACTTATGTCAATCCTCGCATAGTCAAAGTACCTGCAAGAGTGCTGATACATAAATCAACTGCGAGAAATGTATTGCGTAACGAAACTTCATATAAGTGCTCTTAAGTCGAGTGCACAAGAGGTTAACGTCTAAAGTGAGATTCGAGAGCTCACGTTGGCGACATTACTATACTGTACCTATTCCTATATCACAAGTACATCCATAGTAATATTATCAAGATGAAAGTTTTGACAGTCGTTTTGTTTACGGCTTTCGATTCGATGAATTTGTAGGTAAATTCGATGAATATGACACCGTTGTGGCGTTGTGGGTAGCGAGTCTGCCTTAAGCCGCGACGGTTGCGGGTTCGATTCCCGCTCGGAGCAGATGTTTGTATTAATCGTACAGGCATGTTTTCCGGTCTGGTTGTGTTTGTCCATGTCATTGTGAATGTTTCCGGACCCCGACACAGGATATAATTATCCTAATGGGGGCCGTTGAGTGTGTAGCGTTTATTTATTTATTTATTTATTTAAATATGGTGAGATAAGCCATTTTTAATATTTTTTATGAGTCAAAAGTAATAAGTGAATGCGTGGAAAGACTTGGAAAAAGCTACTATATTAATTAAAATTAATACCTTGACAGTACCCCAGAGCATGAAGGCTGGGTACTTAATGAACCCGCCCTTAAAAAGGAAAAGCTCTCAAAGTTGATTCTGTCTTAAGAGTGCCTTTTGAGAGACCGAATCGCAGGTTAAGACATCTTCAGGAATGTAGAGAGCATTTCCGAGCGCATGCTTGCTGACAGACTCACAAAAAGATTCGTGTGTGTCGGCAAAGACGGTGTTATATTCGTGTGCGTAATGTGCACATTGTCTTACACGACCTTGTTGTCAGGGTCTTATTAAGGACACCAGAGTTCGGCCGGTTGGTCACCTTATAAATATAAGCCTGTTTAACCAGAGGTTTCGAGTGGGAGTTCGATTTATCGAAATAGTTTTATGATAAGCGCTTGAAATGGTTGGGGATCGAATCGAATTGAAAGCCTTTATGGAATCTTTACTGAAAAAAGTACATTTAAGAACTAGGTTTTCATTGTTTCTGTATTTGCTCTATTTATGAATTGATGGCCGACTTCAGCTGCTAACCTATTTACCTATTTACATCAAAATGATGCAGTGATTACGCTTAATTAGCTCATACCCTATGAAAATTTCTACTCCACCTCATTGGAATCCTGGATTAGAACATAATAGCATAATTACAGTTAAAGCTCTTTTTAAAATTGGATATCGTATAACATATATGTATAAATTTTTAATAAGTAATTAAAAACTAATAAAATGTCTGCAGTCATGAGTCATTCGGACATTGTTCCGAGAATTAGCGGCTCTGCTCAGTATCGATGACCACATGGTTCAATTTCCTAACTTAAGAATGTGCAGCTATCACACTCGGGCTTCATGTAATGGAAAGGGACGGATAGTGATTACAATCAATTAACTCGTGACGATGTCTAAAGCTTTGATCTTGGCTTTTTACCGCAAACCAGTATGGCAATCTGGTTACACTCAACAAATGTACTCATTGTACAAATTTATTGTATTGTATAAGCGATATACTTCACGTGTTAATAAAGAAGAAAGTGGAATTAGATTTTTGAAATTTTGAAATATTTAACACGGATTAATCAAACGTCCATTATCCAAATTAATTCGTAATTAAGTCCAAAATATATTCATCAATACATATACAATGTTCTTAACTTTAAATTACTTTTGATGTCAAATTATTGCCAATTCGATGAACTGAAATATGCAGCCACGCTGTGGTTTGGTTTGCTGAAATTGAAAAGGCAAACAATTTATTTAGTAACCCGCCCTTACCATACACGGACGGTAAGCCATTATTTTTTACGGTCCATTCTCTTACCTCAATTTTTTTATTTTATTGCTGCTTCGAACAGTTTTAGAACCTTCTGTATTACGATATTATTTTAGAATCAAATTAACTTGGATCTTTGTGAAATATTCCGCTCTAAATTTGTATTGCTAATGTTTCTTCATTTTTTTATATGAAAATTTTATTTGAAATACTTTAAGCCTTTATAAAGTGTCAGCATCAAGTTTTCAAATAACAAATTCTAAAATTCATTATTACAGAAAAGCAAACACATATTTCGTCACAAATAGGGTCGACTACAAATTCTCAACTACAGTTTAATTTCCTCATACTGCAAAACGAGAAGTTCACGAATGAAATCGCATTTTCAATCGCTCGATAGATTGCAAACAGAGAGGGCGACACGACGAAAGTCTCTGTAATAACTGTCTCACTACTAATCCCAAATAGACAGGCGCGGCTGTTATTTGATATCGCCCGTCTTTATCTGGCTGACCTTCGTAAGCTATCGATTTAAGTATTCCACCCGCAGACAACTAAAAATGCTTTCAAAACCACACCAATTATATAACTTTTTTCATTACATTAAAAGCTTTTATGAACAAAAGTATGTTTATATACGATTGTTGATATATAGCCGGAGGGGAATAATAACGAACACCATTATATGGCGGACTACATTGTCGGGTAAATATTTGTTAATTTGTCACGGAAGCTTTCCATCGGACCGCTACTTTGACGTCAGTTAAAATGCAATTTCATATTATTCGTCGTCTCATTCATAATAGTCTACTTTGTTTGTTCTATATTTTACTAACCGAGGAAAATATTGCTAGCGGAATATTTAAAGGTGCTTAGAACATATTCAACTTAATAATGATGTTATTTTCACTTTTGACACAAATAATATCTTGAATGTAAGTGCACCATGCAGCAGTATTTCAATGATCAATGCTTTTTTACCCGACGTCTGAAGGGGGATAATTTATTTATATATATAATATAATTTTAATATTTTTCTAGCCTATGTATGTCTATATTTTTGTGTCGCTCTGTGGATTGGTAGCCAAAACCATTGACGGATTTCAAAAGTCCTAATGTGTCATTAGATTGGAGTCAGTTGTGAGAGCGTCATAGGGTAATGGCAGGGAAAAGTAAAGAAATAAAACACATTGTGTTTGTTTCCTTTAAAACACCGTCAACCATTTACGATGTCAAAGATTTGCTTGTCCTTATCTGCAATACTTTAAGTAACATTAATGCAATATTTATATTATAGTACATATTATTATAGAGTTTGTTTTTATAATTTTAACCGTCAGGTTTATTGTTTTATTTCATAATGAAACTGTAACTTTTATAAGTATGATTGTTGTTAGCGTATTTCATATAAAACGAAAGTCACTATAGGCTGGAAAAACAAAAAACGTGAAGAAATACAAAAGTGAAATGAGACGTGCAGGTGCTTGAAGTATTTTCTTCGTAACAGTACCCATATAAAGGTATCATATCTCGCGGAGGGATTGAAAGCTCTGCAAGTGTTCTTTGTTTTAAGTGCGTCACGTCCTGAAGCTTTTTATTATCCTGCTCTATTCCACGCGAGAGGCGCGTGCTCAGAAAAGTCGTTTTCTTGTAAATGAAGCAGCTTACTGCCGTGCTCAGGAAATTCTACACTAACAACATACTCAATTTTAGAATAAAAATAACTTTTTGTTTTAATTTTGAATGGGGTGGTTTTGGGGTTCCGTCCCCAAAGGGTGCCAACGAAACTTCATTACGAAGCCTCCGCTGTCTATCCATCCGTCCGTTTGTCTGCGGGCTGTATCTCACGAACCGTAATGGAGAGATTTGAAAATTTCACAGAGTGTATTTCTGTTGCCACTACAACAACAAATACCAAAATAAAATAAAAATAAATTTTTTAATTTATTTTATTTTTAATTATAAAAGAAACTTTATATTTTTATTTTTCGGTGGTACGGAACCCTTTATGTGCGAGTCCGACACGCACTTGCCCGGGTTTTTGTATTATAGCTTCTAAGTAAAACAATGTGTGAATAAAAGAAGGATATATATGATATATTTAATACATATAATCTAATATTTACTAGTTTTAAAAAGCAAAAACCCGCGTTTAAACAATGTTAGAAAATGAATGCAAAATTAATATATTGATTTATAAACATATAATTAAAGTTTACTTATATGCTTTACATATTACAAGAGGTCGGCCATCGGGTCATATTAAAGTGACAGCAACGTAATGAATTCCGTGAAGAGTGCTTAACACTCATACAGAGGGAATGTGACATGAATCCCCGCAATAACCGAGACGAGTGACGAGATCGCGTCTAACGTCAGCCTGACTATGCATTTGTCAAAGAGAATTTTCCGCCGCTCTTTTAATTAAAATTATTCGTAGAATTTTAAATACTTTATGCTGACATCAAATTAGTTTTAAATAACAAAAATAAACGATACGATGTTTTTAGTATAATTATATCAGAGAGATTGGATCCGAGCCAGTATTGTACTTTTATTTTCTGTTTAGTAAATCTTTTAAACAATTATAATATAATAACTCAATAGCTCAACGGTAGAAGGACCGACTCCGCTCCGTTAACGCGAGAGTCGAGGGTTCGAACCTGACCCCCTTGGGCTATTGTCGTACCCACTCCTAGCACAAGCTTTGAGCTTATTTGGAGAGTCAATAGGAATATTAGTAATGCCTTGACAAAGCATTGCTAATATTCTTTAAAAATAAAAACAAAATAACTATTACATTATAATATAACTCAATACTTTTTGTTCGCAGGTGTCGTTTTCGCCGTGGAAGTCCACTTTGAAAATAAAGATAGTGGATTTTTTCTGAAACATACAGCGCGATGGAGTGGGGCAGGCCCTCCTCCTGAACCAGTGGGCACGGCTCTTCCCGGTGCACTTCTATCACTTGACCGATTTACAGTTCTACAAGGTTCTGCCCCGGCTTCCGTGCGGGCAACCTATGGACCATTTTCTACGAAACAGACAGTTCCAGCTCGATATGCTGTACCTGATCCCTTAGAGCCACCTCGAAGGAACGCTACATTAGTTGAATTACAAGATGCAACAGCGCATAGACTTGATGTATCAGCGCACCTTGTATTTCGAGAACTCCCTAAAGACGCTCCAGTTCTTAGAGTCTTGTTCCATACTGGTGGCGAAGGTGGCGCACGACGAGCAGCTGCCAGGCCACGCCGTGTCTGTATAACTTTACATGCCAACCTCGGCACGAAAAGTCTAACTGCGACATGTGGACCTGAAGGCGAGGAAGGTGCTTGTTTGGCGGAATTAACAGTTCCAGCGGCTTGGTGGCCAGCAGAAGGCAAGGGAAAGCGACCACCAAAAACTATGAAGTTAGCATACAGTGCTGCAGAGGCCAGTAGCGGCGAAACAGGTGAAGGAGTGTGTGGCAAAGTTTCGGTACAACCTGCCTGGCCATTGGGTACAGTCACTTTATCTGGAGCTCGGGCTGGTTATAGAGAAGCGCGTGCCGGTGATACAGCATTACTTTTACCAAGAGCACCATTATATCCTCACTTCAGATTACATCTACCCTTTGTTATTCGACGTGACTCTACTCACTCAATTGGACACGTTGTTATAAGGTCAGTTTCTTTATATCCTTAGGAATAAAGAATATTTTTAATATTTACCGATAACAATTTGACAGGGCTAGAATCGTCATAATCATGTCGTGCATCCAAATTACAGCTACTTTTAGTTAGGTAATATTTTACAACACGATAACATTAAGTAATGTTTTTGAACCTCTTCCTATATATGAGTACTATAGTAGTAAATACTGTAGCATTTAAAGACCATGTTCATCGCTAACCACAGGGCGGGTCGTATGCTTTTGCCCATGCCGCCATCATATAATATTAAATAATGGAATAAGCAATTTTATCTCAATATTTTATTACATTTATCGTATTTTTTTTTTCGTTTTCTCATATACACATTATGTACATATGTTGTTGACGTATTCCGGTAAACTATATTTATGATAGACATAAACAATTTTGCGATATGTGTATGAAATACGTCAAGCAGAGCTATAAATTTAATTACGTTTTCCGAACCGTGGCGTGCAACTGTGAAAATCTCGTAGTGATTATTTAAAATAAAAAAATAATAAAGATTAATATAACGCCAAAATGGACGCAAATAAACAATATCATGTCAACCTACAAAATTGTAAAAACTGAGTTATATATGCAGAAGTGTTGGTAAATGGTTTAAGAACATTTTGCTTTAATATTTGTAGGCTTTTAAGCTTTAAAACTTCTACAAAAGCTATTTTTTCAATCATGCAATTTATGTATTTTTAAACGTTTTGGGTTATATTATACACAAAATTTGCAGTTTGTATACATGCTTTCTTGTGAAAATAATTAAAATAACTTACATGAATCTGAAATTGCCAAAAACTTGACCAATACATAAAAAAGTCATATAAAGCAAGTTGTTCAAAATTTTCAAACGCGTTTTTCTCGAAATGACATTCGTGTGGGTTGACATGGTATTGCTTATTTGCGTTCAAATATGCATTGATTCGTGGAACAGTCGTAATATTAATTTAATAATAAATGGATTACCTGTTCTATACAATATAATATTGTCAGGAGAGTTTCAGAATGTATATATTATAAGAAAATTCAGATAAACGCGTTATATTTTCAGTATAAGCACCTGCTTTGAAACTTTAGCAAATATATCTTTTCCTACTTTTGAGTTATGAGGCGTAGGGACGTTCGGGAATATCGCTGAGCTGAAACGAAAATTTATAACCACTCCTAGTTTTACATAAAACTTACATTTGAAAAATGTGGTTTTGAAATTTAAAGTTTTAAATTTTCTTCATAGAATGAAAGTGAAATCTGGATTGAGATTGGTGAGTGTAACGACAGCTAACTCTCATTGGGCTGTGACTGCGGAAGTAAAACCACGCGCGGCCACAGTGACCGCTACTCGCCTTGAGCAACCCTTACGCGATGATGATAACCTTGACACGTAAGTAATTTACGAGGAAACCTATTTATTACAAATAGACAAACACTAATGCTTATTATCTTTGTCTCCTCTATTTGTCAATCGATTTTTGTACCTAGTATTCGTTGAACAACTTTATTATTATAAAAAAATGAACATTAAAAATTTACTCAGAAGCTCGCACCAATTTCCATCACGACCGTATATTTTAATCAGTACAATTTTCTTTTATTTTTTAAAATATCAGTTTTGGGGCGAAGTAATAATAATATTTAAAAACAGTCTTCATGAATTTTATTTAAAAGCACTTATTTCGATTTTAAAATAGTAGTTTCAATTTAACATTGCAATTTGGTTTCGTTTGCTTTTACTTTGTACTATCCGGAGGGTGCTTACTATCATCGGGATTGCGGTGCAGATATATAGGATTCTACTCCATTTCAATTTTGTCAACCCTTACCTTTGAGCTGTACACGTTCTTTGGCACTGCGGAAATTGATCGGCAAAAATAAAAATATAAATTCCTTCAAATACATTTTTTTAAATATTTTTACTAGAACAACATTACCTTATATTACGTATATGATATATATTTTATTAAATATTTTTCACGTTTTTATTGATATAACCGCTACAACTACAACGCCCTTATTGCATTATGAATTGGCAAAACGCCTGTGACTCTAAAATGGGACTTAACGTTTTGAATTTTAAAGTGAGCATCGGTCAAGCTGTTCTTGGCTAGCTTTCAAAAATTGCTAACGAAGTGTATGCATTTGTTACCAATTTTTGCATGAAGTTTCTTTCATAAAATATTTAATTTTTTAAGCAATTCGTATTAGATATATAGTACAAAGTTCCAACCGCATAAAATAAGCTTATAATATATGCCATATTTAAAGTGTGAACTGTCATCAAAATCTTTATGTGTAAACATGCTTTTTTACCATTTTAATAAACAGAGATATTGAAGAAAATACTGGAGCTGGTGGACCTGGATGGGAGGAGATTCTTACTTGGTTAGTTGAAGTTGGTGCTGAGGGCGAAGGAGACGCGGAAGGCTCTGAAGGGGAATCAGGCCGTGGTACCGCCCGTATTAGCTGGTCTGCGAAGGTTTCATCGTCACCAAGTGCTACCTCTACCACTGAAGAAACACCACACGAACATCGAGTTAATACGAGACTTGATATTGAGAAGGATGACATTCAAGCTGTTCTTCCTATTTCAAAGGTGTGTTGATTCTTTCAATGGTTAGTCCATCGACGTATCAGCTTATTTGTATTAGAATTATGCAGAAAATAAGTAGTTTTATATAATTTTATAACTTTCGTCACCATACAAATCTTGCTCTTTCGTCTTACTACGTCTACATATTACTATCAATAATATTGAAACGAAAATGAAAAGAAGTCAAAAAATGTATGTTAACATTCTTAGCAATACTTAGGGTCTGCCTATAACTGTTGGGTAAGGTTTATTTTACAAAAATATTTAACGTTTCAATTATATGTTTTAATATATTTTTTGTTCAAATTTATTTGAAGAATAAAGCTGACAATTTTGAAACGGGCCCTAAGTAAAGTTTCGTATAACACCTCTTTGTGAGTTAGAATATTTAATTATAAAGGGACGTGTTGTCGCTCGTATGTTTGAGAATTAAGGCAAATCTACACTTTAGATGTTAAAATGTCGTTAACAATATACGAAAATAGAAGAAACTAACAAGACAGGGAGACGGTATATTCCGATCCCAAAATATTTTCAATACATTCTCAGTAACGAATAAGGCGACGAATAGCAGATGGTTATAGATGAAATAGATTAAACGTTCGAGAGCTAAGGACAGTTTAAACACAACTAACAAGTAATGAAACGGATACTTGATATGAATCACTGAGAGTTTAAAACTTTAACAATATACGAATAGTTTAACTGTGAAATGAGAAATTCTTAAAGTTGCGCAAATTCTTAAATTGCTATAATTTATATTCAAAAATCAATAAAATTTCTTATTCGTATTCCACATAATGTTCTCAGTTTTTTTAGAAGCTACTTTAAGTGGATATAATTAAAAAGAGTTTTGAATGAGCGTTAAGCTTAGATAAGGACTGACATTTTCATATTAATTCGTTGATGGATGAGCGTATAGTTCTGAGAAATTGATTAAGATACGAATAACTGTTTATATTTCATATTCACAAAGTGAGACGCTGATACCGTTATTAATTGTGTGCTTTAGTTACTCTGCTAGGAATTCTCATTCAGTCTTATTCATTGGGAACGAATACTTAACAATTTAGTTCAATTGTTTAATAATCGTAATATTGCGAGGGTTCGTGATGTTATGTATTACTGGTTTATAATGTTTGATAACGTCATGTGTATAAAAATACTGCACATAATATATACTTACTTATACTTATGTGTATATAAATTTTAGAGATTTTGGACGTTTTATATATGTAAATCTCGATAGATAAACGGTACATAAGCCGATTCCGTTAACGGTGCCTAGATCCTAACCCCCTGGACTATTGTCATACCCACTCTCAGCGCAAGCTACAAGCTTATTTCAAGGGGAAATAGGAGTGATAGTAATGACTTTTCTGCGAAAATCATTGCAAATTTTCTTTAAAAACTGTTCTCTTTTTGTGTTTGTGTCTCTTTTTCTGATTAATAAGCGTTTATTTGTCATTCGTTTTCTTAAGAATTGGGAGGTTCTGAACACGGCTGTGCTGACTGGGAGGCAAGTATCGCAGGCGATGAAGGTATTGATAGTATCTCAGGCCGGACAAGTGGCTGACGTCACATTACAAAGCTCTTGCCATTCGGAAGATGAGAGCGTACTGAAGGTAAATATTACCTACTTCTAAAAAGGTGATGTAAATAACTGTTTGAAAAGCTAATTACTATAAAATTATTATTGCTTTATATTTTTTTTCTCAATGCAAATTGTTACATTGAGAACACTAACCTTGGATTGGAACTGATCAAAATAATATTATCATTTAGAATCATGAAGACATCCCGAATTTGGGATAGGGTTAGTCATTACTCTTTAGAAAGCCGGAAATTAACCCCAGGGAATTTGTTTGGTGTAATAAGGAAGCATAAAAAAGGGAAAGGTTGTGTCGTTATTACAAATTAAAAGTACTTTGCATTAAATTTAAAAGCTTTTAATAGTATTGTTTTGATAATGACAGTCCTTTTGCGGCAATTACTATAAAACTGAAATAACAATTAAAAGGAGGTAATCTAAAGCTATTTTATCCTATTTTAAATGAAACAAACGAAACAACCTTGTTCTGAGCTGAATTCCTCTAAAAATATCACGCATTTCAGATTAGACAATTTTTGTTTATTAAATTAAACAGCAGACTATTAATTAATCAATGAATCAATCACAATGACAATTTAAAAGTTCCTTAGCTGACTGTGTTATATGTATATAACAGTTGTTTTTCTGTTATTTCCGTGAATATAAGCATTCATTATATCACCGAGCAACGGATCACAAAATCCACAATATCGTTACAACGTACGTAAGCCAGCATTTATATCTTACGTAATTCTCATTGTCTACGTCACGTACAGGTATCATCATCGTGCAGTTCCGTGTATGTAGATGGATCGGAAATTCGTGGTTCCTCGAATGCTTCCGTGATCGTTAAATATGGTACCTACACTGGCTTGGCGAGATTTACAGTATGGATGCCAGAGTATCCCCTCGAAATAGATGTTGATGATAATCGACTATCACAAATTAAAGGTACAAATGTCTCTTTTACCTAATAATTATATGCTAACCTGTTATACGATACATCTGATTCCGCTAATGCTTTAAGCAGGAAACCTGCGTTAACTGGAAGTCATTTACCCCTCTTAATTATATATCAAATATCTAAATTGCTTTTAGATTTTCCATATATATAATATCTTTCTTTTGATATGAACACTATCACATTTGCAAATTCTAATAGGGATGCAGTATTTAAAGTACCTTCTTTCTTTTATTTAATTTTAGACGGCCCATACATCTTCAATAATATTGCGCAAGAGTAATTATTGCACAATACTATCCAACTTTTTCAGAAAAAGATTGAACATTCATCAAATTCATCACACCGTGTAGGTGCAATATGTTGTATGTGTTTGATTGGTACTCGTATTAAAAGACTTTGTGAGTGATTAAATGAAATTATGTATGTATGGGCCGTCTTAGCTACAGTTTTTACCTAAATACCTACAATATAAATACTTATATACTTTCTATTACTTTACTGTTCTTCGTACTGACCTATATATTCTCTTTGAAAAGGCTGGAAGGTATCAGACGAAGCGAACGCTAAAGACAGATTAAGACGGTCTTTGTCGTCACGAGGGTGGGGTGGCTCGAGACCTGACGCCCCCAACTCTCTAACGGATCAGCGTTCTTGTAGACTAAGATACCAACAAAGCAATGTTGAGGTTTGTATTGTATTCAGTAAAATAAAATTGTATAGATTCATATTGTTTATAGTTTCGTACTGAAAGAAAAGGCGTTATATGTTTTTACAATTAAATATTCTTTTTTTTTCGATTACAATTACCAGATTTTATCTACATTTGATTAACGTTTCTCTACGTAAAGGAAGTTAACTATTAATTAATAAACAGTGTTACCGACGCACTCCTGGAGTTACGCCAATACACTAGATCTATAATTTACTCAGTAACCATAGGTTAACATTTACCTTTTATTAATACATAAAACGAAATGTGTCACACGTGTTTATTTATAAAGCCTATAAACTTTAAAAATAGAATTTAATTTTGCGTAGGTCTACGCCCGGTTCCTAGCAAAGGATCACGACTCTGGTCGCGTGTCGTACTTTGTGTCGCGTCGCACATGGCTCAAGGTGACTGAGCTGGTCTTATCTCTGATGCGTGTGTCGGACCCGCGCATTGCGTCTTTACGTGACCGCGTATTGCAGGGCCGTAGCACGGGTCGTACAGAGGTTCAAGTTCTATCACCCATTACTGGTACGTTTATTATTGTAATAAAATATATTATTAATTAATTATATTTTATAAGCCAGAATTAATGTTCTTGGTTTGATATAAATTAGAAAATGTTTATTGACTGCTATGGTAACTTTTTAACAGGACGAGTGATTGGTCTCCGCGAAGTACGCGTTGTGAATGATAAAGTTTCAATATCTCGTCTTCTAGTACGTGTTATTTCTGGTTTACAACTAAACATTTCACCTGATACTGCTATTGAAAATGGATACGTTTCTGAAACCACAGTCACCAGACGGCTAACAGCACAATATCAGGTATAAATTGCTCAAAAAATAATGAGAACTCTTTAAAAAGTAAATTATTTAGTAATATTTCAAAAAAAATTAACATCGAAAAATAGCTATAACATTTCATATAGTCCATATACATACATAAGTCCTGAACCCACATTCGTATTTCAAGTAATAAACGTCGTGACCTATGAACTTTTGTCGCTCTCGAAATAAAGGTTCGAACGTAAAAGCTTCAAAGGTCAAATGGAAGAGGTGGATAATAAATGAGTCGCTAACGAAAATAATTACTATTTCAGGAAGGCTTATTAGACATAGACATTGAATTTTCCGATGGAAGTCACACTGCTCTGCGGGATGTCGCTGTGTCAGATTATTATTTATTAGTGGAGAGTTTGGATACTGAAGTTGTGGCGTTTGCTCCAATGTTGGCGTCGCGTCATCCACGTGTTATTGCCGTTGGTGAAGGTAAAATACGTCTAAATATTAAAATTATATTTCCAAGCGTTTGTGTTCTTCATGCTGTCCGCGTGAATAACGATTGTTAATAAGGGATTGATTGTTATTGACGCATTAAGGATTATTTTCGTGATAAAAAGTAGCCCATCTCCTCCCCCTCCTCCTCAAGATGGTTCATTGATTTCAAACATGAAAATTAACAGGCAGAGCTATTTTCACATTTGTAATATTAGTCTGGATATAACGTCTTCAACATAATTAAACATTTTAGGTAGTGGAGAACTCCTTAGGGTGACGCTTCTAACTCCGGAACAATGTCGATCCGGTCCGCTACGTCGGGTTGCTTTGCCCGGGAAAGGCGATGCTAAAACTCCCGCTAACATAAAGAATATACCAGGCGCCTTAGCCAGTGCAGCGGCGGGCGTCGATGTGGACTTCAGCGGCGGTGACGCGCCCCAGCGACCCGACACGCCACAGAACGACGACATCATGGCGCGGGGAGGCATTAGGACGGGCATGTCTGACCTTAGCGATGTACTCAAAGGTAAGACTCGTATGCCTAATGTTTCTATATTGTTATTTATAGCTAAACAGTAAACAACTTGTCTTCTTTGACGTATTCAGCCAAGGAAACCAGTGGGTATGAAGTAGGTAATTTGAAATAATGTAGGCCTTAGAACAACTACATTTACATAATTGATTATTAAAGGGCAGACTTTTGCTATTATGTACGATTAAGACGTAATGAGTATTTACGTGTAGTAAAAACTAATTAAAAATTGTTTCTTTTACAGGATTTTCTCCATTCAAAGACGAAAACAATCACGAGCCTACAGTACAAGCTCAACAATACGGTTCTATCTTTAGAAGCAACAACGCCCTACACCCACGTCATCCTCCACAAAATAATATGTCACAAGTGGAAATCGGTGGGTTTAATTTATTGACTTTCGTTTATTTTTATAATAAGAGATAAAAAATATCATGTTTATTTTTTAATTTCAGGCATGTTTGTTTTATTAGGAGCGTTTTGCTTTGCAATAGTGGTAAGTTGTTTTTAATTACTATAACTAATTTATTACTTATTATTAACAGAAACTTATGCAGGATTTACATACAATTTAAGCGAATATAAATAACTTTTAGAAATATTGTGCTATATCTATTCTTTTATAATTCTATCTCAACAAAAAAAATATGATCCTCATAAACAGCCCGTGTCAGTCCACCGGTGGACATAGTTCCATAACTCGGCGATGGATTCGCGATATATGTCTTTTCTCATACCTTAATCAACTTCCAGTTCCTTCTTAGCCGGTCGCTAGGGCGATCGCTCTACAATAATACTAAACGACCACGTCACGACCTGCACTCAAAAACATGTTTACGTTATAGCCGTCTTTCATCGATTCTGCTAATATGACAAGTCCAATCCTATTTGATATATCATTTTGATGTTGGGTTAGGTTCTCTTTCGGAATAATTATAACACAAAACGAACAAGTCAACGATCATACCAACCAATTGCAGGTATTCGTGGTATCGTGCGTAGTGTACGCATACCGTTTGAAGCCAGCAGGTGCTGAGAGCGTATCGGCACCTAGGGCTCGCTCACCGGAAAGTGGTCGTATGCCAGTGGCCGGCCTAGTCGGTACCTCTCTTGGCATCGCACGGGACAAGCCTTCCAGGGACTCCACTACCAACGCACACGACTGGGTTTGGCTCGGTAAGTTCTATTTCTTCTAGACTAATCAAGGTTGAGAATTGAGTTTTCTCCCTACTATGCGAGATAAATAAATTTAATTAATTATATTTATTTATTCAAGGACGAGCTACTATTGAACGGAATGGAAACCGTCAACCCGCCAACCCTGATCGCAATTCGACTCAACTCGTCGATAAAGGCAACAACAATCGAGAAATGAGAATCACCGCAAACCCTCTCAATTACAACTACGTAGATCCGGACGATGCGATACGCGAAAATGGAAACATCATGGTGACCAGCTTCGACAATCCCAATTCCATCGAACTGCCTTCGCAAACTGAGAAACGCGACAGAGTCATTGACTCCACGACGTACTGCAAGAAACCAGCGAGACACAATCGTCAAAACTCCGGAGACGGTCATTGGCAGTAAGATTATCATTGTCATCATTAGTTGCATCTTTCACAACAGCCATACGAACGAGCATTGCAATAAATTATATAATATTGAAATCTTCCATGAAAAATTTGATTTTAATTGAACCTTTCAAAATTTCAGAATGGATACAAGCAACGAAGATGAATACCGACCCCCCGTTCCTCCCCATAGGAACTCTTCAACGCCACAACCTCAAGTCCCTTTGCCACCTCGAAATTCCAAAGTAAATATAGTTATATATAGTATACTGTATTTTTAGACCTACAACAAAAAAATAAAAATACTGTTTTAGTGAAAACAATGGCCATAGTTTTTAAAGTAATAATAAGCCTTAATGCAATTATTTTCATTACAGATTTTACCAGAGACCGTCATGCCACCAACTCGCCGAAGCCACACTAGAAATCACCACAAAAAACATGATCGCGAACAGGACACTAAACGATCTCCGGAAAATGACCGTCGCTCAGACCGGTAGTTAATTTATATTTTGTAATTTAACATAAATGCAGGCACTATATATATTTATCTTTATTTTTATTTTTCACAGAATTATTGATTTGAACAGAATGGATGCTCCGTACATAACCCGAGATATTCAAGACCAATACAAACGCGACTCTTACCCCCTACAATTAAGAAACGAATTTGACGATAACCCGGTTGAAAAACTTACTAACAAGGACGATTGCGCTAAGCTATTTGAATTTGATAACGACGCTCCACTCATTATGGATAATAAGGATTATAGAGAAATCGTGGGACTTAACAGAGGAACGGACGACTCGCGCCGTACTTTCGTAAAACCCGAAAGCCCTGATTACATGCATGACTCCGGAATCGGTAAAAGTATTTCATTATGTTATTGTCAATAATTATGTGTGTTATTATTTTATTAATGTGTTTGTCGTTTATAGGCCTACCAGAAGTGCAAATGAGACACAAATCAAAGAACAAGGAATCTAACATTAAGGGTGATTTCGTCGAAGCCGCTAACCAAACCAAAGGTAAAATACCTTATAACACAAGGAATTATAATTAAAATAGAGAAACTGTTTAATTGTTTTTTCAAGTTTGTAATAAATATTTATTTCTTGAATCTAATTTTATACACTTGCGCACAACTAGGAGGCAGTTCACCGGAAGTGAAGCGCGCTACTATAGTCGGGAACCCAATGTACTCTCGCCGTGAAGACGGCGACCTGCGAACCGATGCCCCAGTCGAGTCCCTCGGCCTCGACGACCTGCACATGGACTACGATCAGATCATGCACTATTTCCACAACCTCAAGGTATAAATCGCCACACACCGTCCCACCATGCTTCTAGCGTAGACGTTGCTGTGTCGCTTGCATCGATAATCGCTCGAGCACCGACGACGGCGCGAACTTTAATCATATCCTTTGTCGTATTTCGATGTACTCTTATGAATGATAGAGCCTGAATTTTGATGCATTTAATACGAAACTTAGCATAGTATTTTATATAAATACGTTTTATACAAATATTATACAATATATACCTAAAATCATACAGTATTATAGTCGTATAGGTAGGTATACCTATCAAAGATCCTATTCTATTTCTCGGATTTATTCTAGAGCAGTAATCAAAAACTTAGATGCAACGCCTATAACATAATTCACTTTCGAGTTTTTAATTCTGCCATTTATATTTTACTCATAGTAGAAAGCTAGCAAAGCAAACTTTTTGTCACTAGTTATAGATCGTATAGAATATCACAACATCACTACGTAATAAAAAATCACTGCAAAAATCTGACTTATGTCTATTTTGAAATCTTTCGCAGGAATCAAACGCCTGAGTAGAGCAGATCATTGCAAAGATCCGGCAGATATTGTCTACGTTTAAATATCAGCATATCACCAAAGCTCCTCCAATCGACGTATTCAATGCACCCACCGGTTCAGCCGGGGTAGCCGGGCTCGAGGATAGTAACGTTGACGCTCCTTGCAGCGACTCGCACACAGATTACGATGCGCACATTTACGAAAACGTTTATAACGGTAACGATGTCGCACCGACTAAAATGCTATGCGAATCGATTGCTCACAAAAATAATTTCATGAAAAGACAATTGAAATTCTTGATAGAGCACTTGAGCGAAGCTTACGAATAGAGTCAACGTATTATCCTCCATACAATATATGTCCAAAAGTGGATCCTTGCAGTGATCGAAAACGAAGTATAAACGATTATGTAACTTTTATACCTATCTAGCGTTAAACGTATTTAATCTAGTCATCTACAAAGTTGCACACATTCAAATAACTATGATTAAAGTGTGCATGTAGTTAATTAATACTCATTATAAAGTCAATGGTTATAATATTGTAGATAATAAATTATGCGCGTTGATTTTATCTGTAAATTAATATAGTTACTTCTATTCACGGTCTAATCTATTTAAGAGAGCTATATTATACCTACCTATAAATAAGTATGATGTTATTTAATCTCCCATATGTTATTATTCCAAATAAAAATTAAATTAAATACCTTTGCAATTGTTCTAGATATGTAAATATTTTCCACTAGAGACAGTAAAAACGCTACCTCACTTACATATGTCTTAGCTTAGCCAATATCTATATTGCAAGCAAAAATGTACAACTTGAGCTAGTACGTATATAATGATATTCTTTAATTATTTATGAACTTCATATATATATATATTTTGTTTAAGACTTAAGTTAGTTCCCCTGTAGTCCCTTTTGAAAATAAAGGTATATATATTAAGACTACAAAATGCCAGTGTTTAGAAATAATTTATAGTTTAGTAACGTTAAGCCAGAACTAGTCAAATAATTTAAAAAATGGGCTAATTATTATTTGCTCAAAATAATACAATTTAATAATTAATTTTATATGACAGATTGTGAATATATTTATTCTTCTTTACGTTCCTTGTATCATACCACCGCTGTTTGTAACTGGTAATTTTTATTTATTTTATTATAAGCAATCGGCCTAACTCGGCTGTTTCAATTTTATTGAATACTGCCAACTTCAGGCATTTCTATAGAAGTATTATAAGAACCTTTAGTACATATTAATTCTATGGACATTTCATTGACAACTATTAATGAAAATCAATCAATACTAACGTTTTATAATACTATAGAAGTTCATGACGTGCTGACCGACTGCTGTTTTTTTTTTAATTTTTAATATAGTCATATATATAAATAAAAATCCATATCATATGAAATCTAGCGCTTGTATTATATTATATGTAAACATTATTATTAATTTATTGAAAATGTACATTGCATTTACTTGTAAGTTAGTTCTTTAGGCTTTGTAAATATTGTTACGACGTTATATAATTTATAGTTACTTGTGAAGGAATGGTGGAAATAGTTAATAAATGTGGTAGAGTCGCTTAATATACTGTCAACGGAGTAGTTGCACACAATTATAAAGAAATATTTCTTGTCTGTTAAGAATGTACACTGATACATGTTCTCATCTTATAATGTTTGTATTGTGTCTCTGATTAAATAAATAATTAATCGACAAATGTGATTATTTATTAGAGTAAGTTGATCAGTGGGAAATTAAATGTCGCTATATATATGTTTTCAGAATATTGAATCTTAACTGTTGGGCTTGAACTAGAAAACTATCGTAAAATTTTATAAACCATAACTTAATACCGTAAAGATTAGGACGTTGTTTGGCTTTTGTCGTTAGTTAATAGACGAGTCAATGGGAACTATGTGCTGTAGTATCTGTTATTATAACATTGTTTTTTTTTGTTGAGTTTTCCCGTATTATATAAAAGAGAAGTTTATAATAATTAATGCTACAAAAATTAATACATGTATGCAAAATAAGGCTTGTCACGAAAATCCTTTCATAAGATGTCAAATATAATAAAACATTATAAAATAGCCTGGTTTTTCATTGCTCTATACACATGAAATCTTGTCTCACATGAATCTTGTCTGTAGTATGCCTTTATTAGTTATTGGTAAGTAAAAAAATTAAGTCAAAAAACTTTAAAAAACTTTCTACTGAAATGAGATTGTTTTTAATAAACTATTCTACGTAGTTTTTGTTACATGTAGGTTTTTTCTTCCTAGCATTATTCCCGGTATTATACGAGTATTTACCCACGGTCTTCTTATTACTCTTGTCCGGATTTGACAGGTTACTAGTTTTTACACAGAGCGATCGAATCGAAGGATACGGAGGTTAGATGGCAATATAACCTCCGTAACCTTAAGGGCGAACCAGTAATTCATTGGATAAGAGCAATTTACTTATCAAGAGTTAAAGATTATTATCAGATGTTATGTGATAACAAAAGGGACTGACAACTTAACGTGCTTTCCGAGGCCCCACCTTGCCGTCCCCCGACAAACGCCCAGACCGAAACAGATATTTGTAAAATCAATACAAATATTTGCACGGGCGGGAATCGAACCCGCAACCTTCGGGGCTAAAGGCAGACTCGCTACCCACGACGCCACAACGATTTTTGTTATATGTAGGTATAGTTATGTAATATTTTCAATTTAAGTTAAGCGATCGCAACACTCATTTTATTTCATGAGAATGAAAACGATTTTTAATTCTTTTGAAGAGTAATATTCCCTACAATACAGTATATTATCTAGATCTGCTTGTCAACCTATGTAGAGAAAATTAGAATTCATACCTTCGTGAAATTTAATGTCTACAAACTTTTTATAATAAATAGTACATGATTATACCACTTTCTAAACCTTAAGTTTACACTAGGTGCATAAGTAGCTAAATATTAACATTTAATATTATTTTAGTTATGGATATTAACACAATTTCAAAGTCCACATACTTATATTAAACGATAATTCTATGTTTTTCACTGAACTCCAACTTAATGACCTCCTAAATGACTGGCCAATATCAAAATTTCATCAAAGATTTTTTTCGTTTCTTGGAATGGCTGTATGTATCCAACATTATAGCATAATTATGTATTTTTGGTAATTTACGCATAAATAAGTAAATCATAAGGACAGTAATTAAAAACTGAAATTTACATCTCAATTTTATTAGGTTTCAGACTTTTACAGGAAACTACTTATATAATTATAAAAGGCGAAAAGTTTTTACAATAAATAATTATTTAATAATATTTAACGTAAGTTATATATATTTTCCGCACCACTTATGATCATATTTAGACATATATCTATGGCAACCACCCATGTTATTTTGTATAATATATTTCATTGTGTATTTATTCAAGTTATTTTCTTCTCTCCACTTTTCATCAGCTGCCATTTTCTCCATAATTTCTTGAGACACTGGAATTGCTTGATAAGGTAATCTTTCAGCTATAATTCTTAGCATATCATGTACCTAAAACATATTGAAAGTTAGTCTAATAGTAAGATTACTTAGCCAAGTAGCTTCATAGCAAATATTAAATGACTCTCAGATTTATTTAGTTCAATTAAAACTTTCATCTTTGTCTTATATGTAAATACTGAAGGACCAAGGAAAAGATTGCGCTACTAGAATTAATCATATTATATAAATGTCTTAGTCCACGCATTTTTTTCACACACAATGATGCAATAGGACGAAGTGCAGAAAAAGAATCCCTCGTAGATTGGAAAAAAAGTCTTAATTTCTGAAAAAATCCATTTTTTCAGGAATACAGATAAAAGCAAAATTAAATCTATGTACAAAATTAGATCATAAACATTAAAGAGAGCTGATTACAAGATAAACAATCTATAAGAATTGCTTGTTTCAAGTAATAAGATAAATAAACTTTACAAAAATTCCATACCTCAGCATATTCACATTTGCCCCCAATTTCCAGAATGATTCTTCCAGCTTTGATAGGAGTCACATAATGATCAATGGCACCTTTGCCTCCACCCATACGTTGGCCCTGGCCTTTCTTAGTTATAGGCTGCCATGGTGGATCTATTCTCCATATAGCAAACATTCTCTTCATGTCCAACCTCCTAGCAACTTGCAGACGTGCCATTTCAAAATGTTCATGTCGCATTCTACCACCACCTGTGGCCTATGAGAAAATGTTACATCTTTATTAAAATTTTTTAAATATACTAAATTGTAAAAAAAAATGAAATAATTTTTATTAGTATACAATGTAAAGAAAAGTATCAGTGTACTGTTGATTTGTGGAATGAGTGAGAGTGCCGGAGGCCTAATCTCCCACACCCTCTGTTCCCTGCCATTTTCCTTTTCACCACTTCCCACCTTTCCCCTGGGTTGGCAATGCACATGTGATACTTTAAGTATTGCAAGCCTTCATAGGTTGCAGTGACTGCTTACTAGGTGGACTTACAGGTGGACTGTATGCTTGCTTGCCAACCATGGTCAGATAAAAAATAATACTCATAGGATACAACATTGTGGCGCAGCGGTAGCAAACCTGCCTTAAACGCCACAGGTCGTGGGTTCGATTCCCGCTTGGAGCATAATATGTTTGTATTGACCATGCAAGCATATTTTCCGGTCTGGGTGTATTTGTCCTTGTCATTGTGAATGTTTCCAGACCCCGACACAGGATATTACTATCCTAATGGGGGCCGTTGAGTGTGCAGTGTTTATTTTTTTTTTAGGATAGGCTAATTATTGTGACACAATGAAATCACAAAATAATTTAGTGCAAATCAATTTAATGACTTACCACAATGCCAAATTGCTTAAGTTGTAATGTGTTATGCAGAGTTTCTGGTCCCCTCATGTATCGTAGGCGTTTCTGCATTTTAGGTGGTTTTAAGTTTGATGGATAAAGAGGTACTTTATCATATATACGAAGTCTTTGACGTTCAGGTATTTCAATATCTGTTTAATCAAAAACGGTAATTTTAATTATTTATTGGGTTATTGCTTTTTTGTCTAATTTTAAAACCTATCAATGTGTTGAGAATGTAGGAGAATTATAACCATTAAAATATTATTTATAAGTTTCTGAAATATAAATTACAATATATTTATTTATTATATAAAAGTAATATTTACCATCATAGTTTTTGGGTGGCGCAAAGTATTTAATCCCTGAAATTAATGTGACCTGAAATTTTTCTGGGCGTAATATTCCTAAAAATAAAAAGAATTACCTATATATAAGTATTACCTATAGACGAAATAGCATAAAATACAATTTTGTGCAAACATTCGTATACCTAAAGACAGTTTTATAGAATTAGAAATCATTGTTGTAACAGTTGTACAAATCAATTTATTAATATAATTTTATCTACAGCAAGAAAGACCAACAAAAACTCGATATCTCAGGACTCAATTATCAGATTAAAGATTTGAATTTTGAGTTTTGACGAGAAGAGGTTATTCAAAAGTCAAACTCAAAAGTTCAAACGTTAATTTGACATATTTATATCGGGTTATAGTGTAGAAGGAGAAAGAAGATCTTCTATCCAGTCATAGATATAGATCACAATAGATCTATCCAGTCACAGATATAGAGAATAATAATTTTTTTTTTTTTATATCAGAGGGGGCAAACGAGCAGGAGGCCTCACCTGATGTTAAGTGATCACCGCCGCCCATGAACAACTGCAACATCAGGGGGCATGCAGGTGCGTTGCCGACCTTTAAGAAAGGAAAAGGCTCTACTCTTGAAGGTTCCCAAGTCGTATCGGTTCGGAAAGACCGCCGGCGGAAGCTGAATCAGCTTCCGCCGGCAACAGAGTGGTTGTTATCCATAATATATTGAAATGGTTAAAAATTTAAGGATGAACTAGAGCCACTTGACAAAGAAGAAAAAATAATGCATGTGCATTTTGCACAACGGTAACAATAGGACTGAGATATTGACCTAGACATGGGACTGAGACATTGGACAATGGTATCCAAGGTTGTACGGGATACGTACTATGGTATTATTTAGTTTCCAGCCACATTTTAGATGTCACTTCAATTTTAAACGATTTTAATCATTTTATGCCATATAGACGAACAATCTATATCCATTTCTGCTGTAATATTTTCAAGACATGAACTAATAAGAATACTTGGTTTGCAAGTTTGCACAATCCTAGAAGGATTTAATTTTATGTAATGATTGAATAAAAGCTTTTTTAATGTGCAATAATATGTTACAATAATTGTGTAAGTGTAGGGCCACTTTATGAAGACACAATTCGTGGTGCCATCCGCACATGTGGAAAATGAAAACAATGGACGCCAAAATGGAACAAAATATGGCTGCTAAGGGTTGTGGCATGGTTGTGGCACATATTGAACATCGGTAAAATGTATATCGATTCAATTAATCGATTCATATATATACTCGTGCTTTTAATAGTATAATCTTATAATCCTGCTTTTATATCCAAGAAAGAACCTAAACATAACATTTTCATAATTAAATGAAAATGTTAAAATATACACACATTTTTAACCAACTTCAAAAAATGGGGATGTTTGACTGTATGAATATTATTTTTATGTATGTTTCTCTACCTCTACTTTACCAATTTCTCCGTCACCTATAAAACTATTTTGAAAATTATTTTTAATTGAAAGGGTACCTACACTTTCGAGGTGTCAGGTGAACTCAGGTGTACAAATTCTTAGTTATCAAATCAGCTTCAGCACAGAGCATATAAGTAAGGATCAAAATCGAGGAACGTCTTAAAATTTTATGGACACACTATTTCGGATTATGTATTTTTACAAACTTCATTTTCTTTGGAAAAGCACTTTTCGGTGCAGCGGAACTGCTAATGATCACAAATGGCCAACATAAATATTCAATATTAATTAGTATTTCACGTGTTTGCAATACAATTTAAAATGAAATTAGATATCTTATTTTGTAATCGTGATAGATAACTCTAGACGGCCAAGCTGATTAGGAATTTGCACAATTTTATCGTGATTCGTGTCTAAATAATTAAATTAATATAATACTTTTTGGTGAACACTTTTGTTGTTGTTTTTGTATGTTTTATATATCATTGCCATGACAACAAAATGTCTATTCAGCTTCTGAAAATCTAAACAAATATTAGATATGTTAATATAATATTGATTCTTTCCGAATGAAGTATATCTGTTTACTTTAATAATTACATAATTACTTTATTAATCAATGTATTGAAGACAATAATGGAATACGTTACAGCGCTACGTTTACAAAAATGCTTGTTTATTAACTTTTATCTTTATTTAACTTGGGTTATTGTTACTTTTATTTTCTTATGTATAAAAGTAAGTTTCTATTAGTTGATTGTTCACGAATTTATCACAAAATATAAAGTTATCAATTTTTTTTGCAGTTCGATAGGCTTGGTCATCTTTCAAAATACTTATCAGTTACGGTATTTATCTTGTTGGTAGTACTAGAGTTTATAAGACTCTACCTCGGTCATTATGGAAATTTATCATGTAGAGTGAGTTGTCAGGTGTAGCAAAACAAAAAAATATTTTTTGATATGTTAGTTATTAATTTTTATTATTCACTTTTGTAATTTTCAGGTACCAGAACTAGCAGGCTTCTTGATGTTAACAATACTGATGCAAATGCCACTTGTCAGTTTTTTCTTATTTAATCCATATTTAGAGAGCACTCCAATTGAAATTATATTACATGCAGTTCTATGGATTACTACATTGTTTGAGATAGTATTTTGTTTCTTAGCTTTGAAACAAGCATCTTCTATAGCAAAAACAATTTACCTATCTCACCCAAAAGATTGTAATATTAAATAGGAAAGTGTACTTAATTTTAATTACTAAGGGAAAATGAAATATATATTTTTTAATATTTTTATTTATTTTAAAGCTTCTTACAATGGTAAATTAAATAAAGCTATACATTATTTGCTGAATTTGTGTAAATTTTATTATGCTATATTAAAGTAAGTATTCCTTATTTCAAAAATATGGTCATAGTTTATAATATAAAAATATTTGATTATAGGTTTTTTCAATTAAATAATTTAAAACCACTTTCGGTATTACCTATTTATTTCTAATATCATTATAAAATAATTTTACCATAGAACAGGTATTCAGGACTCGAGGGAAAATTATGCTGAGAGCACCAATCTATTGCCAATACTCACTTATGTAAATAAGAATTAAATACTTTAAGTATTTAAATATTGTTTCATTATTAATTATTATTATAGCTTTAAATTACTTTTCACACATATATCACTTTATTTCATGACAACATCTTACAAATCGTATTTGTTTGCATGATAAATGATAACATTGAATCAAAAATTGGTACAATAATTCGTGACTATATCTTTTATGTTCTTATAGCACATTTCAAATTTCTTGTGTGCCGTCTAGAAATGATGAGCAAATGTACCATTTAAAAATAATGAAATTGACTAAGTATTAATGATATATCATAAATAATAATTTGAAATCATAATAACCTGGTCACATTAGACATGCAAACAAATTCCTACCACTAGGTACAATAAGTTAGTCCCTTTTTTAGAAAGTTATAGCTTAATGTTCGTCTTTGGTAATACTTAATACACACATTTTCAAACATTAGATAATACTTTTGAAGATTCTTAAAGCATTTATTATTTACAATGTCTCACTTTTTCTGTACTTAGCATTACTTACCGACACTAAACAGAATAATTTTATTAAAATATAATCTATATTAAATATTAGATATTTTAATTTTGAACAATTAAAAATATAATATGAAGACAAGTTTTAATACAAAGTAATAAATAAATTATTTTTTGGTAAATTAAAATTTGTAGAAAATGTTTAAAAGAAATAAAATAAATAAAAGTTAGAGAAACAGTACCTTAATATTATCATAAGTCTTTTACTTCATAATGATAAATCGATAAAAAAAATCACTCTGAGTCAACAAACAAATTCCTGTCTATATAGAAGTCATCAATTTTCGATCTTACAATGTGTAATGTTGCATTAAAATTTGTAATTTTTGTTTCAAAGCTGTCAAAATCATTTTCAACTTCAAGCGATTTCATAAACTGGGGGAGCGTTGGTGCCATCTTGCAGATGATCTGTAATAAAAGAACATCACAATGAAAAATTGCCACAAAAAAAAATGTAAAATGAATCCTGTTTTAATTTTTATACGTATTTTGATCTGTTTATGTCATAATTATACATTGCTGTGACTTTCCCATTCCTGTATCAATATTTGATTAATGTTAACATTGGGGTATATTTCCAAATGCCTTTTGTGATGATAACAAAATGTTCTTCATATCCTGTATACACCTTAAGTTTTGGCAGTTATTAATAATAATAATAAATAAAATTTATTGAACAGTATTACATATTATTATAACAAAAACAATAAAATTTATTGAACAGTATTACATATTAGTATAACTACATTAGTGTTACACTGTGTCGTAGCAATTAACACCCACCTCCGGTATTTAGTATTCCTGCTAAGGTTGTACGTAGAAGAAACTATTTTAATGTACTTAAGTTAAAATATAAAAAAAGAAACATTTAAAAATAAATTATATAAAATTAAAAATAGGAAAATAAGTTAGACAACAGTTGAAAGTTTACATGCAAAAAAAAAAGATAGAAAGATAATAATAGTAATAAAAAATTGTTTTCTGTATGTATGTTGTGTATGTTTGTAAATGTAAGTTATGTATGTGTGTAAGTGTATGTTATGTGTGTATGCATATGTACAATATTTCGATTATATTGTTGTCTTAATGAGATTTTCAGTCTCTTCGTAAGTTAACTTAAGTAACCATTTCCTTATTTCCAATTTGCATTGTTGTAAAGCAAGTGGATAAATATTAATTTCTTTATTAATTCTATTGTAAATAAAAGGACTTCTAAAGTAGAAATGACGTTTGGCAAGAGCATTATTGCAAGACTCTGTTGGGCAAACTTTGTCGATTCTGCGCTTATTTTTGACAAGCTCTGGGTTATAGGTGGTATTTTTATGTTTCTGAAGTGTAGTTAACATAACAAACAGTTGTCGTACCGTAAGAACATTAGCTTTTGTTAGTTTAGTTTAGTTATTGATCTTACCACCGCTCCCAGGGGGCATTATTTGTACAATTAATTGAATCGTAATAATGATGTCCTAATATTTGTTATCAATAAATGTATATTTATAAACTTACTGTAAAAAGTTGCTTAGCAAACCAGTTGTGGTACTTCTTAACTGAACCTTCATATGCTACAGTAAATATATTTACTATATTGACATCATAGTTTTTGTTTTGTAGACAAACTAATATTTCTTCAAATGCCAACTCACAAAACAGGAATGCCCTGAAATTTAAAATAAAAAAGAAATTAGTTGACTATGCACAATAAGCACTTCTTAATAAAAACAGATGAACAAAAATAATTAATATAAATTTCAAATTTGTTTCCTTAATTCATTAAATTTCTGAAACTTATTTATATTATACTTTATAGTAAATTTTAATTTTTTTCACCTATTAAGCCACAAGATTCCTTCAATACCCAATGTTTTTCCTTTTGAATATTCATCAACCATCAACTCTAATAAGCAAGAATTTTCATCATATTTATAATATTTCTTTATTTTCTAAAACAAAAATATAAACTTGTTTATAAAGTTTAATGTATTGAATATGAACCCCCTGTTTCTCGAATGTTGATCAAATTCATGTTAACTTAACATACCCTTAGACCATTTAACGTAAGCATCTCTGCTAAATAGTGAAATATAAAAATTTAATATAATGATAATTTTCAGAATTGACAATATTTTTTTTAAATTAAAATTAAAAGTTATAATACAAATTGAAATAGATATATTTTTATCAAATATTTTTACAATATTACAATAAAACAAGTTTGTCCTTAAAAACAGACAGATGCCTACATAAAGATAAGGATAGAAATGCACTAGAAAATAAGTCCAGGACAATAATTTTATAATAAACAACTTTGTGTGACAATATTTTTGGATTTTCTTAATATGCATGAAAAAAGTATTTTTAAGAGCATTAATTTGTTTCTCAAGGCATTATGGAAGTGCTTGTGAAAATGGCATCCTAGTATAAATATAATATAGAGATTGTGAACTTTTTTAAATGTATAATTGTTTTATTTATATAATATAAAATACATAACTATGTACGTACAAATGAAAAACCAAAATTCATAAATTAAATGTCTGTCAGATGTTCAACAAGACCTATATTTTTTGAGCTACTGACTATTTTTTCCCCTTATAAATAATAATTTGAATTAGAAAATCACCCAGCAATTATTACAATACATAAAAGTAATATGTTTTGCTTTAATATAATCAGAACTAAACCTCAAAGTATTTATTTTAATATAAAACATACAGAGAGTAAAACAATTTTTTTTACATTCATTTCTATTATTTACCTCAACGTTTCCTTGCATATCATATTTAACTGGAGCAACTGCTTTTCCAAGATGATCTGTAATTTTAAATATTAGCTATACATATAAATACCTGCCACTAATGATTGAAGTAGTGGATAAACACTTACCAACTAAAGTAATTAAATCAGACGTTGCTTCTAAAAACTGTGTAACATTTATTTTTCCATTCTCATATGGAAAAGGTGTCATGTCTTGAAACTTAAATTGCTTCACAGTAGCTTTAGTAGTAGTTTCCATCTTATTAACACAATGGAGTAGAAACACACCTTACACATAAAGCAGTAACTATATATGATTAATTCAAAGTTACATTATCGAATCTTATCTCCAGGCATTATAATTATATCCTTATCATTTGCTAGGCAATGAAGAAAATATGAAATAACCTGAAAAAAATATATAATATAGCTTTCGTAACGTTTTTGGAAATAATATTCAATATTAATTTTATAGCATAACAAATTTTTCAGTCAATTTATTTCTCTTCTAATATATTTTTCTATTAGTTACGCCAAGCACAGATTATTTCGTCAATGTCAAGTAAAATCAGTCATTTCAAATTAATTTAGACATGGTAGACTAGTCTTTGATTAAATACAGAAGTAAACTTATTACAAAATTAACTTAAATTTATTTTAGTAAAGTACATGCAGTTTGCTATTACAATAATCATGAAAATTGTTTTCCTAAAAAATGTTCATCACAACGATTTTATGATTTCATTTTCATTAATCAGCTTATATTTTTATTATAAAGTGATTCTTTTGTATTGACCATTGTTGTTGACATAGATATGGTCAGTCTTGCTTCTCAGATAGTCTGAAATTCTGAATTCTTATCACATCATCACAGCTCACACTGATTATTTATTCAGATTTCAGAGTAATGAACACAGAGCAATATGGAGATGCCCGAATAAAAATAGCTCGAAATAATGGGTGCCAATTTTCCAAAGGCAATGTCAAAATCGAACGAGAAATGGCTGACGATTGCCAAGAGATGTAAGAACAATGAAAATCGGTAAGATGCATATCGATTCAATTCATCGTATCTTATTCGATGCTTTTATATTTATATATAAGAACTTAATTATTATAAAATGGTCATTATTAAATCGAAATCAATGGTTTTAATATATATTTGCATTTATTATTTTGTCTAACTGTTAGTGCTGCTCAGTAAATGTTAAGCAAAGAAAATAAAATTAAATATTTAAATTCTTTAAATAATCACCTAGTAAGTAGGACACTTGATTATGCTCTGCAGCTGTGTATTTAAAATTTAAATTAAATGACTAAATTTAAACTAAATAATTTGTAATAGTGAAATACTACATAATTTGTCATATTATTTAGTATAAACGATTACAAATTGAACTCATAAAGTTCATAAAGTCAATCATCGAAAATAGTTTTCGGAAAAAGAGTTGTAGTCGTTGTAGTTGTGTTTTAGGCATCAACTTGTCTATTTACAAAGTAAATTAAGATAAAATTAGTTTTAATATCATTCTTATGAACCCATATTAATCAAAACCTTTATATTAATAATTCCATAAAAATATAATATATAATATAGTAGTGTGAATCGTAAGCTGTTAATAGAAGTTTTTGCATTTTGAATTTTTTTTTACTTTGTCTATCGAATTATCTTAGCCTTTAAATAATTATAATAGTTTGAATTTCTAATGAGTAAAAACATATTTCGGAGATAAATAAATGTTGAAAAAGAAAAACAAAAAATGTAATGGAATAAATTATTTGTCGTATAATTATTATATCATTATTAATGTTTTATTTTAGTTCCCATAGCATAGTTATAATAATTATAGGTTATAAAAAATATATTTTAAAATAGTATATTTCTGGAGGCTAAATACCTTATTAAAAAAATTGTGTCTGTAGACTTTTTGGTATCACGATTCAGATCCAATCTCGAAACCCATTTATTGGATAGTTCTGCGTACTCTACGACGAATCAGTCTTTTTAGCTAATTTATCATTCACTTATTGTACAAAACCATTGTGTCTACTCTAGCTTGCTTCGGTCACTTTCTAGCACATGTGGTTTTCATTAATTATTAAGTTTTAAAGTTTCAGATAATATATATGAAAATATAACACTTTGTGGTTGATCACGAATCACGACACTAATGTCTTCCAATAACTTATCGTCTATATCACATATAATTAATTTTAATAGGAAAATGTTTGTTTTAATACATTTCCCAAGTCATCCTCAACCACAATGGTAAGCACTTTAGTTTTTGGCGAAAAGGTAAACGGTACTAAAAATCTTTTTTCTGGTAGAAGATTTGTGAATTCATATGAATCTAAGACCATACCATTGGAATCATCTCTTACTTCAACTATTCGTATTCCAGCTGTGGATATTATCATCATTTTGTTTTTATCAAATTTTAAATATCTTGTAATGACTTGTCTCTCCCTGCCATATTCGTTATTAAACCAACGATGGTATGACAGAAGAACTGCACAATTTCTAGTCCAAAAAGTGTTATCGTTTCCTGTGGTTCGGTTGAGATTTCTTTTAGATTCAGAAAGTCTGTTTGTAATAGTGGAGTAAACACTGGATGGTCGAGTAATCGGTGTAACATTTGGACTTCGTCGTACAATGTCGGATTTTGACATTGAAGCAAAGTTGCCTAATGTAGTTTTACTTCGAGGGCCTAAAACTCTTAGAGGTTCTGCGACATTCATTGTTACACTGATATTCCTTTGAAGGGAAATTGTAGAATGTTGGACTGGTTTCCCGTTATAGTTATTCATGTTATCTTTAAGTAGAGTTGATCTTCTTTCACCAACAATAAATACACGATCTATATTATCAAAGCCTCGTCCCATAATACCATCTTTTGTATGGCCAAGATCAAAAGTATGGCCTAACTCATGCAGAACAGAACCTAACGTCGTCGCATAGCATCCTCCTAAAGTTCCTCTATATCCACTATCGTCCATAAAACGACGCGAATTAACAGAAGATGCATCTAAAAATCTTGGAATTATTTCTTCTACAGACGCGGGCCAAGTATATAAACATGCTGTGCCAAATAATGCCAAGCCACCGCCCCCCAAGGCTGCATATGCTTCTGTCATAGAAACTATTTCTTCATGTGTCATTGGTTTATCTATATCTGTACCTTTAAATCTAGTACACGAGATAAACCCAAGAAACTTTCTCTCATTACTTCCTAAATCAGAAAGCATAAGTTCTCTTCCAAAATGCGACCATAACTCGCCCTGTCTCATTTTTCTAGCTTTGTTTACGTTCAAGCTGCTTCTAAATACAACACATTCCGGTCTTCTTTGAGCTACTTCATATTCCAGTTGAAATGTTTTTCTTCCAAATCCACTTTCAAAAAGTTTTTCGGCTGTAATGCATTGAATTAATTTAGCTCCTATTGATATACGAGCGCAAGCACTTTCAATTGAGTTATCAACCTCAGAAGGACTCTGAAAACATCCATCATGACCCTGACAAATTATATACACAGGAGTAACTTTAAGATTTGTTTTCCTAGGTTCGTAATCTAAAAGGAGTGTCTTCCTTTGTCGCTCAGCATATTGAAAATTAATAATGTTTTCACCACGTTTAAGTTCAATTACTATTTTGAATTCTCTATTGTGAATTTCCCAATATGATTCGATTTCATTTCCGTTATTAGAAATCGTGCATTTAATTTTTTCATTATTGTTACAAGGTCCTGATGTTATTAATCCTTTTATTAGAACAAGGGAATAATTTACTGATTCTCCATTTTGAAAATTTGTAACAAATATAGCGGAATCTTGATCGTTTTTATTTTCTTCGTTGGTTCGGTTGTCCATTACCTGAAATTTTCATATGTTTATTTCACTTTAAAATTTCCACTCTCAATAAATCTTCGTTTTCTAAACCTTGTTATTATATCGTTCTAGTGCAGGCTTCTCGATGTTATGACTCTGTCATCTTATAATTAGGTTAAGCATATTCATGTTCTTTTTTGTTTTGACGAAGATTTTATATCTAAAGGTATATTCTGATAATTTTATCGTCTTACTTGCACTTTATTTTGCCTTTCTTTTATATGGTTATTATATACAAATATTTTTGTTAAAGGCTGTCTTAAATGAATAGTTTTGCACTCAGTAATGACTCACCATGATGCGGTTAATGTAGAGCGCGCAGAACCGGCGCGGCGGGAGGACTGTGGGTGCGGGCGGAGCGGCGCAACGACAGAACGGCGGCTACTCGCCAGTGTGAAGCGTCGATTCTCTTCACTTCCTTCTGAGCCGATTGAACATTTGGTTAGACTGCGCATGCCCAACAATGCAGACTGACGCGCTTTGTAACGATTGCTTCGCCCGCCGGAGGTATAGACTTGCTGTCTCCGGCGCCAAGAGGGAAATCTAAATGATGCGCTGCAGCAAATATAAACGTGCATGCGTCACCTCTATAAATAATGTGTTTGTTTTCTTTGTTTTGCTATTATTTTCTATAGAAAATGGCATTTAACCAAACAGCTTCCTAATACGTAATGTAGAAATAATAATTTTCATATAATTTATGTTTTGTATACCGATCAAATTTTTAAATTAATGAAACAAGTTTTTTTGAAATAAAGTATAGGTACACTAGAGAGTTTTTGAAATTTCACTCCTAAGAGAATAAATTATAGCGGCGATTGTACAAAAGCTGTATTAGTTCACGGAGAATATGAATATATATTATATGAGTCTTCGTTCTTGTAAACTCATTCACAATATAATTGAGGTAAAAAATATGTCTAATATATAAATTTTTATCTCATTTTATTTACCATAAAATATATATTCACTCAAATAATAGAGCTGATTGATTGACTGGATATTTTCAAGGCCATCATCAACAAAAGCTACTTCTACATTTGATTTCTTTATGGAAAACGGGCTGACAAGCATTATCAGTATCATACAATATTATTATTGTAGACAGTTTATCTGTTAAATACATGTTTTCGTTAAACATATGTTTTATATATGTGAATCGAAAAACAAAATGTAAAAAGAAAAAATGTATGTAAGTCTAGAAATTGTTGAATTTCTTATTAATTCCCATGATTATGGTGGTGTAAGGTATGTATCGATAAACATTAATTACTTAGGAACTTGCAATGTGCCCAGCTCAGCGAGCGCGTGGTATCACGCCGTGTGACTCAGTTGTTTCATCAGTGCTTCGAAGTCCCATCACAGCAGGAGTTTGGCTAATAAATTACAGTTGTAAATATTGTTTAGTTTTTTTTGGATCGTATAATCTCGCTGTTTTCAGCATGATAGGCCCACAGCTACTTATTGTTAGAGATATAAATGTAACCCTCATACAGAATGTCGATACCAAATATATCCGTACTGTTGCGTTTCGTTATTTCATTCTTTCGCCAAGTAAACATCTGTATATATATGTATAACCTCTTTCTTGTGCCGACAATACGTATGTGACAGAGATGCTAATATTAATATTTACTTACAGATACTTCAGATATATCAGTATTTAAAAGGAAGGTATTTATATTATATTGAAATTTTCGATAAATATAAAAGTACATACCTACTAAGGTATACGTTGAGCCGGAATAGCTAATGTATTATATTTTAAGCACGTGAAATTTGAAGTCATGACGACTTTTGTGACATAAGAGCTGACTAGCAATTATTATTTTATGAACGTGAAGGGAACATAGATTTACTTAATACTATGGACCGGCCCTTCCATAAAGACAAAATGTCACATACTCGTTGGTACCCCTTCGTATATTCAACAACAACGCAATGGAACGCAATTATTCACACGCTAAGTTAATTCGATATTCGCTTACGATTTGCACCACTTAACCGATTGAAGTTAGCGTGCATTAGCGTTGAATTTACGATTCTATGACATTTTGTTTGTATGGAAAGGCAATTTCATTTCCATAGTATATATTAAGGCCAAGGAAAGGAATTAAAAAAGTCTTCTTGCTTTGTCGCTTACGAGGGAAAACATAAGGAATAAATTTTGTTGATAAATCTTTAATTTTTGTAATTAAAAAAGGTAGAGAACGATTGATGAGTGTAGTATGTAGTTCAAACTATGTTAATGTCATAATTTAATCAAGAATTAGTGCTAGTAATGTAATAACGTAGTATTATTTTTACAACTGCGCCTTATAAATTTTGTACCGTAAATTTTCATTTCGTGGTTTCTGTAGATTATATAAAATAGGCAAATCAGCTTAGGTTTATTTTTGTAATAAATTATGAGTTTTATATTATTTATAATCCAATGTGTGTAATATAATGTAGGTACGGAATATAAATATGTAAGATATTTTTTAATTGATTATTGGCTACACTAATAAAAAACAATAATTATTTTTTACTCTAAATAAGCTTAACTTATAAGTAAGCACTGCATTAGTATAAGGTATATTTTAGTTATTAGATATTATATAATAAGACATATAATATACTATATTGTAAACCGAACTTCGTAAACTTTTTTCTTTTTTAAAGAATATTAGCAATGCTTTTAACAAGGCATTACTAATATTCCTATTGCCCCTCCATATAAGCTCAAAGCTTGCGCTAGGAGTGGGTACGACAATGGCCTCAGGGGGTTAGGATCGAACCTTCGACTCTGGCGTTAACGGAGCGAAGTCGGCTTCTACTGTTGAGCTATTGAGGCTTCATAAACTGTTCTAAATAAATAAATTTAAATTAATTTCATAAACAAATAAATGCGTTCACTTTTTAATAGTAACTAGAAAATATATATTACATAATAATAATAATAATGTACTTTATTCGTACACCAAACACAGAAAATAGAAAAACAAAATACAGCAATTGAAGAATGGTAGGTAGTAAAAAATTATCAGTCAAGTGCGTTGTGCACCACGCACAGTTGAAACTAAAGGGTTCCGCAGCTGGGTTATCAAGAATCTTAAGGACTTTAAAAATAATAACGAATTAAAATCGACCGCAAAATATGTTGGTAAATTCATAGTAATTATTAAAAGTAATATGAAAAACAAAGTTATGGGAACAACTTATATATCTCAAAATTTTGTTGACCTATCTTCTTCAAACCAAACGTGGATGTAAGTTAATGTGGTATTCTACAACCTCAAATTTTTCCAGAATTTTAAATCCCATAGTTCAAAAGTTAGAGGGGACACAATTTTTACGACTTTAGGAGCTAATATCTCAACAACTACTGACATAATGAAAAAAGTCAAAATCAAACCTCCTTATCATTTAAAAAGACCTATCCAAAGATACCTCACACGTGGGCATACGTTGAAATTTTTTTTTAACACTCAGTTACATGTATGGAATGCTACCCTTAATTCTTATATATTTCAAGATTTCATTACAAAATCGTTGTGCGGTTCATAGAATGCACCTATTTAGTGAATTTCGTATAGATTGAGCCAATGGTCTCCGAGTAAAATTACTGTGACATACGGACGGACGGACGGACGGACGGACGGACGGACGGACGGACAGACGGACAGACGGACGGACGGACAGACGGACATGACGACTAACTACTATAAGGGTTCCGTTTTTGCCATTTAGCTACGGAACCCTAAATAAAGCGGGCTTATCGCTAAGGCAGAGATTTCTGGTAGAGAACATATGTTCGAATACGTCTTTGTTTTTTTACAGACGCATAGAGTAAATTTAGATTTAGTTTTAAAAACTTTTAAGAAAAGAATTTCTTTAAGACAAAATTGTCTTTTCCAAAACGGCAATCCTTTGTCGTACTTGGAATAGGTATATGATTTTTTTTATATTTACACTAGGATCGTGAATCAGAAGTGAAATAAATTTTGAATTAATGCTTTGATTATTTTCTTAAAAATAAAGAACACTTGTGACATTTTAGAATAAAAAGAAGGAGATTACTGAAAAATCAAGCTATGTGCCTGCGACATTATGGTATTAGCTTACTGGTGCATCAGGATGGAACTCAAGATGTGTACAGTATAAAAAATATTGTTTGACAGCAGGATCTAAATCTTACTAAAAATTTGGTACAGTTTGGATAGATAATCTGTTATTTTGTAACGTGTTTTGTAAATTATTAGCTTTTTCTCGTTTTGATGCTAGATACCCAGTAATTTTTAATAACTAAAGGTTGAAAAATGGTATACTTTTTTCATTGAATACTTTGATATTTTTTTTTTAAATACCAAAGTGGTATATAATAATAAAAACTGTTCAACAAAGGTATAATTATAGTGTACTTTATTTGCACATGTAAAGCAATTTGATCTTAAGTTCTTCAATTTCCAATAGAAGACCTACACACGCGCTAAGGAAATTCAAAGGGTTTGTGGATTAAGTCAAGCCTTCGTTCCGCTTAGTGCATTTTCTCTTAGTACCTACTATAAATGTCCATAAGTTAGTATTTATTAATTTGATAGCTATGTTTTAGTCTGGTCTATCATAAGGTCTTTTTCTGAGGCAGCTTGCAAAGACAATACATTATTTAATTAAGTATACATTATTATATTATACGAAGCTTGAACCTTTCAGATTTTTATGAAAAATCATTTTTGAAATATCTATCTGGTTGTTTTTTGAGCACGCATTAATGTTAAATTACAAAGGTTTTGCTCAGAGTCAAAGTCAGCAAGTAAATGGTAAAGCATATTCGCAAGAAATGAATTAAAAGCGGTCCACTTTATCTAGAGTTATTGAAAATTTGTTGACGGTGTGAGTTAAGTATGAGAGACGAGTACCTAGAAGAAGTAGGTGGGTATACCAGAAGTATTTTGGGTAAGAACCGGATTTAAAATGTATATATAATATATCCTTAGTACTAACATAACTTAGTACTAACTAACACTACACAAAGTCACGAAATTTCGAACTTTGTTTGTTTTGGGCGTAATATGTTTAATCTTATGTTCAAGAGATGAACTCTATCTTTGGTATTTAATAAGTTTATTTAAAAATTTTTGCTGCACAAATACTCCATCAAATTCTCACATATTCGAGTATATCCAAAAAATGTAAAGAAAACGATGATCGGGCTATGTTAGATTTTTACGAGCATAAAGCTGTGCATAATGTGTCAGTTGTTTAATATGTACATAATATATATACATATATTTGTATAATTAGTAGCATCATTACATAAATTTTAAAGAAGACGGAATTAAACCTCGAAGGGCAGGGCTGGATTATCGGTGTTGCCTAAACTGCCTAGGGGCCTCGCACGACCAAAGGGCCCCACTTTTTTCATTTTCTTTTTCTATATTCTTAAATGATGCTTTGAGTGTAAAGAAGAATTATATGTGTACCAAACTCTTAATACCAATATTATTGTCTTGATTTTTGTCTATATTTTATGATCAATGATGATGAATCAAATTTGTAGACAAAATAGTGTGTTAGAAGTAGTAAGTAGTAAAGGAGTAAGGGGCCCCAAGACCAGTATTGCCTAGGGACCCCATTATGGCCTAGCATTAGCACTTATTTATTAAAAAAAAGTGATGATGATGATTCTTATATTTACAGAATGGCGACAATATTCATAGGGATGTATATTTTCAGCTCACGAAATAAATTGCTGTTATGACGGTTTCAGAAGAAAAGCGAACTTTTCTTTCTTTCGATCCTTTGTTAGTTGTTCGCGTATGCTCGTACGAATGACGTAGCATGATGATGAGTCGGGGGCAGGAAGTCGAGGGCTATTCGCAGGAGCCGGTCGTTGTCCCAGTGAACGCAGCACTTTCGCTTTTATCGGCGAACGAACCCGGCCCATTACTACCGCGCTCACGCGGTTACACCATCACGCAGCTGTAGCTGGTCGGTTTTGGCTGCGTTTGTCGTTTCGGTATGCATACTAATCTCGATTCGCTTAGGGTTGTGGTGTTTAGATTTCTCTATGCTATACTGTAGTGACGCAATTCTATTTTAACATTAGTAGAGATTAAAATAGTAATTTCTTTTGTAATATTTTGAGAAAATCATATTTTATGATGGTATAAAAAGATAACTGCTATAAAAAAAAGAGTCGGACTCAAAATTATTGATATCTTTAATTATGAGGAATATCTATAGCTTCTATTAATATATATTAAAAATGCTTTTATTTATAGATGTGCAACTTGATTACCTTTTGCTGGGAGGAACTTAATTTTTTTATTTAAAAAAATCTACATGATATTATTGACTTTAGCTACTTTCATCAAAGTTAAATTTGGTTGCAAAAAAATTTGTTTGAGTATAAAAATAGAAAAAAAGTAAAGTTTTGTTTTGTGCTGAGTTCTAGAGCTGAACCAATTATTAGAATCAGCAATCAATTTGGGAACGACGATTCAAACCATTAATCACGCTAATCGATTTAATTTTGCTCAGTTTTATATCTGATAAATTATATTGTTTAGATATTTTTCAAAAAAAAGGAGCCTCTTAACTTGTCTATCATTTTGGCATTTTTGCTTTATAACGTAGGCTTTTTTTTTAAGCATTAATATATGTATGAAAATGAAACTTTTGTTACCTAATTGTTTGGTGCTATTTCGTTCATTCAACTATTAACATTCATAGCTGTTTGACAAGACTTTATTAGCAATATTTGTTGCATACGCTCATGTATGTACTGACGACCCTGACTTTATATTGACTTAGTAAGTATATACTATTCAAGGCTATTTGTTATTCGTTGTCATATGTATTAAACTAGCTATGTCTAAATCGACTTTACTCTTCATGTCCGTCCATCAGAATAATCTTATATCAACTTAGTTATAATAATAAGATCTATAACATTAAAAGATTTCTAGGATATATTTTGTTAATTAAATTTTAGAGACAGAAAAATCTGTGTTTATAAGTATTAGTAAGTAATTTCAAAACTTTTTAGGATTGATGTCTACAGTTTAAATATTTTTTGAAAAACTAATGGCTCGCTATCTCTACGAATATTGGTAATAAACTACAGCAATTTATTTGTGTTATATTCGATGGCAAACACGCAGAATGATAATGTACTGCTGCTTTGTACCGATATTTTGTGAGATGGTAGTACTTTTAGCTTGCTCGTTTATGTCGAAAAAGCTCTATTATAAAGTAAAACTGGCTATACTATTCATACAATAATTAAAATATCTATAAAAAATGTAGTGAAGCGAGGGCGGATAAAATTAATATAATAATTTATGAGTCTTCTTTGTAGCCACTTCAGCACCTTGTACAGAAACAATAACAGGATATATAATATATAATAAAACATGACATAATTATGTACAGAGCCTTGCTGTTTTCAGCATGAGTCCCACCAGGCCTCTACCGGAGAAGTATTACAGACTAGCGATTACAAGTTACAGTTACTGTGCTGTAGCTTTTCGTTCGACGAGTGTCAGCACCTGAAGCCCAAACTCTATCCCCATCTATCCTTTCTTTTCCTTCTCCGTATCGTTCTTTTCATTAGGTTAACGCATATTATGTGATTTTACTGAATTACTGATGTTGCTTGCCTTTATAGGCCATGGTGTTCATTTTTTAATGTGGCTTTTAAGATTCTTTACCCCAAAAATATAACAAATGGTATAAAATACCCCATAAAGAATTTAAATTTAAATGATTTTTACGTAAGGATTAAGTTGACTATAGACGACAATGTTGCATAATGAAAAATTTTCGCGTACTTCTTTTATATTCAAAATTTCTTCACAGAAACGGGTTTATATTTGAAATAAGCGATTAAATTTTGTAACCAAAATTGAGAAATTAATTTACGAATTTTATCAATATATAAAATCCTATTACCATTACTCCAATAAATTATTTATATTATTCTATTGACAAAGTTAAATATGATTTCAAAGTATAATTAATTATACGAGCGTAAAAAGAAGTAAAGAATTAAACGTTTCCGTACAGCTTTTTTATACATGTTTTTTTGTTGGCGCCAATTTGACGCCAGTTACAATTTCCAGTAACATGTGTAAGGCAAGGCAAGCTTCATGCCGGTAAATCCCAGACCTTAAATACTTTTTGATCGTTGCATTATGTACTTGTATGTAGAAAACTATTACATAACAAGTATGCAAATTATGTTAATAAATATCTGAATGTTTATATGGTTTTATAGGCAATACTATTGATCTTTAAACGCTGAGTTTTCTGCTTTATTGATCTTTCGTGCAATTGAGTCGAAGCGTTGTCAAACGGAATTACCCGCAAATTAGTTTATTATTTATAGTCTGACTGTAGTACAAGAGATATTTGTACAGACAAATAGTTCAGTGCAGTATTAGTTCATGTTATTGCTGGTAAGCTGATAAAATAAATATTTTATTATGTTAAATGTCCTTTGTGTAATACATAATTTTTAATAATAACTTGATACTAGTTTATTAAAACGGACTTAGGATATTAAATTTCTTCAAAAAAATGAAGATTTCTTTATAAATAACTAACAGACCCAGCCACGTGTCGCTGTGGCAACAGGATTCGGCTGACTCTTTTCGTTATTTTCTACAATTATCGCCATATTTGACACCGTTGTGGCGTTGTGGGTAGCGAGTCTGCCTTAAGCCTCGACGGTTGCTGGTTCGATTCCCGCTCGGAGCAGATGTTTGTATTAATCGTACAGGTATGTTTTCCGGTCTGGTTGTGTTTGTCCTTGTCATTGTGAATGTTTCCGGACCCCCGACACAGGATATAATTATCCTAATGGGGCCGTTGAGTGTGTAGCGTTTATATTTCAATAAATTTACCAAAATCATAACAAAAGCTAAATCTTCCTCATAAATCATTCTTTCTTTTCGTAAAAAGCGCGTGAAAATACTTTCAGTAGTTTTTCAGTTTATCGCGAACAGACAACATAGCTAATAATTATGTCTAGTTGATGAAAAAATAATATCGATGCTTAATTTTGCGACAGGCTTCAGATTTCAGTCACGTTATACAACTAGTAGGCTGTCACAACCAACATCTATAAAATTTAATGTACTTAGTACGTTTCTATTGTTGGGCGATATATTTTGGCCATGCCTTAGGGCTCGCGCGTATGTACTTACGTGTCCAATTTCGAAACGCTGGGCTTTGTTAATAATAATGAAGATCTGCGTAGTTTCATCACAGTGCGCTCGTTGAATAATAACGTCCGGTTGAATGAACCATTGCATCGTGTCCTTGTTTTCTGTGATTTTCCATGGCGAAGTGCCGCGGCACGTGCGATGTTGCGGGCGTTTCATACCATGGTTCATACAATAATTCTATGAAATATACTAATAAGAGCAGATATTGTTGCAGTTAATGCACAGAAACTTGAAAGACATTTTGAAATAAAACATTATTTTCATTTTAAAGTCGTAAGTTTCAAGTTTATTTATGAAAAATAAAGCTTCGGGAAGGATTTTTAATTTTTGTTACAAAAATATTCCAAAATCGTTTACCGTACAGAAACGATTGTTTTTAATCTAACATGACAAATTTCGTACTAGTACTAGTTCACATCAAAATATTTTTATGTTTATAGATTTTAGCACTGACTTTTAAGTATCTATAAATAAAATCTATATAATCTTCTCGTTAAAACGAGAATAAAAGCGAATAACAAACAAAATACTAATATTAAACTTAAAATCCAAATAAACATATATTAATAATAATTAATAAATTATTATGTTATTAATATGTTGTTGTTCGATTCCAATTCTGAGAAATTAGTGGCAGTAGATCTACTGTCACGAAACATTTAATAGCTTCGAAAAGATGCTGAAAAGTGTAAAAATTAATATTTATACTTAATTACTTCTCGAAGTCTACAAGTAACGTTTAAAGTAAACTAATATACACGTACATAAATAGGCTTCCAAGGTTGTTTTTTTTTTAGTTCTTAAAATAAACAGGCCTTAAAGTTTTTGATAAAATTGTTAAGGTCTTCTGCATTTTTAATGTATGTGAATTTATATTTTAATATCATAAAAAAAACACTCGCCATTAAATAAATTTAAAGCTTCAATAATGATCATCGTAGTAAAATGTACTATTTTTGACAATAAGGAAATAAACTGAATAATAATATTTATTAAACTCAGCTTGTATGCAGTTTCGCTGTGTCTTGTTAAGAGTCAAGTGCCAGTTAACGTTTGTTTTATGGAAATGTGATAATATAATATGGTCTTAGTATATAGAATGAAGTTTAGCAGTAGTAGAGGCACGCTCCTTCTAGCACAAATGTGCTATCGTAATGTGTGATCGACCGGTATAGTACTACCCTCTCACAGAAAATCGGCATACAATTACAGTGCCAATACCGTTGCGTTTCGTGCGATGAGTGAGAGCGCTGGAGGCCCAATATCACACCCCACCTTCTTTTCCCTTCCTTTCATTTTTTCTTCCTCTGTTCATCCTTTCCCTCCTATCACTTGAATTAGCGACGTTTATAATTATGATACTACAATGCGTTGAAAGGTTGCAGTGACAACTTACCATCAGGCGGACAGTATGCCTGTTTGCTAACCATCATGATGTATAAAAAAAAAGTTAAAAGGAAAACTATCCTAATTAAGTAAGCTATAAATTTACGAGTAATAGTCAAACAACTTATAAAATGTGCTTAAAGAAGTAAATATTTCGTACACATTCCATTGAAAATTACTCTTAAATGGAATCTCATGCACGTCATTTATCAATGCACGTGGCTCGACACGCACTTTTTCGAACTTTTATTCTTGTCCCCAGTTTCATGATATTTATTAGTCTCGTAGCGCCCTCGCGCCATACTAACTGAAATTATTACTGTTAATCCCTTGACTACTTACTAAACAAATATAATTACATTTAAAATAATTATTTTATATAATGTATACTTTCATATGAATTTATACCACGTACAGTAAACACACATATAAGTCCATGTACATTAGTAAATGATAGTTGATTGATCAAAGACAGTTGACGTTACAGTTGGTTGATATATTAGTTTATCTAATCAAATTAGCATACTTTTTGTACGATGCTTTGTTATGATTCTGTAGACAGAAACAATATCTATGTCGGAAGATAATAATAAACATATTACATTTATTTAAAAAAAAGTATTACCAATATTATTAACTAAATCTCGTCGCATAAAATTTATTGTTTTTACATTTGTTTTAATTGAAACCTTTTTCTTTTGTAACTTTATGTGGGATAAAAATTATATAATAAAATAAATTTTGTTCATTCGTAGCGAAAAGGTAGAAATCAAAAAAGAAAAAGTTACTTTCACGCTAACTATATCTGTATTGATATCAAAATTTTATTTAAAATAATTTGTGTATATATAAGACGATGACTCTGAAAAATTAATTATTGTAAAACTGAAGTTATTAAGGTAATAATATAATTTCAAATAAATGTTAAGAATTATTAAGGTTTTACCAATATTTTGATAGAACAATATAGCAAATAAACAACTCTTTAATTAAAATTAAGCATTCGAGTTAACCAATAGAATAGCTAATACATCGAATATCTTTTAAGATAGCTTATGAATGCACACGATAACGTAACCTTTTGCTCTTTAACTCGAAACACTCAGTTTAGACGCAAATGTATAATTAAGATGATGTCAATAACCGACTCTTATTGGCAAGGCTGTGTCTATATATTAACTATTGATCAATTTATAACGTTCATCGTAAGAAATTATTATTCAAAAAACATTTAATTGAAACGATTATTTTAAACTATCAATATACTATTAACCATGCTGTAGTTTAAACTATGATATCAGTTAAAATTCCTTAAAATATTTATCAGTAGTTTTTATAACTGTTCAAGATACGTATAGTAACAGTAAAGGGTGTAAATAACTTTCTTTTCGATTAAAAATCCTCATATTTCATGTTTTATTACTTAAGTTTTACAACGTGGTGAAAAAAGACTCGTCGCTATTTCAATCTACTTATAATAATTCGATACAACCTCGAGGCTGTTCCGTTGCTATGCTCTTTGTGGAGCAGTGGAACGCTATTCTGTTAGATTTTTAATACGGTTAATTTTTTTGCTGATGCCTCTTAAAGTTGAGCCCTTCGTCGTAGAAATCTTGTTATACACATAGATATAAGCATTATTTAGGCACTTTATTTCCATAAAATTCTGATTGAGTGATTTTTCGTGTTTACTTTTTTATATAACTCGTCTATAAAATAAAATAATATTTTCAATACATTGTACCATTACTCTTTAAAGAGAATTTGATAAAAGTAATATGATTGAGAATAATAAAATGCTTAGTTAAAAAGTCTTAGAATGCAGTAAGATGACGTGAGAAAAGACTTTAAAACCTTATACCGCGGTGCACACGTATGTTCAGTCAACAAATAAAGGTACGCTTAGCAGCGCTGATGTTCCTAGGTACAATAAATTTCTATGCGCAGCAGTACATAGTAACAATAGCTACTTGTCCACTAACTGACCTAATCGCATCACCCATTCTACATCCGTTCAAGAAACTGACCACACATACTGAATATGAAATGCACGCAGTTTAATGTGTCACTTTTTGTCAGAAGTAAGCATTTTCGAGTTCGGTCGTTGACCCTAGAATTGCGTAGGCTAGCTACTTTCTCTTGATGTTGGGGCGAGGCGAAACGCGGGAAGTGGGGCGAGAAGGGGGTCCTGCCAAAATAAGCACGTGAAAGGCTGCGTAGTCGTTCCTTCGGTCAGGTAGACAAGTAGCTATTGTCATACTGTATTGAACTACGAGTGTCATTACGTATCAGTAGCATCGAGGTCGGTGAACTCGGGCCAAAGTAGTGGCAATCGCGAATAAACTGACATTGCTAGCCCGAGCCCAGGAGCTGCCGATCACGTTCGCTGTTAAAGAGTTGTATAAGCACTTTGATGCTTTCTACAACTTGTAATCAGAATAAGCAAAGAAGTGAGCGGAGAAATTGTCAACTTATAACGGTGCAACTCACTAAAAAGGAAACAATAAAACAAAAACAGACACCGTGAAACAACAATTACCTACTTTTCTCTTTAATTTGAGAAATAATCACTTCAGGGCTTGTGATGTAATTATGATTCGTTATTATACTCTCAAACTGTATGCTATTTTGGATTTCTCAACTACTTTTATTCTTTTAATATTTATATCGTTATTAACTAATAAGTACGAGTTAGTAGCTTGTTTTTTACGAATTAATTAATGATAAAATAGTGCCAATGACATAGCAATGAATGTTAGATTTTATGCTTTTATTTTTTGAATTCCGTATATCAAATGTAAATTTTTAAGACATAAGGAGCTTTGAGATCTGAAAAGAATACATCTTAGTTAAAATATAGCATAGCTGATACTGATCTAGGCAATTAATGTCTTATTGATCGGTTATGATTTAGTAATCATGTCAAAATCAAGACCCAAATCAAACGTGATATTACTATTAAAAAGACTTAAGAACAATTTGTACCCTGAGTATAGTTTGATCGCTTGAATGTATGTGTCTCACGTCACATTCATTCGTTGCGCCCGAAGCACGGGTTACGAAAAGCATAAAGCGGCGCCACGGGAATACCAATCGGGTTGAATTGGGCGGCTTACAAAGGTCGAAGGCAAAATAATTTATAAAAAATTGCGAAACGTCTACATAAAAAGAGTTGGCACATTGGACGTGCTTACAGCATTACGTTCTCTCTTTTGAAGGTTACGGCGGTTGTGCGTGTGTGTACCGTAAAAAAAAACTGTCATAATTTGGAAGACCTAGTTTAATAGAACTATGTAACTGTATCTAGAAGTTGTTCAGTTACAGTCCTACTTATTTGTTAGTGCGAAACATTAAATTTACGGCCTACACGGCCTAACTTTTATAATATATTGTTCAACTTATAATATGTCTTTGTTATTTTTTCCGTTATTTATTTGGGATATAATCATTTTATTTTGAATATGTCATTATGAACATAGAAAAATCATTCATTCAGCATGTTCTACGCGACGTAGTCGCATCGTCTACGCATCGACGAGGGTAGGGCGCAAGAGTAAGCGCTAGCGTGTAGGCACGCGGCGCAACGTAGTACGCAGGTCCGGTCCGCAGCCACGGCGGCGCAGGCGTGCGGTTGCTCGGGGTCGGGTGTCGTATTTCTAGAGCATTGAACCTCTGCAACCTTGTGCGTTGAGCCCGGCCGCTCTCCGTGCGCTGACGCAATCCCTTCAGCCCCTTCTCCTCTACTATCAATCGTGTAATTACTCCTTTAGGGCAGATCCATTCTTAAACGGCCACAAGCAATGATTTTGATGCGATCTCTATTCGATACATGAAAGGTTGAATCTAATAGCAGGTAGAAATATTACGTCATGTATGAAGTTCGTTTTATTTAAAATTGAAGCATGCTGATCAACTTAAAATTGTTGTAAAACTAATAAATCACTTGTTACGTTTGTATTAAAGGTAATATTTAAGCTCAATTTCTTGTATTGATTGCCTAGCAGTTATTTGTTAATCTACATTGTAATGAATAGTTTAAGCATTTTTGAACTGCTAACGAGGCGATTGCCCCGCGTCCGCAAATAGTTCGCGAGAAGTGCGAAACAGTGGCGGGGCTACAATTGGCGTTTGCCCGAGAGCGTTGCGAGGTGACGCTTACGTAAAGTGCTGACATAACCGAGTCGACGACCGCTCTTGCGCAACTATCGTTAAACCCGCAACCCCACGCACCGCACCTTCTCATCTCCTTCCCCACTACCTATGAAAATTACCTAATTGTACCAAAAATGAAGCAAAAGGACACTAGTTAAGCGCTGGTGTTACGAAATCGGCAATCTTTAGAGCAACAACCTCTGGTAAGGACAAACATAGCTTGAACGTTTAGCGTGCATTCAAATCGATTAACATTTTAATATGTAAAATAACTGTAGGATTTATCGAATCAGTAGTACCAGTGATATTGGTTTATTATACTGTAATACATTGCGCATGACAACGTTGCAATAGCACATTGATGGATACAAAGCTTAAATAAACATATATATACTATGAAGCTTGATCGTGAATCCTAAACGCTCTGCCCAAATTGCAAATTGGTGCCGGCTTCGGACAGAATTGTGAGTATGTAAGTGACGTATAGGTTTGGTACAGTTATCCTTAGTGAACGAAAGTGAAAACTAAATGTGGGCTTGGTCATCGACCCCAAGCGGGTCGTCGACCGCACTGAACTGCAAAGGCCGTTTGTGAGTGCGGAGGCCGTGTGCGCGACATTTAGCTCCGTGCTGCTGGACGCACCCGCCTCGGCTGCCCATTCAGCCAGTGCCTGCGCATGCGCCGGTATTGCACACGATATTTGATAAACTTAATTTACTATAACAATGATTATTATTATAGATAAAAGCGAATTGAATAGAATATATCCATATCAGTATTCAAATCGGAAAACTTACGACGACACCAAAATCCGCTTTAGAGGCAGGTATCATCTTATGTCGTAATTAATTTACTTTACGAGTACTACTTTCTTAAGATATGTAAATATATTGGAATTGAAAGAATTATTTGAATAAGATTTAGTATTTAATTTAAATAGAAAATATATAGGGGCATTACGGTATATTTTAAAAGTAGCGTAATAAAATATTTCGTAAGCATTTAATATAATAAACGACATATTTAACAAGACTCTTTTCTCGCAAGTACATGAACTGCTTACTGAGAAAGGAGAAATGATAATGCTTTCACGTAAAGGTGAACAACTTTCTTCGTCAAATCTACATAATAACGCAAAGATTTGCTAATGCGAAAATATGATTTGTTGTAGTAATTATTTCTTTCGTAACATTTTTAAGGCTCTACATATTATTATAAATTTTGACATGGCAATACAAAGGTGACTTATACGAACTCAATGGTTACGTAACCGTTGAGCAACTGAGCCTTAATTATTATAGTATTATAACGTACTTTGTTTAAGATCAGAACTTCTTTTCTATAAAGATTTAGCACTATAAATTATTATAGCGTATCTTGTCAACGATTGATGTGAACATATTTGATAGATTGATTGGTATTTTTTTGTCAATAGGGTCTTTATAATTATTATAGTATACGAGTATAATTTACTACCAGGAGGTAATAAAATAATATTATATTAACTGAATAGTTTTAGTTTTTTATTATCACAAGACCGCTTACTATTTTTATTTATACTAGATGCGCCCGCGACTCCGCTCGTGTGGTGTACCGATTTTTCTTTACTGCAACCCTAATTCTTTTTCTAACATAAAATTAGCCTTAGTCACTTATGACAGCAGCTATTTGCCGGTGTAAGTTCCGTTAAAATCGGTCCAGCCGTTTCAGAGATTACCAGGAACAAACAAACAGACAGACAAAAATTTTAAAAATATTTTTTTTTATGTAAGGAACGTTTATACTTTCATTAGCATTTAATGAAAAGCTTTTAATTTGGAATTACAAACAGACACATCTGCTACTTCTACTTTAGATTTTAATTAGAAGTTTTAAGTGGTCAATAGTAACGAGTTGACACTTCTATGGTTAGTAGTGACGTTTTCAAAGCGCTAAAGTAAACATCAGCATGTCGACTATCCAACGGAAATGTTGTTATGTTACTCGTTTAATTTATTACTAGAAATAATTGATAAACAGATAATATGACGATAAGGATTGACATACAAATTGTTTTTATTATTGTTAAGAATTGTTTATTTATATATCCCTGAGAATTGAGGACTAGGTCATTAATAGTTGTTTATGTAACTTTTGGATAACAGTTTATAATTTATATCATCAGTGAAATGTTAATTTTTATAACGCTATTTCTTTTCACGTACAGCCTTTTCAGGTGAGTACACAATATGTGATACTGAGTATAAAGGTGTTTCGCGTATTAGTGTATGAATTCGACCGCAACACCTTGTGGTTACTACAAATTCGTATAACGCTTTAATATAATACTTTTAGTACTTATAGTGATATTTTGAAAGTAACTAACTGACTATGGATGTGTACTATTTTACACACCCACATAGTGGGTACTATTATTTTTGGCATATTGATTTTTACTAATATTGGGAATATTTTTGTAGATCATTTTATATTTTATATATATCTAATAATTTTTATAAGTTGCTTAAATGTAGAATGTAGTATATCCATAATTTTATTGATAATAGATTGTATAAAGTTGGTAGAAAATGGATACATGAAATTGCGGTAGGTTTCGTCGTTGCAACTAGGCCGCGATTCAAGCGAGCGGGTTTCGACTTTTTGTCCGTGATGATGCGGAACAGAAGAGAGAAATTTGGCGAGATAAAGCAGCTATCGCTAAGGAGGACACGGTCACGAGGAGTCATCGCCTCCAAACTCACTGAATGTAGAGCAAGCGAAATATTTCTCCTTGGACTACGGTGCAACCTGTCCGTCAAGTGCCCGGGGCTATGGTTAAAATGTGCCTACAACAATCTCATCAGCTATTAACAACACAACAAACTAGTATGCACTACGAACTACGGAATATTACTAGCTCGTTGTTTCGATGAAAGATAAGACGCTAGTAAAGCGAGCTACTTTCTTCTTGCTACGTGATACAAAGGACAAAGGCTCGGGCAGCGATGAAAATATTGAAATAGCCGATTATATTTTCGAAAGCACCTCGTATCCTTATGTAAGAGTTCAACGTGACACTTCATGTGATGCGGTGCGCGCCCGTTCAACGCGCCACTTTCCTTCAGCCAAATATTTAGTCAACTGTGTATTTTTATGACATACCCTTGCAACTTATACACAACGAGTCAACATACATTTTATATTTGAAGTTAAATTATTTAGTCACCAAACAATAAATAGAAAGACAACTTTCCTCATCTTTATAGGCATAAAATGTATCTTATCGTGAAGCTAGTAATGTAGCATAAAGTTAGGATGAAATGAATATGAATTTAATCCTAAGTCTCCAATTTGCAGGGCAACGTCTTAAGTCTTACATAGTTGAGTAATACAAAGCCACTCATTGTTACTATTCTAAAGTCTCCCTTAAGCAAAATCACTAACCACTGAACATAATATGCAGTGATATAAATAATACGAGTACTACTTGCAAAAACATAGTAATTATTATGAACTAAATAATAATATAATGTGTCTACAGGCTTAAACAACATGTAAGTATTCAAGTCGATTGGAACACGAAACGTTAAACAGAAGTCAATAGAAAGAGTCAATTTGGTAGGTCATCAGCGAATTTTGTTGCAAACCGGTCAAGTACTAACGTCTCTCCAATTATTTAATGCTACGAGTGGTTCTAAACTAGTTCTGAACTTTTGACCTCAAATAGCGAATAAAAATTAATTTTCATTCTCTTTTTTTTAAAACGTAATCGGAGCATCTTTTGTAATTATCTACAATTTAGAAATTTGAAAAATATATTACTGGCGATTTCAGTATAAATAATATAGCTATGAATTTGCAGTATATGCGAAATATAATACGATTATCTACTAAAATATAAGTAGACGAATAGTTCTATAGACTTTGTTGCATTCTAATCTGCACATACTCACAAATGCCAGATGATGTTTTTATAAATGCTGTCGGCAGCAATATATCGAGTGTCATTCGAAGAAGAATCTCGCATTGACAGCAGCCGTAGTTCGTACCATTGAAGAGGTCAATGACCTCGAGCTACGTTTTACATTTGGCGAACAATGATTTGGAGTGGCGAGGTGAATGGCCGCGCTCGGAGGGGCTGAGCGTGGGCAGTTATTGACCCATATTGGAGGTGAAATGTAGATCAGTGGGCGAGAGCGGCGAAATTCGCTGCGGAGTCGAGAGTCTGTGCACGGAACAACCATCGCGTACATATGCGCCCGCGCCGGCTCGTCGTAAACGAACGATTATAATATCTACGCATTTATTATTAACAAAATATTAAACATAAAAGAGAAAAATATTGTATCGATTCAAAATTTCATAAATGATTATATTTTAAATATATTAACTCGATTAATTAACATATTATAAAAGTTTATATAACATATTTTACTATCATAGTAACGTAATGTACTAATTTATTTTTTTAATTAAATAAAGTCTTACTTTATCAGGCTTAAAGCTTTTGACGTTTGAGTGGCGTTCACACTTGACCCAAGTAGAATTGAGACCCGTGAAACGAAGCCAAGTGAGCCTCGAGGCAATCTTCTAATTTAGAATCAGCTTTGCCACGTTCTACGCGTAGTTTTATCACATCTTGTTGGTTTAAAATGTATATATTCTTTAACTCCGGTAGTATTAAGACCCAAAAATTTGAAAAAAAAACCCTTGCAATCAGTAATAAGAGTTAAACCTTAGACAGTTGCTTGTTTAACTTTTTTTACTAAGGTTTTCCACACTTTCGTGTGTGTTTTTGGTTATAAACTATCTAATGCCAATGCGTTAGATAGTTTATAAGTCAATACTATACTATTTAGTCAATACTAAAAGACATAAACTAATGATAAGAATAAAGAATATCACCAAAGTTGAAAGCACATAGCCTACCTTCAGATACCGTACATTATACTATACGGTAGTATTACTTACAATAAATACCGTAACTATTACAACCTGAGATAAGGGGCAGGAAGGATTCTCCCCACAGTGCTCACCTTCATCGAACAAAGTCTAGGTACCAGCACGAATATTGCAAATTCATATAGGTCATGTGAACAATTATGAAAAAGTCAAAAAAAAACAAAATATACACTTTATTTCTTTAAAAGCTTTAAGCCTTTTAACCTAATTGAACACGTGTACGGAAATGCTACGTAGAAAATAATGGAAACCATTTCATTTCACATAGCAGTTAAACGACTCTTTGTCGAATTCCAGACATAAAAAGGTACCAAATTTTCGGAGGCTCCGTTTTATTGCAGGCGACTAACGGTTTCTTTGTTGTCTGCAGGAATGGTAGAAGTGTCGACGTCCAGATAAGAAACAACTTTAAAACCTTACGTTTATATATAATATGTATAGTATCGAACGGTTGTAAATCCGCTTCCCGGTAAAATAAAGTTTAATAAAATAATGTAGTAAAGTTATGTTTCGCATCCTTGCAATCATAATGATCACACGAATAAATGGATAAATAAAATATTTTATTGTTGTTTCAAGAAACTAAATGCTTTTTTATTATTTTTATGAGTTCCGTATCGAAATTAGTAATAACAGGGCTAATGAAAACATACTAGTTTTGTTTCGTGTGTATAAAATTACGGATTTATATTAGTATTTTTAAATTTGCTTAAAAGTTGCAGCTAACATATATAGCGAGATACTTCCAAAATATACTCCTAAAAGTGTATTGTGTTATTATAATGCTAATATAGTTCTATTATAATGGAATTAGAGTATTTACTTTTTTGTTGAATTCCTTTTAAGGTTGTGTTTCCTTGTAAGAACAAGAGCCCTATTGAACAAAGCTAACGTTTACCTTTGACAAGCGTTCTCAGTTGGCCTGCTTACAATATTAGCATATAACTCTAACAAACGTGGATCAGTAATGACCCCACTCGTGACACATTCCGTGATTTCCGCCTGATACTGCAGGAGAGAACTCGTAACATGTCTAGTACCTCATTTATCATTATGTGGAAAGAGACACTTTATTTTCATTCTAAATTTTATTTTCTTTTATAATAGATAAAAATTGTTTTTGTGGCTGAGAAGAACCTCCGGCCTGCAAGTTGTCTACTTGAAAGGGCTGCTGCTTTGGTATGGACTGGTATCAATTTGGCAAATTTAATCGTATTTATATTTAGACCTTTGTAATAAGAGCGAGTATCGATAATTTTTATTTGCTATAATTTTTATTCATACCAATATTGTACATTTAAAACAGAGACTAAATTAATAAAAGTAAATTAATACAGGAAAGGAACGCTAAATTTATATATAATTTGATTGTTCTATTGACTTAGTAAATTAAAATAATATTGTGATAGCACATAAAACTAATTCTGCCCTTAAAATAAATTAAGGAGTGCATTTTAAATAACTTAAAATACACAAGTGTAACTACAGTCCATTGTTACCATCGCTGTCGACGTGATCGTCGTAACGTCGACATTTCTCACGGTGTTCTGAGGCGCGGTTATATTTATTGCCGTTTCTAAGAACTATAATACATAGGAGAGTTCTAATCGTAGTGCGTACAGACAAACACCTTATGTCACGTCATACAAGGTTACTATAGTGAGGAAATTAGTTCTAGACTACTTTCCGAAAGCGGCTGGAAGAAAGTACTTTTACTCGGAGAGGTGCACCGCGACACAGTTTCCACGAGCGTTAACTCGTACCGTCCACCGACGTTTTAATTCTGGCTTTCCAACTACTTTAATAATTTATCGAACCTGTACCGGTCACACCAATACGGGATTAGTATAATCAATGAATTGTTGATTTACACATTAACTTTTTTAATGATTATATCAGATGATGTATATTTGACAAGAATCAGTTTTCGGAAATTAATAAACATAGGTCCAATATTATTCTTTTCATCTAAGAAAAGATTAAAATTATCTTTTTAAGGATCTTTATGTGGTTTTTGTTTATATACTGATATAAATGACAATAACATCTTACTGTTTCCCATCCTTTGCCTAGGTTTGTCTGCATAAGATGTTTTCCATCTGACTTTCGCGATCTATTTAGTGAATATTAATAACTAATAAATACATTTTAATGTCACGATGGTAAAACGAGACCTCAAAATTTATAATAATATGTATGAATTATGATAATTAGTAAAATATTGATTACGTTTTATTTTTATAAGTTAACATAAATGAAATATTGGATGGGCACAGTGTCGAGCAGAAATGTCATTGCCGTCGTTTCGTGGGTCAAAGCCTTCTCTCTCGAATTGAGATTTCGACGATAGATACGGTGAGATACGTACGCGATGTCGTTAATAGAAAGTTTGTTGATTTAATTTAAATTGCCGTTAAAATTGAAAGTTTTGAAAGTCAATTATTACTTTTTAAGAACAATATGTTTTTTATACAAATGTGGTGGCTAACAAGCGTACGGTCCATTGGGTGATAACCGGTCATTTATTAGTAGTATACACGCACACCAAATGTAAGAGGAAGAAGGAAGAAAAAGAACAGGAAAGGATTGGGAATGAAAGGGAGTGTGAGTTTAGACCTCTGGCATTTTCACACAGAACGAAACGCAAAAGTACGTATACTGCTACGTAGCAGCCGGCTCAAACGCAAACACTAGTACTCCTACATAGGTTTAATTTATTTTAATTAAAATAAAATCAATCGGCAGTTGTCATTTGTAAATATCAAAATATGTTTGTAATACATTATGACAGTACGTTAAAAACAGGCTTACTAATCTTTGAGACTCCTAATTTTTTAAAACGGTATTGGCCTTTACTTTTGTTAAGGCACACTTTGGTACTAATATCCTTGACTTACAAGCCCAGAATTTTATGTATTTTTCTTTCACTTTCTCGTTATATAAAGATACAAAGTCCTGCATGTTGCTCTTATTTTTAGAGGTCCCAGAAGTCATTCAAAAGATTTTTTTCTAAAGATGCTTATATTGGTACAAAATAAGTCAAATATTTGACGATAAACGAAAATTTTAATCATAATGTGTTTCAGTCATTATTCGTATTTACAGTACATAAAAACTTACGAACTTGTTTTGAGACGTTAACGCATTTTTATAAAAGTATAAAAAAAAATGTTAAGTACCCAACTCGACGAAATGATCGTAGTCGAGAATAATTAACTGCTTTTACTGCACTTAATAATACGAAAGAGTGAGTAAGATATAAAATATCGTTGATATATCGCAAAGGCTTGGATCCAGAAATAATGGTTGCTAAGCGGTTCGACGAGGATAAGACTGAAATAAATAGTGATTCACAAACGCCAAGCCGATGACGATGCAACGCAGGGGTTGAATGGATAAAGTGGCGCCAATACTTTTTTGTCGTAGAATGACGCAAAAGCCTACGTTATTAAACTGTGGATTTTCCTTACCAGACATTTTATTTTTAGAAATATAGTCAAAGCTAAACGTTTTATTTACTAGCTTTTGCTCGCGACTTTGCTCGCGTGAATATAAATTACTAAAGAGGTATCTTTTATGCGATATACTGGTGGTAGGTTTTTATTGCAAAAGGCTGGCTAGCTAGGTTCTTTTTAATTTTTTTATTTTACAAGTTAGCAAACAAGCATAAGACCCACCTGATGGCAAGTGGCTGCCGCAGCCTATGAGCGCTTGCAGCACCATTAGTAAGTGCCACTCACGCGCTGCCAACCTCGAGATATTAGTTCTTAAATCTCCTCTGCCCAGTAATTTTACTAGCTTACAGTGCCCTTCAAACCGGAACACAGTAATGCCTAAGCACTATTATTTGGCGGCAGAATATTTGACACTGTGGTGGTCCCTACCTAGCCGGCCTCTTGCAACAAAACACCTACCACCAGTGTGATAAATGATATGATAAAACATATAAACCAATCCATTACAAACTATTGAACGGATTTGGATGAAATTGGCCACATTTGGCCACGCAGGCGATCTGCGAGATCATTCATATCCGTATCCACTGGAAATTTGGAATAGATAAAGTCCTAATACCTACATGGAACAGAAAAATAGGTTTCTGACGTTTATCTATGACAAGTACGTCTTTAATATATTTTATGTTATCTATATATAAATACACGTTTTAAATATTATTTGTGTATATTGTACTTGTGTCAATGTAATGCATTTTAAACATTAAAAATAATAATAAATGTACAAGTAGTCATTACCTTACTATAAACTAAGGATCAGTAATTCCATATAGAAAAAATGTCCAAAGTTTCGCTGGTGCTCCTGAGTAAAGCACTAACTCAACGAAACTAAGTTAGTCACAAGCTAACTTGATTCGATTATGTTGCCAGCTTGTGATGCTAACTTTATGCGAATATATTGGAAGCTTGTGACTTACATCGTTTCATTGCGTCAGTGCGAATTTACCGCGGAACACCAGCGAATCTTTGGAGATTTTGTTAGTATGAAAGAGCCTGTCCAAAAATAATAATTTATAAATCATGAACAAGTAGTACCACAATATTAGATGGAATATGTATTTTATAGTGTCAAAGAAACCGAATTAATAGTCGAAAAAAATACTTTGTTAGTTGTTTATAATGAAGTATTACGCGTAGCTTTTATCGCAAGCATAAAATTATTTATGACAAAATAAACGGAATAAAAGATTACATTTTAATATCGATTTCGCTAAAAATTTAAAGAAATATACAATTTTATAACACGTAATTTGTGATATAATCTTTATATATATATACGTATAGATATTTCGTATGTTTATTTTATATTACGAAAGTAGATATAGCGCCAGATAAAAAAAAAACAACGATTTATAGCATTGACTGCAATGACGTCCGGGATAATTCGTTCACTCGTTTTAGTATCCTGTATGACGTCACGAGCCGGCAGATTGTCTTCGTTATCTAAGGATGTTGAACAACTGGTTCTCGGAACGCTCTCACGTTTCCATGAAATATATCTTAAGCACCTGCTCTTATTCGGCCCTCCCCAGTTAATTGTGAGCGTGTTGCGAATGCAGCTATCAATTATCATGACAGTTTATTTTTGTTCATCCAACTCGTATGTAGGTACAAGTTGCACCGGCTAAGGCTTCTGATCGTTTTAATGCCATAAATGTTTGTAATATTTTTTAAATAAAATAGCGTGTTAAGTTGAGTATGACTGTGAGATATTTTTAATTAATTACGTCAAATCTGATCAATAAACTAAGATGGTTCCTGTTATTGGTTTATAATAAGCAATGCTTCATATGCTCCCAGTGCATACTAGTTAGAAATATTAAGTTTTAATAATTTAGTTGAGAGTTTTGTAGAAGGTTTGATATTATTACCACATATTGAGGTTATAAATACTTTTTCTTGTGTATTAGAGCCTTGCTAAAAGTTGCGTCGGCCAAGGAAACTTATTTATAATACTCCATTATGTTTACAGTTTTTTTCAACGTCCCACCAAATAGGGCCCCTATTTGATGGGATGTTGAAAAAAACTGTATATACATATTCAGTTGTAATAAAATCGAAATGGATTTGAATAAAACATAGCTTTTATTTTAGTTATACATGTATGTATATTTTACAACTCATATTTTTAATCATAGAAATTGATACAGTACAGAAAAGATTATTAATTTATTATCCGCGTCGATCTCCTTCTTATCACTGATATATTTAGCTATTATAAATACTATAACTGTGAGTAAAATATCCAGCATTTGTTAAGATCAAAGTGCTCCAACTCGCATACAAAAATTGTAATGGAGTCTTATTATAAAATTACAAACATACAATTACATCGACACACATAATATATTATATCGATATATGAAATTTAATCTTTGTACTTGAAATGCATGGAATATAAGTTACGATGACCAGAGTAAAAAAATAAATATAAATAGATTGCTTGTAGCAATAAGACCACCTTTGCTCACCAGAAACTAGCCTAAGTTCAATTGTTTACATTATTTTGTTTTTTATTATGTGCAATAAAGCTTTTTATCTATCTATCTATCTATCTATCTATCTATAAAATAATCGCTAAAGTATATTTTAGCCGTATACCTTAGCCTCCGTTGCCACTGAATAGATTTATCTGTAACTGTTTGGCGCTTTTTCTAATCGCTTTGTGTGTCCGAACGCGATTTCGGTATCGGTGGTAACGAGAGGGAATGCCGCTTAATTAAGCGCACTGGGCCAACCATTGAAACTAATGCATAGTTACACAAGATAAGCGGTGCTCGTTAGCTTGGTGAGAACAAGGTCAAGTGATCTAGAGCAAGGTCAGAGCGGGCACTCTTCCAGTGATAGCACGACCTTTGAATTCATTATCGCCCGATCACAAACTACTACACACTCATACGTTTCTATTGACAATGGAAGCTGAGCTTGTGTGCGCACCTACGCAATTTAATTAATGGGTATGTACTTGGATAAAGAATCAAACAAGCTACATTGCTAATGGTAACGACAGTCTACTCTTACAATCTGAACGATACAAATAACAAACTTTATATTCTGTAAGAGAAAACAACAATTTATATCTTATACTGTATGTAATCAGTGATATTTATAAATGTAATTCATTGAACTGGAAGCTCCAATACATTACCTCCATATCAATTTATTAAAGAATTCTATATGTATATGTAGTAGGTAGGAACCAAATGAACCAATATGAAGTTCACGCTCCATCCATACTGTTGTTTGCCTCGTTTTCACTCCCATCCTATCCCTCAAAGGTAGGTAGATCGTCAGGCTGGTCGTACACTTTACGAACGTCAGACTTTTGGCTCCTTTGTTATATAAAATTGGTTTTGTTTAAGTAAAAACTTAATCTGCATTTTAATGCTTTTGTAATTATGTATGTTATCCCCTGGAGCTTTAAATAGTATAGGTCAATGGATTTTTAAAGACCATATTACGTCATAGCTACTACTACATGACACATAATAAATGCATGCAACTTTTGAGTATCGTGATATAAAATATGCATTTTTTGCCACAAAATTACTAAACAAACATTAGGATAGTGATATCCTGTGTCAAATATACATAATATACACATGCAAAAGCACGCTGACCAGAACACATGCTTGTAAATACAAACATCTGCCCCGAGAGGGAATCGAACCCACGACCTTTAGCGGGTTCACTACTGCTGCGCCACAACCCACAACGGTAGTAGTCTCCATTTTTTAAAGACTTAATAGTTCAACGGTAGAAGGGCCGACTCCGTTAACGCGAGAATTGCAGGTTCGGCTCTTCCTTGGACGATTGCTAACTCCTAGCGCAAGCTACGTGTTTATCTGGACAGGGCAATAGGAGTATAATTTAATTGAAAAATCACTGATAATATTATTTTAAAAATTTTAGGACAAGGATAAATGGCTAATTACAATAAAATGAAAAAAACAAGTCCTGCACGCTTCTAAAAATCACCTAAATTCCGACAGATATTAATTTTCCAGTATTACCGTCATTAAAAAAGGTTCAGATATTTATTACAATGCACTTAATAAAAAAAACATTGCATGTCGAATAACTTACTCAAGGTTGCTTCGTACAGGTTAGCAGTAAAGTTTAATTCTGTTTTAAAAATAATTTATTATAGAACAGTTTTCTTTTTCTGTTCAGCCATTTTTTTTTACTAAATAAGATGTAGAAGGGTATTGTTGCTATATCTTATTAGAGTAATGTTAATTCCATGTTTTATATTATATACATAATATACCTGTAAATAGAGCTACATGCATGAAACTTATCAGAATACTTTAAAATATCTACATCAGTTTTAGTTACATGAAGATTTTAAGGTATTTTTAAAATTTTATGTACGTGACTAATCTGCATTATCTGCAATATTATGACGGGCACGAAATTACTACTTCAAAGGTATACTGCCAAGAGGTATTGAAAAAGAATGAGTCCTTCCATATTGAGGCTTCTAAATGGTTTAATATAAACTTCATTCATGTTAGAAGACACAAAAAACAATAATATAAATGAAGGTATTCTGAGCCAAAAATATTTATATCATTTTTATAATAATAAATTCGGCTCTAATGTTTTAATCTAAGGTAAAATACGCAAAATAAATGTATACTATTGTACTATACGTGTATGTTAAAATGTCTTTAGTGATATAAACGATACTTTGAGACCAGTAACATATTTATTTGTTTATGAAATGTACTACACATGTGCTGTGTATATTTTCTTAGCTTTCTGCGAGCGTAGAGCTCCCCAACCCCGGCGTGGGGCGTGAAAGCACTGCGTTCGTGTGCAGGCGCCGCTAAGTATGTCACGCAGGTCGACGAACGCCGGCCTAGACCCACATATTGCAATTGGGGCACAATCAGCGACAGTACAGCGAGCGCGTTGACCCCGCGCGGTGAAATGCCCATCTTTCTCCTTTACACTCTTTCTCTCAATGTCGCCACTTAACGACGGCTTTCCCATCTGCGCTCAGCTCATCTGCGTATAATGCGCATGAAAAACGCAGGAAAGTTGTGCATATACATTTCAGCGTCAATTTATTACTTTTTTGTTTATATAGAATTATCAAAGATTGGCTTACTAAACAAAGTCATTAATGAATTTCACATAAGCGAAAACGCATGTCGTTAATACATATTTAAAATTTCTCTCGCGTATACTGGTTGCATGTTATCATCCAAACGATTTAACGGAACTGTCACACATGAAACATGTTGAAATATCAAATAAAATAATTCCAGTTGTTGCCGTATTTTCACAAATAATTTTACATTTGTGTCTGTGAGTTAATGCCCATAATTGTTGGACTAATTAGTATGATATTTGGCAATGACAGTTATTATATAAAATTAGACTAGGAAAAATTGTAGAGTGCAAATAGCAGATACACATTTGTATATGAATTGACTGGCAGAGATGGATTATCTCAAACAATCTGCACTTGTGTATGCGTTATGGTCCGTGAACATATGCGTGATGCACGTATGAATAGTAAACATGAATTCTGTTTGTTTTTCGCTTTCAAGTAAACACATTGTGAACATATTCACTCTAAGATGATTTAAAAATTTGACTAGTGAATCTGAAATGAGAAATATGTTTAAAAATAACATATAAATTATTTTTAATGTTTATAATTATGTCTTTTTGAAAGAGTTAGGCTCCGAAAAGAAGGATACGTGTAAAATTTCACATTATCTTATAATAATAAGGGTGTTCTTAAATAAAAATTTAACAAAAAATGGTTTTTAATGAAATTTGCCTATCAAATATAAAAGATGATTAAACTTTATTATAAGCGCAGGCATTATTAATAATTTAAAACTCACTTAGGGTTTAATAGATAATTTAAGCACGGTATTCGTTTCCTCGTCTTATTGAATAACCAATAAAGTTTTAGATCGATACATTTGTTCCGCAGAAATAGTTTTGAATAGAGCAGAGATAATCAACAAGAGCGAACGGAAAAGAAAGTAAAAATGAGCGCAATGGTATAAATAAAAGTTACTAACATGTGTATAGAGAAACGTGTGCAAGCGAACATAGTGATTCACCTTTTCTAGGGAGAAAAAGTGTTAGCTAGCCGACTGGAAACTTCGGGTTTGGAGCGATTATTGTGTCCCATATTGGCGCTCTCGCGACTCGATGCACTCGTATAGCAATAATTTTACTACTTCTTCACTTTCTTTCGATGTATACTTTCTAGATTTCATTGTGAAATGCCTACGCTTTCTAACGTATCATTAGTGCAAGTTTTTTTTATTTGTATTGAAAACGAGTTGATATTATTTAAGCCGTCAGTGTCAATGCAAATTTATTTGTATATTTAACTCCTTCGTAAGAAACTAGGAATACACTCACAATAATGGTAACGGTGAAGTAGATGGTTAAAGGAGATATATGATATCGCCGACATGCAAAATGAACCGCCTCTCTCTATTATTTCGCTTTGCAACCTTCGTATTTAGGTCGCAATCTTTATGAAGGCTTGCTCTGGAAATCTGCATAGACGGATGTTGGTACTATTAGTTATTGTAAGTTTCTCTATCGGAGAAACTTTCGGTTCGAGTTAAGTGTGCCGGGCCGCGGACCAGGCGTTTCGTGGTCGTGCACCCAAGGAAATAGGTTCGCGACAATAAACTATAAAACATGTCTATGTAGGTCATCGCTGAGAGTCGCAGGCGCGGGATAGTTGTTCGCCGATCGTTAGTTGAGTACTATGCAAATCGGTAGGAACTTTCTTCCGCCGCGGCGGTGACTGCCACGCGGTCGTTGTATCGATTTCACCAGTGCAAGAGATCATAATCTTATACCCAAAAATAGTGTATTTGTGTATATTCATGTGCTACTTATTATATTTTATTTAATATTTAATTTTTTTCGTGTGTTGTCTGTAATCAATGAACAATTCTTTCTAGTTATTCAGAATTAAATTAATACAATGTTTTAGTATTTTAAAATGAAGTAAGTATATCAATCATTTTGATGTCGCTAAATTTTTTTTAAGTGATAGCCGAGTTCGAAATAAACTCTTATCTCGTAAAATCCGGTCCAATTGCAATGTATGTACGCTTTATGTTTTATGCAGTTAGGTTGAAGTAAGCAATATGTGGATGAGCAACTGGTTGTAGTTGTGTTTTGGAGGTGGTCGAACTGCGAGACCACGACCCGCGCAATACGGCCCGGCGAGGCGCGGGCGCTGCTGTGCTAACCTACTTGGCGTGCGTTGATCTCTTTGTTTGTAAACATGGCGTCGTCGACGCCGCCGCCGCCCTCTACTACTTCAACCGCACCAAATTTCCATTTTAATCTTTACACATATTCACGTAGCGTAAACTTTTTGCACGCATATTTGTATACTTTACTGATGTTTTTATTATAAAAATATAGATTTTAATTATAAAAAATATTAAAACTTATTAATTTTTAAGTTTTTTATTATTCCATTAATATTATATAATATTCATTGACAGAGCTTTGCTCTTTTCATCACGAATGGGCCGGCTCGGCGAGTTAGGTACTACTATCCCAAAAGAATTCGACTCAAGTAAAAGTATCCGTACTGTTGTTATTCGCTCCATGAGTGGGAGCAACAGAGGCCCAAACTGCATACCCCTTCTTATCCTTTCTCTTTATTTCGTTTTTATGTCTATTTCTTCCATTGAATTAGCATCGCGCAAATTGCATGCGTCTACCGTGAGCATAGTAGGCGGTCTGTACCACCGTTTGCCACCTTTATGATATTAATTTATGTATTATGGTATTCAAAAACCCAAGATTCAGATTTCATTCTTCCAAGGGCTATGAAGAACGAACGGACTGTCTTCTTTAAATAATTGTAGAGCATATTACATGAAAATTAAGAATAAAATGTTGTCATTAAAGTAAACGAGCTGTATTTAAAGCGTCTAAATATAAATAATTCAAAACAAATGAATGGCTTTAAATTACGGTGTTTCCTTTAAACGATACTATTTATGCATTCTTATCTCTGAATCTATGAAGTTAGAGGGGATTAATAAAACACTTAAATATTTAAATGGAATACTACTACGTGCCGATTTTCTTGTTATTTGTTAAATAAAATAAAACAAAGTATACCGTTAACCTTGATAAGTGACAAGGCTTTGTCAGTGTTCAGTCCACAGTTAGTTTATTTTATAGAGCACTTCGAAATGTCAGGAGTGACAAAACGCCAACATCCGTCTGTGCCTTTTTCAAAGTTATGCATCGCTATTCCTTGTTTGTTTCTGAATAAAATTTTCGATAAATAATTATGATTGTTTTAAAAATAATCACCTCTTCTTTGTGTCGTGGTATTGGCGTCACAGGTCTTCCGGTCGCCCATATAGGCCTCTGAAATGACTTATCCACTTTTATCAAATTGATAACAGCCCATGCTAACTTTTTACATGTCCTCTAAAACACGAAGATCTTCATTTTAAATAACACTATGCTATCACCCATCAATAAACTGACCGCGCCAAAAGTTGCTTAACCCACCCTTTAATTGTTTACCGAGACGAAAGTGAACATAGCTATGGTTCACATTATATAAATAGGTATGACATGTGAAAACATTTAAACAAAGTGTTATTTTTAAATTTGAACTGATATTCTCGTATAAATTTCTGAGGTCTATTCCTATACTAAAGTACATTGTTTAAACATCAAGATACTTCGTGCGTATATAAGTCGTTCGCGAGATTTGACCTCAATACTTCACTATTTATGCTCACGACGAAGCTGATATAACTTATTAGTTATTCAATGATCACTTACAGGTAAATAATGTTGATACTAGTTTGTTGTAGATAATTTTTATTGCTCTACTAACAATATGATTTCACAGTTGATTGATAGGCCTAGTCGTATTGAACAACACTGTATCGGAATTTTAGCTCATGTTTGGTTGAATATTTTATAGTATTTATAATTTGCTTTTATCCGGTAAGTTACTGGTCCGCCCTTTGGGTTGCGTAGATCAGATGACAATCGCTCTGTGTAAGAACTACTAACCCGTCAAATCAGGAAATACCGGGAATGCTATGCTATACAAATGCTAAAACAAATATTTTGCCAGACGTTTTAGGTACAATTTTTACAAAAGTAATAGATTCTAAACGTATTATTATGCTCAATGAAGCTTAACTCCATTCTTTTGTAACTTATTATTGCAGATTATTATAGATCTATTTTATGAATCTACTGAATACAGAAATTAAAACACAATATTATTAGGAAGGAATCTTGAAAGTGTACAATAGGTACAATAGCTTAGAAGAAATAAACCATGCTTCTCTCAGCCCAAATGGGCCGGCTCGACCGGGTAAGTACTATCCTCTCGCAGAAAATTGGCGTAAAGTGACAGAATACTTTAACGTTTCGTGCGATGAATGAGAGCGCTGGAGGCCCTATCTTCCACCCCGTCTGTTACCCTACCTTTTTTTCCTTCTTATCCCTGCCCTTCTATCCCTTGGGTTGGCAACGTACATGTGATACTTCAAGTATAGCAAGCGTTCATGGGTTGCGGTGACTGCTTACCATCAGGTGGAGCGCATGCTTATTTGTCAAGAAATGAAAAAAAAAACCTTTCCCAATTTCTAAATAAAAAAGTTAATTGATTGTATTGCATTAAAAAGATACGGTATTGGCGTTTAAAAAAAAGAATAGTTATCCACGCGTACTGTGGGAATTCCAGGAATGTTCGCGAATATTGTGCAACATCTGCCCCGATGCAAGGGTAAAAGCAAAGAACGTTGCCCCCATCGCTACGACTGTCTTTTTCAATGAAACAAAAATAAAAAAGGGAAGATGTATGCATCGGATGCGAGCATTCTAGACTGTAGAGTATGAAAAAGAAATAAAAGGGTCTAGTCCGTTCAGTGGCCCCAGGTGAAGTGGACGACCGAAGTCGGCGGCCACCGGCTTGGTACCAGTTGATGTGCGGTCGAAAGTAAAAGAGAACAGCCTAGCTTTGATTGCGATCACTTCGTTTCGCCTATTGTCAAGGGAGCTCATTAGATTCTATTGATACTGAGCGCTACGACTTGGCAGATCGCTTCATACATACTTCCATCAGACAGACCTCTATGGACGCTATTGTTTAGTTTTGTAACTACAGTCATTGCTTTTGACGGCATTCTATTCAAAAAATTATATTTAAATTTCGATTTAGTTATACTAAAATATTCCATGTAAATACTGTATTATTACGCTGTATGTTACCGATTGCATAGTAACATCAACATTTTTATAAAGTACTATACATACAATAAAGAAATAGTGTTCTAAATTAATAAGAACTTTCAAGGATCACAACTTGCCCGTCACATTCTTTGCGTAGTCGATACAGGGAAAAGATTAAAGCTGAGCATAAGGATAAATTGTAAATGCGCGTTTTGATTATAACTAGGAAATAGTTTAAAAGTTAATAAAACTTATTTATAGTGCATAGCAACTTGGAAACAGAATTTGATTCGTGTCCTATCCTGTTTGATTTGTTCGAGTCGATAATGTGTAAATGTCCTTTTAAGTGTTCGGAGGCGAGTTGTGCGGGCGTCTACCTCTTGCTAACCTTGCATTGTGTCAGTAACACTGGTCGCTGGATAACTGTACGGTGGTTGAATGAGAATAGCAAAAAGTAGGGCCTCGATGTTTCTGGACCTCTTGGCTTGTGAGCTTTCGAGACGGCTCGTCAGCTGCTAGTAGAATGAATATTTAATTACTTTAAATATATTGTGGGGTTCCTATTTCTGATTTACATATGTATTTATATTTCTCAACTATCAAAACTCTATCTATAACCATATTGTTTTTTTCTTCTTTTAATATCCCTTGACCGTGTTTATGATTATTAATTAATATTTTGCCTAGTTTAGTAAGTATTTAATATTCAATTAGAAATAGGTATATAGATAAAAATTATATTACAAAAATTTGTTTATTTGAGTATCATCGATGATTTGGTGTAAAAAGGACAGCTCACACCCAGTTGATAAATCATTAAATAAAAAATAAAATGTTATCATTTCCTTTATTTTAAAGTCGTTGGGTACTTGGCTATATTCCGACACGCAAGTCACTACTTAGGCTTACAGCATATAAGGGCACATTCTCTCAAGCGTAAATATGCGCAATTCAATTTGAATGCGAGTGTGCGTTTGTCATTTATAGACAGACAGACCTCCTTTTAATTATCTATGACGGCAGTGGCACGTGGATAGGCGTGTATGCATTAGTCGGTAGTGCAAGTGCTAAGAGTTGGACAGTTGGTTGGTTGGTCGTTATGATTGGTCCGATAACAGTAGCTCGGCCGCTGACCGACCTTCACACTTCTCACCGCTTGAGCCTGCGCCCGCGCCGTGCTCGACCTCGCTGTGCGTCTCACGCTGTTCAACCTATCTTATGCATTAATATAAACTAGATTTTTATTGCCCACCTTCTCCCACAGCACAGACGCATGCCGCTTTAATCTTGTAACTTGATTCTACAATTCAATGTTGTGAACAAATTGTAACATTAATTTTTTTTAAATGGTTTATTGTATATGTACATGAATATGTACTGAAAGTTAATTTTATATATAAATCTAATTGTTATGTTAGGAAAAATATTTACGAATGTAGAATTTCGCTTTTTTGTTTCATTCGATATAGTATATGAAGGCCCAAAATCCTACACCAAGTATACCCTTCACTTTTCTCCTCCTCTCTGCTCTCTTACCTCTTAAATCAGGTGAAAGGTCCCTGGTATTACAAGCGGATACATTACCACTTACTCTCAGGGATACAGTATCCCTGATAGCGACTTATATAAATGTATTGCTTTTCTAATAATATTTAAAATGAAAATACTTTTCATTTTATTGATTAACTTACTTATTAACTAAAATTCCAGTTACTAGACTTCATAAAACTAGTAACTCTTTTATAGGTTTTAGTTTTTATACGTTTTTAAAATAGGATCCCAGAAAGTGTTCAGAAACTTTCAATTAATAAATTAAAAAAACAGTAAAATACTGAGTTTATTTCGACAGTTCTTCTGGGGTAGAGGTGTAATTTTGGAACCGGTGGTAGACTCTGACGTTCAACAAATAAGTGTAATGCTTTTTACGTTGAATAAAAATATTTGATTTTTATTTTGAATTTTAACTAAAATAGAATCCAAATTTTTTCAACCTTTTATTATACATATCAATCAGTAAAATAACTTTTTGGGAGAAATTATGTTTCAAAGCCCGTTAGTTTTAAAGGTATCTGAGCATCAGACCGGAAATATGCAAATACATTTTTATCGCAATCCGCATCAAAAAGTATTCAAAATGCCACTGAGAGATTTTTCAATTAAGATATATTTTTGAAACCGTGCTAGATAGACTTTCCAAAATGTTAAAAAAGTTTTCTGAGATAAAATATCAAATGATGTTACATATTATATTGTTTCTTTGTAAATATTATATAGTTTTCTGTTTTAATGATAAAAGACAAAGATAGATATATAGATAGTTAAGAAAGTGAGATACAAATATTTTTTAAAATACCATATAATTGCTACCACTTTTTTAATTTCATAATTAATATTGATATTATTATCAAAAGTTTGAAGTGCTCTCCGAGAAGTAGTTCAGGGTCGAAGCTACCAAGGTCTAGTGATGATTAAAATACAAAAATTAATTACAAAGCCAAAACTTTTTCTACTTAAGCTTCTAATTAGATAATTCTTTAGAAACAAATTAACTATGTTCATTTTTATTGACTTTCAATAAGCTTCTATCAATCTGTCCTAAAAACCTCCGCGGTGGTCGACCTCCGTGTGTTTGTCAGGTCACGGGAACTCTCGTAGAACAAACCAACGCGACCTGACTATAACGTATTGCGACTGTGCGCCTTTTTCTTGTTACTTGAAATAAAAGTGCCCTAGGTTTATACCCTCAATATAACATATATAACTACTTTTGGATAACGTGTCTCAACGTGTGTGACCAGAGATTTTAAAGTTAGACTGAAATAGATAGCCTGATCGATTGAATCTGAGAAGGAGTGTAAGGAAGACAACTTAAGAAGAACACCTGAAAAGCTTAGATGAATAAGCTCGTTCTGTATTTTTGAGAGGACAAATAATCTCGACATGAGACAATTAATTCATATTTATTTACACCTATATCTGTGAAGTAGAAGTGACGCTTTTAATGTGGTTTTGACCGACAAGCTCTAGTACTGAAATCATGTCGTGAAGAAAGAGCAAGGACAGTTATAAGGTGGCCAATGCGGAGGTTCAAATATTATTCTAACCCAAGAGACTCTCTTTTAGGCCAAATCACAGGAAGCCTACGGGTCCGAGCTCATGATGTTCTATGGACTCACCAGACGTATTGAGCGAGTCTCGACTAAAAGATCAATAACTGATTATTGTGGACGTTGTTAGTAGGCAATAATCAATTTCCTGAAAGCCAAAATGTTTGTCTTTCAGTATGTTTTAGCCTTAACGCTGGCTTTAATAGGGTTAATGGCTTTTCTCATAAATCGTTACGTTGATAATTATATACCGATACGACTTGGGAAACTTGAAGAGAAGAGCGTATTCTTTCCTTAAATGTCGGCAACGCGCTTGCATGCCTTCTGGTGTTGCAGATGTTCATGGGCGGCGGTGATCGCTTAACATCAGGTGATCCTCCTGCCCATTTGCCCTCTCTTACATAAAAAAACGTTGAGTAAGCTAATAGAACAATAGTAAACAAGAAGCTTCTTGGACTTATCGGTACTTCGATATCGATAACGATGGTTTTCTATCATTTATGCGGGCTGCTATTAGGTTAATTAAATTAACTACCAAGAGATTGCCAAGTAGAGAGTCGCTTATACATCTTCGGTATTAAATATTACTGTAAGAATTGGCCAATGGTGTAATTCAGCGGCCGAGATTAATTTTATATCCCTTATTATTCTTAACAAAAGTCAACTATAAGATAAAGACATTTATTAAAAAATATTTATAAGCCAATTTTTAATATTCAAATAGATTTTTTAGGTTTTATGATATAATTATAACTTTACTGTTATCAAGGATAACGATGAAATACAAACCGCTTGCTTAAATTAATTAATTAAATTTATTTATTTTTACATAAATCATTTTTATCTTAGCTATTAAAACATCTATTAGTATTAATTAATTAACTACAATAAAGATTTAATGGTTAAATTATTTTTATTATGAAATGATTGTTACCTTATCCCTCTGCTTGCTTCTTTTTCTACTTCGAGTGCTTTTCGAGTGCTTAGTGGCCTAGTTAGTGTCAGGTCGCCGATATACGAGTAGGCCTCTGACTTGACTTTTCGACTATTATCAAATTGATAGCAGCCTGGACCGACTTTTTACGTGCCCTCCGAAGCACGGAAACGTTCAGTTGAAATACCACTATGCGATCACCCATATAGCGACTGACCGCGCCTAAAGTTGCTTAACCAACCGATCGTTTACCGATCAGTGAGCACACACGGCTATGAGCGTCTTCCTCTGCTCGCTTATTTTTATTATAAAATCAACAACTTTTAAAAATATTTTTGTGCAACCAGAGCCGTCTCGTGGATATAAGATAATACCTATTATTTACCTGGGTATTGTAGAGTGTTTATCTGAAGGAAATGATATTTCGAGTCTTATTATACTGAGTTGGTTCGAATAATCGAGAAAACGTTGTGTATTAGCTTTTTTAAATTCAAGACAAAAACCGCACCAGAATTCATTTAGCATTTTTAAGGTTCCGTAGCAAAAATGGAACCGACGTCGTGTCCTGTCCGTCTGTCCGTATGTCGAAGCCTAAGTAAATTAAGTTCGTGAGTAAAACTCAGAGATTATTGTCTATATGCTATGTAAAAAATTTAGAAAAAGTGGAATTTAACGTGTAAATGCCTTTGGATAGATCTTTAAAATAATAAGAGTTTTTTTTTAAGAATATTAGCAATGCTATTTCAAGGCATTACTTACATTCCTATTGCCACAAAATAAACTTGTAGCTTGCGCTAGGAGTGGGTACGACAATCGTAAGGGGGTCAGGATCGAGCCAGCGATTCTCGCGTTAACGGTGCGGCAGCGCCCTTCTACCGTTGAGCTATTAAAGCTTTTTTTTAAAGTAATAATAGTTTTTGGGATATTAGCTCCTAAATTCATAAAAATAGTCCTCCTCCTAATGGCCCTCCCCTCTAATTTTTGAAATATAGATTTAAAAATTCTGAAAAAAAAAAAGTAAAACACTTTCCACAATTTGTTTTCTTTTTTTTATAACAACCTATGAAATACTAACTTATAATTCAATTTTATTAACTTCCTAACGATTATTTTTTATCAAGCTGCTGCGGAACCCTTCAGTTTTCAGTCAACCACGCACTTGGCTGGGTCGCAATAAAATGTCATTTTGTATGCGAAATTTATTCCTTTTTACCAGGGAATATGGTATATATACCCTGGTAAGCGGATTTTTACTGAATATTATTTGTGACACGAAGTATATCTTTTATGTATTCTGAATTGAAATTGAATCTATTTGGTTTTTTCAAAATGGTAGTGTAAGACTAAACGATCCTTCGAGAAAGATTTTAACATAAATTTAAAAATCGGATACCATTCATCTGAATACCAAATATTTTTTGCTTATCTCAACGTTTGAACGTGTAGCGTCAGTCGACGAGCGTCGAGCCACGTGACCGGAGCGGATTTTATAGATAAGGCGCTTGGCCACTAGCTGACTACTGCCCGATTTGTGACATCATCTTGTCAAGAACGCCTTATTGCACCTGAGAAGTAAGGTTAGTCTATTTATGTCCATAATGTACAACTTTGTGTAGCCGATATATTATATATAGTAATTTTAGGTAGGTACATGTATTTATAGAAACTATGCGTCATATTCACGTGCGAACACATTGCCTTACGTTGGCAGCACTGTACATTGTGAGCAAGATTTGAAAGGTTACGCTTAATGACATTGAAGATTGCATAGATCAAATGTTATCGAACTGTTGATACGGATAATCATAAAACTTGATACGTTTTGATTGTATCAAATATCTTATATAAAAGTGTATTATGAATTATTTATTTTTAACTGATATCGAAAAAAGGTATACGATATCTATTGATCGGTATTTTTTTATATATTAGTCTGTATATGCTGTTCTCAATAAATTTGGATATTTATTTGGTGTTGATTATATTGTAATCATCATCAGGATACTCAGTTTGTCTCGCTCTCGCTTGACTTAGGCTTCTCGAAGCACGCCACCCAGCATATCTTTGGCTTTTCTGATACCTACATGATACAACCTCTGCCAGCCATCTTAATTATATTATTACATATTGACGGTGGTCGCCCTGCACTAGTATATTTGGTACCAAGGAAGTTCTTAATAATAGCTAATCAACTATAATCAGGTTATTTTTAGTCTTTGTATATTAAAACATGGTTTTTATCAGTTACCATTTACAACCCAACTAGTTATATGTCAGACTTTTAGACTAATACTATACACTGTTTTAATTATTAGTAAAAAGGTTTGGAAGCAAATTTTTGAAAACTTATTAAAATAACTTTTAAATTGTGTTAATTTCGTAATTTTACTTATATTTATTTTTCCTTACTTTAACAAAAACATATGTAAATGAAAATTATTTTGTTCTTATTTTATATTAACTTCATTTGCTTTAGAAATAATTTTCTTCATTCGCTTTGAATTTAAGTACTGCGCTACCAATATGGCCAAAAGTAATACACATTCATAAAAAAGTCTCACTAATTTTTACTGTCGTTGGGGTTCCTCTCGCCTTTTCATTTTTCGTCCCATTAATGACCTATCGTAAATGGGATTGTAAAACTCAAAAATTTTAAAGAATTGTGCGTGTTTGCATGTAATAATAAAACAATTACAATTCGTAGTAGTAGTGCCATGCTCCAAGCCCAAATGGGCCGGCTCGACCGGACAAGTACTACCCTCTCACTCTACTACTCGTGTGATCAGTGAGAATTTCGGATCTCCCTCTCTTCGTTTCTCATCCCTTCCCTCCTATCCTTCAGGCTACCAACGCGCATATGTTACTTCATGTATAGCAAGCGTTCATAGGTTACGGTGACTGCTTAGGCATCAGGCAGACCGTATGCTTGTATGCCAACCGTCATGACATAAAAAAAATCTTTTGTATTTTTTCTTTATTTCCTTAAAATGGGATAAAAAAGACAATTGTCAATTCACCTTCAGATGATGTTTTTTCGTTTATTGTGTTTACAGTGTCGCGTTTCCCATCGATAGCCGTTCCGTTTCAGTACTTGCAGGGTCGATTTCAGTTTTTTTCAACACAATCAGGGTCATGAAATAAAAGATATTCTAACATACACCGATATTCATAAAGCGAGTAAAAGCATTTACAACAATTCATTTACAATTGGATTTCTTTATAAATTCAAATAACGGATGAAGAAATTATGATAAAATTACTTACACCGTGCTTAAGAGTGATAGCCGCATAAGCACCTTATTCAATATTGTTTTTGTGAATATCTTTAATAAGCAATAATAATTATATAATTTTTTGAGAATTGAAGACCTGTTTTCATTGCACACGTTTCATATTTATTTTGCAATTTTAGATATGGACTTCTTCTTTGTGTGGCTTGTTACATTCGTACTGGGATATTGGATATTTAAAAAGATTAATGAATGGAAGAACCTACCTCCGGGTCCATGGGGTCTGCCCATCGTAGGATACCTACCTTTCTTGGATCGGCAGCAACCACATTTGACCTTAACGAAACTATCTCAACAGTATGGACCAATATATGGACTAGGCATGGGCAGTATATATGCAGTGGTACTCTCTGATCACAGGTTGATAAGGGAAGCTTTTGCTAAAGATGTTTTTTCGGGACGGGCACCGCTATACTTAACTCATGGAATTATGAAAGGAAACGGTAAATATTACAAAGATTTTCTTCTTTTTAGTACAATTCCTCGAGTTTCCAAGAGTCTGTACTATGCTTATCTCGATTTCACAGGTAACCAATCTTTATGCAGGGTGATCGCCATATTACCTCCGTAAAAAATAAATAACATGATAAATAATAATACGCAAATGTAATAGTTGTGCTCTCTAGTGTGTCATTTCTACTATACTGTAAAAAAATTGTATGAAAAATCATATTTTCTAAATACTGGAAACCAACAAACAACTCCATTTATATCACTTTTTATCTCAACATCTCAATAATCTTCTCAGCTCTTGGACAAACATGCTTCAATGTTTCAAATCGCATATCGTCTAGGCTACAAACTGAACTACCCATTCAAATAATGCTAGTAACCAAAATTGATTACGATAATAGCCAGAATTAACGAGGCACAGTGGAGACATCCATTTTAAATGTGTTACCAAGTTAATGTTATTAAAATCGTGTTCAAACATGTTGTTTTTGAATTGTAATTTCAATATGTTGACAGGTATAATTTGCGCCGAGGGGGCATTATGGAAAGACCAACGAAAGCTGATAACATCGTGGCTAAAAAGTTTCGGAATGAGCAAACATGGCGTGGCACGCGATAAACTAGAAAAACGAATTGCGTCTGGTGTTCACGAGCTAATAGAGGTTTAAAATCAAGGGTTGGCAAAAACTAACTGACTGATAAGAATTTGTGCGAATATTTCTTAGATAAGCATTACACGAATAATAATTATTATTATCAACTGGTTAGTGGCCAACCTAGTGTCAGTGTTGTTCAGGTCGCCCGTAGGCCTCTGACTTGACTTTTCGACTGTTGTCAAATTGACAAGAGCCGGAACCGACTTTTTACGTGCCGTCCGAAACACAGAGACGCTCAGTTGAAATACCAGTAAGCGATCACCCATTTAGTGACTGAGCGCGCTTAAAGTTGCTTAACCTACCGATCGTTTACCGATCAGTGGGTGCATTCGGCTATGAGCGTCTCACACACTAATAATAAGCATTATATGATTTTTGCTTTGTTATTATTATGATAAGTAATACATATTTTGGATGGGATAAAAATTATTAAAACAATTTTTTTTGTTGGCATTAGTAGATATTTAATAGGATACTGATACGGACCTGGATTGTTCTTTTCGCGCCGTTCCAAGCTTTTATCAAAAATATATTTCATTTAAAATGAAATGTTTCACAGTAAAAAAAACACTTTTAAAGACATTAAACAAAACGTCTGTGAATCTTTGGAAATGACCGCACTTTAAAACCAGTCAGTTACTTATTGCCTACTTACGGTTTTTTTTTTAATTTTAGTGCCAGTTTACTTTAAGTATTCATTTATTTAAATGAATTTTGATAAAATAAAATTTTTTATTAATGATCGAAAAAAATCTTGAACAGACACGACCCCCTTGCAAGCTTATATTATTATATTTATTATGTTCTTTATTGTTCTCCAAACTGCGGTGATGCTTAATAGTCGTGCTAAACTTGTTTTTCCGCTAAAAATTGCCACAATACTTAAACAGGCAAAAACTACACAATACGATTTTTTTTAAACATTTATTCTTTTTGAACAACCAATTATGTAAAAATAAAAATAGGATGCTCATGCAGGTAACAAAAACCGCCATTTATTTTTGAAAGTGACCTTTTAATGACACTGACAAATGTTACCGAGATTCATGCAAAAAGCATGAGTTATCGTTTTTTGTAAAGCGCTGGGGAGCTATTGCTCACTATTAATAGAATATTCGAGATTATTTTGCATGAATTTTACGTTTATATTGACTGTAAAACAGTTTGATTTGAATCTTGAAACTTTATTTTAGAACATCAAAGAAACTTCTGGATCGTCGCTTGATCTTTCTAATATGATAACACATTCATTTGGAAATGTTATCAATGATATAATATTCGGATTTAAATATCCATCGCATGATAAGACATGGCATTGGTTTAGACAAATACAAGAAGAAGGTTGTCATGAGATGGGTGTGGCCGGTGTTGTAAACTTTTTACCTTTCGTTCGGTAGGTACAAGAATGCGAGGAACAATTATAAATGCCTTAAGTATTGCAATAGCATTATTATTTATATCTTTCAGGTTTATATATCCTTCTGTCCAAAAAACAATGGAAGTTTTAGTTCGTGGTCAATCACAAACGCACAGGCTCTACGCTAGTATAATAGCTAGACGACGAAAAATGTTAGGATTGACTGTACCTAAAGATGCTGTATACGCTGAGCACGCTGACTTATTCAATGAGCACCCTGAAGGGTTTATAAAATGTGTCACATACAGTAAGCATGTGTCTATCACTGAGTCGCACTACTTTGACCCAAGTGTATTAATAGCTTCAGAAGACGAATGTATTTTGGACAACTTTTTAAATGAACAGAAAAAGAGATATGAAAATGGTGAAGAAGGCGCTAAGTATATGACTGATGAACAGTTACATTATCTCCTAGCTGATATGTTTGGAGCTGGTCTTGACACAACATCGACCACACTTTCGTGGTATTTACTATATATAGCTCTATACCAAGATGAACAAGTATGTGGTTATTTAAAGGTATATTTTGATTAACTACTTGTTCGAATAAAAACTGTTCATTTTCTGATGTTTCCAGGAGCAAGTACGCCAAGAAATTTTGTCTGTGTATCCAGAAGATTGTCAACCGGATTGTTCAAAATTGCCTTATCTTATGGCTACGGTTTGCGAAACTCAACGTATACGATCAATCGTTCCCGTTGGAATTCCTCATGGTTGCTTACAAGTAAGGCAAATTAAAAAGTAATACAATTATTTTAGGATACAGGAGTTAAAAAAAATTTTTTGGAACTTATAATATCGTCACGTCCGTCCGTCATGTAGGATATTATTAACTAAGATTTTAAAAATAAAAAGAAGGTTGCTATATTCCTTTTTTATGTAACCCAATATTTGTTGATATTTCTTTCCTTTTCCTCTACTTTTGAATGTAAAAATTGAAAAAGAAACAAGCTTTTAAAAAAAAACATTGTTTTATGGATTCTTTTCAAGACCACGTAGCAGGACATGCATGGATTTATCCAGTTTTATGTCTTTTTTTCAGGACACTTATTTAGGAAATTATAGAATCCCTCAAGGTACAATGGTTGTACCACTGCAGTGGGCAATTCATATGGATTCTAATATTTGGGAAGATCCTAATGAATTCAAACCAAATCGATGGATTGATGAATGTGGAAACTTGCTTAAGCCGCAAGAATTTATTCCTTTTCAAACTGGTAATAATATTTTATAGTTCGTCCTATAGTTTATATATTTATATAATGTAAGATGCACCTTAATTTTTTCATAATACCGTCTATTTTAAAAAAACTTTATTCAGACGTTTGATTAATCATTTTATTTCATTTAATTAAAATAAAATTATTGAATACGATCTATGCTCAGAACAATCCAGGCGAACGAATGACGAATCTGCTTTACTAAATTATTTATAAAAAATTTCAAATTTTGTTTAAATATTAGGTTGCAAATTTCAAATGAGTAACTACTAAATCGCCTGACTTTTTGCGTTATTTGTTTTAGGTAAACGTATGTGTCCCGGAGATGAGCTCTCTCGTATGGTGTCAGTTGGCGTGATCACTCGCCTCCTTCGTTCATTTAGGATACGGCTAGCCGGTAAACCTCCAACAGCTGAAGAAATGCAAGGAAAAGTTGGCGTTACCCTGTCAGCTCCCGAAACATTATTCATTTGTGAAACTCTTTAATAAGTTATTTTATTACTCGGTACTATTTCCATTTTAGTAAAGCAATGCAAAATACGTTTGTTATAATTATAAATCTACTATAATGGCTTAGAAAAATCAAATAAATTTTTATTAGAATCTCGTTTCATTACTATACATCCGAAGTGTCGAAGGAGGAATAAAATATTTATTTATATTATTTTACTTCATTACAAAAAATAAGACAAAAGTTTATATGTAATCATTATCATTTATTTAAAAATACACTTCTGTAATCCAATAAAGTAAAGCAGTATTTACAAAGCGTGGGTCAACAATGGTACACTCCATTGTACTAATCTATTAAAGGCAACTTTGTTGCTAACAAATGTATTGTTTATGAAATATATAAAAACACTATTTCAATTGTCATTAAGTTATGTAATTAAAGATAATAATATACTTATAGCGACAAATGTTACCGCTCTTAGACTAGTTGCTGGTTTCTACACTACCATGGAATGTTACTTAGTATATTACTCATGATAGGTACATATTAAACTAGAAATGTAAAATGAACACGTACAAATCTTAAAGAAATACTACTATACTCACACATGAGATCACACTCAACAGAAAACACTCGCAAGTGATACCTATGAATAAATAACGTTCTACAATATAGATTTATTTTGGTATAGGAAACTAGAGCTTAAGATGTCAGAACTAACTACATTTCATAACGAAACTGCTTCATTCGATGTATATGATTCACAACGATCTCATAGATCAAAATCTATACATAATACTGAAGTTATAAGATAATAATTTATAATCTCAACGATGGGAATTTCAGTAGACCTAAATTAAAGTTCGGTTTATTCTTTAATTGAACACTTTATGCACAGCCTCGACATTCGCTGTAACGATGTCGTTACTTAATAATAAACTAAATTAAATTTGTCATCGATGCGCTCTAAAACGAGTGATCATGGAATACTGGTGGGTACGTTGTGGCAATGTGATCGGACGTTTAGTGCGCCCCGACATGGCGTAAGTGAGGGTGGTCATGCAGGATTACAGCTGGTGGAGCGGGTGGCGCGCGAGTAATAAACTTTACTCGGAAGTTTTGGGGCGCTATTGTGGCGCCTACTGTGCCTTCGAGTGACGGTGGAGCGACGTCAGCCTCCATTTGTACGTCAAACTGATGCATCATGCTTGAAAAGAACATAAACATTTCCATGCGAGCTAAAACGTCACCCAGACACATTCGTCGTCCGACACCAAAAGGCATAAAAAATTCAGGCCGCTTAATTTTTCCACTCTCATCTATGAATCTGCTCGGATTAAATTTATTCGGTTCTTGCCACAGATTTGGATCCATATGTACGCAGTTAATAAGGGGTACAACTTGGGAACCCGCTGGAATTCTATAGCCGTTAAGATGAACATCCCTGTAAAAATATAAGTCATTAGTTTTCATTCTTTTTAGGAAAAACTATCGGGTATTTTTATTTAAAATGTAATTTAAATTCTTACTTTGTAGGAGAATGTGTTGTAGCCAGTGGTACAATGCTTGACATGCGAAGAGTCTCGAGAATAGTTGTTTCTGTGTACGGAAGATTTGGCATGTCCTCAATCGTGGGTAGACGTTCGCGGCCGATGACTGAATCAAGTTCTTCTTGAACGCGCCTCTTTACGTCAGGATTTCTAAGCATAAAAACAATCATCCACAGAAGGGATGATTTAATTGTTTCCATACCCGCGGAAAACAAATCTCCCAGTATTTGCTTAAGTTGCAGTTCTGAAAGCGTTTATATACTATTAGAATCTTACACCAAAATATAAATATAATAATTTCAAAAAAAACAGAATCAATAACGTAATATTGCATAAATAAAAACTACTTACCATTATCTCTTCCTTCAAATAATTCTCCTTCTTTTCCTTCGATTTTAGCTTTCTCTATTTCAATTAAATAGACATCGATAAGATCTCTAGCATTATTGATGTCAAGAGTATTCCGATGTTCATCGATCAATGTTTGATAAAATGCAAACATTTCTTCGCGGTTCTTGGCAACTTTTTCTTGAATAAGAGCTTTACCGGGAAGATACTGTAAAATATTTAAGATATTATATATCTGAATCGTTGCGACATACATTTAATTATAGTTGATAAATTTTAGTAACATAAGATTTTGAGATGAAAATCTGACAATACTCACGTTATAAAGTGGTATGTATTCTCCATAATGAATCTCTCCGAAAAGTCTCATGCCTTCTTCAATTAAATGATTGAGTCTTGCAAACCGTACATCGCCGTGACTAAAGCGAACTGACATAGTGATACCGCAGATTACATTAGATACGCCAAGAGCTAGTAGCGGGTTGGCATCTATCGGCGCGCCTTCTGTGCATTGCAGGTTCGCTATGAGCTCGTGAACTTCATTCTAGTAACAAATATATTTGATTAGCGCTAAAGTTGCATATTTATGAATCTGAATACACTTAAAAAAAACGATGTGTACCTTAATACGCGCTTCCATTATTTTCTTGCCGTTGCCCATGTAAGTCATACCAAACTCGCGTAGTTTCTCGTGTAAGAATCGACGCTGGCTTTTCCAGAGGCGGCCCTCGCTATTTATGATACCTGTACAATACATATGGAGGAGGTGAATACTATGTATGTGGGCGTTTCCTTGCGGCTACAGGCGGGACGTCCCTAGCCCATGTACTTTAAGTTACTTTACATATAAGCAAAATATTTTACAAAACTGTTTCAGCGATATTTTATTAATAATTAAAAATAGTTAAGTCAAAAATAAATAATAATTGATTTTTGTAAGCGAACTAAAACTAAGCATAAAATATTATTGCTGACTTTATAATGAACGTTTATTAATTTTTAATAAAAAAAAAATAGATGTTCACATTTTAATTCGCAAAAACAACAACATTATTTACCTAGACCATCCAAAATGTTCATCAATGGAGTAGTGGGTCGGCCCGTAAACTCTTCCCGGCGGAATGCTTCTCTGATTAACTTGTAGTCACTCAACACAACAGTTAGCTGATTTCCGAGACGAGCGGAGAATAATGCACCATAGTTCCTAGCAAGCTCCAAAAATGTTTTGTGCCGAACTCCTAGGAAAGGTAGGTAACCGACGACGGGTAAACTCCATGGCCCGGGTGGCAATTTACGGATTTCGCGCACTAAATTAATTAACCGCATTGCCAGAAACGTCATGCCAACGATCAGCAACAGCGGCATCGTAGTACGCGAAGAACAGTAGCTCACCACTTGCCAAAGACCCCACAGCAGTTTAGAATTTGACAGCATTGTTATCATTTTGAGAACTTTTTTTGTATTTTCGTAAAGATTTTTTTATAGTCAAACAAACAACATTAGTGCGCGGAGTATTAATCGCGACAGTGCGGTGTCCTGAACACTATAATCGTATACCGCGTGCGACTGTTGTCTGCGCACTGGCGCGGCGCTGGCGTGGCCTTGCGAATAAATACGCGCGGGTGGCGCGCGCGCAGGTTCGTCCCACCGGCACTCCTCTCTCCGCGGCTTTTCCGTTGGCCGGTTTGCTACGAAGCGCGTAGCACTAACGTCGTAGACGTACTCCTTATTTCAGACGCCGATAAAATGCTTTTCCACTAACATATTCATTCTCTGTCACTATAACACTATTAATATAGAAACGTACGTTAGGGAAATAAAAATTGTATTAATATATTTTTTGTATAAAGTTGTAGTATCTATGTGCTATACGTCAATGTTATGAATAAGAACGAATAAAACGAGAATACGATTCCTGAGCAGTCGTCAAATTTGGCGAGGGGTGAGAGGGGCCACCGAGGTCGCGCGGGTGTGCATGCAGATGATAAGATTAACGAATTGCGTAAGTTGGTGCGAAACAAGGTGACGGCGGGTCGACGACTCATGCCAGAAAGCCTTGGATGAAGTTCTACGCGGAGCGACCTCTAAGCGACACAAATATCGCAGACGAAAATTATATTTGAAATTTATGATATGGTCAATTTAAAATATTTATATTTTTACACATTATGGAGACACAATGTATATGCAAAATTTGTAAATCTGATACGTTTAAAGTATCATAATATCAAATATTGTTTTGATATTTTTCAGCAATGTAGGATTGGCAAAATTAAACATTTAAAAATACGCATATGTATTACATTGAAGGAATGCAAATAAATTAATAAGATTAACGTAGGTTTTCGTCTTCAAGGCAATCATATCATTTTAGAGTAAACATTTTTTATTCGTCATTTCAATTAGCGGAATATTACTAAAATAGTAAGTTCCATTTGAGTAGTAAGACATGAATTTATTTAATTTTGCGATGAAAATAAGTAAATACATAATTGTATCTATTTTTTGTATTTTGCTTTAACTTAAAATAGCAGCTTATTAACCTTTTTATATGAAAAGTTATAAGAGTCTAAATATTCGACACCGTCGTGGCTAGCAAGTCTGCCTTTAGCCTCGACGGTTGCGGGTTCGATTCCCGTTCGGAGCAGATGTTTGTATTAATCGTACAGGCATGTTTTCCGGTCTGGATATGTTTGTCCTTGTCATCTGCGAATGTTCCGGACCCCGACACAGGATATAATTATCCTAATGGGGGCCGTTGAGTGTGTAGCGTTTATTTATTTATTTATTATATTGTCGTATTTGTGTAACGTATTAGTATTAACAATTTAAAAACATAAATAAAAGAAATGTTTTAAAGGACACACTATCTTAATTTTTGATAAAAAATTAAAATATATTTTAATAAAAGCTTAGTTAATTTTAGTAAAGACGTAGTTACTGACGAATAATAGTTTCTTACATATAGACATTTACTCCATATAGTTAGGAACCCTCAGCGTATCTTTTATATAGATATACACAGGAAACAATATGAATATTTATATATATTTATAGCCGTCGGATCCAACATTTTCGTATCGTACAAAATCTTATAAGGACGCGTAGCAGGCACGTACAGGTGTACAACTACAATTTAAAACAGGTTCTACGTCTCAATATATTGAATTTATAAAAACAAAAAAAATAGATTAACCTTTGAAAGATATGCAAAGATTTCTTGGCAGGTACAAAATAAAAAAAATACACGTGTGTTTCGCGGGAAAGAATTTAAGTGTTTTTATAAAAGCTTGTTCGTAACGCCGACGTTTTGTTTAAATAAATAGTTATTATTATAAGATACTATTGATGTCGATATAAACGGCATGAGGTATTGATATATTGTCAATAAATTAGCGTTTAGATGTCATTAACATTTAATATTTATTAATAATACTATTACTCTACGTCCGCGTGAAATAAAAATGATGTATAATTTTATTGTTATTTCTCTCAGCAGCGTAACGTGGTGAAATATATACCAGTTCCGTAGTTAAAATAGTCTTTAAAATAAAATTTGTTTAATCAAAATCTATATATAAGTGCTAAGCTATAAAATATGCAAATTCTTTATTTTGTTCTTTAATATGTATCACAAATAGATTCGTAGAGTCACGATGTTTACGAAAATAGCGGAAAAATTCATGTAATTTGCGCGGTTAAGCAAATAAAAATATTCAAACGCCAATATATATAACGCAATAGTGCGATAAATAAAGCACACATTATGATTTTTGACATAACTAGATTAAGTTCACTGATCACGTACTGTGTGAGTACTCGGCCAAAAGGCCAACGACCGTCCCTTTCGATCTATCATTGTACTTCGTCGTAGGTACACTATCAATTAGGGCGTGCTCGTATCGTATTCGTAAATGTCTTGAAAGATTTAAGACAAGACTTCAATTAATTTATTAATTTATTTAGTAACGGTTAAATTATACTTTAACACATATAAAAAACCAGACCTTATAAAAATACACTCTATAAACTTAAATTGTTTGTATAATATCAAATTATTTCATTTCAATACCATTTTCTAACTTTGAAAACTATCTTTACAACCATCTTCGTACGAAAAAATAAATAATTCTCTAGATATCAATGTTCTAACGGAAGTATTATAAAAATACCATCTTTTCTTTCAATCGAGCGATTTAGATAAAAAGCAGATGCTTACATCCACATTAATATTATGAATGTAAATTTGTATGACACACACTAGTAGGTACTATAACTCTGTATGTCTGTTTTTTACCTTTTCCTTACCTTAGAAATATGGTGTAATATGTGATTTTTTTTAGATACTGTATGTCTGAACCCTTTCATCTATGTTAATAAGGTCGCAGGTGAATTCTCGTTTTGTAATATTATAATGTCAGGAAGATAGGAAAAGTAACTAAACCAATGCTACAATAAGGGTATGCAGTATGCATAAGTCACAATTTTCCTGCTTTCACCACAGTGGCCTAGAAATAGAAAGCCTTAGATGTTATACAATGTTAATACACAACAATAAATCCATTTATAGAAATAAGTTACGGTCGTTCCATATGCTTGTTTTTTATCATAATAATAATATTATTATATGTTTAACATATTATAATATTTTTAGTGGAAAAATATTTGATACGCTTATAAACTGAAATAAAAACTAAAAATTGATATTAAATAATAAAGTATCACACACTATACTATGAACCATCCTTTCCATATAGACATAATGTCATACCTACGTTCACAAATGCAACACATACCGCAACGGATAACGAATGAAGTAGACGTGTGACTAACTTCGTTTCTTTGGGTTGGTGTTAAATTTACGAAGAAACACCAGTTAGTGTATAAAATTTTGCCTATATGGAAAGACCAGCCAATAGTTTTTGTAAGTACATATATGTATAATAATCACTACATAGTATAAAGCAAAGTCGCTTTCTCTGTTCCTATGTATGCTTAAATCTTTAAAACTACGCAACGGATGTTGATGCGGTTTTTTAATAGATAGAGTGATTGAAAGGGAAGGTTTATATGTATAATAACATCCATTAAATAGTGGAGAAAAAAAATTAATTTTTGAAGTTTCTAATGTGATGTCGTAAATAATTACATTTAACTCGTGCGGGTCACGGGCAGTAATGGATAAATCAAAAGTACTGGATCGATTTTAATCATTTTTTCAGTGAATTACATTGGCTATATATTTTATACCCATGCGAAGCCGGAGCGGGCCGCTAGTTATGTATTATAAAATTACTTTAAAAAATGCTAGACGAAATTTAGAGAACAAAGTTAAAGGTCAACCGCTACGCTGTTTTGCTATACGTTGCACTAAGAAATTATCAAAAAATATATGTAGCATCTACGCGATTCGAAAGTGGATATAATTTTCTCTTATTAACAATCAACGAAATAGTACTATTTTGGCGTACGTACGCAGCTGGCCAATATTATCGTAGGCTGTCAGCAGTTTGACAGTTGCGTGACTCCAACACCGGCTGTGTTAATTATCTGTATCGACAAGCCTATCTTTGTAGCACTTCCTCGTCTTTTTATGAGAATGTGTATAAAATTTTCTTTTATATGAGATTACTTAAACATTACACGTAAAAAGATGTATAAACTAACAATAAATTAACATCAATCAAAGATTATTTTCAAGCCTGATATGCCGTTGTTATATGCTGCTAAATTTTGATAGCAAACATTATGAAAGTGGATATAATATTAAAAAAATACATTTTTTAATGATAAATCGTTATTATTAATTACTATTTCCTTAGATTTCACAATATAAACTATACTATAAGCATATTTTATATAACCCTGTCGTTAATTTAGTTCGTTGTCAGTTTGTATCCCTCAAATTAAATTTTATTTAATAGGAAGCCAACGTTGTATACAATTTGTTCCTTATTCTATAGCACATTCATATTTGTATTAAATATTCGTTTTTTTATATAATCGTAATAAAAATCGATCGCCTTTTTACGCCATTAATATAATTTTTAAACAAAATAACTGTAACTCTACTATTTCGTTACCTAAATCGTGTTTGCTGAATATTTAGGCTCCTAACCTATTTTTTTGTCCATCTACTGATGCGCCTCAGCTCTGGTAATAAATAGTATTGCTAGTAAAAATGCTAGGGTACTTTTCTATATCAGCCAAGCTGTATGTTAGTTTTCCAACTTCGTAGTACAAAAATATATTATAATTACCTTGGGTCATTGGTCCGTTGTGTTACGCGACGGTAGTTCATTGTATTCACCGAACGTCAACTCAGATGTGCAAGGATACTCTACGTTTATTCACGTGTAATTACGCCTTGACATAAATATTTAATGTATTTTAAAATCAGACAAATTGTAGAAACGATTTATGATTATTATAATATTTTGGGGACGCCCCTCACTTAGGCTAATTGACAAGTTTTATCACTATTTGTAATTTTGATTAGGATTCAATGCAAGGAAACAAACATTGTTATCTAGTCAATTTAAACATTCAAGAAATTACACGTTCTGTGTGTACTGTGTCACAAGTGACCAGCTTTTTCTTTCTTTTTAAGGTTGACCACGAAAATTATAATTTTATTTTTCGTTTTATTATAAATTCACTGTTCTCGCTGAACCCAACATTTTTCCGAGATAAAAAATATATTAGATGTTAATAAATTGTCTGTGTGCCTAATTTAATCCAACGCATTCAGTAGTGTTTACATCTGTAAATTCATTCTCACAAACCTAATATAACGTTTATAAGGATGTACTTGTTAAAGACCCAAAACAATATAATGTTATTATAAAAATAATATTTTTGTTACATAACTTTGGAAAGTAATAATAATAAAAAATGCATATGGCCACAATTTGTGACAGATTTTTACGCAATTACAATAAGAGAAATTCAGTAATAACGTAGTAAGCAAAGATGTATCGATACTGGGCCGTTGTCAGGTTAAATAGTGCATTGCTTACAATAAAAACTGAAATTAGTCAAAACGCGTGAGTGTCCCACTTAGTTACAGAACTCATACACTTGTACGTGATCTCGATTGCAAAAATCAATTTATCATCACTTGTTTGAGGCGCCGCAGCGGCGAAAGAACTCAAAACAGACAAACAAATTTGCACGAACGCGAAGAGTTTGGCGCGTGTAAATATAAAATTGTCACTAAAACCAGAAGTCTTTTAAAATCAGCTTAGTAGTTCGTGAATTTAAACACAAATAGCCTACAAAGAAATAAACAAACCCGTGATACAATCACACCAATCATCAAGTGAGTTCATCGTCTAGAACACACTCGGAGCGCCTATACTACCTTATTTCCTCATGACGCCCTAAGCCGTGGTCGAGCATCGCAGGAGGCACTTAAGGATAGAGTCTAGTTTGAGCCCCAGTGAGAGCTCTCCCTTTTCACGGCCGGGACTCAGTCTCTACCAGGTGACGGTGGCATGTCCAACAGGACTAACGGCAATACACTTTCAGAATAAAAAATTATGAATATGAATTGTTTATTTCATTTTGACTAATCGATTTTAGAAATTAGGGTCTATTTTAACAAAACGTATGTTTGTATGTATTTTAAAAAACTCGTGTTACGCGTTGTATTAAATAAATGGCATTTTTAAGTTAATGGCATTAGTAAGTTAGACTTTATTTGAAGATATGATTAAATTTAATGTGGGTACAAAAAGTCGCCCAGTATGCCCTCGGAGCGTTCCGAAAATGTTCTAAGCTGCTGCAACTTATTTGTTAAAGATTATTATTATGGAGCTATGAACTCATAAAATAATTTAAGACAATTGTTTGCTTTTAGTAAAGATAATTCAACTTTATTTTTATCTGCTGCAGTGTACTATTATTAAATATAAATTGAAATTTTTTGAATATAGAATCTTCATTATATTTGTCATCAGATTCTTCTTTAATATTTCCGAAAAGTTTTGCTGATAGAATAAATCTAAAAATTATCGTAAAAGCAAAATTGTGATCATCGACCGATCACGTTTTTAACAATAATATAGTTAGATGATAACTGATGACGAAGCAAAATAGTCAACGCATTTTAACGCAGTTCGCATGAAAACAAAGAAATTTAAAAATTGCAACGTGTCAAAATTAATAAATATTGATTTTTGTTTAGCAAATTGACATAGTTTTAGGCAGAGACGTATTTAGGAGCTATAGGCAAATTTTAAAATAATCTGTGATGGCTTATAATTCTCTTGATTACGTAATAAAATGTATTTGAGTTAATGAAGAAAACAAAGTCAAAAATATTGTTTGCACTTAAAAAAAATAAAATAATCAATACTTTCTTTCTGTGAACATAGTTTCTTTTGAATTGTGTTTTTTTTTTACAAATGACAGGATTATTTTATTTTAACACCTATTTATTTTTCTTCCTACAAGTGTATAAATCAGCTGCTTAAATACGCCCCTGGATATAAGATTGAGCTCAATTATTAAATATGAAAGATGTACACAACAACTTTTATTAAAAAAAAAACTCATAATTATTATGTAAACTCGAAGAACTAAAATTATGATCTAGAGGCTCCTACCGATTCTATTAAAGTAACCTGTCCTGAAATAAGAGGCCTGAGGACTGACGAGGATGCGTCTTCCGGTGTAGTCTCCATTCTAATACTTTGGGATCCCAACGCTCATCGGCTCATCGAGGTATGGCAATTCAATGAACTGTTTTCCTGATTTTGATTCTTTTAAAAATGATCTTCTCGTTTCCAATACGGTTCCATTGACATACTCCGTGCATAGCTAACTATATTGTTTGCTGAATGACTCTAAAATGTTTATAAGCTTTTTTAATTATAAATATTAAAATGTATTCATAAATGCTCAATTCTTATATTTAAAATTTGACGTTAATAGATTTTATAATAAAGCATTTTTACTTTAATTTGAGAATTATGTCGCGTACTAAATTTATCTCCCCGTCCGTGACATGTGCCCCACAGTTTATTATTAATAGTATGAATTCGATCGGAATGAAATCTTAAAAGTTGCTATCAGTGACCTTCAATATGCAAAAAGTAGGTGACACATTTTTGCATTACCTCAGCGAACGGGAAACGATAACATATGATAACCCGAGCCCTACAACCAATGAGCACAGGCCCTGTGTGCATATATAATACCTTCATTATTACAAAATAAAATAACTAATGACACGTCCATAAGGGCCGATTGTTATGAACTACAAAGACACATTAATGGATAACAGTTTATCAAATCAATAAATAAACGTCGGGAAAAACAGTATAGATGTGAGTTCAAAATTTGACCTTTGACATTTTCAAGTCGATCAGCGAGCTATGGATAGGGCTTTGTCTGGAGTTTCTTTTAGGGATCGAATTCGAAACGAAATGAACCGGCAGAGAACCTAAGTTATCGAAATAGCCCACCTGACTAGCAAAGTCAAGTGACAGTAGGCCGGCTATATGAATAAAAGAACCGATAATCTACGGAGCAAACGGGTTTTTCATTAGTTGTGACTACAGGCTAGGGTAATTGTGTATTTTCAGACAAACTGTAATTATGCTTGTTTGTCACTTATGGTGTTCAGTTCAGTTTCCAGAAATGGCGAGCTTAGATTGATGTTATTTTTTTCGTTAATTTCACTATAAGTATTTGATACTTAACTTAAAATAAGATATCTGAACGTATATTGTACATTCATTCATTTCACATTCATTATAAATATTTTATATTTTCGTAATTTTAAAATATTTAACTGCAAGATGGTCGAAATAAAAAAATTGTTTATCTATATTTTATAAACAATTACGGGACAGATAAATCCACGAGTGCATGAACAGATAAGAATTGTAGTTTTTATTGTTATCGGTCGTATTTCATTATAAGTAGTAAACAATTCCATGCTTGATTTACATTATTTCAATGAAGTCTTGAAATTGATATGTATTAACACCATCATAACAACCGACGTATATAATTATCTATTTCTAGGGCCTTGTGGTTCGTTTCGGTACTGCCTAAACACTTGTTACTGTTTGCACTGAAGAAAAATAGCTTTATTTAATAATTATTTAGATTATGCAACCGCATAGTAAATTTGTTATAAATAATGTTTAAGAGACAGCTCATTCGCAGAACATTTTTATATATAAAACTAGCGGGCCCGGCAGACGTTGTCCTGCCCCGAAAAATCTGGGACCCGATAGCAGCGCCCTCTACCCGGTGAAAGATTTTGATTGACTAATATGGCTATTAAAAAGCAGGGGTAGGTGATAAAAAAGTGAAAATTTTGAGTCGTATGTATTTTTATATGCCTCATAATAAAAAATAAAAATAAAAATTTTATACAAAAAAAAAAAAAAAAATTTGGGGTGGACATCCTTTATCACTGAGGGGTTTGAAAAATAGATAGTAGCCGATTCTCAAACTTACTGAATATGCATAAAAAAATTCATAAAATTCGGTCAAGCCGTTTCGGAGGAGTATGGGAACGAACATTGTGACACGAGAATTTTATATATTAGATAAATTGATAATAAAAAATTAATTGTCTTCTCAAGAGTCATAAAATATTTTCTTTGAAATTTTAATGAATCTCGTTGACAATAATGAATAGTTTTAAGCTCGTGCTATTATTAATATTATTATAGTTATCACAGAATAATTTTGCTTATAGTTATGATGGTACAGATATTAACAGTGCTAAATGCTCCGAAGTAACTACTGGTTCAGAGGTTTCGAATGTCGTTACGTGGAATCGAGCGGTCGTCCGATCAGAGGCGTGTCGAAATCGTAATGTCTTCCCGGGATTTCAACGTAACCCGAAACGTTACTCACGTTACGTGGCAAGCGATTTTATACAGCGCCTTGTTATGTAAGGCAATGCAAAAAAGAAAATAATATTTTATTCTGAGTACCCGCTTGTGAACAAAAATCAAAGTTTGATACGTATGATATAGTGTATGGTACAAGTATGTAAAATATACGACCATTTTGTAAAACAAAAAAGAACAGAAGGGAAAGGTTGAAATTTAACAAAGAAAATAAAAACGCAACAAATAAAACCCAAACTATTGACTATGAACTTTAAATTCTTAGAATTGACTTACCACACAATAGGACGAAATATTGTTATGGACTTTATTGTATTTTAAAAGTATTATATTTCTGTTCATAAGAAAAATTAATACATAGTATTTAAAAGCAAGTACGTTTTCGTATAAGGAGGCATTTACAATTGTATCACGCACTAGTCAATTATATAATTGAATTAAGATGCAGCTGCAAGTGTGATAATGGTTTTGGAATCTAAGCACTATGCGATATAGCAAAGGGTTGTTGACCTGTGCTATGCAAAATAGTATTACGCAGGCATATACAATCGGAATGACCGCTTGCGCAACCGCTTACATTTACTCCTTAGGGATTTATATAATAAATTATAAATACTAATTAATTATATTGCTTCTCAATATGGATGGATATGTATTTGCCTTTTTATAACATAAATTTATTTTTATCATAATGATAGCACATTGAAAATTTATTAAGCAATTAAGTGTACAAAATGGCAATTAATTTAAACATAAATGCTTTGACTCGCTAGAAAATCTCGCTAGAAAAATCATTAAGTTTAAAATGAGTAACGTTTTGGAGTAAAATAAAAGTGCCATAAAATCTTACGGCCTGAAAGGAAAGCAAGCTATAATCCCATTAAAAGTTTTCATGGTGGTACCTCCTACATTTTTTAAGTTTTTTTTTTACATTTTACATTTCATTTTTACTTCCTTTACATGCTATGTACTAACTGAATTCAAAATTTGAAATTTATGAGACTGCAAGAAGTTCCTTAGAATTGTGATGATTTATGAATGAACGACTGACAAAATTAAAGAATTTTGACTGGCTATAATTCGTAAAGCATACAATATGATTATTATTAGATATATTGGCAATAGAGAGTTTTAGTGTATTCTCTCGATCACTAAAAATTCAAACTTATTGCATAATCGACAACAAAGTTACAGGAGCTCAAAATTGTCGTAAGTCCCTTTAAGAAAAGGGTGTTACTGCCGTGCTCGACTTGGCGGGGGCACCGCCATTCCCCCGATATAACGTTATAATAGAGTTATCACTATACGTTGCCATCTAGAAGGGATAGAATGGGAGAAGGTTTGACAAGAAAAGGAAAGGGATAGTATAGTAGGGATTCTGGTTCCCGGCGCACAATTAGCGAACTTTATTATGTGCGAGAATATTACTTCACTGGTCGAGCGGACAAAATTCACGTGGAAAACAGTATGGCTCTACTAATCCAACATTTATTTTGGCAAGGTGTATTGACCGAAGCCCTAAGGTAGCCTTGGATTTTGTAAAAAACGTTCTCCAAAATATTCGTCTCGTCTACGAATGCGAAAACGAAATTTACGACCTATTGTGATGAAATATTTTAAGCGTCTTTCTGTTTTAGAAAAACGAAATGTCTGCACATTGATTGCAAGCTATGCTGAAAGGACAAGAATTCGAAATTGTTACCAGGTAGGAAGAAAAATATTCTGCCGCTATTTGGTCTAGGCATTAAGAAAAAGATACACCATAGATACTCTAAAAGTCTTCTTCGTCTGACTATTTTACGTGGCATTTGCGAGCATATTTTATTTAGTTACTTATTTTATGCTAGTTAGTTATGCTTGAAGGTTAGTCACATATGAATTTCTTGATAATCTAATCAAGGACCCTGAAGATAAAAATAAACTCCTGAACGTATAAGAGCTGACTTCGGACGATCACTGTATTAAAGTGATGTGACCTATTACTACAACGTATGTAAAGCCGATTTTATCCGATTGAAGTCGGCTATTGATTCCTTGAATCAAAAAAAATACCTATGTAAACACACGAAAATCTGTCAAGCATACTTCGAGCAAGTATTTTGGTCTTTAATGTTATGTTATTTATCAAAATATTTTCTGTAACATTTCAAATAAAGCTACATCTATCCTTTATTCGATACTCATTAATACGATTTTCAACGGGACATCTGCAGTAATATAAAATCAAGCTTATCAACGTTTGCAAAATCAACTTTGCAACAATTTCATAGCTTCTAATGACCTGTGACGTCATCTCGAATATAAGCAAAGACGCAATTCGCTAACGTGGCGCGATAACCCAATTTACAATACATTATGACGCTCTAAAAATGTACCAAAATCTTTATATAATAAAGATCTATCGACATGAAAATTTTATTGAATCGATTTTTATTTTTGTTTTTTTGGAATATATTAACACCCCAGATGATTAATTGTATTGACTAAAGACTAAAATAAAATAGTAAATATTCTTTAAAAGCTACAAGCTTACTTGGAGGCAATATGACTATTAGTAATGGCTTCCATTGCTATTATAATTTTTAAAAATGTGACAAAACGAAAATGCAATTTCAATATATAATTTTTTTGGATTTTTTTAAGTTATTAATAATACTCCTATTGCTCTTCCAAATCAATTTGAAGCTTCCGCTATAAGTGGGTATAAAAATATCCCAAGGGGGTCAGGATCAAACCCGCAACTTACCCATTAACGGAGTCGTCCTTTTTACCGTTGAGCTATTGAGGCTTCAAATTTATATTATAATTATATACAGGTGTAGTTTTTTTTTGACAAATGTATCATACGCTTAATTTCGTGATACAATGCATGCAATGAATGGATAACGTATAATACAAATCTGTTATTAAAAGTGTAGGGGGCACCTTACAGATAATTTGGATGGCATTTAAGGTCACCTTGTTGATAAAGCTGATAATTTGATTCATACCAATCACACTACTATTGTTATCATTCGCTTAATTTATACAAATTATTTATTAATGTTGTAAATATTTCTTTAATTAATATAAAACACTATTCTTATGATACGAACTTTTTAAACTTATTATAAATAATTGTAGGGTTTTTTTATATCTCCTAAGAAAAGACACGGGAAAACAAAAATGTTTTTTTATTAATATATATATATGATTTCTAATTCAAGATATACGCATAGAAACGAAGTTAGTCACAAGCTTGCAACATAACTGAATACAATTAGCGTGTCATTTTATTGGTTCCATGTTGAATTTACCAAAGAGCACCAGCTGGTCTTTGGACCTTTGCTCTGTATGAAAGGTCCTGTCCATAGTTAATACCAAGTTTATGATTAAAACCATTTTTTTAAATTCCATATCATGAATTAGGAAAAGCAATGAAAATATTTCATATATGCCGATGGATATGTAGCGTTTATTTATTTATTTATTATATGTTCCAGGTTAATTTAGCCACATAGATTGTTTGCAATTTCTTTGACCATTTACGATAAACAAGGATTTATGTAATACAATATTTCTTGAACAAATTGTTCATTACGCTGGATAATTGGGCCAAAATTTAATATTTTTTGCCACTTAACCCGCCAAATCCCTAGATAGAGAATTAACATTTTTACATAAAAGTTCTTCAAGGGAAAGTTGAAATAGTTTTTACGGCATCGGCAACACGAATGGGATACTCATACGCTACGATGACCGCTTACTAACGGCGGGCCGTACGAATTTTGCTAACATCGTAGAAAAAAATATAATATATATCTTGGAAAATTTTTATTTATTCGTGATAAATCACAAATGTTGTTTATCTTTATTATTGCTAAATTTGAAATAACCAAAGTTTGAGGCCTTTACCAAGCGAAGTAGAAAAAAAAATTGTATATTATAATATTATTAAATACAGATATTATATATCTGGACATTTAAAAAAATACATACATATGTACTAGTATGTACCTACTATATATTTCTTCGACGTATTATCATTTTGGTAATAGCGACTATGATTTATTAATGTGATGCAATATATGTATTGTGTCTTATCTCAAACAATACGGTATTCTTTATAAGTTAAGTAAATAAATTAATCTTATTAAATCATACATTGTCGTAACAACGCCCTTGTTAGCGATAAAGTATATTTTTTTTTCATCAGAATAAATCTGTTACTGACGTATTTAATAATATTCTTAAATCGAGTATGCTTTATCTATCTTTCAGTCATTTTAATAAATAAATAAATCTAAAATATATTTTCATTATAGCATTCTGGTAATGCGGGTCGTATATATGTTATCTTCCTCATGATATAAAAAATCGTTTCTTCTGAGACATTACTAAATATTCCTGTACAAAGTATTTTAATATTATAATTTTTAACTTTCCACAGGATGTGATTCAAATTAATTCGAATCATATTACGCAACGTATGAAAATGAATCATTTCCAACCATCGGACACCGCATAAATGATTCAACTTAAAATACGCGAATTATATCGACCTATAAATTTTTTTTGTTTGAATGAATGGAAGTTCAATAACCTCTAATTTATAAACTGATTACTGTCTTTTCCCAGCGAAATATCGTAATTCATTCACGTAATTAATTTATTTACATTCGTATCTACTATAATAAAATACGTCATATAGTAAATGAAAAAAACTACGCATCATAAAGCTGATGAAATTGATTTTTATTTCCCATAGAATTGTTATATATGTGTGTAATAAAGGTTCTGATCATATTAATATTTGTTGAAAAGGGGGGTTAGCACACAAGTACTTTAATATTATGTAGCTGACGCAATATAAATACAAAAGGACATATTGCTAACATATGTGTTCAATCGGCAAATAGTTCAACAATGTTGCCTTGTTTCTGCTTGGTTACCACTGCGCAGTATGCATACTGGGAAGTGCATTACAACAATTGAAATACTGTATATTGTATAAATACATAATATATTTCTAGGAACAAATATAGTCTCAATATATTATAATAAATGGCAATAAAGAGGTCGGTGAGTTCATGGCCAACATCATCGTCCTATTTAAATCGATTTTTTTAAATTTGTTTAAAGCTACGTCTTCGAATCTCGACTTATATAATAATATTAATATAATCGTAGTACTAGTACTACTCATGGTCACAACTCGATCACGTGATTGTATCTTAGTATTCTTAACGTATCAATCCAATAATTGTTAATGTAAAGGTCAATATATGTATAAAGTAATCCTGAATTAATTCAAAAGTCGAAGCCCGGCCAATTGTTACTTCAGGGAATGTACAACCACCCGTAACAAATTCTCCCTGGATTTGTTGCGGGTGGTATTCGTGCCATAGAAGGAAAAAACAGGATTTTAATTTTTATTTGTAGATTACTGCTAAAAATTATTAATTTCATATTTTACAAAAAAAATAAGGAAAATATTTTAAACCTGACTAAAAGTTAATAAATAGGTAGCCGAGAAATATTCTCAGAAAAATCAATAAATTATAACCGATTTTACATATAAAGATTTAAAATATAAAATACTAACGTAAAAATGTAAAAATATTTGTCCATTTAAAGGCATTTTCTCATCTATTTGTGAATAGAAATCTTAGTATCCCTTTTTAAGTATAATATACCGCCGAAGGTGGGAGCTTTGGCACATTTAAAGTTTTTTATAGAAAAGCAATGCAGAATTATATAATATAATTACTAACACCTATCAGAATTCATTTGTATTGTGGAATAAATTTAAACATTAACGTGGATGAAGATTATTATTACATTATATTACAACATTGCCGGAGATAAAAACAAACAAAAAGAGATTAATTGTGTTAATCCAGGAATAGTCGTGAAGTAGAGCAGCCTCATTAAAATGAGTCTCGATATATTTAGTGGATATTACTGCTACAAGGATTTCAGGCGGTTCCAATGGCATTTGAATCCTACTCAACCACTACTTCTTAACAACAATTTTACTATTAAATATAGTTAATTATTTCATTGTCAAATAATATATCAATTTTGGTGTTTATTCGTATATTTACTACACAAAACAATTAGGACTTACGTTCAAACATATCGACGTTATGCGACTGCGTCAGTGCTACGTATGTTATTTCTGCGAATAATCTTGAATTACTTCTCAAGCTCCAGGGTCGCTGACGTGAGAACGAGCGAGACCGTGTGAATATTGATGTATAGTTTGAATTGGAAACCTTGCCTGCAATACAGATAAAACTAAAATAATTATGTCAGCTATGTTATAACCCTTTCAATGTTTCAGTTAAAATATAAATTATTTTATTTATATACAAGCGGTGCCTGCGGCTTCGCTTTCGCGTTATGTAGTTCTTCGGGATCACACGGAAACAAATTTCTATTATTAAAAAGCAATGTATGGAAAAATAGTTAATTTTTTGAAAATGTTAATATTAATAATAATATATTATATCTCGAACTAAAAATAAAAGAAATAATCTAAGATGATATGGGCTTGCATATAAGATAATATTTAATTATTTTTTTGTGTGCACCCAAATTGTGTCAGGAAACACAAGTGTTTGTGTTGCGTGTAACGAAAGTCAGCATTTTCCTTCACGACATTTATTTTAGGAGCCCCTAGAGTAAAGAGCGTATTATGAGCTAAGAACTATGTTTACTTGTGCTTTGTTGCGTGAATGAGTTTTCGTACTTTGAAGCGACATTTTTATTGTAAAACAGTAATATTGAAATTGAAGTTTTTAAAAATAAAAATAAATGTTTTATAATTTGCAGCTTCTCGGGTTTTGGCTAACAAACATTGTTCGCTAATGTTTGTCTTCGTAGCTTTGGCAACTTCTCCCACGGGCACCGCACTCCGCACCGGAATAACTATTCGAAAGCCTGAAATAAATGTAAGTCCGCAGTATATTATAGACTAGTCCCGCGGTTCCGCTCGCGTGTTATACAGACTTTTCTTTATTGCATGGAACCTAAATTCTTTTTCTAAAATTAAAGTACCCTAAGTTACTCCTCATAACACCCGTTATCTGCCCATAAAATCTCATTAATTTCGACCAGCCACTTCAGAGATTAGGCCAACCATACAGACAAACATTTAAAAATTGTTTTTTTAAATATAATTACCGTAAATACTTTCATATGTAATTAGTGAAAAGCTGTTAATTTGGAATTAAAAATAGACACCTCAATTTTATTTATCCGTACGATGTATAGATTACTGCGACAAATGTTATCAATAATATAGGAGATCTATATTTCCAACTGTAAGTTATCCTTGGCCGCGGATCAAGTGTAGAAGCGAGCATTATAACTAATCACGTACTTATATAACGATTGACAATGTACGTAATACACAAGGGCGAACAGAATTATCGTATTTTTTTTATATATTCACGGTCGGCTTTTGAACCCGGTACAATCAAATCTAGCAACACGGAAATATGTCATCTTAAGTTGTTAAGTAAATCCGGTAAATTAACAAAGACCTCGAAAAGTTATACAAACAGAAACATAGATAAGTATCGGCCATATCGTAAAAATATACATAGGTCAATGTTATTCATCTGTTTTGTTCAAATATCTTGTATAAACTTGATTCGCTATAAGTAAGTGCTCTTCAAGGTAGTAGAAGATCTATTATCACGGTCATTGTATAAGAATTTAAATATACGTTGAAGTCGTCTTAAAATTAACATTTTCATCATGAAACTGAAGTCAAACGCATATTATTATACTAAATTTTAAAATATAAACAAGCGAATATTGAAAAAGAGGCCAAGTATATATAGTAAAAAAAGTTACGTCAGTATTTTGTGTTTAATTTTTATTTTCATTATGATTTTGAGGATGATGATGGTGAGGATTCCATTGTGGTTTTTGATATTGTTAAAATGTAACTTTGCTAGAGGCGAATGTAGATTCTTATCTTATGGTGATATATCTGAATCTCGGAAACGGATCCAACATTTTTAGAAAATGACGTTGTATTAGTGTTTTCAGGCCATAAAAACCCCAGTTCGAGTCCGGATGTCTCTAGTCCGTTATTCATATTTCATCATTATGGAATTCGTATCTTAAAAATATCTTGAAAATATGATTTACAAAAGAAAGAAAATAGTGAGCAAGGCTCGGTCATCCAGGTACTGTGCTTATTATGTAACTACCTGTAAATCTAATTTCGCCTTAGTATTTATATCACTAGTTCTATAGATAAATTCAACAATTTAAGTTTGTAATTACATTAAACTTAAGATTTTATTAAAATCGTTTCATAAATATTAATAGGCCTAAGTTTGCAGAGTTAAATATTTAAGCACTGACCTTAAACCAACGAAATGATGTTCACAAATAAAAATCAGCAAACAAGTTTATTTTGGCAAGGATAGCGATGGCCAGTTAATATAACCTTCGTAGTTCGCAGTCGAATCGGTCGGGATTCGAAATTGCGCAACACCAGGTCAAGGGTGGGAAGGCGCCGCCCTCAATTTTGGCGATATAAATTTTCCTACACGTATATATATTTATCCTCAATGTGCTTCGAATTCATATAAGATATACATTATCAAAATATACTTATTTCGTAATCAATAACTGATCTTAGCGTATAAATAGCCTTTATGATCAGCACGTGAATAGTGGACATAATGTCAATCGCCTCTATGACGACTTCGCAGAAGGATCAGACATAATATTGTGGGCGACGAGACACCTGTGCTTTATACACGAATATCAGACTCTAATGATAAATAATACCTGTTTTTGTTACGATTCAGTTGGTTTTATTAATCGATGCAGACAATTTATTAATGTCGCCGGGTGGTAGGAATGTGCTCGGGCGCCGAACCACTTTTTGTGAGGCTCACGCGGGGCGACCTTGACCCGCCTGATCACTGCCAAACTTGTTACTGCATAAAAAGTAAAAGCTTTCGCCATTCAAGTGACTCAATCATATGACACGCATGTTATTAAAATATGAAATTTGTAATAAATGGGATAAAAACACAAAAAGAAGCCTCTTTGGCCGCTGGGGTACCAGTAATTGACCATTTTTTATACGCAATTTATTTTTATAATCAAAAAGATCAAATGACAGTCGTTTTTTATAGCTTTTAAATTATAATTTTTTACTAAGCTTTCAGATGTAAAAATAAATATAATAAAAATTTGCAGCAAATTTTACTACACGAGTAATAAAACTAAAAAATATTACGTAATATTCATTTTCCTGTTTAAATAGCTATTTATGAGCAGTTTATAATAAATATATTTTATGTAATTTATGACTAACCTCAAGAAAAAGTTGATTAATGTTGCAAAGGTTGACATTGTGATCGTCGCGCGTAACGTCGTGTGTTATATTGAATTGAATTTTTCTGTATTTTATTTATTAGTTCGTTTTTGAATAAAAATACTATACGTTGTTTACTATACCTACTACATTAAATATGCATAATATATTCATTATATAAAATTTAAGAGGTTCTAGAGATTTTGTCTAATACGACATCCTATTTGACCTCACACTACCTTTCCTTATGTCCTTAAATCAAAGTATAATAAAATTCGAAACGGAAAATTAAATGATACTCAATTTAAATAAACATATTATCATTTTATTATGATGTTCATGCTTTAAAATTTTTGGAAATGTTATTGATGCAGGGGAATGATGTCATCAATTATAATTTAGAGCTGTAGCTTGAAGAACAATATATATTTTTATACAAAGAAATATACAACCATATAGAAACTTGCTTGCCAGATAGAAACCAGTTATCACAACATATGTTCAATAATGTTCAATAATATCATCACATCCGTGCGTTGCAAAATGTGAGAAGAGACATGAGAAAGCGGAGGTAGGCTGTCCATCATAGAACATGGTTTAGATATAAAGTGCTCACATCTATCAAAAGAAGTACTACTACTATTACTTCGCGTCGATATATGCTAAAGACACCAAAACTTATACTACTATTCCAAAATTACCTACCATTCGTTTATTTTATTTTTTTGATTAATTAATTTAATGTGTTAATTTATTATCTACTAAGTGAGATTAATCTGGCGGCTTACAGCCTACTAAACTTTATCAATCGCTATCTTCGACTTTTCAATAATATATTTGATATTACACAATATATTTTTGAACTAAATTTAATGCGCATTTCCAAATTTTAACATAAACATAATAAAATATTTTCCCTCTTTGTTGTAATAATTCACGTCTCAAAATATTCCTAGAAATATAATAGCCCATTAATATGGCAATAAAAATGTTTACGATGATACTGATTCTAGGATAATTATTAATACTAGTGACATTGAACTCGTTTGTTTGTATTGTCAATGACGCATGTTTTCGACCCTTGGGAATCGTTGAGTGGCCAAAAACAAACTCGGTAACGTACAAAAGTACATGTTTGTCAAGCACCAGCCTATACAAAGTTGTGACGTCATTGCTATATTCGAACTGCTTACTATATTTGACAGTAAAGTAACATTGTTAACAGATCAAAATTATAAATTTGTGATAATGACTATTAATTAATAAGCATAAAAAAACAGCCAAGTGCGTGTCGGACTTGCACATAAAGGGTTCCGTACCAACGTAGAGTATACATATAAGGTAAACGTAAAAAGTATTCACCTATTACAGTTCATAAGATACAGCAAAAAACGACAAAAATATCAATTTTATTATAGTTTTTTTTTTTTTTTTTTTTCATTTTTAGTACTAGCTGTTGTAGCAGCAACAGAAATACACATTCTGTGAAAATTTTAGGTCTCTACTTATTATAGTTAGTGAGATACAGCAGAAGCTTGGTTAACGTTTTGGAGTTCCGTTTCCACCCTTAACAGTGTAGCCTATATAATTCTCATGATAAAAAGGAATCTAACGAGACCACATATTTGTCAACAAGCTTAGACTATACTATACACTCTCTGTGTATAAGAAACAAGAAATTTATATACCTTTATGGTACCTTTAAGAAAAACACCGTGAAAAAGTCATCATGTCTTGAAAGAAATTCTATTTTCTAATAGGTAATGGGACTTTAATACATGCTTTATATTATCATGATCGAATGAAGACCGTGTGTGTTGTTGCGTGTTGGTAGCGAGACTGCCTTTAGCCTCAAAGGTCGCGGATTCGATTGTTGCTCGGGGCAGATGTTTGTATTCATCTTGCAACATCTGTTTCGGTCTGGGCGTTTGTAGTTGTGGGTTTTTCCACCGTGCCTCGGAGAACACTTTAAGCTGTTGGTCTCGGTTGTTATCATACCATCTGATAATAATCGTTAACTCTAAGTAATTTGCTCTTATCTAATGAGCTACTGGTTCGCCCTTAGGGTTGCGGAGGTCAGATGGCAATTGCTCTGCGTAAAAATTAGCTGTCTGTCGAATTCGTATAAGTGTAATATGTAGAGCCCCAGGGTAAATACCGGGAATTATGCAAGGAACAAGAACTTTATACTATTATTAAATGCTTATAAAGAGTCTAAGCGTGTTTATAGCCATTCCGCATTCGTTGCATTGAATGAATCGTCTATTCTATACATCGTCTACTGGTAAAGAGCAATTTAACAATGATTTATGTAATTTACAGTTGTCAACGTTAATGAAAGATGATATATACGAATCAGGCTAGTCTTCCTAGATATACAAGGTCACCTTGACATCTTTATAATACTATATTATTTTACGAGTTACACTAATAGTACTGTGGCATAAATGCTATGGCATATAATTTATATAAGTGCCAATCTTTTTAATTAATCTTTCTATATATTTTTTTGTACTAAGTTCATAATTTATTTATTAGTAGTAGAGTACTAACCTCTAATAGAAAATCGGCGTAAAGTACGTACTGTTGCATTTCGTGCGATGAGTGACAGCGCCGGGATCCCAATCTCCCAACACCTCTGTTCCTTTACTTCCATTGCAGCGCACATGTAATACTTCAAATATCGATAGCATTCATAGATTGCGGTGACTGCTTACCATGGACCGTATGCTTGTTTGCCAACCGTCATGTCTTAAAAAAAACAATTGAAACTTTTTAAAAACCAACGAACCGATTTCCATTGTCTAAAATATAACGTATTTATAAGTAACGCGTCAATTAACGAGAATTTTAGCTCTTTTACTCTGAGAAATTAAATTTTTTTCCGTATTGTCTATTACTGTTGGCCCTAGTGGCTTCTCCGGTATGGGAAATATCGTTCCTTATGTTCCTTCCTTCTTCGTAGCCCTCGAATAGATCATTTCAATATTTATAAAATACCACGGAGGACCGAATTATCCTACAAAAAATAATAATTAGAATAGCACATAATATGTCTACTGAAAAATTGAGAAGAGGAAAGAGACCTTTTAAAATAAAATCGCAGGTTAAAATAAAAATATAAAAATACTAGATAACTATATACACATCAGAGTTAATGACTCTCTACTAAATAAAATAATAGATTTCTTCCAAATAGCCAAAAATGTTACTCAATAATGAATAATTATTGTTAATATATATATAAATAAACATTATTATTAAATTATCAACAAGTATTGTTCGCTTCTTCGAATGTCGATTGACTTCTGAGGCGCGACTCCCGGTCTGCAGTATTCGTATTTGATGTACGCTGTTCTATATCATTCGTTCTAATTGAAAATACCCCTGCCAAGACGAGATAGTATTATTATCGTATCTTGTGCATTGCATTTCCTGTGAGAGTGTCATTAGCGAATGTGTTGCATAACGCTGGCACGCGCAGACGCTGGTCGGCGCCATGCTGACATTAGCCTAAGGTCAAGGCGAAGACTATTATCCTTCTGACGTAATGCGATTGCACAATTTAATTCATTTATTTCTATTATCGCAACAAATGGATAATTCAATTTCTTATCCCAACTAGCCTCTTAATAAAATCTTTTTCAATTGAAATTTACTCTATCGCGCTGCTCGTAAACATACGCATAAATTATAACGTTCGCAAAGCATGTCATGATATAGAAGGCGATGAAACTATTATACATTTAAACTTAAGAATTTTACCATTTGTATATTCTTATTTTTAAATACTTTTTTTGTAGTAGTATAGCACAGCTGTTTTTGAATCCCGTTCCCATCCGTTTCCTCCTTCTCCCCTTCTCCTATCGACCCTAATTTTAGGTGGCAACATGTGGAGACAGGGTTACTAATAAAAAGAGGTTACATTTTCTTCACTCATTGGGCAGGTCATTTACCTTTGATAATATAAAAAAATATATTAATATATTCTATTTAATATCTATTTAATATGATGGCTAGAACTAGAAAACGTATAGGACTATAGGTATATAGTCATAATGGCAATACAATAAATAATGAAAACCTGACGGCTAGGGCATTCACTTTAACATAAAATACCTAATATTGTTTTACGAGTATACATCCGAAAACATTTTATTCTAGATAACGATTCAATAATTTATTACGTTGTTTATGCTTTAAGTTCTCAAAGCCTTCCATTTGACTATTAAAATTAAAGAATAAATAAATCTATATACTCGTACATATATTTTTAAGTTTACTCTATGCTTGAGGAATCCACATAGAAATTGTTAATTAAAAGAAAGTGAGCATGATGTTGGAACGTGATATTTTTACAACCTTATCAATATATGTGAGTTTAGCACGGTTAAGTCACAGTGTGAAACAGATTTATTGTGTTTAAAATCACGTGTAGAAGCACGTGTCCAATCACATTACATAGCTTGACGTTATTACGTTTATAAATAAGCCCTTTTAGATCCGAAACACCAAATCTGTTGTAAGAGTAGCGTAAAATAAATTCTAGATATGAACTTGAATTGCTTATCTGTAGTAGAACTTTACTATTTTAATTAACACAGAATATAATAAACATGAAGCAACAATATTGTTTTTCGTTTGATCATTGTAAGCTCAGGAGATCCAAACTCCCACTCTCTTAGTCTTCTGTCCCCTTATTCTCTTGGATCGGCCACACGCTTGTAATACTTCTAAAGATGCAAGGGTATAATGACCGTTTACTATCTATCATATAAAAAACTAATGAATTTGTGTTTACATATCTATATATTATATATAAATACTTGTATTTATAATAGAAACCCTGAATGAGATCGACAATGGAACCTAGGTAATGACAAACATGCGCCATTGACCTCATTGTGAGCTGGATACGTAAACAATACGGCCGCAATCATTTCTAACCTAAGTGCATCTCGTCTTAGATCATTAGATGTTGACATCCATAAGGATGATATTGTTTACACTATTATATGATGTATTTATAGGAATGACTAAAGATTCTTCATATCTATTTATAACAAAATTATTATTTACATATTTATGGGTTATCAATGATTTAAAATTTAATAATTATCGAATTTAAAATAATTGTATATTTGTCACGAATAAGTGGTCATCAATTCTCAATTTAGTGTCTTAATGCTCTATTAAAAATTAAGACTATTTACAAATAAAATTTCTTGATGTGAATAAAAAATTTAATAGTATAAAATCAAAGATAACTTTGGATGAGTTAAAGGCTAACGTTTGTTTAGGTCGTTTCGATCGTTTAGACGATGGTTTTAGCATACGGTTTTATACGCGTTCCAAAACGCCGAACACGGCACACGCGTACAGCGTAAACGGGCTTATTCCGGCGTGTACGCTCAAACGGGTGATGGCCAAATTTTTTTTCTGATTGTGTATTGCTGTTGGCCCTAGTGGCATTGATATCGTTACCGGGGGTGACCGAGTACTGGGACCCAGCCGACAAAAAGGGACAGGTTTCGCGGAAGCTCGAAGTTGATTTCATCCATAGGATGCCTTGTGCGAGGTCAAATCACAGCTAAGGACGTCATCGGTGGTAGCGAGCTGCGAGTGTCAGTAGCATATTTATAGAACTTTATATTACGCGCTTTTAAATTACGAGTATATACGCCTTAACTAGGTAGTAAGAAAATACCACACAAAAATTATATTTTTTAGTTCATCTGCCCGCGACTTCGCTTGCATAGACTTCAATATTATATAATATGTTTCCTTAAGCTTTTTCAAGCACAGACTCAATACTTCAGGTATCATGTTGCAATTAGGTCAGAAAGCCGAGTTATTATTCGCACAGCTGTCTAAAAGTTGTTTTCTATCCCTCGCGAAAACTCTTTTTATATCAACTATGTGTATGAAAATTTCGTGATGATCGTTTGATTATAACTTTTAGTCGTAAAAACGCAGCACACAAACTCGCATTCGCATGTTATTTTATAGTATTACATTATTAATTAGGAAGTGTAAATGTAATCAGTTTCACATAAAAATTTTAAAAAAATATATGATTTTGCGGTTGCTCGATGTTATGTGATATCAAAGCCTTGTATATGTAGGTGACGAGCCATTGTAATATATAAGGCACGTTATGTAATAAGTGCTACTTAGCATTAATGCAAAAGATGTACGGCTTTTCTCTCTACATCTTGTAACAGCATAATTGGATATATGAACTATATTAATTCATTATAATTCGTCATAATTACGGTTTTAAAGAACATACAAGAAAACTAACAATAATGTAACGAGACATATATATATTACTAAGAGTTTTTCACTCCCTTAGGGGTAAAATTTCAGAAAATCTTTTCTTATCTTTGCTTATGTCATATAAAGAACACACCTTCCAAGTTTCAGGTCTGTACGATCAGCGTTTTAGGCTGTGCTTTGATCCACCACTCATTCAGAACAAAGCATTTTATATGTATAGATTATTAAACTAAATATATATAGTAGGGATGTTATGGATGGGAACTATAGCGGTTTCGTATACGGTTACGGATATTTAAATATAGATATAAAAGGTTACGGATATAGAATTGTAAAAGAAAAATAGAAATCAAAGTAAAGGTTTTTTAAACTTTGTAACGTTGCTGATCTAAACATATATACAGATAAATAAAATTAAAGTGTCGATATGTAATTCTAAATTAATAGATTTTTTGAATGCATATTATTATTATGTTTTAAAAGTAGATAAAAATCAATTTTCAAAAATTTTGTTCGTCTGTTTGTTGTTTGTTCTGGTTAATCTCTGAAACTTTCTCTGGCAGACAGTTGATGTTATAAGGATTTCTTTAAGATACTTTTATTTAAAAAAAAAAAAAGAGTTAGGGTTCTGTATAAAAGCGCTACACCAAGCGTGAGGAGCCGCAGGCGCAGCTAGTTATAATTATTCTATTAGACTTCGCTTATATCCGAAATTATTGGAAACTTTACTTTCAGTGATACATTTATCATCGAATTCATTAATAACAGCGCATAATACACTATAGCTAGTTTTTTTGCACTGATCTTGTAATACGTAAATGTACGCGATAAAAACATAATATATAAAGAAAAATATATAAAGCAATTTATATGAAAAAAACTGTTTCGATATCACGATAAACTTGGCGCCATTAATTGACATGTTATGAATGATTATATTTATATCAGTTATATCAGTTTTTAATAATTTATCAAGTTCTTATTCTGCCCAGCACAATACAACATATTCCCGACCCATGGTAAATACTCTGCGTCTGCTTATACCCTTTATTGACAGACCATGATTTGAAGGCTTTAAATAATTGATTACCAAGTCATGTTGTTATCATACTACTTTTTGATTACATTTAATTATATCTGTTTCGGTCCCTGTGGGCCTTACCCCTGTATCTGTTATAGCTGTTCGACGCGGTTATTATCACATAAAATCTAGTAATAATCGTTAATTCTATTGGTCTGTTGTAGGTTCTTTTTTGCGGAGGTTAGATGACAATTAGTCTCTTTAAAATCTGGATAGGAATAATAAGCAGTCACTGTAAAATACCGAAAAATAGAAACTGAAAGAAAAAGGTTTATTAATTTATTACGTCTTAATGTGTAAGCAAATCCTGGGAAATTATCTGAGAAAGTGAGAGAATCTCACTTTTCCAGATAATTTTAGATAATTTTAGAAAGAAAGATTCATTAACGATGTTTTAATATCTATTTTAATTAAATAATACACTTGCCAATGATCATCCAACGCATGAGAAATGCAACTCTACTATATAATTCTGTTGCGTTGATATATTTAAATTATTCAGTTTTCCTTATCAACAACTCAATGCCGGGGTCATATTGCAGTTTATAAATTGTTTTATAATGTACTATTACTATGTAAGAGTTGTAATGTTATCGCAGCTATTTTTAAAGTTAAAACTCTACAAGTGGTTTCGTAAGGTCAAATAAAACTGCAAATAGTAATTTGCAAACAACGTTCAAAATGTAATCAAAATTAAGTGTAGAAGCGAAAAGCAAAAATTTCGTCTAAAACGACCATGAGTTTAATATTCGAGAGGATGTTTTATGTGGTAACTTATTAAATACATAAATCATTTCGCCACCGGCTGAATTTGGTGCGTAATTCGATGATCAATAATGTCTTCGTTTGCCAAATTTGACAACGAAGTAAAGTTACTGGGGTATATTATAAAATACAGAACACAGTTTGAATAAATATGCTAGAGGTAGTTTCAGTTATGCTTACCGTGACTGCGGTCACGTATGACCAGTTTAAACATGACTACCCCTTTATTCGAACTCTGGTTTCCCCGAGGCTGGGAAATTGGGAGGGAATGTCCCGTTTAAATAAAATGTCCGAGTAAAAATGGCTAATTACATTGACGAACTAAGAGTATTGATAGTTGTGTAACCGAGGCTGGCCCTTGCAAAATCACCGGTGCGTAAGGTCACTATCGTCATTTAATTTTGCACGCTTTCATAATACTCATTTGATGTAAATGACCTCCAACACTTCAAATAAACTCAATTGTCAATAATTTATATTTGCAAGCCTTTGTTAATGCACAAGCATTACGTCGCAAAACGATTTCCAATAATATGCGAATAATAATTGCAGGTTCTTTATAAAAATATTAAATTATTTTAAACACCCTTCACGTAAAAAGCAAATTGAGTCTTCCTTTTATTACAAAATCAAAAATAGAAAAAAAAATGTTAATAATAAATTAATATAAAAAAATTGTGACTAAGAATAGTATAATACTAATATAATTAAAAAATAAATTAATACATTGTTAGATAATAGTAGGTAAAATTAATTATTATTTTATGTTAGAGAATACTACTTCAATTGTTAGGTTGCAAAATGCTTACTTAAAGATTACCCGGAGGTTAAAAAATTACCAGTCAAGTGCGCTGTGGACCACGCACAGTTGAAACTAAACGGTTCCGCAGCATGGTTATGAAGAATCTTAACGGCTTTAAAAGTAATAACGAATTAAACCCGACCGCAAAAATAAGTTGGTAATTTCATAGTCATTATTAAAAGTAATATGAAAAACAAAGTTATGGGAAAAATGTATATATCTCTTAAATTTATAGACCTATCTTCTTCAAACTAAATGTGGATGAAAGTTCATGTGGTATTCTACAAGATCAAAATTTTCCTGAATTTTAAATCCCATAGTTCAAAAGTTAGAGGAGGGGGACGCGATTTTTACGACTTTAGTAGCTAATATCTCAACAACTCCTGGCTTAATGAAAAAACTCTAAATCAAACCTCTTTATCATTTTAAAAGACCTATCCAAAGATATCTCACACGTCGCCATACGTTAAAATTTTTATTTCAATCTGTAGTTACATGTATGGACTGCTACCCTTAATTCTTATATATATTAAGATTTTATTACAAAATCGTTGTGCGATTCAAGGAATACACCTATTTAGTAAATTTCGTATAAATAGAGTCAATGGTCTCCGAGTAAATTGACTGTGACATACGGACGGACGGACAGACGGACAGACGGACGGACGGACGGATAGACGGACGGATAGAAGGACAGACGGACAGACGGACAGACGGACGGACGGACAGACGGACGGATAGACGGACAGACGGACAGAGGGACGGACGGACAGACGGACATGACGAAACTATAAGGGTTCCGTTTTTGCCATTTGGCTACGGAACCCTAAAAATGGTTCAAAATCAAACTTCTTATTGATTAGTAAAAATCATAATATATTAAATACGACAAAAGACAACAAAGATTTTCGCTCAGAAATAGAATCTTGTTTTATGTTGTCTAGACTACACTTTGTTTAAAGTTTATTTTTAATTATTCTTTCTCTTTAACTTCCGAGTCCCTCAAATGAATCTTGAAAATAATAATAAATCTTATGCATTTTCAGCGTACTTTTACGGCAATGTAAGCTGATTCTTCGTTATTGTTTAAATAGTGGCTATGATATAATTGTATTATTTAAAATGATAAAATCGCTGCTCTTTCTTTAAACTTGTGTTATATGATATGACGTGGTATAAACTCAGAACTTAATATTTCAATTTTATAGCTTATTTTTATTTTGCTTGTTTAATAAGCTTAATTGTGTAAGCATCATACGTCATTGAACACTTAATGCATTCAAATAGTGATTTTTATTTATTAAATTTTGAGAAAAAACTAACTAAAACAATAATATTGAAATCAAATAAATATTGTATAATCATGTGACCACAGAATCAACACATAATAAAGTGTGCAGTGGAGCGTAAAATTGGAATAGGCGGTTAAAAATTACTTAAGTTTGTGTTAACGGAATTTCGAGGTCAAAGTGAATTGGCGTCAACCATGCGCGAGCGCAGGGACCAAATTATAGTCCATTCATCCCTTTCGACCTTGGTTTTCTGGTTCGGATGCCGGCTTACACGTGGCAAACTTAAGGTGCCGTCGCGATTGTTAATTGCTCATAAATATTTAAGGAAGTCTAAACTCTAAATATACTTCCGTAATCCTACGATCGAACACAAACATATTATTCATCTTGTTTTTGCTACACATGTTAATACATATAGTAAATTATCTTGTTTATCCTAACGATTACTTCGTAGAATTCTAATTACAAGCAATACGTGCTCTGCATTTCCATTCTCACATGCTAATGCACGTGGTTCTGGTTAAACTAAGATAATCTCTCGCTCCATTTGTTTCTCAATTCAAATAATACACGACGTCGTTCCACTTGATAATTGTTTTCATTAAATTACATATTACAATGTAATTTTATACGTGATATCATTAAATATTTCGCTTTAACGAAACAGCAGCTTATAACCTTGAACTTGCTGCCTGGGGTCAAGTTTGATTAAATAACATTGAATGCCTCCCTTCTGCCCTTTGAATTCTTACAAATTACAAGGTCGGTGCTATAAAATAATCGAGAGAATAAATTTTTATTCATTCATGGGCATTATATAATCGATTTAATGCCCGGTCCATGAATACACTACACACACCCTTTTTTAAACGTAAAATTAAAATAGCATGATACAATAACAAGATTTTTTCCCTGGCAGCTGAAAGTTTAGCAGTATTTTATTATATTAACATTCTGTTATTATTTTTAGTTCCATGCCGTATAAAATAATAGTTTGGATATATCTTCTATACTTGTAATAAGACTTTAACGACTGGTAATTTTTGGATAAGATAAGATTAAGTAAATTGGAAAATTTCTGTTAAAGGAGCATTATTAATTTATTCATTATCGATAGGAGTTTAAACCAGTTTTATTTTTTCATTTTTATCTGTATCTTGACCGCGTATCGCATGCAAAATACTGAATGAATTTGAATGAAGCTTAGATTGATAATAAGCGAATATTTTATTCCAAAAAAAAAACGACTTCATAAAATACGTAAGTAATCAATTCAATTATGTTTGTTTATACAGTAGGTATACTCCCGAGGCATTCCTGGACATGTCGAGAGAACTCAATTTTCAAATTTTATAGGCACACATATTGCGATTAGGGTATTTTGTAAAATACTCCCAGCACAATTGAGCCGGCTCGACCGGTGGAACTTTACTTTTGCGTTTTTGCGTTTCGTGCGATGAGTAAGACCGGAGGCGCAATCTTCTACCCTCTCTGTTCTCCTTTCCTCTGCCTTTCTCCCTTCTCTTCCCTTTTCTCCTATCATTTGCGATTGCAACCAGCATGTTCAAGTGCCAACGCCATGAAAAATAAAAAAAACTATTAATTGTATTTGTTCTGAAAAAGAAGTATTTGATAAAATGGAACTGCTGATGATGACCAAAAATGGCCACCAGAACTACTCAAAAGTAATAAATGCTTCAGGGGTTATGAAACAAATACATAATATAATTGCCTAATTATTATTCCAAACTTACAAGAATAAAATACGACTTTTTTGGAAAAAAGTAAACCTTTCCTTCAGCGATATTTTACTTAGAACCGACTTCGAAGAAAATGTTCTATAAATCAATTTCATTAATATTAACATCATTTACCAATTACCATACACTAAAAATGTATATTCTAATGATATGAAAAATATATATAGTTTTTTCACGAGATTCCATCCATCCTACGATTAGATCAACTATAATAGTGTTAGGTATATTACGCTATTTTTTCGCCTCATAGTACGCGTATGTAACCAATTATTGTAAAATAATTCTAACGATAACTGATAAGATTAAATATGCTCTAAATAAATTTAGTACATATTTAATCTTATAATTTGTTACCGCAGGCCCACATATATTATTATATCAAATAAAATGGAAGAAAATAAATCCAATAGAAAGCGATCAATGTTTCTATAATAAATACCATAAATAAATAAAAAATAAAGAAAATATACAAATTAAATATAAATGCAAATTATGAAATTATACAACACCATATATATTTCGAACAGCGCTTGAAATAGGTTTGATTAAAAATAATCGACATATCAAAATGTTAATATTAATATTATTTCATAAAAAGATATTTGTATTCGAGCATCATATTCAATATATATTTTAGCATAAATGCAAACCCTCAAATAGTCATGTTATGACGTTATCATTATGTTAGATACAATTTTATAGCAGATTTATGAAGTCCTTCAATCTCCATTGGTGCATAGCCGAAAATGAGGTTTGAGAAACCTGTATATCTAATATATAAAATTCTCGTGTCACAATGTTCGTTCCCATACTCCTCCAAAACGGCTTGACCGATTCTTATGAATTTTTATGCATATTCAGTAAGTCTGAGAATCGGCTACTATCTATTTTTCAAACCCCTCAGTGATAAGGGCTGTCCACCCCAAAAATTTTTTTATTTTTGGATAATATTTTTATTTTTATTTTTTTATTACGTGGCATTGAAAAATACATACGACCCTAAATTTTCACTATTTTATCGCCAACCTCGGCTTTTTAATAGCCTTATTAGTCAATCAAAACTTTCACCGGGTAGAGGGCGCTGCTATCGGGTCCCAGATTTTTTCGGGGCAGGACAACGTCTGCCGGGCCCGCTAGTAATATTATATACATATAGACGAGTAACTATTAGTATAAAGCAAGAACGGTTTCTTTTTAAATTAATTGAAAAATATGAGATGGAGGATGGAGATGGAGATAATTTTGTATGAAAGTTTTAATGTGATTCAGTCCGCTATAGGTTCCCGTGTGAAACTAAGTATATGTAAAGTTCGTAATCTTCGCATATGTATCGCACTAAAAATAATTTCCAATTACATTCTATTCTGAGTTTTAGTTAGGTTGCATAAAGCTTTATAAAAATTGAATTCCGAGAGTAAATTTTGAGACCTAAACTATTTGAAATAACATACAACATACACGCTGTGTGCGTGGCTTCAATTTAACGAGAGATATTTGCACTAACAACATAATTGACACTAAATACTCTAAAAAGCACTAATTATCGCTGATCGGGAAACTAAGTGGGTTTATGGAGCGGACCTATAGGCAAGATTCTTTATAAAGGTTTAGCAAAAACGATTTTTTTTAAGTGAAGTATGCCAGTGCCGTCCAGTGCTGCCATATCTTTTTTTCAAACGGTAAGCAATATAACAAAACTTTACAATTATTAAAATGATTTTTATTTTTTACTCTATGCAGTTGTTACACGGATGATTAATTGTTAATTTTTAGGATTCCGTACCCATAGGGTGCAAACGGTACCCTATTACTAACTCTCCGGCGTCCGTCTATCTGTCAGTCGGGCTGTATCTCATAAAACGTAATAGTTCGAAATTTTCACAGAATGTATATTTTTATTTAGCTACAACAACAATTACTAAATACAGGACAAGTGCGTGGTGGTCCACCTATAGTGGAGACTGAAGGGTTCCGCAGCTTGATGATGAAGAATCTTGAAAAATTCATAATAAAATCTTTGTTTTGTGCACTTTAGCACTTTAAATATTAACGAATTAAATCGACCGCGAAATAAGTTGGTAATTTCTTAGTAATTATTAAAAATAATAATTAGGAAAAACAAAGCTAAGTGCAAAACTTATGTAATACCTATCTTTAAAAATTTAAGCGTATGTTCTTCAAAATGATTTTCTTAGAATGTTCTTTCAATGTTCTACTACCTCAAATATTTCCAAAACTTTAAATCCCATAGTTCAAAAGTTATATGGGGTGACATAAATTTTTATGCTTTTAAAAGCTAATATCTCAACAACTTATCAAAAAAGTTAAAATCAAATCTAATTATTTTTAAAGACATATCTAAACACGCCTCACATGCTGCAATACGCTGAATTTCTTTTTTCGTAATATGTATTGCTGTTACTGTGTCCTTTACAGCGTCACCGAGCTGACGGGCCAAGTGAAGAAAGGAGACCCTCACGGGGCTCGAATCTGTTTCTGCCCTTATTTTTATATATTTTATTCATTCAATCTAAAATTGTGTAGCGGTTATTTAAGCATATAATATTAAACATATAATAATCCAATTTACTACAGAGTTTCGTATAGATATAGCCAATGTGACATGCTGACGGACAGTCGGACATGACGAAATTATAGGTTTATAAATTTTCACACCTGAAAGATTGAAAATGGAGTTCAAAGTTTGTGTTAAAATCGGTATTCACGCGGGAGAAGCCGCTGGCACAAGCTAGTACTACTATGATTATATTTGTTAAAATTATACCTTTATTTTGCCTAATTTCCGAAAAATTTATCAATAATTGACTATTAACCAACTAAGAGTTGCAGATATATATATAGTATCATCGAGATGATTTCAGGCTTTGATACAAAGTTATAAAGGAACGAATGTATGAATGCACTTGAATGTTTATTTTACGTAACAGTGCATTGCACTTGAACGTACATACATAGAAGCGTAACCAACTAGATATATGCCATTAACTTCATTTCAATAGAGCAATGACCGTGAAGGTCACATTATCAAGTACCAAGGACTTACACAAGAGTCGGATAATATCTAGTATTATTGCTATGACACCACGATTGTTCCCGGTTCAACGATCTGGCAAGGACGTTCGTTAACTACTGATTGACTAATATGTTTTGCTCAGCGAAATAACCACGTGTATGTTGTTTTTAAACGTGTTCAAAGCAAACTCGCCCTAATAACAATCTCCTATCGCCTATGTTTCAATGTAATGACTCTGATTACGACTACTGGCAATATTTGATGTAACAGCAGTTTTACTACGCTTCTAGTAATAAAGCTTCGGGTCGTTGGCCTCAAGTCTTTGATAAATATCGAAAAACAATAGACTGTGATATAATATTACTATATTGAATTTCTTAGTAACATGGCTAGTTTTGTTATTGAAATAAATATTAGTCCTCAATCAAATAACAAATTTTGAAATATGAGAGGGAATATTGACCCTTGAAATACTTAACTATTTTATTTGGAATATTTGTAACATACGTTATACATAATATGAACCGATACAGATTGTAGGTATACCTACCAAGCAATTAAGAATATGCTTAAACATGAAAACTAAAATATGTAGGTATGATTCGCAAGTATAGAAATCTTCAGCAATTTTCATGAGCAATTTCCTCACGGGCGATAACTCGGATACTCGGATCGGTTGTAACTTGCATCAAGTGCCCTTCGACAACTGCGCTTGCGTTGACGGGTTGAGGAGCAGTAAGCCACCAAAAGCATAGATTTTTTCGTCATCATTTCTTCCGCGATTAAGAATTTCTCAATTTATACTAAACCTCATATCTTGAAAAGTTTTATGTCGCCTGGTCAGATTAAGTACCTTTTTGGTATTTTTCTGACCAGCTGATGAATCTTACTTGAATACCAATAAATAAGAATGCTTAACTAATACAATATAATAAAAGTTAGCGGTTATTGCAAAACTTGTCTCCAAATTTAATCTATCAATACGCAATGTAGGTTACGAAGTGTATGATTCCAATATGATATGCAATCTCTTGGCTGAATATTGAGCGGTCAATGACCTGCTGATTTGTAAATCAGAGAATGCCACTGGCTGTTCTTTGTTCGTCACAAAAAAATGTATAAAATTAAACATTGCGGTAGGGCAGGCACATAAATGCTATTTATCTTGACAATTATTTTCTTCCGTATCAATTGTATAAACATTTTAATGAAGTGAAAACTAATAACGGTTTTTACGACTCAACATAAAGCAGTTGTTCCGAATCCCAAATTATAAAATTCATATCAAGCTAGTTAAAGTTATTTTCATTTTTAATATCAGTTCTTATATGCTGGAACCAATATTCAATACTTAATAAATATTAAAACAACAGTAATTAACCGTTGTTGGCCGTACCAGTTAATTCCAATAAAACCAGGAGAGAAGCAGTTACCTATGCAGTAGCCAAAGCTACCGTCGGCAACCATCTATTATTTTTTCCGCGTCGATATCGGTAGTGCCGTACTCATTTCACATTTCACTTTCGTTGAGTCACTACAAGAGCCGCTGCAAACGGTCCCCGTGTCGTTGGCCCCGCGTCCTCGCGGCCGCGTGCCGATTAGATAATTTCCGCGCTGCGTTGTCAAAATACTCATGACCCAATGGTACAGTGAATATGCTAGGTCAATGAACTCACAGCGATCGCGCAAATATCTACGTGATCAGCGTGCACTTTAAAATTGCGATAGGAAATTCGTTATCGTACAAAAATACCGTAATCGTAAGATAATGTATACGGAATCTGTAGAAAAAATTGTCCCTATTCAACAAGGACATTTTCGAAATTTCCAGATAGCTATTATGTATTTTATTATTAAATGAGAGGAAAGAGAATTTTTTCAGTGGTATGATAATTCATTATCAAAGTTGACGACTATTCGATTAAAACCGATTTCGACATAAAAACCGATATGTCGGTTACATAGAGCTAAAATTAATCCTAGAGCTTATTTGTTTTGCGTCCTAAAAACACAAAACGCAAGTGCTAGGGGTTTAGTTTAATTTCCAGTATAATATTAAGTTCTGAATAGTCGACATCTTGTGCCGATTAATGGCAGTAGGTATACTATGATACTGGCAATAAATAATAATTTAACTGAATTCATAATAAGCACTGTACGTTTATTTCCTCTACGTCACTAAATTTTCCGGCGCCAACTTATATAATTAATATTTAGTACACTATCTGTTTCAAAACGATAAGCCATAGATAATGTAATAATTTGTTAAACACTGACAATCTTTTTAATGGCTATCTATTTATAATAGTAATTATTATCATTTCAGGTAAATTACCTTTGAATAATTACCACATAATTATGTAAATAGTCTAACACCACGAATATATTAATTTTCATACGAGCAATCATTATTTTTACTTTAATTAGCGTAGCTTATGCTGGTAAGCAGTTTTTTTCATCAAGGTCTACTTTCGCATTTATAATATTAGTAGAGATAAACAAGCAATTATTATTTTTAAATGTTTTTGGTTTTTATTTTAGAAGATCATAGAAATGTAATAATCCGACTTATAATCGAATTTATTTTCCTATAAAAACATTGACATTTATTGACGACATGTATGGCCGGATTTAGATGTCTGGAGGCCTCGGCAGCAAAGGAGTGGAAGTCCCCAGGCCCCAAATTATTTTCTAAATAAAATAAACAATTTTTCAGAAGAGTTTTTCAATAAACATATATAAATATAATCGGAAAATATTAAAGGAAAATATGTTTAATGTGGTTTACTAGTCGGAATTTGAAAGATTTTTTTTTTCGAAGTCTCTATTGTGGTGTTACCCCGGTTGCCCTCTCTTCAATCCAGCCGGTATGACATGACTATTTTATTTAAATACGTAATTTTTGAGTAAACTTATTTGGTAATTTTAGTTTAGAAGACAGCAGACATTAAATTCGAAACGATTTTACGATTAATATGTTAAAATATGAAATAAAACGGTGGAAGTATTGATATCTGACGTCAACCTCCAAACAAACTTACTTCCCTACTTACTTTTCCTACAAAATTACTTCCCTATAATTCACTCAGCTGTCAGGTTCAAATCAACATTATAATATTCGTGTCCATTCTTGTATCTACATTATAAATGTCCAAATAGCCCAACTTCAAGTGAATAATAACGATATGCCTATTCAAATTCCAGCGCCGTAACTGCCTTACAAATCTGTCAGTATGCGGATTTTGCCATTTACCTACATTGTGACCATTAACTTAAGGCGTGGCGGTAATATATTATATGCACATTAGAAAATTTGAATATGCTTATTATATTATAGGCGGTGAATGCACACGGCGACCGGCGCGAGGCCGGCCGATCACCTCCCTTATGTAACAGCAAACTACCATAAAGTGCAACGGCCACATTTAAAACAAACAACAAATGGGCAAAACCCGTCCATAACGTAGTTTTCTGATCTTGATGTGAATGCACTGCCGGCAATGGCCAATAAATAAGATCCGAACGATTGCACAAGATGCATTACTCGAATTATCGCACTTAATGCGGTTTAACACGAAATTACGTTATCAAATTTCTGTAATCGTTTTAAACAATTTAGCGTTCATTGATCCCCACGATTTTGAAATGTTTGTGATTTCATTTGAATCCATTTCGCTTGAACGGTTCATAGAATTCACTTTAATTATTAACATATTATTGAGAAAATTTTAAATAAATTTTTAATACATAGACCAGTTTTATCACCATAAAATAAAACAATCTGTATTCACGATGTGTTTTATTCAAAATAATTATGGCACGTAAAGATATACAAGATATTCGTAAATAGTACAAAAAACTACGTATCTATAAAATTAGTATTTACAAAATATGATAATTAAACTACATGCGTTATAAAACACTATGCTTATATCAATTAAGATAAAATCGTGAATAATAAAAATTTCCATCATAACAACAAAATCACATCCACTTTAAGCGTATTATTTTCGTAAATTTCCATACAAATCAAAACGGAAAGACGAATTAGACATCTTTTTAATGAGCTCCCACGGTAAACTACTCCTGACACAGACACTACAGACGGGTGCAATGACCACTATCAGACAGTTTCCTTTTATAGTAATTTCTCACAACTATCTCAACTCCGTTCGTATCCATAATCCATGTACGAGAACATATCCCAAATGGGATATAAAGAAGTTTATATAAATACATTATACTGTTTTTAAGTAAAATAAAGTAACTTAAAAATCGTCTATTATTCAATTGCTTATTTTTTGTGTTTGAAAATAATTATCTTTTTACAACTTTTTTGAAAAAGTTCTCATTACATGATACAATTCCTTTATAATGACAATGTTCTAGAAGAACGCTAATTAATTTAAAGAGTTCATAAGGATTCTTTATATTATAATATATACAGGTAAAAAATCTTTACAAAATCAATATCTTAGTGAAAAGAAGACTTCTTCACATTAATTAATTTTGTACTAACTTGTCATCTTAATTAGTATTTTTTTAAATTTTTGTTTTTGTACTCACAAATAGTTATATAAAATTTTGATTTATTGAAAATTAATATAGAGATGGAAAGCTGGTGACTGTAATACACGTTTTTCCCATATACCATAGCCACCAGCGATTCACAGCTAAATGCTATTATTTATTATTATTAATTTTCAATTCAATTCTTGTATTAACGGATTTTAGTTGTGCTAATGAAGCACAGATTATTTCACTTGTCACTTGTGTACACAAGTTAATCTCTTAGTATTTTGATGCTGTCAATTTTACAACTGTCATATGTCACCGACGCGTCAAAATCATTTTAATCCATTTTTGTTAAACTTTATTAAATCAGCTCATGTAAAATGGCATGTTACTAAGCTCCTTAGTGGCCAATCTAGCAGCTCTATTCAATGTTACATTACAGTGAGAATGCAATGATTCGAGGTGGTCACTTTCTTTTTTGGTCCATTTTGATTCCATCGCAGCCGAAAATGCAGTACACGAAAAAGTACAGAGCAAACTGATTAATATGCAAACTCTCATCCTAAGTGCATCGCTCGATTGTTCTAGAAGTCTCACGAAATTGAAATTTTCGTCGTCAAATAAAATCTTCTCAACAGCATCGGCATGTTCGGGTAGATCTTGTAGAATCGTTATTAGTATTCCCACGATATTGAGTCCCACACGAGGTGTTTTTGATTCTGCAATAAATATACATTAAAGACAAGCGTAAAAAATGGAATTGAAAAATTTAACTTATAACTGTAAAGAAGTAGTTTTTCCTAATCGTGATTATTATTCTAAACGACAATTTCGGCCAATACCCAAGTTGAAAAAACGCATTCTTTGATTTCCGCAACAACTATTTTAGGACCAAAAATGGAGCTCAATAACTTTGAAATATTAAATGGCTTAATTAATCCTGAATATCAATATCACAATCCGTCCAACACGTCCATTATAATTTAATTTAGTTAATGTACATAGCAACATCAAAATTATAGCAGCCATTACTGATAGTTTTGGATACAAATCAGCACAAGTCATAGAGGTCCTACGAACCCAAAATGTAATTTACAACTATTTTATAACATCTTTTTTTTATTTCATCTTTTTTATTATGTCACCGAACCGAACATTTCATTCATTATTTTTCTGCAATTCTCAAAGGTTGACTGGCAGAGAACGCCTAGTGTGTTAAGTCCGCTTTTTGTCATATGTGGTCAATAAAGAAGAAATAAAAAAAAAAACATTTCTAAAGAAACTGTGAAGTAAAATCGATTTATGACGTCACTCCAAAAGCTAATTGATATGTGTTGCAAAGTGACAAGTTGAAAAACGTCTTACCTAAGGTGAGCAAGTCCGTGAAGACGGGATACGCGCTATACGCTGCCACCGCCGTCGCGAACTGTCTCACAGCGCGGCAGGAGCGCACGCACAGCCACGCGCACACCTCGACCATACGACCCACGCCTTGCACTCTATGATTATTAATAAAAATTTTAGACGACTAATCTTGACGACTTATCCTAAACGGTAGCGTTGGTGGGTATTCCTACCACGCCTCATATAGTACGTTATACAGTCAACCCCGGTTGACTTCACATAACATCTGATAACAATCGTTAATTTTTAATAGATAATTTGCTCTTATCCAATGAGTTAATGGTTCGCCCTTTTGTGGCGGAGATTAGATGGCAATCACTCTGTGTAAAAACTACTCTAATCCAAATAAGAGCAATCAGCAGGCCCTAGGAAAAATACCGAAAATAATGCGACAGGCTGCTGCTGAAACAAGTGATTGACGGTTAAAGAATGTCATTAATGCAATCATAGAGACAAAATGTAATAGAATCGTTGGAGCTCCTTCGTAAATTCAACACCAACGCACGCAATGCAACTTCATTGTGATTTGCAAACCATAACCGAATATCGAAAGAAATAAGCTGTTACTAATTTCGTTGCCTTGTGTTGGTGTTAAATTTACGAAGAGCACCAATGCATCTATAACATTATCATAATGAAAAGGCCTGAACATGGTATATAGTACTCCATAGAGTACCCTCACATACCTATTTAATAGAATATCGACGTGCAGTACCCAAATCGGTATTTCGTAGGTTCTGCTGAGTTTCCAGCCGGGAGGCCTAAAATCCCACCCTTCTCCGTTCCTTTCCTTGTCCACCTCCTTCTACCCTTAACCTATACTATTATTACATTAGGCAGATCTTATTCTATTTGCCACCTGAGTGGTATAAAAAGACTGCTATATCACATTAATCATTGATGTTTAATATAACTCGAATAGATGATCTTGATATTTTACAATGTGATACAAAAAACCAAAGTAACTGAATATTTATAGCATATTAAAAGTATCATTTTTATGATTAACAATTATTATTTCAATGCCATAAGGTTTATTTGCGTGGAACTCTATACATCAGTAAACCTGCCAGCAACATTGTATGAGTCAATTAATTACTCAATAAGACAATGTCTTTATTACTTTATAACTTAAGTTGTTACTGCGCAGTTACTTGATTTATCGATCATCAAAACTTACTATATTCGCTTATAGGCTAAAATTTGTAAAACAAAATTTTAATGATTTTTTTTGTTATTAATATTTGACTTTAAAATGCTATACAATTAATTCTATATATTGTGAAAGGATAATATAAAAACCAGTATATTATATGAAAACTAAACGTTATTAATAAAGAAGAAAAAGAGTCAGATACACTGTTGTAACTATTTTTTAACAATATTAGTAATGCTTTTCCAAGTTAGTGCTAATAGCTCAGTGGGGACAATAGCTCAAGGAGATCAGGATCGAACCTGAAACTCTCGTTTAAACTGAACCGAATCGGCAATTTTACCGTTGGCCTATTGTGGCTTAAGGTTTCGAATCACACCCTAGAAGGAAGGTAGAAAGGCTCGTGATAGCATCAGCTGATCTTCCTTCGATTCTAAATAATTATATTTTTTAACATATCCCTTTTCAGAATAAATACTCTTAGATTTTCATTTTCTTATAATAAGTTCCTGGCAGTTTACATTAAAAATAAATAATTTAAAAATAAACAATAAAAAGATTCACCTTTCTTCGGCTCCTTCGTCGGTATCTTTGCCGTCTTTCATTAGCGTGTTTATTGCTGCTACAAAATTGTAAACAACTTTCGCCTCGAGGTACACCTGGTTACATAATTCATCGAATTTATTCCATTTAGCAAAATTTTATCGATACATTTATTGGTTAAGAACCGGTCCTGACAAGTAGAAAGCCTATACAAAAATTAAAGTAAATTCACTTTTCAAGAAGTGTATACGTAACGTATAGGTAAGGTATATTTATTTAGCACTAGCTGTGCCCGCGGCTTCGGTCTCGTGGTGTACCGATTTTTGAAGTTATACTTCTTTTGGCGCGTTAAGGAAATATGATGAGAGTAAATTTTTACGATGCGCGTGCACACCGTCTCAAAAAACCGACACCCTGAAGTTAGCTATAGTCAACATTTTTTTGTGATATTTAAATAAACTTTATTTAACTAGATAATGCGTTATAATAAAACTTTCAATGTATTAAATACCTTTTTACTATTGTTAGTGTAGTTGTTTCTACTAACGTAGAATAAGGCGAGAGATATAATTTTTGAAAAGATTTTTATCTTGTTACGCCAAAGAAGTATAACTTCTAACGCGTGTACATAAAGTACACACACACTTTTTTTTCTGTGGGAGGGTCATATTTCCCCGGTCGAGCAGTTTCATTTCTGTTGGGAAAAGCATGGCCCTACTGCTACTAAGTATACTGAAGTAGAAGTTAAAATATTCACTATTTTAAACAACGCGTAAGGCGGTTGTCAGTGATTTTGACTTATATCATATACATTTAAAAAAAATATCGTAATATTTTAACCAATATATAAAAAATATTATCAAATTATACACATAAACCTTCCTCGTGAATCACTCTGCCTATTATAAAAATCCGTTCAGTAGTTCTAAGTTTATTCTGAACAGAAAGACAGTCATATGCGAGGGGGAATTTGGTTTTATAATACGTGGATATAATTAATTTTATCAATTTTACCACAGGTTGATTAAAGTATACAGTTTTATTGTAAAAACCCAATATAGCGCGAATTTTGTTATCAAATCTGACTGGTATTTCCTAAATTAGCGCGTCAAGACTTTAAAACTCTTCAACTTTTTACAATACGAAATGTATTTACATCCAAAAAGCTCATTTCTAGTCTATTTTCATAAAAGGCCCCAGTATAGCTTAAGACGGTCCTATAATTAGGCATAGGCTACTATAACGCAAATAAGCAATACCATGTCAACCCACAAAATTGAAAAAACTGAGTTATATATACAGAAGTGTTGGTTGAAATGGCTGAAGTTGGTTGAAATGAAAGAAATGGCTGAAGAACATTTTTCTTTAGTATTTGTAGGGTTTTCAGCTTTAAAACTTCTAAAAAGCCATTTTTAATCATGCAATTTATGTATTATTTTAAACGTTTTGGGTTATAATATATATGAAATATGCAGTTTGTATGCTTATTTTATGTGAAAATAAGTAAAATAACTTACATACATCTTGAAATTGTCAAAAACTTGACCAATACATAAAAAAATCATATAAAGCAAGTTGTTCAAAATTTTCAAACGCGTTTTTCTCGAAATGACATTCGTGAGGGTTGATATGGTATTGCTTATTTCCGTCCACTTTTAGTCAGGAATAGTCTGAGTGGAAAAATGGGATGAAATTTTGTAAGCAATAAAAGTATCGTGTATTTTTCATTACTTGAGCTAAGATGTAAACAAACATAGCGGATCGATAAAATATGACATTTTATAGGGTTGAGAATCATTGAACGAAGTAATGAATAATAGACTACATTCATATAATTTATTAGGTCATATCATCTGGAATATCTGTGGTCATTGCTTATTGTATTCTGTTATTTGTAATGAGTAGTTAAAGCTATTTTTAATTCAAAAATTTATATACAAACTAGTATCAAGTAGTCATTTTAACTTAAAGTGTGTGAGTTCGAAGAAATATCGTGAATTGTGATCGAGACGTGTTTGTTTACATCTTAGCTCAAGTAAGGAAAAATAAGATATACCTCTCAATCTTTATAAACTCAGGCGGGTAAAAGTTAGTATGGTCTACTGACGTCCTGTATGTTGAGCAGCGTGTGTCGAGGCAGCGAGTGCGACAGCGCGGGCAGCGCCAGCAGCGCCGCCACCGCGCCGCACACGCGCGCGCCGCCCGCCCCGCGCGCCGCCACGCCCACCACCCCCACCACCATGCTCACCTACAAATATCCCCAATAGCTCAACGGTAGAAGGACCGACCCCACTCCGTTAACGCGAGAGTCGCGGGTTCAATCTTGCCGTCTCGCTCCTAGCGCAAGCTTCGAGCTTATTTGGAGGGGCAATAGGAATGTTGGTAATGCCTTAAAAATCATTGCTAATAATTTAAAAAAAATTTACTGCATACTATAGATATTGCTTTGCATACAGAAAAAATGCCTAGTTTCTTTTGAGCTCCTTCTTAAATTTTTTAACCATTTAACTATTGAGACTTCAATCTATATTTCTTAATTACAATCGCACACTTACAATGCTTACTTATAAGAATAAGGAATATCGTTTAACATTGAGTTATCAAAATTATTTAAATAAATTATATTATAAATAAAATAAGAAAAACTACAAATACCATATTCAATTGTGTAAGCGATTCAACGTCTCCTTCCATTACTTCAGTTATATTAGAGTTAAGAAACGCTTCCCACTCCTCCAATTCTATAGTCGACGGTTCCTTTACTAAAAGAAATTTAAAAAACATTAATTTAGAATTACTATATCTCTAAATTATCAAAAAAAAAAAAAAATCAGAAACCTATATGTTTTTCCTCTTTTTGAACAATATGGTCATTATTCGCAATATCTTTGTCATCGGGAGTTTCTTCAATAACTTCACACTTTTCAATATCTTCATCTTTGTCTTCTTTAGAATATTTCACTTTGTCATTTTCAGTTCTCTTTTCAACAATGCTCGGTATTTCTATTGTTGGTTCACTGGTCCGCCGTTGACTGTCAGCCTTTTTGTCTAAACTTCTACTAAAATGGAACGATCTTTTAATGCTTCTTGTTAATCGATTACCACCGCTAGCAAACCTTAGTTTATCCCTTGAGAATTGTAAAAGTTTTTGCTTATAAGACGGTGGGACACTTCTGCTTAATCCGGAACTAACGTCACTGCTGCATTTTGTTGAACTTTTAGGGTTTTCTAAGCTTTGAGATGCTGTTTCTGTAGATTTTGGCTTTGGTTTTACATCAACTTTCTCCTGTTTCTCAGTACTAATTTCATTTTCAGCTTCCTTTGGAGTTTCCTTTTGAATATCTTGTTTTTCCTCATCAATCTTGTGCATTTTATTAAATTCATTCTTCTGATTAGCTGCCATTAACTGTGCCATATTTTTTTCAAGATTGCAAACAACGAGATTTGAATTATTCATAACATTAAATTCATGACGTAGTAGTTTAGCATTAGCTGCTGTTATTGGCTGTGTTTGGTCTTCGTCATCAGTTTTTAGGCTGTCTCGGATACTGAAAGCACTAGTTGCTCTCACGCTATCGTCGTCCGACATCGGAACAAATTCCATAGCTTGCATGACCCCACGGACATTTCTCAAATCATGTTCCCTGTTTTCATGTTTGATTTCAGTTTCCGGTTTCACATTTCTACAACATAGAAACGACATACATAAAATTCAAATTGTACATAAATATAATAAAGAACCCTCATGAAATTATGTAAAAGCAACTTTTAACTACACCACAGAAGATGTGTCAAAAAATCAAATCATGACTCTTTCTTGACAACAGTATTTTTTTTTATTTCAAAAATAAAACTATTTCCATGATGGAAGATTTAGACATCATGTTCATTGACTGCATTCATCATTTGGTAGTTTGATGTGAAAAGAAACAAATAGCATTAATTTCACATTCACAACATTATAGTGCAAGTAATCTACGTTTTACATTAATTAATTATTATTTATAAAATATTTAACAAGTGACATTAGAAGAGAATTATGATGCTAATAATTTAAGCTAATTATGAAGTTACTTGTTTTGCATTGCATATTTAATAACGAATTCAAACAAAGAAAAACTAATAAAAAATTAACAAAAATTTAGTATTCTGTTTACCATAGGATTAGTACAATAAATCCAATGACAGACCAAATGCTTAGTATATTTTAGATCTGTTGTATATTACTTATTAAAGCTAATGCCACCACAGTTCTAATTCACACCACAGTTTCTTTCTGCAGGTGTTATAATAATATAATTTTATTTTTTAATGGAATGATGAACAAGCATTTAAACAGCCGTGCCCAATGAGGTGAATAATGGGGTGGCGTTTAAAAACCACTTGTTGTTGCTTAAATGGTACTATGGCAAAAACTTTGAACCCCATGTCAACCAGACTATATGAAATTTTAACTCAATCCAATTAGCAATGTGGAAACACAGAAACTTAAGACACAAACAAAAATTTATATATGTCACTTGTTATTTTCTGGATTAACTTTTAACTTTATATAGTTGTGACGAAGTTGCGGCGCAGCAGTAGCGAAGCTGCCTTAAGCACCACAGGTTACAGGTTCGATTCCTGCTCGGTGAAGATGTTTGTATTGACCATACAGGCGTGTTTACTAGTCTGGGTGTGTTTGTCCTTGTCATTGTGTATGTTTTCAAACCCCTGACACAGGATTTAATTATCCTAATAAGGGCCATTGAGTGTGTAGCGTTTATTTATTTATTTTATTTATAGTTTAAATCACTAACTTTGTATTTTTACTCATTTTTTCTGTTTGTAAAAATTTAGCCTCTTGTTGGCTGCATGATAATGGTTTTGTAAAAGGTGAGTCACTTTGTTTGTCTTCCGGCAATATTAGAACGTGGCCAGATATAAAAGGATGTTCTAATATTTCTGGCCAACTCATTCTTTTAGCTGGGTCTTTGTGGAGCAAACCCTGAAATTATATTGAGAAATTGCTTTATAAACATTTATCATAAACCAAACAAGAAATTAATCTTTATATATTTTAAATGATTAAAGTTACCTGTAAAAATGATCTAGCTTCAGGACTTATGAAACTAGGCCATTGCACTGGTTTATGTCGTATCATTCTAACAAGCTGCCATATGGACATTGTACAGAACGGAGGCTGACCAGCCATTAGTTCATACACAATACATCCGAGAGACCAAAGATCTGCCTGGAAAGTGAACAAAATGCTCTACTGTAGTGTTTCTTATTTAACAGGAAACTATACTATCTACGAGTAATGTAAGGTTTTGAATTTCTCTCTTTATTGTTTAAATGCCTTATAAAAGTTTACATATATTCGAATGAGGCTGCAGGTATAAGTTTTGCATAAAATGAAGTAAATTACACAAGAACTTATATTATATTAAATAAAAGTCCTTAAAAATTTTTGAAAAATATATACATATATATAGGATAATGTGAACTTTCTTAAAATACATAAATTTTATAACAAAATTAACTTTTTTTACCTTAAAAATAGAATACGTATATTGTTAATTATAATTATTGTATGAATACCCAGTATACAAAATATTTGATTTCATAATATTTGTCATAGTTTAACAAGTGTTTTATTAAAATTGCCCTTACCAGATGGTCATAAGGTTTCTCATCAATTAGTTCAGGAGCCATATACAGTGGTGTCCCTTTAATTGAAGTCAGGATATGTGTAGCATTAGTCATGATTCGAGCAAGTCCAAAGTCACAAAGTTTAGCTCTGCCTATGCTGTCTAAGAGTACATTTTGTGGCTTCAAATCTCTGAAAAACACTTATTATGTATGTTTATATGTATTTTGTTCATTGTTATTCTAGAAAAATCCAACACTTATTTGTTGTTCTTCTTATTATTTTTAATTATTAATAAAAGAATTTACTTTCAGTGAAAATAAATAGATATTAAACTGATTAAATTATATACCTGTGCAAGACTCTATGGGAATGCAGATAGTATAAAGCGGAGACCAAATCCCATGTTATTTTCTTTACTTGCTCTTCGTTTAAGCAACCCTCTTTAGCAAGTATACTATGTAGCTCCTTCTCAGCATATTCTGTCACAACAACTAACTCAGATTCTGTGTCGAAACTATCTATCATGCGTATTATATTTGGATGATTTAATTGCCTTTGGATATCGCATTCTTGCCTCAAGTTTTTCAAGTCTTTTGATGATCTGCCTTTCTAAAAATATTTTACGCCAAATTTAGCGTTTATTTATTACACTATTATCAAAATATCAAATTTAATGTAACCAAACCTTTCTTATAACTTTTAAAGCCACTATAGCGTCAGTATCTTTATGTTTCGCTTTAAAAACACGACCAAAAGACCCTTCCCCAATAAATGAAATAACAATATAGCTTTCCATTTCAAAATAGATCACAAAATTTAAACGAAACTTATATTATAAGTTAAAACTAAAACTTATAAGATTTTGGAATGGATGAAATAATTCAGGACGAATTCACAAATCAAAATAAAGTTGTTAGTCTGTTAGACAATTAAACATAAACAAGAATTACAGATAACAGATTACATTTACATTAATATGTTATGGAGAATAAAAAGTAAGGAGCACAATCTCATATGACGGCATAGCTGCAAAATTGTCCAGTGAAATTATTAAATAACAGTTCTTCCAGACTGTCGTTAGTGTAGCAAGAGAATATAAAATTAACAAGAAAATGAACTATAGACGGAGGAGCGAAATGAAGCTACCGTACCCAGTGTGACCAGATCAACGTTTCACAAAAATATCGAAGCACCTCAAAAAATGCCAAAATATACCAACTTACACCGACCAAATATAGTAATAAAGATACTGATTTTTTTTTAAATGTTTTATTAATTAACTTTCATCGCAATAAATGCTTCAATTGTAATAAAACATTTCAATACAAGGATTAAAAATAACAAAACCTCAATTTAAAGATTAAGCTTAGTGCAGAACATTTTATCTGCTTATTGTAACTGAATACATTAAGTAAAATGGATTTATGAGAGCAAATCTATGTACTGCCCACGCTGATGTGAAGCTGCCATCACGAAAATAATATAGCTTATATATGTATGTAATAAATAAGAATTGCAGAAACAATAAGTATGTTTTCATTTATAAATTTATGACCTCGGTCAAAAAATTAAGGTTTATAGTAATCATTTTCAATTGTAACATTAGGTATTATCTATATTTTTATGTTCTTGTAATTACAATTTCCATCTGTCTGAAATACAAAAAGATATTGGAAGCAGTATAAATGATTCAATAGTATTTGTAAAATGGGAGCCGCCTGTCATGTCTGAATATCTATAAATAAATAATAAATAAATAAATAAACGCTACACACTCAACGGCCCCCATTAGGATAATTATATCCTGTGTCGGGGGTCCGGAAACATTTACAATGACAAGGACAAACACAACCAGACCGGAAAACATGCCTGTACGATTAATACAAGCATCTGCTCCGAGCGGGAATCGAACCCGCAACCGTCGAGGCTTAAGGCAGACTCGCTACCCACAACGCCACAACGGTGTCAATGTCACAATCTATATGTCTGTCATGTTGGAATCGATCCAGTGAATCAATATTGTGGAATAAGTAGGGTGGCCTATAAAATTGAAATAAGTTTTTTTCAATATTTTGATAAGGTCCAAAAATTATTTTCAATAGCATTGTCTGATTTCAAAATTTCGAACTCAGCAAAAATATTATTAAAAATTGTGTCATTGAATATGATGATATATAATATAAGCACTTGTAGTAACACTTTAATACAAAATAGGACCCAGAACTTAATTCTTATATCTTATACATAAGGTGTAAAAATTTTTTTAAAGTTTCGGCGGCTTCCAAAAAACTTTTTTATGTAAATGATTTGTAAAAACTAAAACAACATTTATAAAAATAAAAACAAATTTAAAAAAGATTAAACTTATAGAACTTAAGATTTTTAGAAATCGATTCATCGGCTTGCGGTGCAAATCGATTTAAAAATCATCATATCTGTAGATCACTTACGAAAAGCGAAAACCATGGAGAATATGGATCACGCTCTCTGTGTGAAAAAAGTGTCCGACTAAACGTATTAATTACAGTGGCGCTACAGTAGCGGACTGGTAAATTTAAAAAAGTGCGTAATAAATTATTAGAGTAGGATAGAGAAAAAATATTATAAGCGTTATTTTTAAAATGAGTATAAATTAAGTAACAATAAAATACTACGCATTTTTTGTGTATCATATTATTTAACACGACAATAAATATTCAATCAACTGTCGAGTTGCTTACGTCTTAAAAATTAGAGGAAAAAAGCGCGGGAAACTTCGAATGGACCGGTTGCATTTTTTCTTACTGAATAAAATGTTTTTTTTATAAGCTTCCATTGAGTATAATAGTGTAAATATTTTAAATATTTATAATAGTGTCGTGTAGTTTTACTGATTAGGTAACACTGGTGGTAGGTCTTTTGTTGCAAGAGGCCGGCTAGGTAGGTACCACCGCAGTGTCCAATATTCTGCCGCCAAATAGTAGTGCTTAGGCACTACTGTGTTCCAGTTTGAAGGGCATTGTACGCTAGTGAAATTACTGGGCGAACGAGATTTAAGAACTAATATCTCGAGGTTGGCAACGCGTGAGTGGCACCTACTAATGGTGCTGCAAGCGCTCATAGGCTGCGGCAGCCACTTACCATCAGGTGGGCCGTATGCTTGTTTGCCAACTACTAACATAAAAAAAAAAAAAAAAAAAAAGGTAAGTTTTTTACTTTTATGGTATGAACGAGCCGCCCGACTTGGTTCCCCTAGGCCAAATGCTAGCTATCCCCATAACATATACAACATTCATCTTCACACAGAAAGGCTATGATCGAAAAGAACATAAAAGATAATAAATGAATATGGCTTACCTACTTCCCAGAATGGCTGGGTTTTAATAACAAACACAAAACCCCCTTCAATGATGTCTGCATCAAAAATTCTTAATCAAACATTTACTCAGTCTAAATTACCGTCAAACGTTGCCTATATAATTGATATGCATACGACTCCAAAAGCTGTTAATTTGACGCTGTTGTGGCGCAACGGTAGGAGGTTGCGGGTTTGATTCCCGCTCGGAGCATAATATATTTGTATTGACCATGCAAGCATATTTTTCGGTTTGAATATATTTGTCTTTGCCCTATGTGTGTTTCCGGCCTCCCGACACAGGATATAACTATCCTAATGGGAGCCGTTGAGTGTGCGTTTATTTATTATTTATTTATTTGTGTATTCACACATAATTCGACTTCTTATTTAAATATACAAAGTAATATTTTTAAATAGCAAACATTGTTGTAGGATAAAAAAAAAACAAGAAAATGTGTTTTATATTTATTAAGAATGTTATTCGTTCTTATAAATAAATTTAATTATTTCAGAATTGTCTACAGAACTTGGCACCCATTTAGACCTCAAGTATTTTATCAGGGAAGTCGACTTGCACGCCACAATTATTAGATATCGTATTTAACTGAGGACCATTTTCATATTTATTATTATATTATTTTTATGTTTTTGGTAGAATTTAGTTTTGCAAAATTAATTTGAATTTCCAATCTGTATAGAGAAATAACTTTTTCGTGGAAACAATGTATATTTTCATGATTGTTTTTTATTTGTAGCAGCGTTCAAGAATAGAACTCGCACCCATTGGCATTTAATTAGCACCACGCCACAATGGTCGTTGTTATACGTAAGTGATGAATTCATAAAACGTGACGATTATTATTAGTATTTTTTTTCATGACGGTTGGCAAATAGCAGGTCTGCCTGATGTTAAGCAGTCACCGTAACCCATGAACGCTTGCGATACTTGAAGTATCACAAGCGCGTTGCCAACCCTCGTGGGAGATTGGGCTTCCGGAGCTCTCACTCATTGCACTAAACGAAACAGTACCTACTGATACTGTTACTTGTTACGCCGATTTTGTGTGAGAGTAGTACTTTCCCGGTCGAGCCATTTGTGCTGGAAAAAGCATGGCTGTACTAACTACTATATATACAACTATATAAGTCTTAGAGTACAAACTAGATTATTGAGATATTTACCTCGAATTTGTACCTAGCCCACAGGGGAAGCATACCTTAGCTTTGACGAAGTTGTGGCGCAGTGGTAGCGAAACTGCCTTAAGCGCCACAGGTCGCCGCTTCGATTCCCGCTCGGAGCAAATGTTTGTATTGACCATACAGTTTGACCATATGGTTTGGGTGTGTTTGTCTTTTTCCTTGTATATGTTTCCGGACCCCAAACACAGGACATCTGTATCCTAATGGGGGCCGTTGAGTGTGCAGCGTTTATTTATTAATTTATACCTTACATTAGACAGCTTAATAACTCTGATCTAATGTAGTCGTGTTCCTGTAGTTGGTAAGTACACTAGAACTATACCGAATGAGCAATGACGATTGTTTATCTACATACTAAGCTGTCATTTGAGTCAATCAACAATTCTCTTTAAATGGGTCAACAATACGCATGTCATGTTTTGTAAGCACTATAGACTGCGGTAGCGTTTGCCACCAGCGCGGCGTAAAAAACAAGTCTATTTATATAAAATTACTAGCTTATTCTCGCGGCTTCACTCGCGTGAATAACGATTTTTAATACAGCACTTTTAATGCAATACAGAAATAATTGGTTCGCCATTTTTCACTATCATACTTTACCACATTCATACTGTATTATACCACCTTCGAGTCTTTCGATTCGCCATAAAAGGAAGCCTATATTTTTTCCAAGGTAAAGGTTCAGTGGTTTAGGTGTGAAAGCGTAACAGACAGAGTTACCTTCGCAATTATAATGTCACAAAAGGAGTATGTCCAATGGCCAATACATTCGATTAAAATTACCGTTTTTATGCGTTCATACCGTCGGGTGAGTCTATCGTATAGAATGCGCTCGGAACGCTGCCTCCATCTCCGATGACGTTCTTAGCCGTGGTTCGGCTTCGCAGGAGGCACCCTAAGGACGGAATCAAATTTGAGCCCCCGTTTTCATAAAAATTTTGATTTTAAAAGCTTATTCGAAATTCGATAAATAAATAGATATAACTAACTCTATATATATTATGATATCAAATATGAAAAATAGGTAAGTAAAAGTTTTTTTTTTAATTAAACGCACATAAAGTCACGAGCTAAAGCTAGTGTAAAATAAAAACCCTGATGTTCCACTGATTTACGAGCAAATACATTAAACAAAACTACGCAATCGAGTCATCCTTAAAACGCTCGTAAAGAACGCCGAACGAGCCGCAATATCGACATACAAAAATGTTGAACAGCCACTGAGTTAGAGCTTTGTTGTCTATCATCTATTTATACTCTATAATCCGGCAACCAACTGTACGGGATAAAGTTCCAAATCGCATACACAATAAAACAACTGGGCTACACCATCGGTTTGAAAGCATTTATTTTACGCTGAAACATATTATTTCCCAGCCGTGCACAGTTTTGTAAACAAACGAGACAGAGCGTGGGCGATGTACGCGGATTAGAAAATCGGTAACACATTTTATGCTAATTACATACGTATTCACACTTAGTGTAGTCGATTATAATGTTTTCACAGTTAGATACGAAGATTGTGTAACAGCTTGGATGTAAATTCCTAAGATCTTTGCAAGACTAATTGGAAAGCGGAACTAAAAATAATCGAAAAAATAGGAAAATGAAAACTAATTATTGTGTAAACAATAAATATTTAATAATACCAAAATATGTTTTATAATTATAACGTAAACACTAAAAATACAGTCTCGTTACATACAGGTAGACACGGACAGCCAGCGGAACGTTAGATCAATTAAAGAGTCCCATGTAAATATAATACTTTGTGGTTACGTACTCATAATTACATCTTATATAAACTATATAAGTAAGTATATTTTGGAAAGTGAAAATTATAAGCTTAACAATAATAAACACTAAAGACGAAACCATCTATCGGCATAAGACTAAATAGATTTAGACTTTATTAGCTTCCTGCGTCTTAGCCACAAAAACAATCTTGAGGGATCGCGTGTTTTTGTATATAAAAGTATAGAACTATATGTAATTCATATTTTTGTCTGAGCTTGTTTGTTATTGTAAATAATAACTTCGTTTTACAAAAAATTGTATTTGCAATGTTATATTTAATATTATAAGTATTGATATTATTTAGTGATGAATAGAAGAGCCGTTGGCTGTACTATTTTCAGTATGAATGAGCCTGACCTCGATTTGTATACTAATGTATAATACTACTCGTATAATTTCTATATTTGTGCGCTTTATGCGAGAAGTATAGATGTCTAAGGCTTCAATTCTCACCTCAGTCAAACAATAAGCAAATCAAAAACAAAAATAAATATTTTTTGTCCTAAAATTAGTAGAAACTTTAGGTGCCAAAGCACGCAGGCAACGCGCATGATAACGACCGAACAATTATTTTTTATAGCGTTAATAAGCCTACTCTGCCTTATAACCACACCTAACTGAAGTTGAAAATAAACTGTCTCGTATTGCAAGAGATCATAAAAATTTGATTGATTTATCTTTTCACCATTTGTATTGGCTTCTCGCTCACATATTATTTACGACCAGAAGTTCGTACTCAGATTTCAAAAACGTAAAAATAACGAAATTCTAATCATTAATTAAAAACAAAAATATATAAATTTTCGTCACGAATCTTCAGTTCATACATATATTAGTGATAGTATAAATTTATTTGAATTATACTAAAATTCTGTCTCATTTTGTTTATTCTTCAGGTCAATAAACTTCGGACAAAAAAGACGTTACTAATATTAATCATTATCAATTTTTCATCGAGTGCATACAAATGTCTTGCAAGTCATTATGCGACAAAAGAGATATGCGTTAATAAGTTTCATCGCACCAGATTTGGCACAAAAATACGCATCCCGCAGCAGGTGGCATAGTTTCAAAACAAATGATACAATAAAAAAGAACAAGGCGTAGTAAAAACAATGCATTTAAAAACTACAGATAACTTTTCCCGCAAATTTGTCTTCTTCTGATAAACGGAACTAATAAATATAAATGATTGAACCCTTAGACTGATAATATCAAATCAATCATCATCATTTTAGTCCAAGTATGTCGCTAAAGCTTGACGTGTATTGCAGTAAAAAAGCACTAAAGTTAAATTATTGAAATAAAAAATATAAGCCTAATTGAAAAATATAAGACTGCATCAGTCTTAATTTTTTAATTTATAATTTAAATAGCCTGATCTGGTTACGGTGAGACTATTTCAAAATTAATATTAATAATTTTTCAAATACAAATACTTTTACTTATATTAGATATGCTCACCAATTTCTTGAAAACGGCACCATATTTTGGATAGCTGATTTCCTTTATCCTTAAAGGAGGTCCCCGAGGTCATATAATACCAATTAAATGACGATAGATAACAGAATTCGTCAAAATATGAGAACTAACCGTCATTAAGAGAAATGCGTACTTGTTTTATAAGAACGCTGGTAGTTGAAGTTAATGCTTTAATTAAACATTAAAAGAAAAAACTATAATTGAAACCAACTATTAATAATTATGTATTTATATTTTTAGTTTTCTAATAAATTTGTGAACAATTAATAATACATTAAATGACGAATATATGCTCTTCTTATGTCAGCGGTGCAATTCGTTTAATTTATAGCCTTATAACATACCCAATAGTATAGATGACACCCGCTATAACTGCCAACTACGTGTTTATTACACGTGAAATTAATGCATATTGCTTAAAATACTAGTTTCTACCTGCGTGAGTCATCATCATCATCATCATCATCGATCTATGGACGTCCACTGCTGGACATATGTCTCGCCCAAATGCTGCCACCGGGAACGATCTTGTGCCGCTTGCATCCAGCGGCTCCCAACGACACTTTTTATGTCGTCGTGCCACCTTGTGGGAGGCCTGCCGACGCTGCGTTGTCCAGTGCGGGGTCGCCATTCCAGCACCTTGTGAACTCAACGTCCGTCGGTTCGACGAGCTACGTGCCCCTGCGTGAGTAATAATTTTAAATTTTTAATTTTACAAACGTTGAATCCCCATTTTAGCTCTTTAAAGGTGGAATTTTAAAAACAAAGTTTCTTGCTTACAAACTTACAACCTCGAATTTTAAAAAATTCGTTCTCAGTGCTCGTTTACGTTTTTAAAAACACCTAGGAAAAAACGCAGCTTTCTAGGTCCAAGTGTTTAGGCTGGGTTTTGATATGTCAGTCTTCTCATTTTATATGTATAGAATAGTGGAAAATAGATTTGAAAAATATAGTACCAAAGTGTTACATCACTACAAAGTAGAAAACAAAGTCGCTTTCTCTGTCCCTATGTATGCTTAAATCTTTAAAACTACGCAACGGATTTTGATGCGGTTTTTAAATAGATAGAGTGATTAAAGAAAAAAAGGTTTATATGATGAAAAAAGGTTTATATAAAAGAAAAGAAGGTTTATATGTACTCCATTATATAGTGGAGACAAAAAAATTAAATGTTTGAGGTCTCTAACGTGATGTCGTAAATAATTACATTTAACGCGTGCGGGCCACGGGCAGTAATGAATAAATCAAAAGTACTGTATCGATTTTAATCATTTTTTCAGTGAATGACATAGGCTATATATTTTATACCAGTGCGAAGCCGGAGCGGGCCGCTAGTTTAATAATAATTGAGATAATTACTAAATAATTTTACTTATAGGTTACAAAAAATAAAAATTCCAAGCTCCGTTGTGTAAATAATAAACGGCTACACGGCAAACGGCTCGAACAACATTATTCTTGTTTAATGTTATAGCAAATGCTTGTACCGAGGGCAAGGCGGGCGGCTCATTTTGCTTACACGCAGCACCGCTTGTTTACGTTTTTCCTGACCACGTTTTCGACTAAAAATACGATAGCATCCTGCCGTTTGAGGCTCACGCTATTGGTCAACGCAAACGCAGGAAACCGGGGAAGACTTGCCGAAACGGCGGCCGACTCTCCCTTACCCCCTCACCTCATCTTATTTAATGTGAAAGTATACGAAAGGCGAAACTCGTAAAGCAGCAGAAATAACCCTGGACGCTGGAATCAGCAAACTCGCGGTCAGTCGTGTTGTGCGTCTCACAGTGCTAACTAGTGACATCAAACATGGTTCTGGACACAGAAGATTGGGTAGGTGTTTTTGGGACTTTCAAAGAAAAAACATGATTTGATTTTTCGGAAAATTAGTAAATCCGTAATGCTATATATCTCTAGGATCTTATTCAAATATATCACTACATCATTCTAAAGATCTCAATTGTTTATTTTTATTTAAATACATCAATACCAAAATAATAGGTTTGATTTTGAATAAACTGAATTTTTATAAAATATTCAGTACACAATTATTAATGCTATTGATAATGTACATTTCAAGCTTATAACTTTTTGGTTCTGATATCATTGTAGAATTTTTATAAACTAAAAAAAGTTTTTCGACTTTTTCCTGTACTTGCTTGTGAATTGGAAACTCAGATGGGACCGATTTGTTTCAATGAAAACCTAATTTATTAAGACCAAATAGAGTGTAATTTAATCTGGTTTAATTTTAACATTCATTATAAATGGTATATAATATATATTTAAAAAAAAAAATACTGATCACGTAATATCCTATACAAATGTTGGAAAATAATATAATAATTGTATAAAATTATGCTGGCATATGCAATAAATATTTATGTATACTCATTTTGATAATTTTTTATCGAAATAACTGAAATTTTCATAACACGTAGAGAATAATAAAAAAATGGTATTATTTTATTTTCATTGTGTTCTTCTTCTTAGCGTTTCGACGCCAAACGCCTATATTTTTATTGTAATACTATTCCATTAATACTAGTAAAATTATATCTTATCTTAAACATGTGAATATGCTTTTAGAAGTGGCCTACGTAAGACCAATGATTCTATTTTAGTTTCAATTGCACGTAAAATAAATTTATTACGCCCCACTAACGTTTGCGTCTACGAAAACTCGGCATTATAACCTAATTACGAACTACGCAATACTTTGAAATACTTAAAAAGAGGTTTTTTGCCGTTTTGTCGACTTTTGATCGATTTAATTTAATTTTTTTCAGTTGCTTAAATGCTGATAAAGTCAGTCCTGGCTAGCCTATTATAACTGATATAAATCATGTCCCATCAGCTGCATTATATGCTTTTTTTAATAACTTGTACCTAAACTTATAATTATATTGAGAATATTTCTACTTTGGTAGTTGAAATAAAATAGTTATTAAATAAAATAGAACAAACAATTTGTCTTATCTATTCTATTTTAATCTTTTTTTTAGTTATGTGTACAGTATTTATATTCTAATTGGGCACTTTAATTTTCTGTTTCGGACGGGCTTTTAAATATCTATTTATCCTAAACTAAAAAATAAAATCAGGCACGAGAGGCACATAATTAATCAACAAAAATAATTTGAAACTGTTTGAGAATTTGTTTCTGCGAAAAATCTAAATGATTTATGACTATCACCATTATTTTTCAATGTGTGATATAAACTTAAAAAAATATTTTTCATACCTCATTCCATGTAAGTCAATGCGCAATAAAATGTAAGCTTGCTCAAACCCCACACTATCAGTAGTATCACCTTTAATAATGTCACGTGTAATGCAATCACCAGTATTGCACAATTTATTGAAGATGCAAGAACCGCATAGTATTTCAATTTAAAAAACATTTCTAGATATAGCTCACTGCTAGATATGGTTGTCTCTGAAATGATGTTGAACGATCTTATTCAGCTTGCATTTTCTTCATTAATTTATATTAAAATAACATTTATTACATAAAATTTTCATTTGTTTCAGGCTGATGAGCTCCCACCGGAACAAATCGCCGGTAAGATATTGACTAATAATAATAATAATAAAACTAAATCATAAAAAAGGCAGTAGAAAAATATTATATATCATAATGTTTACTTTGAAGTTTAAAAAAAAATCGCAAACTCAATATTGGCCTCGAGCCAAAAAAAACAATAGAGGCCTGACTTCATAAATTTTACAGACACGGGCTCTATGTAAGATATTTATTCTTCAGAAGTTATGTGTGGGTTTTAATTAATGTTACAGAAATAACATTTGAAACAACTACAATGGGGCGGGACTCGTAAAAAGTTAAATTATGACTATCGGCATGAATGTAGTTATAATAAAAGCACTTGGTTTTTACTTAGCTTTGCAAACTATCGCTATAATATTAATCGTATATTTGAAGAGCTACTACTTCATCTAAAATCCTAAAACAATGCTATTCACTCAGATATTCTTTCGTATATTATTAATGTTTTGTAAACTACCATACATACTAGAAGTGTCCCAGAGACCACCAGAGATGGGAAGTATAAGGAAAAGTGATCCCTTTCTTTCCTTTTCCTAGCCTTAATCTAACGAAACAAGAATACTGACGATATTTTCTATAGGCTGTTGTAGTATTTCCCCGGTCGAGCCGGCCAAACTGGAAACAGAAAAGCTATACCACACGTAAAATGTAAAAATAAATACAATTAAAAGTTAAAGCCAACCAATACAAATACGTAATACAAAAAACTATAAATCATTATTAACGTGTTGTCGGCGTGATTTGTGAAAAACATTGAAATTTAATTCCCTTGTCGAAAGCCGTCTGCGACGTTGAAACAGCAATACCTACAGCTGTCAAGTTTGTCGAGCTGTCGAGTGATGGTTTGTCAGTTACAGCTGAGGAGCATTGCGTTATTAAAAAAACTTTTCCTCAATATTTTTTCCTAAAAATAAAAATACAATTATTGTTTTGACAAAAACAATTTTCCGTATGTTGACAATATTTATGACGTGTTATTTTTTTAGTTTAAAAATGGAACAATAATAAATAAAGTATTCTTAAAAATAAATCACATTTTTGTTTAGTGTAAATACAAATGAAATGTTATTGTAACATTAATTTTCGTTAATAGGTTCACGCATTAGCCAGTGTTTGTTATTATGAAAAACAAGGGGCAAGTTCGGGCGGGCGGGCGGCAACCGTAGCGTGGTAACACGCTTGGAATGGTGCCAATGAATCGTGGAAGCTAGATCAAGCTTGCGATCGTCATCGTTTCCACCACTATTTTAATTTTTTCGAGAAATCCGATTAAGAATTTCAGCGTTCCCTACGCTTTCCAGATAATAATTAGAATAAATGGGCAATAGTAACAATTAAAGTCATTTCATAATTCGTGCTATATAACTATGAAAGCAATATTTGTTCAATTTTAGAAAGACATTGAGAACTTTTAATCTCAAAAAACCAAAAATAATTTAGTCTATTTTTTTAAGCGCATTATCACTTACACGTGAAACGGATATGTTTGCTTAATGTAATGAAGTTTGTAATAAAAAAACGGTATTCTAAACTTAAGTAGAGTCATGCTCTCCCAGCATAAATGGGCCGGCTCGACCGGGAAAGTACTACCCTCTCACAAAAAATCGACGTAAAGTAACAGTAGGTACATCAAGGCGCAAATGATACGTTAAGTATCGCAAGCGTTCATAGGTTGCAGTGATTGCTTGCCATCAGGCGGACTGTATGCTTGTTTGTCAACCGTCATGATATAAAAAAATCTGCATTTTGAACCAGTAATAAAATGTAAATAGTAAAGCTTGTTTTTCTTACGTCACACTAGATAATTTTGGAAAAACTACTATAAAAACAAACAGATGCAGGCTGTCCTCATTTCGAGTGACCATGGAGCGACAGTGGGTAGACATAATTAATTAATAAATAGTTAAAATCTAGAAAAGAAGTAATAAAGCGTATGGGACTTTGAGACAACTGCCAAGACATCTTGATGATAAAAATTAACAGCTCGTAGCTAGCGAAAATAAAAAAATGTGTTTGAAACGATGTAGGTAGTTGCCAAAATATCAAAATATTACAGAACAACTGCGCATTTGTAGCATACCTAGGACCTTAAAATGCTTAAGATTGTAGTGATTACAAAAAAATGTAAGAATATTTTTTTCAGTGTATAAAATTCTTTATTTTTTTAATAACACTGTTAACGTATTCTATATTGTCATTCCAAATAATTCTAAAGTTAATAAATTTCTGATTCGCCTTAAGCTTAATGATGTCTCTTGACTCTTGATATTGATAATGATGACACATACCTATATTAAAATTTATTCTAACATTAAAATTATTACGTCACTATTTCAATGAGTTAGATGTTTGAAAATTTTAAAAATGAGTTCATCAATTTCATCTTTCATCTCAGTCATTATAAATTTGAAAGAGTTTATTTCTGTAAACTAAATTTTAATATTATTCTATATTTACGTAAAATAATGACGCACGTTCCGATATACAGCATACGCAGGCAAGTTATTATGAAATTTTATTACTGCCGTCAGTCGCCAGAGCATATAATAAGTTGTCATGTAACCTTCATAGCTTATACGATAACTCATGTTTCATATTCATTATAAATTCCCTTCATTTCATAAACGGGACTCGAGTTTATTAGATATTTTTATTGGGCCAGCTGGTCAGTTCTGTGAAATAAAAATACCATCTGCAGATGGTGTATCTTTCTCTCTCATCCGCATAAATTATTATGCCGCGTACCGTAACCGTGAATATAAATAAAGGTGATGTCTGTGATTTAATCTTTTAAGTCTCAAATTACTTGAAACTTATGTATAAAAATAAATTATAAAACAAACAACTTTAAATTTCAAAAAGAAAAATAATTTTTGACGAATGCGTACGACAACATGAAGTATTAAAAATAAAATATTTTCACCTGAAAGATGAAAAAAGTGGTCAAACTTATTTAAAAATCAAGACATTGATCACACATAATAATTGATTACTTCTTGAAATCAGATTGCTGTATGATAAATAAAGGATTGCTTATGTTACTTACATTTTCGAGATCGTGATTGTTGATTAAACATTTTTGTGTGTTGCGTTTATTACTAAGGTTTACATACTATCTGGCCTACATATGCGTGCATTTCTCTACGCACCGCGATCCGACGATGCACCACACTGGTGCACCAAAATAGCTGCATTGCACAACTTATTTGCACTACATCTAAGAGCATTGAACTGTTGTCCTAATCTTACCACAGCCGGTCTAACGTTCAGTGTGACTTTTCTAATTACTGGCGAAACACCGGAATAGTGACGTTGGAACTAAACATTTTCTAGTAACATATCATTTATTCAAAATTGATCGTGATTGTGCAATGAGTGCACTCAACATTGAGGGTATGGTTTGCCATCATTATAAGATTTACGATCTTTAGGTTATATAAGGAGTCAGCAGAGCTTATTAAACCATCTCGGTTTCTTCCAGTCCTTCGCAAAGCGTTCGATGGCTTCGACCACAACCGCTCGGGCAGTATTCCATGTGACTTCGTAGCTGACATTCTGCGAATGATGGGTCAGCCCTTTAATAAGAAGATTCTCGAAGAGCTCATTGAGGAAGTTGACGCTGACAGTAAGTTTCACGTTATAGTTAAATCACAATTTTAAACACAAACTCATTATACAAGTTTCAAAACTCTCTTAAGATAATAAACATAATGCAATTTAAATTATGCATATCACGTTTTAGTACCATATTATAATCATGTGCAAAATTCCAGAGTCCGGTCGTTTGGAATTCGGTGAATTCGTAACTCTCGCTGCCAAATTCATCGTTGAAGAAGACGCTGAAGCCATGCAGAAGGAACTTAGGGAAGCTTTCAGATTATATGACAAGGAAGGTGAGTTGTCTATAAATAAATACTATATATACCTACTACTTATATCTAAACTTGTAATGATTAAATATAAGTCTTTGTGTGTATTTTTGCCATTAAAATGTCAAATTGGTCTTATTTAAAAGTAGATGCTGATATAGATCTGCATTTTTTTTATATTTAGGTTAATAATATATTAACTTTTTTGGAGTGGATAATTAAGTAATAAGGTACATAAGCATTGTTTAAAATAGTATCTTCATATTGCAGGCAATGGTTACATTCCCACGTCGAGCTTGCGTGAAATTCTTCGTGAGTTGGACGAGCAGCTTACGGACGACGAACTCGATGGTCTCATTCAAGAAATCGACACGGACGGCAGCGGCACAGTCGACTTCGACGGTATTGTTACAGCAATGCTTATTTTTATTAGCTGTAATCATTAATTAGAATCAATAAATCGCGCAATAAAATATCGCGCAAATAAATATTGTGTCTGTTAAACGGTTGATCTCACGAATTAGATAGATTTTTAAATAAAATATTAAAATTTAATGATGTTATGTTGATATGTGTTACTATTCATAATATATTCATGATTTTATTTATTGTTTCAGAGTTCATGGAGATGATGACTGGGGAATAAACATCTCAATGCTTTTATACTTTAATATGATTTAATTTTAAGTTAAATATATTTCATACATTTTGATATTTCAACACTTCGAGTCATTAATCGATTACAGATTCATTAATCGCTAAAGTATTATGTATGTATTGTACAAAATAATCTCTTGTTCTCGTTTAATTGATGCGTATGGCTGAGAAATGATTATATCTACTTTATTAATAAATCTTTTACTATACTATTTATGTTTGATTTTTGAAGCGTATTTTTGGCACACTCGAATAAGAAACGCGAGATATCTCAGAGAATTTTAAAATAAAAGCTGCGTCCAGTAATATTATCGCGGAGAGATGTTGCGTGATAAAAATAATAAATTCACTGTTTTTAAACCGGACGCCAAATTGTCCTAGATAATTTTGATGGCATAAAATACAGAAGTTTGGCGCGACGCCAGTCGCAAGTAATGGGTCTATTTAAAATGCTATTCCGATGATAATATAAATTCTCGACTATATATCTTTTTCTATACGACATAAAATGAAAACGCCTATGAATACTTCTTTTTTATTATTAGGTAATTCTTTGATCGCTGAATAGATTTCATGTTGACAAATTAAATATCCTAAATTACAACATTCATTTAAGAGTTATTTTACAACTGGTGATGTTAAAATTACAAGCAGTCACATTAGCTAACTCTAATAGTAATATATTATATAAAATTTTATATTTAATAGGTAATTCAATAAAACAAACTTTATATATTGTAATAATATAATCATAATGTCCACTTCATTTTATTAGGCATTATCGATTAATACTCAAACTTTAATTTTTATTTGAATTCTTTCAATTACGATTAAATATTAGATAATATTTTTATTTTACAGCAATTTATTTATGCCTCCTGTTCATATAGTAAAATCTTGAGAGAGAGCAATTTTATACCATTTAGTTACATAATTAAAAAAATGTGCTGTCCGTGGAGATTATATTTATATAAATCCATAAAATAAACTAAATATATATATTACACAATTAATATGGCGACATTTGCATTATCAAATAATAAAATAAGTCGAACTCAAATAACTTAATTAGAAGCCTACATAAAACGTAGACCTTTATTAAATAATGATAAGAAATTAAGATAATGGGAATGCAAATAAAAAATTGGGAATAATGTATTTTAGTTGAAGATATACAAATATTCTTTATAGAATTTATTTGTTATTGACTTCTATTTGTAATAAGCATCATAATAAAAAGCAGCTACTAAGCATAGACTTTTTATATAGGGACAGACCCTTTTATACTAATAAAATGTCAAAACGTTAGCTGGAGTTCCTTCGCAAATTTGCACTGACGCAACGAAGTAAAGTTAGTCACAAGTTGGAAATACATTCGAATGAAGCAAGGGTTATAAGCTTGCGCAGAATCAAACAAAATTAGTGTTTGACTAACTTAGTTCCTTTGAATTTACGAAAGAGTAACAGAGAATGTTTGAACATTTTTGGAAGGGCTGATCCTCAGTTTATAGTAAGTCAATGCTACCAAGTAAAATATTCCATTTTCTATTGAAATAATTTCTATGATAATTGGAAAGAATCGTAGAAATGCTAGTCTACTTAGTATTCTTTAATAAAAACTTTAGACATTTATAAACAATTCTGAAATGCTGTCTCTTTCGCTGATACTTCTCAGGTTTGAAGTTGCAATATTTCGAAACGGTGATTTCTTATCGACATTGTAAATCAAATTAGAAATTTTTATTCTGAAATTTTTGAATGTTAATCAAGTAATATTTAGGAACACCGAATATGTAATTACTAACTGCAAAAATACATACATTATATTTTCATATTATACCTTAAAACTGAATAACTTGTTATTAGAATTATGTCAACGCGCATCCAACATTATGCCGTACAAAGGTCTGGCACACATTTTTCATCGTTTTTTAAAGCAAAAAATTATGGACTACCTTGAAGTTTCTACACCTTCATCTTTCCTTTTCGCATTATTCCCGATAATTACCCAGGTTCTGCTTATATACTCTCAGTTTTTACACAGAGCGAGTGCCATCTGGCCTCCGCATCCCTAAGGGCCAACCAGTAACTCATTGGATAAGACCAAATTACCTATCATAAGTTAACGATTATTATCACATGTTATGATAACAACCGGGACTGACAGTTTAAGGTGCTCTCCGAGGCACGGTGGGGAGACCCACAAGGACAACCGCCCAGACCGAAACAGATATTTATAGCAAACATCTGTTCCGAGCGGGAATTGAACCGACGATTGTGGCTCAAAGCAGGCTCACTACCTAAAACTTTTATTATTGTTTTTCTATCTTGCTGTTTTTATTGCAACAAAAACTTTTTCATTCATTTAATAACAAGTTATCCAGTTTAATAAGTCGAACTAAAAATCTAGGCTACATTTCGTTAAAATCTATTCAGTATAATCAGAGACACAACTGAATTGTTTGTGATACAATAATTCACGCGGTAAGAATCGCGAGAAAAAAATCTAGTGTCAAATAATTCAGGATTCAAGTGACGATTCAATGGCACTTCGATACATTAATTTCGGTGAAATAACATTTAATGACATACAAATGTGATAAACGCATAACGTGAGGCAGATCATAATATAGACAGATGTAAAATAATCAACGTCATGTTTAACGTTAAAATCAATGTCAATAATAAAAATTCATTGGTAACGCATTTAATAACTAATCTTTTAATAGTCTTAAATATAAAATTATAACTAATTATGTACTAATCGTTACAAATTATGTTTAGTGGAATAGATCAAAATATGTACAGTTATAATTGTAATAATGTATAATTTTTATAAATTATTTGTTCGTTATGAAAACAGACCCACTCGTCAGCGTATACATTTTGACTTAAATTGAGCGAGCTTCTTCATATTATGAGACATTGAATTAGACTTAATTCAAAGTATATACACAAGACCCATATAATCTCGTTAGCTTCTTGGCTTCGGCTAGATCTAAGATTTCATAAACTAACTACAGATGAGATCTCATTTTGAACTATGTTAACCAAACGTCTCCTGTCTGAAGTCATATCCAAAGCTAACTATCACATTTAGTTAAGGAGTTTAGAATTATAGTGTAATAAATTATAAAATATTAACCACTTTTAGCGGAACAAGAACCGAGGTGTCCATGGATATATTGGACCAGTAAGTCATGTACAAATATTTTTAGAACAAAACGACTATAAGCTATGATTACTATTGTAAGATAATCAGTTATATTGGTATAGCCCTTTGTTATAAAATACTATAGTAAAAAGTTCTACCAGCAGTTTAATTTCATTTAAACATTATACAGAAATGATCAAATATTTAAACAGTTACAGATGCTGGTTGAATTAGCGAGGCATTAGTAAGATACAGGTGGTCTAAATATTATATAGTATAATAATAGAGCTTTATTACTTAAATATAAGTAGAGTTATGAATACTGTTTATGTAAATAGATCTTCGTTCCTAAAGTCATTGCACCTCAAAGGCTTTACTCTCGTTCAAATCATTCCGTTTACACACTGAAAAAAGAAGAAATATATTCATCACTTGAACACTTAAAGTTGTATAAATGGATGAACTATTATTAATACACACATATTTTAAACAATCACGATGTATAGCATGTTGAAAAAATAGGATATTTAATCAATGCAGTATCGGTATATTAAGATAAATAATACTCATAAATTATTTGGAGTCAGTAAAGTTTAAGCGTAATAATTAATTAGCTGATGTGTAACTAAATCTTCATAAAATAATTTACCTCACATTGCCACACTGGCAGGATTGACTAGTAATTGTGTTGCCAATGGTAAATTAATGTAGAATTGGAGGTGGGGGCCGAGAACGACTGTTGTTTCGCTTGGGTATTGGGCCCAATGTTAGTAAATCGTTTTTCTTGGATTTTACTGAGCGATCAAATCCTTTTCGACCTCTACTCAACCATGGCGGCGGTGAGCCCTCGCACCAGGCAGCGCGCAACCAATCACGAGGCTCTGCACCGACACGCGTACATTCTCTGGCATATGCTCTGTATGCTGCACAGTGACATCGATAGCCCGTACAGCTGCATGCGTCTAGAAGACATGCTTCCTTATAATTCTGAGGATTAACTTTAGCTCCACACTCTGAAAACGCATCGTGGCGTTCAAAGGCACGGCACAGCCGTCGGACTTTCGCTAGCTTCGACTGTCGACATCGTGAGATCCCGCTCGGCCGTTCCTGTCGTCGAGTACAAGCGCGATGTCCTCCGACCCGCCATGAGGTTCCAAACCTCCAAGTATCACTTAAAAGTCTTCCATCTCGTGTTCTCATATCGTCTCTGGCGACAGAATTAAAATTCCCACACAATCCACACAACTTCCCTTTATACGAACTTGATACTGTCACTTCTAAAAATCCATCACCATCCCATAACATTTGTACTCCTATATCAGACTTCAATATAACAGATCCATTGCTTCTACTTATTGCAGTAACTCCTTTTATTTGGTGCGGAAGGTTGATTCTTTGTCCATTAACTTTTATACGCATTTTTTTACCCATATTTATTTTGGTCGAGCCAATGCGAAGTGTTGCGGTACGTGTCCATGACGAATGTGAGGTATTTCTGGCATCATTCGATATTCTTATAGAGAATGTGTGATTTTTACAATCGGAAACCAACTGATATTTACAGGAACCTTGAAAACTGTAAAATTTTCCATCAAAAGTTTTGTAATGAGGATCACCAAAGACAGTACATATTCCATCGATATCTACACATTTAGGACAGCACTGCCCTGGTAACTGTCGCAATGTCTGATCTGGAGGACAGCTTAGCGACGGGCACCTTTCCATGGCGCATCGCGGTTCGCCTCCGTGACATTCACAAGACTTGCACGCATCCAACTGCCATGTTTCGCCGTCCTGAAATAAGTAAAATATACTATTTATAAGAACTGTCTATATTCTAAATAAAATATTATAACAGTTATTTAACGAACCTGATATGTTTTGCCTGCGACAACACAAGCGGTATTTGCTTCTTCTATCTCTGGACACTCAGGACAGCATTTACCAGGAGGGGGAGGCAACGCTCGAGCTCCACACGTTAACACTGGGCATGTGTGTCGCGTACAGACTGCTGTGCCGTTCATACATGTGCAATCTGTACAAGGGTCTACTCGGAATGGACTTAAATGTGCGTGATATTCCTTTCCAATTATACAAGGTTTCGGCAGCGAAAATCCTGAAACTGAGAATAAGCTCAATTAATATCTTAACAAAATCAAAAAAGGTATACTTTTATACAAAAACATTTAACTAACATTTTAAATTAAAAATATATATTTTTAAAATATAATTAGAAACCAACTTGGAAGGATTTTATCGGCGGTGGGGTGTGTGCAGCGGGGGCAGCATTCACCGGGTGGTGTGAACTGCTGTGAGCTTATGCAAGGTAGAACTGGGCAGGCGCGTTTAGTGCACGACAGCGCGCCTCTCATACACCGACAAGACAGACATGGCTCTTCTGAAATACGAACATCTCGACCTTCCCAAACACGTTGACCATTGATGACACATTCTGTAAAAGTTAATATAGAACATTAGACTATTAAAATTTAGTAGTAGGCCTTTTATTGCAAGAAGCGGGCTAGGTCAGGCGGGCGTATGCTTGCTTACCAGCATAGTCCCATTAAAAAAAATTAGAAATAAATATTTATACCCTAATTAGTTAACCGATTAAAAAGAAACATGATGGTTTTGCTATTTTGTTTGAACTGGGTGGCCGTCTTCTGGTAGACAATATACAAGATCCATTGAAACAAAGAATAACTAGTAACTTTTAAAATAAATAAAAAAAATTTACTGCAAAATCGTCTCGCCATCGTCTCAAGGAACCACAGAGACTGCGACAAAAGGCATGCTCCATAAATTAAAACAATCGGGCGATGAATCAATCAGGTTCTAATGAATGAGAAAACTAGCCGCACACGAAGTGCCTATCCTTAGAACACGACTCCCTGGTCACGCGTTACAAACATATAACAATGACTATATATTTTATATTGCAATACGAAAACAATGCTATTAATACAATAAAATCTCAATCAAAAACCTTTTATATTTTACGTTATTGCGAAGAAGAACTTTTGAGTATAATGTAAACGATGGTCGTTACCCTTTAATGTATGTTTAACAGAATAGTCATACACTTCAATGCCTTGTACTGTGTGCTGTCTCAACGTATAATGTAATTGTCACAATAAAGGCACTCAACTGGACTCTCAAGTAAAATAAAACCAATAAAACGTATAACACATTGTCCTTTTGTAGACACACAATTCAATATACGTCGTTTAACAAGCTCAATGCTTGAGCATTCAACACTTGATGGTAAAAACCAGAATTATTTATCTCACGTACATATTGCTTGTTAATGGAGAAACTGAAATCATGAATGAAGCGAAAACTCAATATTTTTTGCCGGACATCGTACGCGACTGCAATTTAAAAGACGCAATAGTTAATTGGTCACAATGTGCAACCATAAATGAAATGACAATTGTTTGGTTATGTAATGTGATGAAAAAAATATCGACGATAAAAGTTACAACGTCCAGTCGTTATAGCGTCATTTTTAGTATACTTATGTAACATCTATAATATATTCGTTACACGCATTATGCGTATATCACAAGCTAATTATTTTAATTTCTCGGGCCGTCGCAGACATGGCCAATAATAACGATAGCACTTGAAACGTTAAAAGAATTTAGATGAGTAAGCTTTTGTTTATGTTTAAAAAGGTTTGTAAAGCTTTAGAATTTCTAACAATGACATAGAACACATGCAATTCGCTCGGAATTTTTATACATATTGGTGAGTAAGCACTTTGGTATTTTAAAATTAGCCATCAAAAATTGTTACATAGGTGTAATGTAACTATATTATGTTAACTGATTTAAGATCATGTAATCTACATACAATGCTACAGCATACAACAAAATTTATTTATTGTTCTGTATTAAATGAAAATACTAATAATAAATTATATTAACTACCTTTTTATAACTATACTTTCAAAAGATCACAAATGAGAAGGCAAAACAACAATATTTTTAAAGAATAAACATTCTATATTTTTCTTACTGAATACGGATATACAATAGATTTCACCTCGAGATTTCGCTCGATCCCTAAAAAAAAAAGGCACTTCAAGTCTGATAAGGGCGTAATCGTGAAGGAATAAGACGTAAAAGAAGCAAAAAGCCTAATGCACCGTTGGGATCGTAAAACAAACAAATACAGGGCACACCTCGGCGTTCCCGTAGCCATGCAGACGTCGGTCGCTTTGAACATCAGACAAAAACCCACCCGCCTCTACCTTTTAAGTAGGTTGTTAACTTTTTGATTTATGGTCAATAATAGAGACGCAAACGCCGTGGGAGACTTCCCAACCATTACAAATATATGTAATTTTAACGAACCCCCGTGAACATAATAAGATCTCATTTTGTTAAGACATAGGTAGAAATCATGCTTTTGTCTTAAGTATTAAGCATTTAACCAGCGCCAAATGAGCTAACATATTTTGGGTGGTCCGTTCTCATTATCTTTGTATATTGCCATTTCAAAGAGATTAGAAAATGTATCTGTAAATTTTTTTTTGCCACGATTTTTATTATCTTACGCCATATTTATATTAAACACTACATAAATAATAATATCATAGGTAACAATGAAACAAGGTGAACAGAATGGTAACGAATGATCTTGACTTTTTATTAATAACGCACCGATCAATATGTCACTTTGTTGTCCGATAATAGTCATCGAGGCGATATGTATGGAGCTGAGAGGGACGAGTTATTATGGCTGAGTAGTCCATTGTCTGAAGATACACTGGGCTACTGCGCAACGTCTTGTGTGTTATGCCATTGTCAACCTCGGCGTGTGGGCGAATCGCGGCCACCTCGGAACAAAGGTTCATCTGAGGGCCGACGTAGACACAAGACAAGACGTTATCGTAAAAATCACAATTACTTTCTTGCCTGTGTTGTATTTCATAACAATAAAATAACTTTAAAATATCTTTCCAGTATTTCAATCATGTTTTATTGAGAACAAAAGCCTCAAAATAATTTAATAATTCAAGAGACCTAAGATCCGAGAATCCTTCGTTATTCTTGACCAGCCAGCGGGTAATGAATAAAATATACAGCCAATAAAACGATAGGTCGGAATGTGTCGGCCATTTTCAAAAGCGATTCTGTGCCGTCATCTCGAAAATTACTATTATTTGATTTTGAATTAATAAACTTGTTAAAGTTTCGGATCGGACGTAAATTGCTTGATTTTTTGGTTTTGTTGAGTTCGCATGTCGGCTTGTGTTTGTTTTTCAATGAGATTATAGGGTTTTTTTGCCGCATGTGCGTCTGGGTGGGCGCACTCCGAGACAAGACTGCGCCAGCGCCTCTCGGCAATTATATTCGTTGAACATAACGTATCTCCGTACTAGTGGTGGGAAAACGCAGCGTGAAATAGGGAGTGCATTCTTTTAAGTCATTATGTTTGTTTATTTCTTATTCATAAGGAATGTTATTGGTTGCCGTAAAACGCCTCATAAAGAGTAATTTCTATATGGAGAAGCAATTTATGACCTTTATAAAAATTGCTATTAATTAAGTTATTTATAATTTATTATAATTGGTAAAGTATTTGTTGTACCCATGAATAATAATGGAAGAAAAATATAAATACTATGGATAGTAAGTTTTATTTTTAATTATCTTGTTTCTATATGAGTGTAGTTTATAAGAGTAGTGGTTACGCTAATAGTTCAAGGGTTTAAGATTGAACTTTCAATGCTAGCCAACTTTCCTTTTAACATTTGAGCTTCAAAAGACTTCATTTTTATTCTTTATATTCCATTTATTAAACTACTAATAAAATAAATGGGAAAGTGTGTATGTTTGGATGTTTGAAAATAAATAAATAAACGCCACACCCTCAGCGGCCCCCATTAGGATAAAAGTAATATCATGTGTGTTAGGGATCCGAAAATATACAGAAAGATATGGATAACACACCCTGACCGGGACACATGCCTATATACTCTATACAACCATCTGTCCCGAGCGGGAATCGAACCCGCGACCTGTGGCGCTTAAGGCAGGTTCTCTACCACCGTGCCACAACGTCATCATAATACGTTGCTGAGGGATTAACAAAAATCAAACTACAAGACTTATATTTCGGTATAGATTGGTCTAAGAATCCAAACAAATGATTTTGATGATTTATTTAGATTAATATTGTAAATATGGAAGTAACTTTGATAGTTTGTTATCCAACCTAATCCTCTGAACCGTTTTTGGTGTTACTTTTTGAGAAAACAAATCTTGGATAGGGAAAATGCGGGATGGAAGCTTATTTCCATTGCAATAGAGTTGTGTCATTAAAAATCGTTATTCACAGTAGCTGGTAATATAATAAAGGTTAATTACCTTCACAAACAGGACAATTATAATGCGTATGCCTCTGATGCTTGGGGTTATCGCAGGGCGCGTAGCACTCCGGACGCGATATAGTCACTACGCCGGCTTCGCAGCGGAGCAGCCTTCCGTCTCCATTCCACTCGGTATGTGAAGCATGTTCTGTGCCATTATACCAGCACCCTTTACACCTCGCACAGCAGCCCTCACGTGGCATCACGACCGCACAGTCATCCATCAACCCACACTCCTCTGCACCTTTTCTACACTCCACAAAACCGTTCTGTAAAAAAATATTTAGAAATGTAATTAAATTAGACTTTCATATGGTTAGTTAATAGTTCATATTATATTCTTGTGTAATTTTTATGTAGGAGTAGATTTTTAATATTTAATAATAAATATTAACTTAAGAAATTTATCAACAACACGTACAGAGTAATTTACAATTTTATAATGATAAATGGATTGGGAGTTCGTTCTTATTAATTCCTTAAATGATCTAAAAAAGAAAAATACTAAGAGGAGAAGCTAACTCTATACTTTAATTCATGGGTTTATGTATATTATTATAATAAGCAAAAAATTATTTCAATTAAACTCTAATAAAACAATTGATATAAACTTCTAGTATTTTCATATTTTATAATAAAATTCACGTTTAAATCACATGCTTTTCAAAATATTTTTGGAGATATTTTATATAAACATTGTTATCAATAAAACATTTTAAATAGACTAAATAATTGGTTCGAAGGGACACTTTGCGGAAGCACATTGTCGGTATTTTTTCCTTGTTTACTATATTATGTTCTAATAATTAATTAAATTTAATTTATCGCAAATAACTATGTTTTAAGATATCCTGTATTATTTTCCTCCTCCTTTTAGATTATTGTTAACTCAATTGATAGACTTCATTTTTTTACTATGGCGTTGGCGCTTTTTTGATTTAATTGAACTGAAACTTTAAAAAGCCGTGAGTTTTTACGAAATAAAAAATTATCTCCTGACTTTGTAATTTAGCACAAATGTATAGAGGCTTATACTCCACTAATTTTACTCTCCTAAATATATAATAATTTATCCTAAAAACTAGAAAGCTGACAAGGACTTTCATTCGAGAAATTCAAGGAATTTTATATTGTAAAAACTGTTTTTGTTATATATGATTCAAAGGATTTTAAAAGAAATAACTATTATGTAATAAAAATTCTAAATTCTTAACAGTCAACAAGCAGAAATAATATTTCTTCGAAGAGGTTAAATTATTCTCACGGAAACGATTTTTTATTATCTGTGCGACGGAATTTAGTTATTAACATGTTGTTTGGCAGACATGATCAATATTAGCGGCCAATATTTACACAAATCTGTACACTATCAAACGTTTTAACACCAAACATCGTGTCCTAATTTGTATGTGTCCGTGGCCCCGCGTTGGAGTAGCCTCGGCTGTGGTTAGTAACGACCAACGTACGTGACTATATGACTGTCTTCCTAAACATACCATAAACGAACAGTTCTGTCTGACCTCTATAAGTTCGCGTGTCTGGCCTTTACGAATGAGAGCGGCAAGCACTGGGGTTAAATAATTTTATTAGCTCCTAGACGGAATTCGCATACATGTATATAAATCATGTAAATAATAAAATTTTGTCTCCGCCTTTGAACTAGCTATATTTCTTAGTTTAAAAATACTTAATTTTATAATTATTTTGAAACCTTTATATATTTACATGCTTTTAGCTACTGAACTATGTAAGCCCCATCGTAACTTACACTTATATAACCAAACTTAGCTAAAGTTATTTTTTTAATTTAAAATTTGAATACAAACTTAATTAAAACATCTTCTTCTTCTTCTTGCCCTTATCCCACCTAGGTGGGGTCGGCACAGCACGTCTTCTTCTTCCATTCTTTTCTATCATTCGTCATCTCTGCACTCACTCCCTTTCTACGCATATCCTCTTCCACACATTTCATCCACGTCTTTTTGGGCGTCCTTTCTTCACACTACCACTCACTTTCAAATCCATCACTCTTTTGGTCACATGACTTTCATCTCTTCGCATAACATGCCCATACCAGGATAGTCTTCCACTCCTTAATTTTTCAATCACTGGCGCTACTTTCAAACTTCCCCTTATATACTCATTTCGTATTTTGTCCTTCCTTGTTACCCCAGACATCCATCTCAACATTCGCATCTCTGCTACATGCATTCTTCTCTCATGTACAGCTTTCATAGCCCAGCACTCCGATCCATACAATACGACAGGTCTTATCACGGTCTTATATATTCTCCCCTTGACCTTGACGGGCATGCGCGGATCGCAAGCTGTTCCTGAGACCTGTCGCCATTTCATCCAACCAGCGCTTATTCGGCTCGCAACGTCCCGGTCGATATCACCATCGCTTTGCAAGAAGGAGCCGAGGTACCTAAAATCGTAGCAAACTGGTAATTGCACGCCATCTAAGGCAATTGAGGTGAAGCTGGAGAGACCGCCAAAGTCTAAAAACATCTGTTCTGTCTTGGTCCGGCTGATCTTCAGCCCCACGTTCTCCAGCCTCTCCTGCCATCTCAGCAGTCTACTCTGTAACTCAGGCCCCTTCTCGCTAACAAGAACAATGTCATCGGCGAACAGCATACACCATGGAGCTTCCTCCTGTATGTCTGATGTCAATGCATCCATTACCAGAAGGAACAAGTACGGGCTTAAAGCCGATCCCTGGTGCAAGCCCACAGCCACATTGAACTTGTCAGTATCGCCAGCTACGGACCGTACGTATGTACTTGCTTGACTGTACATAGCTCGAATAAGTTGCTGGTACTTCCCTGGCACTCCTTTCACTTTCAGTGTCCACCACAGAACCTCTCGGGGGACTCTATCGTATGCTTTTTCGAGGTCCACAAACACCATTTGCAAGTTTCTTTGTGCATGCCTGTACTTTTCACATACTTGCCGCAGTGCAAATATGGCGTCCGTTGTACTCCGTCCCGGCATAAACCCCATTTGGTTCTGTGATACCTCACTCTCCTCTCTCAGTCGTCCACCAATCACTTTCTCCCATACTTTCATTGTGTGTGACATGAGCTTTATTCCTCTATAATTGTTACAATCCTGTGGATCACCTTTGTTCTTATAAATGGGCACCAGAGAACTGTTGCACCACTCTTCAGGGATCACCTCTTCTTGCAACAATTTATTGAAGAATAAAGTTAGCCACTTCCATCCATCACCTTCTAAATACTTCCAAACTTCTATCGGTATATTATCTGGTCCAGTAGCTTTCCCATTTTTCATATCCTGCACTGCCCTTTTTACTTCATCAACACTAACCTCTCTTACTACACCTATGTTTACTGGATCATACTGCAGTTTTCCGCTCCAATCATTCTCTTCATTCATTAATTTTTCAAAATACTCTTTCCATCTCCTTTTAATTTCATCATCATTCGTCAATACTCTTCCTCCATCATCTTTTATGCACCTAATTTGATTTACGTCCCTAGAACTCTTCTCTCTTGCTTTTGCTATTCGGTACAGTTGTTTTTGTCCCTCAGGGCGCTCTAGCGATTGGTATAATGTCTCCAGTGCCGTGCCCTTTGCAATAGCTACAATCTTTCTTGCTTTCTTCTTACATTCTTTATATGTGACTCGTTTCATTTCTTTCGATTCCTCATTACTTTCATCAATACTCTGCCATTCTTTAAATGCCTTCTTCTTTTCCTTTAGCACTCCCTGCACCTCCTCGTTCCACCACCACGTTTCTCACCACCACCAAACTTAATTAAAACATATTATATAAAATAAAATTGAAAATAGGACTCTTCAAAGAGCTAATTATCTGACCCTTGAAGCCGGTTATTGTTTCTTAAAATAATCAAATTCTAAAATAAGATTTATATAAAATTATGGTTACACTTTACTTTCTTACTCTTATTTATCTAATTATGTTATAATTTACACGCTCTCTCTCTCTCTCTCTTTCTATCTCTCTCTCTCTCTTATCGCGGATTCGAAACTCTTAAAAAAATGGTATGATATTATTACTAAGATTTCTATGATCCGGTTGCCATCCGGTATCCATAGTATAAAACAACGAGAAATAATTATTTTAACGAACCTAATGAATTCTTTATCCCGAGGCGTAACTTTTTTACAATGTCGGATAAATAAATCTAAACGGCTATTTAAATAAATATAACCGCCAAACTCAAGCACGAACGTTAGTCGAAAGCAAATTTGAGAGAATAATATTAATTGAATAGTCACGGTATATCTAAAAGACAATTAGTTAGCATTCTAAATGAATGTGCAAATCCATTATATATTAATTATATACACTTAGTTAAAATCAATAGAGTGTGGGTTGTATACCGTCTGTATATTAAGCACTCATAGACACACCTCTGTTGCTATTTTAATAAATGAGTGCGGGTTATCTGCTCTGTTTTATGTGCGGTACATTATAATAAATAATGGCCAGTCGACAGATTTAAGTACATTTATTTTTAGCCAACGTAAATATTCCTCTATTAGAGGCTCACATCAAAGAACCGCTTCAGAAATTCGGCTAAAGCACTGAAAATAATAAACATAAAAGTGTAGTAAGTGACCTCGTATACGTAATGTGTAGACAAACATATGAGTCTCAAAGAAAACCTAAAATTCAAAAGGAACTCCGGCATCTTTCTTTTTTATCAACTTGCATCTGCCCGCGACCTCGTCCGCGGTGACCTTAGAATTGGCTCTAGAGAAAAATTAATTATTTTTAAGTAAATAATGTTCCATATGACAGATCGATATCGAATTTCAAATGAATACATCCTATAGCCTGATCCCACCCAATCCCACAGGAACCGATTTTTTTCCAGGATAAAAAGTATAATGTTATTACAGATAATAAACTATCTGTGCGAATTTCATCCAAATCTGTTCAGTCGTTTTTGCGTGATTGAGTTGAAAGCATTCAAACATCTCAACGTCCAAAGAACCAAAATTTCACATTTATTATATTAGTAAGATAGGATAAAGCATAATTTAGTGATATGGAAGATCTGATGATGACCACAGAAACTACACAATACTAATAAATATTTCACGTCCGATACAGTAAGGTACTTTAATATGGTTGCCTATCTATTATTCGTAATTAAAAAGTTGAAAATAAAATATTTAAAAAAAATACCGACTTCAAAACTAAAAAGCCAAAAATAAATAATTTTCTTCAGAAGTCAGTGGCTTCCTTGGCTATATTTTACTTAGCACCGACTTTTGAAGAAATTATTCTATAGAAAATATTATAGAATAATTATAAATACTGTAGAATATATTAAGTAATTATTTTTTTTACAAATATTTTCAATGAATAAAATATTTTTGTAATATAATAAAATCCATTACATCAGGTATTATGCTACAACCGTAATAACTAAACCGCGCTGTGGTTTTGTTCGGTAATACAATCATTCAATTCATATTATATTAACACTTAAAGTCCCGGTCATTATTAATAATAATTAGTGCAGAAAAATCTGTATTCAGTAGACGGTGCAAGTCTTCTTCTTCCTATTTTTCCCGGTATTTTATCGACCCAGAGTCTGTTTATTACTCTCATCCGGATTTGACCGGTTACTAGTTTTTACACAGAGCGATTGCCATCTGACCTCCGCAACCCTAAGGGCGAACCAGTAAGTCATTGGATATGAGCAAATTACTTATCAAGAGTTAACGATTATTTCCAGATGTTATTATAACAACCGGGACCGACATCTTAACGTGCTCTACGAGGTACGGCGGTACCCACAAGGACTAACGTCCACACCGAAACAGATATTTATAACAAACATCTGCTCCAAGCGGGGATCGAACCGGCCACCATCGAGGCTCAAAGCAGGCTCACTACTAGCACGTCACAACGGTCGCCCTTACTATAACATTTCATTCACGAGTATTAATATCACTTACTCGAATTCCAAACAATTTATATAAGAAGTAGAATAGGTTTCTTCGAATAATTAATTTCTCATCCATCGATTATTATTTAACAAAGAACAGCCATATTTGAAGATAAACGCATTCTATGCTATCAGCTTGTCTCACTGTCTACGGAATTTTAGTTATCAACCCATAAGGTTTCGAGCTCAAGTCGCGTCATATTGATTTGTCAAATGACATTCGATAACTTCAACTAGGCACAAAGGTGATCGATGCCAATTGAAATTAATTAAGTACTGTCATCACCAAGATAAATAAACAAAACATTATTATTCGTAGAAACTTAATTCATCTGTCTGTGGCGATATATTTAATTTATCTTGAAATATGTCAATACTACTGTTTTATTTTTAAATAATTGTAACTAAGTCATATTTGATTTTTGCTTTGTTTTATTTATTTTCAGTTATTTTCTGGTATTTATTTTCAGTTCTTTTATTCTTAAATTAAATTAATGAGTCAATTGCACGGATATAATTTTGAGAGTGCCGGAGGCCCATTCTTTCCCTCGTATCCCTTGAGTCGGCAGCGCGCAAATGATACTTTAAGTATCTTAAGCGTATCGCAAAGGCTGCAATAAGGGTACTTAGTGCTTCTCTTGTAGAGCCGATTCACTTATGCAGATAACAACAAGGCTCTACACACATGTATGCAGGTGAATACAAGAACATATTTCAATATTTTAATCAAATTAGAGTTGCATTCTTTATTAATAAAATTATAAATAGTAATAAATTAACGTGTTTGAATACACGCTAATTTATTATTATTGAACGCCATTTAAGATATTGCACCGTAAAATTTAAAGGGATTTTCATTATAAATACGAATACTATTTTACTTCTTTTTAATTTTTAGATCATCCAAAGATAATACATGACGGACTACAATTAATTTATAGTATCAATACGCATAAATCTTCTCACACATTTAAATCCCTCATCAAAATAAATAATTAAATCTTATTAATATTAATATATACCCCACGCACAGGATTACATTTTTCGTAATAATATCAACACTAATTACTAAGATAAGTAAAATTTTCTAAGCTGAGAATATATTAAACAAATACTAATATTGAGACCTTACATTTGTAATGTAATTCCATAACAATATTGTAGAGAATTGTCATTCTTCTTGTAGTCATTATTAACATAAGATTGTAAAAATTAATTCTACTTCTAAAGTTTTTATAGACACCTAGATCTTTTTTACATTTTTATTTAACTATAAAATGTAGACTTAAGTTAGAAGGAATGTATTATTTAATTGATATAACAACCGTCACATAACATCCCGCACAGCGCTACGGAAAATATTATCAGCAGATATGGGACTCGAAATTCCTCATTTCCTGGCCTTTGCGCAATCTGCCATATTATTCCATCTTCATTGCGCACTTCTCGTTTTTATTGCGATATGTTTGAAATAAACTACCAACCATTGGCAATAAGGCAACAAATGGCAAGCCATGCTAATAATACCTGAAAAAGCTTCAAATTTAATTCTTAATAGAACCTGCCACTTTTACCTTTATATGCGAATCCGACACGCAAATTCATACCACCGTAAAATAAAAATATAAAGTTTCTTGTATGGGTACCCCATACAAGTCCCTTTAATTTTGAGATTTAATTTGTTATTATAGCGGCCATAGAAGTATACAGTCTATGAAAACTCCAACGATTTATCTATTAAATTTCATCAAGTACAGGAAAAAACGTCAATATGTAAATTTTTTTGTATGTATATTTTTTATTTTTTGGTGTTTCTTGCTATGCCGGCAACAGAAATACACATTCTGTGATAATTTCAACTCTCTAGTCTCTATACGGTTTCTATTAGAGTTCGTTCTGCTCGCTGACAGAGGGAAAGCACGGGCTTGGCAATAGGTTGACACCCTTTGAGTACGGAACCCCAAAAATAATATTTCTCTATACTAAATTTTGTTATGGAAATCTTATTCAATACTAAAATTTTTCTGTACATCGAAATTTAATACATTTTAATTTTATTAATAGGAAATACATTTATAGAACTAAGACAACAGTATATGTAAAAGTATTTTAATTTACAGCTATATCTTAGTATCTTGATAAAACGACGCTAATAATAATTTGTTTCTAAGAATATTTTTACTATCATAATAAATAATTATTTCTTCTAAAAAATAGTAATAAAAATATTATAGAAGCTTAAATATTTCAAACAGCGTTATAATTATCGTTATTAACGCGTCATCTGCGAAAAATATCCGATGAGCCGAATAAATTGCGAATGCTAACATAATATTCGTTTTAAAACGTACTTTATCTACAAATTTACATAATAGATTCGATCGAGTCACAGACTGCTGGGGGACGAGGCGACACCGCCAGGCGTACGAGGATACCACTTAAATTATATCAACACATACCACTGTGCCGATACTATGGGATTTTGTTGTTTTTTATGTATGTCGTAGGTTAAAGAACCTCCTCGTGTGAAACACACTTTATAATGTTTTTAATAACAGTCCATTTCAGATTATATTAATATTTTGAAATATTTACTATATATTTGTGTACATGACGTAAATATTTATGTGATCGACATGAAAAGGGAAACAAATTACGGTTGTACTTCCAAAAATTAATAACCGAATTTCGAGCTGAAATATTGCTTAACGCTTCGTTTTGATGTTATAAAACCGCCATCCGAATGTATTTGGTGCATTCGAAAATTTTCCGACATAACAAAGGGTAATTAAGAGTAGGTGTGGTACCACCCAAATTCAATTTTTCAAAATTCAAATTTTTTTCTATCCACGTCTTTAGTATGAAACTACTAGTGAATTTGAGTTGGGCGAGGCTGTTTTTTTATTCGTAAAGTTGAAGTTTGAGGAAAATGAGAAAACCCATTATGGGGACTGTAAGGCTTCATCATTTCATTTCAGCTCGAGATTTGGTTACGAGCTTTCCGAAGCTTATCCTAAATTACTAAATCTACATAGACAATTCACAATTGAACCACAGTTTTGTGAAGTCCTAGGATTCTACAGAAACAACTAAAGCAGCAAGTAAGCTTTATAATATTAATATATATTTTTTTACATTTCTCGAGGTAATTAATACTTAACGGATATAAATAATTTTATAAATTTAAAATTCGAAAAATTCTAATACTTTTTTAAACGTTGATTGTATCCTTCCAAATCTCTAGGTCTAGGTACTTCTAGGTATAACGTTAATGTGACCTTAAAATAAAAACGTTTTGTTAATTATTTATGATCTGACAGAAGTTTGTTCTAGTATTTATATCTAGTCGAGTAAATGATCCCGGAGGGGCGACTGCGCAAGGCCGAGTGTGGGCTGGCGCGCAGGCTGCCGCACCGCTGTGCTGCCGAGCGGCGGCGTGGCGCCTTCAAGCTTACTATTTTTTGCGCGCGACACGAGTTTCATTCTATGTAATCCGCTTCATTTACTGAACGATGTAATTAACAACAAGAATTTATCGTTACGATGAACTGTTGCTACGGGGAAGACATAAAAAAAATTAAACTGAATCAAACGCTAAACGTTTTTACAGCTTTGAAGTATTATGTTTATGTTTTATAATTCTATTTTCCTGAAGAGAAGAAAGTCTTGAAAATAAATATTTGAGAAAAAGTATTTTCTCGTTTAAAATATATAACAAGCAATAAATGCTCCAATTAGTTCGTAAATAATGTTTATTATCAATTTAATTAAGACAGTCTACGAAAAGGAGAGTAAAATAATATTGGAAGCACATCCGCGTTGAGATTATTTAGTTGCTAAGTGGATATAAAAAGAATTTTCCTATACGTTCTCTAGTCTCTATCTTGGTTTCACATACTCGTGAGCTATTTTTTTTAAACGTTCGCGTAGTAACTAAATCAATCGTCACGGTTTAAAGTCGCTATAAATTTATTAAATCGGAATCAAACTTGATTTTTGCATCATAGCAAAACATAACAACAATGTCTTTGACGTGTGGCGTGTAAAAAATACACGTTGCTAGAAGAACCGGTGCAACCGCATACCGCGCGCGCGCTCGCGGCAAGGCCTTGCCGGCACCTGCGCCCGCACCGCTCGCGCACTCTCCACTCACCCACTTTCACGTTTCGACTGACAACGACATCGCACATTGACACCACACTCACTGTTATCGCGCTCGATGTCATCCCTTAGCTGTGATAAAGACGTCTACGATAAATAAGACATGTTACATACGAACCAGTAAAAGTTTTTGATGCACTTTTTCGTTCCTTCTTCCTTTTTAATTTTAATCGAAATTACTTCTATAAATATTTTAAACATCTTTATTACGGGGTAATTAAAAATAGCTAGAAGATTGCGCCATACATTGTAACAGTTTCTTTAAATATCAGCATTTAGCAGTAAATTAGTCTTAGAATTAGGTTCTTCACTTCTTTAGTCAGAGTCAGCCAGATAAGCAACTATTACAGGTACCTACCTACCTGCTTGACCGAGCAATTTTCCTGTCACTATAAAGTACCTATAATTTAAGAGATATTTTTAGAACGACTGATAGGGATAAAAATAAAGACTTGTTTACTGTTTTAGACTTAGAAATAGTCTTTTTATGATATTATCAAAACTATTTTATTACATTAATTTTTGATTGAAATAAAAAAAGAATTTTGGAAAACAATTGCCAACATGTTATAAAATTCTAAATAAAAAAGTAGGTAGGTTGGTAGTACCGAAATTGGCTCCTGATTAAAGATTACAATTTATACCGGAATATTCTCTGATCATGTTTATTATTTAATCATCATAATCAAAAAAGAAGTTTAACAGCTTGGTACAGAAAGTTTAATCCGCGCCTCGAAAATAATTGACATGACTCATTAAAGTAAGCGGTGCGCGGTAGCTGCGAGATGCTATCAGTAGCTACTGGGCTGCATAAAAAGGCTAATGGTACCCTCAGGTCAAAGTGACGCCACCAGTCTCTATAGTGATTTTCTGATGTCTAATGACAGACTCAATAAATTAAACTTGCAAATAAAACTACCATTGAGACATGCAATCTCACTTCACTATTACCTCTACATTTCTATCAAAACACGAGATGGATAAATCATAAAAATTCCATCAGCGGGATAGTATCCCATCGACGTTATGTGGCACGCGACAAAAAGCCCATTAGGTAAGCAAATGTATATTTTAATACAGAATAAGCGATAAATCTCGCGATGGGCTTTCGAATTCCGCGCAAGTCATCCGACGAGGTGAGATCGGCTGGGAAATACCACACACATATGCGTACCAAGGTGTACAACCTTACTTACATACATACTGATGTCGTGCCTGTGCCAACTATGCAAAGATAATGTGTTTATTATATATCTTTATACGACTGTTATATCACACACATATCGAAAAGAAAAATTATGCGTTAAAAACTATACAACAAACATACATAATTTAAATGTTCGTTTTGTAGGAAATCATCACATACAATACATTGTTATTGTATTACTTATATAAATAAATATTAATACACTTTTTTAAAAACATACATTTCATTCCGGAGCTTGGTAGCAGTCGTTCAGCCAAGCGGTTGCGCGTTGACAGTTTTTGCGCAAAACAGACGCCCGTTACTGCTATCATCTATCCTGTACCTTGTCCCGCACGTGCCTAGCACACTTTATTATTGACTATAGACTTAAGTACATCAACACAACACCTGCACCTACTTATAATGCCGTTCATAATCACTCATAACTAAACAATCGCTATCATTGCTATAGCTATCATTTCGACAGGTTTATGTCTCGCGGGCCATACTTTCACATCCGCACTCAGGTGCCGTTATTGCTGTCCGCAGGATTTATTTTAATCTTAATGCAATTATGTAATTGTAATGTCACTTTGCATACATACCTTAATTGTTTGAAATAAATCTAAAAATATATCATTACTATTTATAACTAAATTGTACAAGTTAAACATTAACTTATTATTAATATAATGACAACGATTTTCAAACGTAAGGTAACATTCTAAAAATCAAAATGCTCAATGGTTCACTTAATTGATAAAAGCTAAATCATAAATTATTTATATTTAGTATAATTTCTGAACTCAATGCAAAGGCGTTAATTTGAAATTCTAAAAATCCAATTGCTTAAAATTGCTGTTATATGACAAAATTTTATAACTTCTACTCGTTCGTTTCGATTGACGTCACTGACTAAAAAATCAAAAATCGTATTACACTGAGAGGGAAAATGAGTCTTAAAAAAATCTTTAAATATTTTATAAATTAATATTTCATAATAATATATCTTTAAAACATCGAAAGCAGTAGTCAAATTACTACTCGGTGTCTAGGCGTTAGCATGTAGCACGTGTGTTTTAGAATTATTATTCTATACTAGAAGTGTAATAAATTTATTTAGTGACAGCTGACGATGTGTAGGCATACAAACGGTCCTTAAACAAAACTTGAAAGACAATTATGAGCGAAGAGTACTTACAATAGCACTTTTTAAATGCTACTCAAACAACTTATGTTGTCGCGCTTTATTTAAATAAGTTAGGCATATAATTATAATGTTTTTATTATTATTCGTAAAAACGTATAAACGTCTCTTCTATATATTGAGGTAATCCTTCACTCGAATTTTCAGAGGAAATTCGAATAGAAAGCGTCCATTTTATTAAATAACTCTGTTTCTCGTCCTTTTGTTCCTTAGTACATTTTTGACTCATACATAGAGATACATCGTCTGGCCAGTTTTATGTATCCATTTTAATACTATAAGTAAACTAGTACACCCTAGGTTCCTCTTAATAGTAGTAGTAATAATTTTAGTTCAAGTCGGAAGAAAAATAGCGGAGTCGTACTTCGTATCAAAGCCGCAGATACTGCTAATGTATTACATTGCTATATTATTAAATGTTGTAAGTTTTGCTGTTGTGCCAGTGTAAATACAACATACGTATTAAGAGATGGAGGATTGACAAAGGTTTGGCAATGTTATGGACTTACCGACTGTCTTGTCTTCCTGATTTTTTTTGCAAAAACTATTTTTTTATTTCATTAAAATAAAATTATTTAATTAAAAAAGTTTTTAGTAGATCACGTTCGTAAAAGTATCGAGTATTTTATTTTTATATTTTTAGTTTCTGGTTCCGTTTTAAAAACCAGTTATATTTAAAAGATTTTTTATTCAAATTATTATTCGGCTTTTTAGTCATGTGTTTATGAAATTATCATATTATAACATATTATAGTTTATCCTTCCATCCGAAACACGTTGCAAAACATAACAAACATGAAAGAGTAACAAACATCCATCCATCCAAACATAGATCTATTCTCAAAAACCTAGGACTAGGACTAGTACTATGCGATGTTACCTTGCATATACAACGGAAGCAGCTACTCCAGTCTTGCTCCAGTCTCTCGTCCTGAAGTCGAACAGTTTCGCCTTCGTTCGAACACGGTGCTCGTTGGCCTTCTGGAAAAACAGAAAATTGTGATATAGAAAATAAAATACACTGATTATTATCATTTAAAGATTTTTTATTTGAAAATTGACGATCAGAAATAATGTTATCAAATAAGGATAAAAATTTTAGAAATTTTATATTGACTCCTTCCTTTACTTCTCGCTTTAATCCCAGAATTTACCCAGGCTCTGCTCATATTCTTATCAGGATTAGACAGGTTACTAAGGGCAACCCTAAGGGCAAACTACCGCATTAGATCAGAGCAAATAAGAGTTGACGATTTTTACCACATGTTAAAATAACAACCGGGACCTTATGGCACGTTGGGGGGATCCAATAGACAGACACGCTGGGCAAAACCGATATTTAGAAGACCAATACAAATATCCACCCCGAGTGGAAATCGAACCCGTGACCGTCGAGGATAAAGCCAGACTCGTTACCAAAACGCCACGAATGTCGTCAAATATCGGTATAAATAGACTTTACGTCTAGAAAAAAATATTAAAACCTTAACATAACTAGAGTTTGATCGAGACTTCGTTCTGGACTACGGTTTATCGTGTTAAATATTATTATGGACAAGCCATAACCAACTCAAAAACAAGAGGTGTTCAACCTGTTTAATGATGAAAAATTAACAAACAGACAGAGCTGTTTTCACATATATATAACATTAGTGGAGATCATTGAAGATTACAACTTTACACTAAAAGTTATAACATACCTATGTACATAATCTAAAGTAAATGTAGTAAGAAACACAGTCATATTTTAAAATATCAATGTTACTTATTATATAAGAACCAATATATATTGAAGTCATTACATTTAATAAGTTTCGCGCAATATCTCAACGGAGATGATACCAACATGATGGTTGCTGTCGCAGCCGGTTGATTTACCTTGATTAAGGCTACGGATCCGCATTCTTACTATGTACAAAATATTCGGCGCCACCGGTTACTAAGATCTGCGTAAATATTTTGGTAATTAATGTGTGCCCGACTCAAACACTACGAAAACATTCCGCAGACGATAAATATGCGAAATATTAGCCGAGAATTATTAATGGTGTCGCATTTAATGCAAAAGCCGTACAACGTTTTTAAGCTTATATCTCATTATGCAACGACGTTAGTGATTAAAATTATTATTATATATATATTTTTTACTTGTAACATTAAGAGCCAATCAAGAAGCGGGGTCGTACAATGCATTGTCCATTAAAGAAGATGTATACAAGTTGTGTAGTGTAATAAAAGAGGGAGCGGACAAAGGTGATAAGGAACGTAATGATTAGGAAGAGTGGGTTTTTTTTTGGAATGTGGATTGCTGTTGGCCCTACTGGCCTTGACAGCGTCACCGAGCGGGAGGCCGAGTACAGAGACTCAGCCGTAAAGAAGGCCGCCCGAACAGGGACATGAACCCTGGACCCTTGGATTAAAAGTCCAATCTACCGACTGAGCTATCCGGGCCGATGTATTATATATTATTAATTGTCCGATCTACTTCATTTATCATTAGTTGGATTTTTATATCTTTAAGAAATATTTTCGTTTCGTGATCAAGTTTTATTTACATTTCGTAAGAGCTGTACCTCATAGCAACAAGCGGTTTTCAAGGTTAGCGAATATTTGAATAAAAATCGCTAAATTGTAGTAAATCAAGAAATAAGAGCTCGTCTATTCTAAAATCATATATTACGTGAGGAATCTCTAAGCGGAAATCCTTTCAAACTATTTATTTATATGAAAACTTGCTTTTATTATGTAAATTATTAAAAATGAAAAGTTTTGGAAATTTAATACAGTTAATATTCCAATTTTTTCAACAAGAACTAAACCTAACCATTTAACTACCTGTAAGTGGAATTATGTGTATAGTATAGTACTCTAAGGCATGGATTTGTTAAAATATAATCACATGTAATTCTGTTGGTGGTTCTATTCAAATAAATAAAATAAAGAGCGTCATAGAGCCTTGCTTTTTTCATTTAATTTCAACTGATCATATATTTAAAGGTAAGGATGTTAAGCGTGATGTAAATCAACAAATCAAGTTAGAGAAGAGAGATATGTATATGAGCAAAAAATTATTACAATACATCTGAAGTTATAAAAACTTAAAGTTTTAACAACTTTAGCAATGTTGACATTCATTAATATTGCTTCAATTTAATATTTTCTATCTTTGTTTAATATCAGTAGCTAAGCCGTGTAGTATGCAAAATCGCTATTTGGATTGAAAACTTAAAGCTTAGTCAAAAAATTGTCACGAAAGCACTTAAAAGAAATTTTGAAAAAGTTTTATCAATCTGCAATGGAGCAACGCGATACATTAAGCTCCTAGTCTTTTCCTTGGCAAATGCTGCCTTTTTCAGCTGATGGACCTTAACAGGATGCAACTTTACTTCACTTACCATATTATTTAGCATATCAACATAAAATAATCACAGTCCTCAAAATATTGCTTTTAGAATAATAAAAACATTGCACACATATTTCCAAAATTCTCGTGGAGGATACGATAAAACAAAACAAGTATATCTTGTTTATTACATAACTATGTCAAACAGTAATTAAATTTCGTATTTCGGGTGTTTAATATTTTCTAACATGTCAAACAGCTTCAAGTATCATAATATTTAAATGATTTTTATAATTATTATTTGATTGCCAATTAACGTTTTTACACGATGAAAATTTCTTAGTGTTGCTGAACTAGATGGATTCTGTAACAATTCTTGCGTTGCGTAAAATCTAATGGATCAGTGATCACCTTAACTTATAAAACTGTTTTAAAATTTTTAACGATTATTTTTATACACGATGTCACTTGAAATAATACCACTATTTTAGAGGCATTCATACTCGTATACGATAAACTGATACTTCGATTATCTGAACAGTCCAATCATGAAACTATAATTTTTTTTCGATACACACTTACAGAACTTTGTGCTGGATTATAAGGGGTTATTACTATCTCATGATAGTGCAAATTTTCACCTACCGGTGACGGATTTTAACATTCATGCCACGTTCGATATACCACGAGAGTTATGAACAACTTCGTCTCCTATTGGTATTGGGATAAATTGATCTGTGCAATTCCACTAAGACTCAAGTTTACTCGTTCACCGCAATTTACTGTGGCTCCACAATTTATCTCTAAGACTATTGGTTGTTCGCTTCGAAGTTAATTTTCGTAGTTAATACACAGGACCAAGCTGCAGTCACCAAACTATAAGTTCGGTGTGCTAAATAGAGCAAAACGGTCCTCTCTAGGGAAAAGATTTCTCTCTTCGTCTTTATATTATATTATTATATATATCGCATGTCCAAACTATTCCAATAGCAAGCAATGTCTTACAATTCATTTTGTATTTTACTCATAATTAAAATAGTGGCCATCTATTAGTTACTTCGCCCTTAAAAGGAAGGAGAGGGTCGACGAAGTGTGACATTGTGTGACAAGGGGTAGGAAAGGTTCACACTTTCGTGACGTCAAACGTGTCACAACAACGTTCACGTGTCAAAATTTTCTATATTAGAAATGATAAATGCGAATTTTCAATTTTATTAAGGACAAATTTAAAAACATTGCTTAACAGAACTAATTTCGGAATGGCTGTATTAATTAATTAATTTTTATATGTAAAATTGCAAGAATAATTCTTGCAAGTTGTGACATCACGACCAGACAAATGTAACCAACAGTGACAAGGACGAGGGTGGGATCAAAAGATCATGAAATTCGTGTGATGTAATTTATGGATGACTCCATAGGCATAGGCTAAAACATCATGCCATTATTTTTCGTTTAAGTTAAGTGTATATTTCGTATTCTCATAAAATTAACATCGGTATATTTGTTAGTGTACCAAATGGTGTCATTAAGTTTAAATAGCTTAGCTGGAAAGGGCTTTCCTCCAATTATAATTATAATAGTAGTACAGTAAAATAAGGAGGTCAGAATTGATTGAATTTTGACAGCAAGCTTATTGGTTTCTTAGAGTAATTTGTTTATTTTGAACAAATTGCATTACGAAATGTAAGACAAATTAATTTTCTGTTTAGTTATTTGCGTAATTATTGCAATTAATCTACTATTATTGCAATTATCTACTAGTGGACTACTTAACAGACACAATAAACTTTTAATTGTATTTCATTTATATGTTCAAGCAGAAAAGATTTATGTTTATTAACACTTAATATTAATAGTTCAACAAATCCATATAATAGTCCCAATACCCAAACAAAAATGTACTTATTGTTATTATTAATAATAAAATTCATTTTGTTTTTAATCAAATACAATTTTAATAAGCCTTAATTAATAGATGCTCCGATAATACTTTTAAATTGTTTGAGATTAGTAATAGATAGGCCATGAACAATATACGTTTCGTATTAGATCACAACTTATCTTTATGTTGATTTTATCAAGAAAAGAATTTTTGTTATGACGTTAGCAATGAGTAAACTTAAGATAAAATGACTATCAATAATTTCTATGAAATTATCTATAAATGAGGAAATTAAGTAAGCAAAAAAGTCAATATAATTAAAGATATAATTTTAAGCGAGATATTTATAAAATTAAGGTGCAACTTTTTTCTAAGAGTCGTAGTAGTTGTGTACGTAATCTAATATACAACTATTTCCCAATACTGCGTGTCGCATATCGCATTCGCAAATCATTGAAATCAAATAATATCTCCCTCGCTATTGCAATAACAGCTGCCTTACTTTGGAATAGAAACAGTAACTTGGTGTAGCTTACAAAACGGTATCAGTCCGATATCTGTACAATTATCGCTACAAGTTGCAGTTAGATTTACATTGCCACAGGAATTGTTTCAATTAAGCGTCGACGTAGGTATTAATAATGGATGCAATGCACGTGCTAACTAGGCACTACCAGCGCTCATTATCGAGTTGCTCACATATATTTTTTTCTGTTGATGAATTATGTTTGCGAAGGTTTTATATTTATTTTAAAAATAAAATGGAACCGTATTGTGTAACATTAGATTTAACTGACTCAAATAATATTGAAATTAAAAAATAGTAAGTTACTAACTGATAACGCCATGGATGGAGCCATCAGCCACGCTGCAGTCGGAGATCATGGCAAGCAGTAGAAGAGAGGCGACGGCGTGTGCTGTGCGCGGGCCGAGCATGATCGCGGCTACTCGCGGCGCCGGCGCACGCCGCTGCGCGCCCCTCGCATCACACCCTCGCGCCACGCGACTCGTGCGCAACACCTGTAACGTCACACATACGTAACTCCTCAAATCACCTCCTACGTATTATTAGCTCATGACCACACTCACGACGGCATGCATGCTCTCGGAATGCCAAATCACCCTTGTAGAATGAAACAGAACAGTGGCTTACATTATTCGCAATCTGTTTATTTATATTGAAATAACCGAACACTTGTATGCTGCTATATATTTTCATGAAAAAGTTTGCAAACTAACTCGCTATAATGCAAATCTTATCTGTTCCACATTCTTTACTGCCTATTTTCGATAATTTAAAATTCTTTACTTAGCATTTCGTGCAATTTAATCTGGTTAAAATACAACCTATATTGGCATAACATCATACGACTAATAAGATTTGTTAGTTATAAACTTACTTCTTTTAAAATTATTCATAATATGTATAATGTATATGTCATTACTAAGCCTAATGTATTATAAAAACGTTAAATGGATAAAAACGTCGACAAAGAAACCAACTTCATTTTCAGGTTTATTGTATCCTACACCTTTACGTAGTTACGACAAATAAACTTGTCGTTTTGAATATTCCATTTTCAACCCATCAAAACTACATTATTATTTTATCAATAGTATTGTTTGTAACGACTAACTATGATAAAATTTTATTAATGTAAAAGGTTCAACAATTGTTTTGTAGTCCGTTCCTGCATAATGCCAGCGAACCTGCCTTTCACGATAATAAATGCTGTTCCCATAGACGTTTGTTTTTCGTAATTAACTTGATAATTGTTTTATTTCGACCCCTAACTTGAGATATTACTGTCCTAACTATGTGCAATGAGTGTGTTGTGTTGTATTTATTTGTTTATGGTGCTACATAACACGCCATAAAAACTCACACAGACATGATACTTTCCCAAAAAAGGTTTCTCATATAACATTCTATTTCCTTAATGTAACTTCAGTTAAAGATTATTCCTTACAATTATTGCCCGTTTAAAAAAATTATACTTAAATATTAATAGGAATAGTTGTCAAAACTCACCAATTCCAATATAACAGTAGACATGATAAAGCCTTTAATGAAAGCATCGTCTATATGCCTTGCTTCTTATCTTTATAATACAATTATTGTCCATATCACTAAAGATCGATTGTAAAATGACGTCACGAGAAGTCAATGTACTCAATTATCGGGTGATAAGTATTTTATTTAACGCGATTTTTGACAGAGCCGCCCTAGATACGGGGTGATTGATAGAGCAGGATGCGAATGTCATAGAAAACAACGTACTAAGAGGAACCATAACTCCCGTTGTCTTTTATTTGCATACACATCCACAAAAAGGTTTAAGATAAATTAATGATAGAAATCCTAATAAAATACTAATTTTTAATTGCAATTTAATAATATCGTCGTAATTATATTAACTGCTAACATCTGTCCGCGACTTCGTCTACGTGGTGAGATAATCAGTAGGTCGAGTTGTTATACTGGTCGACGGCCCAAAAAATTATCCTTCGGGAACAGTACATTAAAGGTGCCATATTATATCCTTTTCTGTAGGCCTGACAACGTGTTTGCAAAAATTCATGATGATCGGTTCACTAGTCCAGGCGTAAAAGCGTAACAAAAGAACAAACACACATTCATACTTCTAATATGCGTTTGGATATTTCAATAAAAGTGCAACATCAATACGTTAACTTTTAGCGGTATTAAAGCAAAAAAACCAACTACTTTTTCATATTAGTATAAACACACGCGAAAATACCTTAAAATTATTATAATCACTAACTAACCTTTCTATTCAAAATGCAGAAGTAAAATTAAGATCAATATTATAATACTAACAGCTGGAACAACCTTCTCCGATGACGCAAGTGTCTGTATGCATTACGGTATAAAGAGAACTACTGACGTCTGGACCTTTGTCGGAAATTAGAATAATATTTACATACTTGTGAGATAATTACTCGTTACTAGCTTACTTTTAAGATTAAACTTATTTCATCAGCAGTCTCTTACTCTGTGTTTTTATAATGGGGCTATAAATTAAATTGTACCGCCTTAAGTAAATTCTAATTCTCAAAGAAGGAACGCAAAGGACGGAAATAAATTTGAGCCCCGCGAGGGCTGTCTTTTTCACGGCATGGTCTCAGTCGCTCGATGATGACGCTGTCAAGGCCACCAATGCCAACATTTTCAGTGCTAACAATTCAGAAAAAAAGTAACTAAGTAACAAACACTTATTTGCCACAATTAATTATTTGATATTCATCATTTAATTCAATTCTTTATCTTCACAAAAATCCTATTTATTCAATCAGACACTTTATCATTCCATTGGAAAAAAAATTAAAAAGTAAAATATACAACAATTATTATAAAATTCATACATTATTTATTCATTTGATATCGAAAATCCTTTGGGTATCTTGAAATGTAAGATATTTTTTCGTAAATTAAATCTAACCGAAGTCCAAAGAAGCTTTTAAGTATTGTCTTACGACATTTATAGTTTTATTTCGTTATTTACTTTGGTAAAGCTTTTTTGAACAATATTAGGGTAGAGTTTAATATTAGATTTAAATTTTTTCATGATCGAAACAAAGACTCTGCAACGTGTATAAAAGTAGCTGGTTTTAATAATAAAGGATGAATCAACAACGCGTCGAAATCTTTGAAGCGAATTACGTACAATTGGAATTAAATAATTGAAAGTTTCTACGTGACGTAGACGCCTGGTGAAAGAAGAATTTATAAAATTAATTTCTTAAGAGCGTAACAGGTATGTTTAAAAATACAGTATTTTTTAAACAAGTAATAGGATTTTTTTAAAGAATATTACCATTGTTTTTTCAAGCCATTAGAAATATTCCTATTGCCCCTCTAAATAATTAAGCTTATACATAGCTTGTGCTAGGAGTGCTAAAGAGGGTCGGGATCGATCACGAGGTTTCAGGTTCGAACCTGCAACTCTCGCGTTAACGGTGTCGGTACTTCTCTAGTTAAGCTATTGATGCTTGAAATTTGGAATTAGTTGATCGTTTGGTTTCATTATTTATGAGCGACATAAGAGTAAATTGCGGTGTTCAGAAATGTATGTTACATTATTGACATTATTGCACTGATGACAAACATAAGCACCTGTTCACCATGAAGTCTATGGGTATCGCGTGTTACCGAATCAAGCAGTAGGAGAAGATAGAAAAGGATGGCGACAGAGGAGTGATAGGAAGAGTTAGGATTTAGAACTCAGATATCGTGCGCAGTAGCTCCTTCACTTTGATATTGTATATTCTTTGGCCGGTTGAAGACCAGCGTTTTAAACGGGCATATAAGCTGGTTTTATGAAGCAGTCATGGGTTCGTATAGGTGCGCCTTTAACCACTTGAGGAACTTGTACGAGCGTCGACGCGCTTATGAGCTCGCAAAGACCGACCGATACGAATGAAACCGCTATAAACGATCATATACGCTTTACATACATTTCTACCCTGAAATCGCCCTTAGAATGTAGTATTTTCTTGGTGGAGTACCATATTTATGCCATATATAATTCAAAAATCAGTAATAAAAACAGTTAATTAACACTTTTATTACAATACATGTATCCATGCTCTTAAGAAAATTCAGAGAGTACTCAATGCACACGTAACTGCAGATACAACTAGTTACATATATGTAAATGTATATAAAGTACATTTATTAACTATTAATTGAATGGTTGTTTACCTTTCTGACGTCAGAGCCCACCGACAATCAGCGTGATACGTATTTATGACATAATGAATTGTAATAAAGATACACAGCATTCCGAACTAAATCCCATTCAATAAATATTACTCAATATACACGAGTACAATGTTATTTAATTTAATACGTCCGTGATACCTCTATCGACGACCGTTGTGGCGTGTTGGTAGGGAGTCTGTTAAGGGAGGAGTTAAGTCTGGGAGGAGTTAAGTCTGTCTGGGAGGAGTTAAGTCTCGACGGTCGTGGGTTCGATTCCCGCTCGGTGCGGAAATTTGTATTGATTTTATAAATATCTATCTCGGTCTGGGCGTTTGTCCTTATGAATCTCCCCACCTTGCCTCGCAGAGCACGTTAGTCTGTTGGTCCCGGTTGCTATCACATAACATCTGAAATAATCGGTAACTTTTTATAGCTAATTTGCTCTTATCTAATGAATTACTGGTTTGCCCTTAGGGTCGTGGAAGTCGCTCAGATGGCAATCGCTCAGTGTAAAAACCAGTGTAGCCGGTCAAATCCGGATAAAAGCAAAAAGCAGTTGGAAAAAAATACCGGGATTAATGCAAGAAAGAAAAAATGACGTCCGTGATACCTATGTGTTGAATTTGGTTACTTGTTACTTGTCCCAAAAGGGTAAAATAATTTAGAAACAACATTGTTTAATAGTCAAAGTAATAAGCCATTCCTTGTGTAAATTCGTCTAACGAAATAGAAGAATATGACCCTCAAATATTAATCATTGCTTCTAGTTACATACACGAACCAACGTCCTTACCATTTTTTATAGCATTCCACACGAACATTGACCTCAAGTATTCGGACATATAGCATATTTATTTATTAATAACAGAGTGTAGCAAAAAGTGGTGCATATTGAGTACGTTTTCACTTCGAAAGTCACATAAACAGAAATATTAGCACATCTCAAAATCAAACTTTACTTTTTAAATAAAAACATGTAAAAAATTATTTTTATTATTAAATAAAAATCAATAAAAACTGTTTTTTTTTCAGAAACTCAACATATGCTACTACCACTCATTCTATTAATAGTCGTAATTGAAATTGATGTTACCTAATTTTGTAATAGTCTGCCATTCCTACGATTACTACGAATCTAAAGACACTTTATTTATTAAAAATTTAAAATACATCAATCTGCTTAGTCTTCAAAACGTGACATAGATATAAACATAATATTTTAATGTGGAAAAAGAAAATCCTCCTCAAAAAGTAATCGAGTAAAAGCAATCGTTTTCAGTTACTATTTAAGAAAAAATCAAACAAATTGGAATCATAGTATGAAGTGAAACTTATGTACATTGTACATAACAAGTTTATTGATATTCAAACGATTTGACTATTCATACTTTTAATTTTATTTACCAACTAGCCTAACGTTACGTAGCTGGTTAGTTTACCTATCGTAATGTTGCTTAAAAACTATTCGTTTTCCGTGAAGCATAAAAAGTTGTTTCAAATTATTAAGAGCAAAATTAAAATACATTGCCATTTCATGCTTAATTGATATATGTATTAATGCAATTAAATTTAAATATTACAAAAGCAATTCTATAATAGAGTCATAGATTGGGCGCCAGAATCTCGTGCCGGAGACTTTATCAATTACGCTAGTTCCGGTTTCAGATCCTCCTCAGTAATAAGTTTTTAGCGGCCACAAAAAAAAACTCCGTAATGAATTCGCTCATATTAGTCTTTTTTTAAAGCACGAGTAGAGCACAGCTATTTATATTATTAGTATTTGCGTGGCGCGGATTCATTAAAGAATGCAAATAAACATCAAATAAATCAAACTGTACCCAGGATGTGAAATCCGATTACGATTTTCTTTATTTGCGATATCATGAACTCTACATCTGTTGCAACTAATACTTGAAATATTTATAATTGTACCACAAACAGTGTTATATTAAAAATAATAATTATAATAAGTTTGATGACGCATAAAAATTTCAATCTAATTTATTTTAAGAAGAACAAAATTATGGATGTGTATTTTGTTTTTGTGTAAAAATTTTAATGCATATAAATGACTAGCTGCCAGCGGTTTTAGCGGTTTTAGCGGTTTTAATAAAGATTTTAACATAAGCTTTCAAGTTTCACTCCATTTGATGGAAATTTAGAAAATGTTAAAACACGCTTATCTTTAATTGTTCTACAAAAAACAAAGTTTAATGCTTCTAGTTTCAAAAACGACGAACTCACAGACAAACTTTCAACCTGTTCGACACCTTAAGGGTTGAATTTTGAACATACCTGAGAAGGCACTACCTTCTCCTTTTCTTCATATAGATTAATGAAATAATATATTTTTATTACATGATACGATGCAAGATGCCTCTCAAATAAAACACGGTAGCGATATCCGGTAACTACTATTGTAACATTTTTTTGTCCCACATGTCGATAAGTTAATTGTCATTAAAAATTCCGATCGTACAATGGCTTTCATAAAAAACATATGCTAGTCTAAAGCGACTAAAAAATTTTATTACTGCGCTCATTGTTCATACTATTAAATAACAGGAGGGCTGTGCAAAGACTTTATTAAAGCAAATAATTAACTAAATCTTGTATTTTTTTATAATTTATCTAATCAATGTCTTTTAAATGTAATCCTACTAATATAATAAATGTGAAAGTTTGTGTTTAGATTTTTGTGTGTTTGTTACCCAATCACGAAAAAACGGCTGAACAGATTTGGATGAAAATTTAGCGCATAGATAGCTTATTATCTTGATTAACAAATAGTATAATTTTTATCCTTTCCAGTAGGATTTTCACAAAACTTTAGTAGTCACGGCGTCTTCACTTGAAATTTGGTATAGATTGTCTAATAGTAATATTATTTACTTACAAATGTTTAATTTTTCTCTGATGACAAATTATCACGGACGAAGTCGCATACATTCGCGTACTAGTTTTAAAATAGTAAACCTTTTCGTTTTGCATCACTTCCAAAATCCTTTTCTATTTAAGTATTTATTAATATCATATTTATATTATTTATTATAATTATGTATTATACGTTATATTTATATGAACTCGGCGAGTTTCTGTAATCATAATTAATATGAATAAAAAATATGGCGTCATAATTAAATAAAATATTATTATATTGAATATATACAATTTTTATATTAAAATAAATTCCATATTAATGTTGATTATTATAATATCATATAAATTCCAATCTAACAACTTAAAGGTATTATTTATAAACTAGACGTGATTGACGCCCCTGAACGTAATATTCTTAAACGCTTTGTTATGACTACAAATTAATGAATTAACATCGCCAAATAATACGCTTAGTATCAAGTATGCTTTTAAATTATATCTTTTTACACACGAATGTTTTGTCTAGCATTGCTTAGATATATTTACACCATGGGAATGTGGGATGGAAAATTAAGCTGTAGAATTTTTTATTTATTTATTACATTATTAAATGAAGTTTTAAATGTTTTGGAACTAAAGCTGTAATTTAAAACATATTTTATATTAGTAGTAAAGAAATTACTTTATGAAGTGCTTGGAATTTTTGTAACAATATTATATAAAACTAGTGGGCCCGGCAGACGTTGTCCTGCCCCGAAAATGAAAAAAAAGTGAGACCAGATAGCAGTGCCCCCTACTAGGTCCAATTGTTAATCTTAACCATTCTCGAATACACAGGAATACACACAAAAAAAAACATCAAAATCGATCCAGCCGTTTAGGAAGAGTTCAGTGACATACACACGTACAACAAACCTAATAATGTTTATTAGTCCACAAATACTTCAATTTTGTAATAAATATTATAATTTTTCGAAAAACTATATCAATAACAAATAATAATAGGCAAATTAGATAAATTAAATGAATACTAACATTTATGACCATAGTGCGTAAGTATCAATACACAGAAGACAACCTCACACAAAACTCAACAAAATACTAAAAAGTCGACAGATTATAAAAAAGTTGAAGGACCACCTTGCTGGTCTCCTGGAAGGCATCACTAAGCATTCAAAAGAATGTGCTTTGTTTCCACATGGGAACATTTTAGCGCCCACGGCATAACTTCCGCGAACGCATTTAGCAAGCCATTGATAATTTTAATTACACGACAAATTACCGGCTATTGAATAAAAGATTATCCGTTTGAAATGAAAGGCACATCAACTATTCCGAGCAGTCAATGCTAGGAAGTTTTAATTTACAGTTACATACATATAACATATCTTTAATAACATTATTACATTTTCCTAAAATTTTGTAATATGCAATGTACAAACATAATTATGCCATTCGCATCCCTACTGATATGATACTTTATTGGCGGAACTACCAGCATACTGAGAAGACTTTAGGCTAAGATAGCAGTTTTTAGGGACGGTAAGTTTTTGGAACACATTTTTATTTTAATACATTTGCATAGAATTATAACATATTTATTATTACTTAATACATTCGCTGTCCAGACAATAGTCGTTATAGTGACGTGAATAATATTGAAACGGTGTAAAAAGGTTTTATAACATCTTATAGAAAAGTCGTAAAGATTATATAATATTTATTTTGTCTACTGAATGAACAACAATAGTTTACTGTATGAATGAAAACAATCAAGTAGATTAACGGACGGTTTCAATATCAAATCTGTGGACTGAGAGCGGTATCAATTAATCGGTGGATCACATTTTTGGATTTATATTAGAACAGAGGAATAGGTTATTGGATCGCATTTTTTAGAACGAAAATGCAAACTCAGACGAGATTGCTTATTAAAACCGGCTATTAACAAAAATCAATTTAAAGTTGAAAGAGTCAATACTGCTAATAATAACAAGACTAACTAATTAATAAGTAAATAATGCCTCGGTAAACGTTTTTAGTAATATTAATACCAATTAGTACCAATTACAATATCAAAGGTCATTGATAAACGCCATAGATAATTGGGTCATGTTTAATGGCTATTTGTATTTGTTCTACAATTTTGTATTGCTAATTAAGTCAAAGTGCGCATTAGTAATTCTTTAAGTAGGTCCTTGTTGTTGTCCTTAACCGCACAGATATACTGGATATTACAATTTGAAGGATGAACTAGCGCACCCACGAATTGGTTCTAACTAATAAAAATTAAAACGACACATGTGTGAGGGCAAGAGTAAGAATGGGGATAAGAAATTAAGCAATTGAAATCAAGGATTTTCAGCGCATGCGTACGATGGTACCTATTGTTTAGTTCCCAGTCAATTCTTAGATGGCGCTTCTATTTTAATATAGACTATCCACTATATCTTGACCGGGAAACTACTGTCACAGAAAATATCGAGGCATAGAAGCTATATTGGTGCTGTTAGCCCTTCAGACCCCCTCTTTCTCCTTCTTTTTTATAATCTTCTTCTTTTGCTTCTATTCTTAGTCGCTAGTGGCAACGCATGGTTGATGACGATTCCACTAGTTCTTATAATGGACATAATCTAGGATACGACATAATCTTTCCTTCAGGCAGGCCGTATGCTTGTTTCCACCTTTGTAATACCAAAAATATACTTCTTTTTATTCTATAGTATAATTTAAAAATTTAAAAATAAATCGCTTATGCTATTTTTAATTATCATCATAGCTAATTTTATTCCTTATAAAATTTAATATTTTTATGATCCTTTACAAAACTGGGTACTGAGTAATCATAGATATATCAAAATATCGATATTTTTATAACGCATATAAATATCGACGATATTTTCTGCGTCCATAAATCGTTAATTGATATTTAATTTCAAAAATACAAAACCTCAGACTAGACTGAGTAAAAAATCTTTATATCCAAAGAAAACCATATTTATTACATTGCATTTTACAAAACGTTTCAAACATTAATTGAATTAAAATTTCAAATAAATTAATTGTTTGGGGAGTAAAAACACACTCAAGATTATTGACTACAATAATAAAACATGTAACGTTTGTTTTTTCCAGGCTTATTTTTATACTAATCACAAATATTTTATTACCTTAATTACTTTCATTAAAATTGCGAAAAAATTAAATTAAAATAAATTGTTTTAATTAATTGTATGGCAATCGTATTTATTTTACAAATATATTTGTCAAAAAACTCACTCCTTAGTCCGAGCAAAAATTAAAAATTTTATCTAAACGACCGTATTGATTACGTACAAAAATAGCTTTATAAACAAAGATGAATAAATAATTAAATATAATTAAAAGTATGCACTAGAGCGGCGCACATAAGTACACAAATATTACGTGTTTCCTACAGATAATTATCATTAATAAAGCCTAGTTTTCCGCACGTGTGCCCTTTAACGATAAAGTAAAAATGTTCGTGACTTTTATATTAACAAGCAAACACGAATACTAATCAAAACCTCTGGCACTATATAATTAGGCAGACATTTAGAGTAATCGAGTTTTTATTACAAGCCTAATAAGCTTTACGCTTTAATAAAGTAACTGTAAAATTTTATGAACGCAGAAATTTAATAAAGTGAAATAAAATCATTGATATGAAATTTGGGATTTAACCAAAGTTATATTTGTATGTCATCTTAATTTTATTATGTGAAAAGTAATTTATATATATGACTAAAGTCCATTTTTAGCGTTATACCTCAAAAGTTAAAAAAGGAACCCTTATAAGATCATTCTCTAGTCCGTCTGTCTGTCCGCGTGTCACCACCGATTTTCTCAGTAACGGGTGGACCTAGCAAGGTGAAATTTATACTAGATATGACTAAGATCCCTATAGATTTTGGGTCGAAAACCTAGACGGTAGTTCCCGTTGACCTAGAATCGCAAAAAGCAAGCTTACAAATAAAGGAAAAATTTCAAAAAAGAAAATTAAAGGGTGTCGCCATACATACATAGTTGACGCCAATAAACAAACCTCTGAGCAATAGGGGCGCTCATACAATTTAAAGGACTAGCTTTATTGGTAATAAGTTAATAACCTCAAATAAATAAATAAAATTGTGTGAAAGAAAAAATAGGCTAGACTCAAAACTACTGGACAGATTTTTTAAAATCGCATATTGTGCAATAACTTAAATTTGTATGTATTTTATTTCGTCGCGACGTTGATGGAATAAAAATAAAACCACATATTATTCTAATTCATCGCGGATGCAGCTGCGGCCAGAAGCTAGTTACCTATATTACCTAATATAATCTTTTAAAATAGTAACTGGTTAGCCGATAAGCGAGTCAAAAGAACCTGTTTCATTATCAAACATACTTCTATAGAATTAACTTAATAAAAGATTAAAAACTTTTTCCGCAGAATTTTCATTGTCGTATATGATATACTTAATCAAGATATAGCATAGACAGGATTCTTTAACAGCGAATCTTTGTGTAGAATTTGCCACTTTTTAACGGAAGGGATGTTAGTACACATATACCTGAAGCAAGAGGATATGAGGTTCTATTACAACAGAACAGAAACTACTAACATAATGGCTCCTCAATACTAACGTGCAATACTCGGCATACCTAAGTACTTATAAGAGCTCCGAGAACTAGATATTTTACAGAAAGAAACTTCGATATTTTACAGAGTTGACCTTGTTGATAACTATTACTGTATAGTGTAATAAAGGTTTTATAAAATAAAAAGATGACATTAGTTTTAGTCAATTTTCTGCCACCTTTAGCAATTGAATTCATGACATAAGGTTAGATTTACTGGTAGTAGGTTTTATGGCAAGAGGCCGCTTAGGTACCACCGCAGTGTCAGATATTCTACCGCAAAGCAGTAGTGCAACATCTCCAGGTTAGCAACGCGTGAGTAACATCTGCAAATAAATAGTGCTGTAAGTGCGCATTACGGTTACCGCAACCGCATATCAGATGGGCCGTATTCTTGCTTGCTAACTTAGACACACAAAAAGCCTGATACAAATGGTATCTTTACTGTGCCTACGCATACGTCACTCTCTGTTCCACGCAATGCAAAACTGTGAACTGCCTTTATGGATTTCTCTTCTTAATATATACATCACTAATATATTATTATATTTATTCACAATGAAGACAAGTGATATGAATACGGAAATTACTACAGCCTTCTACTAGCAGTAATAATGTGTAAACTGCGTTTTACGATGCGGTTAAAGTTCTCTTTTTTAATTTGTTTTTATAACTTTTTTACGACAACTATTCAATATGTTATACTGTTCTTGGTACTTGACCTCGATATCTAATTAAAGTTGATCATTTGTTGATACTTTTTATTATATAGCAATCATAAATTTTAATATGAAAGTTAATATTTTCACTGGTGGTAGGTCTTTTGTTGCAAGAGGCCGGCTAGGTAGGTACCACCGCAGTGCCCAATATTCTGCCGCCAAATAGTAGTGCTTAGGCACTACTGTGTTCCGGTTTGAAGGGCACTGTACGCTAGTGAAATTACTGGGCGAACGAGATTTAAGAACTAATATCTCGAGGTTGGCAACGCGCGAGTGGCACCTACTAATGGTGCTGCAAGCGCTCATAGGCTGCGGCAGCCACTTACCATCAGGTGGGCCGTATGCTTGTTTGCCAACTTCTAACATAAAAAAAAAAATATATATATATATAAATGGTAGTAATAATATCTTTATTAATTTTAACGTAACAATACCAATGTGACTGTTGTGAGCACAGGTAATATATTAATATATGGAGACATAATTTAAAATTACAATTATTCTAATATTTTATATGGAACGTACTCGACGTTCGTTATTTTACTGAGACGTATATCTAATTAATTATAACTCGACCTTATGCATAAGATTCACGTTTCTAATTGTTTGATCATTAAACCTGCATGGAAAGTAAATATTAACTGTGAGAACCTTAAGCAATTGCAGGTGGCTCGCCGGCATTTATTAGATTAATAAATGTAAACAAATTATTCAAGTAAACCTGCCGAGCCAGAGTGAGATAACTGTTAATAATTTTATCACCCTTCATCTCCATATGCATCCCGGATCAAAGACTGCGAGATTTAGAAAGTCGCTTTTTCAACAGGGCTCGTGTGAGCAGACTGTTGTCACGGCACGGAGTCAGTCGTCACCTACTTTCACAGAAGCACCGGAGGTCGGAAGGAGCGAAGCCAGTACAAGGTCGCCGTAAGGCAAACCACTCGCCGTCAGAATCTTCGTAGTGACACGCGCATACCAGTCCCAGAACGGAACGCGGTCGCAATAAAAACTCTCGTATATATTTCACGCGTGCGCAACATTATCTCGATGCTCTCGGCTCCGATTACTTAATGCTCCGTCTAACTGTATACGAGCGGCGAAACAAGATCGGGTTTTTTCTCAACAAGTTCGACGATCTGCAAGGGCGAAAACACTTTGGGGTGTAGTTCCGTGTCGCGGGCTGTTTCCTTTATGCATGATTTAATTGATTCATACTACTTGGAATTAGGTTCCTGCAACGTTTCTTCCTTTTCCCAGAGATCTCTGGCACAGTCGCTGGTTTTACATTTCAAAAAGACTATGAGAACCAAATACTACTACGCAAACCATACGTTTGTCTGACATTTTGAGTAATGAAAATACAAAAGAAGAAACACTGTCACCTATAAATTATAACTGAAAGTTCCATCTTCTACAGACGACGACAATATAGACTGTACTTAACATTCATATTTCATACTAGCTGTGCTTGCAGCTTCTTTTTACCTAGAATTACCTACCGTACTACTTTCAAATGCATTTATTTGTATGTATTATATAAATCATATCACATACAACCTCTCTCTCCCTCTCCAAATATGACTTACTGACTGTAACAAAGTAAATAATTATTTTTTAAATTAACTAAATAAAATGTGTCACCTGTAATAAAGTAAATTCATAAGGAAAAACTTTTTAGCGTTATAACATAGCAACTTCATATATGTATATGTATCAGCAATAAATCATTCTAGTCAATGATGCGAAACAATCTCGAAATTCTTTAAATAAAATCAATTAAGATTATGTCGCTTATCGCTAAGTCTATTATAATGATAGCTAAATAAATCTTAGATATCGCAGTCTCATTAACATAACGATAATCCTCCGCTACCGTGTAGCGAATTATCTTGTGTAAATATTGAAGGAAAACCCGTAATTACCTTTTTGTTGGCTGAGATATATTTGGAGCTTTGTAATGTAGGTGATAATGGGTAATTCCCACTGAATATAAATTAAATTTTATTAATTCTTAGTACGAGTATATTACATTAACAAAATTCAAAATATTTCAAAATTATCGCGGCGCTTTTTTTTGATTAATCCTGGAATGGATGTATCAAAAAATTATAGTATATGATAAAATCTTAATTGGATTTCAAGATAAATGGATAACAACTACTGTAAAATAAATAAAGATATGCAACAAAAACATTTTTGATAAAAACTTAGCAATTACCGAAGTCTTAAACAAATCAAAAACAATATTAACAGTAGTATATAATTATGCTACTTACGATTACATATTATTATATTTACTTACTTACGTACTTACGATTACATAGTGGTGAATTTGGCTACTTAATCTTATTAATATAATAAATGTGAAAGTTAACTAGCGTCCAAAGAGGACACTAGTTACTATACTAGACAAAAATGGCTGATCGGATTTGAATGAAATTTGGCACACAGATAGATTGTTACCTGGATTAAAAAATAGGATATTTTTCATCCCGGAAAAATGCTAAGTTCCCATGGGATTTACAAAAAAGATTTACTACAAGACTTGATTTTTGGTATAGATGGGTTTTATTGAAGCCAGACTAATGAATATTATACAGACCATTATTAGAAATGTGACTGTAGCTATGTAGCTAATAATAATAGACAAACAGACATCTGTCTGGTACCTATTCAGGCATGATTTTATGAACCGATATTAAAGAGTTTTTGTTACGAAATCAAAACTCGAAGAAAGGACTTGGTGACATTGGGGATGAAAGTTTGTATGGGGACCCATATATTACTATTTCAATAAAGATCTTTTATTAAAAATCGCATTCACGTGGGCATAGCCGCGGGCAAAAGCTTAGTATACTTTATAAATAACTTTTAGTTATCGTTTTTTTTGTCATAAAATGATGCACACATATTTTCTTTCTATTAGAATTGTAATACAACATATCTATAGTCCTTTATAGAACTCTTAATTCAAAATGTTTTTAATCCATTCGTCACAACCGTTTTGAAATCGAATGAAAACATTATAGATTTCACAGACATGAAACAATGGATACCGTTGATTAAAGCCGGCTGGTACGAGCTAATTGAATTAACAGTCTCGAACACAACATGTCCATTAAACCTATAAATACGAAGAAAATATTGACTTCAGTGTCACTGTACTCCGAAATGACTCATTAAGCTGCGTCTAGACTGTTTAAAATAAGAAGACTTTGATCCCGTTAATCCTAAGCTTACATGAATTAAAAAATGAAACTTTGTGACTGCAAAGAAATTAGATTCAATACAGCATGCAAATAAAAAATTAAGCTTAATTTTATACACAAAAGTATCTAAATATTAATAATATTTATAGTTATAATTTATAAAAGCTAAAATTTTATTATTGAACCTGCAATGTAAAACCACCTTTATCTTGTAGCGACACTATAACAAGTTTTACGTAACTACAGAAGCTTAAATCTTTGATATCACATATGACCTACTTAGTTAAACCATTTGAGAGCACAAATGTGAAGATCACGATTCAAAAATTATCGTATAGTATCGTTCTATGTCTGAATAGTAGAGCAGTAAAAATAATTTATAGAACAAAGAAAACAAAATTGCCATAACGCTAAGGACAATTTTAACATCTATATTAATATTATAAGACGGAAAAGCCTCTTGCCTTTGTCACAAAAATACTTTTTAAACATGATACTTTGTTCGCAGTGTGAATTTTGACATATACAAATTATGCCGCTTAGTTCGGAGGAAAACGTAAGCAAAACCAGGACACAAACATTATTTGTCTTTATCTTATGAAAGGTTGTCTTAACAATCATCATTCAGAGTCAGAAATAGTCTGTTTACAGTCATCAATTCTAAATTCACATTAAATCAGAGCTCAATCTCTTCGAAGTCCACTTTAAGCGCTTAATGACTTGTGTCGTCATAAACATTCTATAATAATCGTTAACTGTAGATGGAAAATTATTCTCAGCCATTTGGTCTGCCCCTTCCAGTAGTGCATATAATATAAACAGCAGGTTATAATCACCAATGTCAATGAAAAAATAATTCAAACGCATAGGTATAGAAATAGACATACTATACACTATGGGCAAGTCCTTCCATAGATTTTCCTTCTTTGTCTCCAGAGTCCGTGCTAAGATTATCATTACATATTACTAGTCGAAAAAAAAGGAAGTAGAATAGATAACCTCCTATTTTTAAATTCAGCTAAAAATGGGAGTTTTATTTCAGAAACAGCTTAGTTTCTCGATAAATTAGAACAATTTAAGTGTTAATTGAACTAGCTTAGTGGCTTTAGTCTAAGCAAGGCACTTTATTCGCATTAAGGCTAGGGCGAAGAAAAAGAAAAATTATTTGTGTGTGTGTGTTTCTGTACATATTAGTTGTTTTTGACTGATAACTGTCAAACATTGTTACAATCATTACTAAACGGGCTGGGAAAAACGGTAATTAGAAGTTATAAAAGTTTAGAGTTATTTATAACTAGGATATTTCCGTAATTATTTCTTGCTTGTTACAAACTATTATGATACATCTTAATAATAAATATGAAAATTTGTATGTTTGGATGTTTATATGTTTAGATGCTTGGATAAATAAATAAATTGGCACAGTTATCCATTGTGACCTGGAATAAGACATAGGATACCTTTTCTCTCGGAAAAATATTAGGATCACATGGGATTATCAAAAAACGTACTGCAATTATGTTGAGATGTTTGATACTCAATCACGCAAAAACGGCTGAACAACGGGAAGTACTACCAAGACAGAAAATCAATGTCAAATGCTAGTATGGATATTGCTGCATTTCTTTCGATGATTGATTTCGATGAGTATTAGTGCTGAAAGCCATTCCCCATCTTCAATTACTCTTAACGTCAGCCACAAAACATACCCCACCCCCTGGGGTCGTCAACATAACTTCAATGCTACTGGCATTGCAAGCTTTTGTAGGCCGTGGTAACCGCTTGACACATTTTTGGAAAATTTGTGGTAAAAAATATAATACTCAAATAATTAATTCGTGCGTAAAAATGTGACTTTATTTTTTATTGGTTTATTTGGTACAAACCGCAACGATATGTTATATTGTTTTTACGAGTTACAAAACAAAATAAATGTCATATAAAACCTTTTTCTGGCCATTAAAAAAATAAAGGTTAATAAAGAAAAAGTTTGCATTTAATTTAATGTACGCACAAAAATTTCGTTTAATTACATTAATGAATTAGTTTAAACCGTAGGTTAAATGTTAGAATTAAACATTATATTTGAATAAAACATATTTTGAATTTTTTTTAGTATCATGGTATTTCTTCTTTGTTTTATTTATTTGTTTTATTTATTTGTTTTAATAATACGAACTTAAAATATTACAATAAATTAAAAACGTATTAAAGTTGACAACACCACTGTTACAATAATATCACTGATGAGTAGCATGTAAGTAATACAATATGTCTTGATTGAAACTATAAAAGAAAAATTTACTCCGCAAGCGCGTTAATAAGCGACATGTGGTTTCATATAGGGATACAACGAGCTCATAAATAATTATGATTTATTTCATTACAATTCATATTTAATATAAAGGACATAAATAAATGTCGAAATCGTAGACTTAGGATGGTGCTTTTTTTAATTCAACACTAAGACAACGGAACGAAGTTAGTCACACGCTAACTCGATATTCGGTTATGATTTGCACATCATAACCGAATGAAATTAGCGTGTGTTAGTGTTGAATTTACAAAATAGCACCAAAGAGTCTAGTCGCCGCTATTTTTTTGTAACGAAAATCAAGAAACAATCTAAAGAAATATGCCGTAGTAGGAACTTCCTATTATCCTACTAATATAATTAAATAATGTGAAAGTATGTATGGATGTTTGCCACACAATCCCTCAAAAACGACTGGAAGATTTAGATGAAAGGCACATATGATCAGGAATAACAAATAAATATGATACTTTTTATACCGGAAAAATATAAAATTCCTGTTGGCTTATCAAAAACCGATTGAAATTTGGTATAGGTGTGTTCTTTGGAATAGAACAATAACTTTTATAAATTTCATCCTGCATAGTTATCAACTACATTAACACCAGCGAAGCCGTGGGCATTAGGCAATGTCAGTTCATGATAAGTTAAACACTACAACATAATGAAATACACATTTTAACAATGTCATAAAAATAGTATGAAGCTATGTGCAACTATTTTTCTTATATGACCTAAATGAGGTTATAATATTCATGTTATGTATGACTAGTTTCTGGTTTAATTACTTTAGTCAAGAAGTAACTTAACAACATAATTATTATGTATAAAACGGTTCTATAGTGAAATATCGGTTTTGCACAAATATTTTTGTCCTCTAGTTTTACTCGTAGGGGATAAAAATTGAAAAAATTTGGAGCATATCCATTATGCATATCATAATGGCCATATCAATGCTCGAGTTCAATTATTATTTTGATTCAAAAGTAAAGGATTAAAATTTTTAGACCTTCTTAGGAGAAGAAAGGTGTTTTAAAAATCCTTTAGTGCACCACTATATAACAGAATGTAAAGTTTTTTTCTATTTCTGTGGTAAGTATATTTCTAATATTTACACACTGTCGGTTTCGGTTTTGTACACTGTCGGTAATTCAGTCACGGTAATATTTTATAAGTAACGATGATAATATATAAGTTAGTATGACACTACTCATAGCATATCGCTCGTTAAATTCAAAACTACCGCAAATAAAAATTACACTTTTTTACAGGAGAGCCAATCAAAAAAATGAAAAATTAGTTTTTGCCTACTACTTTTTTATTTTACATCAAATATATGCACATTATACATCTGTAGACTCCTATTTTTAAGCAGCATTAAATGATTTAAGTGGTTCTACAATAAACTGATTGCTGGAAGAGATATAAGCATATACGGTACTTTTGAATATAAAAAATATAAAAGATTTAAGGAATTGAATTAAAATTTCCATGATATTTAATAGTATAAATTAAATGCTATATAAAACTTTAAAAGAAATGAAGATTCGTTGGATAGAATTCATATGGGCCCTGACTTCGTGTTTTTGAGATGGTTCAAGCTTGCTTGCAATGATTATTATGTTTTTCTTTTTTTTCTTTGGTCTAGACAACTTTGGAGCTACTTTGGTATTTTTGTGAACAACAGTTCTAACTATTTTATCAAAAATTTAAATGATATTCATGAAAAAATGATGAAATATGGCGCTTTTGAAAAGTCATTTTTGGAATAATTATGGTGGTTTAGATTATATTTCGAGCGTTTAAAACGAAAATTCCAAAGTAACAGTTGTGTTATTTTTGTACTTTACAATGCGAAATTAATGGGTGTCTTTGCTAAATATAAAAATATGAAGGTTTAACATTGTATTTTTGCAATAAAAGCATTTTTGATATTTTTTGATTTGTGGCAATTTTGAATTTAACGAGCGATATATAATTTATATTTAAAATCAAAATTAAGTTTCATTGACTCCAGCTTATGATTATTTACAATTGAAACACAATGAGTATTATTAAAAACAATTAAGTATAAAAGATTTCATTAATTTCATTATTATAATTTTTTTGGAAATAATAATAAATATAAAAACGAAACGATAAAAATACCAGATTCCTTGAAACGAAGAGTTCATTACCCTGACATTATTTTGGAATGACATCTTTTGAACGGAACAAATTCAATATATCAACAATCACATAAGGATATGTACGAAACAAAAATTACATGTTTTGCAGAGCGGCTCGTTACAATCATCTATTAGCAGGAAGTTCACAATTACGTAATACGATATAGCTGTAAATTAATCTAGTTAATAAACTATTTGTACCCTTATCTACTTAACGAATAATAATAATTGTACAAATCCTTTACGCGTGGAATGGTAACAAGAGTGAAATAGATGCTGCCAAATGTTGAACCACAAAACTTTTTTATTCGTAGATCTTAATAAAAACGGTGAAAACATATAGAGGTGTGAGTTAATTGTCTTTAAATAAATTTAGCACTTTTTAGATAGGAGATGAATTATTAATAGATCTAATGAGGCGCACGAAGCGTGGCCGAGATAGTGGGGTGAGCGGCGCGACCTCGCCACAACCGATAGTGCCCACGCAGCCTGATTGTCGCCAACAACTCGAATACAAAACTTTTTTTACATTCACCCGTGACGAACACTAGTACTAAACACTAGGATTTAAGATTGATTCTTGTATGACAAGCACGCTTTAAACTGAAGGTCTTCAATAAATCCTTACTAAATGGAATTCCAAAATAATTACTTTAAAAAGTTCCTTTATGTTTAATGGTTAAGTATTGAGTGCATCTACTTCAAAAGTACTTAGTAATTGTAACTTGTACCTTCCTAAGTATGTGCGGCACAAATTTTACCACCCAAGTGTCTGCAAGGAATCTATAAAATTGCAAATAATAAAGAAGCAGTGACACGATTTTAGCACGTTAACGTGACAAATAAATCGCGCTTCATTTAACGCTAAAATAATCTCACGTCAATGCTTCAAGTATGTCAATAAATAAGGACTACAATACAAAGAGTGCAAAATTGTTTACTTTTTTAAGTAAACTTAGCGAAATGAAGAGGATATGGTCGTAATTATCTGTCGCCAGGACACTCGAACATCAGAAGGGCTATTAAAACCATGCCGAGCTTAGAAGATTCAGCTTCTTGTGGCATAATTTAGATCTAAATGTCGGTTAAAATAAGTAAAGAACCAAGTGGTTTTACTGTAAAAAAATTATATAAAATAATCCAATCAACAAAAATTGTGTATCGGTTCATGGAATACACCTACGTATTTTATTACTAAATTCGTATAGAGCCAATAGTCTCCGAGTAAAATGACTATGACAAACGGACGGACAGACAGATTGAAATGACGAAATTATAATGGTGCCGTTTTTGCCATTTCGCTATGGAACTCTAAAAAATATCTAAGATTATTTGCAAATATGTCAATGTATCATTATTTTTAAAATACCAAAAATAATGTTAAAAATGTAACATTATAAATGTGAATTTAAGTTTGTAACTACCCACATTTCGACTTTATTAACGTGACTGAAGCCTCGGGCAACAGCTAGTAAAACTATAAGCTGAATTATTACTATTTCTCAAAATCCATTTATTACAATGCTAAAAAAATCTTAATATATTTTCGTTTTCCACTTAACATTACTAACCACAAAGCTTTTTTATTTTATTTATGGTGTAGCTTTAGTTATTCTACAATAAGTTTTATATTACTTCAAACAAGTACATTGCATTGTGTTGTTGCACAAGTCAAAGAGCTCGACCCTTGATAACGGGGTCGAAGAGTACTCATCCTCTCTATAATGAAATAAAATGAATGGATTTACGTTTCAGCAATTCGTAATACTTGAATCATTATTCTCAGAATGCAATCTTGCTATGAATTGTTGAATGAAAACCTCGGATCTTATTAAGGAAACGATACATCAAAATGTCAAAGTATTAATATATTTTACTAGGTAATTTTACAATTCACATAAAACCTGCTTCATGAGCTTCCTAAAAGGAAGTTACCTTAAAAAAGTAAATTGTTTTTACTTAAAATACATGTCACGACACACATTACCGCTTCAGTTCAGCTTTCTAATATAGAAAACATGTACAAAATTGATCTAGATTTTTTTGCTTATCCTGCGCAATTACATCAAAAGTCACACGGTTTTTTTTTACTCATCACTAGCTTTTATCCGCTGCTTTACCCACGTAGATAACGATATTTAATGCAGTAAGGAAATAATTGGTTGTACATACACACATTCATCTCCTATTTCACCCCTTCAATATTTAATAATAGTTTTGTTTTCGCGACAAAAAGTAGCCTATAACCGTCGCCATATCCCCATCTATGTCTATAGCAAAATTCATAATAATCGGTTCAACAACTTAGGTATGAAAGCTTCAAAAACAAGCAAACAAACTTACTTTCGCATTTAGAATATTAATAGCTGTGCCCGCGGCTTCAGCAGCGTGAATAACGATTTTTAATAAGGCACATTTATTGCCAAAAGAGCCAAGTTTCATCAAAATCAATTCAGTGGTTTAGGCGTGAAAGAGTAACAGACACACAGACAGAGCTACTTTTATAATAATTTAGGGATTAAGCCAATACTTTTTATTCCACATTCAATAATTAGATGTTAACTATTTAACTATGTGAGTTATAATAATATAAATATGTATAACAATTAACATGTTTTGTTATTGTAAAACAGCAAGTAATAACAACTGGATAATAACAATACAATGATATTGAACCGTGTTTAAAATAATAATAGTATATCATAATGTAAATATTCCGCTCTGACGGACAGAAAGCGATAACTATATAGCTCAGATAAGACTACTAATTAGAATATGCACTAATTACATTTGTCTAAATTAGTCAAATAATAATTATGTATTCGTTACAAATATTTTCAGTATACGAGCTTTTGTTTTTTTTAATGTCATGAATATGAACTATGTCAAAATTACTATTACCAATTAATAAAAAAGCAAATCTAAAAAATGATAAGAGTTTTGTGTGATTTAGTTTATATATGAAAAATAATTATGTAGGTATGTTAGTTTTATATAATATGTATTTCATCTATGGGCCTAAATGCCAGGCAATAAAGTAGAATATATATAAAAAAACACTGATTAAATTAATCAACATTAACAATTACGAAAATAGCTCCGGCAAAAGTTTTGATACTTTTACGTAGAAAATGTTAATATAATGACGTCACAAACATAGAGCTACATTTCGTAGCGTACTTCTTAATTGCGTTAATATCTTTGTTAAGCTTAATGCTGTAAAATATAATTTTTTCAATTAATGATAAAGTAATAAAAAACTTTATTGTCAAAATTGTTTACAAACGGTTTGAAATAAAAAGTGATACTGTATTTTATATAAATATATCAGGTAAGCTGTGTTTTTTTAAAACCGTCACCATAGACTACGTACGCTTGTATTATCTGGAGCATCACATGCGGAGTACTGACCTATCAAAAGCGTTTCAACCCCCTTCTTGAAAGACCTCATACCCCATAGCCTTCTGCCAAGATTTACTATACAGTATGAACAGGCCCATTCTTAAAGACAAAATGTCTCAGACTAATTGGTGCCTTGGTGCCCCACCACGCATATCCAGCCCAGGTCGTACATTCAACACCAACGCAACGGAACGAAGCTAGTCGTAGGCTAACTTCATTTAATTATGTTGTTTAAATCATAACTGAATATCGAAAGAAGTTAACGTTAAGTTAACGTGTTTAATTTAGGAAGGAACGACCAACCAACGAGTCTGTATCAGTATGACAAGGCCGGTTCATACTACACAGTCAGTATATAGAAAACGCTAAAACCATAACAGAAACAACAGAAATGTCAAATTTCAATTAAATTAATTCAATTTCCGCACTTTCAATACTAATTCTATCACATGATACTGTAAATAAGTAGTTACAAAATTAATATTATAAATAATGTTAAATCTTGGTTAACTACTAACAACGCTTTGTTATTAATACCTCCATACACACAATATATCGTCTTGAAAGAGAACAGCGAAAATAAGTAGGTCATCATACTCGTAATGGCTTACCACTGGGCATCTTTAACACAAAACTTTAATGCTTATAATAAACTTGACAACCGAATTAATATTATAAAAATAATCGATATACCTTTTGACATTACATAATAATTAAAGAAATGCAGACGTTTCCTATTGAGTGACGTCATCGGAATGTCTTGATAATAAAAGCAATCGAGATAGTATTATAAGAAAACAATTGTCTCTTTTAAGGAGGAATCGATAAAATCCGAATTCTTTAAATTATTACCTATATAGATAAGGCAATAGTCATACGTACGTCATCCGTATTGATGACGGTAGCCGATAAGCGGTATTTGATTGTAACTAATTTACATTTTCGCAATAATATCGGAATTATGACAAGCAGAAGTTTACGTATCTTAAGTTTTCAATTTTGATTTAATTTCATATGATTAAAAAACTTTGTTTAAAAAATACAAATTACACCTAAGTTCGATATTATGTGCCCTAAGCTACTAAGCACTAACCCGCAAAATAAAACTGATAATCTAATGCAAGTTTTTAATAACAAAAATTTTAATTTAAAAGTATCACGTTCTCTTTTTAGGAGTTTCGTAATAAAGTATTTATTAATAATTCTGAAAATAATAAGATAATATTAATTGTCTTCAATTAATATTATCTTATTATTTCAGTGCCCATCTATACTCCACCAGTGACGCTGTCGAGGTCTCTAGGGCCAACAGTGATGGACACTCCGAAAGTAAAGGTACTCATGCCTATATTAATATCCCTAATATTAATATCCCTAATATTAAATATATCACAAAATGAATGCAGTCAGATCAAATGCAGTGATGCAATAAGAAAACAACGCAACTTTAGTCTACGCGTAATGTAAAACGACATTTAAGTTCTCCTTGTGGACTAATACCTGAAGACATTTACCTAACAAGTCGTCCGTAAATAAATGCATATTCATGTTCAGCTTTGATAGCACAAGAGCTTAATGTTATACCGTAATTAGTAGCTATGTCCGAACTAAAACCTCAAACTTATATATATGTATAATTAGAATGGCTAATTTGTTTACAATTTCGATATTTGGTCTTAGTAACTACTAATTACTAACTTTTACCCGCGGCTACGCTATCGTGATTGCGATTTTTAATATGGCATCTTTATTATAATTGAAAAAATTGGTTCTTGATAGAAACCTTCGTCCCCTATTTCACCCTATTCAAGTTGTTTTTTCACAACAAATATTCTTTAAAATCCGTTTCGTAGGTTAGACGTGAATAGGTAACTTACAAACTGAGTTACATTCACATTTATAATATTACTGAATAATATTAATTACTCTGAACTCCACAAGACGCATTCTATACTGAATTTCAAATTCTGTATTTCGTATTTTCATAATCCCACTTTCCTGGGATAAAAACGATGCTATGTGTTAAATCTGATAACAATTTATTTATCTGCCAAAATTTCATCCAAATCCGTTAGCCTTATTTTGCATATTTGAGTAACAAAAATCCAAACATACTAGCTATCATATGTATTATATTAATAAGAGTTTAATTGTACTTAAATGTATTACTATTTACTATATTTTATAACATGTAATATTGAGTTGCTAATCGTTAAGAAATAATACATATTATGTACCTTAAGATATACAGATTGAAGGACGCTCATTTCTGCGAAACTCTTAAGTAACGGCATTCTTTTAAAAATATGGCGTTAAGGAGATTATTTTTTGCATCATATCCTTGCTGGTTTTATTTGTAAACACGTCGGTGTATTAAATTTTTTAAAAATACATGATATATTCAAAAACATGTGTCAATTTTTAAATTTTAATTAAAACTTACCCAGGGTATAGCATACCAACATATACTAGTAGTAGTAGAGCCATGTTGCTCCCAGCACAAATGGGCGGCTCGACCGGTGAAGTACTACCCTTTCACAGAAAATCGGCGTAAAGTAACAATATCAGTAAGTATTGTTGCGTTTCGTGCGATGATTGAGACCGCCGGAGGCTCAAGCCCCCACAGTTGGGCTGTTCCTTTCCTTATTTCCCTTCTCATCTCTTGTTCCTTGGATTGCCAACGTGCATGTGATACTTGAAGTATCGTAAACGTTCATAGGTTGCGGTGACTATCACGCTTACCATCAGGCGGACCCTATGCTTCCTTATAAACCGCCATGAATAAAAAAACAACCTAAAGCGGTAATGTTGATGGTTTAATTCGTTTGAACTGAAACTCTTTAATCTAAAAAACAACTCTAATAATATATCCGGATGGAATTCCAGAGATACGATGGGTGTATTACTAATATTTTACGTGAGTAAGGGTGCGTCTGTCTGAATAACTACTATGACTCATTATCTTTCGCTGAAAACGATGAATATTCATCGCGATAGATATTAGTGTAGGAACAAGACTATATATAAATTATATTATTCATAACTATCATTTGGAACACTATCCAAGCATGAACCGTTTAAAAGTGATGTTAATAACTTCGATATTATAACAGCATTTATGTACATTTAAGAAGCAATCTCCTTATGTGCTAATATGTGCGCTTTTCAGAACACATTTACGTAATAAATTAGAGAACAAAGATTGTTGATTGTTGTCTGTAACTCGTACGCATAAATTTAATCTTGTTTTTAAAATAGATTTTTACGCGATTAACGGTAGAATTAGAAATCATCACGTACGCCCAAAGGTACATATGGTACTTTATATTATTTAAGATATACTGTATATGTAGCAACTTAATAGGAGATAATCATAAAATATTTGCAGAATTACCAAATATAGTACGTAATTAATATTATAGTGAAATAAGCTTTATCAATAAAAATATTTGTTTTTAATTATTTTTCTTCGTACTGTCAATTAAAGTAATTATTTTGGAATGTATTTAAAAGGTTTAAAATTTTTGCTATTAGCCTGTATAAGATATACATATTATTGTAATTGGTATGATATGGCACAAAATCGTAAGCACAGTCTTCTACCCAACCATACAAACATCTCATGCATGGACATTGGACAATACAAATTCCTGGTCCGAGCAGGAATAGAACCCAAGACTATAGGCGTTTAAGACATAGTAAGCTCGACAAAATCTTTAATGTTTTATTTCTTTACACAGTCTGTAATATACCTATCTATATTTTTTTTACTCATCATAATTTTTTTTATATATTTTATCTCTATTTGGAATTTCTACACAGATTACTAAAGTTACTACGATTTCGTGACGAATCATAAATTAATTCACGATTATTTTCTTAGTAATTTAAAAGATATGTTTGTGAATCATTCGTTATTGAAGCTATCATTTAATTCATTATCAAATGCTTGAACTTTGTAAGAAAACGATTTTTTAAATAATTAATTACCTAAGTCACCTTTTACCTGCGTCTCGGTCTGCATTGAATTTTGCTTAACATATAAATCAAACCTCACGCTATCAAAAGACACAAATTCATTTAAAAAGTACCTCTTTGTTTAGTAAAATAATAAACAGAAAAATAAAAATTCTAAAAGTAAATATTTATTTCAGATACCTACTTACTACTATAAATCCTAATTGAGTTTTTATAAATGTCTTCAATTTAATATAAATAGATATTATGCTATAAATTTATTGTATTACTGATTACAGACATCTGTACTACACAAAACTTGAGCAAACATGTTCAAACAGAGACCTGAACTTTAGTTTATATCACTACGTAACTAATTTCAAAAAGAGTTATCAATTAAGCAGATATATTACGCGATCTTATTGCCGGTTGTAAACCGATTTAGGTCATTCTTTTTTGTTATTATCTAGAGTATGCTCTCACACATGATGGTCCCACATTAACTTACTGGTTATTTGATCAAGGGTTCTAAAGACAAACAACTAAACCCCTCAAAGTCTAAGAGCTAATTACCCTCGAGCACTTTACCCAAATTGTTTTGGTATGCGTTTATCTTAGACGGTTGAAGTCTGATGTTTTTATGTTACGTTGTTATAGCATTGGCGTCCTATAAATGTAAGACATAATAAAACAATAAAGTCTTCTGAGACAAATTTCGTAAAACTTTTTGTACCAGCACAGATTTGGAGTTATACTAGTCCAAATCTGTGCGTTGTACAATACGATTGTTCAATCTTGCATATCGATTAGGTATTTTGGTTCTTTTTTCATGACTAACATATATTACTGAACTATGTTATATTTTATATATTTAGGAATAACTTAAAGTCTGAAACGATACTTAAACTTTAAAGAGTACCTCTAAAGAGTTAAAGAGTTATTTTGTTGCTTTGAATCTCTTACAAAGTTTGTTGCTGATATGGCAAGACCGGTGAATGATTGATATATAGATTTTATCTGCTACGAGTGTTTACAATGATCAGTTGATGAATCACGGTGCTAGTAATTTACCTAGTCAGTTTATAATAAAACAGTTGCTAATATTCATTGACACTCTATGAAAGCCTGGTAAATTCAAGTTTACAAAGATTGCATCTCTCTTTCAGCACACACTTACTCAATAAAAAGCGGTTCATTTTGATGTTGCTTTTGATTTGTATACATTTTTATAATCGACCATTGTGGAAAATATAACATTATGTAAATAGACCATTATAATCAGTAGGTTACTTTTTATTTGCTTTTTTAGTTTACCATTTTTCATTAATATTTCCACATTTTCACCCTTTTATTAACACCCTGACGTGTCATCACCCTACCATTCTACTTATGTGTGCTATAATTAATGTATTTATCGAAAAGGCTTGAAAAAGCTTTGTTTTTATTTTTTATTCAAATTAAATAATTGGTACTTATATCTGTTATTAGAAAAGTTTTTTTAATAACTATTGTTTTATATTTATTATTACAGAAAAGGATTCTATTTTAATATTTATTAATTGTGAAGTGTGATATTAGCTCTTTATTTGTTGGCATTTGGTTAAAAGGTGTTATTTATGAATGGTTATTTATCATCTTATAAATATTATATAAAAAAGGACATACAAATATCCATATAATTTTTATACAATTGCTTCATTATAAAATTTTTGAAGAGTAAAAATTAGCCAATTATGAACAGCTCTTTGATGTCAATATAACTAAAAAAATAATCATGAAAATCATATAAAATAAAGTTAATTATGGACAGCTTTATTAATATTTACAGAAGTGATGCTGGAACCACAGGCTGAGATATTTGAGTTATGAATAAAATACACACTATTTACGCACATTAGGATAAAATATGCAAAATCAATTAGCAGATATTCGACCAAGACTTCCTCGAAATTTACGTATCCATAAAGTTTTATTAAGAAACGAGTGGTTTTTACCAATTCGGTTTTAAGTTTTCCGAATTTGATATTATCGAGTAACTCTATGAAGTAACACCAACTTAAATAAGTAGGTACTTACATACTCATAAATACCAACGTGTACGAGAAGTCAACTTGTTGGTTGCTCATATGCAACTTTCTAATATAAAAATTACAATCAAGCATCAATAAATTAAAAATACACAATATAATAAGTTTTATAATATTGTAATTACAATCTTACCTTATAGTTCAGTTCGCAATTTTCCTTCAGTTATGCCATTCAATTATACACTTCACTTTCAGTACACTTGGAAAAGCCTGTTAAGTTGAGCGATAAATGGCACATACGTAAATGTAAACAAAGATCGAGTTGTCAAGTACACTCGTCGGATAAAAGATTTTTTATATATATTTATTTAATAAAACTAATACAATATTTGATCGAGTATCGGACGTTATGACAGGAATCTGCGGCGTACGGGAGTGCGTGGTAACGAGAGCCACGCAGGCTGGCGGCGGCAAGGCAGCGCGTGCACTGAGTGGTGAGCCGTGGCCGGTGGGTCTCCGCTGCCGGCCGCCGCGCGACTCTGCCCCGCGCGTGCGCCGGACCTGTTCCGAGCACCACTATCTCAGTTCTCAAACCAGCCTGCACTGCACGACACCGTCACTCGCCACTCGACTTCCATGCACCGAGTATCGCACAGACCACACACCAATTCAATATCTTTTAGGTCCCACTATCGACTACACTTTTGATACTCATAAATATTATGTCCATTCGAGATAATATGAGACTAGTTTATTAGAATCGCTGTCGAGAATATGCATTGTGGAGGTCGTGGACTGATAAGTGCAAAAACAGGCTAGTAAATGTAAGAAACCGAACCTTTGCAAAGCATTTCTTGATGCAAAATGTTTTTAATTTTGTTTAAAATAAAATTTATTATATTACGAAGTTCGGGTCTTTTTATTCATGAAATAATAAAAAAGGACTGAATTGATTGTATGTATATAATGGAGACGTATATTTTATAGAGACTACTAACGAATCCATAAATACATAAATTAATGAAAACCAAAATCAAATTAATAAATTTTTTCCTACAAAAATACAAACGAAAGCTTGGTAAATAGGCATTCACAGCAATTTATACACATAAAGGTACTCATTGCTTACATATATCCTATATTAATATCAGCACCGACTTCTGAAGAAAATATTAATATTTTGCTTTCTAGTTTTTAGTTTCAAAGTTGGTATTTTTTTTTTGTAAAAAATATTTTATATTTAAGACGTACAGCCCGCCTGTAAACGTTTTCCTACATAAATAGGCATTTACAGTAATTTATTCACTTTTGGGCACTTGTTACTTTCAGGATATCAGAAAAAAGTAGCCTTTGATTTCAAGAATGAAAAATTATAATAAATTTTCGTTACCTTCTCAAAATATTAATATCGAATCTATATTATAGACTATATTGGTAAAAAAATTTCAGTAACTAGTAGACAAACTCATTTATATATTATGCTCTTAGTGAGTAACTCACTCAGTTTGTCAAAAGCCAACAAAAGACTAAGACTCGACCAACAATATAATTTTTATACATTTATATAATATAAAAAAGTTTATTTAAAATCATAAAGGCAAAGTAGCCTATTCTAATACCTATTAGACTTACTGTATCCTAAGGACAGTCAATATAGACAAAATGTTAAAGACGCTGTAACTTCATTCGGTTACTTTGCAAGCTTGTCATGTACTTCGTTTCGTTGCGTTGGTGTTGAATTGACGAAGGATCACCAGCGATTCTTTGGCATTTTGCCTATATAGAAAGGCTTGTCCATAGTATAAAGCAAGTGTATGACTAGTACTATATTTCACAAATGACTAATATAAGATGCACGTGAAAATACGGAACTACTTGAAAACTACGCAGTTACTTTATATATGTAGATAAAAATAACTTATACCTAATAACGAAAAGCCAGAAACTTTGTAACGTTATGAGTAATGGCACAGACCATTAATCAACAAGAATAACAAACATCTTGTTTCTGTGACATTTATAAAAAAAATACCATGAAATATTGCTTTATTTGTTGTACAAATTTCGTAGACTTGGATCGTATATAAATTTTTCACGAAGTTACCATTAATAAATATATTAAAATCGAGCTTTTCCAACCCAAAGGCATTATATTAATAAGCCTATACTGATTGTTTCCAATCTGTAAGTCCATCAGTCCTTAGTATGTAGACATGTCACAACTTCAAAAGGGTGTTCTGTAATATCATACCAAGTAGCAAATTGAAATTTTCACGGATTTCAAGAACACTATTATGAAAAATAATAACAATAAGAATTCAATCTCAAAAGGTTTCACAATTTATAAACGGGTATGTATGTTTTTTTTCAGACATTGTTAACAAAAAGCCCTAAATCGAGTGAGACTCGAATTTAGCGGTTTTTCTTATAACACTATCTGACATAATGACATAATTATATATGTATATGTTGGTGTATGGGCCAACGTATAATATAAATATATAATTATATAAGGTATGATATAAATTATGGTTTTTGGAAAATATTCAATGTCCAAGACGTCCTTTTTATGTTTTCAATTGTGTTTCGTTAGATCAATAATTATTTTTAGAGTTCCGTAGCCAAATGCCAAAAACGGAACCCTTATAATTTCGTCATGTCATACATAAAACTGAGGGTTGAAAAAAAAATTTTGACATACCTTTGGTTAGGTCTTTTAAAATGATAACGAGGTTTAATTTTGACTTTTTTTATTTGGTCATTATTTTTTGAGAAAAATATCATAAAATTTTACTCCTGCCCCCTTCCCTTTAACTTTTCAATTATTGGATATAAAATTCTAGAAAAATTTGAGGTAGTAGAACATCAAATGAACTTTCAACCACATTTGCTTTGAAAAAGATAAGTCTACAAATTTTAGAGATATAACATTATAGGTTCCCATAACTTTGTATCTCACATTACTTTTAATAATAATTACTATGAAATTAGCAACTTCTTTTTTCGATTCATTTTAATTCGTTATTATTTACTTTTAAAGTCCTTAAGATTTTTCATCAACAAGCTGCGGAGCTCTTTAGTTTCAACTGTGCTCCACAATGCACTTGATTGATAATTATTTAATATTACAATTAATAATAATATAATATCACTATATTCCTTCTTTTTTTTAACAATTCACATCTTATTCTTCACATCTTATTGTACCTAAAATACGAGAATCTCTGATATCACCGGAACTGAAATAAAATGGAATCAATCCAATGAAAACATTTTGAAAAAAAAAACGCAATTGTATCAGGGAATATTATTATGTTTCTGCATTCACAATAAAAAACGTGTGTACACTACGTAACATACGTTTTTACGGTATCGTAACGTAACGTAACGTGGGTATTTCGGACTTAATTATCTGATAATATTTTATTAACTGTATAATATTGATAATTAACATTGATAGAATAAGAACTTTATCGAAATAATCACTTAGTCTAGACACAAACGTGCATGTGAATTCATTATTGCACGTGCTCAATTGTTTTTCACTATAATTGCTACTATTCTACACCTCTATATACAATATAAATATGTTACAATTTTTCGATCTAAATAATTGTGTTTTAATTATATACTAACGACTTTCTAGTGGTTTATATGCGATTAGTATTATAATAATATTTATTCATAGACTTACTATATTCTATACATACAAGAATCAGCTGTGATATTTCGTAAATTGTAGAATTATGTGTGACAATACCAATGTTGGTCAACACCAACACAACGAAACGAAGTTAGTCACACGCTAACTTCATTCGGTTATGATGCCAGCCTGTGACTAACTTCGTTTCGTTGCGTTGGTGTTGAATTTACGGAGTAGCACCAGCAAGTCTTCAACATCTTATCTGTATGGAAGGGCCTGTCCATAGTATTAAGTCTATGTATTTATTTTACTTTATAACCATTTCATTTTTCATTAAATTTGATAAAATTTTTGTCAGTTTAGCATAAGGTTTTTCCACGGTCGTATAAATTTATTTTGATTCAAAGTTCAAATAGGTTAAATCCTGTTTAGATCGTTGTTGTAATTGATGTCTGCATTATTGTTTTGTATTTTATATTGAGCATTCGCCAAATAGGACATAGTCGTTTGGCAAGATACTTATTAGCCTACTCGTTTTTGTGACGATTTCTTATAACTTGAGAACCATTTCTATGATACTAAGTGGAGAATGAGGTAATCATTGTGCATTGCTGTTATAGAATAATGCAGTTAACATAGCAATTGATTGCAGGATTTATCGGTAGCCCTTGCCAAGTAAAAAGATTTATGTGTATATGAGTAATTTTTGGTTTCCATTTTGCATTCACTCTTTGTAGTAGATATCTTTAATTTCAGTTGTAAAGAAAGCACAATTTTTTAATCAATCTTAATTGCTAAGATATTTTTACACAAAAAAAATATTAATAATATGAAATCAAAATATTAGTCATAAAATTATAATTATAACGTTTATTGACCATATTTATTTTTCCATCTGTCTATATTTTGCTTTAATTTTCATATAGGTGTATAGAGCAAAACGCGCCATCATTATTATGGCGACTTAAGAAAAATTAAAAAAAAACGTTTATTTACGTTATAGGTAAACGAGTATAATTATGTAGCAAATAGTTATTTATTCGCAAGTATCTAGACAAGGTATGTAATTTCCCGTGTTCAATCTAATGTGACCGGCGCGACACGGCGCCAGGCCCGTCGGCATCGCATAAAGGCCGTTTATGCTAATACATCACCAACTACTGATCACAGAACAAGACATTTCTCGATCGCGCGACAGCTTTATAAATTATTGAATAATCTGTAATTACCGATATCGATACTTAAGCAATAAAATTAATCTAAAATGAATAATAGATCATAAATTAAAAAGCCGTTGAACATGCGTTTTTATTAAGTTTACGTTGTAATCAACATTCTAGATTAACAAATGATTATGTCTTATTCAAAGAAGGTTTTATTACATGGGCGTAGCGAGGCGAGGTAGGAGCAAGGGCAGTTGTAAACCACGTTCTATTAGATAGAACGTTGACCAATTACGGAACCAGAATTTCGTAATCCTAAATATTTTGTTAAAAATAAAAAGAATATATCTTTAATATGATTTCAAGCTTACACCAGTAATAAAGTGCCTTACTTTTCCGCCATCAATGAGCTGGCTTGATCAGTGGAAATGATACCTTAACAAAATAGCTATATGCAGTAGTTACACTTACAAAATTCATGTTAACCTTACAATTTTGTGCGAATCACACAAACCCATTCCATTTTCCTTTATTTATTCCACATTAAAACCCACCACATCAAACCCATTCCTTTCGCTCGTCCTCCCATCTCTTCGGTCGACAAGACCAATACCACCACTGATATTACAAACGTCCATAGTTTACATCACACACAATTACCGTAGCAGTAGTAATTATAGATCCATGATCATCCAGCATTGTACCGACTCGACCGTAGAAGTACTACCCTCCCACAGAAACAGATTTGTAAGATCGCCGAAGGATCAATCTCCCACCCCTCTGTTCCTTTACTTGTTTCCCTTCTCATTCATTTTCTCCTATCCTTTGGGTTATCCTCCATCAAGTATTGCATGCGTTCATAGGTTGCGGTGACTGCTTACGATTAAGCGGACTTACTGCGGATGAACTGTTATGACATAAAGAAGAATCCGTTCACCATTTAAATAAGGCGGGCCGTAAGCTTGTTTGCCACCATAGTGGTATAAAAATTATATTCGCAATAAGATACAATACTATCTTTTTACCATTGAAAACATTGAGCTGTAAGTACAAACAAAACCTCACAAACAAAAAAACCGACAAAGCTATTCAGTACTGAGATAGAGATCAAATTTTATAAAATCGTAGACGCATACATCTTCAACTTGTTTCATTTTATAAACACGATAAGAATATTATGTGAGCTTTCGCAAATCTAAAAAGGCGCACAGTTTATGTAGGCAAATGACTAACAGATTGTCTGGCCACGATATTGCATTCATACGCGAATTCGTTATTGTGGGTGTAGCAATTTAGCGTGTGTCTCACATACAAAATGCCTAATAATGGTGAGTAAGCGCAAGCCGCCAATGGTATATTAGCCAGAGACTCGCAGGCGCGATGACAGGAGTTAGAATAAACAGAGCCCTCATATTAACATATGTACGTATTCGTCTTAGTAACGCAAATCCTGTATCATACTATTACGCAAATGCACCGACTTCCGTAAGAGCAAGGTTAAACTAAACAATTAGGTAATATTTTAATAAATCTTCGATCCGGTTCGTACTTTGTAACGCAAATCTACGTACTAAAATAAAATCATGTACACGTGCAGATATAAACATACATAATTACATTATGTTATTATAAATATAATTAAAATAATAACAAAATTGTGTAGATATAAAATACACATCAACAACTACTTAAAACTAGTGCAGATATCTATATATCTACGTAGATAATGTTCATAATGGACTCTAACTTCAGATATAAACACTTAAAATACGATGTCAAGGTTTCTATTCATCTTAAGACATGCAATTAGGACCTCACTGACTCATTAACCCAAGTTTCAATGAACGCTGGCAATTATTCCTAATATTAAATGTAAAATGGAAAATTCCACGCAGATTAAGTAACTAAATATCGAGGTTATCATCATAACGCATAATGTATAGAATATAGTAGGTATTCTGTCTGTAAAATTGACCCAAATAATAAATTGCGGGTCGAATTAAACCGCAAAATACTGTAACGTAGCCACAACTTTCGAAATTGAATCATTTCTTTTAACCTTTTCATATTAACAATAACTGAAATATTACGAACAATAAACCAACAGCTTAAATGTGACTCAGAAATATATATTTAGTATTAAATTTATTGATAATAATAACGGAACTTTTAATGGTTCAAAAAGGCACGCATGATCTTTCACCAAGAATTATAAAACCATATCTGCGTATAAGGAGCAGCCAACGCATCCGAAGTATTTTTCGATATAAAAAGCGAGTTAACGATTTTTACTTATAAGGAAAATGATGGTATGACTAATGCTGCTCTGTTTGATGCCTTTTTATAGTTACCGAAATGACCTTAAATTATTTTAATTAAGTATAATTAACATAAACAAGTACAGTCAAATGTCAATTTCAACAACTAAACATCTTTGGTTTAGTAAATTCTTCATATTATGCAAGGTAACTTAACAAATTCTTTATATATTCTTAGCTATAACACTTAAGTACTATGGATAGGCCCTTATAGAAAAAAAGGCGAAGTTGATGGTGTTCCTTCGTAAATTCAACACCAACGCAACGTAACGAAGTTAGTTAGACGATTAATCTGTTTATGTTACTTGTGACTATAGCTTCATTTAGTCGCAATAGTGTTGAATTGACAAAGGGGCACCAGCGATTTTTTGACATTTTGTCTATATGAATGGTCCTGTCCATAGCATAAATTAACTCTGTGATCCATAAGTAATAATAGGGTACGCTAGTAATACATATGATTGGTATTAGGAACAATATATTAATTTTAAAATCTTTAAGCTTTAGTGTGGAGCTTTCATATTAGGTGCAACATACTTGGTGTGATCATTTCTTAGGTGTTGCCTCCATGCGCTATAAGTAGTGAACATTTTAAAGTCTAAACAATTCTAGATTATACAACAAACGGTTATATGATGAGCTATCTTTATATATAACAGAATATTTTCTGCCTGACTGATAAATGCCAGAGAAAAGCCAAAGGAACAAAAGTTACAAAATAAATGGAGTTCTTTGACGTAAATATTTACAAAATGAATCCCTGTCATCCCTTATTAAAAAATATTCCGTTAGAAGAATTGATTACAAAATTGATTAAAAAACAAACGTGCGGACGTTATACTTAAAGTTGTTACAGAAAATAATGCAGTGAAAGAAATAGTATAGCGTACACGTCATTACAAAATAAATTGGGCCTGAAACGCTAAAGAATTACAACGGGTTCTTATTACTGACATAGAGTTGAAGCAGTTAAAGAAAATTTACTTTTTTTCCATGAAATATTCATGTCACATGCGAGAGAAACGAACTCACGCGCAACCCTGATAGCGCGGACGTGCGAGTTCGCGACACCCGCCCGGACGAATAAACAATTTAATAAGTACACCAATTAACTTAAACATAGCGTAAGCTAAATACTGATACCTCATATATAGCAATGTAACGGATATCACGATAAATGTTTTCTATAAAACATAACAGTAATAAATAGGGTACATAAAACTTCTATATAATTAAAAAAAATATTCAAATCGCAATAGACGTGCGTACAAACTTCCCTTCATTTCATCAAGATTCCATTATAAGGTCTTGGCCAAATTACAATAGGATCAACTAGAAAGTATACCCTTTCAAATAGAAAAACGAAATTTCAAAGTCAATTCACAATTAACTGGGAAATCGTTGCACATACAAAGAAAATAAAAATAAAAAACATAGATACAGTCGAACATAGAACGAACTTCCTTCTATTTAAAAGTCGATATATAATATTCAAAATCAAAATTATTTTTATTCAGGTAGTCTTTTAAAAAGTATTTTTGAAACGTCAACCGCCACCACCGGTTCGGAAAGCTGATTCTACCGAGAATAACCGGCAAGAAACTAAATAGTTCGGTTCACAATTGTGCTGTAAATATTACAAAATTTTAATTCTGAGTGAGATTCAGCAATTTTTTAATTTTTATTAATCATTGTATTAACCTTCCCAATAAATATTTATTTAAATACACTAAGAGAAAATCAACTAAATAGGTATTTGCAGAGTCACATCGCATTATATATCAAATTCGCAGTAAATCACTCCCAAGCTTCATTATCTCTTGGTCCATAAACAGTCGTATTTTATTATGTGTTTACTTAATTTCCGGAAATAAATGTGCAATTTATTATCTTTTGAACCGACGTTCGTCTTTATAGCGACAATTCCATAATGGATCTGAAGTATGTACTACAGTTTTAAGAGCTTTTGTTTCATTGTATGTGTCAAGCGTGGGCGTCCCTCTGTTTTATTCATTTGTTTGATGTGTCTTCTATAATGACGGAGGCTTCGCGACAAAGCGGCGTCGGCGATGGGGAGGCATTAAGCCCTGAATATATTTGACGTTATTCAGCTTCAAATTTTTTTATAAGGAAAAATGTCTTACTATGTTTTTCAAAAACATACATTTATTACCACACCATTATTATAATAAGTAGAGAAGTGTGAAGTTTGAAAGAAATAATTGTAATAATTAAAAGTAATAGCTTAAAGAGACCCACATAACCTTCGCATTTTAAGAGAATAATTTGTATTTTAATTATTAGAAATTATTTTTTTTTAAATTGTGACACAGAAGGTTTTCTAAATGATTCTTTTAAAACAATATCCTTTAAACAAAAAAATAATTTAAAATTCACACATCGAAATTATTTTCTTTATTAAAACCGGAACTCTATACTTATAACCTTACTTTAACATTATGCCCAATTAAAGAACCCTAATTGTAACTTAAGTATAGACTCAAGCAATATTATAACCTTTATATTTTACAAAACAAAATGTTAAAATCTTGTGTCGATCAATATCTTCTATGTATCTCAAGTTTTCCTAACTTCCTATATGCTAATTGACTTATTCCGTCAGTTTCAATGAATTTATGTAATGAAATCTTAATTAATTCATTTTATCAATTCTCATTATTTGTTAAAATATTTTTTGTCACTAAGATAAGACCATTCCACATAAGAAAGAACTGTAATTATCAAATAGGTAATTTCCCAACACAGTCACCATCTTAATTCTTCTTATTACCGTGCGCCTTTTACAAATATTTTATTACAATAATTAAAACTTCATACTCGATAAAGACTTTTTAAATAATTCTGCAACTATATTGATAAAAAAAAGTCCATTTTTAATTGCACTTCGTAGGAATCTACTGGAGGTGTGAGATAAAAAATGTTGGAAAAGCTGCACATATCACGGGCATCGCCATGAGCAGCTACGGCTAGAGATTTCAAAATGTAGCCAAATGCAAAAGAATCCAAATCCACTCACTTGTCTTGCTTGATAAATCAATTCCGCCCGTAGTAGTCTCGCAACTACAATCCACTAAATCCATTCCAAATCGTAAAGCCGAGTAACTTTGTGCTTTATTTAACTACTTTTACAATCTCCTTAGAAACTAAAATTTGAAAAATAATAATGAAGTCTAAATCTTCATGCGCTTTTGACTGTGTATTTCATACTATTCCTATCCTTTATCAACTTGCGCTGCCCTACACCATCGTCTGGCGACGCTTTTGTATATTATCATATTATAACCACATGTAGGTAGCCCAAAACACACTTATAAATTTCACCCTAATCCGATGAGTCGTAATTTATGCGCGACTGAGTAACAAACATAAACCCTAACCTTGCAGTACGTTTCCCGATCGCATTACCAATAAGACGCTAAAGCGGCTCCCTGTTCAAATTTTACATATCCTAGTCCTTATTTTCAACGCTCTTTTAGCAGAATGCTCCTTCCCCGATCGGTGGAAGGAAGCCATAGTTATCGGCATTCATAAACCAGGCAAACCTAGAAATCAGCCCAACAGCTATCGTCCGATCAGTTTATTAGACTCCCTCGGGAAGGTCTACGAGAGAATCTTGTTAGCAAGAATAAAGGCCATCATTGAGGCCAAAAACATAATTATAGACGAGCAGTTTGGCTTTCGTAAAATCCACTCTTGCGTCAACCAGGTGCACCGTATAACGGAGCACATTCTAAAGGGCTTCACTCTAGCGCGAACCAACACCACTGGAGCGCTCTTCTTCGACGTCGCAAAGGCCTTCGACAAAGTTTGGCATAACGGTTTAATTTATAAGCTGTATCGTCTAGGATTGCCAGACAGACTCGTGCTTATCATACGAGACTACTTGTCGAATCGCACGTTCCGTTTTCGAGTAGAGGGTACCTTGTCATCCCCTCGTCCCATCAAGGCAGGTGTCCCTCAGGGCTCCGTACTAGCTCCCATCCTATTCTCTCTTTATATAAATGACATTCCGAGACCGACCAAAAGTGTTCATCTAGCACTCTTCGCGGATGACACCGCTCTTTACACGACTTCTGTATCAGCTTCCGCCCTTACCAGGCGTCTCCAATCTGCAGCCGATGCCCTAGGAAAATGGTTTAAATCTTGGAGGATTGAAGTCAATCCCGAGAAAAGCGTAGGTGTCCTTTTTAACAAAACCCGCATTAGGACTTACTGGCGATCCGGTCCACCTGGAGTTATCACCTTGTTCGATCAACCCATCCCATGGAAAGATAAAACCAAATATTTAGGCGTCATACTCGACAACAGACTTACCTTTGAAGCTCATATCGGCAAGGCACGCGATAAAGCAGCGTTCGTTTTGGGAAGATTGTATGCGATGTTGGGCAGGCGGAGTAAACTGTCCTTAGAAATAAGGTGACATTATACAAAGCTTGTATACGTCCCATACTGACCTAAGCGAGCCCTGTTTTTTCGCACGTCCACGCCAGAAGAATTAATCAATTACAAATAATTCAGAACCGTTTCTTACGCATGGCCTCGGGCTGTCCGTGGTACGTTCGCAACGTAGATCTCCATAGAGACTTTGAAATCGATTCGATCCCCAAACATTTGAAGCGCTTATCGCAAAACTATTTCGATCAAACTACTTTCCATCCAAATCCTTTGATTAGACATGCTTGTATCTACACAGACCGATGTAACCAACCGAAAAAAGTAAGGCGTCCTAAGCACGTCCTGCAAGACCCTGACGATAGGATTACAATAGAAAATGCCCCTTACACAGCACAGACACGCACACAACACCGTCCTCGCCGGCGAGGACGAGGTCCTTTGTTTCGCACGTCGCGTCGCGCTTTCACACCGTCGGGTGAGTAATGCGCTGGAGGCGCTGCCTCCATCTCCGATGACGTCCTTAGCCGTGGTTCGGTTCGCAGGAAGCACCCTAAGGACGGAATCAAATTTGAGCCCCCGTGAGGGCTGTCCCTTTATCACGGCTGAGTCTCTGTACTCGGCCCCCGCCCGGTGACGCTGTCAAGGCCAGTAGGGCCAACAGCAATACACATTCGAAAAAAAAAATGCAGTACGTTTTTGATACTACCATGGGGGGCTAAAACTTTCCCGGGATAAAAGGTGTCCTATGTTTCAGATAACAATCTATATCTATTTCAAATTTCATCAAAATCCGTTCTGCCGTTTTTGCTTGCTTGAGTAACAAGCATCAAAACATCTACACAACTTTAACATCTACTATATAATATATGGATGGGATAGACATACTTTTCATACTAAAAATTTCCAATGATTCGCTGGTGCTCCTTTGTAAATTCACACTAACGCAACGAAACGAAGTTAGTCACATGCTATCTTTGATCGATTATGTTGCAAGCTTGTGACTACGTTCTCGTTGCGTTAGTGTGAATTTACGAAGGAGCTTCAGCGAATCTTTGAACATTTTTTCTGTATGGAAGGGCCGGTCCATATTTTATAGTAAATCAATCTATAATATTTTTACTATATGCAGAATCCTTGTTACTTTGAACACGAATAGTCCTATTACAACCCTAATAAACTCTGATAAAATATCCTGAACTTGCAGTATCTTAAATGATGAATAATTTATGAGTTTCGTTCGATAAGTAGAGTTACCCAACCTTTGGTCCTCTCTTCCTCGTTCTTCGTTCTCACTTCTGGGATAAGCAGCACGCAGTATTTGGGTACTCATCGGTTATGAAGACAGTTTAACATCAGTTTTAGGTTTGAAATTCATTCAGGCTAAAAAAAAATGCTTTAACCTAACCTAAACCTCTTTTATTAAAGCTGTTCTAATATATTTCTTTTTCGTACTCTAGTACGTACGTTTTATTTACAATCACAAAATAAACTAAAATATTTTCTAGTTTAATTCTAAGATATAGTAAATGCCACCAGTCCGTCCTTGACACACTGTGAAGACAAGATATTAAGAGCAACATAAAGCGCGGTGACCTATAAACTGGTCATTATTATAGGAGCTACATAGCCTACGTAACCACATAATTCTAGTTTAAGGAAATCTTGATATTTACCTCTTCAGCAACTTAATACTCTACCTTTTCGAATAAAAAAGGGAAAAAATACGAAAAATATAAATACTTTTTAATGTTTCTAATTCTGACTAAACCGTTTACTAAAGTTGAGAGAGGTTTGAGAATAAAGTTTAGTTGGTCGTTTCCGCGCACCAAACTAAAAGGTTTATTGATCGTATAAAGATCCGTCTGTTAGCTAAACGTTTAACAGACACAATACTTTTTCTACTAATTGCATGGCCCGCCGCGTCCGGCTAATTCACGAGGTTAATTAGTAAGTAAAAACTAAGAGAGAGTTAAGAATTAAGTCCACTCATTCGTGTAATCAACGCACCAAACTGAAGGGCTGATTGGTCTTATTAACCCCCCGATCTTGTCAGTCTGCCTATACTAATTGAGGAGAAGCCTTGATACGTTTCAATTGTCTGGCACCATTTTACGTCACTTCATTATGTTACAGTTATTATTCACAGCCCAACCAATAGATTTAACAAAGAATTTTCAAAGCATCTGAGTAATCTTCCATTAGTCTTGTACCGTATATAAAGAAAAAAACGTTATTTTGTCGCTAAATTATGCTTATTTAAGAAAAACATTTAAACCGACACTCTAGCGACACTTGAAGTAATCAAACTGTCGCCACTCGCTAAAGGTAAAATGTTATTAAAATGTATGATTAAATTAAAGTAGATCTACGTAAAATATAGAAAATATTAGCACTCAATGAGTAAGTCAATTTTAATAACACGAACACTTATCAAAGTTACGCAGACTTAATACTAAGTTAACACAAGTACTAAAGAACTAGTTTATGGAAGTGTAATACATACATTAATATTAGTAAAGGTTTTTACAAACTTTCATAGTCTTTCACCTACATGATATGATTAGTAAAAAAATAATAGTTATTACGAAACGTTTTATACGTATGTGGGGAATGTAAAAAGTAGCGAGAAAAGTTTAGGGTGCTGACTACTCTACCCTACTCTACTTTACCCTACTCAAAATCTGTTAGTACTCTTCATATATAAAAATCATACCTGGGCCCTCCGCATAGATATAGAGGACAGTACATAGTTCATCACATATTATATTGACATTGGTAAAATTTACAAGGTCTTGTCGGGTTATACATTGGTTTGGGGTTCCAGCGCTCCCAGTAATCGGACGATACACAACAGTATGGATATTACTGCACGTCATTACACTGCGCATACTTTTCCGGCTGAGCCTGCCCATTCATGCCAAAAACAGCGAAGCTCTCTTACTGCTTCATTAAATAAAGTATAATTTATTAGCGAAAAAAATTTAAAGTAAGTTAAATTGACTACCGACTTGTGTCTACGTTTGCACGCTCCCTTAAGTCGGTCGAGAGCAGTGACGACAGTTTGCAAAGCAAATTGACGCACGATCGGGCCCACGCACTTTTATTACACACTTCAAAAACATTATCCCTATCTCTTAATACACATAACCTATTTTTAGACATCATTAAATGATATATCGTTGACAATTTAAGCGTTATTGATTCTCATAATGATTATGAATGTAATTAGAAATTAAACTTGGCGATTGAATGATATTAGACGAGCTTAAAATCCATATTATTCTTTTGATGTTAATATTGAAGTAATAGGTTTATTTTTATGATTTTATTGTTTCTATCTAAGAATTAGTTATTCTTGAGTCAAACGAAAATAATAAAATGCTGTGTTCAATGTCATAACGGTTAATTTTGACTAACCTTGCAAACTTAATTAAATTAATGCACATTCCAGGAAGCACGGATAGCAGAAAACGGTAAGGTTATTTTAAGTAGGCACTAGAGTGTAAATATCACGTGAAAAGATGCCGGCGGTAACAATTTTTTTTTGTAATACTTATATGTAGTATAGTTGCGAACATAACTTTGTCCTAAAAATGGAAAACAGTTTATTAAAAAACTAAAAAAATGCTAGAGTTAAACATAAACTAAAACAAAAACATGATTAGTGATCAATTTTTACCAGCCATCATATTGTTTAATTAATATTCAAATGAACAAATAAAGATACAGAGGCCAAATGTGAGTAGATATGTCGTATTAAATCTTCTGTCACTGGTCGGTAACTCGATAAGATGTCAGTAAGTATCTTCAAAGGTCTTTTAGTACTTCCTTTAGATCCGTTTCGTGGCATGAAGGTCATCGAACTTATTATTCCCGCAGATTTACATAAGAAATTATTAAACAAGTATATCATACATATTTTATTTCTAAACTTTAATTAATAAAGTAAGGTGTGTATGCAATGTTAGTTGAAAATTATATAGACGTGAAATTGATAAAGTGACCTCTAAAAATCAGGAAACATTTGAATAATTATTAAATTATAATTTTATTTCACCTCAACTTATCTTGTTTTAGCTTTATATTTTCTATTAAGCTGTCGGAATTAGCACGCCATCGATTAAACCCCGTACTATATTATTACATCCCATTAAATTATATTTTATTATAATGTAATAATCTAACATAAAATGTGATAATATAAAATATAAACACAAAGTAATAAACATTACTCTAGTCATTTCAAGTCGTAATATATTATTGGTACTGTTAGATTTATAAATATTTGAAATGTATGACGCCTTGTTATGAATGATTACAACAATAATTGGCACGATTAGAACGTTACAATGAACTAATTCCTCCATATTTAGTGCAAATTAGTATATTATCTTGGCACATCCGGCAAAATACAAAAGCTATTATCAGATAGTGTGGCTTTTCGAAACCTTTGCCACGGTTCCGATACGTACCTACTTACAATAAATTTTTGAAATAAAAGTAGGGCTAGCATAATTTATGAGATACAGTTATCGTCATATAACGCTGTTCAATGATTCTGACATAATTTTAATTTAAGCAAAGATACAGCACTAGACTTATTTATTTAAAATAGAACGTATTTTTTAATTGCCTGAAATGAAATATTAGGTGGCAAATTTTGAAACAAATTTTTCTAATTGTTTATTTAACTTTATTTGAAATTGGGATCATACAAAAGGGATTTTAAGCCCAACATTAAGCCCTCACGGAAAAAGCATTCTCATAAATCTTTATTTTTTTACGTTGTCGTCACGTTAAATGTTACGATAGCATAAGTAAAAAATTGAAATTATGTTTTCTTTAGATTATGCATTTACTTTATTATATTTCCTTCACTCCAACGCAGATACTAATAATAATACTACTATAGTGTTACTATTTGAAGGCGTTTTTTTATCAAGTCATTTTTCAACCCACAACAAAGATACCACTGGCCGCAGTCACACAGTCAGGAAACATCTTGTGCCTTGCGATCGTTGCAAATGTAAAAGAAAGGTAACTGAAATGTCTATTTCAATTATCTCAAATACAGTCTAAAAATTAAATTTAAAATGTAATATTATTTGCAGTTTAATGAATATTTATTTTACTAATACTATTATTATATTTATTTTACTTAATACAATTATTTCAGTTATAGTTTTTTGCCTTATTTTGCATTTGAATTCACCTATGCGTTAGTTGTTTTGGAAGTGGACTTTCATAGATTTCATTCAACTGAGACTGAGAGTTTTTATTGACATATGTTATGATAAATCAAGGAGTTTCACCGGCTTATTTGACATTTTCACAAATCAAGCGGTCGTCTGTCTCTTAGCTGGGACGTTCGTATCATGTTAATTTTCAGGGCCCACCCAATATTTGCTGGCGACCCACTGCCAAGTTAACGAACCCAACCACTGGATCGCGTTTCAAAAATGACGGGCATCCCATACAAATCTTCAACATCTTTTTCATCCCTTTCATGGTTGTATTTCGAAAAATCCGTTCTTACCTCGTTTACCGGCGTCGGGACGTGAAGACCCCATCGCCCGCTGTTGGGATAACCTCTATCACAGTAGAGATTATTCCACCAGTGCAATCAGTTATGCTGGTGGTAGGTCTTTTATTGCAAGAAGTGAGAAAGAAGGCATTACTGTGTTCCGGTTTGAAGGGCGCTGTAGGCTAGTGAAATTAGTGGCCAAAGGAGATTCAAGAACCAATATCTCGAGGTTGGCAACGTGTGAGTGGCACCTACTAATAATTGCGCGCGCTCATAAGCTATGGCAACTGCTTACCATCAGGTGGGCCGTATGGTTGCTTGCCAACTTGTAACATTAAAAAAATCTTAAAACCAACTGTGAAAAAAATTAACTTCCTAGGTCCAAGGGCTGAGGCTGGGCGTTGATATCTCAGTCAGGCCTTCTCCTTTTATATATATAGATAAACTCAAACATTATATTTCACTTTAAAATCAGAAACGACTGTACTTACATTTATCAATCACTCAAACCCTGAACAATAAAACGCATTACCGTAATTTAATGGAAGTAACGTAGGTCATTGTTTATTAAAATAACCATAAATTGCAATTACGTTCTGTTAGCACGTATAATAACATAAATTGATATAATGGTATAAAATTATAATAAACAACAAATTGTTCCTAATTTTTTCATTGTAATATATATTTTACAAAAGTATTTGTAAGACTAGAAAAGTCCAGTTTTAACGACGTACACTAGTACTCTAGACCAGAGTTATAATTATAACTTACATGAATGATTAGTTTTTTTAACTTTGTTCATGAATAAGTATAGTATAATTATATTGAAATAAATATTTGACATATTATTATATACTTGACGACCATTTCAATTGCAGCTAGGATGTAGGGAGATGTTTCTGTTGCTGGTCAGGGCGTTTGTGCTTGTGCGTGTGCTTGTGTTTGTATGTTTCTGAATTCTGTCAAGATAGTAATATCTTAACGGGAGCCGTTGAGTGTAACGTTTATAAACATTTAGCTAACATCGTAAATTAATCTCATATTACTTGTACAAAAGACATATAATATACTTCTGCGTGTGCACAAAGTAATTTTGTAGTATCAAGGATAAAGTAGGAAACCCTTTATTTATCGACCTTTGATCTTTAGTTTCACAGAACGTATATTGCCAATGAGGCTGTTAAAACTCATCTGCGAATGGCGCCAGTTGACGCAATCTTAGCTAGCCATTTATAGATTTGTCCCATTCAAATCGCATACTTTAAGAATATAGCATACCTTTGTATTTTATATTTACTTTATAAAAATGCTACTTAGATATGTATATAAGGGCTTAAAGATTAAAGGGAAAAAATTAAAATGTATTAAAGTTACCAAAATAATATATGATTTTTTTTAAAGATAATTAATGACTCAGAAAGTATTTTCGACATTCGACAGAGCCGTGACCGTTAAACACACAAAACGTATAAGATAAGTAATATTGATTTTGAGTAACAAAAGTTTCTTTTACTTCCCTTTGTAGTGGCGCGCTAAGTGGCAACCCACAGAGTTCTACGAGGGATGGCACATTCCCCAGATAAGATAACCGCATTGCAATCGACTCACTCACCTACGTCAATTGTTTACCTATAACATCCTGTCATATATTTCACATTGAGGCTTATCATCGCGGCTGTTGAACTTGTGACTTTTAATTAATAAAAATTATGTTTATTGATTTTAATGTGTCATTGGTGGCTCGTTTTGATGATATTCTACAAGAAGACGTATCTCCTTGATGCTTTTACTGTGACCCGGGTCAATGGATACTTTTATCTGGTGGTCATTGCAACGAATAAAGATAGCTGTAATGCAGCTGTTCGAACTCGTAAAACGACACAATCGATGAGCTTGTGTGGCTGGTTTTAGTATATACTATATAATAATGAATGACTTTATTTAATTATCGATACCAAGAACCAATGTCATTCGAGATGAATGATTTACGTACTTAGGTATTCTTGTAACTAGTAATTCGCCCTGAACCTATCCAAATCTCTGGCATTTCTAGAATGATATATTTTTTGTTCTAATAATAAATTTCAAAAGTTGCTTAGCGTGAAATATTTTTAATAAAATGTTCTTCATTACACAATTTTTTTCTTTTTCATTACACACACATATTATACCCAACGATTATGCTAGTGCTCTCTTGGTTCCCATTCCCGATTCGATTCGATTCGAGTCGTGGTTCGATTCCCGCACGGACCAGTCATTGTCATCGTGCTCCTGTCGGGGCCTGTTTATCCTTGTTTATGTTTCCCGACACAGAATATCACTATCGTAGCGTAGTGTAGCGTTTATTATTATTATATTTAAAATACAAAAGAAATACAAATGCAAATATTTTTCTCCTAAAATATTTTCTTTTAAACTAAGTGTTAGAATGCATAGACAAAATGTACATCCATTGTACTAAAGTCGTTCAAAGCGAATCAACTAATTGAGGACTTTTCGTCACCAATCAATTGACCCCGTCTCGCTTATTCTTATTTATTACAGAATCTTACGTCTACGTATTTCTACAAGACGATTCATCTCGGATATTGTCGCTTATTGGATTTAAAATAATAAATTAATCAATATCTTAACAATATTAATGTTCTTTTGAACGTGAACTAATAACATTTTTAGTACCATTAATATTAAAATTATGAAAGTGAATTGAATACATAAATACGCTGTTCTAAGAGTTCATTTTAAAGTGAAACTTTTATTACATCGTCAACATTTGTTTGATTGTCCTTAGCATGTCGGATTCCAACCGGCCGCGGAGACTTTATTTATTTAAATTTTATTCTGGTTTTTATTATTTTCATGTATGTATGTTTGTCTTTATTTTTGTTCGCATGCATTCATTTTCATTTATTTATTTATTTTTGTATTTATTTATATAACATATATTTTTTTTCTTTTCCATTTTGTTTTAATACCCTCAATCAAATTAATAAAAAAGTTAAAAGTAATGAACCCAAGTGAACGTCGTGATTTCATAAAACCACAATTTTTTTTAGGTTACCTCAACAACATTCCAAGACAAAGTTGCAGTTGATTATTTGGTCTTTTATAATAATGTTGGAATCGATTCAAAAATATGGAAGTTACGGAGTTATTTACATTCAGACGAATGGATCGCCTCCATCTTATTCATATACACTATCAATTAATATTATATATTTCTTCTCCAGGCCACTATTATTATAAATTTACTTGTGAATGCAAGCAGGGCCGGCAGTGACACACATTGAGGAATCATGAGAATATCGTTATCCATATGTATATATTTCTGTTATATCAATGTGATAATCTATAGGACCACTACATAGTATTATACGATTCAATTAATTATTATTCGAAGAATTGCTTTAAAAATTTGCGAAGGCGCAATCACAAGTTCCAATTGAAAGGCATTTGTATATACAAATATCAATAGTTAAACGGTAGAAGGACCAACTTTTAACTTAACACGACAGTTGCAGGTCTGTTCTTGAACTTCTTGGACTATGACCCACTGCCAACATAACCTGGAAGACCTCAAATATATAGTACAGAAAAGGGTAGACTTAGAATCAGACTATATTAAAAATAGTCTTGTTTTATTGCGTCTACATAATGGTCTTCATTAACAATGATGTGTGCTGAAATATTCTTTCCGGATAATACTTGGCAATACTAAGTATAGCCTCTTTCAGGAGGTTGGTACTAAAAAAGGGCTATTTTGGGTTGCACCGGCGCGATGTACAGATATCCCAGAGCACCCTGATATATGCACGATGCCCAACGATGGGATTTTTATCGGTATGATCCCACATAACCTGAATTATACTATTTTATGAAGATTTCGCCCCGACGCCAATTATTTTACAACCTTTTTAGTATTCAACGATTGAATTAAAATATTTTTAATTACTAAACTTAAACAAAGATGCGTTCCGTTTTCAAAACCAAATTAAGTTATTCATTAGAGCACCTGTCACATAATATGTTAATCAACAAACAGATGTAGGAGTTTTGTAATTTTATTCTTATCAAATAGGTAAATGCGCGGTTCACCCCGAGTCACTACATTACGATAGGTGAATGATCAAAACATTCTAATAAAACTGATGACATAACGATAATAAAAGTTAATCTTTTCAATAGAAAACGTTACTCAAGAACACAATTTATTACACACTGTTCTCTACCAGTCGCAAAGTGCGATATTTTTTCCGAACAACAGTTTTATCGTTTGCCATAAAATTGTATTTTATGTGAGGATTCTTATGACCGATTTATATCAGTTACGTGTAAGTACTGTAAGTAATTTAGAACCCAGATTGACCACTTTAATATCAACAAAAGCTACTGGCTTTTCTCAAGATTTTTCTCATGGAGGTACCTCTTTTTATAGGTTTCATGACTTCCTATTCATTTTCTCTTAAATTTACGTGAAATAAAAAATTAAGGTGAATAAAATAATAAACAAAATAAAAAATATATAAAAATTTAACTCATTAAAGTTTGTAAAGATAAAATAATCGACGCACCGAAGGTTTTTCAATTTTTCTCTTCGGGTATGTTGGTAAATGTTTATGAACCGCACCGCAGATTTATATTTAGAAGTGAAAGAAAGTATTATTTTTAGAAATAAGACTAAAATACCAAAAAAGAAAATCTAATTTCACATACTATAAGAACTTTTAACTTGTTTATAGCACTTATAAACCGGGCTTTAAAATTATGAAAAAATATTATAATTAGAACGACTGTGGTGTTTGATTTATATAATTAGATCTTCTATTACATTCGCATATATATATATATATATATATATATATCTTCTTCTCCCTTGCATATTCCCTGTATTTTACCCAGGGTCTGCATATTACTCTTATCCAAATTTGACACGTTACAAATTTTTACACAGAGCGATTGCCATCTGACTCCACAACCCTAAGGGCGAAGCAGTAACTCATTCTTCATCCTAGCATTATTCCCGGTATTTTTATGTACCCAGGGTCTGCTTATTACTCTTATCCGGATTTGACAGGTTACTAGTTTTTACACAGAGCGATTGCCATCTGACCTCCGCAACCCTAAGGGCGAACCAGTAACTCATTGGATAAGAGTAATTTACTTATCAAGAGTTAACGATTATTATCAGATGTTATTGATAATAACCGGGACCGACAGCTTAACGTGCTCTCCGAGGCACGGTGGGGAGACCCACACGGACAAACGCCCAGACCGAGACAGAAATTTTAACAAACATCTGCCCGAGCGGGAATCGAACCCGCAACCGTCGAGACTAAAGGCAGACTCGCTACCCACGACGCCACAACGGTGTCGAAGCAGTAACTCATTCGTATATGTGTATATGCGTAGGCAAAATGACTGGTAACTACGAGTAACATAACACACAAACGACAAAGTCATCAATAGATAAGTGAATTTCTGAAAATATATCGGACTTGCTGTCTCATCGACGACTTTAATATATCTCATGACCAATATTTCTGAGAATTTACTAAACAAATATGATAGCATTTATATAAAAGGAAATACATAAATTCCAACATTCATAATATGAAAATTATGAGTATAATTATTAATTAAATACCCATGGATATAGCTTGTAATTGACATGACTTGAACTGACTTTTCCCAGTTGGAAATTATAAAATGCATAAAAAATACATACATGTCATGTCAGGAATCATAATCTATGTAAGCTTGCTGTTCTTAACTATATAAAATTTTGATAGTTCTATATAAGATACAAGGCATATGTTCAGTCCGACTGGCGCCTTCATATCTGCGTCGAGACACAGACAGTAACCGCAAGTCTCAACTAACAGTTTGTCATTACTCTATATTATGATGAAAATGTGGGACTCGGTTATAATTTTTATTAATATGTGTCATTTTATTATCGGCTCGGTGTTTTTTTATTTCATTCCGGAGGATGCATTTATTTTTTATTGTGAACACGGGCTAGCATAGAACATTTGCTTCCAAACACATGCATGCTTCGAGTAAATTAAAGACAGATAAGATCATTATTAATATTAAATCATTGTTAAACTGAGAACAAGAAGTTGTCAATTGATAAGATTAAAATTATGGTAGATTAGACACTCTCTAACGTGAAGTGAGGCCAATACTTGGACTGCGGTAGTGTATATATCTCCTTCCTACCATATTTTAATGTTAACGCCACACTTTAACTTTTAAGCTGCTGCATAGCTTTTATCGCGGGCTTTGAGCGCGGCGACCGAATCAAGAAATTCCGTAACGAAAATAAAACCTATAACTCCCCGCAAGAAAAATTATAGCATATACCTCAATAAATGTATTGGACAATGATCTTTAAATAATACGCTATAAAGACTAATGTTCCATTTTCAAACTATAATATGTAACCTTTATACATAATTCTCATAAATGCAAAGGATTTTCGTCTTTAACTTAAAGACAATTAAGATGATGTACTTACGTTCCAATTTTAAAAATATTTAGAATTAGTTACGAAGTTTCTTACTTTATTTCAATTAAATTTTGAATTATAGACGAAATTGTATCTTATATGCTTGAAATTAATGTTCGATTTCATTTGTATTTAAACTTTTTAAAAACAGCCAAGATTTTATTATGCATGTATTGCATAAGTTGATTAAAAATGCTATGCAATAGCTTTACCGCGGCAGTCTCCGAGTGCCAAAGGTTTTTTTTCTTATTTTCTTTGGCCAAGTAATAGAGAAATATTTAACTATTATTATGCTTATTTTTAATTATTTTTATACACCAAAATAATCTTCAGATGATTAAAATAATATTCACAATGATATTATTTTTCGTGTATTTAATTCTGTTAATTTACAGTTCTCTTTATACACTGCATTTTATTTATTTTGTGATTGAGCGTGCGCGTTAGGCTTTATTTACTACGTGTTCCATAATAACACCATTCACTTATTGTATTTTTTTTTAAATCTAGTGTACATATAAAATTCGTATTTGCAAAAGTAAATTACATAGAAAAAGGAAATTCGGATATGATATAAAATTTCATACGTTAGTCTTATGATTAATTTATTTATTAGGTACCTTTTTAGTAAATTGAAATAAAGTTTTATTCTGACAGTCGGGAACAAGTAGGTATGTATTCGTGCGATTTTACTAACAAAACGATAAAGGTTATTGATTATTTAAAGTATTAACTAAAATTTTTCTTTACGTTCTTGCTTTAAGGTAAATTCATGATTTACAATCCAATTGTATTTATTTCATTATATTAAACATCAATAGAGTGGCTAATAACTGAAATTAAAAGTAGTATGTTTTTAGTTACTTCTCTCTCTATGGTAGTTACTAACAAAATTACCCATTTACTTTTTTGCAAAATAACTGCGTAAAAGTTTATAAGACTTAGTTTATCTTGAATATGCTAATAAGCTTTTTTGAGGTTCTTTTACTAACTAGAATGGGTGGCCGGTTTTTTTTTATGTTACAAGTTGGCAACCAAGCATACGGCCCACCTTATGGTAACTGGTTGCCGTAGCCAATAAGCGCTTGCAGCACCATTAGTAGGTGCCACTCACGCGTTGCCAACCTCGAGATATTAGTTTTCAAATCTCCTCTGCCAAGTAATTTCCTACAAAGCCCTTACAATATCACTAGCCTACAATGCCCTTCAAACCGGAACACAGTAATGCCTAAGCACAACTATTTGGCGGCAGAATATTTGACACTGCGGTGGTACCTACCTAGCTGGCCTCTTGTAACAAAAGACTTACCACCAGTGTGATTAATGCTTAGTGGCATAACCTCTGCTACGACATCCTGACGCCGGTCCTGTGGCAGGTTGCCAAAAATAATATTTTAATTTTCAGAAGATATAGAACATGTAATGTAAAGATCATTTTCACGACGTTCATGTTGATTTCTTTTATAAATTTTTATTCGACTCTTATTTTTTGTTTTATCCAAGTTAAACTGTGGCTAGGTACTGCAACCTTCTGATTACTGGTCAAATTTGAAAGATTAACCTAAATATTAAATATAAATAAATAAATAAACGCTGCACACTCAACGGCCCCCATTAGGATATTAATATCCTGTGTCGGGGGTCCGGAAACATTCACGATGACAAGGACAAATATACCCAGACCGGAAAATATGCTTGCATGGTCAATACAAACATATTATGCTCCGAGCGGGAAACGAACCCGCGACCTGTGGCGTTTAAGGCAGGTTCGCTACCGCCACAACGTCGTCAAAAATAAAATTATAACAACTATTTTCTTAGTTTTTTTTATCACTCCCTGTGCAATTATGATAGTTTTCGGCGATAGCATACAAGTATAATTCGAATTATGGAAATTGAAACTAAAACAATTTAAAGTACCCAATGTGCTTAAGTAGCCAGTTATTACATGTTTTACCCTATAATTTTTTTTTATTTGTTTATAGCGGTCCTATCTCTGATTGTAGAATAATTAAAATAGTTAACGCGTATACCAAGTATGAAACTCAATAATGTACTGTATATTTTATGGTGGGTAATGTAAATTTGCACAAAAATATTACTATATTCTCAGACAGAAAAACTTATGTAAACTAGCGTCAGCATACCATTTTTATTCAGATGATCATCACTGCCCATGTCTCACACTATAATTGTTTATAATGAGAATGGTACGTAAAAAAATTCTTCTAAACAACCAAAAATTGGAAAACTTCAATCTAAGCGAAAGCAATTATAACACAAAAATGTTAACTTCTGTGTGAATAGATCTCAGAAAATATATATTATATACTCGGTAATATTATATATTTCCTGAGATATTAGGCAGTTTAAATGTGCTTGTTGTCTTTACTATTATTATTTAGCTTCCTATTTTAAAAAATGTTGTCAGCCTGCTTTTGAAGTGAATCTTCTTTGGAATCGTTGTGATTTCAAACCGGATGCAATGGAAAAAACGATAAGTAAGAGATAGAAATACAAAAATGTGTAGGATGAAGCCGGCAAAGAATGAGACAAAAATATACATACTATTTTATATTATCGGTCTCTTCTCTTTGCGCCATGCTTTAGTGAGCCAGAGCGAGAGAGCAAATGTCGCTGTTTATGTATATTGCACACTGTTTAATACTTAGTCATCTTTAAACGCTAAACGCTACACACTCAACGGCCCCCATTAGGATAATTATATCCTGTGTCGGGGGTCCGGAAACATTCACAATGACAAGGACAAACACAGCCAGACCGGAAAACATGCCTGTACGATTAATACATCTGCTCCGAGCGGGAATCGAACCCGCAACCGTCGAAGCTTAAGGCAGACTCGCTACCCACAACGCCACAACGGTGTCAAAATACTTGCTTGTATTTGAGCATTTAACGTGTGTTAGTATATGTGAAAAGTATGTGAAATACTACTGTATACTTTATGTGGCTGCGTATTACTGCTTTTTAATAAGAAGTCAGCGTAGTGTGTTATTATTTAACAGTTTTTGAGAATATTTTTATATCTTGTCATATATATTCATCTCATTCTTTTGTCGATTTACTGAAGGTCACTTCTATCGTGTGTGAATCGCACACACACCTTTTTTTATTCTTCTGTCTAATCTCCGAAACGGCTGGACCGATTTGAACCTTATTATATTCAATTTATAAGGCTACTTTTATTTTAAAAATAAAATTAGGGTTCTGTACAATAAAAAAACATCGGTACACCGTATAAGAAATTTTTATTTTTGACGTTCTTTGCTGTTCTACCGTGATAGGGAACACTGTGTGTGAGTCAGGCAGTCATTTGCCTGGTTTAATTTAGATTATATTTAAAAAAAAAAAGCTTTATATAGTCAGATTTAAGTTTTAAAAATGTCTGTAGATCTGCGGCTTTTTTACAGGCAATCTACGGAAATCTATGGATTTTTGAGCGTTACTCTACGGATTTTTAAAACTCTCATCTGGCAGCACTGTTAATTGTCTATGAGTTTAAAAGAAAACAAATCATTGGCGCGAATTTTTACTGACTGTCAAATAGTAGATCAGGTTGTTGTTTGATTAAGACAAAAAATATTTCCTACTAATACTAAATAATAAAATGGAAAAGAGAAATCAATACAGAGGGCCTCCGCCAAAAAAGTTTAAATCAAATGATGACGAGGAAGACAACGAAATGCCTTGTAGTTTCGAAGACCAACTTGCAGGAATGGAATGTGAATTTGATTCTCCACAATTGATCGGAGATGGTCCAGAAAATCAAAATACTGATGTGAAATGGTCACGCTCAAATCCACCTGAACTAAAACCAAATGACCATGCATTTATATTTCAACAGATAGATATTGATCATTATAATGGACAACCATTACACGGTATGCCCGGTTCTCAGTTAGGTCCTGTTCCAATTATGAGAATGTATGGAGTTACTTTAGACGGAAATTCAGTTTGTTGCCATGTACATGGTTTTACACCATATTTTTTTGTTACTGTACCAACAACCTTTAATCATTCTTCTTGTCATGATCTAAAGACAAATTTAAATAAAGCTATTCTTGAAGATCTCCGATCAAACAAAGATAATATTAGAGAAACTGTTTTAGAAGTAAAATTAGTAAATGCAAAGTCAATAATGTATTATAAAGGTGATAATGAAATAACTTTTGCTCGAGTATCAGTAGCTTTACCAAAATTGATAGCAGCTGCGAAGCGCCTTATAGAAAGGCAACCAACATCTTTTGGCTTAATGGACCCCTCATTTTATGAAACAAATATTGATTTTGATATTCGTTTTATGGTTGATACTTCTGTTGTTGGCTGTAGCTGGATAGAACTACCTATTGGAAAGTGGTCAGTCAGATCAAAAAACAACCTTCCTAAACCTGAAACAAGGTGCCAAATTGAAGTAGATATAGCTTGGAATTCATTTATTGCTCACCAACCTGAGGGAGAGTGGCTAAAAGTTGCACCATTTAGAATATTAAGTTTTGATATTGAGTGTGCTGGCAGAAAAGGTATTTTTCCTGAACCAGACAAAGATCCAGTCATTCAAATTGCCTCTATGGTTATAAGACAAGGTGAAAGTGAGCCTTACTTAAGAAATGTTTTTACCTTAAACACATGTGCCCCCATAGTTGGTTCTCAAGTTTTAAGTTTTCAATCAGAATCAGAGATGTTAAGTAAATGGTCAGACTTTTTCCGTGAGTTAGATCCTGATATAATAACTGGTTATAACATAAGCAATTTTGACTGGCCATACCTTATAAACAGAGCAAAACATTTGAAGGTTGAAAATTTTGATTTTCTAGGGAGAATCAGAAACATTAGGTCTGTAATTAAAGATTCAGTTTTACAATCAAAACAAATGGGTAGAAGAGAGAATAAAACCATAAATTTTGAAGGTCGAGTTCCATTTGACTTACTACTTGTTTTAGTTAGAGATTACAAGTTAAGATCATATACATTAAATGCTGTAAGTTACCATTTTCTTCAAGAGCAAAAAGAAGATGTACATCACAGTATAATTACAGATTTACAAAATGAAAATGAACAAACTAGAAGAAGATTAGCCATGTATTGTCTTAAAGATGCATATCTGCCGCTTAAATTGTTGAACAAGTTGATGTGTATTATAAACTACATGGAAATGGCCAGAGTCACTGGTGTTCCCTTAACATGCTTATTAACTAGAGGTCAACAAATAAAAGTAGTAAGTCAACTTCTGCGCAAAGCAAAGGAAGCAGGATATTTAATGCCAACTTACCATGGACAAGGGTCTGATGATCAGTTTGAAGGAGCTACAGTTATTGAACCGAGAAAAGGATATTATGCAGATCCTATTTCTACTTTAGATTTTGCATCTCTATATCCAAGCATAATGATGGCACATAATTTATGCTATACAACCTTAGTTCCACCTAATTTGCAAAAAGACCTTAATTTAAACTCTAATGATTTTACTGTAACCCCATCGAATAATGTCTTTGTTAAATCAAATATAAGAAAAGGCTTATTACCAGAAATTTTAGAATCTTTGCTTGCTGCTAGAAAAAAGGCAAAAGCTGATCTTAAAGAAGAAAAAGATCCTCTTAAACGGTCTGTACTTGATGGCAGGCAGTTAGCACTTAAAATAAGTGCTAATTCAGTCTATGGATTCACCGGAGCTCAAGTAGGAAAGCTACCTTGCTTAGAGATATCTGGTAGTGTTACAGCCTATGGAAGAACTATGATAGAATTTACTAAATCAGAAGTTGAAAAAAAATACACCAAGTCTAATGGTTATAAAGAAGATGCTATTGTAATATATGGAGATACTGATTCTGTTATGGTTAAATTTGGAGTCAAGACTTTAGAAGAAAGTATGGAATTAGGCAATGAAGCAGCTAGTTTTGTTACCTCAAAATTTGTAAAACCAATAAAATTGGAATTTGAAAAGGTGTATTATCCATATTTACTTATTAACAAAAAAAGATATGCAGGTCTCTATTTTACAAGACCAGATAAATATGATAAAATGGACTGCAAAGGTATTGAAACTGTAAGAAGAGATAACTGTCCTCTAGTTTCAAACATGATGAGTACTTGCTTACAGAAACTTCTAATAGACAGAGATCCAGATGGTGCAGTAAATTATGCAAAACAAATAATATCTGATCTACTTTGTAATCGCATTGATATATCTCAACTTGTTATTACTAAAGAGCTTACAAAAAATGATTATGCTGCTAAGCAAGCTCATGTTGAATTGGCGAATAAGATGAAAAAGCGTGATGCAGGTACAGCTCCAAAGCTTGGTGACAGGGTTCCCTATATTATATGTTGTGCAGCAAAAAATACACCAGCATACATGAAGGCTGAAGATCCTATATATGTATTAGAAAACAGTGTACCTATAGACTTCAACTATTACCTAGAAAACCAACTATCAAAGCCTTTGTTAAGAATTTTTGAACCAATTCTTGGAGAAAAAGCAGAATCGCTGCTTCTCAAGGGAGATCACACAAGAACAAAGGCTATGGTAACATCTAAGGTTGGTGCTTTAGCAGCCTTTACAAAAAAGAAAGAAAAATGCATCGGATGTAAAACAGTAATGCCTGATAACTCTAAAAAAGCATTATGTAATCATTGTTTAGAAAAAGAAGGTCAATTGTATATAACTGAAGTATTTAAAGAGAGACAACTTCAGGAGAAATTCTCTAGACTTTGGACAGAGTGTCAAAGGTGTCAAGGAAGTTTACATGAGGAAGTCTTGTGCACTAATAGAGATTGTACAATTTTTATATGAGAAAAAGTAGGAATGGAACTTGCATCTCAAGAAAAAACTGTTTTGAGATTTGGGGAACCAATATGGTGATAAAAACAATTTAAAATTATAATTTCATTTATTTTTGCACAAAAGTACAAACTGTAAATGGAATATATATTTGAGAATAGAGGTGGAATGTACTTTATGATAATTAAAAATTAATACTTTAATTTAGTATTTATTTTCAGATAATATAATCAGACCTAAATGCCAAATAATAACAACCCTAATTTCAATTTATATCACATTAAGTGCATTATATTCTCAGTAATTAAAATATGTAAACAATATAACGGTCTGAATAGAGAAATAAAATTACTCTTGAAAAATAAAAATAACCAATATTAAAATTCTTTACATAAATATAAACATTTGCTGTGATAAAATTACATTATTGCACAGATCATCAATTTCAAATTTTAATACATATATTTAAGAGGTCACTATTTACATGCTTAAATGAAATGAAAAATCTAGAGCTTTTTACAACAAATTTTTAAGTACCATAACATCAACACAAATTTCTAAACTCATCTTATTTCTTGAGATAAAGATTTGTTTAAGTTTGGTTTTGTTTTGTTCACACAATTTTTAGTGACAGCTAAATTAGGAACTGGCATTTCATAACTAAGAGAATTAGCTCCAGTATTAATAGAGAGTTTCATAATATCTTCAAGGGTTCTTATAAATGTGTCACATGTTGCAGTAAGTAGACTAGAAGCATCTTCGATTTTCTGAAATGACAAATACGGAATGATTAGTATTTTAGAAGAATACAAGAGACTTGCTAAACTACTTTTTGACTTTGGCTAAAAATGATAAATATTTTCTTTTATATAAACTCAAAAAAAAATTTTTGGAGAATACTAAGCAATGGCATTAATAAACCTGAATCTCTGGCCCTCCTTCAGCTGTAGCAGCACTTTTTACTGCATGCACTTGTTGCATAAGTAGGTCACAATATAAATGTAATTCAGATTTCTTATGAGTTAAGGAGTCTTCGTGTCCTGATCCTATTAATACAAGAATTATATTTTAATAGATTAAAAAAGAGAATAATAACTGCAAACAACCAAATATACTATAAACCAACCTTTTTGATCTAATACTGAGGCAACACAAGCTTTGGCACTGCCTAAAGCAACCAGCCACTTTTGTCTGTCTTGAGGTGATGGTGCTCTCAAATACATATGTTGCTGACCAGGTATAACTAAATCTAGACGAGTGTTATCAATATTGTTCACTGTAAAACAAAATTTAACAAAAAATAAATGATGCCAAAATATTATTCTTCATTGCTGTTAATAGTTTAAAACTAAAATTAATATATATACTAATAATGGTGTTGCAAATTTTCATTAGTGGCGGTAATCACTTAACATCAGGCTAGCCTCTCTGCCTAAACTCTTCTAATTTAAATTGTAAATATTGTAATTTTTTGCTTAAAAGCCTATTTGAATAAAGAATATTTGGAGTTTAGAGTTTGAATCATTAACCAAAAGGATATTTTTTTGATTATTGTTTATGTTTTTTTTGTTTATGTTAATATTTTTTTTTTCAGGCACAAAATAAATTTAAAAAATCATCAGGAGCTATTTTCTGATACAAAAAAAATGCTAGAATTAAATCTGATTGCCCATTAAGAAATTTTATGTAATTATGTTATTGCTTGTTACTACTTTATCTAATTAATAAAAACAGCGAACTTTAATGGATCAGTGATAAGATTTTATCATTAACAACTTGAGTTTGTAATTACTGTTATTTTATAATATGAGTAGGTATCAGGTTTCATGGCAGTGCCTTCATGAAAATAAATTTGAATGTAAAATAAAAATTAGTGATTTCAGATTAAGTATATCCAATATAAAATCCAAAATGTACAGTAATCACATTTTATTTAAAGTCGCAGCAGTTTTGATAACATTGTTGTTAAAAACTTAATCTGAGCAAACCCACGTACGTCGCAATATTATATATACTGCTACCATAATGTTTGCGCATAAAATAATATAGAATAATTTCTAGGATCATTTCAGTTTTACAATAAAATAATAAAGGATATTCAAGGAAAATATATAAAAATATTTTTTAAATAAGGTACGATAATTATATTACATCAAAAATCATAATTTAAACATATTTACCATTTATTTGACAGACAGACACCTTCACAGATCCTTTGCATCCTTGATTGACTTCTTCCTGAGACTTGTAATATGATAATATTCCATTTTCTAAAACAAACCATCTGGTTTGCCAACCTATAACCATAAATACATAGTAATACCAAACTTATTAGTAAGTAACAAAACAATACTTTCACCAATTACATACCATTCCAATAATTTGTCCATTTCCACAAAATACCTTCCATATGAAATTTTTATGAACTGCTTGAAATCAATTTATAGTTGTATTTTTAAACATAAAATTTATAATTTCTTGTATTGGAAATGTATAAATTCCATTATTAAAATAATATTTCAAAATGACAATTGGAGCTAAGCCCTAAGGCCTCCTTACTCCATACTTTATAGTAGTCAATGTTACCAACTCTGCAAAAATATTTAACCCTAAACTGCTATCAAAAAGTCGCCTCAATTACTTGAAAAATTCATCCTCCAAAGAAAATATTAACAGTAATGTGTGAATTACATATATCAGTATGAATTTGCGTTTTCTCTTTACAATATAGTCATTTTGTATGAACATGCGTGCTCATTAATTTTAATTTCACCGTTGATTCACATTTCGCATTTTTTGGTTAAAAGTGCTTTTACTAAAGTATGCTTTATTATAACTAATATGAGGGAGAAGCGCAGAAGCAAGCATGTGAAAGCAACCTTTAACATACGAATCAATGCTGAAAAAGATAATTCAGACCATAACGTTTTACAATAGTCTTTATTTATATACTATTTAATTAACATTTCACATATTTTTTAAATTATTACTTTGAAAAATAATTTTACTTTTTGATTAAACAATCTCTAAAAATATAAAGCCCTTAAAGATCCCAACTCAAACCCCCTGAAATTTTGGAAGAAAAACCTTAAGTGTGGAACACTGATAGTAGTGTTGTAAACTAATACTTGTACTATCGATAGCATAGATATAATATGTAATAGGCAGTGGATCTCAATCCAATAATAATAATGAAATGACTTAGACTAAGAATCTCAAATTGGTACAAACGGGAGGATGATTTTGCGCCCTCAGAGAATTTACTAAAACTAAAAAAATAAAAATTGCGCACGCGCGCGTTATAGAATAAAAAACCAACAATTTGACAATTTCTCTATGCAATTTCTACGTATTCAGTAATCAGAATTGTGAAATTTTATAAATAATATAGACTATATGTATAGAAATTTAACATTTCCAAGATACCTGTTTAATTATTTTTTTAATTAGAAAAAATTACTGAACTAACAATGTTAAAAACTTAAAATAAAGAGTGAACATTATACGGACTAGTGTGTATTGTAAAGCAAAGGATACTAAGTTACCTAATTTATTTATTTTTGGTTTATATAAGTAGTGCATAAGTTTTTAGGTTATATTAAAACACTAGGTTTATAAATTAATTTTAATAATTTGTTATGTATTTTATTAGGTTTTTTAGATGATGAACTAGTATCGGAGATCCTGAAATTTTCATATCTGTCCGTTACTATTCCTAGTGTTGCGAAAATAAAATTTCTTTTGGTTAAGGGTATTTCTTGAGTAAGTACCGTCAAGGTTTGTAAAGCACATCCAATGGTGTTATGTAGTTCCCGGACCCCGGTAAATATGATGTCGGACTTCAATTTTAGTCACTCTCTGTCACTGTATGTCATACAGTCTAACTATTAATCTATGATTATAATACTTCAATGACGAAGATTACACATCTGTGATCTGTCATTTGATAAACATAACGTCAAACGATTCAAAATCGAGCGAATGTTTGTTTGCCACACCCGTAATATTTTGATTCTTAACATTTTTATTTATATATTATATATATAAATATATATTATTGAAATATATCTAAGAAGTTATTGTATATATATTATAACCTTAACATCACAGAAATTAAAATGCATACAAATACTTTATCAATATTGTCACTATTGTTGTGTACTTATTTTGTTGGAGGTATTGGTGTAGTTTTAAAATAAATTATGTTTTTAATTATGCACTTTACATTTAAATAAATTTATTAAATTTTAGTGAAAACTCTTGAATGCTACGTCTGCGATTCACAAGAAGATAATTCAGAAAAATGCATTAAAACCATCAAAACTTGTGAAACTAATGAGAACGTTTGCTTGACGGAAATAAAGTGGGGAACGGCTCCATACTGGTCGCAAGGTGCAAAAAAACAATATTATATATCAAAAAGGTGTTCTAACAAGACTGAATGTATTGCTACAAGACAACACTACATGCCTCTTTGCACTCATATTTGGTATCAAGATTGGGTCTGTTCAGATTGCTGTCAGGGGGATCGATGCAATTACTATATAATTGTAAGTATAATTTTATGAAATAATTTTATTCAAAAAATTTTATATATGTAATTTCTCTATCAGCTCACTCTTTCTCACATTGTCATATAGATATGATACACAGTAGTTATTACATTTTTTGTGTACACTTGTGTGTAAACCTTATTATTATCAATCTCGCCTAAGTATGTCTGTTTGTTTAAATATCAAAGAAAAACTTCTGCTTGGATATCTATGTCTATGAAAAATTTAGTGTGATATTATATTTCTGTAGGGATATAACACCAGAGATGTAACAATATCATGTAATACAATTTATTGATAATAAAGTGAACGGCAATTATTATCAGAAAATTTTTGATGATAAAATTATGTACTCAATTATAACATTTAATTAAATTGAAATATGTAACATTTATAATTAATTACCTTAGACACATAAAACAATTCTATATATTTAACATTTTTATATACATATTTTGTTCATAAGTCTATACTTTACTACTTTTTAAGTAGGTTTTCTCACTTTTTATTTTATGTAATCAAACTTGTGAGGTAGAGCCGTGTTCTTGCCAGCATAACTGGGAAAGTACTAACCATAAAGTAATGGAGTACTGTTGCATTTCTTGCGATGAGTGAGAGTGACTGTCTTTTTACGTACCCTCCGAAGCACAGAGATACTCAGTTGAAATACCACTATGTGATCACTCTTCTAGTGACTGACTGCGTCTAAAGTTACTTAAGCTACCAATTGTTTACCAATTAGTGACTGCACCCGACTATAAGAGTCTCAAAAAAAAACAATTTTTAAAATTCAACTTATATTTAAACTCATATAAAACTGACTCAACAAGTGATATAATTTTTAAAAAATGAGTTTAAATATAGGCTGGACAAATAGTGTACTACTAAAATAGCATTATATTATGAATTTATTTTTAATATAAACTGAACTCACTTAGAAGACTCTTTAATATGACAAAAAAAAAGCTTATTAAACACACATAAAATACAATAGATGCTTTTTAAACACACATACATAAATGGACGCAAATAAGCAATACCATGTCAGTCCACAAAATTGAAAAAACTGGGTTATATATGCAGTCGTGTTGGTAAATGGCTGAAGAACATTTTTCTTTAATATTTGTAGGGTTTTTCGCTTTAAAACTTCTAAAAAAGCCATTTTTTAAATCATGCAATTTATGTATTTTTAAACTTTGGGTTATATTATATACGAAATTTGCCATTCGTATACTTATTTTTTGTGAAAATACATAAAATAACTTTAATAAATCTCAAATTGCTAAAAACTTGACCAATACAAAAAAAAATCATATAAAGAAAGTTGTTCAAAATTTTCAAATGCGTTTTTCTCGAAATGATATTCGTGTGGGTTGACATGGTATTGCTTATTTGTGTCCATTAATACTTGATAAAATTTAATTATAATTCTTTTTTTTTCTATTTTTTCAGAGTGGGAGTGAAATTGTGAAGCCAATTTTTAGTATATTAACAATAGCTGTTTTTATGTCCTTTAATTTATTATTTTGACCAAAGTAAATACTATGAATTTGTTACATTTTGTAGCATTTGAGTTAGAAGTCTTCAGTTAGCAGATGAAAATGAATGAATCTCTAAATGATACATATTTAACTAGTGTTAAACTACTATTATAGTTGTTAAGACAAATCATTAATATTAAGGAGCTATTAACTAATTACAAGTAACTATACTGTTAAGATTAAACTCCATTTTTTATACTTGATACTTAGTTTAAGATATTAGATATACTTTTAATTATGGAATCTATTATTTTCTGAAGTTTATATAAATTGACAATATAATTATAGGCAATTTAATTTTGTAAACTTGAACAAGGCAATAATATATAAATATCTGAATAATTTTATAAATGAATAATTCCTTTTTTAATTGAATTGATTTTTATAAGACATATTTTTATTTTAGTATACCATTGTTTTCATTTGGGAGATATGGTTTGTATGATCAATCCGTTCATAGTTTCTTGCAGAACTTGGTGAAATAATACAAAAATTAAAATTTTTTGTATTATTTCACCAATTTTACATATCTCTAGGTTTGTCAGGTTTGGATTTTTTTAAATCCGGTTTTCTTACATAATTAAGTTGTTTCATCTCACGAAGGCGGGTTAGTATTAGTCGTGTGTTGCTGGGGGCCACTCTGGATTCGCTCCAGCCGCCGGTCTAGTGCTAGTTGGCGTCAATATACATCACAATTTATAACAAGTATAGCTCCCTCGCTTTCGAGACAAAGAATAACTACATTTGTTATATTCCACTACATTTGTTTTTTTTATAACATTTCATTGACATTTTTATAGTGACATATATATTTTAATACAAGTAAGAGTTAGTCTCTATGTCAATAAATTAATAGTAACACTGAAAATAGACCCCAAAAAGATGTCGAAATGTATTCTTAGTTTTCATTTTAGTCTACAGTTTGGTACAAACCATAGTCTTGCACAAGTTTCTTTGTTTAAGTGGCTGAACTTTTTAATTATTTAAGATTTATAATAACTAAAAAAGTTTATTAAGTGATCAGGAATTACGAATCCGTCCAATTGTAATCTGAACATAATATATTTATTAAGTTTAAGCGATATAATTTTTATACATGTTTGTATAATCAATTTTTTTACAATAATAAGTTGTCCTTTTTTTGTGCCTTTATATCAATAAAAGAAGGAAAATATTTTATATATTTATGTAAATAAAATGGGTTTTAATAAAAGTCATGCATATCATGGTATTATATATTTTATTAACAAGATTCTCTGAACATAGGGGTTATTATTTTGGCTTGGGTATTAGCTTTCGTTATACAGACGATAGCAATTGTAGGGTATCAATTGAGTTATCTTATTGTGTTTAAGGGTAAAAATTTTACATCGTTTATATTTGGGTTTCTCACAATTTTGTCTAAGGATAAACTCTCTTTTAGGGTTCCATAACCTAAAACGGAACCATTATGATTTCGTCATGTCAGTCTTTACATCAGTCTTTTTACTCAGAAACTGTTGGGTTTATCTCATAATAGTAACATCAAAGTATTTAATAAAATACATTTAGAATAATCATTAGGAATTTAGTGTACTAGATAACTAAAATAATTTTGTGAGTGCTGCTCTTTCGCTAACATCTTGAACTTCTGTATTATTCACAACTTCAATTACATCTTCTGTTGGCAGCTCCACTTCTGCTGAAGTGTCAGTTAGTCTCTCTAGTCCCACTGGCATTTATTGTCGGTATGTTTTTATAAATAGCTATGCAGTGTGGTATCTGAAGTCTGGACGCATTTGTAACCATTGCATCTTGGTGTATGGACCGTTGCCTCATCCAAATACAAGAAAATTAAACAAAAAATGGATAATGTTATATTAGGATGAGTTGCTAAGGCTTGAATTATATATATATATATCGGAAAGGATTCCCATTTAGCTGGATGTTTCGGACACATGAAAGAGACAACAATAAATAAATGTAAACACTTACTAAATAGATACTCAATATTCACGGATATACAATTATACATACAATCATAAGCTATATATAATAAATACGTTGACGACGTTGTGGCGCAGCGGTAGCGTACCTGCCTTAAACGCCACAGGTCGCGGGTTCGATTCCTGCTCGGAGCATAATATGTTTGTATTGACCATGCAAGCGTATTTTCCGGTCTGGGTGTATTTGTCCTTGTCATTGTGAATGTTTCCGGACCCCAACACAGGATATTACTATCCTAATGGGGGCCGTTGAGTGTGCAACGTTTATTATTAAAAAAAAAAAAATGAAAATAATAATTATGAACATTGTCATTAAATTTAATGTAATATTCTTTTACAAAATTTCTTACGAAAACAATAACAAACCTTGAAGCGGCTGAAATAGGGGAATGAGGGGATTATATGGGGAAGGAATTACATATTTCTAATAATTTTTAATTCATTATAAGTAGTTTGCTCTAATCCAACAAATTATTGGTTCACCCGTGGGTTGCAGAGGTCAGATGGCAATTGCTCTGTGTAAAAACTAGTAACCATTAGATCAGGATAGGAGTATAAGAAGATTCTGGATTAATACCAGGAATAATGCTAGAAAGAAGAAGAATATATAAATACATTTCTTTAAGAGTATTTACTGGTTTTAAGATCATAGCGTTTCTCAGCTTCAGGATTTAATATGGGCGTTGTGTGGCAGAAGGCTTACCTGATCTTAAATAAAACCGTAATATTTTATTTACTGGGTGCAGATTCCGAGCCATGAACCCACATAAATCTTGGAATATGCAGTTTTGTTAAGTTTAAAAAATGTTTAGACCATTAATTAACAATTGGACACACCTTACTGACCATTACCTTCTGGCAATGTAATGGATCAACAAGTCTAATGCGTCTTTGTAAAACTGTTTTGGAATCTATTTTATCATTGTCAGTATCGCTTTGATTGTGAACGGAGCTCCGTGAAAAATGCCGAATCACTATTAAACTGTACAATAAAATCTCCCGACAAGTCGAACAAAAAAGCGGCATATAATTTATCTTTCACCTATAAAACTGTTAAGTTTCATATGTAATTATTTTTACGATAATTATTGCATTCTTTCTATCAAACGATAAAATTGCATAAGTATCGAAAAAATAATCAATTGAAAAATCGAGAATGCATATGCAATGATCGAATAATTTGCTATGATATATTATATATATATGACATATTCATACAATTATAATATTCCTTAATGGATGTAGCAAAAAAGCTTCAAATTGTGTAACTATAGTAAATATTTATATCTGTAACATATCGTTTCAGTTGTACACTCGTCAATCTATGCTTTTCATATGATTCTGTAATCTATTACTGGTTTTGACTTTTACAAACGAGTCAACAGTCTACTGAAAGATCAACGAGAAAAAATGAGCGATTGCTATTGGTCCTTGCCTAGGGAAAGTCGTAATGAATCCTACTTTTTCTTTCGTTTCACTCTTTACGCTATCTGTCTCGCTCTTTCGGCTCTTTTATTATGAGTAAATATTTATTTTATCTCCAATTCTCCATCTTGTTTTGCTAATTTTTTTGTACAAATTGTGTCCTACTAGTTTGCGATAAAATAACGAAGTTATCCTCATTTATTATTTATAGTTTATGTATATATATCGTCTAATATGTATTATTAACCATGCATTGTAAAATAAACAATCATGGCTAGTAGAAATGTAAAGAGAAACAAAATGTGTCTGGGCTTGTGACGAAAAGATTTTCAAGAAGTGATTGTAAAGGAAATTTTGATAATTTTCCATATTCATTGAAGAAAATCTCGGTAAGTTTGTCGTATACAAATTTCGTTATGACCTAACCTATTTTTAAAACAATTCATATAACTTTGTTACTGAAAGCAATGAACTAGCTCTATTCATATTTCATTATTATTTAATTACAATATTATACACATTATTATTATGTAACGAAAAATTTACTCATTTGATTATAAGAGAAATTTAAATATTTTAGGGTCCTACGTTACATTATACCTGATACAAAAATGTTACTTTTGCATTAAATTTTTGAGCTAGCATTTGAAATTATTCCCTGAATTCAAAGGTTTATTAATAACTTAAATTTAAAATGAAAGAGTAAATAAAATCCCTTGTTTTATTTTCTACATATTCATCATAATGTCTGGATAACATAATACAGAAATTTTAAATAGTTTTATTATTCTTACAATCATTGTACTGAACTAATGTATTTTAAGACATAAAATACTTAAGAATTTCAATGGTGATAGAAGTTTATTATATTATGGTAGGTGTCAGTTTATATAGCAGATGATTATCTAATAAAACCAACACCTTTTTAGAAAAATGCCGCAACCATACAATATAATGTTATAAAATAATTTTGAGTGTGTACTGTTTATTTATTTATTTATGTAATTGTATCAATACATAAATTAACATTTGTTTACACCCAATATAACATTGTACAATTTAATACTAACAATATTTACAAATAATTAAAACTACAAATTTTGTCCACAGCGAATGGTGGCAAAAATGCTAGCTCACAAGCTGCATTACATTAACAGTATATACTTTTGTTTCCAGGTGCAGAGAGTGGGTAAAAGTAACAGGAAAAGAACATTTGGCACACTTACCAACTGAGAGATTACACTAAAATAAGTTTATGAGTGGTAAACATTTTAAGGACTGATTTAAAAAAGAATGCTATACCATTTCTGTTGCTCAATGCTCCACCCTAATCAGATGAGATGAAATTATAAAACAGTTATATCTATTAAAATATTTTACCAATTCTATTTGAATAAAATTTTGGTTTGATTCGATTTGATTTATTTCTCAACATAACTATATCTCAATTTATTACTGATTTTGTTTTAGTGGTAAATTGAAATTAAAATAATGACTTAATTTCTTATTAAACAATAACCACTACAACAAAATCAGTAATAAATCTCAAAAAAAAAAAAGAAAAAGCTAAGCGCACATCACTATCGATGGAATATTCATCGATATCGATAATTTTTATCGACATAGCACGTCACTAATCACTATGATTTATTGTAATGTTGGTAGAATTGATTGTTTTTTTGATAGTTGGTAAGAGAGCGATTCTTTAGGCTGACTATTCACGATGGTCATATTGAATCTATGGGACTCCAGTCTCTTACTTATTTGCTCTGTGCGAGTCAATTTGAGTCAAAAGTAGTGCGGTACTTATTTAGACATTTCGGATTGAGCGAAATAAAACCGCATATTATAATTATTTATACTTCTTGTAAAACGAAAGTTTTAAATGAAAAATGTATACAATTGTAGGAAATATGTTTAGTTATAAACTATTAGGATCTTTAATAATTTTGGTGAGAAGACTACTTTCTTTGATGTATTCGGTACACGTACCTACTGCTTGTTAATTTTACGGCTTATTAGAATTATATCAATTGTTTTCTTTTAGATTTGCCATAGTTTTTACAATCCAACCGATAGCGGTGCTGTACAAATTACACAGAGTAATATAGATATGGTACTAGGTAAGAATATATCGTTTTTTTTCTTTTTACTGTATTATTTCTTATTACCTAACATTTGACATTAAAAAAACTATTTTTCTACAGCCTCGAATGAAGTGGTGTTTATAAACTTTTATGCTGAATGGTGTAAATTCAGCAATATGCTTATGCCTATATTTGATGATGCGGCGGACGCAGTTACTAAAGCCGGGTATGATACTGGCAAAGTTGTGATGGGTAAAGTGGATTGTGACAAGGAAGGTGCAATTGCCACAAGATTCCATATTTCAAAGTACCCTACGCTGAAACTGTTTCGTAATGGTTTACCCGCTAAGAAGGAGTATAGAGGTAAATCCTTTGTCTTCTTTGTGTTATTATTCTCTGTTCTATATGTCTTAGCCTTAATGATAGAGTTTTCTGTAATAAAATCTATTGTAATAAAATAAAACAATGTAGTAAATTTCTTGTAAACATTAATCAAAAACTGATGAGTAGAATATTTTATATATGACAGACTTTTTTATGGTCCTGATTACATATATAGCCCATTTCCAAAAAAAAAAATAGGCCTGGACTCGTAACTAACTTTATACTGACAACCAAGTAAAAGCGTTAGCTGAATAAACCATATATAATGATTTTATTAAAATAAATAGAGAAGTGATTTATTTATTTATTGAGATAACTGTAAATAGGTACAAATCACATTGAATTTAAGGATAAAGTCATAAAAAATAATTACAAACATGTCCAACTAATATATAATTTGTATAAAACAATACATAGCACAATTAAATAAAAATAATATAATGTCTGAACATTGTACTAAAAACGATTGCCATTGTCAGTCATTGAACATTCCTGCTAGAAATTTTTCAGTACCATTCTTATTTGAAACACATTATAAAATAATGATTATAAAGTGTATATTGTTGAAATATATGAAGTAGTGCTAAGTAGAAGGAGCTTAGTTTAATGAATTACAGTAGATTATCAATTTTGTGATAACACAAACACAATAACAAAGTCATTTCCATAGTTAAGTGCTTGTTCATACCAAATTTTGTTATGGTTATTAATTATCTGTTAGTATGGAAATGAAATCATTGTTTTAATGAGAATATTGTGAACATAATTGCCAGAGGATAATTGAGATTACATCCATTGCGTTTGAAGCTTGAAAAAAAAATTATAATAAAGCTAAAATTTTTGAAATTTATTATGAAATTGATTTATGAATTTAAAATTTAGATAAAGATCATCCATTCTTAGGTATGTTAAAAATTCTAAATTAAACATGGGAAAATGCATGTAAAAAAATATCAGACAACTAAAAATGTATTGTATGTATTATTACTCTGTACTGTACTGTACTCATAAATTTTCATAAAGTTTAAAGATATGCTCAATGAAATGTATAGTCCATACAAGTATTGCCACAGATATGTTAATTAGATTATTTATATTTTCAGGTCAAAGATCTGTTGAAGCTTTCTCAGAATTTATCAAAAAACAACTAACAGATTCCATTCTTACATTTGGATCATTAAAGGAGCTCCATAATCTTAGTGAAGATAAGAGACACATTATTGCATACATGGATAGACGAGATCAGCCTGAATATGAGGTGCTTAGAAAAGTGGCTTCTAGTCTTAAAGATGAGTGTATATTCCACGCTGGCTTTGGGGATGCATCTCAACAAATGCATCCTCCAGGTATGTCTTTAGTCTTATTGTTGTCACACTTTAATTAAGGAACAAATAAACTATTTCCTTGAAGGTTTCCATTTCATTGGAAGAGCATAATAATGACATTCTTGTTTTTGACTTATTGGATTCTATTTTTATATAAAATCAAAAATAGTTTTTTTTAATTATATATCTATTTTATGTATTTATGTATTCATATGAAACCAGTTTGAATTTAATTGGTAATGTGTGTTAATTTACACATATAACTATAATGCTAATTTTCCAGTTTTGATTTAGTAAAATATCAATCTAAAGTATTAATTGAATATACAAAAAACTTTACACAAAGTTTACAAATAAAATAACTTTTCAAATTTTATCTGGGGTCTCATGTACTAATGTGGGGGTCTGGACACATACACAGGCATGAGGAGAAACACCTACACTGGAACATATGCCTGTTTGGTCAATACAAATATCTGTTCCGAGTGGGGATTGAACTCACAACCTATGGCGTATAAGGCAGGCTTGCTGCTGCTAAGTCGCAACGGTTACGACATATAAGCACAGAAACACTCAGAAATGTACCGAAACACACTACTGCTTTGCGTTTGAATATTTGACACTGCTGTGGTATCTACCCAGCCAGCCTCTTGCAATAAAAGGCCTACCAGTAAACTGTCTTCTTTACAGGTCAACCTATAGTGGTATTCAGAACTGACAGGAGAACTTCATCAGAACCCGATGAGACATTCCACGGGAGTCTCCTTAACTTTGATCAGCTGTATAATTGGGTACAACAGAAATGCATCCCTCTTGTACGTGAAATAACATTTGAGAATGCAGAAGAACTTACAGAAGAAGGATTGCCATTCCTTATATTGTTCCATCATCCAACTGACACGGAAAGTGTTAAGAAATACAAGGACGTTATTAATAATGAACTAGTAGATGAAAAACGTAATTATTAATACATTTTATATATTTATATAATTTTAGTTTTCTATATAAGGTCATTCCTACTGATAGGCCTTCCACATAGTGCAATCAAAGGTATTGCTTCAACAGTCATCAGGCGCGTTTTGAAGTCAGTTAGCGTCTGACCTCGAAACGCGTTGCATCTTGAGGGTAGGTAGGGTAAGGGCGGCCGCCTCCGCGTTGGGATTCTACTTTCACTTGTCATGAGGCGAACCCCCGCACCCCTGGCTGGATAAAAAAATCCTGAAAATAAACTAAAAACCACAAATTGGTATGATGATATTGGTATCTTAATATTGTGCACAGGAGTTTGTCAAAAACTCGATAAAAACCTAAAAAAAGTTTCAATCAAAATATTGCATGGGCTATTCAAAGAGCTAACGAAATCCACCTGTTGTCCTAAGTTTTAAGGTTCTTTCAATTGGGTTAGTTAATTTTAAGCAATATATTACAGGTTAAAATAGAATTCAGATTGTGCCAGACTTTTTCTTGATCATTTTAAGCCATCATTATAAATCAATACATACATAATTAATTTACAAGTCTTCAAATTTAAATTTAATAATAGTAATAACTTTTTAATTTGTTAACAATCTTTAATGATCATAATGTATTTTTATTGACTTGTAATAATTGACAATATTTTATAATATGATGCTTTCTACGAATTATGTGATAACCTAATTCTAATTAGTAGAACATTTATTGAATAACTTTTAATCTTTGTTTAATTGTCTGACTAATGTGTCTGGTGTTGGTTTTCCTGAATAATAAATAAATAATTCTTGAAATTCAAGTCTTCAATTATATGATCATTATAATTATATATAAAATAATAATAAATCCTCAATCTAACACTACATTAATATTTATGGTAATATTATTTTTGGTTTTTTACAGATAAAATAAACTTCCTAACAGCTGACGGTGTACGTTTCGAGCATCCCTTACACCATCTTGGTAAATCTGTCTCTGATCTACCCTTGATCGCCATCGATTCATTCCGACACATGTATCTCTTCCCTAAGTACAAAGATATGGAAATACCTGGGAAATTAAAAGAGTTCTTACAAGACTTATATTCGGGTAAATTGCACAGGTAAGTGTTTCCTTTCTTAATGGACAAAAACCACTAAATAAATAAACGCTATCGCTACACAGTCGACGGCTCCCATTAGAATAGTAATACTGTATCGAAAGTCTGAAACACATAAAATGACAAGCATCTTCTCTTCAAGAATGACAATCTTTGAGAATGCGAATCGAACCCGTGACCTGTGTCATTTAAGGCAGGATCGCTACCGCTGTGCACAACGTCGCCACCGTAGCCTATGAACACTTGCAATACAAGTGTGTTGCCGAACCATAGAAAAGAAAAGAGAAGGAAAGGATAAGGGTTCAACCTTTCTTATTGATTCACAAGAGTTCAAATAATGTTACTTGACGTCAATATTCTGTGGGAAGTTAGTACTTCTCTAATAGGCCTATTTCTTAGAAATTCTTCTATAACATGTAAGGATTATCACAATCATTTAGCGTGTAGTGTTTAAAAATGTATATATGAAATCAATAGGTGTTTGTTTATATGCCTGTCCATCCAATTGCGACAATACATTGCTAACTTATTCGATACACCTACATAAAGGTTATAGGCATAGTACATTTAACTTCCGATACAGCCTGTAGGTGGCGTAATTGTCTTAGTGGCAAATGTTTTTGAAAGAGGGTTTCAGGAATTCTACAATAATTTCTTTCTGTGGGCGAACCCACAGGCAAAAAAGCGTATATTTTTTTTGTAATATAATTTAAGACACTTAATAAAATTTGCATGTTTTCTTTCTACTAAGTCGTCTAAACTGTAAACATAGATAATAATATATCATAGATGATAAAATTGGTCCAAGGACACATATATATTATGTGCGACATGTGCCATTGATCAGCTAATTATTTATTTAGATTTTTAATTCTAAGGTTTGTTTTATTTTGTATTAATTTCAATTATAGTATCATAAGGTGGGCTGGTAGAGAATGCATTATCGGTAATATTACTATGGCTGAATCATGAATATTTAAAACAAATAAATTATTTTTGAAAATCAAGGTGCTGTATTTTATCTTTTTACGCAAGCTTGTGTCTGTTGTAACAATATTGTCCAATTTCAAGATGTTTAAAATCGTACACAGTACACAGTGCGCGAACACATCGACTAACTTTATGTTTTTTAAACACGCTGTGCTCGCGCATCGTAAAAATTCACTCACCATTTTTTAAAGATAAAGTATATAAATAAAAATTTTATTTTCTTCATTCTTAATTTTCTTTTTCCAGGGAATTCCATTATGGACCAGAGAATCCAGAAGTGGTTACAAGTGAAAAAATAACAACTCCTCCGGAATCAACTTTTAAGAAACTTGCACCTTCTAAAAACCGCTACACTCTCCTTAGAGACGAATTATAAGGCTACCAGTGGTAGTTCATAGATCATTGTCCCACTAAAATAATAGTAACTAATTTTAAATTCTTTTGTTTTTATTATTTGTCTGCTTTTTTTTAAATATTTATTCGATCTATCAATGCCGTCATCTAAAATGAATTTTTATGTAATCAAGTGATTTGTATTATATTGCAAAAATGTACATATATCGTGGTTAATATTATGTTTAAATTACAGCCGATGTAGATATTTATTTAACTAACGTTTTTTTCATAAAGTAACACTTAATTATAATATATCAATATTTGTGAATCATTCCAAAAGAAATTCGACGAAAGATAAATAGAGAAACGTCTAAACGACCGTATAAAAACCGCAGAAATTTTAATAATAAGGTACAAGAAATGATAAAAGTCTTTACCTTTATAGTGTTACTTACGAAACACCACGCCTTGGCGCTAGATTTCTACCACCCACCACTACTACATGGCCGAGCACGATGATATTGTAATTTTCACATTACATTGCTTTATGCGTTTAAACTGCTCGGATATACAGCAATGGTAAACAAAGTGAAAAATGCATGGTCGCACCACTCGTGGCTCATAAGTCACAATTGCGGCGACAAGGTTACGATATGCCATTTTTAGTACATTATTATTAAAATTTATATGAAAATAACACAATTTTTAATTTGAGGTGTCTTATCAAAAAATTAATTCGTATCAAGTTTATAGAATATATTGTAATATTATTTTGAATTTTTGTTTTCATATTCTTACCTTGTGTCCAACATCTATTGGAACAGTTTGTGAATTAATTAGTTTTATTCCAATTTTTTATTGTAATTACTGTTTTATGTCGCATGGAATGATGAATAATAAATAACTTTCTCATTTTTACTAGCTTGTAGTACTCCCCTCCCAGTAAGAAAACACAGGATTAGAATATCCGATACGTGAAATACCTTAAAGATTTTACGAAATCTTTGTATTCATCATTTCCCTGCAATATGTCTTTCACAAATAAGCAATTTGTATTCTATTATAAAAATTAGTGTTCATTCTTTTTATTGTAATTATTATATGCATTTGAGACAAAATTGTCATTATAGCGAATTATGTAAAATATACATATTATTAAATAAAATATAATCTATAAAGCCTTTTATGTTGTTATGTCAAAAGATTTTCAAACAATATTATGTGATAAGAATAAAACTCGTTTTTTCAACATAAATTTCAATTATATAATGGCAATTATATTTCATTAATTGGGTGATTGAACAATAGAATAAGAAGAAGAAAATAATACTTCTAGAGTATCTTGTATACAGAGCAGATTTAGGCTTACGCAGGAGTCACATAGAGAAAACCTATATCCTCTTTCAAGAAAAAAAAAGTAAGGTACCTTAGGGCTAATGTAAAAAAAAAATAAGTGAAAAATGTGAGCCATATTTACCAATTCATTATCCATTAAATCTTCAATGTTATTATAAACTTTTGCCCCTCAATTTTGTCCTAAATTCCAAAATTAATATCAATCCTGCGTACGCACATGCAGTAGTGTAACATTGTTCTCTGTGGATAATATTAATTTTTCGTTATGCTTAAAATAATAGTATAGGCTAAATATAGGCTTTTTATTCTAATATATTGTCTATATAATTTTATATTTCTGAAATATAAATATTTTAAGTATAGTATTATACTACACATAAAGCCTTCGTAATTCTTTGCGCAGGATCGGAAGGATGACAAAACACTCGAAACATTAAAAAACTGCAATGCTTTTAGCCTTGCGCCCATTGGTGACAGGGCACGGCAGTGGTTTTTTATGTCACAAATAGAACTTAAAAGCATAACTATAAATTTGATCACTGATGCGGGATGCCGAAGCTCAATCAATCATCTTTGTTGAAATTTCAAATTTACTTGTTATAGTGTTAAGTTTTATTTATATATGTCATAAAAATCCCCTGTCGCGTTATGCTCGTCTACCCTTCCCCTAGGCCCTTAAGGTGTAAAATATTATTACTGTATCGTCTTTTTCTATCTCGCTCAAACACTTTTGACACTTGAAAATTGACACTAGTATATCTAGTTGCGCAATCTTTGTATAACATTTTATAGTTTTATGAAACTATCATGATTTGGTTAGTTCGTATAGAACTCAAGCAATTAAAAAATAATGATTTTCGCTACTTTCTAAACCTTCATTATTTTAAAATGTTTTAAATAATACCGTGCATTCGTTTTTACTGTTTCGCTTTTAACTTTCTTTAAACTCAAACTCAAAATATTCTTTATTCAAATAGGCTTTTAAGCGCTTTTGAATCGTCAAATATACAGTCTGTTATGTCCGCCTAAGTGAAGCTACCGCCGATTCGGAAGGTAGATTCTGCAGAGAAGAAACGGCAAGAAACTCTACAGTTACTCTTTTCAAAAATAATCACATTACATTTGTCAAATGTACAATTAAGATATATATCCCGCATGAAACTCAACGTATATTAATTCCATGCCACATTATCTGCAATATATTCATTAACGGAATAATAAGCTTTATTTAGTAAACACCGCTTGATATAAGATTTAAATTTCATAAGTGGTAGATTCAAAATTGTCTGTGGAATTTTATTATAAAAAGGACATACTCACTTTGTGAAGCCGAAAACTTGGTGTAACAAGTTTATCTTTTCTTCTTGTAGTAAAGTAATGACGTAATTATATTTTAAAAAGTTTTAACATTATTTATCATATGTTCAACTAAAAAATAATAAAATTTCCACCGCAACAGGCTCTAGACTTTGTTCTAAACAGTAACAGAGTCTCACAAATAGGTCTCACGCTTAAACAACGCTTAATATTATATTTTATATTCACAGTTGACTTGTATTATAAAATGTATTGGACAGAAATATTTGAGGAATACTATCAATTTTGATATGAGTGCTCTTTTCTAGTTTAATCTTTTTTTTCAGCGACAGTTTCTCAGTTCGCAAAATAATTAAGACCACATTTACTTACCTTTTATATGTGTATGATGAATAAATATTGTACAAAATGTATGTTGTGATGTGTGGTAATGTAATAAACTTTTTGATCTTAATAAAACTTCTTTTCAATTAAAATTATTTTGTAATTGTATCCGTCTGTTATACATTTTTCTTTTTATGGAATAAAACATTTTTGGTTTATTTAATACTTTTCCCTTTTTTGTTTATTTTATCTTCGTATGTATTATCATAAATTTAGTAGAATTTGAGTTATATGTATATAGTCGACAACGTAAATGAATGTTAATATAGCCTATGCAAGCTATTGGATAGCACACGGGCCAGTTCAACAGCTTAGCTGACCGTGATTGGTGTTAATGTAGCTGTCGTTATAGCCGAACACGGCTGCGAGGCTTTCATCATATGACCAAATGGATGGTGTAGATTTTAGCTGTAGGTTACGGACTCGAATCTGTGCGAAAGCGAAGTTCAGTTAATTGGACGCAATACCATGTCAACCCACACGAATGTCATTTATAATAAGCAATACCATGTCAACCCACACGAATGTCATTTCGAGAAAAACGCGTTTGAAAAATTTGATCAACTTGCTTTATATGAATTTTTTTAATTTATTGGTCAAGTTTTTGGCAATTTCAAGATTTATGTAAAGGTATGATGGGGCTGACATAGTTCAATGGCTAAAAGCCCCTAAACAAATAAAGAGAAAAAAAAAAAAAAAAAAGATTTATGTTAGTTAGTAGTTAGTTATTTTACTTATTTTCACAAAAAATAAGTATACAACTGCATATTTCGTATATAATATAATCCAAAACGTGTAAAATAATACAAAAATTGCATGATTAAAAATGGCCTTTTAGAAGTTTTAAAGCTTAAAACCCTACAAATATTAAAGAAAAATGTTCTTCAGCCATTTACCAACACTTCTGCAAATACAACTCAGTTTTTTTTTTCAATTTTGTGGGTTGACATGGTATTGTTTTCGACCTTTTTTTAAGATTTCAACTGGTTATAAACTGGCTGACTTCGAATTGCAGGTGACGAACAGTCACTTCACGAGTTTTCCGCCAACGTATTGTGGCAGCTTACATATAAAAATAGTTCAGACTAAAATTGTAGATTGTCAGGTAATTATGTACTAAAATTGTCCTTACACAATTTCTGAGAAAAAGCCATTCGAATGTTAGCTGGAGCAGTATTCTCCATAAAATGCACAAATTTCCACCCCATACGAGGAGCGGTTTTTAAGCCCAGGCTTGATTTAATAGATTATAATAAATAAATAATAAATAAACGCTGCACACTCAACGGCCCCCATTAGGTTAGTAATATCCTGTGTCGGGGTCCGGAAACATTCACAATGACAAGGACAAATACACCCAGACCGGAAAATATGCTTGCATGGTCAATACAAACATATTATGCTCCGAGCGGGAATCTAACCCGCGACCTGTGGCGTTTAAGGCAGGTTCGCTACCGCTGCGCCACAATGATTATCGATAAATATAATAAGAATATAAATGGTCCGGGTTCTGTGATAATAACCTTATTCCATATTTAAACTTTAATCGCAGTTTATCAGTTCTATTACCAAGATTTATAAACATTTTTTAATTATTTTAATGTAAACCGAAAGTCATCATTATTTTCGACGTATGCCAATATTTCTTCCACGGCGCGATTCAGTGCTTCATCTCTGGGCCGACCAGCTTAACCCCCTTGTGGTGTTAAAAAGAAACGTAGCAATTATGATGATAGTTAGCCTCAGCAGCGACTAAATCATGTTCAAACTCTATGCACACGGTAATAGTTTTTGAACTACAGGCTACTTATGAAAGCCAAAAATCGGTGGCATAACATGTGCATTGTCGGAAAAACTACACTCGGAGACAAACTATTGCTGCTGCTGTTGACCGGGCTATATACTTACGACATGTGTGTTTCCTCACGATGTCTTCCTTCACTGTAAATTTTTATGAATCATAATTTTTTATTTTATTTGCAAGACTTTATGGCCTGTTTAATAAAATAATATATATATTTTTGATAAAATTGGTAATTAAGGGATTATATTATTCTTATATTTGAAAAATAATTGTTTTCTACGATAAGTCCTCTTAAGTTTATTTTTCTCATTTACAGAATAATACTTTTAGATTTTTTTTAGTTTGCCTTTTTCCTTTGACTCGTAAATATTCCAAATATTTTGTTTCAGTTTGCTTCAGTAGTAATTTTTTTTTTTTTATGTAAGAGGGGGCAAACGGGCAGGAGGCTCACCTGATGTTAAGCGATCACCGCCGCCCATGAACATCTGCAACACCAAAAGGCATGCAGGCGCGTTGCCGACCTTTAAGGAAAGAAACGCTCTTCTCTTGAAGGTTCCCAAGTCGTATCGGTTCGGAAAGACCGCCGACGGAAGTTGATTCCACAGAGTGGTTGTGCGAGGAAGAAAATGTCTTCTAAATCGGGCTGTTGTGGATTTCCAGACAACGAGTTGGTATGGATGGAATTTAGAGTTTTGGCGCGATGTCCGATGGTGAAATTCTACCGGTGGGATCAATCCAAACAATTCCTCAGAACATTCCCCGTGATATATGCGATAGAAGATGCAGAGTGATCCGACATCTCTACGCATAGCCAAAGGATCAAGCCGATATATAGGCTATATTTAATTAAACTTTGTGCGGTTCTAAAAATCAACCGACTATAACCAGTCTGAAGTAACACAGGAAGTATAGCCAGTTCTGAAAAATCGGATAGCTTTTTGTTCTCTTTCAATATCAAAATATAAAGATATTTTTAAATTCCCAAAGCGAAGGCTCATATTTCCAGAATTGCTTTTTAACAACATTTCTTAATGTACTCGTGGCTTACGAGTGAGGAGTTTTACAAGTTAAGAAAGGTAGTTATTACAAGCGTTTGGTTTTCAGTTAGGTGCTTGTCCGACTAAATAAATAATAAATGTTCTGAGGCATTCTATAAAGCCATTTTACGTACCTAATAATTGGTGATTAAGACCTTAGTTGTAGTAGAGCCTTAATGTTCTCGGCATCAGGCATAAATGTTTCGGTTCGACTGGTAAAGTAGTTTGCAAAGAATATCGATGAATTGGCAGTAGATACTAGACCCTGTTGGGTTTCATTCGGTTAGTGGGAGTAGGTACCTACGCGTGACCCAAAATCTCACGTAGTTTCTTCCTTTTCGACCCTCCGTTCCTACGGTATATCTCAGTCGGCAACTCTTTGTAATTTCTCTGGAATATCTATGTTTAGCTTCTGAACACAGGTAAATTTTTAGCCTTAAAAGGGCCCTATGCTTACTAGCCTGCATTGTACTAATTATTATTATTATTATTTGAAAGCAATCAATATTATTTATTATTTTATAATTATTTATTATCGCAAGCAGAATGTCAATAGCTCACCGATTTTATAATAATATTGATTACATATAATAAAAATGAGTGCTTTGTCACTTGTTAATTTTATTAGTCGCTTCTTTAAAAGATATCTATTTGTAGAATTATAGTTTAGAAATGCAGTTAAATGTGTTATAAAAAAATTATATCTATTGGGAACGGCTTGTTGTGTAAAACAAACTGCTCGGGACAGATTTTTTTCATGTGTAAGGCTGTTTCGGCTGTCACTCTGCAGAAAGAGCGCCTTTTACAACTCACCGCTTCACCACAGGGTGTCTTCGCTCCGCAGAATTTCTTTACCTAGTTTTATTTTTTGCATAATAGTTCATGAGTTTTTATATTTATTGTCTTTATAATTTTTCCTCTAATTTATTTTGTAATAAATTCACAATAATTATTCATTAAAAATTTAAGCGTCGTAGTGTTTTCTTTTTGCAATTGTGGAGATATTCTGTTCTTGAAGACGTGTGAAATAAGCCAGCTGGGAATATTGCATAATTCATATTTTTATATTTTTTACTGGATATTCCAGTTTTTATCCGCTTTTCATACAATAGAAACGTCGTTTTTAGAAAAGGGAACATCGTCTGGTGCGAACCTGTGCATTGTAATGTAACAGGTACTTCGAGTGATCTTGTTACATGTGGACAATAGCTTTGAAGTGATCTTCACTCCTTTACGGATTAACGAAGCTGAGCGAAGTTCCGATCAGATAACACCAGCGTCCGCTTTGATAGAAGAGCAGTATAAAACTTTATTCGTAATACAATTGCAATATCAGATTTTTGGATACGCCATTTTTTGCTTTTAATATCTTTACTATCATCTCATATGTCATTAGTAAACCTGCTTTGATTATATTGTATTGAGCACAATTATCAAATAGTCTAGACTAATTTCTTTCTCAAACATCATCAGAGTAATAACTTTTGTATTATACCTACCGCCGTTTAGAAAATAGTGTTCAGAGTTCGAAATATCTCGGAAACTTTACATCTAACATATTCTTGGTTTTTCATTGAATAGGTAATTCATTTGTAGTAAAAAAAAAACAGAATAATTGACACTATTCTTGTAATGTCAGATTTAAATCAGAAATAATCAAATTAAAAACAAATATATTTTTGCTGAAGTTTGGGGAGGGTTTGAGATCCACTTTTTTATAGAATTTCCTCTTATATTGGAGCTTAAGATTGGAATCCATTAATCAGCTCTAGAACTCTCAACAAATAGTATTCTATGCTATTAATAATTTTAGTAAGCTTCATAAAACATCAGACTATACGATCACATTCTTGTTATTAAGACATTGCTACGACTCGTGGGTGCGCTGTCACAATGGATGCAACTTGACACCAGTACACCGTGTCGGTACTTTGTGCAAGTCGCCACAAAGCTGTATTCAAGATCCGCCAAAAGACAGGAAGTGAAGGACAACGCACGATAGAACCAATTACCCGCCCCCGATATATGAAACCCGTAATTAGTGTAAAATATCCGAGATTTAAACGGAAGCTAACTACCACGATAACATTACTTTCACAACTTTATATATACGTGAAAATCCATATCGTATAAATGTAATACTAGAACTAGAATTATTAAAAATAAATAGTTTACTGGCAATTAAATATCTCTAAAATAATAATTTTCTCTTAAATACTTTTATAGGTAGGACGTGCTATTGTCTTATAAATCAATATTTAAAATTTTTAATAACCAAAATTAAAAATAAAGAAATATTATTTAAAATTTTTTTTTTGCCTAAAATAGAAAGTACCTTCTTAAAAAATAAATATAAAATATGGATTTAGTTCAGTAAGAAATATAGTTTAATATTGGTAAGATAGTGGATACAATACGTAATTTTTCGTATAGCTATTGAAATTAGCCGATCATTGCTCTCTTGTCTAGTCGTGCATTTGTATCTTTTGAGTTGCAAAAACACAGTAGCTGTCAAGATTTATGGCGTGAGGAGAACGATCATCGCGCATTAGTAGATACTATTGTCCGCTGTAAGGGCCTTTTGTAATGGCGAACTGCCGCGGAGCAGGACAGTAGCATGCCAGACTTTTTGTGACACTTACCAAAAAAATAAAGCTTTAAAGCGCTTTGGACTATGGACGAATGTATTGAAGTTATTGCGCCGGATTCACTACAGCGCTTTATAGGCTACAACAAGTCGAGCTATTGTTCTACGCAGTCGTAAACATGTCGACAGGTTATTGCATTTGTAATTGTAACCATGGGGTGTACAGTTTTGTACATTTAACAGTAGCCACTTGCTTCTGGGAAAATGTAATGGATCGTTAGTAATAGATGACGCCTTAAAAATAATAGCGCACTAAAAAGTTGTTAAGTTTACTTTTTAATTCTAAAGAGAAAATAAATGTTACAAGTAAGGTGTCAGTAACTTCCTAGCATTATTTCTGGTATTTTTCTAGGGTCTGCTTACAGTTACAGTTACAGTTTTACATTGACGCGGATTACTAATTTTTACAGCAAAATTATCTAACTAACTATCAACAGTCAATTGTTATCAGATATTATGATAACGACCGGACTCGACAGCTTGACGTGTTCTCCGAGGCACCCAGGACGACAAACGCCTAGACCGATACATATATTATGCGCGCGGCGGGAATCGAACACGCGACCGTCGACACAACGGTAATCATAATTTCAAACTACATCGGATATCGAAATTATGTATACCTATTTGAATAAGTATATAGAAGTAGATAATAAGTATATGCGAATGCGTAAATGAGAGGCGTCTTTAAATTTCATTTGCTATATGTACGGAAAGACAGAGCAGGATACTAGTATTTAGCGAGGATTAAAATAAAATTACAGTAATTACATAATATAGATAAAAAGTGATAATGATTATGCATGGAATTTGTTCATCCTTCACACGATAGATTTTCAAAATAGCTTGGTGGAAAACTTTGTTTTAAGTAGTTTTTAAGCCGCTGAATTATTATCAATTTGGTTCAGGTTCAAGTCGATTATCTATTTGTAAATCAAATTATAACTTTAAAAAAATTTTTGTTTCTAATAGTTGTAGTAGTGTAGACTTATCACCATTATAATCGATCCATATCGGTCCACTGCTGTAGGCCTTCCCTACTAAACTCCGATGACGGAGTCAATGGAGTTTTCTAGTCCAGAAACTAATATTAGTTATGATTTGCATGTGCATATATTTGGTACGATCTGTGCCTTAAACAATTATAAGAGCTAAGAAACGTACATTTAGAATAAGCAACGATATAATATATAAAGATATTTCGCTTCTCATTCCATAAAATGTTTCATTTCACTATATATAGTTAGCTGTCTATAGCTGTTAAATTATAAAAATATTTTACTTGTTGATATTAATTAAAAATATACAGATAATATTGCACTCGAAATTTCGGTCATAATATAAAAAGGTCGCTCGAAGAAAAGAAAATGTAGATCTCTAGAGAGCGGTGATCTTTAAAAACAAAAGCAAAGTAAATGATTTAACAAACTGCTATATTTTAACAACGTGTAATTAAAGGTTTGGCTTCGCTCGAATATGCATAAATCATGCGTCTGCCGCGAACTGCCGACCGAAATAGAAAAAAAATCTGAAACATTAAGCGCCTGAGATACAAACCGAAAAATAATAACTATTCAGTCTGTGAAGCTGGTTTTGTGGGTATTGGTTTGAGATCTGGTCAACTAAGCGTGGGAAATTTTACTTTAATTTTATCGTAGAACGTGTTTCGTTACATGATTTGTTTTTTAATTATTATTAATTACTTACAAATTATGGATTATGGACATTGAACTTAGTAATCCCAAAATCTTGCCTACCCTTGGCTTATTTTTTAAGTTTGATTTCATTAAAGCAGTGAATGTAAAGGAATGGCGAATCTTTAATTAATTGATACTTATGTGGTAATTAATGTATAAAATTTTTATAACAATCATTTTCAAATTAAATGACCTTTAAAATTAAGCGAAATAACATATTGGGATTAGGTTAATGTGGGGCGGGCCATCCTACATAAGGTAATGCTTATTAGTTTTTCGTATCACAAGACGCTATGAAATCTTATAAACGCATAAGTTACAGGCGGGGAGGGGTGTGGCAGAGGCTGTGCCGGGGACGCGGAGGCTGGGGCCGGGGTGCGCGTGCGCCGGTACTGGGCTGTTGTGAGGGGCGCGGGGCGAGGTGACAACCGCTCGTTACGTTTATCCCAAGCCAGTTATTAAAAACGTCTCGGCGCGAGCGGTGTGCCGCCCTGTAATTATCCAGTTGAAGGTTCTTTGCACTACGTTGTCACCACCGTCGCCGGAAATGCAATACGTGGATCCGCCCGCACAACAGGTCCGTCCGCCCGCCTACGCCCTCTGCTATTATTTGACGCTTTAACAAATTATTTAATAAGTACTTAAACCGGAAAATAACTTCTTTCAATTTGAAGTTTTAAATTGAAATGCCTTTACCATGTGACAAAATAAAAATAGCAATTATTTACCAAATAATAAAGTGCTTAAACAATAAGTGATTTAATTTATTTTATTGTTACAGATGATGAACGTAATGAGTGGTTACGGGTGTAGTTATGGTCGAAGTGATGCGCTGTCGCCAGCGTCGGACCTGTCGTCGTGCAGCAGTGCTTCTTCAGGTGCTTGGTGTGGACCCTCATGGAGGGAGTTGCCACCTTATCCTCAATACCCCGCTTACTGGCCACCAAGTCCTGCCACTGAGGACGCACGAGAGCTTCAACGTCGGTGCGCAAAATGCCGTTGTCCTAATTGCCTCACAGAAGCAGCTGGCTTTGGACCGAATTATGGAAAAGATGGCGCGAAGCGAGAACATGTTTGCCACGTTCCTGGTTGTGGCAAAGTTTACGGAAAAACTTCCCATCTTAAAGCTCACCTTCGCTGGCACACAGGCGAACGACCATTTGTGTGTAATTGGCTCTTCTGCGGAAAAAGATTCACTCGCTCCGATGAATTACAACGACACCTCCGAACTCATACTGGAGAAAAGAGATTTGCGTGCCAACTATGTACAAAACGTTTCATGCGTTCTGATCATCTTGCAAAACACGTGAAAACTCATGCAAATGTTTCAAGGAAATCAAAGAAAACGAAAGAAGAAGAAAAAGTTGAAACCGCAAAACCGATTGAAGATAAAAGTGGACCAGCGCAACCATCGAATGAAGTTGCAATGGCTCCTGCACCCCCAGTGTCAATAGGAAGTTCTAACTACGGCACTGTGCCTGTTGCCAGTACAGCACCGAAGCAAATGCTGAACTACGCAACAGTTGCCCCACAAGTAATGCACAACACACCGACCGGGTATAACAGCAGCGCAATGTTCACAAGTGGCAGTGTTATGTATGGAAGTGGATGGTGTCCGGAAGTACGTCAGGATACACTCTATGCTCGAACGCCAGCCAGAGATACACGTTTTTATCAGCAATACGCTACGCCTCTTTCTGCTTATCAGTGTGCTACGAAGGACAATTATGCAGTTTTTCAAGGACATTATAATTTACAACCTCCGGTAGCTATCGGGCAATAGGACTTTGAAATGTTTGTGTGTGGATGTGCCTTAAAGTTTTGCATGCGATCAAAAACTTAGTAAACGAATACCATTTTAGTTTTACATTGTAAGTAAACGTAGGTAATAAATTATAAGTCTTATTAAGTTACCATGTAATTTGGAATGTGATGTGCCTTGATATGTTGGTGTATATTTTTTACATTTTTAATAAATATATTTAAAAAAAAATTTCGTTTTCATACCATCCTGCTACTAATTTAACGTAATAAAAATTTTAATATTAGATATTTATAAATTACATTCAGTTACACCATTACTAATATCTTTGAGTAACACCATTCAATAACAATGAAATTTACGTAAGTAAATATAATATTATTTTAATATTAATAGCAATGATTTACTTGTAATGGTATCGGAAAAGAATTATTAAGATTTGTCATTTTGAGGAAAGTGTTCGCTACTTAGACCATTTAAGTTCGATAGCAATTTTATTTTTAGTCAAAAGTGTTTTAGCTAAGCAATGATAATATTTAAATTTACATTAGATTGGATAAGGCTTGAAATAATTTTTAAGCTTGATAAAAATATATCTAACTTTGCGAATCATAGTTTTTTTAAATCCTAATTAATAGAATAAATGCGAAATATAATATCTTATAATTATAGTATCTTTATTCATATAACGGGGTTGAAAAGTGTACAGTCATAAATTGCTTACAAAATTTAGTTTGTACATTTTCAAAATCAATCAAATGGGTGACATAATGTATTCCTAGCTAGGTTATAGAAAAACTGTATTAAGGAATAAACAGTCCGGTTCGCCTTTTAATGTCACATTGAGAGTTTATTTCATGGCTGCTTATGGGTCCACTTACTATCTAGTACTTATATATTTTATATAAAAAATTAAAATAAAAAGAAAACAAATTAAAGATACGCTCTGTTATTTTCGAAATGTGAAAATGAATATAAATGTGTGTGCGTGTAATTGTGTGTTTGTCTGTTCGTGTGTTGTGTGTTTATGTGCCCCTACATAAATTTTGTGTTATATACGTTTATCTACGTTAGGTGTTTTTCTATTTCATTGTCTGTTTTGTTTAGAAGGAAATAAATTGTGTTTGTTTGTTTAAGACTCTTTTACGCTTCAATCGCTGAAGCGATTATGTTGAATATAGATATAAATGCGACCATAAAAAGTTTATTCGAGTAGGCTACTATTTGTCGCAAAAACAAAACTTGGAGAAGGTTTGTGTGGGTAACTAATTTTTCTACATTTCACTAAAGGCCTAATTGAGAATCGTTATTCGTTATATTAATCGATAATTAAGAAACCTATTATTATTGGTATAAATATTAGGATAGGCCCGCATTAGGATTACTTAACATAATTACCACACGATAACCAAAAATCATCCAATCTTTTAACCTGGATGCCAATCATACTCATTTAAAAAATTCAATTAAAATCGGTTGGACAGTTGTGGAGATTAACTTGTACGAACATAGGACAGTTCTAAAATACATGTTTTTTACCATGCATTATAGAAGGTATTTAATGTAATTGGTATGGTAATATAATTTATTATTAGAGACAAGTATAGTTAATTCATACGAGAATTCCTAATTGTATTTATTCAAGAAACAGTTACACTTTTCTCTTGTAATTTTGATACAAAATAAACTCGATCTGGACACCTTCATTTTATACTCTAAAAGCGTTGATTTATTGATAGAGATTCAGAAAGGCTTAGCGATTTATGGACATCGTAATTTTAAATTATTTTTTTGTCGTTGATTGTCATCTGTTTTGGTAATAAAATTAAAGTAAAATAAAAACAAATAGCTTGAATTTTCATTGGATTAATGGTTTCCTTTTAAAATGATTAATAAAGTGTATGATACTTTTAAGAAATCTCATTCATTGTCTTTGCTCTACAAATCGGCTACGCAAAGCTACGAATAAACGTAGATTGTGTATGTCCGGTTTTTATGTTATTTTAGGCGTGTTTTTTAATATTTGTACGATATTTATACGAAATTAACGGATATTAACATAATTTGTGTGTTTTGTTACATAATTATCACTACATAGTATAAAACAAAGTCCCTTTCTCTGTCCCTATATCCCTATGTCTGATTAAATCTTTAAAACTACGCAACGGCTTTTGATGTAGTTATTTTTAATAGATAGAGTGATTGAAGAGGAAGGTTTATATGTATAATAACATCCATTAAATAGTGGAGAAATACTGTTATTTTTGAGGTTTCTAATGTGATGTCGTATAAAATTACATTTAACGCGTGTGGGCCACGGGCAGTAATGAATAAATCAAAACTACTGGATCGATTTTAATCATTTTTTCAGTGAATGACATAGGTTATATATTTTATACCCGTGCGAAGCCGGAGCGGGCCGCTAGTACTATTTAAAATACAATTACTTACAAGATTTAATATCTTATAATATTATCAAGAATTAAGTAGTAGATTACAAACTTCAAAATTTTTGAACAGTCTTATAATATTAACGACTGGATGAGATGGTATGTGCACCTTTTTTATTATTATATTTTCTATACATTAACCGTTTTCTTAGATATTGCCTCTCGTCACGAGATGTCGCTAGCTGCCGCCGCGCCGCTAGGATCGGAGCGCTTTCGCGACGGCAGCGCGCGGCTCAGGCGTAATTGCACGCGGCTATTATCTGGGCGGCGCTCGGCGCGCATGGCGGCCGGTGCGAGCGGGATGCACTCGATAATACGTAAAACAAAACGAGGGAGTAATGATGGTAAAAAACGAGCAGCACGCAAATTATAGTGAGAAATGAGGCAGCCGGTAGCGGTGGGGGCTCGTGGTGCGGTGGGGGCCGGTGTGCGGCAGTCGCGATCGCTCGGCGCACGCAGACCGCCCGCGCCGCCTGCGCCGCGCCTCGCGAGTGCTGTGAGTGAGTGACATGCGCCATCTCCAGCGCCATGAGCGGCAAAGGCTCTTCCTCACCGGACCTGCTCATGAATGTGAGTCCAGCGTGCAGACGAACGCCCTTCATACACCTAATATCTATTAAGGCACACACCCACACCACCTCGACCACTACAGTCAAAGTGGCAAGCTTATCTGTCAAAACCAACTCGTAATATTTTGATGTACTTGGAGTATCTATTGAAACATGTTAACAAAATTATCGTCAACATGGATTAGAAAAGAGAAAATCACTATTTATTACTGTAATAATAAAATTACACTTGGCATATCAACTTAACAAGACAATCGATTGTAATACTATAGAAAACAATGGATATAACGCGTCATAATTAATAGCTTTTAAATATAAATCTCACAGCGTAGCGGCGTGATTTCACGGTTTATATACTTTAATTTTGAGATCAAATCACGGTTAAAATAGGCAAGTTCATAAAACGGTCTATTAGTCGCAGCGGGCTTTGGGGCATTGTCGATTTAGCACGCACCATAAGCAGCAGAGGCCGGTCCCTCGAGCCCTAACCTCCATTACTATTCATAGGCCCTCCCGGGTCGAGTGGCCCCGACGGAGTCATCGTGCTGAAACATTTTGTACCAACTATTTGTCAGATAGTTTCCTCTTATATTATTGTTTTGATTTTCATTGTTCCTTCATTGAACAAATCCTTTTTTTTACTATAATAAATAGTGTCATTAAAATTAATAATTTCATCTAATTTAATTGAATGATTCAAATTTATAATTGATAATGAAATATCTTTATTTAGAGACACGCTATAGAAAAGTTTAGTATATCCCAGTTAATTTGTTATTTATTTTTATGGATCTTTAGGTAAAAAGATAATTATAAAAAGACCCGGAACCGACATTTATTAATAGTTGAGGTAATAATTGTGACGTAAATGTTATTGTTATTATCTAGAAATTGCCCATTAAACTTTGTTCCGTACATTACTAGCAGCTCGTAAAAACTACCGAAATGCTAATTCAATTAACCGTAGTCAAATAAATAAAGGTCGGTTCAGCTTTCGAGGTCCGTAACAAATCCTTAATGACACATAGAACCTTCATCCATTTTCTACTCAATTTCCTTTTCATATTAGTTTAATCTAGAGGCAGGACTACTGGCGCCAAAAATTATGCGGCGACGGCCGTGTCGGGCGCGGCTAATCTGTTTAGTGTTGTATTGTAGAGCGTTCGGTTCCTTTGTGCGGTGAAAAAGGAAGAAATTTATGCGTTTCGGCGTCGTGTGTGAGTTTTTTGTAGGAATGTAATTAATAATTCGGCGGCAAAACTAACAGTGTTTTCGTTGTTACGTCCTGAGTGATTGATGTGTGTCGGACTGGACAATTAGATCATGTTGAAATGGACTAATGTTCGCTGACCATTATATAATATTATATGCATAGTCTAAAATAAATAAGATATTATATCCTAATATTACAGTTATTTTAATTTTTATTATTAATCAACAATTTATTATTAAGACAAATATTTTCTATTAGAATTAATAATATGTAAAAAATATCGTTCTCAATTTACGTAAGCTTTAGACATACTTACTTTTACAAGCTTAAGTTATCAATCAGTACTGTTTTTCAGCATATAATGTTTGTCCATTCAATGTAACATTAATATTTTTTTTTTGCAAAAAGTACATAACAAAAAACATACAACAATAACGTGTGGTGTTACTCTTAATTTTACCCAATTAATTTAAAAATAATATTGATTTCATACAAGTGGATATATTTTCTTGTCTACTACTACTATTCTCTTAGAATAATAATTATAATGGTTTTATGTGACGCCTATACGACGCCTATGATTGCAGATTTATGACAGATACTGAACAGTTTTTTTTATATTATTTATATATCATGCCTATTTAATGTATCGCTGCAGGACAAAATCTTCCGGCTTCGACCAGAGAGAAGGTCATATTAAAACTATTTTTATTTCTAAATATTAATGTTCATGATTGAGCTTTCTCAACATTTTTAAAGTTTTTTCACCGACATTAAAAACGAGGAGGTACACGATTTGGGTGCTTTTTTAAATAACTGTGTGTACTTTTATCTAGGCGGTTAGCATTTGTTTTCGTTTTTCAAACAGCTTAATTATTTAAACATAAAGTTCTTATTCTTAAAACAATAAAATCACTGTATTTTGAAACTTATATTACGACCATAATAAGTAAATTACCACTATAAAATTACACGTACTGTTGCTATGTTTCACGCGATTTACAACATCACTGTTGTTCAAAGTTCAAAACTCGTTTCACCGGAACCGATAGGTGACCACGAGATGCGTAGGCGCGGGTCTCGCTTGCATTTTACAAGTCACGATGTTCTTCGTGCTTCAGGTGTAATGGAATAGAGGAATATTTGTTTAGTAATGGCGGCTACCAGAATGACTGGCTTTTAAACAATAGATGGGCATGGGTATTCCTTTTCCATTGAGTGTTCTAATTTAAATAAAATGAACTTGCATATTATCTAAATAAGTATATTAATTATATAATAATATATTCTTATCGATAGAAGCCGAGAAAAGCTGAAATGGCCCAGTGGATAGAAAACGTATAAAGAGTTTAAACGAAGGTCGATGTTTAAAATTTGGGCAAGCACCTTTGAGTTTTCAAGTGCTTGCAAGCACCTTTGAGTTCTGTTTCGAATTCGTTATTTATAGTGAAGAAAAAGAAAGAAATACTGAAGCATATACAACGTATAATTGTATATTCGCTCCTAACTTAGATAATCTCCTTAAGAGGCAAAGAAACCTTTTATTAAAAATAGGACATAGGATTATAATTTTTTTAATTATTTTTAGGGAGCTTTGACAAATATTGACAATATCGCTCCATGTAACCATAATGTGTTTAGGACCTCCTTTTAACACCGACATTAACTATTTTGTATAGATGCGAGTATTACCAGATAATGGAAATTTTAATGCAGTGTTACAATATCCAACTTGTCTCATTTACATCTGCTATTTGCTCAGCTCTAACGGCTCCATTTTTTATACATTCTAACGTTATATGTAAAACATCTTCTATACAGTCACACTCTAAACAGTTTGGTGAAGCCACTTTACACATACTCTATACCAAATATACCATACCCATACCATAAAACAAATTTATTAAAAGGGATATGTCCTATAGAAAAAGTATTTTTATTATTACGTGATATAAGATACAAGCAAGACAAAAATTAAAAAAAGAATATGTTCAGAGTTAATAGTTGTAAACAACTAAGTTTCAAAGAACATACCCATACCCTGTGGAAATTCAGATATTATATTAATATTAGCTGATCTGATACACAGAAAAAAGATTTTGAAAAGAAATAAAATTGGTGTCAAAGTAAAAAAAATTGGATCTTAACTAACAAAAGTAAGAAGTAAGAAACAACCATGTAACCAAAATCAGTTAAGACGTTTTGGTAGATAAGAATTATGAACACACGTACAACGCAATTTTATACATCATCACTACATAGTATAAAACAAAGTCGCTTTCTCTGTCCCTATGTATGCTTAAATCTTTAAAACTACGCAACGAATTTTGATGCGTTTTTTAAATAGATAGAGTGATTGAAGAGGAAGGTTTATATGTATAAAAATGAAGAAAAAATTTTTTTGGGGTTTCTAATGTGATGTCGTAAATAATTACATTTAACGCGTGCGGCCTACGGGCTGCAATGAATAAATCAAAACAACTGGATCGATTTTAATCATTTTTTCAGTGATTAACATAGGCTATATATTTTAAACCCGTGCAAAGCCGGAGCGGGCCGCTAGTAAAGATATAAATATAAATTATGAGACCATTAAAATTTAAAACACTTTGAAATACCATGACAGTTATGTCGTAGTAGTGAGCAAATGATAAATAAGATCCATTACTCTTGAAGTAAATGTTTTTGCAACGGCACGAAAATATACTTAAATACAGGAATAGTTGAAAACGTCGCTTTTTAATAAGATGCTAGCTTCAAGAACGACATGGTAGTTATTGACAGTAGTGGATAGATCGATATCCTTCCACAATTATTTAGATAGCAGGATACAAGCAATTGCGGTAACTCCAGTTGCCAGTCACCACGTATAGAATACCGTTGACTTGCCAGCAGTCGCGGAGCTACCTACATTTTAATTGACCACGCGATGTTTTGCCTCGTCTCGTCCGACTTTTTCTCCACAAATTGCTCTAAAGTGCTTAATGAGCGATGCGTGCAATCGCCGTTTCCCCGTACGTGAGGTTGCTCTTATTTTACATAAATAGTTCAGCTCGAACTAATGCCGATTCTCGGTACTGTAATTGCGCCTGTGACAGGCTTCCGTCGCCTTTCCAGAGGCCGTCGGTTGAACGCTGAACACGCCAAACGTCTGCGTCGCCTAAATTGCTGTTATTTTGCATTAATAGCGTAAACGGTGAGTGCGTGCGCATACTGCTTTACATCTTTGACATTTAGAATCTTAACATAACATACTAGATGGTGATAGATAAGATTGTATACGATTGTATTTTTTTTTGCATAAAATTTTCATTGCCAGCAAGTTACTTTATAATAGTTCATCATCCTAACAATAAAGACAATACAAGTAACACTATAATATGAATAAGTAACAGTTTTATAAATAGATTAACGAAGTAATGTTATTTATAAACATATAAATTTTTATATTCTCGTTCTTCTGAATATGTATTTTCAGATGTATGGAAATTTAATATCAAGTGATGCGATTCATCTTGAATTAAAAAAAGAATGTTCTCGACTACACTTTTGGTTTAATATACATTGCTAAATATATATCGTATCAATAAAAAGGTAAGGCAGGTTCAAAGGAGATAGCGTCTTTGATCTTGACCAATGGTGGAAGAGCGGGCATTCATTGGTGTTGTCAACTCGGAACAGGTCCCACGACGTCATATGCGATGCGACTAAGCAGGCCGATCGTCCATCGTATAAGAAGTGCAATGCTGCTTATTTTCATTTGTAACTTAAAATGCTGAGTCAGTTTGTACTATTATCTTAATTCATGACGTTAAACCTAAGAGAAGCCAAAGACTTAGAGGCAGGATTTTATTCGAAATAGATGTCGTGAATTAAATTTGATATTTGATACCAATCACTTGACAAACTAATATAAAATAATAGTCATCTTATTTATGAACTCAGTCTCAAAACAACTAATTTTTTTAAATATCAGGCAGCGTTTGATTTTGTTATAGCTTGGCAAAGAAATAGAAGCTATAAACATACACTAGCAAAACACGGGTTATATTTTTAAGAGGTTATCCTCCAATAACAATCGATTAAAAGTGCGTTTTATAATGAAAAATATTTATAAATATTCATACTTGAGTCTAAGAGAAAAGCTATATTTTTGTGGACTTTCAGCTTTACACGACCTGTCCAACAGGTTCATCGCATGACCGGAACAGATGTATCTGTCCTGAATGAATGCGGGATTTATTTTATGTTGTCCATTTAAATATTCTGTGGCGATTTTGCTTGTGTATTGAATCTCGATGTCGGTTTGCATTATTGGTTCTGGCAACCATTTTTTATTTTAATTGTGTGTTAGAATGTTTAATTTTGGAATCATAATAAGTTTAACTTGCGTTTTTAATACTCTACTAATACGTACTTATTTACTTTATTTTGACTAGTTAAAAAGTTCTGTAAAGGGTATTTTAAAATAGAAATAGATATTTTCTGTCTTTTCGTACAAATAATTTTAACATACCTTTAAAATAGCACGTAATAAAAATATAAAGAATTAAAATTCAATAGCTCAAAGATGCACAAAATTTATGCAAAAATTATAAATTATGCAGATGGAATATTTTTTACATGAATTAGCCTTATAAAAAAAGGAAATGATATTTATAAACTATACACCTAAATATTCATTTCAACCATAATAAAATACTTTGTTCAAATGCTTTCTATTTTTTATATTATATTCTCTATAAAAATCTTAATTGAAAATTAATATGTAGGTATGCCTAAACCTAATTCAAATCAAAACATTCAATTATTTCACTTGACGATTTTTTTCTAAGTAATTTCTTTTACCCACCAAATGTACTTACCTAAAAATATCAGAACCAACTTTTAGGGTAGAAACTTTTGTAACGAAAAAAGTAATGTGACAGCGTATAAAAAAAGATGTTCCCTACCCTTTGGAGTGTTTCATTTCCGGGACAAGTCGCTTTGTCGTCGGGCATATTTTATTTTCCCGGATAAATGGAGGCATTTCCATAAAATAGCAGTTTGCTTTTTTCTGTCTGTCAACGCGTTGGCGCACGTGGCGTCCAATGTTAATGGAAAGTTTTGACTCACCACGCACACTTTGAGTTATGACTTTAGTTAAGCCAACAAGTTATTTTTTGGTTGAAAGATTTACTTAGCGATCTTTTTGCTATGCTATGTACGACATGTATGCTTCAAGCATATTTACAGTATAAATCACGGTCTGACATATTTATATCTTCCAAAAAGCAGGAAGTCTGATATTCGATATATTTTAAAATATAAGTTTATTATGTGGTTTAATAAATTTGCAAGATTAACGCTGCAAATTTAAAAGATTAAGACAGATCTAGAGGTCTCATATCAATGTTGTGACCGTGTATATAACTGTTTTGCCTTAATAGTCTTATATTGTATTCCAGAAAATAAAATTAAAAAACGTCATTTTAGTTTTGGGTTGAATCGAGGTTTCATGTAAGCTCATTGCTGCAATGTATTCTATATAAAAAAAGATATATATACTCAAGTGTGACCACAATCAATGTAATCGTTAGCAGTTTCACCTGAGTGGTAGTTCACAAGTGTTGCAATCGTTGACATCACTGATACCATCTTATCGGTATCATCATACTCCTGACACCTTTGCGAGCAATTGCTCTCCTTAATATCTTTCATCTTTCATTGTTATTAGGGTGTGAAATTCTATGTAATATATCTTTCTAAATACCTAAGCTTTATATTATTAATTCAATCAATAACAACTGTAAAGGATCCTGTATATTAAGTGGACTCCATCCTCTATTAATTCTTAGATCCCAGCATGACTATCGCCACCCGGAACGTTTCTACATCATTGGTTGCGTTGACATTTCCGTAATGTAGATTTTATTGGTCGTTCGATTTTCATTTATGGCGTTACAATATCAAGGATTGTCTTTTTCGTAAAGTTGAATTTTTCGGATACGGAATGTTGACGTAAAATATCAGTAAGCCCAGTGTTGTTTTCTTTCGACGAGTGAGTATCACAGACCCAAAATTCTACAGTTACTGTCTTCTCCCTCTCCTCCTTCCCCTCATCTCGTGTGGCCACAGGTAGTGGTAGTGGTTTTGCTAGTAATTATAGGCTTCGCGATTTATTTTCAATCAGACAAACCGAATTCTTAATGGGCACCTAGTTTTTTTTTTTTCTGCACACTCAACGGCTGCACACTCAACGGCCCCCATTAGGATAGTAATATCCTGTGTCGGGGTCCGGAAACATTCACTATGACAAGGACAAATACACCCAGACCGGAAAATATGCTTGTATGGTCAATACAAACATATTATTCTCCGAGCGGGAATCGAACCCGCGACCTGTGGCGTTTAAGGCAGGTTCGCTACCGCTGCGCCACAACGTCGTCAATTTCGTCGCCGTTTGGTGAAGATGTAAAAATACTACTTTATAATACTAATTACTTTAGTCGGTTCGTATTGAAAATAGCATATCTATACTACTACGTGTACAGTATATCATAGTATAGTAAGACTACTTGATCTATATGATGGTAAATTTTATGTTATAAGGGAAAATGGTAACCCTAGTGTCAGGGATGTCTGCTCACGCGCCGCGCCCCGAGCGCGACGATTATAATTTCGAGCGCCGATCAACATTAAAATGAAGGTCCATAAATTTATTAGACATAGTGTCGGCTGGTTTGCCTCGGGCCCGCATTATATAAAATATGTCAAGAATTAACCATTATCATACTGAGAATATTCAGCTTTGGCTATTCAGGGATATATGCGTCAAGATTGCATGAGATTTGAATAAACGTGACTGACATCACGTCTAATGATTGGAACATGACGGAAAAATATCTATGAAAAAAAAATAACAATTTGATTGGTATATAATGCTTACAGTAATTGTTTAATAATACACCGATTATGTTGAATACTTCTATGGCATGTTGTTTTCAAATTAATTTTCCTATGTATAGTCATCCATTGCTTAAAGTATAATAGCGCCCCATTAACAAACCGAAACAATCTAGCGATGTATTTATTGTAAACAAAACCAAAATATATTATCGTCTAGATATTTTCTTTTAGATATTGGCAAACAAAGTTTCCAAATAAAACAAGTACTAATTATATAATATATGTTTTTATGTTACAAGTTGGCAAACAAGCATACGGCCCACCTGATGGTAAGTGGTTGCCGTAGCCTATGAGCGCTTGCAGCACCTTTAGTAGGTGCCACTCACGCGCTGCCAATCTCGAGATATTGGTTCTTAAATCTCCTCTGCCCAGTAATTTCACTAGCGTACCCTTCAAACCGGAACACATCAATACCTAAGCACTACTATTTGGCGGCAGAATATTTGTCACTGCGGTGGTACCTACCAAGCCGGCCTCTTGCAACAAAAGACTTACCACCAGTGTGACTGATTGTACTAGTGGAACAGCGGGCGATGGGGTTGTCACATCTCGACGCCGAAAGATGTATGATATAATAGGTAGCAAATAATATGTGTTGGTCAAAGGTTTGTATATTTCATGGATGCTTGCAACATTAGTCGTGTCAATAGGTACGCTGCAACCCATGCAATTTAGAAAGTCAGAGAGGAATAGGATTAGTGATTACTTCAGTTCTTCCACTTAGTCATTTTTGGGACACCGCAATGTTGCTGTTCAGGATGTATTTACATGTTACCGTTCTTGTATATTGTTTATTGGGTGTGGTTACATATATACTTAGTTTAATTATTAGCTTTTTTGGTTTAATTCATTTTCTATTTGTAATTTTTTTTTTTTCTCTTTTGTTATGTTCTATCCGCCTATATAACAACTTTAACACCAAGGCTCTACTTCCAATCTTAGCCTTATTTAACCAGGTTTTCCTAAGATTTAATTTTCATTGTTAATTTTAAAATATAAGCATACCATGAAAAGCTTTCCAATAATGTATAACTTTTAACAACCAATACCATATTACTTTATGGAATCTGAAGAAAAGTATTTGTGAGTGAAATACCTACATTTTTTAAAAAGACATGTATTGCTTTTTCAAAAGAAAATATTTGGTTAAATATTTATTTTATGTATAAATAAATTCTTATCTGAGTGTCATGACCAGGTCAGTGCAAGAATTTTCAAAATAATTACCAAGATAAAACCTTGATTCTAAACAGAGATATCGCCGACGCCGACCGCGAGTTATAAAATGTAAATTTATTGCACGATATTTTACATAAATTCAAATTGACCGCTATATATCGATGGCTTTACATTACATCACGTAATTATGCCGCGCACAATTATTATAATTTTCGTATAATCGCTTTCATAAGGACGCGCGAAAAAACAATTTTATAGCGTATTCACTTGATTTATGGACGCTGTTTAAGATTAATGCCGAAATTATTTCGAGATTTAGTAATCATTATACATATTCCAATCTTATTTCAATAGCTTTGTTTTATAGCCATACTTAACATACGTAATGAGATATTCATATTTAAGAGGTAAATTAATATGAAGCACCAAATTATGTATTTTATTCTAACTATTAAAATAATTGTGTTGTGTTTGGCATAATTCAAAATAGTCAAAAGTCACGTGAGTCATAAAAACGTTTTACATACAAATGGCACTGCTTTGAGCATAAGCCGCACAATTAAAACATTTTTAGTAATCATAATTTGATGTAATTATTTTAATTTTTTCGAGTCGTGAAAAGATCATTAATTTTGAGAATGGGTAATTATAAGTTAAACATCTGCGTCCACGCGGTCACGGCATCCTTCCTCTCTCATCTAATCATCGACGATTCATCTAACGAAACAGAGAAATTAATTACAGACTAGCTTCCCAAATCTTACTGCTTCGTGATTTTAATTATAACCTGCATTTTATGATTTATCGAACACTTATCCGTACCGCTGATTTATAAACTTTGAATCTTAAACCTCAAAGACGGATCCTATTATCATCTATTACAATATAGTAGGTATGTGAGTTCTATTATTTACTTTTAAAATACGCTAGTTTTCCTTTGAAGTAGTTTAGTAGTGAGACTATTAATTAAATTGAATTGCAATTAAAATTGTAAGATTTTCACCGCTGCCGCGTCCTACGCGTGAAAACGAACACCTTTTCCTTCATAAGTGCTTGTAATTAAATCCCCGGTATCATTATGTTCTTTTGCCCCATTTATTCAAAGACATTATAGTTTATAATTATAGACTGGTGTTATATTTGAAATTCAATTCTTCGTACATAATATATGATAGTTGAAGTTCGACTGTTTGGAAAATCGGAAAATTTAATTAAAAGGGAGTTTTCAATTTCTAATGAAATAGCACCTCAAATAAGCTTCGTTAGGACACGTTAGGATTTTAATTGGTTAGTAATTATTGACTACTTTTACAAAGTATGACTAAATACGAAATGAAAAACCTTACGTAGTGTGAGAGTGATTACTGTTATTTATTTATGAGCCCTCATGTATAAATTTATGTTAATAAAACTAACAGTAAATACTCTTAATAGATGTAATTTGAACTTATGACCATATACATTTTAATATCATCACACATATTGGTATAATATATTCTGAAAATAACATAAAAGGTTGTACGCCATCAAAAATTGTGATTTATATATGAAAATATTATATACATAATTATCCACTGCTGGACATATGTACTATCAAAATATCAGTAGTATAATACTAGATTTATAGAAATTTATAGATAAATTTTTACAGAAGAATATTACACAGCTAAACAGTATTGATTTATTAAGCTATGAAAATACTTAGCATGTTCACCACTCAACATGTTACACTGTCAACTTGTGACTCAAAATGAAACATGTATACTTTAGACACGGCAAACAATAATATAGGTAATATGTAGTAATGGAACCCTCGAAAATGTGAAGGTAAATCAGCCATATGCTATACGAGAGTCCATAGCTGTTATAAATGAGCATTCCATTCATCACACTGCCACCGCAAACAACTTAGTTTCTTTATTTTATAAAGCACAATTTTGCTTCCTTCCTTTTAAAAGTAAACTATTTTCATATGAAATCCAGTTTCTAAAAGGTCCTTGAAGTGATATAGTCTTGATGATTTCTATAAAAAAGACAATCCCCTCGATGAAAAAGTGGTAATGTACACTTATGAAATTCCATGTATAATTCAGAGATGATAGGTGTTACCCCTTGAAAATGTCTTGTATTTTACGTTATATTATATTCTTGTTTTCATCAGTACTGTGTAATGGTAATTAGATCTTGTCAATTAGATAAAAAATTTAAGGGTAACATGATATTAAAGAGAAAATAATAGAATCTTCCGGTATTGTGAAGTCCTGATTTAAGAAAATAGTTGGTTATTCATTCTCATCAAATATCGATGTAACCTAAACTTCCGAGCCATTACATTACGGTGGCGTAGTATCAAAGAAATCTTAATAATAAGGCACTAGAAGTCATATTCGCGTGACCTTGTGACTTTTGTGACTTATAAGCCATGAACGGTGCGAGCATGCTTTAGTGTCATTTATTTACTTTACTTACCATTGCTGTGTAAGCTATTCAATATCTGTAGCGGTACAAACACACATAGCAATGTAATGTGAAACTTACGACATCATAGTTAATTACCTTAATCTCAAATGGAAAAGCATACTGACACCATTGGCGTTGCTATAAAGCAACTTCTTCCAAGCAGAACGTATTCTTCTTTACCATTTTTGCTAATAATTAACGAAACAACTTTAATGTTTAAAAATGTGAGGTCATTTTTGCGCTGTCAGAGACCATGTCAGTATTATAATACATATGCATTTTTTAAACACGTGAAATGTAATTTAGAATGGGGAGCTTGCGGTCGTAATGATGAGCGAGTAATATTCCCTTTCCGGTTTGCATTAGGTAATGAACCGGAATTACTTTATTGAGGCTCTTCTCTTAGTGTGAAATATATTATACGCCCTAATGCCGCATCACTTCCTGTTACGTTTCGCAATAAAACATATGGATGTGTTATGTTGGTTTTTGATTCCGTTTGTATTGTTGTCCCATTTTTAAAGTAATTAATCGAGCAATATACTATGTATAATCAATTTTGTCTTGTCCAAGATAAAATTTAAAAAAGATAAGTCAATAATCTATCGTATTGTCTGAAAACTATTCTATTTGTTAAACTACGAACTAACATATTTAACGTTAGTTTCAGACCGCGATTTCGCCCACATAAATGCAGAATTTTCCGAGTCACCTAACTCAGGCTGAGTAGACTTGACCAAATGACATATTTTAAGGGCGGCAAATTAGAAGACGATTTATTTTTTAATAACAGGACTTTTATTTTACTTTTGAACATTACCAAATTTGAATGGCTTAGAAATATATTTAAAAACTTTTTTCTGTTCACAATTGTAGTAGAAATTTTAAAAGTCAACAACTTGAAAAATTTATAAATCCATCGAATACTAGTGACTGACATTTTAGCTTTAGTTCCCCTGACTCCTTACCGTACAAACAAATTCAGATTCTATAATAGTATAAGTAGTTCGACGTTTGCCGACCAATTCGTTTGTGACGTCACACATTCCCCCGTCGAACTGAGCGCGAATTAATTTTCTCTACAATTACTCGCTCGTGTTACTAATTGAGACATCAAAGACTCCGCTCAGTCGGTACATCGGCGGCTGTTCCTAGCGACATCACTTTACGTCCTCTTGAAATGCAATATATTTAACCAATTAAAAATAATAAACGTTAATAAAAGTATATTTTGCATTGCAAACATAACAAATTCACATTATTATTATAATATTTATTAACAAGAATTATTACAGAATTTTTGAGAATCAAAATAGTAACTATATTTACAAAAATTACTAAAGTACTCGTGCTGCCTAGATTCGTGGTAACAATGTTAGCTGTATTTTACCGCAGAATCGTTATCCCGATTCTTTAGGCGGAATTAACCAGCTCTCCATCTATGTGCAGGCAATGAGGTGAAAGTCATTTAAATTTTTTTAAGCACTTGTATAAGTCCGTATGTAGGTATAACATGGGTCAATACGTGTTTCTACTGGAAACTGTAGAAATAGGTAATTTGGAACAAGTGATGTTGGCTACATTTCCTGATTTTATTATTTTCCACAGTGGTTTCCAGTCATTATTATGTCTCCCTGACAGAATATAATATGTTTTAAAATTAAAAATATTATCAATTTTAGTCTCTTATGCATTGTAAGTGTTAGTTATATTTTAACTATAAACATCACGAATAACAAACCTTACTAATATCTCAGATCTGAACAGGATTCCATCTTTTAGTACAAAGATATTGAGCTTGTTTTTTATCTATGAAGTATGAAGTCACACAACATTCAAACATTGTGCTAACACACAACTTTCAAGCAGATATTGATTTAAATTCGATCTCTTTTAGTAATTTTTAGTCTAAAAATTAAGTTTACTGTAGTAAATATGAGCCAATACGTTATCTGGCTTAGTGATCCGCTGTATTCGCCTCGAGCTACTTGCACCGTTCGACCGCAAATATGGGGTCACCCGATAATGCCTGCGCAATTACGCCGTATTACCGGCCCACTCCTCAAATACACTCTTGTTATACGATCAAATGTCTCAGACGTGACTGCCATTGCAGTCAATATAAATGCATTATCTTACAATGTAAATTACCAATGAGCGACCGCTAGGCGCCTGTATCAAGGACGTTAGTAACGGTCTTATTGAATATAAATTATTTAATACGTTTTAGTAGTAGTAGAGCCATACTTCTCGACCCTCTTACAGAAAATCAGCGTAAAATAACAGAGCAGTGTTGCGTTTCGTGCGATGAATGAGAGCGCTGGAGGCCCAATCTCTCATTCCCTCTGTGCCCTTCCTTTTTTCCCTTCTCATCCCTTCCCTCCCATCCCCTGGGTTGGGAAAGCATGTGATACACTTCAAGTATCGTAAGCGTTCTTATATTCATCAGGCGGACCGTATGTTTTTTCCACACCGTCATGAAATAAAAAAAATACATTAAATTTTTTATGTAAAAAAAAAACTTACCTAGTTATTATTTTTTCAATAACATGATTCGCATTATTTCTTCGAAACATTAAAATGATTCGAGAATCTACTTGCGAAAAAAGTAAGAAAACAACGAATTTTACTTCAGTATACAACTCGCAGTAGCACTAGTAATTTATTAGAAAACTAAAAGCAACGAACAAAAGAAAGTGCAATCAGTCCGGACAGCTAAGTCGTGGCATTTGGAGTGCTTTGTGAGATGTTCGCTTGAACAATCGATGGGCCGACGCACTACAATTTGCGTAGTGGCAACTGGCAGCTCCTCTGGCAATTTGTGTCCGTCGCCTTCGCCTGCCGTTACTCGGTAAACGCTACTGGAATATCATGTAGCCTGTGGTTGAGATCCCAGTTTAAAACGAACAGGACGACGGACGAGTGAGATACATGCTAATTATGGGTAATTTTCGAAATCGATCGTCGAGCTTTTGCACTGCTTGTGGCTTCCTGCGTTGTGTCGTTGTCGAGCAAAATGAAGGCTAAACAGGTGATACCGTGGCATATATGTGCAATAAATATTGATGCTATCGTTAATCTTTTATGGGAATGAACTTGTATTCTACTAATGCTAAAATAATATACTATTACAGTACCTCAATGTCATTGAACATGAGAATGAAAAGGTATGTCGGCTTCCATTTAATAAGGTATCTTCGACACAAACTGACTGGTTTGATCGGATGAGTAGTTGCGCCATCACAAATGCAGTAGAACGAATTATGGGGCGATCGATAGCTTCTAGATTGCATCTCAATAATGCCTGTTCGAGCCATCGTGCAAGATTGCTGGCGAGCGTGCGCCCAGCTACTATTTGCTCATTATGATGCATTGTCTAGCAACGCATTTTATTATATCTATTTATATCAACATTTCGCATTAAGACAGGACTAAATGTGTCGTACTAATAATGACTTCGGAAAGGATATTAGGTATGCGTCTCTGGTGCCGAGAGCACACGGTGACCGTCGGGACGCGGTAATTGATGACGTCGCGGGCAAGCGGTGTCCGCCCATTTTCCGTCAATTTTCGTCACTTGAGTGATGGTAGCCGGTACCGCCCATAGAGCCGCTCCCCGCACCCCGTTCCCCCGCAAGTTCCGCGTACGGCACGCGCCGCGCTAAATTTAAATGGGATGAACTTGTAACGGGCGGCCGCCGTCAAGGAATGCGAGCGGCATAAAGCGTTAATCATATATTTTTGACAGATACACTCCGAGATGTCATCGGATGAGGCGTAAAAATTGGCCATTTGGTTGTTTTCTTTGTCTGGTCCTGGATGATGATTATATTTAACTGTCTTTTAATGTTAATTTCTTGGAAATGTAATATCTTGTCATAGCTTGAATGAAGTGTGTTAGAAGAAGCATTAAAAACAATGTGCTCAAAAATATACTCAGTAAAGGCGTTAATAAGAAGGAGCTTCAACGTGTTCTCGGCGAAAGTGCAAATTCAGCCGAAGACAAAGTGCTACCTAATCTCCCCTACAGCGAACAATAGGTTGGGGGATAAATAAGCTTGGGGCACTTAATGAACGCATAAACTTCATAGGTAGGTACTTAAGCGGTAGACAACGTGTTTCTATGGCAACGGCTCAAAAACAATTTACTTCATATTAAGGTATATAATACAACAAATTATGTTTTCAAAAATCATTGACTTACTATAAACTTCCAGCCCTTCCATATTGAAAAAATGTTCAAAGATTCGCTGCTGTTCCTTTGTAAATTCAACACTAACACAACAAAACTTTGTCACACGATAATTTTATTAGATTATGTTGCAAGCTTGTGACTAACTTCGTTTCGTTGCGGTTATGTTGAATTTACGACGGAGCACCACCGAGTCTGTAACATTTTGTTTGTATGAAAGAACCTGTCCATATTGTATAATAAGTCATATGAATAATAACAAATTATGTTTTGAAAAATTCAATCTATCGAGATTTTTTGAAAATAATTTTGATAAAACAATTGCCTTTAAAAAGTCACAGAGAAGTTTCTATATTATCTGTGAATCAATGGCGGCAAAATCAGGCCGAGAGACCGTTGATGAGCGAGATCATGCGAGCACGTGTTGCTTTTTGTTGCGGCTATTATGTTGTCAGATCGTAAGGTTCATTGTCTTGTCTGGGATATTGGTGGTAATAGGCCATTCATTGCGATGTGAATGCGACCTCAGGCTAATTTAAAATATTGAAATAAAATCTTATGATTAGTATTCTCAAGAGTGAAGTTAAGTGTTTTATAGGCAAATACTTAATATATAGGTACTATGATAGGCCCTTCTATACAGACAAAATGTTAAAGGATCGCTGGTGCTTTTTCGTAAATTCAACACCAATATAACGGAGCGAAGTTAGTAACACACTAACTTCATTCGGTGAAGTTACAAGTTTGTGACTAACTCTTGTAGCAATAAGTAATGCTATGTATGCGAAAAGAACCGCTATGCTGTTAAATGTAGGCCTGTAGGTACTTAAAATACATTAAAACGAAATTTTAAAATAATTTTTAGTAGTAGATAAGTACTTAATAGCTCTTTAATATATGTTAATATTTGACTTTTGAAATATCATCATTCATACTACCGTACCGAAACTAATAATGGAATGCATTTCATATTTTGTTACAAAATATTGCAACACATTATAGAAATTGTTATCTTACTAAACTAAAACCTGAATATTTCAATAGTCAAAGAGCAGACTGTCAACGCGACAAGAGCTTTTTATTCCCTGATTTTACATATATTTAGTACTACAATGTACTATTATATTTATTCCTTTATAGAAATTTAATTGTAAGTAGGATTATGGAATTTCAAATATTTATAAATTACTAAGGAGGGTCAAGCATTTTATAAGATAGAAAAACATATCTCAACTTGTAATTTTATTTAAACGTAAAGTTTAGTTCGAGTTTACGCTAGCTTTTCTTGTCTCGCTAGCTGGCTAGTCTTTGCACATTTTATTTGTATGGTAGGGGCTGTCCATATAAAATAAGTCTATGTTATTTTGTCCCTTTTTTGTATGTTACATGATGAAAACATTTTTTCACCTTTGCGGTGAAAGGTTTTTCAGTCTTACAGCACCATTGTTTTAATACTTGTTATATTCTAGGTTTATTGAAATAATTATATTGATGTTATTTTTAATTATATTTATTTATTAAATATTCATAGCCTTGTTTTAGTGTAGACTGTAGAGATAACGTGACATCACCGCGGGCCGGTTGACGCAACCCGCGGTACAGGGGCGGATCCGATACGCCCGATAGCCGTGATTTACCAACCAAATACCACGCCGAACGAATGCCGTTATAAATATTATTAATACTATAATATTCCTATATTGATTACGTTCCATATTATTTTACAAAAGTCTCAAGACTGTTTAAAAATTAAGTGTAACTAAAAGTATGTTTAATAGCTAACAAAGTACTCCCCGACCTTTATCAACTAGAATAAGGTTTATCACAATTCAATTTATCTTCGTAGCAAATTTCATAAAGCTCAGTTCTGCCGTTTAGTCGTGAAAGGGACATAGCCAAAGATATTACTATTTTTACTATTTCTATTGACATAACGTTGGTGTCGAATGTAAAAACTTTTAAAGTAACTAAAACGAATTTCTAGTCGAGCAATATAAACGTCCCCTGAAATTTGTTTGAAATTTCTGTAAAGGCCGTGTCTTTGATTTATCATATTTGCATGTAATATATTTTGTAAACCATTATACAGAATTTGAGTGCATTCAAGTTATTTTATACCAGATTTTCTAACGAAATTGCAATTGATTTGTTGCACCCCCTACAAATAATTTCAAAAAATACTTATTAAGGTAAGGCAATTGTTAAGCTTGGGGTTGCTTCAAAAACTTATAGAATCGAGAGGTTTCGTACGGCGTCACGCTGCCTACGCACGACGGAAACGTACCGCTCATGCATTATTCAAAAGCAAATACAAATAAATAGACACGAAATAAATACAAACAGGCTGAATGGAGCCGCTGCGGTGGGCGGGACAGCGCGACATAAATATCGGCCGCGTCATAGGAACGGATATCTGCCGGGCTATTTCGGCCGCGACTTGCGACTACAGCATCAGCTAGTTTATGGGATACCAGAGGCTGAAGACACTCGGCTATAGAGTGATGTAATATTGGATTTAATTATATTCCTCCTTAATAAATTTGTCTTCCTTGAAATATGTATAGCTAATATTGACGAGGTTATGGCGCAGCGGTAGCGAACCTGCCTTAAGCGCCACAGGTCGCGGGTTCGATTCTCGCTCGGAGCACATGTTAGTATTAACCATACAGGCATGTTGTTCGGTCTGGGTGTGTTTCTCCTTGTCATTGAGTATGTTTCCGGACCCCGGAGTAGGATATAATTATCCTAATGAAGGTCTTTGAGCGTTTATTAAAAAAATATCATTAAATACTTGTTAAACGTTTTCGAGAAAATTATTTAGCTACATACCAGTACCTAGTACATTTAAGTAGTAATAGAGCCTTACCGTTTTCAGCATGAACGGGAAAATACTACCCTACCATAGAATATTGATGTGAAGTAACAGTATCCGTACTGTTACGTTTCATTCTGAATGACTAATAATCTATGTAAAAAGTAATGACTGGGACTGGGTGCCTCTTACCCCTTCTTACCCATTCCCTTTACCTCCTTTTTCTACGCCCTTCTTCCCTTGGTAGGCAACACACTTGTAATGTTGCGTGTATTGCACGCGTCTACACGCTACGGTAACCGGTTACTATCAGCTGGGCTGAACGTGTGTTTGTATTTATTGTATTAAAAAAAGCATCAGGCAAATGTATGCAGTATTTGTCATGGAAATGCGAAAGTCATGAAGTTACGAAATATTATTTCAATTCATTATACGTATAATTATTTAATTAATCAAAAACTACATGATATCATAAGAGCTGGTCATCGAGGCTATATTAGGAGCAATATTTATCTTGAAGCGAGCTCAGTTACGTACATAAAGATCACTCACCTCACTCACTGTATATTAAGTGCAATTTATTGCTGAAGGGCCACATTAAATTAACATAATGTAATATGAAAACAATTATATTATAAAATTTTTAATAAGGATCATTTGTTATATGACCGCTGTTATAAATTTCTTTAGTTATTGGACTTGACAAGAATACACAGATTTTATAATAAGATGGAAGTTGATACAAAATAAAAAGAGAAATATTTAAAGTATATCATTCTCCTTTGTCAGTACATCAGTGGAGATGTATAGTGATGTAAGAGAAAGTGAGCTCTATCTGTAATTTTAATCCATATTTAATATTATAAATGTCAAAGTAACTGTCTGTCTGTTACGCTTTACACATAAACCACTGAATCAATTTTGATGAAATTTGCTACAGAGATAGATTACTTGGGAAAGGACATAGGTCTTTTGTACCTTTTAGAAATTTGTAATTTACTTTTTGTTTATCTTTGTGGTGTGCAAATAAAATATATTTATTATTTATTGTCTTTTGTTGCGAACAAAGTTCCTGCTCGGTGCAGATTGTATTGCGTGTCGGTCTGGGTGTGTTTGTGCTTGTCTTTGTGTATGTTTCCAGACCCTCGACACAGTATATAGCTATCATAATGGGGGCCGTTGAGTGTGTAGGGTTTGTTTGTTTTGTTTGTTACAATAAAGGTGTCTCATTAAAATCGTTATTCACGCGGGTGAAGTCGCGGGCACAGCTAATAGGATATAATTGGCAGGTAATTTGCGAAACATAAAATTTTAATTGAAACCCTGACTCAATTTCGCTATAGGCCGAGTACAGAGCGTCGCCCACTTGTCCGCTGCTCGTAAATTGAGCGAATCGCCATAAATTGCGCAAAATCGCCAATTACAAAGATGATGTTCGGAGCACACATCGCATCGCGACGCTTATGATGTGCGAAAATAAACTTACTCTTAGTTTTATAATATAACTCATAGTGTAATGGATAGCGGTGTAACAACATCCAAAGAATACTTTTCGATACAAATGCGATTAGGGTTTAGTTCTGAAATGCATTGTTATTTACATTTTGATTACGAATAGTGTATTTGTGTAGCATTTTTAATTATTTACGCTAATTATTTTACAAATAAAGCACATACGAATAAATACTTTAATGAGCTACTTATTGTGTCTCCGTACAAACTATAATCCCTATTCCCTATCATTATTTCAGACCCTTGAGGGTGTTGATTTATTTATATTGAATCAACAGCCTAAAAAATAAGTCTCAAGCGTCGAAAATGACGAAACTTCCATACAACTTTTCAAAAATTTTTAATGTCATTTAATGTCAAAACATTGTTAATTAAAATAATTGGTTTCTCATACATACTTATATCCACAATTTTTTGTTTTTGTGACAGCCTACAACTACTATAGTCCCATCTATATCGAACAAAATTCAGCATAACCGGTCCAGCGGCTTAGGCGTGAAAGTGTCAAACAAACCAACTCAATTTCATTTTTTCAACTCAATTTATCAGTTACGATTTTAAAAATCACGTGAAATGAGTAGACGAAATCTTATACGTTAAATCGCTATTTCTAGTCTGTGAGAGAAAAAAAGTCTTTCTGCCACGTCTTGAGAGGCAAAGACAAAAGGTCTTATAAAATTTGCTTAGCACTAATAGTTCGCAGAATATGTCTTTAACAATTTGAATAACGTAAGCTTAAAATTTTTGCAACGCTGATTTTGAATTAAAAGCCAATTTTGAACGGTATTTTATAGCAATGCTTATTAATGCAATAAAGATTATTTATTAGCAATGCTTTTTCAAGTCAACTGTTGACACCGACAGACACCGTTGTGACGTTGAGGGCAGCGAGCCTGCCTTTAGTCTCAACGGTTGCGGGTTCGATGCCCGGTCTTGCAGATGTTTGTTATAAATAGCTGTTTTGGTCTGGGCGTTTGTCCTTGTGGGTCTCCCCACCGTGCCTCGGGCTAGGAGTGGGTATGACAATAGCCTAAGGTGGTTAGGATCGAACTCGGGTTAATGGAGTGGAGTCGGCCTTTTAACCGTTGAGCTATTGCGACTACTATTTACGCGTTTTATATAGCATCAAATGCCATCAGTATTATAATATGTGCGAATAAATTATACTTAAAAGATTTTCTTCATATTTCAAATGATGAATGGCACGTAATCGTGATCTAGGATGGTCAGGGAGCTCTCGGTGCGCTCGGTGACGGCGTAATAGTTGTTTCACGAGCCTCATTACAGCTGTCTGCTTGCGCGAGAGCATGCTATGCGTGAGCCTCACTACGAACAACTACCAAGCCACCTTCCTAATTACTTTTATCTTGTAATTTTAGACAATAGATGTCGATGGACTCGACAAGACTGTTAAAATATCTCGCAAAAAAATATAACTGATAATGTCTATCATAAAAATGCGTATAACATTATTTTTCATAAAATAAATCAAAGTATTACATTTTTTCTTATATAATGTATGCTAATTAGAAATTATATAAAAATTCATTTTGATAAAAGTCCATAATTAAGGTTTGTTGAGGTCATCGACTTATTAAGCCTCTCAGTTTTAATCCACGACTTTAAACACATAATGACGGCAATTTAGTTTTAAAATTTTAGCACGAAAATCTCATCAGCTCTGGAATAATATTGTCCCTTTAAAACCGAGTCCTTGCGGACAGGATCGCCCGAATAAAAGGCGGTGTTATTATGTTGGTAAAACAAAATTCCCCGTAATGGCCTCATTATGTGGCGAAAATTGCTTGAGAAATTTTTTGTGGCCGTAATATAAATGTATTTGTAATAGCGTTTTAGAAATATTGCGAAGAAGCGGGTCAGGAATCGGGCGGCGCCTGATTACCGAAACTTAATTTATTTTGAAGTAAAAAAATGACTTAAAATTGTCCGTAGCGGCGTGGGAAACGACCCTGTCGCCGGCGGCCTTTATTACGTCATTATTTTCTATTAAATTTTATATTAAAACGAAGATTAATTGTAAATCGATGCGGCTACGCGGCTATATTTTAAATTTTATTGAGCTTCGGACAAGACTACACGAGATAGATATCTTTTCAATTTCATGAAGCCTGGATATTGAAGCCATTAATTACTTATATAATATAAAAAGACGTAAGTTTTGAGTAATATCGTATCATTTTATTAAATATTATAATATTAAAAAGAAATATATATACCTATAATGATTTGTTAATTTATAATACTTGTTATAAGTGAGAAGGTAGCTCTGTCTCTTATCTTTTCACAACTGGAATCGAATTAATTAAATTTGACAAAGAGATAATAAACACTATATATAGTTCGTTAGGAAGAACGTCATAACACACTTTTTGTGCAAAGTACACATCTAAATGTAGTCAGCAGGTAAAAAAATACAAGCCAAAAAACCCTAAAAGACTTGAATAATGGGTTTATGCACTTTAGTTTTAATTAGTATTAGTAATAGTAATTATCACATGCGTCTTACATGTATGTATGTATGCAAATACATGTGAAAAAATTAACAAGGTAGTCCAGTTCAGTTTTTTATTTACATTTATGCACTCATTAACTAATTCTTGCTGATTTTACGATTTAAACTAGTAAAACTTGTTGTGCTAATAAAACCCGCGTAGCTTGGTGGTCAAAGATACAACCCATATTTTATGGCCTTTACGGCTGATTAACATAATAAAATAACTAATCAATACAATGATTATATACGCTATAAAGGGTCTGTGTGAATTGGTCCTAATAAAGTTTGTGAATGTTAATCAGGCGAGCCGTTGAGCAACGTGTCATAAAATGAGCCACTGGTTCGGATGTCGCGGGCGCATCGCTACGGGGGCCTTGGGGGCCTAATTGATTTGTGCCCCAGGCCACAATCAAAACAGATCGTATTTTATAAGACGTATCCTCGATGGAGGGCGAGGGTGCCGAGTTGGATATGACTCGATACGAAAAGCTAACTGATGAATTGCCGTTCAACTTTCCGTAACATTTTATTTGAAATATTAAGATTAGAATAAAAAAATAAAAAACAATTTTTTACTACTAATTATTTATTATTCTTTACTAATAAGACGTTGATAGTTTTGAAGGTATAAATTTCTAAATGACTTTGTTAATTACAGAGTACTGAAAACAACAGCGATATCACTTTACTACTAATGCATAAGTTCTAATATGTTTTTATGATTTTTAATTAATTTAATTTAAAAAAAAGTAAAAGTTGGTCTATCCCAATATCATCTACTCTATATTATCCACTCGCTGCTGTTGCAAATTCTAATGTGTTCAGTGATCAAACACAAGAAAATCAAATGATCATTTGATAAATGGTCCCCAGGGCTGCGCCCCGCTTTGTCGCGCTCGTAATGCGGTCAGCGCTTACCCTCTGATGTTACCCCATCTGATGGGAACTCGAGTGCGCTATGGGAAATTACAGTCTCCCTACTGATACGCTCTCAGTAAGTACTTTGGCTAAATGTAGTCACAACTTGCTTTGTTTATTTTGGATTAGTCAAATTAAATTATATTTAAATCCCTACTAATATTATAAACGCGAAGCCCACTTTGTGTACACACAGACATACATGTCTGACATTACGCTTTCAGGCGTAAACCACTGAACTTATTGTGATGATATTTAATACGGAGATAGACTAGACCTTGGAAAAGGATATAGAATATAGTTTTCTCCCGAAAAACGGCTTGAAGGTGAAACAGGCGATGGAAGTTTGTTCCTTGTTCGATCATCCCATCCCATGGAAAGATAAAACCAAATATCTAGGCGTCATACTCGACAACAGACTCACCTTTGAAGCTCATATCCGCAAGGCACGTGATAAAGCAGCGTTCGTTTTGGGAAGATTGTATGCGCTGTTGGGCAGGTGGAGTAAACTGTCCCTTAGAAATAAGGTGACATTATACAAAGCCTGTATACGTCCCATACTGACCTACGCGAGCCCTGTTTTTTCGCACGTCCACGCCAGAAGAATTAATCAATTACAAATAATTCAGAACCGTTTCTTACGCATGGCCTCGGGCTGTCCGTGGTACGTTCGCAACGTAGATCTCCATAGAGACTTTGAAATCGATTCGATCCCCAAACATTTGAAGCTCTTATCGCAAAACTATTTCGATCAAACTACTTTCCATCCAAATCCTTTGATTAGACATGCTTGTATCTACACAGACCGATGTAACCAACCGACAAAAGTAAGGCGTCCTAAGCACGTCCTGCAAGACCCTGACGATAGGATTACATTAGAAAATGCCCTTACACAGCACAGACACGCACACAACACCGTCCACGCCGGCGAGGACGAGGTCCTTTGTTTCGCACGTCGCGTCGCGCTCACACCGTCGGGTGAGTCTATCGTATAGAATGCGCTCGGAGCGCTGCCTCCATCTCCGATGACGTCCTTAGCCGTGGTTCGGCTTCGCAGGAGGCACCCTAAGGACAGAATCAAATTTGAGCCCCCGTGAGGGCTGTCCCTTTATCACGGCTGAGTCTCAGTACTCGGCCCCCGCCCGGTGACGCTGTCAAGGCCAGTAGGGCCAACAGCAATACACATTCCGAAAAAAAAAAAAAAAAGAAGTTTGTATGGGGAACCAATTATTTCTATATTTTGCGTTCAATGTACTTCATTAAAAATCGTTTATTTTTGAAATTACAATTTATTGATAGAAAAGTGGACACTGTAATGGCTTTGTGGGTAGCGAGTCTGCCTTTAGCTTTGACGGTTGCGGTTTCGATTCTCGCTCGGGCAGATGTTTGCATCGATCTTACAAATATCTGTTCCGGTCTAGTTGTTTATCCTTTTGGGTCTTCCCACCGTGCCTCAGAGAGCACAGTTAAGCTGTCGGTCCCGTTTGTTATCACATAGCTACTGGTAATAATCGTTAACTCTTTATAAGTAAATTACTGATTCACTCTAAGGAGGTCAAATGGCAATCGCTCTGTGTAAAAACTAGTAACCTGTCAAATCCGGACAAGAGTAATAAGCAGACCCTGGGTAAATACTCGTTCAGAACCGGGAATAATGCGAAGAAGAAGAATTTATTAATATAAAGAAAAAAGAAGTAAGAACTATAAGCTATTATAAAATTAGTAAATACATTGAGGACACCAAACCTTGGGAGTAAATGGGTCGCTCCAGGCTATTCGGTGTTTGAAGGAACATAAATGTAAACCTCCTCCTCCTCCCCGCTTCGGTTTCCTCAATGCTGAGGGTCGTGACCACCACCGCGCAGTAATAGTTGGTCTCGGATTACTCGTCGCCATCTACTTCTGTCTGCTGCCGAGTGTAGAGCATCGTATACTGTGCTTTCAAGAGTGGTGCGGATCTGGTCCGTCCAGCGTGTATAAATGTAAACAAACCTCACATTAAAAAAATCTTCGAACTTGTGGTAGTATAAGACATTCAAGAAATAAGAGTAATCCTATAAATTTGTATATTTTTTAATTTCATGACGGTTAGCAAACAAACATACGGTCCGCTTGATGGGAAGCAGTCATCACAACCTATAAAAACTTGCGGTACTTGAAGTATGTACGCGCGTTGCCAACTCAAGGTATAGAAGGGAAAAAAGGAAGAGTACAGAGGAGATGGGAGATTAGGCCTCTGGCGCTCTCACTCATCGCACCAAACGCAACAGTACTGTGTTACTTCACGCCGATTTTCTGTGCACGGGTACTTCCCCGGTCGAGACGGTCCTTCGAAAAAAGAAGTACAATTTTTGAGCTATAATTATAATATATCAAATGAAATTAAATCTATATATTTCAAATGATCGTTTTCAAAAGACAGTAGTTACATTTGAGTAACAATAGATGGAGCAGCAAATAGATCAGTCCATTAATCACGGCTTGATTCGAATCGACTCGACTGCGCGAGGGTGAGCTGATGCGATAAATCTCCCGGCGACTGCATTGCGGTACATACGCGCTGAAAAATTGCCGATTCAAATAAACATGCCGCACCGATCACGCCTACTTTATTTTTGGATGATGAATTTTTAGCAGTAACATAATTTTAAATTTTTTTAATGAGAACAAAAGAAGATATTCCAAACAAAGTGTCTTCTTCTTCCTAGCATTAATCCCGATATTTCTGCGTATTAATCTTATCCGGATTTGACAGGTTACTGGTTTTTACACAGAGCAATTGCCATTTGACATCTGCAACCCTAAGGGCGAACCAGTAACTCATTGGTCAGTCACTAGATGAGTGTTTTCATGAGACATCGCTTGGATGACGTTTGAAAAGTACTTCATGCAAAACATTTTTTATTTATATTAGAGATGTGCCTAATAGTCGGCGACTAGTCTTCCGGTTTCCTTATTGTCGACTAGTCGGCTAGTTGGCCAAAGTCATAATCAGCACATCTCTAGTTTATATTCTTATTTTCGTCTTAAAATATTTTTCATATGTACTTATTTAATCTCTAGACTTATTTAAAAACCTTATCTTAAATTTTACGTAGTAATAATGTAATAATACAATTTTTTGCAATTAAAATGTTTGTGTTTCCGGACCCCTGGATATAACTATCCTAATGGGGGCCGTTGAGTGTGTTGTGTTTATCATCATTATTAAAACAACCATGCATGTATGGAGAATTCTACGTTTAAACGAAAGAATGACTTCCAACAAGTATCAGTATTGAAACATTTTGATCCGTTACGGTAGGCAGCATCAGTTGACGACTATGTAATCATCTAATCATCATCCGTTCGTAGAATATCATAAAATGCAGTATCTTTTGTAAAAAAAATCCCGTACATTCCGATTTAAATGTATGTAAACATGCCAATTATTTTTTGTAACATTCACTTGTTAAAAATAAAACAGATTTTTAATGAATAAAAATATTCAATAATAAAGGCAGTCTAGCAGTTACCACATCTCATACGCTCATAGCCGGGTGCATACACTGGTAACTAGTATAGTGGTACCTACTTCAACTAATCTTTTTTTTTTTATGTTAGAAGTTGGCAAACAAGCATACGGCCCACCTGATGGTAAGTGGTTGCCGTAGCCTATGAGCGCTTGCAGCACCACTAGTAGGTGCCACTCACGCGTTGCCAACCTCGAGATATTAGTTCTTAAATCTCGTTCGCCCAGTAATTTCACTAGCGTACAATGCCCTTCAAACCGGAACACAGTAGTGCCTAAGCACTACTATTTGGCGGCAGAATATTGGACACTGCGGTGGTACCTACCTAGCCGGCCTCTTGCTACAAAAGACCTACCACCAGTGTTACTGATTGCACTGGTGGAATAATCTCTGTTGTGACAGAGGTTATCCCAACAGCGGGCGATGTGTGGTCATGGTCGTCACATCCCGACGCCTTTAAAATCGTCTCCGTTCTTTGGAGTCACGTAAAAAGTAGCCGTAAGACCTGGCTGTTATCTTCATAACATTATCATTTATCACCAGATAAGAAGAAGAACCACAATATCTTATGTTCCTGAGAAAACTGATGTTGCTGAAAACACAAGTGGCCTATGATAACGCAACAGTACTAATTTTGCTACTTACCATCCATATTCTCTGAGAAGATTGTACTTCCCTCGAAAACAACAAGGCTACATACATATATTCATATAAGGAAAAGTTTTTCTTTTCCTTGTATCATCAATAGATTAATAAAAAATTACATACAAGACATTACATATAGTCGTTAGTCGTCCAAGCAAAATTGTAGTCCTTCTAATAAACAATATCATAAGTTAAAGATTATTCCATTCTAAAAAGAATAACATGAAGTAAGTATGTACAGTTTTTATAGTCTATTTTTAATGTTTACATACGTCAAAAAGAGTACAGGATGTGTGTATATAAGAGGCTTGAAAGCAAGATCAGGCTCAGGGCACTCGAGAATGCGCCCACGCATGTATGTCCATTGTATGCAAATTATGGGTCGTAGGTCGCTATTCGCGTCCATGATTGTCCTTCTCTTTTTTGAAAGATGATCGTTAAACCTTTTATATAATGTAATAATTTAAGTGTGTATACTATCTTAAACAAGTATATGTATTATTTAAATTGGTAAAGATCTCAGTCCCAGTCATCGAACGAAAAGCAACAGTATTGATAATGTTATTTTGCGTTCTGTGGAGGCTAGTACTTCCCTGAAGCTGAAAACAGCAAGGCTCTACTACCACTACAAATGGTATGACCATACAGGTAAGTTTTCCGATCTGGGTGTGTTTGTCCTTGTCATTTTGAATGTTTCCGGACCCCCGACACAGAATATAACTATCCTAATGGGGGCCGTTGAGTGTGAGTTAAATCTACACATACATTAAGCGCAGTAATGTAAAATAAACTACTGATTTGGTACCTACGTAAACGACCTTGCAATAAATAGACTTGGTTTTCATTTCAATATACATATAAGAAGTTCTTAAAAAGTTGATGAAATCTAAGGTAATTTAAAGCGGGTCGATGGACGTTAAAAATCTTGAATATAAAATACCATTCAGTAGTTTGTTACTAAACGCAAATCTACATGAATTGATTAATAAATATCAAATAAAACGCGGTACTTTAAAGTGAATGATTAAATAATAAACTAAAGAAATTTTATTGTAAAGGCAGTGAAACGGCACTCATATGTGGTGCAAAGAGCATGAATGGCCGGTATTCTGCCGAGTCATGGCGGGAATTCCATTGTGTATCGAAATCATGAACACGACAACGACAAGCGTTACGTGTCACGACAACATTCTGATTGTGAATGAATGAGGGTCAGAGATCGACACGTTTCAGATTTTATTATACTTAACTTGCTATGGATATCATGTTGTGTTATGGAAATGCTAAGTACTTTTGATATTACAACATTTTAGTACATATCGATACGTATGCACTTTGATTAAAGATATAATAATAATAGAAGAAAACGAAAAAATATAACGAAATTTATAAGTAATTTTCCAAACAGCTCCAGCTTTTCGGTTATAATTATTTGTATTTTATCCGGTGATTAAAATACAACACTACTGGGGTCAAGAAGCTTCAATCGAATTTTTTAATTTGAACTTTATAATATAAGCTCTAAGGATCAGGTTTTTGTAATAGAAAAACAAAATATATCAAGATGTCCATGAAGATAAACAGATATATAATTAACCGTACTTTTTATCACCTCGTTCCTATTGCAGCTGAAAAGAAACGGTTATTCTAATTTTATTTCATTAATATTTATAGTTGTCAAACTATTTTGAATCAAAATTCAATTTAATTTACATTTATCTATTACGGCTCGTGAGATACCTACAGACGACTGACGGACGGACGGACGTACGGAAGGAAAGTGTGGGCTTAGTAATAGATCCGTTTGCACCTTCTGAGTACGGAACTCTAATATCAACCAATTGTTTTATATTATCGATATAATTAGAAAATTATTCGAGGTGATGATAATATTAAAGATGGAAAGTATCAGTGAGCTAATCCAGTCTTAGATAAAGCAATGTACGAGGCCACGGTCAGGACGCGTCCAGAAATTTACTGACCATAATTACAGAGTAGCCTCAGTTAATTGCAGCCAGCCCGTCCCGCCGCCGCTCCCCACTTTTTTTGACTAAATAAAAATTGACTAATATTCATAATAAATAATGAACTCTCTTGGGCCGCAAGATTGCCGCGTATAGATTTTCACTCGATTAAAACTTGAGCTAATCGAATGATCGGTATTTGTGTATTGGCTTCGCAGATAATAAATTAACGTAGATATCGACTAAAACGTCTTTCATATTTTAAAAAATAAAATATTTGTACATTTAGCTAGTCTCATAAATACGCTAAAGTTAATAATAATAATTAGCGCGTAAGTTTATATACATCAACTCATGATCATTCTTAGTTTTAGAGTTGGGCGATTACAATTGCTGCTAGAGATTTAAAAGTTGTTATATGTATGTAGCTTAATTTGGGGAACCGATGCCGATGGACGGGGCAAAAACGCGTTCGTTGCATGTTGCTTGTTGTGGCTCGAGGCTGTTCTTATAATTGCAGGGTTTCACCCAAAAGCCTTCAATTATAAAATAATAGCAGATGTGGATCATAGTAATAACAATTATTATCACGCTCGTCTGCTATCATTATTGTTGAAATATGGCCGATGAGCTGCGAGATGTATGCAAACTGAGGAATTCGCAGAATTCATCAATTAATCTAGAGCGCATACATCTTATTCTGTGCCATATTAAATTAACTATTCGTAACGTCAATAATAAATATCACTTTATGTGAACTCTTGAACTATTAAAAGAACTTAAAGAACAATTAATATATGTGTATTCTATAAACTCCACCATAATTAGATGTCGAAACAATTTTGATGCTTAATAACGTTTAGTTGTAATGCGATTATTCAAATAGTCGAACAAGTGAATGGCTCCGCCTCTTTGCAGTCGCAATCTTAATAAAGACTTCCTAGGTGCACCACAAACGTTATTTTGTTTTTATGAATTATAGTCTGTACTTTAATTAAAGTTAGCGTTTAATTAAAGTGAATCGTACCAGGCGAATAGCCACATGAGATGAGATGTGAGGGCGACGTATGAGCACAGCGTAATTAAGTTCGAAGTACGCGTTTGGTCTAAGGTAATCTTCACTAGCCTTGACGTGGCCGTACTAAAAATGTTATAGATAATCTTAAATAAATGAATAATGTTTCATTTCTAATCCTTACAATATTAAGAATGAGAGAAATATTGTTATTATAAGAACATTTATACATACAATATTAATTATTAAATATTTATTCATTTTCTTTAAACAAAACACTTAACATAGGATATTTCGTAATACGTTTAAGAAAAAGGTCTCTTAATAAATAAAGCTACGATTTATGATTTGTCAAGAGTTGTTATAGTAGCTTATCAAGCGGAATCTACTAAGTAGATCGATCAACGGGCTGTGCTATGAACAATTGCATGGCGTGCACAGCGCGATCGTCTCGTCATTACTCCGGCAGCTATGCGATTAATCATTGTTTCTACCGGATAATTCGGCAGTTGATTTAGTGAAAAGCAACATGTTATTACGGGATAAATCTCTATCTAGAAAAGCTAAGAGGCCTAAGCGCGCCTCTGATTTATGGTGCCTCCGGCCATCGCCGAGTTGCGTTTGATTTGTGATTCTCCCAGATCTTCGTTGTTTTCATCTTTAGTTGAATTTTAATGAATAGCTTCAAAATTATACATCACAACCTATAATTATTGCTTGTAGCATTTGATTATTGCTTTTACAATGGCATATTTCGAATTTATATTTCTCTGAGATTGAAATACGAGAGAGTTAAGTTGCTAATACGTTTTAAGAACGGCTTTTCCGATACGATTTATGTTTGGTGAATTTATTGAGTATAAGTCGTCTTACCTGTGTATAGGCTTAATTGTGTAATTTCGTTGATGCATAATAAGTTCGTACGAATCCGATAAAGAGCGGCGACTTACCCTTTTGGTATCGGCGAGGCAATGCCCACGCAGATAACATCTTGATTTATAACGACTATCAAGCACCCCCTTTACCTTATTCAGCCGTTCTCTTTCTTTTAATGAAAAACATTTTACAATCAAAATACTTGCGAAATTATCAATTTAAAATGCGATACATCATGTACTTATGAAATAGATATCAAGACCATCGACATTATTTCTAATTGTATAGATCTATTTAAAAAATATACTTTTGATATTTAAAAAATATTTAAAATTTCATTGTGACAATGCGAAAGTGTAATTTAGACGTGTAGTTAACTTTACAGCAGAATAGTTAATATGATTAATCCTTACTAATATTATAAATGCAAAAGTAACCCTGTCTCTCTGTTTCTCTGTCTGTCTGTCGCGCTTTCACGCTAAAACTAATGAACCGATTTAAATGTTTTGAGCCTGAGAAAGGACATGCTACTTTTTAATGGAAAAAGGAACTACTTTTTTGGAAAATTTTGGAGCTACAAGCTTGGGACTTATTTTTAGGTTACTAATTCGATACAAAGTTTGTAAAAGTTTTACCCTCAAGGGTGTAAAATAACAATAGGGAATAGCTGATGGAAGTTTGTATGGAAATACTGCTAATAGCTCATTAAAGTATTTATAAAACACATACTGTTTTATTTGTACAATAATTAGCCTAAATAATTAAATTCTACCCAAAGACACTATTCCAAGTTGACGAAGTCGCGGGCACAGCCAGTAATTAATAAATCTATCGTAACTGATAGAGGATTTTGAGGTGTAGTCGTTGCGGAAAATTAATGAAGTCTTCCGCAGAGTTCGCGGTTTAATAGCAGCTATTAATTTTATCTCGATGACGGAATATTACGTAATGAGTCACGATGCAATATCATCGTATTTCTAGTTGAACTAAATGCTAAATTATGTGTACTTGCCAATTATTTTTGACATTGTTTCACACAGCAATTATAACTATAATCATGAATATGTGTAACATTTTGTTTTTATTTCACTCGGGCTACAGATGTCTCTATTCTACCTGATGTTAAGTGAAAGTAAAGTCCAACCGCGAAGGCAGTTAATACAGAAGGCGAACTGCACTAGCCCATGTCCTGTCTACCCAAAATGACATTATTCGACTCGGTTATTAAGACGAATAAATCTTTACTAACGAATTATTTATCCACTTTTAAATGGCGTGAAAATGAAATGATAAATTATTAAAATTAATAAAAAATACTAGTATAATGAATATATTTCATAAATTAAATTAATTTCTTTATGAATTTGTCATGTACATGTGTCGTGTTTCACTGTATATGGTGGTAATTTATCTTTCACGAACGCCCATAACGAATGAAATCGATGACCAAAAACGATATCAGGGCTTTATGTTTCATTATATATACTATTCCTTAAGTTTTATTATACACTAGCGGCCCGCTCCGGCTTCGCATGGGTATAATATATATATATATATATATATTATAAGTCTCTTAGGGTTCAGCCTGCGTTTGTTGCAATGTAAGCGGAAAAATGTAATTATTTACGACATCACATTAGAAACCTCAAAAATACCATTATTTCTCCACTATTTAATGAATGTTATATTACATATAAACCTTCCTCTTCAATCACTCTATCTATTAAAAAAAACCGCATCAAAATCCGTTGCGTAGTTTTAAAGATTTAAGCATACATAGGAATATAGAGACAGAGAAAGCGACTTTGTTTTATACTATGTAGTGATTATGGTTCATACAAAAAGGTTGTTTCTCATCCTCATCATGAGTGATATATGTTAAACTATAATACTCAAATAAGGCAAAGGTTTCCAACCTTTTCTACGTTATAATACGTACGTAACAATTTCCTTATATAGCCGACATGATAAAATAATAAAAAATATATACATCAATACATAATAATATATGTATAATATTAAAGTGTCTATCCGGCCTCTTTTTGGCTGAACCAATCTAAGTTTATTTCCAAATTATCTTACATTATAGATAGGTAGATAGGTAGATTGGTCAGCGAGTACTTAATCTAGAACATTTTGAATTGCAAAATAATTAATATGAAAAAACTGTACTAATATGTGTTTAACCATTCTGTTTAAATAAGTCAGTTAACTACTTTTATTAAAATACGTCATTCTAAAAAAAGTATGATATCGGATGATAGTACTTCATTTAATTAGGTAATTGGATCTCAACGAAACTGACATAACGCTAGTGCAGATCTTTAGTATAACAATAGCCTCTACGACAACCGCCTCTAACTATACCTAATCTAGAATTTTTAACTTTTCTGTTTTTATAATAAAATAAAGTGAATATATTTTCTATTTCATGTTTAAAAATAGAAAATAATATATTTTATTCAATTCAAAGTCAACAAGAGAAAGTGTTTCACGAGTTCACAAACAATACGATGAAGGCTCAAACGGTAAAGGGATTTAAGAGCATCATTCAACTGAATGCGAATACCTTTAAGTGCGGAGTAAGTATTCAATAAAATATTTCGAATCGTAAAATGGTGTACGGTGCAACGAGCGGCATTTATCACAAAAAACGGCAAGTAGAAGCTTCGACAAGCTCACAAAAGCTCGTAAAAGCTCTCGACTATTATGTAGTTATTGTTACAGGGTGGAAACACCATTATTACACGGGTTAGCTGGTTTATTTTGTACGGCGCATCGCGTCAACGGCTCGACGCTGGCTGCCGTGTCATGGTCTCCTCGTGTTGCGATGCAGCCCGTTGTTCCGTCATTGCGTGTTTGCATACACGTGCTTATACCGCCTATATTATTAATTAGTTCAGCTTATCAAATTTTAAATTGATAGGTACCAAATCTTAGCAGTAAAGAACAATTTATAAAATTATTTTTTAAAATGTACTTTAGACTAGCTTTAAGCGTATTGTAATAGAAATTCATTTGTATAAATAACTATTTATTTGTATTTGGAGTTATAGTGTTCTTTTTCTTAAGATTCATAGGCTTTATCGAGAAAAGATAAAAGAGTCACGAAATATGTGATATATTTCGTGATTAACATCACATTTTGTATCGATATATTAACCATATTTTATAGTTCATATTATTATTTTTAATAGAATATATACAATCATTTGTGTGAGTCACCGCTTATAAGCCTTGCAATTTATAAAGCCTTCTTAGTGGATAAACTGTTTCAACTTCAAAACTTATTAAATTATTGTATAAATATTATCGTACAACTATGGAAGCGAAATTATGGATTTATAAGTATTGAAAAATACAGCTTATTGAAATAAAATATTGAAAATCCTTAAACATTATTTAAATTATATCCAGGTTCAGGAGGACTAAATATGAATGTCATATTATTCATCAAATATTCTCACGTAACAAAATAGAAGATCAAAAAAACGTATTTAATATTTCAAAACACAATTTTGTCGATGCTAATCCTATTACAACAATAAACATTTTCGAGTACTGACGTCTCGATGTCTTCGTCAAGTGAACAACTACGAAGCGCATTGTCAACGCTTGCATTTAGCTTAAATCGTTCAGCGGAAACGTATGTGCACCTTTATTCCGGGATTAAGCGAAATTTTGCATAGGAAACGGTCGTCAAATGTCCCCATTGAAGGGTATTGAAAGAGCCAATGAATAGAGCTAAGCGGACTACGACAACAATGAGCGTATCAAAAAAGAGAAATCACACGTGTTTTGAATGAAATTTGGACAATATTTTGGCTATATAACAAAAGATTATGCTTGGTTCGATAAAATCAAATATTGAATGTTATGAGATGTTTTATATTATACTTTACACGTGTCAATGAAAGTTACTTTACTAAGCAAACTAGCTCCTGTTCGCGATATGATAAAGTATAAATAAATAAACGCTCCACAATCAATGGCCGCCATTAGGATTGTAATATCTTGTGTCAATGGGAAGTTAATGGGAAGGATGGGATAGTTCCTGAGGTTAGTTCAACTCCGAGCGGCTCAGCTCAGCTTAGCTCTTATAAATCAGAATGAAATGAAACTGTATTCTGTTGTATTGTATATTATTATTACTCTAATTGTTTCATATTACTTTTGTATGACGTCTTATAATACGAATTCATCTATTATTTTAATATATACTATCCCTTTAACGGCTATTTTTAATCATTATTAGCTTTGTTACATTTTGGTTGTAGCTAAAATCAAGCTTTCTTATGGATAGGAATATACAATTATTACCTTTGAGCTGGAAAATTTATATATAATTTGAATTTATTCTTTGATGTAGGTTTCAGATGTATAATTTATCATTACCTGTCATTTTCTAGGCTCGTATAAGCTAATCAACATTTCTTTATTTTTCATGTTAATTATGTAGATGTATGTGTGTCAGCTTTCATATTGATTACGATTTACGTAGACTTACACAGAGTGCGTAAGACGAAAGAGATTGGTTTCTAGAGCTACCTGTTCAAACTAATAATAGTTTTATGTATTTTACAATACAATTAAATAATAATTAGTAACATTAAAATTTTCTTTTTGATCAATATTTATTTTTGTAAATCACAATTAAAGTTATTTCCATAAAGTAGATAACGTTGTGAAAACGTTTCGTTATGTTCGTGTGATATTTGAGATATAAAATAAGACTGACATAAAACGTTAGCTCGTAAACCGTTTCCATGGCTTAAGTTAACGTAATGTAACATAACCGTGAACTATCACCACAACACAACTGGCTCTGCTACTTGTAGATGCTCTATGAGAGGTGATGACATTGCTCTATTGTACGTAGTACCTACATCCACAACAGCAAGTACGCTCAGTCACTACAATGTTTTCCTATTAAATAACGATTTATTTAAAACTTGAAGATATCTTAACATCTGTTGGTAATACTAAACTCTGTGCAAGTATTATAGTAGCGTGTCGGAAGTTAGTGTAAGATTGCAACAGGATCCGTCGCACCCCTTGCATTCATGATTCGATGCGACACCTCGTACTGTACACCAGAGACTCATTTCACGGTACAGCTGTACTATTATAAAGTTTAAACGGTGTGTTTTGATATAGTTTTAAAATTATTGGGATTATTTACTTGGAAATCGATGAACACCAAAAACAATTTCGTCTGCATATATTAATCTAAACATTTGGTCTTCGTACAAAAAGGAAATAACGGATAAGATTTAGCTGTTTGATAGCTTAAAATTCAATCTACACATTTTGCTTCAAATCCGTTTCTACATAGAAATCGTTAAAAATTATTATTAAGATTTCTGTGGTCCTATATACCTAATCGAAGATACCTACTTATCTTATTTATTATACAATATTGATTTATCTGATTGAATTAAATTCCAATCTTACTGAGCAAACACAAAACAACAACGATCTAGTAGCTTAGCGAAAATCTTGTAGTATTATTTAGGTACATACATTTTTATATCTACCATGCCTTCATTTATTTTAAGAGGTTAAATAATTTGAAGCTATATAAGTGTATATCACTGCAGTTTACGGAGTAAAAAAATCTATCACACACCTTTTTCAAAAATAATTACACATTACTGCTTAAAATGTAATAACATAGTAGTACAATGGGTCACAATGGTAGTGTGCCCAGTTCTTTGTCGGTGTTATTTGAAACCTGCAGTTCTCATGGTGCTGGGCGGGAGAAGGGCGGCGACACCAGATGCGTGCGCGCAGCGCGTGCTGCATGCACGATAAATAATTACAATTATTATGAAACAGTATGACAAAAAGCTTGTATTATTATTTTGTATTTTTTTTTATTTAAATTTTCTGATTTTTTTTATCTTTTACTTTAACTTGGACATGCCTGATGAATTTATTTAAGGGTTTCTTAACAACTTACGTGCATTAGCGCGTCTTATCGAAAAATATACGTAATTAATTAAACCTATAAATGTTTGGTATTTGTTTTAAATATATTATGTATTTATTAAGTAGCTAACCTGAGGCTACGGAAATCAGTTTAACCCACTTGGAGCTCACTGAAATAGTAACAATAATAGAAACAGCAAGGAGCGCGGGAGCGATGGCTGCGCGGGCGCAGATTATAATAATTACGCACACGCGCCGCGCCCAGCGCGCTCTAATCACTATCATTTGCACATGTTACACATTCTATATTCTACACAAAATGCTCTATCTAGACGACATCTAAGCGTTGCTGTTGTAATGATTGAATAACGGCGTGGTTAATGTTCGGGGAAATAAACAGTGAGTGCTCGACTTAATGTTAAACATTTTGTTAAAAATTTACTTTTATAATTTTCCCGCTTCATTACTATGTTGTAGCGAATTATTTAATACAAATATTACATTAAAAAACATCACATGTGTAATTGAAATAGGTACTAAAAGAATGTTCCTATCCATGACCTTGAAATAATCCATGGTAGTGTATGTGCTTTGCAAACGATATATTATTTTCAGTTGTAAGGCACGGCTGTACTATCCAAAAATGTTAGGGACTTATAAATAAAAAATATCTATAAAGGAATAAAACATCTGTTCACGTATCACGAGACTAGATTTCGCATGATATCAGGAAAGTGCATCCTGTCATTCGAGGCGTATCCGCCCCCACACAGATTGGGGACGTAAAAAATGGACCAATTTTTATAATAGCGCTGGGGTAACTATCCAAATGTACTTTATTAAAAACCGGAAACATTTATTACTTTGATAGAAAGAATGATTTTCATGAAACTTTATACCATAACCCTCGGCTTGGATAAAAATTGTTGCAGCTGACGTAATGTGGATTGTATTTCATTTGTTCGTTTAATATATCCTAATCATTAAATAATATATAAGAGATTTATTTTAATTAAAAGTACGTATCAGATATTATACATCCATAAGGGTTTTAACAGAATTACTACTTATTGATTTTAGTATCGTTGACATCAGCTTACAATTTATTAGCAACAAGCAATGGATCTTTAGTTCAAAACGTTTTGATTACATCGACAATAAGCAATAAGCGCGTTATCGGTTTGTATTAGTTTTGCGTGAGCCCGCCCTTACCGGCCGCCCTGCGCGACCCGCCCCGCGCGTAAACAAACACGCAGCGACGCGCGAGCGAAACGAACGATGTACGAGTGAGATGGTGGACGTGTTCAGTCGACCACCGAAACCTACAATTAGTACGCGAGATTCGGTCGCGGCATTCGTTACGAGATAATCCGTGGATTTTTCTTTTAAGTCGCGTGTGACGTGACTTTCATGTAGCGGAAACTGATGGGCTGATATGAATTGTGCGTACTACCAGCACGGGGGCTCGCACCCCGCGACGCATAATGTCAACAATAATTACTTCAACGAGGTAATTTTTCTTTTTTATAGCGTGCATATCTTGTTCGATTTTCGAATTTAATTTATATTTTTGGAAGCAAATACTTCATATCACTTTTCTATTAAATTATTTAATATTTATCGTACTTTTTTAAATATGACTTTTCTTACTTCCTTTAATGAAAATATAATTATAACGCATATTATCATGTTTTTATATTTAAATGTTTAACCTCTTTAAACATTGCTATTACAATTTCATCTTTTCATAATCTTGTTAAAATTCTAGAGTTGGTATTTAATCCCAATCAATGTAAAATAATGCATAATCTCTAAAGTACGAATTTGATTAATGATACTTGCGTTAATTACTATAATTTTTATACCAATAAGATACTTCAAAAAGCTAAGGTTATGTCCTGCCAATAATGTACTCATGTCAAGCTGACATATTCGAGTTTTATCGGTAAAGGCAATCTACATTGAGTAATGACTGCAATCTTTAGGCTGTTGAAAAATAGGTTAATCGAATGAAAGTAATAAACACCTATTCACAATAACGTGTCATGTGATAAAAAGTCTTTTTAAATTAATTACATTATATTTTATCATACACATATTATATACTACGAACAGGCCCTTCCATATAGGGAAAATATCAAAGACTCGAAAAGTCTTTTAAAGAATCTGTGAGCTTTTGTAGTATAGTTACCTATCTAACTAATATCGATCAATGAAACATTTTTATTTATACAATTAAAATAATTATATTATATTGGGATTTTATAAAGTCCTGTACAATTCTCGAATTTAAGGGTCATTTTAAGGCATTTTATAAAACAAGATTCTTTTAAGTGTCAATGTCTATCTGATAGAGTAACGCAGCTTTAAAAATTTGGATTTCCTGTTTCCTAATAAGTATAATAGTTTTTAGGATAAAAGAAAATACCGTGTCTGATATTTATTTTAGAAAAGATTATGTTTATTATAATAAAAAAGGCGACAAATTACCGTAAATATACTTACTTCAAAAGTAAACGTAATAATGTATTAACTTAGCAATAAACTAATTTGTATTAACAAATAGAAAAGAAAAAGTAAATTAGCTGACGCGAAATACGAAACTCGTGAACAAAAGACGTTCACAGGAGAGATTCAACAAAGCGGAGTTAACAAAGGGGGAATGGGAATAAAAATATTTAATTGGTATGATTATGAGTGATTACAGCACAAACACCTCCCGCCGACTCGTCACACTAGACCAAAAGAGCCGTTTGAGTTTCTTTACACGCTATTGTAGTCGAGGAACTGATATTATTATGATCGATATTAGCGTTACAGATTCTTTTATACATTATTTGTGATTCGTATAGCGTTTATTCTGTTAATTATTTAACTATTCAATATTAATTTAGCAAAACACATTTTACGGTTTACGGTTTAAAACACACATTTTTACAATATGAATTTTCTATATTTTGACGTAGCATCAGTAAAGTCTATAGGTACTTACCTTATAATATGTAACTAAACTAAGTAGTCGGTGCCCTTCGTAAATTTAACATCAACGTAATATAACGTACATAACACGCTAACTTCATTCGGTTATGTTGGGGCAATTATAACCGAATGAAGTTAGCTTGTGACTAAGTTCGTTTATAATCCTAACGGACATCGTAGTTGCAGTTGAGGGAGGAATCTATTCCTTATAATCGATGTTGTCATCTCACAAAAACTACTTCCTGAATTTATATAAAGCTATATTCTACGATCCATAACAATCCGATGTAGCTGGATTTGTCTTTACGACAAATTTCAAAATTAAGCGTGTTTTACCATATAACTAATTATATATTTTTTTTATAAAGAATATAAGCAATGCTTTTTCAATGCATTACTAATATTCTTATTGCCCTCAATAAGCTCTAAAATTGCGCTAGGAGTGGGTACGACAATAGCCGAAGGGGGTCAGGATCGAACACTCGACTCTCGCGTTAACGGAACGAAGTCGGTCCTTCTACCGTTGAGCTATTATTGGGTTCAAAGGCTATATCGGTACATACTTAAAGTAAATTTCAAAAATTAAACAAAACTAAAGATCATAAACAGAAGGCATGTTTTTTCTCGCGTGGTTACTATCGGAGAGTATAATTATTATAATGTAGACTTAAAACACTTTTTCGGTACACTTTAAGCCAGTCATCATAATTAAATGCAATCCTTTTAACCTATCTCTTACTAGTAACCATTTGTGACTTCACCTGCGTAAGAGTTTTTATGGATACAGACATACAGTACCTGCTCTATAATATTTAAAGGGCCAAGTGGAAGTAATTAAAATCTGGTATGAGAAGTTAAAAAATCATTTCCGCTTTTCATACATTTACTTGCACTTAAACTTTGATTTATACGGTTATGGTTTGTTTTATATAAATATAAGCCGTATAACACATGTATAATATTTGTAAGTTTACTTTGACAATATTATTTCCAGTTTAAAAATTAAAACTGAAATATCTTAACTAACAATTAAATCGTAAAATGATTACCAATTTAATTATTTCGTTCAAAATTGTTTTAATGATTTATTTATAATCTAGATTGGAATATAAAACAGACCGGAGAAAGGGTTGAAAGTATTGACTTACTTTTTTGACTCATTCGTTAGGCTAACTTCATTCAGTTAAGTTGCAAGCTTATAGAAAGCTAATGGTAGAGAGTAAGAATTTTAAATTTTCTTGAATATTAAAAAATTCACAATATTTTTACGTTCAGTATCATTCAAACAGTTAAACGTACAGACAAACATCTGTCACTATGTTATTACTGTTATTATTACGCACTCATAAAGAAAGATGGCCGGGTGAATGCATTACGTAGGTTCTTGTAATTACACTTTTCTATTCCCCCATAAGAAATTACCCACAGAGGCTATTTTAATTTAATGTGTTATACATTATCACATTGAATATGGAGCAATTATATTATTTCTTATTCATTAGAGGTTTAACAAGTATTCAGTTACAACTATTTACTTTGTAACTGAATTTATAATATAAATTATATTTATTGGGGCCGTTGAGTGTCAGCGTTTATTAAAATAAAAAAAATAAACATCTCCAAATCAGGTATTTTTTTTTCGAAACCACAATCTTTAATTTGTTATCAAAATGTAATGTAAAAGATGAATGGTAATATTATTTACTTGTACCTATATTCATATATTTCATTTAAAAAATTGGCTGAATAGAATTATTTATGTGGCGGTTTATAAATTGACAATTTTTTAAATGTCGAAATAAAATTGAAGTTTCTACAGTTTTTGTGTTGATACAAAATATAATTTGTCAAAACGGCCAGTTTCTTCGAAATTCGAATAAAAATATTTTATCGATTAAAAAAGAACCCCAAGTCATAGAAAATAGACGAAGACACACAAAACTATGAATCGATTTTTTTTACTTTATTAATCTATGCGCAAAACCAAGTATATAAAATACCTTTTTCTACCTAGGTAAAAATCACTACCTTAGGTAGGTAAATCATACACTACTTTGTCATAAATGTCATAACATATCATATACAGTTATTGACTTATTATAAACTAAGAACCGGCCCTTACCACCATTACCGTACGCAATTATCATATTCATAGCATCTAGATATAAGACGACTAATCAAAAACTCGGAAGATAAGTAGAGCGGAGCTTTAAAAAGGGTGCATCCTAATTTCAGTGGCATAATACAAAGCTAGACGGCCGGCGTAGAGACTACGGTCTCGGCCTCGGCCTCGGCCTCGCAATTACTGGCCAATGGCCATAATTACAGGCCTGCCGCCGCTCGGCGCCGAAACTGCCCGACTCCGCTGCCATAATTAAAAACCTTCTAAATTAAATTCGCTCGTGTACCCACGGACTTATGATAACTTTTTAGGGACTTTCTAATTAGTTTCTGTTTTTGTTGAACGTTCGTAATAGATTCGGAGAACCTTTTGTATGTGAAGTAATTTCATATTCATTGATATACTCTTTGATGACCGATGGTTTTATTCATTGAAATATTAAAACAGACACAGAGACTTAAGTAGAATATTCTAGAAGGGTTTCGTACTTCTTATTATTACATATTAAATGAATCTAGCACAATAATTACGGCATTTTTTTACATAAATTTATTTGTTTTGCAGGTTAGTATCGACCCCGTGTCCGCGGATCCCAAGGACATGAAGATCTTAGTAAGTACTAAACTTATAACAATTTACAATTTCATTGTAACATTAACTTTAGTACCTGCTAACTAATCTTAATCATCTTTATCTGATATAATGTAACTAGTATTTCCCGTGGCGTGGTTTACTTCAACTACGTAAGCAAGTATTAGTTTGACAACCAGAACGGTTGACAAACTAATACCTATACATCCAATAAAAAAATGCCTGTACAATTGTCAAAGATAGCGTAAACAAAACTAAAATCAACTACAAATAGAGAATGTATATACTTTTTTATCAGTGAAGTCGTTCCGTTAAAATAAAATAATATGTCAAACAATCGATAGCGATATTCGAGCACGAACGAAGGAAATTATATGGGAACGAATAAATGACGAAATCGGTAATTTGTTATGATTGGTCGTCGATACTGTGAAATGGCTATTGTGAGGTGCTAGGGATTCATTCGTCACGGCACAGACGGACAATGACGATTCCATGACAAAATAATGATTATTATTGCACGCGGAAAGTATAAAGATATTTTCGAATCTGTTGTACAGTTTTGATTAGATTCCGCTCTTTGATTATTAATAATTCCTTGCTGTATAAAAATAACGTCAATGGACGTTAAATTTTTCTTATGGCATTTAAGTAGTATGTTTATGATTTCGATGTTTCATTTAAAACGAAAAATAATTAGATACTCTTAGATAATTCTAATATTCATGCACCCAAGGTTTGTACCCTAAAATACAAATTTCACTATCAAATACTGGCCACTCTCTCGGTCAGCTTAGCAACTGCAGAGACTCGTTTTTTAATCTTTGCAGACAAATAATCTTGGTTGCGCACCTCAATGACACAGGAAAGATTAGGAATAGGTTTGAGTGCATTGCGCATCGATCAATCGATTCTAAGTGAGTTCATACTCTAACTCTTGTTTGACTGATTTTCGAGTGGCTTTTCTTAAGGAACCGTTCCTTATTATGAATTTCAATCCACAATTCACCACCTCAGGAGACTCCTCAGACGACAAGAGACACACAGCAAGTCTTTGAGCGATGTCGATTATTCTATTTCATCCATGGCTATCCTTATTTTCGGATCATTCACGGGTAAATCTCTCCACCCGACCCATTGTTGAAGCTTTCTTACAATTCTATAGTTAGTGACCTCAATTCCCGACTATATCTGTCATAACTGGCATCACACAATATTTACAACGAAATCTCAAGTCTTCCGTTCCGAAAACTGGTGACAAACTTTAATATTACCAAATCCAAATGCCTGACAGGATCAGTTTTGCGGTCACTAACCTCGTTACCGCTTCCAATAAAGTGATTATCGTATAAATAACAAGTTTACTCCTATATTGGGTCAGTTTAATGTAGCTAAGTTCTATGCAATTAAATATTACCAACATAATTATTATTAAAGCATCTCATAAAGTACATATGTCTCATTGAATATGACACATCATTGAGTCAGATAGGTATTGTAATTAATTTACAAATTACGCAATCAGATATTTACGCAACACCTTGCAAAACTATTGTTTAATATTGTCCTACTTTCTTTGTATCGAATAGTATATATGTAGGTATTTAATACCAGTGATAGGTCTTTTCTTGCAAGAGGTCCGGTAGGTAGGTACCAACGAAGTGTCAAATATTCTACCGCCAAACAGCAGTGCTTAGGCATTACTGTGTTCCGATTTGGAGGACACTGTAGGCTAGTGAAATTACTGGGGAAAGGAGATTTAAAAACCAATATCTCGAGGTTGGCAAGGCGCTGCAAGCGTTCATAGGCTACGGCAACCACTTACCATCAGGTAGGCCGAATGCTTGCTTGTCAACTTGTTCCATAAAAAAACTCGGATTCATACATGTGTTATGATTTATGAGTAAGTACTTTATATTATTACCTGAATCAGTGGCGTAACTACACCATCCGCAGATCGTGACAAAATCGTCGGCCGGGGCCCTCTCCTGTCTTGGTATTTGCTCCATCATATCCTTATACACGACAATGATTAAGAGGAATATTTTTGATTCTATCTGATTAGACATTAGTAAGGCAGTTTCATCTTTAATTTGATGAAATCCTAAAAATGAACCTTTGATAAGCGCTTTTGGTTCTTCCGGGGATCTCTTGAGGCCAGGGGCTGATGGCATTTTATCCGCTCTGCCAACTGCTTGTAAACCAGTGACTAGTATCTGCCCTTGACTTCGTCTGCGTAGACTTCAGAATTCGTTCCAGAGATAAATTAATAGTATGTAACTTTATATGATTGTTTATTTTTAACATAAGGTGATATCAGCCGCTTAACGAGATAGTCGTTAGCGTGGACAAAACATCTGTTTGCTAAATTTCGTTTATATCATTGCACATGTTTTCTTCAAGCCGTTTTTTCTTCAATTTTTTGGAGCCGTTTGTGACATCTCATTCATAAGACGATAATGTAATAAGTACCTGAATATACGATACGTTATAATTTCACTAATCTGTAAAAATAAGTTTAACAATTAAATTTTTACAAAGACAAGAAAAGACAACAATTTCATTACACACACATTTCTACTTACGTAAATATTTTACCCGAAAACGTAATATTTCATGTCCTCTCAGGATTGATTGTGTCATTTAGTCGTTACATTTTTAAATAATTTAATTATTAATACCCTCGCTTAATGCTTGGGTGAAAAAAAATGTTTACACCCCCAAGGCAAATGTACACTTGCATCATCATTAAGTAAATTGCAAAGCCACCTTAAGTGTGGAGGAGGCTGATATCTTTCATTTGTTTTATTTAAATATGGCGTAGTCTACTTATGTTTGCTTGATTGACCATTCATTTGAAGTCATGAATTACTGTAAAAGAACATAAAAAAGATCTTTCCATTTATTTTAGCTTTTATATTGGGCCTATAAAAATAGAATACTCCAATATTATAAATAAAATATTTACCGCCAAATAGCAGTGCTTAGGTATTACTGTGTTCCGATTTAAAAGACACTGTAGGCTAGTGAAATTACTGGGCAAAGGAGATTTAAGAACCAATTTCTCGAGGTTGGCAAGGCGTTGCAATCGTTCATACGCTAAGGAAACCACTTACCATCAGGTAATAAAAATATGTGTGTAAGTGAAACAAGTGTCACGAATACTATTTGGATAATCCAGTATTTCAGTCATCTACATCACCTATTACGTTTATCTTTATCTACATTATAGTCCTCTATTTTATTCCGCTAACTTTATTCAATTATGTTGCAAGCTTGTAACTAATCTCGTTTCGTTGCTTTGGTGTTGAATTTAGGAAGGCACCAGCGAGTCTTCGACATTTTGCTTGTACTTCCGTATACAATAAGTCTATGACTAGAATATTTAAAATCTTGTATTCATAGGAAAATTTGAAGACAACATAAAAATATACATTATTTATCACGAAGTTTATATTTGGAGGTTATTACTGTGTACTTACCATTTCAATAAAACATTAGTTATTAGTATTTAGCTACATCGCGTGATATAATACAATGTCAATGACAAGACTTTACGATCCTACATCGCTTTATAGAAGTTTTCAGTGCAGATAATATACAGCATCCCAGCTTTGGGCCTTCCTTCGTTTGCATTGAAGGAACTTCAGTCCTCGTTCCTATAAAAGTATATTTTTAATTTTTTATGAAGTTTTAGTCCAACAGGACTATGTCACTCCATAGGGACAGCATTCAATACAATAAAAACTTAACAAAAAGACTTAAAAACACAAAAAAAGTAATCCTAATACAACACTATTACCATACTATTACAATAATATTGTATGTATGTATTTAATTTATTTTATTATAATAAGCATGTACGTCTATTTAGGATAATATTTAGTGTACTTTTATAACATATATTTTACATACATAAATTGCACAATTCTCAGCCCTTCAGACTGAAGATTATTTTACTTGTATGAGGTTGCCTGTAAGAGAGCACTTTTAGTGAAAGGATAACTTTCAGGCTTCATAGCATTTTAGTTGTAATTTAGACTTTTTTAGAAATTAAAAATGTAGATAGAAGTAGGTACTTTATAAATAAGTACTAGATTTGCCGAAAGCTATTAATTCAATCGACGTATAAGATATTTAATTCAAAGGGCTATTAGGTACTGATCGCAGGAACAATGTCCAATGGAATATATTCATCGTATGCGCTGCGGGCCGCGTGGAACGCGTGTGGCCGATTGTATGTTTAAAACGTAAATTATTTAATCTACTGCTTGAATATTGTTTTACTAACATGAAGTTTATATACAAGCAATTACGTTATTAACGTTTGTTTTTAATTTTTAACCGAAAAGGACGAAAATGATGTGATAATGTTGTAGACGACTTTTATGGCGCGGTCGTAGCGAACATGGTTTAAGCGTCATTGGTTATCGGTTTGATACCTAATCGGGGCAGTCAAAGCCGATAAACTAATTTAAGAATTAGGTATAGAAATGACTGTGGCGTATGACTTAGGCTACTTTTTTAACCCCTAAGCCCAAAAGGACGAAAATGTTGTAGACGAGTTCTTTGTTTTTTTTTTTTTAAGAATATTAGCAATGCTTTTTCAAGGCATTACTAATATTCCTATTGCCCTCCAAATAAGCTCGAAGCTTGCGCTAGAAGTGGGTACGATAATAGCCCAAGAAGGTCAGAATCGAACACTCGACTCTCGCGTTAACGGAGCGAAGTCGGCCCTTCTACCGCTGAGCTATTGAGGCTTCTTCTAGTTCTTTCGCACGGCGGTAGCGAACCTGGCTTAAAAGTGCTATTGATCATCGTTTTGAATATAATAAGCAATGTATATAGAAATAGCACTTTGGAGAATGTCTTAGGCTATTCTCTGTAAAAAACAAAATTTGAAAGGGTTGAGTCAGGGATGGGGGGACGTTTAATAGCGATTGTACGGGGAACCAATCGTTTCTATATCAATAAAAGTGCCTTATTCAAGATGGTGAAGTGCTGATTTGACCGAATCTGACATTAGCCTCTAAATAAGTAAGCACGCAAGTGTCCGTTACCTAACTGAAATATTTTTATTATACTCGTATAAAATAAAATTTAGAGACTTGATACGGAACCATGTTTCTATATAAGCTATCTTGAATTACATACGACACTTCCTTAAGTGGATTTCGGTGCAAGTGGCTATCCATGACACATACAAAACTCAGAGAAAATTCATAGGGGATACATTAAGTTACTCAAGAGAGCTTGTAAAGTACTTATCTATATAAATGTACTTTGACCATCTGCCATTGCGTTTTCGTCCTTATAACGTAAAAAATAAGGTCGACAACTAAGAGGAACTTATTCGTGATTAAATCGTTGTTGGAATTTCAACCGTATGTCTAAGTGTTACGCTTTATAATCTTGATTTCCAAGATAAGGTTTAGAGGAAAGGGGAAATGTAAGGTAAGTTTCCTTCTTAAAACGGTAAGCGGTTGAGTAATACCTATAGTAGGTATAGGGATATAGTTAATTAAATGAATCTATTTGTGACTATTGATCCTATTGTTAATACAATTACCTAATTAATATAATATACAAGCAAACCCGGCTACGCATTGCTATGGCAACAAAGATTCGGCCTGACCTTTTCTGACTTTTTAAACAATTATCGTCACAATCAACAAATTACACAAAACCTTTATCATTTAGGTACACCTCAACCTTCCCCAAGAATCATTCCGTCTATTGGTGAAAACCGCCTCAAAATCCCTGCAGTAGTTTTTGACTTATCGCGAATAGACAAGTAGATAGACAAATACAGCGGAGGACATGTTTTATAATAAATTTACTATTTATAAATAAATAAACGTTGTAAATCTCTGAAGACTGTTAATTGTAAAAAAGAAGGAAAGCATTTGTCTTTGAGGCTTTCACCCTAGAGCCTAGACAGTTCTCCTTGTGCCAGCGCCTACTACGAAATCACTATACCTAGTATTTTTTAATATACAAATGCTTTTTTTGGTGCTATTTAATCTATCATCTGCGAGTTTAATAGACACAATAGAAGATAGCCTGCCTTCGGTTAATCAATCCAAGTGGACAGATCAGAAACACTAGATTAACCATTGTGCTGGTCGCCCATGTACCTCCTTGTAGACTTTAACTTGACGTATTTATTTATTTATTTTATTTATCACTGTAATGTCTTACAAATATTTAACTTAAATTCTAATTAAAAACTAAATAGTAAGCTTATTATATCATAACTAATTCTATTTTATAAAAAATATAAAGTAACGAATAAAGAAAAATACATACATACAAAAATATACATACATACAAATCATGTGCTTGATGACTACAAGTCATTCAGCGCTGATTTTCAGCTGAGGCCTGCAAGTGACGTGACAGTAGACAGATACAAACTATTTCTTAAGCTTATTGCTTATAAATTTAAACAATGCTAATGTATAAAAGAGAAAAAAAAACAAAATAATTAAGCTATACATATGAAGGTAAATATCATTTTTCAATTCAAAGATACACATGTATTTGCCATATTAGAAATATTGACTTATGTACGTGTGTGAGTTTATGTTGTGGACGAGTGTGAGGTTGTGTTGTGGAACGTGGCGAAATAAAGTAAAGAAGCCTCAGCTACATACGTACGTATCGACTATTATCAAATTGATAGCAGCCAAGACAGATTATTACGTGCCCTCTAAAGCACGGATATGCTCAGTTATATATCACTTATCACTATGCACCTTATTGAAAGTTGAAGCTTATCTACTAACTAACAGTTTACCGGTCTGTGAGCGTTTGTTAAATGGTAAGACAGATTTAGTTAGTCATGACGATTGGCAAACAAGCATACGGTCCGCCTGATGGTAAACAGTCACCACGACCTATGAACGCTGGCGATACTTCAAGAATCTCATTCGCGTTGCCAATCTAAGGGATAGGATAGAAGGGATGAGAAGGATACAGAAGGGATGGGAGATTGATTGACCCTCCGGCGCTCTCATTTTTCTCATGAAATGCAACCGTACTGATACTTTACGTGAGAGGGTAGTACATCCCGGTCGAGCTAAGTATATGTGTGTCTCAATTGTGCTGGGAGTATGCGTCTACTACTTCAAAATAGTCTGTACAAACTACACATATACCTTTGATATCGTGTCGTAAACACGTGATACGTGTTAGGATGATACGCTCCGGCGTCGCTCACTTCCGCAGCTTCCGCCGGTCATTTGTGTCGCCGGTCGCCGCCCCATCTAAACTGTCTGCATCCAGATAACACTATACATTTCTGTTGATGATATCTACCTGGTTTAACTCAGTGATATGTGGACGCAAATAAGCAATACCATGTCGACCCACACGAATGTAATTTCGAGAAAAACGCGTTTGAAAGTTTTGAACAACTTGCTTTATATGATTTTCTTTTATGTATTGGTCAAGTTTTTGGCAATTTCAGATTTATGTAAGTTATTTTACTTATTTTCATAAAAAAGTAGGTATACAAAGTGCATATTTCGTAAACCAAAACGTTTAACATAATACATAAATTGCATGATTAAAAAATGGCTTTTTAGAAGTTTTAAAGCTTAAAACCCTACAAATATTAAAGAAAAATGTTCTTCAGCCATTTATTTACCAACACTTCTGCATATATAAGTTTTTACAATATTGTGGGTTGACATGGTATTGCTTATTTGCGTCCATGTAGCTAACAGCTTGACTTACGTGTATTGCTTATATGTATAAATGAAACTTTTTTAATGGCATACGGATATTGCTATTACGCGTTGATATTCTTTTTTAGGGTCTAAGCAGTAATAAACAGTGCTAAGTAGATACTAAGCACTAGGACCCGTTGTCCGTCCGTCCGTTCGTCGTGTCTTCATCATATAACTTGATATTATCTTGATAATTTATATGGATCACCATACAAGAAACTTGATTTTTTCATTATAAGGAACCTTTTATGTTTGAGTCTGACATGGCTATGGCCAGTTTTTTCAATAATAAGGATGGTCAAAAATATATAGTTTCTCGCCTGATAATAAGCGGTCACCAACCAATACCTGTAAATGCTTGCAATACAAATTTATAATATTACAAATATTGGAAAGAAGATAGAAAAGGTAAATAAAAATAAATAAAAGATTTATCTACTGTAAAAACACTTTTTTTTATATAATATTTATCAAATTCTCGATTTCAGTAGCTAAAACTGTAATGTTACAAGTTAAAAGTAGTACCTACCAATCTTTTGAAAGTAAGAATTAAATAGCCAGGTATGTTTTCTTTTTGCGTTACTTACTGACGGATATTTTTTTATCAATGATTTTTGCTATAACAATGTATGCGAGTTAATATCAGTCTTCCGCGTGATTACAAGATGTAGAGATCTAATTATCCTCCACAATACAAAGTAGCAAACGAGGCAATTGAGCTTCGACTCGTAATTTCCAAATTTCTGAATTAAAAATCTTTATTCATCTTCATAAGGGCACTGAATATGAAATATACTCAGTCGATTTCCTTTGCTTTCAACGCCCACTCGTACTGTAATTCCACATCTCAGCGTGAATTTCGTGTTCAAATTAAAATGTTTATTGCGTTAAGCGGAGTTCGCACGATCGAGCCCCGGGCGTTTTATTTCGTTATCCCGGACACGCCCATTTTAATCCCCCCCTTCCCCGCTCACCTAGCTACAGTTCTACTACCTTACGAACTCGATTGCTCCCCTGTCTAATGTCGCTATAATGCCCTGACTGTCATTTCCGTTTGTCCATAAATACGATATGAGTCTTTATCCGTTTGTAATAAAGGAGTTTATCGCTTGACGTTGTTTGTGAATCTCCGTGTTATGCGTGTCATAAAACTATTAGCCGCTTAAGCTATTCTTAAAGCGACGACATTTCTCTGGATTACATTTAGAGGTTCGTATTTTTTGGGGTGCGGAAGGGCGCTATCACATTTTTTTCTTTCAGGTGGAGTTTGATAACCTTTATGGTGTTTTTATGTCCCATTATGAATTATTTTGTCGTGTTTTTTTTGTTGTGAGCATTATATTTCATTATCTTTAGCACCTTGTTGGTGAATAATGATAGAATGTAGGGAAGTAACAGATGTCTTTAACGCCGTACCTTGGTTATAGATAGTTATCTACTTTCTTTGAGACTGTTACTTATTTTAGCTACTTATTCTAGCTCTTTTTAATAAAGAATATTAACAATACTTTTTCAAGTCTTTACTAATACTCCCATTGCTCTTACAAATAAGCTCGTAGCTTGCGCTAGGAATTGGTACCACAATAGCCCAATGAGGTCCACTCCGTTAACGCTTTGCTCTCCGGAGCGCTCCCTCTCTCCCGATGACGTCCCAAGCCTAAGCTCGACCTCGCAGGACGGGCCCTTGGGGACGGATTCAACTTGTGCCCCGCGCGGGCAGTCCATCTCTTACCGGCTGAGGTCTCCAGACCCGGCCCCCACCGGTGACGCTGTCAAGGCCACTAGGGCCAACAGTAATAGACACTCCGAAAAAAAAATCCGTTAACGCTAAAGTTGCAAGTCCAAATCTTGGACCCTTTAACCGGTGAGCTATGGAGACTTAAATGATATTTTATAAGAAAAGAAGACTGATATAGGTATTTCTAATTTCTACTCTTTTCTCTTTTAATAAAGGAATAATAGGTATATTTAAATACCTTTATCAGAATTATCAACGTGGAGAGGTAATGATATAAAACTTTTCATTTATCCATTTAAAAATACAGTTAAAATTAATATTTACTAATTATTCTTTTACATAAAATTTGATATTTACTTAAACAACATTTCCTCTAGGTATATTAAAGATAAAGATGTAGGTCAATTTCATCTTGAACTTTTTTGCTTCAAGATGAAAAGGAACATGAGTAATTCTTACACAATTCGGATACTTAAAAAAATATAGCCTCTTCAGACGTATACTTAGAGCAAAGTAGGCAATAATCGGGGTCAGACTTATCGTCAATTCGAAACAAAAAAGTTTATGCAAATCGAGGGAGCCGAAATAAAATGGAGTCGCGCGTGCGATCGATATACGTGGACGTAGTGGGCGGGGCCGGGCGTGGGCGGGGCCGAATAAGAGGCTGGGATTGGTTGTGTCCGCCCACCCCGCCCCCCACAAAGCCGACTCGCCCGCACTCGGAAACGTATGCTCGCGCGCCGCGACACGAGACGTCATGTTAACGCGCCTCCGAGTGACAATAGTGTAGACGCGACTTTATGTTTTAGTTTTTATTTTTGAAATGTGCTAGTGGAAGATGATTACCGATATGTATGCGCCGCTGCCGGCGCCCAACAAATCTATCGTGAGTTCCCTTATTTTTATTATATCTATATTCTATGTTTATGTTTTGAAATATTCCCGTTATTAAAAACACGGATAAAATATATAGAATAAAATGTTTGAAATGTTTAACATTTCATTATATCCGAAAAATTATTTGTCAAAATTGTTTTTAAGTTACATATATATGAATATAGGTATACACATTATTCATATGCAGGCTTATCATGAATTCTTATCGCGATTCTAATGACGACCGATATATATTATGAAATAAGGACCTATAAGTATATTTAGGTATGTATACGTTATGCTCATACAAAATCTGAATGTCAGATTTGAATTGGATTGATTTGGTCGTCATTTGAATCCCTATAAGAGTTAGTGGTAAAACAAAGACTAAACATGTATTTCATAGGAAGGCCTTTTACGGATACATGCATATATGTAACCCTAAAACATGCAAAAATATATATAAATTTATATTTAAAAACTGTAATTTTTTATCATTTGACTGTAAAAAAAATTAAAATATTCAAAAACAAATCTGCTCTATACATTTGCCCAGCATTATACATTCCGTCGGCATTCTTACTTGTTTTTAACACAAATACCTCTATGATAATTAAATGTATACCGGAAAAATGTTGTAAAATGGTGTACCTAATATTATATTATAACCAACAGTTTACCTAAGACAATTATTCTTTAACTATTTGGACTACTAACAGGATTGCAAAGCGGTTAAAATTGATTTTTCCATTTCTTTAGGCAAATATTAAAAGCTTTTAAGTATGAAATTCACCAATAAGATTCAATCAATTCAATAATTCTGGCTTATTAGTGATTGTTCTGACCCTATTAGTCTTCACACGAGTTACATACACATGCGTCAAGGGGATCGCTTACGTTGCGGGTCCGCGATGATACTAATTACATTGACGTCATTCTGAACAGGAATGCAGAATTGCATTTTTAGAATTATATTCTTTTAACATAAAATTTATTATTATATTTCTTACATCGAGTAGGATATAACGTAGATTAGGATTAAGTTTATATTGTAATAAAAAATAATATTAAAGTTATATTTTTAAATAAATTTTGGTTTTTTTAAATCTTCGGACTGCAGCTAACGTAACTGGCGCAGTCGGTAGGATTGCTGTAAAATAGAGTCGTTGTATCAAACACGGCCGTCGGCAATCCGAACCTACGGACCAGCTGCAGACCCAGAGGAGGATCAAGACTTCGATTCACGAAAGAGACCAGAAATTAATTATATGTAAGTACACTTGAACTGTTCTCGTGTTGCTTTCTTTTTCCTAGTTTTAATTCCACTCCAAGATTTATCATCCTAGAGTTCATAGATATCGGGAACCTGTATCGCAGCAGGCCCGTAACCGTAGTTTAGATAATAATAGAGATTTAAATTTAGAAGTCGATTATAACTGTAGTAATTTTAATAATTTAATTATGGCTCAAGATCCGGACACTATTTATAAAATCCTTAGGATTGTGCCCGAATTCGACGGAAATCCTAATGTGCTCACAAGATCTATTAATATATGTGATCAAATAGTTACTCAATATTTAAATAACGTGCCGGGTAGCGAATTATCTAATTTATGTTTATTAAACGGGATACTAAATAAAATTACGGGAACCGCCGCTGCTACTATTAATTCGAATGGTATACCGGATAATTGGCTAGGCATAAGAAATTCTTTAATCAATAATTTTTCGGACCAACGTGACGAAATAGCTTTGTACAACGACCTCTCATTAGCCGTACAAGGTAATAAGACACCTCAAGAATTTTATAGCCATTGTCAAACGCTATTCAGTACGATAATGACTTATATTACATTACATGAGAATTTACCGACTACGATTGAGGCAAAACGTGATCTTTATAAAAAGGTAACGAAGCAAGCATTTGTGCGTGGTTTAAAGGAACCCTTAGGGTCGCGGATTCGATGCATGCGTCCCGAAACTATTGAAAAAGCTCTCGAATATGTTCTAGAAGAATTAAATGTTACATACTTACAGCTACGTACAGACGGACTGAAACCCCAATCAACCCCTAAATTTATAAACCCAGTGCAGTTTGTACCCCCTCGATTTCAGAATTTTCAACCTTTTACTTAAATATGCGAAATTTGCTCAGCTCTTAGTAATTATAGGTGAAAATGTAAAGGATTTAATGGCCGAATTAATAAGGATAGAAAATAGTTTAGCTTTTATTCGTGTTTCGACTACACATCATTCTATGATAGATGTCGATACTTTAAGATTTATGATAGATAGATTAAGAAACATATATAACAAGGATCAGATATTAAGTTTAGAATTAAGAGAATATTACGATATTATAAAGCCAGGGTGCTATTATACAGATAAGCAAATAGTTATAATTTTCAAATTTCCAATAGTCTCTGAAAATATCTATGATCTCTACCAACTGTCCATAGTACCTAATAAAAACCAACAGGCCCTCATTCCCCATATTATCCTTTTATAGCAATTAACGAGAATTCGTTTGTGTACATGGAGGCAGAATGCCCGAAGCTTAATGACTGGTATCTCTGTGAAAAGGAAATGAGCCAACGTGTTCTTACTAAACCTGACTGCATACAGCAACTCATCGTCCACCAAGTACTTGAAGAAGACTGTCAATTCACAACAGTAAATTTAGCAAAGGAAGCAATGGAAAAGCTAGATGACCAACATTACGTATTCTCCTTTCCTCATCTCACAAAAGTACAGTTAGTCTGCGACAGAGAAGATCCTGAACTCCATAGATTTGCAAGGACTTCGCAGTATTCAAGATCAAATCATTCAAGAGAAGCCCTTACAACTTGAAAAACTGGATTCAAACATTATATATCATACGACAATACCTCTATACATCTTCATATTAAGTGCAAGTGCACTTATTATCCTCATCATATGGCATCGCTATAAATCACGAAGATGCGTACAACTCAACAAAGCTACAACTTCGAGTTCATCTGAACAATCTATTGAAAATTCAGATGAAGCTGAGACATCGGATGCGCGGAGAAAGATGCCAGCCACATTTTATCTCAACGTGCTAAAATAGTTGCTGTTCTAAGGGTGGAGGAGTTACATACACATGCGTCAAGGGGATCGCTTACGTTGCGGGTCCCGCGATGATACAATTACATTGACGTCATTCTGAACAGGAATGCAGAATTGCATTTTTAGAATTATATTCTTTTTAACATAAAATTTATTATTATATTTCTTACATCGAGTAGGATATAACGTAGATTAGGATTAAGTTTATATTGTAATAAAAAATAATATTAAAGTTATATTTTTAAATAAATTTTGGTTTTTTTAAATCTTCGGACTGCAGCTAACGTAACTCACGCCAAAATATTTGTCACAGAACCGACAATAAGTACCATCAGCAAAAAAAACAAATGAATAATTTTAATTAATTAAATATTTATTATTTACCTATATGATAATAATCCGGGATGTTTATTAAGATGTTTATTATCGAACATTGATTAGGCGAAATTCAACATAATTAATAATAATTTTAAAGTGTATAACGTCATAGAGTAGGTACCTACATACCTACATTAGAAATGTCAGTAGTAATATGTCACTTGTATGAAACAATGCCCGGATTCTCTGGGCTGGTGCAGTTTCTATATTTTTTACGTCACTTTTCAAATAAAAAAGGGGATCTCCATATAGGAAACCTGATAACTTTTTCAGTTTTTTGGTATCACATGACCAGTTTTATTCTCTTGTGTTGTTTTTAATAAAAATACGAGTTATTATTATTTTTCAAGTCCATACGTGTAATATTATAATATTAAAATTGGGAATAACGAATGATACTGAATAAAACCTTATATTCCATAATAGCAGCTTTTAAACTATTCACTTATAGAATATTTTACTTGTAGTAGGCTTTTTACCACTAGGTAAAAAGGTGGCTAGGTATGTACAACCGCAGTATTAGTTATTCTACCGTAAAGCAATACTGTGTTTCGTTTCGAAGCACACTTGTAAAGGAGATTTAAGAACCAATATCTCGAGGTTGATAACGTGAAGTGACACCTACAAATAAATGGTGTTTCAGGCGCTCATAGGCTACGACAACCGCTTATCATCAGGTGGGTCGTGCTTGCTTGCCAACTTAGTCACATAAAAAAAGTTTCATATAAAGTCGAAATTTATCTTTGTATCTTTTTGCTTTATAGATTCGTATTTTTTTGTTGACCGTATCTATCAGATATCTATTTCTATTCGAAAGCCGGTACGCGGCTATTAGATTTATGAAGCGTTGAAACGAAGAACAATAAGGTATTGTTCTTATATGATTTACAATTGAAAGTATTATCTATTCCACCAATACAAAATTTGATAATTTTACTTTAGGAACAATGAATATAGAACAGGTTTTATTTGCTTAATAATAAGTTATTCACAATATTACCTACGGTTATAAGCTTATTATATAAATTCACAATAACGCAACGAAACGAAGTTAGACACAAGCTTGCGACATAATGAAATGAAGTTAGCGTCACAAACTTGCAACGAACACACTTAGTGCGGGGCAACTTAGTTTTGTTGAATTTACGATGGAGCACCAGTGAATCTTTGGACATGGTTTCTGTGTGCAAGGGTTGGTTATTAGTTTATAGTAAGTCAATGCCCTTATCGATTGTATCCTTATTCATTTTTCTGTTTTGTTTCGGATATGGATATATAATTATAGTAATTGGCCATATTCAACTAGGAAAAGTTCAACGTCTTTACGAAGAAATGTTAAAAATAAATAAAAATTATTACTATATAAAACATGAAATATATAAAACATGAAATAATTTGTTAAAAAAATGTGTTATTTGATAGCAGTTGTTAAGCTTTACGGTTAGAATAAGTTAGAAAAAAAAGACCCAATTTCAGGATAGCCCGTTAATGTTTCTTTCTTCTATGTGGCTCTCTCTTGTTCTTCTACAACCTATTCTCTGTCTCTTTCTCTCTCGGTCTAAAATCCCTGTCAATTCTGATTCAATTCATTATAAACGACAAATAACATGAAAATCAATCAATAACCGAATAAACTTGAAAAGTTCAAATAAAATCAATATACAGTTAAGAATAACATTAGTAAATCGATGTGGACACGTCGATACATCAAATCCATTATGCGTGTCTAATAGATTTTTTCGTCGCTGGCCCATTCACAGCGTGCGCAGCGTGGCGTCCCGTCAATGGCCATTGTGGCATTGAACCGACCGACAAACTCTTATTTGTAATGCCCCTAAATGGCTGTTGTCGGGATTAAGGTGCTTGATGCATTGTCATTCCCGAGTGCTGGCGAAATCGACAAATCCGATGCGGAACAATTTATATTAGCTTAAAACGGTACAAAGGCGACCCCGTCTGTCACTCTCGGTAAACTTTTTGCTAGGATTAAACACTTTGAGACTACGGTCGTTTAGAGTGTTTACTTTAAGCTAATGGCACTTCAGTTTTTTCATTCTATGAGTTTAAAAGAACTTCTAAAATAAGTTCTAAATTTTGCCAAATTGGACTGTTATGTTAATGTTACGCCATATCTTGACGGTGGTTCTATTATTATTTTGCTTAAAAACATAGAACTGTTTTTTTTACAGCTAATTAAATAGAATCTAATCGTTTAAGCATCTTACTGTTGGCGAATAAATCCGCTAATTGATTTTACAATGAACTTGTATGAACTTAATGAATAAACTATTAAAACTATAGTGGGACATTGTTCAAAAACTCACGTTCAATCGTCTTCCGTACCGACTAGTTTCGGACCCATCGGAGATCCTTCATCAGGACGGTCGCGACTATAAGTTCATATTACACTTACTCAGTCATTATCATAAGTTCAGAGAATTATTTTAACCAACACATATACATCAAATTACTACAACTCTAAGCCACGTGGCGTAAACATAAAAATTGATAAATCTATGAGTCTAAAACAAAACGTAACAAGCATCATTAACAGAGTTAAAATAAAATCATTCACACTTCAGAACTTATCTAATTAAAATATTTGTCTCATGAAGCAATTATGAAAATAATAAATCCCCTCCGAGGACGGTAGCGACGGAACCGAACCATATATCTTTTTTATCGTCGAGCCGACGTGTTTAACCCGTTCATTGACAAAAGGTATTTAAATGAAGCTGTCGTGGAAATTATATTTACTGCTGCAACGACATACCGACCGACCGTTAAATGTTCGGGTTATTTCTGTTACGGTTTTATATTTGTTGGTAAAATTTGAACTGATTTAGAACTGTGTGTTGTTTATGTGTAGTTTGACGTTGCATAACATTAAAATTATAGGTATATAAGGTAGGTACCTATCTAATCATCTATATCTACTGTGGTTTGGAAGCGGCTGGTTACAATTGTCTTTTTTAGTTTTCAAGTTTAACACAACTTTTCAAAATTTTTTTAATTGATGTGATTGAGATCAATTCTTATAAATAATAGGTAGTCTATTCATATAAAATTAATTTTTTTTGTTATTGTTGTTTGTTATAATGAACAACAATAATTATTTCATATATATTTAAAACGTATTTTTTGTACAATTTTCATCGATTGAATTGTGGGGTATGCTTATATGCCATAACATAAAAAATAAACTATTAAATAACTGGTTATCCTAGTTCATTTATTATATCTTTCCTTATAATTAAATAAAATATAACGAGGACGCAAACAGCTAAGTAAGAATTAATTAAATCTGTTACAAGCCAGGGATAAGCGCGTTCATTAAATCACCAGAAAGCTATTTATCCCAGCATCCGTCAACGAGACGTCTGTCGCGCGACAAATTTAACAATGCGAGCGGAACAAAACGTTGAAAAAAAACATCGGATAATGACGTGCGAATCTGTCAAGATAAGTGTTTTAGGTAATATATTGTGAGCCGAGTTTGGTGGTGATAATTTTATGACCAATTTTAACATAACTGTATTATTTTAGACTTAGATTGTCTTCAATCCGAATTATTTATTATAATCATGTTTCTTTACAACGATTATAGTGGCACTAGAAAAGTTAAAATTCATCAAACTTTTTACAGGAGCGTATTGTATTAATAGGCATAATTATGTTATACGCTTCTATAATATATTATATAAATAGGTATATGTAATGAGTTCGATTGCTGCTCAGAACAGATGTTTTTTATAAATTTCGTTTCCGTCTGGGCGTTTGTCCTTATAGGTTCCCGCCGTACCTCGAAGAGCACGTTAAACTGGCGGTTAAACTGTTATCGTAACATATAATAATAATCGAGAACTTTTATTGGTTATTTGCTCTTATTCAATGACTTACTGGTTCGCCCTTAGGGTTGCAGAGGTCAGATGACAATCGCTCTGTGTAAAAACTAGTAACCCGCCACATCACGATAAGAGTAATAAGCCGACCCCGCATATATACCGAAAGAAAAATTATGTTATACACTCTAAAATCGTTACCATAATTTTATAATAAAAAAATATTTAATTTTATAAAGACAGTATAACCGTATATCTTTAACGTTACTTTGTACGAGAAACAGAATTTCTTGCAAAATCTGTTAGGTCTAGAGACCTCTTCTCTCTTCTATTAGAGAATTCGGGTCGTTACGCAACGACTGCCTAAATTTATCTGTTTCGTACATTTTTAATTTCCATCTTATATTTAGAATAATTTTCGAAGATAAAATACGTAGACTACAGACCTGTATCTACTTCAATTATAGAGCTTAACTAAAATATAAATGCACCTGCATGGCTATGGGAATTTATAAGATGGATGACATAGTTATAACATTTTTTACACTATATAATATAAATAAATAAACGCTACACACTCAAAGGCCCCCATTAGGATAATTATATCCTGTGTCGGGGGTCCGGAAACATTCACAATGACAAGGACAAACACAACCAGACCGGAAAACATGCCTGTACGATTAATACAAACATCTGCTCCGAGCGGGAATCGAACCCGCAACCGTCGAGGCTTAAGGCAGACTCGCTACCCACAACGCCACAACGGTGTCAAAACAAAATATACAACCAATGTAATTGTTTTTATATTGGCAACTTTGTTTTAAAGTATGGCTTACAATTTACCAAGTTAATTTAATTTGCTTAGCTGCCGGGAACAAAAACTAACACACAATTTTTTAGAAAAGGAATAAAAGTCTTCATACTTGTTATGACATGGTGCATAGGTCTCTAGAGGAAAAGCAGCATTTATTATTATCTACTAGAGCAGTCAAAATAGCGTGTACAAATAAATATGATATCCGTAATTATATTGACCATCGACTGGACTTTGTTTAAATTATTCAGAACGAAGTCTATTGCAGTTTTTAATCGTCAAATATAAAACAACTTAACCACAAAGACGCAAAGGCTTGCTGCAACCACAAATGACCTTTTAATATAGCTTGTTATTCATATTAATGCTTCATGAATCGATGATATTGATGGGGAATTATGTCATATAATTATAAAGATTGGCACCTGAATGCCTGTTACAAAGGAACTTTTGAAAGGTGTTTGCGGATATTATGTCATAATAATTAACATAGTAATAATGATTGGTACCAAGTCATGGCCGTAAAACGACATGAATTGTAACGGTAAGTAATAAATAGCGGTCACCTGAACTTTAATTAAAATTATGAACACTAAATTCTGTTTGCGGTTTCGTCTGCTTGGTTTTAGAATTTTTCTGATTTGGGCGTTTGTCCTTGTAGGTCTCCCCACCAGCCTCGGCGAGCACGTTAAGCTCCTAGTCCTGGTTGTCTTCATAACCTCTGATAATAATCGTTAACTCTTGATAGGTAATTTGCTCTTACTCAATGAGATGGCAATCGCTCTGTGTAAAACGTAGTAACCCGTTAAATGCGGCTAAGAGTAATGAGAAAATTGTGTAAACACCAGGAATAATGCTAGGAGGGAGAAGTCTATGTTACTTGAGATGAATAGAAGTCATAACATTTCTCTTAGCAACGAAGCAACAACAGGGTTTCCTTTCTTATTAAGAACATAGATTATAGGAGTTTGCTTACACTGCACGCGGCTATACTGCAGACATATTAAATACATAATTATTTATTTCATAATCCCTTCCGTAAAACACGAGATGAAAAACAACTCCCATATAAGCAATAACCAACATCACCTATATATAACAGTTCTGTCTAAAATTTAATAAAGCCCAAGTTATAAGCAAAGTTTTTGTATAGAAATATTGAGTAATTTTAAATAGCCTTTTATTTACTGGCCTTACTATTTTAAATAAGACAGCAGTTAAAAATTATGAATTACTGTTCTTACTTATCGGTTTGTTATTTATACTAAGTTTCTAAAAGAATTCGCTAAATATTTAGTAATAACAAATATGTGCTGTGTGTGCTAAATAAAAAAGGGCTGTAAGCGCTACGTGGTTTTGATTTTCTTGTTTTGCTTTTCTGTTGATTCAAGGAACGATTCGTTAAACAAAACCAACGCAATATAATAAGACATAAATAATATTTTTTTGTGAATTGTAGAAAAATATCTTACCCTAATAAAAAACGTAACAAAACCAATAGATAATAATAAATTCAATCTTCACAACGTAAATAATTGTGTGAATTTGCAAAGATAATAATAGATTGGGAAAGGCCAAGGTGGGCCCGGGCTGGTCAATTTCACACTATAATATGATTCACTCAATACTGTCAGTCATTAAATGTGCATATATGTATTAGTTACATACTATGTATACAGCATGCACATGTTTTATAAGTTTTTACTGTTTCTTGCCATGAAATATTCATTTACATTGTACCATAACTTTTTATGACCAGTTGATTTCCATTAAATATTAAGAATCGTCTACATGTAGCTAATTGGTATTTTGTAATTCCTTTTTCTTAAGTTTAAATTGTAACATAGTTCTTATTTTTACCACTGTACCAGTGCCAGTTTCTGGGCTATTATTTCTATTAGCCTAATATATATGTACATATACATCGTTGTAGCGTATTGGTAGTGAGTCTGCCTTTAGCCGCGACGGTGGCAAGTTTGATTCTTGCTCGAGCAGGTGTTAGTATTGAATTTACAAATATCTATATATGTCTGGGCGTTTGTCCTAGTGGATGTTCCCACCGTGCCTCGGAGAGCACGTTAAGCTGTCGGTCGCAGTTGTTATCACATAACATTTGATAATAATCGGTAACTCTTCATAGTTAAATTACTGTTATCCAATGAGTTTCTTGTTCGCTCTTAAAGTTGCGAAGGTCAGGTGGCAATCGTTCTGTGAAAAAACTAGTAACCTGTCAAGTCCGGATACGAGTAATAAGCAGACCCTGGTAAATTTAAAATACAGGGAATAATTATAGGAAGTAAAAGAGTATTATGTATTGTTATAGTATTATGTAGCGTATAAATGTATACTTTATGACATATGTTGTAGATATAATACTTTGCAGGTCACGCAACACTGCAACTATCAAAGATCTCATATTCCCTGGAGATCTTAAAAGTCCGATTCGGACGTCATTAATGTCATCAGAATGGCTTCAGTCGGCTTCTGTGTATGAGGTAAAAACATTCTGCCGGGGTAAAATAAACCATCACCCGTAAGTTGAGGGATGAGAATCGTTTGAGGTGTGTGAGGGGTATTTGCAACTCATTGCATTAGCCGGGCTTGTTAGTGGCGCGGTGTGGGCAGCGGTAATGAAGGCAAGATGCAAGTCATGAGGGCAGAGGCGCCGCGCCGTCATCGCGCCCTGTCAATACGTGATGCCTCGACAACAGAGAAGGTTATTTTCAAAGATGCACCACTAATTAATACCCACTACTCTATAAGAAGTGAAGGAGCGGCAACCGCTTTGTTGTACTGTCAACGCTATGCGCTACGCTACGCTTGTTGTATTTCGATAAAATAGATTACATTATTGGTGGTGATAGTATATTGTGCTCTAGATTTTCTGAGGCTAATGTCAGTAAATGTGTCTTTAAGATCACTGAATCAGAGAATTATAGGCAAACCCTTCTGTAAATAAATACGACAATTAAGCTTTACCATAATATTTATTCAAAGTGGAGTGTACGTATGTGATCCGGAAGCAATCAATGGGTTAAGCTGCTTTCGAGGAGTTCATGCTATGCATGAATTACCCCAAATTAGGGTATTTGAACTGAAAATCTCCTTGGAGGGCACGAAAACATTCAGTTCCGATTGTTATCAATTTAATATTGTATTTAGGATAAGTTAAGTTCGAACTTATATAGCTTATAAGGACCGCTTGAAAAACTCTGATTTTATCACTTAGCAGACGATAAGCAAGCAACGTTGTATTACACAACATGTATCATATTATTATAAGGTTCAGACAGAGTGTTGTAAATAAAATTGTTTTTAATCTGTTCAAAATGTCGTTAAAAGCGTCAAGGCAACAATTAATTTAGCACGTTGTTCCCAAAGAAAGAAAGCCGAGGCCCCCCGGAGGCGCCGCCCGCAGTCACCGTCACTCAAACTTATCTTATCATACTCGTACAACCGTAACGAATTCGATATTAGCCTCATCTAGCGGTGACTCGCTTAGATATTAGTCACTTTTGATCTATGTCACAATGATTTGTCCATTTAAAAAAAGTTTAGTGTATAGTACTTATTTATAGGAAACACAGGCATAAGTACAAATCAGACATAACTAGTCGCATTTCTATGAGCTATAAAAATTCATAAGCGACTACTGAAAATCAAAATAGCTTGATAAGAAGCAAGGCGCGAAAATCCTTTTATTCAAAGGCAAACAATAATAATTCCACGAAATTAAAAAATAAAACAAAGAAAATGTTGATTACATTTTAATTGCACGATTGTAAAAGTAATAAAATATTGAAAGGATCACATAAATCCACAACACCAAACTGTAAAACCATTGCACATGTCCCATTATGTCCACAATAAGTACTATCGGAAATTGCAACTATCAACTGTAGCATCCGGCTTTTAACTGTAAATTTTCCGCTTGCAATTTGTTATTGTGTAAGACCTACAGATTTAAGCAAATAATTTTTACTGTACGTGGTCAGTAGCTATACTGGCCTAGAAGAGAGAGAGAGAGAGAAATAGAGATAGAAAGAGATAACATGTGATCATGAGGCGTGTAGTTGTAGTAGTGATAGAAGCTGCGGGCAAAGCTAGTTAAGAATAAAAACCATTCGTTTTTCGTTCATAATCTTTTTAACACGCTTTTCTTATCTTAGTTTATAACTAACAATAACTTACTTACTTCTAATAATCCTTTCAATATGTAACTACTCGTACCAGCAGCTGTAATAATTATGCTATCCAGTTAACACTCCAATAATTTTAGATAGTGGAACTCTTAAATGGCTGACAGGAACTAAACCTCTTGAGTTCGAGTCTTATATTTTGTTTTAACGAGTTCAAAAAATTAAGCTTAGTAACGAGCGTCTTATAAGCGATTTTTTTAGTTTTATTAAACTACATACTTTTTATTTGAAGTTCTTAAAGGAAAAGACTATTTGATAGATAGATACTCGTACTGCCGAAAATTTGGCGTTAGTAACACTATCAGTGCTGTTGCGTTTCGTAAGATGAATGAGTTCGCCGGAGTTCACTTCCTCTGTTCCATTCCTTTTTTACCTTCTCATCCCTTTACTCCTACCTCTTCGGTCTAGCAACGCGCATGTGATACTTCAAGTATCCCAAGCGTCTTAGAGTTAGGATTCTTACAATCAGGCGGACCGTATGTTTCTTTACAAACCGTGATGCCATAAAAGAACATCCTGCGTAATTGAAATTAATTATTATCAGCGACTGATACTAGGTTTAGCAGAAGGGAAAGGAGAGGAAGAAATGGTAGAAAATAAAATGGGATGGAATTTTGACCCTCCGGCGCTCATGTAACAACTAAGCCACAATAATTTTGTCTTAAATTTTACATTACTTTATTACTAAAACTTATTGTACGTAATATTTTCATATCATGTATATGTCATTATTTGTGCAAGATTTAAATATATATAGCTATATGAAATCCCGGCTACTTAGTATTAGAGGGTCGTAATGGTACCATTAGCTCCCTACGGAGATATTTTATGTCCTCCACGACGCAGACAAACCGCCATGAATACTCCACACTCCACTCGAGGGCTTTGAATCGCGCCTGCCATTAATGGTCACAATGTTCACATTGTTGATCTCTGGAAGGGTCCTGGCTAATTGATTGTTTATATTTTAAAAGTCACGTGCTTCTAAACAATAGTGTGTTGTGCACACAATCCACGATAAATATGTATGATAAACGCGTTGCTAGAGTTGCGGTCGCTGCGGTCATCCCATTCACTACGTCCGATGTTACTCATTCATTTTTCATTCAACTGGTTCAAACCACAACTTGCCACGCAGTAGAAACATTTTGCATACATTCTAGAACCAATTGCGGTTGTAATTTAAGAGCATTAACGCGGCAAATACTTTGAATTTAATTTTAATAACTTAATAGAGGTTATTAGAAATTATTTAGTAGAGATAAGAGAATCAAAATGGAAACGAATGTGAGGTACTTAGGTGGTCGCGTGGCTAAGACCGCCCGCCGCGACCGACACTGCGCTATGCTAATTCAATTGTGTTATGAGAGCGGATAGCGGCGAGCGATAGCATCGACTCCGCCCGCATTATCATAATAATGCGCGAGTCACCTCTCAGTCGTGCCCTGACGGTGTCGACATGCTCAATATCCGATACACAACGATACATGAATATAATAAAAAAATACACCAACTTTGTAAGCAACAATGATGTTAAACTTGTACGAGTCGCCAGAGAATATAGTTTAAAGCGATCGTTGAGTCACGGAAAGGCATCGTCTAATCGATTCGCAGAAGTGTGAAAAGTGGCGAAAGCGGTTCTCATGGAGCATCGCCCGCGGGTTTCTGGCCCGATACTCACTGTTCTTGTCGACGATTACATTCATCTAGCGGGATGCAAATTGAATTATGGGACTTTTTGTGGCCATTCATTGTTTAATAATTGTTGCATTCATATTTGTATAATTGTTTTTCCCGTAATGGCGCTTCATGTGTCAACATCAATAATAGTTACGTCTTACAATTTAATTTCATTTTAATAAGTTTTACGATATCTAGTTTAAAAACATTTAGCTTCAGTGCTTGTCTGTAATATAAATCCAGTGTACAATTCTTGGTGTAGTGAACAATGAACTATTATTATTTAAAAACTGTAAATAATCCTTGTTTACATTGACATCGACAGTGTGCAAGGACCTTGTGAGTGATTCACCTGAGCTATATTGTTTTTTTCCTCATTCTTGTAGGACAAGTGATATATAAATTTAAACTTTTGAGCAAAGTTATTAGTGCAATTTTTGTCGTATTATAAGTGCAATTACATTAAATATTAAAATTAAAATAAGTAATTTTATCACCGTCCCAAAAATAGTGCCATCTAGCTTTTAGTGGTGAAACTACACTCATTCCTAATTAGCGTAAATCGATCTTACAAAAGGAACCGAGTCAACAAATACGCTGAACTGCCGAAAGAGGTCGCCAATAGTCTTTATTTATAAAACTACAGTAATAAAGAATACTACCGGGCAAGATGTTGTGTGGAGTATGTAATAAACACTTAAAAGGAAAAACGAGTGGTGAAATTGATGTCGTCATATGCTCAAAATGTCCAAAAAAATATCACATTTTTTAAGCTTAAAACTAACTTCGAGAAGATAATAAGTTGATCAAGTTGAATAACAACAAATACATATGCCCAGGTTGCAAAGTAAATAACACTATATTTAAAAAAGCCAGCCCAGATAGCAACTGCTCTTCACCTAAACAGTCCGATTTATCCAGCTGTACATTGAATGAAGTTGAAGTACGCGAATCAAGAGATTTCATCAACGCCGCTCAGAACTTTGCTTCGATGAATGTCCCCAGCGAGGTGTTATCGTCATTTACTACAACCCTCCAGCAATTACAGCGCGCTTTTGAAGCGATGAAGCAGGAAATGACTGATTTCACTGTGTCGCTCAATCACACAACAGAGGACGTCGCTATGTTTCGTAAAGAAATTTCAGAGATGAAAGGACAGTTAAAAGAGCTCGATTTCTACAAATCCGAAGTTAAGAACCTTCGCGCCGGAGGTTCTGAGCTGCGCCAGGAAATTGAAACTAAAGAACAACGCCATCTGCTGAAAAACGTTGAAGTAACTGGCATATCTGAACACAACGGCGAAAACTTATACCAAGTAGTTAATATAATGTGCAATAAGTTAGTGTGCAACCAGGACTCAGAGACATCGACGATGTGCGGCGTGTTGGCCGCGCGGTGGCGGCGTAGGCGGCGTAGAGCGGCCGCGACCAGTTTTACTGACGCTGACGCGCCGTGCTCCACGCGACCAAATCCTGCGCGCCGCTAAAGTACGCCGCGGACTCACCACCGACATGCTGGAGATTACTGGAAATTCTCGCCGGGTGTATATAAACGAACACCTCACCAAGTCAAATAGAGTACTGTTTAGTAAAGCTCGTGTTGCCGGGTCCGAACTCAAGTTTAGGTTTGTATGGACTTCGAATGGAGTCATTTATATGCGCCGTACCGAGACTAGCTCGGTTGTCCGGATCACATCAGAAGCGATACTGGCAAAGTTTGCAAAGACCCTGCTCGAAAAACTGACCAGACTGAGTCGTTTCGAGACATCGCCGATTAAAAGCAGATTTAGAGTTATATTTATAGCTATGTTACTAATTAAAAAAGCTTGGCTTGTGATTTTACGTATAGTGTCTTTTAGAGTTATATTTTTAGTTATGTTACTAATTAAAAAAGCTTTACTTGTGATGTTACTTATAATTTTTAATGTCTCAGGTATATACTTGTTTCTAGATTTTTATTTAAACGTAAGCATTTTGTCGCTATATGAATCTCAAAAAAATATGTCTCCTGTAATATATAAAAATTTTACCCACGTTCTATTCGGAAAATCTTTTACATTAATTTTAAATAGGATATTTAACAATTGCAGATGTGCTCCTTATATTTATTCAAACTTAACTGTTTTTTACAGAAATGCAATAGAAAAATCGTTTCACAATATTTGTCCTAGGCCTATACTAAGTTGCTCTTATCAGTCGTTAGAAAGCTTTAGCACCAATAATACAGTGTCAATTTTAGAACATAATGCCTGTTTTGTGATATGTTTGAAATCTATGTTACATCAGAACAATTCAAAATCTTTTCAGAATAACACGATCTTTTTCATAAGTTCTCAATATAACACCCTACTTTGCAGTAAATATTTCACATACATTTCTGAAACAATTTTATTCATTTTTCTAAAATGAACAGTGCTGAAGTGACACATGACATAGACTCTGCTTTCAAAATAGCATGCCATGAAATCCCTTCCCCTGACCTTTACAAAACAATTTTTAAACAAAAGAAGAATTTTAAACTTTTAACTTTTAATATTCGCAGCATAAATAAAAACTTTGATTTATTCCTATTAAACCTGCATAGAACACAGACGGTCTTTGATATCTTGGTGCTGACTGAATGTCGACTACAAGACACTTTATCGACAGAAGAAATACCGGGCTATCGCTCTTACTGTACTACGCATAATATAAATCAAAATGGCGGTATAGTAGTGTATGTTAGAGATCACTGGAACGCAACTGTATCAGAACCGTCATTCAAAGAATCGTGCTGCCTCCTGGTGGATATTCCGAACGTAATCACAGTTCTCTTGTTTCTATAGATCTCCTCTTCACAACAACAAACTTCCTTTAGAACCAGAGACCACACTCAACTCACTCAAGTCTGTGAATCAATTAATCATTGCCGGAGACATAAATATATAGACATTCTTCTCCTCCCATAACCAGCGCACTAACGTCACTGAATATCTTTGTCTTCTAGCCGAAAACGGACTGATACCAGCCATAACTATACCTACACGTGGAAAAGCATGTTTAGATCATATATATGTAAAAACGAATCGTTTAGTGACAGGTTTGGTTTGTGACTTTAATGTGACGGATCACAAAGTTTCCGCTATTGAAATTTCTAACAACTCGCTGAACCATCCTAAGCCAAACAGAACAAAACAGTAATTGACTTTGAGGGCATCGCGTTGGAGCTTCATCGGTTGACTGGTGTGATGTTCTGATGAATCTGACGCAAACGCTGCAACTAATACATTCATATCCATAATTAGAAATACCACTAACAAATACTCGAAAACAGTAAAGATTCCTAGATCTAGATTCACACTGAAACCATGGATGACAGCTGGACTATTCCGTTGTATTCAACACCGCGACAGATTACATTTGAAATCAAAGCAATTCCCAAATGATGCGGTCCTGCAGCTTACTTACAATAGATACAAAAATTTTTGTAACAACCTTCTGAAAAAACTTAAAATACAACACGAAAAACACGAACTCTCCGCTAACGCCCATAACCCAAAAAGACTTTGGAATGTTGTAAGAAACATATGCAGCATGAAGAAGCAATATTCTCAACTCAATGAAATCATTTCATCACAAGAGACATTAAACAACAGTAACAAATTCTTTTCATCTGTCGGTCAAAAACTAGCTGATCTTATTCTTTCACAAACTGATGAATCGGAAGAAAGTCTGGCAAATAAATTACTTGACAGCCATAGCACCGATAGGTCTTTTTTTATGCACCCAACGGACTCAAACGAAATTGAATCAATTATCAAGCAGCTAAAATTTGATAGCGCACCTGGCCTTGACGGCATAAGCAACAAACTCATCAAATATGTTAAAAACTTTATTATAGTACCCATCACTCATATTTTCAATCTTAGCTTAGGCTCCGGCTGCTTTCCGGATTCTGAAGGTAGCATCCGTGACCCCATCTACAAAGATGGCCCCAAAACATTCCTGGAAACTACAGGCCAATATCTCTACTAAGTGCTTTTTCAAAATTCTAGAAAACTAGTAAACACACGACTTGTGAAATATCTTGAGCATTTCGGTCTTTACTCTGACAGACAATTTGGATTCAGGCAGAACCGATCCACAGAAGATGCTATCTCACTTTTAGTAAATCGTATCTCGTCTTATTTAGATAATAATTTTAGTTGTATAGGTGTTTTTCTAGATTTGGCCAAAGCATTCGACACAGTTTCGACTCAAATACTACTTGAAAATACATGCAATTTAGGTATCCGAGGTTTGCCTTTGATGTGGTTCAAAAGTTATCTCTCCGGAAGGTCACAACTTGTTAGGGTGGGTTCATATAAAAGTGCCACAGAACCAATAAAATTTATGTACCACAGGGTAGTATCCTTGGCCCTACCCTCTTCATAATTTATATAAATGACATAATGAATCTCCAAATTCCAAACGCTGAAGTCATATGTTATGCTGATGACACAGTGATTCTTTTTAATGGCAGAAACTGGGAAAGTGCTGTCGATACTGCAGAAAAAGGTTTAAAAATGGCATCAGATTGGTTCCGTGCCAACTTATTGACCCTCAACAATAACAAAACCAAATTCCTCTGTTTTCATAAAACTGCCTCGTCGAACCCCTCTTTTAGTCCTGTTATAAGAATACATTCCTGTAAAAATTATTCTATAAATCCCTGTAACTGTGACACCATCCAGCGCACTGACGTAATCAAGTACTTGGGTTTGTTAGTTGATGACAAATTACATTTTAACAATCACATTCATAAGCTTCTACGAGGGTTAGAAAATCTATTTCTATTTTCAAAATTCCGTAATCGTGCCGATAGCACACTATTAACGATCATTTATACCGCGTTGTGCCAGTCATTGATCACTTACTGTATCACAGTCTGGGGCAGCGCGGCGAAAACGACTATGTTGGAAATCGAAAGAGCACAAAGGTCCGTTTTGAAAGTAATGTTAAAAAAACCCTTTCGATTTCCAACAGTTTCCCTATATGCGGAAGCGAATGTTTTGTCTGTTCGTAAATTGTTTATCTTTAAAATTTCTTTAGCAACTCATAAGTCACTTAATTCCAGGACTAACAATAGCACTATATATAATAAACGTATTTTCAATTTACCTGTTCCGAGAACACTCTCTACTTTTGGCAAACGATTCGGGGATCACATAAGGGCATCAACTTATAATGTCATACTGAAACACTGTAACCTTAAAGAATGTACTATACATGAAACAAAAAAACTAATATTTCAATTACTTCTCTCTTTAAACTACACTGAGACTGAAAATTTATTAGCTAAAGCAACTTAAGTTATATATAATAATAGTTTGTTGTAATGTTTTTATAATAAGTGTAATTTTTTATTTTATTTTACCATATTTTTAAGTTTCATTTGTATACCGTTTCATCTGAGTTCCTTTTTTGTAATTTTTGATTTATCAAGTATCTTTTACGTAACTTTTTTTTTTAATTCCACTATGTAATTTTTATTTGGTTCCTCGCGATACAGGCGAAGCCTAGTGCGAGGACCCCTGGCAATATTGTTACAAATTGTGATACCAAATAAACGAATTTGAATTTGAATTTGAATATCACCGCTTTGTTCTTGTGCCGCTCAGTAAGTACGTGACGATCGAACACTCAGCGCCTTGTAATCGCTCGCTATCTTCTCTAACCCGAGCGCCTCAATTGTTCTGTTGCACTCCGTTCGTGACGGTAAATTACAGTGTTTTATTTTATTACTCGCCTAATTATTGCTATTGTTACAAAGAACTATATTCTTCTTAAACCAACTTTATTACATTACTTTCGATATCAGAATTGTATCTAACTCACAAATCTAGAAACGATTAAATTATATTGGTAATTATGCAAAGAAATAGTATGAAATATCCATAAAAGATACGTGTTAATGTTATTTTTTATTGTTTGGAGTCGGTAGGTATAATTGGCAAGAAATATAAGACCTATTTACTCTAGTATAATTAATATACTTTTTTATTAACTACGTTTCTTTGCGGTTAGGACCCTCGAGGCTTTTGAAATAATAATTTCTAACCAATTAAAAAACTCTTTCAATTATATGACACGAAGAAATATATCATATTTTAATCGTATACTAAATAGTACCTTGTTCAATTGTAAAAAGTATAGGTAAATTGTAGGTTATCACCATTAAAGTATTATGTAGCTACCAACGGCTACGTCTGTCGCTTTAATTACCTGAGTACTAGCTCTCTTACTAAATATTGTTTGGGCATATATCAATGCGGTTACTTTTTTATAAGCTTCTATTCATACAAACGATAAACTGGCATCCGTTGAGAAATTACACCGCATACGTATAAGGCATTAACCGCATAAATAAGTCAGAACGTACTCGTATAACATCGACGGAGATATCCTCAGGCAACGTGTTCAAAACATTTTATTTGTTTGTTACTATCATAAATGGAGCTAATTATTATAATTTCTGTTAAAATTATTGGAATTATCTTGCTACCAAAAAATACGTAAATTTAAATGGAGTTTAACGATGTTTTCTCGGAACTGCAGAGACGCGGCCGAAGGCGATGTCGAACCGCACGCGATGTTGTCAGATATATTTTGCAACCTTGAACTTATCTTCACTTTTAATGTGCGAATGTTTTCAGTGAGAAATCAAGGTAATCGAATAATACCTATATATAAACTGAGATCAAATATGACATAAGCTAAAAAAGTACATACCTATCCTTTATTAAATATTTTGAAAAGAAGACCTTGTCAATGCAGAAATCCTTTCACTTTTAAGAGGCAAGCTTAAATAATATAATAGTTACACCGATACATTGTATCAAGGCTATCAAGCAATGATATGATGTTACAGAACAAAGGGAAGGGGATCCCTTGTTTCATCGGCGCATGTTTTTTACCGAGCTCCAAAACAGGTTTATCAAATTGATGCTCCTATTATCTGAGCTCCGTCGGTGAAGGTCGGCCGACACTTCAGGATTTTGGAGCAAATTCCGTCACGCAAAATATTACAATAAGTTTTTGTTACCGTCAAATTTCATATTTTAATAAGGTCTAAAAATTACGTTAAAATTATGTAATACAACGAATACAGCTCGAAGAAATCACCGTAAAAATTTCCGAAAGTGCTAAAGTAAGTTTATGCGACCATTTCATTAGTCGGAAGAAAACTTCTTATAAGTTTTGCTATATTTAACGTCAGTTAAAACGGCTCTGGTGAGTGAAGGCGTGAAACCGCGCTAGTTATAATGGTCATTAGACCGCTTTAAGCGCCCACATGGCGGCCTCGAATTGTGCCGCAGCAAATTATTTATTTAAATGGAAATTATCGGCTTGTGACGTCCGCTTTTCACGCGCATGTGTGTTTAATTCGACCGACATATGCGTCAGAGGGTCTAGTTTTTGTTGTCGAATTGAAATCGTCACGGTCTATTGACAAATTTGGTTTTGCTCCGAATCTTGCTCTTTTGTTTCAAATTGGAAGTTATTATATTCTCTAATACGACTATTTAATTTGTTAAAGACGTAAATTAATATTGCTATGACGATAATTACGATACGGATCCATACTATACTAAAATTAATTGAATAAAATTTGCGATTCTGCTAGGCTTTGAATTAAAATTACTACTACAATTCCGTATTTTAAGCCTTTGATGGCTTTGAAGTTAATTTTATTATCAAATTTAGTTATGAAACTCATAACGACAGCATTTCACACTCGCTCGCTCACGTGTATTGCCAGCTAATGTGTAAATAATGTCTTTCCATCATTATCATTTACTTAATCCCAACTACAACAGCTTTTACAACATCGAACCTGGTTGTATTATCAAAGATATTATCTTTTGTTTATTTTATAATTTTTATTATATTTTCCGAGTATTATATATAAGTCATGATTCATTTTTTAAATTTCTACAGGCACTTATATAGTATAAGATTTTCCTGTTACAGTTGTAAACTCAAAACTTACTTATTAATCAGTGACAATATATTTTGTAATTGTAATAAAAATCATAAAAATCTTTAGTAGAACTAAACCCGAAGTCATTTATCAGCCCTTAAGATTTACATAAGGATAATTTTAATTACCGAAAAATCAATACAAACAGCGTTCAATAAATATTGTAACGGATGGCATAATCAATACAACCCCTCGAGTGTCGAATGACTGGCGACGGAACTGAACCCTTTGCCCTGTCCTTGCTCGTAATTAGGCAGTTTATTACAGAAGAGTTTCGAATTATTTCGTAATTTGATGTACTCTAATTGGACACCAACAAAGTAATAAATGGTTTGATATTTCTGAATTGGACAAATGTATAAGCAAACATTTTTATAATCTGCCACGATTAAAAAAATGTTATTATTATTTGTAACTTCCAGTGCGGTTGTAATTTTTATGCTTAAATGCTTTTGAGAAATTGACTAAACATTCGCTGGTGGTCCATCGTAAAGTCAACGAAATTAAGTTAGTCACACAATAATAAAATTTAGCTAAAGCTGATTTTAGATGTTGATATTACGTAGCAAGCTTTAACGCTAACTTTATTTTAATATATTGCAAACTTGTGACTAGCTTCGTTTCATTGCGTTAGTGCGAATTTCTGAAGGAGCACCAGCGAATCTTTGGACATTTTATTAGTACGGAAGGGCATGTCTATAAATAATAAGTCTATAGAGACCACCAAAAAATCAAAATCCTTTTGAGAAGAAATTAGAACAAAAAAATATTCGACGGAATTAAGATTATTAAAAACATGATTCTTAATCTTTTTCAAATCAGTTTAATGATTCTTAATGTTTTTCAAATCAGTTACCGCCAATACTAGTTTTTCGAATGAGTAACGTTTTATTATACTCGCTAGAACACACGGTCTGCGCATTTAGAATTAGTTTAGACGTCTAAACCAGCCAATATGCCATAAATTAATGCATTATTTTGCATAACAATTAAATGGGGTGAGAGCGACACGACGTCAATTCGGGATTTGCTACTCCGTACAAATCGTCTAAAATTGTCCCAATAATTCTATAATTGTTATTTGGCGTTAAAATAGAGTAAAGAATAATATAAACTAATTAGTTTTGTGGATATTTTATAGATTATTATTATTAAAGGAAAATTAAATTTGAAATCTATAAAATATGAATAGTTAATTTAAGAATAATATGTTTTTAGCGCTGCCGTTGCCAAAATTAGCACTTTAATGGAGTTTACTCGTTAAGAATCGATTTTTCTATTTTTCTTTCGCTTTATCTGGTGTGACTTTACCTAATTATATTTACGTAACGTCTTTAATCTTCACTAAAGCTAGGTATACTATAGTTTAAATAAAAAACCTCAATAAAATTACTTTAATACTACTATACGACACAATGTGACTTACATTTAAAGCCACATACCACATATTGAGTCCATTTATTGCTTAAATAAATATTCATAATTTAGCTAATTATAGATTTCATCGAGAATAAGGAATAGATAAAATTAATTTGTTTAATAATTGGATAATTCTTTATATAATTTCAAAAGAATCTGATAAAATACTTTAATTTTATAACATGACAGTGGGGAGAGCTTAGCGACGGTGCGGCGTCCGGAGGGTACAGCGTACAGTTTCACCCGGAATTAACTGGATAATGCCGTAATTGTGCAATTAGCCATCGGCAATTTGCCCTCGGATTATCGACATTGAATTATACCACTCGACTTGTTTTGTTCTACGCGTTCAAACAACGTACAGGAGTACTTCTTAGTGCATTATAAGTATTTAAATATTATATTTCATACTAAATTGCACTAAGCTGTTTTTGACTGTGTAACCTATTGAAAATAAAAATTAAAATATTTTGAGGAATAGCAGTAGTGGAGTGCCATGCGCAATCCGCCTCCCAGTATAACCAACGGCATGATAAGTACCTAAGTACTATCCTCCAACTGATAATCCGTCATCTTTTTATATTATCGATACTTTTAACTTTTGGTACCGTTCTTGTTTTTTTTTTTGAATTTTCTTGTATGCTTTTTTGTAGTTCAATATAAAATTTGTCAGTATCTGATGAAGTACTTCAGATATATACAGTACGAAATCACCGTATACAGATTGTGTTTATGAAGTCAGTCATGGATTTTTTTATAGTTAAAAACTTACTTAAATATGTGCTTACAACAAACAATAATCATCGAAATATTAATAATTAACAATGTTAAACAATTTAAAATATTTTTGTTACAAAATTCCATATAATAAATAACGAAACAAAATTGGCTGTGAACTCTCGATCACTAGAATCATTATATCCAACGCCGTGTTGTCGAAAAAATTATTAGGTCATAAGTATAGTTATGAATTTTATGAAATACAATTTCCTCTGTAACGACTTCACGATCATCTTAATAACACGTCGAGGGCTAAGCGTTTCGGTTGAATATTCATTTCGGTTCATCATAATTTTGGTTGATAATTTGAAATCATCCAATCTATGCCGCGCCATCTTACTTCGTATGTGCTCCGATGCCACGAATTTTTTTACATTAATTTATTGCGTCAGATCGTTATAATCTCTACTTAATAATATATATGCGAAAACTAACTCTGTATGCCTGTCTGTCTGTTACGCTTTCACGCTTAAACCACGGAACCGATTTTGATGAAATTTCGTACAGAGATAGATTAGACATTGGGAAAGGACATAAACTACCTCTGGTTTGTATTGGGAACCATTTATTTCTAATGCGCGGGTTAAGCCTCGGTACATTTATATAGTTTCGTAATAAATAAGCAGTCCTTTAAGTTCATGTAGGTTAACGATTTGCATAAATTCTTTTTTTTAAACATTTATGACGTTATACAGCTTATGAGTTTTTTAGTATATAAGAGTATTTATATGGAGAAATAACGTTCTGCTTTGGCAAAAGTTCAGCCAATTGGCAATTGTCATTGTTAAAATCCCAAAACGCTGCTTAGAATTTTATTATATATGTTAATGTAGATATTTAATAATAACAATAATCAAACTATCCAAGCGATCTGCATTACATATAGATAATAATACCTACTTTATAAATATTCAGATACGTTATCTTTATATAAGAATCCGAAGTATAGTATAGCAATTTACGATATTTAAGTATATTTGGATGCAAATAAGCAATACAATGTCAACCCACAAAATTGCAAAAACTGAGTTATATATGCACAAGTGTTTGCAAATGGCTGAAGAACATTTTTCTTTAATATTTGTAGCGTTTTAAAACTTCTAAAAAGCCATTTTTAATCAACTTTAACATTTTTTAAGCAACTTATGTATTAAGCTAAACGTTTTGGGTTATATTATATACGAAATACGCAGTTTGTATACTTATTTTTATGTGAAAATAAGTAAAATAACTTACATAAATCTGAAAGTGCCAAAAACTTCACCAATACATAGGTATAAAAATTCATATAAAGCAAGTTGTTCAAAATTTTCAAACGCGTTTTTCTCGAAATGACATTCGTGTGGGTTGAGATGGTATTGCTTATTTGCGTCCATTTATGTATACTGTATTTGATATTATATCGGAAATACCAATAGCATTTTAATTTTTGCGAGGTAATGTAGTTGTAGGCACTGCTTAAGGACGCGTTTGCAAAATAGATAGGTAGCGAATCGCACCACTACATTCACACGAAACGATCACACAAGCGCACGACTGTGATCGGCGGGAATAATGAACGGTAAACTAATTTTGAGACTTTAAATGTTTAATTTTTTTGTGGGTATATTTTATACGTTGTAATGTTAGTAAGTAATAAATAGTCATATTTGTTTTGTATACTTTGTGTACATAAATATGGTAAAACTATTTTTTTCCTTATTTGCATTATTTTTATTTAAAGGTTATTTATAGGTAATGAAAATGTTTTATATGAATATTTTTTTATTGTCGTCAATAAAAAAAAAATTAATAAGATACTAACCCTGAGCATGATGGAGTTACCTGATGATGTTTTTCGACGACTGCTACTGTAACTGCAAGATGAGTAGGGCTATGTGTGCCGTGCTTGTGATCGTTTAGGAAGTTACAATAAGACCTTCCCATCCGAATTATTGGAGTGATCTGAAGGTCTACTTCGATGACTGCTACAGGATCTGCAGTATGAGTAGGGTTTTGTGTACCGTGTTTGAGCTCTATTTGTTAGGTACGGTGAGACCTTACGTCCGAACTTGTTCGAGTGATCTGAAGGTCTACTTCGATGACTGCTACAGAATCTGCAGTATGAGTAGGGTTTTGTGTACCGTGTTTGGGCTCTATTTGTTAGGTACGGTGAGACCTTACGTCCGAACTTGTTCGAGTGATCTGAAGGTCTACTTCGATGACTGCTACAGGATCTGCAGTATGAGTAGGGTTTTGTGTACCGTGTTTGAGCTCTATTTGTTAGGTACGGTGAGACCTTACGTCCGAACTTGTTCGAGTGATCTGAAGGTCTACTTCGATGACTGCTACAGGATCTGCAGCATGAGTAGGTTTATGTGTGCCGTGTTTGGACTCTATTTGTTAGGTACGGTGAGACCTTACGTCCGAACTTGTTCGAGTGATCTGAAGGTCCACTTCGATGACTGCTACAGGATCTGCAGTATGAGTAGGGTTATGTGTGCCGTGTTTGGGCTCTATTTGTTAGATACGGTGAGACCTTACGTCCGAACTTGTTGGAGTGATCTGAAGGTCTACTTCGATGACTGCTACAGGATCTGCAGTATGAGTAGGGTTATGTGTGCCGTGCTTGGGCTCTATTTGTTAGGTACGGTGAGATCTTACGTCCGAACTTGTTGAGTGATCTGAAGGTCTACTTCGATGACTGCTACAGGATCTGCAGTATGAGTAGGGTTATGTGTGCCGTGTTTGGGCTCTATTTGTTAGGTACGGTGAGAACTTACGTCTGAACTTGTTGGAGTGATCTGAAGGTCTACTTCGATGACTGCTACAGGATCTGCAGTATGAGTAGGGTTATGTGTGCCGTGCTTGGGCTCTATTTGTTAGGTACGGTGAGACCTTACGTCCGAACTTGTTGGAGTGATCTGAAGGTCTACTTCGATGACTGCTACAGGATCTGCACCATGAGTAGGGTTATGTGTGCCGTGTTTGGGCTCTATTTGTTAGGTACGGTGAGACCTTACGTCTGAACTTGTTGGAGTGATCTAAAGGTCTACTTCGATGACTGATACAGGATCTGCAGCATTAGTAGGGTTATGTGTGCCGTGTTTGGGCTCTATTTGTTAGGTACGGTGAGACCTTACCTCCGAACTTGTTGGAGTGACCTGAAGGTCTACTTCGATGACTGATACAGGATCTGCAGCATTAGTAGGGTTATGTGTGCCGTGTTTGGGCTCTATTTGTTAGGTACGGTGTGACCTTACCTCCGAACTTGTTGGAGTGACCTGAAGGTGTACTCCGATGACTGATACAGAGTCTGTAGCACAAGTAGGGCTATGTGTGCCACGTTTGGGCTTGTTTTGTTAGATATGATGAGACCTTACCTTCGAATATGATGAGTAGACCTTCAGATCACTCCAACAAGTTCGGACGTAAGGTCTCACCGTACCTAACAAATAGAGCCCAAGCACGGCACACATAACCCTACTCATACTGCAGATCCTGTAGCAGTCATCGAAGTAGACCTTCAGATCACTCCAACAAGTTCAGACGTAAGTTCTCACCGTACCTAACAAATAGAGCCCAAACACGGCACACATAACCCTACTCATACTGCAGATCCTGTAGCAGTCATCGAAGTAGACCTTCAGATCACTCCAACAAGTTCGGACGTAAGGTCTCACCGTATCTAACAAATAGAGCCCAAACACGGTACACATAACCCTACTCGTGCTGCAGATCCTGTATCAGTCATCGGAGTACACCTTCAGGTTACTCCAACAAGTTCGGAGGTAAGGTCTCACCGTACCTAACAAATAGAGCCCAAACACGGCACACATAACCGTACTCATGCTGCAGATCCTGTATCAGTCATCGAAGTAGACCTTTAGATCACTCCAACAAGTTCGGACGTAAGGTCTCTACGTACCTAACAAATAGAACCCAAACACGGCACACATAACCCTACTCATGCTGCAGATCCTGTATCAGTCATCGGAGTAGACCTTCAGGTCACTCCAACAAGTTCGGTGTTAAGGTCTCATAGTAACGAGCCCAAACACGGCAAAAAAACTACAATCATCCGAGACTTCCACTAGCAGTCAGGGATGTATACCTTAAGGTCTGAGCAATAAGTATAAGACGAATTAGAATTTTTAAACTCTAAAAAAAAAGAAAATATTTATCAAATTATTCTTAAAATAAAGTATCAAGAGTTGTAGTTATAGTCAATTTTTTCTATATAATATTATATTTTAGCGATCTTATTTAATATAACTTCCTGCTTACAAGCGACATAGCGTCCACTCACGAAGGCGTCTCAGCGCCGACTAATATTTTACTAGAAAATTTTGAACAATAAATCATGGCAGTCATCAAACAAAATAGGCCTTAATGCAACAGCTTAAGGTACAACTTTAGAAGCAAAATATGTGAAAAAGATACATTTGATATTTATTTTTTCTGAGCTAATGTGTCGTATTATTATAAATATCTCTTCCTAGGGTTTGAGTTGAACATGTCTTACTATTAGAGGTATTTTTTTAAATTGATATCACGTAAGAAATAGTTTAAAAGGCTACCTAAACTCAGCTCGATATCGTTAATTTGGTGTGAAGAGGCTCCGGAAAATCGGTTTTACTATAAAAAATAATAAGAAAATTTCATATTTTTTACAGCGTTATTAAAGATAAAGGCCTGATCTATTCATAGTAATTAAAAGTTCCATTTAATTTACTTTGATTTTGTCGGAAAATAGATCGAAATACATCTATTTTTCGTCAAATACGTAAACGCGCCCTTAAAAGCCTATACGGAATGCGCGTTACTGCTTTATTCTCTCAGTAAATAACGTTATAGAACACAAACAACTTGAAATACGGGAGGTATTTCTACTGTTATTATGTGGTTATAGAAATATACAAATACGATATGTATTAAGTGCGCATTGATTAAGTTAATGACTCTCGTATCTAGTTAATAGCGAAGCCTGCCCGCAATTTAGTAATTCGATTTATTGGCCTGTTTAAAACATCCGGCTACCTTTCAAACCACATAATTTGCTTTATTAGTTTTCTTATTGAACAACTACAAGTGATATTTTTATAAAAGTCAATGACACGATTTCGTTAGCAAATTGTTATAATTAAAATCACTTTTAAACGACTTCAAAAAAGGGGGACGTCCTCAATTCGATTGTATATTTTAACATCTTTTTTTAACCATTCAGTTGTTTCTTTGTTCACCTAAAACAAAGTTTCATGTTTCTACTTACAAGAGTGACAGACTTACCACCAGATAAACCTTCGTCTTCTTTTTCACCCCCTTAGCGGTTGCATTTCGAAAAATCCTTTTTTAGAGGTCGTTTACTTTTCAAAAACAACACCTTTGAAAAAATTTAGCTTCGTAGATCCAAGAGTAGGCTGGGCGTTGATAATTATGTCCGGGCTTCTCGTTTTATATAGGTATATAGATTTATAAAGTTCCGTATTATTTGAAAGGATACGTTCAAATTGGTCCTATAGATTTTTTTTCAAAATTAGATAGATACCTAGTTTGGTTTTAAAATTAAAATAACCGAAAAAAATATAAAATCCAAGTATATGAAATTGTACTTATAATAACGATTTTTTATGTAGGTATATTACAGCTTGAGCAATTGCGGTCGGTTAATTGAAAAAAAAAAACAGATCAACCGAGAAAGAAAGGTCTTATCACGAGTAGTGTCATAATAATTAAGCATTAAAAATCTGGTACAGTCATGTTATATTTACAAATAAAAAACACACTTAACTCCGCCGCATATCGTTGACCGAGGAGCACATTATTCTTGACCGGTTTACCTGTTTCGATACTACAATTTCGTGCTCACGTAAGGTGATTTCGTTTTATTCCGGCTCGTATTTTTTATGGCAATGATCTTCGTCATTTTTTGACAAGGAAAAGGCCATCAAGTTTGTAATGCGACTGATGGCGCCGGTGTGTCGGCGTTGCCTCATCTACGCTTTGATCCAATCTGTGGTTAGCTGAGTCAGTTGACGACCAATTACCTATATCATTCTGTTCGACCCGCGCCCAAATGGAGCATAATGCTTAGGGTAATTATGTCTTCAGCCATCTCACTGCTCGCATCGATACCACGCAGAAGAACATTATATATAAGATAAGTATAAGACAATAGGTTAACGATATTTAAGCTATGGTGACAAGACTTTGTAATGATATTGATTTTTTATTACCATAATATATATTACGCCTTTTTAAGCATATTTCGCCTGTGGCGAAGTGTTAGTTTAAAAATTGCAATAAATAAAAATACCTATATGTACGATAGTAAATTCATTAAACTAAATAAATATAACAACATCATAGCTATATTACTAATGTCAAACACATATCTGTAATCTGATTCTGTTCAATTCATTTTAATAAATTCCCTATTAAATCAAATCGGTATGGCGGTCGGTATTTTATTTTAATATCAGTTCATGACATAAAATTATTTAAGGCGTAAAGGTTTTTAGTAAAACATCTTAAAATAGCGGCGTCATAAAGCCCTAACGGTCTGTCTCCTAAGATTCCTCCTCTACTCTTAAGGTCAACAACGTGTATGTGACACTCATGATGTTGCAAGCATTCACAAATTACATAGAAGCTTTCATAGACGCTCATAGCCGGGTGCGCTCACTGATCGGTAAGCCATCAATGGGTTAAACAACTTTAGGCGCGGTCAGTCACTAGATGGGTGATCGTGCTTCGGAGGGCACGAAAAAAGTCAATCTTGGAAGCAATTTGACAATACTCGAAAAGTCAAGTCAGAGGCCCACACTGGCGACCTAAACAACTCTCACAAGGGTGGCCACCAACCACTCGATAAGAAGAAGAGTTCGCTTACGCTCAGAGGAGTGAACGTTTATTTGCCATCATCGTCGTATTACTATTCCTTTCCTCTCGTGTTCTACTACGACCTCGACGTAAGCCTATAGCACTCTTTGGCCGACCACTTAGACAAACTATCTTGGGTAGTAGTTCTATAATAACTAGGTCTATAAAAATTGTTAATAGTTGTAGATCGTATGTACATCAAATTAAATGTTAATTAAATGTTACTCGTAAAGCACTCTATGAATAGGTTTTTGATCCCATAGTTGTTTTTGAGCAGAATGTTCTTGTTACTTTGTGTTGTTTTTTTGCTTTAATATAGTATTTTATAGACATATATTATAACGCATTAGATGTTTACCTTTAAGTGATTGTTACATTTAGTTCCTTCTTTTATTGTACTTAATTAAAGAACGCTTTGCAAATTGTTGCTAAATCAAAATAAAAACATAAAAAAGAATTGCTTGTAGCATGCGTGTATGTATCTACGGTTTACATTTATAAATAAAACCTTTAAAAGAACGATTAAAAGTTTGTATCATCAAACAAAAAGCTCATCATTTCTAATTCACCCACACACGCACAGCCTATAGTCATTGCGGCAATTTAATGGTGTTTTATTATTTTTTTATGGTAATCGTAATTGTCCCAGGGATAATTAAGAACATGAATATAGGAGTACCAAGAATTAGAAATTGTCTATTTTGTGCATTGCATTTATGGCGTTACCTACATACTTAGTTAATTTTTATTTTTAGGTAAAAGAACTTTATTAGGCAAAAATAACATTACAGTTCACTTATTAAAAAAATGAGCAATACAATAAAAATAAAATATTTTTTAAAAATATACATAGGTACAGTGGTAAAATCTGTGGCAGTACATGTTTATAACGACCCAAAAAAAGAACATTTTTACTCAGTTTAGTAATTTACTATAGGTAAAGTTTAAAAATAAAATAAAATAATAGTAATAAAAATTGTAAATATTGAAATTTATTCATATACGTTTTCCCGTATAAAAAAAGTTTTTCTATAGGTAGCCATACTTGCACACGCTTTAGTACTATTCGGTAAACTATTGCATAATTTTTATTTTTATAAAAAATCTTAGATTTATATCGATGTAGTTGCTAGATTCCAAATTTAGTCTAGGATTCGATCGAATTTAGCCGTTTTAGTTGTAAGGCCGTGCGCACATTGCGGCGACAGCTGCGCCAATCACAATGTAATGGGCGTGGCACCGCGCCCCGTCCCGGCGACTCGTGATCCCCGGATTATATTATTGCGTACAATGAAGCTTTTTTATCGAGCCTTTGTCTCATATTAGGGTGAAATATCCGGTCGGATGTTTCTTCTCCGTTCGTTTTATTGTATGCGAAATGAATACCGACGAAAGGATTGTTCGTGATTTACAAATAATAATATCTATCTATATATTAAACTAAAGTTATTCCCATAGGAATTAAATGTAAATAAGGCCGGTGTATACATCGGAGTCCAACCGCAGCAGACAGCGTTTATTAATTACGACGTCCCGCGGCGTTGAGCGGTAGCGGTCGGGAACTGTCACCGCTCTGCCTAATTGTAAATACGCTACCTATAAACAATTTATTTATATTGTTTTTAAGCGCCTCGGGCTCGACCCGAACACCACTGTATTAGCTCTCACATATATTAGACTATAAATCAGACCCGTACGATTCTCACGGTACCAAAGCCGTTCCTTAATTAAACCTGAATAAAATGTTATCTGTGTTCATTCGAAGTTATTAATTATTCATTATCTATCTTTACAGGAGCACCCGAGTCTCCGCGGCACGCCTTTGGCGATGCTTGCAGCTCAGTGTAACAAGCTTTCAAGTAAATCGCCTCCCCCTTTGGCTGATGCAGCTGTTGGCAAGGGCTTCCATCCTTGGAAGAAGAGCCCTGGGACACATTCACCACCTGGTGCGGGCGTGGTACCACGCTCCCAGGCCCCAGCTTGCTCCCCCTATGGACGAGCACCTACTTCTTGTGCTGCAGCACCATCATACGGGAACGACCTCTATTTCCCTTCATCGGGGGATCAATTACTTGGAAAAAGTGAATCAAGTGCAAGCCTCGGCTCTATGTACTCGAGACATCCGTATGAATCGTGGCCCTTCAATGTTGGCGGCGGCGGTGGTGGAGGTGCGCTTAAAGCAGCAGAAATGGGAGGCGTCAGTGCCGTCAGTAGTACTTGGTGGGACGTACACAGTGGTTGGTTAGATGTTGGAGGACAGATGGCAAATTATGCTGGACAAGATTATTCCCAACTAACTCATTCGCTTTCCGGTGGAGCACACTTATTACCTCCCGCACCTCATCTATTACAAGACGCATACAAATCTGTATTACCCACTCAAGGATCATTCGGCTTACATGCTCCAGGATCACCTGCGCCGCCAGCACAAGCACCATCACCAAGGTCACAAAGACGGTACGCCGGTCGAGCTACATGCGACTGTCCAAACTGCCAAGAAGCAGAACGTCTCGGTCCTGCAGGGGCACATCTACGTAAGAAAAATATACACAGCTGTCACATACCAGGATGTGGCAAAGTATACGGTAAAACATCCCACCTAAAAGCTCATTTACGCTGGCACACCGGTGAAAGACCGTTCGTTTGCAACTGGCTATTTTGCGGCAAAAGATTTACACGCTCTGACGAATTGCAACGACACCTAAGAACGCACACCGGCGAAAAGAGGTTCGCGTGTCCGGTATGCAATAAACGTTTCATGCGTTCAGACCACCTCGCGAAGCATGTGAAAACACACAATGGTGGCAAAAAAGGTAGTTCCGAATCGTGTTCAGATTCTGAAGAGAACAGTCAGGGTGAGACTGGTGGTGAAGGGCGGTCACCGGAGCACCCGTTAGACGTGAAGCCGGGTGCATTGGTGTGACGGGGGAGCGCGGCGCTCGCAGTGCCGCATCACACCTCGCTACTGTGATAACGCGAGACTACGATGCTGCCGCCACCCCGTCTGTACATAGCACATATCAAGCACTGTATTAAAGTGAATTATTAATAAAGACTCGCAGTGTGTTGCTGCCTCAATGTTGTGTATTTGTGGTGAGACTTAATGTGTACAGTATAGATACTATTAAATATTATCTATTATATAATAATTAAAATTTATGTAATAAAATAGATTAAGTATAGGATCGCACTCTTAGTCCAAAATTGCAGTTGTAATTTATTCATTAATTGTTTTATTAGTGTAAAGATATATCTATAATAATTACCTCAGCAAATCACATAGAAGAAATACACGTTTTTAATATATAGAATTTGTTTTGAATGCAGTTAATGTTTTCAATTTATAACTGTTTTCAATAAGACAAAGAGACGATACATGTAAGTAGAGTACTCTTAAAAACAAATTAAGTCTGCGTTTCTGGATAAATGTATTATAGAATAGTAGATGAAAAGATGTCGAATATGTTTTAATAAAATAATTTAACACAAAGACTAATTAATGAGAATTTAAATTCATGTACGTTTATAGAATGTCCATCTAATCTCATTGTAACTTAAACAACGTCCAACGACTTTTATCGAGGAAATTGGTTTGTGAATATCCGTATAGGAAACTTCAATCTGTAATAAAAAGTGCTATTCGAATAGCTTAACAGTTGTATCTGTAAATTAATTGTTATATGTACAAAATTGTGCGAATAAAATTGCCTGATATGATTTTATAAAAATTGAATATATTTTCCGAGTGGAAATTTGTATTTTCATTTTTAAACCCTATTTAAATTTCAATACTTTTGGATAGTTTAAACCCTAAATTAAGTAAGTGCCTACATCTTAAGGCTATAATTCAATTTAAGAAGTTATAAATTTTAAGAAACAATGAAAGATCGATATACCTAGTTAAAGATCGATTTTCGTAGAAAAATAGCAATTCAAAAATGATCTTTACCTACAATTGACAAAATTATTATAAAATACAAACATACTAGGAGCTAAACCCTTTCTCCTGTAAATAAATTGACTAAAACAAAGTATCTATCATACTTAAATAATGACAAACTTAAATATAACGATTAGAATATATTTTCTTTAATCATATTTCCAAATTTCAGTATACACAAGGGCCCATTTATGTTTTTATTATTATCTGAGTTATTATTTATTTAGTAGGTGTCCCGTTTAATAATTTATGATTTTTTGAAATATTAAGTAAAAATAGTTGACAACAACATTTTCTTACTAAATTCGTTTAAAGTAAATGTACTTATAAAAATAGAAAAAACTAGATTGAATGCTGAAGAGCTGACAATCGATTCAGGTGGCAAGGAGTCTATGTCTAACAATGGACAAATATCTTATGACAAATATGCAACCAATGTGATGTGAAAAAAAAATTTAGAAATACTAGTAATAATTCAAATTACAATTTCATAAAGATAACATTTTATAAAGCTTCATCTGCGTACTTCTCTCAAGCCGTTAACAATAAACTATCCGAATAAATCTATATAAGATACTGTACTTTTTTGATAGAGCACATAGGCATACATTATTTTTAGTGTCAGGATTAAGTCACTTCTATCTCCTATGGGTATAAGTAAAATTTGTGTCATCACTGATAATTATTACTATTTTGTTACTGAACATAAGTACCACAATGAAAACAATATATCCTCATAAAATAAGGCTACAAAGTTCAAAATCCAATGAAATATATATATTTTCGTTAGTAGATAATGATATGTTTTAAAGAGAGATAATAAAAATATAAAACATGAGACACTTTTAAATCAATTTAAAATTCAAATCTCCGTCACTCACCAAATATTACAAAAAAGGTCTACCTGGATAGCAACGATCACAAGCACGATGAAAATTTTTAATGTCAAAGTATGTAAAAGATAAAACAATATACAAGTAATTATTATGATAATTTAATTAAATCAAATATCAGCTATTTGTTATTTTCTTTACCCTCAGTACTTAAGGGAACTTGGAAACATGATCATGTTTATGGTTACAATTTTTAATCAAGAATTTCGGTACAATCGTGCCAAATGCAAACCGCAGTAAGTATCATAAAATTAACTTTAAAACTGAACCTTACGTCTCACTGAAAATGATACATTCCATTTCACACCAAAACATGATTACGACGTTTTTAAATAATTTATTGGTGGCCGCAAAGAGGGCGACGTTCATCGTAAAAAGCGAATTGAAACCACAAATAATGAGGAGAGGGGAAGTGTCGCCTCCGCGGGTGGGCATCACCTCGTGCTTGAAAAACTGAGTGAAACGGAACTCATCTGCAAGCCGCAGACTCCATTACGGCGCTCGTGTCGCGGCCTAGCTTAATCTTGCTTTATTAATGACGCGCGCGTCGGTGGTCTGGCGCTCGGCCGCCGCCATTGACATCTATATTCACTTGAACGGTGAGTTTTTGCCCAACGTTTAATCTAGTGTTTGTTTAGTTTCCATCTAAATTGAATATCACTTTACTACAAAGGCGATAAGTTTATTGTGAATAATATTTTTAGTATTAATTTTTTGTATAGTATAGTCATATTTTAAGTTTAGATTTGAAAAAAATATTTTATTAGCCTTTGTGTAATGCTAGTTTGCAATGTGTGCACTTGCGTAAATTAGGTTTGGTATCTTATTAAGCATTTATTTAGATTTATCTATCGATACTAGTAACTATTTAAATCCTAAGATAGCTATCGCCAACAAACGTAGATTAAAACATACATCATATATAGTATTATCCCGACGAAGAGTCACGCAGCAGGGAGACTTATTATAATAAATATTATAATTTTAGACTTTAAGAATTAAAAAACAAACCAAGTTCACTTAATGATGTAAAAATTATGATACAACGATTGTTCTATCAAGCAGTACCTTGCATAGGTATACCAAAGTAGTAAAAAAATTTCTGTCACATTTTAAGTCACACATAATCATAACGAACTCAGTGATTGCAGTTATAACTCTTAAATTTGAGTTCCATACTGTTTAATTACTGCAATTTCAGTACTGCAAAATACACTACTGCGTTGCGATAGAATATCTGACACTGCGGTGGTACCTACCTAACCGGCCTCTTGAAATAAAAGTACCAGTACCTAAAACTACAACCTTATACCGAAATTTAAACTCCAGAATCATCAAAATTAATCCACAGGCGCCGATCATCACATAGCATGGAAAAAAATATTTTTGAACTTGACTAATAAACATAGCAAAAAAGGTTCCATTAAACATTTAATTACTATGCCCCATAATGAAGATTACAAACACATCGTTGAGGGAAATTAAACGATAAATGACCTCTATAATCGAATCAAGTAGGCAGATATTACGTTTAGTAATAAAATTAAAACCGATTCCCCACGACCAAACACAGATTTATCACCCCTAACTGAATTACTAGTAAACTGATTGAGCATGAGGGTGTCTCGGGCTTCCCATTGCCTACTTCGCATTCAACTCATGAGAGCCCTCCTAAATTTGGCGTATATATCGAACTTGTAATGTGAAGCTGCAACGTATTTCGATTATTCAATTGACTTTAAGTTAAATCGTATATTCGCCTTATCAATCGATCATTAATTATCAATTAGCGAACTGAAGTAGCAGTGCGCCGGCCATATCAGCCGAAGAACCGACAACCGAAGGAGTAAGCGTGTTATTGAGTGGAGACCGCGGACCGGTAAACGTAGCGTAGAACGTCCTCAGACTAGGTGGAGCGATGATCTTCGCAGGGTTGCTGGCAAGAACTGGATGAGAGTGGCCGAGGATCGTGCTCAGTGGCGTACATTTGGAGAGGCCTATGTCCAGCAGTGGACAGCGAAGGGCTGATGATGATGATGATGATGATGATGGTGGTGATGATGATGATGATGATGAATCGATCATTTCACTATTTTGAAGTGAAAACTTCTTTACCCGTGTAGAGTGATTTTTCGTAGAGGCAAAATTTATGGGTTACTGACACCGATATGCCAGTAACAACTGACCTCAGACTGCCAAATTGGCGACAACAACTAACTATACGGTACTTAGATTAAAAAAATATATTTTTTAAATTATTGTCTGTCTGTCTGTGTGTTCTGACTAATTTCTGAAACGGCTGGACCGACATCAACTAAACTAAACTACATTTTATTTTTTTATTTTATAACATTATTTATGCTATAATTAATTTAATAATTAAAAAAAAAAACCATGTCGATTTTTTATAAGAGCGTTAGAACAGTGTTAACAAGGAATAGGAGAGGAGGAGGATAAGAGGTAAGGAACAAACGGTATGGGAGTTTCGGGCCTTTAACAAAGTTTTACTACCACGTATCTATATTAACTGTTACTAAAAGATAAAACTTGTTTGTTTATATGGGAGATGAAATTTCATTAATTAAACATGCAGTTATTCGTTATTAGTTTATCCTTAATTATCCTTAATTGCTTTGAAGCTTCAATCGCTCAACGGTAGAAGGGCCGACTTCGCTCTGTTAGTTCGAGTATCGCGAGTTCGATCCTGATCCCCTTGGGCTATTGTCATACCCACTCTTAGCGCAAGCTTTGAGCTTATTTGGAGTGGCAATAGAAATATTACTAATGCCTGGAAAAAGCATTGCTAATTAAAAAAACAAAATCTCTGTTTTATTGAAAGCTACATTCTCTCTGAATAGCCCAAGTCTGTTTGCTTGAATGATACAGACTCAGAATTTTTCAGATATTTTTCTATCATAAACAACATAAGACCCTATTTCTAGTAATTATTAAAGTTTATGTTATCAAAACCTTTCAAAAATACAATATGAAAAATACAGTATTGTATACAGTACAAGGCAATCTATATACGAAACAGCGTAGTACCTACTGAAAATAGCACCCCATTAATAAAGAACATCAAAACGTAATAAACGTATAGAAATGGATACGAGTGATAAAATCTTATACAAATAAGTTTGTAACAACGCAACATTGTAGCCTTCAACAGGTGTTCAGTTAAACTCACAATTGTCAAGCGTTTGTAATGTTTCAAGTAAACCTTGCAATTCATCCGTCTTAGCCTTTGAGGTTTGTATTACATGTGGCGTTAAAGTCTGTATTTCATATGTTATGACCCTTCTAGTACTTTGATGTAATGGAACGGAACATCAAGAGGAACGGACACCAAAGAAGTACCTACCTAATACCTATAGACCACATGTGGGTTTTAGTACTTAGCTCGGAAACATGTATATAGGTATACTTATTAGACCCTTTATAAGTCTTTTTCATCCTAGCATTGTTCCCGGTATTTTATTTACCGAGGGTCTGCTTATTACTCTTGTCCGGATTTGATAAGTTACTAGTTTTTACACGGAGCGATTGCCATGTGACCTCCGCAACCCTAAGGGCGAACCAGTAACTCATTGGATAAGAGAATTTACTTATCAAGTTAAGGTTCGGTTCTCGGTTGATATCACATACCATCTGATTATTATAGACTGACAGCTTAACGTGCTCTGCGAGGCACGGTGCGTGCTCACCGAAACAGAATTTATAACAAACATCTGCCCGAGCGGGAATCGAATCCGCAACCGTCGAGACTAAAGGGAGACTCGCTACCCACAACGCTACAACAGTGTCAAGACCTTTAATAAGTATGACCGTTATTATTTGGTTTTCTTTAATAGATAGTTGATGTTATACATGTGAGAGTTTGTTCGATTTATTTATTTTTAGTACCATGTTATAGACGAAATAGGTTGTACTCTTAATAAAATGTAGAGCTGGTTACTTTTGACATCTGTCGTATCTGTCATAGTGCGTTTTTATTCAGGGGATCAAAGACGGTCGTTGTTCGAGGCAGCTCCTGTAGCGACTGGCGTAATGATTGATAACATAATCATGGCAGACCCAAACACCATCTACCCAGACTCTTATCTAGCGGATTCTTAAACATATATATATACATATATGGCTCAGCGGATATAGGTTCGTAACTAACTAACTCGTTCCCTGTACAGCGGACAGGATCACATATGGTTCAGTTTAATATGTCTGGTCTGTGAGTGGGTTAACTAGCCTATGAATACTTATAGCAAATTATCAATCTCTTCTTAGTCGAATCCTCATGACTGAGGGCCGTGTCTGCCCTGAGCCAGTGTACAGGTGCTGATAGTATTTTTCTATCTATCCCAGTCTTGAGTTTGTCATAATGCAATCTTAAATTCAGGAACTATCCGGGGTGTCATTTATCATTGTAAATTATCAATAGTTTCTCGCTAATAAAACGAAATTTGGATGATGAGATTTCTCGTGACAGAAACTTCAATAAACTAATAATAGAGCAAAGCAATATTATAAATAATATAAGAGAAGAATCCAGAGCAAAAATTATAAATAAAACCGACCATATAAAGAAGGTACCACTGTGATCTCTAGTTGAAGTAGAAATGCTTGATTCGAGAAACTTCATCTTTTCGTGTTTTTTCTGCCACTTATATAAGGTGTTATCTGCTAAAGAATTATTTCTTATGATACCTAAAGCACTTTCTACGATCGCACCACTGGCCATCAGGTCAAAATTTATTCTCAGACCTTGGAATCTAAATGATAGAATATGCCCATATAGTTCGGTTTCATAGGAACTTTCAGGTACCTGTCAGGGAGGATTAAAGAGATTTTTAAAGAATCGGGGTTATGTTATGACACTCCAATGATAAGTATGAAATCCACAACAGTACGATTTAAAAGACATTTTCTTCCTCGCACAACCACTCTCTGGAATCAACTTCCGCCGGCGGTCTTTCCGAATCGATACGACTTGGGAACCTTCAAGAGAAGAGTGTATTCTTTCCTTAAGGGTCGGAAACGCGCCTGCATGCCTTCTGGTGTTGCAGATGTTCATGGGTGGCAGTGATCGCTTAACATCAGGTGAGCCTCCTGCCCGTTTGCCCCTTTCACGTAAAAAAAAGCAATTATAATCAGGCAGACGAATGGATAGACACTTTGGTTACAGTATTTTAAAAATCGATAGCAATATAGCAACCCTCCATCGGGTGCAGTCTATCTGTCATTTCTCACTAAAATATATTTTAAAAGTATACAAAAAATCAAGAAGTGTCATATTACTCTAATTTAGATGCATGATTAATAAGGCATCGTAAATTTTGGCGCCTCGGACGCAAAGAGACGCCGACGAACACATGCGTATGTTATTCTTGGAACTATAGACGTTTGGACTGAATTCGCAGTCCGAATATTGTTCCTAATTAAAAAGTCCATAAAGAAATGTTTTTCTACGTATTTAGCTTATAATTATAAAGGTTTTAAAATAAACTTTTAGAGATGAGTCACATGATAGTTTAAAAATAGAATTACATAGAGTATAAGGCGTTGATATGTAATTGTGTTTTTTACTTGATATGCAATTAAATAAAAAGTTTTAGTATCGAAATTAATATAAAGCCTTGAAATTTATTTGCAAGAATGTAGGAGTACACCACTTTCACGCCAGCGAAGACAGTGTTCATTTTTTTTATCGTTTAGATTTTGTTATATTGAAGACTAGCTGCACCCGCTAGATTTTTCTTTATTTCACGGAGCCCTAATTCTGTTTCTAAAATAAGAGTAGCCTAGATTACTCCTTATAACATCAGTTTTCTGCTGGTGAAAGCCCCGTTGAAATCGGTACAACCATTAGTCGGAACAAATAGACACACGGACAGTCAACAATTTTAAAAATTGGATTATTCAGTTCATGTAAATATTTTCATTTGCATTTAGTGTAAAGCTGTTAATTTGGGGTTTCCATTTTATTTATTTGTATATATGTCCATTATTTCATCACAAAATAGCGTTACGATACGTCACACTAGTCTCAAAGAATACCTTAGACATAATTACAAAAGACATATTTAAAAAGAGAATTAAAGACTGTTAAACTGATAGCAAAATAAACGGTTCGACATTGTTGCAAAGAACGGAAACGCGGACAGTTTACAACTTTTTAACAGCAACCCGGTCGCAGTAAATCACAAGTTTTAGACCCCCTTCAGAAGTAATATCGACTTCTTCGAACACACATTAATCTGCCATTCCTCAATATTCAAAGGGAAGCTACAATATATAGAATTTTTAGGAATTCAACATACAAAAGAAACCTTTAAACATGTTATATTCGCATTCTTATAAAGCATAACTTTATTGGCTAATTCTTATATTTAAGCATCAAAAATTCAAATCAAAATTTCTTGATAAAATGAGTATATAACATGCTCTTAAAATCGGTTTTTAAAATACAGTTAGAGCTATTTTTGCCTTTAAAAAATTTACTAATATTTCTTTTTCCCCTTCAACTAACCGAGTAACTTCTGCTTTGAGTGGTTACAGCGATAACCCAAGGGAGTCGAATCTGCAACTCTCGCATTAATAGAATTGGTTCTTTTAACGTTAAAACATTATTCAATTTTCTTTGCCTTACATTCCTATAACATCAATAAATATTATAATAGAGGCAACACGACGACGACGTTGTGACGCAGCGGTAGCGAACCTGCCTTAAGCGCTACAAGTCACGGGTTTGATTCCCGCTTGCAGCATATGTTTGTATTGACCATACAGGCATGTTTTCCGATCTGGGTGTATTTGTCCTTGTCATTGTTTATATGTTTCCGGAGTCTCGACACAGGATATAAGTGTCCTAATGGGGGCCGATGAGTGTGTAGTGTTTACAATAAATATAGTCAATGTACCGACTATTGTAGTAACTTCTTAATAACCTATGTACATTTCTTTTGTTAAAGTATTATGCACTTTGCTATCTCACTAAAGCCAATGGAAATAAGTTTATCGATTTAGATATAATATCTTCTGCCCGAGACTTTTTAGGACACCTTTGTGGCGTTGTGGGTAGCGTGTCTGCTTTAAGTCTCGACGGTTACGGATTCGATTCCCGCTCGAGCAGATATTTGTTAAATTTTTGTCTCGGTCTGGGCGTTTGTCTGTGGGTCTCCCCACCGTGCCTCGGAGAGCACGTTAAGCTGTCGGTCCCGGATGTTATCACATAACATCTGATAATAATCGTTAACTCTTGATAAGTAAATTGCTCTTATCCAATGAGTTACTGGTTCGCCCTTAGGGTTGCGGAGGTCAGATGGCAATCGCTCTGTGTAAAAACTAGTAACCCATCAAATCCGGATAAGAGTAATAAGCAGACCCTGGGTAAAATAAAATACCGGGAATAATGCTAGGACGAAGAAGAAGATCTTCTGCCCGAGGCTTTGTCCGTATTAAATTAGCGCGATATACTGGTAAGTCTGTTTAAGACTCCGAGAGGACGCGCCGCACCCGTGTCACTTTGCGTAATTGTTTGCCAGATTGCTTAGCATTTAGGTATGATTAATATTCCGCTCCTATATATGGGTTTTAGCGTCATGTTATTTATTTATATATGATGACCTTGTGGCGCAGTGGTTGCGAACCTGCCTTAAACGCCATAGGTCACGGGTTCGATTCCCGCTGGGAGCATAATATGTTTGTATTGACCATGCAAGAATATTTTCCGGTCTGGATGTATTTGTCCTTGTCCTTGTATGTGTTGCCGGACCCTCGACACAGGATATCACTGTCCTAATGTGGGCCGTTGAGTGTGCAGCCTTTATTTATTTATTATTTATTTATTTATATAACTTCGTCAAAATCAAACCTAACAAAGACATACAGAAAGAAAAAAAAATGTTTTTGTTATAAGTAACGTATTTATTCTTCGATTGTTATTATCTTAACATAACAAACAAACACTTCAATTGTATTATTATTTGTACATAGATTATGCACTCTACCACAGTTGGGCGTTAGCTTAGCTAGTGATGATTTATACGTTTATTTAGTTAATAAAATAAAAATAAAACATTCTAAAATATGTTTTTTTGGTAGATATTCATTGCGACTGTCAGCGTTCTTCATAAAAGAGTAGCTCTTGTTACGATCATCCCAACTACAGTGACATATTGCCTTTGGCGGAACAAAAAAATCTATGGACTGTGAAATTATTTTTTCGAGCTTTCAAAGATTTTATGGTAAGAAATTAATTTGGCTTGTTTTTTTCTACAATGGAAGAGACTGCTAGATTGTTTTAGTATTTAGTTGGTAACTTGCTGGAAAATGATCTTAACACTTGACACTTCTGACTGTTATAAATTTATACAAAAAGCTTTCTAAAAAGAAATAATCAATATAAAGCAATAATCAAGCATATATAAAGCAATTTTATTCATCCTGTCAAGGCAAAGCATTTACCAAATTCTCGTTATAAAAAAAATGCAAAACATTGCATCCATTCCATTTAATATTCTCCCAAGGCAAATCTCCGTTAAAACTCGTTCTATATGAGCGTGACACGGGCTGTCAAGTTAAAATGTTATAATTTAGTGGTGCGCTCCGTCATAAGGCATATCCGCCACCGCTACCCGCTACTTGACACTCGTTCTGAGAGGTGATAAATCTGCCGCGACTTGGCGGCACTAATCACGGAAATGAAAACAACCCTTTATTCTCTTTCTTGTTATGCATTGTTAACCTTCAAATGTAATTCCTTTGAAACGTTAAATGTTCTGCTTCATTGTTTTAAACGTTGACGTTGCTAAAGATCGTAATTATTACAGCGAAGCATATAGGGTAGGGGATTAATAAGGTTTTTAAGATTGAACATATACATACGATATCGGGCCAGAGTAAGAGGTCTGAAGGCCCTAGGGCAAGAAAAGAGTGGAGGACCCCAAGCCCCTAATTATTTTCCAAATAAAATGAACATTTTTTTAGTCCAGTTTTTCAATAAGCGAGCGAGCTAACCGTTAAATGAAATATAATATTTAACAATATACAAACTGACACAAGTACCTACAAACATAAACAAACGACATTTACTGACAAAACTAAACTATCATTCAATCGCTGTAAAATATTACACACTGCAGTGACGAGACGTCGACCATCAGGAAAACAAACAATTTATCTATATCCCGTACGCCGTCGAAAGCAAACACTAGCTAATAAATTCGAGCCGACTCCAATAAAAGTGTGGGGCGTCGTGTTTTCACACACACTGTCTGGCAAATTTAAAATTTGTAAATACGCCGACGCAAATCCGACTCGTCTTTTTGTGACGTGATAAAATAATGACAGCAAATTGCCCTGGGGCCGACGCGTCCCCCTTCGAGAATACTTAACTTGAAGACTGTCAAATTATCTAAGGTATTTCTGAGGTAAACACACTTTTGATTTTCTTACACCTGTTTTCAATATTCAATTCTTGGCATTAAATTTTATTTCTTCATTTTTTTAATGTTATGTATATGACACGGAATTTAAGTAACTTCTGCTTAAATAAAAAAAACTACATTAACCTTAAACTATTAATAAAAAGCACCTAAAATACGTTAACAAATAAAAAAATACCCAAATTTTAATTTAAAACATCATAAGAACATTATTAAGTATATTTATCACCATTCAACCCGACGTTATTATACTTATATAAGCAAATTCTAAGCAGTAATTTAGTCAAAGGACGATGCAAATTAGCGCATCTATTGACTAAAATGAAGACCGGGCTCATTTGAGGGCTGGGGGAGCGTTTCAATCAGCCCTCGTTTGGGGTTTAAACATTAAAGCAATCTCCTATTGCGTCACTTTATTAGTTTCTGCTTCATTTTGCTCTTTTTGATGTTTGAAAGCAATCGCGCCGCTTTGTGTAAATATTTTTGTTGACGCTTTCTTTAGTTACTTATTATTTTTAAATTGTAATATATATTTAAGCACTCTAGTTTAATTTAATATTAAATAAAATTACATCATTTGTGTGATAAAATAACTAATATAAAACTATACCTAAGAAGAAAGATTTTTAGTTTAACTCTATTAAATAGATAAAGTATACAAAACTTAAAAAATACAAATTAATATATTATTACTAATAATGATTAATAATATAAATGAGCTTGTCCATTATAAGTCAATTTTTTTTTCTCCTTAATGATTCGTAGTACCTAATAGAGAAAGAAATACTTTCTCTATTAGGTACTTCGTGTATTACTCGTGTCGTGTATTACTGAAGAATTCGTGAATTATTTTTAGTTCAGAAGTGTTGAGCATGTCATATAAAATACCAGGCAACCGAGATGACAACCACCTAGATACCTATAATTACACTCGAAAAGCATAGCATATTTAATATTGTTGCTGTAAAAAACTACTTTCATCCAAATCGCCAGAACTATTAGTTATTAGTTTTATTATATTAGCACGATAGAGTATTTTGGAATTTGAAAAAAAAACGGATATAATTTTTAATATATCGCAATTAATGAAAAAACAAATGAATCTGATTACCATTACAACTTGATGGACTTAAACGTTATAAGTTGTTCAATTTTTTAAAGTAATAAAACATTCTCCATACGAAGAAACAAATTGTTAAAGGAACGATTCATTAGCATAGCAACATTCGGCACGGAATAGGAATGAGGTTGGCGTTCGACGTGAATGACAAAGTGGATGCAAATGCCAGCTTTGTCGGCAACTGTTGCCAATCAAAGGTAACTGACGGATGTACTGAATATTGTTACCATTTCCGTTCCTATTTGATGAAACAACGCTTACTCACATATTGGTTTTGTATGTAAGCGGAATATATCTTATCAATCTTCTATGTATTCTTAATCCTAACTTTAATATTATAATTGCGAAAGTATGTTAGTTCGTTTGTTTGTAACGCTTTTACGCCTAAACTGATTATAATGAACTGTACGTGTAGATAAAGATTGACCTATAGAGATCTTATAATACAGCCTGTATTAATTTGTCGCGAAAACAAAACTTGAAGAGGATTATATACAGGATGAAAGTTTATATGGAAATCAATTATTAATATTTTTTGTTTGCCTTAAAAAAGTTTCTATATTATACACCCGATAGCGATCGTAGTGTTTAATTTGCATTTATGATTTAGTTTTAAATATTTTTTGTTGCAGTTTGTGATAGAAAAGAAAATGCATTATCCCCTCATTATTACTTAACAAAATGGACGCCGCCAAACAAAGGGATTAGTGACTTTACCTAAGAGTAGGCATAGCATCGAATAAAAATTTCAATGTTTATGTATGACATGCAGGTTAAAAGCAAATGACTGGTTTGGTGGCAAACAAGCATACGGTCCGGCTGATGATAAGCAGTCACCGCGACATACTCGTATGAACGTGCGTGGTACTTGAAGTATCACATGCGCGTTGCCCACCCTAGGGAAAAAAGGAAAGCAATGAGAAGGAAAAAAGGAAAGAAACAGTGGTGGTGGGAGATCAGGCCTCCGGTGCTATTACACATCGCACGAAACCCAACAGGACTCTGTTGCTTTAAGGCAATTTTCTGTGATTCGGTGATACTTTCTTGGTCAAGCCGGCCCGGCTGGGAGAAGCATTGCTCTATTAGTGCTAAAATATTTTAAGTTTGTAAAAAAATGTCTATTTAATTTTTTGAAGAATATTTTAGGAACGTTATTACTTTCGTTCCAGCTCGGTCTTTTTTCATTCATAGTGTCAATTTATTAATGATTGTCGTGTGTCAGGACAAAAACTAACGTTCCTTGGGTATAATAAATCTCCACGGTTATGCAACGTGGTGGCTTCGCGCGACCTTTAAATTGTCATGTGAATTCCTTTCACTGAACCCTGCATTCCAATATTTTATTATTAAAATGAACTTTTAACTCCGACTCCTTAAACGAATTCCTAACTAATCAATGCCTCAACTACTCAACCTATCATCATCAAATTTGGCACCCAACAATATATGTCGGCGATGTAGAAAAGGAAATCCAGAAGAAGTACTGTCTGCGAGGGAATGATAACTTTGTAACAGTAGACCGACTTAACAAATCGACCTTTTCATTCTGAACGTACGTCTCTCTAAATGTATTCCATGGCAATGGTTGGTACAACTGAATTTGTCTATGGATTTTGTCGTCGAACTACGAACAAAGAAAAGAATAATTATACACATCATCGCTACATATCAATTAAAACAGCGTTATATATGCGTTAGACACATAAATTTAGCACATAAACGCACACAACTTCTCAAAATATATGTAATATAATTTTTATGTGATATTTAATAAATATTTCAATTCTGAGAAAGACTATTAAAGTAAATATTATGAATGCTGATATAATTGTAATAATGATTAAAATTATAGTATTTTATTCCTTCAATTAATTTAAAGTTTTGATTAATTAGTTAATCAGCATAAAGTTTATAAAAAATGTGAAAACGTTTATGGCAATTGCATATTCGTTTTATTTCAATTTAACATTCCATTTGCGATTAATTGAACATCGTTCATCATGAAATTTTCTTTGAAAATAACAAGAGCCTCCTTGTTAAAGATAAGCAAAACAATTAAGATAAGGTGTGTTTAATAAATGTTATTTATTAGTTACTCTTGATATTATTTTCTGCATGTGGCGAGTTTTTGTTCATATAAGTCTAAGGTCATTTCGCAGTTGCAAAGTGTTGAATTTCATAATTCAAAAGTACGGTGGGCGTGATAGAGACGTCTGCGCACGCGCTTCCGGATACGGAAGTATGTAATTATGGTGGTATTTCGCAAATATGTCTCAATCCACCCCCGACAGATGGCGCGCGACATGAATGGTTAGAACATTCTATAAATACTTTTGGTGAATTTTGCACACGCCCTTTTCTATTTTGCTATCGGCTTCCTTGTTTCGTGCAACGCGACTCTTTTAATGTTTCTTATAGTAATTGTTTTTCCCTTCCGTAATAATTGAAATAAATAGTATCTATCTAATGAATCCGGCTTTAAAACTAGACACCAGGTATGTAACATCTTAGATTAAACTGAAAATTCTATATCTATATCAATCTAAATAGTTTAAGATACCATTGTGTTCCGGTACAACTCACTTTTGTGGGTTATAAGGTGACCTTACTCACACATGCGCATTCTCTGATAAAATATTTATAGAATTTTATATAGAACCATAAAATACGAACCTTATTTCAAACAAACATATTGGAAAATATATACCTAATTTATTTGCCGAAGCTGTATCGAGCACTTTTGTTTTTGTCGGTCGTTTCGTGCGAATAAAATATGAATAAAATAAATTATTGAATGTCTTTTTAATAAAGAGCTTATTGTTTTATCGATATAATAGAACCCCGTCCATTGTGTCCCGGCACCGCCCAGGCTTATTCCAAAGCCGGTACACAAAGCGTTAAATAATAAATAATCGTATTTTGTTTGCGTTTTCTGCGCTTCGCTTCGCCGTTGTTCCATTAATTGGTGGCTTAAATGAATTAATTGAATTAGATCGGTTCAGTTGAGACCAACACGTCGGTTGCGTAAATGTTTGGACATTGATATTGAATTGGTTTTCAGGTGAAGTGGATCGTTCAAATTTAATTATAATTATTGTTCTACAAACACTTAACGTTCGCGCTTTGAGAAGTGTGATTTAATTAATGCGTTATTGCGTTAAGGTAATATAATTAGTTGCATTGTATAATAGTGGGTACTTATTGTTTTCACACTGAATGTATTTAATTGATTTTACAGAGAGGTTCTCTTAATATTAAGATTGAATTGAATAAATTCTGAATCTTCTTCTTCCTAGCATTATTTCCAGTATTTCTACGCAGGGTCTGCGTCTTATCCTGATTAGACGGGTTACTAGTTTTTACACAGAGTGATTTCCGTCTGACCTCCGCAACCCTAATGTCGAACCAGTAACTCACAGTGAGTTAAGAGCAAATTACCTCTCAAGAGCTAATGATTATTACCAGATGTTATGATAACAACAGCTTAACTTGCTCTCCGAGGCATGGTGGGGAGACCCACAAAGACAATCGGCCTGACCGAAACAGATGTTTGTAAGATGAATACAACCACCCGACCCGAGCGGGAATCGAAACCCGTGACCTTTGAGACTAAACGCAGGTTCGCTGCCAACACGTCTATATAGAGACGCTCATATATATATATGAGACGCTCATAGCCGAGTGCACCCGCTGATCGGTAAACGATCGGTAGGTTAAGCAACTTTAGGCGCGGTCAATCACTGGATGGGTGATCGCATAGTGGTATTTCAACCGAGCGTCTCCGTGCTTCGGAGGGCACGTAAAAGTCGGTCCCGGCTGTTGACAATTAGACAACAGTCGATAAGTCAAGTCAGAGGCCTACGGGCTCTGACTTGACTTATCGACTTTTGACTCTGACACCAAGTTGACCACTAACCAATCGATATGAAGAAGATTCAATTAATAAATTCGGAATATAGCTGTATAATACCAACTACCGTAAAAACTTCTATCTTAGCCCGTTTACAGTCATTTCACAGGGCATAGCATGTCTTCTCTTGGGACTGTGAATATGTTAAAAGCACGTACATTTTTGAGTCTTATTTTATCCATAATAATAAATAGATATGTACATTGTACCTGCATATATACTGCCTTGCAGAAATAATAAATATTGCAATTTTGTGTTGGGGTCATAAACAATAGTAGAAGGTACCTATTAGTTTGGAATGTGCTAAGCGTAATACTATGTATTATTAATAATGTAGTACATGAATTTTAATTGTATTAAAATTATTAACCTTTAAGACCACATAAAATGATTACGTAGTGTGATCATTACATTTTATGTCATGCACGCTTATTGACATCTAGTGACGAGTAGCAACAACTAACAAGATTCAGATTTTAGACAGATTGTTGCGAATTATTTACAACAAAATTGAAATAATTGAAAATAATAAATGATTTTAAATGTTTTTGTATAACTTTGTAATTAAAAAAATACGTAAAAATGTGTGCACTACGGATGAGCACTAAGCTCATATAAAAATAGTAATTATGCATTTTTAACTTGTAACGTTATTTGAAATTACAGTAGTATACAGTTTAAAGTCTAATATATAATTATTTTCTGTCAAATTGTGTTGCGGTTAGCAGCAAACTATCAATTTTACGGCAATTTGATTTTGACAGGAATTGAAACGGGTAACTTTCTACTTGTGTCTTTGTATTGTGTACTTTCTTATTTCTTTATTATGTAATTGCCTTTTAAAATATTAAACGTGTCCTAACAAAAGCCGGTAGTTGAGGTACAGGCGTTTTGAAAACGTAGGAAGTAATTAGGGCGACAGATGGCGCTGTACGCAACCGCAAGGCTCCGGCAGCCAGTGTTATATGCACATATGTCGTATGAAATGCCTCAAAAACTACGATAAATGTTTTGTATGTTTTTCAAACTTTGACTTTTTGATTTATATTGCGATGAGTTGGAGAAACATTTGGATACTTTTGCAACTTTTAGGTACAAAATTAATGAAAAATAATTTCTAATAGATATATTACAGTTATCTCCAATAAAAATTATAGGTACATATTAAATATCCTTAATTTCCGTAGTTTATAAAATTCAATTTATTAAGATTTAATTAAGATAATTATTCTTTTCACATTTTTCATTAAATTGAATTTACTATTAAATTGGTTTTCACATATTTCATTCAATTGAATTTACTATTTCTAATACAATTAGCCAATCTCAGTAAATAACCTTGCTTACTGCTACTTCCTCTGACTCAAATTCTTTATCCTCAGACCATTTTTCCAACCTTCATCTCTCCTCCTGAATCTTGACTTGACACTCCTGATGGTGCTAGTGGGCATATACTGCGCAAAGTATTGTCCATAAGGCCCGACCGTATGCTTGTTTATTGCATTTGATAGTTAAAATATACTATGTCGAGATCGAGTTTTGTTAATAAATATTGTTTGTTTTTTTAGACCTAAGAAAATACATTAATGAACTGATTTTTTTAATCCACTCTTGGGCTTGTGTCCCATAAATTTCATAAAAAAGTAATTTGGTTTTTAGAGCAAAATATCTGTATGAATATATCACCCATGTAAACGAAATTTCCTGTGGTTTTAGTGGTATTTACAATCTCTAAAAAAAAATAAAGCTAGCTAAGAAAAAACTAGCTATCTTTAAAACTAATTCAAAAATCGACACATATGGCGCTGTAGGACTTACATGGTAGAAAGTATAAAAATGAACACTAAACAAGCATAAAAGTATCACGGATTACTATGAAAATAAAAATCGATACGTCATATCGATAAAAGTTCAATAAATAACAATAGATCGCTACAAAATGTATATCGAAAATATGATTTCTCCAAATAACAATAACCGATGCATTTCTCTAATGTGACAAAATTACCCTCATTATTGATGGGAACACGGGATCGGGAACGCTTTGTCACTCATCCACACTAACAGCTGGTGACAAACAACTCGCGGGCTATCCGACATTCTCTATGCCTTTTTGACTTTGATTTATGTATTTTTTATGGTCCATTCACCCGTCACGCTTACTATAGATATTGTATTTCGATGCAACGATGGTCGACGTTGTTAAAAATTTAATTTAAACTTTAATTGATGTTAATAAAGTTCCAATTCGTCTGCATTTTTTGTTCGCAACTAAAGTTTAGAAGTGTTTCGCGTTTGCGTCTGCGCAGTGTATCGCTACATCATCGCCTAATAGTAGGGGACGCGGTTTTTATTTCATTTTCACAGTAATTTATTTTTGTATAGACACAATAATGTTATTGTGTAGTTCGATTTTAAAGCAAATATGTGCGAGCTTTGAGGGAGTGCCGGGGATACGGTTCACACCCTCTTTAACTCTTACAATTAAGTAACATAAAATAAATAATCTTCAGTTTATTTTCGTATCAATTAAGTTGTAAGAACGGTATTTTATAAAATAAAATTCTTTTGAATGATATATTTAACATATAAAATCTTATTCGCTATGTAATATCGTTTATACTATGAATTATCTTAATAAAATAATTGTTGATCTTTCGCGAGCTCAATTGGTCTTACGGCGGGGATATAAACATCAAAATTTTAAAAAGCTAAAATAAAATATATTTTTAATCATTTTAAAAAATAAAGATGATGAACAAAATGACATACAAACAAAAAGACAAGCATTAGCCATTATTTTTCACTTCACTTTTTGTAATATGTACTAACATATTCTATGATACAAAAATAATTTAAAGGATAATTTGTTACCTCCGTAGCTATCGAGTTGCTTACGGGCTCTTCTCGGTGGAAAGTGGAGGCTCCACTTTCCGCACGCGGATAGCGCTTGAAGATTCAAAAATAGGTACTTTAAAGTTTACGAGAATAAAATAATTTTGATTTTTAGATTTTAAATTTCCAGTAAGTAAGTAGGTCCTCAAAAAATTGGATAATTTAGTTATTATATATTTCGGAGAGTGGTCATTTTTATCGACATCGTCATTAGTGGTTACAAATCTTGTGAGCGCCATTTGGATGACATGCAAGCACAAAACAAACTGTTCAATATTTCTTATGTTAGTTTTTTAACAAAATAATGGTCTCACATAATTTATTCGAGCAGGGAGTTTTTAAATTCAACTTTGTATTTACTTTTATCTTCAGTTTTATTTGAACTAGACAAACTATTCAATGCTTACACAAACCGAGCTTTTATTAAATCAGAATACACATACAAGCCTCAATATTATTCAAACAGTAACCATTAATCAAATCACAGAAACTGTCTTATGACCCGCGACAATAAAAAGCGATTCGCAACATTCCTTATAGAGGTGAAAATGATACAAACAATAGATATTGGGTAATGTCGTGGCTTTGTGCTCGACGATGACAAAAGGTTCTCGCGGCGGTAGTCGACAATACGGCGGCAAGCGAGAGGGGCAATTTGTCAGAATCGACAATACCGCCCGACATATTGACCATTATTTATGGAGTTGTAAAATTTCGTCGGTTTTATTACGGGAACGATTGTACATCGTGTATTACACGATGACGTTGCATATACTTTGTTGTTGATCTTACGACCGATTGTTAGCTCGTTTCGTTCAGTTTCTTATTACTGACCGTGTATAGCTTTTTGGATTGTTTAAAGAGTTTAAAAAACTTTAGTTGTTTTTAAGTGACTACAAAATGACCTGAAATGTCTGAAATTCATTGAATTTTATATTGATCTCTTTAGTAATTATTAAAAAAAACGCACTTATAACGTTCACCCCATAAACTGTAAAGCTTAACCACAAAGAAATGGATACAGTGATCGTGTTTAACTTTAATTGGATAACGAAGAGTTCCGTTCTAATATATCTTTGGTAGTTATGTATCTTTGGGTAATATATTCTTTATCAAATGTCACACTAGTGGTAGGTCTCGTGTTGCAAGGGGCCGGCTAGGTAGGTACCACCACAGTGTCAAATATTCTGCCACCAAATAGTATTGCTTAGGCATTACTGTGTTCCGGTTTGAAGGGCACTATACGCTAGTGAAGTTACTGGGCAAAGGAGATTTAAGAACCAATATCTCGAGGTTGGCAACGCATGAATGGCTCCTACTAATGGTGCTGCGCGCGCTCATAGGCTACGGCAACCACTTACCATCAGGTGGGCCGTATGCTTGTTTGCCAACTTGTAACATAAAAAAATATATATCAGTTGGCTGAGTTACTAGTGCTTATGACCGTTTAAAAGTCATATTTTACCTATTTATGTTCTTCGGGATCGATACGTTTTCTCGATGAAAGCACCTTGTAATAAAGTATCCTTGAAAACGTACTTATGCAAAATAGCGTCATGATCGGTTGAATTATTAAGGTTTTGAAACAAACAAGCAAATTCATATTCGCATTTATGATATTATATAATAATAAAATGTCTATAACAAGCGTAACCAAATTATTACTTAGCCACTATAAGGGGTTTGTATTCGTTGTTCCCGCGCGATCTGCGAGGCGGGCCGGCGACGCCCTGACCGCCCCCTCAGCTGCCGCAGCAGCCAGCACGTGTGTCAGCACAAAAACTATTTCACAGCCAAGTTTGTACTCAAGATTTTTATTGAAAACATAGTATATTATCAACAGTTAAAAGATAGAGGTTTTAATATAATAAGCGTTATATTTATACGATATAAAATACTGAATATCAAATACTTTTTAAATATCTTTAATCCTCCATTTTACAACAATATAATATTTATATTGTATATGTATAATCAATTATACGTATGCACGTATTTTAGAAACAAAAATTAAAAGCTTCGTATCATTCGGCGATAGGAACAGAACAATTTTACATTCCACAGCACTTGGCAGGTTGCGCATTCTGTTGTAAACCCCGCAACCTATCTCACCGAAAGGTTTTAGTGGGTCTCCATTATATACCATCTTGTAGTGGAACCCCACATTAATCTCCATGGTTCTCCCACCAGGAAGTCAGGTTATCTGGTAGCAGATTTCCTTCCCGTCAAAAAAATAGGATATGTATAGATAAATGCAGTGTATTCCACGAGCCCTTGCGGCCACGCGCTGTATCTGTGTTTTATGCTTTACTTGCCTGAAAGCTTGATTGATGAATACCTATATTTATAATTCGTACCTATATCACCTATATTAATAAGGAATCGTAACATAAAATGATATTATAGTGGTATGCCGTTTATTGCAAGAGACCGGGAAAGTAGGTATCACCGCCGTATCAGATATTCTATCGCAGGAGTGCATTACTGTGTCTCGACTTGAAGGGCACTGTAGGCTAGTGAAATTACTAGGTAAAGCAAATTTAAGAATTAATATCTCGAGGTTGGCAAACGTTTGGTCGAGTGATAACTACAAACGAATACTTTTTTCAGCGCTCCTATGGGCTACGACATCTTACTACCAGGTGGGTCGTCAGCTTGCTTCCGCAAAACTATTTCGATCAAACTATTTTCCATCCAAATCCTTTGATTAGACATGCCTGATGTAACCAACCGACAAAAGTTCGGCTTCGCAGGAGGCACCGTGGAGGCTTCGTTGAGACCCCGTGAGGGCTGCCCCTTTATCACGGCTGAGTCTCTGTACTCGGCCCTCCCCGCCCGGTGACGCTGTCAAGGCCAGTAGGGCCAACAGCAATACACATTCCGAAAAAAAAAAAACAGCTTGTTTGGCAACATATTTACATAAAAAGCCTGATTTGGCTTGTCTTTTGCATTTAGTTTTATTATATTTTTAAAGCAGCTCATTTGTTTTTACTATGTTTTTGTTTTTAGCTTTCTAATAATGCTATGCTAAATTTTATTAGACAAAAATAAATAATTGTAAAAATAGTAAAAAACATGTTTTATAGAAAATCACGGTTATTATTAAACAATAAAGTACACTTTTTTCTTATTTATTTTTCATTTTTAGATTTAAATTATTAAATTATCATCAGTCTTTGATAAGTATGCAAAATTTCGATTTGATCCGACGTTTTAAAGGATGTCAAAATCATGTTCAAAGTTTTCTTTACAAACATATGAAGCTGAAAAAGCGGGTTAAAATGGTTTTCATTATTAGTAAGTATATACTAAGAATGTATGACTTTGTAAGCTTATTGAGTAAGCCATTGAATAAATAAATAAAGTTAATTTATTACTTATTTAACATTCTCCAGGTGCAAATATCTGTATCAAGTAGTTACCACCAACTGTATGGTTAGCATTGCAAAATATAACTTCGTTACAAACGTAGAGTCCCTTCTCATATAAATACATTTACGCTTGTCTTACAAAAATTATCTTGTAGAAATATTGTGTTAATAAATTACAATTTAACTGTATGTGCTCATAGGGGAAAGAATGCCATTAGTAATAAATAATACTCGATTAAAAATGTAGTTATAAGTATAACGAGCACGATAATCGCGTGCATTCTGCTATTAAGATAATGTATGGGCCTTTATTTATTGAATTTCTCTAAGAATTTTTTATAAAGTAATACGTAAAAATATATCTTAATTAATAAGTAAGTATAAAATAAATGCTTATAATTATGTCATTAGTCAACAAATAAATACATATCTTCTTCTATCTTCATAGTATGAGGTTTTATAACAAACTAGCATCTGCCCGTGACTTTGTCCGCGGTAACTGGCGCTAGTACTGGCTCTAGAATTAAATGAATCATTTGTAACTAATGTTCCATAAGACATATCTGTACCGAATTTCAATTGAATACGTCCTGTAGTATATGAATACGTCCTGTAGTATATGAATACGTCCTGTAGTATATTTTTTGATAATCCCAGAGGGCCTAAACATTTTTTCGGGATAAAAGGTATCCTATGAGATAAATTAGGTAATAAGATATCTGTATGATAATGTTTATCCCAACCCATTAATCCATTTATGGGTTATTGAGTAAGAAACATACATTCACATTTATAATATTACTTATATTTATACTTTCCATTCCCTTCATTATCCCCTCATTTTTTCCTCCTCTCTGGTGGTGGAACACAGAGTACTAGGTACTTTTAATCAGGTAAGCCTATAGGCTATATACCATATGCCTTATGAAGATTATGATGATTATATCTGTCGTTTTTCGTATTCATAGACAGCTTTTGAATTTTAATTACCATATTTTCAAAATAAAATCTTATTATATTATTATTTTATTATTATTCACCATAACAACATAATATATTGAAAATGTAACCATGAGCGTTTCTCGCAATGTGCGCCATCTATCGAGGAGTAGACACAACGTAAAATTATTTAAGAAACGTAAACATTAAAATTTATGTTTTAATATTTTTTAAAATTTTAAAATACATCGCTAAATTAAATACGTATTAATTATAAGATGGTTTTATGACGGGATATACCTAGCTCCAGAATTTTTGAATATCAAATGTATTTACAACATATATACAATATACTCGGATATACTAAAATATATTAACATACGACACTTTGTATTTGGACTAAGCAATTTCGGTGACGTCATTTTAGTAGTGAAGCCATGCTTTTCGCCATGAATCCGTCCGAGCGAAAGTATGTCGACGTGGAGTTTTACCATTGCTTTACGTTCGATGAATGCAAGTGCCGACAAGGGACGACCAAATTTCCCCATTCTATCCCCTTCCTTTTCCTCCTCCAACCGTTGGTAATGTTTCTTATTTTGCTAGTGGATATATCTATTTTCCATGAAGTAAGTCGTATTAATGTTTGCCACCGTAGTTAGTGTAAAAAACAACAGGTATTATGCTTACTAAAATGCGAATAGTGAATATTCTATTAAATTATTTATCGCGTCCGTGAACGTAGCCTACCCACCCTGATGAAGGACCTCCGATGAATCCGAAACCAGTCGGTACTTAAACCGATTAAACGTGAGTTTGAGCCGTTTAAATTTTAAATTAAATTATTTATCATTAAAAACAACAATTTTGTCTGCTCAGAGTGGACAACTTTCTTAGGCACTGATCTATAAAAAAAATGTAATGGAGACATTTTTTTTGTAGCATTTGAGTACAACCTGCACCGAGGGCATTCCGATAAAAATTAGAGAGGTACAGAATATCGACGATGAACTTCCGTCTTTTATAATTAGTTCTGTAAGAATGGCAAAAGTCTTACCTTTTCTATCTCTTTTCTTCTCCTCCTCATTCCTCTCTGCCTAGGTTCCACCCGAATACCAAATATGACTTTACTTTCTCACTTGTCATTGTACATTACGAGTAGGAAACTTCCATATTCTAGGGTAAAACAACTATTTCGCCGCCCCCGACCATTAATCGGCCTCTGCGCCCTCTGTGCACACTTTGTATGAGTAAAAAGAGCGAAATTGTAGAAAATGTATTTCCCTCTTCTCACTATTAACTAGATGTAAAGGTGGCAAAACCTTACAAATTGAAAATTTGTAAATCCGCCACTGAGTATCTTTAACAATTTTTAAAAGTTACCATGTATAACCGTTATTGAAGAGCAGTTAAGAGTGGATACTTATAAAAGAATATAACGGTTGTTATCACATAACATCTGATAATAATCGTTAACTTCTTGATAAGTAAAATTACTCTTATCCAATGAGTTACTGGTTCGCCCTTAGGGTTATGCATGTCAGATGACAATCGCTCTGCGTAAAAACTAGTAACCTGTGAAATTCCGAATAAGAGTAATAGCAGATTCTGAGTAAAATACTCGTATAGCACTGGGTATAATGCTAAGAAGAAGATGAAGAAAACGTATAAAATAATAGCTTAAAAAAGATGAATTTCCATAATAATTCTCAACCCGTTTTTAACCCCTAAGTGGTGGAATTTTAAGAAAATGTTAAAATACATGTTTCTTTAAAACACGTATTTCAATAAAACATAGTTTCATGCCACCCACCTGGTGATGCTGTCAAGGCCATTAGGGCCATCAGCATTACTTGTGAAAAAATCAGTTTTGTTAGTGGTTTTTAAACGATAACCAAGGGTTTAGGCTGAGCGTATGTGAGTAAGTGATTCAAGTCTTCTCGTTTTATTTATATATATATATTATTGTAGACTTAAAAAGCAATTATTTACGGAGACTTACTTAATTTAATTTAGGAGAAATCTATGATGTATACTCAAGGTCCAATGTCGAGTTTCAATAAAATGTCAATAGAATAGAATATAACATCAGTCTTAAACAAAGATATTAAAATCAACGTTACTCTATTTTAAAAATTAACATTGTAGGTATTCGAAGTTAAATATAAGTTTATGCTATTAACTTACATTCGTTACGTTTTAAACAGCAAATTAAATACATTGAGTAGGTAACTACCATTGAAAGCAGTCAATGGTTTAAATACAATATATTTAAAACGTATTAAATTGATACAGCATTCTTAGTTATGTAACTATGTTATAATTTCGATGACGGCTGTCTTGAATGTTCACCCTTATTATATTATTCTACTAGCAATATAAACGGCAATTTAATTTTAGAATAACGTCGATAATGGTGCTCTTTTTGACAAATTTGTGTCAATTTAGAGTAATAAAATAAAGTTTAATGTCGCATTTACGGTGATGCGGTCTCCATAACGTGTAATTATAAAGGAAAAGACTCGTTTCATAAGGACATTAGCCCTATTATCCACCTACCCACTGCTTATTATGATGCTATCATATCTATTATTGTATTTTTTATTTTTTTATTTAGAAAAATATGATGCAAAAGAAATGTTCTTTATTTGAATTCACCTGACGTTTATTAATAACATAGATAACTTTATATTTTATTTCGTTTTACATGCCTCAAGCTACTGTTAATATTAAAATATGATTACCATTGGCTAGAATATACTACATTCTTACTTTCTTTAATATATCCCATTTTATTAATTTAAATTTCAAATATATTAGTAGGATATAAATACTTGCCAAAAATATGACATGAATTGATAACTAACTTTATTAAAAAAAAATACAATAATAGCTAATCGTAATATTTATGCAGGTGGGTACTGTAAAACTTTCATTACGTTATTGTTTGCTGTATCAAAATATACAGAGTTACTTAATATAGATACATTCTCGATTATAGATAAATAATATAGAATTTTAAATATAAAAGTAAAAATATTTCAGGTATCAGAATAAGTGTAATAATGTGCGTCTAGTGTTTGCTATAAATTGATTTTACATAATTCCGTATACGTAAATTGAAACTTTATACTTATGTAAAAGTCGCTAGCAAACCAAGAAATAAATAAATAAAGTGTCCGTAATAGCAAACATTGTACATTGCTAAACTACTAATATATTATTCCGTTTATGTTTCGCAATATGAAAAAGATGAAAGGCTCAAATGGAATGGAAAAAAAATCTTTCACGTCCAACTATAAAATAACAAATAACGTAAAGACCTAAACCCGTTCTATATGAATAGGAGGTTGCTTCATGGGTCATTCTTCGGGTGAATCTATCGTGTAGAATGCGTTCGGAGCGCTACCTCAATCTTCGATGACGTAGCCGTGGTTCGGCTTCGCAGGAGGCACCCTAAGAACGGAATCAAATTTGAGCCACCGTTAGTGATGCCCTTTTTTCACAGCCAGGTCTCTGTACTCGACCTCCCCGTTCGGTGCCGCTGTCAAGGCGAAAAAAAAGCTTCATATTTTTTATTATAGAAAAATCTATTCGTTGCCTTAAAATATTACCTCAGTATTTTTCTGTCAAAGGAAATAACATGTCAACGAACACAACAATCAAATCGTTGCTTTTGTTAATAACGGGAATGCCTTTACGAGTCCCATGAAAATACAGCTATCATGGCCGCTAGCTCTGTAATCTCTCAAGTCTATTATGCATAGAAAACACCAGTTAGGACAATAAAAACTACCGGCATTGCTACGTGGAAAATCAAAAGCTATTACAGCCTATTACACGTAGCTAACTCCCATGCACTGGCTTTAACGAAGGTCGGTCAGATAGTGCATACGCATAAAAATTTTGCATTTTTCATAAACAGAAGGCCAGTGTTGTGACATTTGTATGTAACGGGTATAATTTGTATCGGTAATTAGGGACAATTCCCACGACTGGCATTTTTATCGTAACCACAGGACAATTCGTTTGTGTTTACACGTGTACTTAAAGTTTAAATTCTAATTGTAATGTAGGTAGGATCTACCTACTATGCTAATTTCTAGGGAGCGGTTGTATCGTTCCCGTTACTGAAAAATATTTATAACATTGCCTACTATCCAATCATTAGTTACCTATATAATACCTATATTTGGTATGCATTTTATGGTGAAAACTTAACTATTGTCTACTAAAAATATTACCTTTTAAAATGGGAAGAGTATATCTTACATACTTTCTTTTATTGTACAAAAGTATAGATATTAATCGACATTATATAATAATAGTAATAGGTTTACGAAACGCTAGAACTATTATACTAACAACTTAAATAGTAATTCGTAATTGGCGTGCTATTGGCATCAAAACAAAATCGATATTGAACGGTATTCAAAATAGTCAGGTGCGCTAGTGCGGTGCCCTGAGGATCGAATTGATTTGCAACACTAGCTGGTCCCTGCTTCCCGCCAGCCCCGATCACAGTTATCAGAGCATGGACCGTCACGCCGCGGGCCCCGATTATGTCATTAGATGGACAATCTCGCATATTGAAACGGTTGAAAATACCAGACGGACTTTTGCCGACAGCAACGTTTCAATTGTCTTCGATATCCGCGTTTCTTTTAATTTCAAGGCGGTGCCATCGACGTCTATTACTAAAAACTGTGTCTAAATCAAAAACAACTTATAGTAAATTGTCAATAGTTAACATACAATTTTGGCATTACTGTATTATAGTATGATTTTTTTTGAGTTGTCGATGTCACTAAGGGTCAAAAACATTTTTAAAATGCCAATTCGATGTTTTTATATTACAGTAATACAACTGTAAAACATGTTGTCAAAGGGGTAACTTGGAGGATCCAAGCACGCATAAACTTTATAGAGATGTGGGCGTGACGGCGGCCGGCGATTGGAGCATATGGCGCCAATGCGCGTGCGCCGCACAGTAGTCCCCATACATCGAATACAATCTTCGCATATTTTAACATTATATTCTCATTCTAAAGAAATAAGTAAAATTATGTTAAATCATTCATTAAGCCCGTGACCTTAGAACACGTAAGCTGGCTCATCATCTCGACGAACCCGCTAGTCAGCTTCCTCAAAACGTTTAAAGACCTGGTATTACCAATAATTGAAGACATCGAGCCATTAAGCCTGCCGGGGCTGATTCTATGTTGATTACTCGTAGTTATCAAGAATTTGAGCATCGACCGACCTATTATGATAATACGAGAACTGCAGGTTCTCTTCGAAATAACGATGATAATGTCAGAGATTATATGATTTGTGCGGAATTTTGTTGAAAACGGCGAAAATATTGCAGAAAAGTACAGGGGTCGTAACGACGCCGGGCGGCGCTTGCCCGCGGCGAAGACTCCAACGCCCATATGCAAATTAAACGTAATCAAAATAATCATTCAGTTTGAAGCGAACAAAAAGTTTTAGACGATCGACGATTCTTTCTTTCTCCCTCTATCTTCTGTATGAAATATTAAATATGAAAAGGGTTACCGAAACCGACGGAAATGCAAATAGGTAAACCTTTATTTCATATAACTAAAATTTGAATTGAACATGCGATAGTAGTTGACTACTTATGTTAATTTATCGCTACATAGAACGCTGTAATATTAAATAACCGGTGTTTTGTAAATAATTAAGCTACATAATTATTATAATATGTTGAATTTAAATAACGGTTTAAAAATTTTATTTGTAACAGTCCAAATATATTAAATATTTTTATGTAAAAAGGTAAGTCCCTAAGTGACTTATTTAATATGTATTATATTCGTTGTTGTTGTTGTATTTAATATGTTTATCAGACGACGTTGTGGCGCACAGGTAGCGAACCTGCCTTAAACGCCACAGGTCGCGGGTTCGATTCCCACTCGGAGCATAATATGTTTGTATTGACCATGCAAGCATATTTCCTGGTCTGGGTGTATTTGTCCTTGTCTGTGTATGTATTTCCGGACCCCCGACACAGGATATCACTATCGTAATGGGGGCCGTTGTTATCCTAGCTGCCGTGGGCATGAATTATCCGACTCGGCTTGGAGGCAGATGATTCTTTCCATCTTTCCATCTGTAAGTGGAGGTAGAATCTAAACTCGAAATCGGCTAATGCCGTTGCAAATGGCGAACTACACTATCCACCCTTGCCCTTCCTACCAGTAAGATGCAACTAGTTATTGCTGGCTGACCTGACGAACGGTTACTCTGACTTCACGAGTTTTTCACCAACGTATGGTGGTAGCTAGCTAACTACGTTTTCTACCCATTGGGCCATCGCGATTTTTTACAGACTATCGGATATATCATTTTTATAGTTACCTACTTGGTTAACCGTCGAATTTAAGTAGGTAGGTAGGTACTGCGCGAAAGTCAAAAGTCGTCGCTCACTTGGAGGCAAATAAGCAATACCATGTCAACCCACACGAATGTCATTTCGAGAAAAACGCGTTTGAAAATTTTTAAGAACTTGCTTTATATTAATTTTTTATGTATTGATCAAGTTTTGGCAATTTCAGATTTATGTAAGTTATTTTACTTATTTTCACATAAAATAAGTATACAAACTGCATATTTCGTATATAATATAACCCAAAACGTTTAACATAATACATAAATTGTATGATTGAAAAGTGGCTTTTTTAGACGATTTAAAGCTTAAACCCTACAAATATTAAAGAGACATGTTCTTCAGCCATTTACCAACACTTCTGCATATATAACTCAGTTTTTTCAATTTTGTGGGTTTACATGGTATTGCTATATTTGCGTCCACTTATGGTTTGGACAGCGATGTCGTTTGTTCTATTACCATCGTAAATAGTATATAAAATATAAATATAATTACATAATCAACAAAGTTATCGACGACATTGTAATTGCTTATCTCATTTATATAGGTACTCCTTACAATGATAAAGTCACAATCTACCAAATTATATATGTAGGTTGTTTCAGATGTATATTAGGTAAATAAACTGTATTATGTGCATATGAATCTATGTTCTTAATCAGTTTCAGCTATGGCCGCGGAGCATTTAATTACTGTCACGCTTGGCTACCCCTCGACCAGTGGTTATCTAGTGGTTACCCCCGTCACGCAGCACACAAATTGGCCGTGATTAAAAATAATTTTCATGATGTCATTCCCTTTAGGTACTATTAACATCGTATGTGATGCGATTAATTTCCCTGTAACATTATCTTATTTAAGTGATTTTTATATATATATCAAGATTGCTAACAAACAACTTATACCTACGTAGACGGTATGATATGAAAGCAGTCACCACGACGAATTTCACCATCGGACATCGGGACAAAACTCTAAATTCCATCCCTACCACCTCGATGTCTGGAAATCCACAACAGCGCGATTTAGAAGACATTTTCTTCCTCGCACAACCACTCTGTGGAATCAACTTCCGCCGGCGGTCTTCCCGAACCGATACGACTTGGGAACCTTCAAGAGAAGAGCGTATTCTTTCCTTAAAGGTCGGCAACGCGCCTGCATGCCTTCTGGTGTTGCAGATGTTTATGGGCGGCGGTGATTGCTTAACATCAGGTGAGCCTCCTGCCCGTTTGCCCCCTCTTACATTAAAAAAAAAGACCTGTGAACGCTTAGAATAACACATGCACGTCGCCAACTCGAGGGGTAGCAAGAAGGGATGAGAAGGAAAATGGAATGGAACAGAGAGGGTAGGAGATTGGGCCTCCGGTACTCTCACTCATCGCACGAAACGCAACAATACTGTTACTTTATGCCGATTATCTGTAAGAGGATAGAACTTTCCCGTTCGAGCCGGCCCCATTGTGTTGAGAGGAGTATGGCTCTACTACTTCTACTACTACTTCTTGCGATCTTTGAGTAGAATCTACACTCTCAACGAGTATGTATGTAGTGTTAGACATTTTATGTTGAAAAAAAATATGAACATGTTTCATTTTCGTATACCTAATTGACTAACCGAACTAAATAATTATTTTTGTACTATAAGAGGGAAGGATAGGAACACCTATAAGAATACATCATTCGTTTTAAAGCATAGATAATTTCAATAACAATTACTAAGGTTGAAAAATTTGTGAGAAATGTTTCTTATATGATATTTTGTTAGTTACTTATAAGTAGTGACCGACCGAAATTTCGGTTTCGGTTTCGGTTTCGGCCAGTTTCGGCCAAAAATCTAGTTTCGGCTTTAGTTTCGGTTTCGGCCAAAATATAGCCGAAACTTTCGGCCTCGCCGAAACTCGAGTGTTCGTGAGTTTTCGTTGCGTTGTTCGGTAAACTTCGCAACCAATTCGTGACCGTTCGCCAACGCGGCCAAAAAATCGCCAGAAACAAGTATTAGATTGATCTTTAAAATATTGTGAACACAACGTATTACTAGTTAGTTATGTACCTAGTATATCTAACTACAAGTTGTTTCTTTTTTTAAGAATAGTAAGTGCTGTTTATTCATGACAAAAAATATGATTACGACTTGAATGAATTTTTAGTTTTTATTTTATTTATTTATTCTATTTAACTGTCTATATTATATAAAGTGTGTGGTCAACTAATTAGGGACATTGGTATAATAAGAGTAACATTTATTTATATTTTCCGTAATTTCAGTTTATATGAAGTCTGCATTACGTTTTTTTAATGTTGATCGGATTTTGATCATTTAACCAATGTTTTCTTAATAGAATGATTAAATTTTGGAATCGATTGTAATTAAAAACAGCAATAATTAAAATTCAACTTTACTTCTCCTTCGGTCTAATATAACTCTGGACAAATAATTAGGGACACTTAAGAAAACATTAGAAATAATGAAAGCAGAAAAATGTACATTTATTATTAAATTCATCTAAAAGGAAAATATTTTAAATTTTTTCAAGTTTTTCAAGTTTTATATAAATTTTTTATAGAATAAAACTTGATTATTAGCTATAGCTATATCGACATTGGCGCGGCATCGACTCGGTCAAATAATGACAAGTTTCGTTAGTGAAGTTCTTCCAGGCGTCTTTGAAACTACTAGAGTTGGTTTAAATGTCCAGTATGTTGTACCGCAAATGTTGCAAAGAATTGAAGTCTAGGCTTTGGCAGGCCAATCTAAACCTGATAGTAGTTCACCGGCTGGAAATCATTTAATGAACAGTGAAGTATATTTTGAATAGTTTTCGTGTTAAAGCGCCCATGTAACTTCGCCACTAAGTTCTAGTCCAAATATTTCTCTTTTAATAATTACAGAGCCCACAAAGGGAACTTTTTATAAAGCTATTACCAGTCTGCGATCTAAATTTCTTTCTAGGTAGACAGTTTCAGTAGATTTATAGGTTTGAAAATATTGCACAGCGTTAAAAACCATACTTTTGGAGCAAATCAAATGATAAGCTGTTTTAGGGTATGGCTACATACCCTAAATGGTATGGTTTTATATTGAGATAAAATTGTTTTCGCTTGATCGTTTCATAACTTAAATAAGTGACCCATGTTTAAGTAATAAATTGTGATATTAATTTAGAAAGAAACTAGAAATCAAAACTATAAAATAAAGAATGACGCCATATAAAAACACAAAGGCTTTCCGCCTTTGTATTTCAGGTATATTTTTTAAAAATCGCAAGTAAAACACTAACTCTTGCTGTCCCTAATTAGATGGTCAATTTCGATGCGAGAGATTTCTTTTACTAATAATATTTTTTTTATAAACCACCATAAAATATTCTTAGCTTCGAAAAAGTACACACCATTAAACAGTATACTTTATAACGAACATTATTTCATAAAATTAAACTTATAAAATATTTTTAACCCAATTATTTTCCGTTGCTAATTAGTTGACTACGTATATATGCAAATAAATGTTAAAAATACTTGAAATTCAAATTTCAGTAAAAAAACGTAATTTTTAAAAAGTTTCGGTTTCGGTTTCGGTTTCGGCCGAAACTGAGAAGGAGGCCGAAAGTTCGGTTTCGGTTTCGGTTTCGGCTGAAAAACCAGTTTCGGTCGGACCCTACTTATAAGCCGTCAGACTACTTAGAGAACTTAGCTCGCAGTACTTGCAAACTCTACTTATAGTTAATATAAATACATACCTAAATATTTTAGAAGCTTTACAGATTTTAAAGGGTCGATAAAAATTGTTTTATGCTACTGTTTTAAGAGGGGCTGAATTTTCTATAGGTATATTGCATACATTGCCTACGGACAGTGATAGTAAATTGTGTATGACTATACCTTCTAAAACATTATGTTTACCTATTGTGAAACACTCGAAATATTCAATTGTAGATATTATGTATTCATAAGGATAAGCACTTTGGATAGGTACATATCTGAATGAGGTTTCTGAATCCTGATTAGCATACACGCTAATGTTGAAGCGATTCGAGTCATGCTTTTACCGGCAGTTGGCATTATCGGCAGTGCGTTAGATGTGCGCAATTTGCCTTCATTTGCCGTAATGACAGGCCGCGGTCTCTCTTCATGGATGCTGCATAATGAGCCGAACCTCACCGATTGAAATACGTGTATATAGACAACGTATTCACATAGATAGTCACACGACTGTTGTATGTAAATCATAGACGAACACTTTACACAAACTTCTTATATGTCGGAGGTTAATGTATTTATCATATTAAAATATAGACGAAAGAGGTTGTAGTTTTAATATAAAGTAAAGCTGGTTGCTATTGACATCTGCAGTATCTGTCATGGTGCGTTTTTATTAAAAAGGAATCATGGATGTACGTATGATTGGTAAAATTATTAAGGCAGACACAAATATCAACCACGTATATCCTAATTTAGTGGATTCTCCGACATATACCTATATTATATCTTGATATTATGAGCTTTTCTATTTTGGCCATGAATAAGTCCACCTCAACCAAAAAGTACCCATAGAAAAACTCGATATGTTAGAGCGCCGGAGGCCCGAACTCTCCTATTTAGCTTTTTTTTGTATACAAGTTAGGACTTGTCTGTTATTACACCTCATGTAAAGTGATGATACAGCCTAAAGCAGAGCGCGCTTGTCTAGAACATTGCCTAGGCCGTCTCCTCCTCTCCTACTTCGTCAGCTTAGTATAATGACAATCGAATTAATATGTTCTTGACTTCGTGTAAAAGAAACCTATTTATAAACGTCATATTATGTATTAAGCGTACAATAATGTAAGATTTCATTTAAAACTTTTAAGTTATGACCGTAAAATTTATATAGGAGAAAGAAGTCTACCATAAAACAAACGTACTTTTAACAGGCAACAAGAACAGTCTTTCCTAGAGAACAGGTTCCCTGCCTATCCATAGTCCACATCCGTGCCGACCAGAAAGTTGTCATAGAACCTTGCTGTTCCGGAGACCCAAACCAAACCCCTATGTCCCTGTTCTATTCTTTTTCCTCCCCTTCTCTTCTAACTCCTTAATTGACATAGTAACGCACAGTGAAGCTTCTACGGTGCTATTGAACGAAGAGTTGGAATACCCTTACTAGCTATCTATGAAGCTATCCATCTGGCAGTCGTGCTTCGTCAGTCGTCGTTGTCAGCGCTTTTTTCTCTCAACATGCTTAAAATACTTAAAATAAATTCGATCTACTTAACTCATAACTGAGGAAATTCTCAATTTAAGAGCTGCTAAACAAACGAAACTGCCCGTACGGGAGGGTGACCTACTGGAACGAATGAGTTACAAAAGCATATGTTTTGAACGCTAGAGCACAACTTATCATTTACCGCATTACGTGTGCAATGATTATAGTAATCTGCTCATGAGGGAACAATAGCGCTGCACTCGCCCTGCCACCAAGTAGGTGCCTACAGGATGCTACAAGTTTATATATATTATTCATGATATTTATTTTTGGTAAATTTAATTTTTTACACCTAGGGATACAAGTCATCATGGATAGTCTCACCCGCGATGAATGTCACCGAGCCGAAGCCGCGACAATCACGGGTGGCACTGTCTTACTTTTCTACCGTGGTGAGTATACGATTATTATTATATATTTGATAAAAAGTTCGCATTTAGTCCCTGGTACGAAGGATAAACATTTGGTTGCTAGGTTACCGGAACGTAAAGTAAGTTCATTAGTGTCATCTTGCCGGGAGACAATCGGGCACTCTTCTCCCTCATAACTAAAATCGAACTTTTCATCAAGTTAGGAAAAAAATTATTTGTTTTAATATGTTTGATATTAGTAAAATACAGTGCTTAATTTTAGACAAATTTAAGTAATAATAAATGAAAAAACACCATGTATTTTTATTATACAAATTTAATAGAAAATATGACCCTTTCACTGTTCCACATAATTAAGGAGTGCGCAACGGGACAAAGAGCCGATCGGCTACACGTTGTTAACAATGTTTTATTCGTTCGAATCGGTTGACAATAGCAGCGCGAGGGCACCCTTTCTTCGGCAATTTGGTAACCAGCAGGCAACGGAAGTCGAACCCTCACCCTGGAATTAGGAATCCTTAAACACTGCAAGAATCACATTGTCAGACGTCAGAACTCCGCCCCGCAAGATTACGCGAAAAGTCAGCGCGTGACACGTCTTTGAAAGATTCCTTTTAAAAAACGGTTACTAGTTAACAAAGATTAAAACTGTTTTGATTAATTTCAAAATTCCTTCTAGGATTTGTGTCTATGTAAACGTACCTACTATAATATGTATTATGTATTTATTTTGGCAGTTACTCCAGTAATTTTTAAGTATGACATAAAAACATGATTTTAAGGGTTTCGTAGCCAAATGGCAAAAACGGAACGGAATAGTTTTGTCTGTCCGTCTGTCCGTCCATATGTTACTGTAAGTTTGGCTCTATATATACAAAATTTGGTAAATAGAATAATTATATCTATTTTATGAACAGTGTAGTAGCAGTCCAAACATGTAACTGAGTGTTGGAAAAAAAATTTCAGCGTGCGGCAATGTGTGAGGTATCTTTAAATAGGTCTTAAAAATAATAAAGAGGTTTCACTTTAACTTCTTTCATTAAGTCAGTACTTGTTGAGATATTAGCTCCTAAAGTCAAAAAAATTGTGCCGACCCCTCTAACTTTTGATTCTTTGAAAATTCTTGAAAAATTTCAAGTTGTAGACCATCATAAGAACTTTGAACGATAATTATTTGGAAGATACGTTAAAAAATTTAGAGACATAAAGGTTTTTCCCATAACTTTGTTTTTTCATGTTTTCAAGAATCACAAACTGATATTTGCGGGCGCTTTTTATTTGTTAATATCCTAAAGATTCTTAAAGATCAAGCTGCTGAACCCTTTAGTTTCTACTGTGCGTGGTCCACCACCCACTTAACTGCTAATTTATTTATATATATTTAAGTATACTATGGTCTATGGTACTATGGTCATTAAACTCATCCTTAAATTTGAACATGATCACATAGTTTCTTTTATATATTTCAGCCTGAGAATTAAGAAGACAACGCCGTCACTTTAGCGAAATTATCTCGTTGTGATCCCGTGAGTGACCTTGTCCAGCCCCGAGCTTACAACCATTGATTACCGAATTACCAAAACCTCGTCTATACTTAACGCTCGTACCCGCTCGCATCGCGACGATTTAAATAATAAATATCTTATCTAAATAACACCCAAGCATTGTTTTATCCCCTACGAGCCCAATGGTAATGACCAACATTAGCTCGAATCGCTAATAAAATTAGGTTCGCCACGTAATTTGACTTAATTTTACAACAATCATGACTGAGTCAGATTCTTAAATTATAAATACAAGTTGTAGTCAAGTTTACTTTTTTGCGAATCGCTATCTACCTATCCTTCTTCATCCTAGCATTATTCCCGGTATTTTATTTTACCCAGGGTCTGCTTATTGCTCTTATCCGGATTTGACGGGTTACTAGTTTTTACACAGAGCGATTGCCATCTGACCTCCGCAACCCTAAGGGCGAACCAGTAACTCATTGGATAAGAGCAATTTACTTATCAAGAGTTAACGATTATTATCAGATGTTATGTGATAACAACCGGGACCGACAGCTTAACGTGCTCTCCGAGGCACGGTGGGGAGACCCACAGACAAACGCCCAGACCGAGACAGAAATTTTAACAAACATCTGCTCGAGCGGGAATCGAACCCGCAACCGTCGAGACTTAAGGCAGACACGCTACCCACAACGCCACAACGGTGTCAATTGCTATCTACCTATCCATTTGGTGAATTTGAATACTTAGGATATAAAAATATATATACGAGAGCTTAAATCATTCTCGTATCTTATGTTCTTTATTTGAGAGTATAAGACTAAGCATAATAGTTATTATTTAAAATAAAAAATGTTTTATTAATGCTAGAAATATTTTTCGTAAAACTACGATGAAACCAATCATCATAATATAGATATTTATAACTAAACAGATTTTTTTTTAATAGGATTTTCATCAAACCATTATTGAATTATCCACAAATGACTTTTTTTACTAAGTTGGCAAGCTTTTTACTAAGTGGTTACTAAGTTGGCAAGCTAGCACACATATAGCCCACCTGATGGTAAGGCGTTGTCGTAGCCTATTAGGGCTTGCGTCAACATTCGTTAATTGAAGGTATATAGGTAATATGTAGGTGTCACTCGAAAGTTACCAAACTCGAGATGTTGGTTCTTATTACTCCTTTGCCTAGTAATTTCACTAGCTACAGTGCCCTTCAAACCTAATTTCAGTACTGCAAAATACACTACTGCGTTGCGATAGAATATCTGACACTGTGGTGTTACCTACCTAACCGGCCTCTTGAAATTAAAGTATCAGTACCTAAAACTACTACTACCATTCATAAAAAAATTAAAATCATAAATTACACAAAAGATAATAGCACAAGTTGCTAATGCAATTAAAAAATCTATATTTATGTATAATTTTACCGGTGCTTGAGCACATAAAGCGAGCGTGGTTGAACTAACAATTAATCCGCCATATTAGTTGATTGAAGCCTCTGCCCCCGCAATACGCTTCACTCGCTGTATAATTACAACAGTTCTTTCCGCTGCGCTACTTTTTCAGCCATTATTAAGATCAATGGCTGTCAGTACTTGTAATTAATTATTGATATTGTGTGAATAGAACTGATAAAAATGTAAATAATTTATAGAAACGAAATAACAAATTCAAATTCAGAGATCGCGAGAATTCTACTTTCCTTGTTTACATGTTTAACTCGGGTAATCATAATGGAATTTATAGTATAAGACCACGGCAGAAATATCCAACAAAAATAAACGTCAAAATCTGATTTTACCGTTACTTTGATCAGCTTTGAGAACGTCTTTCTTTTTATTATAAAAAGTTTTGTCTCCTTTTCACTATTTTTCTATCTTTTCTGCTGTAAAAATCCAATAAAAAGTAAAATTATTATGTTGGTAATCAAGAAAGTACAGATATGGTTTCGAGACTTTAAACCTCTACAGGTTAGGCAGGTATAGTCGATTTGCAGCTATATATATTATTATTAGATATATATTTTTTATTACAATTATATATAATGCTTAGGAACCTTGTGACTCATTGTCAATTCATTTCCAAATGCAGCATCAAAAAAAATGGATGTCCATAATACCTCAACTTTGAGTGTGACTTTACCTACTAGTTTTTGCCTAGATTCATTATTTGATAGTTTTTCATCATTTTCGTTATAAAATAATAAATGCCGCAAGGCGTAGCGTGAGTGCCGCGAGCGATGGGCGTGCGCCGTCCGGCCAATAGTAACCAACTACGTCCTCTGCAAAAGCCTCCCTAAGTTTTCTTTTTTTACACCACTTATATTAATTGAGTCATTTTGCATAATTCAAATAAAATCCTTGAAGTCATTTCGATATTTTTGTTTTTTTTGTTTAGTTTTTAAATATATAATATATTATAATTTTAGGTACCTACATATGTTCAACTAAATCTGGCCTTCTAAACCCAGATAGGTATTTACTGTAATTTAGGCTTAGAATACCAAATACATTTTTTTATATCAGCTATACTGTAGATTTTTTTTTTTTCTAATAAAATGTATTATAATAACAAAGAAATCTTATTTATTATTTAACTTTTTATTTGTTTAAAAAAAAATAATGCCTTTTATAATATTTTTTGCATTCATTCATATGATATACTTACCTAATACATCGATTGAGTAAAGAATAGATAAGTAGGTCGAGCGACCTAATTTCCTTCGCCAATAACTTAGCAAATACAATCCGACCCTCTCTAATAACTACAATGTACATTAGGAACTAACATAGTCAGACGCTAACTTCACTTGGTTATAATTTGCACAACATAACCGAATGAAGTTAGTTGAATTATATTCGTCATTTTGTCTGTATGAATGGGCCAATCGATATATTCAATAGTACAATTATAGTAGATAAATCTATGACATAAAAAACTACTAATAAGTATAATACCTTATCATAAATATATAGTTTTACTGTTAGACCATTCTTACCTCTGGAATAGGAAACCAATTAGAAACCATCCTTGTCCACGAGGACAAACGCCCCGACCGAAACAAATATATAACAGAAATACAAACATTTGCCCCGAGCGGGAGTCGAATCTGCAACCTATGTTAAAGGCAGACTCGCTACCAACGCGCCACAATGTAACGGTGTCATTAGACATAACTATATACACCAACTAATCATATGATAACCAGAAATTTTAATATTACTTTTTAAAAGTAAGTATACAAATATAAATTGAGAATAAAATATATATGTTCATAATCATAGGTAGGTATATCTACTGATTACTGAACCTAATTAAAAGTTAGTGACGACGTTGTGGCGCAGTGGTAGCGAACGTGCCTTAAACACCACAGTCGCGAGTTCGATTCCCGTTCGGAGCAGATGTTTATATTTACCCTGCAGGCAAATAAATTGTGTAGCTCTCACGGTCCAGTGAGTGCATCTATTAATATAATACGCTAGGAGCACTATCTTTTTTTCCAATTACGTCTAGACATGGTCCGGCTTCGCAGGGACAATGGACCCGTCTTAAGGGTATCTACCCTTAAGACGGGTCCATTGTCCCAATTCAGAAAAAAAGGGAGACATCATTTGTGAAAATTATGGAATCGTGATGGAATATCGTATATAATAATATAATATAGTCTTTCGTATTAAATTACTTAGAACATGACTTAAATACCTATAAAAATGTGTAGATTGCCTTGGAAAAAACGCACAACAGGACTTTAATTTCAGTATAAATGGATCTTATGGAAGGGGAATAGAAGATGGAAGTTTATCGGGAACCATATATTTCTATTTCAATAAAAATGCAAAATTATTTAAATCGCAATCGTATAAATGATGATCAAAATATAAGACAACATTAACAAAATAGTTGGAAGTATGTAGTACTTTTTATACCAAATACTTGATCATGCCATAGACAAAATCCGCACTCATTGTCTATTGTCATTGTCAATTGTCAAGTGTGTAACTAACTAACTGTCAATTTATAAATTATTTAATTTCTATTTCTATTTTCCGAAGTCATAAAATTATTTCCAAGTTATAACTTGGAAATTAACATTTATCAATACACGTCTGTGAAACTTGGACTACTACCAAATTGAATTAGTTAAATATTCTATTCTTAGTAATTTCTGCACCAGAACTAACATTTTATAGCACCACGTAAATATAAAGTTGTAATTATTTGCGGGCCAGTGTTAAAACATATCAAGGTAAAATACATTCTGTCATCTGTTTTAATGATCATGAATCTTCATTTATTTTTGTTTTGTCGATTTTCTTCCTTTTAAAATTTTTGTGCATCAAATACATTTTAAAGTAATCAAATAGAATCAAAGTATTAGATATGTATTAAATATTTATATCATAATCAGATGCAGCTAACAGTGGATCCAAGGCGTGCTGATCGCGAACGTCGTTACAAACCTCCGCCAGCGACATCAGCACCAGCTGAAGATCTTACCACAGACTACATGAACATTCTTGGTAAAAACTTCCATAAGATTAATACTTCTTGTAAAGTCTTGACCTACATAAGATTTACACTACCTATCTCAATGACCTTAATAGTAAAATGTATGAAAAACTTTATATAAAGTAAATATATTCAAAAGTTATAACATTTAATGAAATGGTAAGATCAATATATATAAACACTGTTGTGGCGTTGTGGGTAGCGAGTCTGCCTTAAGCCTCGACGGTTGCGGGTTCGATTCCCGCTCGGAGCAGATGTTTGTATTAATCGTACAGGCATGTTTTCCGGTCTGGTTGTGTTTGTCCTTGTCATTGTGAATGTTTCCAGACCCCGACACAGGATATCATTATCCTAATGGGGGCCGTTGAGTGTGTAGCGTTTATTATTTATTTATTTATAAACAGATATTTGTGTTTTAGGTATGGTGTTTTCAATGTGCGGTCTTATGATGAGACTGAAGTGGTGTGCTTGGACGGCTATTTTCTGTTCGAGTATTAGTTTTGCAAATTCTAGAGTTTCAGATGACACTAAACAGGTAATTTTAGCATAATAGCTCTTGTGTAAAGTACAGTGGTAACAAGATAATAACTATAAAGATTAATTTTAATTCATAGCTACAAAAAGTAATGTAATTTTTTTCACTTTATATTTTAGAGTACATTTTAAACATTGCAGCCTATTTGATATTAACTATAAAACAGGATGCTAATTAACTGATTTATTGTAAATATTTAATTACTTTCTCTTTTTTTTTTAAATCAATTTCTGTAAAAAATATAAAATTCCTTTTTTTTTTCAGATTGTTAGCTCCTTCATGCTTTCACTATCAGCTGTTGTGATGTCATATTTACAAAACCCTTCACCAATGTCTCCACCATGGGCATCTCTAACCACATAGCTACAAATTATATTTTTAAATTATATAAATAAAATTTTATGTTTATTACAATAATTATGTATTTTTTTTAATTATAGTTAAGTTATTTCCTGCAATATTTGAACTTTTTAATAGAAGTTAATAGAACATAGTATTTAATATCTGTGACTGGTATATAAGCACTTTTATTTATTAGGGACTTAGTAAGTATCTATGAAAATTTCAGCATATTAGGTAAATGTTTTTATTTTAATATTTATCCTAATCTCAGTTTTAAACATTTTATTGTATAAAGATATAAGTAATAAGTAAATTAAATTTGAGTATTAAATTAAACATTGAAATATAAGTATTATTTAATACTTGTAAATATAAGCATTATTTTTCTAAAATAAAAGTAGCCGAAGTTTATCCTTATAACATTAACGAGCTGCGAGTAAGTCCCGATTAAATCGGTGCAGCCGTTCTAGAGTTTAGCCGGAACAAACAAGATAGGCAAAAAATATTTAAATTGATTTTTTAAATGTAAATTTTCTCTTCATTCATATGAAAAGGTGTTAATTTGTAATTACAAATGTACACTTCAGTTTTATTTATTTGTATCATTTCTTTACAAAACTAATCTCAACTAGACATGTTAAATGAATACCAAGTCCAGCCATTCAATAACCTATAGCTATAACATCCAGACATATAACTGCGCCTAGTTTATACTGTATAATCTGTGACTGCGCCTCTACAGCGACTTTATTAGCCTATTTTTTGAAGAAAAAAAAACTCTAAATGTATAATAAGTTAATAACCCTATAAATGGCGCTGTTTTTTCTTCATACAAATCCTCTCTCTCTGGTGCGAGTTTTTTCCGAAAATACTAATCAATCTCGCTCTAGATGTACTTGCCTACTTCGATCAGTTTTATTGTTTATCAAATGAATCCAAAAGTGTTCTAGAATCATACTAATAACATCGCTTATCTATAATAATAAAAATTAATGGTCGAAATGGATGTAAGCCTATAACTTCAGGACGGCAGCACCGAATTGTATAATTCTTTTTTTTGTTTTGTTTGTAATTGTCCGGTCAAGATTTAGACAGGGGAAGGGGGCAAAATTTCCAAGGGAACGGGATAAAGAAGTTTGTATGGAAAAATATGTATTAGGTACCTAACTAATGTATATGTGTATAGAGGTTTTTTCATTTGACATTGACACGTAGGAATTAATCCACGAAAAAGATAAATTTGATTATTTATTGTACTGTTTGTGTCTTTTTAGGTTAAGGACTTACTACTTCTTCTATCTCACCGGTCAGATACTTATATTAGTTTGTAGTCTCATCCGCATTGATCAATCTCCTTCGTGTCGTCTCCATCCTACGTGTCATTGGCGAGATAATAAGTGCCTATAGGACACAACTAAAAGCCAACATTGGAGGAAAAAAAAAAAAAAAAAATTGTATGACATTTCACATTTGAGATTTGATTTTTTAATCTGTGGATACGGTCTACAAGTGCCGCATTGTGTATTTATCACGTATGTAATATTTTATCAAAGTGTATTTAATTATTTCATAGGGTTTTAACCAAAACAGCAACATTGTCTTAAATTCCAAAGTTTTCTATGTTCATGAAGTAGATACCGACTAATAGCAGGTTTGAAAATGGAGGTTATATTTAAAAAGCTATTTTTCTTTAATATTGTTTTTTCCACGTGTATACCCTAGAAAGTCATCTTTCTAGTAAAAGAAAAATAATTAATATATAAAGTTGAATACAGAGATTGTTTTATATTTTTTGTGTCGTATATAATGCTTGCTACCAATTTATATTTAGGTTGTAACAAAATATCCTACTTATTAAGTTGTCATTAATGACTCTGTATTTGTTATATTATTGATATTAAATATACCTACAATCTAGATAGGAAGTAATATGTACAAGTAATCAGCTGAGCCTCCCGCCGGTTGCCCTCTCTTACATAAAAAAGGCATCTATTATGGGTTTTTAATTGTGTTATGTGTTTGCAAATTTTTCTGGTGCATTTGGTTACTTGACTGTATATTTACTAACCAACAAATCATGGAGCACCTTGGTAAATGAAGCTAAATAAAAGTAAGCTTTTTTCCAGCATTCAGAGAGGCAGATCAGGCATTTTATTTACTTATAATTTTAAGTGATATGAATTTGACAAGTTTTCCTAAAACAATTTTTAACTTTAAAAATAACATGAATATTTTAAATTTTCCAGAATGCCACCTAAGAAAGTAGAAGAACCGGAAAAGAAACCACTTATTGGTAGAGTGGGTACAAATTTAAAAGTGGGTATTGTTGGAGTGCCCAATGTAGGCAAATCTACATTTTTCAATGTACTCACAAAAAGCCAAGCAGCTGCAGAAAATTTTCCATTCTGTACCATCGATCCTAATGAAAATAAGTATCCTATATTTTCTTTTTATATCTTCACTCTCCTATTTCTTTATATTTTTCTATTATGTCATAGAAATAATGTTATTATGATTTAAATTCTTATAAGTAGATGAGGACATTATTAATACTTAAGTTTACCACAACACCTTTGGCTTTAGCCACAGTCAGCCAAAATATATGTTTGTCATCAGTTATCAGTCACACTGGTGGTAGGTCTTTTTTTGCAAGAGGCCGGCTAGTTAGGTAGTTCTTAAAACAATAAAATAATAATTTTCATATTACAAAATGAAAACTGTAATATGACAGATATATTATGATATTATAATATATTTAATTTTTTGTTATTATAATATAGAGCACAGTATGTTATTTCACTTCTTAATCAGTATTATTTAATGCATTTGGTTTTATATTTAATTTAATAATTTATTTTAAGTCATTCTATTTAATACTTACAATTAAAATAAAATATAGGTCTATGACGACGTTGTGGCGCAGCGGTAGCGAACCTGCCTTAAACGCCACAGGTCGCGGGTTCGATTCCCGCTCGGAGCATAATATGTTTGTATTGTCCATGCAAGCATATTTTCCGGTCTGGGTGTATTTGTCCTTGTCATTGTGAATGTTTCCGGACCCCGACACAGGATATTACTATCCTAATGGGGGCGTTGAGTGTGCAGCGTTTATTTATTTATTTATTTATGTAGGATCCTAACGAGATTATATTTTTGTATTATTATACTTATCATAACATTTATATATTTATTAATATTGCTTTTGACAGGACTCTCGTGTCAAATAGCTGATTTTCTAAGGAGTAACATAGGCTACTTATATTTTATAACAAATGCGACAACAAAAAACTAAACACCAATTTGTTAGACAAAACGGAAGCTATGGGCTTAGTTAATTATTGTTAATTATATGAATAGGAATCAAATAGTATTTTTGTAATATAATATGTATGCTTATTCCTATGGTCTTTTAGTATTAAAAAAAATGTAGATACCTTATTATAGAATACAATGAATAATTATTATTATTCTAATTGTTTTTCCAAGGACACCCTATTAAAATAATATACCTTATAAATTATGATACTCCGAATATAACATCAAAGGTTATATTTGTTAAAGCAATAGGGCATGCATAATTCAAAAATATGTAATAGTTTTCATATGGTATTACCTTTAAATAAATAATTAGAACTTACCTTAAAATTATGTCTTTGACATGGTCTTTAGTAAGCAATTAACTAAGCATGCAAGAGGTCTAGGTCTTTGTATCATTAATGAATACTTTTTTAATTTATTTCAATGTCAACAAATAATAAAAGAACTTAATGTTATGTCAAACTGTCAAACTATATGAAATTATTGAAAACAAACTTTTACAGTTTGTTAAAATATGAAGCACATTGAGCATATAAAAAATGTCGATTTCAATGACAAATATAATTTTAAAGACATCAATTGTAATCGAAATGTTTTATACAATGGTAACTATGAAATATTCAATGCAAAAACTACTGAAGATATTCATGGTAGACCACTGGCAGCTACTGTTTTGGGATTGAATAATACTGATATACCATTACCAGATAATCTAGACTTCTATCATTCATGGACCGACTGGGATGCTCAGGAGGCATATTTGAAACAAAAACCAAAATCTTTCTTGATATTAGGTAAACAAGGAACAGGAAGTTACAATTTGGGAGAAGCAATGTCAAAAAAATTGAATTGTGTCCATTTATGCCCTAAATATGTATTATTAGATGAAATAGAACAAAAAAGCTTAACAGGAAAATGTGTAGACTTTAATATGAGGCATAATAAAGTCTGTAAATTTGATATTATTTTGGCCATAATGAAGATGAAATTAAAATCTCCTGCTGTATCACACAGAGGATTTGTAATATCAGGAATGCCTCTGGTTACATCTAGCAAAAAAAAACAATATTTATTTAGTTCTTTGTATGGTGAAGAGTCCATTATAATAATTGAAAGTATATTGTTAGACTTAATATATAATTTCAAAAAGAAAAAGCCAAAGGTTAAAAAGACTCAGTCTCAGTCTTCTGTAAGTGTAGAATCTGAAATGGCTGTTGAAGAAGAAGTAGCTGAGGAGCAAGAAGTAGAACCTGATGCCGAAGAGGTTGTTGAACAAATAGTAGAATTACCAAAATATTTATTGGAACCTTGCAACAACATTATATTTCAAATAAAGCCATATTACAGCACCACTACTACAGTACTGTTAGAACAAATTAGTGAATTATTCAACTTAAATCCAGATATTCTTATTCATATTTCATGTCCTAATATGGACATAGTTACAAAAAGAAGTCGTAAATTTTTAAATTATCTTAACAACTCGAGTACTTTTTTTTCTTTTCCAACTAATATAGAACATGAAATGAGATGGCCAACAAATTATAATATGATTGATTTAAAAAAAGTATATGACTATCATGTTTTTAATCCTAAATATAATTGCACACAACCTGTCAATTTCAAAGTAAATGTAATAGAACAACTTTGTTATTATAAAGCTGTTATTACTCCATTTATAGAAGTGAAATTAAAAGAATTTGATCCAAAGCTTATTATAAAACTCGATGGGCGAAGTTATACAAATCAAATGTTGCATATCACCTTGGAGAGGCTAATGCTCATGCCTATTCAACCAATAATAATTCCAGAACCACTATATCTTGATGAATCTCCGGAAGATATTGACGAATTTTGGAGGGTAGTTGAAGAGTTGAATGTCATTAGAAGTGGTGTAATTAAATTTAACAGATATGCGTCAATGTGGTATAATAGATGTCCTGTCGAACTTAAAAAGCGTCATTCAATCCAAGGTCTTCCAAAATTTGCTGTTACATTTTTTAAACATGTATACTTGTTGTCTACATTGGATGCTATGATTATGTTTTGTAGAAATCCAAGGCCTTATCTTAAATTGGAATATTTAGAACCAATATGTCGAATTGTTACTATAGGTACAAAGTCATCAGGGAAAACTTTCATTGCTAAGTGCTTGTCTTGGTTATATAATGCTCGAATCATTTGTTATTCTAGTGTGCTAGAGATTGAGACTCAAAAGAAGTACGACAAATATGCTAAAACTATTTTTATAGAAATTATGCCCACAATTGAAGATGCTCGATTCAACCAATGGCAAAGAGCAGAATTGGATAGAACGTCGAAATTGACCACCTGGTTTAATAATTACTACAGTATTCTAAATATATATGTTCCTCTATTACAGAAAAAACTTGGTGATTTAGTCGAAGAAAGTGCTGAAGAAAAGAAACGATTTAATAAAACGTTTCAAAAAATTCAACATCAAATTAAATTCTTACCTGTAGATGATTTGGATCAATGTGAGAATCTTTTAAAAGGCAAAAATTTAATAAAATATGCTCCAAGTGAGCTAACTACGGAAATAAGCAAACCTAATCTACCTTGTCTAGGAGATAAAGATGTTACTGAAGCAATAGCTGCCTATATAATATCTAATGATTTACAAAAAGAAATCTTACCAACACCTGAGGAATTAATGGCGGAAATTATTAAAGACTTAAAAAATATAGATGAAACAAGTTTAGAAAGTAATGAGCAGGCTTATGGAAAATTTATAATTGATGGATTACCGCCAAACATTGAATTTTGGACATTTCTTATTGAAAATAATCTATTACCTGATCACACCATAACACTAATAGAAAATAGAGAAATTGATTCAGATCTCATTCAACATTATATTAATATAGAAAATTGTAATAAAAAGTATCTTGAAAGATGTCTTTTATCAAATGATGACATGGTAAAAACCAAATTAGCTGGACTTCAACTACCTGAAGTTGCAACTATAAATATTAAAATTATGCTAGAACAATTTTTAAATAACATATTCGACATTTTATTCTGTAATGAAAAACAAAATGATAAGGATATATCATCTTTTTCCGAATCAATAGAAAAATTTCGGGAAGAATGGGATATATTAAAATTAAAACTTGACGAAAATACAAAACATTTTATTGAAATTGATCTAGAAGATAAAACCGATATTCAAGTTTTAGACGAAGTTTTGTTGAAATTACGTAAAGGTTATTGTAAACCTTCTTTGAATATCGAAGAAACTCCTGAAAATCAAGATGATGAAATTGATTCAGTACGAGATATATTAACTTATAATAATCCACAATTTTTAGGGGAGACAAATATTTACTGTCCTGTTGCTTTTTATGACTATAATGTTTTATGGGAAGGGAAGCCGGAATTCTCAACTAAACAAGATAATAAATTTTATTATTCATGCAAGGAAGAGTTTAATAAAACATTCCAGTATAACATTACAAAATATCAGTCGCTCAGTAAACCATTGAAAAACGTAGTTCCATTGAGAATATGTATAATTGGAAGCATTGGAAGTGGAAAAACCACAATATCGAAAATAATAGCTAAAGAGCTTGGCTTGTTACATATAGATTTTTCAAATTTTATAAATGAATTTTTAATTCCAAAACATTACAAAAGAGTAGGATGGCAGTATGAAAATAGTTTTACCGATACCGAAGTAGACGAGGACGATGTAGAGTTTCAAATGGATGAAGAAAATTCTAATAATTATTTTGATATTTTATCTAATGAAAAAGAACTGCGACGCATGATATATAACTATTTAGAACGTGGGGCATCCTTGCCCTCAGTTTTAATTCAAACGTTGCTCAAGAAACTTTGGTTTGAAAACCCTTATACTAACACGGGAATCATAGTAGATGGTTTTCCAAACATAACTAGTGACGTGGATGATATGATAACATGTTGTTGTATTCCTGATTTAGTAATAAATCTAGAAAATAGCTCTGAAATCACCTTAGAAAGATTATCATCGAAAATGTTGAATAAATGGAAAGCTCAACTTCAAGAAGCCAAAGCAATAGCCTTCCGGAAATTGGAATTAGAACGCACAAATTGGAAAAGTTTTATAATGAAAACTATTGTGACCAAACTCATCATTGATGAGATTTTAGGAAATATAACTATTGAAACGGAAGTTCCTTTAGAAAATTTCTCAGTTCATAGTACAATAATGGATGCTGATCCATCAGGGATGTCTAATATAGATGTAAATTTATTCACTACATATAATGAACTTATTCAGGAATATCCTGAACCATTAGATCACAGTGAATGGGAAAAGGCAGATGATGTGCTTGATAAAATAAATAGTAGATTGGAAGGTATTTTTGAAGTAGGAGATGAAAATATTCAAACTGTAATGGATATGTTATCTGAAAATAAAATTAAAACAACTTCTTTGGATAGTAAAAATCGTTAAAAAAGTTGTTCGGAATGTATTGATGAAATTGTCCGATTTGAGAAAAAGGAATGAATCATATTTAGAACAAACCTTCATAGTGAGCTGTGATATAGCAGAAATGCTTTTGTTGGAAGGGTTCTTTTTGTTAAGCAAATTTAACCGAATGTGTCCCGTCTATATTTCAGAAAACCCTTTTACATTACTTAATTTTTACAGTTTAATGCGAACTAAAAGCAAAATTTTTCCTATTATTCATCGTTCTTATATTTACTTTATTTCTTCTGAAGAAAATGTAAAAAAGTTTAGAAATAATCCCTTAAAATACATTCTAGACGATAATATAAAATTGTTTCAAGGATATCCTTTACGAATTGGTATTATTGGACCACCGAAATCGGGAAAAAGTAGGTTAGCTGCCAAAATTGCAAAGCATTATGGATTAATTTGTTTATCAAAAGGAATGATAATTCGGCACATCTTAGAAAATATGGATTGGACCACATTGGCTTTAGAAATATTTTCCCAAATACGTGAAGGGAATTGCATTGCTAACGATTTACTTGTGAAAGCTATTGCAACTGTAGTTATTGGTAATCAAACAACTAATGGTTTTGTATTAGACGGTTTTCCTGAAACACCTTACGAAGTTTGTGAATTGTCAAAACTTGGTATATTTCCCCTAATAATATTTGACATCAACTCGGATAAAGACACTATATTGAAAAATTCACAAAATGAAGAGTATTATGATATACTGAAAATGAAACCAAGATGCTCTCGGCCCTTTATCGAGCAAAGATATGATAATTGGTACGAACAATGTTCTAAGGTTAGAAACTGGATTAATGAGGACACACAGAATCTTTTTGTTATTGATGGAAATAATTCAAAATGGCAATGCTATATTGATGCAAGTACGAAAATAAAAAAGATAATGCCAGAGGTACATTATTACTTAAGTAATGTAAAATCAAAAATAGTAAAGGCGCATGCAATGAGCATATCTAATGAAGTTTTTCAGCAGAGAATGTCTTGTTTTAAAAATCTGTGTCCTGTTTGTTTTCATAAGAATATTTTACGGCACAGCGGTCACCCTGCTGACAAAACCGGGATTGTTCAGTACAAAGATACTTTTTACTGGATTTGCTCTGATCATTTGAATTCTGTGCTAAGGTTTCCAGACGATTACTTATCGTTGCAAAAAATAAATATACCTGAAGTTCCTGCTGTAGTTAAGACTATTAATAGTTCGCTTGTGTACGAAAATGGTGTATGTATAGTCACGTACGCAGAAAATCTCCCTTCCCAGATAAGACTGAAAGGACACAATGATTATGCTGCGACATACAAGAAGAAAATTTATTTATTTTGCAGTCCTAAATGCTTTAACAAGTTTTTAGCTAAACCTCACTTGTATTATAATATTAGAGTTTTTAAAGAAACCGACATTTTCCCTGAATTGAATTTAAAAAGCCTTCCCAATTTAGGGTTCTTAGAACAAAGTGTTGGTACTATAATAACAGAAGCTTGTTGTGCGGTTAATGTGAATAGACCAAAATATCCTGGCTTAGATACAAGTTTGTCGGGTATTTTGTTTATAGCATTATACTTAAAAACGCACAATAATCTTATAAATAAATCTATGTTAGCCAGTTATGTGAAAGCCTTTAAAACTTATGAAGCTAGATGTAAATTAATGATAGATATAGGTTTACGATTACGTTCAATAGATAATCCATTTGCAAATTATGCAAATTGCTGTCCAAACAAAGGTCAGTTGGATTCTAATACTGTCAGAAAACGATCTTCGAATGCAACTGCAACAACCTTTCAGGAATCTGAATTTAATTTGCTGCTAAAATAGTCTTATTTTTTAATTCATTGTAATGACTTTCATTGTTAATAAAATTTGATTTTTACTATACATTTGTATCATTTGTTAATTGTGTCGAAATTTTAATAATTATTATTTTAAATAATTAAAATAACCAAAGTCACTAACGTAAAGTTAACAAAGATATTTTTTTAGCAAGTAGGGTACCGGTCCCGGATGAAAGGTTTGATTACCTCTGCACTTACCATAAGCCAGCCAGGTAACTAATTGTATTCCTATAAAATATTCTAATAAAATGTTAATATTTTAAAAAATATAACAGATTAAGTTTTTTTTTTCAAATTTCAGTAAGGTACCTGCATTTTTGAATGTAGTGGACATTGCTGGTCTGGTTAAAGGTGCCGCAGAAGGGCAAGGCCTGGGTAATGCATTTTTGTCACACATAAAAGCATGTGACGCAATATTCAACCTCTGTAGTAAGTATACATGATATTGGTCACTTATTCACTACTACGTTGCGGTGGTTTTAAAAAAGTAATTTCTATTTTTAGGAGCGTTCGACGACGAAGACGTTATCCACGTGGACGGTGAAGTGAACCCAATCAGAGATTTGGAAACTATTGGTGAAGAATTACGGCTCAAGGACGAGGAGCAACTCGTTCAAAATTTTGAAAAATTAGACAGGGTTGTCAATCGCGGCGGTGACAAGAAACTGAAACCCGAATATGTAAATAAAATATGCTATATTGAGCTTAGACCTAATATTAAGTAGTATTGTTTAAATAAAGCAATTCAAAACATATTAAAGAAGAATAAAGTACTTTTCGCTTTGTCGCTTACGGCAAAGTTCCTTTCTTTCTATACTGCAAAAAATAAAAAAGGTTGTTGACTACGTCGCCTAAAAAAACTACGTGGCCGCCGTAATACGACGAATAATAAATATTGTTTAGAATAGGATTAAAATAAGTAAATTATATGTACGTAATAGATAAGTTACTCCTGCCTTTGTAAATATTATTTTATATCATTATGTATAATATGTTCAATAGATAAATAGATTATTATAGGGTTACACTTGTATATGCATGCCAACGGACCTGACTCAACACGTTGAGACAGGTTCAAGAGCGCCGGCCAATCAGCATTAAGTAGAAATTAAACGATCAGAAATCAACATTGCGCTGATTGGTCGGCCAATAAAACTACCGCGACAATGCTCGCACTAGTTGTGAAACCAATATAACATATTTATATAATGACTTTTGTATCACCGTATCGCAGTCGGATTATAACAGTGAATAAAGAACGAGACGTATAGAAGTTGTATTTCTTCAAAATCCGAACCAGCTTAGCCCGGGAGGGGAAATCTGAACGCCCAAAACAAATCCCTGACCGTTACAATTGGTCCTTCTACGACGGATTGGAAAATTGATATCAAGAATTTCAAGAATTTGAAGAAATTGAAGAAAAGAAAATGCCCATCGTACGTTCGAGCTCACCAACGCGATCAAGATCTGGAAGAGAAGATTCTACGGAAACTTCAGACTGGTCGATGAACACGCCCGCCACGACGGAAACCGAAGCGACCACAGCATCAGTGCCAGCATCAGGTTCAGCTACCTCGTCGGTTGGACGAATTACTCGCGCCGCCGCCGCCGCCGCCGCGACCGCGCCTCCGTCCACCGCCGCCACCACCGCCGCCTCTGCAAGGGACGCCGCCTCGCACCTTGTAGTGGAAGGCTCGAGACAGACCGCCGCCACCTCGCGTATTGTGACCACCGCGCCGCGCCTTGCACCACCGCAGTCCGCCGCGCCTCCGCCGACCGCTCCTGCCGGCAGAGCGCGACCCTCTGCCTCGCGTACCGTGACTACCGATGTCGCCCCGCGTGCCGCGCCTGGTGACACCGCTCACGCATCGACCGCGCGCCCGTCTGTGAAGAAGCACGTCATGCCCGCTCCTGAACCTATGAAAATGAAGAACGTTGGAGGAAGAACAGTTCCACCGTGTGCGTCTTCAGAAACGGTGATACCGCAATCGAAGCAGACCGCCACCAGATCGACCAAGTCGACGAAAAGAAAAGAAATGGAAGCCCGTCTGGAATTGCAGAGAAAGCAATTGATAGCCGCGCAGAACGCCGTCGCCTTGGCTGAAACAGAATTAGAGCTGACTCATTACCAGTCAGAAGAGGAATTCGACGAAGAATTTGAACTAGACAAGTCAGCGCATGTCGAGAACTGGGTAGACCACACCACGGTCTACCTAGATGAACCCAATGAAGCAAGTAAGTGCGAACCTTCAATAAAAAGTGATATAAAAGAACTCGCGGAAGCCATCATCACCGCCACGAGGTCAAGCCAGCCCACTCAAGTCTCTGCCAAGACATGGGACCTACCCGACTTCGGTGGCTCACCGGAAGATTGGCTACCGTTCAAGCGAGCCTATGAAGAAAGTAAACCCCTGTGTACCGACGTACACAACATGGCCCGACTACGAAAAGCAATCAAAGGCACCGCGAAAGAATCTGTACGAAGCCTGCTGTTCGTAGCATCGGACCCCGAAGCCGTCATCTCTGCACTGGAACGGAGGTTCGGAAGACCAGACCAGCTAGCACTATCCGAGCTACAGAAGATCAAAGAACTGCCACGAGTCGGTGACACGCCGCGAGACATATGTGTTTTCGCTAGTCGTATTAGCAACGCAGTGACGACCATCAGTGCTTTAAATAAACCACATTACCTGTACTCGCCAGAAATGGGCAAGTCCATTATAGAAAAATTATCACCGATCTTGCGTTATCGATGGCTCGACTTCAACGCTAGCACTAGAGAAGACGAACCGGAATTAGTGAAACTCAAGACGTTCCTAGATCATGAATCCGAATTATGTGGCACATATGCACCGCCGGAAACGATGACAGCGAAGAAAAAGCCTGACAAAAGGTATCCTGTGAACACAGTCAACTATGAAATAGTCGCCGCGAATCAAGACACCTATAAGAAGTTTTGTTTTCAATGTGAAGGCGAACACTGGCTCACAGAGTGCTCCAGATTTAAAGAAGCTGCAACCGATGAACGGTGGGAAATTGCGAAACAAAAGAGACTATGCTTTCGCTGCCTACGCCGACGGCACCTGAGAAACGACTGCAGAGGTCAACCTTGCAAACGATGCAAGCGTCCTCATCACACTATGCTGCACTCGGAGCCGAAGACAACGACGGCACCGCCCCAGCAGCCAGCCTCTTTGAACAGTCAAGAAACTGAAAAGAACGAAATTGTGAAAACGGTGTACGCAACCGCTGACGGAACGAGAGTGTACCTGAAGATGATACCAGTGGACATATATGGCCCGAGCAGATCCGCTCGCATCCTAGCCCTGCTAGATGAAGGGTCTACAGTCTCTCTTCTGGACGCCAACGTCGCCGCCCGCATCGGAGCCACCGGCGAAGAGACTCCGCTCATACTAGAGACAGTCGGTGGGAAGGTAGTCGAGAAAAAGAACTCTCTGAAGCTGAACCTCAAGATCAAAGGGGCACACAGAAGAGACAAGAGAACTCTCACCGGGGTACGCACCGTCGAAGGGTTATGCCTGTCCGCGCAGCACATCAGCAAAGAAGAAATAGAAGGCTGCAGCCATCTGAAGAATAAGATCAACGAACTCTCCTACGAAAAAGAGAAGCCGTCACTCCTGATAGGCCAGGATAACTGGCAGCTCATAGTTTCTCGAAAGATTCTGAAAGGAAAACGCAACGAACCTGCCGCTTCACTCACCGGATTAGGATGGGTCTTGCACGGATCCTGCACGGGAAGCGCCGCCGTATCTGTCAATTATGTCAATCACTGTCGAGACGTTGACAAAGAAGAGAAAATCGAGAATCTCATCAAGCAACACTTTGAACTGGACTCGATCGGTATACGAATACGACGCCCTAGCAACGACGCCGATCAACGAGCCCTCACCGTCCTAGATGAAACGACGAAACAGCTGCCTGAAGGAAGATACGAATCTGGACTGCTATGGAAAACGAAAGAAGAAACACTGCCGAACAACTACGCTCAAGCTCACAACAGACTCCTGGGCATCGAGAAGAAACTGAACAAGGATAGAGCCCTCAAAGCGGATTACGAGAACCAAATCAAGAAGCTGCTAGACAGCGGATACGCAGAGAGAGCTCCGCTATCCTCTACGCCAGGACGAACCTTCTACTTGCCACACTTCGCCGTCGTTCACCCTCAGAAGAAGAAGATGCGCATCGTAAACGACGCCGCCGCCAGATTCGAAGGGAAGAGCCTGAACGATGCACTGCTCCCAGGACCCGACCTACTCCAATCACTCTTTGGGGTACTCTTGCGATTCCGAGAGGGCCCTGTAGCAGTCGTCGCCGACATTAAAGAAATGTTCCTACGAATCAGCATGAGGAGAGAAGACCGCGACAGCCTTAGGTTTCTATGGCGAGAAGACGAAGGAAGAGCGAAGCCTAGCGAATATCGTATGACGTCAGTGATCTTCGGCGCAGCGTGCTCGCCTGCGACCGCGATCTACGTTAAAAACATACACGCTCAGAAATATGAAAAAGAGCAACCGGAAGCAGCCAAAGCCATCGTCAGACATCACTATATGGACGACTACCTACAGAGTTTCGAGACGATCGAAGAAGCAAAGCGCGTCGCAACGGACGTCAACCGAATACACGGAGCGGCCGGATTCGAGCTATGCCAGTGGGCAAGTAATAAAGAAGAAGTCTTAATCGACTTGAAGAAAGAAGAGATACCTACAGAAAAGAAACTCGGACACGAAGAGAAGACACTCGGTATGAGATGGAGCGTCAAAGACGACATACTGGCGTTCAACGTCGGGCTGAGAAACACTCCGCTTGAAGTCAGCAGAGGGGATAGAGCACCGACGAAAAGAGAAGTCACCAGCGCGGTAATGTCGACGTTCGACCCCATGGGACTCGCAGCTCCTGCCCTCATCAAGGGAAAGAAATTGATTCAAGATCTGTGGAGAACCGGGATACAATGGGACGAGCCCCTCACCGAGGAGCAAAGAGAAGTCTGGAATCAGTATATGGAAGACATAGCGACACTTCAAAGCTTAAGAATCCCCAGATGCCTGACGTCGGGTTCGAGAGTCGGAGAGATACATACCTTCGTCGACGCCAGCGAGAGCGCCTACGCTGCAGCAGTATTTTGGAGAACTGTGACCGACGAAGGGGAAGTCTGCGTGCGCCTGATCGCAGGCAAAGCCAAAGTAGCGCCCGCTAAGACCATCTCTATACCTCGCCTGGAACTACAAGCCGCGTTGCTAGGAGCGAGACTCGCCACCACCGTCGCCGAGGAGTCCGACCTGGAGATCACATCTAAGGTCTTCTGGTCGGACTCAACCACCGTCCTGCAATGGATAAAGGCTGATCCGCGTCGCTTCAAAGCATTCGTCGCACACCGGCTGGCAGAAATCGAGGACCTGACGAAGCCATGTGACTGGCGCTGGGTTCCTACGAAAGAAAACCCGGCAGACGACGCTACGAGAGACCTAACACGAAGATTCAACGACGAAGTCAGATGGTTCAACGGGCCCGCCTTCCTGTATCGACCGAAATCCGAATGGCCGGTTAAGAAAATAGAAAAGGAAAACGAGGAAGAGGAAAGCTTGAAAGAAAAAAGGATGACCTGCGCAGCAGCAACCATAATCACGGAAGAACCGATGATTCCAGACCCAGCCCGATTCAGTTGTTGGTCGAAGCTATTGAGAACCACGGCTCGCCTATTCATGTTCGCAGAGAAATGTCGACAGAAGAGACGAGATAACAACGCTATAATGGGAAAAATCAGAATATACAGTCCACTAGAACGAGAACATTTGTCGAAAGCGGAAAAGGCTCTTATAAGACAGAGCCAACGAGAGTCGTTCCAGAGAGACGTCGCTAATTTAAGTAAAGGAAGAACAGTAGAAAGCTCTAGCCGTCTTAAGAATATCGACGTGAAGCTAGACGCCGAGAACCTGCTACGCCTCAACAGCCGCACCGGAAAAATAGAAAACTATGAGAGAAATCAGAACATCCTTATCTTAGATGGCAAACATAAGATCGCGCAGCTTCTCATCGAGCACTACCACCGACGTCTTCATCACGGTAATCATACTACCGTCGCGAACGAGCTCAGACAGAGATATTGGATCCCAGGCCTTCGCAACGCAGTTCGTCGAGTAACCCGTGAATGTCAATGGTGCATCGTAAGAAGACAGAAGCCCGAAACGCCGCCGCTGGGTGATCTGCCACGAGAACGCTTGACCTACCACCAACCAGCGTTCACGTGTGCCGGGGTCGACTACTTTGGCCCCATGCACGTGACCATCGGCCGGCGCCACGAGAAGCGCTGGGGCGCGCTCTTCACATGCCTAACAACGAGAGCGGTACATCTAGAACTGGCGGCATCACTAACTACCAGTTCTATGATAATGGCGTTGAGACGGATGGCCGCGCGAAGAGGAACCCCACGAGTAATCTATAGCGACAACGGAACGAACTTCGTCGGGGCCAATAACGAGCTCAAACAAGAGACCCTGAAAATAAAGAAGGAAGAGCTTAGAGAAGCAGCCGAGAAGGAGGGCATCATCTGGAAGTTCATTCCTCCGGGCGCTCCGAACATGGGGGGCGCCTGGGAGAGGTTGATACGGTCAGTGAAGACGGCGCTCATCGCCGTGCTCGGCGAACGCAGCCCACCTGAAGAGGTCCTGCACACGCTCCTGATCGAAGCGGAACACACAGTAAACTCTCGCCCGTTGACGCATCTAAGCACTGAGCCATCGGACAAAGAAGCACTGACCCCCAACCACTTCCTAATAGGGAGGTCTAGCGGGTTGACCATGATGGGGCAGTACGAAGACAGCAACCTCATAGGGAAGCCAGATTGGAGGACGGCACAGCGGATGGCCGACCACTTCTGGGGTCGGTGGCTCAAAGAGTATCTCCCCACGCTAATGCCACGACGACTGAAAGGAAGAAAGACATCGGAATTTCATCAGGGCGACGTCGTGATCATCGCAGACTCTTCCTTGCCGCGCAACACGTGGCCGCGAGGAATCATCGAGACGACGTTCCCGGGACCAGATGGAAGAACCCGCGTCGTCAACGTAAGAACAAGGGGCGGAGTGCTGCGGAGGCCGACGTCAAGGCTGATCCTCGTGACGGCGACTTCGCAGCCGGAAGATGGAGTGCCCGGATCTTCGTGCACTGGCGGGGAGACTGTTGACTACGTCGCCTAAAAACTACGTGGCCGCCGTAATACGACGAATAATAAATATTGTTTAGAATAGGATTAAAATAAGTAAATTATATGTACGTAATAGATAAGTTACTCCTGCCTTTGTAAATATTATTTTATATCATTATGTATAATATGTTCAATAGATAAATAGATTATTATAGGGTTACACTTGTATATGCATGCCAACGGACCTGACTCAACACGTTGAGACAGGTTCAAGAGCGCCGGCCAATCAGCATTAAGTAGAAATTAAACGATCAGAAATCAACATTGCGCTGATTGGTCGGCCAATAAAACTACCGCGACAATGCTCGCACTAGTTGTGAAACCAATATAACATATTTATATAATGACTTTTGTATCACCGTATCGCAGTCGGATTATAACAGTGAATAAAGAACGAGACGTATAGAAGTTGTATTTCTTCAAAATCCGAACCAGCTTAGCCCGGGATGGGAAATCTGAACGCCCGAAACAAATCCCTGACCGTTACAAAGGTCGATGGCCATTGTTTTAACTGCGATTTTATCTTAGTGCAGAAGTTACACAATCGATGCATTTTATGAAAATAACGTGGCTACAATTAGTGTTCAAAAAATATTTTGAAATTTCTTTTAAATTGTAATTTTGAAATTTCTTTTAAATTGTAATTTTGAAATTTCTATTTGATTCCAGGAAGCGCTTACAAGAATAAAAACAATCTTAGTTGAGGAAAAGAAACATATTCGTTTCGGTGATTGGAGCGTTGCGGACGTATGTGTGATAAATAAATTAAAAAAAAAAATACGTTCTATATTTTAATTTTCATTTTGTTTTTTTATATATATTTCAGATAGAGGTACTCAACAAATATCTGTTTTTAACATCGAAGCCCGCGCTATATCTTGTTAACTTGTCGGAAAAGGATTACATAAGAAAAAAGAACAAATGGTGAGATAATACTTATTTCAAAAAGATAAAAACAATTTCTATTAATTTCTATTTGCTAGTATGTTTGTAAAATGATTTTCCCGTCCTTAATCTTAATAATAGGGTACTAGAAGTCGCACATCCGTGTGACCTTTTCGCCGCAATTGTGACTTGTGAGACACAAGCGCTGCGAGCATTCTGTGTCGTTAATTCACTTTTCTTACCATTGTTGCATAAGCTATTCAGTATTCAGAGCGGTGAAAGTGCAAGTAGCAATGTAATGAAAAACTTAGGATATCGTCGTGCTCTACATATATAGTAGTTACAGCAGAGGGTGGGACATGTGATTCGTATGTAATAAACCACTTCTTAATTTCTAGTACGTTTATTAAAATTTCTCTGACCCAACAGTTATCACATTGATAATAGTCGATAAGTCCTGAACAACACTAAGTTAGCCACAGGACAAGAAGAAAAATATTCACTATGATATTTTAATCGTAGGCTACCTAAGCTTAAGGAGTGGATTGATAAAAATGATCCGGGAGCACCCCTTATTCCATTCTCTGGTGTTTTGGAAAACAAGCTAATGGAAATGGAACCCGATGAAAGGCAGAAGTTCCTCAAAGAAAACAATATTACCAGGTAATAGAATTAAACAATACTAATTTCAAATTAAAATTAAGAATACAATACACTTAATTATACATTAAAACTTTGAATAGAATAAACTGTTTTATGTTAATAAGTTAGCAAGCAGGTTTACGGCCCATGTGATGGTAAGCGGTTGCCGTAGCCTATAAGTGCTTGCAACACCATTTATAGGTGGCAAACTCGCGTTACCGACCTTGAGATATTGGTTCTTAAATCTCCTTTGTCCCGTAATTTCACTAGCTACAGTGTCCTTCAAACCGAAACATAGTACCTATACTGCTTTACGGTAGAATAAATGACACTGCGGTGGTACCTACCTGGCCGGACCCTTGCAATAAAAGGCCACCATCAGTGAAATTTATTTTTATACATTTTATATATAAAATTATACATTAAAATGCAGAATACAACACTTATGTGCGTAGATGAAAAATACCGAAATGACAGTATACGTTCCAGAGAGTTAATGACGACCTATCGTTTATCTGATATTAAAATAGCCATTTTTAAATCTATTTATTTATTACTATTATAATTTTCAGCGCTTTAGATAAAATAATAGTCATGGGCTACAAAGCGCTTCAATTGGAATATTTCTTCACTGCTGGTCCAGATGAGGTTAAAGCTTGGACCATTCAGGTAAATAAACACTACTAACATGACCAAAAATAAAATAAACACGACACAATGGCCCGTATTAGTGATATCCTGGTCTGGAAATGCTTTATGATCATATAAATCTGCTGCGAGCGGGAATCGAACCCACAATTGGCGTTAAGGCAGGATCGCTACGTACTGCGCCACAATGGTTGCGCCGTCGTAGCTATAAATAATGAACTTAGCGCATAAGTTTATCATTTATAGCTTTGACGATCTTTGTAGCCTAGTGGAAGCCAACAGTGCCTTAAAAGGCTTTAAAACCGATAATCACGCTTTCTATTCTTACTTGGGGCAGATGTTTAGTTAAATATACACATTTAAAAAAATCGGTCTGGTAAACCACTTAGACCAGTTTGTGTTGCCGGACTCACGACGATGTGACCATTGTAATAAGAGCCGTTGAAGGTATATCGATATAATATAAGACAGTAATATTGAAAGTAATAGTTAATCGTAAAACTTAAAAATATTGAAAGTAATTGTATGAAATTCAATGGTTTATCTATTTCACGATAATAATAATAATTTATTAATATTTTGGTCAGAAAGGAACTAAAGCGCCGCAAGCCGCCGGCAGGATCCACACGGATTTCGAAAAAGGTTTCATAATGGCTGAAGTAATGCATTATAAGGATTTCAAAGAGGAAGGTTCTGAAGCAGCTTGCAAATCTGCCGGAAAATATAGGCAGCAAGGTATGCTTTATATAAGTCGATTTTTTATCAATAAACTAGCATTTTCCCGCCATCCGTCTTCGAATTCACGAAAGGATAATAAAATTGCACTGAACGGATTTTAATGAAACTTTGTTTATTGCCCTATTCTTGAAGTTGAACCCCTCGTATGTATCGGTGAAAACTGCATCGTAATCAGTTTCGTAGTTTTAGCCTGTTGCTCTGACATACTATATAAAATATGTATCGAGTATTCAAGGCAATTTGAAAAAAAAAACACAAATACCTTTTCTCTGAAAATTGGCCCCACTGACCTTGACAGCGTCATACATTACAGCTATAATCCTAATTAGTATTATAAACGAAAGTAAGTTTGGTTATACCGCGAATTTACGAATATATTTACTAATAAACCGCTGAATAGATTATGATGAATTTTGGTATGATATAATTATATACCTTGGAGACGGTTATAGGCCACATTTTGTCGCGAAAACGAAACTTGAAAGGAGTGAAATAAGAGATGAAAGTTAATATGGGGAACCCATCTATTTGTATATTATTATTTCTAAATTGCATTAAAATAAAAAATCCTTATTCTTGCGGACAAAGCCGCGGTCATAAGCTAATAAACTATAAAAGTAATATCATTTTCGAAATAATGATCGTAATTTTTTTTTCCTTTTAATAAAATTAAACACTGAGTACTTTATTTAAGTTCATATATCTTTTAAATGTACATACATTTAAATAAATTATAAAATAAATAGTAAATAATAAAGATTTAACTAATATTTTAAGTATAAAATACCGCGTATCGAGGAAGCAAAAAATTTTACAATAACATTTTTTTCCTTCCCTCGACTGTAACATAACGAATGTACTTGAATTATTATGTGAAATTTCAGGACGTAATTACGTAGTAGAGGACGGTGACATTATCTTCTTCAAGTTCAACGCAGGAGCTGGACTCAAGGACCCTAAGAAGAAATGACGAAACACAGTTCTTTTGCTTTTAGTACACATGTTGTACCTCAATCTTGCGTTGTACACACTACTACACGTTGCTTGAAGACATTTTTTTTACAAATATAAATTATTATATAACTTAATACTAATAAAATAAAGCATGTTCTCGTTTGTATAATTAAGTTTATTATAAGCTTTTGTAAATCCTTACGGGCTTGTGAATGAAATGAATAAATGATTATATAACTTCCACGAATTCTTCTATGCGTGTTATTTGACCCTTCGTTTCGGTTTCTTGATTTTCACTTAATACTTTTTCAAATATAATTCGTAATTGTTTCAAAAGCTTCTTTAGATTCGTGTGCGAGAGTATGTCTTGATCGATGACTGTTGCTAGCTTTTCTTTATCTTTTTCTGATTTCTTGAATATCTTATTTAGAATGTATGACAAGCCTTGTGCAACCGCTTCTTCCCATTCCTAAATGAAAAAGATAACTCTTAGTTAATTTAATACATTATTAAGTGATAATATGAATTTATAAGAAAATATTAATTTACTTGAAACTGTGGGTTAATAGTGTTTAAAGATAGCATTTCCTCAATAAGTTTAACTTTAAAATCATCGTTAACTTTTTCTCTAAGTATGTGAATCACGATGTTGCCAACTTTTCTCAAAGTGTTACCAGCCCTGAAATTTAAAAAACCTTAGTCTTTAATTGTAAGATTTTCAGGTTACTTTGGTTTCAGTTATATTATTAATAGTACCATATAGATATAGGTAATAAATAACATTTGTGAGTAATTTCTGCTACTCATCCTTAATAACGAAGAGAGTGACGCTGTCAAGGCCACTGGGGCCTACAGCAATACAACACTCCAACAAAACAATCGAATTTCATCATTCAGCCTTTTACCCTTCGGGCTTCTGCGTCCTTCTCACAACTTGGCACATTTGTGATAAAGTTTTTGTGACTACCTAGACGTGTGACGTCACATAGTTTTTGCAATGTTACGTAAAATTTAAACAGCAGTTTCGAAATGATTTTTTTTTTGGTTCGTTAGTCAAATTTGGAAATTTAAAGTTAGAAATTAAGAACCCTTCCTTCTCCCTTTACCCCTGTTACAAGGAGTTTAAATTGCTGTAACAGTACCTTGATACATATTGCTTGCTCTGCATTATTCCGTATGCAACAGCCTTAATTCGCTCATGTGTATCATACATTAGAAATTCTAAAGGTTCACAATTCCCTGGTGGTAACGATCCATATTGAACGAGTAGTCGTTTCTGCACGACAGTAAACTGTCTATGTAATACATTGAGTTCTTCCTGAAATAAGAACATGCAAAAGTAGCGGAGTCAAGATAATTCATTTTCCATTTTAATTTACAATTTTACATCTCCAGCGTCGGGACGTAATGACCCCATCGCCCGCTGTTGGGACAACCTCTGATGCAGCAGAGATTATCCCACAGTCAGGCACACTGGTTGTATGCCTTTTGCTGCAAGAGGCCGGCTAGGTAGGTAGCACCACAAAAGACCCCACCAGTGTGACTGATTGCACTGGTGAAGATTATCCTAACAGCGATGAGGTCATCACGTCCCCACCACCTTGAATCCATCCACCCAAGAATTTTTTTAATAGTTAATTTTGAAATATGTTTTACTAAAACGTTCCTAAAAACATTGCTCACCTCTGATAGTTTAATTTTATTTCTTTCCTTGGCATGGGCCTCGATACTTTTCAAGAATGCATGTAAAATTTGCTTAATAAGTTCTTCGTTTAGTAAGAAATCAATTTTAAAATCTAGTATGCCAATGCGTTTGTAGAATTTTTTTAGCGTGTGTACGATATATTCAAGCATTGGAGACATTTCTAAAAACTCGTCGGCTTCTATAGTGTAGGTTTCGTCAATTTTTACGGTCACTGTTTTATTAGAGTTTCGATACTCAAAAGATATTGTATTTTCAGACGTTATGTATTTAACTAATTCATCTTTTGCAAAATCTGGAAATTAATGGATATATCATACCTATTTATATTAATTTTTGGAAAATATTTTAATGGGGTAAAAAATTCTTGTAGGTACTATATATTTAAGAAAACCACGTGAACATTATTATTTTTGCTTTATAAAAAAAGAAAAAATATATAAAAACAAAATATAATCCAAGTTTCAGTACTGATCTCATTGGCGAAGTGGATCTTTTATAACGTTGTAAAATAATTACTATGATTTTACTATTTGAACTAAAATTTCCATTTCGTTTTACAAAATGGATACCATGGTTTTATTGTAACGTGACAAATACGTACCATTAAATATTTGCATAAAATCTAAACATTGTTGATTTGTTTTAATGACTAATTTAAATTTATTATCCATTACGTAGTCAACAGGTACGCAATATAAAGTAAGCGGCAATAATACTCTCCTTGACATTATTCTTATTTTCCCATTATTATCGACAACAGTAATTAAAACATTAATATCATAGTCTGATATATCAGCATCGTTTGCTAAATACACTTGAGTTTCGATAATTTCTGTACCATTTATATTGTCCAAACAAAACGTAGTGTCCGAACATGTAATTGGATGTGTGCAGTCATAAGTTATTTGTATGCTTTGAATGGATTTAGGATTCTCACAATTCAAAATAACTACCATTGAACATGTCTGCAAACCTTCCATATTATTTAAGGTATAATTGGAAATAGGATCATCATCAGGTTTGCCAATATCAATTTTAATCTTTATAATTTGATCGATATCTGAGTCAAGATCGCCGATATCTGAAATTTGATGAAGTCTTAGTTTCGAATCGTTTTTCGTAAAATTGTTGCTACCATATTAACCAATTATACCTCTGACGCTCATTACTCTCTGTAGAGAATCCTCAATTGCATCTAATTCATCTTGAATTTGATTAGGATCGGTTAAATCAATCATTAGTTTTCCGTTTGCATTTAAATCAGGTTCAGTTCCCAAATAATTAACATACAATATACCATCAGAAGATAGGGTTACAATACCACCTGGTAACGAATTTAAATAACATCGAGATATTGAAATTGGTCGATGTATCAAGTCACATGACCATAAAAGTGATGTGCCCTCGTAAATATTTAATTTAGAATCTTCAGATGCCACCATTATTATAAGTCGAGAATTAGGTTCTGTAAAAAACCATATAAAAAATCAATCACTCAAGAATCAATAAAAAATTAATTTAGAATGGCTATGCTTTTTTTTTTTTTTTCGGAATGTGTATTGCTGTTGGCCCTACTGGCCTTGACAGCGTTACCGGGCGGGGGCCGAGTACTGAGACTCAGCCGTGATAAAGGGACAGCCCTCACGGGGGCTCAAATTTGATTCCGTCCTTAGGGTGCCTCCTGCGAAGCCGAACCACGGTTAAGGACGTCATCGGAGATGGAGGCAGCGCTCCGAGCGCATTCTATACGATAGACTCACCCGACGGTGTGAGCGCGACGCGACGTGCCAAACAAAGGACCTCGTCCTCGCCGGCGTGGACGGTGTTGTGTGCGTGTCTGTGCTGTGTAAAGGGCATTTTCTAATGTAATACTATCGTCAGGGTCTTGCAGGACGTGCTTAGGACGCCTTACTTTTGTCGGTTGGTTACATCGGTCTGTGTAGATACAAGCATGTCTAATCAAAGGATTTGGATGGAAAGTAGTTTGATCGAAATAGTTTTGCGATAAGCGCTTCAAATGTTTGGGGATCGAATCGATTTCAAAGTCTCTATGGAGATCTACGTTGCGAACGTACCACGGACAGCCCGAGGCCATGCGTAAGAAACGGTTCTGAATTATTTGTAATTGATTAATTCTTCTGGCGTGGACGTGCGAAAAAACAGGGCTCGCATAGGTCAGTATGGGACGTATACAGGCTTTGTATAATGTCACCTTATTTCTAAGGGACAGTTTACTCCGCCTGCCCAACATCGCATACAATCTTCCCAAAACGAACGCTGCTTTATCACGTGCCTTGCGGATATGAGCTTCAAAGGTGAGTCTGTTGTCGAGTATAACGCCTAGATATTTGGTTTTATCTTTCCATGGGATGGGATGATCGAACAAGGTGATAACTCCAGGTGGACCGGATCGCCAGTAAGTCCTAATGCGGGGTTTGTTATAAAGGACACCTACGCTTTTCTCGGGATTGACTTCAATCCTCCAAGATTTAAACCATTTTCCTAGGGCATCGGCTGCAGATTGGAGACGCCTGGTAAGGGCGGAAGCTGATACAGAGGTCGTGTAAAGAGCGGTGTCATCCGCGAAGAGTGCTAGATGAACACTTTTGGTCGGTCTCGGAATGTCATTTATATAAAGAGAAAATAGGACGGGAGCTAGTACGGAGCCCTGGGGACTCCTGCCCTGATGGGACGAGGGGATGACAAGGTACCCTCTACTCGAAAACGGAACGTGCGATTCGACAAGTAGTCTCGTATGATAAGCACGAGTCTGTCTGGCAATCCTAGACGATACAGTTTATAAATTAAACCGTTATGCCAAACTTTGTCGATGCCTTAGCGACGTCGAAGAAGAGCGCTCCAGTGGTATTGGTTCGCGCTAGAGTGAAGCCCTTTAAAATGTGCTCCGTTATACGGTGCACCTGGTTGACGCAAGAGTGGATTTTACGAAAGCCAAACTGCTCGTCTATAATTATGTTTTTTTGTTATTCTCTCGTAGACCTTCCCGAGGGAGTCTAATAAACTGATCGGACGATAGCTGGTGGGCTAATTTCTAGGGGCTATGCTTAGTATATATAAATGTATATCGAGGTTCTTCAAGACAATTACACCTTTATTTTACCTGACAATTTCATTTATTTAAAGGTAAAGCTTTTACTTTTATTGATTTTAGAATATTTATATTTTCGTTTGTTTTTTTTAATGAAATTTTATATTTTTTAAGATTATAATTTTATTTTACCTCGTTACTTAAATCTTAAACTCACAAAATCAACGGTCACTTCAAAAATACAAGTTTGAAATTTTTGACGCTTACGACCTTCTTCCTGAAAAGACTCGATATTATAGATCTGTTATAAGGTATATAGATTTTAGCTGTTTTCTCCTTATAAATAAATTAATGTGATTATTGGTTTTCGAGATGATATTGAATATCACTCGAATTATCCACTTGGTATAACTGATAAGCTTGCTAGTTTAATTTATTTCTGCAGCTATCTAAAGTGCAATTTACTGTGCATATTAATAATAATACTTCATACTGTAGGTAACTAGGAAACATACCATAATACCATCCGATTAGATAAGCGTAGAAGCATATAGGCATATAGTCAAACCTAATCATGTACTTCATCAGTCCATTATCCTGAAAGCAATATAGATGTCTCTCGCCGACGGCTATTATAGTAGAGAAACTCGTACTCGTCTGAAAGAATATATACTTGTATGAAGGAAAACAAATGAATTAGAAAAATATCAAAACAAAACTGGTAATAAGATGGGCCTCAAATACGATTTATAAGACGATTTGAGGATAAATAAATATATTTCTCTCTAAACTAAACGATGGCGGAGCATACTGCAAATTTCTACATAAAATTGTTAGATACTCGCGTTGGTGGTAGCAAAACTGAAGTACCATTATTGCAGACGTCTCGGGACGTTATATTGACCATAGTTTCGGACGTGTGTATGTACATATTTTCGAACTCCCGGTCAAAAAAAGTTGTAAAAAATTATGTCAATATTACATTTTATACAACTTAAAATATGGACTTTGTTTTACAATTAAAAAATATATATAGCATACTCTTATGACTTGGATATATGTAATTTCTTCCCCTGCGTTATACGTCCATTGTGGAATATTTTTCTTAGTTGCTCGTACACTTAATTCACTGAATCCCCTTAGTTGATGAAAGCTAAAAAGAAACCCTAAAGGATTATTATATTACCAAAAAAACAAAATTGGTCTGGCATACAATTCAATTACCTAAATATTTCCATCACCCAAGTCGATTTGCAAATAATGAATTGATCACTATAAGGTACGTATTGTACTGGTCCAGGTAATATAATATCGTTAAATACACACATAAATAAAAAAGTATCCTGGTCGAAAAAACTTAATGAACCATCCAATGCTTGAATACATATAAGATCTCTTTTCGAATTTCCAAAAGGGCCACAAGTGGTACTTAATGCTCTTCTGGTAAATACATGTTTTATTACTGGAGTAATAGTATTCTGTTCACCTATAGAATAAATAAATTGTTATAAGCGGAAACATGTATATAAGTTGTATAAAATTTTTTCTGTACAAACCGGCATCGATATGACTACTGGACATAGTTAACAAATAGACGTGGTAACTTTTTGAATGTAATAACAAAATTTGGCGATCAGCACAATCTCTGGAAAAGAAAACATTTGTGTACTTATAATGAAGAAGGTGCCTATGTAGTTTTAAAACTTTTTAAAGTACGTCATATATGAACTTACGCCATAAATTTTCCTGTTTCTATTTGTAATATAACGTCATTTAATTGTGATTCTATAATTGAGTGCGAGATATCAGATTCATGATTTGGTTTATATATTTTGAGTACAGAGCCTTGACCGACAATAATACAATCGCTATCACTATGCGAATTAAATCTATCTATTTTCATACAATTGCTACTTTGAGTGCCTTCATTGAAAGTCTCAGTTTGGTATTTTTGATTACACCACCACTGTTTTACTTTAAAAATTGACATTATTATTAATGAAAGAATAATTATTAGTAATATAATACCAATCGCACTTTATGTTTATACTTCTAAAAGTTTCATAGCAACCTAATTCATAAAATCGATAACTGATGACGATGACGGTATGATATTTATTGTTGAGTGTTTAACAATATTAATATTTAATTTTATTTAGCGAATCCGTTTTTACTTTGATGACTTCGCTGAGTCTATGCTTTTTTTTATTGTAAAAATATTGCGACGGCATGACGGTAAGTCGTAAAGTGTATGGTATAACTTAATGCTTAAATGACTGAAAACTTTAAAAACCGCTCGTGCATTGCAATAATTAGATGACATTTGAGTTTTCAGTTTTGACACTTGACATTGACAGAGTACCAGCCATGAGCCAAGCATGAAGCAAATTTTATCTGTGGAGTGTGGATAAAACAAAGTGGTTTGGTTGCGTTGTGTAATGCTTGTTTTTTACAACAAGTGCAAACGATACGAAACCATAAGTAGTAACGGTTCTAAATATATCGTTAGAATTTTATAATTTTAAAGTTTCTAAAAATCTAATAAAATGTCTGATTTGAAGACTCAAGATAATGGAAGTGTTGATTCTGAAGCAGAACAAAGACCTAATGGTGGTGGAGACGAAGGAGATGCGTGGGGAAGTCATGATTCTGCATCAGTACGTCGATACGCAAGGATGCCTGTTGATAGAAACGCATCATTTTATAATATGAACCATAAGTCTCGCGGAATGGCAATTATATTTAACCACGAGCATTTCGATATACACAGCCTAAAATCACGCACAGGAACAAACGTCGACAGCGATAACTTATCTAAAGTGCTAAAAGGTTTAGGATTCCGTGTAACTGTACTCCACAATTTGAAAGCTGGTGAAGTGAACAAATATCTTCAACAAACGGCAGAAATGGATCATTCTGATAATGACTGCTTGCTTATCACAGTTCTGACTCATGGTGAGATGGGTATGTTGTACGCGAAAGATACTCATTACAAACCTGATAATCTTTGGTACTATTTCACTGCTGATAAATGTCCAACATTAGCAGGAAAACCTAAACTTTTCTTTATTCAAGCTTGCCAGGGTGATAAATTAGATGGAGGTATAACACTATCAAATAGAACTGAAACTGATGGGTCTTCAAGTGCATCATATAGGATTCCAATTCATGCAGACTTCTTGATTGTATTCTCAACTGTCCCCGGTTACTATTCTTGGAGAAATACCACACGTGGCTCTTGGTTCATGCAAGCACTTTGTGAGGAGCTCCGTTATTCTGGTGCTGAGAGGGATATCTTGACATTATTAACCTTTGTTGCACAAAAGGTTGCACTTGATTTTGAATCAAATACCCCAGACATGTTAACAATGCACCAACAAAAGCAAGTGCCTTGTATCACAAGCATGCTCACAAGATTACTTTTATTTGGTAAGAAACAATAGGATAGCAAATATCAATTGCACTTTGTACCAGTTTCAGTGTGATGAACCTATGAAACTTTTTTAACATTAAGTAGTATTACTGGTATGCGCTGTTACTTTGATCTCCATGCACTCTATTTTTGATTCCAACTTTGTGGCATTTATGTAATGTATTCTTTGTTTACGAAATGTATTATGGTTTCAAACTATTGCTTGTTAGATTTATTTACAGTAATTTACCAGGTTGTGTGTTGTACACTTATGTAATTTAACAGTACAGTAAATTATATAATTAAGTCATTATTCACTAAAGTGGGAATCTATGGATTGATTTTAATTCACAACCAAACAATAAAAGCTTCAACTACAATGTAGTTATAAGTTTGTATGTAAAATTGGAATTTATCCAGAACTTTAATTAAAGCAATTTATTATAGGTGTTATTAACAGATAAGATTTAATATAGATTAGTGCTCAAATATAACATTAAATGCATGCACAAAATTATTAAGGCATTTTTAATAGTTAATAATTGCTAACAATTTTTATCAAAAAATGTACTTAAATACTGCCATTTTATCTAATTATAAATAATAAAAAAATTAATGATAATGCTGATAACTTAAGCCAATTTAAATAAAACACAGTCATTGTGGAAATTTATTATACATATTAGTTTTTCTTCATTATAAATATATTTAGTACATATCACTTATTGGGCTCAAATAATGATTTACAAATTTAATTTTTTTTTTAAAATAATTAACTCTATAATTGTATATAGAGAATTATGTTTTTGAATTTTTTTTGTTAATTTTTAGTTTAAATTTGTTTAACTCCTTGAATGAACATTTTAAACAACAACTTTTTATTGTGTCTACCACCAGTAGATGTGTGCAATTCATGGTGTTAAAAATTTATTCAAGAATGTTATAACCTCTGTTTGTTTGTCATGTTTTAAAAATTGCCATTTCATATATTGCCATTATTCAATCTTCATTTTACTAAAGTATAAAATAAGATAGTAATAAGGTGCATGCAATATTATTTAAACTTTGTCATTGCAGAATATATTGAATACTTTTTAGTCAAATCACAGTTTACCATAATAAGATTGGATTGATGTGATAACAGTGAACTGACTGATGCTAGAGTATGGTAAGATAAGGTGATATATCTTTGAGGAGATCATTTATAGTATTTGTCCCTTTGAAATTGTGCCTTGCAAAGACACTGAAGTTTTTTATAGTAAAAATTAGTATTGTATAAAATTATATGAAATATAAAATCGATGAATCTCTTCATAGATGTGAAAAGCAACGAAATGACATATTTTGTTACAACATTTTATATTTTGTGTAGGCAATAAATCCTCCAAGTTTAATTTTAGTTTCATTTTATAAATAATGTGATTTCTTCCCTTACAGGCAAATGTTTTAAGCGAGACTGGATTGATTGATGTCTAATAATCTAGTTTACTCATACACATTTGTTTTGAAACCAACTAAAACGAAATGCTTTTTTTTCGTGGATTAAAATATTTCATCACAAAAAATAATCGCCTATTTGATTTTAACGATGATTCATGACATGTTTCTTAGATCTATTTAGCATCTGGTTTTGTCGATGTTTTCCTTTATTGAATAACTACGGCGCATTGACCTTTGTGATGACTAGTAAATTAAATTTCCGCTCGAGAGTAAAATATGACTTGTGCCATTCACGTAGTTTAATGAATTTTTTGATATAACTATATTGCACAAAACAAAAATTGATATAAGTTTCAGCATTTTTAAACTGTTCAGTATGTAGATAACACTAAATGTACTAGGAGTAGGTACAAACTATTAGGTGTTAAAAATATGTATGAAAAATCTTTCTTTATTACAACGGACAGGTAATTGTTTTGTAATATCCGAAACGCTTAACCAAACCTCAATGCAAAATAACAAATCCGTGTATGATAATAAAATGTCCATTTTTAGCTAAACACTAAGTCAATTTACTATATCGAATTATTTTTATATAAATCCACAATAGAAGGGCTGACTCCGTTCGTCTAATGCGAGAGTTGCGGGTTCGAGTCTAATCCCCTTGGGCTATTGTCTTTCCCACTCCCTGAACAACCTGCAAACTTATTGGAGGTGCAATAGGAATATTAGTAATGCCTTCAAAAAGCAATAAGTACTAATATTATTTTTTTTTATTTTAGTTTCATAATGTCTGTGTTAGTCAAACTAGTAGTCGTACATAGTCCCTGTCAAGTTTTGGTTAGGTTTTAATATAAACGGAAAACTGTGTATAATATTTCTTTATTAAGACTCGATTAAAAATTCAAAAACATTTTATCCCTTTTGCTTTTTCGCGAGTTTCCCAGCATTGATCCCAGAATTGACTCAATCTTTGTTCATGATTAGCACAAAAATGTTTAAAGTCGCGCAGCATTCTCATCTGGAAACTTTCGTCTCCTGTTGCCGGAGTCTGGGACCATTTCCATTTCTTTGATATCATATGATTCCAGGACCACAGAAAACCCATCTGCAACAATTTAAAACTTAAAATTTTCAGTACGTTTAAATGAATTTTATATAATGATAATAATAATATGGTCCGTGGCTACCTTAGCCTATGAATACTTTCAACACCACTGGTGTCACATGGGAATTACTGACACGAGATGAAAACAAAAATAAGAGATACACGTAATGACAACAATTACAGAAGATTTGATTAGTGACGGAATATGATACGCATTTTGGACCGCTGAGGCTCTCATTAATAGAACGAAAAGTTACTATTCGAATACTGTTACTTTCCGTCATTATTCTGAAGCTACGTCTCCACCGACCCGACAATCCTGAGTGATAAAAGCAAGACACAGTGACAAGAAAATGTTTGTAATTAATAAAAGATTTCCTTAAAAATAAATGGTAGGTACGTATATGAAATATAATTTTTGAGATCAATCAAATATATTTTGAAATTCTTCAAATTAATAATACAATCGTTTTAACAAAAACACCTGTTTTTAAATATTTCAATAACTTATTATACAAGATAAATTGTATTACTATGTACCTCCTAGCTGGTAGTACAAAATATTTTATATTATGGCTACTTTTTACATATTCGTAGGTACATCTATAGCCTAGTGTAGGTAAATAAATATACTGTGACAAATAAAAATAACATAAATTGTATACTAATTCTACGAATATTTCTTATAAACGAAAGAATGAAATATGTTCCAAAAATAATGAACAATTATGTAGATATTTGTGGTTAAAAGACAAACCATAGTTCGATAAACAAACAATTGAATTAGAATTCACAATATTAAATATAATATATTAGATTATTTAGGTACGTAATAACCTTCAAAGGACCTTCGATTCTAAAACATAGAACTGTTACGTATCGAGTGTGGTTTTAATGATAAGCTCAAACACTACTTAGTGCTTTGTCATATTTATAAATTAATACAATTTTTTAACAACTGAACAATGTATACATGTAATGACACTGTAAATTTCAAGTGTCTGTACATTCAGATTTGACGAAAAATTATTTCACGAATTTAAAAAAAAATAAAATTTTGAAATTATAACGAAAAAGTTAACAAGAAAATGATAAAGCATAGTCTCGAGTAACATTTAGTCTTTGTTTCATTAAAATCGGTTCCAAGTAATGCACCTTTAATGACCGCGTTAGCTGAGTTATGAGAAAAGTATTTTGAGTGATTTTAAGCGCAATCTACTTAACAGATTTGGATGAAATTTGGCACATAGATATCTTATTACCTGGATAAATACATATACTTTTTTGGAAAATATTAGGTTCCCGAGGAATTACCGAAAAGCTACATTAACGCAAGGGGAGAAGTAGGCCCAACTAGTTAAAAAAAAAAAATTGACATACCCGTCTACTATTATCATAGTCATTTTTATTCTTTCCGCTGACATGTCTTGTTATGTAATCCTCATGCGGACTGGCGGCAGCTTCGTGAACAGGATACCTGTGAAACATTTTAATTTATTTTGTGGCGCAGCGGTAGCGAACCTGCCTTAAACGCCACAGGTCGCGGGTTCGATTCCCGCTCGGAGCATAATATGTTTGTATTGACCATGCAAGCATATTTTCCGGTCTGGGTGTATTTGTCCTTGTCATTGTGAATGTTTCCGGACCCCGACACAGGATATTACTATCCTAATGGGGGCCGTTGAGTGTGTAGCGTTTATTTATTATTTATTTAATTCTATCCGTATTTTTAATTTTAATTTTTTTTACGTTACAAGTTGGCAGTTCTTAAATCTCCTCTGACCAGTAATTTCACTAGCCTACACTGCCCTTCAAACCGGAACACAGTAATGCCTAAGCGCTGCTATTTGGCGGTAGAATATTTGACACTACGGTGATAACTACAAAAAAAAAAAGTTGGACAAATAATAAACTCTACAATCTCACCGGCCCCCAGTAGGATAGTTATATTTTGTGTGTCAGAGGCCCGAAAACATACACAAACAATCACCCAAATCGTGTTCCGCACACATTCGGCATGTGGATGGTCAATATAAACATCTGCCCCGATTTGGTATCGAACCAGAGACCAATGGCGTTTAGGGCAGGATGGCTATCGTTGCGCCACAACAATATAAGATAATTAAAAAAAAAACACCAATAGTGCATTTATTTGCCGAATGCCCGACGAAAGTCTAATATTAGCATCGTATACTATTGATTAATGAATCTTTTGTGTCGGTGAAAGTTATAAGGGCAAAAAGTATCGATATGTACAAAGTTCATTGAACGTCGGCGAAGAATATCTTTCGATCGTTACCCTACACAGCGATACTTCAACTTAATTCACTGCATTGCGTCACTGTTCACCGTTAATTTTGCTCTCATAAAAGTACATGCGACTGTGTTAATTATAATTAATATGAGACCCAATGATTAATTATATTAGGTACTGTTTACGCAATGACTTACGGAACTTAAATTAGGTGATGAATCACTATATTATAGTAGTAGTAGTAGTTGTTAGTATGATTTGTTTTTAGTTATGTTTAGCTTATTTCTATGAATTTTACTTGTCTAGGTACGCGTAGCCTTATAGCTAATAAAGTTCTATTCTTAGTAGGATTTCTTGTAATTTTTAATCATTAATTTATAACTCTCTGTAACTGTCTTCTTATCACTGTTAAGGATGAAGATGAAAGTAAAAGAATATCATTATCGCAAATCGCACTGAAAGTTGGCGGATAGAAGAAGAACGAGATAAAAAGGCGTCGGGATGTGACGACCCCATCGCCCGCTGTTGGGATAACCTCTGTCACAACAGAGATTATTCCACCAGTGCAATCAGTCACACTGGTGGTAGGTCTTTTGTTGCAAGAGGCCGGCTAGGTAGGTACCACCGCAGTGTCCAATATTCTTAGGCACTACTGTGTTCCGGTTTGAAGGGCATTGTACGCTAGTAAAATTACTGGGCGAACGAGATTTAATATCTCGAGGTTGGCAACGCGTGAGTGGCACCTACTAGTGGTGCTGCAAGCGCTCATAGGCTACGGCAACCACTTACCAACAGGTGGGCCGTATGCTTGTTTGCCAACTTCTAACATAAAAACTAATTAATTAAAAAAGAGTGGATGTAGCATAGCTAGCATTTGATCGAGAGGGGGGAACATAGTGCAAATTTAAGGCCCGTGGGGCGAAGAATGACTTTTCTTGAATATCTACTAGATAAATAGTTTAAAATTTTATAATATCTATGCAAGCCCCAAGCCCATGCATCGTGTCGTCCTTGGGCGGGACGAAATGATAACGATAATGATGAAAATCATATATATTTTTTTATAAAGAATATTGGCAATGCTTTTTCAAGCCATTTCTAATATTCCTATTGCCCCGCCAAATGAACTCGAACCTTGCGCTAGGAGTGGGTACGACAATAGCCCGCCGATCTCGTGACTCTGGCGTTAACGGAACGAGTATTTTTTTTTCATATATATTTCTTACCTGTTTTGATTCAGGGGTTTGTTAACCGGCTTCGTCTTTAAGCCCTTCTGTTCCGACTTCACCGTTGTTGGTATAAGTATGAACATGTTCCCAGTGACGTGCACGTAGAGATGGTCGCCCACGCCGGCCGCGTGGGAGGTGCTCTCCACTGTGCATTTGATGAACCCGAAACGGCCTACTATCGCTTCTTGGAACAGGAACAGTCTTTCGAGCCATGTGTCTTCTGGGAAACCTGTTTAACAAAGTTGTCTTTTTTTTAAAAGAATATTAAGTATCACAACATATAAGAATAAATGGACGCAAATAAGCAATACCATGTCAACCCACAAAGTTTGTATACTTATGTTTTGTGAAAATAAGTAAAATAACTTATATAAATCTGAAATTGCCAAAAACTTGACCAAGACATAAAAAAATCATATAAAGCAAGTTGTTCAAAATTTTCAAACGCGTTTTTCTCGAAATGACATTCGTGTGGGTTCACATGGTATTGCTTTTTTGCCGCCACATATCATACCATGAAAAAGGTTCAAATTAAAAATTAGTTTTATGGATCTTACTCTTCTTCTACTTATCATTTTTCCGGGTATTTACCCAGGGTCTGCTTTTTACTCTTATCCGGATTTAACAGGCTACTAGTTTTTATACAAAGCGATTGCCATCAGACCTCCTAATTTAAAGACGAACCAGTAACTCATTGGATCTCTTATCCAATGAGTTACTGGTTCGTCTTAAGTTACATAAATTATATAACCGGGATCGACAGGTTAACGTGCTGTCCGAGGCGCGGTGGAGAGGGAGGCACATTTGCTTCGAGCGGGAATCGAACCCGAATTTAGTACAACTCTTACTGTCTTACAAAAATTATGAATTTAAAATTTTCTGTTTTAGATTTTCTTAAGAATTGAAATACAAGACTTAATACAAATAGGAAATAATAAAATACTAAATTAATTTTTCGATTAATTAAATATGCAAAATAATATTTTCAAGGTACTTAATAAGATTTAATCAGTATATTTGTTCTATACTTTGAACTAAAATGTTATGAAAAGAGTAGACAATAAAGAACAAAGAAAAGAAATGTTGCCATGACCTACATTAATTAATTTCTTGTTATACATTTGCGTGATCACGTGACTAATTTACTGTTGTGATGTTTAATCTGTGACTAAGTTGGTTAATTGCGTGTTGCGATATATTTACACTTCGGAAAGGCCGAATCCTACCTCAACTTTTACAATTCAAATATTCTTTAATTTTTTAAGTTTCCTTCATTTTACCTAGAATTTGAGTCGTGAAGAGATAGAACACTTACAGCTAAGCTGTACGAATAGTCGACAGGATAATTATATTAGTCACTTTAATTAATGCAGTTATTGATATTTGGACCAATACATAGATATAGAGGAGACGTCTATGCGGCATAAAATGATAGTGTTCAAAATTTAACGTCATCTATCAAAAGGCTGGGAACAAATCGTACATATGAGCTACAAAAACCTTGAATGCCATTCGTCAAAATCACAGCCCCATTCTTACTCTTACTTTCGCATATATGCCATTTTGAAGCCTCAGTAGCTCAACGGTAGTAGGGCCGACTCCGCTCCGCGGGTATTTGGAGGGACAATAGCAATATAAGTAATGCCTTGAAAAAGCATTGCTAACATTCTATTTAAAAAAAAATTGTAGTTGAGTGTGTTGTGTTTATTTATTTATTTAAAGCACTTCATAGGTTGGGCAAGATTATTCTTAATTTTTTATCAATTTTAATACATGCTATACGCTATCTAGTCCTCTATATCTATGGACATGTAACTTAGCAAAAACTTTTCATATTTAGAAATCTTAAAACAATGCTATATATAAAGTACGCTTACCTTCAAATAAAGCAGTTTTGCCCCTCAACAAGGGTTCTTCATTCAATGGTACATAGATGGGACCTCTCAATGGATCTGACTTCTCAGTGAAAGGCAAGGCTAGAGGGTCTGCTGGAATTGGGACCATCTGCAAACGACAGCTCGGCGCTTTGCGAGCCCAACCTATTATCTGAAATTGGAATACTTAAATAGTGTTCTAGAGCCGATATAAATCAAAAACTTGCATCTCAGACTGGAATAGATAAAAAATAATCGTAAGGACAACCTTATGAAATTTAATTTTTAAAGAACATAAAAACCTGTAAGTTCTATAATAGACCATCATTATTTATTATTTATCATAATTCAGAAAACTTAACTATCAATTCACTCAATCAATAATTACATATATGGACGCAAATAAGCAATACCATGTCAACCCACACGAATGTCATTTCGAGAAAAACGCGTTTGAAAATTTTGAACAACTTGCTTTATATGAATTTTTTTATGTATTGGTCAAGTTTTTGGCAATTTCAGATTTATGTAAGTCATTTTATTTATTTTCACAAAAAATAAGGATACAAACTGCATATTTCGTATTTAATATAACCCAAAACGTTTAAAATAATACATAAATTGCATGATAAAAAAATGGCTTTTTTAGAAGTTTGAAAGCTGAAAACCCTATAGATATTATAGAAAAATGTTCTTCAGCCATTTACCAACACTTCTGCATATATAACTCAGTTTTTTCAATTTTGTGGGTTGACATGGTATTGCTTATTTGCGTCCATATAATATATAGGTGTATAGGTATTAGTGACCGACCGAAATTTCGGTTTCGGTTTCGGTTTCGGCCAGTTTCGGCCAAAAAATCTAGTTTCGGCTTTAGTTTCGGTTTCGGCCAAAATATAGCCGAAACTTTCGGCCTCGCCGAAACTCGAGTGTTCGTGAGTTTTCGTTGCGTTGTTCGGTAAACTTCGCAACCAATTCGTGACCGCTCGCTAACGCGGCCAAAAAATCGCCAGAAACAAGTATTAGATTGATCTTTAAAATATTGTGAACACAACGTATTACTAGTTAGTTATGTACCTAGTATATCTAACTACAAGTTGTTTCTTTTTTTAAGAATAGTAAGTGCTGTTTATTCATGACAAAAAATATGATTACGACTTGAATGAATTTTTAGTTTTTATTTTATTTATTTATTCTATTTAACTGTCTATATTATATAAAGTGTGTGGTCAACTAATTAGGGACATTGGTATAATAAGAGTAACATTTATTTATATTTTCCGTAATTTCAGTTTATATGAAGTCTGCATTACGTTTTTTTAATGTTGATCGGATTTTGATCATTTAACCAATGTTTTCTTAATAGAATGATTAAATTTTGGAATCGATTGTAATTAAAAACAGCAATAATTAAAATTCAACTTTACTTCTCCTTCGGTCTAATATAACTCTGGACAAATAATTAGGGACACTTAAGAAAACATTAGAAATAATGAAAGCAGAAAAATGTACATTTATTATTAAATTCATCTAAAAGGAAAATATTTTAAATTTTTTCAAGTTTTTCAAGTTTTATATAAATTTTTTATAGAATAAAACTTGATTATTAGCTATAGCTATATCGACATTGGCGCGGCATCGACTCGGTCAAATAATGACAAGTTTCGTTAGTGAAGTTCTTCCAGGCGTCTTTGAAACTACTAGAGTTGGTTTAAATGTCCAGTATGTTGTACCGCAAATGTTGCAAAGAATTGAAGTCTAGGCTTTGGCAGGCCAATCTAAACCTGATAGTAGTTCACCGGCTGGAAATCATTTAATGAACAGTGAAGTATATTTTGAATAGTTTTCGTGTTAAAGCGCCCATGTAACTTCGCCACTAAGTTCTAGTCCAAATATTTCTCTTTTAATAATTACAGAGCCCACAAAGGGAACTTTTTATAAAGCTATTACCAGTCTGCGATCTAAATTTCTTTCTAGGTAGACAGTTTCAGTAGATTTATAGGTTTGAAAATATTTGCACAAAGCGTTAAAAACCATACTTTTGGAGCAAATCAAATGATAAGCTGTTTTAGGGTATGGCTACATACCCTAAATGGTATGGTTTTATATTGAGATAAAATTGTTTTCGCTTGATCGTTTCATAACTTAAATAAGTGACCCATGTTTAAGTAATAAATTGTGATATTAATTTAGAAAGAAACTAGAAATCAAAACTATAAAATAAAGAATGACGCCATATAAAAACACAAAGGCTTTCCGCCTTTGTATTTCAGGTATATTTTTTAAAAATCGCAAGTAAAACACTAACTCTTGCTGTCCCTAATTAGATGGTCAATTTCGATGCGAGAGATTTCTTTTTACTAATAATATTTTTTTTTATAAACCACCATAAAATATTCTTAGCTTCGAAAAAGTACACACCATTAAACAGTATACTTTATAACGAACATTATTTCATAAAATTAAACTTATAAAATATTTTTAACCCAATTATTTTCCGTTGCTAATTAGTTGACTACGTATATATGCAAATAAATGTTAAAAATACTTGAAATTCAAATTTCAGTAAAAAAACGTAATTTTAAAAAGTTTCGGTTTCGGTTTCGGTTTCGGCCGTGAAACTGAGAGAGGAGGCCGAAAGTTCGGTTTCGGTTTCGGTTTCGGCTGAAAAACCAGTTTCGGTCGGACCCTAATAGGTATGTATTTTGTAATAAACATGTATTATAACCAGAAATAGATTTTCGATTCGCATCTATATCATTTTTTTTAAATAGTAGAAAAAAAAATTGAAAAAGTTTTTAAGCATGATTATCGGTAACGGCAATGGTCAGATGAATAATAGTTTATATTTACTAATTCAGCAACAATATTCCCACTAGCGATGGCCCACTGGATGCACATTTCGAAGGCCTGGTCCGGTCTGAAAGTGGCCTGGTAGCGCGCGTGACCCCACTCTATACGATCGCTCTTATTGTTCACGTCGATATCTAGATGTGTGTTCTTGTACAAAGGCACTGAAAAGATAATATAAAATTGTCTGCGTGTTTTCTCAGCCCCTATAATGATTGCTTTGACTATACTGTAATATAATATTTACTGGTGGTAGGACTTTAAATGGAATAGGCCGGACAACCGCAGTGTTAGGTATTTTACCGCAAGACAGTAGTGTTTGCCATTACTGTGTTTCGAACTCTGAAGCAGGAAGGACACTGTAGCTAGTGAAATTACTGGGCAAAGGAGATCGATATCTTGAAATTTTTTTCAAATGTGGGGTAAACTATTTCTGTTAGTTTGTAAGAAGGATATCGAAAACTTCATCAAAAACAAATAATTAATGGTAATTCGTGAAAGTGTTCGTATTACACTAAGCATGCCCTTAGACTTCACTACATAATATAAAACAAAGTCGCTTTCTCTGTACCTATATCCCTATGTACACTTAAATCTTTAAAACTACGCAACGGATTTTGATGCGGTTTTTTGTAATAGATAGAGTGATTGAATATGACGGTATATGTATAATAACATCCATTAAATAGTGGAAAAATACTGTTATTTTTGAGGTTTCTAATGTGATGTCGTAAATAATTAAATTTTTTCCGCTTACATTGCAACAAACGCAGGCTGAACCCTACGAGATTTATCAAAATAATATATTTTATACCCGTGCGAAGCCGGAGCGGGCCGCTAGTTTTATAATAAAATACATTTTAATAATGAATTTAGTACATTAATTTTATTAATAGTTAATGATTGTTTGTTAGTTCTCGTAGAATTCGACTACGAAACTTTTTAGTAAATCAAACTACATGAAAAGGTATTACAAGGTTGTTTCGACTAAAATAAAACACAAATAGCTTTCACACGTCTCGACTATTGACCTGATAACCTTTAGCGACCTCTGTATCCACTAGACTTATACGTGAAATATAAATGACATTTGGTCAAATCGGAACAATTTATTATTTACGACATAGTACTAAAATTTCAAATTTTAATTATAATTATTTCAAAGGTTTGCAACATATAAAGACTTTTTAGGTGATTTTCTTGTCGATCCGTCATATATAAATTACGTTACACGTAAAGGGAATCGATGTCGTGTAGAAATTTCAAAATCCAATAATATATCTAAGTATTGAAATACGAATTTGAACTGTTAACGAAAACTTCAAAATATTATATAGATGGTGACGTCACACTTTCCGTATTTAATTAAATCCTGGGCAAACACACTCTCAAGTGTTTTATTTCGTCCCTCATATTAGGCTACTACTGTAATATATACTTACGGTCGTCATTCTCCATATGCATATAATTGGGGTCGATGTTATCACAGAGGAAAGCTGGTGTTCCAGAATCATCTATTGCTGGGCTGTTCCCTGAAATATCTATGGCTCCTGTTTCAGAGGTCAACAATGGCGACCGGGGACCTAGAACTTCTACTTCCATCCATTCATTTTCGAAACTCTGAAGATCGCCCAAAGGCTTGACATAGTCCGTTAATTCTAGAAATAAATTAAATAATAGTAATTTATTTATTTACTTACACGATTACGATTTACTTGCCATATGGATATGATTTACCAGTAATTTGAACATTTGGTTATGTAGAACTTGTGGCGTGCTGGTAGTGCCTGCTTTGAGCCTCGACGGTCGCGGGTTCGATTCTCGCTCGGAACAGATGTTTGTTATAAATATCTGTTTCGGTCTGGAAAGTTTGATCTTGTGGGTCTCTCCACCGTGCCTCGGAGAGCACGATAAGCTGTCGGTCTCGGTTGTTATCATAACATCTTATAATTCTCTTATACAATGAGTTACTGGATCACCCTTAGGGTTGCGGAGGTCAGATGGTAATCGCTCTGTGTTAAAACTAGTAACCCATCAAATCAGGATAAGAGAATAAGCAGATCCTGGGTAAATACCGGGAATAATGCTAGGAAGAAGATGATGTAGAAACCAAAACTACGCGTTACTAATATTTGATGGGTATCGATATAAATAGGTACTTTATTACCGTTTTCTATCTATTAGTCATAACTAGAAAGAGTATAATTCTCTGCAGAAGTCTTGACCTATATACCTATATTTACTTATTACCTTTGTCCTTCTTTTGGGGTAGTATGTGATACATATAGTAACCAACAATATATCGTTTTAAAGTATCACCGGATGCGTGGCATATCATTTTCTCTTGTAATAGTTTCTGAAAGTATATAATGAGATATAGATAGTACTAGCATATGCCCGCGACTTCGTCGGTGACCTTATAATTGGCTTTTGGCTCCAGAGAGAAATTAATAATTTCTAAGTCAATAATATTCCATAATACACATTTATAGTGAATTTCAAATCGCTAGATAATGTTTCTGTATACGTCCTGTATAATGTTTTTTGATATTTTTAGGGCCACCATATAGTAAGCGGTTGTCGTAGACTATGAACGCTTGCAACAAAATTAGTAGGTCCCCACTCACGCGTTGCCAACATCGAGATATTTGTTCTGAAACTTTCTCTGCCCAGAAATTTCACTAGCCTACAGTGCCCTTCAAACCGGAACACAGTTATGCCGGCACTAAAGCTTTGCTGTAGAATATTTGACACTGCAGTGACAACTACCTAGCTGGCCTTTTGCAACAAGAGACCTAACACCAGTGTGACCAACTGGCCTGGTGGAATAATCTCTGCTGTGACAGACATTATCTCAACAGCGGACGATGGGGTCATCACGTCCCGACGCCAACTATAAATAAATCCCAAAGGAACCGATTTTTTTTTTGCTCTAAAAAGTATACTCAATAAAAATCCATATAATAAGCTAGCTAACTCTATACTTAATTTCATTTAATTCCGTATTTAGCCGTTTATGCGTGAATGAGTGAAATATATAAACTTTCAAATTTATTATATTAGTAGGACAGGCAAAAGAAGACAATATTATTCTTTATTTAAAATATATGTTACCTCCATAACACTTGTCGCCTTTTCATACGTCATATTTTCCATGTTAGCCTGAAGCCAGTGTATGGCGTAAACCGAAACAAATGTATGGGAAGGCAAGCTGACAGTCTGTTGTAGAAACCCTGCACCTAAGCTCGGATGGCGCATTCTCTCAATGACTTCTTGTAGTGTCGCATTCGCTTTCAATTTCGGTTCTATTACTCTGGAAAAGAAAATTAACTTCTTCTTCTTTCTTGCATTTTCCGGTGCTTGGAGATTGTCAGTTTTAGAAGCTATTACTAATTTAATTTTTTCTTTCGAAAAGTATACGAAGAGTATTTGAAATACATCGGCTGATCACTGACTAGTTATCACAATATTTTATTCAACATACATTTTTATATCAAATAGTTTACGACGTTGCGGCGCAACGGTAGCGAACCGGCCTTAAGCGCCACAGGTCGCGGGTTCGATTCCCGCTCGGAGCATATATGTATGTATTGATACATGCAAGCATACTTTCCGGTCTGATTGTATTTGTCCTTGTCCTTTTATGTGTTTCCAGACCCCCGACACAGGATATCACTTTCTTATTGGGGGCCTTGAGTGTGCAGCGTTTATTTATTTATTAGTTTAACTATAGGTATGCGCCCGCATACACTACGTATGCGCCCGAGACTGGCGCCGCAGTCGTGCGCTAACGGTGAGCGAGTGCGGACGCATGTTACTAGACTACTTCTCCCAGTATAATCAGAAAGCGTGTTTTATTTACATAGTGAGCATTAAAATTGGTTTTGTCATTTTAGTAATAAAATAACAATTCGTAACTAAGGTCAATTATATTTATTCAATAACCGATACAAACCCCTCATCGTATGTATCATCACATTCACCGGTTTGTGATTGAGATCTCTCTAAGACCGTTTTTGCAGCATTTCTGAAAGATTTATTGATAGTTTAGATTTGAAGAAATTTGAAACACTGATGTGTTATGATGTGCTAATATAATGAGAAGGAAAGAAAAAATGGCGGTTAGCTAAAGCATCTCAAGCAAAGAAAGATTAATATAACAGTAGAAAAATGAAATATTATTACTTATATTGAGTGATTTATGACTAAATAGAATTCAAATTTCAGATGAATGATGAATTGCAACAGCTTACTTACTTGATCCCTTGGCTAGAATTTAGTGACTTAGTGGGTGAAACTTGCTGCAATGAAACAGTCAATAAGGATAAATTAAGCATTAAAGAAATCTGGACAAGCGTTAGAAATAAATATAAGGTACTGTAAAAGAAATTAATCATTAGGAAGCATTTTAAAATTCAAATAGTCGAAGTAGTCCCATAAATTTGTAAGTGCAAATTATAAAGCTAATAAAGTAAAGACACAAAACAATACGAACATTTAAATATATTTAGGATAAGAATAGGATGATTATGAGGTGTTCGAGAATCACGTAAGCAGATTATAGAAGTCTTTATTTAATTTTGCTGATAAAGGGAGAAGCGAAAGAAAATAAAACCAAAATTAGTTGTTGTGGCAAATTATTATCAATGATACAAAATGATGGTTTTAAAAGGGGGTGAAATGTACTGTACAACCTACTTACGTAATACTTAAAGGCCTCTAAGAAAAGCTCAGTGATGTTATTAAAATAAGATGATAAGTTAACGCCAACTATAAAACAACTAAGAAGCGCTACGCCATGCACAAAAGCGAAAGAAACCTATCACATCGTTTCGATTTTCTAGTCATGGATATGAATTATACACAGATGGAATACACAAGAAAATCGAATACACATACCAAATTCAATAAAATCAGTACGATCATCATGAGTTCTATGAGATGTAAAAATCAAACGGTCGAATTCCAGTTTGTATGACATAGGGGCCGTCCATAAAATCAATTAAAATTTATTCTTGAGGACTTTTCACAACGTCCCGCAGGGTAATTTCATTTTGCCATATTATACGTATACCTTGCTAGGGTCGTCCATTACAGATTAATATTTCTATGTTTTCATAAATTATGCAATACAGGAAAAAAATTGGTTTGAAGGGCAGTGCTAGTGAAATTACTGACCAAACGAGATTTAAGAACCAATATCTCAAAGTTAACAACGCGTGAGTGGCAGCTACAAATGGTGTTGTAAGCGCTCATAGCCTACGGCAATCGCTTACCATCAGGTGCTTGCTTGCCAACTTAGAAACATAAAAAAAAACATTTATAAAGGATAACATCATTTAGCATATCCCTTGTGTATATGTATTTTACAGACGGCCCCATAATGTATCTATGGTACTGACATGGCTTCGATCCGAAGCCGCGGTCGGTCGGGAAGCCGCGTGCTGCCGACGCGCTCTCTGAATGGGGAGCCGGACTGCCCGCCCTGCTACACCACACACGCAATCTTAATATAACGCTACATTACTAGACACATAGATTTGTACCCAGAAAATTATATTTCGAAAATTTTAATTTAACAAAGTCATTAAGAGTCATGTGCGCGATGTCTGACCATAACTCTGATAATTCATAATGATAAAATTCCACGTTAATCGCTGCAAATTATTCTGCATTGCACATTTTTATGGTCATACAGATCTTCGTTACTAAGATTTATTCTTCAGTTAAAAATCAATTCAGTTTTAGTTTAAAATTTCAGTTTCATTACAATAGTACATTATGTTTCAAAACATTATACATACATGAATTTGCTATAAATCAAGCAATACTATTTTAATATCTCCGATCTTAGTATTTTTTTATAAATATTTAGTGTTACGTTAAGTTTTTCTTACAGCGTAATGAATAGTATATCTCCATTTCGTTACACCTCTTAACACAACGCGTATTAAATATGAAGAAATGAATTAATTTTCTGGATAAAATCTCATTAATATAAACTAAATATGACATACAATTATGATTTATTATAAACTAATCAAACTTTGACGAAGACAACTGTTTTTCAGACGGAAATTGCAAAAAACAACAAGGATGAAATTATAAATTATATTATCAGACTTTAAAAGTAATTAAATATTTGGTCGTCGGAAAAACTGGTGTTTTTTATCTAAATCAATTGCTGAATAAACAAAAGAAGCCAGCCAACGAAATAGTATCTATAGAGCAGTCCGTGCATCGCTTTAAATATTTTTATAAGCAGTGCTATATGTACGCGTATAGAATTCAATTGAATTACATCAGAAGTATGATATGATTGGCGATTTGTTACTATGAATATGGTGTCAACTTAATGTGCTTGCTACATTTTATTTTTTCTGAGGTGTGATTTCGTAATTTTATATTACTTTGATAATTTAGTCCAATGCTACTGCTTAGAAATAGTTATTAGTTTTTATTTTGAAGCTTATAAAACCAATTTCCAAACTAGCCAATGTTATAAATGTGCTTTAAAAACCCTATAAGAATTAAAATCGAGTTAAACCCAATTTCTTTGTTTCAATGTTAAACTTTAAAGTATGCCCGATATATACGTAGAACAAGTCAAAGATAGCCCCCACACTTAAGAATGATAGAGAACTAATAATAAAAAAATGGAACTGAAATTGTAAGTGTATTTTAAATACGGTGGTGATAATACAAAGAAATGAAAACAAAATCAACTTTTGACTTTTCGGAAAGTAATTTTTTTATAAATCATGGTCCGCAAAATAAGAATGTTTTATATACAGGCTGGATTCTTCTAAGCGTATTCAAAGCTACGCAATAAAATAATAGTTTTAGCGTCACCTGATCGAACGGTTAAGCACGCAAAATAATCCGATTATAATATTCTGAGAATAAGATATGCCTTGTATTAATTTTATTTAACCTATTAATTTACTAAAAATATATTTAATACAAGGTTAATTTTATGGTATAATATAGTAGCACTGATTCTAGAATATAAAATATAGAACTACGCGTCTATGTCACGAAGAACGCTGACCCACGAATTGTTTTTTTTTGATGTTTGATATTTTCTGTTTTTCTTTATCTATGAAAATATGGGTAATAATAATCTGTACACGGGCTAACGGTAAGGCGTGGGCGCTCTTCGTTGTGTCATGTAAAATACTGGAGTGGAGAGACAAGCGAGTATCGATCTTATCACGTAGGCGGTAGCGCTAGAATCGCGTGTACCTGCGCGTTCCGCGTGACGTTGGAGGTGGAGTGTCGCCGCCTCGTGAGCGCCGCGTCCGAAGAGCCGCAAGTCATCACCACCTGCGGCATCTGAGGTGTATTCCTACCCTTAGCCAAGCCCTACTAAACTCCGGCCCTACGTGTCGTGTGTCATGTCTATGATAATTAGATTTCAATAATCCTTTTTTATTATTTACTAATATTTTGGTAGCGATGAAATTAAAGTAATGGAGTGTAGAGGTACCAGAAGAATAAATTTAAACGGAAAAAATGTCTACCAATATGTATATAAAGTGATGAAACAATTAATTAAAAATTTAAGTAATAAATTAATTTATATTTCTATCGTGTCGTTACAGTATTAATTTTAAATAAAGACTTTTAGCTAGCTGTTTAGATATAGTAGCGATATCCGTGTTCTAACATTTACACGGACACTTATTATACAAAAGGTAGTCCTCCTCTGACCTCTACAGTCCATATCAGTACTTTGACTAATATTTTGTGTCATGTGTGAGATAAGTCCCGTCAATATGTCATTTTGTTTTTTTACTGTAAGTCTAAAGTGTAGGGCCGGGGTTGATTTCTGTTGCCTCTGTTAGATCGGACATTCAAATTTATTGATAGCCCGGGTGTTTGAGGCTTTATGTTGAAAAAATAATTTATCGATTATAATTTCATTTTACTTATTCAATTTTAGAACACATAAATGTACAAGAGGATTTTAATTAATCATTTAGTTTCAAACATGCAAATACACTCAAACAGGAAATTCAATAAAAGGGCAGCAACTTAAAAAAATAAAATACACACATGCTTACAAAAACATTCTAAATTGTTGTATGGCATATTTATAGACTTACTATATAAAGAAAAATTATCAAAGACTTGGTGGTGCTTAGTAAATTCAACACCAAAGCAACGAAAGGAAATTAATCACACGCTTACAACATAACATAATGAAGTTTCTTTTTTTTTTTTTTTAAAGAATATTAGCAATGCTTTTTCAAGGCATTACTAATATTCCTATTGCCCTCCAAATAAGCTCGAAGCTTGCGCTAGGAGTGGGTACGACAATAGCCCAAGGGGGTCAGGATCGAACCCTCAACTCTCGCGTTAACGGAGCAAAGTCGGCCCTTCTACCGTTGAGCTATTGAGGCTTCAAATTTCAGTTAGGGTGTGACTGACTTTGATTGTTTTGCATTGGTGTTGAATGTACGAAAGTCCTTGACATTTTTTCTTTATGGAAGGTCCTGTCCATATTATAATTATAGTGAGTCTATCGGCATATTGAAACTTGAAATTAAAATTTTGAATAGTTTGTACGTACAAAGTAAAGTTGTGCCACTAAAACATGCCAATAAAAATATTGAAAATTAAAAATTTCATGTTTGAGTTCATTCAATATGTTAATGTGAAGTATTTTCAAAGCTGACTTTTCAATCGACAAGCATTTTTTTATAGATGGACAAAATTTGACTATATGTCAGTTGCACTGGAAATCTATTGAAAGTTAAATCTCAATTTAAATAGTATCATAGGAAGAGAAAAACCATAGATACTAATCAAACTGCCGCTCTTCTAACCATATAATTAGATATTGTTGTCTCAGTCTTTTCCTCGGAACACCAATATGAGTAAAAGAAATAGCTTATAAAATATTAAAATGGCAACGTCGAACACTAAGTCCAACTGTCATTTACGTCATGTCATACCAGTTTTCAGTCAACATTTGACAAATGACAACATGACATATGGACAATTGAACACATGATAGATGTCTGTCTGTTTGTCTATGGATTTTATAGCTATAGCTCTCTTTAGGTTTTTTCTCCGTCTACTGGTAACATTTATTCGTCGATTGTAAAATGAGCTTTAAAACAATACCATAATTTTACAAAGTGCTTTTGTAAAGTACAACACATGCAGTGCTATATACTACTGTTTCAAGTGCATCTATACTTTCATGCCCAAAACTTGTTAGATTTCTAATAAAATATTTACACTATCATTATTAAATATGTATTATTAATTCATTATATATATTGTACGTTATTGTTTTCCAATACTTACCCGTTGCTTGTTCGGTCTTTTGACTTTATTAAAATATGATTCGGTCATTTTTAGGAATCCTTCGGTGAGGTGTTCCAAATCTTGTCTCGTTGGTGTTGGGTAAATATCGCAGTGGGTTGTATCGTCTTCGAGTATTGTCTTTGTTGCTGGGTTTATGAGTGGCAAGAGGAGTGTACGGAACCTCCAGTATTTTAAGGGCTATAAAGGCATTATTATTTATAGATACTACTTCTAAATATACATTAAAGTTTAACAATATGAATTCAATGTGAAATTATAGTTATATCTTGTTTCTGTAATTTGAAAACTCAAACACAAGTCTTGTTAATACAAACGTCTCCCCCGAGCCGGAGACGAATCGAACCGGCGATTAATGACAAGTTTACTATTACTGAACCACAACGGTCGTCTGATACTAGGAAACCAATTATAGTTTTGTTCACTAATATACAGGCTGATGGTCAAAATTCTAACATTAATTAATATATTTGACTATCAGACTGACCTATCAACGCCCAGCCTAAACCCTTGGACTTAGAGAGCAGAATTTTTTACAGGTGTTGTGTTTTAAAAGGGTTTTTCGAAATTCAACCCTTAAGGGTTGGAAAAGGGGTTTAAAGTTTGTATAGATATCATTTTTGAAACTAGAAGCATGAAACTTTAAAGAAACGCGTGTTTTAGAATTTTCAAAAAATCCACCCCTAAAATCTAATAATTGATGGAAATTGAAATAAGCATTCCTTTGTATCAGGAAATGCGATAGAATTTTGTTTTTTTTTAGGGACATTAAGAAAAAAACAGAAATGACACCGTCGTGGCGTTGTGGGTAGCGAATCCGCTTTTAGTTCGACGGTTGCGGATTCGATTCCCGGTAGGAAAGATGTTTGTTACAAAGATCTGTTTCGGTCTGGGCGTTTGTCCCTGGGGTCTCCCCACCGTGCCTCTGAGAGCACGTTAAGCTGTCGGTTCCGGTTGTTATGACAAAAACATCCGATAATAATCTTTTACTCTCGATAGCTAACTTGCTGTTATCCAATGAGTTACTGGTTCGCCCTTAGGGTTGCAGAGGTCAGATGGCACTCGCTCTGTGTAAAAATTATAACCTGTCATATCCGGATAAGAGTAATAAGCAGACCCTGGGTAAATAAAATATCGGGACATTAAGAAAATAGTTGCATTGTACTTATCTTACATATTGTAAGCTTGGTTCGTCGAGGGCGAAGTCTGAATCGCCTCGTGTGCATATATAATGATCCATATAGTTCCAATTGTAGTTCTCGAGCTTCTCCGTAGTAAACGATACCCAGGACACTTCGTACGTGTCGTGGTTCGGAGCGTGGAAACGATACCTGTAGTGTATGTTGAACGGTGGGTACGGATGTCTGAAATATACAGAGAAATATCATTATTAATAAAAAATTGCATAGATGATTTTTGTATTGACTTGATTGATTATAGCACTATTTGATCCCAAGTCGTAGTCGTAGGTCAGTTCGTCAAACTACACAAATTTATAAGGTTTATACTTGTAGCGATATCTACACGAAGCTCAACACAACACGATACATAGACAATATAGATTGAGGAAGAAGATCGTCACAATCCTGAATCGCGCTATTAAAGTTTTCTACGCTAGTATATAATACAATTTCCCAACGTAAGTCGTTGGGCAGTGGCCCGCCAGGCCTGGTCCCCGCCGCCAAATATATTAAGAAGTGAATATCTTATCGTGGACAAAAGTTTCTGTGTTTTCTGACAAATAAAAATAAAAAATATTTTTAATACATATATTTAAAATTCACCTTGGCCTGTATCTAGTAACGGTTATCGTGGACCCCACCAAGGTCAGTTTATGGAAGATCCTCCCGATGGAGAGTAGGTATCGTTTGGAGATTCCAGCTGGTTTGCTGTTCTGTGGCGCCACCTTGGAGGGAGGCGGTGCGTGCGTGGACGGGCAGTGAGATTCTATCACTTCGTTTTCGTTCACACCTACGATTAATTGGAAGCCCTGAAGACAATTCAGTTATTAAAACATTATTAGAAAGTTGAGAAAATGACATATAGTAATAAAGGCTTGAATCACATTTATTAGCATCGACCATTTGGCTGGATGATTTTGGACACACTCAAGAGAATAATATGCTTAAAAATACGTAAGCATGCGTATGCATCTTTTGAGCCAGCACACTTTGACGGCTGTTTAATACTGTCATGTTGTCTATCGAGTGTTATGCATTTAAAATAGAAAAATGCAAAATCCGAATCGATGCTGAATATATAATATATGAATATCATATAATATAGCTATTTTCTATAGAATGTTGATGCTGGTATTATGTAATTCAGTCCTAAATAAATTAGATATTGCACTATAAATAAGGGGTTTTTTTTTTTCGAGCGAACACGGTCGTTTAGGCATATGCTCTTACACACGAGCTTCACTTCTCGCTTCAAAAAGCCGATCGGGTGCAGTCATTCAAAACTTATTACGCGCATACACGAGCATACAAGCGGGCTTATAAGCGCCTGTACGTGTTTTAAAAACGCTATCTTATACGCTAGTATATAACGCCTCAAAATCTGAAAAAAAACGCCTGAATGGCAACTTTAAATGAATGGTATTGAAAGAACTCATAAGCTACAATAATCGCTTACCATTAGGTAGGCCGTATACTTGCTTGCCAACTTAGTCATATGAAAAAAAAAACTAATATACACAATTACCTGCGCCAATCGTTGCGAAACCAATTCTTTAAAAACTTCCATAGTCGTAAGAGGATCCTTGTAGATAGCCCTGTTCTTAGCGAAATCTGCGTTTACATCGTCTGGCAATAGATTATAGTCCGACACGAGATAGTCGTTTTGAAGCGATCTTTTATCGGGGAAATAATCCGTGGTAATCGGGAGGCAAGCTGGTATCGTCAGAGACTTCCAGTCGACGCCTAAAGGAGAAATTACTTTGAAGATATCTATGCAATATAATGATTGTTTTTTGTTTGAAATTGTGATGAGCCATTATAGCGTATTAAAAGCGATTGTTAGTATGAAGTGCGATGTATTGGGAGGAATTTATTATTGTCTGTTTGAATAGTAACTGGTAAAAAGGTAAACGAAGACTTAAAGTGTCTTTATTTTCCAAAAAAAAATTGAATACCACAAACAAAATGAAATAGTTGTGTATGTCTCAGCCTGTTTTTTTTTTGAACATCGCACGATGAGTTTCTAGTGAAATCGTATCTAGTAAAAATATATTTACTCGTATCGAGTATTTACAAAAAAAAAACAACATCAAAATTGTATTGTAACTAGTGACATTGTAATTCCGCGGATTATAACATATTATTATATAACAAGAGGTTTGTTTACCGTTTCCAATTTCAATGTTGTGTAAAAGTTATTCAAAAAGAAAAATGTATATACACACAATTATATAAAATTCAAAATTATTTTCACTGAATAAATATAGTAAGTATATTTCGAATGCTGCCGAAATAAGGCCCAAAGCGTTTCTCATTAAAATCTTTGTGTTAGTATTAAATTGATGACATGCAATGTTTTAATTGGGAAATATATAAATTAATTTTATAAGCAAACTAATGTTACTTAGCAGGTGGTCTAAGTATACTGATTATGTGTTATTATTGATCAAAAGTTTAACAAGACAAAATATAAGTATTGCCAGATTATTTAACAAATTACGTAAAAAAGTAGTTGCAATGGCATCATGGTATGCAGATAGTGCGAAAAATGGTGACAAATGAGTTTAGAATGAAAAGCTATAATAAAATTCATAAAAAATGTATTGCATGTAATTTTGTAAATCGTCTTTTGAATGTAAATTCCCCATCACGACACAAAAGTTTACTTTAAGTATTATTGGAACGACGTTCCTTAACGCGACTTACGGGTAGTGCGATTGAGTAAAATCGTCACGTAACGAAATGTCGGATGTGTGTGTGTATCGAGCCTACTACACGCAAATGAGCACACTAGCAAGTGAGTGCGCGACTCTCTCTCTCTCTCTCTCTCTATCTCTGTTCCGGTTGTTTTTTCATTATATACCCTATTGAAATACACAGATTTCATTTCGAATTACATTCGGAATGGAAGAAAGGAACTTCGTTCCTGACGGGGGTTCTTCGACCGCACATTTTTTTAAAAGTAGGTACTGAAATATCGAATCGAATTTTAAATTTCATTTTATTTGACAAGCAATTCTTATAATACATTATAGTCTGATTATTGCAAATATAAAATATAGAGATTCTTGTTATAATAATTATGTTGATATATTTTCCTTGTAAACTCATGATCTTAAACAAACTCGAAGCCACGGTCTGTTTTATAGTGTTTAGCATATTGGATTCGCTACTGAAACTAATAAGCGATATAATAAAACTTCCCCAAAAGGTAATTTTAATAATAAAGGGTCAGCGTCAACTACTTGATGCAAATCCAATGAATATCAAACCTATAGCTCGGTTCGCTTTGGGCCGCATTCGATCCGTTATTTGAAGGCGACGATATCATGAAACATCAAAAACGATACGATCATTTAGTATAAGTTATGATACGAAGCGTTAAAACAGTACGATAAAATGATTGAATTTATTTATGACAGACTAATGGTATGTTCAGATGACAAGTGCTTAACGCGCTCTTGCAACAACACGAATTTTATACAAGTCTACATTAGATATCATTGTGTACTCATCGCAATGCGCGGTATGAGTAAACGCGCGTTAAACGTTGCGCTTGCGCCTGACAGTCGTTTATGCACGTTAACGTGCGCTTTGAGATCTTTGGCTTACCGTACTGTCCGTTCCATTGTACAGTTGAGCGCACGCTTTGGATTTTCTATAAGACGAATTATTTGTTTGCATCTTGAAGTAATTGAAAATTTACTTTAATAAATGTGTGTAAATATGCCTAAATGATACAAGTATTTGACCTCATTATTGTTATCACCTCTTGTGTTGATTTTTTTCTGATATAAAATCACCAAAATTCCTTAAGTTCTAAAAATAATAAGCTCTAACTGAACTGCGATAACGCGATGAATACCTGAGAAACTCTACAATAAAAACCCAACGCACGTAAAACGCCAGTCATCTGTACACACCCTAATTATTTCAAATTAAATAACCAGTCTAATAAAACTATCTATATATAACTTACCGGTGGTTAATGCCGGTGTCCATTCTTGTTCGCCCGTAGCTCCCCACAGTAAAGCGAGCGATGCGTTGTTCGTAGTGGAGGGTGCGCTTAAAGCAGTCCCTAGCACGCTTAAAGCGCCTGAAGCGCTAATCATTCGCTTACGACCTGACGACATTATATTGCCTGAAGATGTTAAAAATTTGTTTTTACATTTTGATTATTTTGATAAAAATAAACTTATATTACGTACTATTAAAAACGAGTATAATAATGTAAACTAGCTAGTGTCGGACGATGCATAAGTACGTTGGAGGTTGCCGTTAGCCTCGATGGTTGCGGGTTCGATTCCCGCTCAGTCAGATGTTTGTATTGATCTTACAAATATCTGTTTCTGCCTGGGCGTTTGTCCTTGTAAGACCCATCGTGCCTCGATGAGCACGATAAACTGTCGATCTCGGTTGTCATCATAATATCTGATAATAATCGTTAACTGTCCAATCGCTCTGTGTAAAAACTATTAACCCGTCAATTCAGGATAAGAGTTTAAGCAGACCCTGGGTATATACCGGGAATTAGGCTAGAAAGAATAAGAAGACTAATAATGCTTACCATCGACTTGATATACAGGATGATTGTTGATGTTTATAACTGAACCGTTTTCCTTGTTAACGTTATTATCGCGATGTTCCTCCGTCCGTGAGGTCGGCTCACCCGCGGGACGAGCTTGGTAGTGATGCTGCTGTATCAGTACACCCGTTGGACCTGATGAATTAAATTCATTGTTATTACCTAAAATTATTTATATCTAGATTTTGATTAATTTAAATGTTTACTTATATATATCGTCAGGAAATGTTTGCATTTTTGGAGCGCCAAAATAAATAAACGCTACACACTCAACGGCTCCCGTTCAGATAGTTATATTCTGTGTCGGGGGACCGGAAACACATACAAGGATAGGGACAAACACACCCCAGACTGGAACATATGCCTGCCTGGTCAATACACACATTTACTCCGAACGGGAATCGAACCCGCGACCTGTCGCGTTTAAGACAAGTTCACTACCGTTGCGCCACAACGTGTAGCTTTTAGGCGTGAATTTGGGAAAAAATTAAAAATTAAGATTTTTTGTATATTTTCTATGTAAAGCGGGATATAGATAGGAACATGCATAATATAAAAAATAAATAAACCAAAAAAATATATTTGAAAAAAGTTATAGAATTAAACCGGGAGTTCTCAAACTGTGTCGGGGCGTCTCCACGACGCCCGAGAGGAACGCAGAGGAAAATGCTCATGTTCATTACACTTCCTAACGACGAGATGACTGTGATTAGCAATTTCAAGAATTTAAATAAAAAAAAGTGTTGTTTTTGAATTATTCAAAAATCAAGATTATACATACAGGTTTTTAAATATTTTCTTGCATAAAAAAAATACTTTCATTCATTATGTTTTAGAGCTATACATAGATACTTCTATACCTTTGTGTGGCTCTAGCATATGTATAGGGCTAGGAAGGCGTTACAAAAATATTGCAACACATGAAGGGTGCGCACTTTAAAAAAGTTTGGGAACTACTGGACTAAACAATTCATAAAACTTTCACGTACAATTACTATTAGTTCATTAACAATTAACACTTACCCTTAGGGAATATATGCGTCCAACGTCGACGATTGCTCGTCAGCTTGACGGTGACGTGCGAAGGGTCGAAGGGATTTATCAGCGCCCGACCGGTCCTTTTGACCGGCTTGTTGGAAACCGAGCTCCGAGGAGAAAGGCGGTTCATTGAGATGGGGGAGTCCGTTGTGTCGTTGTCGACGACACATTTATCTGAAATATAATTATTACTATCTTTTGCCAACGTTAATAACAAACTTTAATTAGCCACCTTTCCGAGGCCGACTAGGTAGGTCAGAATTGTCAGATATTCTACCGCAAAGCAGTATACTGTGTTTCGGTTTAAAGGACATATAGCTAGTGAAATAAGTGACCAAAGGACATATAAGAACCAATATGTCATAGTTGGCAACGCGTGACTAGTTTTTCCAAGTTTATCTATGGCCTGGCTTTCGTTCATCAAACGTAACGCAACAGCACCAATACAAGGCGAGACTGCATTTAGCCTCAACGGTCGCGGGTTCGATTCCCTCTTGAAACGGATTTTTGTATTCATCTTACAAACATCTGTTTCGGTCCGGGCGTTAGTGCTTGTGGGTCTCCCCACCGAGCCTTGGAGAGCACGTTAAGTTATCGGCCTCGGTTGTTATCACATAGCGTCTGATAATAATCGTTAACTCTAGATAAGTAATTTGCTTTTATCCATTGAAATACTGGTTTGCCTTTAAGGTTGAAGAGGTCAGACGGCAATTCTTCCGTGCAAAAATAAGTAGCGAGTCAAATCCGGATAAGAGTAATAAGCAGACCCAAATACCAGGAATAATGCTAGAAAGTAGAAGATGCTACCACACATGCATAACCATTCTCCTCACTCATAAAATATGAATATCTAGATATACAATGAAGGTTCAATAAGTTATACTTTTACTTTACAAATATCATAGAATTAACATAACATACTGCTAGATAAAATATCCGATCCGAGACTATGATGGATGTCGGGATCCGACATCTTTCTATGATGAATAGCTGAAGCCGCGGGGCGTTCTAATCCCGCTACTGATGTCTTTTTAGTACGGGCAACTCTCTGCACACTAGAATATAAAAGAATCTGTCTTAAATATTATATGCAACACACTCAACGGCCTCAATTAGGTGGGTACCCTTTGTCTGTGGTCACCTAGGCAGGAACCATTTTTGTATTGACCATACAAACATATATCCCAAACAGGAATCGAACCCACAACCATTCCGCCACAATGGTTATGGAAAAGTACAGGATATGCATTTCTAAATTTTACAAACAATTTTTTTTGCTAATTTGTATTCAAAAGCTTATTAACGATTTACATCATTATAATACAATAACAGTGCAGAGATAAAATTATAAAGATACATATTTATAAAAAAGAGCGAACAATATTCCAATTTATAGCAGACGAAGTTGGGAGAAAAGCTATTCAATTCAGTTCTTAGATTAATGGCTTTTCAAAACTCACCGAGTACTATGCGCAGGGGGTAGTTGAAAAACTTGAGCGTCGTATGCGTCATAGTCAAAAATTGAATTGCGCATGTAATCATCATCCTTTATCAATTTCCCTTTACTCTCATCCTCATACATTTTCTTAAGCGGCTCTTGACTTTTCCGTGGTGGCAACTTAATCCTCGGAATAAAATTTGAATATGCAACTTTTTTATTTGTTGAATAGAATGATAAGTTAATCCAATGTGGCATAGAGTAATCGTCTATAGAATTGAGATTGCTATCTTTGTTATGGAATTTTAGTAATGGTACTGCGTGAAGAGGTTGTTCACCGACACAGACAAGATCGCTACCGACTCCATTGTCTATGATTCTCTGTTTTGTGACGTTAGTCAATTCTCTGTCTACTTCGAATACACCAACACCTGGTGTTATTACTACACTAAGTTGGCCTGTACGATCGAAACACCTATCCAAGTAATGTTTTTCGAATACTGAAAAAATAACAAATTTATGGTTACTGTTAAAATAATTTAATAGACAAAGTAGGCATAAACACAAGATAAGTTTTAACTACAATAAATTATAATTTCTATATTTACTTCACACTTTAAATAATAAATAATAATAAATAAATAAATAAACGCTACACACTCAACGGCCCCCATTAGGATAATTATATCCTGTGTCGGGGGTCCGGAAACATTCACAATGACAAGGACAAACACAACCAGACCGGAAAACATGCCTGTACGAATAATACAAACATCTGCTCCGAGCGGGAATCGAACCCGCAACCGTCGAGGCTTAAGGCAGACTCGCTACCCACAACGCCACAACGGTGTCACGCCACAATGTTTTCTGAGAGTTTGCTTCAAGGTTTAGAATTAGAAACAAGGGGCATGATTTTGTCTAGAGACCAAATTTGTTTATGGTAATTTAAAAATGAAATAAATTTTTTTTTTTTTGTATACAACTATAAAAAAAATATGCTCTACCATTCAAACTCATATTAAGAACTTCCAGAAAGTTTCCTTGAGCTGCTGTGGAATTTATAGCAGTTGGTATTTCCATATTAGGTCTTTCATGATACTGTAATACAATCTTTTGATAGTCTGTAAAAAGTCTTCTCAACTGCAGAAGAACATTTGACCAGTCTTCATATCTCTCATTTTGAACTGCCACCCTTTAAGTTAACAAAAAATATATAATAATTAATAACAAATTAAGTTTTTTTTTTAATGTATATTAGCAATGCTTTTTAAGTCATTACTAAAACTCCTATTGCCCCTCCAAATAAACTCGTAGCTTGTTCTAGAAGTGGGTGCGACAGTAGCCAAAGGTGGTCAGGATCGAACCCGCAACTCTCCCGTTAATGGAGTGGAGATAGTTCTTTAACCATTGCAAACCAAGCTATTGAGCCTTTATATAAATATTAAGTTGATCAAAAACTAGGATTTTAGATATCAATTTTTTACTTGAAATAAGTGTAGTTAATAACTAGTGGTTTCAGGGTGGAAGATTTTTCAAAAAAATTACATAAATAAGTTATGCCCGGTATCAAGTGTAAAAAATCTTAGGAGCAATTATATGCACTTAAATATAATATAAGCACTTAAATCTAAAAACGGTCCAATAGGAGATCTTTGTTTGATAAGCTACTATTTTTCTATTCAAAACAAACTTATTAGAAGTAAAAGAGAGTAATATGAAAGTACCTGTAGAAGTCTTCGTAAAATCTACCTCTGTAATCCATTTGTAGGCATTCCTTCATATGTTGAGGGAATTCGTCTAAGGTTTTAGCTTTATAGAACGTTCTTGAAAATAATACTATTGTCACCTCATGATTACTGCCATTTTTCTGAAAAATCCATAATGCAACATGGCTTATATTGATTTATGCAAAATTTGCCTACATAAAAAATTTACAAGCATCTTCCTACAGTATGAATGGAACCCACATCTATAGAGGCTAAAGGCTCACTACTAACCCACCCACCATGGTATATGACAATCACGTAAACAATTAACAATGTATTTTTTTCACTCAATCTTTGTAACAATGGAATGAGACAAAAAAATCATTTTTAGTTTTAAATATTTATACATTGATTTTCTTACAATATTTTGAAATACTTCAAAGCAATATATAAATTTACATAATATTATACCTTCCATTTAGTGAAAAGATCAGCAAGAAATCCATTAACTGCCTTCTCAAAGTATAAATCTCCATGGATATCAAAATCCCACATTTCTGATGACATTTGTATGAAAAGATATACCATAGATGTGGATGATCGGAACACAATTTTAGTGTCTTCTGTTATTACGCCACAAGCAACTCTGTCACCTTGAGACCACATTTCATACACTTGGCAGCGAATTGCTCCACTGCAGTATTCAATTTTTTTGTTAAGATATACACAAGTGCTTACCTAAAACATATCCAATATTAATAATTGTTGTTTCTACATTTTAAACTTTTTTTATTGATTTAAGATATTCTTTAAAAATATATGTAATAACATGTCAATAAACTTACTAAATGATTCTTCAGTCTCCACATTTCTGATCTTCCCAAATATTGATCTTTAAAAGTTAGTTCTACTGAATCAAGAGCTACATCAGCCACATTCACTATATTAACAAAAGCATCAGCAAAGGTTCTGAGCTGGAACGTTGTAGCAATGCTTTGTTCCACACTGATAGTATCTAGGAAAAGTGACATTGTGTCTTAATAATTAAAAATAAAATTAATAACATCAAAATATAAAATATTTAGTAAAAATTAAACACAATCAGTAAAGAAAATTATATCTTTTATAATTAAATTTTTTTTTTAAATATACTTCTGATTTCAAAATTTTAATTAATTTAATTTTAATATAAAAATGTAAAATATTGATAGTGCAAAAATCATTATTACAGTAATTTGACATTAATTCAGAAAAGCAGGAATACCTCTCCCACGACCTGCGGCATCAACTTTGGTAACTTGTAAAAGCAGCCGTGGATAATCATTTTCTGTTTGATAAATTTCAACTATATCCTTCTCCTTCAACCCAGGATAATCTTTTAAATTGATAATAAGATCTTCCGCTTAAAATATAGGATAAAAACATTATTTTTATTGAGCATATCCAAAAGTTTACTGTTACTAAACATTTCTAAAGTTTTATTTAGCTTACAACTAAAGCTAGATTGATGAACAATTAGCTTGAAGGATTTCATTTTATTGTTGTATTAAATGATAAACAATAAGAACATCTTGATAAATATGTTGAATTGAGTGATACACTTTGTTTATTATCACTTAAATTTTCCGACGCAAGACAGATAATAACTATTTAATTTTATTTTTAAATTATTTTCCATCATAACTTATTTAATTACGTAAATGAATAATTATAATTAAAATTGTTTACTAATTGAAACGACAGAAATTAGAATTAGCAAAAAACATTTCAGAAATTAAGAAAATCAGAATAACAGATGATCAAAATTCAGATGACACTTGAGTCACTTGACCATAAATATAGAGAAAAGTAGATACTGCGTAGACTCCTTGTCTGTACGGCTTTAAGTGATAAGAAATGGCTAAAATTGAAGCGCCACATCAAATTTAACAAAAACTTAATAACATAATCTGCATGCGGTAAAAAGTTAAAAAGCTTAGCGGTACCTTCTAAGGGTGGTACTCAAGCACAGATAACCAAAACGACGATTATTTTCGCAACACTGGGAGTAATAACAGACAGATATGAATTTTTTAAGTACCTAGTAGTTCAAAATCTAAAACACCTAAAAAAAAACATGAAAAATTTCCAAAATTAATTTATAAAACCAGTTTATTTAAAATTACCCCAAAACATATACACTACTTGTATAAACCAAAAAAAGATAATTTGGTCTACTCATCTATCTATCTTTCTTTTTACAATAAACACAATTCCCCATAAATTTCATGTTTTATTTGTAAGTTTTAACATTGATGAATATAGTACTCAGTGATTTTTTATAATTAAAAAATATCACTGAACACGTCCAAATCTTTGTAATGATCTAAATGTAAAATTTCTATAGATTAGATCAGATCTATATGTGTTTTACCCATCCCTATTTTCGCGCTTGCGCGGTTTTTTTTTTTTTTTGTCTCTGACAGGGGGCGCCAGTTCATCCTTCAAAATTCAAATGTGCCATTTTAAATCTATTCTTTGTTTAAATTATATTTACTAAAAATTATTTCCAACCAATATTACAAGATTCTTACAATTCAATACTAACTAAATTTACAAATACCTAAATAATTATAACTGTGCCAATCTATTCTATAGGATCAACTATCTATCTATGGAACTATGGTTCTAGAGTATATACATGCTATGGTCTGTAATCTTTAGAGTCTGTAGAGTACGTACTGTTGTCAATAGTTTTGACATTTGTTGCTTTGTATTTTGTTTTTCGTACGTACGTAAATAGTAATTATTTGAAGTGCGGCGTGTGAACTCTATTAATATAATTTATGATTTAGGTATATAAAATGTATTTAGCAGACGTTAAAGAATTAGTGGCAAATTTAGCTGTTATAACTACGATATTGCAATTTTTATCGGGCATGTACGTGTTACAATATATTTTAAAATATGATATTTCCATATGTCATCAATGATTTAGATAAATAAATACTATATTTTTAAAATATTATAATTTATTCCTTTTATTTTCAGTCTCGTTTGTAGAAAATATATAGATAATGGAACAACGTCCGAATCTTCACCCCTTCCATTTATTTGCGGGTTTATTTCGTAAGTAATTGATGATTTTTATTAATTTGGTACGATTTTGATATTTACTGTTGTATCTTTGTCATTGTATTCAAGGATATAGATATAAGTTTAAATCTTTTATTGTTATAAATCTATAAAAACGCTCGCACTGTAAACATTGCATCTTGGTAAGCACAGTAACATTAAATATTGTTATACTGCTACAATTGAACATCACTGGGTTATACTTTGAGATTATAGAAAGTGTTGCATTATCTAGGTAAAAAATTACACGGGGATATTATTCTTAAAGTAGACTATAAATTCCTATAATTATAGATGTGTTTACTACCATTTGACTGACCCCCGCTCTTTGTAGATATTGTATTTTATAGATATTGTTTTTTATTTATATTACTTGGATATTTATTTCGTGTTCTGTATAATTTTAAAATATTAAAGTAATTAATATTTCATACTACTGATTGTTACTTGTTATTTATTAAATTCTGCTGAATCCGGCAGACATCCTACTTGCAGGAATTTATATTTTTTTTGTCATCCTATAAAAATAAAATTGGTCAAAGCTGTAATTATTTTGATAAATATTTTATATTGCAGATCGGGTCTATGGCTTTTGTATGGGCTTACAAAAAGTGATGATAAAATAATTCTAGTCAATATAGTTGGTATTTTATTAATGACCTCATATGTTATAGTATTTTATATCTATACATTTAAAAAAACATCTTTATTAAGGCAATTTTTATTAACAGTGACAGTTTTTGCCTTTACAATTGGATATTTCTCTGTGGAAACTGATAATGAGATACTGCAGATTAGATTGGGTTAGTATATTAAATAATAAAATATTTCTTATAAGAATCAATATCGAATTATATAATTAATTTTGTTATTACTTTTGTCCAAACCTAAAAACTATTGGCTATTTTTGAGATACTTTTTGTAGCCGTAAATGCAGAGTTTGGATGGTTATATAATTGTTTTTTTAATGTTTATGATATTTTAAAATCATTCCTTTATGCTTACCATATATATGTTATTGAATAACAAAGCTATCAGCTGTTCAAATACAATAGAACAACATAAATGTCTGTTATACGATAAGTTAACATATTACGCATATAATTTTAATATTTTGTAACATACTGAAAAAATATATGCTGTTAAAAATAAAGTATAAATTTACTTAACATAACTTTTAATGAAATAACTTATTCTTTGCAGGTTTTTCAGCATGTGTGTTAACTTTGTTGACAATTGCAGCGCCAATGAGTAAATTGCTTTATGTTATCAGGATGAAATGCACTGACTGTCTTCCTTTTCCGATGATATTCATGTCTTTAATTGTAACAAGCCTCTGGTGTTGCTATGGCATTATAGAAAAAGATTGGTTTCTATGGGTAATTTTCTTGATATACTAAGACTAATATTTAAGATGCTTTTAGAATAATGTATGGATGCTCATATAACTTTATTTTGCTATTTATATTTATGCATGATAATGAAATAATATAAATAATAATTATAATTTTTTTTTTTTCAGATACCAAATTTAATTGGTGGGGCTTTGGCCTTAGCACAGCTTTCTCTATTCCTGATATTTCCTAGTGTACCACACTCGCCACTTATTTCTAAGACATCTCTAGCTTAATTTATTTATCTTTAAAAATGGTTAAAAAGAAAGTATTGTTAATCTGAATTTGTTAAGAATCGAAATAGAAGTCATTATTTTTGTATGTTGGTATTCTTGACAGTATTAGAATAAAATGATAATTAAATAAACCTTGTGCCATTTTGACTTTATATGTCATGTATAAAAGAGAATACGGCAGAGAATAATAGATAAAAATAAATAAAAAAAGACACAATAATAAAACAGCTGTTATGACGTAATGTATTAAGTAATTCAGACGAAAGTTGTGATGAATGAAATTCGTTTTCTTTAACTTAGGTTTTCGTAAAAAATAAATTACTTTGTTTTTTTTTTTAATTTTTAATAAGTAAATAAAGTAGATATAAAACAAAACAAATACGACTGTTTAAATAAAATATATAATATAAATAATACAGTTTTCAAGAAGGCTTCAGATGTTGGTATCAACCATCAGGCATGTGTTCCGGTCTGGGTGTGTTTGTCCTTGCCCTTGTATGTGTTTCCAGACCCCGACACAGGATATGACTATTCTAATGGGGCTTGTCGCCTGTGTTTTATTTATTATTATTATTATATTGTATTTTTATTTTAAATATAATCTTAATAATCTGTATGGACTTAGAATTTTGTACTTTTGCTACTTTTAATTGTGAATACCTGATTTACTGTACAAGTTAATATAGAAGGGTTATTCCAACAGAAATGGGATGAATTTTAAATATATATTCTGTGAAATTTGTCAATTGTTATTGTAGTGGTATGTTATTTTGTTTTACTTATTTATCCAAATTCTGTTGGAACCCACCATAATTATTAATCTTATTATTACATTTGTTGTCATTTCTATTAAATTTTATAACACTTCTGTTATGTTCAATAGAAAAAAAAAAGATATGTGGTCTAGTATTTTAAAACTAATGTGATGTAAAAATAGGCTAATTTTAGTATTATAAAAAATATAATGTATTTAATTGTATTGTACTAGTATTTTTTTCTTAAAGTTTAGATAAAATTAAGTATTATTTGTGGCATTTAAAGAATATAATAATATATTAAATTTCTATTTAATTCAATATTTATTACAAATTTTATTTGTGTATAATATTTTATAACAAAATAATATGGTATAAGTATATTTTAATATTTGATATTTAAGTTCAATGTATGTTCCTAAAGATCTGTTATATATTTATACAAGTGTAACCTTATTAATTTCATTGGAATGTCAACGTTATATTTGTACAAAGCATAGACATGTAAGAATAGACCACGCTAGAGATGGGACTAACGTTTACGTGGTAGTTAGAGTTCGATAAAATATAATATTTTCCTCAACATATTTTCTTCAAAAGTCTGTGCCTTCTGTGCCGATATTGTTATTTACTTTTGAAAGAAAAGAAAAGAAACCATCAAATAAAAGAATCATCAAAATCGGTTCATAAACGACGTAGTTATCCGTGAACACAAAAAATATATATATGGACTGTCTAATGGAGAAACTCCTTTATTTTTGAAGTCGTTTAAAGCGAATTATAATCTTTGTCTTTTCTAGCGTGGTTGAGGCTTAGTGACTGGACACGAAAATAACCGAGTTTACGCCGAGTGTGAAGTTCTTGGTCGTGGCTAAAAAGAGAATCAAAGAGTGTTGTAAACCGTTCACTTTTTACCGAGTAAACACATATCACGCACACTTCCTTGGTCTATTCTTATTTGGATATGATACAAAGTCACAGCAAATTTAGGCATAACTCAAATTTAAACCTATCTCACTGTTTTTATTGTACTATAAGGTTTTTATTCTTTTTTCTGACTTACTGCAGTTGGCCCTACTGGCCTCATTAGCATCATCAGACGAGATATTAACAGGTTCCCTGTCCCATGAAAAATATAATATAAACATTAAAAACATAACATCAACAACAGAACATTCAATTAACACTTCGTTCTTATTATGGACAGGGAATGGGTTAAAGTATTTCTTAATATAAGTTTATAAATATTTGGTTTGGTTCTTGTTGGTAACAAAGCAGTTTTCCATTAATTATAATTTTTTTTTTAAATACAGTAATTTGTGAAGGTGCCTAACTCAATGTGTGCAATATATTCTTTCTTTACTTAAGTATGTCTTTTGTTTTTAATTATATTTATTATGATGTGTTTGGTAAAATTTAAATTTTACATTTATCTATTTTTTTACAAAAACAATACGCAATATCCAGACGATTTATTACACAATTACCCCTTGAGTGATAACTGGATATTGTATATATCGGATGCATCATAGTAAATTCTTCGTTACGTTTTACAATGACTACTTCGTAACCTATATCACCGGGTGTCATCACAAATGCTATGATATAATAAGTACTGTTAAGCGATTCGTCGCGGTATGTATGCGTTCGTACAACTTTTTTCAAATCTAAAACGACACATTCCATACAACGAGTCGTGTTTATATTTTTCATTGTATTTTGTAGAAATGTCACAGCTAATTTTATACTACGCTCCACGTCAATATCCGTTTCGTCAATACTGTACAATTTGTGGCATGTACACCATCTTTCATCAACGCTGGCATTAGCGCAATGCCTTTGTGGAGATATTTCATTGAAAAGACTCTGACAATTTGGACATCCTTCGGATTGAATTTTTTCTGATACCTTTGTCGATTTTATTAGTATGTCTTGCATAGTGAGATACACATCATACGGCGTAATCAATCGATTTTGGTTGATTTTTAAGTTATAATATTCTTTTGAGTAAATTTCTCGAAAATCATTAGGTACCCATAGGAATAACATTGGTAGACGTTCTTCGTAATATGACTCGTATTGATCCCTAACTTCGCCGAATCGTAATCCATGATCGCTTATAAACAGTATGAAAGTGTTGTTCATTATGCCAAATTTAGTGAGGCTTTTTAACAAATCAACAGTATTATCGTCTATAAGAGTAGGTATATTATTTAAATTATGACTATAGGAATTGGACCAAAAGAACCCAAAGAATTTTTCAAGTTTGTAAGTATCTACAAATGTCTCACTATAATCTAAGATATGTTTTCCTGATGTTAATTTGTTTGTGCAAACAACATTTCCATGTTCATATTCTCCTGTCAAGAATAAAGGTCTTAGATAGTGATCGGTTGGAGGCGATTTATACCCGTATCCAGAGAAAGTATCTGGTAGACGTAAGAAATCTTCACCAGTTCCAGTCGCGTAGCCTGCCTTTTGAAAATCTGACCATGTGAACAAATTGTTGCACTTATCCATACCAGACGAGCATGACTTTCTTACTGCTGACACATTTTTTCCAGTCAGTAGTGATACGACATTCGGAAATGTGTTAAATCCTACCTGGAAAAAATTTTTAATTATACATATAAAACAAAAAATATTGGTTTGAGATGATGTTCGTGATTGTTGAAATTTAATGGGAGTGTAATTTTTTAATGCTTTTAAAAACTATAACGTACCTTCTGATATCCTCTATAGTCTAACCATTTGTGTTTTAAGAAATAGTCAATCGTTTTTGGCATGCTGCTGTAGGCTCGACCTCTTGACATAGTATCCATTCCTAACACAAGAAGGTTCCAGTGTTCCCCTTCATATTTTACATCCTCTTTGTTTATTTTTTTGAGTATCGCATAGGTATCTTTATAAATAAGTTGTTTTTTCGGTGGAACTATTTCGCAGGTTACTGTTACAATTTCTTCTTCCAATGGAGCTACTGTACCATTTTGAAAATCTAAACATTTGGAGTATCTAAAAAATTAAATTATGGTTTTAATGGTAGAATACTTAGTCAACGATGACGACGCGTGTCAAATATTCTGCCGCCAAGTAGTGCGTAGGCATTACTGTGTTACGGTTTGAAGGGCACTGTACGCTAGTGAAATTACTGGGCAGAGAGATTTAAGAACCAATATCTCAAGGTTGACAACGCGTAAGTGGCACCTACTAATGATGCTGCAAGCGCTCACAGGTTATGGTAACCACTTACCATCAGGGGGGCCGTATGCTTGTTTGTCAACTTGTAACATAAAAAAAAGTTACTCAGCTAAGCTCAGCAGAACGCAAAAGATATAGAACTAATTATTTTAACATACTTACGTTAAAACAGTGTAATCCTTCTGTCCTGAAATAGTAGATGGCGTAACGAATTGGTAGCAACACGTATATTTAGCTTTAATAGAATAAAGTCTCATTTTTATTTCATCTATCATAAATAATATTTGGTCATGGCTAATTTTCGTTATAAATACTGCTCTTTCGCCGCATGTTTTTTTGAGGTCCTTTGCTTCAGCTATTTTCATCGTCTTACTATAGTTAGGTATGTAGCATCCAGGAGTATTTATTAAATAGTCTTCTGTTTCTGTAAAATGAATTTATTATAAGATATTTTTAACTAAACTCATCATTTAGGTACGATTGGCTGATCTGACAATACAATCCGTACGAAGCAGACTATACAATCTTCATACAAACCTTGGTAAGCTGATACTATAAATAGCTATACATGATTGAATTCTATAAAGAACTAATTTTATTTTGATGCCAATTATTTTCGAGTAAATCAATCAGTCAACTCTACAAGAATAGGGATATTTTATAGGATGGTCCTTTTACTGATATTGACCATATAGTCTCACATGTTTTAGGAGTAGTGGAACCATATTCCTCCCAGCCAAATGAGCCAGCCCGGCTGGGAAGTATTAGCTAACCCTTCACAGAAAATCTGCGTAAAGTAACAGTATCAGTAACTGAGTGTTTTATGCGATCATTGAGAGCGCCGGAGGCACAATCACTTCCTTATTTCCATTGTCATCCCTTTCCGCATATCCCTTGGGTTGGCAACGCACATGCTTGCTAGCCAAACCTCATTATATTAAAAAAAAAAAACAAAGCAAATGACTCGTGCGTTCCAACTGCATTATTTTAATATTTTGTCGACCTCCGACAAACTGAATATGACTATTATCCTTTGCATGTATAGCTAATGGAATGAGATAACAATCGTTATGCATGATGCAGAAAACATGATGATTGATAAGATATTTTGTATCTTGGAAACGTTCATAAAAACAACAAATATTTTTAAAATTAAATAAACTTTGTTTGACACATTTGTGGTCGGTCATAATACCTTAATTCCTGAATCTTATATCAAATTTTTTTTTATGCTAGGAACTCTAACTCATTTCTTTAAATAAAGCCTAAGTTACTCGTTGTAATGTCATAAGCTTTCTGCAAGTGAAAGTCCTATTAAAATTGGTCCAGTTGTTTCAGAGTCAGTAGATTCTGTAAAAGCAGTTTTTTGATATTACAAATAGACACTTCAAAGTTCTTCGAGGTCCACTAAGCTTAATCGTAATAATTAGGGAAAATTACAACAAATACTTTTTAAATTATTTATCAGTAGATAAAGTTGATGTTTTACAAAGTTATTCTGTAGTTTTCTTTATTATTTTAATTTTTATTTAACTATAATTCTTACTTTTTCTAAATGTTAAAATTATGTTTATTATAATCCGATAATCTTACAAAAAGGATTAAAACATTAAGTCAAGGATTATTTCGATGTAAAACCACTTAAGATATGATATCTAAAATTATATTAATATTTTCTATTTTGAAGAAAGACAGAGGCAAACATATTTTTATGTAGGTATTTTTATACAGTTGGTGGCAAACAGGCGATGGTGGGGGTCTAATAGAAAACAGTTATTATAGCGAGTAGCCCATGCTGTCTAACATCACCGTGTTTTACAACCTGAACTTAGAGAATATGAGGGAAGGGGGCAGAGAAGGAGGGGAAAAGAGTTAGGCTAGGAGCATAGCTAATTGCACTCACTGATCGGTAAATGATAAGTGGGTTACTAACTTACTTTAGGGCTCATAATTAAATATAAAGGATGGCCGCATAGTGGTATTTCAAATGAACCTTCTCGTGCTTCGCAGGGCACGTCACCGTTGGCCCCGGATGTTAGCAATTTGATAATAGTCGAAAAGTGAACTCAGATGCCTTTACGGGTGACTTGAACAACTTTGTCACCATAATGGCAACTAACCACTCGATAAAAAGAAGGCTGAATTTAATAAAATAGTGAGGTTACTGTTACTTTTCGTCCGTGAGTATATTCTGTGAGTAAGTGGAGTAAAGCCTTGGTTGAAGCGGACCAATCAAGCTAAATAATCAAGGCTAGACTACAGATATTAAATTAATAATTAACTTACCATTGTAATATAGTTTCACATCACCTTCAGTATGAAATTCGATATATTCATTAAATTCTTCGTGTAATATCGGGTAAACAGTATACAAAAGAGATGAAAATAGTAATAGCATAAAAAGTAGTAATTTTAACAGCTTTATGTTATACATTTAACTGGTATCTAAGTAACACTGAAATCAAAAAGATATTTATGGTTAATGAATAAAATTACTAATAATAACTTATACATTTTTGCTTGTTAAGAAGCTTTTATTACCTTAACTTGTAACTACGATTATTACAAACAGTGATATACAATTTTTACTCATTTTAATAGTCGTGTGATATGAACTTCTTGTATAAGTTCATTAAATGGCAATACACTAGTTTCGTAACATCTGATCTATTCATGGTGTCAGGAGGTGTATAGTGGAACTCTCCAAATGCTGATAATAAACCTCTTGAGTTTGGACTCATATGATATGTTTTAACGAGTCCAATAGATTGATCTTAATAACTAGGGTGGGATGAAGGAGTGAAGAGGTGTATAGTGGAACCAATGACTGATGTACTCTAAACCCCTCAAAAACTTGTTCAAGTGATGATCTGATCAAGGCTAGTGATAAAGAACGAAGCTATGCAAAGTATAAGAGCTTGGTCTCGCCATCAATAGCTCCAAATTATTTTTTGTATGAAGTGAAACTATTTACAAGTTTTTCAATACATGAAATTTGGTATGGACTTCTTAAGCGTTAATAATTAACTGTGAACGTAAGGAAAACATGACGTGGCTTATTAGCAACACAGAAGACAAACAATACATCGAAATCATATTATGTCTACTATACCTACTATACTATATGTATACTAGCCAGCTCGACTAATGGCTCTGGAACCACAGCTTTACACCTGTCTAGTGGGTGGACGTAAATTTGTCGGTTGTAATATTATTTATTTAATTAAATCTGTGATTAGGTGTTTCATATTTTTTGTTGTGAATGTTTTAACTATGTAATATTTGATATAATCATAGCCGGTATAAATTACTTTTTACATTTCATTTAGACAAGATATTTATTTGACGATTTAAACCAAAGATATGAATAAAAGTCTGCAATATATTATGAAATATTCGAAAAGCCAGTCCGCTACAAGGTTATTTTTATTGTATTTCAATTTTACAATAGATATTTACGAATGCCTTGCCTTCATGGTTTATTAAATCGCACTCTTAAAAGAAGATAGTTATATTTTTTTGAGAAATTAGTGAATAAAGAACACTGATTGATTTAAAGGCTGAGACTATACCTAAAGTTTGCCATCAATCCGATTTCTGATATAAAATTAATAAAAAAACAATAATCATACTATTTGAATATTTTTGAATGATTATTATTAATGATTGTATTATTGTATGTATGTATTTATGTATCTTTGTATTTGGGTATTTTATAAGTATTTTCTATTAAGTACGTCTATTTATGATTATATTGTGTGTACTAATATAGCATATATTATATACACAAATTGCAAAATTTGCAGCCCTTCAGACTGAAGATTCTTTTACGTTAATAGGTTGCCTGTAAGAGATCACTTTTAGTGATAAGGCCGCCATTGTACCACTTATATACATTGTAACATTTTGTTTTGTAATTAATTATTTTGTGTGTGCAATAAAAAATTTAAATAAAATAAAATCTTCTATGATAAGTATAAAATTCTTGTGTCGTGGTGTTTGTTATCAAAGTCCTCCGAAACGGCTCGACCGATTTTTATGAAATTTTGTGTGCATATCGGCTAGGTGTGAGAATCGGTGAACATCTTTTTTTCATAAACCCAAATATTAAGGATGGTCCACCACAAAATTTTAATTTTAATTTTTGGTTAAAAATTAATTATTTTTAAGATGTGGCATTAAAATACACACAACCCTAATTTTTAACCCTTCTATTTTTAATAGCGATATTAGTAATTCAATTATTTTCACCAGTGTCACTTCTGTCAGGGCCTGCTATCTGACCTCAGTTTTTTTTTCTGGGCCGGACAATTAATTATAACTTTTACCTTAACTTTGACGTTATACATACATGAATTTTTCAGTGCATTTTGGGAAAAATATGAGCGTTAATTTTTTTACGAAGCGCGCACAGCAACATGATTTTCAACAGGGATGTCATGGTTATTTGTTTAATTTTATGCCGGTTTCGGATTTGTTTACGGATATTTAATTATTTCGGATAAGATAAGGTTGTTATAAATTGAGGGTGTAGGTCTCATAGCTTTGATTCAGCACTCGGTTGTCTTTCTGATTATAATCAAGCCTGTAATCTATGGAAAATTGAACTTCAGCCAGGCTAATGTGTTCTGAGAGATATTAATATTAAAGACCTCGACATTGCACAAGCGCTGCCAACCATGATATTTATGAAGATCTTGAGTCAGGTCTATTGTGTGTTATGATATTTTTTTATACCTAATTGTGTCTGTATAATACATATATAATTCTGTACATACTTGCGAAGCGCACCGGCTTCGCTCGGGTAAACCTATAATGTTGATATCAAACTACAGATCACTAGCTGAGCTAACCTTAACATAACCTGAAAATTCCATCAAAAGCGGTCCAATCGTTTAGGAGTCCATTGGAAACGAACACATAGCCACATGAGTAAACATCAAATTTTATATCTACATTTATAGTTTAAGCGGACCTCGGACTCCCGAAGTGGACACTCCAAACGCAACCGGGAATTAACTCGTGATTATAATGATGATGATAGTTTATAGTTTTTTTTCTGACATAAACTAACATTAACGAATTATACATTAATACATGCTATAAATAAAATTGTATGCATCTATTTAGTATTGTATTTCATTGTGCCAATAAAGCGAGTTGAATATCACACGGTTATAAACAGCTGTATCTACAAATACAGATAAATATTCTATTGCTTAAAATACTTCATGATTGTGACCTGCCCTTATTTCTTCTTCATAGACACTTTATTATATTAATGGAGTTTCATAAAGTGGAGTATCTTTTCTGAAACAGCGAATCAATATCGGAAATGCTAGAAGGTAAGAAGTTGTTAAATACAGTTTTATTCGAAGTGAAAAACTGTACCTACAATTCACTATCAAATTTTAAATTTGTTTTAGAAAATACGACTTTCAACGCATGTACCAGGTGCAGAAAAGGGCAAGTTATTTTATTTCTTGTTGTAACTATTGTTTCTACTTGTATGCTTATATTCATGTTTTTTTGACATTAGTTAAACCTGTACGTATTTTGTTTTTGAACGATTAATGGAATTCTGATTATAATAGCAATTATTTTGTAAAATATCGTTTGTAGATTGCAACTAATTTCAATGATTATAATGTAAAAATTTATTATGGTATGAACAGTGACCAATTATTATTGAGTGAATTATTATGAATGAGTTTCGTTCTATATCTAAAGAATCTGATCAAATCATCACAAAAAAAAAAACACGACCACAAAAAAATACTACATCATCAATATCAGTTTACGAACTACGAATAACAGCGGAATTAAATATAAGTATATGAAAATTAACAGCGGAATTAATAACCACCTCTTTATTGAAGTCGCCTAAAAACAAATTCATTGCGAATACAATGTTGAGTATAGCTTTGAAATAAGATTTTTATAAAATTTGAAGCCATCATGTAGTTTGTGCTTTCGTTAGAACTGTAAATATTAGTACCTTTGAAAAATCTCTCTGTCTGCTCAGACCGTCATTTTAACCCATAATATTAAAATCTTATGCCCTCGCATTTTGACAAAGGAGTGAAGGCTTTAAATTAATCGTAAAATTATCACATATTATTCTCCTTACCTTCATAAATATCAAAATCTGTTCACTTATTAATAATATAGTAAACACAAATTAAACGCATATGAAAAATTAACACCGAAAAATATTATTTTATGTGAAGTACTGCACATTTCAAAGATGACTAATATTTAAAAACCTTGTATACTATAAACTATCTAAAAAAAGACGCGTCCGTCAGTATCAACTGATACATAATAGTGAATTGTGAAGATGATGTAGCAAGGGTTATGTGCATTAAAAGGCGAAATAAATTATCAAATATTTAGATAAGAGCTTAACAAAATGGATATTTGTTATTATTATTTAGATACATACATTAAATTCTAAATTTCCCTTGTCTGTACATTTGAGATTTTTATAAAAAAACTTGTACATAAGAAATATATTTTAACGAACTTTTTCTTTAGTATAAACAAAATAAACTACTGGAAGTAAGTCGTTAAAACAATTTATTATTAACAAAAAGAATTCAGTCATTTTATGGAAAACGAATTAAAACCCAATATTTTAGTAAGAAAATTTAGTTAACATTATAGTGTTGATTCCAGTCGACAGGTGGTATTTTCTTGGCACACGCAATACATTTTGTCTGTGTTGTTGATTGTGCAATCTCCAAAACCTCTATAAGGAGATATGATATTGATCCAATCAATCTTACTAAAATTCATATTTTTACGCACAACCATTGCTTCATAAAATATATTCTTGGGCATCATTGAAAAAGCAATTACGTAATACAAATTTACTTTCAGCTTATTGTAGAAGAAATGTATTCTTGTAATATTTTTTAGTTCTAAGTTCATACAACGCCAACATCTCTTTGTTTTTATGTTTCTTATTTTAGATTTAATATACGATGCTGCCATGTATACGCTCTTAATTCCTTCCGTGTCTTCGACGTCGAGGGAATACAATTTGTGGCAACTACACCACTTATCATGAATGCCAACGTCCTGACAAGTGCGATTTGCACTTATGATCTTTAATATACTTTGGTGAGGAGAAGATTCATGTTTTTCTATTTTGTAATTTCCAGATAGTTCGTTTATTTCGTATAGAGTATGGAATAAATCATAAGGAGTTATCAATTTGTATTGATTAATCAATATCGATTTAACTTTTTCAGGGTGATTGTTTCTAAATATTCTTGGTATCCATAAGAATAAAAATGGCATTCGATTGTCATAATATGATTCTGCCCTAAGTCGATGTTCGCCAAAACGAATGCCGTGGTCGCTTAGAAATATTATAAATGTGTTTTCATAGACTCCAGTATAAGTGAGACGATTGAAGAAATTTTCGAAAAGTTTATCTCCATCCTGTGGATGATTATTTACATTGTGGCTATAGGAGTTCATCCAAAAAAAGCCAAAGAATGGATCGTCTCGGTATGTCAGAACAAAATCGTAAGCGTATTCTAATAGCTGCTGCCCTGAAGGTACTTTTCCAGCACATATTACAGAATTATTGTGCCTCTCGTTTTCATCTTTAAGAAAAAATGGTCTCAGGTAATGGTCGGTAGGTGAACTACGAAACGAAAAGTCCCTACTAAACATATCAGGCAATCGCAAATAATCTTCACCGTAAGCTGTTACATAACCAGATTTCTTAAACATACTCCAAATTAGTAATTTATTGCATTGGTCCATACTTTTCGAACATTTCCTGACAATATTTGACAGATTCTGGCCGGTTAAAAGTGCCATCATGTTTGGAAACGTATTATCACCCACCTAAAACATGGATATGATATTGTATATCTATTGTATTATAATTATTGAATATAGAGCAAAACGAAGAAAAATGGTAATTAGAGGGCGTCCTATAATTACGTAAGACGGTTTTGGTGTTTTTTCGTCCCTTGCATCGATCTTCGATGGACTGTCGGGCACATTTACCTCACTTGATGTTTTTAAATTAAATGAGAAACTAACATTCATAATAAAATTACATAGAAGTCCGGGCATATCATTTCACAACTTTTCTGAACAGCTGTGTCATATTGTGTTGATTATGCAAATCTTTCTTTTGCGCCGAACTCGTCATCGCCATGTTCTATAACTCTGTCCCCTCTTCCTACCAGTACTTCGCTTTGTACACGTGTCTATTCGCGTATGCATCATAATAATCATGACAACTTATTTTGAAAGAGTGCCAATGTTGACTGATTTCTTGAGTAACGAAACAAATCTATCAGCAAAATGCTGTTACCTGTACCTGTGTGTGTTTGGCTGACGTTGAGTTAGGCGCTAGGCTAAAACCTGTGCGTACGTGTTGAGCGGCCCTGAGGAGTATGGCAGTCGGTGTGGCCCGAATGCCGTACACTCTTCCTTGAGAAGCGTAGGGAGGCATTCCATTTCGCCCCTGGGACCGAGCTCTACCAGCACAGTGCTCGAGATGCTCCGGTTTTGAGTTCTATAAGAGATCCCGGAGCCTCTCTCCGTCATTGATGTCGGCCACCGAGGAGGTTTTAGTGGGTACCATGAACCACCACCTGTCATGGAACCCCACATAACCCGGTTCTCCTTCCCAGGAGGTCGGGTATCTGTGAAGCAGATTTCCTCCCCGACAACAAAAAAAAAAAAAAAAAAAAGGCGCTAGGCTAAACACTTGATGACAGACAGAGACAGAGTTACTTTCGCATTTATGATATTAGTAAGAATATTGCTTTTGTTTATTGTGGAAAAAAAAACGTTATATTTTCCGAGATAAAACCTATCCTCTTCCTCAAAACACCTCACGTAATTAATGGACTCTCTCTTCTAAAGTCTTACCAAGAATTAAGAAATTATTTAAAACAGCTTTTCATTTTGACTTTACCTTTTGGTATCCTCTGAAGCCAGGCCAAAAATTGTTTTTTAAATATGTGACAGTTCTCCTCATCGTTTGAACGAAACGCGGCAGAGACATTGAATCCATTCCCAAAATGAGAACGTTATATTTATTTACTTTAGGATTTTTTTATCATATTTGGTATCATTCGATTCCCTTTTACGGCAAAACGGGTATACGTCTTGATAAATCAGACTAGATTTATTGTAGGCGTTAATTTCAAAACATTGAATATTTATAAAGTCACTTTCTAAGGTAAATAATTCTCTATCCCTTACTCTTCTGCATTCTGTATATCTGGAATAAATCGCAGAACTATAGTTTTATATCTCATCTCACTCTGACATACTTAATTCAATCACACCACACACGCTCGACACTATAAACATTCACACTAAAAACATTCACACTATGCACATTACTCCCATATACCCACACACTCACACACATTTTTGTTGTATTAGCTTGTAATTAAGTTTTTATATTATTCTGCTTTTATAATATATAAAAAATTAACTTTTACTAAAATTGTGATGGATATGGAAGAGCGGGGCCACCTGATACAGGTTTGTGCAACCTACTAGGTGGTTCCAACCTAGTATAAAGACATTGCACTAAAAGTTAATCAAATAAACATTTTTTCATTCTTCATATGTATACAGGCGACTTTTTCAATTAATTTCTTATATTTCTCTTATACTTAATTTGAAATATATAAAATACAGATATAGAGTATAGTTATAAATCATATATTATTATATTCATACTTTTATAATTCTATACCATATTTCAAGTGGGTATATCCTGGGTATGTATATAAGGAATGAACGTTTGTATGGAAGTCCAGGAGGAGTCCGAAAGTTAGGCATTTTGATATATTTTCTCTTATTTAAAATACAATTTAATAATCTCGGTTTAATATTATTTTAGATTTGTTATTACTCACCGAAGTTTTTTGTGTTCAAAGCCTGGTTTCATTGATCTTTGAAAGAATCTATAGCAGCACTGGTATTTAGACGTTCTTTTTAAATATCTTCTCAGGGCTTTTTCTTTAATCGAAACTTGAATTTTTCCTTTATTCACTTTTTTTAAAAAAACAGCGCGGTCTCCACATGATCCCTTTTTCCATTTTATTGGAGACGAAAAATTAAGCATTGCAACCGGGATACGACAGCCTGGCGTATCTATCATGTAAGCTAAAAAGATATATTTTTTAATATTTAAATACGAGATTATGGTAACTATATTTAACAGAAAATATAATGCATATTGCCTTGCTAACTGATATGAGGGTTACGGAATTCAATTTTTTTTCGGAATGTGTATTGCTGTTGGCCCTACTGGCCTTGACAGCGTCACCGGGCGGGGAGGCCGAGTACAGGGACTCAGCCGTGATTAAGGGGCAGCCCTCACGAGGGCTCAAATTTGATTCCGTCCTTAGGGTGCCTCCTGCGAAGGCGAACCACGGCTAAGGACATCATCGGAGATGGAGGAATGCAATAGTTTGTATTTCTGCTACTTCACATTGATTTTCGCCATTCATTCCAAAAATTGTAATTGTATGAACAGACAAAATGCCATAAAATCTTAAACAATTTTGATGGTTATAGGCAAGTTTTTGCTGGAGATTATTACCTCCTAGTTACCTACCGCCGTACTCAGGAGAACAACTCGTGTAGTGACATATCGTCAGCCGCATTTCTAGGTCAGCGTTTATACAGTTGCATTTCAACGGTCGGCAACGCACCTGCATGCACTCTGTGACAGGTATTCATGGGCGGCGGTAATTGCTTAACATAAGGTGAACCACCTCCTCGAACATAAAAAAGTTTACTCTGTATTTCAGCTCATAATGAGATCATCATTTCGAGGTCGACAAATTATTTCCCAACACTATATTGTTGTTCTAAGCTTTGTCTTTAACTCGATTTTGACTTCAAAGCTGCAGCTGCGCCAGAACTTGGGTGAAAACTTTGTTAATTTTTGTCGTAGAACAAGAATTTTTGCACTGTATGTTATGGATTTCTTAACTTTAGCCTCTATTCATCTGCATTCTCTACTAAATTCGTTACGGATCCTCATTATGAACAAAGCCTGCCTATTCAATCAAATTTGCAATTATAAAGAAAAAATAAACACCTTGTTTTGTCTGTTCGAATTCGACGGAAAAGTCTTGATCTTGGTCAGAAATATCATTGTAAATATCATTTAACGGTATATGTCTCATGGGCATATTGGTATTTCTTTTTATACCCGATGATTGTAAAATTGCGATATCATTTGATTTGTGACGTATCCAATAAAATGAAAGGCCACTACGGTGTAATATAATACGAATGAAGATATACAAACAAATCGCTACCAGCCATAAGGCTATTTTCATAGATTTCATATTCAGTTTCCTCTTTAACCTGCTTAACCTGAAATCAAATCACATAAAAACTTGTGAAACATATTTTACATAGTACTAGTACCATACCGGCCACTCGTTGTTTTGACTACATACAAGACTTTCATCCATTTTCAACAGTTATTGTCATATTTTAACCTATTCACAAAACTTTAACAATTCATCTCTCTCATGATTCACTCTGCAACTTAAGCAAAATGAGTGTAAGATGGTATGTATGATGTATGATGGTAAGTGGCTGTCGTAGCCTAATAATAAAGCATTTGCAACATTCATTTTTATTCTTTGTCTAATTTACGGTGCAAATTTTGACCGCTAAAGCCCATGAAGTTTCGTTTTTTTTTAAAGATAAATGCCTTAAAATTTCTTTCTGCGTCTACACTTACAAATAATTTCATACTTCATTTACTTTTCACACGTGCCGATTGCCGGCTATCCGGCGTCGACTGTCCAGTAACTCATTTCGTTTTCACAAGAACCAATTTTGAATCTAACGACGATGCGACCACTTGCCGAGCAAAATTACACAGGTACGTGTGAAAGCTTCTATACATGCCCATACACTCTGCTACCGGATACCCAGAGCCAGCTACCCGGCAACCGGCACGTGTGCAAAGGCACTTAGACCTTTTAACAATGTTAACAATATTCGTTGTGACCTATTTCATAAAAATAAAGTGCAAACATCAATTCCAAAACAATCAATAATATTACCTCACCTGTGTCTAATGGATGTTCAGTTATTAAATATTAACACGTCACGTTCTGTAATCGTTCGATGAAATCACGGAGATGGTTTTGAGTAACCGCAACATTTGAAGGTTTTTATAATAAAAACTAAGGACGTGCACTAACCTTGGTACGGATGTAAAAAAACATTTCACTGATAATAAAGAAACTATTATTTTTTGTTTAAATCGTTCCATAGTTGATCCTTTTAAGATATGTGATGCTGTATTCATTGCAACTGAACAACATATCGATTTGTTATTGAACATTATTGAAATGTAATTTGTAAATAAATTTGTTTTGTTATGCATACTTGCATATTAATATTTTAAATGCTGATGTCGTTTGTTTGTTTGTAATATTTTAAAACTGAATTGTTGAACAGATTTTGATAAAATTAGGTAGAGAGGAAGTTTTATGTGTAATTGTTAACATTATATCCAATAAAGAGGTGCTATAAGTTTGACCTGTATATGTGTGTATATGTGTCTCTGTCTGTGGCATTGTAACACTGAAACAGCTTATCTAATTTTAATTTTTTTAAAGGTGTCTTGATCGCGGAAGTTTTCATTTATGAATCAAGAAAATCTCTCCATAAGTCAGAAGATCATTGGCTATTTTTGGTTACGGTTTTTATTTTAAATTTTCGTTTTATCTACATAAAGTATGTATGTGCGCTTGTTTGTTTAAAACTTTCGAACTCTTGGTACGATAATTAAGAAACTCGACAATTTAGCCTAAATAGATAAAGTTCATATGTTTGCTTTTAAGCTATATATATTTCCGACTTTGAAATTCGCGGTCTTAGATAATTCAGAAGAAAAAACCGCAAAAAAATTAGAAAATCGAAAAAAAAATACGCTATTCCCTCTAAAGTTAAGAACAATAAAACAATAATATGTAATTTTTTTATTATATTCAGTATATTATAAAATGTATTTTTTGAAATAAATATATAGGTAATTATTTCCCCTTATTAATTATAATAATATTTTGTTTTATATATCCAACACTGTATAGATAAGTTTATAATTTTTTTAATTTTGTTTTTACGAGATCTGAAAACTTTATTATACAGAATTTACAAGGATTAAAAATAAATTTAAATTGGATGCTGTTAAGGAGAATCGAATAAATACGATAAAATTGCTTATAGAATCTTGATGTGTGTGAAGTGCGTGAGAAATATTGTATTTAGATATCCCACGTCTATCAGCTTCTTACTGGTGCTAGTCACGAATTTTGAATAGAAACCTGATGATCAGATTTACTAAACAAAGATATAATTATATTTATATTCATTATAATACTAATTTATATGAATTGTATTTATAATATTATTGTGTTCACATAGTTTTGGATATACACTTAGTAAATTTGTATTGCTTTTTACTTGTTGAACGTATTTTAGATATAATATGTTATGTGAAACATAAATAAATAAATACGATCAATTACAATATGATAACTTTATTAAAACCTATTGTAATAAAATAAATTTACGTTAAAATGACGTAATGGTTTTTAAATATATATAAATAATAACAAATTTATAGAAAACGCTCGCGTGTTGTACCGATTTTTCTTTACGTCACGGAATCCCAATTCTTTTTCTAAAATAAAATTATCCTATAACATCACTTATCTGCCAGTGAAAGTTCCTTTAAAATCGGTCCAGACGTTTTAGAGATTAGCCGGAGCAAACAGACAGACAAACACAAAAATTTTACAAATAGATTTTATATGTAAGTACTTATACCGTATATAATTTCGTATGCATTTAATGAGAAGCTGTTACTTTGGAACTACAAACAGACACTTCAATTTTAGACCTACACTTTTCTGAAGCCTGTCAATTATATATAAGACTTACCCATATTTTATATAAGAAAATCATTAACGTACACCACTGAGTAAGCGTATTTCACGTAAACACAACGAATCTAGCAATGCACGATTCAGATGAGTTTTAGAAAATGTAACATAGAGACGGTTACTGCGCATGCTCCAGCATTTCGTATTGACATCCTTATATCTATGTAGCCTATATAATAATGTTATTATTATTCCCTGAAGAGTTGACTAATTAATTTTTACATGTTTGATGGACTACTAAATGACGCGCCCAATGTAATTTGCGTCTTTATGTAAAGTTTTTTTTTCCTAATTAATACATTAGTGGATCTGAAACAAAATAAATTAGCGGACAAGTGGAGATTGAAGGGTTCTGCAGCTTGGTAAGGAAGGAGCTTAGGAGAGTCGTAGATAATAAATAAATATTTATGTTATATATATTTATGTTATAAACACACACATTCACACACTGCAGGCGTCGGGATGTGACGACCCCATCGCCCGCTGTTGGGATGACCTCTGTCACAACAGAGATTATTCCACCAGTGCAATCAGTCACACTGGTGGTAGGTCTTTTGTTGCAAGAGGCCGGCTAGGTAGGTACCACCGCAGTGTCCAATATTCTGTCGCCAAATAGTAGTGCTTAGGCACTACTGTGTTCCGGTTTGAAGGGCATTGTACGCTAGTGAAATTACTGGGCGAACGAGATTTAAGAACTAATATCTCGAGGTTGGCAACGCGCGAGTGGCACCTACAAATGGTGCTGGAAGCGCTCATAGGCTGCGGCAGCCACTTACCATCAGGTGGGCCGTATGCTTGTTTGGCAACTTCTAACATAAAAAAAAAAAAAAATTCATTGAAGGTTTAAACTTGAGGTTGTAGAACATCAAAAGAAGTTTCCACAGTAATTATTAATTAATTAAGTAGATAGGTCTAGAAATTTTAGAAATATATATATATGAACCCATACCTTTGTCTTTTCAGATTATTTTTAATAATTATAATTATTTATTATCAACTATGAAATGACCAACTTAAAATGTTAATTTACGTTAATATTTAATATCCTAAACATTGTGCATCATTAAGCTGCGGAACCCTTTAGTTTCTTCTGTATGTGGTCCGCCACGCACTTGATTGGTAATTAGTATAGTCCTAACTTCGTAAGGCTAAATCACATATTGAAAATTTGCATAAATAAGTTATAAACTAGTGGGCTATTATAATGATTGTATTTTTAACTTTTAATCAAAAAAAAGTTTTTAGGTACAGACGATTCTCCATAAGTAGAAAACCGTGAATTTGAATCTCTCCATTATTTTTTTTCTCTTCCCTTTGAAAAACACTCAATAAGTTGAATAAAATCAATATAATTGGACCGCTCGTTAATTTGAAATAGAGGAAATAATCATAATTTGAAGTCCGGGTTTCCATACTCTCTATATTTTGAAGCGATTGTTGTCACCAATCAAGTCGTTTGTAAACTACTATACAAAATACACATATAGACCTGTCGATTCATAAATGAGTCTTGCAGTTCGCATTCCAGTCTTCCTTCAAACGTTACAGTGAGTCATGTTGACAAGTGACCATTTCTTCGTAACTCTCATCACTATCAAAAATTCATTGGATAGTGATAAACTGAAGTTGCTTACGTACTCAACACAAGCTTGCGGACTTTTTTTCAATAAATAATAACCCAAGTCAATTTAATTCGTCTTATTTGAGAGACAAAAGGTATAAGTTTTCGTAGATCCACAATTTCGTCACGTCCATCAGGCCTCAAGGAATTGTACCTTTCTTCTGAATATATGATAGCTCTTTGTAGAAAAACACGCATCTGTAACGTGACGTCAACTCTTTCATTTTCGGCGAGTTTTATGGGGATGCTTTGCGATTTTACTCCCAAAAAAATCCTCAGCCAACCCAATTTTTTAATTGGTAGATAAGATTTTCGCATGGTATGATAAACAGGGGTTGTCGACTCTATACGTTGAATCAACGCGATACCTGAGTAATTTCAAGTGTGGCTAGAATAAAAAAAAAAGCGGGACCGCTAAGGCAGCAAAATTCACTAATGACGCAAGAATATCAAAATGGCTTAGTAGTTTGGTGTAACGTTTGATTCGTTCTCTACCGTCTTATTCTTCTTTCTATAATATAGGAATTATTAATACATAATTCCCGGTATTATACGAGTCTGCTCTTTACTCTTGTCCGGATTTAACAGGTTACTAATTTTTATTTTTATTTTTAAAGAGAGCTATTACCATCTGACCACCATAACCCTAAAGACAAACAACTCATTGGATAAGAGCATTTTATTTATCGAGAGTTTTAATGGTTAGTATCAGATGCTATGTGATAACAACCGGGACCGACAGCTTAACCTGCTCTTCGAGGTACGATGGGCAAAAGCCCAGACCAAGACAAATTAAATTTATAACAAACATCTGCCCGAGCGGGAATCGAACCCGCAACCGTCGAGACTAAAGGCAGACTCGCTACCCTCAATGCCACGACGGTTTCCATGGTTGGTCATCTCTACCTATATACATATATGCAAGCCTCCTTAGCTACGAAACTCATACGGGAGATGTAGAGTTTATATAGTACTAGCGGCCCGCTCCGGCTTCGCACGGGTATAAAATATAGCCTATGTCATTCACTGAAAAAATGATTAAAATCGATCCAGTAGTTTTGATTTATTCATTACTGTGGCCTGCACGCGTTAAATGTAATTATTTACGACATCACATTAGAAACCTCAAAAAAATTTTTTCTCCACTATTTAATGGATGTTATTAACTTATTATACATATAAACCTTCCTCTTCAATCACTCTATCTATTAAAAAAATCTCATCAAAATCCGTTGCGTAGTTTTAAAGATTTAAGCATACATAGGGACAAAGAAAGCGACTTTGTTTTATACTATGTAGTGATGAATATATTGTGATAAGCACTAATAATACGTTAAGATAGTCATACCGATGCCACGTCTTCCGAAATGGTGTAATTAACGCTAGTATTATGTAGATATGTAAACAATGTGGGAGGCATACGACGTTACTCACATACTAAAACCTATGAGATCTCAACGTTTGTCATTGCGTCAACCTGGTAGCTCTATCATTGCCATTTCAACTTCGCAACTTTATAACTAACGACAGAGCCGTAGCCGACTAGCCATGCTATCACTGGCAACAACTATTCGAAGTCTTTCGTCTTTTGTCACTAAATAATTCCGGATGAGAAGATATTGTGCATCTTCCCTAGCGCTATCCAACTAAGTTGGATTCTGCGGCTGACTTATGAATCCAGGCGGCTAGCATTAGTCGACAATTTCGAGTGCAAAGTATTCAATAAGTATAGGTAGTCCATTGAAATGTTACATTTTTTAGGCCTTACCTTGCGTTTTTTAGAGGACGCAATTTTTTTTGTTGTGTACGGGGGGTCAATGTCAAGTTTGTGGCGTCGCCACCCTTGCCCGTGGGTCACCCCTTACACATAAAAAAAAAAAATTGTGTCCTATAAAAACACAACCCCAAATGTAACTTTTCAATGGACTAAGGGTAGACAGGGATATGGGTGTTATACATAATTATCATAAGTTATACTTGACCTTCTCTAAAACATTTTAACGGAGTTAGTTGCTTGTAATATTTTCCCACACTACCAAATATTAAAGATTATGGTAACAGGCTACAAAATAAAAATTAAACGTGATTTGAAATAATTTATTTATTATAAATATAGATATACCACATTCACACACATTAACACGCTATAATACAATAAGTTACTCTCAATTTCACGCATCACTAAATTCTATAAGAAGTTTAGTTGAAATAATCGTACAGTATTTCTATTTTTCAATGAAAGATTGAAAACTCTAGAACTAAGGCGTTTGAGCACTTTAAAAAAATAACTAATAATAATCACCGAGGTGTTCTAAAATTGATCTATATTGTTTTATAAAATTATAGTACTAGCTATATTCATCAATGCTTACGTCATAAAATTATAACTTAAATATAGGCAGTAGGTTTTATAAATAATATAGTATATACGTATATGTACAGCGAATTGTTATTCTAAGAAGTTTATCAGATACAATTTTATTACAAGAAAAGTGCATAAAATGGTTTTAAAACATCTGTAACATGATAGGTAAGATATACATTACATTTAGTACTAAAAAGCAATATACATACTTGTGTTTATACTATTAATGAAAGAAATATTTTGTGTATATAAAAACATATAACTATGTTTTATTACTTCTTTGAAATATAAGGATCAAATGCCGTTTCTCAGTCTTTTTGTATGTGGAATATAATATTTAAAATTACTTTCAAAAGGCGATTAAGTAATGTGAGGAACATGCTTCCTAAATATAATTTTTTCTTTTGTGCAAAATACCGTAAAGACTTTATACTATAAATTCAAAAGTAATAAAACTATTTACATAATTATTAAATAATCATTAATAAATTAATATTAGTATAATCAAAACATTAAGTTCTGGGGTCGACGTTATCTTTTTATTTTATTTTATCGATGTATTAAAAATAATAAAGCTCATTAATCTCAAGCACTAGTGCATTGCTTTTTTTTTTAAATTTCGTGTTTTCGATTGTCATGATAATTTAAGTTGAGATCTGTTTAGATCGAAATGATTCCTTGTCCGCGTTGTTTCACGGAAGTTGAGGTGGAGCTGCACATTCTGAAACAAAAAAAAATTCATCAACCTGTGCATATATCGACGGTCCCTACGTAGTTATACAGCGTTTCAAATAAGAATAGGGCTGATAAATCCGCCATCTTGAACCGGAATTCAGACCTCTTAATTTTTTTAGTTCAATGTGCAACAAAAGTCATCGATCGAAAGAACATACTTCGTACGAATGTATTTTAATAATTCATAATAATTTTTATAATTATAGACCTTATGGGACTAATTAATGTTGATATTTATAACCACAGCTACCCGCAGTTTCAGTGGAAAAGTATTAATTTTAAGAATTAATTCAATGACATAATGTAATTCCCTATTCTATCGTTGTATCGTTATATTTTTTATTTATTTAATTGATCTACTATTTTTTTATCTTGAAGTTTTTTTAATTATCAAACTTATTTATTTTATTTAGATTTTTATGATATACATTAATAACTAAATTATACAATACAATACAATAATAACATAAATAAATAAATCATATCTCTATTTATTTTAAGATAAATATTATGTATGGTTTATGATTTATTGTGCTAACACTAATTTTAATTGGTTTCCAGTATGAAGTTAGCAATCAGTCCAGTCCTATTCTTATTTCAAAAGCACTATACATAAAGACTTTACAAAACGTCACTGTTTAAGGTTCCGTAGCCAAATGGCAAAAACGGAACCCTTATAATTTCATATCCTGAGTTCGTCTGCCTGAATTCAAAAAATGTCGTAAATGCTCAGTTGCATCAAGCGTTGTCAATATCGTGATATGGGTTCTTAAATCTCCTTTGCCCAGTAATTTCACCAGCCTTCAGTGCCCTTCAAACCTAAACACAGTAATGCCTAATACTCTACTGCTTGGCGGTAGAATATTTGACACTGTGGTGGTACCTACCTAAACTTGCAACAAAAGACCTACCACCAGTGTGACTGATTGCACTGACGGAATAATCTCTGCTGTGACAGAGATTATCGCAACAGTGGGCGATGGGGTCGTCACGTTCCGATGCCGGATAAAACTTACTTACTTTTTCGATAACAATAGTATGAAAACAATTGTGTACCGAATATATAGTAGGTATTATATTATTCAGGTAACGGTCAAACTTCGTGACGAAACAGCTATTTAGGTACGCTAAAGTATTTAGTACATGTTTGGGCAGGTGCTCTCTATGCATATTACCTTCGTTGACCTAAAACCTATTTAGATTATTATTTGAACTGTTATTATCTTTTAAAATGTACGAGCCTAAAAATGCTTTAAACAGAATGTGCTATGACGTCATATTCTTTCGTATCATCTTGATTTTAAAAAATGTAAAATTTTCTTTGTTAATCATAAATGCTAGAAATTGCAGAAATTTGACAAAACATAGGCCCTCGCCACGTTTGCATGTCTATCTGATTGTTATAAGTCAAAAACTACGGAAAGGATTTTGTTAAGGGTTTATTTAAATTGGTTAAAATATTAGTACATGTTGAAATTGACGAATACTTTGTTGTCACAAAAATTACATTACAAATTATTTTATGGCTAATACTATAATTCATCAAAAATGTACTTGTGTTTATCAATAAGGAATAGAATTTTCATTTGTTTTTAATATTATAAAACCAATTGTATGCATATATGAAAAAACCCTGATTCAGACATTCATACCTTCTCCCCCGTCCCGTATCTCCTAGTTCTCCCACTCGTAACCTATCATACGGCGGTGCCACCACGGTGATACCAATGGTTTTATTGTAAACATAATTATGCTACAGTAACGGCCATAAGTGCCGCTGATTTATTTCCACCTTTTTGGTATAAAAATAAAAAGACAGTTACATTCGCATTTGGAATAGTAGCGTGAATAATCTCTTTAAACTTTGAATGTGTATTTCTGTTACCGTGCAAAATGTTATTGTATTTTAGTCTGATGAAATAAATATAATATTTTATTGATTTCCATTGTATGTTTGTAAAAATAACTACAAAACATCGCCCACTGTTGTATCACTAATGATAAAATTACAGCGATATTTTTAGTTAGCCTTTTTCCTTTGACTCGCAAATATTCCAAATATTTTGCTTCAGTTTGCTTCTGTAGTAGTAAAATTGTATCTCTGGTTGCAGTGATAGGTTATAATGGGGCATAGGTTTAACCGTATAGGCATCCAGCGACTAAATCCGTATCATAATCCATCTTTTTGTTTTTGCGTAATGCCGTAAAAAAAACCAAATGGACAAAAATATTTAAAAAGAAATTGACACAAAATTGACAATCTTATCTTTCTAAATGTAGCTTAGGCACAGTTTTATACAGTAAACATATTTTAAAGAGCGTCTTATTTTTTTATGGGTCTCATAGCAGTTGACTGAGTACTGGCTGATGAAGTAGACTGAAACCATTGGATTAAGAACAATACTTACTGCAGACAGCGCATGCTATTTCATCGCTGTTGTCCCCACAGCCGTCGCGACCCGAGCACGCGACTGCCGTGCTACGACAGCGACCATTGCCGCAGCGCAGCGGACAGAAGTCTGCTGCGCGCCAACTGAAATAAACAATTATGAATAATTCATATTTAAATATATCAGTAATGGATTAAGTGGTGGTAGCCTGGTAGCCCTTTTATTGCAAGAGGCCGGCTAAGTAGGTACTGCAGCAATATCAGATATTTTACCACAAAGCTATTGTTCGGTTTGCATTACTGTGTTTCGGTTTGAAAGACACTGTAGATAGTAAAATAAAGTGAGTAAAATAAAAAAAAAAACGAGCACAAAACAAGATATGCTATTCGCATATCGAAGCATAAATAGCTTTAATTCTTTTTGTTGTCTATTGTGCATGTCTAACAGTTTGTTCAGAATTACTAAATAAACGACTTTTATGGTCAGTCATCGTAAAAAGTTGTTATTCAAATTCTACGAAGACAAAGTTACCTACATTTGGTACTACATAATAATGATTCAAAATAATTTGTGAGAGCTTACCGTGACTGTTCATTGCATAGATGCGGGGGCTCATCGGATGCATCCTTACAGGATATAATGGCATTGCAGAACTCGTATTCCGGCAGGCACTCGCCTGACCCGCAGCGGAATGTGTGTCGCGGACAACTGGAAAAACACGACCGTACTGTTAATACAACTTATAAAACTAGCATTAACTTGACGCGTACATTCTCGGAATCTATTACGTGTACTACATTTTTTCTATAGCCTTCCGGAGCTGGGAAGGGAACAAAAATGTTAGCTAGATTACTAGTAAGGAGGTATGTAATTAAAAATGATCGATACACAATACCGATCAAAAATGCTGGATAGCTGATCGTGATTATGAGTTTAAATTTCTTTGCAACAATCGAATTACTATAATACTAGCATCTGCCCGTGACGTTATCCGCATGACCATAAAATCTGATTACAGAGAGAAATGAAATATTTGTTTGTAAGTAATGTTCCATAACACATATCTATGCCGAATTTAAAGTGAATACGTCCTCTAATACGTTTTTGTCCATTCTTATCACAGGGATCCTGCCTTTTTCTGGGATAAAAAGTAAGTACCCTATATGTTAATTCAAATAATAACCTATTTCTGTGATAAATTTTCTCCAAATCCGTTAACCCGTTTTTGTGTGATTGAGTTACAAACAGGCATTTATCCAAACATACAAACTATCACATCTATTATATAATAAGTGGGATTAGTAGGATAAAATAAATAAAAATATTTCAATGGTCATATGGGTCAAAATCAAATAATTTAATTAATTGATAATTAGGAAATTAAATTAAGTAGTATGTTAAATTGTAAAAAAATAAGTTTCCCTAACTAACCCTCTTCGCCTAGTAGCTCGACAGTTCCTCTCATCTTCTCCTCCGGGACACTGCACTTTACCGTCACATCTAGAGGCGCGTGACACACACGGCGAACCTGGACCTCCACAACGGAACGCATGCATCGGGCAACGCTCTCCAGTACCATCTGAACATGAATATAATAGGTATAAAAAATTTATTCTGATATTTTTGTATCAAAAATTCAAAGATTGCATATACCATCACCAAAGGATTCCACAAAACAGAACAGGTTGGTAAGAAAAAATTTAGATAGAGTTAATTGCTTAGATAATTATGATTAATAGATAAAAGATCGAGTGGTGCAAGGAAAGACCCCTGTGCATAGATATTTACCTCTACCAGTACCTTGACATTTTTCATCCGATCCGTCTGGGCAATCCTTACGACCATCACAAACAAAGTACCAACTTATGCAAGTCCCTGTTGATCGACACTGAAAAGAGCAAGTAAAAGGTGTTTTAGTCTCTAAGTTTTAGATACATGTAAGATCTAAGATGATATCTATAATATACGATTGACGACCCTGTGGAGCAGCGGTATCGAGCTTGCTTTGGGCGCCACAGGTCGCAGGTTCGATTTCCGCTCGGAGCAGATGTTTGTATTGACCATACAGGCATGTCTTCCGGTCTTTCTCATTGTGAATGTGTGACACCTATATCGGAGGTCTGTAATATCCTGATATAACTATCATTATGGGGGTATTTGAGTGTGTAGCATTTATTTATTTATTAATTTATATTGACTGATTGCAATGAAATCACTTACTTGGAATGTGCCCGGTAAACATCCTCTGTTGCGGGCTGAACAAGCAGAGGTAGAATTCGTGCGGTATGTGCAATCACATCGCTTATTAACGCATCGCGTGTTCGAATCTACCATGTGACATTGACTGTCCATGAAGCAAGGCATCCCAAGTGATGCCGGTCCGACGTCAAAAGGTACAGTATCGGCGCGAATACGATTCTTATCTAAAATATTGTATATATTTCATATAAAAATTTTGTTATTGTTATTACTAAGAGCAATAGGATAAATAACAGTATATGTCATTACAAACCTTTTAAAGATGACTTTTTCTGATGACCACTTTTATTAGATTTATTATTTTGATCTTTCGATGTACTTTTCTTATTTGATTTTTTTTCTATTGATGGCTGAGTCACTACTCTATATATCGGCTGGTCGTTAGCATGCAAATTTGCTGTCATTTCATCAACACTTATTAATTCATTAGGTTCACCATCTTTCCTGTTTGAAACTGGCAGGCGTTTGGTGGGTTCTGTAGTCGGTACTTTTAAGAGAGCTTGCATCAGAGGACTATCTTCTTGTGTATTTAATACATCGTTTTTACTTGTAAATATCGGTATATTGCTTGGTTCAATTTCTTCTTTGATTACTGATGACTTGGCTTTTCCGAATGGATCATCTGGGTTAGGGTTGACAGCCACCTTATTTATTTTTTCACGTAATCTTTGTTTTGATGCTTTAGTCGGATCTATATTTGCTATATCTTGTTCAAGTATTACAGGCTCTGTTGCATAGGATGTTAATTTTTGAGCGACGCATTTATCACCGGTTTGTTTAAAATATGCATTACAAGAACATCTTCCAAAAAGATTTTGTATGACGAATTCACAGTGACTTTCTTTATCCCATAAACGGCAATGTTCGTTACTGTAGCATACATGTCCAGGTGGGGCAGCTATAAAGTAAAATGGCTACTTGTAAAAGTTTGTAGTCAATAATAGATATATGCTGATAACAGTAATGAACTTATCAGCCGTGAAAATCATTAGTGCTTTATAGGCTATAGTGTTCGTATGTTATGAACCGTGGTTAGTAATTTACCTGACAGTGAATAAACGACTTTTTACTCTATGCTCTAATAATCTCTCTAATAACGTGTAAAGCATGAACGTGTATTTATTATTAGAAATATATTATGGAATGAAAATTCTTGTATATCTGTTTTAATTTTTCTTCCTGACTTAAAAAAGAAGAGACTTTTTATCCTGTTAAAAATAACTTAATAATCCTGATAATATTTCGTCCTTTAAACAATAATGGATACAATGAAGCTAATTGGCGAGTGTTTCGTACTACGTTACGAGTTATAATTTGTATAAAAACATATTGAAATCCCTTTTAATAGATATAATTTGGTTAATGGTAAGATACAACATGCAAGAGCTTCTAGTAGTTTATAAGAGAATTATTCACAGTCGTCAACGATCACGTTTACCAGGAACACTGATCTAGTTTTACTTCACCTATACAATGAAATACTTCTCACACCACAATACATTATAGTTAATAAGAAAGGAAGTTAAAGCGGCCACATTGATTTGACAGAACAATCACCAACTTTTTTCTTTAAATTCTGTATTGCGTTACGGAAATGATCATACCCAATAGCTGGTTATCAAAATTGGTGAGCGAAATATGTGGTTTTGGAATAGCAATCCAATTATTTTTATTGTAGATCAGTTATAGTTCCACATTGTTATCTCGACTTTCATCTGTCCGAGTTATAGAATTACATGGTGGCTTATCTGAATCCGAAGCGACAAGTTATTGCCCGTGACGTGACCGATTTGGCGTAAGCTCAGGATTGTCTAGCGGTAATGAAATCGAAAGTGTGAGTAAAGATCTGGTACTATTGACCTACTTTACATTATGGAGTATTCATCGAATTAATTATAACTATTTACTATTGCTATTAATATTTGTTCTGTCCGCAGTTTTGCTCGGGTGAATAAAGATTTTTATGACGCACTTTTGATGTAATAAAGAAACCTTGAAGTATGTTTTTACGAAAAAAGCGTTACATTCCTAATATGTAGTCTATCTCTGTACCAAATTTCATCAAAATTGGTTTAGTGGTTAAGGCATTGGCGGGACAGATAGAAAGAGTTACTTTCAAATTTATAATATTATACGTAAGGATTAGGTGTATACATTTTTTCTATAAACGAAATTGTCTTTTAGCGAAATTTGATACAAAATACCAATGATACAAAATTTATCATGTAGGCAGTATTCATGAAGCTGCAAGCAGAAGCTAGTTAAATATACTTACGAGATAGGCATGTATGCTTCCTAAACTGCAAGTGTCCGTCCGAACATCGGCATACTCCATCCAAACAGGCGCTATAGGCAACTTTCAGAGTGCACTGTTCCGACACAACGCACTCCGAACCCAAGAGAGTTGCTGTAACATAAATATTCAGTTTTAAAAATCAACAAAATGAATATTCAGCACGTTTCAAAAGCGCTCAGCTCTTACAAAACTATGTTAATTAGATGTTTTATGAAAATATTCGTTCTCCATTTTTTTATTCGTGTAAAGTGCACTTCTTCTTGTGTTCTTACATTTTGCATATATTTTCAACTCAAACAAACAAAAATTTTTGAAAAAAATCTTCTTTTGACTACATTTTTATTAATAATAGATTTCTGTGTTTATTTCTCCTAATTTAACATTCATCAATGTCAGTTTCAATGAAATTTGGTAAACATCATCAATGTAAAGCACTCTTTGAAAATAACAATATTCATAGTTTTTATGCTTTTAATTGTCTGCAATTAGTATGTTTTAAAAGTAGAATATTTTCCTTGAGGTAAGAAAGTATAGTAATAATACATAACAGTATTATAAACTACAAAAGAAAGTAATACGATAGTTTCACTTAATTAAAAACCTTTTAGCACAGTATGTACTCGTATGTATGTACATGTATAATACTGTGCTTTTGGTAAGTGCGTATCTGACGAAACGTTTTAAAAATAACTTATGAGAAAGCACAAAAAAATTAGGTCTCTAATGTTGACATGTACGTCATGTGCAGTTAGAATGTCCATCAAAACAGAATAATTATTATAGGAAAATTTTGCACACTATTAGAAAGCCTTTTATACTTTTCAAGACAGCTAAAAAAATCACAAGCGATGGGCGGTATCTGTCGGATGTTAAGAAGCGTATGAATGAAGGTGGAGTAAAAATGAATGATGAGGTCATGACTTGCATATGACCTATTTAGTGGATCACAGCTAATGTTAGTGTGAATTGCCGTCAGTTTGTATAGAATAGATGTGTGTTTATTTCCTTCAACTTTTTAAGGTTATTGGATCATCGTGGATCGTAATTAGTTTAGAAGTGATGTCAAGTTTTGTATACAATAAACGTTATCTTTCAATTAGAACTTAAGTATTTGTGTTTATAGTATAGTAGTAGTAGAATTTTAATTTTTGTCATGAATAGGTCAGATTGGTGAAATAATACGCTTACAGAGAATAGCGATGTGAAGTACGGTAAGTATTAGTTAGTTCATACTGTTGCGTTTTGTTCGTTGAGTGTGATCATTAGAGACTAAAAAATAAGGGCCTTTAATTTTTGTATCCTCCTCTTCTCCTACAATTTTTATAAACTATTTCAAGTGGCAACACCCGTTAATGCATCCAGTGTTACATATTAGTTAACACAGCGCTTTCAATCAGTTCGCGTATTTTTATTTGACATTTATCGTGGTATAAAAAAGTGATGGCTAATTTCGCAATGTAATTTACTTCTAGGTTATCCTTCCGTTTCATATAACTTTTAATTGTATAAAACTTTAGAGGTCATTTTTCAAACTTGTAAAAAGATAAAAAGCAATAATTATTTTAAGTAGGTTAATTAAATTAACCCATCAATCATGTTTGCATGTATCAACACGGTGTTATTTATAGTACTCGGAAATTATTTTCTACTAACATTAAATCAATTTAATGATAGTGTTTTGCGTGTGTAGACATAACACTTTCGAACGATTAGCAGTTAATGTTTTTGTCAAATAGCAAATCAATTTAAATAGCCGCGGTCTCTTTGAATCGATAATGTGTCCATAAAAATAAATATCTATATAATTCATACTGTCAGTTATGACCACGAATAGTGAGTGGTTCGAACAGCGTTCCGCGTAGCTATTTAATTGATTGAAATACCTAATTCATTAATTATATATATTAGGGTCCGACCGAAACTGGTTTTTCAGCCGAAACCGAAACCGAAACCGAACTTTCGGCCTCTCTCTCAGTTTCGGCCGAAACCGAAACCGAAACCGAAACTTTTTAAAAATATTTAAAATTACGTTTTTTTACTGAAATTTGAATTTCAAGTTTTTTTTAACATTTATTTGCATGTATATTCGTAGTCAACTAATTAGGAACGGAAAATAATTTGGTAAAATATTTTCAGTTTCATTTTATGAGATACTGTTTGTTATAAAGTATACTGTTCATTGTTCAATGGTGTGTACTTTTTCGGAGCTAAGAATATTTTATGGTGGTTTATTTAAAAAGAAATTTCTCTCATCGAAATTGTTCATTTACTGGCTGACCATCTAATTAGGGACAGCAAGAGTTAGTGTTTTATTTTCGATATTTAAAAAATAAACCTGAAATACAAAGGCGCAAAGCCTTCGTGTTTTTATTTGGCGTCATTCTTTAGTTTATAGTTTTGATTTCTAAAATTAATATCACAATTTATTACTTAAACATGGGTCACTTATTTAAGCTATGAAACGACCAAGCGAAAACAATTTTATCCCAACGTAAATAGTCATACGCTAAAATAGCTTATCATTTGATTTGCTCCAAAAGTATGGTTTTCAACGCTGTGCAATATTTTCAAACCTATAAAACTACTGGAACTGTATACTTAGAAAGAAATTTAGATCGCAGACTGGTAATAGCTTTATAAAAAGTTCCCATTGTGGGCTCTGTAATTATTGAAAGATAAATAGTTGGACTGGAACTTAGTGGCGAAGTTACATGGGCGCTTTAAAACGAAAACGATCCAAAATATACTTCACTGTTTATTAAATGATTTCTAGCCGGTGAACTACTATCAGTTTTAGATGCCAATAGCCTAGACATGAATTCTTTGGAACATTTGTGGTACAACAAACTGGAAATTTAAACCAACTCTATAGTAGTTCCAAAGACGCCTGGAAGAACTTCACTAACGAAACTTGTCATTATTTGATCGAGTCGATGCCGCGCTGATGTCGATGTGGCTATAGCTAATAATGGCAATAACATTTAATATTAATTTTTAATAGAAAACGTTTCCTTTTAGATGAATTTAATAATAAATGTACATTTTTCTCTTCCATTACATTCTGCGTTCATTATTTCTAATGTTTTCTTAAGTGTCCCTAATTACTTGTCCAGAGTTATATTAGACCGAAGGAGAAGTAAAGTTGAATTTTAATTGTTATTATTTTTAATTACAATCCATTCCAATAATTAATAATTCTATTAAGAAAATATTGGTTAAATGATCAAGATCAGATCAACATTAAAAAAACGTAACGAAGACTTCATGTAAACTGAAATTACGGAATATATAAATAAATTTTACTCTTATTATACCAAAGTCCCTAATTAGTTGACCACCACTGTATATAATATAGACAGTTAAATAGAGTTACATAAATAAAATAAAAAGTTGGCTGCGAAGTTTACCGAACAACGCACGAAAAGCCACGAACACTAGAGTTTCGGCGAGGCCGAAAGTTTCGGCTATATTTTGGCCGAAACCGAAACTAAAGCCGAAACTAGATTTTTGGCCGAAACTGGCCGAAACCGAAACCGAAACCGAAATTTCGGTCGGTCACTAATATATATATTCCTTACTAGTTGGCAAACACATACATGTTCTCTTTATAGGTGGAAAAGTAATTTTGATTTTAAATTTGTAACTATAGGGATTACAGTATGTATTCAGTTTTGGGTATTAAGGTCGAATGGGGACGTATCCTTTCAGAGAATGTCATCGTCAAATAGCAGTATCTGTATTGTTACGTTTCGATCGATAAGTGACGTTTGAAATTATTTACTTATTAGCTATACAATTTTTAGTTATTTTCAATTACTTTTATTATTGAATTAAATAACTGTAACATGACGACGTTGTGGCGCAGCGGTAGTGAACCTGCATTAAACGCCACAGGTCGCGGGTTCGATTCCCGCTCGTGTATAATATGTTTGTATTGACCACGCAAGCATATTTTCCGGTCTAGGTGTATTTGCCCATGTCATTGAGTATGTTTCCGGACCCCCGACACAGGATATAACTATCCTAATTATAGTCCTCCCGTTGAGTGTGCAGCGTTTATTATTTTTTTATTAATGTACAAAGATATATAATTATATAACAATTGGTGGCAAATAATCCACGCCACGCCATTTTATGATAAAATGTACTTTTCGTTCATAAACTACTATACGTACTCAATAAAGTTTTGAAAATTTTGTGTAGTAATTCTTTATTTTGTTAGTTCTGTTTGCTATTTTAGTTATTTTTAAGCTATAATTGATTAACGGCAAAATAACTAATTTATGTCATGCTATAGATGACTTGTAATTATTAGAAATGATATTATTTTGTCCTATATAGGTTAATATTCTTTTCGCATTAAAATTTCGTAATTAAGTCACGGACGGCACGGAGCAAAAAATATCTTGGAAACATTAATTTGCATTATTGTTACATCTTATATGAAATTAATATTTGACACATTAATCTCAAAAACGAAGTATACAAAGGTGAATTTGCGTTCATTGGATCTGTCACAGGTTGACAACCGTGAAAATCTAATTCGATTAGCTTTTCGTTTTCCAATCACAAGAATTAAAATCTGACTCGGTTTTATTAAAACGCTTTAACTTAGTGACCGTGTTTATTTGGTGATATAGATTTCATAACGAGAAAAATAATTAATTTAATTTTAGCGGTAGAAAATCGTAAAAAAGGTAGTGAAATTGTAAATTTTGACACCGTTGTGGCGTTGTGGGTAGCGAGTCTGCCTTAAGCCTCGACGGTTGCGGGTTCGATTCCCGCTCGGAGCAGATGTTTGTATTCATCGTACAGGCATGTTTTCCGGTCTGGTTGTGTTTGTCCTTGTCATTGTGAATGTTTCCGGACCCCCGACACAGGATATAATTATCCTAATGGGGGCCGTTGAGTGTGTAGCGTTTATTTATTTATTTATTTATTTATTTATTAAATATTAGAATACGTTTATACGTATGAAATTTCATTTAAAAATTTATTATTAATAATTATTTATTATCAATTGAAAAGAATTAATAATGAAGTTTAATGACGTTTTATTACAAATGGCGGTCATTCAATTTGAAAATCTATACTTACATATAATAAAATTGTAAATATTAGTTGAAAAAAAAAACGTAATATGTAAATTTTTGACCCAGAGAAGAAATTGGTTTATTGAAAGTCAATACAACTATCTTTATTAAGTTTTGTTTTAGAACAATACCATCGTATCTTAGTAGATTTGGTCCTATCATTGTCAACGTAGCGAAACATAATTTTAGTGTATAAATGTGTATGTAAAGAATATTGTTACTTTTGTCTTTTCATTTTAGATAACGGATCTGGAAAAGTTCCAGGGCTTTGACGTTGTTGCCAGGGAAATTAATCTTAATCTAATTGGATTTTAACTTATTTTATCTAACTAGCGGCCCGCTCCGGCTTCGCACGGGTATAAAATATATAACCTATGTCATTCACCGAAAAAAATATTAAAATCGATCCAGTATATTTGATTTATTCATTACTGCTCGTGGCCCGCACGCGTTAAATGTAATTATTTACGACATCATATTAGAAACCTCAAAAATTAATTATTTTTTTCTCCACTATTTTTATACATATAAACCTTCCTCTTCAATCACTCTATCTATTAAAAAACCGCATCAAAATCCGTTGCGTAGTTTTAAAGATTTAAGCATACATAGGGACAGAGAAAGCGACTTTGTTTTATACTATGTAGTGATATATAAAATTCTAGTGTCTTGATTTAGTTACCATACTCCTCCGAAACCGCTTGACCGATTCTGATGAAAAGTTATATGTATATTTAGTAGGTCTAAGAACAGGTTGTTATGTATTTTTATACCTTTAAGTGATAAGGGTGTGGACCCCAAATTTTTTATTTTTACTTTTTGGTCAAAACTTTTTATTCTGAATTGTATAGACAGGTGAAATTTATAATTTTATACCTCAAATAGAATTATATAGACTATGTATTTCTTCACTGTCTCTAAAATTGATATTATTTTTGAGCAATTGAAATGTACTAGTTCATTTAAGTACCGTTCAAGGGTCAGGGAACCTGTTCACAAAAATATAAATTTATACTATTACCAAACAATTATAATGCAAATTGCTAATTAGTTTTTCCAAGTAGAATTATTTAAATAATAAAATTAATTGCTTACTTTAATGAGCATCATTTTTAAAATCTGCGAAAAACATTCTGAGAAATTTGTTTTAATCTTGTTTTAATCTAAAAGCATTTACCCGTCATTTATTTTTATAAATATGGAGATTATTTTTTAAAATAAGTATTTAAAATTTTTAAATAAATATACTTTTGGTGTAAATAGCTAAATAATTGTGTACATTAAACTTAAAATTGTAAACCCTGTTCAGTATCTATAAAGCTGGTTTTAAATGTTATTGCTGTCATAAAGTTAGTAAACAATTTAAATTTTAACTACCTTCTAACCGCAACTTCTTCCGCGTGAAATAATTTTTTTATAAAATGATATAGGCGAACAATCCTACAGCCAAGCTGGTAAGTGATTTTCGTAACCTGTGAAACTCGCAATACGTAGTAGTAGTGTCATGTGAGGTCGCTTATTAAAGGGTTGACAGGGGAGATGATAGGAGAATGTGGAGAAGGAGGGCTAAGTTGGACCTTCAGGTGCTTTCATTCATCGAATTATAGGCAACAGAAGGGATACTTCACGCCGATTACACTAGTACTGATGAACCAATGTAAGGTCATTGGGTTAGAGGTTATATAAGTAAGTAGTAAGTATTTTTTTAGTTCAACGATTCTCGTCATCTTTGCGTAATAAAATACATATTAATCTATTAAAAATCAAATATCAATTTAATATACATAAAAATGGGGCCACTACTTTTTAAGCATTTAACACAAATTGGTCGGACGAAACAAAAAAATCACAAACGGAAATTCAGAAAAAAAACCCCATCCAATTGAGGATAGACGCGGCTTTGTAATTTTTTTATAATTTATATCTGCAGTAAACAGACACCTCTGTTACAGTTTTATAATAGTATAAAAATAATCCGGTTACAAACATTTAGATAAATATAATCTTTGTCAACTATTTAAACGCTATAATTTATAAAAGCCACTCATAAGTTAAAATTAATCATTCTACCGTTCTAGATTTTTTTTTAAATGTAAGAGGGGGCAAACGGGCAAGAGGCCCACCTGATGTTAAGCGATCACCGCCGCCCATGAACATCTGCAACACCAGAAGGCATGCAGGCGCGTTGCCGACCTTTAAGGAAAGAATACGCTCTTCTCTTGAAGGTTCCCAAGTCGTATCGGTTCGGAAAGACCGCCGGCGGAAGTTGATTCCACAGAGTGGTTGTGCGAGGAAGAAAATGAAAGATGATATACAAATTTACTTAATAAGATTTTTAAGATTTTAATTCTGCCATCTGGATATCCTTTAGCCATAAAAAGTTAAAAAGAGTAATGAAACCTGTAAAGGGTGCATATAAATTTAGAATCGCTCATATTTTAGGGATATATAATATTTTTATATAACGACGATAAACAAGCATACAGCCCAATGATAAAAGGTCACAATAGTCTATAATCACATGCGTGATACTAACTCAATAGCAAGGAGGGAAGAAGAAAGAGAGGAAAAAGAGGCACTCAGACATCAAACAAATTCCAATAGTACGAATGCTGCTAGCTTAGAGCCATGTTCTTAAGTAATAATTATATATATATATATATTATATATATTACTTATTATATATATATATATATATATAATAAATACACGCTACACACTCAACGGTCCCCATTAGGATAGTTATATCCTGTGTCGGGGGTCCGGAAACATTCGCATTGACAAGGACAAACACACCCAGACCGGAAAACATGCCTGTACGATTAATACGATATAATAATGATTGACGACGTTGTGGCGCAGCGGTAGCGAGCCTGCCTTAAACGCCACAGGTCGCGGGTTCGATTCCCGCTCGGAGCATAATATGTTTGTATTGACCATGCAAGCATATTTTCCGGTCTGGGTATATTTGTCCTTGTCATTGTGAATGTTTCCGGACCCTGACACAGGATATTAGTATCCTAATGGGGGCCGTTGAGTGTGTAGCGTTTATACAAACATCTGCTCCGAGCGGGAATCGAACCCGCAACCGTCGAGGCTAAAGGCAGACTAGCTACCCACAACAAATTTTTAATAAAATTGTTTTTATATGTCTTATTTGTGAGTTAAATGTCACCAATACTGGTTATTAATAGGATATTATGTTATTATATTAAAATAGTTAATTGTTATTATTTAACAAATATCATATTTATTTAATAACACTTGTCATTTTTAACAGTTATACGTTCCAGTTACATGCCTGCGAAAAATTTTGTTATTAGCATATTAAAATACCTAAATGCGTAGATAAATCGCTTTTTAAATAAAATTGATAATATTATATATTGTAAGTTGTGAGGTGATCAATTTTATTAGACGTATTTATTACATTTCTATTAAACTTGTCATAGGTTTTTTTTCTTTTAAGTTTTCTGAACCGATTTGTTACTTGTTTGAAGAATATATCTTTACATTTAATAAGTAAAAACAATATTTGATTGTTATTTATTTGTTTCTATATAAACTACTTGTTATAAATCTTATATATAAAATTCTCGTGTCACAATGTTCGTTCCGATACTCCTCCGAAACGCTTGATCGATTCTTATGAAATTTTTTATGCATATTCAGTCTGAGAATCGGCTACTATCTATTTTTCAAACCCCTAAGTGATAAGGGGTGTCCACCCCAATTATTATTTTTTTAGTTGTTTCGAATTTTTTTAATTTTTTTATGTGGCATTAAAAATACATACGACCTTAAATTTTCACTTTTTTAATACCAACCCCTGCTTTTTAATAGCCATATTAGTAAATCAACAATTTTCACCGGTGTCGCCGCCAGACTTAGGTAGAGGGCGCTGCTATCGGATCCCAGATTTTTTCGGGGCAGGACAACGTCTGCCGGGCCCGCTAGTATACTTATATAAATACACCAACACTCGATGTTTTTCAGTGTTTGATATTAAGTTGCAGAAATTATGATATGGAGGTCTTAACATAGAAATTCGCACGTCCTTCATTTTGACAAACAATTATGTTTAATTAACTTTATTCAATTTTAATTATTTAGTTGACTCATGCATGAGAAGAATTATAATAATTTATTGTAAGAAGTAGAATTCAGAAATTAAAGGAAATAAAAAATAAGCAATAAATTAAAAAGAGAGAATAAAACATCTGAAAATAATTATTATTGCTTTTTCTATTTTCTATAAATCGGAAATGAGCATTGTTGCAACCAGATGCAAAGCAGTAGCCTTAGCCATGTTGACAGCTTTTTCCACAAGTGGCAAATAAACATTTTGCCTTCCAGATGCAAAGCAGGTAAAAATGTTCACAGTATTACCTGATGCACAACTATGCGTTGACATCTGAGAAAAGGATCCGATGGAGAAGCAACCTCGTCCTAATAGAGGGGCTTTAGGCATCCACATCAAGTGCACAGACTCATCAAACGAAACGCAACGAACACAAGTCACACCGATATTTGTATGATTTCTGTACTTCTACGGACTATAAAGGCCATACACGGCGAAAGTAGAAAGGCTACACATATTTGTCGATAATAAAATCAACTTTATTTCAAGTAGGCGGTTTTAGAAGAAAATAATTTTATGGTAGTATAACGTTATTTTGTATTGTCAGGTGGGGATACAGACAATGGAACCCCTTTTAAAGTTATAAATAAGCGCTACATACTCAACGGCCCCTATTAGGATAGTATATCCTTTGTCGGAGGTCCGGAAACATACACAAAGACAAACACATCCAGACCGGAACACAAGCCTGTATGGTCAATACAAACATCAGCTCCGAGCATTAATCGAACCCGTGACTTGTGGCGTTTAAGGCAGATTCGCTACCACTGCGCCACAACGTTGTCAAATAAACACGAATAAAGTTATTCATCTAAAGACAATTTTGACGATTTTTATTTTATCCAGAATATACCAACTACGTTCATGTGTATGCAAACAACGTGTGTAAGTTCGCTTAATAAAACGCGTGAAATATAAAGTGAATAACTGGTAGGTAATTTAAGAGTTCTTGACTTGTAATACAGATTTATTAGACATATGGGGTTGGGAAACAAGCGCTTAAGTGTAAATTAAGAGTACGGTTCGGAGAATTAAATGCAGACAACAGTTTAAACTTTTTTATTATGCCTAATAGTGGATTTCTAAGAACGCCTGTTTACGGGATTTTTGTGTTTAGTAAATATTTTTCAAGTTATGTGGCTAAAACAACGATGAATTTGAATATGAAAGAACAAGAAGGTGTAAATGTGAAGAAAAAGACGTTGATTTAATGTGTGGAAGAGGACATCCGTTAAAAAGGAGTGAGTACAGAGAGAGAGAGAGAGAGAGAGAGAGAACAGAATGGAAGAAGAAGTGCTGTGCCGACCGCGTGGTGTCAATAATTTTTCAAAGTTTTTAAGAAGCCTAGTAAAACTATAGAATGATTGTTTGCAAATAGAAGTGATTAGATTCCTTTTCTATGCGTCTAGTAAAAGTCGCATATTGAGTAACGATTAGAATTAAAATTATTATAAATGTGAAATTTATTAATGCATATATTTTTAAATATAAATAAAATTAGAAACCTAAAACTTTCAAAATAATTATCTAAATATGAGCTTATTATATGCGATTTTATCACAACAATCATTTTTAAGAAAGTAATTTCTAATTTATTTTTATGAATATCATAATATTAACCAAGTTACTTAATCAATCTTATACTAAATACATACAGTTTAAGATATTAAATGCCCATATCGCTTTTAAATTTCGTTAAGAATGATAAGTGAGTATTGATTTAAGGTTAAATATAAAAGATTAAATAAAAAATGCTAATGAGATAGAATAAATAACTTGTTATTCTGTCAAAATAATAAGCAGAAAGATACATTATAAAAATCAAGGACAAGTAATATTTTGACCCTACTTATAGGTTCAACAGTTTTTTATTTATACCTCAAATATAAACTAGTACAGGTAGGGTAGTAGTAGGACTGTGTAGTGGTTGCGAATCTGCCTTAAACGTTACAGGTCATGGTTCGATTCCCGCTCGGGGGAGATGACTGTATTGAATTTGACCAAACATGTAAGTGTATGTGTTCCCGGAACCCCGACACAGGATATCAATGGAGGCCGTTGAGCGTTTAGCGTTTATTTAATTATAAAATATCTATGCAGAATAGTTCTTTACGATTATTGACATTTCTACTTTCCAGTACTCTCCACTGGTTACAGACAATAAAGTAGATTTTACTAAATACCTTAGCTTTATTATACCGTAAAAGACGTGGATGAAATGTTTAGAAGAGGATATGCGTAGAAAGGGATTGACACCGTTTGACACCATTGTGGCGTTGTGGGTAGCAAGTCTGCCTTTAGTCTCGACGGTTGCGGGTTCGATTCCCGCTCGGGCAGATGTTTATTAAAATATCTGTCTCGGTCTGGGCGTTTGTCCGTGTGGGTCTCCCCACCGTGCCTCAGAGAGCACGTTAAGCTATCGGTCCCGGTTATTATCACATAACATCTGATAATAATCGTTAACACTTGATAAGTAAATTACTCTTATCCAATGAGTTACTGGTTCGCCCTTAGGGTTGCGGAGGTCAGATGGCAATCGCTCCGTGTAAAAACTAGTAACCTGTCAAATCCGGACAAGAGTAATAAGCAGACCCTGGGTACATTAAGCAGACCCTTTAAAGGCGTCGGGATGTGACGACCCCATCGCCCGCTGTTGGGATAACCTCTGTCACAACAGAGATTATTCCACCAGTGCAATCAGTCACACTGGTGGTAGGTCTTTTGTTGCAAGAGGCCGGCTAGGTAGGTACCACCGCAGTGTCCAATATTCTGCCGCCAAATAGTAGTGCTTAGGCACTTCTGTGTTCCGGTTTGAAGGGCATTGTACGCTAGTGAAATTACTGGGCTAACGAGATTTAAGAATTAATATCTCGAGGTTGGCAACGCGTGAGTGGCACCTACTAATGGTACTGCAAGCGCTCATAGGCTGCGGCAGCCACTTACCATCAGGTGGGCCGTATGCTTGTTTGCCAACTTTTACATAAAAAAAAAAAAACATAAAATACCGGGAATAATGCTAGGATGAAGAAGGATGAAGAAGATGCGTAGAAAGGGAGTGAGTGAGAGATGACGAATGATAGAAAAGAATGGAAGAAGAGGACGTGCTATGCCGACCCCACTTAGCGTGGGATAAGAGCAAGAAGAAGAAGAAGACCTTTGCTTAATTATCAAAAGCGATACATTTCAAAACACATGATAAACCAAGCTTAGTTTCTGTATGATATCTATATGATATAGCCTCAATTATTCAATGGTTTAAGGATCGATATCGTAGTGGTTATAACTAGTTCACGAACAAGTCAGCGTCTTAATTGAAGTTAAAATAGGAATATTAACAAAACATTTTTTAAATGTTCATTAAGTATAGATAAACGATTTTATCAAAACTAAAGTTTTACCAAGTCCTGTTAAACTACACAATAATAATTTTATATGTATATTCAAAATACAATTGAACTTTGTTGAATTTAGGATTCCCTTAGCCTGACATGCGTTTGACCGGTATTTATTATTAATTATTTAATTCTTTTTTCACTATAATTAATTGTAGTGCAATGAAATAATGTACCGTACCTATTATAGTACAGTAACAAAAATATTCTTGAAATAAAAACACGATTCCTTACGAAATTCGAAATTCCTAAAAGGGAAAATTATTACATTTACAGCCCACCATAATTAAGAAAACGAAAACCTATACTTTAAACCACTTACACTTTCTATATAATTATTACAATTATAATTTCAACGTTACGAGGAAATCTTTTACGCGAAGCCTTGGCAAGTGAAATGCTGTGACAGAGATATATTAATTAAAATTTTGAAAAATTTTGTGGTAAGGCCATGCTCCTCTCAGCACACCTCATAGAAAATCGGCGTAAAGTAACAGAATAATGTTGCGTTTTGTGGGATGAGTGAGAGCGCCGAAGATCCAATCTCCCACCCCTTCTATTCCCTTCCTTTTTTCTTTTTCATCCTTTCTCTCCTATTCCTTAGGTAACTAACGCGCAAACGATACTTCAAGTATGCCAAAACACCCAGACCGAAACAGATATCTGTACGATCGTGGAGGCAAAGCGCCGAGACTAAAGGCAAGCGCGCTACTAACATCCATAATTTTACCGGCGTCGGGATGTGACGACCCCATCGCCCGCTGTTGGGATAACCTCTGGCATAACAGAGATTATTCCACCAGTGCAATCAGTCACACTGGTGGTACGTCTTTTGTTGCAAGAGGCCGGCTATGTTCCGGTTTGAAGGGCACTGTACGCTAGTGAAATTACTGGGCGGACGAGATTTAAGAACTAATAGCTTGAGGTTGGCAACGCGTGAGTGGCCTCTACTAATGGTGCTTCAAGCGCTCATAGGCTGCGGCAACCACTTACCTTCAGGTGGGCCGTATGCTTGTTTGCCAAATTCTAACATAAAAAAAAGTTGTCGTCTATTATCGTACACTATTAAAACTATATCTATTTCTGCACGACATTCTCGATGTAAGCGTTTAGTTGGGACAACTAGAAGCGATTAACCTTATAATTGAAAACTATATTATTTGCAAATCGAAGATGATCGAGATACGAGCGCCACGTCACGCGCTTTTGACATCGACCCCAAATATTTTCAAATTGTATTAGATACATAACTAATTGTCTACCTATAGAATTGTAGATGCTTCAAAGAGCCAATTTACACACTTTTTTTAAAGTTACTAGACAAAATATGGACGCAAATAAGCAATACCATGCAACCCACACCGAATGTCATTTCGAGAAAAACGCGTTTGAAAATTTTGAACAACTTGCTTTATATGATTTTTTTATGTATTGGTCAAGTTTTTGGCAATTTCAGATTTCTGTAAGTTATTTTACTTATTTTCACAAAAATAAGTATACAAACTGCATATTTCGTATGTAATATAACCCAAAACGTTTAACATAATACATAAATTGCATGGTTAAAAATGGCTTTTTTAGAAGTTTTAAAGCTTAAAACCTTATAAATATTACAGAAAAATGTTCTTCAGCCATTTACCAACACTTCTGCATATATAACTCAGTTTTTTCAATTTTGTGGGTTGACATGGTATTGCTTATTTGCGTCCATATAGTTCTATGAATAATAATTGAGTTTTAAAATAAAACGTATTCTTTTCTGAATGTGTGGTCTTACTGACCTTGACAGTTAATAATTTAAAAAATATATTATAATATTATAAAAGTTATCGCCCAACGTGGGGCTCGAACCCACGACCCTGAGATTAAGAGTCTCATGCTCTACCGACTGAGCTAGCCGGGCTGTTCATATTAAGCACGAAATTATCATTCTTTATGTAAAACCAAAAATATATTTCCTTTTCTTTATAAATAACTTGCCATTTAAGCGTCGTGTCAAAGATACATCTCAATATTCTACGCATACATATTATATTATTACTTGCATTATTTACTAGCGACCCGCGCCGGCTTCGCACGGGTATAAATTTTTTTCTCCTCTATTTTTATACATATAAACCTTTCCTTTTTTAATAGATAGAGTGATAGAAGTATCACTCTATCTATTAAAAACCGCATCAAAATCCGTTGCGTAGTTTTAAAGATTTAAGCATACATAGGGACAGAGAAAGCAACTGTTTTATACTATGTAGTGATGTTTATGTAAGTATATCACTTATAGGTATATTTTTAATTAAATTTATTTATTGTTATTATTTTATGTGTTATTGTTATTTAAATGTGTCTCTCTTTATCTTCTTGACGACGTTGTGCCGCAGTGGTAGCGGACCTGCCTTGAACGCCATAAGTCGCGGTTTCGATTCCCGCTCCAAGCATAATATGTTTGTATTGACCATGCAAGTAAATTTTTCCGGTTTGGGTGTATTTGTCTTTGCTCTTATATGTGTTTCCGGACCCCCGACACAGGTTATAAATATCCTAATGGGGGCGTTGAGTGTGCAGCGTTTATTTATTTATTCATTTATCTATGTTTATCGTCTATGGTTAAATGTTAGAAAATGCTTTTCGTGAACACTGTACAATAAACTATATTTTCTTTAAGTCAAGATAATATAAAAGTAGGTAATATTAATGATTTAGTTTAAATATTTAAAACACTTCTTTATCGCTTTAACTTCTGAGAAGTTTAAAATCGTAAAATTAAAATTATGTATGTGTGAGTTAAATATTATAACCTACACGACGGGCCTGAGAAAATTCTTACTTAAGACATGACACACGATAGTTAAAGCTAAATATAGATAAAACCAGTAAGACTAAATAAGACAATGGCATGTTAACAAGAATTTAAATGAAAATATAGTATCGTTAAATTTTGTAAGTCTCACACGAATTTTAAAATTTTAATTTACGAAATAATAGTTTTTTATGCACGATAGTGTGTACTAGTCCCGTGTTTGTACCCGTACTGTGTGTCGTTCTATGAGTGTAAGCGCTGAAGACCGTTACCTTACCTTTTATCTTTCCTCTTTCCAAAATTATCCGATAGGCATAAACAGTAGGTATAAATATACTTTTATCTTTAATTTAAAACACGGAACTATTTTGAAATAAAAATAAATAATTATTAAAAACCAAATTCATAACAAATAATATTGCGTTTATCAATTCTTAGTTAATTATATTACTTCGTTAATTTGAGTCTTGTAAAATATTATTCACAAGCTATTTATTAAAATGTATATCATTCTTTCATTATACATAGCCATAGTGATCATTAATCTTATTTTCGGCTGCCTTTAGTAAAGAGCCGAAGTATATTAGTTGGTTGAGTGAAAGCAATTTGATCAACTCAGCAAATCGTTTAGTAATAGCTGTAATACGTTCACCAATCGAATCGATTAGGTAATTTAGAATTTTATGGCTTATATATCAAAATATATCTTGCTTGGATTTATTGTGTAATATTTTAATCAAACTTCTATATACAGAAAATACATATTTTATATGGGCTTCTAGACATTGGTTAAACTAACAATAAATACATCTTTACTCGCAAACCCTACTGCGTGGCTTTAGTAGAACGAGACCAAAAAAGAAAAAGACTTCGGCACGAGTTTTTAGACTTAATTCTATAATCATGGTTTCGGGATTACTCATATATATTTTTTCGTATGTGATTATAAATTTTTCGCCTGTAATTACTTTAATTTATTAAGATGTTTTGAAACATACTTTTCAGTTTATTGCATGTGTAAAAATAAACAATCAAATGACTTACATTCAAGACATGTAGAGTTATCAACCTGCGCATAGTAAGGCTGGCATGCGCAAACGCCTCTATTGCAATGCGCGTTTTTTCCACAATCGGCATTTGAGCGACAATTGGACCCCAAGGAAGAACCTTCAGCTTCAATGAACTGTAACAATAAGTAAATACATAAAACAAAATCGCCAATCATACAATATTATCTACATAATAAAATATAATAATGTAATTAATTGTTAGCGTCCTACGAATACTATGCTCATATAGATAGAGGGATACCGCTCCCTCTGTCCTGCAAATGACTGATAATAATGAAGTAGCATTAATATCGCACGTTGAACGTTGAAGCACAGTGCTTGTCAGGTCGCGTTGGTTAGTTCTACGAGAGTTCCCGTAACCTGACAATCGCACTGAAGTCGGGCACCGAGGAGGTTTTAGTGGGTCCTCATGACGTTACCATCTTGTCATGGAACCCCACATAACCCGGTTCTCCTCCCCAGGAAGCCGGGTATCTGGTAGCAGATTTCCTCCCCGTTACCAAAAAAAAAAAGGCATGTGCTAATTAAATACCTTTACTTGGCTAATGATAAAATATTTCTTACGAAAAATTACTTGATTGCTATCTTGATACTTTGGTAAATAGGAGCGAATTATAATTTCACTAGTTATATAAACAGTATATTTTTAAATATCATGGCCTTCCATTATAATTTCACTATGATTTGATCACTGACATTATAAATCTTTATTAGTAAATTTCTGTTTCATATAGAATAATTGTAATATTACGATGGCGCTATAAAAATAGATATATTATTTTTAAATGCGTTTTTCAGGAATGAAACCTACAAAAGATACTCTTACAAAGTAAAACATAATCTGCATACATTTGATTCAAATCGTTAGAGCCGAGATACATACATTTATACATATATTATATATATTGTACTCCACATACGAGAATTAATCGTTTGGAGTATAAAGATAAGAACAAAAAGACAAAAAATAAAACCGTTATGTTTGATTAAATCTTACTAGTTATAATAAAGTCGTAAAGACATTTTATAGTTTTTAAGAAGTCTTAAAAATATAGTCAGTAAGTATTAATATAGGTTATAAATAGCATTGAAGGCATTGAATGAATAAAATCATAGTGTTTACGATTAACACCAATATAGCGCTATTTTGGAACTCGACTTTATATTTTTATTGCAATATTTTTCTTGCAATTATATTTGCTATGCATTATTATATAACTGATTCTATTATTTATAGTTCCAGCCAAAGGCTTAGGATATACGAAGCGAAGAAATGCTAAGCGTATTGTTCCAACAACTAAATAAAATAAATTGTATTTTAAATGGTGGTAGGTCTTTTGTTGCAAGAGGCCGGCTAGGTAGGTACCACCGCAGTGTCCAATATTCTGTTGCCAAATAGTAGTGCTTAGGCACTACTGTGTTCCGGTCTGAAGGGCATTCTACGCTAGTGAAATTACTGGGCGAACGAGATTTAAGAACTAATATCTCGAGGTTGGCAACGCGTGAGTGGCAACTACTAATGGTGCTGCAAGCGCTCATAGGCTGCGGCAGGCACTTACCATCAGGTGGGCCGTATGCTTGTTTGCCAACTTCTAACATAAAAAAAAAATAAAATGTCAAAATAACCTTTTTCCTTTCTATATCTCTAGGGTCTTTCATATGAGCTACTACATGCACTCTATAAAAAACACATAATAAATAGGCTTACAAAAGCAGAAGAGAGTGCGTATCTTATGCAAAAAAATAATGAATTAATGACGAAGGACGTTGAAGCTTGATTTAAAAACTTGAAAAACTGATATTATGAAAACAATTTTTGAACTTAAGATCATTGTGGCGCATCTTAGCGAACCTGCTTTATACGCCACTGGTCGCGTTTTCGATTCCCGCTTAGGCATATTTTACCTTACCACTCTGACCACTCTTACCACACGAGCAGATCGGAAGTCTGGGTGATTTTGCTAGAGTCCGTATGTCTGTTTCCTGCCCCTGACAAAGTCATACCTGATGCTATTATATTATTATTCTCATATAATAAGCAATAGTAATTCTGGTCACCTTAAGATGATACTGTGACGCTACTTCTGGTTCTTTATAATGTAATCATCATCTAATGTAAGAGATCATACATTATAACATACAATACCTATTTTACATGTTATGTCATAGCTCTAAATTGCTGTGACAATCTTAGTTAACGTGTCTTCGCGTATATAAGGATATCCTTCATGCCTACGCTTGTTAGGTGTGTATCTAGTGTACGAATAATTATCTCCAACGAGTGAATGTAACTAAAATTAAATTGTAATTAAATTACGTATTCTGCATGTAAATAAAACAATACAAAGCAATTTAGCACAAAATTATGGAAGGTGTAGATTCAACATAAAATAAAACCTTTTTCAAAAAGAATGAAAAAATATTAATGTTTGCAAAATAATTTGGCTTTGTCCGTATGAAGAAACTATTAGAAATATTGTCTTGCGTTTAGTATCAGTATCGAAGGATCAAGGTTCCCTCATTTTCTGATCTGGTGTTGCCGGTGAACATAGATTGTGGTAACATAGATTGTGGTATGTTACCACTTTTAAATTTTTTATGTCATAACAGTTGGCAAACAACCGGTCCGCCTGATGGTAAGCATTTATCGCAACCTATGCTTGCGATACTTAAATGCGCGATGCTAACCCAACGGATAGGAGGGACGGGATGAGAAAGGAAAACGAAACGCAACCTAACTGATACTGTTACCCCGGTTTTTTATGAGAGGGTAGTTCTTCCCCAGTCGAGCCGGCCCTTCTAGGAGGAGTATGGCTCTGCTACTACTTGCTTTCAGGCTTGCTGTTAGTTTTACCAGCTTTAAAGTATAAAATAAATGCTTCATACCACTGTTTTTGAAATATAAGCCGATGTTAGACAAATATACAAAAATAATGGAAGCCATTTCTATTTCTAGCGTAGCTTAATATGGTGTGGTTGAATGACACTGGTCTTAAAACCGATCGAGCAAAAGGCACAAAATTGGTCTATAGAATTTATAATTTATAAGTAGGAGGTTCAAAAGATGCTTACATGTGTGATGTTAAATGTGGCCGTATTGGCCAATATGGCCGTAATGTAAAAGAATAAGCCGTTAATACAACCTAGTAGCGCAACTGTATTATATGTAGTCGCCTGATATCTTCATCGCATACGAGAGATATACTGATAAACAAGAGTAAGGCCCGCCTCATAGCAACAATAATGACTATGCGTATTTATAAACCCGGGACCTAGAGCAAGAGAAAAAGTTAAAAGACACCACCGAGTTTAAGCTCCCACTCATCAAACGTCACGTCAGATTCTGTATGAGAGTCGTAATTCCCGGCCGTATGAGACATTTTGTCTGAAAAAGGCTATTATTACAAAACTAAACTACTTACAAACTATAATAATATAATAAACTATAATAATATCGTATATAATGCAAAAGAACTTTCCATTATGACAAAAAATTAAATTTAAGTGTACCGTTCAGGAACGTATCTATTACTTATTCAGGCGACGGAAACATGAAATTATTCATAAAGGAAGAAGGGTCGACATGTTATGCTGTTTCATAATTTACGAGAAAGTTCCTTTTGTGAGACGAAGAAGTCTTTGATATCAAAATTTGTTACACCCTAAATAAGTAAGAGGGTGGGTACACTTAATATTTTTACGACAAAGGGGGAAACTTTTACGTTATTGTTTCTTTGGTATATTTCGTAGTTTTATGTATGTATCTAATATGGAATATATAGAAACTATAGAGACGTTTTCTTTTCTGATACCTAGACGTTTTTGTAATTCTTTATATTTTTTTTACTATTTAATAACTTTTGTCATTTATTGATGTTAGACATTCACAACTCAATCAGAATATTGACGACGTTATGGCGCAGTGTTAGCGAATCTGCCTTAAGCGACACAGGTCACGGGCTCGATTCCCACTCCGAGCAAAGTTTGTATTGACCATACAAGCATGTGTTCCGGTCTGGGTGTGTTTGTCCTTGTTGTTGTGTATGTTTCCAGACCCCCGACACAGGATATAACTATGCTAATTTATTTCAAAAAATCATTAATATTAAATATAGATAAAAAATTTGTGGTGGGCTGTGGTCCAACGTTTAGTGTTGATAATTTGTATATAATAAATATATAAGTTGTAATATGCATATCTCTTCAGAAAACTTCGATATCGCGATGCAGGATTTTGACGAGCTTGGTCTAGATCGAGTTGCGTTTTATAGCGTATAGATGTCGCTACTTACGTAATTAATATACATATTATATGTTATTGAACATAAAATAATTTATTTGTAGACTGCGTAAATGATAAGTAAAAACATTTGACTTTAAATAGATATGAGTTGTGTATGTTATTGTACGTGACTAGTAATTATCAATTGGGACTCGATCTTAATGACCTCAGGTAAATAAAATGTTATCTTTCATGTGTGATAATGCAATAAAAAATGAACTTTTAACCCATTGATTAGCAGGGGACATCAAGTCGTCAGACAGAATATCTGAAATATTGTTTCAGTTTAAAAGTTTGCGGACTTACGGGTAAATCCTACTAAAATATATAATTTAAATATGTATGAGTTCTGAGTTCACCATACACGTTTGTATGGTGTTAATCAAAACGCCTTAATGGATTTGGGTTTGGCACACAGATACCTTATTGACTGGACTAACACATAAGATGCTTTAAAGATTAAAAAAAATAATTGAAAATCTTACAGGAAATAGGACGATCAAGAAATAACTACAGGACGTTTTCACTTGAAATTTGGTATAGATAGTCATTTATTATGATCAAATTTACAAGTTTTTTTTATTCATAAATGGGTAAGCTTGAGCATCCATCGAGTGCGAAGCCATATATGAGGTCTCGTGAGAAGCCCATTTTTCATGGAAAATAACTTATGGAATGTAAAAATAGTCTTTAGACTATTTTTATCGACTATTTTTTTATCGACGCAACCTAATAACATTAACGCGAAGAAAGTGAAAAAGAGTTTCAATTTTCCCAATTTCATGGTCAGTTTCCAGGACAGCTAAATTCAAACTACGTGTCTTTCTCTTAATTGATATATATATATATTATTAATATATATTTTCTTAATTAATATAATTTTAATATCGTCAGAATTATACCCGAGAATATAAGCACAAAACTTTTTAGAACGTAATTTTGTTTGGCCTACATTATTGATTATTTGCTAAATGAAAGCTAATAAACGATATAGCTTCCAAGTTTAATTGAAATTTTATATACATTTTTATTGTATTATATATATTTTTATTTTACAATCATTAAAATATTTAAAATGAGGTTAACAACAAGGTAGCTTAAAAACATTACCTGCAAAACCATAATAATTAAGTTCATTAATGAAGATCTAAAGTTTAATTATACTAGTTTTAAATTCTTGGAAAACACGTTTTTTTTTCGACCATAAAACGTTAAAAATTCGGTAGACTATAAAGTTAGCAATATTTTATCAGATTGGACCAATTTGGATATAATTTGTTTTTATTTATATGCCACAACGTACAACAAGCAAAAAACGTACAGTCCGTCTGATACTCGTAATTAATAGGTGGTCTCCTTATATTTACGCGTTTGTAATTTGAGTAGATTCACGAGCGCATTGCTTACCTAAGAAAAGAAAGAAGTCACATAAAAGAAAAAAAAAAAAATGGGAGTTTGGGCCTCCGATGATCCCACTCCTCGTACGAAACGCAAAAGTACGGACGCTGTAACTACACATAGATATGGTTCGGATTCTCAGGACCGGTTTCTGTGGGTAAAATCGCGGGATGAACCTAGTATACAACAAAAATAAAGTATATCGAATAGTTTCACAAAGCATTAATTACAATATTCCGTGATGACACAATATGTGATTATGTTGTACGTAATTAGTCCAAGTGCGATGATATCTTAAGATAAAATGGAATGAGAATTTTCCTATTAATGAGCCCAAGAGAGCGTGACCGGGTGTTATGAATCTCTCAAGCATCTCCCATGACTACGTCCAGGAAAAGGATGTGAGTATCAACTGTCATAGGCGACAAAAAACTTATTACGTATTACGCATTGCTCTATTCCCACTCAATATCCTGAATATTATCATTAAGCCCGTGTATTTATACTTCCTTCCATAATTAAAAAAAAATGGGATAATATAGAAAAACTATTTTAATTCATATAAAAATACATGTTTTAGTCGAATCATATCCGTTTTTAAAGATAGTTGTTTATATTAACAAAAAATATAGGTAACTAATTATATAGTATTTCGGGTTATGGTAAAAAAGGGAAAATATAACTTTAGTTTAATAAAATGCGACATAAAAATGTATGTATATGTAAATATTTATTTAACCTGTATTTTAAAACTACATAAAAAGGTTATAAATTGTTCTGATATTCTGTATATTACCCAATATATGTTTAAACCGGTACCGGTATGTATCGGTATAAACTGATTTTGATGAATCTTTTTTGTTCAATAATAGGTAGGTAGGCTTTTGAGATAAGAAGATTTGATTATATTTGATCTGATCAAAGATATACGTATAACAGATTTTCTCAAATTATAAATCCTCATTACTTCTACTTACGATGCGGTGTACTTACGTCGGTTAAATCATTTTAAAACAGTGCAATATTAATTGTGCCCTTACAATCTTACATCACATCGCATAACATATGTGATTCATAAAATCTATTAATATCTATTATTTATTTGTAAAGCTATATAACTGTTCACAACTTACAATACGGAACTCGATAAAAACTTAACTGTATACTATAAGTCTTGAGAAAATCTCCGGTGCGGCATCTATTCACACATGACAAGGGAACAGTAAAATTATGTAATAAATAAACCTGCGGCTTAAATTATGCACTCGGAACCAACGGTTACTGAAAATTGTTTACAATGCAACAACACACATTTACAACCTAATACTACCTCCGAAGCCTCTCCTCTTTTGCGCCTAGCTTGATTTTTCCTTAAAACGTATTCAACGTATTTTTAGGTTTTATGACGTGAGAAGGTAATTGAATATTACGCTTTGAAAACATGTTAACTCTATGTCATAAACATGTTAGGCTCAATAGGTGGTTATAAACAAACCAAACACAACGGGTTGTTCTGTGTCATAAAGACCTATAATGCATGAATGGTGTTTTGCCAGGTTTGATAATCAACCAACACCTCACACATTATACAACTTTACACAACACATTACTTTAAGTAAACATAAGTAGAGTTTGGAGCAAAATTCTGATCATATGACCAATTAAAATTGAAGAGCCATTCTATGTATATTCAAATATTTAACTATACTTATTGTTAATAAACCAAAGAGACTTAATAGAAACCGTATTTTATGCACTTGTTTTAAGATATATTTTAGTTTGATTAAATAAAGGTTTGCTGCACGACCGGAAACTAACATGCATGCGAACGCTTCGAGCTTTAATAATGAAGCAAGCAATATTGTCTCTTTGGCGCCTGTGACTTAACAATGCTGTTTTATATTAAGTGCTCTTTTGAAATTGGCGAGTTTTTACGTATGAAAAGAACTTAATATTTAAAAAAACTGACTAGAATGGACATGAAAATACAGCGAAAGAATATAAAATTCATATACCGAAAAATAGTAAAGTATAAACAAAAACATTGAATTTTCCCATCGTGTTTATAGAGTTGTGCGTGGATGTTGTGGTAGATGCGTTGCCGGAATGTCATTAACATAACGCCCGAGGGTTCGAGCCGTCGATTGCATAAGGCAATAAATACACAACAAAGACAACTCGTACTTACAAGACACTTATATAGAATTTTAAGCACTCGTCGAACTCACTTAATGATACTAGAATAATTTAGTTGAAACGGAATAAATCAGCATTTAAATGTGAATTAAAACAATCGTAAATTCCAATATTTATTGTTGCTTATACGCTTATACCTCATGTTGGGAGAATTTAAGATAAATGTAGGTTGTAAGTGTTGTGGTTTTGGTTTGTGCGACTTCTATGAGCTTGCGATGAATGGTCGTTGACCGCGCACGCGCTTTGCTTTAACCTTAACCAGAATTTAAACCTAGATATACCTTGGCTATTTATGACGTCATCGTTGTATAGGTACAGGTAGCTTAATGAAGAAATTTCCTTTGTGTTTATGAATTAGTGATTTATTAATGATATACCTGTTGATAAGAGTTTGTGGAAAATTAAAAACTATTTTGATAGATATATTGATTTATAAAAAAATATTCGTAAAATATGTTGCTTAGTTTTTTTGGTTTATCAATTGTGTATTAATTGGTACATGTACATATCATACATCCAAATATAAAATTATGTTAACAGATTCTTACTAAATACTATACCGTTGTTAAGGTCGTATGTAACTTGATCTATTATTTATAAAGACATCAGTGACACCATGTACGATTAAGATACGCATAGAGAAGTGTTGCGTTATTCACGGTGCGCGTGCGACTTCTACCGAGCTTGCAATAAATGGTCGTTGACCGCACACGCGCCCTGCGCTATCATTACCTCTAATTTACACAAGGTCCACGCTCTTCTTTATCTTCTATCGATAACGTATTACCAAAGAGGACCGTCAAAATAGTTTACAAAATCGTTTAAATTAACAGCAACAAATAACTTTCATTCTTCAGTAAGATTGTCACCAGATCGTACAACAGTTTTTTTTTTCTGAATGTGTATTGTTGTTGGCCTTACTGGCCTTGAACGGGCGGGCGGTATTTCCGATTACAAAGACCAGGCCATGAAAAAGGGACTGCCCTCACGGGGGCTCAATTGTACAACAATGTACGCTTTAAAAAAAAGTAAACTAAAGTAACGGAAAACCTATCTATTATTCACAATATTTTCACTTATAGAACTTCATCTATAATAATACCCGAAGAATATGATGAAGACGATGAAGGACCTGTTCACATTAACACCAAGAAGTTAGTTTTCAACATCACCAAGGAAGTCGAGAAGACAATCAAAAAGGAAATGAATGAATTAAACGATTCTTTACAATTCCACAGTGCTAAACTGGATGAAGTATTAGAATATATCGAAACCTTTAAAAGTACCATCAAAATCTTAGAACGCAAAAACACAGAGTTAACAAATAAAAACACCAACTTAGAAACTCGAGTAGGAGCTCTTGAGCAACGATTAGAAGAAATGGAGCAGGAAAAATTGTCAAAATTTATAGAAATTGCTAATATTCCTTATCAAGAAAAAGAAGACATACAACAACTAGTCGAAAAAGTAGCCTCAAAACTCGACCAGCCTATAGAGGGAATAAAGAACGCTCGGAGATTAAACGGCAGAAAAGAACAAATAAGTAATATAAAGAGTGGAACTTAAAAGATGAAACTACTCAAGAAAAATGGATATCAGAGGCCAAAAAGACTAAGATCACCCTAGGAGATATACACCCAAAGGACAAAAGCAATAATAACATCATATATGTAAGAGAATCTATGACTAAGTTAAACAAACAAATATTTTGGAATGCTAAGCAGGAACTGAAAAACAACTTGAACTATAAGTATGTATGGTTTAAAAAAGGAGTTGTTCGGGCTCGCAAAGATAATGGTGAAAAAATCTATGTATTAAAATCTACTCATGATATATACGAACTAACCAAAAAAAAAAGCATAAATTAATAAATTGTAAAATAATATTCGTAGTGGGTATAAAAAAAAAAAAAAAAATGTCTAACACAATATATGAAATTAACGAGATTTTGAACTGTATTAATATTAACGATTTCTTGAAATGTGTACCTTGTAATATAAACCTGTTATGTATTCATTTCAACATCCGATCCATAATAAAAAACTTTTCTGCACTTGAACAATGCATAATGTCCGCTAATAGAACTATCGATGTAATTATACTAACTGAAGCTAATATTTGTGATAGAATAAGCAATCTTTATCACATTAAAGGCTACGAAATGTATACTAACTTAAGGAAGTCACGTAAGGGTGGCGGTATTATATTATATGTTAAAGATATCTATAAATGTAATATTTTAAATATAAAAACTATGTATTTTGAAAGTATATTTTGCACTATCACAACTACATCAAACTATTCTTCAAATATTTGTGCTATTTACCGACCCCCTGGCCTTAGTAAAAATCTTTTTATAAGTGAACTTCACAGTATAATTAAAACATTTAACAAGCGCACCGATTTATATTTACTTGGAGACATAAACATAGATCTTAAACTTGAAAGTCCTATAAAGCATAAATACAATGACATATTACACAGCCTAGGCCTTGTATGTGGGATATCAACACACACTAGAATAGAATTATGCAATAACCGACTAAGTAAAACATGTATAGATCACATTTATGCTAGATCCCACACACAAGACCTTTGCACTGCGGCGGTCGGCACCAGACTGGCCGATCATCGTGGAATAATACTCGCTTGTATTGGCACGCATAGATGCTCCTAAATATAAAATATGTATCAACAATGAAAAGATCAAAAAAATGCTAAATCAAGTTGACTGGGAAAAACCGTGTTATATGTCATGCCCCATACGTATATTTGACTACTTACATACTAAATTTTCGGAATGTTATGAAAAATCTAAATATAAAACAAAACTTAAAACAAATACACTACGTAATAATAATGACTGGATGAACAATAAAATACTGAGGGCGTGTAAATACAGAGACAGACTATTTATAAAATGGATAAAAGATACTAATAATCTAATCTTGAAACAAAAATATAACAAAGCTAGAAATTATGCAAATTCAATAATTCAAAAATCTAAAAATAAACATATAAAATCCGAAATATTATTAAATAAAGACAATTTTAGGAACCTTTGGCAAATGCTAAATCGGTTAACCGGTAGAATAAAAACATCTCTCGATAAAATCTTGCGAAATGCTTTTGAACATAATGGAAACACCTGTAAAGACATTGCAAATAATTTTGCTCATACATTTAATAAAAGTGTTAAAGGAACAATTTTAAATTGTACAAAACCAATTTTAGACAAATCAGAATATGAAAGGACGGCAAATGTTAGCATGAGATATAAACCGTCACATCCAAACCTAATAGAAAAAATAATTAAGACATTAAGTTGCAATAAAGCTCCAGGAATAGATAACATAAGGACTGTCGATGTTAAAATGCTTTGTGATAAAATTAAATTCGTTATTTCTAGATTAATAAATACAAGCGTGATAACCGGTAAATACCCGGCAGCTCTAAAAACTGGAATTGTTAGACCTATTTATAAAAAAGGTTGTAAAGTTGATTATGAAAATTACAGACCAATAACAATATTATCTGTAATTGATAAAATAGCAGAAAAATATATCAGTGGACAAATTCATAACTTTTACAAAAATAACTCTATACTTACTGATAAACAATATGGTTTTCAACCCGGAAAGAACACGACTCAGCTTTTATCAAAATTTACTGATAGCATTTTCAATCATTTAGACAGAAAAGATCATATACTAGTCGTATTCATAGACTATAGTAAGGCTTTTGACACCCTAAGACACCACAAACTGTTACAATCCTTATATGACAACGGAATCAGAGGCAAACTATTACACTGGTGTAATAATTACCTTTGTGATAGAACGTACCGAGTAAGGGTAGAGGATGCAGACAGTGATACAATAAAGGTAACAGAAGGAACCGCGCAAGGCTCAGTACTGGGCCCTCTTCACTATGTCACGTCTGTTAATAGCCTTGTAAATATAATAAAAAATTGTGAAATCTATCAATACGCTGATGACACCTGTCTAGTAGCTGCCGCAAATAATATAGAAGACGCACTTAGACGGCTACAAACAGATTTTGACCTGCTCGCAAGATGGTCACATGACGCTGGATTGGTCTTAAACGATAATAAAACTAAATTATTATACATTAGTTCTAGTCAAAACAGAAGTAGTTTTAAACCCCAACTTAAAGCGCATAGCCACAAATGCCTTCATCAAAACAATGATACTGAACCCATGTTGTGTACCTGTAACGAAATAGAACTGGTTGACAGGCACACCTACCTGGGACTTGTAATCGATGACAGATTGAATTGGAAATATCACATTAACTATGTATGTAACAGACTAAGAGGAATACTGTCTCAATTCAGTCTAATAAAACATAAAATACCATATAAAACCCTTTTAATTTTATATAAATGTCTGGCTGAATCTATTATAGCATATGGACTTTCAAGCTACGGTAGAACTTTTAAAACACACCTTGACCAGATATATGGACTACAACTACGCATTTTAAAATAATTAGTTCCCCAAAATATAAAGAATAAATACAAAAACGACTATAGGAAGCTATTCGAAGTCTGCAATATCTTACCCATACACGAAAAAACGGAAATGACACTATTAATGGAAGGATTCTTTAATGAAAATTTTACCAAAATGGAAAGTATTCAAAATCGTACTAGAAGCTTCGCTAAACGTAAACTTATATTACCAAAATTTTCTAATTTATACGGCAAGAGAACTTTAAATTATGTCATTCCAAATCTTATAAATCAACTTCCTCTATCACTAAGGGATTCAATTACACATAAAAATATAAAAGATAAATTAAAAAAATACTATTTTGAACTTTTAAATACAAAACATATATCGATTTTATAATTACACACTATATTATATATATTCATAATAAAACACTTAGTACATCCTCTCAGCAGCCTGTATACAATCTGCAAACAATTTATAAGACGGTAGATTTGTATCGCACGCAACACGGCGTCGACATTTTTGTGCAAATGTACCTTCCTCTTTTCTTATTTTTATTTATCATAAGTTTTAAACATAATGTTCGACGACACAGGTATCCGGTAAAACTCGAATGAGTTTATGCAGACACCTGTTATAGTTGTAACCTATTTCAACTGTTTATGTTATTATCAATAAAAAAAAAAAAAAAAAAAAATAGGAAAATTATTCATAAACTAATTTATATAGTAAAAAAAACGACCAGGCTATTCAATATACCCTTAAAACATAACAACAAGAATGTTATGATTTTATCTTGATATAAACTTCAATATTGAACAAATAATGCTCATTGCCCAGTGAAGCAACAAAAAAGCCGATATGCCATTCATTCATTTAATCGTGTTGAGTGAATGCTTTATTCATTTCAAACATATTTTTTGCTGAACGATCTTCTTAAAATATAATAGGAGGCTATTTTTAATCTATTAAATACCTTATCTATATTGACATGTTTTTTATCCTAAAATTTATAACAATATAAATCGTGTTCTGACACAGCACTTGGTATTGTTAGGAAAGGTGCGAACTTTTGCGTTTTGTGTGTCAAAGTTCATCTTGACCGTTAGGTGTGCAGTCGAGTTCCCAGAAAAGGCAGCATTAGAAATCTTAGACATCGTTCTTATTAAATGGTATCGTTAAACCATATTGGAAAACACAACAATGCCGTGCTGATATACCCCTCACTGATGATACACGCCCAAAATAAACGGTAATTTTTAGTATGTACATATATTAATAAACTTTGAGTTTATGATAAAAAATTGAAACCCTATGATATGCTTTTAAATTCTTGGTTCTATATTTGTTAGTATAAATTACATTTAATCTGAAAACTATCTATAGATTCCATTATTTAAATTAATAAAGTATGAAAGTAGCGCTTGTTACTTCTGAAGGCCCAATATCCATTTATTTCCTTTAATTCCACTCTAATTTCTTCCTTTTGCTTCTCCTGCTTTCCCTTAAACTCCTCAATATAGATCATACTTTAAGGCGTGCCTCTACAACACACGTAAATTTAGACTATGATGACTGGTCATGTGATATGATGGCGCAGTCATGTTCACGAGGAATGGGGGTAAGAAAGAATGTTAGCTGCATTTCCCCGCTGAATAGCAATCCCGATTCTTTAGGCGAAAAATGAACCAGGCCTATCACCAGCGGCGGCAATGAGGCCGGGTGTAATATCTTTTAGAGCACTAACGCTCGATGGCCCAATCAACGGTAGAGCAATAGACGACCTTTCGTGCGTCCGACATCGGTATGGACTGATATTATTTTATTGTCACCGTCCATTAGAAAAGTTAGAAAAGCTTTCTCCAACAAAATGAATATACTATTATAGAATATAATTTGCCTTCGTGCTTCGTTAGTTCTTGATTTTTCCATTATTTACAGTTATTTACTCTTTCTTTCCTTTATGAAATCCGTCTCAATATAGCTGAATGGCTCGTGCTGCGAAAATTATACATTGTGAAATCATTTAATAAGATAAGTCAATAAATCTTGTTGTGGTATTCTTACATATTCTTTTATTCTAATATGTATATATATATATATCAATTATAATATTATTAAAAGAATAAATACGTAATAATAACTAACAATAGGTTTACTGTTGTAACATGCGGTTCACAGACCTTATAAGGTATACCTACTGTAGAATATTCGGTCGAACAATTACTTCCGTTATATGCGGTCAAATATAGAAGAATTAAAATGAATATATAACTTACTAACTTTTGATCACGACTTCGCTAGCGTATTATAGGTATATATAATATAGTATTCACATTCACATATCTAATAAAATAATTATACAATAATATCCATCATTTCTCAGTCGCTATTTCGAGACCCAATCTTAATTTCCAAAGGAGTATTGAATGTCAAGTATTTATCGTGTCAACAATTTGCCCCGGGAGACCGCCCGCGTCAGCCCCGCACTACCCCGAACTACCCCGTCTAGACTACCCATATCAGCTTATCTAATTTTAAACATTCGCAAACGAGATACCTACTTACGAGATACGTAACATTGAGCTCACATTTTTCAAAGGATTGTTGACATTCTCAGCTTTCTCTCTTTTTTCACATGCATGATTTTACGAAAACGTTTATGGGAAAAGTTACTTTCACCCTAAATATTTATTGTTCGAAATGTGGGAACTCTTTACGACATTTGTTATCACACGAATCAACATAAAACACTGCTAGAGATAAACAATTCCAAATGTCACGAAATACATTTTACACTTAATGTGCCCCGCGAATTTAACAGCATAAATTATTTTTTTCAAAGAATATTAGCAATGTTTTTTTCAGGCCATTATTAATACTCCTATTGCCCCTCCAAATGAACTCGTAACTTGAGCTAGGAGAGGGTACGACAATAGCTCAAGGGGGTCAGGATCGAACCCACCACTCTCGCGTTAACATAGTGGAGTCTGCTCTTTAACCGCTGAGCTGTTTGGGCTCGTATTTCGAATATACATTTATCGGGACTAAAACATAAACTAAAACTTAAACTTTTTACTTTATCGTGTCTATATAGAGTTTAGTGTGTACAAGCCGACAGACAAATATCTATTTACGATATTATTGTTAGTATATAGACATGTATACTATATTACATCTATGTTTAGAACGTAGAATTTTATATATATAATTAACATAATATCTCTATCTTCAGCAATAGCAATAGTTTACTTTAAAACAGGTTTACTATGTTACCCAAAATTAAGACCGACGGGACGAAAGGGGTCGAAAGTACTAACGTCGCTATATTATATAGAAAGGAACATTTTATTCAATCCGTAAAGATTTTGACCGGTCAATGTTACGATGTAAGCATCAGTGGGGTCCGTCGTCCCTACGGCGGAAAACTAATCTTCTTCCCGATCCGAGTGACGATTTGTTGTAGATTCTGTAATTGGGTATTACTGCTAATACGGGAGGTATTACGGTCTTATGCGGATCAGCTTCGTAAACGATGAAGGGTAAAAAGATTGAATAACAATTTGCAAAATATCGCTTAGATTTTTATTAAAACTATGCAACTATATCTCCTCTTTTTAATGTAACAAAATATCAATATATAGAGTGTCAATTAAAATAAGCAAATTACATTTTTTCAAATATTTTATAAACTTCAATTCATTTACTCATACTTATATATATCTTAGTTATCTCAAATGTATTTTGAACAATAAAACGAAGATTAATTTGTAGAAATAATTAATTTTCGATGTCAATGTCGAGAGTAACAATTATACCCATAAACGAACGCGTGTTCGACCATCGGGATTATTTGCGAAGTTATAGAAATTCTACGCGTATTTTGGACAGTGATTTATAAAGGGGGTCTGCCACCCTCGCAAGGGTCACAAGCCACCGCAATATAACAAACATTGATTTCTGGAATCGAGAGAAAAATTTTCTCCGCAAATCGTAATCTCTAATTGAGTGAATACGTAACGGACTATTTACTCGAAATACCCAAATATTTGAAAAACTAAATTGTAATTGAAATTTTATGTTACGAATTGATAATAAAACAAATGTATATTGCTTTATATTATTGTTTAAGTTAAACAATGTTAGTTTTTTTTATAGTTTTAAGATATACCTAACTCATTATAATAAAGATTAATTTTTCATTTATAAGAAATTTACAAGCCATTGACGTTATTGTGCAAGCAAAGAAAACTTTCCGTTATGCGTTTATAAATCCCTCTATTTATTCTTTTATGTGTGAATAACTGTGTTAATTAATGACGGCTATCCTGATTAGTTTTTCTCTTGTCCGTAGCAAGTGGGTCGCGTGTCGTATGTCAGATGTTAAAGTGGATAAGACGCTGGCGCAGATTGACTGTAACAACTTTTTTGTGAGCGGTCTTACTTCTATAACATGCTGACAGCGCCTGTCATTTTTTAAATCAAATTAAATACTGCTAAAGCAAAAAACATGTACCAATTAACATTCGCAAACTGTTCGCTATTATTTTAATTTGAACATCTAAATCATGGATCATCTCGTGACAGGTACAAGTGGAGCAACATATGAGCGGTCTTGATATGGTTAATCAAGAGCATATTTTTAGAACAAACCGTTATATTTAGGTTCGATAACTTTGGATATATTTTTGAGGAAAAAATAGCTAATTAATCACAATCTCTCATTCTATTAAGCTATTCGCGCACAAAGTCTATGTACAGAATATTTTGCGAGTGAATTGTTCAAAAATTCCTCAAATGGCAGATAACATAAAATTCCAAAGGTGTATTAACAGATTATATCAGCATAAATTTTCTTAACGTCTATAATGTATGGACATGAAAAAATATAATAAATCGATAGTTGGAAGTTCCAGGCGGCTCATATATGGATCGATAGGGCAAACAGGGTCGCAGGCACACCTACTTGACCACGCAACGGTACTGTTATGACCAGCCAATTCACCAGCATACTATGAGTTGATTTAATGCCTCTAAACCTTAGGTTCAACTTGCTGTTAAGATGCCTAGATTTACTCAATCATGTAACGTATTGCGCTTCGGGATCTAAGTGATTAATTGTTATGAATGGGATAGTTATTTAAATATTCTTATACATAATTTAATAAAGAGTTAAATAATTAATAAAATAAAAATAATTATATTTAAAAGAATAAAAATATATAGTTTTGTGCAACTGCTAAAGACCAGAATGCCTACATCATTTGGATTAATATTACATCTACTTTCTATAATAGTCGTTTTTGCTAAGTGTATAAAATATATGTATAAAAACGGTCCAATAGCTACTTATATATTTATTCACCATTAATATCCAAACAACAAAATTAGTTAAAAAGTTACTCAGTGAAATGTAGGCACCTAGTGTATGTGTCCAATATTTGAACTATTGTTTAAAAAACAGTACGTATTTTTAGGTCGACGTTCGTATACAAATTCGCGATTTTAATCGTTCTAATTTTCAGTATCACAAACGCGAATAGATCGCTATTTCGGTACATCTCTTATTTAAAAAATGTCTACCAGTAATAGTACTACTTAAAACAAGTGTCGATTGAATCAGGTAAGATAACAGTGAAGTAAATTGAGTTGATTTGATTTGAATACGTGACGATAACACGCACTATTGTATTTAAATGGAATCCGCTTTATGGCATGCGAAATGTTTTTTTTATAAAGAAAATGGAATCGGACCGCGGCGATTAAAAGTTGTTTTGAATAGCGTATCGGGTATCGATGTCCGACTTACAAATACGATTAACTTATTTGAAGACGATATATATTACTAGAATACCGTTGTGATGGTTCTTTTAACTTACGTTTGTATGATGTGCTGTTTATTAACGCGGTAAATAAATATAGACTAAGGAATAATTTAAATTATGACACAGGCACGAGTATTGTTATAGATGTTTTATATCTACCTCAATACTATTTTATATGCAATGTAAAAAGTATAAAAAAAGTAACAACATTTTTCTTCATAAGGCAATGAAACAGTACCGTGTAGTTTTTTGTAGCGAGTAAAAGCTTAGTTTTACAAGTTTATATTGTTTAACAAAATCACGTACTGTAGGCGACTCCGGAAACTAATAGATATTTTGTAACACCACAGCTTCTGCTATTCTAATTAACTTTTTACTATTTTCCTATTTTATAACAGTTTAAATCGCATTTAATGTATTTAATTTAAATTAATTATCTAATAAATTGATAATTTATTTAAATTAATCAACAGCTATAACATTATTTTTAAATTATAATCTGTTGTAAAAACGTCGATTTTAATGACTTGAAATCGATCGATTTGTCAAAGTGTTTTTCATTATTTATCTACGGTTTTATTAAATTTATTGCTGCCATGACTAATCCTTTATATTATTAGCATTCGAATATTTATAGTTGAAAATAGAAAATAAATAGCCAAACTTGTATTATATAAATGATTCCAAGCGGCTAATGCAAAAAATACTTTGGATGATAAATATCGACTAGAAATCACGATCTTCACCTTCCTATCTTGACTTTCACAATAAATATTATACGGTGTTTTTTTTAAATTTAGTATCGCAATTGTTTGTGGTGATATTTTAAATTAAACCACCTTTATCTTATATCTTGTTTTTTAAAACAATACCCTCTTAAAAAGCCTACAATAATATTTTTTCATTCTTTATTTCCATAATTAGGTTGATATGATATACTATTATGTTAAAGCATTTTAAAAATATTCTAATAGTATCTGTTTTTCTTGGAAATAGTACAAAAAATCAATATAAAAAAATCGAGTTTGAGTTCACACGCAGTAGAAGGGAAACTTTGTATTCTTGTTAACTTGTAGGAGAATGAGTTGAATATACTGGAGAGGAAGCAAAAAGGAGAGAAAGAGAAATACATCATATATAGTTTTCTCTTTTTCGTCTCATAAAATCCAATGCACACCGTCCTAAAAGAAATTACACTTCAAAAATAAGGTATATATATATCTTTATACAGATTTTGTCAACCTAGTTCACATTCAGAGATATTTTGACCATGCGTCGTGCATTTTCAAAAATTCTACCGTAATGATTACGTATCTTATGTTAGGGATTCTTGAGCAAAATTTCATGGTAAACTCATCGGTTTACGCTCTGACTTGGCAATCTAACATTGTTTTTTAAGTTTTATAATATTATATTTATATTCATTATATAAGTAGATAATGAATATAAATATGTTAATTTTTACTCAATGCAATTATTTTGTTGTGATTTTCATATCTTAAAATATTTACTTCGTGAATAAACATTATAGTGCTTTATGTTGTTTTTCTTTTAAGATTAATTCTTACTTTTAAAAATTTGCATATCGCCCGTGTGGAAGATTGACGCTATCGCTCTAAATCGTAATTGGTAATAGATTAAAAACTCATTCTATCTAAGATTTGAAACTTTATCTTCCGCCGATTTATAATGCATGTATTCAGTGGCCGATATGTATCTTTTATTATGCAACAAAATGGATGGGGTCATTGACAGAAGGCGATATATTTTGCTAGGATATAGCTTAAATAAAATGTATAATATACAATTATTTCTTAAAAAAATACTTTTGATTTTTCATTAAATTTTTCGCAGAACTGTACTGCGTATAAGATTAAAAATACAATGTTAGAGTACTTATGAAGACTATTTGCTTTAGTAATGGTCTTTCTGAGTAAAGATGCGTACAGTAAACAAACATTGCATGTATGAAAATAATACTTTGTGGTGTTAACCACAACAATGTTAGCTAAGATCTTTGATCTCTGTGTACATATTTATTTTTATGTAATAGGATGATCGTACTGTGTACAATTGTATATTTTTAAATCTAATTAATATTAATAAAAGATTTTTGATTTTCGAATACTTAAAAATCATAGTTTTAAACAACGTATTTTGTAGCATTTTTTTTTAAATTTAACGTCTGACTACCAGAGTAGGAACAAATAAAATATGATTAAAAATAGTAAATAAATAGCAATCATTTTTATATAAGTAATGTAAATATTAAATATACATATAAATCATATTCAAATATTAAATTTGAGATAAAAAAAATTGCTTTTCAATCAGAGATTATTTCCTTTGACATCAACAAACTTAGCAGAAGAGATGATAGTTATCAATATGTATGAAAAACAGTGAAATGACAGAAGGTTTATCTAATGGAGATGGTTTCATAGCAAACAGTATCGCAATAAAAACAGATCGCGTAGGTAATTGAGAACCCTCCCGACATTCCCTGATTGCACGCTCGTCGATTCCCACGCCTTTGGATCATCCTCCTAGCAAAGTTCTTGTGTAACTTTAATCAAAATTCCGTAAAGTAGGAGGGCCATTACAACATCGATAATGACATAGTCGATAATATAATTACTGAATCGATTCGACGCGACGCTGCGTTCTGTATCGGCTTAATTTGAAATTTTACGGAATTCCTATGCTTCGTTGTGCTGTCACTCTTATTAATAGATTGATTGAAAAGTAAAACAATAAAATTAAGTAGACTTACATTACAAGATTTCACGCCTAGTTGTTGAAGGGAAAAATAAACCCGAATTCTTATTAGATTAATGTTGACTTTTTAATTGTGATTTGCGGCTTTATGTGTATTTTATTGAATAGTTTTATTTGATAATAAACTTACTTAAAACAGAAAGTTTAAAAAATATATTAGATTTTTTATATAATTATATTAAAATCTATTAAATATGATATAATGATATAAGTGAAGAATACTTATTTTTTCTTGAAATCATGAATGGTCATAAATTATGATTTCCTTGTGTTTATGATCGGCGATACCTTCGCCATTTATGAACCGATTTTAATCATTCTTTTTTTGTCAAACAGTTTTGAACTCTTGATCAAAGATTCCGAAGACTTAGAACGGAACTCCTTAAAAGTTAACTCAGTAAAATATAATAAAAATATTGAATGAAACGTTGAAATATAAATTGATTTTATTATTTTGTCACGATCGAATTAAATCTAAAATACAAATAGATTAAAAAAAAAGTTTCCTTTGAGAAAAGAACATACGGTATAAACAAACGCCGGGTAAACACAGGTTCTGAGGGCACTAAATGTAAGTTTGAAGTAACTCCTTGAGCGAGCTGGCATGCTCGAGGATTCTTCTAGTAATCTTACAGTTATGAATAGGAATCATGTGAAGCAGAGCTAGTAATTGGGTGCACCCGAGCGGCGCTAGTAATTGATATGGCAACCTAGCGGTTCTTCAGCGTTGTATGCATCTATCTACGCCCTTCGATATAAATATATAGTGAACGAACTTTAAAGCGTATCATTACGTCAATCGGCTTTCGGTGCTTCTGGGCGGAGAGTGAATTAACTATTTAAGATGTTGCAACAGATACAGTTACTAGTAGCTCTTTTTTATGTTAATGTGACAAAATGTTTACGATTGAACTTGAATCAAGTTGTAATACTCGCTTGACGTTGATTCGTGTTTTGTCAGGTGCATAATTTAATTTTTATTTAAGTATGAACTCGTTTTTTCATGTACATTTTGTAAATTATATAAATATTTAAGTAATTTATTAAAATTTGGTATGCCTTGCCTTTAAATGCCAATGAAATATTACGAAATTGCGCAACTATATACAATAATATTGTAAAATTATTATTTTTTCAGACAGAAATAGGAATATAGTATAATAGCTTACCATAATATTTATTGCAATGAACCATTGCAAGAACACGAGTAATGTAGTTTTGCTATTCATTGTCCACGACATACACTTAAGTTCAAATGAGAGGTTCTTTTATGTTATGATTTAAGAATTGCGCGATCGTCGTTCCCGCCAAAGTTATAAAACGGGTGTACACGAGTGTATTGTGCCGGCTAGCCCGCTAAACTGAAGGAGTAAGCACCGTGAGAGCTTCGCGAACAGTCTCTGAATGGCCCACTCTAAAGAGGGAGAAATGGCGGGAGGGACGTTCTTGTAGGGGAAACCGCGTCAACCGCCTCCGGTAATTCACTAAGAAAAGTTATTTTTTTGATTGCATCAAAGGGTCTCCGTGTACCTATAGAAAGCGAAAACGATTTGTAAAACGATTTTTTGTGGCGCTTTCAATGTATTTTCCTACTATAGGCTTTAAAAGTTTAAAAAAAATAGCCAGTACTGAATAATAAACGCATTCTATTTCGTAGTTACAATAATATTAAAATGATATAAACTTAATATCCATTAAACTTTTAATGTTATGTTCACTAACTTAATAAAGACTTTAAATAAACACAATTAACGAATGACTGAATGACTGTTTTAATTAAGCTTCTCGCAATCAAGCTCTAAAAAAAAAAATTAAAGGCTACACAGCCACCGACCCCATTATGATAGTAAGTAATATCCTGTGTCGGGTTTCGGAAACACACACGCGGACATGGACAAACACAACCAGACCAAAACACATGCCTGTATGGTCAATACATACAATAATAAACATCTGTCCCGAGCGTGAACCTGCGACCTGTGGCGCTTAAGGCAGGTTCGCTACCGCCGACGTCAAAATAGGTTATAATTATGAAAAAGATTATAAAAACTTAAGATTAATGAAATTATATACTCAATAGTTTAAAAAAATATTAACAGTATATATGTTTTTCAACGTACCTGCTTCGTATAAATGTATATATCGTATGTAGGTAATGGAATCGTGTTTAGATAAGATACTATTGTACCAGGAAACTTACTTTTCTTTATTTATTAGTGACTTAATTATTATTTATTACTTATTAAGTATCCATTATTATACTTGTGGGCATTTTTTTTAAATAATTTATCTCAAACGCTGGAGAGGGGGCCGTGAAGTTACTGCCCCAGTTACAAAAACGTAGATCCAAAGCTGCATGCCGGACCGGTAGAGCTGACCAACCGAGCAAAGTCAGGTGTTTAAATACGTCCTGGAAAACAAAGATGGCTCACGGCAGACACTGTCTTATAGCGCAGTCCAATATACAACACAAACTCCACTGGCATAGTTTCTTTATTTTTGTCATTGTTGTATCCTCACACCTTCAGATGTGTCCACGTCGGCGTAGCCAGTAGACAAAATCTTAATTTAGGGACCAGAGGGGGGCAAAATCACTGTATTCTTCAATAGTTATAACTGCAATAGTTCCAAAATGCATTATATTTGTGCATTATTCAGTATTTCAGATCCGGGGTGCTGTTGCTCCTCCTTACTCCTACTGCTACCTGGCTTCACCCGTGTCTCCATCCATCGCTTGGTATGCGTTCGGAATAGTATATGCCTCCTCTACGTTGATTTTTGGCTCAGAAGGTACATCTTAACCGAGTTAACTATTAACCCACCCAAGGGCTGCCCCTTTCATGCTCGAGTCTCTGTACACTGCACTCTTGACTGACAACGTTTTCAAGGCCTGAGGCAAATAGCATACACGAATATACAGGCAAACAGCATACATAAATTGAAAAGAATTGTTGTCGTTTGTTGTGTTAAAAAAAAATCAAGATCTTCAATCAATAGCTCCTCGTAAATTTCATAACAAAGTATTTATATGTATATTAATCTGGCTCTACCTTTAATTGTAATTTAAACGCCTAAATGATTTATATTTCCTACAAAGCGTAACGCAGTTGTAAAATTTTGCTCAATAATAACATACGGTTTGATAAGTGTGATAGTACAATTGGTAGTTTTCAATTAAATAATCTGACTGATCTGAATCTGATTTTCAACAATTTTCGAGATAAAGGCGTAAAATTTTAACAAATCGGCCAGAGAAATGCCAGTTTTATGGGAAGGTAATTAATATTATATAAAGATGCCACGAGTATTCAGCTACATTTTTTATTAATGTTACAGGAACCTAATATTTTTCCGGGATAAAAAATATCCCTGTAATAAACTATCCGTGACAAAATTTCATATTTAAAAAAAAACATGTAAACATAAAACCTTTCACATTTATAATATTAGTAGCATCTAGCCGCGATTTCGTCTGCGTGTACTACAGAATAGGCTACAAAAAAATATCAAAAATAATTTTAAGAGGACATTTTGATTAATGCTATACATGTTTCCGATAAACATACGCATAGTAAAAGCATTGACAGACTTGTTTTGGACGATACGAACTGTCATCGGCTATTATCTTAAACGGCTAATTTCCGTCGGCTATACCGCTATAATTATGTCATGAAAATTTAAGAATGACAGATTTGCTAATGTTTTCAGAAACTATTTCCTTATAAAATCTACTAGGGTCAATTGGCAATTTATATTATTGTATTTTAAAACAATTGTAATTTTATTTAATTTCAAATTCATATTATTTAATTTTCAAATTTATATTAATGAATTACTAAAATTATTTATTTTATTTAAAATTTTTAATATCTTTGATTGTTTACTTTGATTTCTTTATACCTTATTTGTACAGTAAATACTAAATGAGTCTCTGTTACTTGAAATAAATGATTTTTATTTTTTATTTATTTTTTTTATTCCATCCCAACACAGGTCGAAATTTCAAAACGGTAGATCAAATATTTTCTAGATGGGGTCTTGGGTCTAGTGTAAGGTTTTCTACTAAGTTATAACACCCACATAGATGCAAGAACGAAATGTGAAAGTCAAACGGCTCGTCTCATAGCATGTTTGACGACGACGGCTTTAACTCTAATAAGAACGACGGCTTTAACTCTAATAAGAACGACGGCTTTAACTCTAATAAGAACGACGTCTTTAACTGTAATAACAATAGTCTCCTATATACCTTTTTGAAGGCGATTATTAAACTGTTATCGTCCGATTGTCAATGCACTGATCGCAGAAGCAGCGAACGCACTGTGTGGCATTGGCATTCTACACACACAAATACAATCCACATATGCATAACTAAGATCAATAATCCTATATTACGTGAGATAAAAAACTAAATACTTAAAACATTAGCTGCTGGGGTTCATGCGATGATTATGACAGTCGAAGTCCCAAAGCCAAATGACCCAACTACCACTAATCAGAGTGTATCGTCGCCTACGCCGACGGTGTCTGTAACAACTCTGTACTTATAAGTAAATATAACATTTTACCGTCAAGTAGGTTGTCTGCTTGTAATATTTAAAAAAAAGCTTAATAACCACTAACATATCTGATATTTCACAAACCATCAAAACATAAATCTTGCATTAATTTATTTAGAGAAATAATTTTATTTTAGTAGTCTACACACATGGTAGGTTACCCAAGGTTGATGTGTAGACGGTAGTAGCAGAGCCAAGCGTCTCCCAGCACAAATGGGCCGGCTCGGCGTAAAGTACCAGTATCAGTAGGTATATAGATAACGTTGCGTTTCGTGCGTGCCAAATCCTTAGCTCCCTTCCCTTTACCGGTTTCTCTCCCCTCTTATCCCTTGGGTTGGCAACGCGAATGTGATACTTCAAGTATCTCGTGCATTCATAGGTGAAATGACTGCTTACCATGAGGCGGACTGTATACTTGTTTGCCAACCGACACGTCAAGACATAAAAAAAAAGATTTTACTCCACAAACAAAGAAAACAGAAATCATGAATGAATATTTTAAATTTATTTGTATAAATTTTTCAAGGTGTTAGTGTTACCGAAGGTTAAGATATAATGATTGAACAGAATCCTTGACATATAGAATTAGGTAGATCACTGTATTATATTATAATATAATGTCCTTGTAACGTATTATTACGAAACGCATAATTTCAATTGTGAATTAACTGGCAATAAATGCTTATCAATCGCACTATCACATACTCTTATTGTAATGTTATCTATTTTAATGCTTATATTTGTGGCTTGTTGATAAATTTTGCTGATAAAAGACATGATATGTTACATTTTGACGTTAGTTTGCAATTTATTTACGGTTTGAATTTCTTTTTTTTTGTGTAAGATAAAATTATTGCATTGATGGATTTTACACTAATAAAACAACTTTCTTAGTATAATTATATAATTTTCACCAGTATAATATGTAAATGCCATAATATATCCTTAATCCCATAAATATTCTAGGTATAAATAAGAAAATACATAAATTACAAATTGCTCGTTTGTTTTATTGAAGATAGTCATTTTCCCAAACTTTTTCTTAGATTTTCAGCAAGCTTATCCATGAATTCAAATGTTTCGTAATAATCAGATCTCTTCACATTGTTCATGCCTTTGATGCATATAGCAAGATCTTTAGTCATCACTCCAGATTCAATAGTGTTGATGCAAACACTTTCAAGGGTTTCAGCAAACTTCTGGAGTTCCGTGTTTTTATCTAGCTTAGCACGATGTAACAGTCCTCTGGTCCATGCGAAGATAGACGCAATAGGATTTGTAGATGTTTCCTTTCCTTGTTGGTAGAAGCGATAATGCCTAGTGACCGTTCCATGAGCTGCTTCAGCTTCTACAGTTTTACCATCTGGACAAATAAGAACTGAAGTCATAAGGCCTAGTGATCCATACCCCTGGGCAACCGAGTCGGATTGAACATCACCATCATAATTCTTGCAAGCCCAAACAAAACCACCTTCAGATTTCATAGCATATGCAACCATGTCATCAATCAAACGATGCTCATACCAAATACCGGCAGCTTCATATTGCGTCTTATAATCTTTTTCGTAAATTTCTTGGAAAATGTCCTTGAAACGTCCATCATATTTTTTGAGAATAGTATTCTTAGTGCTCAAGTAAAGTGGGTATTTTCTACCCAAAGCATATTTAAACGAAGAATGGGCAAAATCAACAATGGAATCATCAGTGTTAAACATACCAAGAGCAACACCAGGGCCCTTGTATTCATTGACAACATACTTCACTGGTTCTCCAGATGGTGGGGTAAACACTAATTCTAATTTTCCTTCCCCAGGCACAACAAAATCAGTCGCTTTGTATTGATCAGCATGTGCATGACGTCCTATGATTATGGGTTTTTCCCACCCAGTAACCAGACGCGGAATATTTTTGCAAATGATGGCTTCCCTAAATACGGTTCCTCCGAGGATGTTACGGATGGTTCCATTAGGACTCTTCCACATCTTTTTCAAATTAAATTCTTCTACTCTTTTTTCATCAGGAGTTATAGTAGCGCATTTAATTCCAACATTGTATTTTTTAATAGCATTGGCGCAGTCAATTGTAACCTGGTCGTCAGTTTTGTCACGATACTCCATACCTAGGTCATAAGTATGTAATTCAATATCCAAAAATGGTAAAATTAATTTGTCTTTAATAAGGTCCCAGATTATTCTAGTCATTTCATCACCAAGGATGTCGACAACGGGTCCAGCCTTTATTTTCGACATGGTTGCTTATTTCTGTAATAAGAAAAATAATAATTAAATAAAAAGGTAGAATTAACACTTTAGCTGTCCAGTTCTTCATGGCACTTCAGGGCATGGAATTTGCTTAGCTATTGTGTCTACTTTGCGCGAAAGTGAAAGGTTAATACCACCAAAACGTAGACCATGGAACCACAGTGGTATTGAACCTGCCTTATGTGTTGGATTTTTGTGCTTATTTATTTGTGTTACAGGACCCATGATCATCTTTGATTTTTTTGATGTATCAATAGCAAATAACACACCAAAATATCCAAAGATAACTTTAAAATGGGTAGCCGATATATCTAGCCAAATGGGGGCTGTTGATTGTGTAACGTTCATTCTTTATCTGTTGATTTTTTGATAAATTTATCATATTACTGTTACTCAATCTAATGTATAATTACTCAACTTTTGTACCATACCTATTTATTGCTATCACAAAAAGGGAATTTTAACCTTTCAGCCTAAATTATCAAAGCATATTTCTTAATTTATTTTATTAATTATAAATAGATGTTAGATTGGTATCAGAGATAGATATAAATTTGTTAAAATATAAAGATAAACGATATTATAACTAACAAAATATAAGCATTCTATTTCAAGAATAATTATAATTGCATTATTTATATTATTACATTTTATTTGAAGTGATGACTTTGAACTAGTTTGCTAGTTGAAGTTAAGTAAATAAGGTTAAGTTATATAAATAACCTTCGCTGAACCCCACTTACTATTAATATAAACAGTTTCATGAATCTTAATGACGTTTTAATTTTAAAAAAAAACATTATTCCGTAACATTCTAATTTACAAATACAATGTCAATTTTTAATGAAGAAAAGCAATTTAAAACTTCATCAAACTATGTGAATAATGAAAATATTTTAAATAAATTACAAACCTGTACATTTAAATAATGAAAAATATTGTTATTGCAATTTGCAATTATTAAATAAACATCTATGAAGCACTTGAAAAGAAATAAACTGAGATAAATATCTTATCTGCCTTTGTAAAGTACACAATAGCAAAACAATATTCAACATGTAAATTGTTGAGGTAAAATTTAATTATAAGCACATAGCATTTTGTATTTATTAACTGAAATATACTAACCAGTTAACAAGGGTCAAATTTTAATTGTATGTAGGTACATATACTATTAATTTCCGTATCTAGTATTGAGAATGAATAAAAAAATGCAGTTATCTTTAATTATTAGCAGTATTCGGGGTTCTTATAAAACAGACCATTTTGAAAACAAGTTTTCCTTGTACAAAGTTCAACAATGTTGTCAGTAAAAATTCGTTTCAAATTGATCTCTGGTTATATTTTATAAAAAAATGTTTTTTTTTTAAATATAAATATAATATTTAATACAACTTTCTAACTCACTCACCAAGGGGTATATTCTCTTTTAAGTAACGATAAATTTAAGTATTTAATATAAAATTTATGAAACGTCGTATCGAAGCTACTGCGCCAGAAACACTGGTCAGTGGTCGATACTCGATTCGAGTTCGAAAGCTTGACATTCGACACCGTAAATCGACAATCAAAAGGAAACACTTTCGTCGTTTTTAATCAATATGGTGGTGCTCTATAAGCAAATAATTTAACCATAAACCATATACTTTTGAATTTAAATACCATTGTACATTGTAAAACTTAATGCATTGTAAAAATGATACTCCATATAATAAAAGAAAAAATGTTATAATTTAATAGCTCATACATGCAAGTTAATTGGTATACTCAAATAGTTCGTACTAGAAAACCTACCAGTAATCCACAAAAGATAGAAACTAAGCCTTGTACTTTTGAGTTTTAGCAGTGACCAGTGAGCAGACGCAAAATCAATCGCTCTTTCGCTTCGGCCTCCGAGTTTCGTGGTTTCGACGTGGTTTCGACTTTCGTTGTCGACCTCTGTCTGGCTCTGACAGTGTCAGCTGTCTAGTGTCATTTAAGTTCAATTTTCAATACTTCATACTAAAACGAAAATTTGTTCGAGAACGAGACACACAAAATGGTATTCGTGTCTCTTTCCCACAGGTTGCCCTTACAAAAAAATAATTTGAAAAGGTGGTAGTTACACAACTTCCGAATATATTTATAAATTTTTGCGGCTTAACGAAAGTCTTTTATAATTAAAAACAATTGTTACTGAAATTAATAGTTTTGATCGTAATATAATAAGCCTTTAAACACACCACTTTAGGTTAAATAACTTTAAATAAAGGAAATATTATTACTATTCTGACAACACAGTTCAAAATTTACCAACAAAATTTACCAATCAAATTTTCAAATCATAGATTGGGCTCTTCATAGCTTATTTAATTGATTTTTCTTAGAAAAATGGTGAACAAATGCGTTATTAGTTGTAAGAATTAATCTTATCCAGGTTGTGGTAAATCTTTCCACCTGTAAGTAATTTTGTTTTATAAGAACCAGGGTGACTCTGCTATGTTAAGTTCAACGACGATTCTTGAATTTTTTTCAATTGTAATTAATTTAAAATTTAAAAATAAAATTATGTTATCTTTATTTTAGTAATAAAATGTTATTTTTAGTTTTTCTCATGACGAAGAAAGAAAAAAGAATGGATAAAAATAAATATAATTTTATTAAATTTTCCGATTTACATGCCACTACTATAATACCAATGGCTAATTCTAATAAAAATAATAATATTCCAATAAAATAATATATTGGTTCTAGTTTAAATATATTAATAGTATGCAGAAATCAAAATGAGTCAAGTTTGTATTTTGTCCTCAATTATTAACAATTATGGTGTTTCGATTAGATAGGGACAAAAATACCATTTGGAACCTCTCTTTTGTCACAGAAATGTTGCTTCAGTGAACTTTCTTGTTCTTATATTATATCTATGCTTATTCGTAGTTTGTTAGTGTTAAAACTATAAAAGCACAGAATATATCTGGCAAAGAATATATGGATAATAAAGTGACTAGAAATTACATAATTAATTAAAACGGCGTATCTCCTAAGGCAAAAATGGGTATAAAACACAAAACAGAAATGTGCTTTAACTCGCGGTGGCTGTATTCACACAGGTTGGGCGTCCGCCGCTGAAAAAATAAGCGCTTTATTCTGCAATGAAGAGTAGCCATCCGGGTCGTGCAATTACGATGATATTGTATCGCACAATATCGCATGAGGTTTAGCGCTACGACCGTTTTAGCGCTTTTGATGCCGGGCGGGTCTTACGCTTGCTTGCCACCATTATTACACAAAAATAATTAATCTTTCTACAATTTATTATATATATGTATAATTAATATTATATGCACATTGAGCTATCTTCATTAAAAAAATAAGCACGTGCTTGTTTGAAAATATTTTTTATCGCTGTAATTTTTATTTTATTAATGTTAGTGCCAACTGGACATGCGTAAAATGAACTAGCGACATTGATTGCTTTGACAATTCAATACAGAATACAGACTTCAGAGTTGAGAGACTTGAGAGTTACAGAATTACAGAATACAGATACAGACAATTATGAATTAACTGAAAATACTGAAATTAACAGATACATTGATTAGTGTTTCTGATATTTAATGAAAAGAACTAAGAAAATTCAAGTATCTATTGTAAACCTAAACTGCGTTCAAACCACCAACTAGCTGAATGTGTTCTAACTAAATATTTACAATATCGAGAGTATGTGAAATATATGGATAAATTTTGGAAGTTTAGTTACTTAATATCGAAATGGTGATTCAAAAGAGTAGTACTGATATAGATGCAAACAAAAACATTGCAGTATTAGAAAATACTGCAAGCGGTACATGGAATTTCCAAGCGCCAACTAAGATAATTAATATCCGGACCAATACAACACCGAATATGCAAGCGGTGAGTATAATATCTAAAATAAGAGTCGATAACATGCATCTTGTAAGTAAAATTGTAATAAAACATATTTTCGTTAATTTGTTTTCAGAAACAGCCGATTACTCGACAAATAGCCATAAGTACCTTAGCAGCTATGCATCGAAGATTCAGCTTGCCAGGTCCCGTGCAGCCACATTCGAGGCCAATTGCCGAATTTCGCGCCAGTGCTAACAAATCTCTTGATATGCTCAGACAAACTATACAGTCAGCTGTGACTAGGGAAATAGATCAAGTTATAAAAAAATATTTGGAAGTGAGTTTAAAATAACATCCTTGTATATCTTGATATCAATATCCTTGTATACAACAAATATAAAGATATATTTGTTTTTTCATCAGTGTTTGGGATTTTTTAAAAAACATACTGAATATTGGTTGAGTAAAAAGAAATGGTGATTTTTATTATTTATTTGTCTAAACAGTCTATGGAGTGTATTCTTCATGTTATGGTAAACATTTTCCTAATAATTCCAATTCTTTATTTATAAAACTATCTATTGAAAGCTAACTATGACACAACATTTTAACTTCTAACTCATTATATGTTTTTCAGAAATTTTTCGTTCCTGCCGTAAACAACATTCGTTTGAACCTTGGGGATGAATCTGTCAGTGAAGATCAGGTATGTAAATTTCTTTATATTTTACTATTGTAACCTGTTATAAGTTGAATTCTATATTATATTTAGGGAATGTACCAATACTATGTGACTAATTTATTTTAATAATGCTTTATCACCTCAAAGCTTGGTGACTATCTATATTATATGTCAAAATCCCCATCTCCCTTTCATGTAGTAACACTCATAAAATATATGGTTTCAAATCATTTCTTGGAAAAAAATTAATTTAGCTCAGTCTATTATATATATGGCAATTGCCATGTATTAACATTAATTTACAAAACATTTTTGTTTTTTTTCATTTCTATTGATTATGTGGTATGTTTTTCAAGTTGTATTTTTGGACTAATTTCCTTTAATATCTATGTTTTTATAATAGTTTATTTTTTTTTCTTTTTATACAAATAAAATTAAAATAGCTTTGTTTTAATTTGAATTATAAAATAATGAAATACTTAAGTTTAAAATATTGATTTTTCATAATGAGTATGAAGGTCTTTAATATTTATTTTTTGAAAATAAATATTCTAAGGTAATCAATAGAATTTGTATCATATTTGATCATGGTGGGTAGTAAATTTGGTTGAAGTTTTGAATGCTTTAATATTCAGCTTCAAGTACAATAATAACACATCAAAAAATATGTGCAATTATTTTTTGCTAGAAATCAAGAATACATGCGTGTTGCAGATGCTCGTATTCACCATAATATATGATTTGTTCTGGTCTATAAATACATAAGGAATATTTTGAGTTTAAGTATTTTTGTGTGTCTGGACCCCTACAAAGGATATAACTATCCTAATGAGGGATGTTCAGTGTGTAGCATTTATAACATTAATAATTTAATATTATATATCTTATGATTATATTTAAATATTAATTAAAATTATATTATAGTACAACTATAATTTAATTTTACAACCTGTGTTGTGTGTTTTGACGACGTTGTGGCGCAGCGGTAGCGAACCTTTTTTTTTTTTACGTGGAGAAATCCATCATGGATACCTCTAAAGGTTATACCGGACTCCTACTGGCTAAAACGCCATGGTTTCCTTCTCGGCACCTTTAGTCGCCGGGTGCGGGAACACTTCCGCAGTACCGGCGATGCTAGCATTCATCAGGAGGCCTCAAACAAAGAGATGGTAGTCTTCACGGATGGTAGCGGTAGTGAACCTGCGTCACAGGTCGCGGGTTCGATTCCTGCTCTGAGAAAATGTTTGTATTGACCATACAGGCATGCTTTCCGGACTGGGTGTATTTGTCCTTGTCATTTTGTATATTTCCGGACCCCCGACACAGGATATAACTATCCTAATGGGGGTTGTTGAGTGCGTAGTGTTTATATATTTTTAGTCTGGGTAATCCTTCTTATTTGTAACATATGTTTGTGTCCAATAAAGAGTTATTATTATTATATTATTATTAATAAGAAATACTAATCCAGTTTATAATAATAAATAAATGGTCAGGTCCGTGCAGTTTGTCGTGCCATGTTGGATGCAACTAGATTACTATACTCGACACCATCTCGCTCAACACAGACGGGTTATGAAATGACTGAATCAGATAATACAGATATTAAGCTGACAAAACAAACAGTAAGTTAATATTTTCAATAATCAATAAAAAATCTAAGTTACATTATATTGCTGACTAAAAACAAACACTAAAATAATTTCTATTCTGCTATTATTGATGGAAATTTCTTCATTTTATTTATTTTAGTCATGGCTATGAAGGGTTTTTGTTTTTTATTTTATTTTTAATGTTACATTGAAGTAACACAATTTAAGAACTTATAATTACATCTATAAGCTTTTGATTTAAAATACAATAGTGGTTCTATTTCTGTGCACATTGGGCTTGCGGTCTGTCTATGCACTTCAATATACTACTACTATATACAGTGTGAAATTTTAATTTGTTGTCAAAAGGGTAGGGTAAGGTTAAGGCAATAATTAATAAAGTAGATTGAAAATAATTTTATAACCAAGTAACACCTAAATATAACATTTTTTTAAATCTTGTATATTTATTATAAAAAATTTAGTTACAGAATCCAACACTAAATAAGCGAAAGGACACAGACATTGAAATAGAGTTCATAAGGGCGAAGAAGATTAAACAAGAAGAGGGTACTGAGGGCTCGGCCTCGCCTTTACCATCACCTGTTATTCGTGACTCAGAAAAGTGGAATCCTGCAAGACTTACACAAGATACACTATTCATAATGGGATCACATGCACATAAAGTAATTATGAAAAATAATAAATATTGTGATGATCAATTTTAATGGCAATTAAATATTGAAATTATAAGGCTCGTTAATATGGGTTATGTAATGATTTTTTTAAAATAAAGTATTGCTGAATGGGAACATGTAGTGAAGTCTTCAATTGTTTTAAATTAATTTTTTACTTCTTTATTTGTTCTTTTATTCTTCTAGGTCTTGGGTCTTGGCAATTCTCGTGGACGTTTGTATACAAGACATGCAGGTCTACTTAGATATCCAGCAGACAGTGCTGACAAGGAATGGATTGCCAGTCATAACTTGGTTAATGCTGTCGGAGGCAAAACCTACATAATGGTAAGAAATAAGTTCCAAGTGCTATAACATTCATTGTAAAATTAAACCAAGTACATAAAAGATGCATAATTAATATGTGAATTTTGTTAGGTGTTAGAAGATATTGAAGAGCTAGCTACAAGTGATACATACAAACACAGCTCATTGCCTATGTTGGGCGAATTGACAGGATTTAAAGTACCACCATTTATGCTGCGTAAAATAAAAGCATATGTGATAAGAAGATCTCTTACTGGCGATCTAAATTTAGACAGTCCTCAGCCATCTACGAGCATTATTCAGGAAGAGAAGTTTAAAATAGAAGACATCAAACTTGAAGCGCATGATGACTTCGACTCTGCTAATTTTAACGCAAGTCAGTATATGACAAATTCCGATAACTCTAGAGCATTCTCAGAGATGAAAGATAATGATTTCGCTGATATTAAAGTTGAAGATATTGATGATATAAAAGTGGATGGTATTAAAATGGAAGATTTGGATGAAATAAAAGTTGACGGTATTAAAGTTGAAGATTTGGATGTCAATGATATCAAGGTTGAGAATATTGATGATATAAATGTGGATGCTATCAAAGTTGAAGATATTAAATTGGAAAATGATGATGCTTTTGATCTTTGCAAGCAAGCTGATGATGAACAAAGTCAATTGGTTGATGGTCTTCTAGAAGCTGATATAGAATTCCTTAGTAGAAATTTGTGTAATATTGAAAGCGATGCTGACGCTAGAAAAACGATTGAGAAATTGACTGGAGCTAATCCTGATACAATTACTTTGGTTGGTGATGAATTTGATCTTGGCACTACTCTCAATACACATAATGTAAGTTGTTTTAATGTTAAATATTTTATTAATACAAAAATAATTTTAAAATCCTAGAGAAGAGCTTATATATTATTGACTTCTTCAATTAAAAATTAAAAAGAGATTTGAAATTACTTCTTCAATACAAAAATAAAAAGGGGGATGTTTTTACTATTGAGGGAGATTTTTATTGTTATTAAAATGTTGTAATCCATGATGAATTTAGTTTAGAACCTATGTTCTAAACTAAATTTGATTTTTATAGAGCTAAGAAATCCATAACCTAGACTACCTAACCTATATTCGCTAAAATGAGTTACAAAATCGCAGCGGATGGACCGATTTTGATGGCTTAAAAATTATATTATAAGCTCAGTATAACACTTAATTGGTTTTGAAAATATGCTCAATATTTGTCGATCTCAAAATAATTGAATTTTTTAACCAAGTAACACCAAATATTCCTATTGTCATAAGCTCGAAGCTTGGGCTAGGAGTGGGTACGACAATAGCCCAAGGGGGTCAGGATCGAAACCGCGACTCTCGTGTTAGCAGAGCGGAATCGGCCACTTCTTAAGCTATTGAGGCTTTAACATTGTCCATTTAAAACCACTTGAAGTAAAATTTCACTTCTACCTTAAGATCAAAATATATTAGTACACTATTAAAGTTTATTTTTAATTTCAGTTTACAGGTAACCAGAACACAAAATGTATAACTGTAGCATCAACAATAAGCGGAATGGTTCACAGTGTGCCGGTGGCTCAAATAGCACCACCTCGTATAACTGGCAGCACCGTACACTATTACACAAGTAGCGGTGTCCAACCGAATGGTCAAAGAACAATACATCACTTGCCTCAAGCGACTGTTACTATACAAAGCATTCCTGCATCCAATTCGCACATGATACGTGGGTATGTAAATAATTTTTTTTAATTGATAAAATTCGATAGTGTAGCACAGACCATAGAAGAGTAAATTGAAACGATATGTTTAATGGCGTTCAGTTTCGAATATTTAGAAAGTACTTTACGAATATTAGTGAGAAGGGCCTTTTGATGACGTTGTGGCGCAGCAGTAACAAACCTGCCTCAAACGCCACAGATCGCGGGTTCGATTCTCGCTCGGAGTATATGTTTGTATTGACCATACACGCATGTTTTCCGGTCTGGGTATAAGTATTTGTCCTTGTAATTATGTATGTTTCCGGACCCCCAACACAGGATATAACTATGCTAATGGGGGCCATTGAGTGTGTAGCGTTTATTTGTTTTGTTCTGATGTTTAAAAAAACTCAATATGATAACAAAAGGTACTTTTCTCAAAAAGGGGCTTGTCGTTTTTACTTTTAATTTATCATGCATTAAATGGTTTTGACTTTGTTCTGGGTACTTTTATACTTATAATATATATAATATAAACCTTCTGTGAATTTTTTTTTATTTCATAGTGAAACTTGCATTACGTTTTCTTTGAGCTCAGTTATAACTTTATTTTATGTAGAATCATTTAGAAATATAAAATTATTTTTGATTTTGGATTTTAATCCTGAACGAATCCTTAACTCTGACATACCAGTTATAATTTGTAAATATACCAAAACGATTCTGTTATAGTTTTACATTAAAAAATGCCTTTATTTTTGTTACAGATTACCGATTAGTGCTAAATCAGGTACGATAAGTACAGTGATGTCACAAGGATCTGGCAGTACGATAATCGGCTTCGGAACGCGATCATCAAATGCAACCATAATTGGAACTCCGCAGTATGTGAATGTGACGTCAAAATCTTTCCCAACCGGAAACATTTTACACAACGCCATCGTTTCGAAGAACATAATAAATCGGAACATGTGTACCACATCATCTGGTGTATCGTTCAACGTGACCACAGTAAGACCTCCATACACAACCGCACCAAAGAACACAATTGTTACCGCCTCAACTGATTATGATAACATATCCACTACCAAGGATATGATTGATAATGCTTGTAATTCATCGCTTATGTTGAAAAAAGTACTTACTTTAGGCAGTTCTGGTTCTGCAAAGTCCTTCATGATGCATAATACACAAAAAGTCTTATCCACTGGTTTTGCTACTGGTTTGACCCCTCCTCCTAATGTTACAATAGTTAGTTCGGGGACTAGTGGAGGGTTAATGAATAACCCTAACTTGGGCAATGGGTCCAATATTGGGATACCAACATCTGGGAACTTGAGTGCTACTCATGCTACCTTGTCCGCTTTGTTGGCTCCCAATTCTGATAATTCAAAACTCAAAAATAATTAATTCTGAAACATTCCTTTTTATTTTAAATGTTTAAGCACCAGTCTCAATGTTTGTATGTGTTTGTGTGACACTAATTTTCAATGCACCAAAAGATTTTTTAATTAGTTATGTTGCATTTATAGCATGATCTCTATGGTCGGTCGGTTCCTATAAGTTGGATAAAGTTAATTGTCAAAATGTAAAAAAATAATTTTATCTATAATTATTTAAAAAAATCGTCGAGATGTAGAAACAGTTTAATTTCTTTCGAATTTATCTTGTCTTTTACGAAAAAAAAAAAACCTTATATATGCATCGATTTATTAGGAAAAGATACGGTCGAGGGAATTAATTTCCGTCATCGGTAACTTAGCAAATATTCTAAATCTAAAATCTTTTCTATAAATCACAATGCACATAAGGAACGAACTTAATCATTCATGCCGTTATGATTTGCGCAATACTGCATGAAGTTAGCGTGTGACTAAATTCATTCCATTGCGTTGGTGTTGCATTTACGAAGGGGCACCAACGTTTATGAGTGTTTGTTCAATGGACCAAATCTTTTATTTATTTATCTTACATAAAATACGTTGCCCTCTCCATTTTATATAAGTGGGATATTTACTTTAATTACTATTAATTCAGCATTTTTTTAAACTCATTAAAATTTTTAAACATATATTCATATTTACTTTCTGAATCTAATATTATTAATCTTTTCTAAAATTGAGGCTATTTTGACAATATCTTATTAACTTTTTGTCCAACTTTTATAGGAACAGACGACATTCTTCGTGTTTGTGATAAGAATATCAAGTATATCTACCTCCTAAGTTACCTGATGATTAGTTAGTAATGTGGGTGTTGTGCCAAAGTATATCATTATATCAGTATTATATATTAGTATTATATGTATTTAATGTTCTTTGAGGTTTCAAAACGAGTTACGATATATATGTTGTTTCTTAAAAATATAATTAATATCTATTTGAATTCAAATATGAAGGTAATGGATGAAGAAATTAAATTAGCTAAATAAATCTTTGTAAGTAATCTTATGCAGTTAAGTATTGATCAATGTAGAAATCAACAAAAGGTTGGCAACAAAGTGAGCACCAGAGGTACAAATCTCCCTTTTCCCCTTCCTCTTCCATAGCCCCTTCCTTTTCTTCATCGCATTTCTCCCCTCCCTCTTCCCCATTCCCACTGTCCTTTCCTCTTCCCTGTGCGTAGTCACGTCCTTTTTTCATACCCTTTCTCCACTTCCTCATTCCCATTGTCCCCTTCCTCTTCCATATCTCTTCTTACTACACCACAATCGGTTATATGCTATATCCCTCTTACGCAATTCATGGTGATGCCTCTGGTGTCTGTTCCACCTTTGTAATATAACAAATCATAGTTTACATCTTGAGATGAGATTTTAAAAAAGCATTCCACTGTAATTGGAACGGAATGTTGTTGAAATGAAAAAAAAAAAATTACTCCTAAGTTAGTGTTTATTCGGTTGTTAAGATGACTAAGGTTCGAGGCATTTATTTGTTTCATGATAAATGAAAGTATTACTATATAAAATTCTATGGCTTATGTAGTAAGGTTGTGAAAACTATACCTGTTTTTCAGAATATCGGTTGTGGAGTTTACAATTATTGGGTTATTTTCTAATTAATATTTTTAATATTTTGTGTTCAGTATTAAGTGTACCCAAGGCTGTGTATCATTATATTATTGCTTTATTTTTACTTATAAATATATTATAACAATTATTATTACGTATTTTTGGATATATTTAGGTAATTAAATATTTTTAATTCTAACATTATATTTAAAAAAAAAATAACGTCTTCGGATTCGCTTTTGAAAGTATTAAAATATTTTCTCATTAGAAATAAATCCTTTCGCTGCGGTTAGCGCATTTAGTCGTTCCGAAGCATTTACAGTCAGATTCAGTAGATAAGACAACTCGTTTTCTAGGTATGAATTTTGAATATCCTTTTAATGTAAAGAAAATTCTGAATTTCATGTTTCAATATCTTTATGTTTTTATTTCAAACGGAAAAAGATATTACCTATATTTTAAATATTTTCCTCTTTTTTGGATACTAAGTTCATAAAATACCAAGAAATAAAATTTCGAATCGTGTTCTTACATTACTAAGGGTGCGATGTTATATATTTCCTACTATTCCAGAACGCGGTAACCTTATAATATTATATTGTATACAGTAATATATTTGAGGAAGGTTTCTTGTACGATCTTGCGACAGGGAGACGGTTAATGTTGTTATTGCTTTTTTTGTTAAGGTGCTTCTATGCTTTCTTTGTGGCAATATGAATGTATTATGCTTTAAACTGCAAAACGAAAAGACTGCGTATTTATTTATTATATAATTTAACTGCTTCAGCAGCTTTCTGTGCAATTTACGCTTTATAATTCGTCGAAATTTTATAAGCTGTTTTTATTTTTATTGACATTTTTAATATACTATCTGTGTGGAATCGAATGTTGCCATACTTTGATATTGTATAAATAAATTGTAAGTGAATAATACGTGTATTATGTTATATTATGGCTTTGCTGTTTTAGCTGTCAAATTTATATACCTGCCAGGTATATAAATTGCGGTATGTTTTTACTAGACGACATGCATACATGAATTTGGAAAAAAAAATCGTTAAATCGTATGTACAAATTGACATGACATTTCATGATATAATGTAGCCATTTTGATTATTTACTTCAGTAAAAAATGACGACAATAAGGACAAATCCTTACTATTTTGTTCAGAAAAATCAACACAAACTGAAAATGACCTCCGAGTAAACTAATTAAAGTTTACTCGTTTTTGAACAGTGATTAAATTTCGATTCCATAGTATAAAAAGAAATACATTTCAGAAATATTTGCACTAATTACTTTAGAAATGTTATAAAAAGTTGAAAAGTATGATGCTACTGGCCTTGAACGCGTCACCGGTTGCGTCATCGGGGGTCTGTACCTGTACAGTACAGTACAAAGACCTGGTTGAGAAAAAGGTTCCTAGCAATAGCACTCGTTGCGACATTCTCGCCTCGAGGTGAGAGGAAGAGGGTTGTTTACAACATTCAATAAAGCTGTTTTACTTTTGGGATGGTAACGATTTTTGTACCGTTGTTAGTTTGTCGTTATAGTAAAAACATACTTGAAAAGCGCTCGCTTTCACTGTTAATTTATAAATGTGGTTGTGAGTATTATAGACTATTTCTTAGAATTAGTATTTACGTATTTCAGTTATCAGTATTATTTTCTTGTTTAAAATATTGTTATACTTTAGCGCAATAGTGATTGAAATTTGAACGACAAACGGCAAAAGTTTGATCGTTAACTGCAATAAAAGTTGATAATGTTAGAAGTTCCTGAATTTCAAGAATATCGTTACTGTGTTCAAGTAACTTGATATTAAAATGACAACAATGAAATTATGTTGATTGATAAATAAGCAGACCGTGAGTTTTATGTAAGTGACCACGAAATAATTAAACTAGGCATGAAAATTTTTGTCCTTTGTACTTCTATTTTAATATTTGAGCTCTTATACAGTGGGTATGTATTCGGAGCGTTCAAGCTCGTATAATACGTGGATTCATTACAAACGCGCGTGTATACACGTACTAGACCGGTAATATCGTTAAGAATATTTATTTTCAGAAAGAACATCGTAAGTCGTAACTGACAATTAATATTTTTTACAGGTTTTTATGTTTACTTATTTAAAGTATTTATGTTATCTCCGTGTTTTTACATGAAATTTTATTTAATTAAGTAACTAATGATTGATTATTACATTATTTTAAACTGTATATATTAATATTATATTTAAGTTAATTTTACAAATTCACTTTAAAAATACAATTCTGAGATTTTTTTTCTACGTGACATTGGCGAAGTAGACGACGTTGTGGCGCAGCAGTAGCCTGCTTTTTCCGGTTTGGGTGTGTTTGTCCTTGTCATTGAGTATATTTTCGGACGCCGACAAAGGATATAATTATCCTAATGAGGGACCTGTGTGTAGCGTTAATTTATTTATTTAAGTAATCTGTTCTTAATTTGAGATTTTTGTTACTTACGATGTTCTTCCTGAAAAGGCTCGATAGGTATATCAAAAGATGCCATAAAAGCCCGCATATATTGGGTCGAGATAGACATGTCGCCTGAGCGATTTTAATACAATTGGTTGTTTAGGAAAACGCGGCGAAATACGTCTGGTGTGTAAACGTCCTTACCCATTGCAGAGTATTTCACTGTTGTGCTGTTTTTATATAAGTGTTTTGTTAACTTATATAGTTTAATAGTTCCATTTTTTATTTTTAAGCTTTTTATATTTGGCTCACTTTGTACGCTTTTATTTTTAAATGTTTATTAATTACATGTAAGTCGTTTTAAATATTGTGGCTGTGTAATAAATTATAAGGATATAAAATTTTAAATCGTTTCTCATTAGTGAATTCTTCATAGAATAAACATGAAAGTTGTCCTATTTATAATATTGAAATTCAAGTAGTGTATTCGAATAATTGATGTTCATAGATATAAGCTAATCGATTCTATATTTACTCATTTCCAAGTGAAGACAAAAATTTTAACTAGTAGTTTTAGAATTCATTAAAATATTACCATTTTTCGACAACGATGAACGGGAACTTCATTACAATATCATAAGGATATTTATTAATAAGGTACTAAATGAAATAATCGTCTAAAAATCAGCAAATTAAATACTTTATGTTATTCATAACAAAATTTTAGTAAAATATGCTAAATATGAATGTGACTTCAAACTGTGTAGATTTTCATTTTCTGAGTATTGAAACTTAAACCATCGACGATTTTATTATGACTACCGTTTGTTTAAGTCTGAATTCATCGTTTATCTCACCAATTCGTTATCTACTAATATATTAAAAAAACCGACCTAGTGGTTTCTCACAAATTTTCAGAACAACCGTAGAATATATGATTAACGTAAGAAAGAATCTATTAAGGACGGACGGACGGATGGACTGAGGAGGCTTAGTAATACTCCGTAAGGCTCCGTTGGTACTCATATAAAATATATATTTATATTTTTACACACCTATTTAAACAATTTTATGTTGATATATAAGAAATATTATAATGAACTAATTGAATATTTTAAATGATTTTTCTGCTGTCGTAATTTTCCTGATGGCAGATTTCTTTTATAAACTTAACATTAACCGGTCAGTTAATCGAGGTCTTACGTGGACTTTTTTTTATTACAGTAATATATGTATATCGCATCATCATAATGTGTCCCATCTTTAAGTAGTTCAGTGTTTCTACGATCGTATATTACAATATTTCTTATTATCTCATTTAATTATTTACACAAACAGTTTAGAAATTGGATATCTACTTTGTATTTAGCACAAGCATAGAAGGTGGAAAGTAATTTCAAGTCAAACGTCTCGTATTGGGGAGAAACTAACAATGAATTTTATAGTGTTGTAACTTTAATTGCCACTAAAGAAAACATAACAGCTATGTTAACTTTGAGTATTGCGTGATTAAAGTAAATAAATACAATTTTAATTGGATTCTTGTTCCAACACTTTCCAAGACAACTTATATAGAATTTTATCAATTAATCGTAACAAGGAGAAGTATCAGAATACAAGACTCAATGAATTGTGTATCTTCATACCTTTTCAACCTTTAGCTCGCGTGGGTATTATATTGCATAAATGATAAATGAAAAATGAACTCAGTTTTTTTTTTACAACATTAGAAATGCTATATACTACTAATGACGATAGAAACGAATTTCATTTGAATAATATGCACGTTTTTCTTTGCGTAACTCAGACTGACTTGTGGAGGCACAGGAAGGAGCGCTCGGAGTCCAGTATATTTAGACTCGGTGCATATTTAGACTAATCAGTTGAAAATATTATTTTGGCGTTACACTAAACTGATCGATTAAAATATATTTGTTGGCTTGTTATTTTTATTGATTAAATTATATTTGTCAAGAGATTTCGGCGCATACCACTAATTAGGAAATACCGATATAAAGCATTAATTTAAGTGTGTAAATTCAATAAAACTATGTCAAAATATTTCATAAAATATTTTATTACTTTGATTTCGATTACATTTTTACGTCAAAGTATTTTGTAGGTAAGGATTCACTTTTTCAGACTTGAGTACACCAATGTTTTTATTCACAACAATTTTTGGGAACTCGTCGGGAACTACGTGTTATTGTTTTCTAAATTTCGGATGATCTTCATCCTTGAAGGTACGGTTTATATAATAAAAAGGATTTGTGTAATAAAATATGGGAATCACTACATAGTATAAAACAAAGTCGCTTTCTCTGTCCCTATGTATGCTTAAATCTTTAAAACTACGCAACGGATTTTGATGTGGTTTTTTAATAGATAGAGTGATCAAAGAGGAAGGCTTATATGTATAAAAATAGTGGAGAAAAAAATTTTTTTGAGGTTTCTAATGTGATGTCGTAAATAATTACATTTAACGCGTGCGAGCCACGGGCAGTAATGAATAAATAAAAACTACTGGATCGATTTTAATCATTTTTTCAGTGAATGACATAGGCTACATATTTTAAACCCTTGCGAAGCCGGAGCGGGCCGCTAGTATATAATATTTTGATAAATTTAAAAAGTATGGTCTATAACTTTAGAGATCCTTGTTAAAAAGAGCAATATCATTCATGAATTCAATTATTATTTAAAATGAAAAATGATAAAAGATAATTACATATAATTTTAAATAACTCGACGATCGTAATTTTTTATATGGTCTTTAGTGTTAAAAAAAAAAAAAAATTAAACTGCGTAAATATGCGCTAATGTCAAAAAGTACTTGATAGATAAAAAAGTACGACTTTCATAAAAAATCATTATGACCTAATTTTGTCGATTTTTATCGTTAAGAAAATACTCTACCTTTTCAATAATGCTAAAAGTGTCCGTCCTTTTATTTCCAACGTACTGTATTTACAATGATGTGCTCGTTTTCCTACTTATTCTGATAAATTTGATTGTGTTTTACTGTCATTTGACAGTAGATGGACGCGTTGATGCGCAAAGAGTGCAGCTCCTACAGCTCTCCATAGTTTCGACTGGCGTACATTCTTAGCCAATGCGGTACCCACGGGTACCTGGGATTAGCTGAAATATCTGTAGATTCTGCAGTGACGAAGTAGTTGTAGAAGTCATAGTTTCGAGATCGTGAAATCTCAACTACAATTTCCCAATATTTAATCTATTGTATGTTGCGAGTGGCATTTTTAGAAAGAGTATATCAATCATTAATCTGACCTAGACAGTCGAAGTCTTCGACAGAATCCCCTTATCATTCAATAAATAATTTATTGGATGGGATGGGAATAGAACACGGGCAACTGTCAAGCTGACCGATTAACTACGCGAGTGACGGAGGAACCTAGTAAAGACAGTGTTTTTTCCTTTCTTGCAAAATTGAATGCCATAGTATTCGTTTAATATGCGGATTGATTATGGGTAAAGTGCGGATTTCTATTACTTTAAGTATTATTTAGCTCTTACTAAGTAATACGCAGATTGATCAGATGCGCGAATTTACATATTTTAAAGATAACATGCAATCTGTTAATTTATTACTATTGGTTTTGAAACCATACACTATACAGGAAGTGTTCCGAGTTCTGACCTTGTATTTTCAATACACATTTGAATGCACTGACAACAAATAAGGGATAATATTTATGCGAACAAATGTACCTATCCTTAATACATTATTTAGTTTATTTTGAGTTAAGAACCTATGTTTTCAATAATCACAACCTGTACTAGAATTTGTATGTTCTGCCCGGAAGAGGTAAAGGTTACGTTAAACCTCATGATAAACTTGAGCATTCACTCAGTAAAGAGCATTCTAGCAGAGGTTACTCGCACCACTTGAGTTTTTATTCAGTTCCACATTTGTTACGTTCTATGAAATTCAAATCGGTGGTGCTCAATATTCTGTATCAGAAAAAGTGTTAATCCGATTTAATCTAAATTTAATATAATTAAAAATAAAAGCCAAATAGCCAAATTAATATAAAATGTTTTCAATAATAACAATCTGCATTAGAATTTGTATGTTCAGTTCTGATAGCTAATAATGAAACGTCTTTTCCCGAAGAGAAGAAGTTTAAGTTAAGCCTCTGATTAACTTGAGCATTCATTCGCAATGAGCATTCTAGCGGATGTTACTCGCACGACTTCAGTTCCACATTTGTTCAGTTCGATGAAATCCAAATCGGTGGTGCTTAGCGTTCTGTCATCAGAAAAAGTGTAAATCCGATTTAATCTAAATTTAATATAATAAAAATTAAAGCCAAATAGCCAAGTTAATATAAAATGCTTTCAATAATCACAATATATATTAGAATTTGTATGTTCAGTTCTGATGGCTTATCATGAAACGTCCTTTCCCGAAGAGAAGAAGGTTACGTTAAGCCGTTGATTACCTTGAGCATTCATTCGCAATGAGCATTCTAGCGGATGATGCTCGCACGACTTCAGTTCCACATTTGTTCAGTTCGATGAAATTCAAATCGGTGGTGCTCAATGTTCTGTTATCAGAATAAGTGTAAATCCGATTACATCGTAATTCAGTTATACCTACTTAAATATATTTATATAATTCTATGTTATTGAATATAGATTCATTTAGAATACAATGTGGATCACACAATTGATTATATTTTTTAAGTCAATTAAAATATTATGTGTCAGTAGGTAAATGATGAAATAGCAAAGTATCTGTAGCGCTACCGAGTGAATTAAATAGCCAAGCCACTATAATATTTGCAGATAAGAATAAGATGAGTCATTTTATTCGATATATTTTGATAAGAGTTTTATTTGAATGCTTATATTATGCATTTTACGCATAGAGTTCTACTTAAAATTATTGCATGGTTTTATTACTGTTACGCATTAAAAATCAATAGATTTTTCGTAAATAATATTTTACAACGTAAATTTCGTAACATTTATTTAGAAATGACGCTTATATACGACTTGCAATGAATATCTTTTTAAAAACATTTTAAATATCGTACGTATTAACATAACGTAAGATATGTTATATGTAAGTCTGATTACTAATCCCAAGTTATTGCGCTTCCGTTGAAAAGTGTCAAGTTAGGCAATACGCAATATTGCAAAGGAAAATGAAACGGTGAGAAAATTCGTTTGGCTTCTTTCCTAGCGAAATATTAAAATTGATATAGATTCCCTCGATAGCTACGATAAGTAAATATGATTAAAATGTATCTCTGATATATGTATCACGTATTCGTCGTAAGTAATATGTATGTTATAGATTTAACATAGGAACGATATTATACCCTTTTTGTGAAAGAAATGTAATACTCTATTAATGTTGTGCAGTACTAGATTAAATTTATCATATTTGTGCCGTAACATATATTTAACTTATAATCGAATTATAATTTTTTTATTGTTAATCTGTTGTTTTGTGATAGTAAAATGTAACATATATTTTATGTCCGAATCAATAACTGCGATTATAATGTTGAATGTACTTATTAACTACTGCCAAATATTTTTTATCTAAATGTGAGCTTGTATTACAGGTAATTAAAGGTGTGTGTTGTAAACTATTTTTGTATGTTTTTAATTTTATTTGTACGTTCTTTATCGCAAACAAAATAATCGTTATTTTTAAACCTACGATAAGTGCGTAGCCCGCGGAGTCCGCGTTCAGTATGTAGCGTCTTGTAGCGCATAGGTGATCGGATTATTGTACTTTCCTGTTTCATATCATTGCCAAGTCTATATTTTGTCTTTTTGTCTGACGTAATGGAAATGCACATTGTACGATTTAATGAGTTTGATTATTACAGACAGACTTGATTGAAATCATGTTTAAAAGTTTGTCTTTAAGTTATATGCCAATATTAATTTATAGAATACAAAGTTTGGAAGTTTTGTTGTGGCGTGGGGGTGGCTTGTCAGTAGTGGGTGCGCGGTGGGCGTGCTCGCGGGGGCGGCCGCTCGGCGCTGCGTGCTGGCGCGGATCGGAGGTCGCGGCGGGGGGCGCGAGCACGTGTCGCACGCTCACGTGGTGGTGACGAGCGCGTTCGCGTCCATCGTGCAGCCCGTATGAATAATTGTGTACGAAGTGAATGAATCGATGCGGCGGCGGCGAGAGAGCGGCGGGGCGGCGGGTGGCGGCGGTCGCTGCGTGGAGGGGTGCGCCGCGACGCGGCAGTCTCGTGCCGGTAGTCGGTAGTGTAACCGAGCGACTCCGGGAGCCGTCCCCGTCGCGTCGTCGCTCGTTCGTAGTCGTAGTGCGTCCGCCGGCCCGCCCCACGCCGCCGGCGTTCGAATCCATGGAAACCCAAACTCAGGATGTGGCCCACAGCCCCGCCGAGGTGCCTAACGACCCGGGGTACGTGTATCCTTACATGTGTGCAGAGTACTTCCCGTTCCGGTTTCAGGATCTAATCGTCATGTTTATATTGCAGGAAGATGTTCGTCGGAGGTCTCAGCTGGCAGACTAGTCCAGGTACGCAAGTCGAACGCCGGTCGTGCTACGTGCGCGCCGACGGAAGTGCATCAGATGCACTCGACGTTGATGTCCCATCGTCTATTTAGTCTTAACGGAAAATGAGAGTCGATTTCAGTGATGAATTTCACGTAAGAAATATAAACATTAGTAAAAGTTTGGTAATCAGCTGATTTGTCATGTTGCGAAGTTTTCGTTATCGATAAAACATGTTATGCACGTGACTGTTTCAATCGGAGCTGTCGCTGGAGGTGATTAAGGCGCTGGGTACATGCTAATATAGATAAATGCAGTAATTTAGTTAAGATGTCAAGGTATATTACCAGTCAGGTGTGCGGTGGCAGCCATGCCGGTTGCGCGCGCAGCTTCCACAGTTGCTTTGACTTATTCCATCTTTAAGCAAAATTCGTTCTTATTACAAATAGGATTCGGTATGAAATTGTTATAGACTTTCGCTAGCCGGCTTTTATCCTAAACAGTTATCACAACATAACCTCAAATTCGATTACATACAAATGTCTACGTAGAGCGCTGCACCGGCCCTTTTGCAAAAAAATGTATTAAATTAACAATTGGCTTTAAGTAATTACATGTAAATGAAAAATTGATTTCCTAAATACAATACAAAATAGAAAATTGTTTTATTCCAATCCTTTAATTTATTGTTTCTTTTTTTAAATTTTCCAATTTTTTCCTTTTTTCTTTAATTTCTCGTAGCTCGCAGCAATAAAGAATGCAGTCCATATTTAGAAAGTCTAAAAGTATATTTTATTTTTCAAATTCTGTAGTATATTTCAATCAATTACCAAGTGGGTTTATTTTATTGTTCAAATTAACTGCGTGAATGCTAATTGTAAAAGGTCCGGTGCGCGTGCGCAAGTGATGTGCCGCTCGTGGTATTGGGTCGTTCGCCCACGCTGCACTTTGATCCCTATAGCCATGCCAACTTTGTTCTTCTTTGGAGATATTTAGCACGATTTATCTATCATTATTCAAAATTATTAAAACTTTATTTCAATCTGAAAATTAAATAACTGAAATTATTTTTTTTATTAAAAATAGTTAACTTTTTATTTAAGTATGGATAATATTTCAAACTTTCCATTTCTATGACCTGAGAGTAAATCCTAAAGGCTCATTTTCTTTATTTTTATGTCGACTTTTTTACAGTATTCAACTTATGGCTGGATGCCAAACGCTACTAGAAAAGAGACACTAGACGCTTACGGAAAATATAAAGGGAACTAAGTATTTGGAACGACGTGCCTTAAAAAAACTAACTATTACGTCTTTAAATACCTCTTTTGTTTGACGTCAATTTTATATTAAACCACTGGGAATTCATACATAAATCTTAATCAAATTTGATTTTCAAATTTAAGCAAGTACATTTGAGTTTTCAAATTCTTAATTTGTATTTCGAATTTGAAGCTTATGCTGAAGGAAAACATCGTGAAGAAATCTGGGTATATTCTCGAAGAATATCTGATTTATCGATATCCGCCAATCCATAGTGGAGTAGCGTGGTGGATTAGCCAATGCATGCTTCTCCATAATAGCTTTCCTATTAGCACTGGGATAATAATCGGCTTCTACTGTTAGTTTACTTTAATGTGAATTTGTTTTCCCTCATATTGTTTGTTCGTCAAAGATGTTTTCTGGTAGAGTTTCAAAGATAAGATAATTTTTTTAAATTAATATCACGACACCTGGTTATCGTTTAGATAAGAGTTAAAGCGCTTGTCGTCTTAACCTAATCTGATGCGTAAATTCCACAGTTGTCAATATTCGAGTTGATTTTATTCCTTTAATACAAAATAAAATCACAACACCGATAAATATGACAGGTGTAATAATTAAAAATTTGTAAATAAATACAAAAGTAAAATTGGGAAATAAATAAATTCGTTTATTAGTAAAAACAACTAAAAAGCCAATTATTGTGAGGTTGGTTACAAAATCTCATTGTAATAAATTTGTTGAAACAAACAAGAGAATGGAAAGATTTATCATTTTGTAATATTACGACATCTCTAACGACATTTTAACCGTCAAGGAAATAATTTTAGAAACATTTTTGTGCGCTGTTTTTAGAATTGCGATAGTTTTCACGACATTACGAAGTAACTTACTAAAAAGACGCCATTTGGTTTCAACTGAAATGGTTTTCTTTTAAATGGGACAAGGTTAGTTTCTAACTTTGTTTATAAAGGAGTAACTCATTATTTTAGTATTGCGAGCATAAGCCGTTTCAAACCAAGGTAGTTTGTAGACAAAAGGTTGAGTTCTATTATCTGGCTCACTTCGCGCGCCTGACATATCATTGACACGCCAACTCAAAGATTTACATCGTCCGACTTTAGTTTAACAGAAATAAACACAGTACAAAATGCATACCGTTGGACGTGTTTAACAGGAGTCCTTCGTGAAAGCATTAAACTATTATATTTATAGCAATTTAAATTACGTATCCGCGTAACGATAATCTATAATTGGTCTTTATTGCACAATCCGTTTCATTCTGAACAATGGAAAATATAATAAAATTTGTAAGAGATTAGAAGAATTGGGCCAAGATAAACTAACTGAAATTTTGTTGCGAAAAAAAGAAAATTATGCAGTTCTTATTGCCGAATCATTCAATTAAATTCCTAGCACTTTTAAACTGGAAAACCTCTATACAGATCTTCGATTGTTTGAAAAGGTAGAGGTTTGAACAGAAAATGGAACGTTTTCCATTTTCTTTGAGTTGGTCGTAAAGTAATGGAGTTTTAGGTCGTTGCGTGGTCGGCTGGACCTGACACAATACAGATGAGAACGGGATCGTCGTTGAACTCGTTACGGTTATTACCACGACGATTGTTTGCTCGGATCGCGTTCGCGCGACGCGCGCATTGCATCTAGCAACGACTTACTCAACTGTTTTGTTACACAAATTCCTTTTGACTAGTTTACGAGCATTGAAAGATTCAATCGTTTCACACGGTGGAGAAGCTCTTAGTATTATATTAACTGTTTTGCAATTTGTATCTTTAAACAGTGTAAAGAACATACATTTATAGGGGATAATTTCTTTAGTAGCGACTTTTTTATGTAAAGATTAATCATTAAGATATAGCAATCGACTAAACTGAAATTTCATAATCAAGTATATAAACAAATATCAATGCTATTATTTTCAAATATACTTAAGTTTTTTTCTACAATCTATAGTGTTTGAATTCTAAGACATCGTAGTCTACGACTGAATCTTTAGAATATATTACAAGCCCTTTACAAGGCCACGGCTTTTTATCAATTTAAAGATAAATATACCTATGTCATCGGCTTTTATTAATCGGAATCTTGGGGTACGTTGAATTTCCATGCGGTACGAACGGATTGTCGTTATTAAATTTCCTTTTTGAAGTTGGCGCGATGATGTCACAAACTTCGAAACTATGTCGTAACTAACGTGTAATGTTCAAGATTCTATATAGTCTGATTGTAATGTACTAACAATAGTTATGACAATTGTAAAGCATAATAACGTGCGAACATGTGCATATGAACGGAAGGCTAGCTGCATACCAGATGCAGAGAAAATACTCCCTTTGAATTATGAAACGCTAACAATTATAATTTAGTAATAATCACTAAAGTATCATAGATATTTTTATTACCTACGTACACTATCTACCTAATCTATTAAAATTAGGTGTGATTTTAGGAATTGGAATACATTTTTTTATTAATAATCCGTAATTCGATGAAAGATTGCCGTTCTTGCCACTTCTTGGATCTCAAAGCTAGGTCTCAAAGAATATAAATGCGCGTGAATAAAAAGAAGCCTTTCGATGACAAAAAATGTGGCGAGTTATGGACGGTACTTACCATGGTAACCAAAGTTATGTATTGAAAAGAAATGAAGTATCTAATAACTCTTTGACGTATACAAAGTAATTTGTTGAAAGATTCTACCAAAGTTACCAAAATTAACATTAGTTTTTGGAATTTGAAATTCACTTTCATTATTATATTTTTGAAAACCCAGAGGTGACCGTTTTATTTCCAAGGCGTGATGTTTAGAATGTACTTACTAACATACACCTTCTTTGACATTTTTTTTATTTTCTTTTTAATTTAAGAAAGTTTCTGATACAATCGTATATTTTGGTTTATACTTTTGATTAACCAAAAAAAAGTGTATCTGTTAAGAGTTATACTTCTCAAATATAAAAAGGGACACTAATCATAACATTTTCGAAAAATCACTTAACCCACTTGAAGGTGTATGTACGATCAAATTGACGAAACGAGCAAGCTCTAAAACGAACACGCTATTTTAGTATTAGGTTCTACAGAGAAGCTTATAATATGTATCTTTCTTCCTTTAGACTACAAATCTTAACTGTATAACACTTATGAAATTAAATATATTTTACTTTTACGCTTTGTATTGAACACAGGCTTTCAAATATGTATTAAATTTCTTATACAATTTCTACAGTTCTACCATTCAAGAATCATATATTGTATATTTTGATAAAATATATAAATATTATAATTCATAACTTTTTTGGCTACTTTAAAAAAGTAGATCTAAAGCAAGATTATCGAATAGCACTGGCAAAATTGTTCTGCTATTTTTTCCACCAGTGGGTTCTCGCCATTCGAAAACTCAAGCATATTCAAACCAATTCCGAAAACCGGTATTAAATTATTAAATCCATATTCCACAGCTCAAGTAAAGCGGCGGTATCTATAGATAAATATTTGGCTGAATTGTAAATTTAAAAAAATAGCACCGAAAGTTATAGGTTATTGTCTCAGACAAGCCCTAATGGCGAAATGACCAAAGGGGTGACTAATTAATGTTACCGAAACAATAATCCAGTTTATATCAAAAATTATAAACTAATAAATTTACTTCAGTTAAACTCCAGGCTATAACGCACATTATTATATCGTGCTGTTTTGGATTATTTGAGTTACGTAGAGAAAGAGCATCCGCATAAAAGGTTATTTGGTTAACCACAGGAACAACGCTGCTTAATCTCACTACGTATTCAACAATTCTGTTTCCATATTAAATTTTAGAATTTGGCTTTCAAAGCAAAGGTATTCAGACCGTAGATTTAGTTTATATTGACAGTCGTAATTCCGTATAAAATAAACTAAATTTTCAGTTGTGCTGTGAATAATAAGGGGAAATTAACACAATTATAAATTTAATCCCCAGTTTTTTACAATTCAACTAAACATAATATATTAATATAGCTATTAACGAAATGAAAACTGAATTTTTCAAAAGATCAAAATAAAGCAAACTTAACACCCATGGAATGTCATAACACGTCGCAACAAATTATTTCTATAATTTCTCATTTCTCCAGTCTTACATAATATCCAATACCCAGACGCACATCTGCGATCCGTTCAGACGACACACGCCACTGCGTTGTTGTCATTACTCATATGTCGCGCACACGACTTCACATTACCGAACCACCGTCACATCCGTGAAATGTCACATATCATAGTCGCTGTCACTAATAATCAACTTTAAAACGTAAAACGTAGAGATTACTTCACTTAAACAACAGTTTGTCACTTGTGCCATTTCTGTGTTCCGATAAAAGAGAGCAGCGCATCTTCAAACGATATGCTAATTGACGGCGGCGTGAAGTGAGGACTAAAAGCTGGGACTTTTTAGTTTTTAGTCACGATGTAATATTTGTTCTCAAGTAATAGAAATTTCACTAGGTTTTGAGAAAGTCCTATGAGTTGGAATCTTCTTTTTAACAAGTATTATTACTTGTAATTGTCGTTGATTGATGATTTTGTGTTGACAAGTTCTAAATTTATAAGACTCCGCTTTTAATTTTGGGACAACTTAAAATTCGTACTGGTAGTTATTTTCCATAAATAAAAACGACGTTAACCATCGAACTTTCGTGACGAATCTTCTGTAAAATGTTTTTTCAATTTAATTGCCATATATTTTTATATTTAAGAAAGAAAGAATATAAAGAAATAAAGTAAAAATATGTACTTACGTACGTATATAACACGTATACTGGATGTATAGATTTGTATATGATTTGAATAGAGATCAAAATACATTAGTAATTTATTATCATGATTTATATTCGTATCAATCTACTCAGTTTGACGCCACTGTGTTTTCGGGACGGAATCTGTCGACCACACATTCAGTTCACTCTACATACGGTCATATATAACATTCTATTGTCTATTATCAATATTGATAAAATAGCAGTTCGTTACTAAAGTGATTGATTTATTTTATTTAATTGTATTATCTTCAAACAAATGGTAGTATTTGCTTGATTGAAATGTTTTGTAAATAACCGACTTCAAATAGGAAACGATTATAAATTCGGATAAATGTTTTTCCTTTTAAAGAAAATGTGATGATTTTCGTTGGGTAGAGTATGCTTTAGTAGCGGCTCTCTATTTTCAATGATCTGAAATTTTTTATAAATGGGTATGCTTGTCGTAGCCCTTCTTCTTCTTATCGATTGGTTAGTGGCCAACCTAGTGTCAGAGTTGTTCAGGTCGCCCGTAGGCCTCTGACTTGACTTATCGACTGCTGTCTAATTGTCAACAGCCGGGATCGACTTTTTACGTGCCCTCCGAAGCACGGAGACGCTCAGTTGAAATACCACTATGCGATCACCCATCTAATGACTGACCGCGCCTAAAGTTGCTTAACCTACCGATCGTTTACCGATCAGCGGGTGCACTCGTCGTAGCCCTTATCTTTTATAAATCTGCCCAAAATAATAGTTTAAAATTTTTACATTTTTGTGTATTTCACCTAAAATACATATTACAGACGCTATTTTGACTTTAAAATGTTCGTTTTGTACTTGTCTAGTGACGATAATATAATTCATACGTCATAACGGTACTCTGTAAGCATATATGTGCGTTAGCGTCGGAATACAATCTGCAATCATTGATATTGTAAATATCCACCGAGGCACAGCTGGCTGAATAGATTCAACGTAATATTCAACGGAAGGCAATATTGACCGAAATACATACTCGATTTTTTTTGTCGTAGTTAAAAGTTTAGGTGCGCAATATATTGCTTTATTGAATATTCGTGGTATCGCACTAGATATAGATTATTTTAATAATTTAGTGTTTAGTGATCGGAATTCATTTATTTACCCAGGTAACCTGTACTGCCAGACATGACAGACAGGACAGGTTACTAGTTTTTACACAGAGCGATTTCCATCTGACCTTCGCAACTCTAAGGGCTAACTACTAACTCATTGGATAAGAGCAATTTACTTATCAAGCGTTAACGATTATTATCAGATGTTATGATAACAACCAGGACAAAAAAGGACTAACAGCTTAACGTGCTCTACGAGTCACGGTGGGGAGACTCACAAGAACAAACGCCCAGACCGAAACAGATATTTGTAAGATCATTGCAAATATCTGCCTGAGCGGCAATCGAACCCACAACCGCTGAGGCTAAAGGCAGACCGCAGTCGCTACCCACAACGCCACACCGTTGTCAAATTCAATCATGAACATTAAATTGAATTGAATTGAAATTTTCAAATGTTTTCATTTATAACATTGAAACTTTTCAAGAAGCTTTTCTTCGTCTTCCTGGCCTTATCCCACGCTAAGTGGCGTCGGCACAGGACTTTTTCTTCTTCTATTCTGTTCTATCATTCGTCATCTTTGCACTTACTCCGTTTCTGCGGATATCTTCCACGCATTTTATCCAAGTCTGTTTTGGGCGTCCTTTCACAGCATTTTCCGCTCACTTTGATGTCCTTCGTTCTTTTGGCTACATGACTTTTTTCTCTTCGCATAATATGTCTATAACAAGATAATCTTCCACTCCTTAATTTTTCAGTCATTCCTAATTTAATTTTATTTTATAATTTTATACGTTCTTGCTACCCCACATACCCATCTCAAAGTTTGCATCTCTGCTACATGTATTTTTCTGTCATCCATAGCTTTGCTTGCTCAGCACTCCGATTTTATTCCGAAAGAACTATTATATTGTACGGCAATATAATAGTTCTTTTCACTATGTTATAAATTTTTCCTTTAATTTTGAGGAGCATGCGCGGATCGCAAGCTTTTCGTGAGATCTGTCGCCACTTCATCCAACCAGCATTTATTCGGCTCGCAACGTCCCGTTCGATGTTGGAAAAACAGAACTGAGGAGAAAAGACCTCGGCCACGTATGTGTCGGACTCGCTCATGAAGGGTTCAATACCATCGTAGAAAATAATATCAAGTTTCTTGTATGGAGCAGGAGTAATTTCTTATCATTGCCTTCCTTTCCTTCTTATTAAATTTTATTTTATTTTAAGTATTTGCTGTTGTCAACTCTTTATCTACTGCAACTAGAAAAGTAAATTAATAGGATCTATTGGCATCCCTTGGGTACGGAAGTCGGAACCCTAAAAAGGTGCTGAAATGCTTTATATAGATAGAAAGCTAAGCAGTCAACCCTGCAACTGAAAAGGCGTAGGTTTTGAAATATACAGCAATATAAAACTACCAGATGAAAACATTTTCTGTATAGCACAAGAACTTATTCCACTACCCTCGGCGTTAAAGACCGATTGCAAATCACGACATAACCTTAAGAAATCTCCCTAGTAGCGAGGTTTACGAACCAAATTTTATTAATACAATGATGGCCTCTATCTCTGGTATTCAGTACGATATTCATCCTATATATTTTTATATCTATCTAAAAATATTATATCCACTGTCTTTATCTCAAGAAAATATTTTTGTTAACACATCTGGCCGTCTCTATATTTTATTTATGAATTCGTTTCTATAACTTTTCGACCTTGCTTCTGAATCTAACTGATATCTAGTATATGATTTAGATTTAAATATATATTTATATTTGTTAATAGGATTTGTCAGAGTTTACATATCAATACAATTGATGTTAAATGTTAACACAACTTAAGGTGGAGCGCGCTTACCTAGAAGATGCCTATTCCTTCTTGATTTGAAGGTACCTAGACTGTAGGTGGTAGGAGGGAGGGTATTCCAGACCTTAGCGGTGCGTATCAGAAACGAGGAAGCAAAGCGTTTCGTACGAGTCTTGGGTATATCAACATGTTTAAAACAATATCTAAAGAACCAGCTTTAGATAATTACTCCCTTCTATCAAGTTGACACATAATAACAAATATGGTTGTATGTTGTATATTCATTTAAATAATAATAAAAAATAATTCTTACATTCCGAATCCCTGTTTTATTTCAAACGGTACTTTTGTGGAAATTATCACAACAAAGAAAATGCAATGCTTATTTTGGAGACTACTCTTTCTGAAATAACAATTGGACATTAGGTCTCAATTATGTATTTACCACTAAAAGAAAAGGTACATTATAAATAGATTTTGCCTTTTAAAAGTATGTAGTAAAATATATTTTACAATACGTTTATTTTACCACAATTTTAATTAATTAAAAGTCGACTTTTTATAAAACTGTAATACGGATATACATTTTATTTTAATGTGATGCGAGTTTTATTTGGTAATCGTAATAATCATCGGGCCGTTGATGTGTCGCGCAATATTAATTAAAACTTTATTGAATTCGATGCTGGCGAAAGTAATTATCAACGTAATACTGAAAGTTGTTTTTACGAGTATGTATTATGATCATACGTATCCTACGCAGCATTTGCAGGGTTGCTAGTCCAAATTTATTTAAAAAATACTAATCGAAAATCTCCCTTAAACGAATTCTAGTATTTCGATTCTGTAAAATATTTGAAAAATTTTAGTTGTTCTGTTTATTCTAAAACGAATCTAATAAAGTATTTATTAAAATCGATTTGATAATAAAAATAATCGAAAAATAGCTCTAAGTGCAACACAACCGATTGGCACCCCTAGTAACATATGCTTGGCGATACGATATCGTTTATGTATAGTTCGTATTCAATACATCATGTACATTATTGAGAAATATCGAAACACCTTAGCTGTATTTTCATTTAACAGCATCATAAAAATAGCAAAATTGCCTAATATAGAGAAAACGTAGAGTTTTCACGTGCTTAATTTTTGTTTCAAATTAATCTCGTTCTCAACAGTGAAGGAAAGGTCGTGATGAAACCTGCATGTCGTAAAGAAAATTCTAAGACTCGTATATGCCAATCCTAGTGGTGGGCGTGTGCTGGTGAAAGGGCTTAAGTGCCCGCCTAGTTGGCTGCCACCGTACATTTACTCAAAACCCGTGAAGTGACTGTTCGTCAACCGCATTTTGTAGTCAGTAACATCCTAAAAAGGCCGGCAACGCACCTGCATGCCCTCTGGTGTTGGAGATATTCATAGGCAGCGGTAATCTTTTAACATTAGACCAGCCTTCTGCTCGTGTGCCCTCTCGAACAAAAAAAAGTTCTAACGTATAGGAAAATACCGCGACAATAAACACTTGTGACGTTGCAATTAGTTTTATTCATATGTAAATATAGCTGACCGTATATTATGTTAGCGTTTTATTACTTTGGCCTTCATTTGTTTCATCGGTATATGCATCACAATGTGTACTAATATAATAGCGTTAATCCTTGCCAATAGTTGCCGATGAGGGATTTATTGAATAGAGCTTGAAAACTAAAGCATTAAATGCACAAATAACGGTTTTTAGTGAAATTATAAACGACGTGAAGTGTGGACGTAGTATCGGATAGCTGTCGAGACTAATCGTGATTATCATATTGGTAATTATTTAAACGGAATTGCCCTAGTTTCGTTTTTAGGTATATTTATTATTAATTTAGGTAAAAGTGCAACGGATTTGAGTGCTGATATTCGGTATCTATACTTTTTCACGTCAAATAAGCTTCGTATCACAAGCTCCTTGTCATAATCGCATGAAATGTAGCAGTACTAATACTGTTACTGACGCTGATCTGCCGGAGGGTAGTACTCCCCCGGTCGAGCTGCTCCATTTGTGCTGGAAGGAGCATGGGCCATGGCTCAATTTTTATAAATACATATATAAATCTTTGTGTAAAACAAAGTTTTAGTTTTAAATGTTAATAATCAACCAAAAGTATTTTATTTTATTTATTTTGTAAAACAAAAAAAATCATATTCAATTCTAAAGTATGCATCTGTATCTAAAATTTTGTTGGTCTTTTTAACTATCTTTTTAAAGTAATTAGCAACATTCTCGAAAGGAATTATTTATGAGTGGTGACGTAGAGTTAAACAGTAAATATTCTCCACACGTCTGTCAATAGTCAATAAACACGTTGGATCACTCAGGATTCCATGGCGCATAGATCACAAATAATGTCTCTCCTATTAGGCTCACTTCTAGCTAATGGCATAAAATAAACAAGAAATAAACGTACTTGATTTATTGTTGTTCCGGACAGTTTGGTTTATTTAGAACTAACTATATTAGTAACTGAGTCAACGTGTTGTCGTGATCTTCAATTGTTTCGCATATTTTCGCAATTTTCATTTGAAAAATTAGCACTTAGCATGTGTTTTGGTTTTATTTACTAACTAGCGCCAGCAGCTCGGCTCGCGTGTTCTATCAAATTATTATATATTCTATAGTCGTATCAAAATCAGACGAACCATTCATGCATCCATCTATTTAAGAAGAACAAACAGACATTCCTATTTTTACTTTAAGTACTGTATAGGTTTTCATGCATTTAGTAAAAAGCTATTATTTCTCATTACAAACAGACACTTCAATTTTATTTACACCTAGACGATGATTCGTTGTTTAGTCGCATTACGCGTCATGACGGTAAAACATTTTGTAAAGTGTCTTGTCTTATAAAATAACGTAAATCAGACACCTAGTTGTACTTATTTGAGAATTAGTTGCTTCCTCGTACTACTAAGTTGGTATCAATTTACCGACATCTTAAAAGAAATCCCTTGAAAAGAGGTGTGCAGTTTTATCAAGAGATCTGATGTAAGAGAAAGTAGTTGGAATAATGCCAAAACACGTGTCTTAACGCTACGATAACATCATGAACGTAGTAAAATAAACACATTTACTCAATCCGTGCCTGTCATAAATTAACATCGTAAAACTATTAGTGAATGCTTTTTGAGGCTTAAATGATAAAGTACAGTCTAATTGACAAGTGACCGTGGTAATTTATGAAATATAGCTCATACAATGCATGGTTCCGTGTCTAATTTTCATTTTTCCTCGGTGTCTATCGGTTTCATAGGTTCTCATTTTTGAACCGACTTCAAAAAGAAGTTATTTATTAAATCGACTAATCGTTATTTTTTATACGATGAAATTTGGAAACAAGCGTATCGCTCACCTGTTGCTGACAGGTCACTGATGCCTGTGGACACTTCTGTTTCATCGTCTTTTCTTGTGGTTTTTGGTTTTTAGTGTCAGAGTTATTTATATCGCCCATACGGTATAAGTTCAGAAGGCTATACCTTCTGAACTTGACTTGTATTATGAAATTGATAATATTTTTAGTTGTCCGCTGAATGCTTTTAAAAAGAAAATACAACCCGTATTTTTTGACGTTTCCGAACCTTAACGACCTGGGAACCTTCAAGAGAATCTCCTATTCTTTCCTTTAAGGTACGCACCTGTATGCCCCCTGGTATCGCAGATGTCCATTGGTAACAGTGATCGCTTAACATCAGGTGAGCCTCCTGCCCATTTGCCTCCTATTACATGAAAAAAAAAAATTGACTGACCACGCCTAAAATTTGATCACCGATCAGTGAGTTGATCAGCATCCATTAAAATCGATATTCTGATTAAGAATTTTAAGTATAATGCACGAACTCCTTCAAAGTAAATTAAAACATGTGATCACTTCATCCATTTTGTTTTCATCTACATATGTTTAGAGCGTAGGCAGTAGAAGACAGCTGTTGTTTATAAAAACAGTCAAATTTAAAAATGTAAAAATTAAGAAAACCAAATTTTATTTTAATATGCCAAGTTGTTTACCTTTATAATTTGAATGAAATCTAAATTTTTTACACATGAATGAGTGATCAATATTTTGATAAATTCTTTTACCATAATATTTAGCTGTCATTATTATAATATTATACATACTCAAGGGTCACAAGGCGACTATAAAAAAATTTCTGCCAATTAACGTTTGTATTATAAAATTAATAAAGTATGTCAATAAAGTTAGACAACCGTCCTAATAAATTATTTGCGCAGGATCATCAAATTTACTAGAGAGAAATCAAAATAGCCTATCACGGGACAGCATGGGCGGAATTTTGTGTGAATGTGACATTCAGTTGTATGTTTTGCTGGATTTCGAAGCGATATGTTATTTTAAATTAAGAACGTGCTATGCATTAGGCGGTTGGCAATAGCTATTTCTGTCGCGAATGAATGACAGCTAGCCGAGAGTAGTCAAGACGATTGCAAAGTCGACCTTTGCGCTGCGCACGCACTGCACTGTTGGCCTATGATAGCCCGATGCACTAATCCACTTATATTGCGATACTAGCTCACATCAACATGGCTACCAGTCACGCCATTGAACTTTGCTGTTATATCTACGCTTATCGTATTTTCAATGATATATCATAACAACATAATGTAATAGTTTAATAAACTATATGTCAACTTTAGTCAGGAAAATTGTTTTAAAGTAATTAAAATAATTACGTATCAGCTAATGATTGTTATTTTTTTATCTTCCCTTTGTTGGCACATGCATGCGGACGTATGCAGAAATAAACAAACAAAAGTTGAGTCCATTCACTCTGTACTGACATTTCCACAGACCATTTCGTGCCAATCCTTGCCAATTGTATAGGATTTACTTGAGCCTTAATGATATATATCTGTGTTGTTGGGCACAATTTATTATTATGGATCAGTCTTGTACCTTAGATATAATGGAATAATTCATGAAGAATTTATATGTCTGCTACGAAATTGGGGTAAAGGAAGTAATAAAAACTAGAATATTTATGATTCTCATTTCAATAGAAATTCTGTCTTCATGTATATTAATCCTAATAAAAATTTGGTATAGATATTTAGTCAGTTGTACAACTGAATTCAAGAGGCTGACCTTCATAGGATTACGTCTGTTTTTCAGTGATATTAAAGAAATTTAAAATGATATAAAAGAACTGAGTAATAACGTAATGAATTGTAGGTATATTTACTTTAGTAAGTCTTTTGTAATGCCTCAAAGATGTTGAAATATATGGGCAGCCTGATACCAGAGTCATCATGGCTATAAATTGCCGCTTAGAAGAAGACAAAGTAAAAGAAAGAGGCAGAGAGTGGTTGGAGAAAGAGGGAGAGTCTAAGCTTTCCGCGCTCACATTCTGTGCAGTAAGGATAGTATTTGTCCGGTCTAGCCGGCTATTTTATTACTCATAAAAAGGATAACACATTTAAGAGAGATTATAGAGCGGAAAGATACTCGGAATGCTTGTTTTCCAACAAAATTCTGACGAACGTATCCCTAAAACGGTCAGAAACCCTTCTGAATAAGCGCTTAAACTTTTATAAAACGGTTCCCAATAAAATTAAGTAGGGAAAGGCGTGTACCGGTATAATGGTGTGCTTGAGACCATCTCATACAAAATTTACTATAATAATACTAGCAGTATTGTGAGCTATGTACCTACATGCGCTTTGACCTATTTTTCAAGTATGTTTGTTTTTCCTTAGACCATTTATGTGAATAATGCTCTAGGAAAAATAGAAAAAAACTATTTTAAAGAATAACAATTTTTCATCACTTATTTTTCTTTAAGTGTTAATAAATAGTTAAAAATATTATGAGAGTCGTGACTTCAAAATCTTGGCTGTATTTATAATTCACGGAGTAAAAATATTTGATTTGTTTATAAGAAAAATAAGAGTCTATTTTGAAATAATTTTTTAAATTAAACATCATCAAACGATATACGGTTATAATATCCCGATAAATTGAAGGTTAATTAAATTAACACAGCGAATTTACCGTCGCTTCAGATACGTCAAGGCGCTATCGAAACAACATTAAATGGCACCCTTAATCCTTTGAAGATTTAATGAAGAACCACGCGTCTTATATAAATGTTATCAACTTAATATATTAAGGCTATTAGTATTTACAATTATGGCCGAACGTAATTAGTGTCCTGATGAAAATAAATAACAGATATTGCGTCGTGGCTAGAACAATATTTCAAGGCGACTAAAAGCTTAAATAATATTCGTCATATTGTGAGTCTATATTTAAACTGTGAAGAGAGCCGAACCACTTCAAAAATAGCTGTTTGTGCGACACCGTAAATCTCGGTAACGGCGAAAGTTAGCGCGTAAATCATCAGTCCATGCGTTACTAAATGGTACATTGAATTTTATTGTATTGTATCATAATAAAATTATGCAACATTACTTAAGAAGTAATTGACAATAAATTTCGCTAATGCTTCACATAGATTACTTATTATTGACCAATGTTTTTTGAGATCTCTATGAAATTTTTATACACGCATAGAGTAATATGGTTCTTGTAACAACATATTATTCTGTTAATAATACTTAAATGGTAATTTAATTGCAAAATTATGTAAGTTTTTTTAAATGAAAAATATAAGAGCTTAGTAATTATTGTAATAAAAAGAAAAACCATTTAGATGACATATACAAGTAATTAAATGAATTACAATATAATATATTCACTTAAACTAATTATTAAAACGAATGACTACATTTTTATAGCTAAATTTTATGGTGGACAAATATTTTATGATTGTCACATTATTTATGTATATCGTTAATTTTACATATCAACGAACGAATCGTTAAACGCATAACCATAAATTATTTCGTACTAGTGTTCTCCCGCCTTTTCGCCTGCGTGAATAACGATTGTTTAATCACCTTAATGATTGGTCACCCTTGTCAATTTTGACGTAACTCCTTTAAGTTTTATTTTCGCGACAAAACGTCCTTCTTCATAGTTCCATTTGTACACTCAAAATCATTAAAATTTTTTCACAGACAGACACATAGAGTTACTTTCACACTTATAATATAAAATCGGTATTCTATACATATCTGTAATAATCCATTTTGGTATCCAATAAAATCTTAAAGAGCCGAAACTTTAACAGCTCCCGTTGCTATATTTTAGCGTGCAGGTAAACACGCGGGCATGTGTTTATCGTTAATTTAATACGAATGTAATTTTAGCATATTTAGAGATACTATATAAATCGAAATAGCTGTTAGTTTCCGATGAACGGGTCAGTAATCATCTGCATTTAAGGCCATTATCTCAATTGGCGAATCAATGATCGACCTCCAGCGCCGGACACCGCACCCGTGCGTTACCCTACAATGCTCAGATTTGTTTGCTAAATAATGTGATTTTTACTACTTTTGTGTCTAACTTCTCTCAACGATTTCATACCGTAATATCTGCTTTAGCATTTGTGCAATTTAAACAATTTCTTTACTGTTCCTAGGCCTTATATTACAAGAGCCCGGATAGGTAGGTGCAGTGTCTGTGTTTCGGTTTGCAGGATACTGTAACTAGTCAAATAGCTGGGAAAAAGAGATTTTAGAATCTATATCTCGAGGGTGGAAACGCGCGAGTGACCCCGAGAGTGGGCCTCCGCAAAGGCTGTCCCTTCGAGGCCGCGTCTCAGTAATCATGCACGCTGTCAAAGCCAGTAGAACTATCACTACAAATGAGAAAAAAGGCTTAGTTGTGAATCTACACACCCATACAAACACACACACATGCACATAAATAAGTACAAACCCAAAGCCTCAACAAAATTAATCCAAACGTTCAAAGACATACCTATCAAACGTACAGGACAATTATGTATGTAACGATAACGTGCTTATGAGCTGGATCCAAATTAAACAAATTCCATGCGTTAAACATTGTCATTGGGCGAGTCAAGAACGCGTTATCTCCTGCATTGCGTAGTTAATAATTTGAATGATTATGAAAGATAACAAATATGGCATCTGATAAAAAATTACCCAATTTCAATTACGAAATTAAGTTAAAAGAAGTCGTAGTAAATTTAAAAATAGTAAAAGTAAATTTTAATGAGAAAAAAATTCTTGGTACATTTTAAAAATTAACACTTCACTAATCACATAGCAGGTAGGTTTATTTTTGTTTTAAAAATTCATGTCGCAACTACATTCTCCTACACAATTTACCAAATAAATGAGTAAATAAACGCTAGACACTCAACGACCACTTGAGGATGGTGTGTCGGGGGTCCGGAAACATACACAACAACAAGGACAAACACACCCAGACCATGTATGGTTAATACAGGCATGTCTTCCGGGAATCGAATCCGCGACCTGTGACCCTAACGCAGGACGTCGTCGTCAAATATATAAAAGTTTTAAATAATATGTATTTAATGTTATTAATGTGACAACATTTTTTACAGGTGCATACAGTATAGCATACTCCTTTAGATTTTAACGATGGTAATAAACATACATAAAATATCAGATCACTTTACGTATTTAGTACAATAATCGAACTTTCCTTATTATTCACACTTGTCTAATTGATTTATTGTTTCATTAAGAATAACGTTGTCTAGTAAAAAAGTGTGTTAGTAACATTTACCGATATATAGATATAACAATTCTGTGTATTAGTCATAGAAATTATTTTCTAGTAAAAACCGACTAGCGGTTATTAGAATGTTTATTTTGATTTTATTTACATTGAAGTAGATTATACCAGTGCAGTTTTTCTTTAAGTAAAGAGACACTATAATGTATTACAAACCACTTATAGTAAAACCTTAAACTGATACAACTCCCATACTTCACTAATTTCTAGCGAAATGAAGCATGTTAGTTGTAAGGTACACCTTGAGCAAATGTATCACGGAGTAACTGTTGATTTTGACATACAATACCCTATATTATAAGATCAATCACTGTAATAAGAATAACTTACACGTTAGATTCACGGAAAAATATTTTTCCCAGGGTTACGCAAGCGGTAATTGTGGTGGAGCACCTTAATTGCCATCCTCCGAAGTTTGGTAAGTGAGGCACTCCATTTTTACACAGTCTGCCCGACGTGATTCCGGAGAGAAATATTTAGTCGATTGTACCGCCCGTGCCCTGTAACACAGCTTCTTGACACGAACAGATATCAGTGCGGAACATCACGCATAAATAGATCTTTCCCGGGAACCACCGGAAGCATTCTTCACACGTAGAATAGCCGCTTGTGACCAAGTCAGTGCTTAATAGATACATAGATGAGCGTCTAACGGTCGATATCACGCTATGCATGATTATTATAAGAGCACGATTAGTTTCTTCTAATATTATAGTTTACTTAGTAGTAACATTACATTTTAGTAACATTTTTTAAATCTTACTGCACCTTTTTATTATATTTTTACTTATTATATCACTTTTTTATATTACTTTATACATATTGAAAGTGTAAGTGAGGTAATTGATCGTATTTTTGTGAAAGCGAAAACTTTAGCGAAATTTGAAGGAAGCCATCGATGTAATCTTAGAAGATCCAGGAAGGGTTTAAGCCAGTGAACCTGAGCACAAGGCAACTGATCCGTGTAATGGAAGTCTGCGAATTTAGGGCCATCGTTTTCCTTCGTCCCTCTTTCTTAATGCATATGGTAACATCTATATTTGACTTTGTACGATCGAATATTCTTTTTAATCTCTTTATATTCGAATTGGGTTACTTGGAATCGTGTAAGGGGTATATTTTTATTTGAATAGAGTTAAAAAGCTGGTCGACGTTTATACAGTTGTAAAGTGTAGTAAGTGAATCCCACTGAAATGTATTTATATGCGGACTTCGTACAAGGCGCATACGCCGGCAGACGACACTCGGCGTAATCGGATTACGTGTAACAAAATGCTACGCGCATCCGCGACCAGTCTAGCCAACAACCACCCCACTAGTTTGCTCAGTATATATTTCCCTGTAATAACCCTATCTACAATGTTTTCTCTGAGGATTTATAAAACATTTGAATATGCTCTTAATCTCTAGTAATCTAGACCAAAAGCTGGTTTAGCTCTTATGGGTTCTTCTTATAAATACAAAAAGAGAAGAACTATAAAATACCTTAAAATAAATACTATTTGCAAAAAGCTTATTATAAAATTAGAGTTCAGTTTAAGTGTTCTACTAGGTGAGTTAATAAATATATTACATTCAAATTAACAAATGAGAATCGATTATTGAAAGTAAGAACTCGCTCCCAAATACTTGCATGACAAACGAATTTTACACCGCGTACAATCACTTTCGATTTAAAACCATATATATTTTAGAAATTATATTAGATTTGCTCTTTGCTTAAGCTGGTTAAAAGAAAAAAAACAACCCACGTCCAAATGTAGAGACAAGTTCCCCGTTCTGGTGTAATCCGATTACGTGACAAAATGCTGTCACTCACTGACCTCCCGAATCTCCGACTTTAAATTTTATACAATTTATATATGCCTTGTTAAAAGCGATGTCAAACGATCGTTTGACTGGTGGATTTAACTATACATAATAAACAACGCGATGAAAGTTTATGATTTAGTTTGACAAGCGGCACGTTAAAATAAATGTAGTCGTAATTTTTTGTTATTTTAAGAGTTTTTAAGAAATTAATTTTAGTTTATTTAATTTGTTTAAATTAGACATTAAGGTATTTTTTGTAATATATTTTAGTTTGCTACTTTTTTTTTGTTAAAAGTCATGTTGTAATAATAATAAATAAATAAACGCTACACCCTCAACGGCCCCATTAGATTAGTGATGTCCTGTGTCGGGGGTCCAGAAACATACATAGGACGAAGACAAACACACCCAAACCGGAACACATGCATGTATGGACCATATAAGCGAACATCTGTTCCGAGCGGGAATCGAACTCGCGACCTGTGGTACTTCAGACAGGGCCGCTACTGCTGTACCACAACAACCTATAAATAAAATAAATTGTTATAAAGTTGTCATTATTTTTTTCGTATTGATTAATAGAACACGAATCGGATACATTTTTTTTGAAGGGGCAGATAACTGTGTCACCCTTACATTCGTTTAAGTCTGGGTGATACTTGAGGGTCTTCCTACCATGTTCTGGCCAGTCAGGCTAACGATCTCGGTCTCTATAAACATTTGTTTATCTAATACCTTTAAACGAGCAATTCTTGTATATATAATCTAGATCTCAGAGGTGGCTGTAACGATTTTCATAAAATTTTGTATGCAGAGGGTTTCAGGGGCGATAGATCGTTCTAGCTAGGGTTCATTTTTAGAAAATGTCGTTTTTCCCTGATTTCAGGCAATGAAAACTCCACTTCCAGAAAATATGACTCTCCTGACATCTTCATCCTAGCATTATTCCCGGTATTTTTATGTACCCAGGGTCTGCTTATTACTCTTATCCGGATTTGACAGGTTACTAGTTTTTACACAGAGCGATTGCCCTCTGACCTCCGCAACCCTAAGGGCGAACCAGTAACTCATTGGATAAGAGCAATTTACTTATCAAGAGTTAACGATTATTATCAGATGTTATTGATAATAACCGGGACCGACAGCTTAACGTGCTCTCCGAGGCACGGTGGGGAGATCCACACGGACAAACGCCCAGACCGAGACAGAAATTTTAACAAACATCTGCCCGAGCGGGAATCGAACCCGCAACCGTGACTAAAGGCAGACTCGCTACCCACAACGCCACAACGGTGTCAACTCTCCCTGACATCTATTGGCAACAAATAATATTATTATTGGTTTAACGACCTAGCATGTAGACTAGCAAGCTAAACTAAAGCTGCTTCAGTATTTGGCGTAAAAAAATTTATTTATATTTGATCGTTATTATTTTATTCGAATATAAATAATTATAATTTCCAAAAAAACACGATTTACCAATAAAAAATAAGCAAAGCTCGGTCATCCAGGTACTTTATTTAAATCTTACAACTATGTATATATATATGACGACGTTGTAGCGCAGCGGAAGCGAACCTGCCTTAAACGCCACAGGTCGCGGGTTCGATTCCCGCTCGGAACAGATGTTTGTATTGACCATGCAAACATATTTTCCGGTCTGGGTGTATTTGTCCTTGTCATTGTGAATGTTTCCGGACCCCGACACAGGATATTATTATCCTAATGGGGGCCGTTGAGTGTGCAGCATTTATTTATTTATCATTACAGAATAATGTTAGCCCATAGTTTGGTTTAAAAATAACATTATAAAATATATTTCTAAGGTAATTTGCTGAGCAGTTAAATAAATCAATTTTTCGGCAACACGATTTAACGGACGGACGGACAGCGGATTCTCAGTAATGGGATCCATTGACACCCTTTGGTTACGGAACCCTAATGACACAAATAAAATCTATCAGAATGTTCTAAGTAGTTTGAGTTCTGTATATAAAATCCTTCTTCGAAATGTTATTTCTAAACTATAAACCTGATTCGAGGAAGGAATTGGAGTCGTAGTGATTGAGTTCCTGAAGTAATCACATCTTGTACTGTTGCACCGATTCAATTTGATGTCCTAAAGAATCAACGATTCGTACCATGTTTGTATATACAAAATGTTTTTGGTATTAAATAAATAAATAAAATAAACGTAAATAAATAAATAAATATACGTTACAAACTCAACGGCTCTCATTGATATTGTTTATTTATTTTATTGATTTATTTAATACACCCAGACCGGAAAACATGCCTGTATGATCAATACAAAAATCTGCTCCAAACGGGAATCGAACCCGTGACCTGTGGCGTTTAACGCAGGCTTACTACCACTGCGCCACAACGTCGTCAAATATTGTATTAAGGATTTTTGTTCAGTGTCAAAATTAAAAATAAATTGGTAAATCGTAAGATCTAATTATAAAAATTTACTTAAGTATCTGAAATTAGTTTTTAACATTTTAAAATAAGAAATCGGTGTTTGATATATTTTGTCAACCAAATTTGATAATATTTTGTTTGTAAGATATGGTTAACGATTTTGTAGGTTAACTTAAGATCTTGGCGGGTAAATCGGTTGTCGTTTTTCTTAGCTCTCAATAGACTCCGTACAAATAACACAATTAACAGTTATGCTTTAGTGTTTCTAAGAAAGAACTTTTAATACTTGTAAAAAAAAAGTATAGAGCAAATAAATTTGAGCAGGGGATGCTGTAAAGGAATCGTGTAATTTCATAATATAGTCGCCTAATAGCCACAAATTCTTCATAATACCGTAATTGACATACATTTTTGGTAAAATTTAGATTACACCGGATCACTTTTGACCAGAAAGTCCGGTGAAAACCGGTGACGACTGAATTAGCGAATGTCAGCGTTCGCTTCCGAAACCGGAAAGCAACACTTAACTTGCATATTGTAGACGCTGCTTAGAATACACTGCAGACGAGAGAAAGAAATTTATAAAATACAATTTTGAATTATCAATATTATTATTTAAATACATTTTTCGTTAGATTTACTTTGACCCGATTAATTTTTTGCTAACCCATTTAATATAAAAAAAATATTAATAGTATAGCCATACACATAGACAGGGACATAGCGAGGTAAGAGCAAGAGGGTCAGCTGATCCACCCTGGACCTTGTAAAATACTAAGAAATGTACGAATATAATACATTTTGAACTATTTAACCAATAACTATTGGTGAGAGCAGTCATTTGCCCCCTTTAGGACTTAACTTAAGATTAGGCCCTTCCTGGGCCAAATCCTGGCTACTCCCATGCACATTGGCAAGACCTTTTACACAGACAAAAAGTCTAAAGACTCGCAGGGCTCCTTCCTAAATTCAAGATCCACGCAACGAAACGAAGTAAATCATATGCCGATTTTATTCGATTACGTTTGCAAGCTTGTGACGCTATCTTCAATCACTTATGTTGCAAGCTTGTGACTAACTTCGTTTCTTTGCGTTGATGTTGAATATACTAAGGAGCAACATTGAGTCTTCCGAGCTTGCGTTTTCCATACAACTACATGTTGTATAGTATATAAACACATTTTTACAAACTGAGCCTATATAATATATGAAATGCTTTTGACGTCTATAAATCGTAACGTATAAGTTAAGGACGTCACTTAACTTGCTTAGTATTATTTCGACAAATTGTGTCTTGACTAGTGTTTGCGCACGAATGCTAGGCGGAGCATAATTTGTTATGCGTCATACTTAATATCAATTCATCTTCGTTATTTCGATTCAAGATGTAACTGAAAGTGACGGGCCTCACTGAACAACTATGTAATTATGGGTGCCTGAAATATAGTCCAATATATTCAGATTTAAAGTTAGTATTCAAATGAATATGAGTAGAAGTATGCATTAGATTAATATTTTACAGAAAGAGATATAAATCAATGTACTATAAAATTGATTTATGTCAAAGTGTCTGTCTGTATTTGAAAATCGGCTCTTTTTATATCGTTTCATATATCTTACGAAATGATGATGATATTGCATACATAATTTTTTTCTTTAAATGGGGTTAAAAATTCGTCTGTCGGTAGGGTACCTAATACATATATTATGTATGTTCTTTAAGTTTTTATTGATATCTTTCTACAGATTTATTTTTAATGAGACTTGGTATTATACGATTGCAAAGTTTAAAAAAAAATCATATTACCGATGTGGTTCTTAGGCTACAAAACCGTTAATGCCGTTAACCGATGTTATATAAGTTTCTGAGAATTTTATTTTGTATGATTCTCCAAAAAAATTCACGATAGATAATATCTATCTATTTTACATGTGAATGTAGTAAACTACACAACACATTTTTATGAAACTTATTGTAGGTGGGGCATATATAATATATTCATACACAATAAAATGCTGTCCATGACGATTGGGGGCAAAAACCCACTATAATATAAAAATACAAAATAGATAGTATTGTAAAAATACGGATTAACACCTGAATTTAATATTTACACACGATTTACTTCGCTATTTTCGTAGATATGTCTCGATAACGTTGATGACGTGAAGTGCGAAAATCTGATTATCATTATTTGTATTTCACAACAATTACAACACACCCAGTATAACTCACGAAATATCTGGCGACAAGACGTCGACATAGTTCAACGTCTTTTTGATAGTGTTTGAGTGTTCTTGATAAGATTCTCTTGAGTCTACAAAATCTGTGGGTAAAAAATCAGGATGTCGTAGCGATAAAAATGTTATCAACGTACAAATTTATTTACTGGAGTTCAGATTTAATACAGATAATGAAGATAATATAAAAGTTTATAATAATTAAATTTTATATTAAATATGTCATATTATGTAGATTTCCTTTTTTTTTTTAAAATAAATGTAAGACTATAAAACTTTGAAAAATCATTGTAAAATTATCGAATGATCTTGAGAATTATAGGTTTGTTTTAATAGTAGATAGTGAGCGTTTAAAAAAAAATGATAAGCCTAACAAACGCTATAGACGTATAACCGACATAGGGGTGTAAGTACCTATGCCAAAACATATTCATAAAAATGATCACGTGTTAGCTATATAATTATATATTTTGAGTGTACATTTTAAATGAGTGGTTCTGGTAATGCATTTTTTAACCTTTTGTAACATGACGAAGATAGTCGTGTACTTACAAAAATATTTACCTATTTTGTGACTTGTGAAATTAGAACAATTATTTCATATCATTATGTCTAGGCCGAGACTCGCGGATGTTGACGACCCCATCGCCCGCTGTTGGGATAACCTCTGTCACAACAGAGTTATTCCACCAGTGCAATACTGTTAGTCACACTTGAAAATGGATAGGTCTTTTATGCAAGAGAAAATCAAAAGCTAGGTAGGTACCACCGCAGTGTAACGAAATTTTATTCAGTAAATAAATAGTAAATAAACGCTTAGGCACTACTGTGTTCCGGATAATTGAAGGGCCTGTGTCGCTAGTGAAACATTACAATGGGCAAACGAGACCAGACCGGAAAATATGCCTGTACGATTAATACAAACATCTGCGCGAGTGGCACCTACTAATGGTGCTGCAACCGCTCATAGGCTGCGGCAGCCACTTACCATCAGGTGGGCCGTATGCTTGTTTGCCAACTTCTAACATAAAAAAAATATATATATCACAAAGGTATAGCACGAATTAAAAAAATATAACCTCCTGAGTTTATTTCACCAGCTCTTCTTAAGTAGAGGTTTAATTTGGAGCCGGTGCTAGAATCTGACTTCTACAAATAAGTGTCAGTATAAAAAATATTGAATAAAAATATTTTATATTGATTTTGATATTAATGACAGTAATGGGTGAATGTAGTCTACAGAAGCTAGTTATACCAGAAGTAAGGCCTAAGGGAAGCGTGGAAAGAAGGAGAGGGATGAATAGTAGGGTGGGAGTTTGGGTTTATGTCACTCTCACTTGACCAATGAAATTCAATGGTAGGGATATTCGTATTCATAGTGGTAACACTTCTTCCGTCAAAGATCAAAATAAAATACGAAATCTCATAAAGAAAAGACATCTTTATTATTTTTATTTATAATATCTGATATTTTTACAAAAGAACTTTTATTTTTAAAACTTTGATAGTTAAAGCAACGAATTTTTTTTCTTAGAAATTATGTATTATTTATAATGCGGAATAATTTATTATGGTGAAATAAGCATTCGCATTGAATTTCCCAAAGTATCGAAATGTGCAGAATGTGCTTAGTTTGTGATCTTAAAGTTTTTCATTGCCTTGCCAAGACTTAATAGTTATCTTATGTTAATAGAACGACTCATAAGCGTAAAGTCTAAGGAAGAAATGGATACAGAGGTCAGTGCAGCTGTCATGCGTTATTCAAATGTAGGGAGCATGAATAAATTAGATGCAATATCAATGCCAGATAACGACAGTAATTGCCCTATAAAGACGCGGAACGATGTCACAACGCTTAGAAGCGCAATTATGTTCGCGTACATGCTCTCACAAACGTATTACTAACTATAAATATGTTTTTCGTCTATATGGCCGTTCCTAAAAATGTTTCATATATTTTTTGCCTTTTCAAGTCAATTTGTTGTATGTGTAGCGAGCCAGCCTTAAGCAGCGTTGATGTGTGTATTAACTAAACAGACATGTGTTCCGGTCTGGGTGTGTTTCTCCGTGTTTCCGTGTTTCCGGACCCCCCGACACAGGATGTCACTATCCGTGTGGGTTGTTCAGTGTTTAGCGTTTATTTATTTTAGTCAAATATATTATTGTTTTTAAAATATGCAAGATAAAATTATCTATGAAAAGCCATTATGTATAAAAAAATTCTAAGCTATTCTATTCTGGAAATAGATGTTCGATTTTTAAATTCGCCTATAAGATTGGATAGTTCGAACTGACTATTGAAAACGTCGAATTCTATAAACGGTACTAACTTTCAAAGTATTTTTATTCACGTTCCTACAATTCTGTAATGGTTGCTCGTGAGTCATCACGTTTCGAATAATCCGGAAGCAGCTCTTGTAGCCAAATGGATGGCAATATGGATTCGCAAAGAAGTTTTGTAGAAAATAGGATATGAGATCATAAAGTGTCTTCACTTCTTATAGGTATAAGTTAAAAATTTGGCTGTGGAGCCCATAGCGGGCACAAATGGAAGTGCTCAGAGTAATATGGTCTACAATGTACGTCGGATTTAGGATATTTCCGAAGCTCTAAGAATAAATACGACTTGAGTTCGCACTTTCGGTTTATTTTACAATGCTTCTTTCAGTTTTGTAAGTTTGAACGTTATGATAATGTATTCCAAGCACGTGCGGTGTATGGGTACATTTGAACTTTTCTAAAGTAACAATAAAATTTAGATTAAAATAACTTATGTATATGTATCTAAATAAATTTTTATTTGAATACGTACGTTAAATAAAATAAAATCCATTATAGAAAACTAATTTGATTATATATTTACAATTATAATAATTGTAAACATGCAAAATTGTTCAAAATCGTTGTTTTACAAACTTTAGTGATACAATCGTAAGGAAAACAATAAGATGTATGATAGTCAATTTTTGATTCAAGGGGAAGGTCGTCGACCTTCGTTTCATAAGATTGACGACGTGCCATATGATCTATGTAATAAAATGTTTCAATAATAATTATTATTAATAAAATTGTCATAACATTACTATATTAAAACTAGTATCTGCTCGCGGCTTCGCCCGCGTGATTAACTTTTTTTAATGAGGCAGTTTTATTGCAATACAATTAAATGATTCCCAATACAAAGTTTCATCCCCTATTTCACACTCTTGTAGTTTTTTTTTATCGCTACCTACATTTTTCTTCATAAAAAGTATGCGTCAATTTAGATTATGATTTAAAGTTTGATATTGAATCATAAACTCAATCGGTTCCCGAATAGCACGCCTTTATCTCGAACCGACTAGTCTCAAAGAGGAACCGTCAAGTTTATTCTCTGTCACGCTAGAAACCGAAGCTCGAAGCAAGGAATTCGAAGTAGAGCACATTGAAATTTAGCAACTGTCTGTCGAGCCGCATTACGGAGTTCGCTACCGTATTTATAAATATTCCGCCGGCGATTTGAGCTCGTTGAGTTATAGGTCAGGATATTTACAGCTTATGCGAAAATAAAGACAAACAAATATTTCATGAACTCGAAATAATATCTTAAAATCGCTGTCGGACACGAATTCTTTAGTCACTTGATACTATGAGTGCTTTTCTTTCGAGTATTCTGTTAGCTGACCTGTAGTCATTTATAATTTGAGATTGTTTCATTATTGCCACTTAACGGACTGTGACTGTATCAAATAACGGTGTCTTCTGAAGATATTGTTTTAAAATTTAACGTTTGTAATGAAATTATTATACATTTAAAAAATAAATAAATTATTTCATCATATTCTCATTCAATTTGGTTTTAAGAAGTAATCAAATCAATAAATAATCGTGAATGTAAAATTCATAAACTTTAAAAATTAAAAATTATCTTACTTAGATATACTTTGAAATTTTTTGACGACGTTGTGGCGCAGCGGTAGCGAACCTGCCTTAAACGCCACAGGTCGCGGGTTCGATTCCCGCTCGGAACATAATATGTTTGTATTGACCATGCAAGCATATTTTCCGGTCTGGGTGTATTTGTCCTTGTCATTGTGAATGTTTCCGGACCCCGACACAGGATATCACTATCCTAATGGGGGCCGTTGAGTGTGTAGCGTTTATTTATTTATTTATTTTATTTATTTAAACGTCAGTTTTACAATCTCTTCATTTTCGAGTCTCGTAGCCAAATGGCAAAAATGGAACCTTTATAATTTCGTGATGTCCGTCTGTCCATCCGCATGTCACATTCATTTTACGGTGAAAATATTGGCTCTATTTAGTTTTCGAATAAACTTAACTTTTTGACCGTTTTTATACAAAACGTCAAATTTAATTTTTTTTTCATAATATCTATAAGGTGTGTGAAACAGACCCTTAATAAAGACGACATTACGGAAAGTAAAGAAATTCAACAAACAACAATATTAAGAACTCTACGTCTAAATTAAGCACATAATTTATTTCCACTTGCAAATCAACCAAAGATAAAACAAGAAACGAATGTACACACAGAAGGCTAATTGGGATTTGCCGTGTGTTTTTTTGCCGTACATTCCTCTAAAGGCTATTCAATACAAATATTGCAAAGAAAAGATACGGTATAAGCTGACATATGCGAACATAAGCCGTCATTAAAATCAAATTTTGGCGCTGATCCAAGCCTTAGAAGATATTGTTTGCCATCTTTGTAGAAAGGATAGTAATAATAATGAACTTTATTGTCAGACAAAGCACATAGTTTGTCGGTTATATGTTATAAATATAAATATTCCGCGTGGTAGACTATCACTTGGCAACAATAAATCTACTTAAAAGATATTTCTATTCTATATTTATATAAAATATATGCTAATATTTTAGACATAACGCAGCTAGCGCCCGCGTCTCCACTCGCGTGGAATACCGGATTTTTCTTTAATCTGCTATTTGCCAGTGAAAGTCCCGTTAAAATCACACCAGCCAGACACACAAGCAGACAAACAGTCAGACAGAAAAAAGCAGACAGAGAGATGAAGTACCGTATTAGCTTTCATATGCATTTAGTGCTACGCTTTTAAATGCAAACAGACACTTCAATTTTATTTATTTCTATAGATTTTACGCTAAAGAACGCTAAAACGTAGAAATAATAAATTCAAAACAAGTTCACAATTAATGTTATACTGTCTATTGCCTACATATATTTTAAATCTATACTAATGTAATGAGGCCGAAGAGATTGTTTGTTTAATCGTGCTAGTCTCGAAATTACTAGTCCGTTTATAAATCTTTTTACGTAGTCTGTTTGTTGATTTTATAAGCTATATAATGTCACACGACAATCAATCTATTGAGCTGTAGCTAGCAGCAGTCTTGGATATGAATATAAATCGTAATTTATATCGAAAGAAATCGCGAATGAAGCTAGTGCAAGTAAGGGTACCTTTCCACCAGAGATGTGCTAAGCTACGTTGCTATGGATGCGTTTGATATCCACCAATCGTATTCATTGGTGCACTTAGCACTGGTGGAAACGGATTCAACTAAGATATTTTTTTATATGGAAGGATGCGTGCTATGGATGCCTGCTATGGGCCGTCGCGAGTGGTGTAGCTATGTGCAGAGTACCTACAGTATTCCCGCGTTTGTCGCTAAAATCAGAAGCCGCCTTCTTCGTTGAACGTTACGAAATCAGCTTCAGAAGGCGCCTCTCACCTCACCGCGCCGCCCTCGCCGCTTCCCTACTATCGATACATCGCATACCTCGAGCTGCGTATCTTCCTCGCACAGCTACATAGCTTACATAGTATTGGTGAAAACGGCCATATATTATCGTAGCGTAGATTTCACATCCTCGCAGCATAGCTGCATAGCACATCGCTGGTGGAAAGGCACCCTAACGCATAAATCGCATCGCTAATATCTTGAATAGTATTTTTTTTTTCTAGATGACTGGACAATACACTGAATTGGATGAGTTATGACTTGTCTAATATAATAACTGGTCCAGATCTTAAAGGTTAAGAACAAGCCGTGCGTAAATTAGTTTTTATTAACAATATATTATCATAACATCTTTCACTTTATAATTATATTTATTATGTAACGTCATTTAGTTCTGTTTAAATCTCAAATCTAGAACTGCTTCCTCAATAAAATATTTCGGACAACTAGTGTACAGTAATTGTAACAGAAATATCAAGTATCTATTTAATATACACATAAACGTGTCCTGTTTGTTTTAACTAATTTCCGAAACGTTTAGATTCATTTTGTCGGTACCTTCACTGGCTGATACTATAAGGAGTAACTTAAGCTTTTATTTTATAAAACATGTTCCATGCAATTAAAAAAAAAATCAGTCAGAGCACCGTGCAAAGCCGAAGGCACAGCTAGTTAAAAATAAGTGTGGTTTACGATGTTTAGATAGTTAACAATTTCTACTTAAATTTGTAGTCGAATTCAATTTTCAGTCGGAATGTAGAAGGGCCTTCAACTTTTAAATTACTATGAGTACAAAACGTTTTAGGCACAAGGTTACTAGGTAATATCTGTCATTTTACCCACGCAACAGTTGTTTTTTAAAATATCCCACAGAAGCAATATATCGCTGATTATTTTGTATTTGTGAACGTAACGAAAACAAAATAAAAGTAAACCTGCAATTTTTATTTTTTCAATGTTAATTATTTCTTTTAAAAATAGATACAACAAATATTTTTAATAACAAAGTTAGTGACCATTCAGTTCGGAAAGAGTCGAGTCTACTATGCTCCGCATTCGTCGTTAGCAACCGTCCTAAAATAAAAACAACCTATATTGATTGATGTTCAGCTTCATGCATGCTTGTTTTTGACATCTCGCCATGAAGAAAAAGGAGTGCGAACCGACATGCCCGCTATATATTTTTTCTATTATTTGGAACACGACTCACATAGATGTTCGGTCACATGAGCTAATGAAGTAACTTCGTTTTTTGTAACAGGAACTGTGATGTGACAGTCGAAATAATTATGTGGCCACGAAAACGACGTGTGGATTATGTCTGTTTATAAATGTTTTGCTCAAAAATTATATGGTTGGAATGATTTTTATTCGAATATTTATTTTAAATTGTCGCTGGGAGCAAGTTTTATTCGATATTTTCATGCAGATTATTGAGTTAGGCGGCTTGCGCAGGAGGCTGGGACGCAATCTCCGGTGGCAGAGAACCTCCCTAGTTTTGACACCCCGCGGGCCCGTTCAACCCTGTTCGCACCTCACGCCGACCCGCGCTATCGCACATTCAATTGTTGTACCTGTGACAACTAAATCGATGCTCTATAGGGTTACTTCAATGAGTTTGAACAACGAGTTTTCATTGCTTTTTAAAATGCTCTAAAATTAAATTGCTCAGTAAAGTTTATTTCACTAAAGAAGTAAATTTTGTTGCTGTAGAAATTGTAAGAATTCACAATAAACAAATTATAATATTATAATGATGGTAAGCAGTCACCGAAACCTATAAACGCTTGCGATACTTGAAGTATTATTACATACGCGTTGCCAATCCAAGGAAAAGGAGGGAAGATATGAAAAGAGAAAACAGAAAGGACGGGAAATTGGGCCGTCGGTGCACCCACTCATCGTACGAAACGCAGCCGTACCTACTGATACTGTTACTTTTCTGTTACGCGAATTTTCTGTGAGGGTGGGTACTACTTCCCCGGTCGAGCCGGCCCGTTTCTGCTGGCAGTATCATGGAGCTACTACTCTTAAAATATTTCACACAATATACCTATATCTGTTATTTGAAATAAAGTTTTCTTTAAAGGAAATTTGGGGAATGTTTTCCGATCAACGGGAGGATCTTGTTTCCGCTGTCGCGAGATAAGCAAGTTACCGTCAGAAGAGAGTGCAGAGGGGAAGACGGGGAGGGACGGGGACTAGTCACCCGTGTAATTAATAAATGAAGCGAACCAAAATTTGAATGAAATCAATGATTTGTAAAAGACTTTATAGTTACAAAATGCGTACGCCGCACGGGTAGCCAAGTGTACAGGGCCGTCTTCAGCCATTTTGGGACTCGTTCACACTCAAAGAGGGGTTTTCATACAAATAGACTAAAATCAGCTTCTATTTTTCTTGATGTAAACGAATATATCGTCATTCAGAGGCACGTGGCTTTTCGCTCTTATGGTTCAATTGGAACTGCCAACTTTTTTGTTATATTTATTGCAATATTACGGCTCATATACACATATTACTGTCAGCGAGAACGTATCAAATGTCGGAGACCGCTTCGTTGCGGCTGCAATAGAATGCAATGTAGACCGTTGAAATCGACCGGACCTGTTTGCTCGTGAGTTTTTTGCACAGAATGGAACTTTATTAATTCCTCTTAAGGGCGGCAATCGTTTGAAACAGATAGCTCCAGATATCCTTCAGTAAGCAACAGTTCATTTGTTTCCGTTAGTATTTCGCTTCTGCTTCACAAGTTCTACAAAGTATCAGATGTTAGATTCCCGATGATTAGAGAGGCACGACTTTAGCGACAACCGTTCGTATCTGTGACCGGTAAAGTAAATACAGTACAGTGTAAAGCAAACCTAACAGAGTCTTCGTTATCTTTTTGACAAATATTAAACTTCAGAGTTAAGTTTAGCCAGGTCAAGTAAGACATGTCACTCTGTTTATAGAAAGCCGTGTAAATTTTTGTATGAATTTTTCTTGAGATATATATAAATGTTGGCTCGACCGAGAAACTGTATTACCCTTTTACTGAATTTCGACGTCACCCATCCAAAACGATAATGGTCGTGGATTTGATTCCCGAGTAGGAATCAAATCCACGACCATTATCGTTTTATCATAAATGTTTAACCCTACAGATTATGTGTTTCGCTGTATGGTCAATACAACAATGCCCCGAGTGGGAGTTAATCCTGCAATCATTGGCGCTTCAACCATGCTCACTATTTAGCCACACCATTCGTCTATTCATGCGTCGAGTATACTAAGCTGGTATCTAGTGCTTAGTTATCATATTATAAAGTCAATGCAATCGAATGCCATCAATCTTATAAATTGAAAAGACAATTGCCACGTGTCTGCTTATCTGATTTTCTGATTTTTTTATGTTAATAAGTTGGCAAGTAAGCATACGGCTCACATAATGGTAAGCGGTTGCCATAGCCTATGAGTGTGTGCAACACCATAAGTAGGTGCCACTCACGCGTTGCCAACCTCAAGATATTTTGAGGTTCTTAAATCTCTTTTTGATCAGTAATTTAACTGGTCTACAGTGTTCTTCAAACCGAAAAACAATAATGCCAAAGACACTAGTGCTTTACGGTAACATATTTGACACTGCGGTGGTACCATCCTAGCTGTCTTTCTTGTTGCCCTTGCAACAAGGGACCTACCACAAGTGTGACTGATTGCACTGGTGGAATAATCTCTTCTGTGATAAGACTATTCCTACAGCGGGCGATGGGGTCGTCACGCCCCGACGATGAAAAAGATTGAGAAGTAACAAGTATAAAATACTATAATATAATTTTGTTGTAAGTTGTTTTCATGCAACCGCAGCGTAAGCCTTTACGAAAATACAAAAACCATTACTACAGTTTGAGGGAGATCTTACCAAAAGATTAGGTTCCGTTCCCATCCGAGATAATAACTGTGTAATGCTTATGTATTTTCGAGTGTTTGTTCAGGACTCCGGCTCGTTATTTCGGTTTCAAATAGACAATCCCGGCAGAACAATGTGTTTGTATGGAATTCTGTTTTGTCGCGGTTGTTTAATGTTTACATTGCTAACAAAATCTGATTTATCACTTTTTTATTTGTACAATTCGAAATGAAAATTCATATTTGATAAACGGAAAGGGCCGTAGTAATTTTTTAAAATTATTTCGGAATAAAATTAATTAATATTAAAATTTCAACGGTTAAAAAAATTGTGTACCAGTATGTTTATTTAAAATTAAATCCTGTAATCTAATTAAATTGTAATTGGGTCGTATATTTTCTTGATTAGGTTTATTGTGGTGAATATTAAGGTTAAAAAGAAAGGAAAAGAAATTGTGTAGTATTATATTTAAAAGAACAGAACTTCTTCTTCCTAGCATTATTCCCGGTATTTTATCTACCCAGGGCTTGTTTATTACTCTTATCCGGATTTGAGAGGGTAATAGTTTTAGTAAAAAGTACTTTTATTAATATGTATGGAACTGTACGCATGAATTTAGGTATTAAGTTTTTGCCTTGAAGTATGAGAATGATTTATCATAATTCTTACATAGGCAATAGATTTATAGTGTACTGAAAAAGGTAGTTCCGTGCCATAATTAAACATGTAAAAATTCAATGTAAAACTAAAAAAAAAATCCTTTTATTGTTGACAAAGTAAGTACACACTTGTTGCAGGGCTATATAAGACCCGTATTACTAGGTGCCCCGCTCTTCCAAAAATTAAAGTTATCAAGGCCAAATTATAGATCTCTGTGTGTATGTGTGTGTGTTTATGTGAAAAACATAAATATGATATAGTTGCTTACGTATTTTTCTGCATCTATATATAGCTATTTTAAGTCATATAACTAATGCAGTCTTGACATACATTTAAGTTAATTAACTCAACTTGAATTTTGTAGTATTTGCAAAACGTTTAATACTTCACTTACGTAATGTTCTTAGTCGTGACTCTAATGCACTTTATGCATTCGCCCTCATACTTAGGTATTGTGATCATAATGTTGCAGATAATTTGTAACAATTAGGTAAAAATGTCACCCGCATATAGTATTTTCCATAAAGTAGTAATTAAAAATTTCATTAGAACTTAAATAAGACCTATTAAAATTGTATTATTTTCGTTATACGTTCAAAAATACCATTAAAAGTCGGCCTCAATATTTCCGCGTGATCTAATTTTTTTACGGCCTTTATGACCCTCAGCTCAAAAATCCCGTAACCGGTGGAGCTCATATACGAGCCTAATAATTTAATCGATATAAGATATTTAGTTACGGAGTTTTATAATAATCGCATGAAATATCAGCAGTTAGTGTCAAATATACATGGATACATCAATAAAAAAATATGAGCAGAAGTACTTTAAGTAGTCTGCGACAACTGGCTGCAATAAATTGGAAATCATTTTAACCTCTTTTGTTTTGTCGTAAAACTAACTTACACATTAAGGGGAATCTGCGACTATAACAAAAATCATATAATATTAAAATAATATTAATATCACTATTTACTAAGCTTTCGCTTTTAGATTGACCAATTCTAACAAGACATAAGAAAGAGTTTTACTCAAAAACTGTTATACTTTACGAGCTTACGTAAGAAGTAAGATTATATTAAGTGATGACTTACGAATTAGCTTATAAGCAGTAAAAATTCGACATCGTCTAAGGTAAAATAAAAAAATTATCAGTCAAGTGCGTTGGTTCATAGAATACACGTATTTACTAAATTTCGTATAGATAGGGTCAATAGTTGCTAGGAGACGGACGGACGGACAGACAGACATGACGAAGTTATAAAGGTTCCGTTTTTGCCATTTGGCTACGGAACACTAAAAACGACACGATTTCTTTATCATTGTTTATCATTTTCCCACGCTCACATATCTTGTAGTCGTACGAGAATCTCTATCTTGTAGGCGAATCGATTTTATTATTGAGTTTAAAGTTTATCGTTATGATGTGCGAACGCTCATTTCACGGTGCGGCAATTGCAAAATGCAAATTTTATGCATTCTACTTTAAATATGGTATTAATCTTAAAGCGTATGTTATTTGGTACATACGTACACGCGTGACCTCGCTTATTTTTATTTCTGTACTAATTAAATATGAATGAATTGTCATTGACTAAAACTAATAACAGAGATTAATGTGTCATAGACAATATATTCATAAACTGAAAAGTTGCATTGCAACGGCCCCCAATAGAATAGTTATATCCTGTGTCGGAGTCCGGATACATACACAATGAGAAGGACAATCGCACGCAGACCAGAAAACATGCTTGTATGGTCAATACAAACATCTGCTCCGAGCAAGTATCGAACTCGCAACCTGTGGCGCTTAAGAAAGGTTCGCTACTGCTGCGCCACAATGTCGTCAAACAATTACGTCAAAGTCATGTCAATAAAAATCATTTCAAAGATTGTATGTCTATTTTGAATGGAATAAATATGAAAGTCACCTGTTACGTTTGTTGATTGGAATATAGCGTTAGTCTATCTCACCAATCCGTCTTACGTTGACGTATAAGTAAATCGCTTTTCCACAGATTTTCTGATCTCCAGTTCCTTCAAAGATGTTTGCATAAGCTAAGGTCTTCCTAACAATCGATCAATGTCATAGAAATGTACCCGCCCGTATTATCATCGGGGAACGTTGACCTCTTTCGTACTTTATTTCGTAGCGCACTCATACATACATAGTATTTAAGCTATTATAAAATGCGATAAAACCACACATGTGTAGCAGCTTCTTATCTAGTGTGTTTTGTGGTTCTAATGATAACGTAATTCCTGTTAAGTTAAATTTTCTAAGACATTTTGGTATTACAGCTTACTATTTAAAATGCTGCTATTGAATCGAATACATAAAATTTCAAAATTACTATAACAGCAACTACACAAACATATAATGAATTGGAGCTTAAAAACTCTATATTTAATGATATTTTTAATGAATACTTATAATTATGTAACTTTATGATATACGTGTGTATGCGCGAAAGATAGAAAATAATGTGATTCTTTTAAAAACAAGAATACCCTTCTTCAAATGGTTAAGATATTTTTATGTCTACGGTATTTTTCTCGCATACTTTGGTGAATTTCGTTACACATCTCCGGGTTCCGATATATTAACATACTCTATTTTACAAAAAATGATGAAGTAAAAAAGTAGCAAAATTTTTAACCTCCTTTTATAGCCTTAAAAGTATTTGTGAAATAGTAAAGTCTGTAGTTACTAAGGGGACATGCTAGAAATAGATCCATGAATAAAACCAATGTTATATCGTCTGCTCATGTCGCACTTAGCTACTGAATATGGTAATGGTGTGATAAATGACAAGTTAACAGGCAGCTACCGAGCTATGCTCTGAGATCTCAGAAACCGACTTAGATTTAGTATCTAAGTACCTACTGTAGCTCTATATTATGCTCTATACAACTGCGAAGCGATTTCCTTTTAATGTGAGCATTTTTTGATTTGTTGCGTGGTGGTAGCGAGCCTGCTTTGAGCCCCTACAGTCGCGGGTTCGATTCCCGCTTGGAGTAGATGTTTGTTATAAATATTTATTTCGGTCTTGGCGTTTATCCTTGTGGGACTCTCCACAGTGTCTCGGAACAGAAGTTATAATAACATCAACATAATAATCGTCAACTTTAATTTGCTATTATCTAATGAGTTACTGGTTCGCCTTTAGGGTTATGGAGGTCAGATAGTGATCGCTCTGTGTAAAAACTGTCCCGATGAAATTATAGGGAGACCCTTTGTAAATAACGGGAATAATGCTTGGAAAGAGAAGAAGAAGAGTCTGATTTTGAATTACTCTTAGATATAAACTAGTAGATTGTTATTGTGTCTTTTTTTAACAAAAAAGTACAAACGCATTATTTTTACTTCACCGTTTAAAATACAATTTTAATAATTTTCTGATCTTTTAGTCAAGAATCTGTTCTTTTTCTCATAGCTTTTGAAAATTCTGCATGTAGTATCCTCGTGTATACGCTAAAGCATCTAGTGGGCTCTGAAAAAGTTCCATTGAAAACGAAAAAAAATCTGTATCTTATCGCAGTTTTGCCTATTAATGCCACAGCCCAATACAAACATACACAATATCAAAATCGGTCTAGCCTCTTAGGTTGAGTAACAAACAGATTCTACAGAATTATATAAATACAAAAGTTTCATATGAACTAGAAATATCCTGTGGCAATAATTTATCTAATACCTTTAAACGAGCAATCCTTGTATATATATAAATATATAATCTGAATCTCGGAAACGGCTCCTACGATTTTCATGAAATCTAGAATGCCCCCTGTTTCGGGGGCGATAAATCGATCTAGCTACGATTCATATTTAAAAAATGTCGTTTTATCCGTGTTTTTCCCGGTTCCAGTACCCTCTTTTGTGAGAAAAACTGTTATTGGGAACTCTTTATCAAAGCATCTAATTCATATTTAGGTATATTTTTCGATTTACCACAAAAAAAAACCCAGCAAAGCTCGGTCATCCAGGTACATAATATTATAAAATCAAGTCCCTTGTACATATTTATTTATCATTACAGCCATAAATTGCCCTTACAATTTCTATGTATACATTTTAAAGAGCTCTTTATTCACGAATCGTTATATTCACTCGCTTATTATGTAGTTTTACTTTTGATGACGGCCAGAGACGTTTTGTAAACATATCATACGATGTTTATACAAACATCTTCTTTTAAACGTAAGCCACCGTGTTTTAAATGAGATGCCCGCGTTGAGATACAAGTGCTGTATATTTTTCTCCTCATTTTGAGTCTTAGGCTCGCTGAGAAAATTATGCAAAGTTTGTTTCTAAGATAGTTTAAGTGAAGTGCCTCAGGAGAAAATAATCTTACATTTTCATGAAAATATCCGTGAAGCTAGCTCGGGTATTGAATAGAAAGGAGCAATGTATTGTCCGGTAGTCATTCTGACAGATATTGTAGTAGAAAATGGGGTAGTGGGCTCCGGCTGTACTGGTAAGTGAATACCTATTGTTATATTTACATTGATAATGAAACAATTATTTTCTTAATCTTTTCACTAACCACAGTAATTAAACAAGGTTTTAATAATAATAATAAACGCAATACACTTAACGGCCCCATTAGTATAGGTATATCCTGTGTCGGGGGTCCGGAAACATACACACGGACAAGGACAAACACACTCAGACCGGAATACATGCCTGCATGCTCAATACAATTTCCGACCGGGAATCGAACCCACGACCTGTGGCGCTTAAAACGGGTTCGCACCACAACGTCGTCAAGAGTTATTAGATTTGTCGTTAGTTTATTAACAATATTTCACATTAAGGCCGAATAATAACTATTGTTTCGATTTATCAGTTGGAGTATAATTGTGTGTAGTAAAACAGTAGTTAATATTCATAGATAATTTTTGTGAACCATTTACATTTTTGAATACATTATCTATGGTTTTATTACTTCTTAAAGTAAAATGATAACTTTAATAACTTTAACTAATTTAACCATTAAAATAACGATTTAGACACAAACACTTTGTAGAACCAATTTCCGCCGGCGGTCTTTCTGAACCGATACGACCTGGGAATCTTCAAGAGCCTATTCTTTCCTTAAAGGTCGGCAACGCATCTGCATGCCCTCTGGTGTTGCAGATGTTTATGGGCGTCGGTGATCGCTTAACATCAGGTGAGCCTCCAGCCCGTTTGCCCCTCTTACAAAAAAAAAAAAAAATACAGTACAGTAAAATACAGTGATTAAGCTATTAGATAATTACAAAATGAGTGTGTTCGTGTTGAATGGGTGTTAACAACACGGCATACTCTACATAACAAAAAGGGAATTAGAATGGGTTAAAAAACGGCAGCGACATTTTTGTTCACGGGGAAGAAATTTGCTATCAGTTTTTTTTATGTCATAACGGTTGGCAAACGATCATACGGCCCGCCCGATGGTAAGCAGCCACCGCAACCTATGAACGCTTGTGATACTTGAAGTATTACAAGTGCGTTGCCAACCCAAGAAACAGGAGGAACGGGATGAGAAGGGAAGAAAATGAAGGGAACAGAAGGGGTGAGAGATTGGGCCTCCGGCGCTCTCACTCATCGCACGAAACGCAACAGTACCTAATGATACTGTTACATGACGCTGATTTTGTGAGAGGGTAGTACTTCCCCGGTCGAGCCGGCTCTTTTGTGCTGAGAGAAGCATGGCTCTACTACCATAAGTTACGCGGCGTCTTGGAAAGAAGACCCAGCCTATATGGGGTTCTATGACGTCATGGGACTTACTTAAATCACCTCTGATTTCTGTGACAGATTAGAGGGTCTCCCAGAACGCGTCAGATCGCATCTTGTCAATCGCTGTGCACTCCACATCTGACTCCCAAACAATATAACATTCACCTTGTTTGAAATTTTAATCTAAAGATGGTAAATAAAATAAGTACACTTAAGCACATAAATATATGGCAACGTGGGGTATGCAATAGGACATTCCTTACGTAGTAGCATTTAACGTTATATGTTTCTCCTATTTCGGGAACGTTATTTAAAATGGTTTGCATGAATGAATGATACTGATAATATATTATGTACTATTTAATGTAAATACGGTAGAGAAAGTTAATCGAAATACCGGATAATTGAATATAATATAATATAAATAAAAGCGATTTTTGTTATAATATTTAGTCTAGAAATATTAATAAACTTGTCCGCTTACTCGTTTATCCAAAATAACAAAAAATACTTGTCAACCAAACTCTATGAGATCAGACAGATAAACGAATGAATTTACATATTTTCTTATAATTACTAAAATATTGCAATCTTAATTTAGTTATAGAAGCGAACCTGCCCTAAGAGCCACAGGTCGCTGGTTCGATTACCGTTCGAAGCAGATCTTTGTATTGACCATACAGGACTGTGTTCATGTGTTCTGGGTGTATTTGTCCTTGTCCTTGTGTATGTTTTCGGACTCCCGATACAGAAGCGTTTATTACTATTATAATGGGGGCCTTTGAGTGTGTAGCGTTTATTACTTTTATTTATCCTATACATATAACTATGTACTAGTAAAAAAATCACACCAAATATATACACCACAGATACACCTATGTATATATTAATATTGTATGAAATAATATGTTTACCGATAAATATTTAAAGTATATTCTGGTTTGTGTTACGGATGTTATAGTGTGGATGAAAAATACTTGACTTAAGTCTATAGCTTGTTATTTTTATAACAATACAGTACGTGACTAAGTAGCGGCGGTTCCCGAATACAAGGATTACAAGTTTCTTAGGCTCGTAAATCGATATATAAAACCTTAAAGGGGCGTTTACATAACTTAAGTAAACAATATAAAGTAAACGTTTACATAAATGTATCAAAATAATGTACCATTATATGTGATAACACGATATTTGACTTTGAATAGAAAAATATGCTTATGAAATTGTGAACCGGTTCATTAACGTCTTAAGTTTTTTAAATCATTAACGAGAGAAGAGTGATATGCATACAGCCTGCCTGGCTGAATGTGGTTAAAATATTTCTGTAAACTAAAAGTAATGTAACTGCTAGCTAATATACCACTGCACCCCACCCGTGACGCTGTCAAGGCCACTAGTCTTCTTTATCACACGTTAAGTGGGGTTGGTATAGCACGTCTCCTTCTTCCATTCTGTTCTATCAACCGTCATCTCTGCACTCACTCACTTTCCATTTCATCAAAGTCTTTTTCAGGCGTCTTTTCTTGGCATAGCCAATATTTTTTTATGTTAGAAGTTGGCAAACAAGCATACGGCCCACCTGATGGTAAGTGGCTGCCGCAGCCTACGAGCGCTTGCAGCACCATTAGTAGGTGCCACTCACGCGTTGCCAACCTCGAGATATTAGTTCTTAAATCTCGTTCGCCCAGTAATTTCACTAGCGTACAATGCCCTTCAAACCGGAACACAGTAGTGCCTAAACACTACTATTTGGCGGCAGAATATTGGACACTGCGGTGGTACCTACCTAGCCGGCCTCTTGCAACAAAAGACCTACCACCAGTGTGACTGACTGCACTGGTGGAATAATCTCTGTTGTGACAGAGGTTATCCCAACAGCGGGCGATGGGGTCGTCACATCCCGACGCCATTCTAGTGTCAACAGTAATAGACACTCAAAAAACATACTAATGTTGGCGAAAAGCCTGTATATGTAAAGACTGGCTATCGCCTGTCTTTTCGGTATTTAGTGTAATTTTTAGGATTGTTTTTCAGTTTCTATTATTACGGCAACATAAAATTAGCATCTATAAACTTTTCAAAAAGAAAAAAAATTAGCTTAGCCGCTGCGTAAAAAAATCTAGACTATTATATATGCATAAATTAAATGATACATATGACAATTAATTGGAAGCTTTATAACAACAAAAGATACTCGAATTGAAAAACTTATCTCTTTTAGAGTTTGTTAAAAGTTCTTTTAAAGAAATCTATTATGAGCAGATTTTTTTATGAAGGAATATATTTATATCTGAAACAAAAGAAAATCGAATGTAGCAATTTTCGTGTCCTGTCAGTTACTATGACATGCGAAACCATTAGTGGGAGTCACGAGTTCAAATCTAGAGAGCTGATGTTATTTAGATACCGACAAGAGATTCTAAAAATATTTTGAGCATGCAACGCATTTATTATTAAAAAGAATGTGGTTTGATGTCAGACGTATAATTAAGTGACGAATGTGAAAATACTATTTGTAAAATATCTATTTTTTGTCGTGGCTTATGATAATATATGAAGAATTTCAATACTGTTGTTAAATTAGTTTTCCTATCTGTATATGTTGTTTGTTTTCATAAAAATTTGCCAAATATAATTATTTTTGTACCATAAATATTAAATAAATTAGAGAAAACTCTTTGGTTGAGTCAAGACACATGAACTCAAACCGTAAACAAACACATGTCATGGCAATTTACTTCAGTTGGCAAGTGAATCAGCGTTCATTTTTTTCTGATCGTGTATTGCTGTTGGCCCTATTGGCCACTACAACGTCATCGGGGAGGCGGCCGATTACTGAAACCCGGCCGTAAAAAAGGCAAAGCCTTCGCGGAGGCTAAAAATTGATTTCGTCCATATAGTACTTCCTGCGGGACCAAAATGGACGTCATCGGGAATGAAAAAGCGTAAAAGGTACTCGTAATGTGTTTAAGATGATATTTCTCTACTAGTTGGTGATCAAATATAAATTAAAATGTTAGATGAAGATTTAAAACAAGAACAAATTCAATCAAGTAAATATAATATTTTATTATCAAAACAAACGTGCATAAAATTAACAAGCATATATTTATACCTTTAAGAAAAAGCTATAATATTTTTACTGCAAAATAGTAACTATTAAGACATAAAACTTATAATTGCAACTTACACATGAAGGTATTAGCAACGTTTATTTAAGATAAAACTTGTAAAAACTGGATATGTAACAAGTTATATTTCTTTACGTTTATCCGTTATAAATATTATACACTGCAAAGTGCATAAAATGTTTATGGCTCATAGCATGAAATATGAATTATAACTTTAGTATCATTAACTTTATATCTTATTATGATTTATTTGATAAAGTAATGAAGATTGAAAAAAGATTTACGTTCATTTTAAAGTCAGTTTTATTATGTATATATAACAAAGCCTCGCAAAACACATTATTCAAGAAACAATGTGAGACCAATTCTTCCAGAAAAGCAGGGCTCATTTAAAAACTTGAATGGTGAATGTGAAGCCGTCTGCACTCGGCGATAGTGCCTAAGCCTGCGTTCTCTATGCCGCGTTTGAGTCGGTTATCGTTGCGCCAGCCACTCTGCACTACGTAGTAATAGTTAGTATTCTTTGCCCTGCACGCTCTCTGCTTCTTGCGTTATGTGGCATTCAGTTTGTTACAATATCAAATTAAATCAAGGATCAAGTTAAGTCGACTGTCCAGAGCCGGATTATTTATTTATTTATACTTTATTGCATAAAGTGCATAAAAGGCGGGCTTAATGCTACAAGCATTCTCTACCAGCCAACCCTGGACGTGGAAGAAAGAGTGTGGGTAGGCGTGCAAAGAAAAAATGTATAGACATATAGTAAAAAAAGATTAAATATAAATATCAAGAATACATGAAATGTTAACGATAAATAAATACTAATATATATCTATTATCCTCTGGGCGGAGCAGGCCTAGGGGTACTGCATCGGATAGAGGCACCACGTCATGATAATATGACGAACAATGAATGTAACAAACTTAAAATAACAATATTACTATCTTGATTATTTTATACATCATCACAGTTTAGAACATTTCCGATTTTATGAATGTCTACGTAATGAAGTAAAATAATAATTAGCAGTCAAGTGCGTTGTGGACCACGCACAGTTGAAACTAAAGGGTTCCGCTGCTTGGTTATGAAGAATCTTAGGACCTTTAAAAATAATACGAATTAAAATCGACTGCAAAAATAAGTTGGTAATTTCATAGTGATTATTAAAAGTTATATGAAAAACAAAGTTATGAGAAAAACTTATACATATCTTAAATTTGTAGACCTATCTTCTTGAAACCAAATGTGGTTGAAATTTTATTTGATGTCCTATAAGCTCAAATTTTTCCAGAATTTTAAATCCCATAGTTCAAATGTTAGGGGGGGACACAATTTGTACAATTTTAGGAGCTAATATCTCAACAGCTACTGACTTAATGAAAAAGTCAAAATCAAACCTCTTTATCATTTTGAAAGACCTATCCAAAGATATCTCACACGTTCACATACGTTGAATTTTTTTTTTTCAACACTTACTTACATGTTTGGACTGCTACCCTTAATTCGTATGTATTTACAGATTTTATTGCAGGATCGTTGTGCGGTTCACAGAATACACCTACTTAGTAAATTTCGTATAGATAGAGCCAATGGACGGACGGACAGACGGACAGACCGACATGACGAAACTATAAGGGTTCCGTTTTTGCCATTTGGCGACGGAACCCTAAAAATAGCATACTTATCGTAGAAAAATACTTTAGGAAGTTAAAGGGTTCAGGGGGAAGGGGCCCCGAGACTTGCATTGCCTGGAGGCCATGGCAAGGTTAATCCGGCCTTGCAACTGTCTAACGCATTCACGTCCTGAGTGCGTTTGTTTGCTAATACAAGTATTTGCTTGAGTTTATACGTAATTACATGTGACTTTCTAACTGTATACATTGTTTTGCTGTGGTATCTAATATTAGCTCCTATTAAATTAGTCACATTTCAATGGAAACGTGCTTCAAGATCGAAATTTATTTCGCATAGTTCTAACTTCCTCTATTCTGTACTTTATTACGTCTCACAGTTTCGAGATTTCGATCGTCCATGTTGGTATTCAGTAAATTTCGCAGTACCAAAATGCCATTGTGGTAGTCGGAACGGAAGTCATATATGGCAGGTATTACCAACGTAAAACTTGTCAACCATTTTGAATTAATGTTGGTTTGCTTTTTAGATTAACCAAATCACTTTATACTTAGACTTTACGAAGTTCAATACAATTTCTTTAACAGTAACATCACTTTTATAATTCTTTTTTCCTTATCGAATAAGGTGAGTATATTTTCAGTTCATTAATTATAAATCCCATTCCGTGTTAGATATTATATTAATACCATTCCTGAAATAAAACCCTTTTAGTCAATACATGTTATGCCCCAAATCCGTTCTATAAAAGTTTAATATATTCAACTAACTGGTTCCTAAAATACGACCAAACTAAAGGCCTTTTCTGGAACTGTCACACTGAGTAGTAGGTCAAAAGCGGAAGGTTTATATTTAAAAACAAATGACACGTTGGGTCCATTAAAATTGCATTGCCAGGTAGCTCTGTAACGGGGTCGGTTAAACTTGGAACGATCGAAACGTGCTATTATTGGATTGTTTCGGCTGAATGCTTCGGAAATTCAACTGCCTTTTTCTGTCCAAGTCATAATGTCATACCGTCAGTTGATTAAATGCGAAGTAATTAATGCCCTCTCTGTTTACGGATTCTCACCGGCTTTGCGTGAAATATTTCGAATCTATTAGTGAAAAGTTGAAATTTTTTAAGTGAGTTATCACGTCTCGTTATTTATAGCTGTAGAATAGTTTTATTCTGCACCTTATTTATTCGATTTGAAATAGAAATTTTAGTTCATTTGTCGGATTGTTTGGAGGATCCTATTATGTAAAATTTCAAGCATGAATATAATATTTTTATTAATGAATGAAATAGTAATGTTGAAATAATATTATTGAATTATGAATGATACATAAAATATTTTTATTTGGTTTGCATAGTACAAATTGTAATTAGTGTTTAGCAATATAGCTTAGTTAATTCTAGTTATAATTTGTATTAATATGATAAAGTTGAAACGTTTGTTTAGTGGAATGCGTTACTTTCAGGAACATCTAATTAAATTAAAAAAAATGGCTTTGTATAGCCTATGTATTGATAGCTATTAACTATATAAGTTCATGAAACGTAGAAGAAGAGCAGCAACCATAAGCGTCAATCAGTATGAAAAACTGTAGGCAAATACGCAAAGCGACACTTTTGTGGTGAGCTGACTCAGGGTATGAAAGATGCAAAGAATACCTCTACCCGCTACCTTTTACAATACATTTTATTGTATACTTGCTCTTGCCCGGGGTTTTAACAACGATTTGTAATGAGGCACCTTTCATGTAATATTCTTCACCATACATTAGTTTACATACAATTTTTATCCCTTATTTCAATTCCTTTCAAGTTTTATTTTCGCAAAAAAGTTACTTATAACCGTCTCCCATCTCATTGGTACAGGACCAAAATTCCCCATACTCAATTATAAATTACGTTAGGATTATATAAGTAATTTTTTGATTGATACCAGAATATTCTACTTATTTGATGACCAATTATTCAAATATACTGACCAATTATGACCAATTATACCATATACTTTAGAGGGCAAATTTCAGTAAATGGTCCGCTAACTATATGGAGCTGATTTTAGTGCTTATAATATTACCGCACTAATACATTTTCTTTTTGTTCCAGGTAGAATTATGCAATAAATTGCAAGAAGTACTTTGAATCGATTCCACGATATAAAGAGGAAGAAACGTAAGTTTAAGAAATTAAATTTTGTGGAACGAATTTGTCATTTCTTAAAATTATTTACGTTTAACATTTAAGCCATAGTTATGTTTAAATTTGGTCTAGTTGCAAAATGAATGGGTCTTGATTTTATGCAAAGTGAAATAAAAAATTACGATTCTTCTTAATTTATGAAATCACAGCTACAACAGATAAAAAATAAAATTTTGTAAGAATAGAGAACGAAAATTCATGAAACAAAAGAAGCTCTAATGAGCAATAAAACGGCATGATATCAGATTTTTAACATTTTCACTGAAATTTAATGTTAACAATTTAAACAGGAAAAAAATTCTCATTGTTAGCTTTAAACGCTCGTGGAGGGGCCGCGTTATAATAGGGTATAATATATTCAGGGTGAGTCAAATAAAATTAGCACGGTGAAAAATGTAAACGGGCCTTTTACGGTCTTGAGGACGTGTAAGTATTACGCTGCCCGCCTTATTTTGTACGTGAATTTTCTGAATTTCCTTCTAACTGCTCGGAAGTAGTGTTAAGGTTTTTTACTCGAATTGTTCTAACTATTTTTAGAGATGTCCTATTTTTGCTGTTCTTTTTTAATACTCTATATGGTATGTTAATGTTATCGTTACTTTAATTTTTTTTAACTTTAATAAGATACTTCTTTATTTATTCTCAAGAAAGTACTTAGTCCAGTATTTAATTTTCATATTTATATATTTTACTCACTAAGTATTCTTCGAATTACTCCCATTTGATATAATTTTCGACGCTCTACTATTAAATATCAAAAATCAATATAAAATTACTTAGAAAATAGATAATAAAGTTACTTACAACCAATATAAGGACATATTTACAATTCAACACTAACTATATTTACAAATAATTAGAAATCATATCTACGGGTAGTGTTTGAAAGAATGCATTTTACCGTTGAATCCCAATCCCGATTCTTTGAGCGAAAATGAACCAGCCCTCCTGGCACCTGTGGAGGCAATGAGCTGTGGTGTAAGATCTTTTAAAAATTCCTTAGCACTAACGATTTATGACCCCAATGTTTCGACTAAAGTATAAGTTATTAATTGTCCATGATATCGATACGCTATTTAAAGAGATCGTTGAATGTTATAAATATTAATTGCTTATTAGTAGACATTTATTGGCGCATACGATTAATCGAAATGCATTCTGCTCTCGTCGCTAATGGAGTTGTCAGGACTTGACGCCACATTTAAATAATTTTCGACGCTCTACTGTTTTACATCAAAAATCACTTAAGCGGTTTATTAATTTCATTAAAAATTACTGTGATTTTAATGAGCTAATTTGTTGATTTTAGATAAAGACTGGAAAATTTTCTTCTTGCTACCGTTTTTTGTTTCATTAAGATTGTTAACAAGCGTAGGACTTGACTGATGGTATGCGGTGAGCTTATTAGATGCGTGCATGTGCGTTTCCGACCTTTTAAGATGCAAAAAATAAGATGCAAGATGCGTGATTAAGATGACTTAATGTGTCGGTAAGGAATTCAATTTCCATTTCATCGATTGCTACGTCGTGAGAAATTACAAAGGATAGGATAGGAGCCGAGACAGCGTATTTCTGCTGGAGAGAGCATGGTTCTACTACTTGTATAAAAGGGCCGATAGAAATTTTCTTATAGGCGTATATGAATGAAGTTAAATGAACCAACTCATTAAGGCGGGCTGATACAGTTTGGCCGGCGCAGGCGTCCCGCTTGCCAATTGGCGGCACTCATTGTTAGATGGAGGGTTATATTTTTGAAACGATGGTAAATTATCACGTGACCACAGTTTTAGGTACAATTTTATTTGTATTTGATAACAGTATAACATGTTTTATATTCAAAAGTAGTGTTCTATGAATCATACATGAAGCTGTCAATTGTTTAACTATTGTCTTTAAAATACCTAATGTTTTTTCAAGTCATTACTAAGCCTCTGGCAATCCTCCCGATCAACATTGTGACAGCATTCCGATTAAGATCTGGACACATGCCATTAAATAAATTTGTATTTATGATGCGAAAACCAGATTCTTCAAATTGTAACTTGTGTGGGGTTGTGGAAGACGTGCATCACCTTTTGATGGAATGTTACCGTTACAAATCTGGCCGAGAAAATTTGATGAGGACCCTTAAGATAAACAAATTTAGTGTAGGTATGTTTCATGAACTTTTGTCAACTCCTTCATCGACAATATCAAGGAATCTGTTTATACTTTTCAGTCATCATTAGGGTTTCTCCTTGTTGTGGTTTGATCTAGACTAGTTTTTGTTTTTTTACGTTATTTAGGATATGATGGAATTGGCATATACATATGTATAAAAATTCCTTAAAATAAATTGAAAAAATAAAAAATTCATCGATCAAATCTGCAATACTCGCATTTCAAGTCCATAGCCACCGTTGTGCTATAGAGACTTACTTTTGTTTTAAAGACAGGGAATAAAGCCTTTAAATGAACTAACTAAATAATAAGTTTTTTTTCCATTACGGTTGACAAACAAGCATACGGTCCAACTGATGGTAAGCAGTCACCGTAACCTATGAGCGCTCGGGATACTTGAAGTATCACATGCCCATTGCCAATCGCTCTCACTTATCGTACGAAACGACGTCAAGACTTTCAATATAAGTTAATTGTTACAATATAATTAGTTTTGCTAGTTATTGTTCTTAAAGTACATAGTACAGGATCTTGTAATTTTTTTCATAGTTTTTACTTTACTTCACAACATGTTACTAATCCAAACTTAAATAACAATCAAGTCCGTGGAGCAATAACAATGATTTACACTTCTTCACCTTTCATGACCAGCCATTGTGTGCTGCTTGTGTTGATTAAAAGTTTATTGTACAGAATTGAGGCTTTAACATACGCTACAATTTTTAATGTTCAAAATTTTTTCTAGTGCTAGCTATATAGACCTTGACAGCGTCACCTTGTGGGGGTTCCGAGTACTGAGACCTAGTTTGAAAAAGAAGCTATCTTTACAGATGCTGTCGATTTTGATTATGTCCTACGGGTGTCGCTATTACTGAACTTTAAAGCCTTTTCTACGGTTTATATTTTTGCTATTGCTATGTCAAATCATAGTTACACGTATTCTTTGAAGACTTCAACTGGCTTTATGAAGCGCTTTTAAAGATTCATTATTTTTATATACGGAGTGACAAACATTCATACGTTCATAGGAATTATAATCGTAATGAAATAAGAAAATTTAAAAAAATAGTGATATCCGTACCATATATATTCCGTCACATAAAAGTTAAATTTCATTTAAGAGTTGTAAATTCTGGTACGAAAGCTGCAGGTTTGACCCTTTGCATATTGTTGTGGGCACAACTAGCCCAAGCTACACGATTAGTTGGACGGGGAAATAGCTAAGACCATATAGCACAGGAAATAGGAATTATTAATATTAGTAATAATACTAATTTAGTTATGACTTGAAAAAAATAATTGCCAATATTCCCTTTCAAAAATATGAAAAAAAAAAATATATAAATATATTTTATATGTATAATATGAATTCTAATATATGAAATGAATAATTAAATCTTAATTTTAATTCTTTTTTAAAAGGCTGAACATTTCAATATCAACAAATCATCTTTTACTGTAAAATTTTGTGTGCTAGTGGAAAATACCAAAAGCGTTTTTGAGATTTTCTTTCTATAGAAGCATAATGTTTCGGTAAACGAGAATTGAAAAAATACGAACGTTTCTGCTAAAATACAATGTGTATTTAACATGCTATGAAGAGCTCATTTGTTTTAAGAAATAAAAACTATGTCTGGAAATGAAAACTTTAGAAGAAAAAATGTTGTATGTGCAACCTGGTAGATTTGACGATATATATTTTTAAAGAATATTAGCAATGCTTTTTCAAGGCATTGCTCATATTCCTATTGCCCCTCCAAATTAGCTCGAAGCTTGCGCTAGGACTGGGTACGGCAATAGGCCAAGGGTCAGGGTCGAACCCTCGACTCTCGTGTTTACGGAGCGAAGTCGGCCCTTCTACCGTTGAGCTATTGCTGCTACTATATTCCATTTATAATATTTTTATTCAGCCTTTTTTCGGAATTTTAAATAACTCTTAAAGGGTTTATGAACAAAAATAGGATTTTTTCACAAAACAAATATTTACAAAAATGTACAGAGAATACAATTATCTTAAAAAAAGTTCTGTTTCCTTAGTTTCGACCAAAACTAAAATTAAATTTGACACATTAAACGAAATTGTATCACAGAGAACTTTAAGGCCTATTTGAAACCGACTGAACCAAGCGTAACTGAGCGTTGAGAGAAAATGCTTTCTTAAATATTAAACCGTATTAGTGAATGATAAAGCTCAATTTCCAATAGCTGTATCGACGTTTTAAATCTTACATCGCTGTAGGTCACAAGATTGCTGGTAACTTCTGGTTTGGTGTAAAAATATCTATTATACCAAAAATATTGCTCCAGCATTTATAAGCTCTTTTTTCATTTCAACATCGTATTATTTCAACTCTGTCATACTAAAAGTGTTAATATTATAGTTTTTATCTTAAAATATTGACATTGCTTTAAAGAGAATAGTAATATAACTTTTTCATTTGGAACTTGGAACTCTTAAAGACATCTGATTGACTGTTGATTTATACGTTCTTGGTAACATAAATTGGAACATCCAGTATGACATTGGCAAGACCTTTATTTGTTTATCCACCTCTATCTCTTTCTCTTTTCTCACCAGAAACACTTAGGATGAGGAAAGAAAAATGAAGTGCTAGAAACGCAAGGCACTATTACTGTTGCAATAATGTTTGAAATAATCACAGGAAAGCTTACTTTAAGTTTCATAACTTCACTGTGTACATTAGTCACCGCATTAGTCAGATTCTGTGTGTCATTTACTTTTGCGTCGACAAATATTCGCTCGCAGCAAATATTAGTATACACCATACAGATATTTGTTTTGTATGTTTTATATTGTTGAACCACAGACATTGTCGCATATAGGCCTATAGCCACGGAGTACCGAGGTTTAGATACGTACAGAGATATAGCTTCCTAAGATAATAGGCGCTATTTTTTAATCTTGTCGCTGGTAGGTATGAATTTATTGGGAAGTACTTATTTGTCTTTCTGTTCCTGTTCAAGCATAAACAAGTGTATAGTTTTTTTATTTTTTTTTATGTTAGAAGTTGGCAAACAAGCATACGGCCCACCTGATGGTAAGTGGTTGCCGTAGCCTATGAGCGCTTGCAGCACCATTAGTAGGAGCCACTCACGCGTTGCCAACCTCGAGATATTAGTTCTTAAATCTTGTCCGCCCAGTAATTTTACTAGCGTACAGTGCCCTTCAAACCGGAACACAGTAGTGCCTAAGCACTACTATTTGGCGGCAGAATATTTGACACTGCGGTGGCACCTACCTAGCCTGTGACTGATTGCACTGGTGGAATAATCTCTGCTGTGACAGAGGTTATCCCAACAGCGGGCGATGGGGTCGTCACATCCCGACGCCTGTAAATAATTTAGAAAAGCGAATAAATAATTAAACCAAAAGCACATAATAGTTCAAGACATATCTTATAGAAATATATATAAAGAATATAGATATAGAAAAAATATAGATGGTACGTTTAATTAAGAAACAACAAACGTTTCTCGTCAATCTTAATTCCAAATTTTCATGTAATAAAAAGAGACAGAAATATGTGACGGTGTTCATCTTGAGCCTGTGCACGCTAATAACCACTGACAGACAGTTTTGTTTGTTATAAAGTAAGAAAACTCTCGCTCGTAAATGTAATTTGAAAAAGCTTTGATTTTCGCAATACAATTTGTTTTGCTTTTTTATACATGTGAAATATTTAGTTGGTAATTGTAGATGTGCAAACGAAAAATATTAATTAGCCCTGAAGAACATTGGTTATGAATGGCATTTGGTCAGCCAACAGTGACCACTCGAAATTATCTTCGTCAGGAAATTACACAATTAGCTGCAAAATCAAGTGCGTACTTCGTACTCCATTAGTTCGTGAATGTGCCTCTTTGTGGCTTCACTCCAAATGACCGTGGCATACACTAGAAGATCGATTTGTAGAGGCGTAGCCGATTTTTACGAAAGTCGTACTGACGGTCTGACAGAAATTAATTTTCCTCCAGGTATCCTAAGAGATTTTTGTACTTTTATAAATTATATAAATGAACCTCTGTATAGCAGACAAATGCAATATCATAGGAGTACTGCGGAAATACCATCAAAGCCACTGGCCTAACACATGTCGAGCCTCGGAAAAGTTTTTGGGACCAAGCTGGTAGTAACGTATCTACCGTTTAGCATTCTGGAGAAGCATGATGGTGGATGTTTTCTTCCAACATCAAGCTGTCGGTTTTCCGTAAACACTATGTCAATACGTGTCCTTAGTTTGGAAGCTTTATTAATTATCGTTATAGGGTTAGTGATAAGAGATATTAGTACATGTTCTATGTATGGCAAGGTTCTCATGGATTTGAAATTATTGTCTTAGTTACATAAAGATCAGTATCTCTAATAGAGTAACAAACAGTAATTACTTTTCATTGAACTTTGAACAAAATCAGCTTTGATGTTGATATGCGTAAATCAAACAACATGTAGTTCACATTGTTATGACTAACTTTTCTAAACCAATTTATGAAAATTATTGTTACAATCTGTGATTGCGTAACGACGTGAACAACTATCTAGTTTAACTAATTTGGGAAATACTGTATCTTATAAGCAACAGTTTTCTTTATAGAAAATAAACAAATTTTAATTCAGATTTTAGGCACGATGTTTAGAATTTGTTGAGTTTTTTAAAAAAGGATTTTTATGAAATTACATCGAATTAAATATCCTGTTAGATACATTTTCAAGTCCTTACTGATATAAGGGTTCCGTAGCCAAATGGCAAAAACTGAGCCCTTATTTCTAATTTACCTTCAACCAAGCGTCTTGCTTGTGCCACTATTGGGAACAATAAATATGCTAAGAAAGAATAAACAGTTCAAGAGGAACAGGATTGCACCTGCAACTTTAGCATTAACAGTTAACTTTTTATGAGCTATTGTTTTTTTTTTCGGAATCTTTATTGCTGGTGGCCTTACTGGCCTTGACAGCGTCACAGAGCGGGGGGGCCGAGTACAGAGACTCAACCGTGATAAAGGGGCAGCCCTCACTGAGGCTCAAATTTGATTCCGTCCTTAGGGTGCCTCCTGCGAAGCTGAACCACGGCTAAGGACGTCATCGGGTGAGCTATTGAGGCTTGTCCGTTACATTAACTTAAGATCAGTATCAAACCTTAGATTAGACGCCATTCAAGTCAGCGACAGTAAATAAAAGCAATATAGAAACGTCTCAAGTGATGGTAAATATGAATTATGTATCCATTCATCCGACTATACTCAGTTGCACCGTAAATATTCTTTCATCAAAAATGTACTCTTTCATCTTGAAGTGAGTTGTTACTTTAATAGAACCAAAATGACCCTCCGGACCGCTGTTAGTCATAGAGAACCCGAGATATATGTGGTTCGTATTGGAACTTGAAATTTTTTATATAACAGTACATCTTATAATCCAAAGTAGATATTTATTGAAGACACTATTGTCCATTGCGTTGTCCAGGACATTTGATTAAACAGTTTTAAATTATTAGGTACTTACTTTAAACAATACTTTTAATTTCAAATAATTCTTATAATATTGATCTTTATGCCAACTATTAAAATTCTTTTTCTTGTCAATAAGTAATATTTAGTATTTATTCGAAAAAGAAAAATATCGTAAAAATTTTCATGTTTCAGAATTAAATTTGAAATATTTCTATCTACCCAACTGCAGTAGAACAGTAACGAGAATTAAGCTGCTAATCTTTCTCAATAACAAGACGACAGGCCTGTATATAACTGGGACATTAACGCACTACTATTATACCCAATGTTTATCTTCTTTTACATATAAAACATCTTTTTAACGATACGTGATTTCCTAAGTCGGATTTGGGCTTGAAGGATATAAACTAATGAACAAATTATGTAAACAAATGACAATTTCTCTTAGTATTAGATTGATTTATTAGTTAAATATCGAAACGTTGAAATCATTAAATTAATCTTATTTCAATTTAAAGACATAAATATCCGTTTTGCGATATTTCTTGCAGCTGTTGATTTTAAAAATAGCTTTTTTTATATATTTACCTAATTAGATGTATTAAAAACAAACATAAGTCGTTTGTTATAAACTGATCGTTATCGAACAAATATTTTAAAAAAATGTGCGGTCGGGAGACTCTCTTCGGGAACGAAGTTCCTTAGGTTTTTTCTTCAACTCCGAATGTGAATCGAAATGAAATCTGTATATTTCAATAGGTTATATGATTAAAAGAGATGGAGAGAGAGTTGCGCACTCACTCGCTCATGCGCTCATTTGCTTGTATAGTAGGCTCGATACACAGTCGCACACATACACAGCAACATAACGAAATGCCATATTTCGTTACGTGACGATGTCTACTAAATCGCACTACCCGTAAGCCGCGTTAAAGAACTTCGTTCCAAAAACTAAGACCAATAAGCGGATGAATAAGTTTTACTCGTTCAGTAGCCGGACGAAATGTCACACTAGTTAATTATTCAGATATTCAAAGTATTTAAAACCAATAGTAAGCTAATATTCATTATGATTTTTTAAAATAAATTATGAAAGTTTTATTTATTCAAGGAATAGACTAGATTACTTGTTAATTAGTAAGCCTAATATAAGACGATAAGTTAAAATTTAACGTTCATTAATAGATATTAAGATAAACATTTGTTTAGTTGGCATTGTGTCACAAATGAACCGACGGGTCATATTTTTGTTCCTGACACTCTAGCATTGACACGTTTCACCCGAGAAATGCATGTCGACTTTTGTTAGTTCTAAAAACAAATAAAATGACAACGTGTTAAGTTTCTTAATTAATATCTTTGTTTTACTCATTTTTCATTTCAATATTATATTAGATCGTAAAAGATCAAAGACATATTTTTATAGATACATATATACATTTTTAATATCATATTGTCAGATTTTCAAAACAATTACTAATTTAGGTAATTGAAAATTCTGCGTAACTCTTATAAGATTACCATTCTAATATGTTTATTTTCGTTATACTTTATAAACAATACTTTTAAAAATTATTACTCTATTATTTTTCATAACAAAATCGTTGTGTACTTATAAATCTATTAAGTCTGGTATGGAAATTTACGTGTGTATGTGTTAGACCTGTTTTGTCACCAGTAGCGTTAAATGAAGCAATTTCCGCCACTTAAATTGATTCCGACCCCTCTCGGTTAATTCATGCAGCATCCTATTAGAGCTATTACTTCAACGTTGTTGGGCTTATCATAAACTCACTACAGGTTGACCTTTAAATTAAAAAGCAATGTTTGGCAAAGCACACTTTTTCACTCTAACTCAATTAGGATCCAATTATTCCGGTCACGTTTTATTACAATGTGGTTTTCTTTTACGTCTATCCCCCGAATTGTGGTTCATTAGTATATTAGAACAGAGCCGTTCCACTTTATTCGTCTTAACATCCATTAGAGGGCGATTAAGTCGTAAAATCACATACGAAATATATTCGAGATGCTAATTACTCTCAGTTGAATACAGTTCTAATTTCCTACGTAATAACTGGATCATGTAACCCGATCTTCAGTGCCATTATGCAGAGATAAGTGCTGGGGGCAGACCGTGGCTATAATTCAAAAGGTACTCCCCCCTAAGAGGAAACCCCTCTTCCCGGGTCTGTTGTCACGTCTGCGACAAGCCGTATCTTGTAGCAGACGAGAGGCTCTCCATTAAAGATAATTGTACTTCTGATATAATATAACGTTTTTTGATAATGTACATTTGCGAACAGTTTTATTAAAATGACAGTGATGCGAGCCGTGTTCTTGAGTATTATGTAAATATTACTGGTCCAACGATATACAGAAATGATTGGTATGCATAATAGTTATATGTATGGAAAAGTACAATATCAAGGTTTATTTTTTATATATAATCTTAATTTAATGGCGACACCGTGGTGGCGTTGGGGGCAGCGTGTCTGCCTTTAGTCTCGATGGTTGCGGGTTTGATTCCCGCTCGGGCAGATGTTTGTTAAATTTCTGTCTCGGTCTGGGCGTTTGTCTGTGGGTCTCCCCACCGTGCCTCGGAGAGCACGTTAAGCTGTCGGTCCCGGTTGTTATCACATAACATCTGGTAATAATCGTTAACTCTTAATAAGTAAATCGCTCTTATCCAATGAGTTACTGGTTCGCCCTTAGGGTTGTGGAGGTCAGATGGCAATCGCTCTGTGTAAAAACTAGTAACCTGTCAAATCTGGATAAGAGTAATAAGCAGACCCTGGGTAAAATAAAAATACCGGGAATAATGCTAGGACGAAGAAGAATCTTAATTTAATGGTTATATTTAATTCACGCAAAAGCACTGTAACTAAACTTCCAACTATCATTTTTTGTAACATATGATAATGAATGATTTCATATTATAAATATGGAAAAGAAAAATAATAAGAAAGGTAACGCATGAAAGTATTATTTTACAAAAAATTGTTAGTAAAATATTACATTATTTAGATTATGGTAAGAGAGTTCATTGTTGTTCGTGCCATATTGATTGTTATTAGGCTAAAGAATAATTTTTAAAATTCATTATCTCTTTTGTATCACAAAATTCCGTTAATGCGTTAAGTTACATTTCTTTATAATAATCATAATAAACGCTACACACTCGATGGCCCCCATTAGGATAGTGATATCCTGTTGTTGGGGTGGTGTCGGGGCTCCGGAAACACTTACAGGGATAAGGACAACATACACCCAGGACGGAAGGAGGACACATGCCCTGTATGGAAACTTGCGATATGTGGCGCTTAAAGCAGATAAGCTACCGCTGCGCCGCAACACCTTCAATTTATTTTCTTTAAAAAATAACTATTAGTTTTTATAATTTTTGGCATTAACAAAAATAACCTTTTAAAATTAATCATCCAGACCATCGATATAAATAATATGTATAATAGTCATTTTATTATCAAAAACGATATACTTTGTATTTTAACTGTCCCTTGAGTAAAATTAGCATGCAAATGATGCTACCATAATCCGTTTAGAAAACTGGAGCTGGATTTGTGTACACCGACCGTTAAGAGAGACTGTCTCGATCTCGCATGGCCATTAATTTAAGCGTGAGTTTTCTTTGCAACGCCATGCCTATTAAACGAGGTCTACGAGCGACTAATTCAGGCTCAGTTCCACAATCCCATAGTAAGTAGTCTTAAAGATTAAGTAACCAGTATATCATATCGGTAAGAAGTTAAGTCTTAAACGTGGATGTTGTAAACTTTAATAATGTTTGTGTGGGTTTGTTAGAGATTCTTCTCGTTAACTAAGTCATTTTCGTCTCTGTCACTAAACATGATAGAGTTATTGAGTGTGAAGGCTATATTTTATTTGGTTTTGTTAGTATACCATTATCTTATTAGAGGTTATTTAAAACCAAGTAAAAAAAGATGTGTTTTTCGTATCGATTATCTTCTTTTAAATGTTTACTACATTACTACTGCTGGGATAACCTCTGTCACAGCAGAGATTATTCCACCAGTGCAATCAGTCACACTGGTGGTAGGTCTTTGTTGCAAGAGGCCGGCTAGGTAGGTACCACCGCAGTGTCCAATATTCTGCCGCCAAATAGTAGTGCTTAGGCATTACTGTGTTCCGGTTTGAAGGGCACTGTACGCTAGTGAAATTACTGGGCAGAGGAGATTTAAGAACTACTATCTCGAGGTTGGCAACGCGTGAGAGGCGCCCACTAATGGTGCTGCAAGCGCTCATAGGCTACGGCAACCACTTACCATCAGGAGGGCCGTATGCTTGTTTGCCAACTATTAACATAAAAAAAAAACATTACAATTTCATCATTTATATATAATTATGACCAATTGGGTTTTTATTTATAAGCATAGATAATAAAATTTTATCAAAATAGGTTCAGTAATTTGGTTTTTAAATCAAAAATTACAAAAAAAATAATTCATCACAATCAAACGAAATTGCGTATTTTGCTTAACTGTGACTTATTGTGTATCTAGGCTTAGAGCTTTGGTGATTATAGTCTGTCATTTTTATTTAAATATAGCAATTTTATTTTATGTTATTGTGGCTAGTAATTCTTCGGTTGAGCCGGTCCTAATACATGTAACTACAACAATACAACACAAAATATCAAAATGTATATTTACTATATATGAACACGAAACTCTATCTGCTAAAAGTATTTCGTTAAAAGCTATTTCCTTTGAGATCTCAGTATTTTTCTAGAGAGTTTTCATGTGACTTATTATTTTCTATATCGATTACCGTATAAGAATGAGCGTCACTCACGCCCACAAGACTCACCTATAGCTTCAATGAACCTGAATGGTTGAAAGATTTCTTTACGCTTTTTCTTTTCACAATAATGTTGTTATAATAAATACCTTTAATAATAAAACCAATATTAAATATATTGGTGATTTTCAGCTTCGAAATACTGTTAACGGTAAATAAAAGAAGTAAAGCGCTTTTTTTAACCGCTTACACTATACGGTACAGATACAAAGAACCAATTTGGATATAATAAAGGGCACTTTTCTTTTAGATGTCATTTTACTGTAAAATTATCAGAAAAAAGTTAGGTATAACGCCAATAAGAAAGTTCGTTTATAAATTATCCGTTTCTATCGTATCCGTTAATATCTTTGTTATTTTTGGTTAAACAACAAAAAGTTATAGGACCAAAGTAGGAGAGTATTTATTTACAACAAAAAATGTTGTTATAAATTTTCTGTCAAACTAATAGTTTTTCCGTTAGAGCGTGAAAACAATTTTCACATATTTGTCAAGATGGCGGTCAACCTACAAGGTTTGCGACACCACAATCTTTCGATATAGCTGCACAATTATTCCCCTTTCACAATAAAATAAATATATATAATTACATTCTCTGACTTTTGTAACCACAAATATAACATTTCAATGGGCTAAACCTATTTGTTAAGTCGACAAATAAAATATTTCATTAAATAAGTGTGACAAACAACAACCACACTGTGCAAAGGCGATAATAGTAGAGGAATAGGAAATAGAAGGAGACTGAAGACGTAATGTTGAAGGTGACAATCTAGCATTAGTCAAGTGGGCGTATTTCTCCGACGCTTGATCAGCAGAAATGATTAAAGATGGCGATGGCATGGCGTACGCGTCGTGTATCCCAGCGTTCTATTCCATACCGTATTTTTTTACCTAATTTTCGAGAAGAATGCGCAAGCTTGACAAACCTTAGCATCAGAGAGGACTAATTGATTGGTGCCTGGTAAAATAATGACAAAGTATTAACATAAGTTAAATTTAAACTAACCTAAAGGTTAGTGTTATTTTATCGTACATTTGAACAGGTATTTCAAAGTTTTCTATAATAATTACTGTGATAGAATTCCTCGTTTATGCTAAATTGTTTATGTAAATTGAACAAGTTCTCGCCTTAGTTCTTGATTAAAGAGACTTGGAATGGTTTTGTTTACTGTTTAATTGTAGTTTTGCTTGTTCCTTTCGATGCAGATTGCATTTTATGTCAATTTAACACGCTTTACTCTTTCAACTCTTTACACTTGACTGCTCTAAGGCTTCTAATACCTACGTATGGGATCAACCCAGATGCATGTTACGACAAATAATGAAAATGAATGCATGTTTTGTTATTATAAGATAGGTTCTAACTGTCACTGTCAGTACAAAATCTCTATGTAACATAGACTTACTACATACATCCTATGGGCTGGCTCTTCCATACAGATAAACTGTCAAAGAAAAGTACTACAAAGAAAAGACTAGTAAGAAATAAATTCGAAACAGAAATCAAGCACTTGAATTTTAGCCCTTAAAACCATCGTTTAAAGTCTATATTTGGTATCTACTGGGCTATATCATGAAATGAAGCATATTAAGAGATCATTATATACATAAATTTATATAAATGAAGATAGTATTCAGTCTGGTTCAGTAGTTAAATCATATTTACGGCTGATATGATTTTAATGAAGCAAGTTTCTGTTCTTTCATCTTGAAAGAGTTGTCGAATATAGTTTTCTTTGAAACCATATTCTTACTGAATCACTGATTCTATAATTATCATCACGTAACTACCATCTTCCCGCGGCTTCGCCCGCGTTAATACGCGATTTTAATACATACTTTGAACTCTCTTTTCAACTTTCCAGGGAGGAATTTTAGAAAACCTTTAAACATGTGTTTCTCTATCTTTAATTGTTAGTCAAAAATAAAGTTTCATCCATCCCGTTTCAAAAATGATGGACATTTCATACAAATTTAAACCCCTTTTTACCCCTAATGGTAGATTTTACAAAAATCCTTTCTACGACGTGTATTCTATGACACAGAAATGCATGCAAGTCCTTAAGACCTTTGAAACAAAACTTTTCATCCTCGATTCATTAAGCTGTGATCTTTAGCACATATCAATACTTTTAAGCCGCCATTCGTTGCATGGCTTTCTTATTTACACGGCTGAATCTTTTACATACTCAATCCTGGCGCTTGTTGAGGTTGTCAAGGCCAATATGGCCACCATCAATATGCATACCTAAAAGTTTTTAAGGCGTCGGGATGTGACGACCCCATCGCCCGCTGTTGGGATAACCTCTGTCACAACAGAGATTATTCCACCAGTGCAATCAGTCCCACTGGTGGTAGGTCTTTTGTTGCAAGTGGCCGGCTAGGTAGGTACCACCGCAGTGTCCAATATTCTGCCGCCAAATAGTAGTGTTTAGGCACTACTGTGTTCCGGTTTGAAGGGCATTGTACGCTAGTGAAATTACTGGGCGAACGAGATTTAAGAACTAATATCTCGAGGTTGGCAACGTGTGAGTGGAACCTACTAATGATGCTGCAAGCGCTCATAGGCTGCGGCAGCCACTTAACATCAGGTGGGCCGTATGCTTGTTTGCCAACTTCTAACATAAAAAAAAAGTAAAATATAATTATGTGAGTAGCATACCTTAATTATATGAAAAAACTCTAGTCTAATTGTTTCTTAATCTGACAAAAATAGTCCTTTTTTTGTAACATCCGCCAATATTGTGTGAATAATCTCCCTTCATTTCCCAGCCCTCTTTAGTTCCAGTTCTTGTTTCTGATCCGAGGATAAGTCTAGTTATATCGTTTAATGTCATGATTAATTAGGTTCTTAACTTAATTAATTTCTAACACTATGTGTTTACTTGTAAGAAAAGTATAATTAAGGAAATAGATTGATTTTACTTTAATTTTATATACATTTAATTGTTTGTTTTCGATAAGCTGATTTTATGCTGTTAATTGTAATAATTTTGTTTAATACAGTTATATTTTTAATAAGTATGTAGTATTTTAAATAAAATATTAGCTAAAAGCTTTACAATTTTATAATCTAAACATGAAAGCTGTCATTTTCATTCCATACACTATTTAATCGTTATAGAGAAGAAACATTGGATTGACAGTCTATTAATAATGCCGTCAGGTCAAACTTAATAGAAAAATTATTTAAAAGATAAATTAAATACTGTTTCCGTTACTACGTCTATAAATGAATATAAATATTTAGTATTTTTTTATTGACTTTTAAATCATATTAGCGGTTACAAACCGTCTTCAAGAGGAATTTATTCTTTTTAATGATCGGATTAAGGACTTTAAAACTGTAGAATGGCCGACACCGTTTATGCCAGAATTGCAGGTTTAATTCCTAAACCCTTTGGGCTATTGTTCTCCCAGTCTTAGCGCAAGCTGCAAGCTCATTTAGAGAGCTAATAGGAATATTAGTAATGACTTGAAAAAGCATTGCTAATATAAAAAAACTGCACTTTAGGGATATAGAAACAAACTGTACAATGTACCCGATTTTTTCACATTGTTTCGTCATAAAGCTTACGCGGCTAAAATCGCTTAGTTGTTAAAACAGCCGAATTATTTAATATCGTTGCCAAAATAGTAACGTTATATTCAGGATGCACTTGGCATGATTAAAAACGCTTTGATGAATCGTCCGATCTAATTATATTATTGAGTATTTGGCTTGCGTACAATCAAGCATCCTGGCAGCAAATACGATAGATACATGTATTAAATTATGATAAACCAATAACTTGTAGGTGGTTCGGCTTGTTCCCAAATTATATGTATCGACATGTATACCAAATCCTGGCACAGACCAGCCAAGAGCTGCCAAGTCCTGGAACAATGCTGGTACGGCGTTATATTAACAACATCTAATACCATTCGCCAATAAGGCAGGTGTCTTGCTTTTTGTTATATTCACTGTTTTAATAACTTTCATCAGTAAAATGTACATATTTGAAAAAAAAATACAAATCGCGGTAAATCAATATATATTTATCTTAAGAAGTTGGCCAAGAAAATTATGATTTTATATAAATGGTTTTTATAAACACTAATTATTATATTTTAAATAAATACCGTAAGGTTAGACTTATCTTAGGAAAACGAAAAATAATACCAAAAAATGTATGTACATTGTAAACATTAGTGTTAAAATACATTTGATCACGTGATACCTAACCACAATAGCTAAAGCATGATTGTAATCAGTATTAAATATGACAATTATCGCATTCACGTGCAACAAGAGCCTTATATAGCGCCTTCAACAGTGCATTGGTATGACGCAACTCAGTAATATACCACTGAGATATATTGTCCCTGTAATGAGTAGTGACCTTATTCTGATGCTTCTCATAAACGACATATTTTGTTATGCTCTTTAAATTGTTTAGATTATAAATATTTACATTTGAAGATGAAGTAACTATATAATAAAAGTAACTAAGCAGATTGTATGTCTCTTGCGGAGAATTGATCTGAATTTATTGACTTATTCAAATGCAATTCCTCTGATATAATTATAATACTTGTGGTAGGCCATTCTATTGCATGAGTTAGGCCAGATATGACTACCGCAGTGTCAGATATTCTACCGCAAATCAGTAGTGTGTTTTGCATTACTATGTTTCGGTTTGAAGGACACTATAGCTAGTAAAATTACTGGGCGAAGGAGATTTAAGAACAAATACCTCGAGGTTGGCAGCTTGCGAGTGACACCTACAAATGAATGGTCCGGTTCATAGGCTACGACATCCATTTACCAACAGATTTTTTTATTTTTCGGAATGTGTATTGCCGTTGGCCTACTGGCCTTGACAGCGTCATCGGGCAGCGGGGCCGAGTACAGAGACTCAGCCGTGATAAAGGGGCAGCCCTCACGGGGGCTCAAATTTGATTCCGTCCTTAGGGTGCCTCCTGTGAAGCCGAACCACGGCTAAGGACGTCATCTGAGATGGAGGCAGCGCCCCGAGCGTATTCTATATGATACACTCACCCGACGGTGTGAGCGCGACGCGACGTGCGAAACAAAGTTTACCAACAGATGAGTGATATGCATGCTTGCCAACTTATTCACATAAAATAGAATAATTTTTAAAAAAATACCGACTTCAAAACTAAAAAGAAAAAAAAAATCTACAAAAGAAGTCGGTACTAAGTGAAACATTTAAGACTTATATTGAGGTGATAAACATAAAAAATACAGTGGAATTGAGAACCGACTCTTTTTTGGAGTCAGTTAAAAATAATAATATTCCTCTTATTTTATATAACGTTGAAATAAATATCGTGTCCTTTAACTGGAAAAAATAATAATAGCGTACTTAAAGGAGCGTAAAAGACATTGTATCGGATAAGTGGATTATCGATATCGTTTCTATGTTGGACGAAATTTTTAGAGGCACTATTTCTTCTATTTCGTTTCAGAGATTTAACGAAAAAATAACTACTCGATATTTCACTAAAAGGGATTTTGTATGAAGTCTTATTCAGTATACGATTTATTCAAGAATGAGATTGTCACGAGATAATAGAACGAGATATTGAAATAAATAATCTTCAATCTTAATAAAATCTTATTTTCTTGTCCTTTGAACTCTCTCTTAGTATCGGTGTCAGCAATCTGTGGGGGAAATTTGAATAATTTGACTTTTACCCATCAAAGGATTTTATTATAAGGCAACAAGCCTGCGATGTTTCCCGAAATTGCAATTTGAATTTTGGTTAAATCTTATAATACGCCAATTGCATATTTTTCCTTTTAAGTTGTGATTTAAAATATAATTTCCTCCACCTACACATTACAATACAATACGCATTATCGTATAAATAAAATATATACTTATCTCGGACATGAGGGACCAAGAAAAAAATAACAGCGGGTATCTTTTTTATCTCATAAGATGCCAACTGATTAAATTTTAAAAGATTAACTTGAAATAGCTTCCAGGAGATCGCTTCATTTTCAGAGTGTTTTACCATCAATAAAGTAACTTAATTTGAAAGAAGCGTTTTATTACAATTCTCTTAAATTTCAAAATAGAATCACTTTGAGTGTTTTCTGGTATTCTATTTTAAAATATATGATGTATTAATTACGTAAGTATCAATAAAATCTTTTAAAACAGTTACTGACTTAATGACATCGAAATACGGGCGTTACAAATGTGTGTTTATTGCTAGTATGTATTAATGATATAAGTTTTATATTTGATTTCGTAATTACATACATATTTCGTCCTATCGTTGCTTGTCAGTAAATTATTATCATAGGACTAATGTACTCTTTTAGTTGACATCGTCCTAATATTTTAATTTATTTGTATGAGTTTTAGATCAAGGTATCACCAACAAACTTAACTAAGTAAAATACTTTTGTTACATACCAATAATCATTTATAAACATAATAATGTAGCTAAACTGAATTCAATGTTTTAATTTTGATACATTTACGTCGCATAAATTTAATTAACATTTCACCAGAATGACCAGATTTCGTTTAAAAGCGTTCAATACTTGCCATTTAATTCTGTGTATTGGGATAGCGTCGGATGTGTCAGTCCACGTGACGGGTACCAGCGCGCGTCAGGTCACGTGACATCGATTTCTTCATTGTTCGCCGAATATTGTGGGCTGCCTCATTTCCGACTTACAAAACATGATTTCTATAATAATAAGGGTGGTTGAGGAAACATAAAAATGAGAAGAACAGATGCGATGGGAGCTTGGTCCTCCAGCTCGCAAGTTACGACACTCCGGCAATATTACACACAGTACTCTCCCGGTCGAGCGGCTACATTAACGCCTATAACGGTAAGGTTTTTTTAAGAGAGCTACTAATTTCTTACAACAATTGCCAGGTGACAACTATCATTTCCCTAAGTATAATGATAAATGTTTTTTTTCAAATGTAAATAATAGGAATCGACAGCATAATTTGTTTTTTAAATCTACCAAACCGTTAATGAGTACGAAAGGTTACGTCGCAACGATATTAGAGCGGTTCAGACTAGCGTAGCGCGATTCGAGTTGTGACGATCTCAACACTACACTTTATTTAAATCTCTAAAACAATATATTTTCTAAAATATGTTCATATTTCTATAATTTGAACCTATTTTTGGACGGTCACCCATCCATTTACTGACCGCGCCCAAAGTTGCTTAACCTAAAAATCGTTTGCCGACCACGTGACTATGTGCAACGTAATACTAAGTATGGACATACCCCGAAAATAATATTTTTACAAAATCAAAAATTTATAAAATTTTTGTATGAAAATTTCCATAGAAATAGGAAAATGTATGGAAATTCACGGATTCAGGTGCCGAATGTCATTGCAGCTGTTTCACATATATAAAGGGTGTGGTGTCGGCGAAGGTGTCTCCGAGCGTATGCTTGGTGAGTGCCCGTCAGACGTCTCTACCCCGCGTATATGTGGACGGTTTACCAAGGCGGTGCGTTCGGGCGGCCATGCTGCTAGAATGCTAGTTAAGGTTTCCGATCTTCGTATATGGTTTTTATACATATTATTAATGGTGATTGGTGATGCATGGCAAAGAATATATATAAAGTATATATTAAATATATATACAATAATTAATAAATAATGACGGTATGGCGGTCCGTCTATGATTACTAACGAAGAGATCTAATATGAATAATATGATCTATATATATTAAAGGCAAATTTATATCGTTGAAATATATTTCATATAATTTATTATTATAAATTAAATATTTAATGACGGTTTGTGGGTCCGTCAATTATGAATGTATATATGTTTGATATATATTAAGAAACGAAGTTTACTTCGTTTCTGTCATATTATGTGATATTGTAATTGTGAATATAATAGTGAAAGTAATGCTTCGGCGCAGATATTGTTTATGTTTCAGAATCTAATGGATTATTTGAAACCTAGAAGAAGCGAATTCAATGAAGATTTAAAAGAATGCGTTGGGAAGAATTTATGCGTCATAACTAATAAATAATTATATTTCAGCTGTATACGTGTATAATGTTTTGGCGAGTTGTAGTTGACCCGATACTTGAGTTTGAGGCTCTGATGTGGCCTGAGTCATGTCTATAGTGTCCTTAAGCGAGGCCCGAGGATTTTTAATCTTAGTTGACCCGATGCTTAAGTATGAGGATCCGATATGATTTTGGTCATGTCTATAGTGTCCTCGAGTGAGGTCCTTTGACTTTGCTGATGTGATGCTGACATGAGGTTGACTCTGCGGTGCGATTTATATCGATGCAGTAGTTTCCTCAGGTCCATTGCTGAAGCGGCCCCAGTGATACAGATTAGAATTGCTGCGGTGGTGCGATTTAGGTCGATGCCGTGATGTAGTTCGGTTTGTTGCTGAGGCGCTGGAATATTATACATCGTTTGTAGCAAAATGACTCGTCTTCTTATTAGAGACGCCCCTTAGCTTAGCAATAGGGATTTTTATAATTGACATTGTAGCATGTCATACTATTAGGGCAACTGGTTGCTTCTCACTTCGAGATAGCTAACTAGTATTAGACAGTGTGGCCTGCTTAACTCTTATCATGCGTTTTTATCACGTCTTAAATAATGAACTGGATTCGGATGTATGTTTGAGTATTGAGCCAAGGGTACCTTGCGTGAGCAAGTGCTATGGTTTTAATGATGCAAAACTATAATAAGAAAACGACATAAATCAAAGAATATTAGTTGTAAGACAATGCGATTACGAATACGATATAAGCCCACGAATATTAATTATAAGACAATGCGATTATTTAAATACCAATTAGGTAGGGTTAGGTAGGACTTAGTTTTAAGGAATTGCGGTTGTGATATTATAAAGAATTGAATATTATCAATACTATATGACCCATATATAGTGATTAAAGAAATATACTTATAAATATAATTATTAATGAATTTGCCTACACTACAGTGAGGTTATTATAAATACTATATTACACATATATAGTGATAAAAGAAATATACGCTATAAATAGCATTATTGATGAAAATACCTTAACAAAGGTGAAGTTTATGATGAATATAAACTCTATATTAACCACATATATTGGTATAACAAATATACGTTATAAATGATATTATTTATTATTATTGATGAATTTTACTTCACTAAGGTGAGGTTGACGATTATAGCATTGTGCTTACGGAATGCCGCCTGGCGTTTTAATGTTCGAATACATATCTGAACCAGGGATTTATTCCCTTATATATAATGACCAGGGCTTGTCCCTCAATTATTATGGCGTTTAGCCTTCTCATACAAAAATGAATATGAAATATTATGTGACTTCGGTCTTGATTGATACCATTACAAAATATCAGGGCTTGATCCCTTTCTATGCTATGAAAATAATAACAATATAAAAAGAATAAATCTTGCGTCCCGATAACGAAATCACTATAAATATAAATTACCAGGACTATGTCCTTTTACGTTATAACAATCAAATTGTGTGTCGCAGGCGCACTATAAATAGCCTATCCCTTACCCGGGAGGGCTCGTAGCTATGGTTGGAGCCCACAGTCGGTGGCGTGTGCGGGGCCATCGATCTCCCCTCTTCTTTATATTTTTACTATAGAGTTTAAGTATATAAGAATTGGAGGAGCGGACTACTTTCAGCTACTCGTAAGAGGTGTTGAAAGTATAGGGATATATTTATTATCTCACCATTTTGCCTTTATTGGCTTATATAAATATTTTTATTATGATAATCATATGCCACTAAAATAATTAAACTATATAATAAGTAAGATATTATTGTTTACCATTGTCGAATTGAACCTGTTGCCTCTGATGCTCTAAAAGAACATGGTTTATTACGAACACAACGTAACAAGGGTCCTGACCGCTAGACGATACACGTGCCAACTTCGTAGTTTTATGCTATTTATTTTCGTGCATTTTAATATAACTTATTTAAATATATTTTATTTCTATATTATATATATAATGTAAGGTAGGTTTAGCCACAATTTGGTGCCGTGACCAGGATGGTGCTATTATTATAATATTAAATGAAATATAAGTAACATTTTGCTTTTTTGAGCTTATAAAAGATTCTGATAATTATATCAAAATTACACAATTAAGGCATTTCTATCACTGTAAATGGAATATATTGTGATTAACTTCAAATAGATAGTGACTATTTGGAGTCTGCAACAATGATTGTCTATACGGCTGATTATTTAATTTATAAAAGTAGGCAAACGCCTACAATTTGCTGTCCGTGAAATGGAAAGAGTTTGAAGAAGTATAGCGGTTCGATTTGGCAGTGAGAATGATGATGCGTAGTAATGAATTGTTTAAGATTATTGGAATTATGACGTCTGGGGGTTGTAAATTCTAATAGTTATTATATCTGAGGGTTGTTGCGAGCGATGAGTTTTGTAGTTTGGGGGTTGATTAATCTGGGGGTTGATTAATCTGGGGGTTGTAATTAAATGTAAGATTCAATACTAAGGAATATGATGGTAGATATTTGTATTGCTAATGAATTAAATTGATCTGTTTGACTTCGTGCTTTTATAATCTTGATAAATAGTTTTAATTGTCATTAATATTGGTTTTCCCTAGTTTGTAAATTCTATTTCGACAAGCTTCATAGAATTTAGGGGGTTGAATGTGACGATCTCAACACTACACTTTATTTAAATCTCTAAAACAATATATTTTCTAAAATATGTTCATATTTCTATAATTTGAACCTATTTTTGGACGGTCACCCATCCATTTACTGACCGCGCCCAAAGTTGCTTAACCTAAAAATCGTTTGCCGACCACGTGACTATGTGCAACGTAATACTAAGTATGGACATACCCCGAAAATAATATTTTTACAAAATCAAAAATTTATAAAATTTTTGTATGAAAATTTCCATAGAAATAGGAAAATGTATGGAAATTCACGGATTCAGGTGCCGAATGTCATTGCAGCGGTTTCACATATATAAGGGGGTGTGGTGTCGGCGAAGGTGTCTCCGAGCGTATGCTTGGTGAGTGCCCGTCAGACGTCTCTACCCCCGCGTATATGTGGACGGTTTACCAAGGCGGTGCGTTCGGGCGGCCATGCTGCTAGAATGCTAGTTAAGGTTTCCGATCTTCGTATATGGTTTTTATACATATTATTAATGGTGATTAGTGATGCATGGCAAAGAATATATATAAAGTATATATTAAATATATATACAATAATTAATAAATAATGACGGTATGGCGGTCCGTCTATGATTACTAACGAAGAGATCTAATATGAATAATATGATCTATATATATTAAAGGCAAATTTATATCGTTGAAATATATTTCATATAATTTATTATTATAAATTAAATATTTAATGACGGTTTGTGGGTCCGTCAATTATGAATGTATATATGTTTGATATATATTAAGAAACGAAGTTTACTTCGTTTCTGTCATATTATGTGATATTGTAATTGTGAATATAATAGTGAAAGTAATGCTTCGGCGCAGATATTGTTTATGTTTCAGAATCTAATGGATTATTTGAAACCTAAGAAGAAGCGAATTCAATGAAGATTTAAAAGAATGCGTTGGGAAGAATTTATGCGTCATAACTAATAAATAATTATATTTCAGCTGTATACGTGTATAATGTTTTGGCGAGTTGTAGTTGACCCGATACTTGAGTTTGAGGCTCTGATGTGGCCTGAGTCATGTCTATAGTGTCCTTAAGCGAGGCCCGAGGATTTTTAATCTTAGTTGACCCGATGCTTAAGTATGAGGCTCCGATATGATTTTGGTCATGTCTATAGTGTCCTCGAGTGAGGTCCTTTGACTTTGCTGATGTGATGCTGACATGAGGTTGACTCTGCGGTGCGATTTATATCGATGCAGTAGTTTCCTCAGGTCCATTGCTGAAGCGGCCCCAGTGATACAGATTAGAATTGCTGCGGTGGTGCGATTTAGGTCGATGCCGTGATGTAGTTCGGTTTGTTGCTGAGGCGCTGGAATATTATACATCGTTTGTAGCAAAATGACTCGTCTTCTTATTAGAGACGCTTGAAAGCTTAGCAATAGGGATTTTTATAATTGACATTGTAGCATGTCATACTATTAGGGCAACTGGTTGCTTCTCACTTCGAGATAGCTAACTAGTATTAGACAGTGTGGCCTGCTTAACTCTTATCATGCGTTTTTATCACGTCTTAAATAATGAACTGGATTCGGATGTATGTTTGAGTATTGAGCCAAGGGTACCTTGCGTGAGCAAGTGCTATGGTTTTAATGATGCAAAACTATAATATGAAAACGACATAAATCAAAGAATATTAGTTGTAAGACAATGCGATTACGAATACGATATAAGCCCACGAATATTAATTATAAGACAATGCGATTATTTAAATACCAATTAGGTAGGGTTAGGTAGGACTTAGTTTTAAGGAATTGCGGTTGTGATATTATAAAGAATTGAATATTATCAATACTATATGACCCATATATAGTGATTAAAGAAATATACTTATAAATATAATTATTAATGAATTTGCCTACACTACGGTGAGGTTATTATAAATACTATATTACACATATATAGTGATAAAAGAAATATACGCTATAAATAGCATTATTGATGAAAATACCTTAACAAAGGTGAAGTTTATGATGAATATAAACTCTATATTAACCACATATATTGGTATAACAAATATACGTTATAAATGATATTATTTATTATTATTGATGAATTTTACTTCACTAAGGTGAGGTTGACGATTATAGCATTGTGCTTACGGAATGCCGCCTGGCGGTTTAATGTTCGAATACATATCTGAACCATGGATTTATTCCCTTATATATAATGACCAGGGCTTGTCCCTCAATTATTATGGCGTTTAGCCTTCTCATACAAAAATGAATATGAAATATTATGTGACTTCGGTCTTGATTGATACCATTACAAAATATCAGGGCTTGATCCCTTTCTATGCTATGAAAATAATAACAATATAAAAGAATAAATCTTGCGTCCCGATAACGAAATCACTATAAATATAAATTACCAGGACTATGTCCTTTTACGTTATAACAATCAAATTGTGTGTCGCAGGCGCACTATAAATAGCCTATCCCTTACCCGGGAGGGCTCGTAGCTATGGTTGGAGCCCACAGTCGGTGGCGTGTGCGGGGCCATCGATCTCCCCTCTTCTTTATATTTTTACTATAGAGTTTAAGTATATAAGAATTGGAGGAGCGGACTACTTTCAGCTACTCGTAAGAGGTGTTGAAAGTATAGGGATATATTTATTATCTCACCATTTTGCCTTTATTGGCTTATATAAATATTTTTATTATGATAATCATATGCCACTAAAATAATTAAACTATATAATAAGTAAGATATTATTGTTTACCATTGTCGAATTGAACCTGTTGCCTCTGATGCTCTAAAAGAACATGGTTTATTACGAACACAACGTAACAAGGGTCCTGACCGCTAGACGATACACGTGCCAACTTCGTAGTTTTATGCTATTTATTTTCGTGCATTTTAATATAACTTATTTAAATATATTTTATTTCTATATTATATATATAATGTAAGGTAGGTTTAGTTACAGAGTGTAGCGCTTAAATTCTAAACGCGCGTACCCGGCCTTATTCCGACTTCAACTCGCGAACTGGTGGTGGCGATTTCATCATATTCGTAGCTTTTTTTATGTTACTAAGTTGGCAAGCAAGCATACGGCCCACGTGATGGTAAGCGGCTGCCTAGCCAATGAGCGCTTGCAATACCATTAGTAGGTGTCACTCACGCATTGCCAACCTCGAGATATTGGTTCTTAAATTTCCTTTACCCAGTAATTTCACTAGCCTACGTAGCCGTTCATCATCTCTCCTGTGACAGAGATTGTCCCAACAGCGGGCCATGTGTTCGTCACGTCCCGACGCACGACGCCACGATTCGCGAGCCCAAAAAGACGTAAAAGGTGAGCCTATACGATCTTCGAAAAACGAGCTTATAGGCTTGTATAAAACGCTGGTCTGACACCGACTTTACGCGGGGTCCTAATTGAAATGATTTGCGATGATAGGATCGATTGCTCACATTACTTTGCATCAATTTGTATTATCGTGCCTGCTGTCAGTTAGGGCATCTCCTTCTGTGTGTTCCTTATATTGTATCGTTGGTTCTGACTGACTTCCGTTGGTTGAAGTTACCATTGTTGTGCCTTATTGCAGCGTATATTTAGAAGATGGCCTTTAAAACCGGCTCGCCTTTATGCTTTAAGGTTTTCTTGGTATGGACATTGGACTTGTTATGCCAACAGAAGAAAATCATGTGACCAAAAGAACGATCGATTTGAATGTGCGTGGTGATGAGGAGAAAAGACCCCCGAAAAAGACGTGGATGAAATGTGTGACGAATGATGGAACAGAATATAAGAAGAATACTTGCTATGCCGACCCCACTTAGCGTGGGATAAGGGCAAGAAGAAGAAGTCTTCTAGAAGATAATACAGATAAAATCAATCACATGACGGATTCTAAAAATATACGTCACGTCATATTTTACGCTTACATATTATGTAGAAGAAACTTTATAATTAAACTTTAATACTTAACGTCAACTTTATTAACAGTTTCACGGAAACTATGCTATTAAGAAGTTACGTGATTGATTTAGGCGGGGAACGCTTGGTCGCTTTACATTGATCTTATTGAAGATTCGTATCAAGGACAACACAAGCTATAAAAACTCTGTTCGAGAATCGAATTAACAATAATCGACTTCAAAGAAAAATTTGCTTATAAAATGCTTGATGTCTGTAGAATCAATGCATTTAAAAATTACTAGTAAAGACTAGTACTAGTCCTGTTCTTTTCAACATAAACGGATTGGTTCGACGGGATACTGACGTTTGAACGAATTCCAGTAATTTATATACATTCTGCACCACATATCTACACCATACACTATCATACAAAAAATAATTATTATTTTATATTAATATATTTGACGACGTTGTGGCGCAGCGCCACAGGTCGCGGGTTTGATTCCCGCTCGAAGCATAATATGTTTGTATTGACCATGCAAGCATATTTTCCGATCTCTGTGTATTTGTCCTTGTCTTTGTATGTGTTTCCGGACCCCCGACATAAGATATCACTATCCTAATGGGGCCTTTGAGTGTGCAGCGTTTATTTATTTATTTATTTATAAAATTGAAGAGTCTGATTGTAAGTTCAAAATAACAGCTTTTTACTAAATAAACGTGAAGCTATATACGGTACTTAAATCTATTTTGTGCCTATTTTGTTAGGACTTTCACTTGCTGATAACTCTTGTTATAATCGGTAAAAGGAGCTACTTTAATTTTTAAAAAGACCTAATAATTCTCTAATATCTAAAAATATACATTAGACCACGCAAGTGAAACCCCTGGCACAGACAGTAAAAATAATAGAAAGACATGATAACAGTTTTACAATTTATATAGACTTTTAGATATTTTGCTAGTGATGTTACTGACTGAGGCAGATAGCACTAAGGCAAATGCAGATGAAGTGGATCACGTGACTTCTTTATACATCAGCTCTGTCACGTGACAGCCATCTTTTTATTCCATTGCTGTCGTGTATTCTTAAAGTGCTTTTAGATACCTAGCTTTAGTTCTCATACTTTCTATGACTTTTAAAATTTATGTCGACGCAATTAAGGAATGTGTGCGGTTCGAAATCTATTAATTGCGGAATACATAGAATTTATTAAAGGCTGTATTGAAAATACCATGCATTTATTATATGGTAACGATTAAATTCCAGGCCAGATGGATGGAAACTTAATTTACTTACAAAGACTTTAATCGAAGATCACGGATACAAATCCGGACAAGCACCTCTGAGTTTTCAAGTGCTTAATTTGTGGGATAGGGCTTAAATTACCGCCAGGATAGCCACCACTCTACGTTAGTGAAAAAGTCGTGAAGTGGCTACTCGTCCGTCACGTTTCGAGGTCAGATGCATCTTGTACGTAGGCAGGGCAAGGGTGGCCAGTAGGGCAGTTCGACTTCTGCAACGGTACTAGCCGCGTTCGCGTTTGGACTCTACTTCCACTTACCATCAGTTTTAGTAGAGTCTAGACCCAGAGCTAAATAAAAAAATACGTTACATATCCGACGCCCGTTAGGATATTAAATATCTTGTGTTATGGAACTTGACTTCCACAACACTAAAAAAACGACATTCACAAGTGTTAAAGAATGCCAACGGAACCCTATTACTAAGCCTCCGCCGTCCGTGTGGCCGTCCGTACAGACGAAAGTCTGTCTGTGAGCTTTATCTCACGAACCATAATAGTAATAGAAAGTTGATTTTCACAGAATGTCTGTTTCTGTTGCCGCTACAACAACAAATATTAACAATAAAATAAAATGTAAATATAAAGGGAACAAGACACGTCAAAAATATGAAGTTTCTTTGTGTATCTCTTATAATGGACGCAAATAAGCAATACCATGTCAACCCACACGAATGTCATTTCGAGAAAAACGAGTTTGAAAATTTTGAACAACTTGCTTTATATGTTTTTTTTTTGATGAATTGCAAGTTTTTGGCAATTTCAGATTTATGGCAGCTTGTATACTTATTTTCACAAAAATTAGTATACAAACTGCATATTTCGTATATAATATAACCCAAAACGTTTAGTATAATACATAAATTGCATGATTAAAAATGGCTTTTTAGTAGCTTTAAAGCTTAAAACCCTACAAATATTAAAGAAAAATGTTCTTCAGCCGTTTACCAACACTTCTGCATATATAACTCAGTTTTTTCAATTTTGTGGGTTGACATGGTATTGCTTATTTGCGTCCATATGTATATAAATGTACATGAAAACTGTAATGGATAAAAATACTTTTTAAAGGTAATATTATATATCTTTTTATTTGATATGTTATTTGTGAAACAGTATGTAATACATCACGTGTCTTCCTCACACCCGTTGACGTAATCAAGCTATCTCTTTTACGTTTTTCCCGTGTTTTCATAAAGCGTTCGTAGTAGTTCCGAGAGAGACAACATTTGTTTTAGAAACTTTACACACTTAACTTTAACAGCTTAATACTTAAGTATTACGACGACTTAATTAAGGAAGTATGCTATGTTGTTTATTGACGGAGAAGATTCCGTCCGCGGCTTTGCTTTCTTGGAAATTGAGAATTAATTTATTTTTAACATAACGGTAAAATGTTATCTAATTGATAATATTTCTTCTTCCTACCATTATAATAATACCGGGAGTATTATACGAGTAACTACCTAGGGTCTGCTTATTACTCTTGTCCGGATTTCACAGGTTACTAGTTTTTACACAGAGCGATTGCGAACCAGTAACTCATTGTATAAGACCAATTTACTTATCAAGAGTTAATTATTATTATCAGATGTTATGTGATAACAACCGGGACCGACAGCTTAAAGTGCTCTCCGAGGAACGGTGGGATACCCCCAAAGACAAACGCCCAGACCGAGACAGATATTTGTAAGATCAATGCAAACATCTGCCCCAGCGGGAATCGAACCCGCAACCATCGAGGCCAAATCTACCCACAACGCCACAACGGTGTCATCTAATAGATAAAATTTATCTTTATATAATTAATGATGTATCTTTATACTTCATATAGGCATTTGCGTCAAAATTATCGATATGTCTTTTTTTGTGTTTACGTTTTCAGGAAATTGTTTTTGTTATGTCTTAATCCGCGATTCAATACGACGGGGTGTTATAAGTTTGACGTCTGTGCGTGTCTCTCTGTGGCATCGTTACTCTCTGAAGAATGAACCGATTTTGACTTTGTTTTTTTTGTTTGAAAGGTTTATTAGTGGTGCAAGTAGAATACTATACACACTGTTACATTTAAAATACCGGAAGGCCGCCATCACAGAGTGGATTTTTTCGTTCATACTAATTTTATTATTTTCTGTCGGGGTTTTTTTATTTGATAGGGTGTTTTGATGGTGATCCAATATTATTCCAAAATCCGAACATCGATTCCATAAATATTGATTAGAATTCTTCAAAATATAATGACTAATTATCAAATTTGACTATCACATATTTTCCTTCTCATTATTCAAGTATTTGAGATCAATTTATTAGGAAAAATGTAACAAACAAAGAGGAAAATTTCCATTTATATTTCGTACGAATTTTCACCGATCACGTGATTGATTTTGACGGTGATTCCTCGGTCACGTGACACTGATCTCATTACAATGCCCGAATATTGTTGTTGCCGCATTTTCATCCGGCACTCGGTATTGTGCGAGTAAATAATCATTATTTTGTTTAAAACCTACAGTTGAATGAGCACATTGTTTCGCTGCATTGCATGCAACGGTCAATTTTGTGTTTTCCAAACAGTATTATTATTTTATAAAACTGCTTCGGTAGTCAATTATTAGCACACAAATAATATAATGTGCTTTTGTTTGTGACACCGGTGTGGCGTTGTGGGTAGCGAGTCTGCCTCGACGGTTCCTGGTTCGATTCCCGCTCGGGCAGATCTTACAGATATCTGTGTTCGATCAGGCCGTTTGTCTTTATAGTTCTCAAATTTAAAAGTAGATAATTGAATATATCGTTCCTGTAAATAATTAACACAAATTCACATTGTATACAAATAATTTAATAAAAGCTCTAAAGAAAAAAAAAACAATGTAATTAATTCTTTGATGTAAAAGATAATTCACGCCTATAAATAAACAGATGTAGTAGTAAAAATCGTTCTTAATAACACTCATAAAATTGTGAAGATATTTTGAATAGTGTTGCGGATAAATTATTACAAGGATCGAAATAAGAACGCTCACAGAGATGCTTTAGAATCCATTAAAAACAGATTAAAAATAACAATATGCAGTCAAAATTAGAATTGGAGCGAAAATTATTTTTATAATGCATCTGTCATATTGAACTCAGTTCATGACTTACTAATGTCGATAAGTCTCATTTTCGTTTGAATAATTTAATACTAAATTGGAATACTATTTATAAACTAATACAAGAGATGAGGAGCAATGTGTAAATCAATTTGAATCTTGTGTAATAAAGTTTACAATTTTAGTGATACAATTTATATGAATTGATTTGACGACGTTGTGGAGCAGCGGTAGCGAATCTGCCTTAAACGCCACAGGTCACGGGTTCGATTCCCGCTCGGAGCATAATATGTTTGTATTGACCATGCAAGCATAATGTCCTGTCTGGCTGTATTTGTCCTTGTCCTTGTATGTGTTTCCGGACCACCAACACAGGATATGACTATCCTAATGGGGGCCTTTGAGTGTGCAGCGTTTATTTATTTATTTATAAATTAACATATAAGAAGAAATTAATTGTATATGTATCAATATACTTCTAATTCTGGATCAATCATTACCTTATTTATTTTTAATTCATAACGGTTGGCAAACAAGCACAAGGTCAGCCTGATGACAGTCACCACAATCTATGAACGCGCGCGATACTTGAAGTATCACATGCGCGTTGTCAACCCAAGGGATACGAAGGGATAGGATAAGAAGGGAAAAAAGAAAAAGTACAGAAAGGATGAGAGATTGGGCCTCCGGCGCTCTCACTCATCGCACGAAACGCCACAGCACCTACTAATGCTGTTATTTTACGAAGATTTTCTGTGAGATTACTTCCCCAGTCGAGCTAGCCCACTTATGTTGGCAAAACTGTGGTTCTACTATTTTAAAAAAATGCGGCAGTCGGCAAAAAACAAATTAAAAATTAAACTACACTGTCGATTATTACACAAATCTAAGAAAATGGCAACACATGAAATATCTATTTGTTCGTTCAAGAATAAAAATAGTTTATGAATAACATTTGCGTGTTTCGCAGGCTCATAAAATTATACAGTTTCTTCGGCTTGGCCTGAAATGGAATACTTTCTGTTATAAAATCAATATTGTACTCTTCTACTTTTTTTTCTTCTTCAGTGTAACCGCCCGGAACGAGAAAAAGGCCTAGAAAATATTCCATTGCAAGGAAAACCTTTTATTGGGCGAAAGAAAAACTATAAAACGTTGCCTTGGACAGTTCTCCGATTTCCTTTTTTTAGCTTGAGATTTATACTTGTATATTAGAACAAAGAATTTAATTGTTATCTGTAGAGTTCATAAATAAGCACGTCGTAAGATAGAAAAGATTACGGGCTTTATTAGTATTCTTTTTCTTAAAAAAATGTATATAAAAATAAGATCCCAGTTCTAGGCTTATATAATATCCATTTATTTTACTTAATTGATTTTAAATTGAAACATGCAACTTTTACCGTGCAAAAGTTACGAAATTAAAAGCCCTCATTAGGATAATTATACGCTGTAACCTATGTCTTCGTCCGGGGTCCGGAAACATAACTATACAAACACAAGCACAACCATCCAAACCACACATGAAACACGGAAGACAGGTCTGTATGGTCAATACAAAAGGCAGGCTCACTAGCTCTGCTTGACTTTGCTGAAACATATGTTCAGACCCATCATACGAAGACGATAGACAATGTTGTGGCGCAGCGGAAGCGAACCTACTTTGAGCGCCGCAGGTCCTGGGTTCGATTTCCGCTCGGAGCGGGGGTATGTGTGTTGACCATACAGGCATATTTTCCGGTCTGGTTATGTTTGTGCTTGTCCCTGTGTACGGTTCCGGACACCCGACACAGGATACCAATATCCTAATGGAGGCCGCCGCGTGTGTAGCGTTTATTATTATTATTGTTTATTTATAAAAATAAATCATAATCAGCTTTGACACAATTTTATTTATAGTGAAAATCCAACATTACTATTTTTATATCAGATACTGTGACAGATAAAAGTAGAATTCATTTTATAGTTGATAACGAAGATCGATGAATTGGGATTTCTCGTTGACCATTTCTCGAGAACCGATCGATCATAGGGATTAGAACGTACTTAACACTTCAATATTACTTTATGTACGTACTGTCTGATCACTTTATCTTTAAACCGGGGTAAAGGATTATGAGTTTAAATTACTTCACGGCGTAATTTAATGGAAATCTAGGTTGTGATTAAATTCTGTAACTATTTTAACTATAAACATGTTCTAAATCGTATTAAATCATAAAGCTTATATACCTACTTTACATAACTGGTGGCAGGTCCTTTATTGCGAGAGGCCGGCTAGGTAGGTCCCACTGAAGTATCAGTTATACTACCACGAAGCAGTGTACTGTGTTTCGGTTTGAAGGACACTGTAACTAGTGAAATTACTGGGCAAAAAAGATTTAAGAACTAATATCTCGAGGTTGGCAACGCGTCAGTGACACCTATAAATGTATGGTGTTTCAAGCGCTCATAGGCTACGACAATGGCTTACCATCAGGTGAGTCGCTTGCCAATTTAGTCGCATTAAAAATCTCTCAACTGGAGACGTAATTTACACATACGTGTTATTAAAGACGCTTTGTAAAGTGCAAAGGATCAAAATTACTATATTATAATATTATTGAAGTTATTCTCTAATGTATAAATTGAGAGTGCAATTGTATCGCTTGATAAGTTTCACGTTTCTCCCGATCACGTGTCGCACCGCGCGATGCTGAAAGGAACGTGCTTCTGAAACCCTTCCTATCGAACTAATTTGAGTTATCGATACAGTTTCTATTTGAATATATTTCTTAGTGTAGTGTAATAACTGTTCTGTCAATTACAACTAACAGCCGTAATGCGTCTACGCAAAAACAGTGTGGATTCAGCTGTTAAAAATCTGTATTTTTGGTGTCAGATAAGGAAATGTATACGGGACTATTCCGAAGCATCTTCTATTCAACAATTAGGATTCTAATCAAAGGTTGCGGGCAAGCGCATTTGAGTTTGAAGGTGCTTAATTTGTGTTTCAAATTTATCTCTTCTCGTTTAACGGTGAAGGAAAACATCGCGAGGATGCATGTCGTGGAAGAAATTCTATGACATGTACAATTGTACAATTGTACATGCTTGCGGTAGAGCTTAAGAGGCCAATCGGAGCACCGTGATTGTCAGGACGCGTTGGTTTGTTCTGCGAGAGTTCCCGTAACCTGGCAAACACACTGCGGTCGGCCACTGAGGAGGTTTTAGTGGGTCCCCATGACGTTTCCATCTTGTTATGGAACCCCACATAACCTGGTTCTTCTCCCCAGGACGCCGAGTCTCTGGTAGTAGATTTCCTCCCCGACACTAAAAAAAAAAGAGCTTAAGAGGCACGCCTAGTTAACTACCACCGTACATTGGTGAAAAACTCGTAAAGTGACTGTCGTCAGCCAGCGTATAACTAGTTATATCCTAGAGGGCGGCAAAGCACCTGCATCCTGCATGACTTCTGATGTTGCTTATGTTCATGGGTGCGGTAATCGCTTAGCATCAGGTAAGCCTCCTGCCCGTTTGTGAGAGGGCAACAAAAACAGATTAAGCAAAATCGGTTTACAGTCGTCGAAGCAATCGAATCACTTTTCTTAACTTTTCTATTTTTGAAGTTAGGTAAAAATATGATATATTATGATAAGTGCTTATCTTAAGAGTCGACGGAGTTTGGTGATAAAAATAAAACTATTTACGGTATGTCGTCTTATTAAATGCATTCATATCGATTGGTATTCTGAAAACTGAAAAAAATATACTTTTTTATTCATTTTAACAAAACCATTTTTTTTAATTTTTATATAAATCCAATAGATTAAAAGAAGCCTTAAATAGCCATATAATAAAATATGTACAAAACTTGTTCATTTATTGTAACATTTAAAAGGAAACGGGACTGTTTATTCCTTAATACAGGTTTTTCTTATAACCTAGGTAGGAATCATCACAGTAAATCATCCATGCGATTGATTTGAAATCCTACAAATCAAACTTTATGAAATTTAAATTTAAAAGGCGACGATGTTGTGGCGCAGTGGTAGGGCTCGGAGCAGATGTTTGTATTGACCATACAGGCATATTTTCTAGTTTTGGTGTGTTTATTCTTGTCATTGTGTATGTTTCGGGGTCCCCGACACAGGATATAACTATGATGGCCGTTGAGTGTGTAGCATTTATTTATTATTTATTATTATTTATCTATCATTGAGTACCTTTTTTAATGTCTTTGTACGAGTAAAGTGATTCTTATATTATTATAGTTTTATATAGAATTCTTAAGAATATAATAATAACATACATCATTAATTTCTGTTTTATTGTGGTTGCTTAATGAACTTCTCATCTTAATGACTGTTCATAAAGATGTATTTACTACTTTATTATTATTATTTTTACAACACACTGAATAAAAATGATTAATCATTTGATAAGATATAATAGTGATTATTTTTATTTATTTTTCTCGAACTCACTACAACAAACTAAACACAACAGTATGCGTATTGCTACTTCAGTCATGTTTTTTTTATAAAGAATATTAGCAATGCTTTTTACAAGGCATTACTAATTTTCCTATTGCCCCTCGAAATTAGCTCGAAGCTTGCGCTAGGAGTGGGTACGACAATAGCCCAAGGTGGTCAGGATCGAACCCTCGACTCTCGCGTTAACGGAGAAAAGTCGGCCCTTCTACCGTTGAGCTATGCGGGGTTTCACTGGCCCATCTATGCAAAAAAAAAGCAGTCCTACTTAATAATTAGTGGTAAGGTCTTTAAAAAGTCTAGGAAAATGACTTACATACGGACAGACAGATGGACATGGCAAAAATACAAAGGTTCCGTTTTTGCCATTTGGCAAAAATGATACTTGTGAAACTTAGGTTGACACCGTTGTGGCGTTGTGGGTAGCGAGTCTGCCTTTAGTCTCGACGGTTGCGGGTTCGATTCCCGCTCGGAGCAGATGTTTGTATTAATCGTACAGCCATGTTTTCCGGTCTGGATGTGTTTGTCCATGTCATTGTGTATGTTTCCGGACCCCGACACAGGATATAATTATCCTAATGGGGGCCGTTGAGTGTGTAGCGTTTATTATTATTATTATTAGGTCATTAGGAATTGTGATGTTAGGTGATAGTATATTTTAGTAATGGAATAGCTAAAGATGCTCTAATGAAATTGATTTAATGCATCTTTTATAGAACTAAATTCTTAGAATTAATATTATCTCGATGTTGCAAAGATATTAAATCGACGACCTATTTCATAATAAAATTGATACTTGCTAGACCTTTAAAGGCTCTTAAATATCTTAATCAAATAAGGAATTTCATATATAATTTTATATTATTGAATCACAAAGTTTTTAACATTAACTTTTCAAATTCAATAATTAATATTTCACAATTATTTTAATCTTATACGTTTCGAAACAACTTCTTTATGTATGTATCAATTATTAAACTGAATACATTAAACTATAAAACTAAAAATCACTAGCTTCTCAATGGCTCATCGGTTAAAAGGCCGACTTCAATCCGTTAACGCCAGAGTTGCGGGTTCGGCCCCGACTTCACTCCTAACTTAAGATACGAGCTTATTTGGTGGGAGAGTAGGAGTATTAGAAATGATTCGAAAACGCATTGATAATATTCTTAAAAGAAATAAAGTTACTTTGTTATTTATAATTATGATCAGTTGGTTTGCAAGCTTGACGTTACCTAAGAAAATACATTTCATAGGTTGCACAAGTGGTTGCATATTAAAATTGGCGAAGATTGTACCCTGACCCGGCAGGTTAATGACTCCGCAGAGGTCGACTATTGTTTTGCTAAACAATGCGCCGGCCAAGCCGTCAATCCTTTCAGTTATTTGCCTCACTAGGTGACGTACGACCCTTTTAACTCTCGTGAAAAATCTCGTCTAATCGTGTTTCAAGAATTTAATTAAATGATACTCCGCTAAAGTGGGGTTTTTCTTTACGTTGCTGAGAGATTTTGTTGAAAAATGTGCGGCTTAGATTTTTTATATACTAGCTTTATCCGTCGCTTCTAATATAATTGTATTTCATCATACTTTTAAAATGCTTGAAGTCATTTATCACCATCAAGATTTAATGGATAAGAATCGCAGAACAGGGAGCATAGTGGAAGGGTGACAACGTATGCCTTAATATCATTTTAATACGTCTTTTAGCTTTTTTGAAAAGTCATCAGACTGTTCTTACTTGATACAACAAAAGTAAGGGATCTGCTTGGATATTTCGGATTTTTGTGTAATTTAGCACACAGACAGTTTATTATATGGAATATTTATTATAGCTATATCTGCGACTACGCTCCTTTGGTGTACCGATTTTTATTTATTGCACGGAACCTTCTTAAAACAAAAGTAGCCTAAGTTACTCCTTATAACATCAGCTATATTACATAGCATCTGATAATAAGTCGTTAAGTCATGATAGGTAATTTTCTTTTATCCAATGAGCTACCGGTTCGTCCTTTGGGTTGCAGAGATCAAATGCAAATCGTTCGGTGTAAAAAATTGTAATCCGCTAAATCAGGATGAGAGTAATAAGCAGACCTTGGGTAAATACCGAGAATAATGCTAGGAAGAAGAAGAGTAATGATATTTTTAATAAATCAGAACTAAACTCCTGCTAAATGACTAGTGAACTATACGAGTGTAAAATTAGATTAATCCTAGTATGCTTTGATGCTTTGCAGACATAACAAAATCAACTATGCGACTCTTATTGTAATACTTAGAGACACATTTGTGTATAAAAAAACCTATCTTTGATCAGTTTAGTCATCGAATATATTCTTGTGAACCGCATTTAAACTTGTTACAAATATATTTAGATGTTAAATCTCTTCAAAGTAAAATGCAAGGAAATTATTGTTTGATTTATATCTTACAAAGTAGTGTATGTCTAAGTACAAAGTTAGGTTGTACTCTGATCTATATTTAATCAAAATATAAAGTGATTTCTATATAGTTGATGCGAGTTTAAACTAAACATTAGTGCTGTGTTCAATGCAACATGTTTCTGTGATAGAGAAAATACCTGGATGATGGGTTTTGCTTAGTATTTTTTTGGAAAATAATAACTTTTCTCACAAAAGATGAAAAAGTGAAAAAATAATCGGACTGGAGACATCTGGACTCGAACCGGAGTTTCCATTGCCTGAAAACACGGATAAAACGACATTTTTTAAAAATGAATGCTACCTTGACACCGTTGTGGCGTTGTAGGTAGCGAGTCTGCCTTTAGCCTCGACGGTTGCGGGTTCGATTCCCGCTCGGAGCCGATGTGTGTATTAATCGTACAGGCATGTTTTCCGGTCTGGGTGTGTTTGTCCTTGTCATTGTGAATGTTTCCGGACCCCCGACACAGGATATAATTATCCTAATGGGGCCGTTGAGTGTGTAGCGTTTATTTATTATTTACCTTCATTTATTTATCAACCTTGAAAACACCAGTTCATGAAAATCGTTTGAGCCGTTTCGAAGATTCAGATTTTATTATATATAAGAATTGCTCATTTAAAGGTATTAATTAGATATAAATTAGTAATGTCCTATACATACGACTAGTATTTCGACTACCGAACAGGTTTACCTATCCACGTCCGGGCTTAAATTTATTCTTAATTGGCTAAATCAAGAAAGGCATTTATTTTATTTTTTATATACATGGTATATAGGTGGTGAAAATTACGCACCAAATATATTAATCTATTAAGATAAAATCACCTGTGTTGTGTTTATTATTGATATGATTAGAATTGAGCATTAACATTAGTAACTTTATCGTTATAGTTAATTAAATAATATTATCTTACATAAGTTATTATATTGTTTTATGTTCAATATATCCAATTGCAAATTACATAATTATGTATAATCAAGATAGCCATTTAATAATAAAAAAATTCTTAAAGATTTTATACACATTCCATTGTCATGAATATCGTCGGCGGCGATAAGGAAAATGAATTAATATCAATCAAGCATTTATAATTCACACACATAAAACGTTCACACACACTAATATATAAATATCAAATATGTAGGTATAGTCCACATAGAATGTGATTTTTTGAACGTCTGCGAAATACTTCTAACCAAATGGCAGATTCGAGGCGCTAGTTGGCTCTATTGCCGGAGGTTGTCACTGGTGGTTCGTCTTTTGTTGCAAGAGGCCGGCTAGGTAGGTACCACCGCAGTGTCAAATATTCTGCTGCCAAATAGTGGTGCTTAGGCATTACTGTGTTCCGATTTGAAGGGCACTGTAGGCTAGTGAAATTACTGGGCAGAGGAGATTTAAGAACTATAATAATAATATTTAAGATCGAGGTTGGCAACGCGTGAGTGGCACCTACTGATGGTGCTGCAAGCGCTCATAGGCTACGGCAACCACTTATCATCAGGTGGGCCGTATGCTTGTTTGCCAACTTGTAACATAAAAAAAAAGAAAAAGGTCAATATATTAGATTATACCTTAAAAATAGTCCCTTTAAAATTATGTGAGGATTTGGTAATAAAGAGAAAGGAACAAAGCAAAATAAAACGTAACGGTTAAAGTGATTCTTCTTTTTTTCAAACGGTCAATTTATTTATACTAGCGACTGACATTTAATATATTTTTGGTATCTGAACTACATATTTTGCATATTGTTATATACTCCAGAAAAGTTATTAGACGATACATACGGTTTTATATACTATAACAGCAAGTAAGTGTAGCCCGCCTGATGGTATAATAAAAAAATCATTTATTTCAAGTAACAGTGACTCATTTAGTATTTACTGTACAAATAAGGTATACATTAAAATAAACAATCTAAGATATTAAAAGTTTTAAATAAAATAAAGAATTTTAGTGATTCAATATAAATTGGAAAATTATATAATATGAATTTGAAATAAAATAAAATAAAACCAATAAATTGAACCATGCCAATAATAAGCATGACTACAATTAGGAGCAAAAGTGTAACAAACAAACGGAACCCGTGATCTTATTCCTAGCATTTTTCCCAGTATTTTATTTATTTATTTTTTGCGAGTGCACCCGCTGATCGGTAAACGATCGGTAGGTTAAGCAACTTTAGGCGCGGTCAGTCACTAGATGGGTGATCGCATAGTGGTATTTCAACCGAGCGTCTCCGTGCTTCGAAGGGCACGTAAAAAGTCGGTCCCGGCTGTTGACAATTAGACAACGGTCGATAAGTCAAGTCAGAGGCCTACGGGCGACCTGAACAACTCTGACACTAGGTTGACCACTAACCAATTCCCGGTATTTACCCAGGTTCTGGTTACTATTATCCGGATTTGACGGGTTGCTAGTTTTTACATGGAGCGATTGCCATCTGACCTCCGCAACCCTAAGGGCGAACCAGTAACTCATTGGACAAGAGAAAATTCTCATTCTAGATTTAACGATTATTATAAGACGTTATGTGATAGCAAACGGAAGCAATAGCTTAACGTGCGCTCCAAAACACGGTGGGGTGACCCACAGGAACAAACGTCAAGACCGAAACAGATATTTGTAACAACAATACAAACACCTGCCCGAGCAGGAATTGAACCCGCAACCGTAGAGACTAAAGGCATACTCGCTACCAATAAGGCACAACGGTGTCAATAACGGTATTCGTGATGGGTCTTTAAATAAAAGAATTAAAATCACATTACTTTTATGATATTCATAAAGCACATAATTCGGTTGGTAGTTAAAATTTTGGTGAATCATATTTATTTTATCAATTAATAAATAATATTATAAGCCCTGCTAAGTGGGCATCGGAGCGGAGGATAAAAAAACTGGGCTTACGGATAATTAATGGCTTCATTTATGTTTCTGCTCTTGAGAACCGTGATTGTGCTGACCGGTTTTTTAATTTTTTTTTTCATAGGCGGGTTTTCACGCGTTAAAATCGTTATTGTTCAAGCGAAACCGAATTGAAAATTTTGTAAGAGTTTGGAAATCTTTAACGAATCGCCCTCGTTGCGGAGTAACTTAAATCGAATTTTAACTGTGATTTTACTCTTAAATTAGACGCGATTGTTTCACAACTCTGAATAAATTTAGTATTATTTTTTATCAAAACTGTAGATTGAAATTCGTAATGAAAGGTTTGGATTTACATTGTTATAAATGTCTAGAATTATGAAGTTTAAATAAGAGATTTAATACAATGGTTCATTACATATGTCTGGTTTTTATTAAAAAATATATCAAGTTACAAAATCAACGGCCCGATATCAGACTTATGTTTTGTTTAATGATACAAACTGTAGACTTTAACCGAAGGTCGCGGATTCAAATCGCGGGTTTTTCAAGTGTTTCAAATTTATCACGTGCTCAGCCGTAGGAAAACATCATGAGGAAACCTGCATGTCTTTGAAGAAATGCTAAGATATGTATATCCGCCAATCCTTGTTGGTGGTAGGGCTTAAATTCCAACCTGGTTAGCTGCCACCGCAGGTTGGTGAAACCCGTGAAGTAACTGATCCTCTGTCGCGTTTCGAAGACAGGCAGCTTATAACCAGTTACATCCTATAGAACAGCAACGCCTCTGGTGTCTGGTGTTGTAGATGTTCATGGTCGGCGGTAATTGCTTAGCATGTGGTGAACCTGCTGCCAATTTTCCCTCTGTAACATAAATTAAATAAAAGAAAACACACACACACTTATAAGCAGCACCGCTAATACTGAAATTAAAATCTGTATCGACAATAATAATGAATCAAACCCGTGAGTAATTTGTGTGACAGATAAACCAGCTACCACTTTAATTAAACTGTCGTCATTAATATGCTATAAATAGTACATTTTAAATCATTTTTTTTTTTTTTTTTTTTTATGTTAGAAGTTGGCAAACAAGCATACGGCCCACCTGATGGTAAGTGGCTGCCGCAGCCTATGAGCGCTTGCAGCACCATTAGTAGGTGCCACTCACGCGTTGCCAACCTCGAGATATTAGTTCTTAAATCTCGTTCGCCCAGTAATTTCACTAGCGTACAATGCCCTTCAAACCGGAACACAGTAGTGCCTAAACACTACTATTTGGCGGCAGAATATTGGACACTGCGGTGGTACCTACCTAGCCGGCCTCTTGCAACAAAAGACCTACCACCAGTGTGACTGATTGCACTGGTGGAATAATCTCTGTTGTGACAGAGGTTATCCCAACAGCGGGCGATGGGGTCGTCACATCCCGACGCCGATAAAATAAATCATCATAAATGCTAAAGACTACTCGTTATATGTATGCCTGGGGTACAAAAACGAAAAAAATACTAAAAAAATATTTAATTTATTTGCATCACTAAAAATATCCTAGATCATTAAAATAACCTACCAAAATCCATAACCGGTTAAGTTTTTATACAAACATTTTTTTGAAAAACCGCATTCAATTTGAAAAACCGCATTCAATTTGAAAAACCGCATTTTTATTATTCAGTATGTTTGTAACAGACAATCTTTGGCATTGAATTAGATGATTACTATATTTTGGACATAAACGCCATTTAACGGCACTGTGGTTAAATATAATAAGAATAATAACGGTGATGGTTAAATATAAACAATAATAATAAATAAACGATACTCAACGACCCCCAATAGGATAATGATATCCTGTGTCGGGGGTCCGGAAACATACACAGTGACAAGAAAAATCACATTGTTCCGCTCACATGTCTGTATGGTCAATACAAACATCTGTATTTCTATTGCAGTAAAATACCTTCTTAAAAAATTCTATGAATGCGGGCAATGCGCGGCTAGTACTAAATAAATAGAAAAGAAAGTTATTTATCATGCCAAATATTAGCATTGTTGGTCTGTTCATAAGGTACATTACATTCTATTATGCAAATTCGTCCCGGGATTCTAGCGGATTGTCATTCGGGACACGATCGCTCCGATTACGTCTGCCAGCCCTGACCCTTTGAACTCAATCGGTTAATGTCACCAGGACGTTTCCTCTTTTTGTGGAAATTTTAAACCACATGCTTGAAATGCGTGGTGTCTTTTGAAGGTTTTTGTAGTTATTATGCCATGTTATGGTTCTTACAAGTGCAGACTAAAATTGATACATTTAAAATATATATATTGTTCTTGTCTCATGTTCTTCTATTTGCATTTCGGAAAAAAAGAACAGGAATTTAAAAAAACGTTATCAATGTTAGTTATAATAAATAAGTTGTCAAAATTGAATGTTAAAATCAAGGAATTATTAATTATATTCATAAAAATAGTATCAAATATAAAATTATTAGTGAAATATATAATGTAATTATACTCTCGGTTTTATCGCTATATGCGCGACAATACCGCCAGGTAGCGTTCATTTAGTTTTGTAGGCTGTCATTCTGTCAAATGTCTGTCAAAAATTAGGATAAAACTGATAATATTATTTGCATGCGAATCATATTATATTTAATTTATTTACTAAAGTAAATTTCGTTAAAGAATATGTACCATTTAATATAAAATTTTAATTACTCATGATATCTGGCTTCAAATTGTTTTTCTTCGTAGGTAGAGCTTGCAGTAAGAGCTGAATAAAGTTGTTTTTGTTTTAAAAATTATTAATTAGGGGTGTGCGAATATTCTTCGAATCGAATATTGATATTCGAATTTTTGAATTATTCGAACTCAATCGGTTGTATATCATTTTCGAATAATTTGAGAATTTTCGAATAATTCGCGAATTAATGAAATATCTCTGGATTTTTAATTGTTTATCACCCGATTCAGTATCGTATTTATTATTTTTAAACAAAAATTTGTTGTAAAATGTCAAATGCTGTATTTTTCATAATACTGTATTTGCTACGATATAATTTCTGTTATTTCATTCTCTTTAGAATAAAAATTATAATAATAGTTCTATTTGTGTAACTATATTTCATACTTGGAATAAAATGTTTAAAGACTGTTAAATTCATATTTGAATATTGAACATAAGAAACCCTGAATTCAAAATACTCGAAAATTCACTAATAATTTAATAGTTTCCGAATTATTCGAAAAAAATCGCAATTTTTCGAACTATTGGGGAACTTTCGAATTATTATTATTGGATTCGTGTTTCGGCACGAATAATTTCTAAGTTCGAATTATTCGCACACCTCTATTATTAATGATAATAATACTAGATAGTTATTTTTTAATAAAAAAATCACAAGGTATTTGATTTTAAGGCCGAATTTGATTTCATCAATTTAAGAACGACTCGGATAACTTCTATATTATATGCTCTGTCCGTTGAGAGGTTATGGCACTCGAGAACAAGAAGTTTTTAATTATGTTCAATGACAACCGTTTTGGTGTAGTGGTATTGTGCCTGAACTAAGTGTCGAATGTTATGGGGAGGGCCTGCCTTTATTGGAGTTGTGTTTATTTTTGTGTGTGTATTTTCGGACCCCTGACGCAGAATATAGCTATACTCTCCAGATAGGTCTCGAGCTATCCTATTAAGGCTGTTAATCATGTGTGACTTACCGATTGTATATTCTAATATAATTTACTTTTTTGTTTTGTACGAATCATATTATATAATTAATATTGAGTTAATTTTGATTTATAGAGCGATATATTATTAATAAATAGATTTTTCATAAATATTCGTAGTAACAGATAAATGTGTTTAATTTATCAGCATTTAATGTTTCCGTTTCCCCGATAGTTTTCTATATTAATTTATACACTACGAAGTATTTAATAATTAGTATTTTAGTTCAGGGAAAATAATATTCATGGTATTTAGAAGACATTGGAATTTTTGATAAATAAACACGTTATTTTGACAATGTTATTTAATTTCCTAATAACAGGTCCCTTGTTTGTTGCACAAAAAGGGAACTGTTTTTTGTAATTGCATGGAATAGGAAACTTAGTTGCGCTATTGAAAACTTTGAATGCGAACTTTGTTGTTGAAGTTTACGTAATTGTTTACGTGCACTAAGCTTTAATCCCATTAAAATTAATAGACGTCCTGGACTTGTTATTGCTTACGATACTTAAACTTTTTTCCTTTAAAGTTGTAAATGAAAACAATCTAAGATTACAAATAAGCGTAGAATGTCTTCCATTAAAGCCTGTATCAATTAAATCGAAATGTAGAATCTAAAACGTCTAAAACATAAAAAAATAAGGTTGCGACTTTGACGCCGATAATTCTTTTGCGAATGTTTTTCTGAGACCCTTACCTATTTTAAATAGTTGGTTAATGGGTACGTCCTTAATTAGAATAGGTACAGTGAGAAATTGAGGCTTCTCTTCTGTTTTAATGAGGAGGCAATCGTGTGATCCCTCTCGCACAAATTTGGCTCCGCCTACCGGGCGGTGAAAATCAATAACGTACTCCAGAAGTGCGTTTGATGTCCTACCATGCCGACGTCGGCTACGAACCGACGTAAGAACTGTTACGGGACGTCTATTGTCATTTACCAGCTTCGGGCGGGCTATAGCACTTTCAGGAACCTATATAACATAGATGAAGTTATAAAAATTCTTATTAATGAGAATTTATTTTATTAAGTCAATGACTATTGAAAATATTTAACTTTTAAAACATACATTTTTGTTTTTTAAATCTATAAGAATTATCTGACTATCAATTACAATTCCATATGTCTAAAGAAAAATGTTTTAAGATTACTTAAAGCAAAGAAACTTCGGGGTAGTTCTTAAATTGCATTTCCTAACCAGTTCATCCTCCTGAGTTCTCTATAATTAAATTCTTCAAGATTTCTCTCTCATTACGTAAATTTTTGAGGGCTTTTAGTGGATTTATAATAAAATAATATCCCTTGTAACTTGTAATAGAAAGCGAGTATCCGATAATTGACGGTCCTCGCTTCAGCGGCATCGCGCACCTGCATTAATTACAAGATTTAACGTCATCCTCTCATTTATAAGATATAAGCCCACTCCAGTTTCTTTGTTCACCTTTGTGTGTTTATTAAAACGAAAGATTAATTACGATAACGAATTTTAAGAATTCGCAACTTTGTTGACTCGGCGGTATTCAGAATTTAATTTAAAAATTCCGAAGTATAACGAGACAGGTGAACCAAACTGCTAAGCGTATTATGAATTTCGCTCCACTGTAGTTTCGTAAATTTTTCCCGCGGACTCTACGAACTTTATGGCTTATCCTTCGAGCGAATTCGTATAGAATAATTTTTAAATCTAGATAAAAATTTTACACGGCTTTTTCGCTCTTGTACAAACTTTGAAATGCAAAATTCCAGCTGACCGGCAATCTTTGTTGTGAAATGGTTGCATCATTTTCAAAAGCTCGGCTCTTTTTCAGTAAAACGCGTATTATCAATGCGAATATTAATGTTCAATATTTTGCTTTCATGAAAAACCCTATATCAAGTTATGAACGAAATCTGCAGTTTTATTTTCCAATTAGCATTTGAAAATGTTTCCTTTCATATATAATGAACTGTATATTATGACTGAATAAAATTGAAATCACATTAATTTTTTCTTCCTACAAACAATGACAGTGTTTATAAATCAATAAATAAACGCTACACACTCACCGGCCCCCATTAGCATAGTTATATCCTGTGTCGGTGGTCTGGAAACACCCAGACCGAACATGCCTGACAAACTGAAACATGCCTGCATGGTCAATACAAACAGCTGCTCCGAATGGGAATCGAACCAGCTACCTATGGCACTTAAGGCAGGTTCGCTATCGCTGCGCCACAAAGTCGTTTTATAGACAAAAGTATAAGCGCATAGATATGTATTTTTGTTGAGTGATGGATGGATTGACTTAAGTCTTTGGAATAAAATCCAGTATAAATTTATAGGGTCTGCTTACAGGTTTAAGCTTAGACGACTGACGCTCCTGTCGTTCCTGCATTAATTAAGAGACTTATCCTTCCCGTTAATGACGGTGGGTCGGATACTAGATCCCAACTTCACTTAGATCTGAATTAGGAAACTAGTTTTAATACCCTCCTATAATGTAGTTGAAATAATCGCTTAGTGATGGAGAAGCAATAAATAGAAACAGTTTATTTGAGTGTGTTTCGTGTTCAAAATAAACAATACTAAAAGTTTTTTAAATGTAAATTAGATGCTGTGGTGAAACTTTGTTTTTGTTTTCAAAACGTTTCTGAATAGAGATGGAATCCGCCTAAAAGCAGGTAATGACAAGCCGTAATGAATACCTATGCAATAAACTGGTATTAAATTCCGAAAAAACTTTAATAAGCAGACTGTTATATGAACTCTTTTGGTGGGAAATCGAAAACTGAATAAGTATGATATGAGTTTTGGCAAGGTTTCCCACTCATTACTATTCTATTGTTAATTATTTGATAATGTTTGTTTTTATAAGCATACAAATGAGTAAAATTGAAGTGTCTGTTTGTAATTCTGAATTAACAGCATTTCACTAAATGCATATGAAAATATATACGGTACTTGTTTGTCTGTCTGTTTATCCCGGCTCTAAAACGGCTAGACCAATTTTAAAGGCACTTTCACTGGCAGAGAACTGATGTTATAAGGAGTAACTTAGGCTATTTTTATTTATAAAAAGCCAAAATTTTGTCATAATAGTCCAGCTTGACCAGGGCAGTAGTAATCTCATACTATATAGTTTTATCATGATATTGAAGTACTACTAGTAAGCAGAAGCAGTACTAGTAAGTGCATTTCGTTTAAGATTGTAAGCATTGGACACTCGGTCTGTAATTTTCCTCCCATTTTTATGTTAAAAGTAGGCAAACAAGCATACGGCTCACCTGATGGTAAGTGGTTTCCGTAGCCCATAAGCGCTTGCAGCACCATTAGTAGGTGCTATTCACGCGTTGCCAACCTCGAGATACTAGCTCTTAAATCTCCTCTGTCCAGTAATTTCACTAGCCTACAGCGCCCTTCAAACCGGAACACAGTAATGCCTAAGCACTACTATTTGGCGGCAGAATATTTGACACTGCGGTGGTACCTAACTAGCCAGCCTCTTGCAACAAAAGACCTACCACCAGTGTGACTGAATGCACTGATGGAATAATATTTGCTGTCTCTGCTGTGACAGAGGTTATCCCAACAGCGGGCGATGGGGTCGTCACATCCGATGGTTGCATAAAAACATAATATAGTTGTTAGAATGATATCTCCCTTTTTTATTATCAAGCATATCGTATTATAAAAAATGTTTATTTATTATTATGCAAAAATTATCAAATATATTTCTTGTACAGCATCACAAAGAAATAATATAATACTAGGAGCCTTAACAATGGTACAATTAGTTCTACCATAACGTTTACTAGGAAATCTAACCAAATTTTGTATGACTATTGTTTGTTGGGAAAAAAAATAGTTAGGGTAACCGAGGTGAGGGACTTGGGAATACACTTGGATAGTAAACTGTTATTTGACTCACACATAATTAATATAAAGAAAAAAGCATATAAGATGCTTGGATTTGTTGTACGTTCTTCAAAAGATTTTAAAAATGCTAATACTTTAGTAATTCTTTTTATCTCCCTGGTTAGGTCTCAATTAGAATATGCGTCATCAATTTGGAATCCTCAATATGTTATTTATATAGATATGATTGAGCAAATTCAGCACAAATTTAAGAAATACATATTGAGAAGATTCGGTAGCATAAACAATTGTAATTTAACTTCACTACAGTTGCGACGTGAACAAAAAGAACAATTATTACTTTATAAAATTATTAATAACATAATAGACTCTCCATACTTGTTAAGTAAAATATCATTCTAGTGTCCTAAAATAAGTACTAGAAATAAGAAAGTATTTTCAATACCAATCTCTAAAGCCAGTTATGGAAAAAATAGCTTTTTACCAAGAGTATGTACTGTTTATAACAATAAATACACCCACATTGATTTGTTTCATCATAACGTTACTCAATTTATTTCCGCATTAAGGCAAAATGTATAACTAGTAATAAGTACAGCATGTTTTTGATATAGTAAATTTAGAATATTTAGAACACGTTTTAGGTTTTCTTTTTTGTACCATAAGCTAATATGTTTAATACAATTGTTTGTTCGTTATATATTCCCACACTATTGTATTATATTTTAGTGAAAACTTAATTGGCTAATGTAATAGCTATACTCTTTCATTGTTAAACTATATTTAAATGCTGTATGTTTTCCAAATAAAACAAAAATAAAAATAAAAAATTAGGCGATTATATTGCTAGTAAGCAATTTCTATCACATAACCTGTTAGTAAAGGAAGAAATTTACATTTAATAGGTGTATTAACATTTATATTTATAATAGTAAGTCATGAATGCCATTTTTATTTAATTCTTAGCAATGTTAAGAAGCTTTGAGAAGTTTTTTTTCATACGAGTTAAGTATCGGAACAAACCACCATCAAAGTTAAAAGCGGTCATTAAAAAAGCAGTAAATCTAGCTAACAGGCCACTTTGTTGCAATATTACTACAAATTTAAATTTTGTTTAATTATCGACTATAAAATTTACATTGTGTCGATTCAATTTTAGTGAGACAATAATTCTATTTATTTACTTTCAAAATCGTAGTGTTTTCAAAATGGAAGTTATTAATTTGGGAGTTTATTATATGATATTTATGGTTATTTTTTATTTTGAATAATAAATCCTGTTTAATTTTTGTGATGATTATGGAAACCGGAGACATAAAAAGGAATTTATAATAGTAGATCCAAATGGTTTTGTGAAATAAAGTCTTAAAGCTCAGGCGGTTGAAGTCGGCTAGTCGGTTTTTATCGTTTCTAACCATTCACTCTTTTATGGCTTATCTTAATTGTTTTTCAAATATAACATATGTTCCCGTTTTTTTATAAATAAAAATAAAAATAAACGCTTTAATTATAATAAAGTAAAAGCATTTATTAATTTATTTAAAACAAAGTGTAAGAATATGTGTCATTCTCTTAGAATCTAAATGCATTTAATTCAATTCTTTTAAACTCATACTATGTATTCTTTTGTACAATATAAATGGAATAGATATATACCATTTCACTTCCAATATCGACATATAAAAAAAATGTTGCGTCATTTTTGATTAAATCCAACAAAAAAATTCATATTTTATAAGGAATACACAAAGTGTGTAAGTCTTGTAACCGCTTAATATATCAATTTATATTATTCTCATACATATTATATATTTTCGGTGAAATGACATGCTTTGTTAGGGGTTTAGGTTGTATTATATTCTGATAGGATTAAATCCCAGTCTCTTTTTGTTGCCTTCACAAAGATAATTGTAATGGCTTAATATGCCCTTTTGATAAATGGGAAATTGAGATAAATATTCATTATTTGAAGCTCCGAATGAACATAAACATATTTTAATAGATTTTTTACACAGTTTCGTGCGCGGTTTTTAAATTCCTACGCATGTTAAAATGCTTACTGGTATTTTTATACAGCAATTTTTTATTATGTTGAAAATAGGTCAAGAAACAGTTTGATTCTAAATAATATTTGATTTATTTTCGTATTTTAAATGAAGTTAAAATTTATAAGCTGAAATTTTTACTAAGAAATTTTATTGTTCCTAACGAACCGGTCATTCTTTCAAGATGATAGCTATAGGTTTTGTGCTAATGCGGATTCCCAGGAAACATAATATAATATTTTATTTATATCTATATGAACACATAAATCTGAACATTAAAAAAACAATTGGTTGGCTTCGATGTTCATAGTGATATATATGAAATTATAACGTAATATTGATAATATACACACTTTTTGATACGATATCTACCTAATCGTTTCAGAAATGTTTGGACGCAAATAAGCAATACCATGTCAACCCACACAAATGTCATTTGGAGAAAAACGCGTTTGAAAATTTTGAACAACTTGCTTTATATGATTTTTTTGTATTGGTCAAGTTTTTGGCAATTTCACATTTATGTAAGTTATTTTACTTATTTTCACAAAAAATAAGTATACAAACTACATATTTCGTATATAATATAACCCAAAACGTTTAACATAATACATAAATTGCATGATTAAAAATGGCTTTCTTACTTAGTAGTAGTTTTAAAGCTTAAAACCATACAAATATTAAAGAAAAATGTTCTTCAGCCATTTACCAACACTTCTGCAATATATAACTCAGTTTTTTCAATTTTGTGGGTTGACATGGTATTGCTTATTTGCGTCCGTTTAAAGAGATTACATTAAAATAGACAGAAATAAATTTTATTTTGTTGATTCACCGGTTACCGCGGATGCCACCTTGACAGATGACAGACGTCAAAATAATCCATTTCTAACTTTTAAACTAATTCATAGAATGATGAAAGCTTTCTGTTGCCTACATTTAATCGGTAGCGATTGGTTGTGATGCTTTTAAGATAATAAGTGACTGATATTTTATACTCTTATTATTTAAAGAGTTAAACAACTATTTTACATACAATAATTTTTTGAATCTATTCCGTAAAAAAAATCACTATCATCGTAATATTGGATATTAAGTAATATTGTTTTAATCCAGGTTAGAAATGTCAGAAGTTATTACGAACGCAATATCGAGGAGTGCGGTGACTATTTTAATTATAAATAATGCGTGATCTGATCACAAGTGGATCGATCACGTTATGTACACGACTTGACTGTGCAAAATGCGAACGACAAAATCTTTAATGATTTATTAGATACAGCGGTTGTTCGCCATCCGTCAGCACATCGTCAACGCACGTCACGAGACCTCGCATTGGCCGCGCCCGCACTCACTCGTCATTATTCTCGTGATCATTATCACCCAAGTGATAATTGAAATTGGCATTTTATTAACAAAACTTTCAAACTATTCATTTATCATTGAATTTTTGTTTAAAAAAATATATTACAAGATAATTTTCGCGGTTCCCAAATTAACAAGATGCTATTTAATATTAAACAGAAATCACCCAAACGTCGGATAGGCATTCGAAACACCTAAATATCGGCGTGCCGCTTCATTGGGAAGAATTATGTTATTGCGGATGTTTTAGATGAGTAAAATCTTTTTGAAATTCGAACTGGCGGCATATTGTTATGGTTTATTTAAATTTATTTTTCCCGTCGCATGCGTCAGCGGGCGATAGCCTAGTTGGCCGACGCGATCGTCATGTGACTTCGGCTAATTCCCGTTACTTTCCAATGTCTAAAATTGATCGTTACTGACTTTATTCTTAAATTAACTCGCACGTGCTCTCAGTGGTTATTATAATAGCATTGTTATAAAATAGAAATGTAAACATCGATTTATCTAAAACGAAATTTACGTGTCCGGCACAGTAATAACAATCTTCTAAGAGCGAACAAACGCTTTTGAACTTTGGGAAAATTTTGAAGTTTCGTTGCAATGTATGCTCTACTCTGTCGCATGAAATGCTATTGCTGTGTGCAACATTTTCCAGAAATTGTAATAAAAGCATCATGCTTTGTTGCGTTCAATGTTTTCATAACAGATGCTAGTGGCTCAGCTCCTCGTTAAATAAGCTCTATAGCTACAGTTAAATGAATTAGCTATTAAAAATATACGATTATTAACAAAATAGTAAATATAAATAAAAAAATTTTTACACAATGTTGCACAGTAGATATTATAATGAAATTTTAAAAGTATTTATCACTATCTGTGCCCGCGGTTTCGGTTACTAGTTCGTATCGTGATGTTATAGAACAAATCCGATTACCATAAAAAAGATTATAATGAGGTAACCTTACTTCATCGACACTTGCTGCCGCGGAGTTTTTAGAACTTTTAAAGGGGAGCAATTCGATCATACAACATTTTTGCGTAACTTTATCTGTTTACGCAAGTCACGCAACGGAAGCTCTCAAACGGTTTTTTTTCTTTTTCTTGCCACATTTTTTATTGATGCTCCGTTCCTATTGGTCATAGCTTGATGTTATATAGCCTATAGTCTTCCTTGATAGATGGACTATTCGACACATTTTTTAAAAATTAAACCATTAGCTCCTGAGATTAGCTCTTTCAAACAAACAAATTCTTCAGCTTTATAATAGTAGTAATTTAGTATAGATGAATGGAATAAATTTGATCAAAACATAATATGTACATATATGTGAAGTTGCTTTAATTAAATGGAATATAATTTTAAATAATATAACTCTAATTGAAATCCCAACGTTAGATAAATGTTTAAATTAAAATGTCTGAAAGGCCCATTTTGTTTTCATTAGTTAAATAATTAAATTGTTTCGTGTCACATTTATTCGTTTAGAAGAAATTATGCGGTCCAAAATAATGATAATGAATTCAAAGTATTTCGGGTGTATGGGGAATGGTTAAGATGCGTCTCATTACGTCCGTCCGTTTGATAAATGAGCCTATTGGAAAACGCCTTGGCACGCCTCTGCCGTCACGATGACAGTTTATAAATGAGTTTTATATTGTCTATTCGCACCTAAGCTACATCTGATAATACCGATCGGGAATACGGCTTAAAACGTCGACTCTTTTCATTCATTTTGCTACTAGACCAACTTAGACAGCTGGTTGAAATGTTTGGCGAATGTCCAGCGCTGTAAATTAACGCAATTGTTTTCTTTTTTCAGGTAAATCGCCGAAAGATACGGAGACAAGCGGTTCCTTCAGATTTGTTGGCCGCTTTTCGCCATCGCGTGACATTTGATACATCTAATGCTTTATTTGGCGATTTATTTCTGTTTCCGCATACGGATTTGAATTGATAATAGAATTTGATAACGAATTCTTGGACTGTTCTAGAATAAAGGAATTACGTTGAATGTTTTATATACATCGAAGACTAGTTTTGTATAATAAAGTAGAAGTATTTTAAATAGATTTTTTTTACAATGTTAAATATTATTAAGTAAGTAAATTAAAAGAATATATTTTATAATTGCAGCTTCTCTTTTGAATATTTTAAATATTTAGTACTATAAGTTCTTTCATAATAAAATTAAGTTACTTGATTATGAACATAGAAAGATATCATAACTAAGAATGATAACAATTTTATTAGAATAATAACATAAATTCAATAATATTTGCGATTATGTAATAAAACATTATTCAGTACTCTCATTATTTCTGTACTAAACCTATATCCCAAAGCGTAAAAACATGGTCTTAATTTATTTATAATGCCACAAAAACTTTCAAGTTTCTTCAATAAATGAAATTACATAGCAGTTAAAACTAGTAGCGACCACAAAGCAAGTAACCATACTGCCTTTTAAATGAGTATTGCCAAACTCTAATACAACGCGCACTCGACGTTGTCTGAAGTGGTTTTGGGAGTCGAGCCAACGTCTGTTCAACTTAATCACGCTACACCTTAACCAGGTTTAAGTGCAAGCAAAACTCATAATGAGTTGGAAACGATGTGAGCTCCAACATCGTTTTCACGTAAGTTTTATGTTTAATAGAAGTGTAATTTTACAAAGGCCGTATCTTGTGACGTTATAATTAAAATATCATTAAACTCACCCACGCGAATCAAACTTTGTTGAAGTAATTATGTTCTCGTAGATTCTTAGAATTCTAGTTATTCTGATATGCAAGTGCTTGACTTAGATACTAAAATGCTTTCTAACAAGTATTAACGTAATTATAGAATATTAGCAATGATTTTTCAAGGCATATTGCCTCTTCAAATAAGCTCGTAGCTTGCGCCAGGAGTGGGTACGAAATTTTTTTTATTTTTATTATTTTTTTTTATTAAATAAAAAAAAAATAATAAGACAATAGCCCAATGGGGTCAGGATCGAACCCGCAACTCACGCGTTAACGGAGTAGAGTCGGCCCTTCTATCGTAGAGCTATTCAGGCTAAAATAATAGTAATACATTAGATTTTAGTTTTAGCGTGTGATATACTATATCCTTATTATTCTTGTGGTGTGGTGAGTACCCAATTGGTTTTACAGATTATTAATTTGATAATAGCCAGGAATGATACTGTATGTGCCTTAAGAAATACAGAATCACTGAGATGTAATATCATCATGCGATGATCCATAGACTGACCGAGCTGAAAGCTGCTAATCCCAATAAATATTAACTGAACATCTATACGTGTTTGATATTAGAGTTGTGATTATCATAATTTTATTATCAGCTACGAAGAAAGAAAATCTATCAGGAAAGATTACTTAGTGATTAATTTTTTAGAACTCAAAAATATAGTTTTAGTATGCTATAACTAATGTAGAAGAAAAAAGAGGATTATTAATAATACGGACGAAAAAGATTAGTTTCTAAGTTCTAGTATTTATATAGATAAAAATAAAGGAAAGTAGATACTATTTTATAAACATTTTGTTTATCGATATTGGAAGAAAATTGACAAACCACAATGTATGACACTTGAAAATAGATTTGCATGAAACAATGCCAGTAAGCTTATGGTTCATCCGAAATAACATTATTTAAAATATATATATTCTATTTTTATATTATTATTTGCAGTTCATTTGTTTGTGTGGTAAAATTTTATAATTGATTTAAAACTTTCTGATGAATTAGACTTTACACTTTAGTCTCTCTATGTATTTATTGAGACACAAATACTAATATCGTATAATAATTATATTAATGAAATCTTACTATTAATGTATAAACTAAATATTAAAGTATCTGTTAAATAAGTTCTTTATATTTTTTTAAGTGAACTGGATTATAGTGACATAATGATAACAATTAAACTCGAATATAACGTAAGTAAATTTACATAGTCTCAGTTCAATCTATCACGAAATTTTGAAAGTTTCTGACATAAAAAATAAACAAACTAAATCTAAAAATATTGGACAAACAATAAAAATATATGATCTATCCGGTGATCAACAGGCATCAAAATTTGAAAACTACCATCGGAGCAATAAATTTGTTGAGCTGTCGCTACCAAGTGGCGACCATTCGCCAATTGTAGATTGATTCGTTGATTGAAGAGTTCCATTCGTTTCAGCCTGTACGAACTGCTAGTCTTAATTGCCATCCGAGATTCGTGTATTGAAGCTAGGACATGCTTTGCAAATTTATGAATAGCTTTAGTTTCCGTCTACACCGTAATACATTTTCCATGTACTGCACTTCATGCATTGACTTGAATGAGTACCAATTGAATGTAACATGGATTTGTATAGAATCATAATGAAAAAAAGTTGCCTTCAAATTAACGGGATTATAGATTAAAAATTTCACAATGCGATATTGATAGATATATATCAATATGTTTTTTTTTGCATTGGTTTAAAGATAAGTGTTATAAAAGATAAAATGAGTAAGCTATCTAGGTTCAACCTTATCTCTCACTGTCATACTAACATGATTTATCTCTTAAAATCTCAAAGACCACTTATTTTATTTTAATATGATTTTGTATACAGTTTTTACATTAAAAAAAAAAATTATTCAGGAAAATAAACTGTTAGTATTCACGTCAGCTAATAATTATTTTTTTAAAAGTGATTTGATACAGAAATTAGTTTCGGTTCAATAGCAGTAGATCCTTGCTGTTGTAAGCTTAAATTTTACATGCTATTATAGGCTTAGATTGATGGAAAGTGATGGTAGGCAGGCACAGGCACTTAAGGCAGGTTCGCTACTGCTGCGCCACAACGTACGTCATCATTTTGTCAATGTCGATTTTGTGTGCGAGGGCAGTACTTCCCCGCTAAAAATTATAGTTATACTGAATTCGTTTAAATAAACTGGTTTTTCATTTATATATTAAAACGTGTAGAGATATCGGACCTCTTTTAAAGCATATTTTGTAAACGTAGGACAATACTTTGGCATACTCAGTTTACAGAGAAGAAGTTCAGAGAGTTAATATTATGCTTGTATAAAATAATTAAATAAAAATACGTTTTTTTTTAAATACATAAAATTAAATAAAACACTTACTCCTTAAATTAAAACTGCCAATGTCTAACACTTGACTGTTATTTGATTCCACAGCAAATAAAATATTAACTGAAATTGTTAAATTTTTACATGTTATCCATGGTATAACATTTTCAAGAAGCTTTGAGTGACAATGAGTGCTTGGAGGAGGGATTCTGCACTCGACCCGACCCAGTTTTACAACTTCTTCAATTTACTCACACAATTTCTAAGCTTTGTATCTCTACACACAATTTAATACACAAATTAATAATAAAATTCATTTTTAATATATTTTATTCTAATTTTATGGTTAGGAAAAATTATTCATAAAAATACTAGGTGCTGTCGCGGCTCAGCACGCGTGAATTGCTTAACTATTGCTTAGTTTTAGTAACGTAGACTACGTTAGTTAGTTTAGTAACGTAAACTATGTTTAAAAAGTTGCAAATGGAGCAATTTGGACATTCACAGAAACAAGCAGTTAGACAAAGTGACAATTATTTTATTTTCATATATTCATATTTCGTATCTTTTAAATTTTTCTAGATACTTAAAATATATCTTAACTTACTTCTGATATAGTAATTTATGATTTCATTAACACGCTTTTATTAGCTTCAGATGTAACGGAAACTTTTGAAACCTCCGTCAAAACGTCGGATTAAATCGAAAGTTTGCATGCTTATCAAGGACCGATGACAATTTTAAAAATCCATTTAAAATTTTAAAAATTCTAGTTTTAAAAACTAAGAATTGTGTGGATAAGAAAAAATGTGTAATTTATTTTCTTCATCATTTATTTATTCTTTCATCTTTATTGTAAAAAAGCGTGGGGTGCTTTTTAGGACATTATCAAAATGATAATCCTTCTACTGTTACCATGCACTATATATTAGTAGTACTTAGTTTTTTAATTTTTGTTATAATGTGTTAAGAGTTCATAAAAATAAAATTATTGTATATTCTGCAACTATGCATGCTCTTATCAACTTATAGTTCCGAACTGTACGACAAAAGGGATAAAAAATCCTTCCACTTCAGTATGAGAATGGCTTCGTGTGCAAGTGGCTGCCGTGCAGCTATTCACTGTTCGAAGACACTTAAAAAATCTTTGACAGGCACTTACACAGAGCATTGGCTCGACCACGCTCCCAGCCTCCTTTGCTCACTTTGAATTTTGAATCTGCCTTGTTTCCATGTGTTATTTTATTTTTACACTTCCTACACAGTAAGCCTTTTACCACTTCTGTTCTGACTTAGCTCTATGTACTTTGTTAGTAACTATTAACAACATGCATTTGTTATGAAAATATCCACTTTTTATTTTTATTTTTACAATGTCTTCACGCTTCACTAACTTTAGAATTGTACTTAATTTTCTCATGCAAGTCAATTGTAATTTATTCTTAGTGAGAAAAATAAACTTCTTAAACCGGAAGCCTTTTGTGACTAGCAAACTATTTGGTTAGGAGCCTTCGATATAGAACTAAGCCTATATAGTAAATCATTGCTTTATTTTAACTACGCTGCCTAAGTTTTTGTGGTGTGATTTAAAATCTATAGTATATTTGCTATGTTTAATTTATAAATTATGATAAAATCTTAAGAAAGATTTGTATATAATTAATTATATTAAATAAAACAATATCCTGTAAAATAAAACTTTTTGTAAGTAGGTTGGTAAATAAATATTTTACTAAAGATAATTTTATATGGTAATAAGTACATGATTTTATGTCAATTGTCTAAAATACTCCTAAGCTTTATTTTTGTTATATTTATTTTACTAAACTAAATATCAATATTGATATAATTATAACAAAATAGTCCAAAAAAATGGTAGTTTATATATAAAATAACTATTCCAGTGGCTCTATCCGTATTAATGTAATTTTTTTATAACCCCACGGGAATAAAAATTTTCCATCATAGAAATCTATGTAATATGCTATCTTTATGACAATTTTTATACAAATCTGTTTAGAAGTCCATCAGTTCATCATCCGTCCATCCATCATAGATCCATCCAAACATACTTGTACATTCATTCTCACTAATTTTAATATTTATAATATTAGAAGATTGTTCATAAATTTTAAAGCCTCTGACATAATAGAGCAACACTCATTCACCCATCTATATATTGACTGCTCTCAAGGAAGCTTAAATTTATTATCCTCATCAATCAGAGTCTATAAAGTTATGAGTATCCCTTATCGTACTGTAAAATTTAGTCTGTGGCAATAGATTAAATTTACTTGGTTGTTTAATTTCATAGAGGTGTTGTTAAAGCATGTTTTTCATTATTGGATTGGAATACCCAAATGGTATATCACAATTATATATACTTATTTGTTCTATTATTCACTGCTTTATTTATAGAACTGTGTACAAATGTTATTTAAATATTAGAAAAAGGAAATTAGAAATAAGCCACTTTGACGTACTTTTTTGTTAAAACAGTTTATTCAATTAACTTTTATATTATAAGAAAAATAAGTTAGTAACGCAAAAATCGTCTTAAACTATTACAATACTTAGCAAAAAAAAAACGAAAGCCGTAATAACGCAAAGATATACAAAAATAACTCGGATAAAGTGATCGCTTAATTAATAGTATTAAGGCTTATCATTTGAGGAATCTCTTTCTTTATCTCTGGATTTCCTTATCAGATTATTCCTTCTCCACGCTTTCGATTTCGCAATGCTGAGGGTCGTGAACATTTCCTCACAACAAGATTTTGTTGTGGATCACTTGACATCATCTGTTCCTATGTGCCACCGACTGTCTTCAGTCCACGTGCTCTATATTACACATATTCTACACTCGACTCTAGTCGAAAGTAGTGTGGATCTGGTCAGTCCAACGTATCGGGCATCTACGTCGTAGTTTTATTCATCCACTTTTCCAGTGACCTTTACCTTCTCCAAGTTGCCGTCATGCTTTTTGGCTCAGAATATTTGACGAAGTTTCGGCGCAGTGGTAACGAACCTGCCTTAAGTGTTCCGGTCTAGGTGCTTGTGCATGTCATTGTGTTCATGATGAACAATGTTTTTTTTTCTACTTACGGAACAACCGTGAAAGCACAAACTATAAAACGAAATAAATATTATCAAAATCATTTTAGAAACTATGAAGTACAAACATACATGCCAAAGAAAATGATTTCATAGTGTTCTTGTGGTTTATGTCGTCTGGGCGCAGTGGTAGTAAACTTGCTTTAAGCGCCACAGGTGGCGGGTTCAATTCCCGCTCGGAGCAGATGTTTGTATTATAATACAAACATCTGCTACACACATATCGGATACACAATACACAATACACCCAGATCGGAACACATGCTTATAAGCATGCGTTCCGGTCTGTGTATTGGTCTTTGTCGTTGTGTATGTTTCCGGACCCCAGACACAGGATATAACTATCCTAATGGGGTCCGTTGAGTTATTTATTATTATGAAAAATATTTTATTAACGGAAACTAAGCCTATCACTATAGCTCCCAAATATAATTTAATTCTTGATGATTAAGAATTCTTTAGGAACAAATTTATTATAATTATAACTGTAAATTAGAATCTATTACAGGGTCGGGAGTATTTATGATTACGGTTGCATAACTAATTTACGTGCTTACGACAAGGCAAGGTGTGACGTCATATCTCAGTAAATAGTAGTTATAGTTTAAATCTCAGATCGTGACATAATTAGGTTTAATGTTGGAATATATCTTCATCCCCTTAATTATTATTATAATGTCATGATTATAAATTAAATATGAGTTTTATAGAATATGTAAAATATTATTGTATTTCAATTACTTACTCAATTAATTCAATTAAATTCAACTAATTATTATGGGGCATCAGTGAAAACTTTTTTAGTGTAATACATTTGATTGCGTTAAAAGTAAATAGCTCTTTAACAGGAGATATGTAGAAAGAAAGAACTATTTTATTATTTCTTAGTAACAATACATTATTTATCATATATACTACCTGTGCCCGCATCTCCGCTCGCGTTATACAGTTTTTTGATGATCCCACGGGAACCTATCATTTTCCGAGATAAAGAGCATCTTATATGTAATAAGCTAGGTGTCTACCAAATTTCATCCACATCTCTCCAGTAGTTTTTGTGAGAAAGAGTAACAAATATCCATCCATCCAAACTTTCACATTTATAATCTTAGCTAGAAGTTAGATTATATTTTATAGGTTTATTATTATTATATAAGTTTCCATAAAATATTCACATTCAGTTTTTCTTACATTGTACCACAGATATTTTTTTCTGTTATCTTGTTACCGTCTCTATCTTATCTTAGCTTATAATGTTTACCGGTACATGTTTTAAATATTAAATCAAATTATTTTAATAGACGAGTTAGTTTTTTGAACCTAATTGTAGGCTTAAGTTTCAAGATTAGTAAGAATAGTTTTCTAATACTATACAGTTCTAGCAGTAGTTTTTAATAACGGTGACGCTGCCGAGGCCACACGGACAACAGTAATCGTTACTCCGAATTAAAAAAGATTGCATATTGTATGAAGTAGTTATTAAAAATATTGTATTGTCATAAATGTTCGTGAAAATACTTGACTTTATATTAACTTTATCGTAAAATAAATTTATCGTAAAGTAAAATATATAAAATGTTCAGCGGTTGTTCAGAAATGATTTACAGCATGCTCACAGTGGCTTATGAAATATGGTTGCGTTATCAAAATCACTGTTAAAAACATTTGACAGCTGTAATCAGTCATCATGATAGCGTTGTGTTAAAATTTATCGACTGTAAGACTAGTAGTTGATAATAATGATAACAGTAAGGTGTAAAGTATAGTTTACACATTTTAAGGTAACTTGATAAGCGATAAAAACTCGGTTGAATTATTTTTACATAGTTATCGCTGCTGTATTGCGTTTTAAATTTATTACTTTCTTATCTATTGTACATCGTAATATTACAATTAAAGGAAATAACATATTTTTGTAATTACTTTTTTGTAATTTATTTATCAGCTCGTGTTCAATACAACAAATATATATTGCATAAGTGAAACGTAAATATCTGTTTTCCTTAATTTGTTTTTATAAAGAACATTAGCAATGATTTTTCAAGTCGTTTCTAGTGCTTTTATTGCAACTCCAAATAAGTTCGTAACTTGCGCTAGGATGGGGCATGACAATACCTCATGGGGGTCAGGATCTAACCCGCAATTCTCGTGCTAACGGAGTGCAGTCGGCCCTTTAACCGTTGAGCTGTTGAGGCTATAAAATGATGAAATTAAGTTTTCAAATATTTCTACGAATCTTGGGTGGTTTAAGGGTTACGACCATCTAAATTGTAAAGAAATATGATTTTACATAACCATAGTATATGCTATAACCATATACATATGCTATTTGTATAGATGAGACTTTTTAAGCTTTACGAATTGCTCGTTGCATTCGTTTGCATTAAATTGTATTTACGTAATGCATTAAATGCAATGGCGGTGACAGCTCTGTGAGGTTTTAATAACATGTTTCGCTTACTATGAGACAGATGGCGTTGTTCGAAAGTTATTATTTTAACATCGTTTTATTTATAACTTCATAAAAATAATTAAAATCTATTTGAATTATATTAATATTTATGATTAAATTTAGATTGCCGTTGTTTTCATTAAATAATAATTTATAAATTTCATTAACTCTTAGTAAACTATGTGCTAGGTATTTCTTTTGTATTTAAAATTTAATTTATTTGTGATTAAATTACGAAAGTAGATATCTTTACAAATTGAAATTAGAAAGATTTTTATCAATAATATTCAAAGAAAAGCTCCCATATTACGTTACATCTAACAAAATCTTGCAAATTTTGTTAAAGTTGGAAAAACAATCAGTAACTCAAATTATTAATATTGTTATTTTGTTTTCATCAAACCGCTAAAGGTCTTTGTAACTCGTAATTCAGGCGCTTATTTAGACTTTATCGCAGATTTTATCATAAAGGTATTTCATCAACTGAAGTTTATTCAATTCAAGTACAATAAATTTTGTACATGAATTGACAAAATTTATTGCAATTCAAGTTGTTTTGCCTAAATAATAAAAATAATTTAATGTAGGTTTACTCTTATAATAATTAGGTCTTTATTAGTTACTTATAATTGAATTGATGTTATATATCAGTACAAAATTAGCGATGAATGTTTTTAGACAGAGTCGCCTAATTCAGCAATATGAAATAATTACATATGTATTAAATATTTTACATAATATAATCAACCTCATCAAATTTTCTTATTAATGTGAAAATAAATTTTTAATCATATGCAATAGATTTTATCAACGATTTCGTCCGCGTGGGATATAGTTTGATGCAATACAAATATTTCTTCTTAATCTCGTTTACTAATTTTTTTAATCAAATTTAATTCTAATTCAGCACCTTATTCGTCTATACGTCATAATAATTTACTGTCGTATTTAAAGTATTATTGTAGATTGTTAAATCTCTTTTTTACTTGTTTAAGTAAGTAGTAGGTTATAGATGCTACAATTTTGCCGTATGTTCGTTTCAGTATCTACTTTCCATCCATTATAATAGTGTATACAAAATCTTGTAATTACGGCTTTATGTACTCAAGCAGTAAAACCCTCGACTCTACAAACTTCCAACTTGTCTTATTGTTGTTGAACTGTTAAGAATTTTAATGTATGATGATGTGTGGTGATAGTTCATAACTTAACCTCCTTGCTTGTTTAACTAACCAGGCTTGCATAAATAAGAAAATCGACGTCAAGTAACCGTATGCGTAGGTACTGTTGCGTTTCATGCGACGAGTGAGAGCCGCCGGAGGCCCAAACTCCCACCCCCTCTGTTCCCTTTTATTTCCACTCTCATTCGTTCCCTCCTATCTCTTAGTCGCAAGTGGTCATAGGTTGCTGTAATTGCTTACCATCAGGCGTACCCTATGCTTGTTTGTCAACTGTCATGAAATAAAAATAACAAACTAAATATTAAACATAATTTCAAATTAAAAATACGAAACCCAAACCAAACGAAACCAAAACTTTTATTATTTTATAACTAAATCAGCTACATTGTTGCTACCAATCAAAACTGCTGAAAATTGAAAATTACAAGTCAGCTGGTGAGTTCGCGGTGCATTCATTAAAACAGTATCAAAAGTTACTTCTATTCTATGCCAGAATTACACTCGAGTCATCGTTTCCTTCATTATTCACTTGATATGAAGGTTCTTGGAACGAACCGCCTGTTGACATTTAATTATTTTCCTTTTCAAGATTAAAGCTATGAATTAATAGTTATAGTTATTTTTTGATGCGTATTATCGAAACTTTTATTAATAATTGGTGATTGTTTATATTTTGTTATTTGTTCAGAAATGCTTTAACACAAACTTAAACTTTAACTGTCAGTGTTCAACTGTCTATAACAGTAATCGTTGTATTCGTCGTGGGCAATTTCATTTTAATACTTTGATAGAATATTGAATATCTCTGAAGTTCTTAGCTTCAAAGAGTAAGGGATAAGATATGACGTAATTTACATTATATATAAAAAATCTATTGATTTGCGTTACCACTTTTAATATCCTTCACTCGACTTCTTCGTTGTAGCATTATTCCCGTTATTTTATTTTACCCAGGGTCTGGTTATTACTCTTATCCGGATTGGAACGGTTACTAGTATTTACACGGAGCGATTGCCAACTGACCTCCGCAACCCTAAGGGCGAACCAGTAACTCATTGGATAAGAGCAATTTACTTATCAAGAGTTAACGATTATTATCAGATGTTATGTGATAACAACCGGTACCGATAGCTTAACGTGCTCTCCGAGGCACGGTGAGGAAACCCACGGACAAACGCCCAGACCGAGACCTATCCGATCGAACCCGCAACCGATGGAACTCGCAACCGTCGAGACTAAAGGCAGACTCACTCCTCACAACGCCACATCGGTGTCAATTGCCTTCACGCGACATAATAATATAATTTAGGATACTTTCTAGTTGAATAAAACTAGTGTCGGTAATTACTTATTACCATTATATATACTACCATACTGTAACGTCCTACTTATTTAGATTTGTACAAATTTGATATGAAACTAACACGAAGATATACCATATACAATATAGAGATATCCAACAAAGAATAATATAATCGGTATACAAATCTTTAAGATGCCTCATAAAATACACACAAAAACCACGCAAAATAATAAGCTCCTTCTTTTTGAAGTCGATTACCATTAAAAATATAAAAATGTATAAGATAAGCCGATTCAATGAACGAAAAAAAAATCGCAAAAGACATTTTGATTTTTCAATTCCCTTATGATAATATTGCTTTTATATTAATTTGTGAGGGAAAGACGTTAGATATTTTCATAAAACAACAAATTTAATAAAGTGGCCGTCAGCGTTGAATAATTCACGTGCGGAGGGACCTAGTACATTATTTATGATGATGGCATGTCGTAAGCTACATACATCTACCTTTGCTGCGGTTTTGCATCTCGGGCACGTATTTGCAATATCAGAGACTTGGTGCAGTCTTAAGATTGCATCGTCAGGTAAAAGGGTGGTGTATTTTGTCATCGGCCGACGAGAACAAACGTTATTTTTCCTTTGTAAACTGTTGAGAGTGCCTTTTTTGATTTTAGTTTATAACGTATTTAATTATCAAGATATTTTTTTTGTCTTATATATTTTGTAATTTTATAATATTTTTCTGTCTGTAATATTAGAAAATTTCAATATTAGATATTTGATAACTACTCAGAAACAATCTCGTACAAACTTGTAAAATATAAATTTATTTTGTCTATCAAAAAATGCGTAGCGCGATTCAAAAGCTTATATTAATTTTATCATAATTCTTATTTTATCAAATTAAAATAATTACATTTCAGATCACGTAAGCTATTGAATTCATTAATTTTTTACTTAACTCTAAAATCTGACCGGACATGACCTGGGATTTCATTTTGAAAAATATGATAATTGTTTATTTTCAAGTCGATGAGCGATGCCTTTGTAAACGTATCCATGAAAGAAATATATGATATTATGCGGTTTTGAAATGGTGTATTATGTATCTGATTAGAACCATGTGTGCACAATGATTGCTTAGCTTGTGCTTTGATGTACAATGGCCCACATTTATCAACTCCGAGCAATGAATACATACATTTAAATTGATTCGACGATTTTATATAACTCTTACTAATATTATAAATACAGAAGTGAACTTTATTTGCTTGTTATGCTTTTTATAAAACCACTAACCCGATTATGACCATTGTTTGTATGGATAGTATGTATAGGTAGTATGTATGTATTGGCAAGAGCTAATAATAATAATATAATAGTCGAATTATGAGAATATACATATAACCTGTCAAATCCGGATAAGAGTAATAAGCAGTCCCTCGGTAAATAAATACCGGGAATAATGCTGGGACGAAGAAGTCGAATTATGAGAATATAGACATAATATATTATCAAGTACCAATTACGGTTTTATACAAGGCAACCTTCGAAAGTCTTATAAAATAATAATTCTTATAATACACTGAATGCGAAATGCTAGTCAAGACGGCGAAGATTCTTTTAACATTGATATTATTGTTGTTGAAAGAACATGTATAGCTTTTTATGGATTTGTTTTTATCTATACATTGATACTGAAGATTCTAAAAAAGAAGCTAATTTTTGAGTTCTTTTGAGAAATAAAAAACCCTTAATTTCTATACTCTTGGGAGAATCTAGTTTTAACGACAGGAGCGCAAAATATCTCTAAACACACTGAAGCAGTACCCTGACGACAACTCATAATAAAAAAAATATATCTCCAATAGTATTGCTATATAAATTTAATATCAGACTTAATTCAAATTAACATAAACTAGATCACATATATCTCGTCAGTAATGCAGGAGTACTAAGGTAATTACACTGACAACCACTAAGAGCAACATGTACTCAATGTTTGCTCAGAGCGAAATATTACTGTATAGTATGTTACAAGAAATCAACCCAAATAATAAACACGGCAGTTACACGGTTCAGCAATTTAGTTATATTGAGTGAACCTAATTCCCAACAGTCAAGGCACCTACCATTTGTAGTTACTTATTTACAAAGCGTTGGTGAAATCGATTCGGCTTTATTATTTATTGCGTACACGATATACCAATTTCTTGCTTGATATTGGTAATAGTTCAAAGGGCGCGGCTGTTATTTATTTCATGATGAAGTTGTATTTTCCGTAGCGCTTCGGTTTCACCGAAGTTTTATTTATTTAACCGATGGTATTTTTCTATAAATTATGTAATGTATTTACAGCAGTGTGATAGTTTGTGAATAACCTGTTTCCTTTATCGGAAAAACGATTTAGATCCAAAAACTAATAAAGTAGAAACAATATATATAGGACGACGTTGTGGCACAACGGTAGCGATCCTGCCTTAAGCTTCACAGGTCGCGTGTTCGATTCCCGCTCGGACCATAATATGTTTGTATTGACCATGCAAGCATATTTTCCGCTCCAGGTGTATTTGTCCTTGTCCTTGTATGTGTTTCCGGACCCCCGACACAGGATATCACTATCCTAATGGGGGCCGTTGAGTGTGCGTTTATTTATTTAATATTGAATTTCTGTATTTTTTGGTTGTATTTTTTAATTCCTATCGGAGCTTTTAATTAGTTCTCATAAAGATTAAATGGTATTTTGTACTACAAGTACATGGCCCAAGCGGAGTGAAGTACCTCATTGCCTCATACGTGCCTGTCTTAAGTAAAATTGACTTCTGTATTTTCCCTCAATTTAACTGCCTTAGAGCCTCTCAAGTGTTATCCTAAGCTATTTACTATGAACCATTAACTGAAAAGGTGAATCGAACAAGGATTGTTGAGTTGCTACTACTAACAGAAATCTCTTAAAAAAAGGTCGACTAAATGAATAGTCGACCTATTTTTCAGCCTTTTTATAGCACTACACCTTCGTGGTATAAAAAAGGCTGTAGTCATTCTGTGTGGTCACAGATGAAGAGCATAACGGGTGATAATAAGAAAGTGGTTGAAAAGTGGTTGAAGGAGATATTCAGAGAGAGATTAGTACTGCCCCAATGGAATCAGCCCTTTTATACTAATAGCAGCAATTTAGCAAGCTGAAGTATGAAATTATTTTAAGAATAAATATAATGCCACAATAGCTCAACGGTAGAGAGGATGATGAGAACGGATTACGACAGTTGCAGATTCGACCCTGACCACATTGAGTAATTACTCCATTCCTAATTCAAGTACTACTAATGATAACCATTGCTAATATTAAACAACACTCACAATTTTGGACTCACACGTAAAGGGTTTTGTTCCACCGTAGGATATAAAACATTAGGCTTCTTGGATACCCATTTAGGAATCCCAATATTTTAAAAATCCTTCTTTGGGGAAAGGCGGCTGACATTAATACTATTTTTATTCTTCAAAAAAGGCTAATTCGGGCAATTTATAATTTAGGAGCGCGGGCCTCTCTAAGAGATGTTTTTAAGGATATAGGCATAATGACTGTGGTGTCACAATTTATTTATTCTAACCTCTTATATATTAGGAATAATTTAAAGTCTTTTACCAAAAATAGTGATGTACATTCAATTAACACTAGAAACAAAAATAAACTTTGTAATCCTAGCTTTCGTCTGCGTAAAGTCAGTAATTCTTTTAAGGGGCTAGGTATTCGCATTTTCAACAAAATTCCAGATTGCTTATTAGAACTGCCAACAAGCAAGTTCCAAATGTATATAAAAATAAACTTATCAATAAAGCCTATTATTCGTTAGAGGAATATTTTTCCGATAAAAATGCTTGGGACTCTTAATATTGCTGGATCTCATTCAAGAACCAAATTTTATATGAAAGAATACAATTGTAAAATACATATATTTGAAAAGAGTAACTGTCGAGTTTCTTGTTGGTTCTTCTCGATAGAATCAACCTTCCTAACCGTCGGTAGCGTTTGACTATTCAAAAGTCTACTTGAATAAAAATAATTTTGATTTTGATTTTAAAAAGTAACAAAAGCTGACTGAATAAAAATATTTTATACTACAATGACTCATTTTTAAAAAACAGCCTCACTTTAATATAATCAGCCGGTGTTGCTGAGAACTTTATAAATTAAAAGTTTAACATCCAACATTTTTTTATTTATGGGTTTTGTGTGTGTACGTAATAAATACTGATTAAAAATAAACATTCTTTAAATTTCAACTTGAATACGATCGTAAATTTTATTTTGTTAGATGCATTTAGACTAGTCTTAAAATATATATAAATTACCAGTCAAGTTTGTCGTGGGCCATGCACAGAGAAAACTAAAGAGTTCCGCAGCTTAATGATGTAGAATCTTAAGGAATTTAAAAATACCGAATTAAATCAACCGCAAAAATAAGTTGGTAATATCATAGCAATTATTAAAAGTGATATAAACTATTGGCTTAAATACATATTATAATGTTGTACATAAAAATAAAATGCCAGTGACGTACGGGTGGAAAGACGGACATGACAAAATGACAAGGGTTCTGTTTTTAGCATGTAGCTACGGAACCTTAAAAATCTTTTACCGTTACTTTCGTACCATTACTTAAACTATAGATAACTAGCTGTGCTCACGGTGGGATGATCAAAAAACTGCGTCCGCACGCATTATGTAGTTTTTTGATCATCCCACGGGAATCCAATATTTTTCCAGGATAAAAAGTTTCCAGGGTAAAATATATTAATCTAGGTAATAAGCTATGTGTGTACAAAATTTCATCCAAATCGTTCCAGTGGTTTTTGCATGAAAGAGTAACAAACATCTATCCATCCATCCAAACTTTTACATTTTTAATATTAGAAGATTTTGGGTCAACGATTTCTAGTAGAATAAATCGATTTCTAAGCTGACAATTAAGTGTCTATCATTTGAGAAATAAAGTTGTGTATAAATAAGTATGTATAAGTTAAGTTAATCGGATTATGTCCATTGAATGTAGATATTTCATTATCAAATATTAACTTTAAGACTTATTTCGTCTTTAGGGTTCCGTTCTTAGGGCTCCGTTCCCAAAAGTGTACCAACGGAACCCTATTACTAAGCTTCAGCTGTCCATCCGTCTGTCTGTAGTCATTTTTTTCTGTATAACGTCAACTGTTATAGATAAACAGTTGTAATTTTCATAGATTATAGATAATAGAAAGAGAAAAAGAAAGAGTTTATAAATATCTAGATATTTCTATGGCCACTATAATAACAAATGATGAAAACAAATTTAATTTTAAAATTAAAGGCGGTCCCATACGAGAAACTTGATATTTTTATTCTATATTTGTACGGAACCCTTGATATGATATAGTACGACACGCACTTGGCCCGCTTTTTGATATTTCTTTTGTTTTAGAACTTAGTATAAAATATTATTTTTAAGCACACAGATACGCAACTCAAAACAACTGTGCAACGGGTCAGGGATATCTACGCCATATTAAAATCTTTGTTCTTTGAATTATGTTATTTTTATAACATCACAGGATACGATAAACGTTACAAACTTAACAGCTGCCATTAGGATATTGATATCCTGTGTTGGGGTCCGAAAACATACACAAAGACAAGGACAAACACAGCCACACTGAAACACATGCCTCTATGGTTAATACAAACATCCGCTCGAACAAAAATATTTTAAAAACATAGCCAAGTTTACACTTACATTTATACTGAAACATGGAAGATTAATACATACATATAGCATAATTCACTTTATGCGTAATAGAGAGTTACTCTCATTATCATGCAAAATTCACAGCCTAACGCATAATTATTTTCACACCGTAAATATGAAGATGGGTTCATCATAAAACATACATGTATATCACCTGGAGATTTTTGTTTTTGTTTATTAAAAGAATATTAGTAATGCCTTGGAAAAGCAAAACAAATCCTTTTGCCCCTCCAAATATGCTCGAAGCTTGCGTTAGGAGTGGGTACGACAATAGCCCCAGGAGGTCGGGATCGAACCCGTGACTCTGGCGTTAACGGAGCAAGGCTTGCACTTCTACCGTTGAGCTATTGAGGCTTAAATTTTTCATTTACTTCATTAAAAGCAAAATAAAGTGATTCTATGTAATAAAATTCGATGTTTTAAATTTGAGATAACGAAAAGTCAGACATTGGCCGATTTTAGATAAAGACATAGAAAACAGGCCAAGTGCGTGTCGGACACGCACATGATCCGTACCACCTTAAATTAAAAAAAAAAAAAATTATATCAAATTTTTGCCAGCGGCTTCGCCCATGAGAATAATGATTTCAATACAAAATTTTCAACTCCCTTTTAAATTTTAAAACGTGTTTCTTTATCCTTAACTTTTAACTTAAAAACAAAGTTCCATGAGTCTCGTTTCAAAAAAAATACGAGGTTTATACAAACTTTCAACCCCGTTTCTCCCTTGTTGTGTACGTTTACATTTTAAAACCTAAATTTGTAAAAAAACAGTTTTCTAGCGTTTAGGATAGGCGTTGATATGACTGTCAGTCAGGTCTTCTCCTTTTATATACATTTTTCTTTTCTTTTTTTTTTTTTTTTTTTATGTTAGAAGTTGGCAAACAAGCATACGGCCCACCTGATGGTAAGTGGCTGCCGCAGCCTATGAGCGCCTGCAGCACCATCAGTAGGTGCCACTCACGCGTTGCCAACCTCGAGATATTAGTTCTTAAATCTCGTTCGCCCAGTAATTTCACTAGCGTACAATGCCCTTCAAACCGGAACACAGTAGTGCCTAAACACTACTATTTGGCGGCAGAATATTGGACACTGCGGTGGTACCTACCTAGCCGGCCTCTTCCAACAAAAGACCTACCACCAGTGTGACTTATTGCACTGGTGGAATAATCTCTGCTGTGACAGAGGTTATCCCAACAGCGGGCGATGGGGTCGTCACATCCCGACGCCGGTACATACATGTAGAGATAAACATATAAATATATTATTTCGCAATAGCTTTAGCACTTTAAGTATTATTGGGTATATTTTCCTCTCACTTGAGTCGTTGTGATAAATGTGATGTTATATTTTCCTGTTTACGATTTGTAAGAAAATTTTCTTTTGATATACGAATTCAAATAACATACCTAGTTCATTCATTTTTGAAATAAGCTTCTCCGTATCAATTATTGTGTATTTTGTTTGTGAAATTATAATTTATATTTTTCATATATATCAAATTAACATATATTTTTCATATAATATATCAAACGTTTAAAGAATTCTCACAATAATTTATGAATAGAATTTATTTTTACTTATATCTATAACTTTACAATTTTATTTCAAATTAGCAATTTTATACATTACAAATAGTGACCGACCGAAATTTCGGTTTCGGTTTCGGTTTCGGCCAGTTTCGGCCAAAAAATCTAGTTTCGGCTTTAGTTTCGGTTTCGGCCAAAATATAGCCGAAACTTTCGGCCTCGCCGAAACTCGAGTGTTCGTGAGTTGTCGTGCGTTGTTCGGTAAACTTCGCAGCCAACTCGAGACAGCTCGCTGACGCGGCCAAAAAATCTCCAGAAATAAGTATTAGATTGATGTTTAAAATATTGTGAACACAACGTATTACTAGTTAGTTATGTACCTAGTATATCTAACTACAAGTTGTTTCTTTTTTAAGAGTACTCCCAATAGTAAGTCCTGTAAATTCATGACAAAAAATATGGTTATGACTTTAATGAATTTTTAGTTTTTATTTTATTTAACTCTATTTAACTGTCTATATTATATACAGTGGTGGTCAACTAATTAGGGACATTGGTATAATAAGAGTAACATTTATTTATATTTTCCGTAATTTCAGTTTACATGAAGTCTTCATTACGTTTTTTTAATGTTGATCGGATCTTGATCATTTAACCAATGTTTTCTTAATAGAATTATTAAATTTTGGAATGGATTGTAATTAAAAATGGCAACAATTAAAATTCAACTTTACTTCTCCTTCGGTCTAATATAACTCTGGACAAATAATTAGAGAAACTTAAGAAAACATTAGAAATAATGAACGCAGAATGTAATGGAAGAGAAAAATGTATATTTATTATTCATCTAAAAGGAAACGTTTTCTATTAAAAATTGTTATTAAATGTGATTGCCATTATTAGCTATAGCCATATCGACATCGGCGCGCCATCGACTCGATCAAATAATGACAAGTTTAGTTAGTTTAGTTAGTGAAGTTCTTCCAGGCGTATTTGGAACTACTATAGAGTTGGTTTAAATTTCCAGTTTGTTGTACCATAAATGTTCCAAAGAATTCATGTCAGGCTTTGGCAGGCCAATTTAAAACTGATAGTAGTTCACCGGCTAGAAATCATTTAATGAACAGTGAAGTATATTTTGATTCGTTTTCTTGTTAAAGCGCCCATGTAACTTCGCCACTAAGTTCTAGTACAAATATTTCTCTTTTAATAATTACAGAGCCCACAAAGGGAACTTTTTATAAAGCTATTACCAGTCTGCGATCTAAATTTCTTTTATAGGTTTGAAAATATTGCACAGCGTTGAAAACCATACTTTTGGAGTAAATAAAATGATACGCTATTTTAGGGTATGGCTATTTACGTTGAGATAAAATTGTTTTCACTTGGTCGTTTGATAACTTAAATAAGTGACCCATGTTTAAGTAATAAATTGTGATATTAATTTTAGAAATCAAAACTATAAAATAAAGAATGACGCCAAATAAAAACACAAAGGCATTTGTATTTCTGGTTTATTTACATTTATAGACACCGTTGTGGCGTTGTGGGTAGCGAGTCTGCCTTAAGCCTCGACGGTTGCGGGTTCGATTCCCGCTCGGAGCAGATGTTTGTACTAATCATACAGGCATGTTTTCCGGTCTGGTTGTGTTTGTCCTTGTCATTGTGAATGTTTCCGGACCCCGACACAGGATATAATTATCCTAATGGGGGCCGTTGAGTGTGTAGCGTATATTTATTTATTATTTATTATTTTTAAAAATCGAAAATAAAACACTAACTCTTGCTGTCCCTAATTAGATGGTCAATTTCGATGCGAGAGATTTCTTTTTACTAATAATATTTTTTTAATAAACCACCATAAAATATTCTTAGCTTCGAAAAAGTACACACCATTGAACAGTATACTTTATAACGAACATTATCTCAAAAAATAAATTTTTAAAATATTTAACCAAATTATTTTCCGTTCCTAATTAGTTGACTACGTATATATGCAAATAAATGTTAAAAACTTGAAATTCAAATTTCAGTAAAAAAAACGTAATATTAAATATTTTTTAAAAAGTTTCGGTTTCGGTTTCGGTTTCGGCCAAAACTGAGAGGGAGGCCGAAAGTTCGGTTTCGGTTTCGGTTTCGGCTGAAAAACCAGTTTCGGTCGGACCCTAATTACAAATTATTCGTGTATATTTATTAGTGACCGACCGAAATTTCGGTTTCGGTTTCGGTTTCGGCCAGTTTCGGCCAAAAAATGTAGTTTCGGCTTTAGTTTCGGTTTCGGCCAAAATATAGCCGAAACTTTCGGCCTCGCCGAAACTCGAGTGTTCTTGAGTTTTCGTGCGTTGTTCGGTAAACTTCGCAGCCAACTCGTGACCACTCGCTGACGCGGCCAAAAAATCTCCAGAAACAAGTATTAGATTGATATATTGAACGAATTACTAGTTAGTTATGTACCTAGTATATCTAACTACAAGCTGTTTCTTTTTTAAAAATAGTAAGTCCTGTTTATTCATGACCAAAAATATGATTACGACTTTAATGAATTTTTAGTTTTTATTTTATTTATTTATTCTAGTTAACTGTCTATATTATATAAAGTGGTGGTCAACTAATTAGGGACATTGGTATAATAAGAGTAACATTTATTTATATTTTCCGTAATTTCAGTTTACATGAAGTCTTCATTACGTTTTTTTAATGTTGATCGGATCTTGATCATTTAACCAATGTTTTCTTAATAGAATTATTAAATTTTGGAATCGATTGTAATTAAAAGCAGCAATAATTAAAATTCAACTTTACATCTCCTTCGGTCTAATATAACTCTGGACAAATAATTAGGGACACTTAAGAAAACATTAGAAATAATGAAAGCAGAAAAATGTACATTTATTATTAAATTCATCTAAAAGGAAAAGTTTTCTATAAAAAATTTATATAAAACGTGATTGCCATTATTAATAATATTTTTTTTTATAAACCACCATAAAATATTCTTAGCTTCGATAAAGTACACACCATTGAACAGTATACTTTATAACGAACATTATTTCATAAAATTAAACTTGTAAAATATTTTTAACCCAATTATTTTTGGTTGCTAATTAGTTGACTACGTATATATGCAAATAAATGTAAAAAAAAACTTGAAATTCAAATTTCAGTAAAAAAAACGTAATTTTAAAAAGTTTCGGTTTCGGTTTCGGTTTCGGCCGAAACTGAGAGGGAGGCCGAAAGTTCGGTTTCGGTTTCGGTTTCGGCTGAAAAACCAGTTTCGGTCGGACCCTAATATTTATACACTTTAACTCATATATTTACATATATACTAAGGAATGTCTTCCTATTTTTTACCCGACTGCCGGAGGGTAATGTTTTTCGAGCGTATGTATGTATGTATGAATGTATGAATCTATGTATGTATGTATGTATGTATGTATGTATGTATGTATGTCTATTTCTTAGTGACGCTCTACAGGCTAAACCCTTGGACGTACATCAACTTATGGGGTATCATTAGATTCGTCTCAGTTGTGAGAGTGACATAGGCTACATTATTTTAACATGGGTTCCGCAGAAGCAAAGATGTTCAAAGCGGAATATCACAGTTCACTCAGAGCTAAAATCTGATAATGTTTCCTTGTAGAACTCAATAAAATAAAACGAAAAGTAAAAATATTTTTTTTCGATATATTGCTTAGTTTTCGAGATATCGATGATTAAAGTTTGATTTTTTTTTGGCCAGTGATTGCCAATTTCACTCCCAATATATTTAAAGGGAAGTGCTTAAATTACGTAACAATATAATAATTATGTTTTATTTCAATGCTTGTTCCCGTCTGCAGTACCTTTACTAACATTAAAGTAATATTTATATTATAGTAGTCATTATAGAGCTTGTTTTTAGCTTTTTAGGAATTATTATTAATGCAGTTGGGTTTTTTTTTCATTTAATAATTTATTTTATTTATTCTAACGACTTAATTACTGATAACTACTAAACGCCAATAGACGCAAGACCGGTTTCCGCTAAAAGCAGATATTTTTACTGACCATACACGTCAGTCTGGGTAGTTGTTTTTTTATTATTATTTCATGAAAGTTCGTCCGTCTAATGGTAATCAGTCACAGAAGCCTATAAACGCTTGCATTACTTGAAAGATGCGCGCTGCCAACCCAAGGAACCCAACGAAACGCAACAGTAGCTACTGATACTGTTACTTTACAACGATTTTCTGTAAGAGGTTAGTACTTCTCCGTTAGATATGTCTATTTGTGCTTGGAAAAGCATGGCTCTGCTAGTACCTGGACCCTGGACACGGAATATAATCATCCTAATGTATGCCTTTGAGTGTGTTGCTTTTATTATTATTATTAGTGGCAATTAACGCTCCGTTAACGCGATAGTTGCATACTCACTCCTAGCGCAAGCTACGAGATTATTTGGAGGGGTTATAGGATTAATTATTAGTATGTACTTGGAAATCGTTGCTTATATTCTTTTAAAAAAGATAAGATTGACGACGTTGTGGCGCAGCGGTATCGAACCTGCTTTACACACCACAGGTCGTGGGTTCGATTCCCGCTCGTAGCATAGTATGTTTGTCTGGGTGTATTTGTCCTTGTGCTTGTATATGTTTCCGGAACCCCGACACGGGATATCACTATCCTAATGGGGGCCGTTGAGTGTGCAGCGTTTATTAATATAATCATAGGACGTTTACCTGGATTCTTACCTTTCATATACACATATGACTAAACGTATTAATACGTCATAATAAAATACTGTTGTAAACAAATACACGTCTATTCTCGTTTATATTGTCAATGACAGCTTTCAAAACAATAACTGAAACATATCTCAGTATGTAGCCGTTTATAATAAAGTATGAATCTGACGTATGCGCGTGACGCACTCGTGACGAGAATGCTCGCTCTATTACGGGATGCTATACATAATTACCTCGTTATAAATAATCTTACAGTCAGCTGAGCTCAGTCTGTAACCAATCGGATTGTCGCGCCAAGATAAATGATGGCTCGGTTTCGTTTTAAACTAATCGTTGCATTTGTAATTTCTCAATCGACGACTGACTGAGACGAATACGTTCTGACGCGCTCCGTAAAGTTATTTACCTTTGAATGATTTTACTGTAATGAGTATTATGCGTACGTTGGAAAGAAGTGTTTTGGAATCAGTGGTGTATTTACAGATTTGCCTGTAAGTTTTTTGCCGCCTTTGCCTCTACAATTATTGTCATGTCTTAGATTGTTTTTATAAAACAAGAAAGGATTACTGCTTGGGGGGTGGCTGTCTTACTCTAGAATAAGAAAGTTTGTTACCAGTAGGATGACAAATGAGAAGAGAAAGTCATCGGCAAATGGCAATGTTGCAGATTTCTTTGTACCTGTAAAAAATGAAAATGAAAATAGTCATGCAGAAATCTTTTAGATTTCTATGCAGAAATCTTTTAGATTTCTATGCAGAAATCTTTTAGATTTCTATGCAGAAATCTTTTAGATTTCTATGGATTTTATTTTATGAAAATAGTCATGCATAAATTTTTTAGATTTCTATGGATTTTATTTTATGAAAATAGTCATGCATAAATCTTTTAGATTTCTATGGGTAGCAAAAAAATGGGTCCATAAATTTCACGGCCCAAAAATCTGCCACCCTAGGCTCAAGCCTACTCAGCTTGCTGGTAAATCCGCCACTGTTTGAAAATTATAATAATAATAATCGTTGTTTAGACTTATAATTGTCTTCGTATGGTATGACGGCTGTCTCTTTCTTATTCTTATCACTAGCATCTGCCCGCGGCTACGTGAATAACCTTTTGTAATCAGGCACATTTCATGCAATACAACTAAATGGTCCCCGATACAAGCTTTCATCCCCTATTTCACGTCTTCACGTTTTTTTGTGCCAAAGTGGTCTACATCATCCAAAATCCCATCTATTTCTGTACCAATTTTTTTCCAGGATAATAAATTGTTAAAAAAGTAGGGTAAAAATCTTTTAACCTACTAGGTTACTAAAAGTCTATATCTGTGCCAAATTTAATCCAAATCGATTAATTTGTTTTTGCGTGATGTTACTCAATCAAACTCTCACATTCATTATGACACCGTTGTGTTGTTGTGGGTAGTGAGTCTGCCTTTAGTCTCGACGGTTGCGGGTTCGATCGGATAGGTCTCGGTCTAGACGTTTGTCCGTGGGTCTCCCCACCGTACCTCGGAGAGCACGTTAAGCTGTCGGTCCCGGTTGTTATCACATAACATCTGGTAATAATCGTTTACTCTTGATAAGTAAATTGCTCTTATCCAATGAGTTACTGGTTCGCCCTTAGGGTTGTGGAGGTCAGATGGCAATCGCTCTGTGTAAAAACTAGTAACCTGTCAAATACGGATAAGAGTAATAAGCAGACCCTGGGTAAAATAAAAATACCGGGAATAATGCTAGGACGAAAAAGAAGACATTCATTATGATGTAGTTTCGTGAAGTAATCAATTTGTTAACAGTGGTCATTGTTAAAAATGGTCCGGCCATTACGTGCTCTCCAAAGCACGGAGTCACTCAGACGAAATACCACTATGTGATTACGGATCCATAGACTGACCGCACCTAAAGTAGCTTAGCCCGCTTATGGTTTACCAATCAGCCAACTGTGTACGTCTCATTAGTGTTGTCATTTAGCGTCACATTAATCCAAAATTGTAGAGATATCGGTTAAATTACAATGATCAGAATAACATAATTAAAAATAATTACTTGAATACCGTTATAGTGGTAGTGACATCGAACCTGCCTTAAATGCAAATGGTCGCGGTTTCCATTCCCGCTCGGGACAGACATTTGTATTCGCCATATAGGAATGTGTTACAGTCGGTGTGTCTGTGCCTGTTGTTCTGTATTTCCGAACCCCTACAGAGGATGTTACCATCCTTATCGGAAGTGAGTCATTTTGTCGCGTTTATTATTATTAATTAAATCTTACTCTTAATATAAAAATTCTTAGTATTGTATGACGTATTTTCTGAAGGGTGTAAAGGAGTCTTCATCAGTTGTCCGCCTAGCTGTCATCTCAGCACCTTTTCTGAGACAAGGTGCTAAATTGAACTGTTATTATATAAATAAAAGTCACGGCTGTAGTAAGATGAGTAAAATGTTTCATTTATAACCTTTATAATTTTTTTAAACCAATAATTGTACTTTACTTTAAACTATTCTCTATAGATATAATCTACATGGAATTATAGAAATAGAAAAACAACACAAACAAATAGAAAAACGCTGAAGCTGAATTGACAGAAATAATATAATTCCTTACCGAATTTGACTAAAGCTGACATAATTATATGGTCATAAAACGTTGTCGAATAAATAGTTTAATCCGCGTAAATTTTGGTACTCGACTCTGGCTACAGAACTAAAGAGAGGTTTTCGTTGTAAATCAGAAATTAAACGCTTCTTTGTGCCACTGAAAGTTAGATGTAAAGGTTTAATTTCTCTGAAATAGAGCTAACAAAGCGAAAAGCATTGCGACCGACTTTGACCGCTGCAAATGCAATTGCTCTGCAACTGCCGATATTAAAACTTATAATTAATAGTGGTCTCATGCGAATTAGTCACAATGCAAAATGCGGTGAACGTTGAAACGTTACGTAATTAACAATAGAGCAATTAAGTTTGGCGGGCAACGCAGTTCGGTTGAAAACGAATGCCATTTCGCGGCGGATGGTCGCAGCCGCGCTTCGTTCCGCACGGCCGGGGGACAATGGATTTTACTGATTCTGCTGACGCCGATTGCTGATTCCCACCTTTCTACCAAACGCGAGATTTGTTAGAAAGACTGCACAGCAATTTTATTTTCAAGTGCACACGGGTATCTATGAATATCGATTCCCGATAACGTCCCGATTTACGGAATGCTATCTAAAATTGAATTTTAAAGAAGGTAAATGGATTTATTCAGGTGCGCTCCAGCACATATCTCAAAGGGTTTTGTCGTTAGTTAAAAGGAATAATATGTAACTGTATACAAAATCTCCATAAAACATTTTATGTAAAGAGAAAGACTAAATCAGAAAAGGGTGTAATACACTAGTACACGTTTCAAATAGTATCGATGTTTTGTAAAGCCGATTAATTCTCGTCAGTTCGCATAGATCAGTAGGCTTGGACAATGATGTATGTTACCATCGTCAACAAACAACAAGTCAACAAACTATTTATGGATGTAGCTTATTGAAGCACTAACGATGTGCGGTATTCGAGTTTCCGTCGTATTTACACACGATTAGGGCAACTCAAATACATTATTGTTTCACATGTAAGCCCATTCCCTACACACGACACGTGGCATTTATTGTCAGTGTAGGGTTGCCACAAATATAATTTATAGAAATATCGTTGACAGTTTCACTTTAGATAAAGATTTCATACAAACGATTTTCATTATTTAACAGAATTAACATATTGATGTAAAATTTCCACAATATCATTTAAAGAAACAAACGCATTATGTACCTTGATTACATTTTCAATTATCAATACGTATAGCGTTGGTAACGTTTTATAAAAGCCGTCCTGTCCACAAAATGAAATGAATGATGGTTATACTATGTCAATGCCATGCTATTGCCCTAACCGCATTCCGCTAATAAAAACTAACGCTGTAATTAAACGCGCCCTTTATTACGTGCTTATCAATAAACAATCACAAATTGTATTACACTACGTTACCACACTTTAGGTACTAATTTGACACTTTATGGGTTTTATATGATACTAGCTTTATAATTAAAAAATCTGTTATTTCGATGTAATAGTCAACGTCAGTGATAGTTAAGTGGTCAGGACAGCTTGGTAAGTAATAGCTTTGTAAAAACTAACATTACGTAATACATTCATAAATATTAGTCTGTACATTTAAATTGTGGCAAAATGGCCCAATGGATAGAGAAAACCGAAACTGAAATTCCTGAAGCGACTGCTCATCAGCTGCGAGGTCAGCCAGCTTTTAACCAGTTGCATCTTGCGGGTAGGCACGTCTGACTTCATGACCTGTTATTATTATTGTAAATTATCTACTTTAATAGTAATTCTGTATTTCCGAACGCATACAACCTGAACCTTTTCAAGGTGCGAGTACATAGGCTTCTCATGAGTAAGTTCGCTCCAACGTGGACCTCATCTATGCTTTCGCTGGATGGAGGTCAAGAGCTTACCCATTTATGAATAAAAATAAAAAAATAAATCGTGAAAAAAGTTTTTGAAATTTTGACAATGATCAGAGTCCGCTAATCATGCGTTTTCAACATAATTAATCTGTGGAACCTTCCAAGCCAAAATAATTTGAGATCCTTCAAGGATATAGCCTAATATTTTTTCAAAGGTGAAGAACGCACTTGGGAGCCAACAGCAAAGGTTATTATGGAGCGCCAAATTAAGAGGTGGTCACAACTTAAGAGCAGCATCTAGGGTGGATAGATAACGGCTAAAATTATGACGACGATGAAATTAAAAATGTTTAACAAAATAACTAAAAATATTAATAGTAAATTGTGTGAGTAAAAAAGTTTAAATTTTCAATAAACAAACTTAGCCTAGATATTACATGTACACCACTCGAGCCCGGAACAAACGGAGCCTCGAAACAAATTGAAAAGCAAATAAAGGCTTTACGTTAAAAACGACGGGAACTTTTTCAATTACAAACTTGCGTGGTGGGCGCATAATATCTTGTGTGCGGTGTTATTGGACATACAAGATAAAATATATATTTTGAAAAAAAAAAAGGATTATGAATATTTTGTATATGGCTTTTTTATGTCATGACGTTTCGATTACGATTTTCTTTAACAGAATAGTAGGAGAGGGAAGAGCATGGCTCTTCTACTACTAATTTATATTTATTAGTTGATGATCTTTATAATAAATCTATACTTTATAAAACTGTAGAAGGGCTACGCAAAATGTGTTTTAGAAAAATTGGGTTCGATCATTTAGTATTTTCATATCATCTTCGTTCAATATAATAGGACTTTTGTTCTGATTCATATGAACGTTAAATTGTGGTGTGTTCAGGAGCAAAATGGGTTTTCTGTTATCGGTACGGATAGGGAACTTGCGAAAATTAAATCTTTATTAAAATTTAAGAAAGGGACGAAACTTTTATCAGTTATGAACTTTCGTGACATTTCGCGAAGAATTATTATCGTCTTATCTTTCTAGCAGCTCTCTGCAAAAGCGAATTCTACTCGGCCCGTATTTACGTTCGCTGCATTTACTTTCAATTAAAGACACTTGGCGGCTTTATATACAAAGTTGGGTGTACGACAGAAATTTTTAATGAAATGAATTTCGCAAAATTAAAAACACCGTTCTAAACGGTAGAGTTGCATATGGAAAAAAATTAAAACTGAAAAGTGAGTAAAATCGGCGTAAATTAGTCAGCATTGTATTACACCCTCGCCTCCCGTCCCACGCGTCCCACAAACGTGCGGCGGACGGCATAAGTTAATTAAATAAAAATACCAACCGAATTCTCTCCCGCGGAGGTGTCAAACAGCAATCAACAAATAAAGAACCGCCAATAAGTTAGCGAGCTATTCAGAAAATCGGAAAGGTTTTGATTCATTGTCACGTCTCGTTTTGATTGGACGTGCTTTGATAGCGATAGCCGGGATTGCGACAATTCGAAATTTTAATATTTTTTCATTCCTCCTCATATTCGATTCTATCCAGCTGCGGTTTGGCAATATTTATGACGAGTTGTTTTGCTTTGGAGAGACTCGGTTCTAGCGGTCAGATATAACTGTATTTGCATTCGTTTATCGTGTTTTTGATTCAATGTTTTGCTCAATTAATTGTTTGGTTTATGGATTTCCATTTCGGAAGTTTGTTAATTAATGTTCAACATAAAATACATATAGGAAAACATGTGGTTTGATATAGTAAAACACGCTAACATTTGTACAAGTTTAGATATAGTTTTATAATCTAACAATAGCGAGTTGTGGCATTTTTCTCAGGTGTAGTATCTAGATAAAGGCATAGATGGTACTTCTTACGATCTTTTATTATTTTCATAATTGGAAAGACACTCCCGTGTTCCTCTTGACCGGTTTCTGCTTGCAACTTAACTGGAAGCTGCCAAGAGACTTCTAGATAGTTATCAGTATATTGTCTTTTGTCTTAAAAATCTATTGTCTGTGAAAATATTAAGTTGAGACGTACTCACTTTTCGAAATAATAATAGATTTATTTTTATTTCACTTAATTTTTGTTATAAAAAATCTCTTTTAAGGTACGGGAAATTAGCTTTATATCAACCAATTTGTATCTGTTTTGTCTATAGACTTACTATATGCTATGGACAGACTTGCAATATAACTAAATTATTGTGTAGCTAACTTCATTTCATTTATTTCAACTTACAAAGGAGTACCAGCGAGCCTTTGAAACTTTTTTTTGTATGGAAAGGCTTGTCCATAGTATATTATAGGTCTATGGTTGTGTCTCACAAAATAGGAAGCTTCTGTTTGTATGTAATATCTACTGTAAATATATACATATGGCTAGTTAGGATATTACACTCGAGCAATAAGCATCGCTGCAAAAGTTTTATTGCTAGTTAATATAACTTTAACATTCACCAATAATATTTATATTAAAAATTGTTTGTACATTATGAAAGTGCATAAGGTGAGGTTATTATTTGCAACGTGACGCAGCAGTGACGTTTCATTCATTATACCACTGAATGCGATCTTGGATAAAGCGCTACTAATTATTTCCGCGCCATCTCGACATCGGAATGCGGTCGCGTTTACACTATGATGCTATTGATCGGATGTACATTATTAATTTAATAAAAATTCTTTAAGGAAGACTAAGTCATGGGAGCATCTGCAGTATTAAGCCTTGAGAAAGTCTCGAAAATGTAATTACGAGGTAGTTTAGTTTATATTGAGATACAATCCATTAATATGTCACATTTTTTTATTCTTAGTATGCATTTATTAGAGGACGCAATTTCATTTTTGAGATTTCATGTGGGGCAAACCTTGGCTTGGCTTAACCAACCTTAGGTTATATGCTGTCTTGACAAATGCAAGATAAGCCCAAAAATATAATATTTCAACGCATATTATAAATAGATAAAATGACACTACTACCACTAACCCTACTTGGATTTCCATTTTTTTAATAAAAATAAAATTGCGTTCTGTGACAAATGCAACCTCAAATGAATTTTAAATAGACTAAATATATGTTATGATTAGGTGTTTAAAAGGAGGACTTCCACCTCATTTGACATTTTTTTTTGTATTTTTTGTGTTTGTAAATTCTTTGTCTCTGGGATAGGGGTTGTTTCCTGGTTGAATTCCTGTTAAATGCTGTGATGATTTGATCAAGTACTCTTGAGTTAAAGTACGAAACATAGAAAAGTGATATACTTTAAGTTATTCAAGTCCATAGTTGATTTTTTAAGAATATACAAAAAGTGTTTGTTTGCAGCACTAAAAGATAAATAATAAAATGATTACTATAACATGTGAATAAATCTTTATAATCTTGAGTAGAAATAATGACTAGATTGCATGTAACGTGGATCAAACTCCATGTTATAAATAAGACGGGAACAGGTGCATCGTTACAGAAAGCATGCATTACAATCACTAGTACCAGAAATAACTCATCTATTTAAAAAAACACGATAAAAACAAACGTAAAATATTTATACGACGAATCAGAGATTTAGTGAAACCGAGTGTGTATTCTAAATAGGAAGTAGGTCTCATGTTGCGTCTTTGTGAATTTTTCCTTTTGTCTTATCTCGAGAACCACTCAACAGATTGTCGCGAAATACTCAGCTTGAAATTCTCTATTTAAAATTAGGCAAAAAACGCGTCATTGTCACAACAGTTTTTTTAATACACCCTCGAAGCGTTTTATGACTTAGCTTTTTTTAGCGAAATAAACTATAGCAGTTATTTTCAAAATAGCCACATTATAGTTTTATGCATATGAAAAAAATTTATGAATATGTTTAAATCAGAGTTCATTCCGAACATTTATTGCCTGCTATTGGCAAGAGCGTCGCGCGCGAAAATTTATCGGGTACATGCTATGCACAACATTTGGTGAATTGGCTCTGCGACGCTGATGTTGGCTGTATTTGTTGAGTGTATATAATTTCGCTTCAACGAGCCATCGCCTACATGCGACACGCTCGTTTTGTTTCAAACTCCAATAAGAATGAGCGCATCGGCTGTGTCGATAGAATGCATTACATAGTCACTGTACTAGCAGATTATATATATGTATATGGAAATGTAATTTTCGAATTAAACTTCGTTGAAAATTAGTGTTATAAGAAAATGTATATTATGTACATAAAATATTTGCCTTTTATATGTTTTTCTTTGTTTTTATGAAATAAATATGGTAAACGACCAGTTTCAATATCAAATCGTTATCAATCAATTAGTAGATCGCATTTTTGGGTTTTAGAACACAAATACAATCTCAGATCGGTAATAATGGTTGAAAATTATTTATTGAAATCGACCGTTAATCGAGTTACTCTTACTTAATTTTCTTTAAAATATTTTCACATCACATTACTGTGACCGGAAAGGAAACACTTGGTGGATACAGCCCTTTTTATGTGACTAAGTTGGCAAGCAAATGAGTCGTACACAGTAGAAAGGCCCACCAGTATATGAACGACATCCACTTAATACTAACCACTTTTCCCATTGTTCGACTTGGAATATCATTAAAAGTGAGACGTAAAGTATGGTTCCGATCCTCACTTAAGATTAGAGGCCAGGATTAGGATCTTTTTTTTTAATTAAAAAGGTAACCTCCAAAGTTTAACTATCAAAACATTCACCGTAAAGTACTGCGCACAAACAATTTACACCAACATAAAAGTGACCATGGCAAAACAAAACCTTACAAATTATCGCCACTAGCATAAAGAGACTTGAATCTGTACCCTCGTTGTTTTAACGCAATTTGCTTGAGCCTATTTAATTTTCATCCACCGACGTTTCATACTTTAATTAACCAGAACGTTGTTTGTACACTCGTTTTGCGTCGAAGCGATAGTCTCAAGAAATTGATACAAATAAAACTGCCATTATACTTCTGTTATCGTATCAAATTTTGCTTTTATATTTTAATTGTTTCTCGAGTTTATTTACGTAGATTTTTCATGTATTGGCAAGCAAGCAAATGGCCCACCTGATGGTAAGCGGTTGCAGTAGCCCATGAGCGCTTGTAACACTATTTGTAGGTGTATCGTGTTGCCAACCTCGAGATATTGGTGCTGAAATCTCTTTTCACTAGCCTACATTTCCCTTCAAACCAAAACACACTAATACCAAAGACAATACTGCGGTAGAATATTTGACATTGCGGTAGGTAAGTATACGGAGCCGACCTCTTGCAACAAAAGACCTACCACTAGTGTGACTGATTGCACTGGTGGAATAATTTCTGCCGTGACACAGATTATCCCAAAAGCGGGCGATGGGGTCGTCACGTTCCGACACCAAAAGTAAATAAAAAGTAAGTAGTAAAAAATATAGTTTGTTTACTATTTTTAATTTAATGTTGAAAAATTTTCATATCGTCATTTCATACAGTCTACCTGATGCACTAGCCATAGACTAAGCATGCATGCGTCAGCAGATTCAGATATCTATTGTTTAATCTTTGTTGATTATTAGTTCCTATGAGTTTCAGCCTCAGTATGAGTTCCTAAAGATATCAAGTAGCACCTTCTTTCAGTACATATCAATTTCAAGGGATCTGGTAACCAGCCTAATATACCATAATATTATAGTTACATTAAAACATAAACGTACTTGATTACCGTCTTCTGTAAGGATCGACTTGCCTCGTCAGGGAGCTTCAAAATTGAACTAGTTATACTTTTATTTTAACGCTACACACTCAACGGGCTTGATACACAATTGCCTGCATGGTCAATGCAAACTTCTGCTCCGAACAGGAATCGAACCTGCGACCTGTAGTGCTTAAATCAGGTTCGCTACCGCTGCGCCACAACGTCGTAATAATATGATATTTCTGATAAAAAAAAATGTAATAAGACGATCACTATTATGTGCTCGTAAGCGAATTTATCTTTAAATATTCACGAGTTCAATACACAGATAAATTATATTGGCCTTGAAACTGCTTGTAACTCCCGATACACGTATTTTTTTACTATCAACGATATACACGTTAGTTTACTTATAGGAAGGCAATTTATCTTTCTATTAATGTTGGTTTTTATTTGTATGTGAACTGTTGGTGTCGGCATGTTGCTTAAATATACAAACATACGGACAAACAAGCATACGGTCCGTCTGATGGTAAGCAATAAATTGGTAATCACATGCACGTTGCCAACCTTAGGGGTAGGAGGGAGTGGCTGGCCAAAGAAAAAAGAAGATTGGTGGGAGATTGGGCCTCCAGCCTCTCACTCATCACACGAAACGCAACCGTGCTCTGTTACTTTACGCCGATGACCTGTGAGAGGGTAGTACTTCCCCGGTCGAGTCGGCCCATTTGGGGTGGGAGGAGCATGGCTCTACTAGTAATTTTATGTTTCTGATATAAATATAGTTATTATACATTCAACTTATTATTGAAATATTATGAATGCAATTGTCTTAGAAAAGACAATAAATTAAGAAAGAAAATCTTTCACAATGCCAAATAAGAAAATCAAAAATAAAATCTAACGTAATAAACAAATCATTCTCGAAATATTTCATATAGCTACAGATTGTGCAATAGAATTGTAATAAAAATTTGTTCTTTTTCCGAGTAGTTCTGATCGCGCCATTTATTGCATCCCGAAATAGTACAAGTTTCCGCTGTGAGCTCCAAGCCTGGCTTCTTTTACAACTTTTAAAACGCCTTACGAACTACGACTTGAATTTCTTTTAATATAAAACGATCTTTATATTAAAATTCGTTGCAGAAACTGGCTACTAATTGCTTTAGTCCTGATTACGATGTTCATAAAAGCATTTTACGTATAAAGACAAAAATAAGTTTACGATAATTTAACAGTACCTAATACTGACAGAATTTATTGAATTATTTTATCACAAATATTATACGAAAGTAACTCTGTCTCTTTATCTGTCTGTCTGTCTGTCGTGCTTTCACGCCAAAACTACTGCACCGATTTCAGTTAAATTTGGTACACAGGCAGACTAGAGCCTGAGAAAGGACATAGGCTACTTAGGCTACATAGTTGTATGGAGGTATCTTCATTTTAGAACTAGAAACTTATATTTAAGACTGTTCATTCGATATAAATAAATATGACATTCAAAGTTTACTAAGGGGGGAGGGTGGTTCGGAGTTTTTATTAAAATCGTTATTCACATTAATTCATATCAAATATATGGGTATATGGGTCAGAAGAGTAAAATTTCCAACTATTAGGGTTAAAGAAAATTGTTGAAAATTTAACCTATTCATTATTTTTAAACTCTATACTTTATTATAATGATGAAGACAAATTGTTAAGCTTTGTAAATTCGATAATGATTTGTTGTATCATATAACCACAATTTTGACAGTTTAACGGTTTCCAAAAAGAAGGAGATTAGTAATTCGTGTGAAGGTCTTTTGGATGAAGAAACTATATATAGCAATTCAAATAGTAGTTGGGAGGTTGCAAGGATACATAACGTTGATTTAGTTTAAAAGGAATACTCGTTGAATATTAAACATTGTCCTGTTTTGAATTTTTCACATAATCATTAAGATATTAAGCGGACAATATTTAAGTAATGGATTATCAATGTCTCGTTGCTTGATAGAGGCCTTCTATCCACTTAAAAAGAAGGACTAAGAGCTTAACCCACCTCTCTACTCTTCTATGGGTTGATACACTGTTTCAAGATTTTTTCGAGACACGCACGATTGTTGGCTACTACGCCAGCGCTGGGAACCCTTGACTGTGGTTGTATCATAGTGTATGCTGTCTAAAGAACTATTTTTTGGTAATTATATTCACTAAAACTACATTTAAAGCTATTGCATGTTAAGATTTAGCGTATTTTAAGCTGCATATTCGATAGTGCTTTCAGCTTGTTCAAACACAGTTCGATTTAATTTGAAAGCTCTCAATTCTCTTATCTTTCTTGTTTCAAATGCAAAAAAAAATTAAAAATGTATCGAATTAAAATTAAGTATAGATGGTTCTTTTGAAATAGAAAATCATTTTGTGAGTGTGCAGCGTTTATATTTTCAACTGCTACCCTTAATTTTTATATATTTTAAGATTTTACTACAAAATTGAGTAGCGGTTCATAGAAAAAACCTATTTACTAAATTTTGAATAGATAGAGCCAATAGTCTCCGTGTAAAATGACTATATGTTATAGTATACGGACGAGGTTATGACGAAATTCTAGGGGACCGTTTTTGCTATTTAGCTACGAAACTTTAAAGACGCAATTTCGTATAAAGTTGCCTTATTACATCTTCATACGTAACGAATACTAGCACTGAAATTTGAAATAAGATACATGCATATTCCACGAATACCAAGTAAACCTTTTGAAACGAAAACAACCTTTAATAAAACCACGGTATATTGTGAGTAGTTTCGAGGTAGAGTCGATTTAGTCAGCATTCAAGCAGCCTGCGACCCCATATGAAGACTTCTATTGTATACCTTTCTCGGCTTCAATGTTATTTGAGTTATTTTCTATATATTACCTTGCATTGTTGAAATCTAGATGTTATTACTAGCATGTGCTTAGAAAGTTTCTAAATATGAGGTTTGTCATTAAAAAGTGTTTTAATGAATTTATTTAAGCCAAGCAAACGATCTAACATAATATCATATATTGAAACATATATTAAGCCGAAATGTCCTCATAGGCGTAGCCAGGATTTGGCCCAGGGGAGGGCAAAATCTTAATTTAAGGCCTAGGCAAAAAAGGGGGCAAAATGACTTGTCTCTCGAATAGCTATTGGTTAAATAGTTCAAAATGTATTATAATGGTAGAGGAGCCCACGATGCTAAATGGGGATTTACTCGAGCGTTGTAGAGACCTATTGGGATGCAAAACTTAGATGATAAGAAGAAAAAATGTTATATGATATATACCTTTACATCGGTGGGGGAAGCGGCTATAGATTTTTAAATATGTAAAAAAAACTGTTGCATGGACATCCTCGAGCGCGTCAGATATTGATAGCATCAATGCCCTACGTATTTTTAATAATGTACGTATGTTAATCTGATCGTTTGCATGATGCGGGTGGTTGTATTTAAGGGTTGAAAATGAAAAAAAAAAAAATTTATCGAGTGCGTCAGATTTTCTAAGGGAGTGTTAAGTGCACCAAAAAAGCTCTCATTCACTAATCTGACGATTTCGATGGGACGCAAACTGGCGGTCATTTTCATAATGTGCAAAAAAATTCGCCATTTTGAAATACTCAAGCGCGTCAGATTAAGATATATGTGGTTCATTTTTATGTTCTAAACATACTGTCTCATAATCTGACGATTATCTAGAGGGATTCGGCTGATCTGACAAAAAAATTAGAAAAACGGTTCACCTTAATAAAGGCCATCCCTGCAACTTCCCGCTAATTCTATTCCTGGGCGCTTAAAATTGTACTTATGATATTTTTGAGCTCAAAATATAATGTATGTGATATTTTGAACTCCCTGAGTTCAAAGAACTAATATTAAAATTTTTAATTTTTCTTAGCGGGAAGTCAAAAAAATTTTTTTCTATTCTTTTAAATCATTAAACTTAATTAATTGAAAAGATCAGGAAATAGCATGCAATTAAATAGTTATATTATTTTCTTTTAAAAAATAACTACAAACGTCAAATACCATCCTTCTCTCCCGTCGCCTTAAAGTTGATTGTGGTCGTGGCATTATCTCGAAATAAATGTTAACACACTTGACAAAACTAATTTATATTTTAATTTATTTTTAATAATTTATTATTAAAGAGCTAAAACAACCGTGAGCGAGTGTACTAAACCCTGCCCCCTTCATACCGCATACGGTTGAGACCCAAAACGTGTTACTGCGCAGGGTTCAAGTTACATTTAACAGACTATACCACGTGTCTTTATGATCAGCTGTGATGGCGTCATGGCAGCAGAAACCAGAGTGGGGACGGAGTGAGAGAGTAATAGATAGAGAAAGAGTGAGAGAGGAATAGAAACGCGGAGAAGGAAATGTAGGCATCACGCAACTGCACGCATTTAACTTTATCGACGAATTTTTGTTACTTCGGCTTGCGGAAATCGTCAGATTATATATTTTTCATTATTCTTGAATTATTTCCTTCAAAATAAAAAAAATTTAGCTACGCTCGAGAATGTCGAGATGACGTTTTTTTTTACAACTTTTTTGCCCTCCCTTTTTTTACGTCACTCTCAAATTGTCAGATTAGTGGAATATACACTTTTAGGATGTAATTAACTCACCCTACCTTAATCTGACGCGCTCGAGAATTTCTGATGGTCAATTTTTCTTTACTAATCTGATCCTGTATCCTTTACGGGCGGCCTTATATATGGGCCTCATGTTTTGTGGAGGTACTTAACCGGGTACAAGGTATCCCCTGTATATTAATCTGACGCGCTTTAGTAAATCCCGAAATCCCCGCTTGGGCTCCCCTACTATATTACATTCTTCCATTCCTGAGCATTTCACAAGTAATACATTTTTTAACATACAACACATTACAAGCAATTTGACGAAGTTGTGGCGCAGCGGTAGTGAACCTGCCTTAAACGCCACAGATCGCGGGTTCGATTTTCGCTCGGAGCATAATAAGTTTGTATTTACCATGCAAGCATATTTTTCGGTCTGGGTGTATTTGTCCTTGTCATTGTATGTGTTTCGGGACCCCTAACACAGGATGTGACTATCCTAATGGGGGCCGTTGAGTGTGCAGGGCTTATTTATTTATTTATAAATTAATATATAAGAAGAATTCCATTGTATATGTATCAATATACTTCAAACTCTCGATCACTCATTACCTTATTTATTTTTAATTCATAACGGTTGGGAAACAAGCATAAGGTCAGCCTGATGGTAAGCAGTCACCACAACTTGAAGCGCGCGATACTTGAAGTATCACATGCGCCTTGTCAACCCAAGGGATACGAGGGATAGGATGGGACAAGAGGAAAAGTACAGAAAGGATTAGAGATTGGGCCTCCGGACCCCCGAAACAGAATGTCACCATCCTAATGGGGGCCGTTGAGTGTGCAGCGTTTATTATTATTATTATTATATTAATAAAATAAGTCCAGGGTGGTGCAGCCCATGTATGAACTAGTGGTAGATAGCCGTAAGTCCTTTATCCTTGAAACGTTGACCTTTATGTGTGACACCAGGTTGAGACAGTCACTCCAGGCTTTTCAGTGATTATAATATGTAAACTAATATCAGTTTAACATAAAATACATATAAAAAAAGATAAAACCCCTGAGTTTGTTTCGCCGGTTCTTCTCAGGTAGAGGTTTAATTTTGGAGCCGGTGGTAGAATCTGACTTTCAACAAATAAGTGTAATGCTTTTTATGTTGAATAAAAATATTTGATTTGATTTGATTTTGATTCTATTCTTCTTTGCGTTTCGTTGGCAAACACCTATATTGTTGTGGCCCAGAACGCAGCCACATTGACTGCGTTGTCGGAAGCTGCCATCAGATCTTCCTGCGTGCAGTTAATTAATTCTATTAATTAAAACATTGATTCTATCATACGCTATGAAGTAAATTATTACTACTAATTATTCTATAAATGCAATTCCTACTAAACAAAATATATTCTTCAATTCAATATTAGTTTTTATATACATTGTCCGTTACCATACCGCTACGAATATTGTTTGTTGGAATTCATATTACATGGAACGAACTTTGATAATACGAAGCAATTGTATAAAGATAGTTCCCCAAACATCTCAAAACAAAGTAGAGGCAAATCCCAGTGCTCGACGATATCCCTATTCGATTCAGTAACAAAACAACGATTCCCGAATAGCCAGAACAAAACACGTAATGACCGTGTTCAACTTCCGTAGTTACATATAGACAGCCGAAACAAAGGTACTTCCCAATTAGTTCCATCTCTGTTTTACATTCAGCGTAAAATCTTTTTCTTCTGACGAGTCATTGCTATTATAAGTTTAACTATCGGTTGGGCGTTAAATCGAACAATACGAGTAAAGATATCACTTTAAAATAGATTGCTACCTTAGATCAAGAGTTGCAGTAAACGGGGCATAAGTTTGTATTTTTATTTCAATATTATAACTGTGAAAACAAAGCTAGTCTTTGTAATTTTATTCTTACGACTAAAAGTAGTTCCTTTTTTATCTGATATTTATAGAGATATTTTAATCTTTAAAGCCAAATGATACTTTTCTTTTGGCAAACTATAACACGAAACCTGTTAACTTGGTTAATATATTCAAAGTTATGAGCTGACTTTATAAGAAGCCTAATCCTTTAATTGATTGATACAAGCTAGAAAAGCAATGGGTGCCATTAGGATAGTGATAACATGTCGTGAGTCCGGAAACATACACAACGGCAAGGACTAACACACCCAGACCGGAACACATGGTTGTGTGGTCAATACAAACATATGCTCCGAGCAGACCTGTGTGACCTGTGTGACCTGTGGCGCTTTAGGGAGGATCGCTACCGATGCGCCACAATGTCGCTTTTATAGCTTTTAAGGCTACATATACAGGCACATACTTTAAGAAGTCACGTGCGGATAATATAAAGTACTATCTTATTTGAAAGCAGAAATACGTACCGATACATTTTGGACCATGCTATAAATTATTTATGGATATGATTGAACTTTATAAATGTTCGGTATTGTAACAACACAAAAAACTAAACCTATTCTACAACTCGAGACATGATATGATAGCATGTAATACATAGTAGTAGTTGAGCCTCCTTGTTTTCGGTACGAATGGGTCAGTTTGATAAGGAAAGTATTTTTTTTTTTAAAAAGAGGGGGCAAACGAGCAGGAGGCCACCTGATGTTAAGTAATCACCGCTGCCCATGAACTACTGCAATACCGGAGGGCATGCAGGTGCGTTGCCGACCTTTAAGAGGGGAATAGGCTCTACTCTTGAAAGTTCCCAAGTCTTAGCGGTTCGGCAAGACCGCCGGCGGAAGCTGAGTGTAATTAAATTAATTACAGTAAGAAAGAAAGAAAGAAAGAAAGAAAGAAAGAAAGAAAGAGAGAGAGAGAAAGAAAGAATTTATTAGGACACAACAGAAATAAACTAAACTAAAACATTAAAAAGCATTATAGTTAAAAAGAGACATAACTATATAACAATAATAAAAAAAAATTAAACATAATTAAAAACTTCATCGTAAAAATTACAGTGAGGGTAATACTTTCAGCATATCGAGAGCGTCCTGTTGCGTTTCGTTCTATGAATGATAGCACTCTGGCATCTTCTGCTCGTATGCATATTTAATACAAGTATTTGCCCGCGGTTTCGCCGGCCCAAATAGGGCCATCTGAGTGAGTAATAAACATCTAAACATGTATCCAAATGTATAAGCACTGTGGTAAGTTTTTTATAATCTAATATATAAGCTTAATAATAAGCTATTACATAGTATAATCTATTCAGCCCAGCGCTATTACATAGTATCGTTTCAGCCGTTCTAGCGCGAAAGAGCAAAAGACATCCATACATCCAAACATAACATAACATTTATAATTATAATATTAGTTAGATAGTTCGATGGCAAAGCACTAAGTTGCCTCTTGTCGCTAATGAGTATATCCTACAATTACCTACAATTACAATTTCCTACAAGAAAGCCTGTTTGCCGTCATACCACCGTAAAAACATTATACTCATAAATATTTCTAATATTTATGTCGTAATAAACATGTTTGATACCATTTCTAATATTCTCTGTGTGATTGACGTCAATTAATCTTTGAAAGATCACCTAAGTCTGTGAAAGAACAAAGCGTCTACTGATTTGTGGTCGTAGCTGTTGCATTGAGTATTTCATTCCTAGTGAGAATGTCCGGTTCATATATAGACGATAAGTACAGTACGTTTTGTGTGGAACAAAAAGAAGGTTTTGGCGTTTGCCCAACCAACTGTACGGCGGCTTGTTTTATACGTCACATTAATTAAGAATTAGATATAATCTCAGCGTGCGCGCTCCGAGATATACACGATAAGTCGTGAATGTAGTAAACAAGATATTTTGAAATACCACACACACCACTGGACAGGTGTTTAATGTTGATGAAATTGTAAAAGAGGCCGTAATATAATAAGCAAAAGAAGTTTTTTTATTAAAAAATGACTTTTTTGGTCAACGTTACGTAAGGTCCGGTCCGATTTATTTATTCTGAACTAGCAATTAGCATTTGCGGTTCCATTCGCATTGTTTCCCGATGATTATTTATTGCATGGAACCTAATTCTAATTCTAAAATAAAAGTTGCCTTAGTTACTCCTTATAACATCAGCTATCTGCCAGTGTTACGCATTTTAAGGTAGGTCCAGCCGCTTCAGAAATTAGCTGGGACAAACAGACAGAAAAAAAAAATTATTTCATTGCCATTTAGTGAAAAGCTCTTAATTTAAAATTACAAACAGACACCTCAATTTTATTTCTTTGTATAGATTATATAAATTTATCATTAATATTTTCTCTGTTTCAAGCATTCAATACCTATATTTATTAAAATTATATTTATAATTATATACCTAAAAATAAAAGTTAAAAATGATTAATGTCTACTATTTGTTTCTACATATATTTACATTTTAAAGAAACATCATACGCAAGATATTTGCTTAACTTAGACCAAAGAATAAGATGGCGAGTCGCTATTTACATACGGTAGTGGGGTGAGTCCAGCCTTAGTATCTCCTTGATTTACAGCTCTATTCAATTGTTAGCAGGTCTTGTAACACAAGCTGCTACAGACAAATGGTATCTACTATACATTATGCCACGAGATATGGTCAGAATTTATTACGCATATTATTTTGTTTTCGGTCATCTTGGAGACGGTTTTTAATTTAACTTAGAACTGTTTTATATAGAAATTCTCATTAAACGTCTGCATTCAAAAATATTTAAAAAGATTATTTTTGAATGTTAAGTGCAAATATGTACGTTTGTTTGATGTATGTTTGTTACTCTTTCATGCAAAAATTACTAAACGGATTTGTATGAAATATGACACACATATAGTTTATTACCTGGATTAAAACATAGAGTATTTTATATATATATCTCGGAAAAAAATTTAGGGTCCTGTGGAGTTATCAAAATACTCCATTAACGCGGGTGAAGCCGCGGGTACAGCTAGTGTGTTTAATAAATTGGGTAGTAAAAATACTTTATCTAAATACAACATAAACTGATATTGAGCCTCAGTACGTTTTATTAAAGTATAAATTTGCATAAAAAATTATACCACAAATTTCCAAATCTAAAATCCAAAGCATGAAAGCCTTTTTAAAAATTGAACAGACGCACACAGTAATTCTTCAATAAAACGGTTTGGGAATTTTCGTACGGAACACTGAAAACTGTTTCTTTCAGGCCGTCTCCCGTTTAACAAGGCTACGTTTTCTTTGACGTCCTAGGGAGCCTCGACGTGGGTAAACAGCACGGTACGATTTATGCGCAGTTTCAGCGGCTTTTCCTCTTTGTCTCATGTAATGACCCTGCTTTCATCTCGGGCTCAATGGGCGCTCGCATATAGTAGATACTGGTCTTCGTGAGACCGTCTCAAGATTAATACTTATATGCATATATAGCTATTAAAAATATTCTACATAGATATTGTACGTGTCTTCGGCTGCATCTAAAATTACTATTTATCACGATAATATACATAAGAGACACTTTAAGTTCTTATTTTAGGGTCAAAATATTTCTATACCAAAATTTTCAAGCCCGCTTAGGCGTTTAGCAGTAAAAAGATAGCAATCGGGTAAGCAGATTGTAATATTAGTCAGGACTTTCTGATATTAGTAAGTTAATTTAAACGCAAAAAATAATAAATTATGTCGTCAGTTTGTTTGTAGGAAATTATAATTAACGCGGGGTGAAAGATTAATTAACGTTTTACATGGTTTGGATTTATGAAACATAATGCGACATATTTATAATGTTAATGACTTAGTATAAATAATTAATAATATAAAAATTAACATTCGGTGATTTTACGTAAAATTTTAATGATATATATACACATACATTTTAATAATAAGGTAATACGAATAGTAAAATTCAGTTATTACTTACGAAACACGCCTAACCGATAGATTTCTGCTACCCTAGACTCTCACTACATACGTATACCACGACGATATCATTCGTTTCACATTACATTGATACTACGTGCTCTTGTACTGTTCCGAATATTGAATAGCTTATGCAGCAATGGTAAGCAAAGTTAATTAACGACACTAATGTACGCTGAGATCGCTCGTGGCTATTAAGTCACAAATGCAGCGACAAGGTCACGCGGACATGCCACTTCTAGGACCCAATCTACTAACTATCACGATGTCTATGTATACTAACATTGATGTTCTCTCAAAATCTTTGTTAATATGAAATAAAATATACGGAAAGCACAGTAATAGCAATTTTGTACGTTTGCTGTTCTACAGCTGATATAAAATTAGATCACGAAAGACTAATTCATCTTATAACTCACTGTACTCGTAGTGTATACAACGTGAGAGATAGTAGGGGCTTGTAACGTCACTCTGCCCGTTCCAACTGTAATGACCCTATAACGGTCCGCATTATTATTTATGTTGTGTAGCTGAGAACGGCATAATAGTACCATAAGAATGAAATAAATTCTCACAAAGTTTGAGCTCTTAGCCCCGCTTGAAAACCGCGATAGCACTTATTCTTCCACATTTGAGAATTTGAGGAAATATATTGGATGTTGTTTTGTAATTATTGTGAGTTTCAGTACGTTTCAAATTGTGTAACAAACTTGTTATTAGGAATCAAAACGTAATACTGTATTTATTTTTAATGACACTCCTACAGTGCAATAAAGAAAATTGACATTCCCTATTTCATCATTTTAAAGTTTTATTTTTGCGGCAAAAAGTAACCTATAACCATCTCAATCTATATCTATAGATACTGAAATTGATCATAAACACTTTAGCAATTTAGCCGTCAAATTTATATTCGCATTTATGATATAAGTAAGAATTTAACGAGGTTCGTATAAATTCAAAGAAAAAACGCTCAATTTAAACGTGTTACGTATACATTTCCATTTTTTAAGCTCCCTTTCAAGTTGAAACAATAACAAGCTGACTTAACTTTTTTACTTGAAACAATAGATTTAGGTCGATAGGTCTTTTTATTCGTTCGGTCAGATGGCGTAGGCAAGTGACGTTGCTTTATCGGTGGCCAGTGACCGATTCGGTCCATCGATCTCATGTTCGTTCGTCCACCGCAAATAGGGTCCTTGGACTAGAATACACGGCTTAGGCAAAGCATCCGCTTTTTCGTGCATTCCTATTTTCCTGTTAGATTTACGATTTTGGGTTTTCCATTACATTTTGGTGAATTGATTTATTGTTGTAAGAAAATTAGCTTTTATTAGAGAATAATTGTAATTATGCTTGAAGCTTTCAGAAAAGGAACAAAGGACCACTTTAAAGCTATACTGAATCATTATTAAAATCGTCTCCTAAAGAAAGAAGTTATAAATACAGTCAACTTTGTTTAAAAAGAATGAAAAAGAAATGTATTTTATATCCATATCTTTAAATGTTATCATACAGAATTCAACATTCGATAAGATATTTTCCTTACAAATAAAAACATCTTAAACACGTGAAGATAAAACCACAAGAAATGCTCATAACGCTATGAATGTCAGATGAACCTTGGTCTCCACAATATTGCCAAGCCGCTTCATTATCAGTCGTTATTGGAAACTCAATAAGCTTGGTATAAATGCATTTTTTTCCTCTACCTTCTATTCCCAGAGGCGAGGTTTCTGCTTGGTTGTCTGCTTATTTTATTCCGAGGTTGGATAAATATTGAGACACGCGGTAATACTGTTTTATTGTATTAACAGCGCCGGTATATTGTTTTGACGGATGAATAAATAAATGTGAATAGAATTTTCTTACAAGAATTACAACTTAATATTATAAATGTGAAAGTGAGTTTGTTTGTCAAGGTTTCACGCCTAAGCCGCTGAACCGATTATCATGAATTTTAGTATACATTTAGATAGGCTAGTACTATTAATAACATAATAAATTTATAACGCTGCACACTCAACGGCCCCCATTAGGATAGTTAGATCGTGTGTCGGGGGTATACACGTGTCGGAAACATACACAATGATTAGGACAAACACACCCAGACCGGAAAACATGCCTCATGTATGTATGGTCAATACAAACATCTGCTCCCAGCGGAAATCGAACCCGAGACCTGTGGGCGTTTAAGATAGGTTCGATACCAGTGCGCTACAACGTCGTATAATATATAGATATTTCGAGACGGTTATAGGCTTTTTATCGTGAAAAGAAAACTTGAAGGAGTCGAATTAGAGGATGACAATTTTACAGGAGAAGCTATCAGTTCTACATTGCATTAAAGAAGCCTCTTAGACAGAAAGAAGCACGCTTCACAAGGTGTGCAGAAGTATACTATAAATATAACAAGCAATATTTTAACAACTCTCAATATATCTGATTTTTACCCATACTAAATATAATGACAATCACTACTTAGCTTTAAATAGTAAGTAGCATTACATACAGATTGAGAATGATTCATCAACTTATTTTATAATATACAAATTACATTATATAATATATTAATTATTCCGTTTACGCCGCAGACAGTGTCAAGCCAGAAACTTAAATAAAATAATTTTATTTTAATAATAATAAATAGACAAATATATACACTGGAAATAAACTGTACTAAGATAATAAATCAGAACATTTTCTTATATTTTTTAGTTTAGTAATAGTATTTTTCTGTAAAGCTGTAGAGGATAAAAGGATTCGTCTAATTTGAAATGTCCGTCTATAGCACCTGTGTTCGCTTATCCTTATCATCGTACCTGGCATTGAAATTTATAAGAAAATTTCAAAGAAAATTGTTTGCATAATCCATAAGTAGCAAAAATCTGATTTGGATTGGGAACCTCCTCATTTTTATAGCATATTGTGTAATGATTTTAATCCATTTATAATTATTACGATAAGAAGAATTGGTAACATTAGGTACATGTTTCAAATTATATTAATAATAATTTTAGTAATTGCCTTATCTAACAAATTTAACTTTATATTATGCTTGATACGATAATCCTTTGATCAATTTATTTAAATGTATTTCTGAAATATCCAAAATATTATTTTTGTGATAATTATATTTACGTATAGCATATTTAATTTTTTATTGTTATAAGACCATTCCGTTGCAAGAGGCCGGCGTGGTAGGTACCGCAGTGTTAGATATTCTACCGCAAACCAGCAATGTGATTTGCATTACTGTGTTTCGGTGTGAAATTAGTGGGCAAAAGAGATTTAAGAACCAATATCTCGATCGAGGAAGTACTGCCCTCTTACAGAAAATCGGCGTAAAGTAACAGTATCAGTAGGCACTGTTGCGTTTCGTGCGATGAGTGAGAGCGCCAGAGGCCCAATCTCCCATCCTCTCTGTTCTCTTCCCTTTTTCCTCTCCCTTCTGTCTCTTGGGCTAGCAACACGCATATGATACTTTAAGTATCACAAGCGCTCATAGGATGCGGTGACTACTTACAATCAGGTGGAACGTATGCTTGTTTGCCATTCGTCATAAAAAAATTGAGAAAATTAGCCAGACATTCTAATATTTAGTGAAAAAGATAAAAGGCACGCGAACCATTAGGGATCTTAACTACTTCGATCAGATGAATAAATGATTGAATTTTCAATTAAGATTAGAGAGAAAAGCGACAGAAACTTTGTTGACAATTGTCGGTCTTAGCGGTGGGCGGGAACGGAAAGTGTTTTATCGGTTTTTGAAGAATTTCCTATCTTCAATGGAGCTTTTAGAAAAGAAACGGTATTAAAAATCTTTTAAAGTACCTTTACCCACAGGTACCCACCAGTAACAGCGGAACCTTATAACTAAGTCTAAGCGGTCCGTCTGTATGCCATGTCTGTGTCACATGCAACTATACAGACAAATAATTATAAATAAAACGGGGACGCTTTTACCACAAAAATGTTTTTTTCACAAAATTGTAGGCAATAGACAAATAGCTGAGCTGCCGGTTGTTTGGCACGCTGTATCATTCAATATCGCTTAAAACGTCGCTTTAAAACGTTAGACGTCCTTAGCCGTGGTTCGGCCTCGCAGGAGGCACCGTAAGGACGGAATCAATTTGAGCCCCTGCGAGGGCTGTCTCTTTCTCATTCTCTCAACCCCGCCCGGTGACGCTGTCAAGGCCAGTAGGGCCAACAGCAATACACAATCAGAATAAAAGCGTTTCTACTTTTGAACTTACTACATTACTTTTAACCACTACAAAATACTCATATTTATTTTGTTGCTTTATTTTTGTAGACAGTCATTATTTTTATAAAATATGAGATATTTAAAAAAATGCAACGCTGCTAATGGAATAAAGCATAACATAAATTTTAAAGCAGTCATTCCCTGAGTCACGTTGCGTTGTCGGAAACAACTGCTTCTTGAATTGTGTTTAAGAAATTTAAATTTTATTTCATTTGTATTATTACAAAAATTTTCATGAAATATATTATTCCATTAAATAAAAAACCTGCGCGTCACAAGTACGACTATTTGCGCCCCGCAATTTTATGCGTGTTGATCTCTTGCCCATTGATATTTTGAGATGAAAATTCTTATAATTACTAACCTGAATTATTTTATTTTTCTGTGTGCCAAATTAAATCTAAATTCACGCGCAAAACTAATCTGATTTAAGTATATGCGGTCGTGTTTGTTATCTAGTTGTGTCAAAACACAATAAAGAAAGTGTTACAAAACAACAGTACTATAAAACTTGAGCTATATCAACAGGTTTCATTTATTACAATACACCCATTTGTGAATTAAAAACCAAGGATTGTGAAGAGATTATCATTCCGCGGGAACGAAGTCAAATGCTCGTAAAAAAAACTATTTTTAAAAGACTCGTTCTCTAAGATGTTTTGCATCATCAACTTCATCGCTACGTTGGTAACGATAATATTTTTTAATATGTTACTTCATTTGTCAACGTATGTTGAAGTTTCTAAAACGTTGGGAATATTGTGTAATCAATTTTAATGATATAGTATTTTACTAATATCTAAAATGTCACTCAGATTATGAACTGCAATTTATTTCTCAAATTTACTTTTTTAAATCGGTTTCATTAAAACATTTAATATTTCATCGAATATATCCAAATTATATTTATAAACGCTACACACTCAACAGCTACACACTCAACGGCCCCCATTAGGATATTAATATCCTGTGTCGGGGCCGGAAACATTCACAATGACAAGGACAAATTCACCCAGACCGGAAAATATGCTTGCATGGTCAATACAAACATATAATGCTCTGAGCGGGAATCGAACCCGCGACCTGTGGCGTTTAAGGCAGGTTCGCTACCGCTGCGCCACAACGTCGTCAAATTTATGGGTGACTGCTGTGGAGTGTTGGTAGCGAGCTTTTGTCTTGCCGGTCGCGGTTTCGATTCCCGCTCGGGGCGGGTATTTGTATTTATCTTACAAATATCTATCTCTGTCCGTGCATTTGTCCTTGTGGGTCTTCCCATCGTGCCTCGGAGAGCACGTTAATCTGTCGGTCCCGGTTGTTATCATAACATCTGATGATAATCGTTAACTCTCCAATAGTAATTTGATCTTATACAATGAGTTACTGGTTCGGTTCGTTGCGGAGATGCGGAGGTCATATGGCAATCGCTCTGTGTATAAACTAGGATCCTGTCAAATCAGGATAAGAGTAATAAGCAGATCCTGGGTAAAATACCAAGATTAGTGCTAGGAAAAAGAAGGTTACTAAATTATATTTATAATATAAACTTGATTGACATTGATTTCTTACATCACAAAATTATTGTAGGTTAAAGTTGTCGTGTAGTGGTTAGATACAGGATAGTGTCAGGTCAATGTTTGTGGTATGACAGTTGTAGGAAACTTGATTTATATAGAATTGTATTGCGAGATACAATGCGAATTCCTCTTAAACCGTAACCAGATTCACGATCTGACGCAAGATTACTGTTCACTAAAACTATTTGAATATACCTATATTACATAACATACTAGACACGCTAGACAAATAACTAATGACTTCTACTATCGAACGATTTAGAAGTGTCCACACAAAATATTCTAAGCTATTTATTTTACTTTTAATTCGCCAAAATAATTATTTTTATGAATGATGTTTTAATTTATTATGTTATATATATCAAGATTATAATCGTTAAATTAGATAATCAAATAAGTTTAAATATTTAATTTATTTAAAAAAAAAATAAAACATAAAATTTATTTATTTTTAAATTCTAAGATAAATATACGCATTGTTCTTTGTTTAAAATTGTAAATAAATGTATATTTTGAAATTTGTCAAGACGGTTGTCTGCGCTTTAACTAATTTGCTTTATTTATTTGTGGTCTAAATTTAACCAAAGAAGTGATGATTGACAAAATTCTAACGAGAGCGAAGGAGACGAGTCGGTGAAAGATGAATCGATAGTTTTTTAAAGTCCTTTTTGTAAGTGTTTTTAGATAACCTTTCCCTCATGTGTGATGCACATTTATAACCGGCTTCGTAAATGAGATGCTCATGTCGGATACATGATATTTTATATAATTAGTCATTTAAAATAATACATAATACACGAATATTCTTTATTTATTATATTAAAAAAATATACATACATAATTGTTTTTTATTTAACCATTAAAATTTTAACCGGCATCGGAACGTGACGACCCCATCTCCCGCTGTTGGGATAACCTCTGTCACAGCAGAGATTATTCCACCAGTGCAGTCACACTGGTGGTAGGTCTTTTGTTGCAAGAGGCCGGCTAGGTAGGTACCACGGCAGTGTCAAATATTGTGCCGCCAAATAGTAGTGCTTAGGCATTACTGTGTTCCGGTTTGAAGGGCACTTTATGCTAGTGAAATTACTGGGCAGACGAGATTTAAGAACCAATATCTCGAGGTTGGCAACGCGTGAGTGGCATCTACTAATGGTGCTGCAAGCGCTCATAGGCTGTGGCAACCACTTACCATCAGGTGGGCCGTATGCTTGTTTGCCAACTTTCGGAATTCAAATTAAACTTATAGCTTAAAGTAAGTCTAATATTATATATTAAATAATTCAGCTAAGGCATTTCTTTCGAAGGCATCTATTAAATTATTTTTACGACTGAACTGAACAACTCGGACTCTAGTTGCAACTAATGATAACAAAAAAGTTTCGTTCTAGAATATATAGCGACATCTATTAGTAAAGTAGATAAAATAATATTACTTTGCGAGCCGTGGAAATTTTTAGTGTAACGCCATCTAGTGTTTGCTGTTGGAGTCACTTCGTTCAGTTGCAACGCGATGCATTCATTATGGCGGATTTAATAAGGGAATGAAAAATGAAGTTATGAAATATGATGAAGAGACTTAATGTCATAAAATTATTTATACACATCTATCTTTATATATGTTCTATGATTTTCACATTTAAAATTATAGTTAATTAAATACTCCATTATAACTCCGAGTATTAATTCTTTAATGAATTATAGAATGGAAGTAAAATTTACGTTAGAATAATAGTTTCTTTTTGTATTTTATGTCAATTTTTTAAATTTTTTTCTTATCAATAGTAGCTATATAAAGTAAGGCATATTAAGCCACGAGATTATATTATAATTATTTAAGTAACCCCAGATATTAACAACAAAACTTTAAGCACTAGGTTTTTCGACACCTTGCTGTATATTTTTACACCATTAAGGTAGCACTAAGGTAGCAGACAAGTACACAGCACACGGCGCAAGATTAGTTACCATAGACTTCTGTAATATCTAAGAGGATGGCAAGAAGAGAAGCTTGAGCCTCAGTACTCACACTCTTCGAATGGATACAGTACGACAATGGTACGGTACTTTACTGTTCAATATGTCCCTTTATGACGGAAACATCTAAAGGCTCTACTACTATTTTCGAAGACCCTAAAACTCATTTTTTTTTCTTTTAGAACGCGGCTTCTACTCGTATTTCCACTGTGCAATGACCGGCCCATTTCGTCGCAGTACTCGATAATTATGTTGTCAACTGACTAAAGCAAACGGGCTATACAAAGCGGATCTGGGCCGGATCAGTCGCTTTTTGTACACGACAAAGGCCATTACGCGATACGTTTCCGAGCGTAAAGTCAACACTGTTATGAAGTTTTCATTGAGTTTTCGCGGAAAATCGACTAACGTGGGAATGCTGCGATTGCGATTTGAATGGGTAATGAGCCCGGCGTATTCGTTAATTGAGTCGATATGTAAATAAACAAACTGTATCCGATCGCGGCGTTCAATCATTCCTGAACTCAAAGGCTAGTCAATTTTATTGTTCCTGATTGTTTGTATGTGCTGTAATTTGTAACCAAATTTGATTTAAACTAGTTTCACTTAATTAACTGTTTTGCTATCCGATACGCTGATATACAATATCATTTAACAAAGAAATTAAGCTAATATGACCTGTAATTTTAATTCTCTTGTAGCGAAAATTTTATAAAATATTATTCGTATCAAACTACAATCTTCTCAGCTAAGCGTAATCTTCAATAATCAATTATTATTTTACCAATAACAAATAAAATAAAAAAATAGGCATATATTAATCATAAAGACTTCATCATTATTATAAAATCTCATTTTAGTTAAATAACGCTATACACGAAATATGGTCGACACCAATACATCAATTCTGTAAAGAGCATGTTTAAAAGCTGATTTCGAAACGAACCACTTAGCATTATTGTTAGTCGGCTATGGATTTTACATATTTGAAAATCATATTTCTATCTGAATATTGATACATCAAATGGATTTAAGCGGTAAAATATATTCCAATCCGTAGTTAGTCGGTATTTCAACGTGAAAATCTATGTGATACATTTCTGACACGTTTCGGGAGCGATTTGTAAAAATTATGCCTCCAGTTTTTCAACCTCTTTTTTCAAGCGGATAATTTATATATTTTGCGACCGTTTAGAAGAAAAATGTCATTAATTCCAACCGAACGAGTGGGCATATTGATTAATGTTAAATTGACAATTGCATGGTATTCCAAAAAGATTCACAATAACTTTTTTCTAAAAAATATTATTACTATTCGTTAATATTAATTTAATCACAAATTAAATGCCAATTAGATGAATATGTCTTCATTACGAAAAAAGGACGCTCTCAATTTTTGTAATTTTGTAATAGTTATAATGCAATATCTTTGTTTGGGTATTGCTTGATTTTAACGATTCTTTTAGTTTTTGGATAATTTTTTAAGATAATATATAAATAATATAAATCTTCAAAGTCTTACAGTTTATTTAAGATCATTTTATATCCTAAAAGTATCTTAAATAAACTATTTATATTTCATACTTCACAAATATATAATTTTAGTCTTGTTTGCCCTAATGTTTTATAAGTATTCAATTATAAATAAATTTAAAATCTGTTGCAATATTTTTATCAAGCATCACCAGACATAAGAAAGCGAGATAGAGAAAAGCATGCTAAACAACTATTTAATTGTAAAGTACTAGCAAAATAAATCATACCCTTCTAATTAAAATTTTAGTCAGTAGGGCAGTTATCGCAGTCATTGAGATATTGATTTGTCGTCCCAATATTGCTGGATCGTTTGCAGAGCAACTAGTTGCCGAAGTAATTTCTTTGAAGCCAGCAAGTGAGCTGGTGTTCGCAGTTAATACTGAACGGTATCAATTAAAACTGTCCCGTCTGATTTATTTTATTGGTTCGGCAATTGATTACATTACGCCAAATTGACCGCAATGGATGGTAGTCTCACGAAGCGTCGCACTGCGTTAAAAATCTATGATGTTTGATCAAATGTTTGAAATTAAAATACTAGAATAAACATTGAAGGTTGCAATCTCTCTGTTTGATAAAATGTTGGAATAGCCATTGCTGTTATCGGTATGAATTGACCGGTTCAATTGGGGAGGTATTATCCTCAATGCGTGAAGTATGATTGTAACTATCGGAGGCTAAAACCATATCTGTCTCTCTGTCTACTTCCTTCACCTCTCTACTCTCTTCTCCCACTTCTCCTATTAGGCAGCAATGAACATTATTGTCTTCAGTAATTAAACAAAATCTTTCAATCAATAAGAAAGTATTCATGCTTGCGACTTTAAATAATTGTTAACGACATTGTAGTGGAGTAGTAGTGAATCTGCCTTAAGCACCAAATATGGCGTGTTCGATTCCCGGGACAGATGTTTATTGTCCATACAGGCATGTATATCGGTTTGGGTGTGTGTTGTGACACACGATATTCTTATCCTAATGGTTGACTGTGCAGCGTTTATTATTATTATTATTATAAAAAATCGGTATTTAAAATCTTTAATCTGTACAATAAACGCCTGGTAATGTATCGATAGCAACCGCGCCTTCATTTTATAACCGTCCTATTTTGTATCGAAACTATCAATCATTTTATTAATTCCGTTATTTATCTATGCCATTACGATATCGCGCTGTCATTCGTTCATGTAATTTTATTAAGTGGCCTCTTCAAGCCTGTATCGCCCGGTTATTATTTACCTTAGTCATTTTGCAATTATGAATATAACCGGTTATTCGTTTCAATTTTGTAATTATTACCCGTAATACGAAACTAATTATAATTAAAAATAGCACATTGATGGTTGTGAATTATTTATGACACTATTCTTTATTGGAAATAAGCTCCTTATGTCCTGTGATTTAGTAGAAATCGTCACGTAACGAAATGCCGTATACTGTATGTGTGTCCGTGGCTGTATCGAGCCTTCTACAAGTAAATGAGTACAGGAGCAAGTGAGTGCGTAGCCGGGTGCGCAACATTCTCTCTCTCTCTCCTGTCTGTCTCTTTATATCATATAACCTATTGAAATATTCAGATTTCATTCGAATTACATTCGGAGTTGAAGAAAAATCGTAAGGAACTTCGTTCCTTCCCCCATTTCCCCGGTGTCCTGGACACCTCCAGTCGCACATTTTTTATTTTTGAATATCGCCAAACTAGGCATAATGTACAAAAGAGTTTCAGAAATGTCCCTTCAAAAATAGAGTATTCAAAGGATAATCGAATTTCCCAATTTCTATAAGTAACAGATTTAGGTGTAAGTACGTTGTCTGTCACTCAAAGCGTAGGTAACTACAGCCAGACTGATATTTCAATAAACTGTGTTTATATATCTTACAAGCCATAACAAGTCTTAAAATTGTGCGTTAAAACGAAGTACCTCAACGACCGAGCTTTGCTCCTTAGTTTTTAGGGTTTCGTAGCCAAATGGCAATAATGGCAAGTTTCGTCTTGTCCGTCTGTCCGTCCGTCCGTCTGTCCGTCTGTCCGTCTGTCCGTCTGTTCGTCAGTCCGTCTGTCCATCTGTCCGTCTGTCCGTCTGTCCGTCTGTCCGTCCATCTGTCCGTCCGTTCGTCCGTCCGTCCGTCCGTCTGTCCGTCCATCTGTCCGTCCGTTCGTCCGTCCGTCCGTCCGTCCGTCCGTGTGTCACAGTCATTTTACTCGGAGACCATTGACTCTATCTATACGAAATTTACTTAATAGGTGTATTCCATAAACTGCACAACGATTTTGTAATAAAATCTTAACATAAATATGAATTAAGGGTAGCAGTCCATACATGTAACTGAGGAATAAAAAAACAAAATTCAAAGTATGTCAACGTGTACAACATCTTTGGATAGGTCTTTCAAAATGATAACGAGAATTGATTTCGACTTTTTTCATTAAGTCAGTAGTTGTTGAGATATTAGCTCCCAAAGTCATAAAAATCGTGTCCCCCCCTCTAACTTTTGAACTATGGGATTTAAAATTTGAGCTTGTAGTATACCACATGAACTTTCATCCAGAATTTGAAGAAGATAGGTCTATAAATTTAAGAGATATATAAGTTTTTCCCATAACTTTGTTTTTCATATTATTTTTAATAATTACTATGAAATTACCAACTTATTTTTGCGGTCGGTTTTAATTCGTTGTTATTTTTAAAGTCATTAAGATTCTTCATAACTAAGCCACGGCACCCTTTAGTTTCAACTGTGCGTGGTCCACAACGCACTTGACTGGTAATTATTTTTTGCTAAATTGTGTTTTTTGGAAATTATCTTTAGATACGAATTAAATAATAATGAAATATGCATACAAAATTTTCGATCTTACCGACATAATAATAAAAGTTATTTTGAACTCAAACCGGGGTTTTCTTCGTCTGAAAACACGAATGAAACGACATTTTCGAAAAATGAATCCTAGGTAGATCGATTTATCGCCCCCAAATCTCCTCCATCAATATTACAATCTAAAATATTATTTGCGAATTTAAAGCAGTCGTCAATATTGGCCGTTAATTTATGTTCAACTAAAGTATATTTAACAAGAAGAGTGATTGACTAACAGCACAGCTTTAGTTTAATTTATGATGTGATCGTTATTGTCACACATTAATTTTAACACCAACTAAAACAGATCTTCTGTTTGTAGTTAATAATAGTTTACACGGAAGTCATCGGTGGTCGTGACAGAGAAGTATTGGAAATTGCAAGAAAATTTCTTATGATAGTAGCTATTTAGGTTTTTCTTTTAAAATTATTATTACCTCTTTTTATTATTAATAAGGGGCAAACAAGCCGATAGTTCCACCTGATGCGAAGCAGCCATTATCGTCCATGGACGTTCGCAACCCCAAGGGGGTCGCAGACGCATTGCCGACCTTTAGGAAAAAGGTATCTGAACACCCGATGCTTGGATACCGCTAAATTGCCCCTGTATTACCTATACCGGACATGCACTGCAATGTCATGTCAAGAAAAAAAGTTGACTTTTGGGCCAGAAAACTTTGTAACCGGGTGCACTTAAAATTCTTGTTTAATTCATTTTTCAAATTGCTTCAAAACACAGACATATGAATAAAAATCATGTTCATTTATGTATATAGATATGTACCAAAATATTAGCCATATTCATGACTGTACTGAATATATTGTATTCGTAAAAGTACATTCGTCGGGATGTGACGACCCCATCGCCCGCTGTTGGGATAACCTCTGTCACAACAGAGATTATTCCACCAGTGCAATCAGTCACACTGGTGGTAGGTCTTTTGTTGCAAGAGGCCGGCTAGGTAGGTACCACCGCAGTGTCCAATATTCTGCCGCCAAATAGTAGTGCTTAGGCACTACTGTGTTCCGGTTTGAAGGGCATTGTACGCTAGTGAAATTACTGAGCGAACGAGATTTAAGAACTAATATCTCGAGGTTGGCAACGCGTGAGTGGCACCTACTAATGGTGCTGCAAGCGCTCATAGGCTGCGGCAGCCACTTACTATCAGGTGGGCCGTATGCTTGTTTGCCAACTTCTAACATAAAAAAAAAAAATACTGTATAATTCATTAATCATTTTATATTTAAATTAATGAATACTCGTTTTCTTCATTGAATAATTGTAAAGAAAATAATTTATAGTTTCATCAAAATTACTCTACTTACTTGATTTCAGTCGAGAGTATTGTCTATCATCAATAATATCTCCTTAACAATTCGGCATTTCTGAATAGAAACGAGAATTTACAAAGCCAATATCTGAATGACTGATGCTCGTACTGACCGGCTAACTAATCCCAAGAATGTTTGGCGTACTTCGTAATAATTTGTCTAGTTTGCCGAATGTGTAAGCAAATGAAATGGCTCAAGCATCTGGGAACTCATTAACCCACTAGTTTCTGACGTCCAGTTGGACTCCAGTTGACTTAGTATTATTTTAAATTGTAATAAATCTTACTGCTGATTTTCTACTTTGAACTTTAGCGTGTATTTTAAAATAATAAATTAACAACGATATACACATACAAAATAAGAATTATTACTGTCTGCAGTTTGTTTTGTTACTGACTGATTGACTTTATTTACAGACAAATTCTTTGTATAATAATAAATAATTATTGTAATAAACTCAACAGTTTATATTTCAACATCAATCTTTTAGTTTTATAAATAAAGTTGAAAATGTTTTATATTAAAAATCTTTCACACAAATATTTAGATAATAAAATAAAAATGTATGAAATATTTTTTGCTCTAAAATAAGAGGAAATAGTTATAATGTATATAAAACTTGTAATCTCTTGGAACTAGATTCGAGTAACGAGCTAGCTCTGGTTTATAAAAGCGGAAAATTCTAGCAAAAAGAAAAGTAATAATTATATAAGATAAGATATCTATAGCAGGGCTGCGCAAAAAAACCGAATATTTTTTTCATATTCTCAATGTTATTTTTGTTTCAAGAACCAGGTAGGTCTTAATAAAAACCAGTACAAAAACATATTGTACATAATTATTTGCATAGGAAAAAAGTTGGTTTTTTGCGCAAACCTATACAATAAAATTAGTCAATTGCAAAATAATTGATCACTATTAAGTACTTAAAAAAAAACTAAGGAAATAGTAAATTAGTCTTAAAAAAATATTTTATGTGCTTGGAGTTTGTAATAAAAATTTTAAACTACTATAATACACCTGGATGACATATTTTCTTTGTAACAAATCACTTTATGTAGGATTAACGAGTTTTATGGTTTTGTAAGAAAATAAATTAAGTGATTATAAAGTTAGATCGTAAACAAGAATGTTTTTGCTTTTTTAAATAAATTAAGCCAGCGAAGTGTATAACTAATCCTAAGCCTTTTATGACTTATTTTTTAAACTTTACTAAGTACTTAATTACATTTAATTAAAAATGTGTAAATATTATTTTATGGAATAAAACTTTTAAACCAGGCGGTGTATTTTTTTTCCTATACTTCATTAGGTCTTTCTTAGTCTGTCTCTTTAATATTGACATAAATTCTCTGTATATTATGTAGTTACTTGGTATAAATTATACTTATTAAGTTAAACGTTAGCAAAAATTTTCTTTCGGTTAAAGAGGGTCGGTGGCCAGCACGGCCGACTAGCGAATTCTGGCGATTGGGATGATATATGGGGGCGCATTATTTTCTTATCTTTTCTCTTTCTAACTCCACCACCCATACTTCATTCTTGCCCGTATTATAAACGTTTTACTTTTCATATCTCGCAATAGGCGCTCCGGGCTCGAATGGTGTTAGCATTACGCAAATTTCTGGTAATATGTCATAAGCCGCGAACCTGCCTCATCTTAAGCGATTTTTATTTTATAAGAGCAATATAAATTATTTTTTGTTTAACCGAGCGTCGGAAGAAATTGTTTCTCGAATATAATACATAGATGAGGTTATCGTGGCAAACAAGATGGCGGTCTTGAACGAGTGCGAAAATATTTTCACAGGAAAACGTAATCTTTTAATTTATTTGATTCTGAAATCATTACATAACTTAATTTATGAACAGGGAAAATGTAAAGTGTTTGATAGCATTACAAAGTCATTTTGTTAACTTTTTTATTTTTTGTGTTCTAGGTTTTCCTCATTTTTTCATTGAGGGTGGGTACTTGGATGCAGGGTTGGATTTCGGAGAAAAATTTTATTCTACAGTTGTTTAATACAGGTTTTTCAGTACTACGCGAATGAATTAATTGGGCTGCTCTTCTAAGCACGTTTGAATACTTGAGCTAGTTATGATGGGCACTTCATTTTTATTTAATAAACTTATTAGAAAGTGTTCTATACACCTAATTATCTATATATTATTAATTTTTTTAATTTAAAAAAAAAAATTAAGGCTAAGATTTTTTTATGTCCTGAAGGTTGGCAAACAAGCATACGGTCCGCCTGGTGAGCTGTCATCTCAACCTTTGAACTCTGGCGACACTTGAAGTATCACATGCGCGTTGGGAGAAATAGGAGGGAGTTCGGGCCTCAGGAAGGCAACATTAATTTGTTGCTGTACTTCGTTTTCTGTGAAAGGGTGTGTGCGTGAGAATACTTCCACGTGTGCTGGGAAAAGCATAACTCTACTACATATACTACACATACTCATACCATTCTTTTAAAGGTGTTCATCCCAAGAGTTATCATGCCCATTAAAAAAATAAAAGAATATATCTGTAGTTAAATTTTTCCACATTTTTTAAAAATATAACATCGTTAGAAGCGACCATATTTGTTTATTTTAGTGATGAAAACAAATATCATAAAATGTTCCTAAACTAGCTAAACAGTGAACAAAAAAAACTAAGTTGTTAAACAAAACATCGCTTTTACATTTATACATTGATGAAACTTGTTAAAAGCGTTACTATCAGAATACTAACTATATTTTTATCCAGTTCAAAATGTTTGCGAGTTTCCTATTCTATTCATATCGAAATTAATCAATACCTACAATACTAGAATTGCCTGTGGAAGTCCTCGCGTGGATATGTTTTATTTATTTTGTGTTTAATTAAATTTATTGCTCCTAATATATATACCATGTAAGTATAGAAAGCAAATTTATACACATTCTTGGTCTGATAATATCTCTATACTAAAAAAAAGGGACCGTTGTGATTGCTGGTATCGTGCCTACTTGGGAGCCTCGGCGGTCACGTTACTTCCCGTTCGGAGCAGATGTTTGTTGTAAATATCTGTTTGGGTCTGGGTGTTTGTCATTGTGGTTCTACCCAACTTGCCTTGGAGAGCACGCTAACATCTGATAATTTTCGTTAAAAAATTTGCTCTTAAGTAATGGTAATTTGCTCTAATCTAATGAGGTGCTAATTTGGCCTTTGGGTTGCATAGGTCAGTTGGTAATCGCTTTGTTTAAAAACTAGTAACCCGTCAAATCAGGATAAGAGTACAAGCAAACTTTAGCTAAATACCGGGAATAATGCTAAAAAGAAGTATTTAAAAAAAACCATTGTTCTCGGCTTATTAGCATTATTACGGTCAAAAAGACACTTTTTTTGATAAATATCAAGATATTAAATTTATTTTGAATGCTTTATCTGAATAAAATTTCTATATAACTTTTACCATGATATTGGCTATAGATGCGTTTTTTAGAGTACCTAGGTGGCAATAGTAAGCGTTCACTGTTCCCTATGGACGATTGCAAGAATAAAGCATGCGTGCATGAAGTCAGAGGTTGTAATGATATACACATGAATAACACAGACCAATTCAGAGTAACGTCGATTTATTTTCCACGTCTGGCCTCATTGTGCTATAGTCTTTGACAAAAAATCCATTGACGCAAATGTCTAAACGCGACGATTGACAAGTAACAATTTCCATATCTTAAGATTCAAGGAATAAAATATGAGATCGAACAGATGTAAACAACTTAAACAAGGTGATCTTGTGACTTCTTGATCCGTACTCTGGATATATTAAGCAATAAAATAAACATAAATCTTTTTTAACTAAATTGTTATCTCTTTTACATTTTTAATGTGATACGTCTTTATTCGGATTGAGCGTTTTTTTATAAGCGTATGGATTCATGAAAACACGACGCGCCTGCATATTGTACTTCTTGGATGTTACCGGACTAAAAATTTCTATTAAAAATTTTGAATATTTATTTGATTATTCATTTAATTAATTTAAAAAAATAAAATTTTTCGAAAAGTTTCAAATTTTCACTTCTATCAACAAGTTTTCACTTCTGCCTACTTTTTTAAATTTCTATATTGCTATAGCGGTAAATAAGCATACAGTTCACTTCAAGGTTTATTACATCGAGTATGGACACTTCTTAAGCCAGCAGTATTACCTACCCATTGCCAGCTTAAAAATAGTAAGAAAAAGTGGACTAAAAGGAAAAAAGCAAGCAAGCGCAAAAGATATTCTGTGAGCAATCATCCAGTGTATCCAATGTCTCTGTATCCCTTATCCCTATAGCGGCTTTTTTTTCAAGTTTTGTCATTGTCAATATAGTTTCATAAGAAATCCTGTATATTACTTACACTTGTTGATAGTTCTGTTCCCTAATTTAGAGAATGGTGTTGTCATCATTTGTTTATGGTGCTTTTGATCTATGGTAGCATTATACTAATAAGATTGGCTTTTCATCTTTTTATGACATAAAGATAAATACTTCCAAAAATTATATGAACCTACACTATAACCAATACATAACGTCATGTCAAATCGCAGTAACTTTGAAACTTATTTTCTTGTTAAAGTAAGAAAACTATGTTATAGTAAATTTTATATCATTTATATAATATTCTATGACATAATTGTGGACGGAGGCAAACGTCTAGAAAATGTGTCGTTAGGTGATCAAAGCTTAATTGCATTGACCGCGCTTCGGCTACGGACGTCCGGTGATCTTGGACAACAAGGAGAATGGATTGAAATAAAAAAAAATACATTTAAGCTCACTCACGAACCACTAAAAGCTGTGACATTTAAAAACTTTGTAATAGTCTAGGCGAGTAGTTATAGTTTCATATATAGGATAGTTTTCTTTTAGATTGTATCATCTAGATATGAGAGAATTTATTCTCTTTGAAAATAGTTTATTGTGATGTATTCGTTACTTTATATGTTGCCTACCTGAAATGTAGCTCTTACTGTAGAATGAATAATATAATCAACAATTATTTTATGAAGATCGTGTAACATATCTAAGTCCAAATGAACATAACGATGGGGTAAGATAAGTATATACTCGTATAGTATATGGACGTAAATAAGCAATACCATGTCAACCCACAAAATTGAAAAAACTGAGTTATATATGCAGAAGTGTTGTTAAATGGCTGAAGAACATTTTTCTTTTACATTTGTAGGGTTTTAAGCTTTAAAACTTCTAAAAAAGCCATTTTTAACCATGCAATTTATGTATTATGTTAAACGTTTTGGGTTATATTATATACGAAATATGCAGTTTGTATACTTATTTTTTTTTGTGAAAATAAATAAAATAACTTACATAAATCTGAAATTGCCAAAAACTTGACGAATACATAAAAAAAAATTATATAAAGCAAGTTGTTCAAAATTTTCAAACCCGTTTTCTCGAAATGACATTCGTGTGGGTTGACATGGTATTGCTTATTTGCGTCCATATATTAACTGATTGGATGAGTAGAAATTACCTATCAAGAGTTAACAATTAATATTTATAATATTTACCACCTACTATACATGAAAATTTTCATATGCTCTCAGGTTGTCTGGTAGAAATTGCTTTTTAGCAATAAGGCCGCCTGGTTGTACAATTTATCTTAAATTTAATGGTTTCTGTTTTTTTTATATTTGTCAATTTTATGGTGTACAATAAAGTATTATTATTATTATCGGATGCTTTGATAGCAACCGGGACCGACAGCCTAACGTGCTCTCCGAGGCATGCTGGAGATACTCACAAGGACAAGCGCCCAGACCAAGACAGATTATTGGTAAGATCATCGTCCCCTTTAGGTTTTTTCCATCAATTGTGGCTAATCCGCTCTGACGTATATAGGATATTTACAACAAGTGAATGTCCCGACGGCGTACCCAGGAAGCCACGACAGAAAATAAAATTGATATCGCTCCGCCGCGGGCGACCCGAGAAAAAGCATTTCGAAATAAATGACTTTTTAAATTTCATCGTTGCACACAGTTTCTCTATCAATTGCCGAGGCTCGCTACGTAACTGGATTTTGCGACGGGCATTTATTGTGTGCGACGTACAAGATCACGACTTTTATATCGTGAACATTGATAAATAAAGGCCGTAGACATTTTTAAAATTGTATTGTTGGACATTCGTATTGCCAATCAGCTCATTTCTCTACATTGAGAGCGCTTGAGTTGACATGAATTCCAAAATATATTGTTGACAAACTTCTTCAGGGCATATGACCTATTGTTTTTAAATATATTCAAGTTCTGATAATTGTATAATTATTATACACGTCGTATTATTAATTTTACCATGCAATTAATTTAATATCATTCCCCGCATCTCTATTGTACTTATAATGAAATTATGTTTCACAACAACACATGGATGACGAAAAATTTTTAATTGGTATTCATATAATAAAATAAAGCCCTTATTTACGGACGAAGCTGTAATAACTGTACAAGCACTACAATCTTTCACTCGAAAATAATATCTTAATAACATAAACGCTTTAACGCTGGTAACGCAATGGAGCATATATATTTAGTAATATAATAATTAAACGTAGTTTCTGAAGTGTTAAAGGAACATGCCGTTATTACTGAAGCTGACATGTGCTATAACCCGGTAAGAACTTTCATACACATGTTGCGAACACTAAATGTGCTACAAATTACGCAACAAGTGAAAAGGATCCGTTCAAAGATTACGCAACGTCGAACAGGTTTCAGACGGCTACAAAACGCAGTTTTGAATTCAATTTCATGAACCACTGGCACGATAAAACAAATAGATTTAGCGTGAATTCCGTGCAGATTTTTTTATGAAAAGTAAAACGGTTAGTAAGTTTTTTTCCTACAATTTATTATCTTACTATAATTATAAATGTGAATGTATGTTTGTTTGGTTATTTGGGATTGCTAAAAGTTTGAATGCTTGTTAACAAATTGCGCAAAAACGGCTAATCATAAATAGTTTATCATCTGGATTAGCATATAAGATATTTTTTATCCCAAAAGAATGTTGGGTTCCAGTGTGATAATTAAAAACCTACTATATAACATAACCTTCTTATAGATTATTTAAATACAAACGACTACAATTTTCATTTGTATTATAAACTTAATATAAATTGGTAATTTATGGCATTATAAATTGGCAAGTAATGAAATACAATTTATGTGTTAAAACCTAAAATAGCGTACCTCTAAACCAGATGGTTTTCGTTCAAATGTCTACTACAATCTGTTCGGATTATTCTTGTAGGTGATGTGTCACACAAAGCTCGTTAAGTAAACAGTCCCTGTTATTATCACCAGCACCTAATGGTTAACCTTACCTAAGAAGATTATTAAACGTAATATATTGCAAATGGTCTTCACTTAAAGATTAACTTCAAAACTATTCTGGTCTATTTCAAAAGTATGCCATACGGTATTTACGCCATTTGTGAATCAATTTTATGTTTTTTTTTGTTATTTTAGGAACATCCATAATAATAGCTTTTATTATAGATTTTTATGAAAAAGGGTCTTGCTGTTTGCAATAGAAATAAAAAAAATATTAGCAGACCCATTTTCCTAAAAATAATTATCGTTAAAAGATCTTTTGATGTCCTACAAACTCGATTTTTTCCAAAATTCTAAATCCCTAATACTATAGAAACTAACATCTCAACAACTATTGACTTAATTAAAAAACTCAAAACAAAACGTCGTTGATAATAATTTTAAAGACATATATATACGTTGACATTTTCATTCAATGGTCGGTTTCAATTACCGGTTCATAGAATACTAGGTGCTTACTAAATTTTGTTTAACATAACCAATAGTCTCAGATTAAAATGACTTTGACATACTCGGACATACGGAAAGAGTGATGGCCGTCCATCTGACAGACTATTACTAATTATTACTGATATTTAGAATAATATTACTCAAAATGTAAGAGCTAATAGTCCATTATAATTGTAAGCAAATAATTTCTAAGCATGTTGTACGTTGAGTGTATTTTCTAAGTTAGTTGAAGTTGGTTGTTGTTTTTTTTTATAACAATCCAATTATAAATTAAAGATTGTTTCGTGGAAAAGTTTCAGCACTTCCTACGTAATACAATAAATGTAAATTATTGTTACATTCATAATATCACTTGGATTAATGAGCACTCAGATCGAAGATGATACGAGAGAGAGAGCTCTGCTTTAATGTGATTATAATTTCATTTGTTTGTCAAATGAGATCTACTTAAATATTTTAATTAGTAAAAGTGAATATTTTTTTTGTGAACAAACTCGGCGTAAATTAAATGTACTGTTGCGTTTCATGCGAGGAGTAAGAATGCCGGAGGCACAATCTCCCTCACCTCTTTTGGAAGGAAAAAGGAAGCCTTTTCCTTCTCATCCCTTCCCTCCTAAAACCCAAGGCCCAAGGCGATACTTTAAGGATCGCAAGCGTTTATAGGTTATGGTTATCATGAAACAAAAAAAATGTAGAACTTACATACTTTAAAAACTAATTAGTATCTTGCAAATGAAAGCGTCTATTTACATAGCGCTCGATAGCATCATTTCTATTTAACATCATACGTTATAATAAAAATAATGATCTATTATTTCTCCCAAGCAAATATGTATGCAAGCGGTGCATAAACAATTTACCCGCATATACCGCGCACATCTCATTAATGTCACTCACGGAGTCTATGACGGCGACTCTGTACCGACGTCAGGTGTAAGTTTTCACTAACGTAGTTACGGCTGTAACGTGTACGTTAATAATGTAATTCAAATTCGGTTATATTTCCCGTCATTTATGTCGTAATCTTAATGTGTAGGTATGATGTTGTTCGTTATGAGCTTAAGAACGTGTACTGAAGTGCTTGTATGTGTGAACTAATAGAGGTGTTCAAAAATTGTATTATATATTATGTGTATACTTTTTTGTTTAATTGTTTTATTATAATACTTAACTTTTTGTCGCAGCCGTTATTTTTTTATCATAACTAGTATTTTGTAATTAAAGTGGTCGAAGTGATAATTTGATTTTTTTAATTTCATAACCGTTGGAAAGCAAGCATATGGTCCACTTGGTGGTAAGCAGACACCGCATCCTATGAACGCTTGCTATACTTGTAGTATCATATTCGCCTTGTCAACTCAAGAGATAGGAGGAAAGGAATCAGAAGGAAAAAAAGGACGGGAACAGAGGGGGTGGGACATTGGGCACCCGGCGTCCTCGCTCACGAAATGCAACAGTACCTACTGATACTGTTATTTTACGCGGATTTTTTGTTAGAGGATAGTATTTCCCCCGGCACGCCGGCCCATTTATGCTGTAAATTGATTACAAAGTAGTAGAACTATTTTTAAAAGTCATCCCAATATTCTATATTAGCTGTTACGAAGACGCATGCCATGTTCACAGAAAAATTAAAAACCGAATGAATTACATTACATAGAGATTACAGTTACCCGGTATGGGTAAAATCTAATAAAGTGTTATTTCATTATGTATTATTGGATAATAATTCGATAGTATTTTAATTTTTCCTTAACGCATCTGATACTCTTAGGTAATGAAGCGCGTGGATACTAGGAGGGCAGTACAAGGAGGCAGTGATGCGATCAGCTCACGGGCCGCATCAGGAATCAATTAGGAACGGCTGGTGGCCACGACGTGCCTGCCGCATGAATTATTGACGATGCCGCTCGTCCGCGCGAGCTTTATATACCACGAAATCTCGATCTAAAGTCGATTACGAATTACGGAATGAGATAATCAACTGCTTACGTAAGTAGTATTTGGGGTTTCTCGTTGATGTCTTTGATATTTTCTGTTGTATCGAATTTTGATGAGATGTTTTTTTTTCATTTAAAAATAATACGTGATTTGCTTGATTAAAATGAATTATACATTTTTAATGCATTAAATAAAATATGTTTCGAATCGAGTTTCTACAATTCATTCATTAAGCAGTCGCGCTTGTTTTGTCGCTTTGCGTACTTGCAATTTTTACCAGATTGATGGACGTTTAGGGTACCGTTCCAATCCTAGGAATTGGAAGCCAAAGTAAAAGCTTTCTTTGTTAAAAAATTGATCAGTAATCTCTCAGATTAGGCACTTTTAGAATAATTGAACTTAGTCTTTAACTTTACAAAATTAAGTACAGATATACTAAATACATTAAGTTTGTTTTTATGTCACCAAATTAATATTTTAAGGATTTGACAAGGAAATACAAAAGAGAAAATTGGAAAAACTTCGCTAAGCACGACTGTAGGCTTGTATCTACATAATATATTTAATTTCTAGGTTAGCTATCCATATTATTTTCGAGTCAGTGTTCGACCATACTCGTCAGTGGTAACGTAGACAGACAATAGGCCATATAGCAGCTCTATTACCGGTAAATTCTATTTCCTTGCAGATAATCTCATCGGCCATACATCTAACTGATATTGATGGAGTACGCATCAGTATATGTTACATTTCAATTGATGATGGTTTTTAATTTTTGTTAGTATAAAGAATATAAAAGATTTCTAAGTTGTTACTAGGTTTTGTAATAAATCCGTTTAACAAAAACAATAATACAATTATTGATTGACTTTTGATCTGTCATCCTTCTCCTCTTGTAAATCTAGAAGATAAATTAAGAAGATTCACTTTAGAAAATTTAAATTGCATAAAAAATAAACGACAATAATTCATCTCAAACAAAACAGAAAATAAACAATTTAATTTAATGAGAAGTCAAGAAAGAGCTTGAACAGTTTCAAAAGTGAGTCAACAGTTTGTATTTTAAATTCTTTTGATGTAAAATAATAATGCCATTTACATATTTTCCCGATGTAAACTTGTCCGGCAAGCTAAAGTGTCAAGAAAGAGCCCGTTGTATGTATTTAGTAGCATCGCTTGGTCTGTTGCAGAGTGAAATGTACGTTTCAGTTATTGTAATACAGCACTCAAGTCGTCAGGGCTTGCTAGAGAAAGGCGTGAGACGTCAAAGTTACAATTTTATTGTGTAAATGAGAAGCTGTTAGCTTTACTTCGAGACGACGATGTGTGTGCGACTGCCGAAATATAAACTTAGAAATCCTCTAGGATTTCAAACTTTCCTTAAGCTTCTTAGTTTATCTCCAGTTTTTAATGATATATAAATACTGTATAATTAAACTACGTCTGGTTTATTATTGTTTCATATATATGCTGAACTGATTTATTTTTTCTAATAGAAATGAAGACGATATCGATGACGAATACTTTGACAGCTGTAATTCATGGAATCCAAATCAGTAATTAACATTGTTAAGAATATATACCATTGGTTAGGGGTCATATTAAATTGGGATTTTTCTATAAAAATAAATATACCCAGAAACCATAGGGTTTGCGCTATTTAATCAATATACGTATTTATATAAACTTGATGGTAAAAGCTGTGTTATTTTGTCACCGAATTTTCATATAAACGAACTTTATGCATAGAAATGCCAAATTTGATAGTTGTCCATTGGGCGTATATTCATCGGATATTATTATCAACATTATATTAGTGAAAGTTAGATGGGTACTTATTGCATTTCGAATTTTATCATTCAATTATTGGTTTTGCACTTCAATACAATCGGCCCTGTAATAGACATGATCCTGTCATTGAATTTCGATGAATTTTGTTGCACGATATTCAAATTCAAAATTTCATTATGGATTCACATCGGCGAGCTGGATAAGCAGCTAAATGGTGTGATTATAAACATTAGTCTTTTTAAATATATCAGATGTGTATGATAAATATTAATATTTATGATAATCGAAAAACATTAAAAGATTAATAATAATGATAGAGTCACGTATATACGTAATCTGAAACGAATCTATAACTAGAACATTAATTTTCCATTTTATGTACTGAACAAAATGTTGAGATGGCCAATTTAATATCAAAAACAAATTAAAATCAAATATAACGAAAAATACCGTGACAGAATTTACATCCAACCAAGGGTCGTGGTGTATTAAGCTCCTATTCCGATTTTTGTCATCAAAACCTTTGTCTAGTAGTGGGATATCAGTATGCCTGTCAATTAGCAGTGTACATATATATAAACTGGATAGAAATATTATGCTTTAAGAAACACGTCTAAACAAACAAACAAATAAATATACTTAGTTAAAATGTAAGATTAAAATTTCAAGTAACAGTAACAACAAGTGGTGTGAAAACTAGGAGTTGCTTCACCGTGTGTGCAATCCTTAGTTCTGAGGTGAGCCGAGTTCGTGACAGCACATACTAATCTACACGCGAAATGAGACAACCACATGACAAATACCGCCACCAGAACTTATGACGATGAATATTAATTGAATCTAGTTTTAATTATGCGTTATAAAACGATATGTACGCTTGACGTGAACAAAAGATGTTATCGCATAGATATTCAACTTGCGACAAAAAGATCCGAGAGATTTAGTCTCATAAAGTGTTTTTTGTGAAGAACTAAGTTTTTGTCTCATATATAGTTGGGACGCACAAACATCTTGGAAAATGTTACCATTTATCACAGGGCTGCCGCTTTATAAGAGGTCTTGTTGGATATATTATTTAATCAAAAATATAATACAATGGATTTTCTGAAAGGGTAAAATTCGAAGGTGAGATAAATATAATGTTTTCAGTTTTCAAACCAATTACTAAATATAGAATTTTTTTTTATACCATTTCAGTTTGCAAACAAGCATAATCTCCGCCTGATGGTAAGCAGTCACCGCAACCTATGACTACTTGCTATAATTGATGTATCACGCTTTTTGCCAACCCGAGGGTTAGGAGGGAAGGGATGAGAAGGGAAAAAGAAAGGGATCAGAGGGGTTAGAAACGCAACAGTATAGTGTGTTAAATATAAGTTGAACCATGCGCAGTAACACGTTTTTGGGTCGCAACCGTATGTGGTATGAAGGGGGCGGCGTTTAGTACACTCGCTCACGGTTGTTTTAGTTTTATAAAAATTAATAAATAAAAATTAAATTAAAATATAAATTATTTTTGTCAGGTGTGTAAACATTTAATTTTATTTCAAGATAAGGTGTCATCCCAATAAGTGACAGTGATTAAAAATGTTTATTAACTATTTTTTTTTTTTTTATACTACTTACTTTTTGAAGTAATTTATAACGATAATGAATAAATAATTAATTGAATTTAGAAGAAACAATAACTATATTATATACTTAATTCTGTTTTCCCACTTTATAAAAAAATTATTTAAATAAGACGAAATCAATATTTTTGTCCATGATTGTACCTGCGCTGAAGCGGCCATTTTGGTTCATTTTAAATTTAAGGAAAACTCTGTTGCTTTCCGCTGATTTTCTGTGATAAGGTAGTATGTCCCATCTTAAGCTGGCCCTTTTGTGCCTACAACTATTATTTGGATCATATTTATGACAAAGAGTTCGATTTGATTGGAGAGCTACATACCTCATTCTCAATCTAATCTGTTAGCGGTTGATACTATTTACTTTTTGTAAAAACCTATCCTGATATATGATTTTATAATGTAGTTATAGATATTATATTATTGAAAAATTGAAGTTTTAATTGATAGATAAAATATTTATTTTAGTTTTAACATTTAGTAATGCAATTATTTTCTAATATGATGTGACAGCCCTACAACTAAACCTTAGGCTTCGTCCGAAAGAATGAATATGCGAGAAGCTACTTCGATAAGTTTCCTCCAATTCTTTAACTTATACCTATATAGGAAATCTCTTCATAATATATTGGTATTTGAGATTGAAGTTGACTGTGAAATATAGCTTATTGGTAAAGTTTTATAACATACCTCACAGATGTGGTGTGCTCTAAAAGATGTTTGAATAGTACAAAATTTATTTACCTTTTATTAAAAAGCCTTTTTGTTGTTTCGAATTACTCATTAAAATATCAAATAATATAAATGTAAGCACTGAGATTTTTACCGTATTAAACAGCTGTGCATATTTTTCTTTGCTACTTAATAAAGGAATTGTAAAAAATCCGGTCGTAATTATGTACATATAAAGCGAAAGCGACCGTCAACTGTTTTTGTAAGGAGTTACGCAGACACAAGCTGTGATATTTTCAATTTCACGAAACAATTATTCCGCCATGTCATCAATCGGATTCCCGCTTTGATTGCGCGGCAAATTCGTTTTGTTTGGATACAAAAATTGCAATATAAAGAGCTGCCACATCATTCCCTTTTGGTTTAACGTAGATTGTTTCCAAAATGTAATATTGTTTGCAATTCATTTTGAACAAGCGATTGGCCACTTTTAGTCCATTTATTTTTATTCGATACTAATTCGATATTTCGCGAGATTATTTCGAACGAATTCAACGAGGGAAAAAACTATACAATCCAATTGAAATAATTTAATTGAACAGAGAGCTCCTTTCAGAGAATTGTAAAGAAAGTTGTGAGAGCTGCGAGTGGGTAAGCGTCGAGGGCACAACATAATATTATAATGCTGGAGATGGAACAAATGCGCCTTCACCTTGTTACAACTTCTTTGCCGCAGCCACACTAACGACACTGGTTTATGTTTAATGGAGAAAAACAACGTCCGGGCGAAGTATTGCGTGCGGAATTTTTATATCTCGAAGTGTTTAAATGAAAAGCTTATTAGTTTTTCTTATTTATCCGCGGCTGAAACCTTATTTGCATGTAATTGAAGTCACCGGATTTATGAAGACGGAAGAAGTTAGTCTCTTTAAAAAAGGATTTACAAAATGTTCTTAGAATCGGAGGAGGCTGCGAGCTCTCTTTACGTGGCGGAGTAATCAGACTGCAGCCTCGAGCTAATCTTGATGTACTATTCCTAGACTCCGCTATGTTAGTATTGTACTCTTTTCAGGTTTGCGTTATTATCTACACGTATATACATTTTGCTGAGTGTAGTTTTCAAGAAATGTTACATGCAGTAGGTATAATAAATTAATATCCTTTTGTATGCGTTGCGTAATTGTATAAAGTATATTGTAAGTAAGATTATTTTGGCTTTAGGGTGGGGTTATACCAGACTTTTATACGAGCGTTTTTCGAAACGCGTATAGGCCCTTTACCACACGCACTAAGCTCGTATAAGCGTCTAGTATAAAGTGCTATAAATATGCTACTGACACTCGCCATTACTGGTTCATTCGAAGCCTAGTTTACAGTGGCATAAGTCCATGTAAGCGCATACGGCTTTTTGAAATGAAGCGTGCGTGTAGCGTATGCCGAAACGACCGTAGGCGCTTTAAAAACGCTGGTCTAAAATTGGCCTTAAGGTTATTAAACAGTTTTAGTTATTAAAGTATAAAGCAATAATTAATAAAATGTAGTTATAAAAGTACGACGTTTTATAGGATGTCTTAATATTATTTTAGGATTTTTGTAGTAACTAAACTACTAAATATAGTCTCAATAAAATATGCACTTATGTTTTCATTTTGGAACGAACTCTATATAAGAAACTATATTTAAAACGGATTAAGTTATATATCAAGACAGGGTTACTATAAACCGTACTATATCACTTCTATGCATTTAACTTAAACTGCTATTTTTAATAAAATATTATAATAAATTGCTAGCTTAGTCATTCATACTACGCGTTATTAAATTTTCTTTTTCCGCGGGTAAACTTTACAGAGCTGTCCGCGTTGTTGTCAAGTTTGGAGTCATAAATAAAGTGCGAGCGCTTTACCCGGATGAAGTTAGCAGTGTGAGGGGATGAGAGTTAAAAAGCGGTGCAATTCATGCAGCGCAGGTGACCGGCGGTTATCAGGGCGGTGCAGACCATGACTCGGAGAAATGTACTTTGGAAATGGCATAGGCAAATCGGAAATATATTTAGAATGTTTTAATTAAAAATTTCAACTGGCAAACAGTTGCATGTAGACAGCGTACTTCTTAGTTTTAGCTGTGTAGATTATATTTTGTGAGTAATGTCACGATAAAAGTAGTCTATGTACTAATAGGTCGTCGGGTGTTTTTTGTACTTATATTGGTACAGCCATTACGAGGATTAACTTGTGGCAAAGGCCTTGAAACAATTCTTAATATGATGAAGTACCTATGTATGTTTAATGTTTTAGTAAATATGAAACATTAATATTTTTACTGACTTAAAAAGGCTTGATAATTTAGGGTTTGAGAAATTAAAAAAAAAATTCGTAGATTACTCTGAGAGGCGTAGGTTTGCATTCGCCTCGACTGAGGACACGTTATCGCGGGCATACCGAGTCGTGGATAATCGTCTCATTTATAAAGTTTAGCGGCACAAAGCTGTGCGAGTTTTTGATTGAAAACAAACTTAGAAGGGACAGCCTCATTTGAATAAGTATTCTGAGAATAAAGTGTGGCTTTATGTTTTCCTTTAGGTGTTTTTTTTCTCTTTGTTATGCAAAACAATGTTCCACCTTGTTTAGGTACTACAACACGCTTTATTTTTGAGTGAAAGACTCTTTTGAAGTTAAGCTTTCCTGTATAAATTATTTTATTTTCACTGTATTGTTTAAAGATACAGCCTTTTGTAACTTAATGGCTTCCGTGATTCTTCGCCGTAAAATCTTAGTTTTTATTATGTAACTGAATGCTGTTTGGCAAAGTGAATTGAAACGTTACTGTTGATTAAGAGAGCAATAAATTAATATTAAGGGTTATACTTATTTGTGCTTGAATGAGCTTGTTAACATATTTGAAATATTAAGACGTATATCTAAATTAAGACTTTAAACTTTTTCATGACATCAAATTCTTGAATTTACGTTACTATAGCAATAAAGAAAAAGGTCTCTAAAAGATTTTAGTCAAAATTCCTTAGTTTGTCTTATTATGTCCTATTTCAGTTTGTATATCTGAAGTCATTTCTCTTGTACATAATTATAGTGTGCGTAAATGTATGAAATTGCGAATATATATTTTGTGCATAAAATTTTATTTTTACTTTTTTTAGTCTATAATGTAAAGTTTCTTTAACGGTCTTTCATTAATCTCAAAAACATGAATAACCGTAAAAGGTACAAAGAATTATCGATAACTTAACAGTACAGCGTTAAATAAGTCCAGCTTTGCTAATAAACCCAGTTAACTGACATTCGTGAATTTTACTAATCAACAGCTTGACATTTTACGTAACGCGATAATTGTGTGTGTCTAAGCTATTACTGATGGATATATGGCATGACTACAAACATATTAGGCGATAAATGCGTCAGGACGTGCATTTGACATAATGCGCTTATGATTAATTCCTGTACGCGTTTGCTTTTAAACTGCGTACTATATAATGGCTTACAGCGCCGGTGGTACAATGTTCCAGCCTCTCTGTTCTGTTCCTTTTTCCCATCTCATTTCTTCCCTCCTATTCCTTGGATTAAGAAAGCACATGTTTTTTTTTTTTTTTATGTTAAAAGTTGGCAAACAAGCATACTGCCCACCTGATGGTAAGTGGTTGCCGTAGCCTATGAGCGCTTGCAGCACCATTAGTAGGTGCCACTCACGCGTTGCCAACCTCGAGATATTGGTTCTTAAATCTCGTCTGCCCAGTAATTTCACTAGCGTACAGTGCCCTTCAAACCGGAACACAGTAATGCCTAAGCACTACTATTTGGCGGCAGAATATTTGACACTGCGGTGGTACCTACCTAGCTCTTGCAACAAAAGACCTACCACCAGTGGTATGTTGTTGTTTTCTTATCACTCAAATATTAAAACTATAATATTATATATATTTAACGGCCCTCCATATAAATAAAAATCTGTCAATTCATTTTTAATTTATACTTATCTGGCCAGGTAGTAGTCATGTAATTGTATTTATTTATAGCAGCATTGGATTGTTTTATATAAATAAATGAAACTTTATTTAAATTAAACTCTTTTACTCGTACAAGCGGTTTCATTAATTTATTGCTGATCATCAGACCTATTCCTATTTCAGAAGTCACATATGATGTGTATCAACATTTGACATCCTAGCTGTGTTTAGTAACGTTATCATTATCATAGATTTAGTAAAAGACAAACAGTATGAATATTATATTACTAGCAAAGTCAATTCAAACATTGGCTGCATCTCCGACTTCCTGTTATATACTTCCGTCCCAAAATCACTCCAACAGATTGCTCGAAAGCAAAGCAAGATGTTACAAATAAAAAAAAAAATAGAAAAAATATTAAGTTCGCTTAGTTCACGGATTTGCAGGTAAAAAGACACAGAATCAATAAAAACCAGTCTATTCTTACAAACAAGTTACTTACGGACGCTTTTATGTAATATTTAATGAGCGGGCCGTCAGTCGACACTCGTTGTAACACAATTAGAAAAGATCAATACCGTTTCTCTGATTTATTTAAAAGTTCTGAGGTTTGCTCGAAGTCGATTTGTGTAATTATAGTGAAACTGTCAGTGCAATGTGTGACTGGCAGAATGCTTCGTGTCAGGATTGTAATTTAACTTTATAAAGTCCACGCTGTTGTATATGTAATTTTAGACACGTACGTATTGATTTCGTTCCTTTGATTTTTCAACTATCACGTTTTTCCTATGAGACTATAATAAAATATATTCTATATTTAATACTAGTATCTACTCGCAAGTCTCATATAACACTCACATGAAACATTTGTAAGTATATAATGTTCCATAAGATACATCTACACTACAACCCGAATGAATACGTCTTGTTGTACGTTTTTTGATAATCTCACTTGAACTGAACATTTTCCGTGATAAGAGTGTCCTAGCTGTTAATCCAGGTAGTAAAATATCTGTGTACTCAATTTTATACAAATCCATTCCCTTTTGCGTGATTCAGTAAGAAACAAACAAACACGTTTCACATTTCCTATGTACTGTGGAAGTTTTTTTTTTTTCGGAATGTGTGTTGGCCCTACTGGCCTTGACAGCGTCACGGAGCGAGGGCGAGTACAGAGACTCAGCCGTGATAAAGGGGCAGGCTCAAATTTCATTCCATCCTTAGGGTGCTTTTTGCGAAGCCGAACCACGGCTAAGGACATCATCGTCATGGAGGAACGAGGTGACTTTTTCTTCCAACCCAAACGGAGGATACCTCGTGAGTCGCGGCATAGCACGATTCAGCATTGCTATAATCGTGTCTTTTATTGCTTTACCTTATGTAACGCGTGTATATCTTCTTAATAATTATATTCTTCGTCCTAGCATTATTCCCGGTATTTTATTTTACCCAGGGTCTGCTTATTACTCTTATCCGGATTTGACGGGTTACTAGTTTTTACAGAGCGATTGCCATCTGACCTCCGTAACCCAAAGAGCGAACCAGTAACTCATTGGATAAGAGCAATTTACTTATCAAGAGTTAACGATTATTATCAGATGTTTTGTGATAACAACCGGGACCGACAGCTTAACGTGCTCTCCGAGGCACGGTGGGGAAACCCACGAGACAAACGCCCAGATCGAAACAGAAATTTAACAAACATCTGCCCAAGCGGGAATCGAACCCGCAATCGTCGAGTCACGCTACCCACAACTCCACAACGATGTCGGTATCTCTATAATTATCATATCATAGAATTCGGACGTGATGGAGGAAAGCTAACTTATCCTTTTATACCTTCATCCCCACTCCCACTATACTGGCTAGGTAACATATGTGTGATACTGTTTTTATTGTTGCAAATAACGTTGTTGTTCTTATACTAATGTGACGCCTAATTCATGGGAAATACGGCACGCTAGTTAGCCCAGTGTGGTATAAAAAATTGGTCCATACACAATCTTATGCATAAAGTATTGGCTTTTATAATGAAGTGGTATTTCTTTATAAAGGAGGTGGTTTCACATCCAAGACAGCACCAGTGTTTTTAGTAGAGGAAAAACATTTATAGGAAACCTATTTGGCAATTTTCGTCGAAAAAAAAAACATAAATATAAACATGAATACTATTATTAATAATAATAATAATAATAATAATAATAATAAACGCTACACACTCAACGGCCCCCTTTAGGATAGTAATATCCTGTGTCGGGGTCCGGAAACATTCACAATGACAAGGACAAATACACCCAGACCGGAAAATATGCTTGCATGGTCAATACAAACATATCATGATCCGAGCGGGAATCAAACCCGCGACCTGTGGCGTTTAAGGCAGGTTCGCTACCGCTGCGCCACAACGTCGTCAAAAATAATATTCGTCGTCGTCATTAATAATTGATATCAATGTAAATATGCCTAAAAATACTATATTCAAAGTAGAATCTTGGGATACTTTGCTTCGCTCGGGCAATAAATTACTAACTATAACAGTTCGATTCCGTGAACATAAAAAATCCATCTTCGTCGTACAAAGAATTGAACCTTAAAAATATATACAAACGTAAAATGTTGAGGGAATGAAAAAGAAATCTTATCACTTCACTTTTCAGTAAATAATATATCGTCGGAAAATCACCATTGGGTTATGTTCGGTTTGACGACGACAACCATAAAACAACTCTTTTATTGCCGTTACTATCCACCTGACCCAGAAGATCGTTACGGCTTTGATCATATCTTGAGAAAATTTGCAGGGTTCAGTACACGTTAAGTGCGAACTCATTACATTTCAAGTTTCTGTACTATATAGCTTACAATTAGTTTTACGACATTTATTTGTATAAAGTTCAGTTAATTGTGTGTCTGTTAGATTGTTATTAGTTATTATAGTATGTTTTAAACTGATGTGTGTATTTGTTATTAATAAGTACTTACGTATCATTATTATTAGTTTAATAAAATGGGAGGGTAAAAAAAATTTCAAGTGACTTTTAGCATACTTTTCACCCACTAAAGGTTGTTAATTAATTTGAAAGACGTACCCACCAACCACAATTCACAACTTCTTATATAACAATAAAATTGCCACAAAATATTAATAGTGTGGTTTATATAGAATACAGTATGTAGGGGGTATATCAGATAATAATAAATCAAAGAATTTATTCCACATAAATTTTGCTTAAAAGTTAAGCTTGAGAACCTAAATCATCGATAGTCGAGAAAATCCAATTATCACTAGCACAATGGGTCACGAAACAATCTGAACTAAGAAAATTAATCTTCTGAGTCCAGGAGCACTGTCTGTGCAAACTTAGACAATGAATTTATAGTTCATCGATTTTGGGCGATCGGTAGTCGACCATGACCGGTATTCTCTGTGAAACATATAATATATACAATTGTATATATTATATGTGAAACTTATTTCTCTGTATGTTGTATAACATGAAGGATATAGTGTGAATATTCTCTTTAACAGCTTAGTGCTCTATCGCTCACTGAAAAATTAGAGGCCGGCTAGGTAGGTACCGCCGCAGTGTCAGATATTCTATCGCCAAGTAGTAGTGTGCAATGTGCATTACCGTGTTTCGGTTTGAAGGACATTGTAGTTAGTGAATTTGCTGCGCAAAGAAGATTTAAGAACCTGTGGAATAATCTCGCCCACATTCTTAGTGGCACAGGCAGCTGCATCTTAGGCCCCGTGCGAAAGCGCATGCCCGGTGCGAGCATTCTTTTGTTTACGCATGACATTCGATATATATACGCTTAAGAGTTTTTGCATATTTTCCTGCGATATTTTCTTCTCCTCTTCGTAAATTAATGTGCCTTCTTGTGCTATATTCTTTATGCTTGTATGCTAATATACTGTAAAACTATTGTGTGATTATCTGTATACTTCTGATAAAAATGTGGACTCGAATATAAACATTATAACAGTAAGTGACTTTTATTTATAGTGATAGTGTTATTCATCCCACAAACCAATATCTCGATATTGGAAACGCTTTCGAGATACCTATAAATGAATGGTGTTGCAGGCACTCATAGTCAACGACAACCGCTTACCATCAGGCGAGTCGTATCCTTACTTGTCAACAAATTAATATAAAAAAATTAGAGTTGATTTTTCTTCACAAATAATATTTTTGGTTTAAATACCTTTTTACTATTCTTGTTTATTGCTATGTTCAGTACACCTTTCTTTGTTTCAAGATTTTTTACACTCCGTGTAATAAGGGTAAATTGTACGGAATAAGTGAATTTCTCTTGAATCAATTTTTTATAAGCTCAGGCAAAAGGTTAGCAGAAATCTTCGCACGTGTGAGGGTTAAAAAGTACTACTAAAATGTAAATGACTTAGCTATTCTGCTTATAGGGAAAATTACTAAACAAGAGCTTTAAACGAAAAGGGTTCCTCAGATTTTTTAATCAGATATTTTTATCAAAACTTTTTTCATTAATTATTTTTTAATTACCTACCTAGCCGGCCTCTAATTTTTTCAGTGAGCGATAGAGCACTAAGCTGTTAAAGAGAATATTCACACTATATCCTTCATGTTATACAACATACAGAAGAATAAGTTTCACATATAATATATATAATATTATAATATTTTTTCAGTTTAAATAGGGGTTTATAGTATTTTGTATTCTATAGATCAAACCATTAAAGACAACCTTTAGATTGCCTACCTATTGCTGGCCTTTGCTTAAAGGTTATTATCATCATCTAACTCCAAGTTACGTTTGGAGCGTCCACTTCAGAGTCCAGGGTTCGAAAAGGTCTAATTAAGTAATGCCAGTAAGAAATATGCTGTTAACCATGCATTCCACGGCTTTCATCGATACTTTAATAAAATTTGTCTGTCAGTGGATGGGGTGCCGACGCTACGTGTGCTCACTGCTCAAGCTACAGAACAGATAGACCCATAAATTATATTATATAATTATGCATTCGTGATATACACAGATTTTTCGCACATGAAAATTACGCTCAATTTCCGAAAGAACTTATTGAATTCGATTCGGCGAGTGCTTTCTAATTCCTGCTCACTCATTAATGAATGTTGTTTCTAAGGTAGATTCCAGTAGTTGCTATCACTGTCTAGTGCTTAATATGATTTTGAACAAGATACTCAACAGTTGAGACAGTTTGCTGAGGTCACAAAGCATTGCGTTTAAGCTAGGAGATCTTTCACTAAGTAAGACAACCACTACACATCTGTGTCATGCTCCCGGAATTATGCTTTCGCATCCGAAGAAATGAAATTAACTAAAGCACTCGAAGCTTCGACTTTTTAACATGTTTAGAAGTACTGTTATATTTCCGGTTAAAGTGGAAGCGGTTAGCGAAACTGTCCATACTAATTCTTAATAATGTATAAAGAACAGTAGACTACCAATTTGAATATTTTAAAACAAAAATACTAAAGAAGAAATCAATTTAAAACTATCGAAAACATTGAGCGCCATCGTTTCTACAGAGCAATTAAAACGAGTTTGACCTTAAAAATCAACGTTATTGTATGCTAGGGCACGTTCATTCGTGAAATTGTTTGGTTTCTGCTCACTGTGTTCGTATCATAAATGTTCCACGATTCCCAATGTTAAAACTCGTCGAATGAGATTTTCACATATTGATGATGTCCCTTCACTTTGACCAAACAACGCGGCGTAAACACAATTGTTTGATTGGAATTCACGAAAAAAAAATCAACTGCAAATGTAATGCCGACAGCGTTTAAAATACTAAAGCGTTGTTAACATTGCTCTGTATAGCGTAATGCTCTAACAAAGTGTATTGATATTTGCTTATCTATATTTACTTTGCTAAGAAACACATTTACATTCCATTTATTCAGATATTGAAGTTTTTGCTTAGACGATTTGCTGCCGATTTTTGATTTTGTATTTTTACTTAGTATTTTACTGAAATGTTATATATGGATTTTGAATTAACATAGATTCAACCTTAGAACTTATATACTATTAAGTTGTCATATATTTAATTGAGGTTTATGTCGACGCAAATAAGTTATTATTAACCCACAAAATTGAAAAAACTGAGTTATATATGTAGAAGTATTGGTAAATGGCTGAAGAACATTTTTCTTTAATATTTGTAGGGTTTTAAGCTTTAAAACTTGTAAAAAGACATTTTTAAATCATGGAATTTGTGTATTTTTAAACGTTTTGGGTTTTATTATATACGAAATATGCAGTTTGTATATTTATTTTTTTGTGAAAATAAGTAAAATAACTTACATAAATCTGAAATTGCCAAAAGCTTGACCAATAAATAAAAAAAATGTCATATAAAGCAAGTTGTTCAAAATTTTCAAACGCGTTTTTCTCGAAATGATATTTGTGAGGGTTGCCATGGTATTGCTTATTTGCGTCCATGTATACATATGAGGATGTGGGACAGTGGTAGCGAACCTTCTTTCAGCGCCACAGGTAGCGCGTTCTATTCCCGCTCGGAGTAAATATTTTATTAACCATATAGGCATGTCTTTCAGTCTGAGTGTGTTCTTCCTTGTCTTTGTGTGTATTTCCGGACTTCTGACACAGGTTGTCATTTTGTGTTATAATATATTCAATATGTATATTTTATATGTTACATTAATAATGTTATTATTTAATATATTATAGTACCTATTCTTGTGATCGACTTTACTTTAATTATCATAACAGAGAAATTGTAGATAAATATAAGAGAGGATTTATTACAAAAACATGATCCATTTTGATGTATAACGCAAATATCAAATTAGTGGCTCGCTGTCTTACCGCATCCCGTCATACTGGCACATTTAATATTTTAGGTATTCGCCTCACGCCCCGTCTTCAACGGCCGTCCTGATTGCCGTTAAATTGAACTAAAAACTTCTCCAATGCTCCTAAAACGTTTCAATTATATTCGAATATTTTCTTCACGTAAATGCGAAAGATTGTTCGCGTATTAATTTGATTTAAACGTTCTTGGTACTATTACGCCCCACGGAATAATATTTTAGACACCGTGTCGTGGATGTTTAAAAACACATTCCACCCCAAAAGCAAAGGAAGTCGTAATTTGGGAACGTTTGCATTTGCAGATTAAATAAGTTTATACATCGAATAGTTCACCCGGTAGTAATTTTGTGAAACAATTTATTACCAACGTTGTAGAAGTACGAATGGCGCTAAGATGTTTTCAATAGAACGCCAACAAGAGGATGTAAAGTTTTGCAACAATGCGCTCCCTGTTCATGCAATTATTGCCAACCGATTCCTGATTGAATTCTTAGGTCAAGTTTGCGTTGAAAGTTTGCATAAAAGACCCCTTGCAAATTAACAATTTTCCTTGTTAGGGATTTTTGTTTTATGTATTTTCGAGTTTCTCTAATTAAAAGAAAACTAAAAACGTTTCGACTGGAAAGCGTCGAACTTTGTCCGACGGATCCATTAGGGTAGGTACGATTTAATTTGTTACGAAATTCAACGTAAACTCTGTAAAATTTCCGTTGAAATTGACCAAGCGCCAACATTTCGTTAACACGCATGTCATGTCTGGAAGTTCCGTCGGTGTTTTCGGTACTATTCAGAATTTAAAATGGATTCGTTTATAAAGGCATTTACTAGGGTCCGCATTTTCGATGAGGGGGAGACGTCAGGTGAGTGACTTGTTTGCCGGTGGCTCGCGCACTGCAACACGAGCAAAACGGAACAGTTTAGTAGACGCTGACGCTGAAGCCGACGCCAACACCGCCCGTGTACCCCCATAAATCAGTCTCTGATTGACGTTTCCCTACAGGAGTGATCTATTTCACCGCTTCGATGATACTCCTCACTCACTAAGATTTTTCATTAAAATCCACTAGACTTAGTTTATACAACAAGTACTGTACGGAAAAATTATTTGTGCGATATACTATTTATCATTATTAATACTATATAAAATGCAAAAATAACAATCGAATAGTAAATCTTTTGAATTATTAAATATTAATATATAATAATTCAAATAGAAAATTTTATGAAAATGTCATTTTGAAACGTAAGCCTATATAAAAACGTGGACGAAGCGAAAATAAAGCAACGAGCAAAATTATTGGAGATTGAATAAACATTACAGAAATAAAAACAATACAATCTGTTTTTCTATTGTAATGAAATGTATAAACAAATTCAACGTGTCCAATTATTCTGTTTTCAATGTAAATAAAAGGAAAATTTTTATATTTCGTAGCATCTTAAAATATAGAAAAAAATTGTTTCGCCTTTGTTATGATATGATTACGATAAATTATAATTATTTTTCTTTTTTGTTACAGGTAACAATAGCGTCGATTCTTCATTAATTTGAGAAAAGATTAAGAATAAAATATGATGTAGGTATTTGAAGAAATTATTAATAAAAGATAAGACGACTATCCTATAAAGTTATATTAAAATAAACAAGTTTTTTTTAATTTAATGTTGTTGTTGTTGTTGTTGTTCGAGATTTAAGAACTAATATCTCGAGGTTGGCGACGCTCATAGGCTACGGACACCGCTTACCATCAGGTGGGTCGTATGCTTGTTTGCCAAATTGTAACATAAAAAAGAGACCTAGAAACATACCTTTTAGTTATGGATATTAATCCCAATCATTATGAAATGGCTAAGTAATTCACATCCAAACAATATCCGAAGTCACCAGTATATATAATAACAAGTGAAATAACAAGTGGATTAAAATTATTTTAATCCTTTCCTTACTTTAATATTAAAATGAGTGTATAAAAAGGTAGCTCGAAAAAGCAAGGCTTGTGCGTATTTAACAAGATTATAATACTACACTCCGTGTAAATTGAATATTCAGGCTTACAGGCTGAGGTTGATGAACCTTAAGGATCTTGTGAATATTAATACATGCTGAAGGACCTAGAAGCCTGACCCTGAATAATGGAGGACTTTCTTGAAAAAATAAGATGGCTCTACAGAAAATAAGTAACAATGAGATCGTGTCGGAAGATTTGTGTGGGAGTGAATTATGTAAACGCTAACACGAGTACTGTAAGAAGATTTCGCTGTTTAATATAAACATAAATATCTAATACAACAACTTAATAAAAATCTATTCATCTATATCTATACATACAAATAAATAAAATTGAAGTGTCAGTTTATAAATTCCTAATCAAGAGCTTTACACTAAATGCTTTTTAAAAAAAATAACAACAAAATAATAAGTCACATAAAAAACATTTTTTTTTGTCTTTCTCTGTGTCCGCTTGTTCCGCCTTATTTCTGAAATGGCTGGACTAGTTTAGCCGGGATTTTCACTGGCAGATAGATCATTTTATAAGAAATAGCTTTTGTTATTTTTATTGTATAAAAAGAATTTTGATTCCATGTTACAAAGAAAAATCACCACGGGAGCGCCGACGCGGGCGCAGTGTTATTATTATTTATTCTTATAGTCTTTATTTCTTACTAATAACAGCCGGTACAGACTTTTTATGTGCCGTCCGAACCACGGAGAAGTTAAGTCCAATATAACTATGCGTTCTCCCATCCACTGAAAGACTGTGCCTTAAGTTGCTTAACCCACTGACCGTGGGTTCATATAAATCCACTTAAGAAATATAGACATAAGAATATAATATTTACAAAGCTATAAACCAAGATGGGACTTGTTATTTTATCATAAGTATTTCTGTCAAATAAAATAAGGATATTTTAGATTTATTTACGTTTAATATAGGAGCTTCGCTTCGTTCACGAGTACATTTAATATTTTAGAAAGTCGCCTCACGCGCCGTCTTCAACGGAGTCTGATTGCCGTCCGATCGAAATTATATTTCTACATTCAAAGCTCGCTGGACAAGATTGCTTTACGTTGTCATAAAGGACTTGTTAAATATTTGATTCCGTAAAATATTATCGCGTAACATTGTCATATTATGGAAATAAATTCGTTTTAGCTATACTGAATTCTGATGTGTTGTGTGTGTATCATTACAATATCTGCTCTAGTTATTGTAGTAGTAGAGTTTTGCCGTTTTCGATATGTTAAAGTAAGTACCTATTACCATCCATGAAATATTCAACATAAAGTATCCGTATTGTTCTCTTGCATTTGATTAGATAATTGTGAGCAGTATGAAGGTACCTCTTTTCTCCCTTTCTTCTCCTCTTTTCCCCACCTCTCCGCCAAAGCCTTATCTGACGTAGTAAGAACAGTAATGCCTCTGGTGATGTTTAAACTTTTTTTTATAAGAATATTAGGAAAGCTTTTTCAAGTCATTACTAGTACTCCTATTGACCTCCAAAGAAGCTCGTAGTTTGAGCTAAGACTGTGTACAACAATAACCCAAGCGGGTCAGAATTGAATCCGCAATTCTCGCGTTAACGGAGTCACCCCTTCTACCGATAAGCTATTGAAACTTCAAAATTCAAAATTCATAACAAATATTATTTATCTTATAAGGACCGCTATTGTGCAGTTGTAGTAAATCTGCCTTTAACGATGGTCTCGGTTTCGATTCTCTCTCAGGAGACGTGTTTTTATTAATAATACAAGCATGCATTTCGGTCTGGATGGTTTTGCTTGTGTTTATGTGGGTTTTCGAACCCCCGACACAGGATATTACTATCCTTGTGGGGACTGTGTTCGTAGAATACATTTTTTTATTTAAATTATTGGAACATACACAACAATAGTAAATTTTATATTTTTCCTATAAAATTAAATTCACGTAACAAAATAAAGTCGTTAAATACTTCTAAGCGTTACTTATAAATGTTTACAATTACATTAAACAGCATCCCACATTATACGTATAATAAAGGCAACGAATGGAAAATATAAAATCTTTTTATTAAACGTTAATTTACTTTTATAAATATATTTTTCCTGTGGGTGTATCGCGTGACAGCTCACCGTATCTCCTACGTTGAAGAATAATCGCGCTATTTGTTAATCTTACTTTCATTATACAAAATTCAGTTTTCTTAAACAACCCTCTACTGGCTGACGTGGAACGCTTGTCAGATTAACAATAGAAAATTTGCACATGCGGCTCACGGTATTTTATTTTGTGCTTGTTTAACATATTCTTCAAGAATAAAAATACAATTTTATTATAAAAGCAAAGAATATACAGAGTATTATTTTGTCATTGTATTTTCATATCCTTTTTTGGAAACTATCCGGAAACTAAAAGTTGTTAGTGGAAGGCAAAAGCAATATTAAATTATTAATGAATTTCCAAACGACAATCGGACAACTAGGTAACTTGTGTGTGCAACAGACAAGCTACTGTGTCTGATTGCCGCTATAGGACATACCCGTAGCAAACACTTTTTTCTGCTATGGTGTGTCTTGTCGATAACAAAATGTGTCTGCGCTTGTGCAATGCCTTAAGGCTAGTCAGTTAACTCATTGGTTAAGAGTTTTCAGAAGAAGAAATTACAGATGATCAGATATTATTATATATGTAATAAATAAATAAATAAATAAACGCTGCACAGTCAACGGCCCCCATTAGCATAGTGATATACTGTGTTGGGGGTCCGGAAACACATACAAGAACAAGGACAAACACACCCAGATCGGAAAATATGCTTGCATGGTCAATACAAACATGTTGTATGCTCCGAGCGGCTATTGAACCTGCGACCTGGGGCGTTTAAGGCAGGTTCGCTACCGCTCCGCCACAACGTCGTCAAATAATAACTGGTATCGAAAGAGTAACGTGCCCTCCGATTGGAGGCGAGAGGTGTCCCACAGGGACAAAGCCTAGACCGAAACAGATATCTTTTTAAATAATACGGACATCTAATCTGAACTGAATGACTTTACAATCTTGTCATGGAACCCCACCTAACCCGGTTTCCTGGGGAAAAGTCTCCAGGAAGCCAGTTATTCATTAAAGAAACACCACGCCACGATGATTGTCTTAAATTTACATAATATAATAAATTGAAGAAAAAAAAAGCATAAAAATGTGTTTTTCATACTTATTACATATGCGTAATAACTTACATGAGTTTAGATTGGATACATTGGAAGTTCTACTGCCAATTTATTGACGTCATTATCGGCGAAAGCATCCCTGTAGAGTAGGAGTCAGAAACTTTACCATATGCGAACATTCTGTACCTAATAATATACTCTCAACCAACTCATGATAGTATGAATCTATTGTATTGTAATTAGGTACAACACTTTGTACTTTTAATTGGTTTATATGGAATGAGACACTGAATATATAAATATAAATATATGCTCTAACCTTGCAAGTGCTGAAGGCGTTTGTCTCGTACTTTATTTTGAGGGAAACATTGCGAAACCTGCTTGTTTTGAAAGTATTTCTGAGATATGTAGGCCAATCCGCAGTGGAGCAGCGTTGTAAATTAAGCTCCTTATACAACTCCTTAACAGAAGAGAACGTCTTTGTCAAGCAGACGAAAATTAATAGGCTGCAACTATTCTATGCTATACTATATATTATACATGAAGACAAGATGAATGTCTATGATAAAACAAAAAAACTATAAAAATATTTTCTAATTTTATTCTAAATCATGACGGTTGGTAAAGAAACCCATACTGCCCGCCTGATGGTAAGCAGTCACCGTAACCTATGTATGCATGCGATACTTAAAGTATTAAATGCGCTTTGCCCACCCAAGGAACAAGAAGGAAGGGATGAGAAAGGAAAAAAGGAAGGGAATAGAGGGGCTAGGAAATTGGGCCTCCGGCGCTCTCACTCATCCCAAGAAACGCAACAGTACAGTAACTTTTCGCTGATTTTCTGTGACAGGGTAATTCTTCACATTTGGGCTCGGAGTAGAATGGCTCTATTACCCTATAAATTAAATTGTCAAATATATAGCTCAAGTAATATGTTTTATTATTATTTTATTGTAGAAGTATTACAACTTAATATAATAGCTTTATTCTACAATTAATAACAGCTGACGGTATTTTCGTATCCATTTCAATTTATGTGAAGGGCAAGCACAGAAACTTGTTCAAACTTCGACTGAAATTCACAAGAAACTCTGTCCTTCCCGGCGTTGTCTATTAAATCAATAAAGTCTGATTACATTAATAGAACAGCAGCAGCAGTAGAATGCATTTAACGCTCGTAGAAACTTAATTTAAACGCTTTAAGATAGTAATTCCTATAGTTTGTCGAACATATTACAAGTTTAAGACTAAAATCCAATACTTTAGGTGATAGATGGGTAGAAAAATGACAGTTGGACTGTAATTCGACACAAATACACTGTTTACTTACTTTCATTTCTGAACATAAATCTTAAATCCATGAAGACAAAGTTACTGTGCAGTGAATACTAGGACACCTAAATTCAAAAAAGCACTTAATATAGAATATTTAACTTATATTACAGAATATAATAAAGCACTGATAATAAAAGTTAAGAACATAATAGTTTAAATAATTTGAATAATTTAATAGTTGTCGCAGTAACATGTGATGTATTGATACACACATGTTTTCTGCTCTGGGTGTGTGTCCTTGTCTTTGTGTATGTTTCCGGACCCTCGACAGAGGATATTACTATCCTAATGGAGACCGTTGAGTGTGTAGCATTTATTTATTTATTTAATGCAAATTTGGCTCATAAAATACGAGTAGGTACTGGCTACCTATGGTACTTGATATTTTCCGAATGCTCTCGTTTCGTTTGTGTAGTATACGTAATCATTATTGTTACGCTTCAGCTTGTATCAAGATGGGGAAGGTAATTTTTATTATAAATAAACACTAAAGTTTTAATTTTGTTGATTTCCTTAAAATTAAGGTGCGATACTTTGAAAAGATTTCTATCCAAAGAAATACTAACGGCTTGTTTTGAAATATCTTTTTTATAACATTTCATTGGGTATCTTCGATTTGTTTATTTGCTCCGTTCATGTACACTATGCTTAAGACCAAAGTTTAAGTATTTGTATAGTGCACCTGCGTGGCGCCGTGATTTTTCTTTAACTTGCTTACTTCCAACTTTGAATTACTGCTTATATAATTTAGATTACTTTTTTGTAACAAGAAATATCTGGCTAGATAATGTATAAAATAATCATTTCGGATAGAGAGACAGAGAGATATACAAAACAGAGTTTGTTTTTGAGATGTTTTGTTCTAGTATGTGAAGCCAGATAAAAAACTTTTCCCTTGAGCTAGCTTCATCATTAATTTCACAAAACAAACAAGTATATCTTTAGCATATCAAACTTATTTTTATATATACTATAAAGTTCAAATTTATTACATTTAAAGTCGTTTAACCCAATGTTTAATTTATTTATTTTCTCCTACTAAACTAACTGCCGATCAAAGATCCAGTGGTCTCAACCGAGACAGCCCCTAGTAATCCCAACTGGCGTAGCGTTCGATGAATTAAAGTGACAGACTAGTTGACTCCTAGAACTGTGACAAATAGATAAACAGACTGTCGGCTTTTGGTTCAGTTAACTCTTAGTAAACCATTGAATTACTGACTACTGAATATTAATATTACACTAATATGATTAATACGTATAAGACACAGATTATTCAGGTCACCTATATAGGAAACTGACTTGACTTTTCTACTATTATCAAATTGTTAATAGCTGGGGCCGACTTTTTACGTGCCTTCTGAAGCAAAGAGACGCTAAGTTGCGGTCATCTATTGACTGACTATGCCTAAAGTTGCTTACCCCATCGATCGTTTACAGATCAGTGAGCGCACCCGGCTACACAAACTATACCCACCCATTAGAATAGTAAAATAATTATTATGTCGGGGTCTTTAAACAACACAACACAAGCACTACCACTCAAATTGAAATCCATGCCTGTATAGTCAATACAAATATATGCCCCGTTTTGCAATGAAACCGGCGGCTATTGGTATGAATTATATATTAGTTTCCCTCTTATATAGAATATCGACAGTAGCTTCAACGTGTTTGGCATGATGAGTCTGTGTGCCAAAACTCCCACCCTCACTGCCCCCTCCATATTCTTACCCTATGATGCCTGGTATAACTGTGTAAATAGGCTAAAGCTGATTTTTCCCCTTTCGATATTAAATAACTTTTGGTATATTTATCATTCCTAAAATCTAACTTAACAAATATATAGGTGTATATATAGGTGTATTATTACTCGTATTCAAACAGCATCGTAACTTGAAACGAACAAAACGTCTACACAACTCAACCCCAGGCTTATAAACAAGTTAAAATTAACACCGACCACATCAACAGTTTATTCATGTCATCAGTTGGAGAAAGACAGTCTAACACTTCAAGTTACAGTATAATACGCGTGTAATATCATATTCAGGAACGTTACACTCAAGTTTACGACTGAAACTGAGGAAAGCTTACGCTTATGAATCTTTAAGTATCTTAAAATCCCTACCATGGTCGATTTCGTATTACCACTCCATAGACAGATGCGTAAAAAATTGATACGTTTTATTTCATTTTTATTTTAGCGCAATGTAAAGATTTATACCTCATTTTTACTGTATGATATTTGATTAGATGTTTTGGGATGTACCTTTTCTTATACTATAAAATATATCCACATATCCATAATATATGAGATATTTTGTTTGTTGTAAGATTTTTGTTTATCCTAGAGGATGTAAGTGAAGTGTGAGCTTTTTGTTTTGCTACATCATCGTTTTAATATTTTGAGAGCGATACAAATTTTTAATTTGAAGTCTCAATAGCTCAACGGTAGAAGAGCTGACTACGCTCCGTTAACGCGAGAGTCGAGGACTCGATCCTGACCCCCTTGGCCTATTGTCTTATTTTCCATTAACTATATAATTTTCCACAATAGTTTATTCACAATTGTTAGTTTGACACCGTTGTGGCGTTGTGGGTAGCGAGTCTGCCTTAAGCCTTGACGATTGCGGGTTCGATTCCCGCTCGGAGCAGATGTTTGTATTAATCGTACAGGCATGTTTTCCGGTCTGGTTGTGTTTGTCCTTGTCATTGTGAATGTTTCCGAACCCCGACACAGGATATAATTATCCTAATGAGGGCCGTTGAGTCTGTAGCGTTTATTTATTTATATTTTTCAAATAACAAACATAGACTATTGCACGAAAATGAAAAGACATTTAAAATTTTCCATTATACTAATAAATAATGAATAACTGGCCGCCAACAAGTAATCAAGTAAATGGAAATCTCACACAATTTATTAATATTTCGCGTCTGGGAGTTGAGTGAAATATTAAAAGACAGTTCTAAGCAAAGCAACAAGTTAAATTCCCGGCTGTTTTAAATAATTATTTTGCATTACAAACAATGAAACTCATTTGACTTTTGTTACTTTGATCTGTTACATTTAAAATTCGGCAGAATAAATAGCAACAGATAATGCTCAGCGTAATTTATATTCGTGGTTAATTGCCATTCCATTTTCAAATGCAATTTATAGCATAATTTATTCAGCGTGCCGTGGCTTCTACTTCCTACCAATGATGTCTGCTCTCATTCAGTTACGCGATGTCTAAATGAATGGATGCTGCAAAATTAGCAATGTATCGCTTGCCAGGCCATATCTCACATGAGACAGCGACGGTTGTTGACAGAGATCAAGACAATTACTCCGTATTACCTGATAATATATTATCCCGCGCAACAATCTCCTTAATCATCGCTTACGTCAAGTTAAATGATATGGACAGAGTTGCCATTAGCATAAATGCTATAAAATTACATAATTAATATGTATGTGTCAAGTGTATCAAGTTGTTCATATAATTCAATATATATGTTTAAATTTTGTATCATGATTACTGAAGAAACGCGAATTAAAACATCAAAAATAATATTCAAACTTTAAATTAAATGTATGCACGTTTAATTGAAGTTTTGTTAATTTATTTAATTAAAATGTTTGCATGATCGATTTTAATTATTTATTAATGCAATTATTAAGTTTTAACTTAATAATGACATTATGAAAACATTATATTTCATAATTCATCACATAATAACAAACAAAGTAATAAATTTTGTTAAACTAAATATTTCCCTAAATTAATTCTCTTGTGGTAACAAACAAAACCTTTATATGTGTACGAAGTTTGTTTAAATTGTAAATACAATAAACAATTGTTTTGATGTTCGCTGTACCGCGTGGTGACAGATAGTGGTTAAATCCGTGAAAATTATTAGATTTCGTAGACAATCTTACTTGCAAGTAAAGACATCAGTTCTATATAATGCTAGGAGTAATATATAGGAGTCTGTGTTGTCGACCGTACACATGCTCATCGCTGGCGGTTAGAAGATTAGTTGACAATGTCAGAAGGAACAAAGTTCCCCAAAGTTCATCTCGGATAGAACTTCCGGCGCTCTGTGCCCTTAAATTGAAACTGTACGACATCTGCAGTGCTTTGATAGTTATTGAGAATAAATTACCCATCATCTTCTGTGGCCAGGAATATATTTGTAAAGTTTGGCGCATGTCAATTTCTTGTTACGTCACCTGTAATACAACGGAGTTTGAACTTGTACCGGCAATCTGGTATAATGCAAGCTTGTAACTAACACTAACAAGTATATAAAATGCCTTCGGAAATTCTATCATTGTAAAAATGTTGTAAAATGAAAACAGCTTAACAATAATTAAGCCAATATATAAACGAAAAAACCGCAACGGAATAAAATCGTAAAAAAAAAACAATATATTACGATCGTGTACATTATGGGCGAATCTGAATGTGTCAGTGCGTAATTTATCGTTGAACGTGTTTTTTGTGGAGGCTCTCTTGACCTCATAAAAAACAGGCGGGTGCGGGCCTGCGGGGCTGCTGAAATCAGAGGATACTTGAGTCTTCGCTTCGCGCGTATCAAAAGTGGGAAAAACAAGCGATCGCCACTCGACTCAGACGGGCGGATGACACTTCACACGTTGTCGTGATTTTTACAATGTTTCCTCTCCGCAATGCTTTTTTCAAATCACTTTGATGTGTGGCCTGCTTTCAGATATTTCGTGCGTCGAGAGAAAATTTCAGCACTTTCCATTATGTTCAGAGTGCTTCTTTTAGAAAAGAAATGCTTTTAAAAGGTATTTGTATTTACTTTTTGATCTCAAGGCTTTAAGATAAAAACATAATATACGAACAGAATTACGGAGTCCTTACAAACAATGTACAAAAGAATGTAATTAGTGACAAAACGAAACACTCTAAAATATATAAAGTAAAAAGTTTCACTCTATTTATTCCTATTTTGGAACTGATTTAGGTTAAAATAAAATCAGTAACTGAAAAAAGGAAAGGAAGTAGGTAAATTAATTTGGTTTTTTGTCCATGTGATCTGTATGCTGACTGATTATTTTTTTTTTAGAAAGGGTTTGCTTTTCAGTTGTAAAATATTGTGACAATTCATCAAATATTTTGGGGATATAAAACTCTTCAAAATTTAGGAGTCATCACAGATCACAGTTTTTACTACATTTAAAATTGATGTCTTAGAACCTAGGCGGTTGAGGTACATTAATACATTTTTTAACCATATAATTTTTAGTCATATTGCTTTTCTGACATTTTATGTGTTTAAGCACTATCTTTGTTTAGGCTGCGATTATTCAGTGTTGATATGTCGAAATCATCCAAAATGACCGTAGAACGAGAGAGATTCGCAGATTCGGACGTGCGCCTGTACGTGTTTGGCGCCTCGCCAACCACAATATACATTTAATGGCCCGATTTTATACGCAGGACACAATTTTAAAGTAGTGTATAAACGTTAAAAGTATCATTAAGTCAGTATATATCTTTTTATCTCTTTTTGTTTTCGCTTGAATGAATTTCTATACTTGTTTTCAATTGTAGGGGTTTAAGTTAATTAATATTATATGTATGTATTACTATATATGTACTAATTTATATTTCCATCTTTTTCTTACTAGTTATTTTGATTTATGTAATGATTTTTAAATAGCGACGTATATGAAACCTTCATGTCGATTTTAATAATTTACAAGTCATGGTGGAGAAAATTATAGATACATGATCTCCTAAGACAAGAATTGGGTTGCTACAATTATCTATATAATAACAATTTGAAATGTTTGTTTGTTTAATCATATTTTATGCATTGCAATACAATTAATCCGATTCCAATAAAACTTTTACAACTTATTGCTTAGAATTACAGGAAGGGTATCAGCATAGAATAATTAACTTAGATGGTACTTTCAAAGGTAAAGTATCTTTAAAGTCACTGGCAAATGCGAGTTATATGTATTATAGAATTGTATAAATAACCCTATGAGCTGAAGATACGTATTATAACTACTGTACCAAGCTTAGAAAAATAAGTGTATATTTATATAGTATAATCTCATAAGCCTATTACTTAAAAGTACGTCAAATAAAATAGGATGAGTTTGTTCTTTTGAACGAAGCGCTCCGGTGATATTGGTGTCTAAATGAAAAATTTTATTTTGTGACAATTTAGTGCAGCCGACGTAACTATTACTTTTTTTTTTCGTTGAGCACATTTATTTGCTGACAGCAGTGAAAATTTGCGTCAGGCTAAGTGCCAAATTTATAACATTGGACTATATTGCAAAAGGTTTTTCGCTAATTGGTTCGGTTAGGCAAGGATTGTTAAAGATAAAATATGCGCTACAGAATTTCGTTTATATGCAGATTGATTGCTTCATTACTACTGCGATATTGATTGAGGCACTGACGTAAGTGTTCGAGGACAACTTTGGAAGTAATCCCGAAAATTTCATGACTACACAATATTGTGTCGCATAACTTACCCCTATAATGAAAAGGCATAAACTGTGAGTACGTCGCGGTGCTCCCGAGCGGGTTGACTCCACTAACACATCTTTTAGAATATTGTTTACACTGTACAATTTTATTCGCAATTTTCCTTACTATAAAATATATTACAATTTTACGGTATTTTAAAGATAATAGACACAGAGTTTAGAATGAACATAGAATTAATATCAAAATTGAAAGTAGTTACATTTTTAAAGTGATTTTTAATATTTATTGAAACCCTCCCACTATAAACTTTTTAAAAATAAATTTTGAATTTTTCTTACTAGGTAATGTACATATATAATCTTATAAGAAAACTGAAGAATCAATTTTATTTTTTTGAATTTCAACAAGAAATGTATACTTACTACGTTAATACGTTACTTAATACGTTGAATAAAATATTTTTATTTTGACGCTCAAGGAACAAGTCGATATATTTTATTCTCTTAATTCGATACAGTACTGTTAAACATTGGTATTTTATATATCATCTAATTTACTGGGCAAAGGAGATTTAAGAACCAATATATCAAGGTTGGCAACGCGTGAGTGGCACTTTATAATGATGTTGCAAGCGCTCATAGGGTACGGAAAGCGCTTACTATCAGGTGGGCCGTATGCTTGCCAACTTAGTAACATGAAAAAAATAATGATAATATTAACAAGGTAATTGTGTCCGTAATTTAACGTCAAATATCACGTCAACTAATATATTTTAGAGCGAAAGTATTGAACATGGTTGTTCCGCTTCCCATTTTATAATATACTTTGATGGAGTGAGATCCGATGTACAGTATTGTATTTAAATTTTTCGATGTCTGCGGATTTATTTGGTGATACCGATTGTTTTTTGTTTTATGATCCCGCACGTTATTCTGAACGAGTTCAACGGTCTAGGTTCCAATTTTATGGTGGTTGAGCAACTGTCGTAGCAAAAGGTTCTATTTATCCGGCCTATATAGGTAAAATATAAAAGTCTATTGTTTCAAAATTTTAAAGCTGACCAGGGTAGTATACCCAGCGGCGAAACACATCAAAATAGACGCTCCTTTTACTTTGAAGAAGTGGAGTGGAAGGCAATCTGACTCCCAGTGTATCATAAAACTTATATAAAAATCACTATAAATATTTGATAGGCAATCTATTTCATTTTTAAGACACTCTTATATTTTATATAGTAACGTAAGTCGAAGGAGGAAGCATGTTCGAACAGCTCCCCCATCCCAATCACAAAAGAATAACAAAATGACGCTTGTTTACATAATTATCCCACAATGCCGTTTCGAAATACGATTTAATTAAAATAACCATTCCGATTCTCATAATTTGCTGAAATACATTTATAAATTCTCAGTTAGACGGTTTTGATTCGTTTTACCACCGACCACGACAAGTTGGTGCCTACTTTTGCTGAATTCCGCACAAAAGTTAGTAGATTAAAACTGCCAATTAGGGAGCATTTGAAGTCCAAGTTGTTTCAGAATTTCCGTAATTATTCTTCGATGAATTACTGAAAGAACGAGAATGAATATTTGACAGTATTTTATTCAAATGAACTTTTTCACAATAACTTCTATCCTACTTATCTAAATCCGGCTTTTATTTAATAATTCTTTTTTACTTTGAGGACGTGAAAAAAATATTAATTATTTTGCGATTCAGACGGTTTTGTGATTGATTTAAAAGGTAGAAATGATTACTACACTTTAACGAGCAATTTATCTTTTCACAAGCTTTCACTCTGTTTATTTAATTTGGTTACTTTCATAAATTTGCTACGGATATTAAAACAGACAGACCTTTGAATTATATGTGTGTTAATTTGATACGCATATTCTTAGCTTACTTTATGTACATAAGTACTCACGATAAAATAATTTAATTGATTATTGCTACTTTTCTTTCGTGCGCAAAAAATTGTAGCCATGCTTTTCCCAGAAAATCGGCGTCCGAAAGCTCAATTTCCCACTGCCTCTGTTTTCTTCCTTCTTTTCTCTAGTCATCTCTTCCCTCCTATCCCTTGGGTTGGCAACGCGCATGTGATACTTCAAGTATCTCAAGCTTGCTTATTTACCAACCGTCATGAAAAAGAAGCTATAACCTGTTATTGCGCACGGAGCTGTCCAGACACAAAAATATATTGTGTCTGTTCTACGTGGAACTTAAGTGAACTGACTAACTACGTACCCTTAAATGTAGCTACTACATATATAAAGAAGTAGTCAATTTCATCTATTGACATAAGTGTATAGCATTAGTTAAACTTGTTGATTTGTATTAAAGTAAAAAAGTCGTAAGGATATTTATTATTTCCTTTAAGTTTAAAAGCTATCCTATTATCCGTAAAATAAATTTATCAGGGTTTTCATATAACAAAAGAGAATGCAAAACATATACATCTATATAGATTTTATGATTTTGATCGAGTAGTTCTAACATAAATGTATGGTAGTTTATTCTAGAAGCCATTTCATGGCCAATCTTCATAAAGGTACACTTACCGTGGCTGTATTATAAAATTTGAAATATTTCTACAGTTTTCATAACCCAGTAATAAAGTATCGACTGTGATAGAAAAGGCTATTGTAATTAACTGCACTTTTAAATTCAAATTTATCGCGTTTACTGCACCTATAGGAAGTGAAATACGTAATCAAATATATATTTTACAGGATATTTAAACCGTTGATTTAATCCGGATTCCGTGAAAGTTTATGTGACAAAAATTCATGTTCATTACCAGTGTAATTGCAGAGTAAAAAATACATCGTTTTACGATGACGACGCGAAATCAAATTTATTTTTACAAAGTTGAAAGTAATGATTTTTGTTTGTTAAAGCGTTTCGTTCGTTAAAATGTTTAATTAAACAATAATTTATATTTCGTTATATTTTAAGAATTATTTTAATCAGTCAGCTTACCGTGTACAATGGTTTTTCTTTTGTGTCTGGTACACCAGCGATCTCACGTGACTCATGAGTTGATTGAAAATATTGACAACGTTTAAGTTATCCTTCATAAAAACCACTACTATTGTAGACGTATGACGAATATCTGTTTCTTCAATCGACATAGTAATAGTTTTTAGGGTTCCGTACACAAACCATATTAACGCAACCCTATTACTAAGCCTCCGCTGTCCATCCGTACATCCGTGTGATCGTCTGTGTTTAATGAACCGTTATAGATAGAGAGTTGAAATCACAGATTGTGTTTAGTAATATTATAAAATAAAGGGCGTCCTCATACCATAAACTGGATATTTTTAACCCTTTAAGTGGAAGTCTCACAAGCACTTCGCCAGTTTTGTTATAGTTTAATAAGCACTCTGTTATATCACAAAAATAAATTAAAAATATCATATCAAAAATTATCAATGATACTTAATATCATAATAAAACCTAAAAGCCGATTCTCGAAAAGAATGGTCGAATATATCAGGTACCTACTTGTGTTCGAATGAAAATGCTACTCGCTAGCCAAATGCTAATTTTATGGTGGTTGAACAACTGTGCCGAATCCACCCGCACTGTCCTTCACAGTATTGCTTTGTAGGCATAATCCAACGTATAACAGGCAAATTCGATAGTGGGATGCATTAATTTATTTTATATTTTATTGCTACTCGTTTTAATTCACCTGTATTTTTTATTGAATTGCCTTTTGGAATTATTCATTAATATGCTCGTGTTTATGTTTGTTTATAATAATCCTTAATTATAGACTCTTTGGCTCTTTAGCTCTTAGGATATATTATATTACAATATATTCAGATTTATGAGTTTATATACTGTAGGTCAGTTTCAAGCGCTAGCTATGTTAGATTTTTAAAGAAGAGAGCTGGCAACCAACCCCGCCTCCTCACCTAGTATTTTTTTTAAAGACAAGATTGTGGAGATTTCACCGTGCAGATGTTAGTACTTGCCGTCGTAATTTTACAAGACAGTAGTGATTTCCCGGTCAAGATGGCATATTCGTGCACAACACAGCGAGGTTCTACTCGTAACGTTTGCACATTTGACACATTGTGAACCTGATCCTGTGTCTTACAATTAAATAATTGCTTACATATTCTCACGAAGTATTTAATGGTAAGAGTCGTGAACACCTAGAGTATCTTAGAGGATATATTACTTAGACGATCTTCCAGAAAGATAATTTGCTAAAATAAAATCCATTGAAACGGTGAACTGAAATCGGCAAAGTATTCGGTTACTTCATACACGACGCAACTGATTAATGGCGAAGTGGACATGCAATCGTTACTTTTCATTACTGTTCCGAAGTGCGGTACTGAAGCCGGAGTCTGGTCAGATTAGAAAAGTTCACTCCGAAACAAGTCGAAAATCGACTTTAAAAGCAGAGCCCAACATTTGGTTTTAGAAGCGCCGCACTCTCAAATTGAAGGCAAGTTTAAATTGGAATGTATCCCACAATAAGCCTCTTGTGATTGGCCTGTTTGTTCTTAATTAGTATTAATCGAAAACCCTCATAGAGAATACAGAGAAACTTAATGTATTGTGAAATATTACCTGAGCTATTTAGATTGATTGTCTAGTCCCTGTACCAACTATTAATTGAAGAAATTGTAGGATTATTTTTATAATGAATCAGGATAAATTTATTTGATCTTTATTATGTTCATTATGAAATATAATTATATCAACGTTTTATCTAAGCATTTAATAATATCAATATAGTTAAAAATGGCGTTAAGAGCTAGAAACATTCTTATCAACTTTACTGCCATACTATCATCCTAAATACCCGGTGGCAACCTTCTGACCACATAAGAATTATTCTTCTATTAATAGGATCATACTTGACTTATTATATTTAATAATTAAATATTTTGATTCCTCAATTTATATAAAAATTAAAACATAGTGGAAAAGTAACGTGTTTTAAAATACCTCATCACTTATTCGTTCATAACAATTAAGTCTAACATTTCTCAGACCATGAAAAGCTTTACGTTTTATTTCACGTAAAATTTTTCTATAAAGTATTTCAATATCCTAAATGAAAACATGAATATTTAAAATTATCAGACGCTGGATTTTATTTGTTGGTTTGTCAATGACATATTTAATCAAAATAATGCATCAGTTACTGACCGGAAATTATGTAAAATAAGCCTAAAAACATGAACGTGGGAAATCAGCATATTCATTTTAAAGGGAGCCTTCCCACCCTATCCATTAGTGAGTAATACGACGACCGCAAATCCCAACTTGGATGCTTCTTGCATGTGTTTGAGGCAAACATTTGAGACGTTTTAACAAGTGAATATAAATATAAAAAATATTATAAACATATGCAACTTGAGTTAAACAAATTCTCATGGCTTTGTATATAAATATAAAGTCGATTACAGCAAATTCGATTATAGATCCATGAAGGTTTTTTCGTTAAAATTATCTACTTTAAATATGAATTCAAAAATTTATGGAACTTTTAAATGTGGTATTTGAATATAATGTGGAGTAAATGGATAATCAGTATTACAAATAGGTAATATATCTAGCTAAGACTCTATAAAATTTAGTAGGAAGAACTCTTTGTTGTTGTTGTCAAATTGTTGTGAAATATTAAGCATCTCATACAACTTCAATAATATTGTGCAAGTATGGTGACTGTACAATATTTTTAATAGATTGGGGTTAGTATTGAAATTGTGTGAATAAGGAAAACGTATGTCAAATTTGTGTGTATTCTTTAATTTTAAAGATAGGATTGGTTAAATCAATTGAAACGTAAAAATATAACTAAATTGTACAATAGTATTGTACAATATTAATGCGCAATTTAAGCTTTCATAAGTCTTTATTTAGGCACTACACAATCTTTCAATACTAACCCTAGACATTTGATAATATTGCACAAGATAATTCAACGTATATGTAGAACTCAGCAGAGTTTTAGCGCATAGTGTAATTGAGCTGACTGTAATTGTGTTAACTGCCCAAGTACATCGGTGGGCCATATTAAATATGCACCACTGCAATCTTCGAAAATCGAGTATAATCTACAAGTTTATTTTGTGTTGAATTAACATTTATGGTAAAAACTAAAATAGGTTTGTTTAAAAATAATTTCATAGATATAGTAAATAATACAAAAAAAAATCTTGCAAAGGTAAAGGTGCCGATAATAAATGAAATAGCCAGTTACTTAGTATGATTACTCATATATTTTTACTTTTTACAGAAAGCCTTCGAGACTACTTTAACAAATTCGGCGAAATCACAGAGGTTATGGTTATGAAAGATCCCACAACGAGGCGGTCGAGGTACGTCACTTTTGCAATTTATCTTGCTCGTTATAAGGAAAAATATATAAGGTTTTGCATAATCTTAAAACAAATGTACTCAAAAATTTACGCTTTGCATGAAATAATTGAATTCATTACGAGAAATTATCACGCAATTGTATTAAATCCCAAGGTATTCGTAATCAGAGCGATCTAGCTTTAGTGACTGTGTACTGACAATTATGTATGTACATTGTACATGTTATATTGGTGAAGTAATTATATCACGATTTCAACGAGCGGTTAGCCTTCAGTTTCGTTCATAATGTTTTCTATAAATGAGTATATAAAAGGAAAAGATCTGACTGACATATAACCTAGCCTAGCCTTATACCCTTGGACCTAAAAAGTATATTTTTCATACCTGTTGTTTTTAAAACGAAAACGAGCCCAAAAAAAATCGAAATATCGTCATTTTTGAAACTAGAGCATGAAACGATGTTTTTAGGTGAACAATTAAAGATAAAGAAACACGTGTTTTAACATTTTCTAATATTCCAGTCCTGAAGGTCCTGTTAAAATTTGAACGTTAACAACATGCGTGAAGCCGCTGGCATAAGCTAGTATTTTGTAAAACCTGCATACATAAGTTAAATTTTCTACCAATAATTCCAAGTGAACATATACATATTTGTCTATAGATATTGTGAAGTTACAGAATGAAAAAAAATGCATTACAATTTCGAATAATCGAGGGTCTAAGGGATTTATCGCTTTGTTTGATCAAAAGTTTTGCACCAACAATGATCCCATCTCAATATAGGGTGTTTTATAATGAAACGTAAAAAGGAATGCCTTTATACATAGTTTGTTAGCATGGTTGCTCAACCAACTTTGGCGTGAACTGGTCAGCTTGGGTCAAAAGTTATCAGTTTACAAATAAATTTTCATTATATACAAGCATACTCGTTTCGAAATCTGCGGTTACCTTTGTATAAGTAGTTAAATGTCGGACTTCAAATTCAGTAACTTAACAATAGTACTGGGAATAATTCCAACAGAATTAAGCATTTGTACGAGTTGAATGAGAGGAGATTTCGGTATCAACTTTACAGGTTGCTAAGCTAAATTCCTTTAATATCCGTGCTGCTTTCGACATTACTTAGATACTAGTGTTTCATACCGTAATATCGAGATTGTGTTCTCATTGAACGCTTTGCATATAGCGTTATAGCGTATAGCTGCCGTGTTATATTTTACATAATTTTTTTTTATGTCATGATGGTTGGCAAACATGCACTATATTATCTATCTGATGGTAAGGAGTCTCTGCAACCTAAGAACGCTTGCGATAGTGGAGGTATCACATTAGCATTGTCAACCCAAGGGATAGGAGAGCGATTTGGCCTCCAGCAGTCTCATGCATCGCACGAGACGCAATCATACTGATTTTCTTACTTTACGCTGACTTACTAGTAGAAGGATAGTATTTCCTCGGTCGAACCGGCACTGTGCTGAGATGAGTATGGCTCTACAACTTATTTAAACTTATATATAACCTAGTAATCTTAAATTCAATATTTTAATAACAGTTTCTATCGCTGCTAACAGCAATCAAACCGTTGTATAAACAAGCCGACTTAGTAAGTCGAAACAAGAAATAAGTTGTCAAAGTGTCGAGGTAAAGTTGCTCTGTTAACAGCGTCTCCTCTTAGGTAAATCGTCGGTTTCACAACTCAATATTACCCGCGTCCCTCCACCCTGAAATAATATCCCTAGCACCGATATTGGAGCGGCTCAGTTGACAATCTGAATGCAGCCTGCCACCTATTACGTGCTTTGCCTCTCAGCCAAATGTAACGTAAACGTCTTTTGTTTATGCTTATTGGTATATTGGGTATCAGTTTGCTGTTAACGTTCTGTTAATTAAATGGCTTAGCTTACTCCATGGTATTGTTTGATCTGTTTCCAGTTTGATTAGAACATCTTCACTTCAAGTTTATGATTGGTTGCTTATTAACTGAGAAAGCTGTGCATGCGCTACATAAACTACGATAGCGATAATTAAGTATGTAGTCTGACAGTATAAGGGTAAGGTTGCAGTTTAATATATATGTTTAGTAACAAGAAGATAGAAAAGACGAGGAGGAAATGGAATTAATAGAAAGAATGGATGTTTTGGCACCATCACTTGTAGAACAAGTAAATGTAGATATTTTAAAAGAAAAAAAGGGTGGGGTTGACAGAAACCAATTCCGTACCTGAGCAATTTGACTAATTAACAGAGTTACTGAGTTTTTAATAGACTAAATGTATTGATTAATGTATTCACTAATTCCGCAACACGTTATTAGTGAAAGGGATTTAAAAGAACCAAATACAACTATTTTTTTACGTCAATATTGTGTATTATATTAAGGAACGCTGCCACAGTTAAGCCAGTCCATTTATGCCAAAAAGAGCAATGCTATACTACCAAGACATTACGTGATTAGGGATACAAAAAATATAGGATTTAAGGTATAGAAACAAACGTAAGCAACATAAATCACGTACCGAACCCAACTGATAGCAAAGAATCGGTAGACCAAGAGATATTTTGTGGAAACGAAAAAAGGAAAGATAATATTTTGTGTTGTTTTTCGGTTTTAAATCTTCCAAGACAATGTTTCGCGTTTCGGGGCAGTAAGAAACTTTTTAGGTCGACACCTTATCGTAACCGTAAATCAAGTGGACATCGGCAAAGGCCGAGATGTAACGCCGGTGTCCTGAAAGTGATAACAGTTTAGAAGTTACCGTCGTAAACAACAATATTAAGTGACAGCCCATCTCCAGAAGAAGGGCTGTCATTAATAATTTCAGAAGCTGAAGAAGTAAAATCATTATTAACTTTGAATTTTGTACTACATGTACAAAATTCAATGTTATTTACATTGAATTTTAACTGGTTTTAAAAGTATCAGTAAGCTTCTAAGACCTTCAAATGTTGAAAACTAGGTTTAATATATTTTACCTAAGAGTCTTAAACTTAAAAACTTTTTTAAAGAAACATAAATCACAAGCTATAGCACATCCCATAGAGTATCCACTAACAATCGTAAATGTGCAAGGTGTCGCTAGTTAGTAAAGTTCTGCACCGGGAAGTGTCCGCACGCACGAACTTTACCTTTAATTCTTCAAGTCAAAGGTCGTAAGTTTAGTTGTGGACTATAGCATTTACAGCTTATGCAAACAAAGTAAATCAATATCCAAAGTCAATGAATCAAGAGTAATATATTCGGGTACATAATAAATGTGCGCTACCTGAAGGCAATATCTGAAAAATTTGCCTGCTCGATATTGCTTACAAGGGAGTTTCCTTTCTCCCCAAAATTTAATGCGTCGTTCGCATTTTTATAAAAAGAAGTAGGTAAGTGAAATAATTTGCGGTCGGTGCTTTATTTCCTTTTATTTATTTTAATGGTAGGTCTCCTTTCTTTTGTTTCTTTTCTTTTAGGCTTAAAGGAAACGAGAGGGCTTCTGCAAGAAAAATGTGTTAAATTCGGGTGTATCGCTATAAACGATAAATTTATACACAGCCGAAAACAAGACAAATTGGTTTCGTTTTGATTGCCTACCAAAATTAGTTTCTTAATTAATTTGAGCATTTCGCGTTATTATATCATTTTCTCGACTCAATTTTCTTCAAAAACAGTATTATTCGTGATTTCATAGGCGTTAAGTGTTTAAACGTGACTTTGGGTAAATTATTTTACTCGTAAAAACAAAACCCTTTATCATAATTTTATGGCTCAAGTTTTAAAACTTAAGACGCCCGTTTCCTGTAAGAGGGTCGAGCGGATGATATGATTTATAGATTGTAAAATTTTTCTAATTCATTTAAGGGCTTACTAAAGTTTTAATCGAATAATGTACGTACATTAGCAAATTACAGAACCAGTTTATTCCATAGAAATATGTGTGTAACTTTAGGGTTTCTGATATGTGCCCGGTTGAATGGAAGTTTATATCATCGTTGGGGCTTACATCGGCTTACAAAGAGCGCGTCTCCATTCACGCCCGTTTCATTCGTTTCGTTTTCCACTAAAAATCTAAAATCAATAAAGGATCACCGTATAAATGCAAAGATTATCGGGACCGCTTTTCGCGCTGCATGAAAAATGTACGCCCCATTACTTGAGCCGTCCGAAATAAAACCGCGAATCACTATGAGACTGTAAGTAGCACCATAAAAGGAAGATCCTCCGTTGGAATCGCTTCGGCAAACACCTACAGATGAGCGGAGTGGTGTTAAATGAGAGGGATTGCCGACCGCCCCGCAACCCGCGCAGATGTTGCCTACTTGCGACGCTATATATTCACAGATGCGAGACTGGCTAAAGTACTTAATTCGTGCTCGAGAACACGACTCGCGAATCAACGTTACTTAGTTAAATTCGTTCTTCGAAATCTTATTGTATCATTATTGAAAAACATCCAATGAAATCTGTGATACGTCTTTCTATTTTACTCTTTACAATTTGGTTTCTTTTTCATCTTAAATTTTGATATAAATCTTTAAATGCATATTATTAATTTCGTAATCACTAAACGGCACAATTTAGAAATCGCTTGTAGGCTGGCTTAATACATTTCCCAAGCCTAACTGAACATTATTCTGACTGATTGCACGGTTATATTACTACTCTGATAGGATGGCCAACTACTTATAGCAAAGTAATTAAAAAATTATAGAATCAACGTTCTTATTTCATTTTGAATAAAGATCCCTAGTGATAACAAAGTTATATTTCTGGACTATATTGCTTTCCTTTTAGTAGTATTTTATGGTTAGATTTCATAAATTATTATTCTCTATATTAACATGTAAATAATGCCATTTCATTAAAACTAAATTAAGGTCAAGAATAAAGACGAGAAAGTATAGACGGTTAACAGGAGTTTTTACTTATCTTAATCACATCCAATTTTAATGTAAATCGACGCTTTGCACGGATAGAGTTAAAAATAAAGTACTTCAAATACGCCGTGAATGTAATGGTATTACAAAAGATAAGCGCTTAAAACTTTAGGGATAAAAATTAGTGAAATCGGAGTACTCTAAAAAGTTGCTAAATTTTGTATGCGGTACCGTTCATTACTAGTTCGATAATCGGTCGGAAGTGTGCGATGCATAATCAAGTAGTCGACTCGGGCCGTGGGGTTTGGGGGAAGGGGAGGCTTGAGTCGTAAAACTATTACGGTAACGTACTGGGGAGCACGCCGGCTTCATTAATCGGCCATCGCATGAAGCTATCCACGTTATTATGATATGACGGTAGGCCGCATCGCATCGCTACGTGTCGTATCGTGTTACGTACTACCTTAAATACGTACAACCTTTTAAACTCTTATTAAACTTAAACGTACCTTAGGGATACAATGTATTAAAAATGATGTATAGCATAATTATAGTAATTTAAATAACAGCAAAGTTGTAGCTAATGTGTTTTTACCCTACTGCGGAAGGGGTAAAAACACCTTATATTGGTTATGTTTTTCGAGTTTATTGATGTGTGTACGTATGTATGTATGTATTTATTTCGTTGTGACGCTCTACAGCTTAGACCTTTTGACGATTTTCAACATAGGGGTGTCATTAGATTTGTAGCTGTTGTAAGAGGGACATAGGATACTTTATTTAAATATGGTGTCCGTGGGAAAAAAATCTGTAATAAATATTGCAATTCATATAGTGTCAAAATCTGATGGAGGTTCCTTGTAGAACTCGACAAAAAAGACGAAAAATAGGAATAATTATTCGATATATTGCTTGGCTTTCGAGAAATCAATGTTTAAAGTTTGGTTATTATTTTCCATTCCAATTTTTTTTCGTTTTAGTATTTTTAATGCAGTCGGAATTTTTTATTAATTTAACAATTTAAGCTTATGGTATTTAGCCTGTTGTTATGCATCGAAATAGCAGGAAGGCATTATGCTGTTGTTCCAATAATAGACACATGTCCTAGGTTTGATATAAATATAGCTAGGGACGGTTGAAATCACTCACTCACTAGCCACATAATTTACAAATTATTAAATTAATATCTCACCATTTCATGCTATGTGACGTCAATTAATATAAAACATTTTTGACAAAAGATCTCTTATATCTTTTCTAGATTTAGATAAATCTTTACAAAATATTAAAAATTGCCTACAATATTTGCTTATTAAATTTGCGACCCTGTCCTATTTCGAAAACCTTTTCTTATCGAACACCTATGAGATGAGAAATAAGTTTTATTTTTCTTAAACTTGTCCCATGAAGGGACTGAATAAATAATATAATCTTTAAAATAGAAAATTCCTTTTAGGAGTCGTTTGTACAGTACAATGTTCAAATATAACATATGTGACGTGATCTAAAGTTATATATGAACGTAAAAATAAAGTTAAAATTCAAGTCGATCACTGAAGCGCTGAAATTGAAATATTTCAATATTATATTGAGAGATCAAGTTACATTCAGGCGATGGGAGAGCAATCTTCATGAGTGCTAAAGTTGTTGGAGCGATCAGGGCGGGCGAGCTAACAATACTGTTTCTGGTGCGTCACTGAGATCCACTTTGTAAAGCTGTTTCCATAACAAATTTTAAAATGATTATAAAATATACTAAAAAACACCATCCGTTTAATACTTTCAATATCACATACTCATCGACTAATCAATGAATGAACAATGAACTGCTTCTTATTAGAACAGTTTTACAATTTTGTTCCTATTGGTAGGGAATTAAGGGCCGTCCCAACTAGGGAAGTATTATCCTCACAAAGAGTATCAACATGAAGTAGAAGTATTTGTACCTTTCGTTGGATATGTATGAGAATCAAAGGTCTTAAAATATATTTTTCTCACTATCGTCATCCACACCCCTCATCCCACAATTGGCAGTGTATGCTGTAAGACTTGTTAATCATCTTTGATAATTATGATTGAATGCAATTTAGCAGAAAACGATGTTTTAATTAATCTAGCTACTAATATGTATGGAGCTTTATTACAGCATTGAAGCGCAGATTGCCTTGGCCCAACAAGAACGCTCGTGTACCGTGCGTTGCAGTCCGCTACTTTGTGTATATGATTGAATTGACTTCAATCCTATGAGCCTAAGACTGATATTGAAATTGCTTTTACTATATAGAGAGAGATAACTGATAAGGATAACGTACTAGCTTTTGCTAGTGGTAGTTCGCCCACATTAATAAGTATTTGAATACAAACCTTGAACCCCCTATTTCATCCCTTTGGAGTTGAAAATGTACAAAATGTTAAATCATGTGTTTTTATCTTTAATAGCTCGTGCCTCCGCTCGCATTATGTAGTTTTTGGTGATCCTACGAGAACCTAACCTTTTCCGGGATAAAAGTATTCTATATGTTTCTAAAGTATTCTATATGAAGCAAATTTCATCCAAATCTGTCCAGTAGTTTTTGTTCAACTAACATCCATCCATCCATCCAAACATTCACATTTATAATATTCGATAGATGAAATCGTACTGTTGAATAATAAGCTACAATTAAAAGTAGAACCAGGAAAGAAATTGTATGAAAGATTTCGTAAAATACTTTACCATTGAAAATTATGTCAGTGTATTATAACATCTAAATATTTATCGTTTCATTTCATCTTATTGATATATTTCACAACTTTATTGGAAATTTTCTATAATGCTCATCCAATAGCATCTCAATTCTCATAAATAATGTGGCTTTACGTTTACCGAATTTCCGTAATAGAGTATTAGTTATATTCAATGACTAGATGCTCTTGGACTATAATAAACGCTACACACTCAACTTACTGTCGGGGGTCCTGAAACATAAACAACGACAAGGACAAACACACCTAGACCGGAACACATGCCTGTATGGTCAATACAAAAAATTGCTCCGAGCGGGAATCGAACCAGCGACTTATGGCGTTTAAGGCAGGCTCGCAACTGCTGTTTCCAATTTTAGCATAGTTCAAGCCACATATTTAAAAATGAAAGTTGTTTTTTTTTAATATTGAACTTTAATAACCATTAAAGTAATATCCAACCCATACAATCTTTAACACTTTTTGCTTGCGGCGTGTCACGACTGAAAATAGGCACCTTAATAAGCTTTTAGATAGAACTAGTTCAGTCTGTAGTGTAAATTGCAAGTTGCTATTGAGTAGAAGTATATTAATAACTATAAGTAGTTATTATTTCTATGTAACTTAATATATCTACTAAAATTTTCAAACCGGTTATTAGTTCGAACATAAAAACAATTTCTTAATAATAAACTTTGTAATATTTCCATTAGCTTAATCGCTAATGTGTATGGGCATTAATAGTAGCATTGGTTCTGTACAATAAGTCCATGTACATGGTTGAATTTACCTACTAATCTAGTGGTCGAAAGTGTACCACAAATTTTGTGTTATAACCACTGCAACATAATGTATATGGTCATATTTATTACATTTATTAATATTACTAAAATAATTGTAACCTACATATTATAATTGAATTATATTCACTGCTATTATGAATTATTCTCATGAATTAATTCAACATTCAAATTAAATCATAATGATTTTTAATAAGCGCGTCTGAAGCTCTATTCTTTACGATGGTATAAATTTGTGCTACTTCTTCAGTATACTATTCCAGTTTTGCGTATCGTATTGTAATATATATTTTATATTTCTGTTTTTTTTTTATATCATGCTGGTTGGCAAAGCATACGGTCAGTCTGATGGTAAGCAGTTACCGCAACCTATGAACGCTTGTGATACTTGAAGTATCACGTTGCCAACTCAATGGATAGTACAGAAAGGATGTGAGAGAAAAGAGGGAAGGGAACAGAGGAGTTTGAATGTCGGTCCTTCGGCACTCTAACTCGCTCGCACGAAACGCAACAGTACCGATACTGTGTCTTTGCGCCGATTTTCTGGGAGAAGCATAGGTCTACTAGAGCTGTTTGTTTGCTTGAGCGCACTAGACTTAAGAGCTAACCAGTTTAATGACAAAGGTCATAAACTAGATTAACTTATAAGTGGAGCAATGATCACAAATATCAGTTAATCTCGCGATTGGGTATTAAAACCCGATCTAAAAGAAATAAAGCAGTTTTGTAGTATTAAAACCCGATCTAAAAGAAATAAAGCAGTCAGAATCTAGTATTAAATAATACTTAAACTGTGACGAACTAAGATAGCCCATACACTTTTAATATTATTGCACAATAATAGTACGGGCAATAATATTGAGTCAATAAAGCGGACGAGCGATTCACGTCAATATTTTATGTGCGCAACATGCCTGACGTCGAACTAATGTCAACAATGCACAATAATTTAATATTGTTCAGTAATCATTTGGTCATTTAATCATTTCTCAATACCAATTTCAAACATTCAATAGTAATGCTAAATCATCAATATTGTACATATTTAAGGTGTATGGGCCATATGGGCTAAGAAATAAGATACAACACACAATAAGCTAATTAGAGATTTGACCGAGATACAACAGTCACTCTTGAACTGCGACATCCGAGTGCGTACATGCAAGAAGCCCTCTATCATGGATTATTTTATACGGACATGCCGTTCGCGGCTTGCCAAGGATTACCGTTGCAATTCTGGACGCGGACAAATAGGCACTATTACACATCAGTGCCTGATTGATTCTAGCGTCAAAACGCGCCATTCGGCTTCTACTTGTCACTGACTTTCGTAACAATATGTAGCTCGGAGCAGTTTGATTAAGAGATCTCGTTGACATTATCTATTGCCAATTCGTAAAAATATATTATGGAAGTATACGATTAATAACTGCTTTAGTAATATTGTTGTGTTTAAAAATTTTGCTTAACTTTTACGTATACACAACTATATGATTCTTCTACCGACGCTTCGGTGACTCAAACGCGATTGGCACAAGCATTGTATCAAAAGTTTCGAAACGACTGTAAACTAAACAATTATTATTATAAGTCTTGCTTTAGAGCACATTGGTCGCGAGATAATATGATAGAATAGTGTCTTGAAATTCTCGTTGGATTAAGCTGTATTTATAGAATCACCTTTTTATTTTAACAATCTTAGTATATTGGAGAAGTGCCAATAAAAACTTGTTAATTTCACTAGTGGCTCGCACAAAATGAAAGCCTGGACTTATATTTCCAACTCATGTATTATGTATTGGAGTGTATATAAGCAATCCCACTATTCGAAGTCTAGACGCGGTGTGAATGAGATGAAATGAAATATCGACTTAATACAAACTGGTTTTCAGATTTTTATTGGAAATTTTAAGGCGCATCCCTTGAATATGCCCTACGATGACGTGTCATATTCAGTTGAAATTTGTTTACCGTTTTTATATGATGTGATCAGCGTATTTCAATACGGAAAAAAATCGAATTTTTTATCTAATTTATTAAACAGTGTTTTCATGTCTGTATTCAGTATTTGAAAGGCATGTACACACTTATAAATTAGAATATTTTATTTTTAGTGTAGGTATAAGACAAATACGTTGTAGAAATACAGGAGATATCGCAAAGTAGGTTTGCAAAAAGTTGGGATATTTCTTAAAACTGCGGGCGGTAGATTGCCGTAAATATATCACTCGCTGTCACCGCACAGGTACGTGCTCACCTTACCGCCACGATACGCGTATCTCCCTATCAGTAGCACTGAAACAAAACAGACTTAAGGCTTTCATTATATTCGGCGATGTGATAAATTCAACGCTTAGGGCTTAAGTGCTTTGCTATTATTGAGCTATCATAATTGTAGTATTTCAAAATCGCATTTGTCTAATGATTTGCTACAAAATAATGATAAGTTATTTAAATATTTTGTTACTTAAGCTTCTTCTTCTTATCGAGTGATTAGTGGCCAACCTAGTGCCAGAGTTGTTTAGGTCACCCGTATAGACCTCCGACTTGTCCTTTCGACTATCATCAAATTAGTCACAGCCGAAGCATGGAAACTCTCACTTGAAATACTCACTCGATCACTCATCTACAGACTGACCACGCCTTACTTAAGCTATTTAAATTTAATGGATAGAGAGTTATAATACCTTCGAGATAATACGATTTATTATGAGCAGATGTTTTTGCAAAATCCAATAAAACAAATGATAAATTTCCCAAAAATGCTGGCTCTGTAGAAAAAAAGTCGAGTAGAATATACGATTACGTGTCATAAGTTTTATACCCCGAAACTTTGAAAGTAAATTCAAACATCCATCGATAAATCTTGGCGACGCTCAGAACGATTTCATTTTCGAATTTCAGGAGCGATTGCCTCCACTGTTAAAGTTTGCCTGAAAAATGTTCGCGGACGATTGACTTGGTATAAGCGAAAATAAAAAGTTTTGTGTTAGAGCAATAGCGTTGTACATTGCGCATATAAAGTAAAGAGAGAGCTCGGAGGAGGATCACAATTTGAAACGTTCCTGGATTTTCCAAGACTTAAAATGTGACCAACTTTTTGCACAAGCCGGCTATTGTAAAAGTTCTTTCCGACGATGCACTTGCATTCATCTTAATAGCGCTTTAAACTAACTTTGCATTTATAATCATATTAATAGGAAAAGTATATAGTTGTATAGTTAATATAAATTCAATATAAAGTATAATTTCGTTTGATAATAAACTAATTTGCTGCAGCAATAAGCATAAACATGAAATTCATAGTTCACAAGTTTAATTCAGTTAAACTACTGTGGTGTGAGCTGCGTTCCGTATTATCATTACTAAACAGCTTTTATTATTCCACGATATTTGGCTAGAGGGGCTTCACACGCTCGCTAATGGAATAAAAAGTAAGGTTACAGAGTAAAAAGATAGTAGCAGCAGAGCACCACCCGCGGCGTCGCTTCGTGCGAATTTCAACTGAAAATTTTATACGTTCAATCTATTTGGAGCGCCTTTATTTTGTGTCTCGCGATCTCGCCTTTGCGCAAAAGAGTTTCGTTTTCAATTATTGCCCACTTGTAGAACGAGACTCGATGGAAACACAAAAACTTGAGCTAGAAATGATATTTTATAGACAAGCCGCTTTATTCGATGTTTACTGCACCTCGATTTGTTCTCGGGCGAGATCTGTGGATGTTCAAAGAAAATTATTGACGGAACGTGCCGGGATAAAGTTGTTGTCTGGAAATGGGAGAATACAGCACAAAATCCCTTGGGTAAATCTTTGTTGGTAATTGTACAATTGCTTTAAATGCCCTATGAATATTTAAGTAACTCTGTGTCAAATCTTCTCATTACTAATTACTCTTTTTGCGGACTATAAAATTATATCGCGCCTCATTACTTTAATTCGCATCAAGTTTTAAGGAAATTAAAATTTTAGAGACGAAATTAGGTCTGCTAGATAAGGGTATTAGCTTAACGTCCGTCAACAGAATTAGCTCTTAAATTCTGTACATTAAAATGGAGCTTCCAAATGTATTACTTTTTATTTATACTGCACATTACGAACACAAGATTATGAGTACATACAGTCATGTACAGCAGAAACGAGATTACAACTTTGTATGTTGGATACAGCTAGTATAGTAAAGATAATAAGTAAAGCAAATCACACAGTATATAAAATTTTAAATATAAGGAATAATATTTCCTATTATTAAAGAAATAAAACAATATTAAGTAATACATTTTTTAAAACTTCAGCACTACAACAAAAGGTGTCAATTTTAGCCAAATAAAAATTCAAATATTTGATTGAAATAATCAAATTTATTCAGAGTAATTTAAGCATAATCTTTTCATGAACACACAGAATGATATCCTTATATGTATGTGTCTATTTTTACCCGACTGCCGGAGGGTAATGTTTTTCGAGCGTATGTATGTATGTATGTATGTATGTATGTATGTCTATTTCTTTGTGACGCTCTACAGGCTAAACCCTTGGACGTACATCGACTTATAGAGTATCATTAGATTCGTCTCAGTTGTGAGAGTGACATAGGCTACATTATTTTAACATGGGTTCCGCAGAAGCAAAGATATTCAAAGCGGAATATCACAGATCGCTCAGAGCTAAAATCTGATGATGTTTCCTTGTAGAACTCGATAAAATAAGACGAAAAGTAAAAATAAAAATTTTCGATATATTGCTTAGTTTTCGAGATATCAATCATTGAAGTTTGATTTTTTTTTTTGGCCAGTGATTGCCAATTCCACTCCCAATGTCTAGAATAATTAATTAAAGCATTTTCTATATATAAAAAATACGGCATAGTTATATAAATACGTAGATTAATAAAATAATTAAGCTTCTAAACGTAAACTATTATAATATATGATGTTATTCAATGTATTGTACAATTAATAAATAATTAAGTAATAAAATATAGGAATAAGCATAATATATTATAATAAAAGTATTTTTCGATTCCTAGTCATGTAATTTGTTTAATGTAAGAAAAATATAAATTTTAAGTGTCTGTACCTACATCTCAGGTTCTTATAAAAAATGTTACTCGGAACTAAAAACTAAATGATGAAATATCATATATTTATATTTTTTGCAAATGTCTGCCTATTTGTCGGCGCTCCGCACTCCTTATCCTCTCACGCAATGCTGCAAAACTACAATTTTCAACTTCAAAGTCAGCAAAGAAATGATAAAGCATATTTTCGAGTAACATTCAGTTTTGTTTCGTAAAAATGCGTTCACTCCATCAATATTTATTGCAATCTTGATGACAACGTAAGCCAAGTATGAGAGAGGAGTAAGAAAGTAGTTTAGCCTTTTCACGCAAAAGCCGCTGATCGAATTTGCATGAAATTTAGCACACAGAGAGCTTATATTGAATTAACACACCCTGAATTAACACATTTGATACCAGAAAAATATTAGGTGTCCTCGGCATTATCAAAAACGTACTGCAAAAATGTTTAGATGCTTGTTACTCAATCACACATCACATTAACGATTTCACGGATTGGAATGTAACTTAGCACATACAATGATTGTAACCTGGATTAAGACATAAAAATACTTTTTATTCCTAAAAATGTTAGGTTCTCATGCGGATTATCAAAAACAATGTGTACAGAACTTTTTTATCTTTGTCTTATGAAATATTAGCGGCCCGCTCCGGCTTCGCATGGGTATAAAATATATAGCCTATGTCATTCACTAAAGAAATTATTAAAATCGATCCAGTAGTTTTGATTTATTCATTACTGTCCGTGGCTCGCACGCGTTAAATGGAATTATTTACGACATCACATTAGAAACCTCAAAAATAACAGTTTTTTTCTCCACTATTTAATGGATGTTATAATACATATAAACCTTCCTCTTCAATCACGCTATCTATTAAAAACCGCATCAAAATCCGTTGGGTAGTTTTAAAGATTTAAGCATACATAGGGACAGAGAGATCGACTTTGTTTTATACTATGTAGTGATTATTTACTTATAAATGGTTCATTTGTCTTTAGAGCCAATTCTAAAGTCACCGCGGACGAAGTCGCGGACAGATGCCAGCTCGAAATAAGTTACAAGCTTGTGGGATAGAACTTGCCAAAAATATAATCGACATTCTAGTTAGACCCGCATAATGCAGAGAGCTAAGTTATATTACTTATAACTAGCTTCTGCCCACGGCTTCGCTGCGTTAAATTTGGAGGAACAAATCCTTTCTTTTTCATATAAAGCTTTACACCTTCAGGGGCAGGATTGAAGGAAATGTGTTAATAGTTCCCCAAAACCAATGTTACATGATTTTTAATTTCAAAAATGATGAACTTCCAACAAAACTTTTAACTCCTTTTTAACCCCTTGAGGGTTGAATTTCAAAAAATACTTTCTCAGTGCCCGTTTACGTTTTAAAAACAACAATAAAAAAATAGCTTTTTAGGTGAAGGGCTTAGGTTTCATGGTTATAAGTAATTCAGGTCCTTCTCCTTGTATATATGCCTAATCAATTATTAATTATATAACTAAAAGTTTGAAATAAAATAAATTATTAAATGAAACAAAAAACTTAACTGTATTAATAATAATTCCTAAAAGAAAACAAGTTTATAATGACTCATTATAATATAAATATTTCTTTAATGTTAGTAAAGGTACTGCAGACGGGGACAAGCTGATCAATCAATTTGTAAATTGATGATGGAGTTTAAAGGGAAGTGCTTAAATTACGGAAAATATAACAATTATGTTTTATTTCAATGCTTGTCCCTGTCTGCAGTACCTTTACTAACATTAAAGAAATATTTATATTATAGTAGTCATTATAGAGCTTGTTTTTAGCTTTTTAGGAATTATTATTACGCAGTTGGGTTTTTGTTTCATTTAATAATTTATTTTATTAAAACCATTTTTATATAAGTACATAAGCAAAAAATTAAAATACCGACGGTAGCTAAGTATGGGTATGTGCTAAATTCGTGAGCGGAAATATTTTTACAAAATATGTAAATAGTTTGAATGCCGCGTGGAAATGCGGCCTGCGACGCCCGTGGACGTGAACTCTTAACCGTAATAAAAGTATTTTCATTTTTAAATTATGAAATACAAATACCTACATGAAATTTTCATAAATTAACCTTATCGCGTGTAATGTTTATGTTTTAGACTATCGCTACCTAATATTTATGTAAATGCAGCAACCCTTTAGCGTAAATTATTTTAAACGTTTGTTAGCGGGTCACTTTGTACGCTTGTTTTTAATAGGGAAAAACGTGCATGTCAAATAATATAGTTGATGAAGAGGAATGTACACGTAAAAGTATTTACATGGAACGTAAATACAATTTTATTTTAACTTTCAACTCATTTGTTTATATTTTACGTAAAATTTTAATTTTTATATATTGCCTTAGGTGGCAATCAAGTATACGCTTTTCTTGAGAATTACCGCTGCCCTTGCTTACTAGTAAAAAATACAAAGAGAGGGAGAAAAGGAGGATTGGGAAGAAGTTCTTTTTCTACCTTTTACAGAGTAAATATGGCTTAGATTGGCACTTACATGGATTGAATTCAAAGCAAAGTGACGGATACTACCACTTCTCATACGAAGATTATCCTATCCCGTTACAAGAAGAACAACAAACTAACTAACTAACGAAAAAAACCTGACATGAATAAAAAAAAGACAAAATAAGACGACAATATTGTATTCATATTGTAAATCTAATAAAAAGTGTATAAGTAAATCATAGTATAGAAAAAATAAAAACATGTTTTAGATGTATAATTACTCTCCATAAACAAGCCTTAAAAAACCAACCATCATTTCTTTATGACAAGTTTTTGAATTTTGATTTAATGCTGATAAATATTTAAAAATTAACACAAAAAACTAGTAAATAGTGCTTAAAACTTAGTTCTTATTACAGTGTGTTATGTAGTTTCATGTATATAAAATACGGAAGACCACAAATACCGTGTGGCTGGATCGAGTGCATATGTATGCATTCGATTGTTCGTTTTTATCCTATTTGACTATCGCACGTACAAAGAGTGCAAGTTAAGCTGAAAAACAGCCCGCAGACTCACAAAGCTTTGAATGGAAGGTGCGGGTCCAAGTACCAACACGATTCCTGTGCCCTGTAATTTCGAGTTGACAACGTTCGGTGTTACGTCAGGAGTTTTGTCGACTATTGGAAACACCGCCAACGTTATTTTTGTTTCAAACTTCCCTCAAGTTAAACGAAAAAACGTTTTTTGTCAATTTTGTCGTGGCTACTTAAGGATCAGTGAACCGTATGAATAAAAATGTCGACCGTGACAATTAATTATATATTGCAAAAAATTTCACTTATTTAAAGTATAAATATATACATAATATGTAAACAAACAAAATTATTGTTGGTAATTAGTAACTACACTTTAAAGTATTGTATTATGTAGCAAAAGATTCATCAAAATCGGTTTAGAATAAGGGAAGATTAATACTATTACAAATCTCTCCCTTTTTAAATTCGGTTAAAAAAATAACGCCAACCGTCGATTAATTTTGATAAATGTATCACCACTCGTTTTAAATTTCAATTAAATATTAAAATGCAGCGTAGCATCGGCTAGTGCATTTATTTCGGACAGCGTGAAACATTTAATAGATTGTCAATATTGATATATCGTCGGATGACAGATACATCATAGATGAAAACGGCGATATCGATTGTATGCGTAGCGTGGATCGAACCTGCACCAATCCGCGCCGCAGCACCGATCAATGCGAGTACATTTTGCATAATTGATGTCCGGATTCACGACAACGGAATATTTATTCATATTCATGAATTTTACAATTTTTTAAAAATTTGTTTCACTAGAATTTGTATTTATAGTATTGCAACGTCGTATTTGCTCCGATACAATCTGTGTAAAAGCTGAACTGAGACGTCCGAGCAGAGACCAACGATAAAGGCTACCTCTATTACGATATTTTTGATGCAACTGCTCCCCTACTAGCCGTTATTGCTCTACACAATACATGCTTTTAGATTCTACGACAAAACCCGGTGTATCGACAATATAGTATGCCTCGTTCAGTGAAACACGATCTAATTCCTTATCGCGATATAAAATATAAAATAGTATTACTCGAGTGACATAGAAATCGTTCAAAAGGAATAAAAAACTGTAACGAATCTGATTCCCAGTAGCGTCGAAGCCTCGGAGGTAATGGGAGATTGTAAAAGGAGGCAATAAAAGCTTAGTATTGTGTGTGAGATCCGTAGGGGAGTCCTCGTATTGTGTTCGGTCCGCGGAGGCCCCCAAAAATCGCCTGACCACGAACGCGGTCAAATTGTACAGAAATGAAATTATCAAGGTACGCTGCCGATTTTCCGAACCAATGAATCAAGATCCAATTCCCTTTTGTAATAGAACATCGTCGCGAAACGCGCCCATGGAGTTACACTACCCACTCAGTGAACGCTTAGACACACTTTATATATTACAGTCCTTTTAGTTCAGACGACTGCTTAGGACTTATATAAATAAACAGGACTAGGACAAGGGATTCAAATTGGCCATTTACTTCTATTTCAATTTATATTCTACACTATTTAAACCATTTTTAAGAATAATTTCATGTAATACTTTTAAATGAGAAATTCTTGTAATATAATCTGAATCTCGGCAATTCCTGCAACGATTTTCATGAAATTCAGTATGCGGAGATTTGGGAGGCGAAAAATTGATCTAGCAAAAATTCATTTTTGAAAATATTCGTTTTCAACCTGTTTTCAGGCAATGAAAACCTCTGATATCTATTGACGAGTGATAATACTATTATTGCTTTAACGACACACCAACATTTAAACTACTTCAGTAGATGGCGTTGTAAAATATTGTTTATATTTCATCATTATGTAATTCATATCTAAATATATTTTCGAAAAAAATACGATTTACCAAAAAAATAAAATACCGGGCAAAGCTCCGTCATCCAGGTACTTATGCAACACGTGAGAGATGCACCTGATAATGAATTAATTTTTTGATTATTGAAGTTATACTTCTTTTGGCGCGTTAGGTAAAAATGATGAGACTAAATTTTTACGACGCGCGCGCACACCGTCACAAGAAACAGACACCCTGAAGTTAGCTATAGTCAACATTTTTTTTGTAATATTTAAATAAACTTTATTTAACTAGATAATGCGTTATAATAAAACTTTCAATGTATTAAATAAACTTTTTCTATTGTTAGTGTCGTTTTTTCTACAAACGTAGAATAAGGCGAAAGATAAAATTTTTAAAAAGATTTTTATCTTGTTACGCCAAAGAAGTATAACTTCTAACGCGTGTACATAAGTACACACACACTTTTTTTGATTATGTTTGGGCACAAAACTATTCTCATTTGAGTATATAGTATAGACCTATAATAAGTATTAAAAAAAACTACACAGTGATCTTATGCGCTTTACAAATAGCTTTTGGTCAAAATTTTATTTCAATACTGTAATGTTATCAAAAACTTTATGTCAATCGGTTATAAAAGTGCACTTATCCATTATATAGATTTTATGTGGACATGAAAAGCTCGGACAGCTTTATTCATAAAAGCTGCATCTTGAAATAAGTAAGAGCTATTTCAGAATTGTTATATAATAATTTATATTAAATAAAATTAATTTTTAACTGTAACTAGTTTTTTTTTAATATCGCAAAATAAAATCATGCAGCTGATATGCATTACATATTTATGTACTTGAATTTTCACTTTAAAGTGAAAGTTTATAACAGTGATATATTAATACAAGATCATTAACAGTCTGCATCATGTAAAACCAATTAATAATAATCGGCCATTGATACAAGAGTAATATTTTTTCTAGGACCATGAAAGCAGTTTACATAGGCTGCGGTAATGTTATGTTATGCCTGTTAGAAGAGGTGTTGGACCTCTGGTTGTCTCACACGTTGAATGAAATCAATATTTTTACTTCACTTCGTATTCTATGCTAAGTACTTCCCCAGTTGAGCCAGCATACCCTTGTATTGCACGACCTCCATTAACGATGACGTCTATACCCTTGCAGAAACCTATGGATGAAATCAACTGTGAGCCTCCGCGGTTGTCTCCTTTTTCTCGACTCTTAGGACTCGGCCGCTCGTTGACGCTGTCAAGGCCAATAGGACTAACAGCAATACACAATAAAAAAAAAGCCATTCATCCCAAAATACCGGAATATCTGTCTCCGTTCCATATAACGTTAATGTAGAATATGACATTGCCTTTTTTATTTTCAACAAAAACAGATATTAATAAAACCGTAACCTACGTCAGTAACTTAAACTTGTAAACAAATAACATACAATAGTTGATGTTCCTCGCATGTTTCGAATTTAACAAGCTGAAGTAAGTTACGTAGTCGAAAGTTGAACCAAAATTACATATTTTGTTCATATCTACGAGTTGTCTGAAAATATTCGTATTTTAGTAAGATTTCGTTCAGTCGCTCCGTAATCTGCGTCAAATTGACTTTTCCGGCGAAGAGCTGACGAGTCTCCAACTGTAATATGCCATAAACGACCCAAACGTATTGGACCCAAAGCTCGAAGGTTGATAAATTTCGTTGATATTTGAATGCGTTATATTCCTTACGGGTTATAGTCGGCCGTCTCACGTCAATAAATACTTTGGAGGGTTATTTCTCAGTCCCCACTAATCTTGTATTAATGAGAAACTTTATACGTTACATTCACATCGAAACAATAAACATTCGTAAGGGCCGTGTGCTATATATTTACGATGAGCAGATAAAAGAATAATTAAATTTAGCTTCTCTCTCTTTTGCTCTAAACACTGTGGTAAAATTGAAAAGTAAAAGAATACATCAATTGTTAATGTATTGCATATTTCCTTATATTTTACGGCAGGCAAGTCTTACGTTATTGGGATTAATGAGTTCGATTGACTGGAGAGATAGTACCATCACATAACATACACGTTACATAGTGGATCTAGGCTTCTCCCAATATAAAACAACTTGCTCAAGGAAGTACTACCATCTTTAAGAAAATCGGCATAAAGTTAAAGTATAACGTACTGTTGCATTTCATGCGATGAGTGAAGGGAGCCCCTGTCTCCCTCTGTTCCTTTCAATTCTATCCCCAGGGTTGGCATGTGGCACTTTAAGTATCACAAGCGTTCATAGGTTGCGATGACCCCTTACCATAAGACGAACCATATGCTTGCTTTGCAAACCACACATATAATGTTCTTTCTGCTCCTGTAAATGATGCTATACCATCAGGAGAGGAGTACATAATTTTGCCACCATTTTGATATAAAAAAGATTTTGAAAGAAAACTTAGCAATACATCACAAATGCTAATATTATTTCAATTCCGAAAAAAAGTATTTTACCAAAGTTATAAACCTGCGAGATTACCATATCTCTGCTAAGTAAGTACAAAGTAATTTCGCGGGTTTCGAGATAAATTTAACGTCATCTCCTTACTTTTGGGGACTCCGCGAAAAATTATCAGGCATCGACTTAAAGCCATTAAAAATTAATGAATAATCTTATCTGATAACGATTCCAGAAAGTTTAATTAAAATTAACTTTTTGTCACTTTTATCGAGATGTTGTTACCGAGAATAATTAATTTTAAAACGAAAAGTGTATTCTTAATAAGGATAATGGAAGTTTTATTTTACAGCGCTAGATTGAAGCTTTGTTAAATGAATAATGTTTAATTAGTTTTTATTAAAATTTTGATTATAAATCTATACATACATACATAGTATACCTTACCTATTTACCTTTATTACGCTCACATTCCGCACATGTGTTTCTTTGCGTACATGCTTAAGCTTTAATAGATTGACCGATGTTTGATTTACACATTTAAAGGTCATACTGAAATCTATTCTAGTGTAAGTTTCTTTATAAAAATGTTATCATACATAAAATCATTTTTCTCATCGGATTGGTACTGCTCTCATCATTACATAGTATAAAACAAAGTCTCTTTCTCTGTCCCTATGTATACTTAAATCTTTAAAACTACGCAACGGATTTTGATGTGGTTTTTTTATAGATAGAGTGATTGAAGAGGAAGGTTTATATGTATGTGATGTCATAAATAATTACATTTAACGCGTGCGAGCCACGGGCAGTAATGAATAAATCAAAACTACTGGATTGATTTTAATCATATTTTCAGTGAATGACATGGACTATATATTTTATACCTACGCGAAGCCGGAGCGGGCCGCTAGTACATAATAAATACGTATTATGTCTTTTGCGTTTCGTTTTTTTTTTTTTTTTTTATGTTAGAAGTTGGCAACAAGCATACGGCCCACCTGATGGTAAGTGGCTGCCGCAGCCTATGAGCGCTTGCAGCACCATTAGTAGGTGCCACTCACGCGTTGCCAACCTCGAGATATTAGTTCTTAAATCTCGTTCGCCCAGTAATTTCACTAGCGTACAATGCCCTTCAAACCGGAACACAGTAGTGCCTAAGCATTACTATTTGGCGGCAGAATATTGGACACTGCGGTGGTACCTACCTAGCCGGCCCCTTGCAACAAAAGATCTACCACCAGTGTGACTGATTGCACTGGTGGAATAATCTCTGTTGTGACAGAGGTTATCCCAACAGCGGGCGATGGGGTCGTCACATCCCGACGCTTTCGTATGTCGAATGTGGCTTTTTAGAGTATTTTATCATTCACCTTTTAAAAAAAATGTGTTGATGATATGACATATATATTGATGATATAGCAGCAGTAAGTATTAGTACGAACACTTTAGTTACAATAACCGTAACCCTAATTTAACTAGTGTTACCAACAAAATATGGACCACATTAGTTTATAATCCTTGTTTTTCCTCCTTTTCTTCTTTTTTCCATTCCGCGATGAAAAATGCACTTTGGTGCATTTAGTAAAAAACTGCTACAGCTTATTTACGTCAAAAGAATTTTTATATGCAGCAACAAAAGCCAAAAGCAAATATAAAGAATTTAGATCAAAAAGGGTAAAGCATTCGGGAAATCGTGATAAGATCATTCAAAGAATGAGGAATTGAGAGCTTTGTTCACCTTTGAGTCAGTCAAATAAATATTTATTTATGTACACATGCAAAATTTATTTACGATGCATTGAATAAAGTCGGCTGAGAAAATTTTCTTAGTTTGGAAAGAAAAAAAATCTTTTAAAACTTGATCCGTTATGAAACATGCTACATTTTATAATAATTATTTATTATTAGCTCGGCGTCGGGATGTGACGACCCCATCGCCCGCTGGTGGGATAACCTCTGTTACAGCAGAGATTATTCCACCAGTGCAAACAGTCATACTGGTGGTAGGTCTTTTGTTGCAAGAGGCCGGCTAGGTAGGTACCACCGCAGTGTCAAATATTCTGCCGCCAAATAGTAGTGCCTAGGCATTACTGTGTTCCGGTTTGAAGGGCACTGTACGCTAGTGAAATTACTGGGCGGACGAGATTTAAGAACTAATATCTCGAGGTTGGCAACGCGTGAGTGGCACCTACTACTGGTGCTGCAAGCGCTCATAGGCTACGGCAACTACTTACCATCAGGTGGGCCGTATGCTTGTTTGCCAACTTCTAACATAAAAAAATAATAATAATAATACAGGCCATGTAAGTCACTGTATGGTTTTAAGTGACTTCATTTATTTTTTACAATTTCAAGCCTTACACTTTTTTAAAAAAGCCTTATCTAGTAAGAAAGTACTGCTCACTTTAAAAGGAATGGAAAATAATTTTGGCTGTAAAAAAAATATTACTCGCACATTTTTCATTTCTCTAAATATCATTCTGAACTCCATGCAGATGAAGTCATGGACGGATTCTAATATGTATATATTCTCACTCTATAATATTTACATAAAAATTAGTTCAGATGACACTGATTAAAACACTTGTAGACAGACTTTAGTAAAAATTAGTAGTTCAAATGTCCCTTAAAAATGCTTCTGATTTACATAATGTAAATATAAAGTAAGCTTAATTCACATTTACTACGCGTCATACGCGAACTATTTATACAATATTTACCATTAACCGTGTATGAAAAAAAATCTGCCATAAGCGAGGGAGAGTGGTGTCGCGGTAATTGCTGGCAATTTGTAATGGCCGTGTGATTGCCGGGCGGAACGTCGAGTCTAAACTGCGCTATTAATTTCGTACATTTGATTAACGAAACTACTTGTTATGGTAATGAACGCAGGGAAAGAATGCACGCCAACGCGCTAACGCGACGCCTTGTCGACACGTTGTCGAGCTTGCAATATTTTCACTTCGCTAGTAATTACATCCACGGCGTTTTAAAATTTAAAACCTTATTTATAGTAAGCTGTTTCGAATATTTATAGTTTTTCAACGGGATTAATGGGCCTTGTTTAATGATGTAATTAAAAATTTGATGAATGTTAGTAATTTTTTTATGAAGATAGATTACATTTCTAAACATAGTTGAAAATTAAAAATAATTAATAATAATTATATGCGATAAATTTAGACCAACATGATTAGACAACTCATTGTATTTTTATAAGGTCAGGATACGTTGGGATCTATCTCGCAACTTATTAACTTCAAGCTACTCAACTGGAAAAATACTATATAATACCACGGTGTTACGATCTTGCAGTGAGGTCCCAAGAATGCACAAAATTGACAGTTTTTTATAGGAAAGCAAACTTAGGATATACCTGATGGTACGTGGTTATCGTAGCCTGTGAGTAATTGCACCACCATAAATTTGTAGATAGCACGCACGCGTTGCTAAACTCGAGATATTAATTCTTAAATCACAACTACCCAGAAATCGTACTAGCTACAGTATACTTTAAACTGAAGGACAGTAACGGAAACACACTACTACCTACTCCATTAACACAGAGCGGCAATACCAATGCCATGTAGTTGTCACAAGCAACTACCGGTTACGGTGGCCATCAAGTGGGCTATAAGTTTCTTTGCCTCTGTTACAAGGTAAAAAAATCGAACGTAGTTCAAATAAAAGACATTGATTACATGTAATTTATATACATTTATAATTGAGGCAATAAAAATATAAGAAAGGTAGGAAACGAAGTTAAACGACGGGCCATTATACGTTACAAAGTAGGGTATATTCATGTTGTAGTCAAATTCGTGACTTGTCAATTCCGTTCCGATATCGATTATATCTCAGACTGACTGAAAAGTTTCGACATGGAAGCATCATTTACTACACGCACGCGAACTTACATGAGAATTTAGGTAGTTAACATTTAGTTAAGAATATTAAACATTTTTAAATAACTACAGTTTTCCTATAAATATGTTTGATATCACATTAAGCTGTTACTCATGGTTGGCTACCATATATTCTGAAATAATCGTTAACTCTTAATGGGCATTTTATTCTTATCTAATTATCTTTTTTTGTTTACCTCAAGTAGTTGTAGAGATCATATGGGAATGCCTTTGAATAAAAACTAATATACTGCCAAACATGGGAAGTAGCTTACAACTTGCTTTAAGATCAGAGGCCTTTAGTCTAAAATGAAAGCTTGCAGCTTAAGGCACATCACTAACGTGTCACTAACCTAACAAAGCGAAAAAATGGGAAAGCGAGAGTGGGAGTCTGATGCTTTAGCTTTTGGTCTCAATCATTAAATGAAATGCAAGTATATTATAGTTATACTGTGAGTTCAAGTCGATATTCTATGAAGAGGCAGAGCTTCCCTGGTCGAGCATTGATGCCGTAAACAGAAAGGGATCTTCTAATACCTTAGGAAGTACAATGAAAAATCTATCCAAGTAAACTTGTACTCTGGTTATTTGTATCATAAAGGATATATTAATGATTTCAATGCGGAGTAAATATTACGAAATAAAGCATATTTCAGTGCTTTAATCCTTATCTTGGAAAGAAATTTCAATTTAATTTAAAAGAAAAAGATTCCACAAGTCGTCCTTGTAAAAAAGTAACTAATTATTCTTTCATTTAGTCGGAGGGTCGTTTGTTGAGACACCAAAGTGATTTTATGCATTAATTAAGACCACAGATCGAGATTTACAATTACACGGCCTCCTATAAACAAACTTGATTGCTTTACAAAAACTCAAATAACTAAGGCACTGTCTCAAGTAGAGGTTCATTTGAATATCAAAGACGAAATTCAAATTACGCCGTTTACAATAAAGGTTCAGCCGGTTCAGTATTACGAGCTGATGTAAATTTCCGATACTCATTTTGAGGATGAAGTTCTGATGTCTTTGTCGCGGATCGCGATCCTTCAATTGCACCAGATTTATGGGCTAATTTAAAATTTCATCGTGGAACTTTTCCTGGCGACCTCTTATATTAGCTATTTTGATATTTAATTGAATTTAATCGTGGAGGCTTTTGTATTATTTTATAATACTTGAGACATGAATTGTTTAATCATTATGACTGTCGCGGTGTTGCTGATATGTAGAAAATAATTTTTCACACTTTTGAATTTGATAATGAGCCTTTTCTTTACATTGCTTAATATAAGCTAATTAGCTCTTATGCTTTGGGGCTTCGTACTATATTTCCAAAGTCCTTGATTATTTCTTGGTCACAAAATTTATATGTGACCATCACGAAAGGATATCTATACACCCATCACACTCAACGGATTAGAATAGTTATATCCTGTGTCGGGAGTACGGAAACATACACAAAGACAAGGACAAACATACCCAGACCAATACAAACACCTGCTCCGAACGGGAATCGAAACCGCAACCTGTGGCATTTAGGCAGGCAGGCTACCCTTGCGCCACAACGTCGTCCAATCTATGCAACATAATAATCATTTAAATGTATTTAGGAAGGTTATCGCTTAATATTCACACAAAAATACATTCTCCTAATTACATTTCAATTAAAATCTCGGGATTGGAACTCGGTTCATAAAGAGAACTTTTAACTAAGAAAAAATCATTAGGGCTCTTTTAGGGAGACGTGGGGCATTGCGCGGCGCGTCTGGGGTCGCGTCGTGACGTTGTGAGTGCGTTCAAGTAGAAACGTGTAGACGCGCATTTTGCTTGATTTTGAGTGCTACTCCCAACAGTGTACAGGGCCGCAGCTGCCGCCGTCACGTTCCGAGCCGTGTATTAACATTTTCGCGTCGCGTTTGCTTTGTGAGATGGCCAAAGAAGACTGTCAATTGCTGCAGCACTGCACAACCCATCGCGTTATACTCTGCGTCTTTATTACGGAAATATATATAACAATAATAAGCTTAAATTTCTTCATGTAACCCCAGCCGCTTCACCAATATAAACAAAGACAACGCGCAACGCACCGTACGGAGCGACGCCAGACGCGAGCCCCGCGTCTCCCTAATAGACCCTTACATTTATTTGCGACATTATTCCGTTTGTGTGTAGAAATAAACCGATGATTTTGCTAATTGAATGAGGTATCTCGGCAGTATATTCAATATAATAAGTTAAGCTTCTGTTAATAACGTTTTCGGCTGAAATATTCTGAATTGAATACATCACTTATTCTTTTATAAATGAAATATTGAAAATAATTCAATATCGTAAATCCAAAATCTCGAAGATATTTCTAAGCTTCGCTTTGAAAGCTAATGACGAGTGACATATTGTATAAATAAAAAGTTACCTTTGCGTATCACGTTTCTGGGGTTCTGTACGCATATATCTGATCGACACATTTTTTAATTTCATCCGTATGGTAATATATAGTACTAATGTATTGGAAATGAACTGTGTATACTATAAATAGGGGTGCTGTGCTGAAAACAAGGTTATAGCATTGAAGGTATTTGTATAAAAATTTGAACCTAAAATTTTCAATAGGTATAAATTTTTTATTTGTGCTAGTATGGGCTAAGCAGGTTAGGTTTACATGTAAATAAAAATATCTTTGTATTTCACTCTTTTCGAAAAGTACAAATTTATCCACGTTCAATAAAACTATTAGTCGACAGACAATTTTTTTATTAACTTGGATTGCAACCTTGAAAGTTTATCTTTACTACGGAACCCGGCACTATACACGCAGTTAGTCTGTTTTATGTTTTGATTATATCCAATAGAATTGTTTCGTCCCACTTTGACAGCACACAATAAATAACCGCGCTTTATATTTTCACCTTTATTGTAATAAATAACTCTTTTAATCCTTATTCAGCTTGACATGGTGAAATAATTATTCGTAATATACAAAGTTAATTTAAACGCAAAACTTCATTAAAATAAATAGGCAATTAATTCGTTACAATTGATTAACCACGTTAAATTAACTCGGTTTATAGATTTTAATATTTCCAAAAAATACAAAATATTTTAGTGATGTTCTCTAAGAGTATTTTTGTAATGAGTATTAGAATGAAGTTCCCGCGGCTTACGGGTAGCGCGATTTAGTAGAAGTCGAGACGTAACAAAATGCCGTATGCTGTGGTCGTATCGAGCCTACTACAAGCTCATGTGCAAGTGAGTGCGCAGCCGGGTACGCAACTCTCTCTCTCTCTTTCTGTCCCTGCCACTTTTTATCATGTAATCTATTGACATATTTCAGATTTCTTTTCGAATTGCTTTCGAAGTTCAAGAAAAAACGTATGGAACTTAGTTCCTGACGGGGTCCCTGACCGCATGATTTTTTTTTAGTAAAATAGTAACATATTAATAAATCTCTTGAAATGTTATTCCAATGATTAATATTATGTGTCACGGAATAAAATAAACAAAAAAATAGACTTTAAATTTAGATGTAAATAGAGTTTCTATAAGACAAAGTCTGTATTAGCGTAATTCCAAAGAATGCCTTTTCAAAACATTCCATTTAAATTAAAATAATCTCCTTACTTGTTTCTAGTCAATATTTGACAGAATAACCTTAAAGAAATAGCAGAGAGCTCTCTTTATCTGTCCCTTCTGACCTACAATTTACTCGATGCCTTTACGGTTGACTTAAATGCCAAAGCAAGGCACTTTAGTCACAAATCAAGTTGCTGCTTGTATTTTTTGGGCAAAATAAAGTCTTTTGTGAAACTTTAATTTAATCCAATAAAAATAATTCCGTGTTCAATTGTCCTACTAATATTTTAAATGTAAAAGTTTGTATGTTTGGATGTTTTGACGTTTACTATATGACACAGAAGTGGCGTATAAAAGTGGCGTGTAAAATGTTCGGTTCCTGTGGGATTATGAACTAACATGCTACAGGACACATTTAATTGAAATTTTATACTGATGAATCTTGTAGAACGTCTCTGGAGCCAATTCTAAGGTCGCGGCGGACGAAGTTGTGGGCACGTGCTAGTATTTGTTCAGTTAAGTTCATTAATAAGCTTTTTTAATCAAGAACTCAGAATGAATAATTGTTTATAAAAATAGCGCTAAAAAGATAACGCTAAAACAAAAATAGCCTTTGCATGCACAAGCAAATATCAATCATAATATAATCAAAGTTAATCTTTCAAATGGACAGACGGTTCCTTTTCATAGATAATGTGAACTCGTTACGCAGTACTAACGGTCACAAGCCTTCCTTTTATCATTCTTTCCATAGCTTCCTGTTGCTTCTTTTTCTTTGAAAATATTCCGCTAATTAAGGAAGGAGTGGAGGCTGAAGATTTCCTGGTCTAGCAGATTACGGTATCTCGGAGAAAATGTAACTCATAGTCAGAATTCATTTTTGTGGCTATCTTTTATTCGTTATTTTCTGAAATTTGCTCCTTTGAAAGGAAAGTATTTTATAATTAAGTTGTCATCAAAGGCCTTAATATATTCGACTCTTGATATATAAGATCGACTAACCAGACTTAAGCGCCACAGGTGGCGGATTCGATTCCAGTAGGGCCAGAAATTTATGGTGACCATACAGACATGTGTTCAAGTGTGCGTGTGTTTGTGCTTGTACCCGAGTGTTTCTGGACCCCTGAAACAGGATATTACTACCCCGATGGAGGCTGCTGAGTGTCGAGTGTTGGAAGTAATGTCACGAAAATCCCAGAAAATCCCAGAGGCCCAAACTCCCACCCTTATTGATTCATTTAATTTCATACCTTCTTATCCCTGCCCCAGTATCTCTTGGGTTGGCAACGATGTGACACTTCAAAAATCGCAAGCGTTTATTGGTTGAATTGACTGCTTATCAGGTGGACCGTATTTAAAAAAAGGGTGATGTAATTAATATATTTGGTAAAACGTGATTGCAATATTGTTCAGGGTCATTGTTAATGCAGACATTTAATCAATTACTGTCAGTAACGTAGCTCTGATCGGTTCGGAGATAACATCTCCAGCCGACAATAGGATCGTTATGTGAGTAGCTTTATCTGTTTAAGGGGACGTATATTGCTGAATGATTTCGATATATAATGCAAAGTAAAATGATGAAAGCCTATTTTTTTTAAATATATAAATTAGTAGTTACGCATAAATCTGTTAAAAGCCATATTTTATCTACGAGAAAATTAAGAAGGGTAACTTTACAATTCTAATAAAAAGATTTTTTTTTATTATATAGGTAAATACATCTAGATATATAAATGTCGCCACGGGTTTTTGGAACGAAGTTCCTTATCGCGCGTTGTGAAAGGGGGCAAGACGGAAAAAAATCTTACGAAAAGTTGTCACGACACTTTTTGCTATAGTAAGCTATTGTAAGCTGTGCGGCGTCGCATGTTTATCTGTCTGTCTCTCTCTCTTATAGAAAGCAAGCCAGATATTTTCATTTCTATTTCGCATTGAACAGTGTGGTGTCGCGACGATTATTTTTGTTGAGTGTATACAGGTTTTTTGTAAATAATAAATAATGTTAATAATAAAAAAATATTATTATAACTTAAAAAAATAAAATTTTATTACAATTCCTTCACTAATTAATCGAAAGGAACTTCGTTCCATCCGGGTGTCCCTTGACACCTCTCAAGTTTTTTATCTCTACGTAGTATAAAACAAAGATACTTGGCACCTGTCAGCATTGTGCCTAATAAACTACGAAACGGATTTTGATGTGGTTTTCAACATCACTTAGTTTTCATGGGAGTTTCAAGTGTACATGTCTATAGTAGTACCCAGGGTGAAGAGTGTGTTAGAGAAAATTGATGGCTTTGAATCTGTTAAAAGTTTCTTTTCTTCATTTTAGACTACTTAAAATATAAAAGATCGTTTAAAAAATATATATATATATAGTGTGCACTGCAATATTTATTTGCAAAAACCTTCACATAAAAAACGATGGTGTATCTTCATAAAAATATACTTTTTACATTCAATAATATTTTAAAATAAAATAAATATGTTGAATGGTTGTAGCAGGAGACTTGTTTTCGAAGATCAGATAGGTCGAGTGGCTGGCGACTTCAGCGTCAAGAGTGCTTATCCCGCGGCAAGCTTGCATGGAGAATGTCGAATATAGAAGATGTGAAAGAGGCAAGATGTTTCACGATTTTCAAAGCCATTTTTTAAAATTCGTCACGAAAATGACACAGATAACATAATTGTACTATTTTTTAAATGACATAAATGCTTTAATTCGCGAGAGATAGCTGGTGAAAAAGGAAATGAAATTTAAAAATTATTGCCTAATTTGATGATAACAGTAATTGTAGCGCAATAATAAATAAAATAAATAAATAAACACTACACACTCAACGGCCCCCATTAGGATAATTATATCCTGTGTCGGGGTCCGGAAACATTCACAATGACAAGGACAAACACAACCAGACCGGAAAACATGCCTGTACGGTTAATACAAACATCTGCTCCGAGCGGGAATCGAACCCGCAACCGTCGAGGCTTAAGGCAGACTCACTACCCACAACGCCACAACGGTGTCAACGCCGCAACAGTAGCGAACCTGCTTAAAGTGCCACAGTAGTTCGATTCCCGCTCGCGACAGATGTTTGTATTGACCATACAGACATTTCTTCCAGTCTGTTTGTGCTCATGTCTGTGAATGTTTCCAGCCTAGAGTTGATTATTTATTTATATTGTCCCTAATAACCGGAGAGCTGGCAAACCAAAAAAAAAAATTAAACGACAATTTTGTATATACTAATAAACAAAAACGCTCTAAAAACATTTTATATACTCTAAAAACTCAATCCATTGTGACCAGGTATTTTTATTTTCATAAATAAATTTCCTTTCATATGTTCCTGAATTACGGTAAACCAACAGGGCTTAGCATCCATTTTAATTTATAACCAGCTACTGCGCTCCAGCTATAACCCCCTCCGTTCGGTAGGTATGAATGAAATTCGGCCTATTGTTATGCAAATACTCTGGTTCGGTTTGCTAGCGCCGGTATAAGACAAAGCGACGTTGACGACCAGCATCGGCTGTAGCTATCAAGTCAACATCCCATGCTCGGATTTCCTTTGAATTTTGCTCCTATTTCTTCGCAACCTCAACTGCACACATTAAAATTCATTGTTATTCATTACTAGTTAATATTCACGTATTATTTTCAAATACATTCTTAATGTAGGTACAGTAAATGTTAGCGGAGGTAGTGATGAATATTTATGAATGTAATGTATTCAAAAATTTTGTTAAGTAAAATCCTAGAATAAAAATGGTAATCAGTAAAGCGATAACATTTTTCAACATCGTGGAAAAATGTGAAAGTCTGTACGTGTAGCCGAGTCTCACGCAGGTATTACTAAATGGCATAGAATTACAAATAGCCTTTTCCATTTTTTTCCTCTAGGGGCATCTCGGTATCAGTCAGATGCATACCTTGAGATGCAAAGTGTGAACCGAACGAGAGCTTTTTATATTTGCGGCAGCCACGCTCGGATTTGCATAATATTGCTTCCTTAACATTTGTACTGTATCATTCTGTGTTGAAATTTTTACGTAACTACGAGTTTTCAGTGAGGGAAGGTAAATTTTATGTAAAATTGAGACGTGCATTACGTATACCATGATTATGAGGAGTCTTTTAACTAAACACTATACATATTTCGTAGAACGTATTTCATACCTATGTGTATGTAGTATATATCATACCTTATAAATGCCTACCGTAGCCTTATAAATGCCTTATTTGACTACCGATGTGGCGTACTGGTAGTGAGCCTGTTGCTGTTGTTGACGGTTGCGGATTCGACTATCGCTCATGGCATATGCTTGTATTGAACTTATAAATATCTGTTTCGTTGTGTATATGAGCATCTTAAGTTTTCGTTCCCGGTTGTTACTCGTATTAGAGCATCTGATGATAATTGTTAGGGATGCGGATGTTAGATGGTATGTACTAACGTACTTAAAATATTTATATTTAAAAAACGGCATGTAATAGCGTATTCTTTCATTTGATTCTGTCTTAAACACGATTTTATTATATACTTTATTTATTCACAAATATTTGTATAGAAGTATCAATCGAATTCAAAATCACATTAGCTATGTTAATAGATATTACTTACCCTTTTGATTTTTTTCTTTGAAAGCTTGCGTTAACTGAAGTATCACATGCGCTTTTGTGGCGAAAGGAAGGCATCACTCTGAAAGGCATGAGAAGGGAAAAAAGGAAGGTAACAGAAGGGGTGGGAAATAGGGCCTCCGGCGCTCTCACTCATCGCACGAACAGTCCCTACTGATACTGTTTTTTTTTTATCCAAAATAGCCTTACGTTTGACCTCAATCTCGCTTGGTGGAAGGCAAAGATGAGGTCACGTATGCCTAGAAGGTGTCTGTTCACTCTGGCCTTAAAGGTGTCCAGGTTATAGCATTCTGGAAAAACTGACCGCGGCAAAGAGTTCCACTCCTTAGCCGTTACTTTACGGCGGTTTTTTGTGAGAAGGTAGTACTTCCTCGCTGGAACCGGCCCATTTGTGCTGGGAAAAGCACGACTCTGCTTCCAACCGTTGTCTTAAAAAAATTAAATTGATGTGATATAAGGAAACGAAATTTTTCTCATCGTTTTTATGACGATTCTATCTCAAAAAAAAAATCTAATGCTAATACCTAGTCACTATTTAATCTGCATAATATTGCTTCCTTAATATGCCAACCACAGTGAAGGGAGAGGTGAAATTGCTTTTTTCTCAGTACGGGAAGTCAATGAATTTAAGTCAATGGTAGATAGTGGGGTCGGAATGTTTACCTAGTCAAATGTGATGGAACGGGATCGGGTTGCGAGCGGTGGTCGCCTTTGAATTTGTTGAACAGTTTTTGCTTCAGCATTGTGTGAAAGAGTTAATTCGATGGAAGGTTTTATTATACATGAGGTGTAATAAAACGACACGTTCTTAGATCACATATATATAAACCAGACGACATTTTTTTGTTATATAAATATATTTTATTTTTTAAATAGTAGTTATAAACAGTATTACCAAAGGCTTGGTAATGATTGTTGATAAAAAATATAAGACTTTAAAACAAATTGTGGAAATATGAAAAAAAAATCTGTTCCTCCTGCAAAATTCTTAGAATAACATGGGAAGTTGCGTGACGTATTGTGTACTTATCCAGTAAATTGGGATCGAATTAGTCATTTTAGGCATCGTATGTAAGTCAACAGCATCACTTGGTATGTTCATAAATGCTTGACTCTAAAAAAAAACGAGAAAGCAAGATAACCAGAGGATTTGACCCGAACTAATTAGATCTTGAAAATATGTCAAAGGCAAAGTAAGTTTTTCCTTAAGGCCCATTAAAGAATTACAAATAATATATTTATATAGTGGATTGTGCTATTACATACATATTACACAGTAGTACATAACACAGACAGTAGAACATAGTGCTAGTGATACTTCTGGTAGACGCTTGTGATGCTTCTGGCGTGGCAAGACGTCTTATAGGCTTAAATGGTTATCACTAAGCGAAACGTACAATTGCTTGCAAACATCGTGCTATAAAATAAATAATTATGAAAGAGAATATGGGATATATATTTTTTATTTTGCGATATTTTTACCTTCATTGCAATTGCTGTCATCCTTGGGGAAAAAGACACAGAATGACGTGACACAATGACGAAAATATTGCAAGAAATATTGCTTTCAACGTTTACAATATCAGAGTTTTTCGATATCATAGAATATGTCATATAGCGTTGCTCTTCTCAGTGACAGGCGACGGCACACGTGAAGGCGAAGCCGTTATTTGCTCTGAGTTTATTTATTCGAAAGTTGCGCCCGCTTCAGATGACCACTGTCCACTCACAGCCTGTCACAGTATTTTTCGACCCCTTTATTTTCACTTGACAAGAATATTCGGGACGTCCTCTCGATATTACATTCCGTTACGACTTTTTGTTCGTGATACATTTTTCCAATTGTCTCCGTTGCGCGCCTCCGCAGTGCGAACTAACGGAATAGAATTTTCAAACAGTTTTGATTGATAAAGGTAGACAGGTTTTCGCTTTCTTTGTTTGTGAAATTAGATTCGGGAGGTAGCGTGAAACTTCAGTTCCACTTGATTAATGATGATTCGAGGGGGATCCGAGAAAAAAGAAACGATTTTAGGTTGCTCGATTTTCTATAGAAAACGAATTAGCCGCCGAATCGGTTTTCGGTAGGTTAATTTCTATCTCGAAGCGAATGTGCTTAGATTTGATGCAATAGCGCGATATTATCCAATTTTCTGAAACAACGCTCGGGCTCTGTTAATATTTGATATGTTCTCGACTTTTCTCGAATTTAACGCGCCGATTAAACAACGCGGGGCGAAGGATTATATGTGAATATTTAAAATGCTATATCGGTCCTAATTCAGTGAAAGAACAACGGCAATTTTCTTGCAATTTACTTTATACAATAAACCATTATTCGATTATTAATTGTATACTTGACAATTAGCTTGTGGCGCAGAGATAGCGAACTTGCTTTAACCGCCACAGATTGCGGGTCCGATTCCCGCTCGGAGCAGATGTTTGTATTAAGCATACAGACACATACAGTTTGTGTTGTACTTGTCTTAGTATGTGCTTCCGGATTCCCAATAAAGGATATTATTATCCTATCCTATACTTATTATTATATACTGCCTAAACATTCAGTAACATTCATTTTGATTAATCTTTGAATATGTAATACAAAGAGCAAAAACGAGCAAAAAAATTACGTTTGTTGTATGAGAGTATTTGTTGTTATAGCAACAACAGAAACACATCCTCTGTTGTTCTGTGAAAATTTCAACTGTCATGAGATAGAGCTTGGTAACAGACGGACAGTCAGACAGATAGACAGATGGACGAACAGAGGACTCTTAGTAATAGGGTCCCGTTTTAGCCTTAGGGTACGAAACCATAAAAATTTTGCTAATTGTACGAAAGGGTTATAACAAAAATATACCATATAATATTTTCTACCATTAAGTTACTTTAATTCAGTTTTGAGATATTATAGAATCTAGTCAAATAAGACATAGTTGCATATTCCAGGAAGCCATTAAAATAGAAGGATTCCTTTTATGGCCCAGTTGGCCGCTTGAGATAATATCGGTTTATTTTATGGATGCAATAAAGGATTTTCGATTTTAGCCAGTCGTTTCTATAGCTCAGATTTAATTTAAACTGAAATTATACTTATTTTTATGATTCTTTTTCCAAAGTGTGCCAACAAATATCTATTACTAAGCCTACGCTATCCGTTCGTCCGTCCGTCTATCACGAACAATAATAGAGACAAAGTTGACATTTTCGCAGAATATGTATTTATGTTGCCACTACAACAATAAATACTAAAAATAAAATATTATTAAAAAAGGACCTATAATCGAAACTTCTTTCGCTATATCTCATAAACTGTAATATAAAAATAAATGCTAAACACTCAATGGTCGCTATTAGAATGATGACATGCTGTGTCCGTCTGGGTGTCCGGAGACACACACCGATAAGACAAATATCCAAACTGGAATAATTATTTGTGTGGTTAACACAAATATCTGCTCCGAGTGGGAATCGAACCCCCGACTGGTTGGATTTAAGGCATTTGCTACCGCAGCGGTACAACACCACCATAAATACTTTCTTACATTAATCTTATACATTCTACGGTTGTACGAAACCCTTCACGCTGAGTCCGACACTGTCTTGATAGTATTCAAAGTTTATATTTTAATATCTTTTACTATATGATACAAATAAATTCTGTTGTTGATGTAAGAGGCTTTCATGTCTATGTAATAAAAATATAATTAGTCTCTTCGTTCGGTTTAATTATTAAATTTATCCCCTAGTTCTCATTATTCTTTATAGGTATTAATACTGGCAATGTCAGCTATTTTCTTGTCGTGAAATTTATTAAGAATCATTATTTCTATATAATTATTAAAAGGTCTTAATCACAGATATAGGGTTAGCTAGATACCGCAAGCCGCCCGACCAAGCGTGCCGGAAGTTTGTGCTATGGACAAACTTGACCCACTACTACTTTGGTATTGAATATAAAAATATGGTATCGAAAATCTGATATTTTAAAAAATATCGACATTCCTACTGACGTTGAGCATTGAAACGAGTCTTTTTACATTGAACACATCACTAAATGGTTGGGGTGACGTCATCGTAGTTATTAAAAAGATGACACGGTCGGTTTTCATACCATCTAATGAACGTGCGGTATCTAGCTTAATCTTAATCTGTGGGCTTAATAATTAATTAGGTATATAACTCTAAGTTTGTGAATAAGATTTCGTTCGTAGGCGTTTGTAGATTACTAGTCGCACTCAATGTAATTGGAGGTTTGATTTACGAAACGCACAAAAGATTCACTTCGCATAATAAGAACTTCTCAAAGTTTACATTCACATAATCAGAAAGTGGGTTAATGAGATTCGTTCAAGAAAAACATCTCGTTAGGGCATACATTATTCAAGCTTTCTCAAAGTTATTCCGCGTTCACGCGTTCATTAGATAGGAACAAACTTGCGATTCCCGTAAAGCGTCCGGACCTGACATATCTACTTATCACACCGCCAACTATTCCCAAGTATTCGGGGACGGCGAATATACTCGCGCCTTGTTATTTAAATTTATCACTCAACTTTTATCTTCTAAATTCATTGTAACAGGTAATATTTCACAGGTTATTAATTACGCAGCTCCGGCATCCTCGGTGTAACTCTTATTACATTATGTCAGTTGCAAATTGAAAAATTCCCGGGGACGGGACACACGCCCGTCTCTCCGAAGTATTTTGGCAAAATTATTCTCATTCATTAAGTCGAGAAGTGGAGGGCGCGCGAGATTGTCGACGTACTATTCACTTGTAAGTGAGGTGACTTCCCGTTATTAGTTATATCTCTGTATTGTTTTTCTTTTGCTTCATACCCGGCTGACACTTATTAAGGATTTTGTCATCACTGTAACCTTACGCCCTTCGCTCATTCGTGGCACGGCATGGCAGCGTGATTTTTATGTAACAAATAAAAATAAAGCATGACAATAAATTTTAAATTACACCGAATTTAAAAATGCCGTGGCTCACACAATAATTATCATCGTTGATTATTATAGTTTTAAGTTTCATCCATATTTGTCATATAAAAATCCCATGTCGCGTCGTGCCGCTAATGAGCGCAGACTCTTAGATTATCTAATACTTCTCATCTAATTATAATTATAAATATTTTCCTTATCCAGTGATACTCTAATAAAGTAATATAACAAATTGCCAAGCGAAATTAATTAATTTTGTATATTTCAAAATTGCCATTTATCTAATCATGTTACGTGTATTTACCAAAACATTGTTTGAATCTGTACGCAGAGCTCACGTCTCTTAATACCAATCCATTAATTAAAACTTATTTTGTCGTAAATACGACACCTCTTCGTCGACAAATAGCGTTCGCATGTAATATAAGCTTAAACTTAGTTATTGTTAAGGAAAATTCTATATGAGACTATTTTGCCAAACAACATGAAGACGAAAATGATATTGTTTTATAATTAAAGTAATCTTGAAATAGATGGTGTGAATGTTCATTTGGAAATAGCAAAATGTGGAATAACAATTTCAAAAGCTATTATTCGCAGAATACTACAGTCTTCAATACAATCGTACACGTAGTTTGAAACTCGTGAAAGATAGAAAATCTCTCAAAAGGATGCGTTTAATACAAGACAAAGAGTGATTTAGAACTCTCTGGCGTGGCCCATTCACGGGGTACTATTTACTTTACTCACGGGGCCGCTTCCAGTCCGTGCGCCCAAATCCTTTGCTCAGTACGTAGTCTTACAGGTGTGAGCATTTCTTTCAGTCTTCCATTATTTATGAAACTTATTTTAACTTATGTAAAGAAAAGGCGAAACTTTATTTTATAGTTTATAGTATTAATTTACAAATTTTATAACAGTGTTTTGTAATTATGATGTTGGTATCCCAATTGCGATCTTTTAAGAATTTAATTACATGATTGAAGAACTGTTACAGTTTTAAAATGTTGTCTATCGAAACTTCTTTATTGTAGCTTTAAACTAAGTTTCAGTACATACCCAAGTTTTATCCACTACCATATAGTACGTTAGATAAAGCGAATTACCTTAGACCAGGGCAATAACTGTTCGCGTACGTGTTCCGAAGATAATTCCTTCATATTATTTCCATGCTTAACTCGTAATGAAGTTTATTCGTCGTTACTACGGGTCCTTCGCAGCGGAAGCGAGGAATGTAATCAGTTGAGAACTAATACCGCGTCGTTTCCAGAACCCCTCGCGTATGAAAATGCCTCGTTTGAGACGCAGTTAGTTCTTTTGATTGCGAGCCTCTCTTGGCAAATTAAACAGAGTCGGAGGTCGCCAATTCCCAGAAAATTGAAGGAGTCAACGATGATACTTTGCGGTTAATATTATTAAAATCACGCAGAAACACAGTGTGCACGCTTATTTAGGTACATTCGTTTAATTAAAAAGACGCCTTATCAAGCTATCAAAATATGTGTGCACAAAACAATTTGTTACCGTCTTTTGAATTAATTAATATTCTTCTAACGAAACCTAGCATTTGTCCCCAGCTTCGTTCGCGTGAATAGCGATAGTTAATAGCTCACATTTATTACAATAGATTTGGTTTCCCATACTAAAATTTATTCCATGCTTTACTATCTTCAACCTTTGTTTTGGTGACAAAAAGTTTATGTATTTCTACAATCTATAATTTCTCCAATTTTTCAGCGATCTAAGTGACGGACTCACATACTTTTATTTAATAAAAGATTATATTTATTCGTACAAATTAATGCTTAGTTCTTAGTACTGCATTATATTAGAGTGATCATTGTATGCGTCCACCCATGTTATTATTCCGTGCTCCCTTACCGCTGACGCCTTTATTTTAGCCTTGATGCAAATTAAATTACTCTCAAGTTTTGCTGATTTAGCCACACTGTTGGGAGATAACTCGTAGCTTGTCGTCTGCCGCTTAAAAAGTTAGTATTTACTGAAGTGTGAAATATATTTAATAAAATATAAGATGTAAAAATTAGTTTTTTTTTATTGTTATTAGGAGAAAAGAAAGCTTTTGTTATATTAATGTTAGTCATACTTCATCACTACATAGTATAAAACAAAGTCGCTTTCTCTGTCTCTATATCCCTATGTATGCATAAACCTTTAAAACTACACAACGGATTTTGATGCGGTTTTTAATAGATGGAGTGATTGAAGAGGAAGGTTTATATGTATAATAACATCCATTAAATAGTGGAGAAATACTGTTATTTTTGAGGTTTCTAATGTGATGTCGAGGTTTGTATTGTCTAATGACAAGAAACCTGTGAACGTTGTATATAAAGACATTCTGTAATATATTAATTGTTGTAAAAATAAAATAAATAGGTAAAAATGTAAAAAGTAAATGAGTAAAAATGTAGTGTATGAATTTTTTTTTTTTTTTTTATTCTTTTATTTTTAAGAGGGTTTTTCTGAATAGAAAATGTCACCCTCATAGTTATACAATTTTACAATATTATTAACTTATATATTATCTACGTCTAACACCTTTTAACACAACTTTATATAATGCCCTGGCTTCGTCTGATTCCGGAGCTGCAAGAACACTATTGTAAAAACCTACTTCAAATAAAAAGTTAAAACTATGTAAAAATTGATATCTTTCCGCTTCGTTTCGAGCACATTCCAAAATAATATGAACAACATCCTCCACAACGCCACACACGGAACAGTTTGGTGTTGTTACTTTTCCCATCAAAAATGCGAAACTGTTCAAAGGTATGTGCCCGGAACGAAGTCGTAAGGCTGTTACTGTGTCATTCCTGCTCATTTTGGTTCTGTCTATCCAGGTAAATCCTGTAGGTTCTACCTGAATTGTTTTGTACCAAATGCCTTTAGTAAGAGACCGCTCATCGAAAAATACCTTCCACATCTGTTTACATCGATTTTTGACGATATATAAAACATCTGTATAAAATGGCAAATAATTTACTGAATCACCCACACCTTCTGTAGAAGCTTGTTTGGCTAAACTATCAACTATTTCGTTACCGACTAGACCAACATGAGCAGGAATCCACTGCAACACAACTTTCTTATTACTATTATTTAATTTTACAATAGAATCTATTATAGCATAGGCTATCGGTGCACCTCGAAAGGTCGAGGAGCATCGAGCCAGATGCTGTAAAGCACTTTTTGAGTCGGACAAAATTACAAAGTTACTACAGTTAATAGAATTTATATAAGATAAAGATTCCAAGATGGCTATCATTTCGACATACATTATAGACATATTGTAATTAATTTTTAACTGGACATTATCTTGAGTCTGATAATCAAAAAATGCTGCACCACCTCCCTGGGCATCTTTAGATCCATCTGTATAGATCTTATAAAATTGCGAATAATTTTCATACAAAAATGTTTCACAAATTGTACGCATTTCTGTTTTATGCAAACTATGTTTAGGTCTATCGATATAATCTATGTTACAATTAATATATTGTGATAAATCCACATTGCTTACCCACGTGTCTAAAGTAAACATTTCTAACTGTTCACTTTGATAAAAAGTGACATCACTGAGGTATTGATGAATTGTTATAAGGAGAGGTATCTTTTTACGTTGCCAATATGTGTTGTCTCGACATAAAACCTGTAGTGTATTAAGCGTAAGGATAATTTGATTATTTTGAAACGATTTACATTTGAGCCAAAACTTTCCAGCTAAAAAATGTCTTCTGATAAATAAGGGTTGTAAATTAAGTTCACATTGCATTACGTGAATAGGGGTCGATTTTATAAAACCACCAATAAGACGCATACATAAATTTTGAATTCTGTCTATTTTTTTTAAATGGCTATTGCAGCAATTATCATAAAGAAAACTCGCATAATCAAATCGACTTCGAATTAAAGAAATATATAAACGCCTCAAGTGTGTTGGGTGAATTCCCCACCCCGGTCCAACCAACATTTTTAAAATATTTACGTACTTTAATGATTTATCGGTTACCTCTTTTATATGTTTAGTCCATCTGAGTGAAAAGTGAAGCCACACTCCGAGATATTTAATACTGTCTACAACTCCTAGAATATTATTATTTATCTCAATCTGAACAGATCCAATTTTGCGGTACCTATTAAAAATAACAATTTTTGACTTTTCTGGAGATATTTTTAGCCCCAACATAGCCAACATTTTACTAAATATATTTATAGAAGATTGTAAATTACGTTTACCCACATGCAGGTCTTCACAAGTAGTATGGAGTACGAAGTCGTCAGCATACTGATTTATGGAGACATTCCGTATATTTTGGCAGATATCTACAGTTGCTATATTGAATAACAAAGGTGATAAGGGGTCGCCTTGAGCTAAGCCACAGCAGGTACTTCTACAAAGGACAGTATCATTAACATAAATTTTAAGATTTCTGTTTTGCAAAAAATTCCATAAATATGAACATAACTTTGAACTAATATTTAATTTATTCATTATTTTAAGCAAAAATGTAACATTCACGTTATTATACGCGCTGTCGATATCGACAAAACAGGCAATAGTGCTTTGGTTTTTTGAAAATCCTATCAAAATTTCGTTTACTAAGGTGGCTAGGCAGTTATAAGTCGAACGTCCTTTTCGAAAACCCATTGTGTTATTTGAAAATACCCACCTTTTCTCGCAAAACCATTCTAATCTATTGACTAATATAACGTGGAATATTTTACAGACACATGAGAGCATTGATATTGGTCTGATAGATGATAAAAGGTTATGGTCCCTACCAGGTTTGGGTATTGCTATCAGCTTAACCTCTCTCCACTGGATGGGTACAAAGCCTGACTGATAGAAATTATTGAACAGTTTTAGCATAATAAGTTTACCATTATTTGGTAGATTTTTTAACATACTATATGAAATATTGTCACATCCAGGAGTTGTGTCAGATTGCCGAATACTACGCTCTAACTCAGATAATGTTATTTCAGAATCTAAACATGAATCAAAGACATTGAAAATGGGTTTGTCTTCCATCACGAAATCAGGACATAAATTGTGTAATAGCTTACAGGCAGTGTTTTCTTCAATGTAAGCCGACGAAGACTTAATTCCTTTTATCCAGCGCATTTTTTGATATACCTCACTCGGTGATGCAGATTGGTGTAAAGATGAACAAAAGTTTTTCCAACTGTCATTTTTAAATTTGCGTAAAAGTTTTTGAACATTGTGGATTTTGTCTTTTAGAGCATTTAAATTTAAAGGGGTGGGGTTTCTGCGAAAAATGGAAAGTGCAAGGCGGCGTTCAGCTACTGCTTTGGACAACTGTATGTTCCAGTATGGCTTAGGATTAAATTTAGAGGACGGATTTTGATTAATTTTAATAACTGGGATATGTAAATCTGCGGAAATATTCATATACTCTATAAACAAGTTATAAGCCTCCTGGGGGTCACTATGTAAACGCATATTCGTATACATTTTTTCCAATAACTTTTTGTAGGATACCCAATCTGCCTTTTTAAAATTCCTTTTAATAACTGGATTACCTATCGTTTCAATATTCGTACAAACTTTTATGACACAATGATCGCTTCCTAACGTCTCTTTTAATACTTTAAATTTTAGTGTTAACGCAATGTCTGTAGATGCAAAAACTATGTCAGGTGAATATTCCTGAAGAACGGCGTTAACCATTTTGATACGCGTCGGGGAGCAATCGTTTATTGTTACGAACTGAATATCACTTAAAACATCAAATATTTGGTTACCTCTGGCATCTGTTTTTCGAGACCAACTCACATGATGGGCATTAAAATCCCCAAGAACTATAGTATTATTAGTAGCCAGCGAAAAAATTTGGTCCCAATCGTGAGATCTTGTACTAACCGAAGGGGGACAGTAGACTGAAATTAAATTTTTAATTTGTCCGCAGTTGAAAAGTTCAACGTGTATAATTTGAATATTTGTATTGACAGTTCTTACCTCAAGATTTCTACATTTTATAGACTAATGAATAAAAACTGCAACACCACCGTAAGAATCATCTCGATCGCAGCGAAAAGGTATATAATCTTTCATCTTTAAGTAAAAATCATGTTTTAACCAAGTTTCACAGATAGAAGCAATGTGGATTTTATCTTGTAAAAGAAGATTTTCTAATGACAACAATTTTGGTCTCAAACTTTGTGCATTCCATTGAACAATGTTTAAACTTAAATTCTTATTATTTGTACTATTCATTATGATACATTAATCTCAAATAATTCTAACACTTTTTTCAATACGGGCCATTCTGCGATATTTTCTACTACAAGTAAAATCAACCACTCCACACAACATTTAATAACGTTCATCGTTTTTTGTTGATTAGAGATTCGTTTTAAAAAAATTATTTCTTTCAATCTAATCAAAAGTTCCATAAATGTAACATCTTTTGTCATCTTAAATCTTTTATTTTGTTCAATTTCTGATGTATCGTTATTTGTATCTAAAATGTATTCTTCGGATTCTACTGTAGCTAATGGATCTTCTGGGATGGTATAATTATTTTTTTTACTATGAGACGAATTATATGAGAACTTTGTAGTTTTCTTATTCTTTAAAACCTTTGAATATGTTGGAGTATTATTAGGTGTTTCCAGAGACCACGATTCTGATACGGCAGACTGACTTTCAAACAAACCTCTTCCAATAAACTCCTTTTCTGGCACTTTATCTTCTGCTACATTTTCAATCGGAATAGCATTATCTAAGAGAGGTGGAGGTTCTGGAACATACATAGACATGGCCTTTCTGTAAGTAACATTAAAGTCAGACATAATTTGTCTGATTTTTTTCTGTTTCAGATAAACTGGGCAAGACTTGTTCAAAGCCATGTGATCGCCTTTACAATTCACACACTTAAATATTTCTGTATCACAATTAGAATGGTTGGCACAACACTTGGGACATACTATTTTATTCGTAGGACATCTTTTGGCAGTATGGCCTAGTTGCCAACATTTCGAGCATTGTGAGACGGGGAATACGAAAGGCTCCACTTGTATACGTAAATCATGTACTGTAACATAAGGCGGAAGATATGAATTTCGGAAACACAGGCGTACTGTCTCGCTCGGAACCCATTTACCATCTTCGTTGAAACGAGAAAGTCGATGTACAGATGATAAAACCGCTGGTTCATTACATATAATATTTTCCAGAATTTCCTCCTCTGATAAATCCATGTCGACATTCCTGATAACCCCATAAGAGAAATTGACTTCAAATGCTTTCTGAAATTTCCACCCTTTATCTAACAATTTTTGACAAGAAGTTAATTTCATCATACAATCATCGGTCTCGCATTCTATTTTTATTTTATACGGAGATAGATATTTTATGTTTTTAATTTCGTTAATATTAAATAATTTCAACATACGTGCTAACTCAAATTGCTTAGGTAATTTTTCATAACAAGAAATATAAACTTCCAATTTCTCCTCTTTTAGTTTTTTATCTTTTCTACGAGTAACTGTTATCCACCCATCTTCAATGTCTTCTTCTGAAGTATTTTCATCTCTTTCGCGTTTGCTAGCTTTCAACGTTTGGCTTTCTGATAAGTTTTTCTGCTCCTGACTTACTACACAATCCATTATTTCATCTTTATAGCTTTTACTTGATAAACTTTCCTTTTCTCCGTCATCCATATTCGCATTTACTGTACTAAAATCATCCATTAAGAATGTCAATACGCACCATATTTTGTTCTATATAGTTATTTCCCTCGGTACAAAACCGGTTTGGCCTAGCGGCCGGGCGGCTTTGTACGATGCGATAAACAAAATTACGTTCGACAATAATAAACTATACACGCACAACCACTTCGTTCAAGCGACCGTCCGCAACTCCTAGTGTATGAATTTAGATATTCCAAAGATAGCAGGTAATCTTCATGTTATAGGGAAAGGGGAATTGTTTTACTCCAAATTCAACGCGTGCGGGCTACGGGCAGTAATGAATAAATCAAAACTACTGGATCGATTTTAATCATTTTTTCAGTCTATGACATAGGCTATATATTTTATACCCGTGCGAAGCCGGAGTGGGCCGCTAGTTTTTAATAAAACAATTATGAATTCAAAAATAATGTGAATGAGGCGGTCCTTTATTAATATGTCTATGACCAACCAAACATATAATATATTATAAAAAACGGTAAAGTGCGAGTCGGACTCGCGCACGAAGCGTTCTATATGTATGGGCTCCCGTAAATATTAAATATTCATTTTATTTAGTTTTTTTATTATTTGTTGTTATAGCGGCAACAGAAATACACCATTGGTAAACATTTCAACTGTCTAACTATCACGGTTCATGAGATACAGCCTGGTGACAGACGAACGGACAGCGTATTTTAGTAATAGGGATATATATTCCGTTTTACCCTTTTGGTACATTACCCTAAAAAACGGTTTAGAAACGATGAATACGTCTTGTAAAAGACAGACTAAATAAACACCTTTTCCTTGTTAAGTCGGTTAAAATATTGAGTACCAAAAACTAAGATAAGCAAAGAAGTATAAAAGGCAATGAAAAACTAATTATACTTGAAACGGTTCTAGCGTACAAACTTTCGCTATATAATTGTTTCGAAACTCACAAAAGACGCTGAAAGGGCAATGCACAAACACACAACAATAAAGTTGGTCGGATCTGCTGACCATTGCAAAAAGCACATCGTTCGCGGCATCCTGAGCACAATACAAACTTAAATTGTTCGTGAAAGCGTTATGCACTGGACGGTTTCAATTTCCTCGCAAACTAGCCATTGCAGATGTTCCTACGGCCCATAAATATGATTTGAGAATCGTTTTATGTATAACTCATAAACTTTTATCTCCGTTACCATTGAGGCTCACGGCATAAATGGTTCTAGTTAGCTGTTATTCGTCTACACAAAAGCACAGACGTTTTAATATTAGATAGTCTAGTAGCACCTATCTGCCAGTGTAAATTTCGTTAGGGCGAAACTGCTATCGTGCACGCCACCTTCGGTTGGTCAAATAATAACAACGTAATGGCTGACTATTGCCTAATGTATTTTAGCTAAATGGAATAGCGTTGGCGAGCGGCACTTCCTGTTCTAAGCAGGTTACGATTTAGATCGTGTTTAGTGCTCCAGACGGAACAACTTCTCTCTGTATAATTTCACTTTATTAAATACAGTATTATTTATGAGACTATTTAAGTGTTGTACAAATCATCCCGATGGTTCTGCACATGCTGGATCTGGAATATTTATAAAATCAAATATTAAACACAACCTAAAACAACCCTACTGCTTAGACAAAATTCAGGCAACAAATCTTGTTGTTGAGAGCTGCACCGGGTCCTTGACAGTGTCTGCATTGTACTGTCCACCTAAACATAACCTAAAAAAAGAAGACTACGCTGCCTACTTCAGGACCCTCGGTACAAGATTCATAGCTGGTGGAGACTATAATGCAAAGCATGCTGACTGGGGATCGCGTGTTTCTACGCCCAAAGGACGTCAACTCCTTTTGGCGTGTGAGGAATTAAAATTGGCTGTCGTTTCATCACGTGAACCCACCTACTGGCCTACAGACAAGAAACGAATCCCGGACCTAATGGATTTCTGTGTGACAAAAGGCATCGCAGACACGGACATATCGGCAAAATCCTGTTTGGAACTATCGTCAGACCATACACCAGTTATAATAACTTTAAAAAAAACATTGATGATGACGCAGAAACAATGTAGACTTTATAGCCATAAAACAAACTGGTCCGTTTTCCGCAATATAGTATCCTCCACAATGAATAGAAAATTACCGCTTAAAACAGATGAAGACATCATGATCGCCGTGGAACACTTTAATAATTGTATTCAGACATCAGCATGGGAGGCTACTCCTTGTCAACGAGATTTTATTTCAAACTCTTGCCCTCATACTATAAGAGATATAATCTCCGAAAAGCGCTCTGCTCGACGGACCTGGCAACGGACAAGATATCCCGAAGATAAGAAAAGGCTAAACTACATTACATCTAAGCTCAAAAAAGTATTGTTAGAATACAAAAATTCAGGCGTCGAAAAATACCTTGCAAAACTAGATGCTACGCAGGCAACGGACTATTCGCTGTGGAAAGCGACGAAGAACTTAAAGCAACCCAAGTTATACTTGCCTCCCATACGTAGATCAGACAATACACAGATCAGACAATAGACTAAAAGTGATATAGAGAAGGCTAAAACCTTTGCCTCACACTTGACAGAGGTTTTCAAGCCAAATAACAGTGAAGGTTCTATAGACACAGCTTATAAAATTTCTAAAGCGCTAACTTCAACTTACCAACTCGACCCACCTCTGGAAAGATTCACTAAGTCAGAGGTACGTGATGCTATATACAAACTAGATCAACACAAAGCACCTGGCTATGATCTAATAACGGCTAAAGTTCTAAGGGAATTACCTAAGGAGGCTATTGAAGTACTGACGCAGATATACAATGCCATATTATGTAGAAACTACGTCCCACCACAGTGGAAGGTCGCCCAAATTATAATGATACCAAAGCCAGGAAAAACTCCTGAAGAGCCAAAATCTTATCGTCCAATTAGTCTTTTGCCGGTAGCCTCAAAGGTGCTGGAGATTCTGTTCTTGAATAAAATGAACCCAATTCTTAAAGAAAGGAAGATCATTCCGAGTCATCAATTTGGATTTAGGCATGGTCATGGCACAATAGAACAGATTCATAGACTTGTAGATAATATATACAAATGCTTTGAAAATAAGGAATACTGCTCTGCAGCATTTTTAGATATATCTCAAGCCTTTGACCGAGTCTGGCATGAGGGCCTCTTATATAAGATAAAGGAAATGCTTCCAATAAACTACTTTTTATTTCTAAAATCGTACCTATATGAGCGTCGCTTTTTTGTAAGGCATGGTGAAGATACCTCTGATCTTCAGGAGATTTATGCTGGAGTGCCTCAGGGCAGTGTTTTGGGTCCAACATTATACCTACTATTTACGTCTGATTTGCCAGTAACTAATGGAACGAAATTTTGCTGATGATACTGCTATACTTGCCACTGACAAAGTGGCTTCTGAAGCATCAAATGTACTTCAACTAAGCCTAGACAATATTTCATCTTGGCTCAAAAAATGGCGTATTAAAGTCAATGAAACAAAATCACTCCATGTCACCTATACACTGAGAAAAGAGACTTGCCCACCTGTCACCTTAAATAATCTTGTTATACCACAGGCCGAAGAAGCAAAATATCTTGGCCTGTATTTAGATAGACGACTGACATGGAAAAAACATATATTTACTAAGCGCAAAGCACTCGGCCTACAACTTAGAAAATATTATTGGCTGCTAAATAGAAACTCCAAGTTAACGTTACAAAATAAATTGCTCATATATAAGTGCATTATGAAGCCGACTTGGACATATGGAATTCAGCTGTGGGGCACTGCAGCAAACTCCAACTTAGAAATATTACAGAGATTTCAGTCGAAACTCTTGAGAATTATAACTGACTCACCCTGGTACATATCCAATGGGAGGCTGCACCATGATTTAGGAATCCCAACTATCAAGGACGAAATAATGATTGCTATGCCTAAATACAAAGAACGTATTGTAAACCACGTTAACAAGCTTGCTGTAGAGTTAATGAAACCCAGGGTCATGGTTCCGAGACTTAAAAGAAAAGCTCCTTTCGACCTGTTATAAAAATGAAATAGCTGACAAGAGACAAGATAAGGACAATGCAATAATTACTGTCCTCTTCATTGACGTGGCCATGTCGCTGGATCTGGACCACAAACAATTTTATTTAATAATTGAACTTATTGCTGAATGTCCTTAATGAGACAGATTGCAGTGTATATCTATTTAAAAAAAAAAAAAAAAAATTTAAGTGTTGTAAACTACACTTTATATTTATATGGGTGATATCTTTCTTTTTTATATCACTAATGAGTGTATGGTCTATCAGGCGGAAATCAAATACCGATTATGCCTACAAGTATTATCACATTGGGGACATTACCTTGCGTTACTATTTGAAAGCTCCTTATGGCTTGGAGGAGAAGGAAAAAGAAATAACAAAATAAAGCTTTCCGAATTAACAATCATCACACGTGATACATTTTCTTGGCTGATCCGCCTTTTTATGATGAAATCAGTAAGACTCTGTTACTAAATTTCTACTTCTGTTATTTAATCAGCCCAAATTTTGTTTTTATTAAATCAATCATGGATTTGGAAAATTGTATAAATTTGAAAGTAATATTCAGGTTATTTTTTTTTGGAAAGAGCTTCGATAATAATTTTATAAAATTTTGGGTATATTCGTGTTTTTTATGTCGATATTTTCTACATTAACAGATGAAACGTTATCTAATTTTTTTAACGATCAGGTTCCTAACTGTGTTTCTACTAAGGGAGTGAGCGTCTCTAGTGTATACATAAATTATTTACTTTATACTTAATATATACCATCAAACAAATAAATAAATAATAAGGATCATAACAAGGTAAATGTAAAGCCTCTCTTCCACACACAAAGCTTACATAAATGCTTGAGCTTATATGAATCGTTAATTGTTCTTTTGAAACACACATGACTAATTCCCTCTTCAACCAAATGTAAGCGAAAGATCAAACGTTCTTTACAAAATAACTGGGCTCATAATTTATTAAATTACTTCGTTATAATTTGTTGGCACATATTTTGACATATCTTATCAAAGCAATGCTAATACCTGAATTAAGCGACCACTCTAAATTTCCTAATTGCACGCAAACCCGTATTTAACAGAAGCAATGTTTAAATAAATGGTCAAAAATTCGATTCGTTACTATGTCATTAATAACAAAGGTGTCAAAAAAAGTATTTGAATAAAGAATTCTACGTTACGCGTAATTATTCATACTTTTTATAGCGTTAAAGGAATTTTGTTATCACATGTTAATTTGAATTGAACGAGTTTTCGGGCTTATTTCTTTAAATGAAATTAAAGGTAATCTTGAGAATTTTTACATCAATTCTGTACATTTCCTTTAATATTACCTATACTATAACATTAATGTTGAACTGTGATATTTATATACTTGAAATTTTTATAAATTTGTTCGTGAAAAAGAAACCAAATTTGATTTCAAATTAAAGGGAAACAAGAAACCTGATATTTTAAGTCTACAGTCTACTTCTTATATGCGCATCTGACATGCAATTGTCCGGTATTTTTTATTTAATAATTTAATAAATTTAAAATATTAATTTAATTATGGGACGTAATCGATTACGACCTAGAAGATAAACATTGAAAATATTTATTGAGGGTGGTGAAAAATATGACCTACAGCACGTACGTACTCCAGATGAGTAGATGTAGTATAGGTGTTGTCACGCAGTATAATCAAACATGTAATATTATAATCTAACCGGGTGAAATTGTGGTCAAAACTGATTATGTTATAACCCAAACTAGCAATTACACAAATAGCCATTAAAAAGCTCATTCGCAAATTAGGATGACAATAATTTGTTTAGTTTCAAAATTATTACCATTTGATCTGATTAAACATATTACATAATTTAGACAAAACCGCGAGCAAAGCTAGTGATTAAATTAAATAGTCCAATTGAGTACGGCATGCGTTTGCAATACACAAACCATTAATCTACTACGGAAGAGCTTTCAGTTACCGACCACATATTAATTACATCACAATGCTACGAGATTATAATTATCACCATTTTTTATAAATCTGATAATAATCGTTTACTCTTGACAATTAAATTGCTCTTATCCAACGCGTTACTGATTCGCCCTTAGGTTTGCGGAGGTTAGATGGCAATGGCACTGTGTAAAAACTAGTAACCTGTCAAATCAAGGACAAGAGTAATAAGCAGACCCTGGGGAAATACTCGTTTAGTATCAGGAATAATGCTAGGAAGAAGAGTTATTTTTTATAAATATAAAAAAACACAGTGCAAAAAAATATGTAAATGAACCTTGAAATAAACACTTAAAAGATTAGTTCTAAAAGTCTTTTATTAAAAGCACTGATACGATAAATAAAAACATCAGTTTCAATTTTAAGAATTTATTATTACAACATATTATAAATAAGTTTTATTAGATATAATGTATATTCTTTTTATATTGCGGTATTTAACCTATAAAATGGCTATACGTTAAATTTGACCGTTTGCACTGAACAAGTAATATGAAGAATATATTTAAACGTATTAATCATCGATTTGTTTCGTCGGTTTTTTCTTCTACAGTAATTTGCCTTTGCTTTTTCTTCGTCTATTCTTGATGTAATCTATTTTTGAAAGTAGCAATGTGATATATGCACGTGTTTAGTTGTTTTTACTATGATTGTGAGTTGCCATTTTATTTAAATACGTTAAATGGTCAAAATATCTAGTAATACTGTCACGTTTCATAACATAAATGACAATTTATTCACCTAATGCACGAAATAGCATTAACAAAATACAAAACATTGCATTGTTTATATGTAATTTATTATTAACGATCTATTATAACAAATGACCAGCAATTGTTATAGCGGAAATGCGATTTCGTTTGCATTCAAAACAAAAATTAACAATACACTAGCGAATAGATGACAATAATTTGTAACACATTCAAAATCGAATAGTACATTTCGTAAATTGTTTGTCATGAGTCGGGCGTCACGAAATAATTACGTAGAGTTACATAAATATTGAATAGGTAATGCACTGAGGATATTTCAATTAATATCATTTGCCGTTCACGTGAGAGTATTTGTTTTGCGGTCCAATTATAATGGAGTTACTGATAACAAACTGTCTGTGATAGCAATAAGCTAAATAGGTAATAATACATACAAACAGAGAATAATGGCACAATTAGACGGACGGGAATTTATGAATCTAATTTATATTACGCCCTATTATTCAGAGATAGCGATGAGGTTCTAGCGAGGAAAAAATCTTAGTATCAATCATATTTAACGTTTTTAGCATTCGCGGGGAAATTAATTGTAAGAAATATTTGTGCGGTCAAATACATTTTACTGTTCTATTATATTTTTCATTTAATATTGTAATTTACAACTGAAAAATATTTTTTGTAAATGGATTCGTTTATATTCCAAGGAATACCAAGGAGGTCCCATTAATATAATATTATTTAAAACCTTGTCGCTTCTAGTATGAGTACCAATTCTACTGGAGAACAACTACCATCTCATAATATCTATGTGAAGTAGCAGTATAATTACGATCTATCAGCTACTGAAGTAGTGAGTACACTAATGAAGTTGTTTGTTAAAAATATTATTTTTATTTCGAAACTGCGTCCTAAAGATCGGCATGGCACGTGCATGTCCTCTTGTGTTGCAGATGTTAATAAGCAGCGGTTTTACGGTAATAGGGTTGTTTTTGATTCGCGCTGGCTAAATCTCCAGTTAGGTTTCATAGGCAAAGAGGGTCATTACCTTTTTGGCATTGAGGCCCACAAAGACTAATTAGGCTGGAAGCACCTTCCTCTCCTTGTTATTTTTTCCTCTTCTTCCATTCTACTAGTTGTACACGTATCTATATTAGGTAACGTAAATTGTCACTAGGCGAAAAAATGTGCAGGTTTTTCATCACTGTAATATTAAAAAATACAGCTCAGTTTAGCTTGTAATTTTGTTTCTCTTTTTACAAATGTTTCAATCAAATCGCCATAACTTGAACAGACGAGTATTGTGTTTGTACATACAGTGTATTTGTCGACGATAAAATCATTTGTTCATTGCAGGTAGCGCTTAGAGAGATTTGTATGAATGTGAAATAAAATTTTGCTAGATTTACAACACCCACAATTTACATATACTATCACAAATAACTAAACAAGTACATATATGACTATATATAGGTATGGCTCTAATATTTGTATTTTATGAATCTTGTACAAATTATTACAAAATTTTTGGTACGACTGTATTTTAACTCATACTTTTAAATTTTATTCTACCAGCTTTTGCCCTTAGCTTCCTCCGCTGTTACTAACGTCTATATCCCTGATATCATGATATTTAATGTAACAGCTATCACGTACAATAACAACAAATAAAAAATCTTACATTCGCATTATTATAATATAATTGGTTAATGCTAGCGTCCATACAATTCTTAGGAAAGTTGTTGGCAGTTTTTGTCATCATCCAAACACATCATTACAAAGTTGACTTAGATCCATTATTTCTAAGTCATACAATGGATTGTTCTCCAGTTTAATGATATTATTATGTATAAAGTAGTATTGTTCAAAGGAATAAATAATTTCGTGTGTAACAGTCCGTGAAATGATATGGAGCAGTAAGAGACGAGCTAAAATACTTACTTTAGAAGTCTTAAAGACAAATCTTCTTATTACGTTTGGCCTATTTATTACCAAGTATGTGAATCTGGCATCGAGCCAAATTCCACCTTGACCATGAATTGAATTTAATCTTTACTTTCGGGCGACCTCTGCTGTCCCCTTATGCAAAGATCTTATCAGATGTATGTTAACCAGCATTTTATATAATCTGTAATACAATAAATTTGTATTTTGTTGTTTTAAAAACATATTATCATACAACTAGCATCTGTCCGAGACTTTGTCCGCGACGACCTTAGAATTGGATAATAATTTGGCAAGGTACCATGCTCTTTTAAAAAAAGACATTCTATGATAAATTCTTATTCGTATAATTTTACTATTGTCTATAAAACGTTTATGATACCTGTGTTAAGTAACTCTCACTTAATTACATTTTCGAGCTGAATTGAATGAATTATGATAAGTGAAATAAACAAAACATTAAATTTTAGTGTTATAAAAAACAAGAAACACTTTCATTTGATAACAATTATTAATGAAGCAAATTTAAATAATAATAAAGACAATTCTTTTTCAATTAATTAGTAATATCCCTACCTTCCCAATAAGCGTGTAGCTTGTGTTACGACAAAAGCCTGTCGGTCATAGGTCGGCATGTTACCGCTAGCCTTTTTTATATTTTGTTAGAGAGGGCAAACGGGCTGTGAATCGATTGAACCGTCACCCATGAACATCTGCAATACTAGAATGAATGAAGGTGCTTTGCTAACTTTTAAGGAACATTCTCTTCTCTTGAAGCCTTCCAGGTCGTATCGGTTCGGAAGCTAGTTCCACAGAGTGATTGTGCGAGGAAGAACATCACTTCTAACGCTGTTGTAGATTTTCAGACATGTGGACGAGGTGGTGAGAGTAGAATTTTTAATTAGATTTAAAGCAATTATCATATAATCACAGTCAATAGTGTATAATATCGACATGGACTATGTAATTATTAACTAAACTAAAGTACACATTGGCCTCTATCGCGGTATCCTTGTACTCATTTGGTAAACAATGCCCGATGCAGACTGTAAACAAATAATATAGTATGAATTATCGAGCTTGTTACACTGACAAATGTGAATATATGCGTAATTAGCTCTGAAGTTAATTGTATATTACGTTGTCATAGCCGACGATATGAAGCGCATGTGACAGACAAGTTTCAGAAGTATGACGTCAGCGCTCATGTTGCGAAGTTCTCAGAACAAATAGTAGAATAGAAGGCATGATTAGTCTTCATTTACTGTTTTGTGAAACCAGTGTTTATTATAGATAGAATTTTCTTTGTTTAGATGGTTTTTAACGCAATTTCACCGAATATTTCTTCAAAAACCTTAAATTCATGAAGAGTAACCCTCAATTTCATCAATACTTTAACTACTTATATTTGACACTTCTTATATTTTTATTTATCATTTTATTGGTTATAAAATAACTTCAAATCTTCTCCTATGGGATTTCCTTTAGACTATCTAATCTAAGGTGTTGCCAAACTTCCATCTAATACAGACACAAGTTGCGTTTCCATACTTGGATAGTGGGGTGGTAATAAACAAACACGGCGTGTGTCGGAGCCGATAAGCCTGTCGCAACATGCAACTACAGTTGAATCTCCGTTTCTCATAGGAGATTCAAGTAATACATATACCTATGTACGTATAGGCCTAGCATTTCTGTAGAACAATATACGTCGTTGAAATTCACCTCTTACCGATAAATTAAATATATAATTTGTAATATGTGCAGCTAAAAATATATATGTATATTTCATTTTGCAATTGTTTGTGTTTTTATGTTTGTTGCTCAATCATAAAAAGTGTCTCAACGCATTTGGATTTTTTTCACATAATTAATGTAGATTTTTACTTGGATTAGCACATAGGATAATTTTTATTCGGGAAAAATGTTGGGTTCCTGTGGGATTATCAAAAAAACTACTGTAGAGGATATCCTCATGGAATCATGTTTGGATGTCTGTTACTCAATCACGCATAAGCTCAACTGATTGGGATGAAATTCAGCACTCAGATAGATTATTAACTAAATTAGCATATACTTGCTATACCAGAAAAATGTTCGATTGCTGTGGTATTATCCAAGAACCATGTAACATAATGTATTCAATTGAAATTCTGTATATATGTTTCTTTTGGAACATTATTTACTTAAAAATATTCATTTGAATCAAATCTAACTTCAAATTGAACCAATTCTAAAGTCACCGCGGACGAAGTTGCGGGAGATGCTAGTTGATAATATGTTACAAGCATGTAGTGTGTATAATAATATCAATCTCGGGAAACTTTTTAGACGTTGTAGCCCTGTAATTTTATTATGATACTTTCTCGAACCATGAGAGATAAGGTCCCTCACTACCCTATTACACTAGCCTATTGTCTTTTGTTTATGTCAGGTCACAAAATGCAGTGAGGCGCGGGCAACGATGAGATTAGGCCGTCTAAATTCAGGCTTAAATTTTAATCGGTGTTTAAGGCTTACTTAACGGAGACACTGAATCGCTGCTTTATGTAGCAATTTTGGCAGTAGTTACTTCCTTGCTCACCAGGGCTTAATTAAGGAATGGCTAAAGCCATGTATGGTAAAATTATTACATAATCAACAAAATATTCATAAAAAGTTCAAAAGTTTTTTTGTGAACAAAGTGACAATTTTTCTCTTAATATATATGTCGGAGAATGGAGATTGTCATAGACATCGTCATCAGTGGTTACAACTCTTGTGGGCGTCGTGTGGGTAAATGGCAAGCACAAAACAAGCACAATATTCAAGCAGTAGGTTCGGCGCACCGATCTGACTTCACCTCCCAACAATCTAAGAATGATCCAACTCGATCCAACCACAATTTCACAATATATCTTATTCCCGTAAAACAACATAACTTTTGTTTCTTTTCTCATTCTCACTGCCAGCGTTTAGATGGTGTGTCGACTCAACTAGAGGTTTTCCTCTACTCGATATGGCCAGTATTACAACAACTTAATAAAAACTTATACAATATTAAAAGGTTATAACAAATCAAATTAAATTAATTTATGATTTAAAATAAACAAATATTAGTAAAATTATTAAAGTAAAACTCGTTTAACGTTCAACTCCGACATATATAATATTTATTTTAAGGGTAGAGTAGAATCCAGCCCACAGCACCGTCTTCGCGGACGAGGACGATGTCCCTTGTATCGCACGTCGCGACACGCTCACACCGTTGGGTGAGTCCATCGATTAGAATGCGCTCGGAGCGTCCCCTCTATTCCCGATGACGTCCATAGCCGTAGTTCGGCCTTGCAGGAGGCAACCTGTGGAAGAAATCGACTTTGAGCCTTCGCGAAGGCTGTCCCTTTTTCTCGGCTGGATCTGAGTACTCAGTCACCCCCGCTTAGTGACGCTGTCAAGTCCGATAGGGCCAACAGCAGGACACAATCAGAAAAAAAGTCTTTGATTTGAAGTGATAGCGTAAGTACTGTTTCAATTCGCTGGAGAAGTCAGAGTGCTGGAGACCGTAACTCTTATCATCTCCTTTTCCTCTTTTGCGTATCCCCGTTTGCAATGAGTGATAGGTGATAGTTATGATTTCGCAGGTGTCTATAAACCAAGATGACTCCATCAGGTGGTTCATATGCTTTTTGCCAATTTTCTGGGATATAAAAAATGTACAATAAAATTTACCGGACACAATTCTCGGTAAACTGCTTAAATCAAAACGTAATAAGGGAGAATGTATTTCAAAACAGTTACAGGATTCGCGATCAGCTAGACGCATTATTTTTCACTTGGCTTTATTTTTACGCGAAGCTACAACGACGGCCAGCATCGAACGGGATTCTAATCAATTTAATTTATCAGGGATCCCTGGAGGCGGCCATTCACTTCATTTAATGCGCGTATTTTGCGGCAGGGCTGATTGTTTTGAACCATTCAGCTGTACGGTCCATTTAGATTAATTATAGGATTACTTAATTTCGTTGTGAATTATGTATTAAGTTACCGCCTTATCATGATAAAAATGTAATAATTCAGTTTTCTGAGTGTATCTTTTTTTCATTCTATTTTCAGCGATTTTATGTAGTTTTCTTTTTATGGTACAAGTTGGCAAACAAGCATATGGCTCAATTGATAGTAAGTGGTTGCCGTAGCCTATGAGTGCTTGCAGCACCATTAGTAGGTGCCACTCACTCGTAGCCAACCTCGAGATATTGGTTCTTATATCTGCCCAGTAATTTCACTAGCCTACAATATAATAACTATCCAGAAGAAAAGACATACTAAAACAATAGCTTGTTACAAAAACGAAGCAGCCATATGTCAAGTCTAACAGCCATAAGAAATATTAATTATCATCATCAAGATTAAATAAGAAAGATGGCAATCGAAGACCGAAATGAGGGTAGAATTACGACAGCGGCAGCATTTGTCTCGGTAACTAATAAAGGAGACAATATTGCACTCGATACGTATAAATGTGCGAGCAACATTTGGGGCGTGATATTAATTCCGCCAGTAATTGCTATCGGTTTCCACCCGAGGCTGCAGCCATGAGCCATGAATACGGGAGTTACCGCTATTTGTTCCTGACGTTGCGGTTTAGGGTACCTCGACCCCGTCCTATATATTTATTTTCTTCGAGTTTTGTCCAAACACAATAGCCCAGTGGATTATCGGGACTATTCTAATAGTTCCAGTCGGATTATCGATAACATTTATAGGCAATTAAGCCATTGTGAGGTTAGCCTAACAAATGAAGGCGTTCAATTTCGATAATTTCGTTTGTTATGCTTTTAGCTATGATAATATTATGATTGGAAAGCTATGTTAACTTTATATATTTCATGTTAAAAAATCTAACTTTACAACGTTAAATTTCAGAGAAACAGAAAATTTCTTATTATTTTTCTGGAACGATACTCTCAGATAGATCCAGCCACAAAACTTGTAAGTTTTGTTAGACTTGAGTTTTATTATGACTAAGTTGGAAAGCAAGCATAAGACCCATCTGATGGTATGCGATTGTCATAGTCTTTAAGCGCTTACAACTCAATTCGTTTGGAGGTCTCACTCAGGCGTCGCCAGCTTCAAGATATCGGTTCTTTAATCTCCTTTGCCCAGATATTTCACCAGCTACAGTGTCCTTCAAACGGAAACACACTGCTTTACGGTAGAATACCTGACATTGCTGTGGTATCTACATACCTGGCTTCTAGAAATAAAGGTGGTAGACCTACTACGACAGTATAATTACTACTTTAGTTGGAAACTTAGGTTTATATAATTCTACAAAGTAGCCCCAAGAGATGTAGAGGATCCGTAGGCGCGGCTTTTTCAAAATCTAGGTAGGGTAGGTAGCAAGGAAGCGTGCTGCCCAGATTACGGTTTCGTAGCATATGAGCTTAAGAAAGAACAGATAGGAAGGGCAAAATAAATTAATTATACTAGAAATATTGGCCTCCGGTGTTCTCACTCATCAAACGAAAGCGAGAAAGGAATCCTTAAGAATGCTGCCAGTCCTTTTACTATTTTTGAGGAGAGTAGTATTTCACTGGTAGAGCCGGCCTATCTCATGTAATAGAATCATGTGTGTTGTTTTAACATAATAATATATATATATATATATATATATATATATATATATATATCAAAGAAACTAGGTTAAGAAAAAGTTCTTCTTCGTCTTTGGCCTGCCCCTATCCCGTTACTCGGGGTCAGCTTTTCCAATCATGCGACGCCACTTGGTCTTGTCTAATTCTTCTTTAGGCCCATCTCCCTCATGTCTTTTGTACATTTGTCATCCACGTGGTTAGTGCTCTTCCCCTGCCTATTCTTTAACCTTTTTTAGGTGAAGAAAGAGACACTGATATTTCTAAATTAATTTATCCTTTACGTAGATTAAGGCATAATTACAAAACACAATTGCTATAGAACATACATAATTACTTCATTATCATCAAACTCAGAGTTGGGAAATCAAAATACAACAATATATATATAAAAGTATAATACAAAATTGGAATCAATTCAGTTTTGTCTTTGTAGAAAAGAAATCATTTAGAGCTCTTCTCAGTTATACAATTCTTGAACTTTCGAAATAATATTGCGTCAAGTTATTCAACTCCATATAAAGTAGCCGTTATAAGCGGAATACTTCCACGTACAAATTTTAACACATGAAATTTGCTGGTATAGAGCCAAGAGGTAGGCATAATTTCAACATTTTTAGATCACCAACGTTAAATGCATTTTGAATATATTTTTTCCAATTAGGACATGTCCCAAGAACATTAAGTATTTGAGTGCTCTTGTGTAAATGTAGCATACATTGCTGTTAATAGTGAAACTTTTGTAATTAAAAAAAAGTTAATGAGTATTTTAAAGAAAATAGACCAAACCAAAATAATATAAATCATTATTTTTGTCTGTAAAATTAGTAGATCTACAGTTTTAAGTATAATATAATACTCAGCCTTAGTGGTCAAAAAACTTTCACGTTTACAAGCCATTTTCTTTGTTTTGTTAGAAAACTTACTTGTTTCTTGTAGGAAGAAAATAAGGCACCGTCTCCTTAAAGATAAGTAGGACGTAACTCCATTCGGCAAAAGGCCTCTCAACTCCACGTCAGTATAGTGCTACCAAGTTGAAGAGACCTGCCACGTTCCTTGTATCGGCAAAAGATTGGTAGAAATAGGGGTTAGCGAAAGGATGCGGTGGGTCGATTATTAGTGGTCGTGTTATACACAGTCAGCTCGATGTGTGAACGGAGGTCCTCGTTATTTTCAATTTCCATATACGAGCGCCCTTACTATAGTACGTTCTCGTCTACGAGTATGAGGGTGTATTAAGCCATGAATCTTATAAAGACTCGAGTAGATTTAATATGCTTAGGAAAATAGATTTTTACTCATGTTTCAAGCTTCGTTTAAATTTTATGTAAGCATAATTGCGAACGATGTTAAATTTATAAAAACGTTAAAGATTAAAAATGTATAACGTTTTTTCCTTTTATAAGGATTAGATTAGAGAAAAAAACCGTGTTAAGCTACACCAATAATCCTATTATAACACTCATTTTTATTTCATACAATTTATAATGGAAGATGGTGTTATTATAACACATTTCTGGCAGTACCGTCGGCACGCCACTTACTGGAAGGTAGCGGGGGTGAGGCACAGCGAGAAAATTGTATTTCCATTTTTACAATTTCAATTTAGTATTAATTCGAGTCCGGAGCCCGGTCGGGCGCGCCACCACATGTAAAATATGGATCGGCTAAGTGAAATTAAAATGCTCTATAAATTGTGATTTTTGCAAGTCCTAAAGTGGAGAAGGCTTTTTATTATTTATCGCCCGAGCGCTCGTGGCCGACGTCGACTTACTGAAAATCGTTGTTATTATTCAATTTACTTGTTTAAAGTTTTAACTTTGACGCTAGTTTTCATTTTTTTAAGCCTATAAAGAACTCCACGTCTTTTATATAGAAGAAAAGCTTCTGAGAAAAGAAGAGTACTTTATACATCAGAACCATTTTAATTCAACCATGAACATTATTTAGTCTTTTCTAAGAAATAAATCGTAGGAAAATATAATATGAACCAATGTCTGTCTCTTTGTCCGCTTGGTACTAAGAAATTGAGAACGGAAAAATTGAGGTAATTCATTTGTTACTATGGAGATGCATTATCAAGCCAGCTTTTGGTAACTAGAATATTTTCTATAACAATTTTATTAAATCCCAGCGTGGGCGGGCGCGTTTTCAGAATAAGTACGTAGTCAACGAGAGGAAGACCACGGAACCACTACTATATATGAAGGAAAAAACTTATAAATAGCAGCAATTCATTTCTTTAATAAATAATATATATAAAACGTCTATATCCCCTAAAGTAGTTTTTAAAGATAAGATTTAATGGCAACCTAATATTACGTTTGGCTCGAACGTTCTTATTCTTAAGAGTGAGAATTACTTTCATACATACATCCGATCAATATCGGAAAAGTTAACGTAAAAAACCTTATTATTATATATTTCGTTCGCTATTACGAGTAAGACAGCCGATGGAATATATTTCTTGTTTCTTGTTTAGTAACGGGGAATTAAAATAAAATTTCGAACTGTCACATTGAAGTGTCAGTATTCGTATTAATACTGTGTTTTATTTGACAAGTGAGAGCGTCAGAGGCACAAACTACCCTTCTGTTGGTCTGAAAATGCAGGCAGATTGTAGTTCGCATAGTGGTCATTGGAATTAACAAAAAATACTACACTTTAAAAGGGAAGCAAAACTGTGTATAGATACCAAATGAGTTGTTGTTTTGCTTAACAACAACATTGAACAAATTTAATATTTTCGTATTATATAGTAATTATTTAAAGGCGTCGGGATGTGACGACCCCATCGCCCGCTGTTGGGATAACCTCTGTCACAGCAGAGATTATTCCACCAGTGCAAACAGTCACACTGGTGGTAGGTCTTTTGTTGCAAGAGGCCGGCTAGGTAGGTACCACCGCAGTGTCAAATATTCTGCCGCCAAATAGTAGTGCTTAGGCACTACTGTGTTCCGGTTTGAAGGGCACTGTACGCTAGTGAAATTACTGGGCGAACGAGATTTAAGAAGTAATATCTCGAGGTTGGCAACGCGTGAGTGGCACCTACTAATGGTGCTACAAGCGCTCATAGGCTACGGCAACCACTTACCATCAGGTGGGCCGTATGCTTGTTTGCCAACTTGTAACATAAAAAAAAAAAAAAAAAGTCATTACCATAATAACGGTTATTTAGCACTGCAGCACTAACGGAATCCATTACATATTCGATACCATCTGTTTATGTAATACTAGCGGCCCGCTCCGGCTTCGCACGGGTATAAAATATATAGCCTATGTCATTCACTGAAAAAATGATTAAAATCGATCCAGTAGTTTTGATTTATTCATTAATGCTCGTGGCCCGCACGCGTTAAAGGTAATTATTTACGACATCACATTAGAAACCTCAATTTTTTTTCTCCGCTATATAATGGATGTTGTTATTATACATATAAACCTTCCTCTTTAATCACTCTATCTATTTAAAAAAAAAAACCGCATCCAAATCCGTTGCGTAGTTTTAAAGATTTAAGCATACATAGGGACAGAGAAAGCGACTTTGTTTTATACTATACAGTGATGAAATTTATATCGGACTTTGAGAATTTGAAGTATCATTTTATATGATTAAACTTTAACTATATTACATACAAACATACGTACGGTTCTTATATAGTTTTCTCCGTTATTTCAGACCGCTAAATCATATGAAGGTATACACTAATACACAGACGTTCATCATGATTTTTCGATATTATATCTACACATCTTTAACTATACAAAAAATAAAATTTTAGTATGTTTTTAATTCATTAACAATTAATTTATTCAGTTCATATGAAAGTATATACGGATTTTACGTACAAAAAATGTCTGTGTATCTGTCTGTTTTGTTCCGGCTTATCTCTGAAAAAGCTGGACCTATTCTAACGGGACTTTCACTGACAAATACCTGATATTATAAGGAGTAACTTTTATTTATTTTAGAAAAAGAGTTAGGGTTCCGTGCTATAAATAAAAATCGGTACACCACGCTAGTTTTTAATGCTATTACAACTATTGTAAAAGATATTTTATTCTGTAATCCAAAATTGAAATTTCTTGTTCCAGGGGCTTCGGGTTTATCACATTCGGCGACCCCGCTAGCGTAGACAAAGTTTTAGCGCAAGCAACACACGAATTAGATGGTAAAAAGGTAAGAACTTTTCATATCTTGTTTCGCTTAACACAAAATCTTTTGCTAAGTTAAAATAAGTTTTAGCTTGTAATATTTAAATAAATTTGTGATAAAGGTAATATTTGAGGTAAACTTAAAGTAGATTTTTAAACTAAGAGAACCAAAACTGCAGGCACAAACTCCGAAATAAATAAAAAAACGGAATGTAATTGTTATTTAATCTGCAATTAATCTGAAGTGGCAATTCTGCACAAAATAACCAATGTTTTTTTTTTGAGTTTTCGGTATTTTTATGGGCTTTTCCTAATTTCCTTATTTCTCAAACTAGACACGTTTCATTAAACTACACAAATATTGCATACAAACGTTCTGGTCTGGTAACAGTCAGTTACCGGACGCTATGGTTAATAGAGATAATAACTATTAGTAAGAGGAAGTAGGAGAAAGAGTAAGAAAAGGAATACGACAAAGGGGTGTGATCCTTCAGCATAGGATACGATGCCCCTACATAGAATACGAAGCGCAAAAGTAACGATGCTTTTGTATTGCTGTTGGCTCTACTGGCCTCGACACAATCACTGGGCGGGAATAATGGTACTTTAAGTTTATTTTTTTTTATGTTACTGGCTAAGAGCTATTGCGTCACCATAAGTAGGTGCTCACACGCGTGGCCAACCTCGAGATATTAGTTCTTAAATCTCCTATGCCCAGTAATTTCACTAGCGTACAGTGCCCTTCAAACCGGAACACAATAATGCCTAAGCACTACTATTTGGCGGCAGAATATTTGACACTGCTGTGGTACTTACCTAGTCGGCCTCTTGCAACAAAAGACCTACCACCAGTGTCACTGATTGCACTGGTGGAATAATCTGTGCTGTGACAGAGGTTATCCCAACTTTAAGCTAATAACATATTTTGTATAGTTTAATGTTGGTGATATCTTTTAAATGTTTTGTTTTCGAAACTTTAAACGCGATATTTTTAATTAAAATTAGCTTAATCTTTCATAAGACTAAAAATGTGTCGCTGTACATCACCAAATTCTAAGTATATCAAGGTATTAATAAGACGTATTACAGACTTATAGCTGACGTATTGAACTCAAATGAACGCTTCATACGAAGGTTTATAAATTAATTGAATTTCATCAAATATTATAGACACGGTTTTAGTAGTAGACATAATATAAAATTGAACATCTCAAAGGACATGATTTTGATTTTCTAAGCGTTATGACTACAGGGAATATGTTCTGATTTCTTGAGTTTATTGTCACTTTCAGAGTAGCATAAATTCTCTGTCCTCCGGCAAATGGCCCCTGCAGCCATCATAAACCGTTAAATCACGATTGCCTTACGTTTTTATAAACGTTAAATTTTATTTTACTTTATTTTATACATGCAATTTTATTTTATTTTACAAATATAACTTATGATAGACTAGGTTTGTCCTACGGTTTCATTGATTGACTAACAACATGACTTACCGTTAGGGCATGGTTCAATAAATTGGGCATTGTCACTTTAAAGTCATCCTAAGTTTTAAAATAACAGTACATAAAATGTTTTAATTATTTTAAAAGCCGTCAAAAGTAATAATTTATTTCTTTACCATTATAAACAACGCCTCGCCAACGCCTGATTTACCTCACAACCTCGCCAATTTTAAAATACCGTACTCAATGGACTCCTGAAAAGTATATTTTTCAAAACTTCATTGAGTAAAGTCCACTAGCCTTGGCTGTTCTTTAAAATAAGACATATATAACATAAGACAGTCAGTTAGAGAGCATTGGGGTCAACTAATTATTATAGATGACGTATTTTTCCATCAAATTGAAGATTATAATATCTATGAAGCCTTAATAGCTCGACAGTAGAAAGGCTGAATTGACTCATTTATCGCGAGAGTTGTGGGTTGGATCCTGACCCCTTGGGCTATTGTCGTACCCACTCATAGCACAAGCTACGACCTTATTTTGAAGGGTAATATAAATATTAGTAATCCCTTGAAAGAGCAAATTTCTTTAAAAAAAATAATAAAATTAAAATAAATAAATCACCGAGGCTAAGCTAAAATTTGTACTTATCTAAGTATATAGTGTGACGATCTCAATATTACACTTTATTTAAATCTCTAAAACAATGTATTTTCTGTAATATGAACTCATTTGTGGACGGTCACCCATCCATTTACTGACCGCACCCAAAGTTGCTTAACCTAGGGGTCGTTTGCCGACCACGTGACTATGTGCAACGTAATACTAAGTATGGACATACCCGAAAATAATATTTTTTACAAAATCAAAAATTTTGTATGAAAATTTCCATATAAATAGGAAAATGTATGGAAATTCACGGATTCAGGTGCCGAGTGTCATTGCAGCTGTTTCACATATATAAGGGGTGTGGTGTCGGCGAAGGTGTCTCCGAGCGTATGCTTGGTGAGTGCCCGTCTGACGTCTCTACCCCCGCGTATATGTGGACGATTTACCAAGACGGTGCGTTCGGGCGGCCATGCTGCTAGAATGCTAGTTAAGGTTTCCGATCTTCGTATATGGTTTTTATACATATTATTTATGGTGATTGGTGATGCATGGCAAAGAATATATATAAAGTATATATTAAATATATATACAATAATTAATAAATAATGACGGTATGGTGGTCCGTCTATGATTACTGGCAAAGAGATCTAATATGAATAATATGATCTATACATGTTAAAGGCAAATTTATATCGTTGAAATATATTGAATATAATTTATTATTATAAATTAAATATTTAATGGCGGTTTGTGGGTCCGTCAATTATGAATGTATATATGTTTGATATATATTAAGAAACGAAGTTTACTTCGTTTCTGTAATATTATGTGATATTGTAATTGTGAATATAAAAGCGAAAGTAATGCTTCGGCGCAAATATTGTTTATGTTTCAGAATCTAATGGATTATTTGAAACTTAAGAAGAAGCGAATTCAATGAAGATTTAAAAGTATGCGTTGGGAAGAATTTATGTGTCATAACTAATAAATAATTATATTTCAGCTGTATACGTGTATAATGTTTTGGCGAGTTGTAGTTGACCCGATACTTGAGTTTGAGGCTCTGATGTGGCCTGAGTCATGTCTATAGTGTCCTTAAGCGAGGCCCGAGGATTTTTAATCTTAGTTGACCCGATGCTTAAGTATGAGGCTCCGATATGATTTTGGTCATGTCTATAGTGTCCTCGAGTGAGGTCCTTTGACTTTGCTGATGTGATGCTGACATGAGGTTGACTCTGCGGTGCGATTTATATCGATGCAGTAGTTTCCTCAGGTCCATTGCTGAAGCGGCCCCAGTGATACAGATTAGAACTGCTGCGGTGGTGCGACTAAGGTCGATGCCGTGATGTAGTTCGGTTTGTTGCTGAGGCGCTGGAATATTATACATCGTTTGTAGCAAAATGACTCGTCTTCTTATTAGAGACGCCCCCTTAGCTTAGCAATAGGGATTTTTATAATTGACATTGTAGCATGTCATACTATTAGGGCAACTGGTTGCTTCTCACTTCGAGATAGCTAACTAGTATTAGACAGTGTGGCCTGCTTAACTCTTATCATGCGTGTTTATCACGTCTTAAATAATGAACTGGATTCGGATGTATGTTTGAGTATTGAGCCAAAGGGTACCTTGCGTGAGCAAGTGCTATGGTTTTAATGATACAAAGCTATAATAGGAAAACGACATAAATCAAAGAATATTAGTTGTAAGACAATGCGATTACGAATACGATATAAGCCAACGAATATTAATTATAAGACAATGCGATAATTTAAATAACAATTAGGTAGGGTTAGGTAGGACTTATTTTTAAGGAATTGCGGTTGTGATATTATAAAGAATTGAATATTATCAATACTATATGACCCATATATAGTGATAAAAGAAATATACGTTATAAATATAATTATTAATGGATTTGCCTACACTACGGTGAGGTTATTATAAATACTATATTACACATATATAGTGATAAAAGAAATATACGCTATAAATAGCATTATTGATGAAAATACCTTAACAAAGGTGAAGTTTATGATAAATATAAACTCTATATTAACCACATATAGTGGTATGACAAATATACGTTATAAATGTTATTATTTATTATTATTGATGAATTTTCCTTCACTAAGGTGAGGTTGACGATTATAGCATTGTGCTTGCGGAATGCCGCCTGCCGGTTTAATGTTCGAATACATATCTGAACCAGGGATTTAATACCTTATATATAATGACCAGGGCTTGTCCCTCAATTATTATGGCGTTTAGCCTTCTCATACAAAAATGAATATGAAATATTATGTGACTTCGGTCTTAATTGATACCATTACAAAATATCAGGGCTTGATCCCTTTCTATGCTATGAAAATATCAATAATATAAAAGAATAAATCTTGCGTCCCGATAACGAAATCACTATAAATATAAATTACCAGGACTATGTCCTTTACGTTATAACAATCAAATTGTGTGTCGCAGGCGCACTATAAATTGCCTATCCCTTACCCGGGAGGGCTCGTATATATGGTTGGAGCCCACAGTCGGTGGCGTGTGCGGGGCCATCGATCTCCCCTCTTCTTTATATTTTTACTATAGAGTTTAAGTATATAAGAATTGGAGGAGCGGACTACTTTCAGCTACTCGTAAGAGGTGTTGAAAGTATAGGGATATATTTATTATCTCACCATTTAGCCTTTACGGGCTTATATAAATATTTTTATTATGATAATCATATTACACTAATATAATTAAACCATATAATAAATAAGATATCATTGTTTTCCATTGTCGAATTGAACCTGTTGCCTCTGATGCTCTAAAAGAACACGGGTACTTATGATCACAACGTAACAAGGGTCCTGGCCGCTAGACGATACACGTGCCAATTTCGTAGTTTTATGCTAGTTATTTTCGTGCATTTTAATTATTATTTACTTAAATATATCTTATTTATATATTATATATATAATGTAAGGTAGGTTTAGTCACAATAGGTCAACCAGAGTACTACCTTTTGTCTAGTCTAAGCTATTAATCATTAATTAAAGGAAAGCTAAGAATAAATTATTTCACCGGCACACGCGATATTATTGAATTGTTTGTACATTTATCTTAGTTTCAAATGTATTACAGTAACCGATGAATAGGTCAACTGTTGCCGGTATTTTATTATAGAGCGAAGCTATTATTTCGATAAGCCGAATAGTTGCCCAATTCCACATGGAATATATAAGGCTGTTATTTATACAATGTCTAGTCATTTATGTAGATAATAATCATCTTTATCTTGGGATTCGAGACACATTACGAGCAATCGTCGTATTCCTTTTATAGATGGAGAAAAAAGTCAATTTCTATAGCTCGCCACGAAATAATCTAGACGAATTACAGCGCTGTCGTTGTTTACTTTGATTAAATTGTAGACTGGTGGAAGATTAGCTGAAGCCTCGCAAATCGAGCGAGAAGAGCATTTTCTCAATTTACATAAAATAGGGAAACAGCGATAGTTTTTTATATTAAAAAGCGATTTCAATTACTTTGGAAAACATTATTTTAATAAGTCGTGGAATTGGAAATATAATATACTGGTAAATTAACGAGTCTATATTATGTTTTTAAGTGAAAAAAACAGTCGGGAAACTTCAGGTGTCTACCATGAACTCTTAGTGCGATTCAAATGACAACTTAAACTAAGCTAAGTCTCTATTTCGTATCATGACACAAAATCAAAATCAAAATCAAAATCAAAATTATTTTTATTCAAGTAGACTTTTAAAAAGTACTTTTGAATAGTCAAGCGCTACCGACGGTTCGGAAGGTTGATTCTATCGAGAAGAACCGACAAGAAACTCGACAGTTACTCTTTTCAAATATATGTTTTTTACAATTGTATTTTTAATATAAAATTTGGTTCTTGAATGAGATCCAGCAATATTAAGAGTCCCAAGCATTTTTATCAGAAAAATATTCTTCTAACGAGTAATAGGCTTTATTCATAAGTTTATTTTTTATGTACATTTGGAACTTGCTTACTGGCAGTTCCACACACATATATTTATATGTACGTCATGCTCATATAAAATCTGAATTGTTTTCTACCATAATTGAATTGGATCGCAATAGAATTTTGACTAAAATATATGGTAGACCCCTGGTTTTTTGTAGACATAACGTAACAGGAAATGAGGAGCTTATTCACGATTGCTAATTAATTTTATAAAAGTTACGTTATCTAGGCCCCCTGATATATGAACGCAAATAAGCAACACAATGTCAACCCACAAAATTGAAAAAACTGAGTTATATATGCAGAAGTGTTGGTAAATGGCTGAAGAACATTTTTCTTTAATATTTGTAGGGTTTTAAGCTTTAAAACTTCTAAAAAGCCATTTTTTAATCATGCTATTTATGTATTATGTGAAACGTTTTGGGTTATATTATATACGGAATATGCAGTTTGTATACTTATTTTTTGCGAAAATAAGTAAAATAACTAACATAAATCTGAAATTGCCAAAAACTTGACCAATACATAAAATAAATCATATAAAGCAAGTTGTTCAAAATTTTCAAACGCGTTTTTCTCGAAATGACATTCGGGTTGACATGGTATTGCTTATTTGCGTCCATATGCGATGCAGCTATTGTGGGGAATTAGCGCTCTCAATAATCCTGGTTGACATTTTTTATGATTTAGATCCTATAGTGTTAAAATACTCTTTTAGAATCTTATCTTCAGCGTTGTATTTAATACTTTATTTTTTAATTTGTTTTAATTAATATACAAAAAATATTTTTGATAAGTTTTAAACTGGTTAATAAAACTTCTTACTTCTTGCAATGAAAATAAATCCCATTAATGTAATCCATACAATAAAAATCTAAATAATCTTATAAAAGTAAACCTATACTCAGATAGACAAATATATTTTATAACTTCTCTTCGGATAATTTACCTTTCAATTCAACTTTTAAATATAAGTAAACTTCTCTATATTTTATTAAGAAATTCTCAAACTTAACTTCTTCTATTAACTTTGTTCAGCACACATCGACTGGAAAACGCTTCAAGCGAATACACCTAAGTTATCGAATAAGAAACTTTTATTTACTCAAATTAACGAGTCGAAAAACTTCAGTTATGTTAGTGATTAAAATTGAACTGTCTTTATTGCATGTGTAATTTAATATAGAAATTCAATAAAAAGTTATCATACAATTCAAGCCGCCGGTCGGTCAGATACACACGCAACGGCCCCCATTAGGATAGTTATATTCTGTGTCGGGGCTCCGGAAACATACAGAATGACCAAGACAAACACACCGGACACATGCCCGTATGGTCAATACAAACATATGACCCAAGCGGGAGTCCAACCCGCGACCAGTGGCGCTTAAGGCAGGTTCGCTACCGGAACGCCACAGCGTCTTCGACAATGAAATTGAACTTTTTGGTATTTACTATTTATCCTTGGCCTATCTGTATGGTACTTTTGGTTGTCTAAATCTATGTGAAACTCCTACTAGAACATCTTGTTGCTTGCATGCTCTGATTTCCCTCTAAATGAACCTACAATTTGACCTTTGAATTTGTACATCAATTCTGAAATTATTCGGCCCACTTGTCTTTCATACGTATTTCGAACAAAGTAATTGCTGTTTGACCAGAGAATATACTAACAGCTAACTATGAATTGACCTGATTGATGAAAAATGAATTTTAAAGGCGTCGGGATGTGACGACCCCATCGCCCGCTGTTGGGATAACCTCTGTCACAACAGAGATTATTCCACCAGTGCAATCAGTCACACTGGTGGTAGGTCTTTTGTTGCAAGAGGCCGGCTAGGTAGGTACCACCGCAGTGTCCAATATTCTGCCGCCAAATAGTAGTGCTTAGGTACTACTGTGTTCCGGTTTGAAGGGCATTGTACGCTAGGGAAATTACTGGGCGAACGAGATTTAAGAACTAATATCTCGAGGTTGGCAACGCGTGAGTGGCACCTACTAATGGTGCTGCAAGCGCTCATAGGCTACGGCAACCACTTACCATCAGGTGGGCCGTATGCTTGTTTGCCAACTTCTAACATAAAAAAGAAAAAATAATTAAGATAGTAATTTAAATGAAAATCAATATATACCAAAATAGACACAATCAAACACACTGTACAAAATACCTAACACACACGTTTTATTATAAATAATTTTGCTTTATAAGCAATAATCCCCATCGTCTTACTGCACATATCCCTACTAAAGTACAAATAATAGTCAAAATTTTTTGTAAGTCGCACTTTAACCATCTTCATTACTATATTTATGTTAATTATTTAGTCAAGTCATTTTAAGAATCTTTTAGATTGAAATAAATCAAGCCAAGCAATAAAGTGTATCTTTTAAAAAGGACCCACGAACCGCCATCTTAACAGGACACACGCTTGCACATTATCATACACATACACAAATCCATACATACACTCACCCTAAATACACTTACCCCAATTATACTTGCAAATATTTAACATTAAGTACTAGTAATTTAACTAAATATATGTTAATCACCGTGTTAAAGCTTAAGAAAGGGCTATTTTATTTAACTTTTTATGCTGTAATGACTTGAATTAATCCTTGATTGTACAAAGAAAGATGGCCGTTTGAAAACAATAGAAAATCTATTGATCTGATAACTCTTCGTTTAGATATATCAGAAAGAAATACTTCATATTTATCGGAATTCTTCAGTAAGGCAGTTGAACTAAAAATATGTCCCTATAAGTTCCTTTCATCCTAGAGCAATGACGTAATAGATATTAGATAGGATGATGATAGTACGATAACAGAGCATTGACGTATCCTGAATGTGACACAAATACCTCCCGTCTCGGTTAAATGGCATTTACGATCCAACATTAATAAATCATGTCGACTTTTAAAATATGTAGCGACGGAATTTTGCGAAAAATTAAAATTTTCCTTTACGCTGGAAACTTTCGATATTTTACGTGGTTTTCATATTGGCACTGTTTAAAAATGTGATGTACTTTATACTTTACGGTCCGGCTGTTGCGAGATTCAGATGTATATGGTATAAATAATGAACGTGTAATTAGTTTAAAATTTCATCGTAAATAATACGAAGTATTTTCTTTTATATTTTAAAAACTATGCGGTGTAATCAAGATAATTAGTCATCGCTTACAATGCGTTGATAGCGCTGCTACCATTTCCGATGACGTCCTTAGTCGTGGCTTGGGCTCGCAGAAGGTACCGTATCGGCAAAATCAACTTAGAGCCCCGCAGGCGCCGTCCCTTTTTTCACGGTGACGCCGTCAAGGCCAGAAGGGTCAACAGCAATACACAATTACAAAAATGATAACATGAAATATAATAATATAATATAATGATGTCTTGTGTCGGGGGTCCGGAAGCATACACAATGTCAAGGACAAACACATCCAGACCTGAACGCATGCCTGTATGGTCAATACAAATATATGACCCGAGTGGGAATCGAACCTGCGACCTGTGGTGCTCAAGGCAGGATCGCTACCGCTGCGCCACAACGTCGTCAACAGTAAATATAGTAACTTGTTTTCATAAATGTCATGTTAGTGTATAAAATAATTATATTTTTAAGCACATGTCAGCTGAACTACCTTACTTTATTGCAAGCGGGTAAAATTTGGCGGTTTAATAATAATCTTTATACGTCTCTAACACCTGCGTGTTTTTGACCCATAAACTCCCAAGCTAACGGCAAAAGATACACATTTTGGGGAGTAAAATTAACAAAGAATTTTATGGTTAATATTCGAATTAATACACAAACGGGTTCAGTTTTTAAATTAAAACTTTGAATCATATAATTGTTTCCCGCTAATTATATTATAGCTGTAAATCTAATGTAGTAATATAATAAATGAAAGTTTGTATGTTTGGGTGCTTAGATGTTTCTATGTTCCTTAACGGATTTGGATGAAATTTAGCACAAATATAGAATGTAATTGTTACGGAAATCATCATGGTAAAAAATTCTACAAGCTGTTATTTCATAGTTGGTAAAAACGTAATTAATTTTTAGACGGTGTGAGTTTTAGTCATCTGTCTTATGTAATTCATTAGGGGCGAATGAGTATCTCTTTGTATATGAGTAAATTTTCTATGAAGCATTAAGGATTATTACTGAGATGGTTTTGTGATTTCAATCGGAACCGACTTAGTGCTGTCTCCGGCAGGACAAAGAGATTCACAAAGACGATATCTTGACCGAAATAAATATCTGTATGGTCAATATTCGAATCGAACGTACTATAATCCGCTTAAAGGGTAGACTGCTGCCATTATGGATGTAAAAGTTGCATTTACAAAGACTATTCTGGAAACCGTTTTTAATAAAGGAAAGGAAATTTAAAAGTCAGCAACAAATAGCGTCGTTAAAAAATTACCATTCGTTAGTTGCGTGGACTATTATTTAGATGCCAATTAAAAATCCTTTTTGCCAGCATTTATAGGTCTTCGTGGTTCTCTTTTGTGAATGACCCATTTTGAAATGAGTATTAAATTGTATTTGCTAACACCTAAAAAGACAACGTTATTGAAATTAACCGTAATATTTTATATTTTAGTTTATTAAGTAAATGAATTTTAATAATCGTTAAGTTTGTTATGCTTTGATAAGACACCGAATAGTATATATTGTAGAGTAGCTTTAAAAAATACACCTAAAATTAATTTTAAATTAACCTTGTTTATTATACAAGGTTTATTTATATTTAATACATAATATTTGTATTGCTAATTATGTATTATTAATAATACATGATTTATTATTTCGATATGTAAAATATAAAAATTCTGAAAGTTCAATGCTTATGAAAATTTATTATTTACACGTACATGTGAGATTAAAAAAGCGACAGAGACTACATCGTAAGTACTCAGCCACGCGGCGAAACCCGCATTGGGCAGTCAAGTGTAAAAAGCGCTTAATTAATTCCAATGCGTATTTCGCCGAATCACGTTCGACTTTAACGCATTTAATTTGGCATGATCATAAATTCATATCACCACCTAACATGTTATTCGTTCTCTGTTTGAATTCGAAAATATCATCAAGGTATATTTTTATGCTACCAAATTGGCAAACAAGCGTACCGGCCCACCTGATGGTCAGCGGCTGTCGTAACCTCATAAACGCTCATAGCGTTTGCAACACACGTTGCCAATGAGATATTGTTGAGATATTGGTTCTAAAAGCTTCTTCTTCCAGTAATGTCACTAACTACGCCGTCTCTATTTAGCATCTTTAAATAAAAGTCTTACGAGAGCTAGGTAGTAGTAATTTTTAATTTATTAGTATATAAGAATGTGTCATTGTAAACAATCGTTGGTAAACCAAAATAAATAAATAAATAATAAATAGTCATCTCCGTCTATGAAAATAAAATACTTTTCAATACAGCCCTTGAAGTGTGTTACCGTGCAGCTGCATAAATTTGCTGTACTATGCTATTTGAATTATTGCATAACTTGTAAACACGTCTGAGACCAGCACTCGCTACGCAGACGACTCCATTTTTCGCTTATCGGCACCTATAAATTATTTTAAGCATATGGAAAATTAAATCTTTTAAATAAATGACTCAATTACAACTAAGAGACACTTAATCATTTAACGACTATCTTATTTCTGAAAAGTTTTATAAAAATAATCTAATTGTCTGGCCTACGAAACCTTTTTTAATTGAAGTCATCATAATCTTGATTTCTTTATTTAACAATAAATCCTCATAAATCCCTATAAATCGTATCCTTTGACGTCGTTGTGGCGCAGTGGTACAAGCCTGCCTTAAGCGCCACAGTTCGCGGTTTCGATTAGCGCTCGGAGCAGGTGCTTGTATTGCCCATACAGGCATATTTTCCGGTCTGGGTGTGTTTGTCATTGTCATTGTGAATGTTTACGGATCATCGACACTGAATATCTTAATAGAGCCACTGAGTGTGTAGCTTGTTTATTTACTTTCGGAATAACTATTAAGGTTGTATTTTAAAAAAATAGTGTTAGGTTTAAATGCCAAATAAACACTATTTGCATGCATGCTACGGCTAGCATTACCATCAGTGGCGCGCATCTAATCTGATCCTTACTAAGTTACAGTTAGTGGTTAAGTCTAAAGATTATTACAAAAACACTAAGTGATTTTATCGTCCGACAATTATATACCTGTAACATAGCAAACAACACATTTGTGGTACCACTATATAATGTAGACTCGACGTGTTTTTGCGCTGGATTACCCGTTTAAACAAACCGAGCGGCCGTAACACCAAATAAAGGGAAACACTAACCGACGCCCGCGTTATTCTTCCAAAATTAACTCATAACGCCAAGAGCTGTTGATTTTTTTTTCGGGCGTAATCTGCTTTAACGGGCACGGGGCCAGTAGCTTTCGTAAATCGGCCGCACGCGACTACCGCGAAATGGGAATCTTTAAATGGTATACATACATTTTTAATGTCGTTTTAATGCCACGCCTCGGCCGATTGTACCAACAATTAACGTTATAACGAGTTCATTAATGATGGACGATTCAAAGCGGGGCTCAAAATGAGCTCTTGCAAAGCGCCGAGATAACCCGATGTTTAAGTTATATTAGGCGATAAATAAATCTGGAGAATGCTTAAAAACAGAAAATGTTATATATTTCGAAAATATTTAACAAACAAAAGCAACATAAGCTTGTAAGAAATTTAATAAAAGAATGAAATATATGTATATTAGAAGGCGTAGAAGAAAAACAAACGCTTTGCATACGGCCCCAAAATAATAAGTTGAAGTTGAGCGTATGTCCCGCGCCCACCTGAAGAGATTGGGGGACAGGAATGCTTAATATAGAGTCCTTTACTACCAAGGAGTCTCCCAATAACATCGCCGAGTTCGCAAACGTAGACAAATTACGTTCGTGGCTGCTTTTACATCTAATATGAAGTGCATATATATTTAACATATTTGTGTTAAATTTTTCAAGACGTACAAATTTAATTCACTATTCTTCTTCTTCTTCTTATCGAGTGGTTAGTGGCTAACCTAGTGGTTAGTGGCTAACCTAGTGTTAGTGTTGACAGAGTTATGCAGGTCGCCCGTATAGACCTCTGATTTGACTTATCGACTGTCGTCAAATTGTTAATAACCGGCATCGACTTTTTACGTGCCCTCCGAAGCATGGAGCCGCTCAGTTGAAATACCACTATGCCATCACCCATCTAGTGACTGACCGCGACTTAAAGTTGCTTTACCCACCGATCATTTACCGATCAGTTAGTGCACCCGGCTTTGAGCGTCTCAAAAAAAAAATCCCCATAACAAATTAAAAGGCATTTTATCTTTTCATAAAGTATTGAAACGTGATTTTAGTGTTTTTCAATGTACTTTCCCTCTGTTTACGTTTGGTTGACAGGCGTATTCATTCTATGCACGAAAAGTTTCCCGCAGTCGTGTCAGTTCGGAGCGAACTTCCCGAGCTCGGACATCAGAAACCGGCGTGGATACAGTTGCACAATGGAATAAAGTAGCATCGGAAGCTCGTTGGAGTTAATAAATAATACAGAAACGGAGTGACATGCGCAGAGTGCACGAAGCGCCCTAAGTCTGTTTTGACTGCAAATATCTGCGCCGGATGTCTGTCCGTACTTCTGGGCACGGATCACGAATATTTCCTGGAAAGGATAAGTGAATTAAATCACAGCTACAAGAACTGAATCCCTTTAGTCACACTATTTATAAAAGATTAGTTAATATATTTAAAAAAAAATAGTGACGGGTTCTGTCTGCAGGCCTATTTATGGTTAGTAAAAATATTTACGCGTGTGCGTAATAATGCTAATTTTATCGTCTTTACGCAATTTTCACGATTTTAGAAGCGGGAATTCCATCAGCTGTAGAAATAAAAATATAAAAACTCAAAATCTCGTATGTATTTTACTAAGGTTTTTTTTTCAGTTTTTATACATAATTATAGTGATTAATGGAAGACCACAAAACTTTATCTTTTTGTACCAATTTAAATAAAATATTTTTCTAGAAACATCATTGGAACGTATATTCATATATCTATTGTTCATATATCTATAGTCCATATATCTATTTTTTCAACATCAACCAACTAATGATGTCTTCGCTCCAGGTTCATGAGGCTAGTCGTCATCGTCGTCGTTGTCGTCAACCTGCCCGTGGATGTCCACTGCGGGACATATGTCTCTCCTAAATGATTCCGCCGGGAACGATCTTGTATCGCTTACATCTAGTGACTTCAATTGACTCTATTCATATCGTTTATATAACAACGACTCTCAGTAAAATCTAATAAAGATTCTCAGTCCCTATTTTCAAGTTTTTCTCACGTGTTCATCAATGTCTGCGCTTATAAACGAAAAGCCCTACTTTTTTTGACACGGAACCTGTCATGTACTATGAAAGCATTATAAGCATCGCTTCTATAATTCTTGAGATTATTACAGTCATACACAGGTGAGCTATAAATAATAAAATCTATCGACGGTAAAATGAAAATCTGATTTAGGTGACATAAAATACCACAGAAATCCTAATTATAAAGTACCTGCTAAAAATGTTAAAAGTCGCAGATTATTTAGTCACTCATACTGTCACTACTACATAATTACGTAGAAAACGACGATATTGTAAGTTTCGCATTACATTGCTTCTTGTGCATTCCCCACACCGGACATTGAATAGCTTGTACAGCAATGGTAATCAAAGTGAATTAATGACACTAATACATGCTTGCTCATGGCTCATAAGTCACAATTGCGATGATAAGGTCATGTGGATATGCGACTTTTAGTTTTAGTACGCTATTAATAAGATTTCTATGTAAAGTACTTATATACAAAAATACTTACAACGTTAATGCGCGATGCGTGGATAGAATTCATCAAGTTGTTTATGCAAATGTTGCAGTACTAAATATTTCGTGAAAGGAACTGATGACGGAAGTCTTGCATGATATACCACTATTCAAATTATGATATTTATTCGCAACATTTATATGTATGGAATAAGTTCATATGAATATAGATTATTTATTATATTTTTGGTTGAATATATCACCGTATCACGATAATTTCTATATATCCATTTATCTGGCTAGTCTCATCTAGATTTTAAGAGATTTTGTATTATAAACGTTTTAGCCAACGGCTTGGGCGTCGGAGGGTTAACAGTGCATAATCTTCGTCTCATGAGACCGTCGGCCATAATTTCCCACCGCTGCTCTCAGATTTTGTGCTGTCACTAGCAACAGACTAACCCCAGCTTCGCAACAAGATTGTTTTCTTATCCCATCTATCTGTATAATCACCTTCTAAAGAAATTAAATTTTGTTATATATGTTAATAACAGGTTTAATTAAGTATATTATTTTTATGTGAATGTAGTTTTTTTTATATATATGTAAAGAAAAATGTATTTTCTTTAATACAATAATATTACCGCTCTCCGCGTAGGTTCTATTAGATACCTATTATAGTCTGACCTCTTTGGTTATTAAGAACGATGATTTATATACGAACAGAGTTTATGTCAATTGTCACATTATTTAAAAATTATTTTAAAATGCTAAACCGAATTAGTGATAAAAAAAAATTATATTTTAATTAATACATAAAAGGAATTGATAATTTTTATAATAAACTTTAAATGTCGTTTCTTAATTACAGGTGAGAGAGTTTTGTTATTTAGTTAATTTGTATCATTTTATTTTAGTTTCATAATATTATGTAAATACTAAATAAAATAAATCTTTATTACAGAGCAACACAATATTGTTTATTATTGTCAAATCTAACGAATAAAAGATAAGATATCTTATATATATTTAAAAGAAATGTACAATGAACATGAAAGAAGAACAAGAAAGGATCGAAATAATGATTTTATATTAATACTTGGCCACTTCCTATTATCACATTCGAGCAAGATTATTATTATTACGAGCATTTCCCCGCTCAACAAAAAAATTTACTACATAGTACATTTTTCTTCTTGTAATGATTTTGGACAATAATGTTTCATTAGTCAATTGAAATTTAATATAACCTTATTTTATATTTAAATATGTTAGTCATGTTTGAGGCTCAAACTATTTTGAATTAAAAACCTTGTAGTCAAATTCTCGGGCGATAGAAACAAATAATAACCTGCCTCTCATGAGAATGCTAGCCACAATGTGCCACTAGAGTCTGTGCAGTCAGAATCGTATATTTAATTTAGTAACTAGATTTATCAAATAATTCTTGAATACAATTTAATATTTCTCTTTAAAATGATGTCACACTTTTATTTATAGAAGTGTAAAAGCAAAAGGATTGTATATAAAAGTATGTGTAATTTACTTTAGGATTACATTTTCTTCCGACAGTTTGGACTTTCGGCAGTACAATTTAAGGGAAAGTAATATCTTCCAAAGTGTAGGAAACATCTTTCGGTTGCACTTAGGTGAGAGCGGTAGGCCTGAGCAGGGCAGTATGTCGGTTCCCACGCGATCGTCTGTCCCGCATTACACCAACAAGAATATCATTTTTTCACACAGAATTAAACGAGCGATAAAATTCTTGCGACGTCGCATGAAAATGTGCGTTACCTGCCTTGCATATTTATGCGTGCCCTAGTAATGACGTTTGTCGAGCCTCCCTAGCGAGGTTTCATTATGGCATGTCTCCGCGGGCGTAAAAGCAAACCCTACTTTATAAACAATCTGTGTCAAGTGTTTTCCAATCGTGTCGCAATTTGTTTGCATATTTCTTTATTGAATGCTAAAAAGCTGTTGTAATTAAAACAATTGTATTCCCTTGTATATTATTATACTTTATTTCTAATTGACTTTCTCGCGAGTACAGTTGAAACATAATTGCTTTTTAAGGAGCGTTTAAATTAAAGCTTAGCTAACGTTGAACATCTACCAACTTATTCTAAGAATGTGGATACATAAGTCGTCACTAAACATTAACTCTGGCTTAACTGTGCAATATCATATATCTCAGCCGCGGAGGGTAAATATTGTTCTTAATTTAATTCTAGTTAGTGTGAGCGCACACGTGGATGACGGCGGGAGAAAACCGAGCGGAGCGGAGCCGCAAGTCGCGCGTTGCACATCAAATATTTCAGACGTAACGGTTCAAATATATTCGCAATAGCTCGCCCCTAATCTTGAGCCAAGTCAAGTATTGCACCGTGCACCTGCAGCCAAATTCGTTCCAATTAGGAGAGTTAGAGACCGCGTCGCTGACGGAACAGCAAATGATGCGGTGCCCACTTAACGCGGCCCGACACTTAGATGTCGTCTGCACGTAAATAAATTTAGTTACAGGAGTAAGTGCACGTCATTAAACTTTCTTATCCTTGTCTCTGCTGTCTCTGTGAACCGGCGTTTGTTCATTATCGAGGTTTTAACAATACGCTAGCTGATTGAAATTGCATGTAAGTAGCAACAGCAGCTTTTTACTAATTGGTATACTGACACTATATCAAACAAATTGGATTTACATTTTGTTAACGTTTACAAAATAACTCTTACTTAAACAGTATTGTTATTTAAATTTAAAGGTATATAATATAAACAAAAAAAAACAGAAGTAATATAGGATTTAGAAAACGATTGATCAATTGCGAGTCGGTCACGTTCACCAAGAGTTCCATACAACTGTACATATTGCTGTTACGTAAATGTTTAAAAAAAATTACTTCGTTCGACCTCATTAGCGTTATCCTAACACACCCTTGTTCGATGTTATTGTTATGTTGTTATTAATTGTTGATCGGTCATGTTATTATTTTTGCTTGCAATATAATCATAATGTATTTATTATTCTATTACGTATATAGTATTTCATATGCCTCTCTATCATAATTTGTGAGATCCTTACAAAACAGGCCGTCTGAACAGTGAAGTATGAATGAGATTGTTTTCAAAATTTGTACCATAAAAATATATAGTCATCAATAATATTGCAATAACCAACGATACGATCAGACACTAATGCTGTTATCGGTTACTCTATTCAGAACCCAAGCTATATAGAGCATACTGGGATCAAGTGGCGTCCATACACGGTATCTACAAGATCATTGAATCCATTTGTGCCGTGTTCAAATGCTTAGGTGCAACTGAATCGACACCGGGGCTCAGATAGTAATCCTACTCGCTGTTACAATGGGCATTATCGCACATATCTAAAACAACTGATCGACAGTGTCTTCGCTTGTTATTTTTGTCTTATTTATTATTACATCTTTGAAACAACATTTTTAAATATTTCTTTGGAACAACAAACAATTGCATAAAAGAATTATCTTAATAATATAAGTTAATACAAAGTATTGGTAGCTGTAGACGCCACGCCGTTAACAAAGGTATATTTTAGTTAAAGAACAGAGACAACGCGTGTGTGTATGTGCTTTTACCTATGCTATGCTTTTACCATTAATACTCGTCTTAAAATTCATTAAGCCATCAAAACACACACAGACGCATTAAGTTATCATAGCAATACCGTAAGCGATATATAGACCTAAAGAAGGCATATATTGTTTACTCAATATAAAATTAAATGAAATCGACTTTATGTCGCAGCCATCGTAAGAGTACATAAACCGACATGCTCTTTTTCAACTAGCAATGATATCCCACTAATGTGCTTTCGCCTGCAATCTTTTCTTGCGATGACACGCTAAAATTTATTAGCCTTTTCGGCAAACTGATTTATAATACGTAAGTATTAAGGTACGTTTTTCATTACTGTCTAACTTGACTTAAGATAATTTGAAACTTAAAAGCGACGATGTCAATCTTTATCGCAAGGGAAGTTGTAGGAAGGGGGAGGTCGGCTAAGGAGGGTGTGCCACTGCGTCGATTGTAATCACGCAAATGGTCCCATATCAAAATGTCACATTCGTATGATATCGATGTTTCGCTGTCAATTTCGCTTGCCTGTGGTTTTTGACTAGATTTTTATATGACGTATAAAAATTTATTCAATACTTAATTTGAATTTCAATAACAGTTAACTTTGAGTTTATAAGACGATAATAGTTGACCACATTTTAAAGCAGCCGTAGAGAACCTGATTAAAAACGCTTAAGCGCCACAGTCGTTTGTATTGACCGCACAGGCATGTGTTCCGGTTTGAATGTGTTTGTGCTTGTGATTGTATGTGTTTCCGGACCCCCGACACAGTTGAGTGTGTAGCGTTTATTTATTTATAAAGTTCAATATTAATCGTATGTTTGAATAAACATATTTATTATTGTAATTAAATAAGAAATTCTTATTTTAATTTGAATTTCAAAAATTTATTTCAAATTTGTCCTTAAGTAGAGAAATTAGGTTTTTCTTGCTACGAACAGTTTAAACAGTTTTATGTAAAAGTCATTATCATCAAGTTCTCAAAGTACCTTAAAATAAAAATGCTTAAAATCACGAGTTGAGCAGTCTTTTGGTGGTTCGTTTTATTTTTCTATCGACACAGGCTGCCGGCTAGCCACTGACTGCGATCGCTTCCATTAAAATAACTCGTTAAAATTTATCATCGACCCGCTTAATCGCTTTAGCGCCACCATCTGGGGTTTTATGATTTTTCTGCTTGCTCTGTATACTTTCGTGGTCATTTTACAACGTTAACAAAATTGCTTGCGTGAGACGCTTAAAAGGTTACCGACGGTTTTACTCCTCTGTAAAGGAGCATAAAGGAATTATTTCGCCGGACCCGAGTAGAGTAACGTTCGTTATTCTCCTTCATGCCTAATTACAATATCGTTATAAAAATGAATATTCTCCTGGGTGAAAATCCAATTTAATCAAATTATACCGGATTTTCTGCAGCTGCGTTATACCGTAGCGCACTCAAAAGATAATTAAATAATTAAGAATGTATGAATGACGCTGTAAAGCCGTTTCTCTGATATTGTAATAATGCAATCCTCTTGGGCAAAATCTTTTAAATTATTCTCTCACGCTTGCTTCGTAATTACGCAGACTTTGAATGGCTCGTGCGTCTATTCCGATTACGATTAAATGACTGAAAAAATTTGTAGGCCAAATTTATTCAGCATATATTAAAAACTATATAGATAAAAGCATTCCGTATATTTTAATGTTGTTTTATAATACATACGTCGTATAGGTACCTAAATAACTATTGTCGTGACATTTTTCTCTGTACGTTGAATCTTATAGTACAGATCATTAAGCATATGTCTTTGCTATTTCTACTACGCTAGGAAAAGGCTTATACTCATTTCGAAGCAGTATTATCAGAATCCCCATTCTAGCTAAACTCTAGTAGACTTCTTTCTCTTTTGTATTTTAGCTGTATTTTTACATAGTTTATATTTCAAGTATATTGCTTTATATACTTTATATAAATAATTGTTTTGTACGTTTTATATAAAAATATTTCATTGCGAAATCATTAGAATATGTTTAGCGGAAAAGTAATCTAGGCATAAGGTATGATTCGCACGATTACATGAAAAATAAAGGTATTACCCAGCTAATGCCTTACAATACGTTATAGCCGCATATTAAAGCTAACAAAAAGACCCAACAGAATTTAGAAACCGGTCGACAAAACGGCTAGTATAAGTGGAAATGAAACGTTTTACCTCTAAAATGTCAAAGGTAGCTTCTTTGGGTTTATATTTTGCGTTTATAACGGTCAGCGGCGCGTCGAGATACGAGAAAAAAGAGCAAAGCGACCGCTCGTTCCCGGAGAAAATCTGAGGGCTTAAACAGTGCCACGTATGAAATAGTAGCGCTCGGTTACATGAAAAAGACGAGAGGAGAAATCGAGTGACAGGACCACGGTGGAGGATTTTCAGTCCGATGCTTTTTTGCTGGCGGGATTTTAGGAATGGACAGTGCAGCCGCACAGGCGATGCGAATTTATCGCGCGCTCTTCCCGCCCGGACGTATGGCCATGATTAGTTAGGGGCGGAAACGCCTGAGTGATTTTTTTTTCATGCTCGAGTCATTAAGTTAAAATTAACTAGCCGGCTCTTTTGTGTTGTTGACTTGCTGGGTTTATTTTAATTATTTAGTACTTGAAATGTATTTTTAATATAAAGCTCGTAAAGTTTTTAGTTAATAAAGACAGGGACACAGAGAGAGAGAGACAGAGTTGAGCACCCGTTTGAGCACTCACTTACTTGCTCGTGTGCTATTTTGCTTGTAATAGGTTCACAGAGTATACGGCATTTCGTTATGTGACAACTCTACTAAATCGCACTACCAGTAACCCGCGTTAAGGAACTTCGTTCCAGGAATAAATTAAATAAAAATTTTCGGACAGAAAATGTTGAGAGTATTACAAAAGAGCCCTTATAATCCATTATAAATTTCTGCATATGAAAAATACCGCTAAGCGTAACATAAAATTTGCTTATAACTAACTACATATTAAGCTATCTACCTTATAGATAATTAAATATGTCTGAGAGAGTTAAGTGGATAAAATGATATGAACATTTTGAAGTTGTTATTTAAGATCGATTTCTAACATCACGTTTTGTTTTCCAGATTGACCCCAAAGTGGCTTTCCCCAGAAGAGCACATCCAAAGGTAAGCCTTTGATAACAATCCGTCAGATTGCGGTCAAACAAATTGAAAATTAAACCTTACTTTATTGCGTCCATTCAAATATTAAATTGCCGTAAGGGCCTACTACGGTGAACTTACAACATATTGTGATTGTAAAGCAGCGTGGTCGGACGCGGTTTGTTTATTTTCAAACATTTACACAAAATATTATTTTAGGCTGGACATAACTCTCGCTCGCTATTAAGATGTTGGCTCATGATGCATAAATAACTAAGGGCTAATAATTTAGTATGCGGGCTGTGATCTTGAGACCGTCCGTACTCTATAGCGTTCTGATTGAATCCCGTTGCTACATATTCAGTCAATTTGCGTTTCCATCTCTTTATATTAAATCTGAAATAGTAATGTTAGTATATATCATATAAATATTGAATATACCTTCTAGCTCACTTCAAAACTATTCAGCATAAAATATGCTGATATAGATAGACCTTATGTTCTTCAGATACAAAGAAAGTTAAATTGAAGTCAGTAGATGATTGATAGTTTCAATAGCTTTATGCTTTAGCCTGGTCCTACCACCAGTTTAAAACTAGCTATTTGAACCACTGTCACATTAATAATTATGAGTGGCAATAATGTGCGTTGCCATCGGGGATAAGAGACAGGAGGAAAAGTGCGCATTAGATAAAGAGATAAGTCGATAAAGAAGTTTGCGTTTGTTTTGCCAATGAACGTTTGCAACACCATTACTTTGTAGGTATTACTCACGCGTTGCCAACCTCGAGACATTGGTTCTTAAATCTCCTTTGCCCAGTAATTTCATTGGCTACAGTGTCCTGACACAGCAATCCAAAATACTGCACTGCAAATCACTGTGGTGATTTGACAGCCGTGGTACCTACCTAGCTGGCCTCTTGCAATAAAGGCTTGCCAGTGAATATATTTGAGTAAGTCTATTCATACAGATAACAGTACAGATATCCTAGTTGATGAAATTATCATAAAATAAAAAAAAAACGCTTTCTTACTTAGGCAGTATTGCCATTCATAGTTTTTTCTTTGTTAAATAAAACTTTTGTAGAATCTTAATCAAAAACGTTTCAAAACAAATAATGATTCGCATTGAAATTCCTTCTTGAGTAAATAGATAGAAATAAGTAAGAACATTTCTTAAATTAAGTTTGTACAACTAATACTCAATCGCAATTAGAAGAAAAAACATGGAAGTATAACAAGTTTAAAAACGGATTCCAAGACTCTTTTTCCTAGGAAGTAGTATTTTAAAGTTTATAGAAAGCTGGACAGTTCTTGAACGAATAAAATAAATGTATGAAAGTAGAAATGGAGACAAAGTTTGATATAAAACGCACGGCTTCTCGGCTACGGGATTAAAATTTCAAATGTTCTATTTATTTAATAAGATTCAAATCTTATATTTTATAACTAGTATTACGGCGCCGTGAATTTGAATTTGCTCTCAGTGCTATTTTAAATTTAATATTGAAGATTTTATGCTTGAGTTGACAGAGGCTGTTGCTTATCTGTGGAACTATTTTAATCAGATGTATGAAAATACGTAATACAGAAAATATGTTCCTATTATTGAAAATCAAATCCAAGCAAAACTGATTCTTAAATCCATTATTATTTATACTAATACACTACACTACCCTACCACAATTGATCACATATTATTCATTATTAAACCAAATAACAACAAATAAAAAATGCAGGATATTATACTTACTTATTTAGATTTCGTTTTGTAGCACCTACTCTTATTTTGTTCCAAGATTTAATAAAGACATTTATAAGAGCCCGATGCTTGGATCACTCCTAGCCTAGCTCGTTACTCAGACACTTTAATTTTCAGCTATTAAGAATATAATAACGTGCTCAGGCTATATACTTTGTGTGGTAATTATAATTAATTTAACAGTTAAAATTTAATTTTTGTGTAATTTTCAAGCAGTTAATAGAGCTTTGCAGTCGAGCTGAATAAGTGTGGACGATTCATTACTTCTCGAATAATTTCTTAGTGATCTTTTTTTTTTTTTTTCTCTTTATTTATTTTGGGATTTTTATTCGAGACGAACATGTCAATCCCATTGTACCCTATCTAACATATTTGACAAACACACAAAAGAAAAAGTAATTATAATCAAACATCAAAAAGCCGCTTTTTAATGTAGTCTACATAGATATAAGACTACACAACAAAACGGCTTTTTGATGTTGGGTGGAAAGAATCGTCTGCACCAGACCGACATCAAAAATATTTAAACTGAGAATTTTAAATAGTGATTCCCTCTGTTTTCGATTCTTGACACATTCCATCAACAAATGTTGCACGTCTTCTACTCTGTTACATATACTACAATTTGGTGAACTTACTTTTTTCATCATATATTCTTAGTGATCTACAAGTATCCAAACTGTTTCTTTGAGACCTATGAGTGTGAATGTTTCATATGTATGTTTCATATTCTTCCTATTCTCACCCCACATAATAACACATGTTGGTAAATTTGTTTTACTAATGAGCATATTCTACGATGGACGCTTATCATCAACCAATATTTACCCTTATTTTTTATATTTAAAATGGATAAATTCAGCAGCAAGGTTACTCATGAGATGCCTGTGAACTCGCATCTTGAAGATGCTAAGATTGTATTTGTTTGGAAATACAGACATTGGTATTCCCTGGTCGTACTCATTACCTTTACTAACAAAGTATACAGTAAAAATATAAGAGGCATGTAGCTAAAAGTTCATTCAAAACTTATTCTATTTTTAGTCCTGAATTACAATACAACGTTATCGAGAAACTAACAATAAACAAAATATTAATGACGTACAAGCGCTGAAAGCGCTTTTTAAAAAAGAAAAATCCTGATACGACGAACAATAGAGAATAGAGAGTCATCCATCTTTGCGATGGTATGTCGTGGAAACTACAATTTCTGAAGGATACTCTGATATCTGAGCGGCACGACCGTTTAATGTCTGGTCGGACTGTAGTTTTTTCTCGAAGTTGTAATATTTATGGCAAGTTCTGCTTTGTCACATAAAGTTCGTTTTAACAGAACCTGTATACATGTTAACTTGAAAACTTGTCTAACTTCAAAAGTGAAGCTTTGTGTAACAACACTAGATTTTATTTTATTTACAAATAAGATAGAATGAATAAAAAGTTATTAATTATAATAATCAATTATTTTTATTGTATTTAGTTTCTTCTTAATATACTAATTTTTTTATCCTGTGATTAAAAACCAGTACCTAGTCATTTTATTATTGCATACTGCTATATTAAAATCGAAATTTGTGCGTTTCCTCGACGGAGTGCACAATTTCCGCTGCAGACAATCAGGTTTTGACGAATTTCCTACGTCATAATAATCAATAGGGTTCATGCGAGAGAAGATTTATATATTGAATTATTTTATAAAGTCGTCGTACGTAGTCGTGTGTAGGTTACACTTTACGTAAAGTACATGTTACTTTGTTTGCATATTCTATATCCTAGGACTCATTGAATTCATAATCACAAAATTTATATAGCTTCACTTCGGAAGCATATTATTTATTTATTTATGTACTTACAGATATATAAATTACAGTACATTGAAATACACAAAATAGAGGTAACAGAGGAAATCTTATCTCTAAAAAGAGACCTCTGCCAGAAACCCTTGGAGATATAAGCGCAATAAGAAATTGTATTTATATACGAATATCTTACATAATATATATTAATCATATAAAAGTACATATCATATAGACATACATATACATCAGATACATATAACTTACATATAAACATATACATATATTATATTACAACTATATAGACAGATAATAATACTTTAATCTGCGCTTGAACGTATTTATATTTGGGTTATTATCCTATGCAACAAAAATTAAGTCGTCAAAACTGAAATGCTGTTTGCATTTACTAAAATATATTATATATTTTTTTAATTGCTATAGAATCGATTTCGGTCGAGCGAACTAATTTCGTTCACTGATATCTTAGCAAATACTACAGCGCCCTCTCTAAGAACTACTATGTACATTGGGAACGAACAATATGTTGTGAAAATCATAACAGAATGAAGTTAGCTTGAGACTAATTTTGTTCCGTTGCCTTCGTTTTGAATGTACGAAGGGACATTAAAGCACATTTTAACTTTATGAATGGGCCGGTCTACATTGGTGTACCTGACAGACAAATATGAATGTATGTATTTATAGCCATGTAGTCGTACCAGCACAATATGGTACTTAATTGATTTAACACAAAGAGAATAATCATTTCGATTTTGCGAAGCTACGTGAAAGCCCGGCTAGTTTTGAGAAAGCATAATCTGGCTTTGTAGGTTTAAGCAAATGTGAGGTATCACTAGAAAAGCGAACCGCATTTAATGTAAATTGGTTTCAGACGCGCCTCGCTAGCACAGCTAGTTTTTTTACATTCAAGTAGCGTTTTTATTTCAACTAGGTATGGTTAGAATTCGCCTTTGTATTTTTGGCTTTGAGTGCAGTCAATTGATAAAAATTTGAGTGTATTATGTAAAACTTGCAATGCTAATATACCTTGCAAAGGAATGACAATAAGTTTTTCTTCTTATCGAGTGGTCAGTGGCCAGCCTACATCCTTGACTTGACTTATCGACTGTCATCAAATTGATAACAGCCGGGACCGACTTTTCATGTGCTCTTCGAAGCACGGAGACGCCCAGTTGAAATACCACTATGCGATTACCCATCTAGTGACTGACCGCGCCAAAGTTGCTTTACCCACCGATCGTTTACCGATCAGTGAGCGCACCCGGCTATGAGCGTCACAAAGCAACAGACAGACGGTCGGCCTGATACACGTTGGCAATACTAAAAGTAGTACCTACGTAGGTTTTATCAACACTACTGATAATTAGCGTTGATGCTTAATATGAGAGTAGTATTTCCCCGATTGAGACGGAACATTCATACAGCTAGGTACTACCTCTTTGCTACTTTTTTCTTTTGTTTTTCTCAATAATGAATCAAATCAAAACTGGATGCTTGAAATGATGATGATGATGCTGAAAATTCGAAAAAGGAAGAAAAAGAGGTTTTGTTTGTAATTTCGTTTATACGGACATTAAATGTGATAGATGATTTTAAAACACGATGTTATATTACTCTATCCGAGCAAGCCATGCGGTGTTGCGTGGCCGGTCAAAGGGGATACCGGCTATGCGAATTACATGAATACATTAAGGGAGCACTGCCTCATACATGTTAGGTACACTATAATGCTCACGAATAAATTTAGAGCATGTTCCTTTATCATAGTATTACCAAACGGCAACTATCTATGTAAATTGAGACGTTCTATAGATCCTTCGATGATAACGAAGTGGCTATCGATTGTTAAATTCGATACGAAACGCCGTCGGACGTCTGAAGAGACCCGGAAAAGACACCTCTGCAGAAGTTAAATTACGATACAAAATAAATGCAAAGTTTGGCCGAAGTTGCACGGACGGTTGAATGAAGTAAACATTATTCTTTGGGATAGAAATGATAACTTTTTCTTTCCCTAATTATACGCTATGATAAACGATGCGCAAAATCGGATGATACCGTCGGTACTTGCGGGCCGAAATTCAAATTTCTGATTATCGTTTGCCGCCGCTTCTGGTTCCCTTCTTACGCAAACAATAGAAAAAAGGGGACACCGCTCTCCAGGCGCAAGCTAAGAACAAAACCAACGAATTTTTAATATCGTCTTTATCGATAATTGAGACTCTCGCGAAAACCTCTTATTTTGAAAACTTTTAGAGACTGTGAAAGAGGAATCGTGAAAGAAAATGGAATTGAGAGAAAAACTTTTTCATCTTCTTTGTTTGACATTGACAGTCACTAAACTTTTTATTTTCGCAGTGGATCTATTTAATTTAAGATCGATTCAGGAAATTTAATTGTTCGACATCTGGCAGAGAAACTCTACGTGATATTGAATTTTTTGTTAAAAATTCCGCTTCATCGTTTCGAAAAATATTTGGATCAATTGCGTTGTGCTGTTACGGAACATAAATTTCGAATAGTTGTGGCGTTACATCGGTTGTGATTCATTTGAAATATCGTTGGTGTTTTATAGAGATTTATTCTTACAGAGATAGTTCCTTGTGAATACGTATTTGTAGGTAGAGAGAGAAGTGAACAGAGAACAAAGACTAATATGTCATCGCGGCCAAGTTAATTGACGCGGTTTCCGCACCGACGCGGCGGAACGCAGACGTCAGCGTTTCCTTCGCTTACATATTTACGGAATGATTGCTGACATTCGCACGAAGATTTCATTTTAATTTTAAAAGTAATTAAAATTAATTTGAAAAACCATTTTACATTATTACGAGAACAATAACCAACGGCAATTTGTTAAGTTGATTTATGTTAAGCACCGTAGACTTCAGTGTAAAATCGCTGTTGAAGTAACATTACGGCAGAATAATATTGCTTGATATCGCTTGCCTTTCTTGATCGATCCGTTCATACAATACTCGAGGTCCGTACCTATAAATAAAGCGAATCAAAGTCAATTTACCATTCAACCTCTACTTGAATATGATATGAAACAGTGTACGTTGTATTGATTGTTAGTATCTTGCATTATTTTGTAATGTACTAATACATGAATTGAATGTGAATACATGAAACAATTGATGTTTTGTTAACCTATCATAGATATATTATTATATTTTGGAACTTTTTAATATGAGGCATCAATATTCATCGATATTTCGTATATGTATTGTTTCCCATTGTATATTATGTGAATAGTTGTTAATAAGATTTGTATCTATATGTGAATTTATACAAATATATTACTTTTTACAGTAATTAAAGTCTTCTAAAGTCTTATAACGACAATGCGTAAAGTAATCAAAGGACTCCTTAATTTAAAAATGATGTCCGATCAAAGTTTATCCGAGAAGGTTTCAATTAAAAAGCTCTAATCGAGCCCGAAACGGTCGCCGAAATCGGTAGCATTCGTAATCACCATGGCGTGAGTTTATATTCCTTAATGGACTTTGGTGAAGTAGTTCCAACTCTCCTTACGGGTAAGATATTTGAGTAAAAACTAAGAACCACCGCAGAAATCGTAGTTTGCGAAGTGAGGCGGCGAGCGGGTAGCGTGGCGTGGCGGCCGCGGCGGGCCCACTTGGCGCGATTTAACGTGTTTCATTAAACGTTTTGTCGGTGTAATCGCAAGTAATTTAAGTGAAGAGAGCCCGGCTTCCGACTTTATAAGTATTTTGTGTTTTCTTTTTTAATTACTTCGTTTTAACTTTGTTGTCGGGCTTTAAAGGCTGACTGACAGCCAAATAACAAAGTTCTTTGTAACTATTTAGGGTGGATTTAATGAAATTGTAGGCTTTTTATAGGGTAGCGCCTGGTGGAATAGGTGATTTGGATGTCTGGTTACACGAAATCGCACTCGTGGCGCTTTTATTGTAGTTTTTATAACTTTCAACACGCTTGTTGTTATTTCCTCCGGTCACAAAATATTATTTGATAACCTAAGCAAATGTTATTAGAAGTCGCAATAGGGTTTCTTCGTGATATTATCGTCTAACATTTAAATAAATGTTTAGATCATCGAATAAATTATATTTCTTTAATTCACTTCGAAATTTATAATAAAGATCTGTTGAAACTTATAGAGCGCTAAATTGGCGCTTCATCTAAGTCCAATGGTACATCGTTAATTAAAGGTAAAATACGACATATAACATAGCCGTGAATAATGCGAGCGGCGGCTGCAGCTTCGCTTTGCGGTCGCGGGACTTATGCGCCGCTGGACGCTAGTTATGAGCTTCGTCCCGCCCATAAGTCACTCGCTACATCTGTTCCATCATTCTCCGAAGTTACCTTCATTATAAAGCAACGTTTTAGATGATTTCCCACTCCGATAGCGCAATAGTTTAAGTCAGCTTGAGAAAAATGTACATGGCGCGCACAGATGCGTCCAATACATGGAAAACTTTGATTTTATATCCAATATGGTGGAAAATGATACGGCACTTACTATGTAATTTACTTTTATTGAAACTCGAACGTATCAATTTAAGTTTTTAGCATCAGGAAGCATTTTATATTAGTCTTCAATTATGTTTTAATTATTTCGTCAACGTAGCTTAATTAGTAGGCAGTATTTTAAAGAAGTTTTTTATTTTGGTCGAAAACGCCTTACTTGAATTACTTAGCTGTAGTTATAAAAACGTATTTTGTTGTTAATAAAATTAACTTCGATATCAAAATTTTTATTTATATAAATTGATGATTAATCTTTATAATTATATAGATAAAAATGATTCGTCAAAATGTATGTACGCGCATCACTTCAGAATGACAAACAAATTAGATAATTCTTTTTTGTTTGTCATTATCAGGATAAAGTGTGTTTGTATTTTTATGTTATTGAGTTGGCAAGCAAGCATACGGCCCACCTAATGGTGAGCGGTTGCCTATGAGCGCTTGAAACACCAATTGTAGGTGTCACTCTCGCGTTGCCGACGTCGAGATATTACATCTCTTCACCTAGTAATTTCACTAGCCTACAGTGCCCTTCAAACCGAAACTACTGCTTTGGGGTAAAATATTTGACACTATGGTGGTACCTATCTCGCCGACCTCTTGCAACAAAAAACCTACCACTAATTGCACTGGTGGAATAATTTCTGCTGTAACAGAGATTATCCCAACAGTGGGCGATGGGGTCATTACGTCCCAACGCCTAAAACGCCGTTTTTTCGGGATCAATATTACCACGGTAACGGAATCAACGCAATAAAATTTTACTATGATCTGGACAAAATCAGAATGAACCATTAGCTTTTAATAAATTTAAATTCTATAAAGATCGAAGGCTTTCTATTTTGAAAATGTCCAAAGACAATGATTAATAATATATGCCTTACATAAACCCATAACCGCTTGAACATCGTCTGAGTTTTAGAAAATTCTCGTGAAAGGAAAAGTTTCACATGCGAGTACAACAGGGAGCATACTTTGTAAAGAAATTGCATTTAATCATGTTGGGACCTTCTCATAAGTTGTACTTTCTCTCGTATATTTTATGAATTCCAACATACTTCTTGTCAACAATTACTTTCATAATTTCGATGTCATGTAGAGTTTTGTACGCAGCGAACTATTTTAATAATCCGAAGTTACCGTCAAATATGCCAACTTTGCCAATAAAGGTATTGCCCTAAATGCAATTTCCAAGCAAATCTAAGTAAATTGGGAAAAATAAATAATGTTATAGCAACATTCACTACGTTTTTGGGAAATGGATAATATATATGGCAACACTAAGTATTGCATTCCTTTCTGTGTTCATCCAGTAACCTGTCAGAACTCTGTCGAGTGCGGTGTGTACTTTCGGGGCACATTTCTTTAGTAATAATTTTGTGTTTTTTCATCATGGTGAAACAGTGGTAAGCTAATTTAATTTTCATGTAAAGTAAATATAGCTCAATGTTTAAATATTGGTTTTAATAATTAAGGCAAAATTATTTAAAACTTTTGATGATGGGCAAAGTTATCCTGAACTCTTTAGACACATTCATGCCTACATTGCCCGCCATCAAAAAGTAGCCAGGGCTGACACTTTAAATCCTGCTAACGGCTTGTGCCTAGTACATTTTTATATTACAGAATTTCTGAAATTAATCCTTTCAAATTCAATTAATAACGAACGTTAATATAACTTTACAAAGTGTCTTACTAAACTTATAAATAAATGCAATATGTTTAACATTATAACATTGTTTTTTTTTTCATTAAATATAAATATCTTCGTAATTAATTAATTGCTCTTATTTTATATTTTAGAAAAACATACATAAGTCCAGAATTAGGCAGAGGAAGTCGAGACGTCAAATTGGGTCTCGAGCTTATAAAAATTATTCCGATGATATGTTGAAGGTTGCATGCGAAGTTGTTGCCGCGAAACAAATATCTTCAAGAGATGCTGAAAAACAATTTGGCATCCCACGACGTACCATAGTAAATAAAATTAAAAAAATGCATTCTAATTCAGTTGGGCATCCTACAACTTTGTCTAACGAAAAAGAAACTAAAATTGTAGCAGTTTTAAAAGCTGCCAGCGATTTTGGTTCGCCACTTACTAAACTGGATTTGAAGCTGCTAGTGCATGAATATTTAAAGAAAATTTCTAGAACATGTTTTCAAAAATAAAATTCCGGGAGATGCATGGGTTCAAGGGTTCTTAGCCAGACATGTAGATGAATTGAGCGTAAGGACTACACAAAATATTACAAAGGCCAGAGCTGCAAAAGGAGCTGAAGAAATACTAAATTATTTTAATAATTTAAGCGCGACATTGAAAGACATACCAGCTGAAAATATTTTAAATTTTGATGAAACAAACCTTTCGGATGATCCTGGCTCATCTAAGACTATTTTTCGAAGAGGAGTAAAATATCCGGAGAGAATAGTAAATCACCAAAGGAAATATATCAATCATGTTTACGGCTACTGCAAGTGGTAGGTGTCTTCCTTTGTATGTTGTTTACAAAGCAACAAATTTATACTCAGAATGGGTCAATGGAGGACCACCAGGAACCAGATATAATTGTACTAAGTCTGGTTGGTTTGATAGCGCCATGTTCGAGAATTACTTCGAAACAATAATTGTTCCGTGGGCAAAAGAAAGTGCAGGAACAAAAGTTGTTATTTGCGATAACTTATCTAGCCATTTGAACATCAAAGTATTTGAGTTATGCGAGCAACATGACATTAAGTTTGTATTCATTCCTCCAAGATCAACTCATCTTACGCAACCACTTGATGTCGCATTTTTTGGACCTTTGAAAAGATGCTGGCGCAAAATATTATACCAGTACAAGCTTAAAAATCCGACCCAAACTACATTAAATAAAAAACATTTTCCGAAGTTACTAAGTGAATTAACTGGAGCAATTAGAATTACGGTGACAACGAATATAATAAGTGGCTTTAGAGCATCGGGAATATTTCCCCTAAATCCTCAAGAAGTTTTAAAGAAGATCCCAGAAATGCCAGAAGAAATATTAGCTTTTGGGATTGATCAAGTACTGGTAGATTATTTAAAAGAGACAAGAACGCAAAACCAATGCAAGTACAGAGAAGTAAAAATCGACTGCGAACCGGGAAAATCAGTGAGCATTTTTATTTGAATGTTAATACTTGCAATAAAAAGCAAAAAGGGATCCGCTAAACTGGCAAGTGTACAAGAAAGAAAGCACAAATCTTCCTATCTAGATGAACGAACTGGCCTTACTGTAACAGAAATAAGTGCTATTGATGAAAGTTATGCTCAAGACTTGAAAGAGACTTTTAATTTCTCTCAATATCACCCTAATTATATCCCTGAAAGCCTCAGCAAGCATTGCATTCGTTTAATTAATTTCTATTTGAGTCAATCATTTCGTGGTATATCGACAACATCACCCGTTGATCTTTTACATTTAAACGCATCCACAAGTAGTAGCACAAACATTTTTATGGCTAGAAAAGATCATAAAAACTCGTTCCAAAATAAACCTGGAAAAAAAAAATGAAATAATAATACATTCCAATGTTCTAATTAAAGCAGGAACATCAGCGACTGGTGTTTGCTTTCTAAATAAAGCTTCAAGTAAGATTGAAAATACACCATTTGTGGCTACCCATAACACTGATTTACCAGACTGTCTCCAAGGGAATAAACAGAAAAAAAACAAAATAGAGAAAGTACCCACCAAAAAGATAAAAACTATTATTAATAAAAATACAAAAATAATTCAAAAGGGAAAAAGTTAGCTCAGGACGTACTGGTCAAAAGAAAGCAACGATTCGATAGTGATTCGAGCTCGGAGTCTGCGAGTAATGAAGTTATAACAGCTGATACAGATGATGATTACGAGACACTATACGATTATTACATTGCTGAATCCTTATCAAAACAGGAAGAGAAGGAAAATTTTGAGTCGTTAAATACAGAAACACCCTTGATTGATTACACGAGATTAAATATTTTTCTAAATATCAAGAAAAACTTAGAGAATGTGACTGGATAATTGCTCAATTTGCTACAAAAAAGAGTCTGAAACATTTTGTAGGTAAGGTTTTGTCGATTAATGGTATGAATCCTGTAGTTAAATTTGTAATGAAAAGTTAAAGAATCCAAATGTCATACAGGGATGACTTTTTCATATCCAGTAGTAGATGACATTTGCAATTCATGAAACATTTAGAAGATGTGATAACAATATTACCCAAACCGACGATTACTCGGCGAGGACAAATTGTGTTTCACGTAGATCTCAGTCATTTCAATATACACAAAAGTTTGCCCACTTAACATTCTTTTAAATTTTTTAAGTTTATTTAATTCAATTGAAATAAAATTATAATTTGGAATTACTTTGATTAAGACTTTATTCGTTTTCCAAAGAATAATTTATTTAGTAGGTAATTAAAGTTTATTATGATTGTAAACACGCACCTTAGTATTTTTTTATTATATTAATATGACTAGTTATAAAATAAGTAATTTTACAATTATAAAATCTGAGCCGAGCCGAGATTTTTTGAGTTTGTTGAAACAAATAAAAGTGTTCCTATTAAATTTTCTTTAATTGATGATTCATAAAACGAAATGTCAAATGACTGAAGTGAGAGATTAAAACAGTATTTTCCAAAGAAAATGTATGTAATTATACATAATAAGAAATGTGATTATTGCCAAATATATGCTTTGCATTCCATATAATTAAACTGTTATTAATGATGACTAAGTGTAAAATTGAACCGATTAATAAAATTGTTGATTAATTTAATTTTCTTTTATTTTACTAAAATTAGTATAATAGTTCTATAGCTTCGGTACTGGATTACAAAAATGGTGATTTTAAGTCTTTAACAAAATTGAGATCAAGCTTGAGTAAATGAAAGAAAAATTCAAAAGTATTACTGTAGTCGATTTAATTGTTCATTAAACAATTTTATTTTTTTTTGTTTTACTTACATACAGAAATGTGCCAACCCTAGCAGTTTTGATCCGTTACATTACATTTGTATGAAGAAGAAAAAAATATCGGCTTAACATTGCCCATTAATTTTAAATGAAAATACTGTATGATATCGACTCTATCGATCGACAATTTTTAAAGTGATGATAGCCTTTATTGCCTTTATGTTTTTGTTGGTTTTAATATCATTGACATATGGGCTATATTTCCGTTAAAAATCAAGGTGGGCAATGTTGGCTAAAAGTCCAGATAACTTTACCCGCCTTGAAAATTGGTTATATGGTATAGAAAACTATTATTAACGTATGATTTTAGTATACTAATACATGCACATAGTCATAGTGTTCTCATAGACACAAAAATATGTCCCTGGTTTCATACAAAAAACTTAAAATATTTACTAAATTCTCAAAAAAGTGGGCAATGTTGGCGTGTTTGACGGTATTTCCAGAAGGAAGTATTTTTTTGGGAATTATTTCTTTATTAAAACTTACAATGATTTTAATTTCAAAATAAAATTGCTCAGAGGCGAACCAGATTCTCACAATTGCGGTCTCTATCCGTACTAACATCTAAATGAGATGAAGAAAAGGACAAATTTAATCTACACTGTATTGTGCTGTTAAAAACCTTTTCAACATCAATTTTCCCGTAACGTAGGGCTTAACAACTACAATGATATATGTTAGTAATACAAAAATTTTAGCTTTGAGAGAAAAATAGTATTTTTCACAACCGTTGTGGAATGCTGGTAGCCACCGAGCCTGCTATGAGCCAGACGGTCGCGGGTTCGATTCTCACTCGGGGCAGATGTTTGTACTAATCTTACAAATATCTGTTTCGGTCTGATCGTTTGGCCTTGTGTCCCCACCGTGCCTCGGACAGCAAGTTAAGCTGTCGGTCTCAGTTATTATCACATAACATCTGATAATAATCGTTAAGTCTTGATTTGATAAGTAAATTTCTCTCATCCAATGAGTTCCTAGTTCGCCTTTAGGGTTGTGGAAGTCTGATGGTAAACGCTCTGTCTAAAAATCGGTAACTCGTCAAATCCGGATAAGAGTATAAGCAGACAGGGTGAATGCTGGGAATAATGCTAAGAAGAAGAAGAAGAAAAAAAATTTTAGTTATGAAGATTTTTAACAATGACATTCAGAAATACTGAATTCAGAATTGTGGGAAAAATACTTTTTGGATACTTACACTTAGCTCTTTCATACACGATTCATGATACCCTTAACCAACACTTTTTGTAGTACTCAACTGATTCCCATATTACATAACAACAATATCCAGGTAATGATTATATATGTATATTATCAATTTTTTTTAGAAAAATGATAAGGGATATAGATCTTATAAGGGCTCCGGTTTTTACGATACGGAATCCAAAAAACGGTTCATTGTTATCTCATAATCAAATGCGTTTGACTGATCTTGGGATTGAGAGATTTACATTTCTCAGAATTAATCCACATTTTTATACTTTACCTTTAGGGTACCAGTTTACAAGCTTTGTATCAGATAATGAATAAATGTTTCTTATAATGACGTTTCTTTGTTCGAGAACAATAATTGCTTTTATATAATAAAATATAGTTCCTATCTTTTATTACTAGTCTAACTCGATATTATATAGTTCGCTTGTTTTAAAGAAATTAAAACTGAATGCAATCGTGGCGCTACACAGATATTATTCCCAAGCGTACACTCGCAATGCATTGACAGTCAGATCAAGTATTTCTGCTCCATTACATAGTTTTATCTTCTTTTATTGTTAGAGTTTTCTATTGATTTTCAATAGGTAGGAAATAAATTTGTTCCTCTACAACAATTTTCGATATTATAAACGTTTTAATATATCAAGTTTAAATTATTTCAAATTCACATATATTTTTTTTATAAAATCTCGCCAAGAGTAATCCAAAATATTGCAAAATAATTTTCCACCCGTTTTTAACCCCGTTAGGGATGAATTTCAATAAAATATGAAACACGTCTTCCATCAATTCTTTTAAAAAGGTTTATGCTAAATTTGACGTAGATTGAACCAAGGAATCGCATTGTCCCATACAAACTTTACGCCCCTTTTTCAACCCCTTAGAAATAGAATTTCGCAAAATCCTTTCTAAGGATGCCTACGTCATACAAAGAACAAACATTCCAAGTTTCAGGTGTCTACGATCAGTGGTTTAGGCTGTGCGTTGATCCGTCAGTCATTCATTTACCGGCGTCGGGATGTGACGACCCCATCGCCCGCTGTTAGGATAATCTCTCTCACAGCAGAGATTATTCCACCAGCGCAATCAGTCACACTAGTGGTAGGTCTTTTGTTGCAAGAGGCCGGCTAGGTAGGTACCACCGCAGTGTCAAATATTCTGCCGCCTAATAGTAGTGTTTAGGCATTACTGTTTAGGTCTCCGGGTCGTTGTAGACGGATACGCTTCACAAACATACGCAGTGAATGCTGGTGTACCACAGGGCTCAGTGTTGTGCCCTACACTCTTTCTTCTGCATATCAATGATATGCTTCCTCTTGGAAACATTCATTGCTATGCGGACGACAGTACTGTGCATGCGGGATATTACGGGCACGCAGCTGCTGGGCGTGTAGACACCGAAGTGAGACGCGAGAGTCTTGTCGTTGAAATAAATCGGTTGTTGGATCTCATCGTCAAATGGGGTGCTGATAATTTGATTGTTTTCAATGCCAAGAAGACTCAGGCTTGCGCGTTCACTACTAAAAAGTCACCATTCTCCCCTCATCCTTCGCTCTCTGGCACTTCTCCGGCAATCTCTGGCAATCTCCGGCGTGATTTAAAAAAAAAAAAAAACTGTGTTCCGGTTTGAAGGGCACTGTACTGTACTAAAATTATTGGGCGAACGAGATTTAAGAACTAATATCTTGAGGTTGGCAACGCGTGAGTGGCACCTACTAATGGTGCTGCAAGCGCTCATAGGCTACGGCGGCAACCACTTACCATCACGTGGACCGTATGCTTGTTTGCCAACTTCTAACATAAAAAAAAATTCAGGACAAAGCCTTTTATATATATATATATATATATATATATATATATATATATATATATAAAATTCTCGTGTCACAATGTTCGTTCCCATACTCCTCCGAAACGGCTTGACCGATTCTTATGAATTTTTTATACATATTCAGTAAGTCTGAGAATCGGCTACTATCTATTTTTCAAACCCCTCAGTGATAAGGGCTGTCCACCCCAACATTTTTATTTTTATTTTTTGGGTAAATTTTTATTTTTATTATTTTATTATGTGGCATTGAAAAATACATACGACCCTAAATTTTCACTTTTTTATCACCAATGCTTTTTAATAGCCTTATTAGTCAATCAAAAACTTTTACCGGGTAGACGGCGCTGCTGTCGGGTCCCAGATTTTTTCGGGGCAGGACAACGTCTGCCGGGCCCGCTAGTATATATATATATAGATAAAAAATTGGGAGATTACTCTCACGTCAAAGCGTCAGTCTGTCAAATGATTTCTTAAAACTATGCTCATTCCACTATATCATTATACTTCGACTCAAATTATAGAAAGGAATAAAAAAAACGAAGGAAAACATCGAGAGGAAAGAATCCATCCTGCATGTCGTGGAAGAAATTTTAAAACATGTATATTCTGATAGTAGGTTTTAAAAGGCCCGTCGGGCTACCTACCACCTCATTCAGCCTCCACCCACCCGTTTGCCCCTCTCACAAAAAAAAATCTTAAAAATAAATCAAACAAACTTCATTAGTATAAAAAAAAATCATAAGTTAATAATACATCCAATTCGAAAGTATTCGCAATCACGTACATTGACGGCATCGTATCATCATGTCCGCCATCCCATGTGTCAGGCAATGTATAATTTGCTAAAATAATAGCAATATTAATTAATAACTTGAAAGTCAACACCCTCACCCTGTCATTAGTTTGAACAGAGATGTATGAGTATATCAATCATTAGAGCGTTATCGCTTTCGCACACGACGTGCCTTCAAGTAACTTTCTCGTATCTTGTTTGCGTTATTAGTGCTGGTTTTGACTAAAACCACGTCAAACTATTTATTTCGGGTAACACTAATGCCGTCCTTTTCTCGTGTACAGAATTAATACACCGCACTTTGCTTAGTTTACATGGATAGGGTTTAATATTTAAATATGTGTTTTTGTTGTCCTTCTCATAAAAATTTCTGTAAAATAATACACGTCATGTGTTATATTTTTAGATTGTACTCACATTACCCCGCGGCTCTTCTTGTATATTGATTTGTAATATTGTTAATTTTATTTTCCATTATAGCTTATACTTTCGTTCAAATAACATATCTGAATATCAAATAAAAAAATATATTGTGAATCACCCCGAGTTCTTACATTATAGGCTTACAAACAGATTGACTCAACAAGTGATAGAGAATTATAAAATTTCAAACAATCTCCAGTGTCCGGTGTAATTTCATTTATAGCATAATGTACGTGTTTCGATTGTTTAAAACCTCCATCTTAAAGCGTCATCCAGATATTTTTTTTCAAAAATTAAATATTGTAAATAATTAAACACAAAAACTGTCGTTCTATTATGTCAGTAATTGCAACAAATTCTAAATTAAACATGCTTCAAAAAGTTAACTATTTAGCGACATTTTTCAAAGTAAACATTTTAATGAAACACAAAATATTCCAACATGGCTGTCCGCAATCAGGCGGGTAATTATAGCTGTAATAAAAAGTACATATATTTGTTTACAGTCCGGATGTGGGCACGGGTCTGAAACGGGTATAGGATTCGCCCACGTTATATTCAGGTCGAAATTCCGGACGAATTTAATATTTAATCGTACCCTCCTAGAACATTTACCGGTCCCGAAATACCATAACCGTGGGGCCGCATCAGTTCGGTACAGGTTTTTTAATCGTTCGGACAACACTTGACGCTGTCGTGATGGATGACGGCACAGCCTGGGTCACGTTTTGTCATTTTATTAATGCGAAAATTGGCACACGGTGACGCGGTTAAAACGCGAAGAGAAATCGGTTTCCTCAATTTAGATTCATCGTAGATTCTTTTAAAACACTACTAATATTATATATATTGACAGTTTCATTTTACAATTTTTATTCCAACTAAGCAAGATTGTTGAAAAAAGGCCACCTGCATTTTTTCAATATTAATACAAATAATATTTGCGATCATAGGCTACGTTTTCACAGTTTTGATTTTAATAAGTATATATACTTGTTAAAATCAAAACCTTTTCTACAGTATTATAATTATTGAAGCATCTAAGTATACATAATAATTTAATTAAATTATATCTGAGCATGTATGGCCTGTGTTGTGTGTACTGTAAATGTTGTAATAACCGTTTAGTCTCAAAACATTTTAGCCGAGTAAGTCAGCGACTAGACTGTGGGTTAATGGGTTGTCATGGCATGATGGGTCGTCCGCCTTACAATTTACTAGCTCATCAAGACTGCGTCGCACGACATCTTATTGACAAGAGTTTATATTAAAAATACTATGATGCTAATGTTATGAAGAAGAAAAATTGTTTCTTATAAATTTATTTGAACGTTTCTATACATATTTTAATTTTTCAATGATTAGTTTAGTTATTATTTACCAGCAATGCCTTTGCTCCCGTTAATGTAGTTGCTATTCGACCGACTAAAAGTTCCTTTTCTATTCCAAAAGACACATCATCTAATGCAAATTTCAAATACTGTAATTCTTTAAACCAAGTATAAAATATCTGTGAACCTAGTTTAAACCGAATCCAGTCAACAGTTTTTGCGTTATTAAATTAGAAATATCCGAACATCCGATTCCAAATATACAAACTTTTACATTTTATATATTAGTAGTTTTTATGTTATTCCCTAAAAATTCATAAAATCAAATATTTACACAGGTAATAGTAATAATTTACAGTTCTTCAGTAAGTCACTAAGGATAATTTTGTTATAGAAAAATTATTCACAGACCAAGTAGAAATGTCAATTTACAAAAGGGAGGAATCCTTTTCGTAAATTGACATTGTTAAATAGATAAAAGCCTCTAAATAAATAAAGATAAAAACAACTTCTGTCCATAATATTTAGGACTTTTTAATACCTAGTTAACCTAAAGTATTTTTTTTATTAAAGAAAATATTTTAATATAAAAAATATTGCTTGGTTTATTAATTTATAAAAATGCATGCCGTGCATTGTTTCATTTCTTTAACACAATTTAGTTAAAGACTTTAAGATTTGGCAAGGGGCCGATTGTCTATATAAAGTTGTTCTGGCGTTGTGTGCTAGATTTTATTTAATATTCTTAACAGTTATAAGAAAGTTTTAGTTTTATGAAATATTTTAGAATGTAAAGTTATATTTAAATCAATAAAACTATTCGAAGTTGGCTTACGATATAAATTTATGTTCTATAAAAATATCTTTATTATTTTCAAACGATGTTACATTTTATAAAAGGAAGAAATTTTTAAAAGAAATACATTTTATTTAAACTTGTAGAAAGTATAACCAGGGCGATCGAAGTATATGTAATGAAAAAGAATAACAAACAATGTAAAATTATACTTATAATACTAATAGTTTTAAAAAGGCATATTTGTATTTACCAAATAATTATACTCTTACTAAACACGTTAGGCCACACCCTAGTTAAATAAAATAATTGTAATGCTTAAGCTTTGTAAGGTTTCAAGTGCAATACCTCCGGTTGTTCTTGCTCCGTATCTAGCCTGTAGTCTATGATATTGGTCCCCGCCCTTTACGTGTCGCGGGGTCTGAGGCGTCTCGGCACGCACGCAGCACGCGAGGCTTCCCCGCTCTCACAAGATATCGCAGCCGTGACGCCCGACCTAACTGCTCCAGTTTATCCCTTTAATTGCCTTTTTTTCTGTAGAGTGGCTTTAAGCTCCCGCCATATCTCCTCACGTCGCAATTACGGAGACGTCTTATGATAAATCTGGTGTAATTTGCATGAGATAGCATACGCTCTCAACTTTCACGCGAAGCTACTCTTGTCGTTTATTAAGTTAGAGAACATTTCCAAGAATGAAAATGAGTTATTTAACTACTAACTATCTAGTATAGTTGAGTTTAATTGAGTTTATTATTGCTTTATTGCTTTCTGATACGACCTCTATGACAACAACAAAAGTTAAAGCAATTTTAAGAAGATAAGTGTAATATTTGAAACAATTTGCAAAATAAAATTTGGTCTCTATACAATTTTTCTGCCGGAAATAAGATGCTAAGAGGGACACAAAATAGACAGTACAATCTGCACGTTGCAACGCGGCGAATCGGCTGCCGACACCCCAAGGTTCCGCAGTCCTGTTCGCCAATCTCGACATTTTTTCTAGATACCGGTGCTCCGTTGAGCGGCAAAAATTGTAACGTCAGCGGGCCGCCCTGCGGACTGCGACGGGGGCTATTTGTCGAACGATGCGCCAAAACATCGCATCGCAATCACACGGAAAAATTATTCCCCGCTAGATTGCTAGTCTTCGCTTTTTGAAGCTACATTTACGTTAGCGGGTTTTATATTGTGCGGCGTATGAGATAGAATTCGTATTATCTTGTTGGCAAGCACTTCGATACCGATTTTTGTTTCAATTCAATTCGAACCGAGATTTGATAGAAAAATAGAGCTGTTGAATTAGCGAGCAGCGCTTTTATCCGCTTACGATATGCAATTTTTGTGTCAATAACCAATTTATTTTCATATTCTATTCTATATAATGCTTATTTAATTTTAAAACAAACAAATTAGGATATAATATCAAAATTCCGTGCAACAATAGCTTCTATGAAGCGAATAATTTGGATTTTACGAACTGTTTGCTTGACTAAAAGCTTTCAGATTTAATACATAAACAACGATCGTTCATAATCAAGCAACGAGTCCATCAAAATAACCATTTGCTTTATGAGAACACTGTCGATATGTGACATTCAGTGCGGTAATTAATGCAAATCAATGGTGGAACGTGCGATTGATTCTGGTCTAGCGGAAAGCCGATCAATTACGTTAATGAGCCCCGAGGATCGGTATCGCTGACGATTCAATATTATGGAAATAGTAATAGTCAGTTATTGTACCGCCTTTGATCAAGCACAAGGATGCTCTGTTACAAGGATAAGAAACTCTGATTATCCTATAACTAAGGCTAGAACACAAATGTATTTTTATGTTAGAGGAGGTAAACAACCAGAAGGCTCATCTATTGTCAATGAATTACTGTCACACAAGAACATCTGCAACACCAGAGTTCATGTAGGTGACTTGCCGACCATTAAAATGCAACTGGTTATACTCTGACTGACCTTGAAACGCAGCTGACAAGCAGTCACTTCACAAGTTTTACACCAACCGCGTAAGGTGGTAACTATCATGATGCATATTTATGATTGGCGGATATTAGAATTTCGTCTACGATATGCAGTTTTCTACATGATGTTTTACTTCACGCGAAAACGCGAGATCTCGACTTAAATGTTTCTGATATTAGTTCCATATGTTCCCTTCATGAGCTTGAACAACATATTTATAGCACTAGATTAAGTTAAAATACAAATATACATATACTTATATGATAATGTAAGGCGTTTGCTTGGTTGTGAATTCATAATGTTAAAATTCACGATCGCTATTCCATTGAACGATCACGTCTATAAATTATGCAAATACACTTATGAATATTTCCAAGAAATGCATATGAGAGTTCAATTCAACGCTAGTAAACTAACTTTGAACTAACACACTAACTCCCTATAAACCTTTCAAGAAACAAAGTTCGAATTGAATAAAACTGTTAAGTACTTAAGTAACAAGTATAAATAGTAATTAAAACGGCGAATAACAATAAAATATTAATTTGATTACAAGTTCAATTTAAATTCAGTTAAATTATGACTTACTAGTCACAAGCTTGTAACATAACCGAACGAAGTCAGTATGTGACTTATGTACTTCGTTTCCGTGCGTTGGTGTTGAATTTACCAAGGAGCACCAGCGATTCTTAGAGATTTTATGGAAGGGACTGCTCCTAGTATATAGCAAGTCTACGGACTTAATGGATTATTCAGCATACAGCTACAATTATTACGATTTTAATATTAATAATAAATAATAAAAATGGTTTATTCTTCTTTCTTAAAATTTTGAATCAATGTCTTTATTCGAAAGAGTTGAAAGAGATATAGCAGGTTTCCCATAACTTTGTTTTTTTTTTCAAATTATTTTTAACAATTACTATGAAGTTACCAACTTGTTCTAGCGGTCGATTTTAATTCGTCAATATATTTTAAAGTTCTAAAGATACTTCATTATCAAATTAGTATGGTAAGCTAAAAAAACTATGGTCGTACTTCTCTGGTCGGTTCCTTTGTGCTGGGAGGAGCATATTATTGTAGGATAAGTACAAACACTCCAGTGTTATACCAAGAAAAATTAAAATTTTTTACTTCAAGTTATAGTATGAAATCCGCATTACATGCAAAGAAAATCTATTAAACTCACATTATAACTTGTTCCTGGCTTTCGAAAATCTGTTTCAAACTTTAAAGTTATTACTATTCATTCAACCTGAAATGAATACTTGAGATTATTTGATTCAATTCTTCAAATTAAAGGGAAAATACTAATATATTGTCGTATATGTATATTTATGTAAAGGAATATATTATGTATATTTGTATAATGATAACGTATAATTCCATTGATATTCAAAGCCATAACAAGATCATGTAGCTGACGATGACGAGGTGTATCGAAATGGTTTCGGCATTATGTAAATGCTATCAGCAGTGGCCCGAAAGCATCTGTCGGACATCACCGTTATCGATACAGAACAAAGGCCTCCTCAATGAGATAGGTCTCATGTTTAAACAGATTATTAGGATTATAGGGTACGAAGATGTATTTATGCTAAACAGTATGAAGCAACATTCATTTGAATATCAGTTGTGTTCTTTGAAATATATTCGCAATTTTTTTTAGTAAAGTGGTCATATCTCAGACCATGTTAATTGGTCTAAGGGTCATATGGATCCAGAGACGTCAAAATGTATATTCACGAGATAATCGATAAATTATCATGTACGATGTGCTTAGAGCTCGAAATTTTACTTAAAGTATCCATGATTATTTCTTGATTAATAATGAACAACCACACATTCTGTAGTTCCATTTTGCTGGACGGCTTCTGCAGACTGGACTTGCCGCTTCCACTACGACAATTGCTGCCATTGTTTAAAGTGAGGACTGAACTCTTGTCACGATTGATGTTCTGTGACTTTTGTCTGGCGCTATATCTATTTTTATTGAAAAAAAAAAAGATTCAACTAGTTATTCTGCACCCTACGCATAACTTAATTTAAATATTGGACCGCATCATATCGCTCACTAAAGTTGGTTAAAAAATATCAGCGTCTCTTATAAATCATATTCGAATATAGGATATTTCCTCAATACTAAAACTAAGAGGCGGAGCGACATTATTATGAGTAATGGGGGGACACCTCCACAAATGAACAAAGAAAGAAACCTATATTTCTCAAGATAGAAAAGAGAAAAATTCGTCGATGTCAAATACGTCCTCGAATGGAAACTTAGTGAACAATACTCCACTTACGTGCAATAAACTGTATCAAACAAATAAAGAACTACCATAAGTGCTCTTGTAAGACGTAATATCGCGTTAGTAGTCATAAAAACTACGCGAATAGTGTAAACAAGGGTAGGGTTGGTAAGATATAACCGCAATGCACCAAAGTAAGTGACGTAGCTCCTTGTAGGGCGACACTGACGAGATCGTTTATCAAAGTCAATATCGACTGTCGACACTCAACCACACATATTATAGCAAGTACCTATTACTTGCACACGCGTGAATGTCGACGGCCAAGTTCGCGGGATTTGGATGGAAGTTTACTGGGTTGATGGTTCATATAATTTATGACGTTTGGTTTTGTTATAGCTCACTTTTCTGTTCTTTGTTTGTGTTGGGATTCGGATAAAATATTTCAGTTCTGTTTGAAGTTGCGACAATGTTATAAGTTCAGACATATGCATATGCCGAAGAACATAACGTTAAGTTGCTTTGACAATAACTGATTGGCTTGAAGGCTGAAGAGTATAATTCTATATTTTTATTTAGTAGCACCATGAGTGTATAATATATGGACATTGGACATGCCCTTCCATAAAAAACACAATGTCAAAGACTCGTTGCTGCTCCGTCGTAAATTTAAAATCTACGGAATGGAAGAAGAAGAAAGTATAAACTAAGGCTAACTTCATTTCCTTGTTTTCTCGCTAAATTACTTTTTTTTTATGTTAGATGTTGGCAAACAAGCATACAGCCCACCTGATGGTAAGTGGTTGCCGTAGCCTATGACCGCTTGCAGCTTTTTATTAGTAGGTGCTACTCACGAGTTGACAACCTCGAGATATTAGTTCTTAAATCTCGTCCGCCCAGTAATTTTACTAGCGTACAGTGCCCTTCAAACCGGAACACAGTAGTGCCTAAGCACTACTATTTGGCGGCAGCATATTTGACACTGCGGTGGTACCTTCCTTGCCGGCCTCTTGCAACAAAAGACCTGCCACCAGTGTGACTGATTGCACAGGTGAAATAATCTCTGCTGTGGCAGAGGTTATCCCAACAGCGGGCGATGGGGTCGTCACTTCCCGACGCCGGTGGAGCACCATCGACTGTTTGGACATTTTTCCTGTATGGAAGGGCCGGTCCTTAGTTTATATTAAGTAAATGAGTAGCAGCGCCATTTCCCTTTTCAGTAAATCAGTCTGTAATTATGTTCCATCATGTTGCTGCTAACTTTCCGTGACACCTATGGTGACATAAAATATCCTGAAAATAGATCTAATAAATAGTTCTCATCTGTTTCTTTTTGTTTTCCGTACACAAACGTACCAACGGAACTCTATTACTAAGCCTCTCCAGACCGTCCGTCCGGCAGCAGGCTGTATCATAGGTAATATAATATGTTAATGCTGTAATGTTGTGAAATGCACTGCCTTTAGTAACACGACAGTCAAAAACCTTAGCTACTTTCAAAAATTCCGTTAAAAATTTCTATCTTACAGAAACTGAATAGGACAACTTGTATACTTTATTTCTTGATATTTATTAATTTTATGTATGTTTATCGTATAGGTATTTATAATTATATTTATTAGTTTATAATAGAATATTTATTGGATAATATTATATATGTAATTATGCCTACGTATTAGTGTTTAAATATTTGCATGTAAGTTTATTTTACTGGCACCACCTGCCTAATTATTTTTAACAAATTCTCCTTTCCCGAAGGTTGCCTGGGAGAAATCGCTTTCAAGCGATAAAGCCGCCATTTGTACTCCCCTATTGCTTTATTTTATTTTCTTTTTTTTCTTTCCTTTTGTGTATTTTTGAGGTGTACAAAGTGTATAAATAAATAAATAAATAAAATATAGTAGAAATTTTTACAGAATGTGTATTTCTGGTCTGCAACAACAACAAATCCTAAAAATAAAATAATATTTTAAAATAAAGGGGGTCTATATATAAGATACATGATATATTTGACTTTTTTTATTTCATGAAGATAAATAGTTGGCACTTTCATAGATGGTGTATTTAATAAATAATAAATAAACACTGCACTCTCAACGGCCTCCATTAGGATAGTCATATCCTGTGTCGGGGGTCCGAAAACACATACAAAGACAAGGACAAATACACCCAGACCGGAACATATGCTTGCATGGTCAATACAAACACATTATACTCCGAGAGGGAATCGAACCCGCGACCTGTAGCGCTTAAGACGGGTTCGCTGCCCCTACGCCACAACGTCGTCGTTTTTATATAATCAGTATAATGAATTGCAAAATTAAAGAGGACCGACAGACAAGAACCCTATACGTACAATCCAAAGCGCACTTGGCCGGTTTAAATAATAAAGTTTTAACTGAGAGAAGTAAATAATATATTTTAAAAATACAATACAATATTAAAATAAATACATTTCAGTTAAGGCTAAAGAAGAATACGCGCATAGCACAACAGAAATAGAATAACCCAACACGAAACGCAGAAAACAATACAAAGAGCAATACTGACATAAATCAAATTTTTGTATTCGTACCGATTCGATATTTCTAATATTAAAACGCAAGTCGAGGCGCGTCCCGCATCTTATAAGATCGCCGCCTGTAGCGACAGCAACTATTAAAAATAGAGAAACTCAAGAGCGTATTTCAGTCGTAATATTTCACGGTTTGGTCGATGTATAAACACGTTCTCCGTTCAATCATCCGGCGATAGGCGGCGCCAGTATACGAATAAATCAAGCCTCTCACTTTTTCACCTGCCATACACAAAAGCCTTCGCACTGAAACTTGATTCGGGTTATTTCTGACGAAATATCAGCCTATTTGTTATACTATTGATACGGAGGCACGTGTGCTGCGTAAGTTTGTACACGTTTACGAGAGGGATTGAGTGAGAATTACTTCACTACAATGTGCACGGAATTCGTTGTTAAGGGGCGCGAAAGACGTCACGTTGTCACTCCAAAATGGGTGTCAATGACTCCTAATTTTAGTCTTCGTTGTGCACGCCCTGTTTCTTAAGTGATTTGCAAACATCAACGTCATCAAAATTTTACGCCGTCATAAATATCGTCGCGATTACCTTCACCGAGAGTGAGTAATAATTCAATTATGGCATAAAAGAGCGTTATATCGACGATGATAGCACAATCTGTGAGCACGATCGAGCTAAGGAAGCTGTGAGGCATCTCATTGCGGTGTCGGTAAGTGCCTATTTGAGGCTACGTAGCCACTTACGTACGACGCGGGCCGATAGCGTAATCCGAATCGACATGTATTGTGCGTTGCGATACTGCCAACGGAATATGGTTGTGCAACGAACTATTCCGAATCTATAATCGCTATAAATGGATTTAATGCAAATTCGGTTTCGGTCGTTTCAACGCACGTTTGATTAAAATCCCCGGCTTCTACTTCAAAAGCAAATCTTGTATTCCACGTGCATTTCGAAACGTTTAAATCGAGGCTTTCATATTAAAAAGATAAGCGGTCATATTTCGTTGATGATATGATCGGTTGGATTTTTAAATTATTAATTTTATTTCGAATATTATATCGAATATAAAATAAGGATTTTTATTAAGGTAAGTAAGTGATAACTTTACTTTAATACTAGTATATAAATATACACTGTTTCCTGTATACAGAAGGTTTCATATCTCAAATACTATGATTAACTAAAACTAATAATAAGTTAAATGAAACTACATTACAAACGAAGCCAACTATAACTGTACTTAATCGTCTGAGGAAGGTTTAATAACTGAATTGAAATTTACATAAACAGGCAAGTGACTTGCGGCTGTTATCATTCAATTAAATAAGATTTCGCGATACCGAGAATACACCTGTTTAACAAACCTCTCTGTGCCCTTTAGACGCCATTTATTTTAAAGCTTATTTTATGAATGGGGGTGAATAAGCAATAACTTTACATAAACAGCGGTAAAAGGTTAATAGCCATATCATATAGTTGTATCAATTACATATCTACGTGTTGGTTTTAATTTGATGAATATTCATAGTTATACACATATTATGGTGAATAAAAATATATTTTTAATTATTTGTATATGTATATTATATTTATTTATTTATACTTTATTGCACAAAGTGCACAAAAGGCGGGCTTAATGCTAAAAGCATTCTCTACCAGCCAACTCTTGAAGTGGAAGAATGAGTGTGGGTAGGCGTGCAAAAAAAAAATGTATGGACATATAGTAAAAAAATAAATCAATCAAATCAAATCAAATCAAATATTTTTATTCAACATAAAAAGCATTACACTTATTTGTTGAAAGTCAGATTCTACCACCGGCTCCAAAATTAAACCTCTACCTGAGAAGAACCGGCGAAACAAACTCAGGGGTTTTATCTTTTTTTATATGTATTTTTTTAAACTGATATTAGTTTACATATTATAATCACTGAAAAGCCTGGAGTGACTGTCTCATTCCCAAGGCGTGGTGTCCTGAAGGTATTCACCAATTTTATAATAACCTTTACCACACAAACGTTCTTTGATCTTTTTTTTTAAATAAAAAATAAATATAAATAGCAATAATACATGAAATGTTAACGATAAATAAATACTAATATATAAATAAATATTATATATATATATATATATATATATATATAATGAATAAATATACTTAGTATTGAATTGTCATTATGTTGTAAAATTGGTTGTAAGTACTCTTACTTTCATTTTTTATATCCATAATTTATTTTCATTTACAAAATTTGTCAGTAAAATTATTTACATTAGCCTAGCTGCTATAGTAATTATTGAACTGGTCATGTCATGGAATATTCAAGTTGAATAATTATAAAATCAGTTTTCCAACTATTAATGCAGATTCTAATTAGCACTTTAAATATCACATGAAATACCAGCCACCTATTAAAATACATATTAGTCGACCAATTGGACATTGCAATGGTAATGAATATAATATATACTATTACTCATTTTATATATAATCCTAAAAAAATCACTACACAAGATAAGGAAAATGATTATATACAATTGAGTACAATTCATTCTCATAAAAAACTCATTTATGTTTCTATATATAAGCTCTACACATCGTGTCGGGGGCCTGAAACACACACAAGCACAACCACCCACCTGAAAACATGGCTGTAGGGTCAATACGAACATCTGCCTTGGCGATAATCGGACCTACACTATATCAACTGCGCCATAACGGTTGTCATAATTATTGTATATATATATATATATATATATATATATATATATACTACCTTATGGCTAGGGTTTTGCGTGACTTAATTTACAATAACAAATGCCACTATATACCCTGGGCTACAATTTAAAATAGTTGTTTACAGTTTAAAAAAAAATAAGAATATTTATCGCAAACAGAATCATTATGTCATAAATTACAAATCAATTGGGCTGATAAATAAATAAATAAATAAACACTACACAATCAACGGCCCCCATTAGGATAGTGATATCCTGTGTCGGGGGTCCGGACAAGAACAAATACACCCAGACAGGAAAATATGCTTGCATGGTTAATACAAACATATTATTCTCCGAGCGGGAATCGAACCCGCGACCCGTGGCGTTTAAGGCAAGTTCGCTATCGCTGCGCCACAACGTCGTCGACGCTGATACATAGTTTCGTTACATATCGTAATTTGTGAATGGTATTTCACTTCTATACATATAAATTGTCAAGAGGTCTTGAAGGCTTACAGACTATAATTACTCACAGTTTTGATATGTATTTCATATTCAGTATACACTCAACAAAATATCAAGTTTATACACTTTAAACATCAACGTTGTGATACATGCTGCTTCAATTATTGATGCACGCGAAAGTTGGGCCGTCGAAAGCCTAATCACTCCCCTATTTACTGAGCTAGAAATGACGTTCAAAATGACTGCAGGTATATTTTCATGCCAATATTTAAGGGAATATATTTATGAACTATTTTCTTCATCCTACCATTATTCCCGATATTTTTCGTAGCTTCTGCTTATAACTGTTATTCAGTTCTGACAGGTTACTATTTCTTACACAGACCATTTCCCTCTGACCTCTGCAACCTTAAGGTAGAACCAGTACGTCATTGAATAAGATCACTCATCATCATCATCATCACCAACGGATGTTATTTGATAAAAATCGAGACGGACAGCTTAACGTGCTCTCCGGGGTGCGATACGGAGAAAGATCTCAAGGATTAAAACCCAGACTGAAACAGATGTTTATAAGATCAATACAAATATCTTCCCCTAGCGGGTATGGAACCCGTGACTGTCGGTGGCTCGGTACTAAGGGTAGACTTGCTACTAACGCTCCACAACGGTCGTCATACAATATTTAAGAACTATGATTATACAAATTATCTTACGGATGATCTTATTATTAATCTTATCTCTTCGGAACACAAGCCTAACGTGGGTAGCTGGGTAGAATTTGAATACTGTCAATGTAGCAAAGGACGCACAACGGTACGCCTTCCACCTATGTATGAGGACGAGTTTGCAATTCGTAAATAGAAGTACGTCGGGACCAAATTACGACTAAACCGTACTATACGCACTTACGGACCACAGTAAAATGAATCGCAACAACATGAAATAGTAACGTGCAGGCCTGTAAGACCCGAGAAACATTTTCGGTTACGCAATTGCTAATAAATTCCGCTTGTAATGTTAGAGATTTCGGCGAACTGATTTTATGTTGACTCTACAATAAATACGTTTAGTGTTAACGGATTTACTTTATTGAATCCTTTAAATCAGCTTCGAACGTGCAAGCGTAGGTAAAATGTACAGTGTAAGACAGGTAAGCAACGAGAACGTAGAGACCCAATCAGTTCTATTTGCATTTCTGTAGTCGCCATTATAGAGAATCTCTCCGTGCTCATTCTACTGATTGTGAATTAAACTCACTCAAAATTGAGTTTATTAAAAACGTATCAAATAATGAATTACTGACCGTTTATTTGAAGTATTTATTTTGATGATGATGATTATGCATTTATAAAATCCAACAATTTATTGTAATCATAAAGCATCATTAAATGAGCTGTGGTACTTTTAATAATATATATTAAATTAAGAGATGTTATTTATGTTTTACTATTATGGGGAAGAGGACAACAAAAGTTTTCAAAGCGGCACCTATTAATACTGAAAACTGCGCATAAATACAGCGAGTAATTATAATAAGAAGCGGGATCGTGGAAAATCACTGGGTAGCGAGTCGCAATTAGCGGGCGAACACCCAACAGAAATAAATAAAGATATTACCTACTCTACTGCTGAGCCGAGTGGGGATAAAAACTATATTAACGTATTAAGACTAACCTATTCGGTTAACGGTAAAATGTAGTTTCTCATCTGTGGTTCCGAAATATTTATCCCATTTCTTTTATGTTATCGTATTTTATGAGAATACGATACATGATTATTAGATGAAATCAAATATTTCACAAACAATTTGTGTGAAGTTAAAAATTAGTTCGATTTCTGTCGGTCTAATTTTCCAATCCAATGGTCCATTTTTTTTAAAGTTTAAGCGGCATGAATGCTGTGAGACAGCCCAATGGCTCTGGACTTAAAATAAACATGTATTAAATATAGTTTACTCCAAATCGTGAGTACATGATAAATAAAAATTGATTAAAAAAAAAAAAAAAGAAAAAAAAAATCTTTTCATCAGAAGCTTTCTTAGTAAATCATCCTTCAAGTCGTTTTCTGGTGGACCAGATAGGCCTCATTTAATAAACGGCGTCCCATTTATGTCAAAGAGTTAAGAAGATACAAAAATGATAATAATATTCAATTAAGTGAACATTGAAAATAGTGTGACTCTGAAATAACTTGAAAACAACTTTTCCAACTCAAACACTTATAAAAAAACTATTTTCAAGACCCTCATCAAATCCAGTCAATCTCACTGTAAACAGTAACAACGATTCACTGATTATTTTAATTATCATCATTATATATCTAAGCAATTTGTGAGCTAACACACTGGATTACTTTAGTATGCACTAGCGTCTTCTCTCGGCTTCACCCGCGTTAATAACGATTCTAATGGGACACCTTTAAAGAAATATAGAAATAATTGGGTCCACATACAGACTTTCACCGCCTTTTTCAACCCTTTCAAGCCCTTTTTCGTAGTAAAAGTAGCCTATCTCCTTTCCTTCTTGTGTATTTCTGTACCAAATTCCATCAAAATCATTAAAAATGGGTTAGGTGTGAAAGCGTGACAGACAGACAAAGCTACTTTCGTATCAAAAGTAATAATGATGTAAATGCATTAAAATCATAATACGACATTTTTAAGTTTCTGAAATAAACTAGAACAGTTGAAGGAACGTTTTCACTCTCTTGACCAATTTCTCTTTGAAGTACTTGAATAAAATTTAAACAGTAAATTTGCGATATTTAAGAAAAAATTCAAGGAATAAGTCTACGCCTGCATTAAGTATGGCGGTCGACCTGATTTTGCGATGCGGAAAAGAAAAAGACAAGGAGGCAAAATTCTAAAAATGCTGCGTGGTGAAAAGCTTCTATGAATAAAAATTCAAAAAACTTTTTGAACATACTATAATTACGTTTACTTTATTACGCTTTTATTATGTCGATCAAGACTTTCAATAATCCTTTTAATAATATTTATGTAATAGAAATTTAAAAGCCCTTTAAAATCTATATTTGATTTTACACAAAAGCTGATTGCCTCACACATATGTTTAATACACATACAGACGCCGATACAAAATTACTCCTCACAGACAAGCACACATTTGTGTTTGCAACTAACATGGACACAGTAAAATAATATATAAAAATTATATATAAGGATTAAAACACAGTCATCGGCAATCTTAGTTCTTATAAACTTATTTCAAAATATAATTGTATCATAATAATTCAGAAGTGATGGTTTTATTGGACCAATCTAGATGGGCAGGCAGATGGCACTCGGGACCAGATCATTATTAGTTCAGGGACTGCTCTAACGTCTAGTAGAAATAGATACTCAGGAAAAATATTATATTGCATATTGCTTCTATTAACTTAAAGGTTAATAAGGGAGAATGGTGTGGGTCAGATCGAATTATTATTATTGACTTAATTATTATCATTTACATTAGTATTTCTTAGAATATTGATTACACAAAACTATTACAAAACTACTCGTATAAGCCATGGATGTATAAAACGAAGGAAAAAATTACCAAAATGTTTATTTTCGTAGGATTCACCGTTCATACAACAACAATAATGTCATACGTGTGTTGCCAAAAGAAGAAGTAGGAAACAGAATAAAACCAGGAACAAACACTTCCTCTGTGTGTGAGTTTTGGCCTCCTGCACTCCCCCTTAAAACGAACATAATAATACAAATACTTCTCTTCGTATTTTGTGAGAAGGTAGTGCTACCATTCATACTGAAACTCTCTTATTAATGTAAAATTTCTCTAAACATATCCTTTAAAAATATTAAAGACATCTTTATACAATATATATACAAATATGTATACAGATTTCATTAATTAAGGAAAATAATTGTTAATATAAAAGCGGATTTGTGAGAATATTTTAAGTGCATTTTATTGCATATTATATTTTGAGTATTATTGCATAGTTTAAAAATAATTTAAGAAATAATAATATCAAATAGTACTTATAAGTAAGGAATGATTTCAAAAATGTCTTGCATAATATTAACATTTTCTCCTTAATTCCCAATTTAAAAAATTCACCGAGGGTAACTACTTGGAAATATTAAAAAGAGCCAACAAATTACTCGGCATCTTCGCCAACTTATTCGCCGGCGATGTAGCGTAGGCACTCAAATATTTCTACTCATATTTCAGTAAGGTAACCATTATTACTGTGCAGTGCTTGCGTTTTATTCAACAGATCGGTCTCTGAAGCTACTATACGCTAAAACCGATTCCTTGTTACTTGATTTCTGCATTTCGAAAAAGCAAAAATATTTTCCTCTTGGGCGCTTTCACAGCAATGAAGAATTCAATGGACGCTTCACAGTTGTGCATTTTTAATTGTAAAATATAAGAGACTCTAGTTTGATTATCAGTCGCATTTCAAATACAGTGTTTTTATTTGTGACTCGTTTTTATATTACGATATATGCAATTCTTTTGACAGTGACCTATGCTGGATGATAAACAACAAAAAAGGTATGTGTTGGATATATTCCAACAATTGACAAAAATATTTTTAAAAATATGTCGCAGCGACAATGACAAACAGTTTAAAGTATTTTGCCATTCGTATTTGCAAGTCGGTTCTTTGTGTTTAACAGAACTTCGTATAAGTGTAATTCATATCTTTAGTACCTTGATTTAAATATCATTGAATGTGAAAACGCTTTAATTTTTTCTTTGTATGCAAACAAAAAGTGTCACTACATTTTTTTCACTATCGAGTCAACTAAATAAATATTTTAATGTTTTTTTTTTCTTTTCAAATTATTTCCCTGATTATGCTGAAAGCTTTTTGCTTTTTTAAAATTTAAGTGCAAAATGATATCAATCCATATTTTTTTCAAGTTGCATAAAGATTGAAATATACGCATTTCGATTTCTAGTAAAAGCTAAATACGTTTGGGGTTTTTCTGTTATTTTTTTTCTTTTGTAGGAGATTGCGCTAAGTAATCACATTTCGATATTAAACCATTTGCCGAAGGCCGGTGCCGGCTACGTATTTCATTTTACTGAGTGTCTGACGTAAGTTTTGGAGACTTGTTTTCTGTTGAAATTATTTTCCAATTCTTTTATTACGTTAAGTGTCAGTGATTTTATCTCCCTTTCTTCCTGTTTTCATTTTCAATTGTATAGTAAATTACGCACCTAGGGAGAAAAGTAGAATTTTTTAATAACCGTGATTACAATAATTGCGGGTGGCAATGTGCTACTTTTTAACTGTTTTGCGTACACGATTTTTGTTCTACGATGTAAAGTTCGCTTTTAGTCCCTGGTACGAGGAGTAAGCATACGGCTGCTGGGCTACCGGAAGGTAAAGTGAGTTAATTAGTATCTTCTTGGGAGAATCTTCTGAATTGAGAAATTTATAAGAATCAGGCACTTTTGTCCCTCTTACCAGAGACTTCAAGCGAACTTTTCATCAAGGTAGGAAAAAAAATTAAAATAAGAATATACGAAAGTGCCTGTGTCACTATACGTCTCTCACCAAACTGTAAAAACACATGATATGGAGCAGTTTTAAAATCGTAGTACGTTACATAAGGTAAATCACAATAAGTTAATTAATAAACTTAAAAATAATTCCAATTGAAATAGCTGAGTTGTTAGTTCATATTACTTCCATCCTCTACCCTTATATCGAAATTCTATACAATATAATATTATTTAGTTAGAGTCGTCTCCAATTTCAATAAAACCTTTAAAAGCATAATAGCTCCATTAATATTTTTTTAAATATCCATTCCACTTAAATTTATCTTATAAAAGTTTAAAAAGACGTAAAATAGTTTCAAAGAAAATGTTTCTAAAGTTTGGTCCACTGTAAAATAGAGAGGCAATCTTAAGACTGCCGTAAGAGCAAGAAACGTTATTTTATGCAAACATGAAATTTAAATCAAAGGTAATATTATGGGCAAACGAAATGGAATGGTCTTGCCCTACGTCGAAAAGCGTGGCTTGCTCTCTGGTCCAGTCTCTTAAGACTTCTGAAGATGTCTGTGAATGCGTTTTTGTAACATGAAAACTTTACTGTCCGAATATACTTTTGCGTTTTGTAATGATTGCTTAGTAGGTACGCCCTTTGAAATCTACACTTTGTTAAGGATCAAATATTATTATTATATTATGTATTTCATATGCATAATTCTATACAATAGAATATCTTTTGTAAGGGCAAAGCTAACTGATTTGTGTCGTTTGAATTTCAACAGTTATTTTCGTGGTTACCTTTTTCAAAGTAAAATTTAATTCCTTATAAAACATCTTTATTATTGTTACTGAAGTTTTTATCTGTTAAAATACAAAACACTTAAGTTCATGAATAAGATATTAAGCCGTATTTATTTTATGATGCATTCATTCTGTTCACGGAAAGTTGTGCGAATGTTGCCACAGCGTTGTAACAGCATTCTCGAATTGAAACTTGCAAGATGCTTTCGTAAAGTTTCTTTCGCTATACAACTTCCAGTTTCTTCACTCATTAAGTTCATTAACAAGATCCGAGGTCAGTATTTTTGATGCTCTCAGCTTGTTTTCAATATTCCCTATTCGTTTAATCCACTTTGTTTTGAATTTGACGTCTGCGTTCGCGGAAATATTTGAGAAACGCTTTGAATTTCAATGTTTTATGTTTGGGGCAAATAATTTAAGCACTTGTGAAAACTTCCTTCTCTTGATTAACAGGGCTCAATTAGGTAATTTGAGTTAAACATTTTCAACGCCGCTTCGTGTAATTGTTTGTCATTGTTTATTGAATTAATAGAAGAAAGACTAAGGCAACTATATCAAGTAAATAAGTAAGTAATAAATGTTTTGTATACGAATGCAAGTTCTTGTAAATAATAAAATGAAACGTAACAATCACAAAATAAATACGACGAAAAACTAAGACTCAAATTTCCCAGATTTTAAATATTACAATGTACTTCGTCGAACTGCAGTGCGGGCTCTGTAAATTCCATTTAACTAAATAGCTTTTCAGAGAGATAAGAATCTAACCATACAATACTTTCCTGCTTCGAGCGGAGAAACTAAGAAAATTGAAAAGAGAGTCGCCTACTATGACTGTCGATGTCGATAGTCCGATTTCAGGAAACCTGAAATTTCGAATTACTAACGTCGTAAAAATTTAAAGGCGATAAACACTCGAGTGGAAGTTCAAATGTTCAGTCGAAGTTTTTCCATCGTACAATCCCATCGGTCTGGCAATCTTGGTTTTAATAAGTATATAACGTTCCCAAGATGTACCTGTGAGAAGGAGATTTACATAATCATTACCATATCTGGCGCACTGGCGCGCGTATTATGCCCGGGAGGTTAATAATGCTATTTTCTCGCCACGTTTTCACGTTGCTATTTCACGTTATCGACCCACTTTATCAGCCTCGTCATTGTAACTAGCCACTCAAGGAGAGACTTCACCTTGCCCTATCGTACATATGCTATGATATTATATAGCCTTCAGTACGTCATAATATCTGCGAACTTCATATTAATAAACTGATTTCATCAAAGCTACCTCGCTTAAAAGGTAACCTCATCTTACATTCTTTTATAAGAAAATTATTAAACATATTTAGAAAAGCACACAAATAAAAGTGACCATAAAAGCGTTATATTCTTATTCAGCTTTTAATAAATATCTTCAAAATAAACATTTTTAGCGAAACAACATAATTTCCTTTTTTAATAAAAAAATGCGATAAAAATTGATTAAATTTGATTTCAATTGTAAGAATAATTATTGTATTATAAGCTGACATTTAATGTTTCCATACTTAGTTTTACCATAAAAAAAAACATGCGAAAAATTACAAAGATAATTGTATTGGTACTAACTGTTAAGGGCACAGCTTTGAAGACTTGAATCTTGCTGTGATCTTTATACATACGTAGTGAGCTAACGACAATGTTCTAATGGAACTATATTTTTATTGGAAGTACTCGTCACCTATATAGAAGATAGGTGACGAGTACTTACTGGTTATTAAGAACATACATAGTAATTTAGATTTTTTGCTGTCTTTTATATTTAAGGATAATAATTATAAGTTAATTGTTCATTCAATGTTATTAGCGTACTATCTATTTTTATCTATAGCTTATCTTTTACCTGTAACTTATGGTGGCTGATGTACACAGAAACAAACGCGACATCAACTTTCATTAAAATTTAGGATAAAGGCAAGGAAGAAAGTAATGATGGGGAAAAGGAATAGAGAAGGAATGTGAGCTAACGGTGCTCTATCATCACCTCTCAAAACCACAGTACAAATGCTGTGCGAAAAGGTTGTACTTCACCGGTTGAATCGGCCTATTCATGCTGAAAACAACAGGGCTCTACCTAGTCTCTGTATTTGAATTTAATATTTAACCAAAACTTATTTTGCATAAAAGTAATTTGATTTTTAATATGTAAATTGGAAAAACGTTACGCTCTTACGGTATTTGAACAATTTCATTTGTCCTTAATTTATTTTCGTAAGCAACATAACGTGACGTGACGCGTGGGACGTGCACACATGCGCGGAAGTCAGCTTTACTCGCTAAGTCTTATTTAACGGATCACGGAATCCGTTTCTTCAAAATCTACCTTTATAAAACCTGAGAAATAATGAAGACATTTTTCTTTAGCCTTTTTATTTTATAACTTTTTAACATTTCTTCGAAAATATTTTAATATTTATATAAATTCACTAGTTGTGCGCCTTTTATTGCAAAAGGCCGACTAGTGTGCCCCCGCAATGTTACTTATTCTACCAGTATAGTATAGTAAAGCAGTATTATGTTTCGGTTTGAAGGACACTTTTACTACTGAAATAACTGGCCAAAGGAGATTTAAGAACCAAGATCTCAAGGTTGGCAATGCGTGCACCCTCAAATGTATGGTGTCGCAAGCGCTCATAGGCTACGAATACTGCTTCAGCTGGTGGGTCGTATTCCAGCCAACCTGGTCACATAAAAAATAACTGTTGTCTGACTCTTCAAAGCATAGCCGAAACTACTGAATATTGCTTTATTTATCTCTATTTAACGTTTTCAAACAATAAATTTTGTTTATTAAAAGTTTGTTTATTAATTTAATTTATAAGCAAAATAATTAATAAATAATTAATTACAAAATCTACGACAATAAGACAATAGTAATAATAGTTATTACCATGTAATATTGATAATTTAAATTCATGATAAGTATACACTGGCGTCTGTTCATCAAATTTAAATTTTCATGGTGGAGTGAATGACAAAATTGAACTGACAGGGACAATTCATTGTAGATTATAAATGTGGCATTTTCAGATGCACGTAATTCATTTAAATCATAACATATCAGCGCTTTTACATCAAAATTGGAAATATAGGTAACTGTATCCCGCGACTTTACCCACTATGCGAGATGCTCATAGCCGGTTGCGCTCACTGATCGGTAACCGACCGGTAACCGATCGGTGGTATAGCAACTTTAAGCGAGGAAATCTACTACTAGATACCCAGCGTCTTGGGGAGGAAAACCGGGTTATGTGGGGTTTCACGACAATGTGGAAACGTCATGGGTAAGTAAAAACCCACTAAAACCTCCTCGGTGGCCTACCTCAGTGTGTTTGTCAGGTTACGGGAACCAACATACCAACGTGACCTGACAATCACGGTGCTCCGATTGGTAACGGAGCACAGTCCCGGGGGGTCGACTTGGCAAAGCCCCCCCAGCGCTTCCCACGCAAGCGTACGGCAGTCGGGACCACACCGGCTGCCTTCCTCCTCAGGGCCGCCCACGACATGTAGTGGTATTTCAACTGAGCGTCTCCGTACTTCAGAGAGCAGGTGAAAAGTCAAGTCAACAACTCTAATACGAACCACTCGGTAAGAAGAAGAAGAATTCACTGTTGCAACCACAACTTATATCGGTAACTAAATTTATATCGGTAGAAAAATCATTTAAAACACATTTTAATAACGAAGATATCAAATTTATATTTTTGTCAAATTATGAATAGCATTATTTTTAATGCAGCTAACGTATTATTATTAACTAATAAGATTATATTTTAAACTAGCTGTGCCCGCAGCTCCTCTCACAAAATCCTAATTCTTTTACTAAATTAAAAATTGCCTAAGTACTCCTTATAACATGAGATTCGATCTGCCTTAGAACATAACTTTCTATCTGCCCGTGAAAATCCCGTTAAAATCGGTCCAGCCGTTTTAGAGAACAAACAAAAATAAAAATATTTTTTATATATATAATTTAAGCAACGTATATATACTTTTGTATGGATTTTTGAAAAGCCAATCATTTGGAATTACAAACAGATACTTTAATTTTATTTATTTGTATATATTTATAAAAACAAAATAATACTATATTTCTTTTATTATTATTTGTGTATGTAAAAATAAATATAATAAATTTTATATTTAATTTAATGCTTTTCAATCGAAAGTTAATGCGATTAAAACGAATTAATTATGCAATAGCGATTTTAAATACGACTTACACTGCACTTAAAATATATTTAATTATTATGGAGCGAATTTTGTAAGTCCGGTTTCAGATCAGAGTTTTTCCATAATATTAAAAATTATACTTTATTGACGACGTTGTGGCGCAGCGGTAGCGTACATGCCTTAAATGCCACAGGTCACGGGTTCGATTCCCGCTCGGAGCATAATATGTTTGTACTGACCATACAAGTATATATTCCGGTCTGGATGTATTTGTCCTTTTTCTTGTGTGTGTCCGGACCCTCGACACAGGATATCACTATCCTAATGGGGGCCGTTGAGTGTGCAGCGTTTATTATTTAATTATTATTTATTTAACTAAATACTAACTTATTCTAAGTACTAGAAATTTTTTACAATTAATTATAATATATATTATTAATTAATATTAAAAATATTTGTGTATTTATTAATCAATCTTCATATATTAAAGGATGTATAGCAGTATTTGTGATTTAGTAGCTGCGTAGGGAGTAGCGTCTATGTAACGTGTCATGAGTTTTACGATGATTAAAATATGTAGCAACCTACCAAGCACCGAGCATTCGAATATTCGTACAATTGAAGCAAACTTTGTTCCAGGAAAAAAATATGATTGTGAAATATGTAGAAAGGAGTACATGTAATTTTTTTATTTTAACACTTTTAATAATTGCATTTTATGTTTGCGATAAATATTATTGATTTTTTTATAAATTTATTATTGAGAGAATGAAAAAGACATATTATTTATGTCGTCTTATTTAATATCGTATAGCATGTGTTGGTAACAAAAAATGGTTTTACATACAGCATACAATGAAGACAATTTGAATTTGAAATCATTAAAATATAATAAAAATACAAAAAGAAATAGTTTTGATACTTGATGAAACTTATATTTTTATATAGCTTTAATCTGAATTGCTAAAATTATTCTACAAAACCTAACTTAATAACGTTAAATTAAATTTTTATAACACTCGCGTAGCCTTAACCGAATAAACAGCAAATCCCCTAAAATTTTCACTCGGGCGGCTAAGAGGGCGCTTTGTCACGAAAATAGGAGTTTTTCAGTAAAACTGTTACCTTTATAAGGACTTAACGTCGTAGGAAACGGCCGAATAAGTATACGAGCAGGGCGCCCTCCCTGCTGATAACGGAATTATCCGAATGGACCATCTATCTTTTAAATGTGCACCTTACTTTTGTTACTTCGGGTCGCGATGCGTTGTTCGTGGCATGTTCGGGCTATTCTCCAACATTTTTAACTAAAATATACGGCGTTGATTTACTTTATTTATTATGAAATTAAGTTTTTAATATTGTATTAAGTTTTGTAAAACTCTGTTTAGGTTAACTGAGAATCTTAAAAATGACTACAGAAAGAAAAAAGAAAAATTTGAAAAAGCTTCCGTCCCGACTGACGGTAAGATGCTAAAGTAGCATATGTAGGTTGACATGTAATTAGTAGACGCATCTTGTTGCATTAATGTATAAAAAGGTAGGAAAGAGAAGGAAAAGAAAGGAGACATAGTGCTTTAGTTCCAAATAATGTAACAATAATATATATTATAAGCCGAAAAAACTTCTGCCACAAATTTTTTTTTATCTAAAATATCCGTGTAAAATCAATTGGTCGAAAAATCAAGAAAAATGGCTGGATCTGGAGATCAGTACCGAATCCAATTATTAAAGTTAAGAACCACCCAGAGGACCACATAAATCCAAAACAATGTATTAAAATCGATCTAGCGATGTCAAAGTAGAAGAATTATGAATCCACCATATTATATTTTATTAAGTAAATTACGTTAAGAACATTTTACGGTATATAATCATAAGTTAATATTCTTCTTCTTCTTTATGTGCCTCTTCAATCCTGAAGGTTGGCCGTTAGCATCTTGAAAGCTTCTCTGTCTGTTGCCAAGTGAAACAGCTGTTCTACAGAAGTGATTCCGGTCCATTCTCGAATGTTCCTTAACCAGGATTTTTTCCTACGTCCAGCGCGCCTTTTTCCCTCAACTTTGCCCATCATAATCATTTGCAACAACGAGTATCTATCGTGCCTAAGCACGTGGCCGAGGTACTCGATCTTGTGTTTTTTAACGGTGTGCATAAGCTTCCGGGTCATCTTGACGCGCTGTAGGACGGTTTCATTCTTCACTTTATCGACCCATCGTATGCGAAGCATGCGGCGGTAGCACCACATCTCGAACGCTTCCAGTCTTTTTCTGGTGTCTTCTTTTATGGTCCATGCTTCACAACCGTACATTACAACGGGCCAGATGTAGCAGAAAAGAATCCTAACTCGAAGCATTATGTCTATTTGACGACAACACAGAACTTTCTTCATTTTAATAAATGAAGCTCGGGCAAGCTCAATCCGGGTCTTAATTTCTTGATCTGAGTCCCATGTTTCGTTCACCCAAGCACCGAGATATTTGTATTGCCGTACCTGCTCTAAGTTCTTACCAGCAACGATAATATTCGCACTTATGTTAGGATTTCTAGAAACCACCATGATTTTCGTCTTGTCAGTGTTGATAGACAATCCAGCTTTCTCACTGCTTTCATTCACTCTGTCTACCATCATTTGTAATTCCTCTTCAGAAGCTGCCATCAGGACAGTATCGTCTGCGTATCTCAAATTGTTGATGATTGTCCCATTGATCTTTACTCCAGCTTGTAGACCTTCAAGAGCTTCTGACATTACAGCCTCCGAGTATATATTGAAGAGCAGTGGTGAGAGAATGCAACCCTGCCGAACACCACGGCAAATCTTGATTTCATCGGTGTCCTCGTTATCAACTCTCACAGTAGCCACCTGGTTCTCGTACAAATTTCGGATAACCTTTATATCTTTACCATCCAAACCAATGTCTTCTAGATGTTTCAATAACAGATGATGTCTGACGCGATCGAAAGCCTTTTCGTAGTCTATGAAACACAACAGCACATCGACTTGCATATCCCTGCATTTCTGAACGAGGACATTCAATGCAAAAAGAGCCTCACGCGTGCCAACTCCAGAGCGAAAACCAAACTGACTGTCTCCCAATTGTTCATCACATTTAGGTCTGATTCTGTACTGTATGATGTTAAGAAACAGTTTTAGTACGTGGCTCATAAGACTTATCATACGATATTGTCCACATTTTCAAGCATTTTGCTTTTTAGGGATTGTAATAAACGTAGATTTGAGCCAGTCTTTAGGAAAATTGCCAGTTTCGTAAACATAGTTGAAGAACCATGTCAGCACATCCAAATGGTCATCTTCCAAGAGTTTTAATACTTCTATGGGCACGTTATCAGGGCCTGGTGATTTTCCACTTTTTGCCGAACGTAAAGCCCGAATAACTTCTGATTTTAAAATGGAGGGGCCAGTGTTGTCGGCATCTACTGAGATGTTTCTTGATGTATCAGTGAACATTGTGGTAACATACTCCGTCCATAGTTTTTTCTTGCTTTCAATGTCCAAAATGAGGGTTCCGTTAGTATCAGATAAGGCTGTTATGGTCCGACGCTGCCTTCCTATCATTTCCCTTATATGCTTATGAGCGTTAAAGCTGTCATGTTTTCGAAAAAGTTCTTCCATAATTTCACATTTGTTTTGAAGATAGGTGTTTCGTGCTTGGATGATATTCTTACGTATGGTGTTATCTATTTCCTGATACCGTTTAGCGTCGGTACTTTTGCACTGCCTAAATTAATATAAGAGATATAATTATTTTATTCCTTTTTTTTTGTGTAGCTCTTGAATCAGATTATCGAACTATTTAATATTATAAATTTTGTAGCGGAATGGCTTATAAATGTTCATTTTCCCACGTATATCTTCAATTATAAGCGCTTAACATATTGAGCGATTTTCGTATCTTTTGTAAATAAATATATTAAAAAATAAATCATTGTCAAAACTATGCAATTATAATAATAGTCATTGATATATTATTACTGTCTGTAATTTCCACAAAACCACAAGGCGTCGCAATTTAATTTGTATCAATATTTATGCACACACAGTTTCCGTCCGGTTTGCAGGTTAACCGCATAATGCATTAACTGATTACTCCCGCTATCCATCTTCCAATGCGTCCGACGTGCTCCGCCCAACGTCTTCTAAGACCCGTTTACATATAACACAGTTTTTTTTACTGTGATTTTATTACTGTAAGGAATTATTAATGGAAGGTACACAAAAACATCATTCTCATTGTGAAAATTTAATCTAAATGTAACGTTAATTTATTATTTACTATTTTATGGAGTCATCTAAAGAATGTTTAGATATTTAAAATTATTTTAATTTTTGAAACAACTTTTGAATCATTCCAAACACACTCACACCCTACCATAGCTTTTTTCACTTCCTTTACGTCTAGCTCAGCACCTTCCAACCTCTCCATATATCTTCACTCTCATATATCTCCTTATACGAATAGTATTGTTGGAATAAGTTTATAATTATTTTGAAATATATTGATTCAAATAATTACGAATTACATTTACTTTAATATATAATAATTATTATTATTATCTTAGACACATTGGTTACGATTCGTGCGACGACTCGTGCGAAGTGGTGCAAGTTTTTAAAATAAATAATTATGACGTCATAATAACTACTATCGACTTGCAAATAGTAAAGGCAGCACCATGTACGTACGCACATCCATACGATATAACACTCGCGCTCCCTACTGCATTCGATTTAAAGCTTGGATTGAAACAAATTCATCGCAACGTTGCCGACTGTACTTATGCGATAACGACCATGATAGTCATACAACGGAAGATAGGTGCTTCCATAATAACTTTAACGTGAGTTTAATTCGAACACTGGATAATTATGTGGGAGCGGTATTAATGACAATCGTGATATATTGCTGTGGTGTACAATTTTATATTCTTGAATTGACAGTTATTTATTGAGACCACATGACATCCTGTTAAATGAAGCAATTATTATATTTTTAAACGAAAATTTTACAATTCAACCGTTCATTTGTTGTACACGTCAAATTAATATTGAGTGAATTTAAATGATGATGTTGCCCTTATGACGATATACATATATATGATTTTACTCTCCATTATTTATTCTCTTAAGGAGAAACATTTAAGCAGCAAACATTAGGCTTAAGGATGAATACGTAAAACACATGTCGAGACTCTGTTGTTAGGGGACATATTTGTGAGGATGATTTCTTTTCGCACCAATGAACAAACGTTTTTATAACGTTTGAAGAAAAACTGGGAACGTAAAAGCATTAAATGTCGTACATTTTGTGTGCCATTACAACTCATAAAGATAACGTTTAATAAAGAAACGTTTGTTATGATTATCTGATAAAATGTATACCCATCTAGTGCTCTAATGAAAAACAGTCGCGGTTGTTGTAAATTGAAATTTATTTTCGCCGATAAACGCATGTATATACAACGAACATAAATATTTATTACTTATTAAAATCAGTCGCAATTTGAATGGATTTTACAAGATGTTCAAATGAAATTTATTATTCAGAAAACGAAAAACCTTTTAGGTTGTTGGCCGTGAATTAATCTAACAATATTATACGGGCAATCAAAGATGTCTGATTTGATCAAGTTTTGGATCGAGTAAATCGAATCGCATTAATGAATGATCCCAGAGCGCAACAAGAAAGTTCTGGAGGAGTTTTCTTACATTAAATAAAATGGTGTTTGTCGAACTTTTCCAGCTTACAAATTATAAGTAGGAAACACAAATAATAATAGTTGACGCAGGGCTTGGGGCGGACGACGTATACCGTGAGAGGGGGCTGAGGGCGATAGGGGGAGGGACGAAGGCGGTAATCAGTCCGGACAGTAATTCGGGGAGCCTTAAGGGTGTGATCGGTTAGCGCAGACAAGGGTTCCACCACTAGTATCCTTAGAGAGAAGAAATACTTTAGTTCAACATTTCCAATGTGGTTTTGTTTTGTAGCTCTTCGAGATTAGGCAATTTCTCAATAAACATGCGACTGCTGGGCAGCTGCTATTGCTTTGTTTGTGAGATGTCTCCCGAGAAATTAATGTGATGTCGGATGTAAGTCAAAGTATTATAATATGATTTGTTCAGCTATTTTACCTTGTACCTTTTCATTTCAAAGGAAGCTAGGAGATTTATATAATGATCATTTTCTGTTGCAAAGTAATATAATATTTGTACTATTCATAAAAATCTATGATTAAAACTTTGAAAGAAAATTTTTAACCCAATTAACGTTTTTTCTGAATCTTTGAACGTAAAGAACAGGAGAATAATAGCAGCCTACGCAACACTCATCGGTTTTGAGTATATAGCCGACCACTGAAGGGCTCTCCAAGCTCCCCTAGTCGGCAGACTTCGGATATCTTTGCACCTTAATTACACTCAGCTCAGGCGAAGTACGACACGTATAGTCTCAATCGCTGTATCCAAAAAGGGAGCGAAAAATTTGAAGATCAAGCCTCTTTACTTGTAACTAGAGTACCACCCGAGGGATTTCTGTGATATTCTTCTTTTAAAAAAATGATAACAAATACTGATTAACGTCTAATCTTTCTCGTAAAACTTGAGTTTTAATCAAAATACCTGTTAGTCTTCACGTCTTAATAAATTTAGATTTTGTTGTATTTCTTTTTGAAAATAAATTGCGAGGAAAATACATTTCTTAATATAAATTATTGTTAAGAAAAATATACTTTTAAAAGCGATAAAGCGACGCCCACAGCGCCTGAGATAATCGAAATTGATAGCGAGTGTAATCGAAAATGGCGCTTGCTACTAAGAGGATAATAATTGAAACAATAAAAAATAATAATTACGTTGAGTTGACACTAGAAATAAAATAAAATACTTTCACGAATTCCTTTGTTTTCTTTTATTACTTCGTTTTAATTAACGTAACAGTGTTTCTTATTTTATTCTATCTACTTCGTTCTACTAATAAACTGTCCACGATGACAAACAATATTTATTAATTGAAAATTATAAAAGAACTTTGTTTGGTTACGATTTTATCAAAACCAATCTTATCTATAATATATTCATCTTCGAGCATATTGATATATTCATCTTCAGGCATTGTGAATTTTTTATTTATTATGAAATACACAAAACGCCATTGAAATTACTAATTGTGAAAATTATATCAAATTAAAAATTTTGTAACAAATAACAATTTAAAACAATTTTCTCTTACTAATAGAATGAAACAAATTCCAAAATAATATAAACCGTCACATGTGTATGGAAGTTATGATAACATTAAAGTGTAACACTCATATAAGCTCGCTTATATTCGTTGCAGAGCGCGAAGCCCAGTAAAGCCTCTCTTATCTGACAACTTCTACATTATCTGCCAAACTCTTCCATAAATTTCAGCCCCTGAGTCTACTTACGCTTATCAAGTCAAACTACCAAAGTGTATATTTATTTGTTTCTATTTTCTGCCTGATTGACTCTGTAACTTTTACGAAGGAGACTCGAACGGCATGGGTTGGCCTACCTACCGAACTTTTGCACCCCTGATTCAAAATCAGTTAATGCAAAAGTTTATTTTTATAAGTAAGATTACACGAAGACTTCAAATAGAAGTTTTTCGAAGCAGCTTTCTTTAGGAAATCGTACAAGGTATGGAAACGTTGCTTCGGATATTCGAGGATTATTTCTGAATTTGTAATAATTTCTTTTCGTTTGCGCAACGAGTCAAATTTTGTAGGATAATACTATTAATAATACTATATTAATAAGACTTTGAGCGAAATCTTAAGTAATCAATAACTTTTTAATTGAGATTCTTAGTTGAAAATTTTACGATGAGTATAATTTATTCTTTTTATTTCATAAAAATTAAGTGTGTTAAATTTAATTATTACAAAAATATATATTGATAAAATAATTAGCGAGGTTATTACTGTCCAGCGATTGCCTACATTAAATGGTTGGAATTTATGTATGCTTCCCTATGGAGCTCATAAACATTGTAAAACTTCCGGCAGATGGCGAGCGGTTTATTTCGTTCCCGCTTGAACCCTACAATGTAAAACCATGACGTGAACGTCGGTATGTTATTATGTGAAAAATTAAAAGGCTTATTTGCCGAGCAACCTTCAAAGCGAATAATAATTAAAAATGTAAAAATTAGACAAAACTTGGCATCGTAAACACACATAAACACAACAAGTTATTATAACGTATACTTATTGCATGTTTAATTGCCTTAAAAATTTTATATCATGATTGTAAGTATAATAATTTAGCCTCGTTTGAAACTTTAAAATGGCCACCATGATTTTTAGTAGCGACACCCACTCCGTCATAATACGCCATTAACGCTTGAGCGACACGGCCTCTAATTCACGTTTAAAAGCCTGCACTCGAGTCAAAGTCAGCAGTAATTTCGTCTAAGCCAGCGATACCTAGCAAAAATCTAATTTGTCAAAAATTATATTGTGGCCACTGGAAACGTAGTCTACAAGAAAATTTTATAAGATGTAGATTTAGAAGTACGAAATTCAACAATAAATACACTTCAACGCTACTTTTATTTTTACATACATATTTCAGTATATATAAAAATATATTTAAATTACTAATATATTCACGCTGAAAAGTTTTTTCATTAAACAATTTGTATGTTTAGCGAATACAAAGTTGTCGCAGTAATTAGTGACTTGTATGACTTGGATTTTGATTCACACGTAGTTACATGCACCTAGGAATTTAAAATTGTACTCGTATGTACTTTATCTGCACGAAGTGCTAAATATATTTTTAAGAATAAGATAATATATATATTAGTAGTAGTAGATCAATGCGTTTCCCAGCACCAATGGGCCGGCTCGACCGGGGAAGTATTAGTCTGTTACTGTTTGGCCCGAAGAGTGAGACCCATCTCCCTCCCACTCTGTACTCTTCCTTTTTCCATTTTCATTCTATCCTTTTTTCATTCTCATCTCTATCCTATCCCTCCGGTAGATAACGCGCATGCGATAATTCAATTATTGCAAGCGTTCAGTTCTTCAGTTGCGGTGACTGCTTACCATCAGGCAGACCATATGCTTGTTTGCCAACCGTCGTGAAAAAAACATATATTATATGAAAATAACGTGTTAACACTTTACAATACAGAAATTAAACCTTTTTGAAAATAAATTAGCGTTTGAAAAATATACGGCAATAAAGCATTGCCATTTGTGGTTATCGGACGAACTCAGTCAGAGAAACGTCTCGGGCCCAAAATCCCACCTACTCTTTCATTCTAAGCATAGACAAAATGTCTCCTTACCTTAAATTGATCCGTGTGCATTTGCCAGGTTTTTGATATATTATATTTTTTATTTTAAAGCATCATCCACGGAAATGTATTCAAAATGTTCCGTGTCGCCATCTCACTGTAATAAACGCAAAAACAGAGAAACAGACAGACAGACAGAGATGATTCTTTGAATACTATTTGTAAGAACGAAATTTGAAAACACTGTACCCTTTTAAAATGATTCCTCCAAGAAATACAATCTGGATAACGAGTAACATTCAAACAAAGAGATGCAAACTAATTCGTATTAGTTACGATTAGTTCCCTAGCTTGTCAGAAGCAGTCGTGGGTCGTTTTACGGGTCCTTCCGGGCCGTTGCACCAGCCTTAAGGGTACTTATATATCGAGCGATGTATACGATTGTTTTGACTTGTTTCTTATCTGCAACAGTAGTGTTAATATAAAGGCAGAATTATCATTGGAAATACGCACCTATTATTTCTTTATGTGGTAATTAGTGTTAAAGTAATTTTTTACTTTTTATATTTTGTTTATACCTATGGTTAATTTTAACGCAAATTGGCTTCGCAAATTTTAGTGTGAATAACAATAGGCAATCAGGTATCTTTATTGTGTAGAAATTATTGGTACAGTACATAAATGTATCCATAATTTCATCCCCTTAAAGTATTTTCATGACAAAAAGTATTTTCAAACCTCTATCCTGATCCAACGCCAAAAAAATACACCCAGACCGGAACACATGCTTGTATGGTCATTACCAAAATCTGCTCCGACCGGGAATCGTACTCGATACCTGTGGCACTTAAGGCCAACAATGTCGTCCAAACATCATAACATCAAACAAACAGTTTAACATTTATTATATTAGTAGGATTAGATTAATTTAAAGGCAATTGTAGCCAGTATGTTTTTAAAGTCATTACTGATATTCCTAATTTCTCTCCGACTAAGCGTGTAGCTTGTTCTAGCGGTGGGTACGAAAATAGCCCGAGGGGTCAGGTCTTTTCTAAATTGATTAATTTAAATTTAAGGGAGGTTAGGATAGGCTATAAAATATGTATGTTGTATAATGTTGTAATAACTTTGGTGTAGGTTCATATTATATGTATATATGAATAAAGTAAGCAAAGTTTGTAATATTATATAATTGTGCTATAATCTAATTTTTTTTTTTAATTCAAAAATAAATTTCCGGCGTCGTGACGTGACGACGCCATCGCCCACTATTGGGATAGCCTCTGTTACAGCTGAGATTATTCCACCAGTGCAATCAGTCACACTGGTGGTAGGTCTTTTGTTGCAAGAGGCCGGGTAACTGTAGTTCTTAGTTATTTATTTATTTCATATGGCACACAAAACAGGTAACAACTACAAATAATTTAACAGAAACATGCGTTAAAAGTTTTAGACAAAGTTGGCACCTAAGAACAAGTGTACACATCTTAGCTAAATACTGAACTAGCTACAGTTACTTATAATCAAATGAAATTGAAGATTCCGTAATTATTTATACTAAGATTACTGTGCATTACTGTGTTCCGGCTTGAAAGGCACTGTATGCTAGTGAAATTACTGGTCAAATGAGACTGGCACCTACTTATGGTGCTGCAACCGCTTACACGTACGCTTGCTTGCCAACTTGTAGCATTAAAAAAATCCTTCTAATTAATAATTTTCTTTGTTGCAGGTAAGTGAAATTGGCGTAGAAGGTGAACAGTACGAATGTAATCAAAATACCTTAGCATAATACAAAAGTATAAAAGGGTCAAAGTTATTTTTTTAACTCGACTAATCCATTTCAATTTTAATCAAGTAAGCCTTACATTTCCATTTCATTCATAATTAAAGTACAATCTCACTTAAATGCTGCACGTTGAAATTTAAATATTTAGGCGCCACATATTATGGCGGTTAGATTCTCATTACAATTACATTATGTAAATAGAACTTTGTTTAACCAAATACCTTCGCCGTGCTTGCTGAGCGCTCTTTCTATTAACAAATTTTGCTGACTTAACCATTCCGTCAAAATGTGTTGAATACGAAAAATCTTGGATTCTTTTCTCTAAATTCAAACGACGTTGGAAAAAGTTTAAAAATCTACCTATATTTTCTAGAATATATTTTAAATTATATAAAGCGTTTTTATAATAGATTTACCGATTCGAAGTAGGATAGGTTCTTTGTTATAAAAGACGCTTTCATTCTAATAAACGCATCCTCCGCTTGACAAAGTCTTTATTCGTAAGAATTATATCATTCATCCTTAAAATGGATTCCAAAGGAGGGAAGCAATTTCATTTGTTAGAACCTGCTCCTGCTTATAATCCGTCCGAGGTAATAACATTTCATATTCGTAATAGAATCATTCTGCGTCGCCCGGAAAGTTTATAGCCTCATTTTCATTGAAAACGTTTAGTAGACATAAACTTGTAGAATAATTTGATGCACAACTCTGAAATGGAAGGCACAATCTCCGGAGTCCCTTGCTCAGCTAATCAACGCGGCCATTTTTGAAAACCAATTTACTTCAGAATACAGTGTGAATTAATAATTTAATCTTTTAAATATACTTTTAGTATGAAAAAAATTTGATTTATTTGGCTTGTACATTTTTAATGGTCTTTAAGCTGTGGTAGTCTTTAACTTTGTCTCTAAACAGATTTTTCAATTAGTAGTTTTGGAAAATAAATAAATTTTAATAACGCGTTATTTCCTATAACGAATGTATCAATGTAATTATTCTTTTTATTTCAGATAATTTTATTTTTTTGTTATTTTTTATGTATTCTTATTAACACTGAAGTACCAGAATGAAAGTTTTATTGAATTAATCTTAGCCGAGTAAGTGCTGCAGACATCGTAGAAAATCGCTAATTAAATAAAGGAGGATAAGTAAAAAGCCGTTACCTTCATAAAAGTTACACTGCGAATTTACAGTGTAAACTAAACGGCACTCGTGCTATCTGGACATTGACTTTTAGATATTACTTTGTCATAAAATCAACTTAATACATAATTGTAATATTAAAATTAAAACGATATATTTTATGTTATGTAACAATTTTATTCATTGTATGTTCAGATAAATCTCGTAGAAATTAATTCTTAATGTGTTCCATTAGGGACATGAAGAAAATGAAAGATCGTCGGTACTTTGAGGAAGTGTAATTTGTTGTGTCGAATTACTCGACCTGGGGTGTGCGTAGTCACCTCTAGAGGTGAGCCGGCGCCGCCCGAGTTCTCGCCGGGACAAGATTTATACAAGGACTTTTGTTTGTACGAGTAGTTAAGCTGGGGTGGGAAGGCTCATCTACATTCGCTTTTACTCACACCAGATATCTAACAACATACAGAGAGCCCTCCTATTGTCTATTCTCTCGCATCCGCTATAGTTTTCTTCGTGAAGGAGGAAAAAAACGCCCCGTTTTAAATTCGACGCGCATCTACATACATACTTATAAGTTACTTTTTTTGCAATTTCTTGCCATAGACATATCATCTGGCGTGGATGAGTTTTTGTTGGGACGTAGGAAGTCCCTTTGTCTTCGCTATGAAAGTCAAAACTGTTGTAAGGAATATCCAGCTCTCGGGAGAGTCGTGTGTAGGCATTGTTTTGAGAAAAAACCTACACTCAGACTTTTATGAAGCTTCGCGTCTGCTCGAGCAACACGTGGCTGCAACGCTAAGTAATGAAATCGAGGCTGTAATTATAAAGTTGTTGTGACATCGTAATATAAATTAAAATAAATATATTCCTGCGGGTGCTCTAGCTGTAGTACTTTTTTTATAACGAGTACGCAACCTACTATACTTTTTTCTACTTTACACTTATATGTTTAACTTAATTTTTAGGGTTTCGTATCCAAAGGTTGCCAGCCCTATTCCTAAACCTACACTGCCAGTCTGTCTATCCGTCCACCCGTCACTCAACTATATCTCACGAACGTAATAAATAATCACATCACTTTTTTATTTTTTTAACTTATTGTGTACTTCTGTTGGCGTTACAACAACATATACTAAAATAAAATAAAATTTATAAAACACGGGATCCATTATAAGAAACTTAACAATTCTATTCTATGACGGCACGGAACCCTTTGTGTTCGACTCCGACACGCACTTAGCCGGTTTTTGTTTTGTACAAAACGAATCTGAAGAACAAAGAGACGTAACATAAAAACGAGTTCACTGATATTATATTATATAAATATCTGAATTACACACATGCCTAGCATTCTTCTTTTTTTTTAAAAGAATATTAGCTATGCCTTTTCAAGGCATTACTAATATTCCTATTGCCCCTCCAAATAATCTGGAAGTTTGTGCTAGTGGGTACGACAATAGCCCAAGGGGTCAGGATCGAACCCGTAACTTTCACGTTAACGGATCGGAGTCGGCCCTTCTATCGTTGAGCTATTGAGGCTTTATTCAAATACTATCGAAATAACACGAGTCTAATTACAGTTACATAGTTTTAATCGCTATGTTCGGATAATAAAGCTTATGAATGTTGAGCTCGTCAAATACTAAAACATTATACTCGTTTGTGAAGGAATAACGCATATATTACTATAACTGTGTCCCTTTGCTATTATATTTTATAAAGGACTAAATAATGCAAAGGCTAGGGTAAAATTTATAGCGGTTAAAAGCGAAAATAAATTTGAAATGTAGGTAAAACACTTTTGTCATTGCTAGGGATACCGCCCATTTAGATTTCTTGTTAACGAGTTATTTAATGAGGTGAAGAGACAGGGGTTGCAATAAAATATTTACCTTTAAACTTTTGAAATAGATCATACAAGAATAATAGTCTTTATAATTGATATACAAATCTTTTTAAATCAATTTTAATTACACAAAAGAAAAATACAGGTAGTAGGTAGGTATCACCTCAGTGTCGGTTATTCTATCAAAGCATTATACTGTGTCTCCGTTTTAAGGACAGTAGCCAGTGAAATTAATGGGCAAAAAAGATTTAATAACAAACATTCTCGAAGTTGGCAACGTGTGAGTGACACCTAGAATGTATGGTGTTGCAAGCCCTCATTAGCTACGACAACCGCTTACCATCACGTGGGTTGTACGCTTGGTTACCAACTATGTTACATAAAAAAAAGACGTGATACTTAATATTTTATAGTATTTGCCTTATCTTAATGTTTTACTATTTTTTATTCTGTTTTTTTTTTATGTTAGGTATATGGGCAGTAGGATGACCTGATGTTAAGCGACTACCGCCGCTCATGTGGAAGAACATGAGAAATAAGAGAAGGAAAGGAAAAAGAAGGGAGATGAATAGGATGGAAATGTTGACCTTCTCTTGCTTTAATCCTTCTAATTAAATGCAATAACCGAACTTGACGTCGTTATTCTGTGAAAGATAAATGCTGCTCCGGTCGAATTCAAAACCAGAAAGGTTCAACTCATACTCAAAAATTTATATATCAAATAATAATTACAGCCATGGCTTGGTATAAGTAGATTTTCCAATTACTTTAACATTAATGTATGATCTTGAAATTATGTTAGTTTCTATAGAAATTAAAGCGTCGCCCAACTTTATCGCCATAGTCTTTGTCTCACAAGATTTCATACAATGTAGCATAGTCTTCATATTATTGCCTCAATTAATCATAACTTTGTGTTAGTGAAATTTCTCTGGTGGTTAGACCAATGGTGCATGGGTTCACGAAGGCATGAAATTGGATCGCGAAACCTTAACGTTTGCCGCTTTGCAAATTAGGGCGAACTTGATTTTGATATTATAAAGCTGAATTTACACAAATAAATATAATATTATTCAATAGAAGTAATTGTACGCACTTTTTATAGACAACATTGTGGCGCAGTGATAGCGAACCTGCCTTAAGTGCCACTGGCTCGATTCCCGCTCGGATCAGATGTTTGTTTTGACCATACAGTCATGTTTTCCGGTCTGAGCGTGATTGTTCTTGTCATTGTGTATGTTTCCAGGATTCCAGGATACCCCGACACAGAATATAATTATCCTAATGGGGTGCCGTTGAATGTTTACCGTTAGTTATATTTAGGGTTCCGTAGCCAAATGGCAAAAACGGAACCCTTATAGTTTCGTCATGTCCGTCTGTCCGTCCGTCCGTCTGTCCGTCTGTCCGTCCGTCCGTATGTCACAGTCATTTTACTCAGAGACCATAGGCTCCATCTATACGGATTTTACTAAATAGGTGTATTCTGGAAACCGCACAAAGATTCTGTAATAAAATCTTAAAATATGTAATAATTAAGGGTAGCAGTCCATACATGTAAGTGTTGAAAAAAAAATTTTCAACGTATGTCAACGTGTTAGGTACCTTTGGATAGGTCTTTCAAAATGATAAGGAGGTTTGATTTTGACTTTTTTCATTAAGTCAGCAGTTGTTGAGATATTAGCTCATAAAGTAAAAATTGAGTTTTGCACTATGGAATTTAAAATTCTAAAAAAATTTGAAATTATAGGACATCAAATTTAATTTCAACCACATTTGGTTTGAAGAAGATGGGTTTACAAATTTAAGAGATATATAAGTTTTTCTCATAACTTTGTTTTTCATATAACTTTTAATAATCACTATGAAATTACCAACTTATTTTGCAGTCGATTTTAATTCGTTATTATTTTTAAAGGCCTTAAGATTCTTCATAACCAAGCTGTGGAACCCTTTCGTTTCAACTGTGCGTGGTCCACAACACACTTGACTGCTAATTATTTTGTTATATTTTCATTCATTAGAATCAAATGTTGATCATTTAATATACTATATAAGAAAGTAGATGTAAATTATCTGATTTTAATGTAATAATTCTCTGTTCCAATTAATGAATGCATAGTGCAGTATTAAGTTCCTAAGAACGAAGCGAAACCCGCCATGACAAAATGTGAGCGTAGAATTATGATAATAGTTTAAAAGAGTTTAGAAGCACCGAATTATAGTACAAGGTACAACAACTGACGCTACGGATATACCTTCGTAGAGCACTAGATGCTACATCGCTACGCCGTAGTCACATCTTTATTTATGCGCTTGCATAATTTAGCATAGTTTTTGTTAGCGCATTTATTATACAGATATTTCAGTAAAACGTTAGGTAAACAAATGACAGCTCTAAAAGGAGTTTTAGTATAAATTTGCAGGATGATTAGAGAAATTTTAACGATATAGATCCACTTATTTTAATTTCACATAATTGAATTGTTAATTATTAACATAAATAAACGCTACACACTCAACTGCCCCCATTAGGATAGTGATATCCTTTGTCTGGAAACATACACAACCAGACTGGAACACATGCCTATATGGTCAATACAATATGCTTCGAGCGAGAATCGAACTCTGCGGCGCATAACGCTACCCCTGCGTTCGCTACCGCTGCGATGCAACGTCGTCTAATTATTGATGTTTTTAAGACCTTATGAATATATATCATTATTTATTCTATATTACTATTCTATTCTATTGTATCTTTGAGAGCTATCGACCGCAGCTTCTTTTAAATGAAATATATAGATCCTGATCTAAAGAAGGTAATGTATGTGTTAAAAAAAACTTTATTAGGATAATTTTAATCCAGATTATATTATTTGTATAATAACGTTTTTGGCAATATAATTATTGTTTCCGAGATACTCTATATCTAATTAATTAAATTATTTATTTTTTTGCCTCAAATGAAAAAGTTATTTTCTCATTAAAAAAAATAAGATGTGTAATATAATCATGCATTTCATACGTTACTTTTGAAATATACAGACTAATAATTTCGTTGCGTTTTGCTGGAAACACGAGTAGGTTGTATAAAAAATAAAACATACTAAAAGTAAGCTCGTAACTTTCAAGTAGTAGGTGCGCTGCAATTAATTGGGATTAGTGTGTGAGGTCGTGCGTTCCATTCCCAGTTATTTTTCACGTCACGAAAGTCCGGCAGGTCCGGCGCGAGCGCCATCGGATTATTGAATTAAAGTTGATAAGTGTATTAGCCAATGTTGTTGCTCCATTCCCTTGATTAATGGGCGACCGTTGCTTTTTCTCTCTCATTTATATGATAATGAGTCAGCAGCCGTGACCGAACACAATTATTAAGTGTAAATGAATGTAGTTGGAGGCGAAATCGCTTTTTGAAAAATGACTACGTAGCGAGTGAATTCGAAATGATCGGCCTGCGTCCGCGACTGCTGAACCGTCTGAATTTTAAAACGGAATTTATAAAGTTTATACAAAATTAACTTTGCTTATTTCCAAACTGGATTATGTTAATTAACCATCTGCCGTTTTGGTTTAAATCGTAATCGAAAACGCCTGTAGTGTTGATTTACCTAATCAGTTTGTTTTGTATCTCGCACGTAGGGTAAACCGATTTGTATTTAATAAAATATTAACGAAAAGCTTTGCATAATGATTTCGTTCGTATATTCGATGGAGTTTGTGAAAATTTAGCACTGTAATGTACAAACAAATAATCAAAATTTCAAGGTAGAGATTTCTAAGACGGCTATATTTCTTATTACGCTAGTAAAAATAAATCACACGTGGCACAAGCGCGTTCTGTACGAGGTGGAACAAAGTGTTACTCGAGTTGGTCACGGCTCGGTGCTGTCTGCTACTTAATTCCCCTTTGTTTAATACAATCTATGGGATTACTGGATTTAAACGACGCAAATTCAACTCAGAATATTTTCAGTTTAAATATAAAGATTTACATGCATGAAAATTACGCATCTAGTCCGACTCAATGAATTGGAAAAGTATATGTATAGTTGGAAAAGTAAAGACGAATGTAATGTGCTTATTTGAATTCAGAAAATAAGACAAAGTATAAAAATACATAATCTTAAAAACTTATATGAAACATCCACTACTAAATCCCACAACTTACATTCGTGTGCGTTAACGGTACGGTTGTATGTGTGAGTGAATTTTATACATCATATCAGAAAGCAATCGTTTTCTTACTTTAGTATTTACACTTCACTCTTTTAAGCAAATTACAATACGATGTATTCAAACAATGTCAAAGCAGATAAAGCATCTATTGAGAAACGGGCGAGGTGGGCAAAGTCAAAACCGTGGGTAGAGATGATTCTCTATTCTAAGTACTACGAAGCTTTACTAAGTAAATGGTTATAGCAAAATGTTATTTCAACCCTTCTATTAATATTAAGATTTTGTCTATATAATATATATACATAAATAATATGATTATATAGATACATATTTTTATTTTTACACACATACATAAAATAATATTTAGACGACCGTTGTGGCGTGCTGGTAGTGAGCCTACTTTGAGACTCTACGGCCGCTGTTTCGATTCCCGCTCGGAGCGGATGTTTGTTATAAATATCTGTTTCGGTCTGGGCATTTGTCCTTGGTCTACCCACCGTGCTTCGGAGAACATGTTAAGCTGTCGGGTACAGTCGTTACCACATACCATTTGATAATAATCGTTAACTCTTGATGGGTAATTAATTCATTTGCTTTTATCCAATGAGTTACTGGTTCACCGTTTGGGTTGCGGAGGTTAGATAGCAATCGCTCTGATTAATAACTTGTAACCCATCAAATAAGAATAAGATTATAAGCAGACTCTGCGTAAATACCGGGAATAATACTAGGCAGAAAATAATATTTTTTAGGAAATTACACGAATACATCTTGATATCAAAACTTGATACTAAGAAGTTTTTATTATGTGATCACACGTGTGTACTGTGTATATACATTTTGATATATTATAAAATATATTTCAAATATTACTTTTTCAAGAATATTAAGGATTTTAATACATTTCTCAAGGTCTTTATATTTTATAAAATTTAACAACTTTTAGAATATAGGTACTCGTCAATATAAACACATATAATTTTCCTATAAATTTATTCTATGATAAGCAAATAATTTCGATTCATTTTGACGTGATTAGCTTTGAACGCTTATTGATGTTGAAAAGAAATTGATAAATGGTTTATTTTGAAATATTTTACTTGAAAAGACTCATTACAAATACAAACAGTCAGAAAGTATTCAGATTTATTTTAGATAAGGTTCGATTCTGTGAAGTTTAAGTGAAAATAACAAACTTTGACTCATTATTGAAGAAATCAAATTCATCATCATAAATAGTTCGAAAACAACTCTTGAAAACATTTTGATGGACACTTCTCAGATAATAAAGTATCTATTTTATGAAAATGTACATTAATTTTAGTTATATTAACTTTGATGATGCCAAAATAGAGTGAAGTCCATAAAGAAAATCAAAAACAAACTCCGGCATTCTGTCGAATACTATCAAACTTCCTTTAACCGTGAACTAAGAAAAAGGCAAAACACGCCAAAAAGTCACACCGCTACAATGGGAAAGTTTATTCAGTGGATTGGAAAAACCGTTACAAAAAATATGACGTCTGAAAAATTACACGCATTCACAAATCATGCCGGCCTTCTTTTGTGGAAAGTTTCGAGGCTTTCAAAGGATTTCAACTCGTTCTTAAGCCCTCAAATTTCTTCCCTGTCGAAGTATCGTACTGTCTGCCTATTCTTTACAAATCATGTTAGTTCTATTTCGTAAAATAGCGACGACTGAAAAAGATATATAGTATTTACTTGTTACACATATTAATATTGTTCTTGTTTTTACTGGTAGTAGGCCTTTTATTGCAAGAGGCCGACTAGGTAGGTAGGTACAGCACATCAGTATTGTATTTAGCATTACTAGGATTGAAAGATCCTTCCTCTTTGAGAGTAGCAAAAATAATTAATGGTGTGGCAAGCGCAAGTAGTCTACAACAACCGCTTATCATCAGGTGGGCCGTAAACCTGCTTGCCAAATTATTCGCATAAAAACTACTCTTGTTTTTGTATTTCTAAACAAACATTACAAAACAATAAACAATTATAACTTCATTGTAATTTTTAGCCAATATAAGCAAGACGAAGGTTTTTATTTCAATGCTATATATTCCCCTTTTTTTTTTATTTGGAAAGTAAGGCAGATGACTCTACTCTGCCTGATGGTAATTCAGGGATTGTTAATCAATTTATATATTTTTCTAGCTTCTACCCGTGGTTTCACCCGCATGGATATAGAAATAATTGGTTCCGCATACTATATTCCATCCCATATTTCAACCTTTTTAAGTTTAGTTTTCGCTACAAAAAGTATACCGTTTGCATGGTTCCCTCTACATCTATACAAAAATTCATTAGAATCAGTTCACATTTATATCAAGCAAATCAGGATTGATTAATGCTTCAAGGGTATATAGTCATTGTAATAGTCTAATCAAGAACTCTGATACAAAACTCTATAAGATATAATAAGAACCCGTTATGATATCTGCCTCCGAATTATTTTTCTATATAAATCCCATTTTTTATACAGTCCGATTTTTCCTTATACATTCTTCTTCCTAGCATTACTCCCGGTATTATATTTATTCAGGGTCTGCTTATAACTCTTATCCGGATTTGACAGGTTACTAGTTTTTACAAAGAGTGATTACCGTCACCTCCGCAACCCTAAGCGCCAACCAGTAAATCATTGGATAAGAGCAAATTACCAATCAAAAGTTACCGATCTAATGATCGTTAGATGTTATGTAATAACAACTGGAACCAAGCTTAACGTTCTATCCGAGGCACGGTGGGGAGTCCTCCAAGGACAAGTGCCCATGCCGAAACAGATATTTGTAAGATTAATACAAACATAGCAGTTCACAAAGGTTATTCAGGATATTGAAATTAGGTCTTTATAGGCGGTTGCCGTAACCTATGAGCGTGCGCAACACCATTAGTAGGTGACACTATCGGGTAGCCAACCTCGAGATATTGGTTCTTGAATCTCCTTTGCCCAGTAATTTCACTAGCCTACAGTGCCCTTCAAACCAGAACACAGTAATGCCTAAGAACTACTATTTGGTGGTAGAATATTTGACACTGCGGTGGTACCTAAATAGCCGGGCTCTTGCAACAACAACTTATTTTTCATACAGGTATGAAAATAACACAGTTCAATATGGCATCGATGTGCGATGTCACCGGTGTGAATCGAGGCAGAATTAATCGAAGACTGCAGTGACGATTAGTTGATGATTAATACTCGCACGGCAGCACCATCTGCCGAATTAATTGCTTCATTTCCTCTAGACGGCTCCAAATGGAATTTTGTACTTCGATTTGAACGTTCATCGTTTTTGTCTAACCCCTATACGCTCGTTCACGTGTTATTGATTCTGTGATTTAACAGTATTTTACACCTGGATTTTATTTTTTTTCGATAGGTCTTTTATTTCAGTCGATTCTAAACTGATGTCCATTTCGCAATAAACTGACGATCCATAACGCTAAGAGCTTTCAAAAAAGTTATTTGTTTTTCCATTTGTGCTTTCAAATTGTTAGAGCAATTTAATATATTTTGTGCAATTGTAGAGCAAAAAGTCGAATGCAATTTATTGTTACACAAAATCCTGTCAATATAAGAATTATTGAGAACGAATATTTGTAATAGTGTGAATGCTATCGTGGTCGTGGTTATGTCGTATCATAAAGGAATAATGCATTATATATATATGAAATTATGCTTAGTCTAATCACAATTTCTCTTAAAGTCTTACAATTATCGTATTGATACTAATTACTAAGTATTACTCGAATATATTTCTAACTGGCTGCCCCCGCGGCCACGCTCGCGTTGTGTCACTGGTTTTTCTTTATTAATTCTTTTTCTTATATAAAACCCGAAGTTAGTCCTACTAAAATCAGTTATTTGCCAGTGAAACTCCCGATAAAATCGGTTGAGACTGTTTCAAAGATGAGCCGGAATAAACAGACAGAGAGAAAGGCAAAAAAATTTAAAAATTGTTTGTTTTCATCTAAGTCGCGTATGAAGTTTGATATTATGCATTTCATCAAAAGACACTTCAATTTTATTTATTTGTATAGATCCAATCACACATAAAAACCCGCGTTAACAGATAGTATAAATGTTGCTAACGAACATTGCTTAACATAAACCGAGCGACTTAGTCTAAAATGTATCTTAAACCGTTCTTGAATAAATATTGAGACGATAAAATCAGTTGTCATTGCGGTCTCCGAAACTTGTTTTTGTAATTAATTTCGCTTAAAATTTCCATAACGTCAGAGGGCAATTAAACATGGATTATACGTAAAAATGTTGGAAGTGGCTCTTTTGAGAGGCATCGGACTAAGAATGGGTAGATTAAGGCACTGGGCCTGGGATTATAGCAGGAGCAAGTGGTAATGAAATTTCCCCGAGGAAATGGCGAGTGAGGCCTAGCTTAAGCCCTGTCCAGGCGACCGCTGATTGTATTTGATGAGAGTTTTATCTGTTTCTCACTATCGGGTTCGCTGATCGTTCTCTAATCACACCGATTTGAATTAGAGCCTCGTTTGATTGCTTGTTATTTTAGGCTTTAAAGTTATTGAAATTAAGGATCCGAGAAAGTAAATTGAAATAGCCGAACCAAATTTTATACCAATTAACGGCTTACATAGCTCATTTGATTTGTAATTTCTATCAATTATATTACATTACTGATATATTTGATTTAACAAATAATTGAAAACTATTTCCCACTTTAATAAAATTTACATTCTCTTGTCAATGTAATCGGAAATAATTAATAAGGTAGATAAATAATTAAAACTAGCTGACCCGGCAAACTTCGTACCGCCTTAGAATTTACAACACTAATAATTAATAATGTATTATTAAGTTATTAGCTGAGATACCTATATTCACTTTTTTTTTAAATAAATATTTAAGTTTTTAATGAATAATAATTACTAGGTTCTTTATTTTGAAGGGATTGTACCGTAACGATATCGCTAACATTAAATGTTTAATAGAAGCAGTTTGTATGGAAAAACAAAATTATTGATTTTACTATTTTCCTCTCATTTTTTACAAACCTCCCCTGGACTGCCACAAATAATTTTAAACCAAAATTAGCCAAATAGGTCCAGCTTTTCTCGAGTTTTAAATATATAGATATCAAAACACATAATTTTAAGTTGTTTATAAGTGATATTGACCATTTTAAAACAAACTGCCTGTGACTAATAGTTCCGAATCATCAAAGTAGAATATCTCAAAGACAGACCAAAGGACAGCACGAGGCATTGTCCCTAAGGGTTGCCAGCCAAAGCCTGTCGTTACGTCAGTGAATTGTGATTCGATTAGGAATTGCTATGCGACCGCTTACATCCTTAACGAGTCGGAACAGCCGTACTGTGTGCAGCTTAAAACTGTGAAATGTTTTACAATTTAAGCGCTTTCAGCATTATAAGATTTAACACCATAAAGTTAATTCTATAGTGATGGGTTTTGGCCATAATACACAACGAAAGCTCTAAAATGAAATTATGTCTTTCAATATGATTACAAAAAAGCAACATTTCTGTCTATGCTATTATAACAATAGAACCACTTCTCCGATTTACATGATTATGATTAATTATAGATACAATTTTATCTGGCCAGGTTCTAATATAAATTTATACGCTTAAGTTGCGCCACGGATTAAGGATATAAGGATATTCAATTGCCACAAGACTGCCGGTCATTGTCACCCAAAAAATGCTGCTTGTTATATGGTATGCTAAAAAATTGATGCCCTATTTACGTCGTAGTACAAACGTACGCAAGCATTCTACATATTGTTCAAAAATTAAGTCTAACATTTTTGCTTCATCCATTTGTACTTCAAAATGATCTCAGCAATACGACGGAGTAAGTACCGCATTAAAACGTACCAATACGGTCGTTATAAGTTGTTATCGTCATAACAATAGATAGGTATTCATTCCAGAATTTCTTTCACATTATCTGGGAATGACGAGTTCTGATATTCTTCTATACATCAGGAATATCGTCGTTGTCACTACACGCAGCGCATAATTAATCATGGCTGCTGTGCAAACAAAAGGCGTTTCAGTTCTAGTACTATCACGTAAGATTTCAGCCCTATGTAATCCCAGACCCGTATATTCTGACCCGGTCGCAGGTAGATACGCCTTCAAAGAAAGCATACTTTATACAAGACTGTCTTATATCTTAAATCTATTTTCTTTTTTAATATATAGACAACTAGCTTTTGCCCGCGGCTTTACACACGTGAATAAGGATTTTAATGCGGCAGTTTTAATGTAATATATACAGAAATAATAGGTTCTCCATACAATCTTTCAGACCCAATTTCAACCCTTTCAAGCCTTTTTTCGCTATAAATCTATGTCATTTACCAAGGTCTAGTCCATTTCTGTCCAAAACTCCATCAAAATCAGTGTATTAGTTTTGGGTGTGAAAGCGTGACAGACAGACGTTTACTTTGATACAATGATATCAAAAAATAGAATAAGTACTTAATTCTTACAGTTGAAAATTTGGTAAGAGTTACTGAAAAACATTTAATAAACTGTTAAATACAGCATCATTATTTTATCATAAAATAAGCTTATTTACTGTACTTGTATCATACTCATGTTAAGAGTCACTTGAAAGGATAGAGCTTATACACAACTCATAAGAGCCACAGTATCACAATTTATTTTGGGTAACTCATTACCAGTTTTGTCTCATGTCTACGTGCACCCTTATTTTTCATATCTCTGCTTTCGTGCCGCGTACCGGTGATTATTTTTAATTTCTACCGCTCCGCTGTCGGAAAGCATGTTGTACAAACCGTTTTGTGGGCTTTTTTAATGAACGCCGCCAAGTTATGACTTTGACGTTTGCTTTGACATTACGCTGGAGCCATCAACGTATGTTACTGCCACTATAACACTCACTGTCAAATAAAAGCGTTATTATTATTCCTTTATTTAGTAGCTCGTGGACTGGACACCACTTACACTTATTTTAATATCTCCTTTGGGAAGCAAAACTAGGTTACTGTAGTTTCATAGCTATTACAATATAATATCCTTTGATTTTACTTAGGTAGTTGTTTCTGCAAAAGGAAACTAGCATACATTATGATGGGGATTATGTTGAACTATGATAGTACTAAATTTCAAAGAAATTTATATTTTATTTAATAAGTAAAAAAACACTATACACTCAACGGCCTCAATTAGAATAGTCATATCCTGTATCGGGGGTCCGGAAATATACACTATAACAAGGACCAATTCACTCAGACCGGAAAACATGCCTGTATAGTCAATACAAACATCCGAGCTCCGAGCGGGAATCGAACCCATGACCTGTGGCGCTTAAAGCAGGTTCAATACCACAGTGCCGGCAGTCGTAGCAGGGTAGGGAAGAGAAAGAAATAAAGAAAATACTTGTGAGAGATAAACAAACAGTTCAAATACTCTGTTAGTAATTTTTTTGCGACAAAAATTCTTCAAAATCAGTTTAACGGGTTAGGCATGAAGCGGGTGAGGTTTTTCCGAGATAAAAATGATACTCTGTGTTAATCCAAGTAAAAATTTATTTTTCTGCCAAATTTCATTAAATTCTGTTTGTGTAAAGCCGTATTTGTGTGATTTAGTACCAAACATCCAAACATATTAACTTTCCCATTTATTATATTATAGTAGTATAATATTAATCTCAAAAGCTTAACATTCTATAAGTTATAGAAAGAAAAAAGTAAGGATTTTTATCTTCTTAAAACCAAAATAGATAATAATAATTTATCTGCAGATCTAAGTATCTTAATATGTTTAAAATAATATCGAACATAATCGAATGAGATTTATGTCGTTTGTTTTCATATATAGAACTTAGTCATAGACAATGAGGCGGCTAAACAATATATTTGTAGGAATATTTCCATTCCTAAAACAAATTTTATTACAAGAGACATTCACACTTTTTTAAATGAACATTACACACTCAACTGCCCCCATATAGATATCCTGTGTTGGGTGTCCGGAAACATACACAAGGACAAGGATCTATATTGTGTATCTTCATGAAAGTTTTTAACTATAATTTAGGTATTTTATTTGGTATTTGGTTTTGGTATTTTTTAACTATAATTTAGGTATTTTATTTGGTATTATTTGGTTTTGGTATTTTTTAACTATAATTTAGGTATTTTATTTGGTATTTGGTTTTGGTATTTTTTAACTATAATTTAGGTATTTTATTTGGTATTTATAGAAACAGAAAAGTATTGTCAATAGCAGTGTTGATGGTTACAATACTTGGATGTTTTATTGCCGTAAAAAATAAAATAAAGAAAAACTGCAGGTAGACGCTTTTCTCTGTAAGTGAGTTTTCTATTTAGTGTCACTTGTCTCGCTTAGAATTTAACGACCTCGCAAAGATAGCTCGAACTGAAATCTCGGTCTGTCGACGTGAAAGTACTGTGTGTATTTTTTTGTAAGCGACATATTATATTAATTTTCGTTCAATGTTAGAATTGGCAAGATTCGTTTCTCTTTAGTTGTCGATCAATAGTTGGTCAATTTATTAAAAAAACGCCACATAAAACATATTATAAAGCATAAATTATTATACTTCTATTTATAGGTTTGTAAAAAATGATATAATATTTTATAATAAAAATTTCTAACTTGAAGTTTTTGTTGATAATTTAATATTTTGTTTTAAGTAATGCTTTACATTTTTTGCTGACTATTTCTTTCTTATATATTCGCTATTATTTTTCAAAAATGGCAAGTGGTTTTTATATTATATAATTATTATAAGATAATATATACCAATATTGTAATATGAAATAAACAAAGTATAAAATTTTCACCAAGCGAGTAAAAGGCATTTTACAAAAAGGTCAAATAGGAATGTTCTTAACAAATAATGAAGGATGGTATTTTTTTTAAATTAATTTATAAAAATTTATTATAAATTCCGCCTTCAGCTTCACCCGCGTGAATAACGATTTTTAATACACCTTTAATGCGTTATATAAGAATAATTGGTTCTCCATACAATCTTTTATTCCCTATTTTAACCAATTCAAGCCTTTTTTCCAATAAAAAGTAGCCTTTGTCCCATCTCAAGTTCTAATCTATCTCTGTACCAAATTTGATTAAAACCTGCTCAGTGCTTTAGGCTTGAAAGCCTGACAGACAGAGTTAATTTCACATTTATAATATTAGTAGGGATGGAAAAAATATATCCAAACCTCTCATCTGTCAAATATAAAATAAGGACAATAAATACTTGTCGTCTGGAGTATTATAAAGATAGGGAACTTGAATTATCAAAAAACTATTAAAGTTTTGCAATTTTGTGCCAAGTCCATATTGCATTCGTCATTGTCTTACAACTTTTGTGCAACACATGCAATAGGTACTCACAACACAATCTCGACAGCATTGCTCTTCACGGAACTAAAACGAAACCGCATACCACCAAAACAATTTCAAAATGGAACAAGGGTGCCTCATACTTTGCATGAAAATACCGAGACGTCAACGTTTACAAATAACTTCTTGCTCCCGTCGAGCCACTTTTTGTTTTCCTCTTTACCGAAAGTTATGACACAAATATGAAAACATTAAAATTGAATCCCGGCCAAATATGTTAGTTGTTGAGGAGATGCAAGCGGCCGAATGGCCGGCGCATACCAATCAGCGGACATGCCGGCCGATATGCGACGAAGGCACCAAGCTACGCCGTAGGCAGGTGCTACGCCTAACGTATGCTGTTCGCTACATGTATGAAATGACTGTTCCGACACAGGAAATTTTATTTCGAACATTTTCGAAGAAAATTTTACATGTTATTTGTTTCAGCTTTGTTTTTCTTTTACTGTGATTGTTAATATTCTTACATAAATTTTTATCATCTTCGAATAATTGTATTAAAATAAAAATGCGAAAATTCAATGTTTTTATATAAGAAGACGTATGTTAAATGTTAATTGGAAATTTAATTTTTAAATAACAATGATAGGAAGAAACATAAGTGTCGTTATGGTTTGTTTGTAAAATAAAATATAGAAATTCATTAAATTTTTATTGATTTCGAATTTAGGGCTCATAGTTTACTCATTAACTAGCCAATAATATCGATAAATCAATGCTAATTGCAGGTAAGAGTTCGACAGCCGGTTCCATCGCAAGAATATTTCAGAGCCGCCGCGGTGATAAATCAAACTCGAAACCGTAATGAAAGCGAACGGATCGCGTCGCGAGGAGAGGGAGGAAAAAATATCACGGAAAAAATCAGGTGCGTCCCCCGGTCGGTGCCGAGAGAAAAACAGTCGGGCGTCGCGGCGCTGGGCCAGGGGGGGCGGCGGCGTAGCGGTGGGGTGGGGGTGGCGGTCGATGCGGGGCGGGCCGTGCGCGCGCTGGCTGGCGCGTGGGGCGCGTGGGGCGCGTGGGGACTCTCCGCTCGCGCTCACTCGGCCGCGCCGCTCCTCTCGCGCCGACGCCGGCCGCGCCGCGCGTTTTCATCACGTGTCCGCTCCGACTTTACATGTCCAAAGTGCTCAAGTCAGTGCTCCCGATCGCAACCGCGCGAGTGCTCCCGCAGCCGATCTCCGAGCCGGACCCGAACCGCACATCGCTCAGGGTTAGTAAGCCGGAGCGTCTTCGCGTTTGTGATCTGCTTCTTCGACGTGATCGATAGCGCGCGTTGCGAAAAGTTTATTTCGGGAACGTAAAGTTTGTCGAGTGGAGTGCGCGTTTCGGATGCACTTCGCGGGGCCACGACTGGCCGCCGTCGGCCGCACGGCGCCGTCGTGTCGCTCTTCGTTCACCGCTTTCGACCCTCGATAAAAACAACAAACAGATTAATCGACCTGACCGTGCAAAGATTTGAGTGCGAATTTCGCCCGTTTGCTTTTCTTCCAACGGATCAGATTTCGACGATACGCGGCCGTAATGTTTTGTATTAATGTACGAAATTTTCGATAAGATAAGAGTTACTACACTAATAGCTAGAAATGAAATTGTAGGATTGCATGTAACGGTGATATTAACTGTGAATAATTCAAGTTTGCCTAATTTTTTTTAAACATGTCGGTAGGCTGTTTTATGGCCAAATTAATTTTGAGGGGGCAACAGTATTAATTTCCGTCAGTGTGAGCGTGAAAAGTAATATTTTCCTTTTACAAAAAAATAAAATACTTCAGTGAAAATCGTGTTTCTGACTGAATAAAATTTTTAAGACGGGTAAAAATAATTTAAACTTTAAAATGTGTTAAATTTACTATTTTATTAAAAAGGTATGTGCTTCTGTGCCTATTTTACTGTAAAAAATGATAGAATTTTTACATTATCGTTCTAACTAATATAATTCTAAATTTTAATAAATAATTATGATTAATTATTTATTATTAAAAATCTTTACTTATTTTTTTGTACGAAATAATTAATAATGGCTCCTTTAACTGTTGCATTTGTTTCTTTCACGCTCATACTGCCGGTCTGGTGATACTAACCGCATTACTTAGATACGCGCCAAGAAATATCTGTTACGAAAATATTTTTAGCCAAGTGTTATTCTTGATTTATCGCACAAGCGTTCGATTAACATTAATACACGCACAATCCAATTTTGACGTGTTTCATCATAAGGTATTGTAAGAATATCGATTTATATAGCTTGTCGGAAAATTTGAATCGTACGTTTTAATAAAATATTTCCTTAAAAAAAATTACAACTATATTATCGTTACAAAATATATTTTACTTCTATAATGTACGTAAAAAGTATTTTTTATTATCTTTAATAGTCATTGTAAAAAAAAGTTACAACCCATAAATGTACCTAATCCACGTTTATAGCTTTTAATATTTGTTTTGCGTGACTTCTCGTAAAAAGTCAATCAGATTTATTGTGAATTATCACAGCGCCTATTGTGTTGGAAAACATAGGATTTTATGGAGAACATTGTTCGAAACGCTTTTCTATTAAAAGGCGTGAATTAACCTCAAGTGGAAAACGCGAATGTCTATTTCATAGAATTTCCAGTTGCTTTTAATAATATTTTAGCTGTCTATATTAATCAAAGCCATAATATGAATGTCTCGTTTCGATAAAAAATATTAATATCTTTATTTTGCTTTAGTAATAAATCTTATTTAATATGATAGTAGTAATATTTTACTTTGAAACAATATAAAGAACCCTCAAACATTTTAAAATAGTGCTTTCTCAAAGAACAATAACTTACGGAAAAGCGGTATAAAGTTTTAAAGCTTTATGCGAATCCAAAATACTCGAATCTCTTAGTAAATTATTTTATCGTTAATAAATATAATTTCTCTAAACTGTCGATTTTGACAAGATAAAATAGGCCAATAATAATACATTATTTTCGTTGATTTTCGGACTATATCGAAAGGCAGATTAAGGGATGTAGTTTTCCTCTTAGCTTATTGAGATCATAATTATAATGACATGACGGCAATCGATCACAAAGATCATTTCCTGAAAGAAAAATTATAAAGTAAATTAATTATAAGATAGTATTTTTTTTGTATGATAATTATTGTCTTTAATAAATCATTTGAAACATTTTAAGCAAAAAAAAATTATAAACGCCGTCTGACAGCAATCCGAGTTTATAACAAAATATTTAATATGAATTTTGTAAGTAACCGTAACCGTAACAAGACACACAATTTTACATACACAATTTTCTACTTCCACTAGAAAGCCTTGCCTAAATCTCATAATTACGGAAATTCTTACTTAAATGATTCTATTTTCATATACCCGTATTATTTTTGAAATATTTGGTTTAATGAGAAACTCTATTATCCTGTTTCTAAAGAGCCAAGCTGCAATCATAATTGACGTCACGAAAATATACGATATCTTAGACCTTTGCTTATTAGTTTCACGTTACAAAAATTTTGAACTTGAAAAAAAGTCATTTTAGTAATTTATCAAAAATAGTTATTCTTTTAAAGTATTGAACACATTTTTTAACTATATAAATCCGACGTGTGTCTTCAATTACATTATATATCACTTTGAACTTGTTAACGCCAAAGGTTAATGTATCTTTCTTTACGTTATACCTGGCATTCGTTCAGTGGAGCTTAACAGCAATCCGATGTTTCTGTCTAAGTAAGGATCAAACATCGGCAATGATCGAGTAGTGACAATGATGATAGATGAAACTTAAATATCACACGCAGTTGCGGGAAATGATATATCATGTTATCTTGCCCTGTTCTTCCCTTTGCGTACAGACATGCCCTTTTAAGTCCAAGCTGTTATCGATTTTACCTAATCACCATTTTTTCCATTATGATTTTGTTTTATAAAATAAGTTACAACGCCATACTTGGAATTTTCTCTTTTCTTTGTTCGATATTATAGAAAAAATATTACTGTAAAAGTTGTCTTACTACTATTAATGTGAATATATTTTCAACATTTAAAAAGAAAGCATTAAGTAGTATTAAAAAGATACTAAGTTATAACTTAAAATATAACGCTCGCATTATATTTATAGTGGATCTAAAGTTACCGCAACAAAATCCGAGTACTTAACGATTTAACCTAACCAAAACTCAGTTTAATATCACAAATAAAGTTAAATAAGCTTTACAGTATAATCCTTACTGACTCGCATTACGTAGTTTTGAGCCGTTTAAATTATTTCATCGCGGAATTAATTAATACACTACCATATATTATATATTAATTTTGACGATCGTTGTGGCGTGTTGGTGGTAGCGAGCCTGCCTTTAGTCTCGTCGGTTGCGGGCTCGATTACCGCTCGGAGCGGATATTTGTATCGATCTTATAAATATTTGCCTCGGTCTGGGCGTTTGTCTTGTGGGTCTCTCCGTCGTGCCTCGTAGAACACTATAATATAATATGCGCCTTATTTACTGAGATAGGATGTAAACTATTAAAATAACAAACTTCAAAGATTGTTAAATTTTAATAATTTTTCGTCGGAATCACAATATTAATATTATTTATTGAAATTATCTCTTCAAAAATATGCCAATGGAAATAAAGGATTCGTAAACTTGATAATATAAATTTAATACTATTAAGTGATAAATTAAATACCAATTAAAGTAATATCTCAATATGTATGTATAAAAATATGAGTTTATTACATTTAGAAAAGACATTTTGTATAAAAAACATCCAAAGAGAAAAAAACAAATTGGTTAAGAAATGCGAAAATATTTGAAAATATTTTCAAATATTTTCAAATAAATAACCTCAATAATTTAGATAATTTTATCAACTAGAATTATTCACCCATGGCATATTTACAAAATTAATTATTTTATATATTAAAAAGTAAGTACATTTACTTAAACTCGCCCCGTCGGGTAGGATGAGGTGTCACACCTCGATTCGATTAGATGACGTCCTAAGTTGAGGTCCAACACTGTAGGAAGCATTCAACTTTGAGCCACCACGCGTGTTTATTCTATTGTCACGTCCGTATCTTAGTATTCTTGGTGACTCTGGCAAGGTCAATAGGGCCAGCAACACATCAAAAATAGAAAGGTTATTTGATTTTCAAAAAAATAGTACACATCTTATGTTGAAAGTAATGATTACTCGCTATTCCCATACCTTAAAATAATGATAGAATAATATGTCGTCATAGGTAAGTTAATTGTGGCGTTTTAACAAAACAGATCATTTGAAATGGGTTCGCTAGTATTTGCTGTCTAATTGACCGCTCTGTATAATTGAATATAAAACAAGACCGCCATCGCCTTAAGTTGTTTGACGAAGTAATAGTTGTTCTTGTTGTAATTACTTGTAGTTTGTTTAGAAGCTTATTATTATAGCGGCCACTAATTCCCTCGTGAGCGAAGGGTTGCGGCTCTCTTTACTTATTCAGTTATTACCATGTAGTCTAATCCGATATATTCTCCTCTAGGAATTCGGGATACGCTAGGCTCTTTATTTCGATCGATAGCTCTGCTATAATACTAAAAAACTTTAAGCTGGAAACTCTCATGCGTTCGTATCAGCAATACATTTAATAGCCCATTTATTAGTAAAAGACAGCAAACCTTCAAGACAAAAGACCTTTTTGTTGTCATCATGTGTTGTTATGATCATATTACTCTTATTTAAACAAAAGTAAAATGTATCAATTATTTTAAAGAAAGGCAATTTAGTTAAAATAATGTTTAGAAAGGTAAACTAAGGTTATTTCCTTAGGCGGCCTTTATATTATTATAATTTCTTTTCACTAGGCGGCCATTTTAGAATAATAAATACCAAATACACAGTTGCTTTACTATACAGACTGTATCTGACAAACAACGCATATCCTAAACCGGTAGACTTAAAAATTTGAAGAAACTCTTTCTTGATAGATTAAAGTAGCGATTTATTTTAAAATTACAACCCTAAAGGTACAAATTTTACTTAAAACGAAAAAAATTAAAGCTGCAAACATAGCCTGTTATTAATAATTCCTTTTCTCTACGGCTATGTAAAAAAAGGTTGTCAAAATAAAATAATAAATAATAATTCCTAAATAAAGAAAAAGAACGCTAGAAAAAATTTATAATAAATGTCATTTTGTGTAAAATATTTCAAACTCTGGTTTATTATTTATAAAATCTTTCTTTTAATACAAATACATGTTATAATTTCATTACTTAAAATAACAATACTTTCTGATAGTACAGAAATAATAACCTATCTTCCACAAACATTAATTTGGCTACATTATAAGATTATACCGCCAGTAATAAATAAAATTTTAGAACATAGATTAAGTAGGTATTCAAAGTTATTTGAAGGTAAAATGTAACCATATTAAAACTTCGCTCCGCGTTCGACCACACTATTCAAATATTTCCCTGATCACATATAATTAATCGTATTAACATATTTTAACTCGTATTAGAGTTGAACTCGAGCACTCTCACCTCAGAGCAAACTTTCATACTTATGTAGTTTCAATACAGTTGTGAACTTTCTCTATGATCGTAGCACATTAATAACGTACCGTTGGCGGGAGAGAAGCCGAATAGGACGCTGTATGAAGTTTAAACGTGTAGATTTACGATCAACCCTTTCATTAAACAGGTATTAAGGAGACAGATAAGTCTATACAATACACATTTTGCTCATATAACTTTGGGAACAAAGTTCTTTATGAAAACATTATACGAACAATTGTAGTTAGTAAGCCCCCGTCTCATCTAATTTATAAATTTTGATAATAAATTACATATATGTAACAATGTTAACTATTACAAATATTGTTTTAATAATTTGTTACATGACGGTTTTCTTAAGTAATAATATTAAGACATTAAATAATAGGCGTCTTGTAATACTAGTCGTAAATTATACAATTTTAACACTAATATATTTAATTGCATCATTACGCTATAAACTCACACCAAAATAAAGGGATAATTTTAACACACACCGCCTTTTATAAGTGGATAATTTTAATCTTCTCGTGAAAATTGTCTTATTATAACGTTAATTTAGCGCTGCACGTTAGAAGGCAGTCTCTTGTTTTATTTTACACTTACAAAGAGCAATCGATTTTAAAGCTCGCTGGATTGAAAATTATATGAGAGCCTTAGAGAGACGGGTGCGGGTGCGGTCGTGAGCCGCCAATGCGCTTGTCTTTCGGTTCACTGGGCTTTCTTTAAATTGGCGACGGCTTCGCTGGCCGCACCGCTTATTGCATCTCCCGCCCGCAGCGTCGCGACGTCCACGATATTGCCTCCATTCGACCTTTAAGCAAATAAAATTTCACAGTCTGTAAATAAGATACCTTCGCTCTCAAATCTTAGCCTTCAAGATCAAAAGATTTTTCCCCAATACGTCTACGTTATTCTTTGAATCCAATGACATACGAATTACTATGTATTGAAAACGATTACTCTTTTACTTTGAGGGAAATTTGTGCGTGATAAAAACTAATCCTTCAACGGTTGTCAGGAGACATCGTATCGGGTTGCTTTATTCATATTCGTGCTCAGTACTGGGGTCGATCGTGGATAATAGAATATCATATAATATAGTTTTTTATTTTGACGAGTATAAGCAAAGAAAGTTGCGTGACGTTCGAATTTACATCACGGAACCTTTCGAATAATAAGGTCGTCCTGTTCGATATCGAAGCTAGATCTATTCCACGGTAATCGGGGATCCTTTTGTACTTTATCATGAAACATATCATTGTTATGAAGGCAATTTTATTGTCTCATATAAATAAATATTCCGTAGATAAGAACTGATATAAAACATACGTTTTAAGCAACTTATTGATTCAGTCAGCATAAAGTTAGTAACAATAAATAAAATTCCGAAATTTGTTTTACCTTCGTATCATCTATCTATTTAATATTTGACGATAAATAATTATTATTTTGTAAAATATTGTCAGTTGAAATTATGCCATAATAATTTGCTTGTGATTGAGGAAATTTATGTATTGACAACATAAATATTGTCAAAAACTTCCCTCTTTTGATTACAGTCGTATACCTAAAAATAAATGGGCATCAGATTCTACCGTATATATAAGGAAACCTATACTTCTAAAAGTGAGACGTTATACTTAATGGGTGTCGAGAGCTCACATCTGCAATACCAGTGCGGTCGGCGTAAGCCTATTGTCGGGATATGAAGAGGCATCACGAATTCTGTCCACGAAGTACTTCACAGTTTATTGTAATTTACAAAACTGACGGGGGCTTTGCTGCTATCGTTCCCGTGTACGTTTATTTTGCTATTTTATTTCGTACCAGATTTTCGGATTACATCTGTGCTACGAATTAATAATAGACTCCATTTAGGAAACGGGCGGGCTTTTGTCGAATTTTTGTAAATCTTTTTTTTTTCGAGAAATATTATACATGATTGGGTTTATTTGGATTTATAAGATTATATTTCTATCAAAACGAGATGAAAGTCTTTTATATTCGGCTTCACCAGCGTGAATGACAATGCTTCATTGCGTTACCTTTAATGCAATATAGAAATATTTGGTTCGTCATACAATTTTTATCCCTTATTTAAAGCTTTTTTACCATTTTTTATATATTTTCCAAAGGCGTCACAATAAAAATCAGTTCAGTGGCTTAGGCGTGAAAGCCTCACAGAGGGACAGATAGACGTACGTTCGCATTTATAATATCAGTAGGGATAATTTTGTAATAAAAGATATATCAATGTCAGTGAAAAGGCTGCACTAATGGCATAAATTGTAGAGCGAGTACAGAAAGCGACCACAGAATTTTACATAGCCATTTGAAATTCAGTTTCTCATAGTCCACGACCAACGAAGATTCGAGCGTTCGTTGTTTCACAAATTAGTATAAATTTCGCAGTACAAAAAAACGAATGTGTAAAACTTTTAGACATAATTGAATGTTTGAAATTTTGCTAAAATCGCGTCCTTAAACACTGCTTAATTTTTAATTTTCATGTAAATTTTTACTTTCAAATAGTATTTTGAGCATAAAAATTTGTAATATCTAAGAAACTGGAGGTTTATTACAAATGCATTGAGCAGTCCGGGCGAGTGACAGGGCAAGGAGAAGGGGGGAGGTTCGCTGTAGCGTTATATCAATCACTATTGCCGCGAAGCAGATCCCTTGGCACTTGGCCTACATCCGAAATTACACAAATTTACGTAGTGGGCCTAACCGCCGGCAACGAAGCCCAGGATTAGGCGCATAGCTTACATCGGATAGACCGACCTATACCACGTTCAAACGATCCGATCCACGAAAGATTACTATTCTATTTCTTTCATTTCATTTGAGAAACTCAAGTAAATGCTTGTCAACGGTACCGTAAGAAAACCTTTAATAGGCAAGTTAATAAGTTGAAAAGTTTGAATAAACTCCTCTCGGCTTTTCAATGTGGCAGGCATCAAAAGCGAGTGTCTACTTTAGTGAAAGTTCCAGCTAAGTAGGATCTGCGTAAGACTTACGCTCCTCGAAAGGGATTATAGAAATATCATATTGACAACATATTCAGCCTTAGTAATTAGGGGTTCCAAATTAATGGTATATTACGTTATATAATTATCTATTTCTTAGAAATTCGTTAAGGATCGTTTCGATTAAATCGTATAGGTTATAAAGAAAATCTGATAAAATATATTTAATTCGATTTTCTTTTAAAGTGTAACTGGAAAATAAAAAGCCAATTAAGAGTATATCTCGGGACAGTATAGCGGAAAATCTCGTTGAGCAAAAATTTGTTAGTTTGCCAAATATACGACATCTCAGGAAAGAAGTGGACGAGATTGTAAACTAGATTTTGGTTTAAATTATACGCTTTTAACACATTAAATGGATATTTCTGTAATAACAAAGTAAGCGTGTTTGACCAATGTAATTTATGATTAAATTTTTGAATAATCTATTTCGATAATAATGCGTAATACCCTTTCATTTATAACTCCCGGCGCGGTTCTTGATACAGCCTCGTCCCTAATTCCAACTTAATTAGTGTCACGCAAGTTCCGTAATCCTAGGCTTGAGGATACGCCCGTTCTTAAAATGGAGATTAGTTTGAATATCTCGAACTATGCTAACCGCTCATTTATAAAGCCACTAATGTACTAGGAATGCTAATAGATTGTTTCTAAGCGAATATTTATAGGAAATTTTATTTTATAATACATAGTTAATGTTATATGTGAATTAGAATACGTGATATTTATATAATGATGCGACAAACAAATTTGGTTTGTATTTTGCTTCTCGTGGCTTCTTAACATTTCAAAGTATAGCAATATTTATGAGCCCTCAAGCAACATGTTCGCACAAGTCTGCTAGAAATTCTAAAAGAACTAAACATAAATATAGCATTTTGTGAACGGAACTCCTTCTATGGTCGCGTACGACGGATATGCAGAGAAACGCTTGCATACTGAGTTGGCGTGCTTAAAAGATAATGCAGACTTCACTTCGCTTACGGCGAATTACGAAACTTATACATGCCACCTTAATCTGCGACAAACCGTATGAACCAAAACAGTAGTCTGCCGACTATTAGGCTTAATGCTATGTTGAATAAACACCAAAGATTTTTCGAACCAGTCATCCTTTCACGTCTTTCAGCATAATGTCCCCTGGAACGCCTACAACTCAAGTCGTATATCGTAATTACTAAAGAAAATTATGAAACAATATTTCTTGAAAAAAAAAAATCAACTCCTGACACTTTTTAACCGGCGGCGCTCGTTTCATTCCTTGTTAATCTCATTAAAATTTTAATCATAATCTTCTACCGTATCGGACGTCAGAAAATTATTTCTAGACTGTCCCCCGACGTGTCTGTCGACAAATTAGCGCGTTACGGATTTATTCGTGTCAATTTACGAACGATTTTATTTTTAACGAGACATCAAACATTATCGAGGGCCCCAATAGAAGAGTTGCTCAAGCGCCTGTTTACAAATAAGAAACGTCGATGAGATGAGTGCGTAATAAATTTTATAACACGGAATCGATTCGGATTCGTACGTAATAATAATATATTGGTTCGAATATTGGAATGTTTCGGTGCGCTCGGCCCGCATCTCAAAATAGACCCTCATCAAAGACAAGCAGTTTTGCAGCTGTAAATCCATTTCAGTGTTGCTTGTCCGTATTATAAATTGGAGCGCGCTCTGTACATGCGCAAGTTTGTTTGGACGGTATTTATACAGAGCGCGCGACGCGCGACGCGTCCTGTGACCCCGCGTCTATATCATTCACATTCGTTTGTGTTTTCTATTAACGTGTCCGAGATACGATTAGCCCAACTAGATGGATGTAATTTGATTGTATACATTTGCCAAATTAGAGACGAGCAGGATACACGAACCGAGACGAAACTTTATTTTATTCATTTATGTTGCATCACATAAGCGCTATTTAATTTATTATAAACTAGATTCGTTAATAGTAATACATTTTTAGTTTTATTTTTATTTCTCGACAAAAGATATACCCTAATAATAGCAATTCTAAAGGAATTTTCCTACAGTTTTACACTAACTTGAGCAGAAAAAGGTATTTAAATGAAACTCATAACCCTTAGAAGATTAAAAAGATTAGCCATGAGAATCCGCTATCCAATATCTAAGTCAACATTATAAAAACGTTTTTATTTTAATATTAAATACCAATGCGAGTGGGTATTATATATTTTTACAACGGCACCAGCTTTACTAAGTACTTGAGTATGATAATTTGAGTCAGATTGCATTTGAGGAAACGCGGCTTGCGGCTTCGCTAAGCACTAGACGGCCGCACTGCATAGATTTGCATTTTACGGTTTTGATACGTGAGCGAATATTCAGTACGGTGTCGGCGTAGGTATCTTTTCAATTCGACGCGGCGGGCGCTGAGTGGCCGGTGGAGAGCGCTCGACTAGCGGCGCGTGCTCAAGTACCCGGGCCTGATGCGCCTGCGCACTGACACCTCCCTACTGCACCACCCTCTCTCGTCAGAAGGTTATTACAATTAACTGCAACCCAACTTAAGCCTCAATTTGGCACTAGTTGCAGATTTACTGAATACGAAATTTTTATACAAAAACAAAAATATTTCCTGTTATTAAATTCAAATTATCGCATGGAGATTTCACGTTCATTATAACGTTTCTATTTGTTATAAATTTTGCTTTGGCCTAGCGCGTAAAGAGTAGATAGATAGGTCAATCATTATATTATAAGATGATATACTTTTGACATACTTGCTCATTAAAAATATTGTATAACTAGCTTCTGCCAGCTGCTTCACTCGCTTGAATAACGATTTTAATACAAACTTTCAACAACCATTTAAACGCTTCAAGCTGGAAATTTTCAAAATGTTATAAACACGTCTGATATCTTTAATTCTTCGCCAAAAAAAGTTGTATGCTTTTAGTTTCTAGTTTAAAAAATGAAGGACTTCCATACAAGTTTTACCTACAACTTCAATACCTTTTCTACCCACTTATGGGTTGAATTTCGAAAAATCCTTTCTTAGTGCTCGTTTACGTTATAGAAACAACACCTGTGGGAAAACATTAACATTCTAGGTCCATGGGCTTATGATGGGAGTTAATATGTTAATCAGGTCTTCCTTTAAGATAAAATAATATTTATTTAATTTCTAGTTTGTACTTTGATTTCAATAATGGGCAACTATTCTTCTAACCGTACTAATTTCCATGATATCCCCCAACAATTTAGAAGTATGATCCTTCATGTGTATTGTTTAATGTTTGACAATGTGCAGTCTCAAGTACTCCCCTTAACTAGTTTTACGTCTCACCACTTATAAAACTCGTGTCTGCGTGTTATTATCATTTCTTTAAATATTTGAAAAACCTACACCTATTACCAACGAAAACTGTTATATATTCTTGTTTTGAAATATTCATGAACAAATATTTAGTCGTTTTTGCGAAATTTTATCTGTTATTATTTTCCTTTCTTTATTTTTTATCATTGCTTTGCGAAATAACTATTCATTACATTACAGTCTGCTTTAAAATTAATTACAGTAGTCTTAGTAAAAAATTTATTTAACTCTTCAACTTAATTTTTTTTTTCATAATATAAAATTAAAATGTCTGAATTATCGTTTTATCTAGTCAAATATAATATGTTAGTAGTTTCAAAACTTATTTTGTAGCCATAGACTAGATTTTATAGTTCGATTTATAAAACGTGACAGCATAAAGAATAAATCATGCGTCAAACGCATATCGAAGGGGTGAGGGTGGTTCTGTCATCAGACAAAAAGGGTCGAAGTACTCCAGACCATTCATTCAATAGTCTGATAGTATATTCAATCATATAACCGACTCACAAGGCAAGTAATTAATGGTATATATCAGTATTCTTAAAATATTGGTCTCTTAGAAACTGAAATATGGTTATTAAAACTTACTTGGCAATGTTAAATTTTTTATTAATTTAGCAAGCTTCTTCTTTGATTAATAGATACTTGTTTAACTTAAAAAAATAGAAGGTTCTCAAATTATTTCTACATCAACGACAATTATAATAGAAGAGAGTAAGTTGTTATTGATTTATATAGAACTAGCTTCTGCCAGTGGCTTCGCCCGCGTAAATAATGATTTTTTGCAGAACCTTTAATACAATATAGGAATAGCAGTTTCCCAAATCTTTCATCTCCTATTTCAACTCTTTCAAGCCTTTTGCACATACTTACTTTCACATGTATATAAGTATTAATTTTACACACATGTGAAAGCTACATAATCTCATATAACAGTATATTATTTAATGTAAAGATGAAAAGAATAAAAAATTCCTCTCGTATGATCCCCATTATTAAATTTCAAAGGAGATTACGATCCGGTAATCTTGAAATATAACGTTCTATTTCATTCAGCAAGCTCGTTGTAGAAGAACGCTTAAAATTTATTGACTCTCGTCTTCCCTTGCTATAAAAGTGCAAAAGTTTTTCATGGAACGCACAATTTACTACATTTCTGGCGGAGTACAAACTAGTTTAATAACACGAGTAACGCACACAAGCTTGATATTAACGTATAAGTAATTATATTGTGAAAAGTTTAATTCTGCATTGCGGCATTGCCAAAAGTTGAAGAGAACTCAAAAACATTACATGATCCCGACAAACCTTCGGGCGATTTCCAAAGTACCTGGCTTAAGTATGTTTTTCTCGAGCGTTAATAATTAAACGTACTCGTATTATCATCGCCCGGTGTCACTTTATACATGTCTAATTTGAAATTCTATTTACCATTCAGTTCTGTAAAGGATATAATTAACTAATTTCTAACTTATGTGTCAGAGAAACAGCACATTTTCGCAAGTGGTGCGCGAGTACATACCTTTTGTATAATTAAACTGCGGGCAAACCCAGTTTAAGTTTAATCCTATAGCCTCTTGACACCACACTCCTACCCGGAGGGGAGCTTATTTTGTTCGTCAACACTATCGACCGATGTGGAGACGAAAATGCTCAACCCACGCTACAAGTGTCACACAAAATATTACTGTTAGTTAGACGCAAGACGATTCCTTTTACATTGTTCAAGAAAATTGTAAAGACGTCATCTTTTATCTGAAAGGATTGATAAAATTCGGCTTTAATAAAAATAAAGCTTTGTTTTATTTCAGATTATTTGAATCATAATATATTATATTATTAGTTATAGATTAGGAGTATGACGTAATAAGTTTTTTGACAAAATTCATTTTTCTTTATTCATTTGAAATAATTAAACTAAATACTTTGTTTTGTATATCCTTAAACAGGAAACAAGACAAAATAATGTTTTTTATTATATCTTTCTTCCCCTTAAATAATTATAAAAGTTCCACAAATAACATGTTTTCGTATTCAAAATAAATATGATTTTTCGTTTAATATCCATTAAATAAAATCGTTTTCGTATTGTTAAAGAAATATATCCGATTGTCCAGACCCTTAAAGTATAAATGAATGCTCTCAGCAACCTTGCGACGGCTTACAACATTTTGGCCCTAATTACGCATTCTCGACATTTGCTTAATGTATGAAAATTTGAAAGAACGAACCATGTTGATGGTACTCGAAACAAAATAATTGCTACGGTCGCGCGGTCCCGGATTCGGCCTCCGCATTCATTATTCACTTTTTATTTCACCCTCCCCTTGGCTTATAATTTGACTCGAAACATAAAATCAAGTTTTATTCGATTATGTGTAAAAAAATAAGAAACACTGACCTTTCACTCGAAGTATGGAATAAGTCTTAACAACCTTCGAAACACAATGATAACTCACTGAGAGTTTCGTCTGAAAAAAAGTATAGCATACTTTTCCGCTGTATTGCATCTTTTTGTGTTTGATGTAAGAAAATTTCAACATCGCACCATATTTTAAGACAAAGACATAGTCAATCTCGACAATGGCGCAAGCTTGGAGCAAGTATAGTTTTTCGCATTTAGCAAGAAGGGGAAACGTGACAAGGCATCGTCTTGCTTTCAACCACTCGCTGGGTGCGGCTGTATAAAGGAAATAAGTATATACCTACCATATTATATGAATGCAACCCTTATATATATGGAGTCACTCCGATGTGTTTCGAATGGCTTTCGATGACAAGTGCGCCGAGCTATTTCTCTTTTTAGGTGGCTAAATGCGCCTATTGTTTCGTGAGCGCTCGTGTAAGCATTTCTGAAGTAGTACGCCCTGGTATGCATCTGGGTGGTTTTTTGCTTGCTTATTGCTAAAATAAATTACTCGACATATGTTGTATCCATTATTGTAGACGTGAATTTACAAGAAATTAGTTTTTTTTTTCAAATTTCAATATTATGACAATGTCAAATCTTTTCATATAAATTGATCTTGTTATAATTAGAAAAATTAACTGCTTGATCAATTATAATTTACAATATTAGTATTTTCTTCATATATTTATATATACCTAATCTGTTTGAATGGTATGAATTCTTTTTAAATTTTACACGCCCTTATCAAAACATCGATCACCATTATTTATTCAACTCACGAAGTAATACTGAGAAGTTTGTTCATTTACATGCATTCGCTTTTTTCTTTCGTATTTACATGTTTGTGTTGCTTTATTGGATATTGAATGAAAACATACAGTAACGTGAGTGAATTTCTATTTACTTTAAATTTTTTTTATTAAATTTAAATCGAATATTTTAAAATGATAAATATAAGCGGTACAAGCGTAACGCGATACAAAACTACCATTCATGAATAGTTACATATGTACTTTAATTGCCACGAATTTATATAACGGTGTCCGATAGAGCCAAGTTTAGTTGTTCTGAATTATCTAAGTCTAGGACACGACAGACGTCGAGCGTCAGAACGAGACAGATTAATACTGTGCAAGTGTTGCTGAAACAGAGAAGCAATAACGTTCCGTTAATGTCTGCCATTTAGAACGTACGCGGTTACTGTCTTGCCTCGCTGTCTGATGTCGAGCACCACAGCCGAGTAGGTACTTATTTCACGTCGCGTCCCGAGTCTCCAACTGAACTAACGAGACTGGCAACCTAAGCCTCAGAATCACCATTTGCCATCTGTGCGGTCTATGTATTGTTACAAATGGCACAGATCCGTTTGCAGACGGCGTGCGAGACCTAATGAGCTGTGAAGTAGATAAGGTGTACGACACAAGAAGACGGGGATCATCCTCCTATCTATGCGGAATGCTCACAGCCCGTGAGCGAATGTAGAGTATTTATCTAACGTTAGGGGCAATAAGATACATTCAAATATCTTGAACCGTCACTGAAGATAGATAGTTCAGTCAGCTTTATGAACTCTGAAATTATGCTACAGTTCATATTGAATATTCAATATTCAATGAAAACTATTTACAGGACGAAAACAAAGAATAAAGTCGAATGTAGATATATTGTTTATGTAACCTTTCTTGACCAAACCACATTAATTTGAATATCTGCCAAAATCTATTTTCTATAACACTTTAGCAATCCTATCTATAAATATTGTACCTTCACAGTATCTTCTATTGAACAGTTATTATTAATAAAAAACTTTGTACGCTATAATCATATTGAATTAAAGAAATACACTTTGATGAGTATATAATTTTAAAAGCAAAAAATACCGTCAGTTGATCAGTAATTGTATGGGTGATATCATATTATATGCTATCACAATTTTTTCAACACTTTGATGGTTTTTGTAATTATAGCTTTAGAAAATCGTTTTAATACAATTGAGGTTATGAAGATCAAACCACTTAGTAGACAAATAATTAAAATGTGTTATCCAGGTAAATTGCTTTGATGTATACTCCTGTTTTAGATGAAAACTTGTACACGACATATTGGGTATGAAAGTAAAAATTTCAGCAGCTCACCATGCACTGTCAATGGCATGTTATGAATTGAGTTAGAGCTAGCTACGAGCTTGCCCGTCAGCAAAGGAACAGCCCGTCACTGTATTCCTTAATTGATGTGTGTAGCTTTTCATCGCTGCGGTCGTTCAGTGTTTGCAGTTACCGTTGGTCAAGTTAGACTAAATTAAATTGTTGTATTTTTCACAACAAAATGACTACGAGTAACCGAGTCCAGTTAACGAGGGGGCGGTAATGTCGTTTGTCCGAGCGCCGGACGCGCTGTTTGCACGACACATACGAAAATATTGTATCGCGAGTACTATATACTACTTGTTTACATTTTCAATTAAACTGATATATATATACGTACATATATGTATGACACCACATATATTCACAAGCTGTACTTATATATAGGCACATGTGATTAATCAAATATTGTGAAGGAATAAAAGTTTTTTCCCATCATTAACCCTAATAGCGAATGTAGAAATATTATATTTTTTACAAAGGCAACTTCTAGTCCAATTACTGAGAGTCCCGCTGTGGCAATGAATCTTGGCAATCACAGGTAGCCGATTCCAATTTAGAGCGAGGCAAAAATTGGATATGCGGCGAATAATAATTTTCCCCGTGGAATGAACTGCGTTGTCCACATTTAAGGTAATTGCCAACAGTTTCGGCTGACGTGGCCAACAGCTAACCTGACACTCGCTCCCAGGTGGCCACCCTTTACAATCCCATTAATGATTGCCTCTTATTCAATTTTTATTTGCTATTTTCCCCCTATTATAATAGACTTTAATCTTTATTGGGAAAAATTTTATATTGGAATATTTACGTAAATGTTTTGAATATATAAATATATGTTTTTAAATAAATTAATATTAATTATTTTATCATATTAATTTCCCAGTTTATCACAAATGAACATAAGTCATATAATAGCAAATGAAAACAAAATATATTAGTCTAAATGCGACATTAAATAAATTCGTAATAATATACATATATGCATAGCAACGAATAATTAAACGAACGGAAAACACCTTGACATGAAGAGGCAACGTGACTTGGGGAAGTCGGGGGATGTTGTCACACTCAAGATTTGCAGGGAAAAGGCGTGCTTGTGGGGAAAGATCTGCCACTTGGACACGTTCAGCGGAAAACACACATATTATTATTATCATCCGATTTCAGACCGTATTACGTTTACATAGATGTTACTTTCAACTAAATATATTGACGCATTGAAATCTACTTGCTCACCACATCACGTTACTACGTATGTTTCATTGAATGAGGTTTCGTTTGATATCATCACTTTCCTTCACAAATCGAATGAGGCTAAATCCCATATCTAAAATTCTTTTATCTAGTAATTCAGGCGGCTCAAAAAGTTATCAATTCTGGTTCCAATATCTAATTATATCTTTTCATTTTTAAGAAATTATTGTTCTGAGTAGTCATTAAAAATTATAATAAGTAAGTAGTAATTAAAAATTTAAACTTTTATTGCTATTGATATTTCAAGAAATTACTACACAACTATTAAACGTTATATTATTTGGTCTTTAAAATTCTCTCTCTGATGTAATCTCTGTAATTGACGTAATGATAGAATCCTTTAAAGTTCTCTGCTGAAATGTTGAAATATTTCTCAGATAAATAAATTTCGCCACTGTCGTTACATTTATTACGGTTTTGATCGGTACCATTAATAAATGTTTGTTTTAATTTAAAATGTCTTATTTACGGTGGTTTCAGACAAACATTTTATACTAGCATCTAAACTCTTTTTTCGAAACGCGTACAGGTACGTATAGGCGCGCGTCTCTCAATACTCGCAACACGTATTTATATGCGCGTGATAATTTTTCAATACTACCGCGAGCGGTGTGAGCGATTACGCCAGAATAAGCTCGTGTACGCGCGTTTGACTCTTACGCCTGTGTACGCGCGATATAAAGCGCTCATGTATGCGCGCATTCTGAATATATCATTTTAATCGATAAATCACTATATCATTTTAATCGATACAATTAACAAATGCTTACTTCAACTTGAAATTTCTTACTTATTATTCAAATATCCTAGAAGAAGCTGATTTTAAGCGCGATAACTGAATCCACAGTCCTCGTTTTGTGTATGTCTAAGAGTACATGTCTACGTCTAAGAGCTTAGGCCGTTAAAGTCACTTGTCGTTGTTTCTTTACAAACAGTCTAGTCATTATGTATAGTGAAATATAATTTCTAAAGTTTTTCATTTATTTCAGATGGTGACCAGAACAAAGAAAATCTTCGTGGGAGGGCTATCAGCCCCCACAACGCTGGAAGATGTAAAGAATTACTTCGAACAGTTTGGACCGGTAAGTTTTAAACTTTTTTAATTCTGATATAAAATAAAAAGGTTTTACTATAGACCGTATAAATTTTCTTAGATGTATCATAATGATTATTATCTTTTTAGTGAATCGCTTCCTTAATTTTTTACAAGTTAAAATTAAAATTATTAATCGTAATGATAAAATGAAATAAGATATATGAAAGTATTTTTGGAGACTTAAATTAATATTTATTGTTAAATAAATGTTCATAAGCCACGTGGACAAATTACTGAGTACGAAAATTTTCTTGTAATTTGAAATATGTAATGACTACTATTGAAATATAATTCAGTAAATAAAATTCAAATTCTCCTAAAACTATAAGTTCTAAGTCGCTTTGGTGAAAATTACGATCTTAATGTTACAAGTTAATTAATGCAAATTACTTGAGATAATATTTTAGTTTTGATTTATCGAAAACTTAAATTCTTTCTCCACTAATCAAAATTGAATAAGAAATGCTGTAGCTTAAATCAACCGTCTAGTTTCAAAGAGTTTTAAAAAATGATCTCTATTTAGCATGCCTTAAAATATCAATTCGCGTAACAGGATAGTAGCGCCTGTAAGCCTGCGATAACTCGAGTCTTTGTCTGGCATCCGCGACTCAGAACAGGTATCTTTCTATAAAAGTTTCGTCGTAATTAGCCCCGTATCTAGCATGGATTCTGACTAAGGAACTTTTCGGAATTCAACATTGGCTACAGGCGGCAGTCATTGTGCCAGCTCTCAAAGTAATCGGCCCAAGCCAGCCGCCCGCGACGATCAAAACCTTCATTACCTATTATGAGAGTTTAGAATAAAGCCAACGAGTTTTTCGGAGTGAATGTGATTGATGCCGAGCGGAGGAAATATCCCGGGAGAGATAAAAGGAATTTAATGAAGAGTCTTTAAGAATAATGATTAAGGGAATGGTTATTCCTTTTGGTCGGCAGCCTAATGATGGAGTCTTTTGAATTACTTTTGTGTGTCTACGTTGTGTAAATGCGACTACTGTTATTTAAAATAGAACTAAGCATTAAGATTATTAAAAGTAAAATGATATTGCGATTGTAACAATACAAACAAACATTCCCAGCGTAGTATTAAAATCATTAATTTCAACCATACAAATTATCTTTAACGTAACGAATGTCTCCGAGCCAAATTATTATATCAAATTATTACTATATGATATCGAATTCCAACAGTTGATAGGATAATCAAAACGCGTAACATCTCATAAGAGCGTAAAGTGTATTCCCGACTAAGATAAATAAATGAAGGCCATTATTGAATCTACTTAGAGCGTACACCGAGAATTTTGAGTACAAATTAATTCAATAACATTCAAGCCGTGCACTGTGCTCTCGACTCGACATCATTTCGTAAGGGTGTCACATTTTGAGCAAGTTTAATTAACAATCTAGTCGCTTTTGTAGGTACTACCTTCATTAGTGTATTTGTGGATAAACATTGCGCAAACTCGGAGCGATCCGCGGTGCGTCCGTGTGCGTAGGACCCGCGATATCGTACACGGCACCAAATCGTATATCCGACGCCGGCGTGTCACGTGCGATCGCATTCATGCCCGGCTATTGTGACTACCGTACGCAAGCCGGTACCGATAGCGATGTGTGCGTGACTTCGATGTCTCGATACCATCCTGGCTCTCCCTACGTGCGAGCTTTCCGAATGCAAACTGTCTCGGAATATCAAATGAGCCACTTAAATACTGAACACAATGACTACGCCCACCTGAAGCAAAGGCCGCGGGAACGCGTGCACGCAACGCCGTCGTAAATGAAAGCCCGTCGGGTCGGGGCCGAAGGGTGGGCGAGGTTGAACCCCGGTAACGATTTCCTTCAGATAATGGAGAATTTTCTGATGAAAGCTGCTCAACAGTGCCCTTTCAAGGATTTAGGAAACGCCGGATTTATAGCCCGAACGGTTGGCGCAAATTTTGTTCGTCACGACACAACGGTCCCTGTCGCATGAATAAATCTATACGTGAGGTTTCCCCTTATCATTCTACCATATAATTCGTTCAATTTGCGTACTTTTAAGTGCTGGCACAGCATTACGAATGGCTAATGGTTTGACGAGATTACATATTTCATTCCTTTTGTGTCCATTAAAAAGTAACCTTACATTTCGAATCAGAGAAAATAAACACAATCATCAAATCACAAAATACTTATACACGTAACATAAAATACGTTTAGAATATAATATTTTACAAAAGCTAAATTTATAAATTGAATATTAATATTATAATTCACTTCAACATTTAGAATTTCAATTACAAAATGAATTTTGAAAGCGGGAAGAGTTTAAGTACTCGTAGAAGATGACACCGTACAAAATATTAATATGTAAATCGCAGTCAAATTTTCTTGAAAGTCGAATGTCGGGTGCCGGCATCGAGATGCTGACTTAAAAATTAATTAGCCGAACGACCGGTGTAATCTGGAAAGCCTACACCGATTAAGGGTTTGTTGTTCAAAACTTCATTCCAAAGCACCGAGCGAAAGTCACATTTTAATATTCAACGTGATCGTTTATGACCTCTCGGTCATCAGAACCAGTTTTCAAAGACTCACCCCCGTCGACAGAATACACATTTGGCCCTCAATGTCGCCGCGAAACGCTGAAATTTTATTTTTTCTGTTCCCTCATGAAAATGTATGCCGACTTTATCTGTCTATCTCCTCACTAAAGCGATCTTATATTTAATGTTAAGGAGACAATTTTACGTACAAAAAATTCTACCGAGATGTTTAAGTGTAAGAAATCTTTCTCTTCTCAAATATTATTTTTACATTTGGGAACGGGAGAAAATACATTAATCACTTTATTCGCCACAAATTTATTTCGTATCTTTTTTTTTACTTTTTACGACTTACTTAAAATGTATCTATCGTGAGAACGATAATGAGAAAAATACTTTACTTGTGTGTGTGTGTACTTGTTAAAAATACTTTAGTTGTGAAGAATGAGTACTTTGTAAGGATAAAACGTCTTTGTGAATCAACGATCGCGGCTAACGATAAAGTTTCCAAAACCAATATAAAGTTAGTTAACGGAAGTTCCTTAGCGCCACACGCACAAGTGGGTATCTTTGAGAAAGTTCCGTTGCATGCTTGATTCACTAATGTTTTAGCCATCGAGCGAGCCTTAACTCTGGTCGTTGCCAGTTCCGTCGATAACTAGTACGCAAGACGTGTGACTACCTTCCGTTGGAACTTGCACGATTACTTGTTATTATCTTAGTGTTTGGTCTCAACTTTGAATCAGGAATCGACATTTTCTATTAAATACGGCTGCAAGTGCCGTAATACGAAATATTCTATTTGACTGAATAACATTCCCTAGAATCAATATTTGATAATAAGTTTACATCGTTATTATTAAATGTTAGATAAATGTAAACCAAAATGTTTGAAAATTGAAATTTTTCAGAAAGTTTTCATTATATAAAGCTATAATATAAAATCGTAGGAATTGTTCTATTTTTACAATATATAATGATAAAACTTGTCATGTAAATAAATCAAATTAAAACTTATATATAACATAGTACCTTTCTGTAAATAATAACAGCATTATATAATTATGGCTTAGGGTAAATATCTCGACTAGAAACTTCCCAATAAATAGCAAACTGATACGTAGTCCCATTAATGTCGATCAAACAATTCTCTAACGTTAGCAAAACGACTCTTAAGCGCTTGCATCAGTAACTAAACATCGCTTACTGTCAGCAGCACTCGAACTGTAACTGAAGCGGGTCCGGAATTCGGCTTAACTACACTATAGATACGGTATCATCGGAGGCCGTATATCAATCAGTTGTTACAACGATCCACGATTGTCGTTTATCTTCGGGGCCGCTCTGTCTGTCCAGATTCGTGCATTGTTCCGACATTAACCAGAGCTGCCGAAACGGTGGATGTTTGAAATGCCAGCGGAGCCGTTCACGTTGCACGGCGCAACGGGCGCCCGATAGCGTTTCCAATTTCCTGACTTAAATTGCTCTAATTTGGTTATGCGCTGACGGTTGATCGAAAGTTGCTAAAGCGCTGCCCACCATTCGGCTGCGGTACGTAATTTTTGATGCATTTCGTTTTCCAGTTTCATGTATGCTCCCCATTTCCGGCTTCACTGATCTAATAATTAAATATTGACACTTTATTTTGCGAATAACGTTTTGCATGAATTTATCACTCTAGACTCTCTGTCGCTTTGGAAAACTTTGCTACAATTTCTGTCAATGAATTTTTACAAAAATATTTGCCCAATAATATTAATTTTCGGTAAGTGTATTTTCTTAAATCTCGGAAATGGTAATTTGATCACGTTCTTCGTTGGCTAATAGCAACTTCAAATAAAATGTTGGAGTTAAATGCGCTTGCAACATTTGAAACTCTAATATTAGGCTTATAATAAAATTACAACTCGTATTTTCCGAATTAAGAGTTACATTTTTTGTTTGCTCTTTAATGGTACGAGCAGCACTAGAGTGCCAATATATTAAGCTAATGGCGAACTAATTACGCTCTCGAAGCGTTTTACAGAGCCACATAAGTACTACTCAAGAAGCACTGCTTTTCCATTTCATTTGTACAAACTTCTTTATATTTTATTTAAAGAAATAACCTTTAATGAAGTACTCACTCCAAACTTCTGTGAAAATATTATGTTTGCTTATAATGATGATTACGAGAAATTGCGCTATTGAATTTTTTTACATTTCAAATAATTGCTTCATAAATTTATTGGTTCGTAAGAAGAAAATTAATAAACATAAAATCCAGTTAAGCTGATCTACATTTTATTACTGTATTTTAAGGTTTATTTTTCAAAATGAAATAAAAAGCCGTCGAAGCAATGACGTAATAGTTTCCCGGATAATGTGAGGGTGCTTCGGATAAACGTACCCCGGGGCGAACGATTTGTATTAGCCGTCTAGTAGTGTACTCGTAATTGTCGATGCTTGAGGCTAGGACTCGTTGTGTCATGCACGTAAATAAGAAAAGTAATATGTTGAAAGGTTTTCAATATAGATATTTCGATCAAATTTATAAAAAGGGATGAAAATTTCATAAGAATCTAATAAATAAAGATAATCTATACATATATTGTGGCGTTGTGGGTAGCGAGTCTGCCTTTAGTCACGACGGTTGCGGGTTCGATTCTCGTTCGGGCAGATGTTTGTTAAAATTTCTGTCTCGGTCTGGGTGTTTGTCCGTGGGTCACCCATCGTGCCTCGGAGAGCACGTTAAACGGTCGGTCCCGATTATTATCAATAACATCTGATAATAATCGTTAACTCATGATAAGTAAATTGCTCTTATCCAATGAGTTACTGGTTCGCTCTTAGGGTTGCGGAGGTCAGATGACAATCGCTCCGTGTAAAAACTAGTAACCTGTCAAATCCGGATAAGAGTAATAAGCATACCCTGGGTACATAAAATACCGGGAATAATGCTAGGATGAAGAAGAATCTATATACTACTACATATATTAAACTAGTAGTTATAATATTATTCTACGCGTATTTCTATGCCCTTATCCACGTTTATGTGTTTGTGCCCCACAAAAATTTGATTCAGATCTATTTGTCAGTATTTTTATAAATTTTGGAAGATAAAAATAACTATTGATTTTATACTAATAAAATCAATAATTACGATATACCACTAAAAACAAACATTATTCTAATTTCACAAAAATAAATCTGTACATGACTATCACGAGATTTTTTTCGAAAAAACATTGTCCATTTATATTCTATAAACACGCATTCGTTCCAAGTAGATAATCCTGTTATAATGGAGTCGATGAGACGATATAAGCCGATCATTTAAAACAGTAGCAAATTGTGCTTTATTTTTATCGAAATAACTTCAATATAAATGATAATACCTAAAAATTGTATGTAAAAAGAAATATATATACGTGATTTGAATAATTTTTGTTTATAGAAATCGAACTTAGAGATACATTAATATATATTTTTCGTAATAAAGGAGTACTTATTACGTTACATTTATCTTCATCTTACAATTTTACGAGGGGATTGGCTTTGAAATGAGAAAATCAACAGAGGCATTTGAATCAGCTCACAACAGAACCCCGGTCGTCTTATTCAAAGCTTCTTCAGAATCGAATGGGGCTCATTTCACGCGTGTACGAATACATACTATAAGTCGACTTAGAATCTACAAAGCTGATTTAGAAACGGCTAATTATTTTCCCTCACTTCTTTCTCTTTGGCGTTAATTAAAATATTTAAATCGTCCAATTCCCCGACTTACACAACTTTTTATTTCTGCGTTAACTTTCCCTGTTTAAGAACAAGACTTTGCATGTGGATCGGCCTGTTAAAATATTCCAAAATTTTGATTGCCTCTGAAGTTTTCGTCAAGATTTTGTGGAGAGACCCTTGATTTTTTTGTTTGCATTTAAAAAGACAATTAGGTATGTTAATTCATTTATTCTATGACTGCTTTGTGAGAAATTGCTTTGTAAAGATCAATGTTCAAATATTGATGGAAGCGAGGGGGTAGCGGGACAAAGGGTGGACGGGACTAAGGCTGACGTCTCATACGGCGCTGTGGTAGTAATTAATGGATCGTGCGTGGCCCCTATGAGGACAACTTTACCTCGTAAAGATTTAACTCATGGCGTAACACTAAAATTTATTAAAGCTTAATTTATTAGTATAGCTACACATAGCAGTTTACTTATCAAAAACTTTAATTAATACGAAATATTTTAAGCCTGATTAAAACGGCAACGGCATGAATCAAAACGTATCCCAAGATTCGTTAAAAATAATAGACTTCGGGTAAAAATACACAGAAAAGATTTACAGATTCTTCAAGTTTATTGCGAGCTCAAAACGAATCCGCGCTTTAGTAGAATGAAGAAAAGAGAAGAAAAAGGACACAGTAAACATAATTAGGTGTTCGGGCAAGCGGCCACCTTGATTAAACGAGACGCTGACGTTTCTCGAAGACAAAAACAATTTATAAGAAATGCACGTCAAATAACAGGCGTTGATAATGGGTCCCTTTTCTTATATTTCATTTGTATATTCAAAATGTTAGAAATAACTTTATTTGTAAGGAAAATAAACATTTTATTGCTCAACAAATCCTCAACTTGGCCTATTTCATAGTGGTAATATACTGAGCAGTAAAGTGAAATTCAGATAGAAACGTGGTAGTTCAATTCGATTCTAGTTAATTTTATTACCCACGCATTCTTTGGGTTTTTGGAGGTAGGAAAAATAACAGCAGAAACATGCTCTAGTGACAATTCAAACTGTCAAATAATTCAAGGTGTGGCGCGGCGTATCTTACAATCAGTAAGATCTACAGCCGGTGCTGTAGAGACTACACTTTTTTCGATTTAGTTTATTTATATCCCTTACCTCCTTATAAATATAAGAGTTCGGCATCTACACGTGAATTCCCTGGATAAAATGGTATTTTTCACACGTAGAGTCGGTTAGCTGCGTGTTGTGAAGCAGTTTATATGTCGATACAAAACCTAATGATACATACATTGTTTTCCTTTTAATGTAACATAATAGCTTCTATTAACTAAATTAACTTCGTAATCTAATCGTTAAATTATCCTGAACGCTGATAAGCACAGCGTCCTTTATTGCATGCACCGTATAGAATTTCATCTTTTTAACGAGTCAACCACAATCTTTTTCACGACAAAATGTCGTAACGTCCTGTTTTATACCGCAAAAGAAAACAAAAGAAAGCGCGCCCGAAGTAATAAAGCAGCTCGATTTCCGCTATTTAGAGTGGCGAAGAGAATTAAAGTTCCTTTTGAGGGAAGTACTCTACAATATAAACAAAATGTATCAAAAGTGAAAGAGTAATAAGAATTCCATAGCACGCCGGGTAAAGGCTGCTATTTTGACGGAAAAACGATGATGAGGCACGATCAACGATCATATCGAACATCGCTTACCCGACTGATAAAGCATCGAAGGCTTTTTTACAAAATAAAACCATACTTTGAACATAGTTTGAAATGCCATTTAAGCTTTACCTTACTAATATTGCAATTTCGTATGTGTTTTATATTTAAAGAATGATTTCTTGAAATTTAAACTAATATGAGTTATATCAGTTCCTTCTTGTTTAAGGTTTATTCTTATGCTTAAATTGCTTTACTAAGCATGCGAATTCTATGTATTGCAACTTCTTTTTCTTTAATTCCATGTTTGTTACAGAAATGAACAAACGATTATGTTTTATTGTATACATCGGCAAAATGTTTTTAGCTTAACATAAACACAGAAAACAAACTGGGGCCAAATCGACCGCACTCTAAACGGCACACACTAACTCGATACAAACTGTGATAAAGGTTCGATTGTATGCAGTAAATAAAATATGACTTGGCCATATTTCCACTTTCGTTTCTTTTCGTTTTATGCCCCTTTTTCTCTGGGCTCCCCGAAAATACATTCATATAAAATACCTTTTCGATATTGCCCAACTTTATTAGTATCGGGCACGTGTTTTTATATCAATTTTGTTTTCACTTCTACCGCAATTCTTAATAATAAATACTGAAATGCATTGACATTCCTTTATTTTTTTGCTTGATATTATTTCCATTCGTTAAAAAGTGAATCTTTTTAACTACTGAATACCATTTATTGAAAAAGACCGGCTAGGTAACACCGTAGTGTCAAATGTTCTACCGTAAAGCAGAAGCAGTATTGCATTACTGTGTTTCCGTTTAAAGGTAGTCTGTAGCTAGTGAAATTACTTTGAGAACCTATATCTTGGTGTTACAAGCGCTCACAGGCTACGATAACCGCTTACTATAAGGTCGACCGTATACTTGCTTGCCAACTAAAAAAAACACTATAAAGATCTATTAAATGCTAAATTCTAAAGGCGGATATATAAATACAATTCGATCCATAATTTAAGTGTAGCCCCAAGTCGACCCGCGGATTCGGCTTACAGCGCAAATAAATAGCTTCTTCGAAAGCTATCGTGAAAGCAAATTAGAATAATGCTCTGCGATTTGGCGTTTCAACAAACGAGAACGTAGAATGGCCCTCAGTGGATTATTCGGATGTTCGGGTGGACCCGGGTAAATTTGGGTATAAATGGAAGTGTCGTGACTGTAGCACAGGTTACCTATTAAAAGTAAACTCGGCTTCGATAAGATTTTAGTTCATTTACTAAAGTACTTTACATTTCCTTTCTTAACATTTTTTTTATAATGATATTCATTCACGAGTCATTATTCGAAATTGCAAATCGGCTAATCTATTAAAATAAATTGATCTGTGAAAATGAGTACACTATATAGTAACAGCGAATTTTCAAATTAAATACGCTATCGCAAGCCAATAAAAGTGAATAGTATGAAGCGATAGTAAAATGAATATTTAAGCCACAATCATTCGCAGATAAAAACTGTGTAACGCAACGTTAATCGTATTATTATTACGCTTTTAAAACTCAAATACAGTGCTATAACGCAAAATTTAAATCTACGAAAATACGCATTCACTTAAATTACTCGTTCGTTATAAATTCAACATAATATTAAAATCTGATGCGTCAAGTTCGCATTACCGAAAATCGTTATAAAACAAAAGAGCGTAAATCAAAAATACCGATAAATAAGCTCAATAAACTATCCCATCAAGCAGAAACTGAGCTCGTTTTTTGAATTATTGGATGCTGGATCTCATACTGTGCGCAACATGTGCTTTATATCATATCAACCCTGTATTCCAAGTAACGTATATTGCAGATTGAATACTGAATACTGCAGGGATTTTAATATAACAAAATGTACATAATAGAAAGGTGAACTCGTATTCATACAAGTGTTAAAAAGTCGTAATAGGATTTCGAATCCAATTCCAATCGCTTGCAATTTTTATTACATTTTTCGTATAGCTCGGTATTTGTAATTTGTATCTCTAATTATTTTTACTGAATGGGTTTTCATAGCTAGAGGCCGGGTAGGTAGGTACAACCAGTATCAGGTTATATTCTACCACATTCTTCAATCTTCTTCTTCTTCTTCAATCCTTCAAACCATGAAGGATTCTGTAGCTTATGAAATTTCTGGGCAAACATTTAAGAATCAAAAGCTCTTGGTTAGCAATGCGTGAGCGACACCTTCAAATGAATGGTGTTGCAAGCATTCACAGGTTACGATAATCGCTTGCCATCAGATGAGCTACGGCTCATACGTGCTTGCATGCCAACTTAGTCATATTCAATAATTTATATTATTCATCCCTTATTCGATTGTTTTATATAAATGTGAACTCGCTTCAAAATAATTATAACTTAACGAAACTTTCACGAATTTCCAAAAACATTCTTCTTAACACCTATTTACTTGTTTAATGACCGTGCATATTTTAACAGTTACTAGAAATATTATAATGATACTATTTTCAAAATTTTCCATAATATTTGTTTTGAAAATTTCTCAGAACATAATATGAAGTGATATTGTTAAGTGATGCTTGATCTGTTCAATAGCCAAATTTATCTATTCATTTTTAGATATATTTATATTTGATAACAATATGAACAAATTTTAATTAAATATTTTATGCAAATAACTACAAATCTTGCCGCTTGTATGAAAAAAGTGGGACATAACATTGATTTAAATCGTACTTCCAGAGATTTGTATAAAGTTCCTAAATGTTTTATATATTGTCAATTAACTTTCGTACATTAAACTTTTTATGTTCTCAAGGGATTCAAATGCTTTTAAATTTCTTCTTTAAAATCAATAAAAGGTCTACTTTCATCAGCGTTCCTCCAATAAAACATGGTTTACAGTGATCCGAGGTAATGAAATTGTGTAATGTGCTTTAACTAAACAATTTTTGGACCTAAAGCAATTAGTTACGAAGACTAATTTAATAAAATATTTTTTTTATATTTAGCATAATATAAAAATAATACAATTGCATATTATGTTAAAACAATGAAAAGTAGCTGCCATTATAGTTAATAATATTTAGTAGTTAATTACATGACCTAAAAGCAATATTCATTGATACAAAAAGGCAGATTAAATTATTACCGTCTTGCAAAAGTGATTCGTATAATTGAAAATTTATAACTGAATTCATTTATCTCTACTGTTTAACTATCGACAAATGAATTAAGGAATAGCAGTAGCAATTATTTTAAACTTTAATTTTTCTAAGAGCAATATAGATAATTTTATCGACGTAAAAAAAATTTGTCATCCTTACTTACTCGTCCCCGTATTGTCATAAAACTACGACACTGAAGCTATCAAAGGCACTCTAATAAAAGCAGAGTAACAAAGCGGATACAATAGTACAGATGGCTTACATACATACGATTATAATACCTCTGCCTTTGATATAAAATTCAAAGTCTGATAAGTAAATGATACACCGTGACCGAATATACAGTACGAAACTTTGTATACAACGTTATTTTCATTGATGACTTTCTCGTCCTATTTTAATTTACTTTTCACATTTTTAATGTCATGACGGTTGGAAAACAAGCATACGATCCGCCAGATGGTAAGCAGTCACCGTAATCTATAAACGCTTACAATACTTGAAGTATCATATATACTTTACTGACCCAAGGGATAGGAAGGAATGAGAAGAGAAAAAGGAAATAAAAATAGGGGGTGGGAGATTGGGCCTCCAGCACTCTCACTCATCGCACGAGACGCAATAGTACTGATAGTGTTACTTTACACCGATTTGCTGAAAAAAAACTCACGTGCAAATATATTTCATTTATTTGATAACTAAACAAAGAAGGCTAGTATGTAACAAATAGTTAATTAATGTATGCAGTCAACTATTTACAATATGAATTATGTTGAATAATTAAAATTCAAAAATTTAATTTACACAAATTAGCCAACATGTCATTACAAAATATCTAATAATATCTATATAATCAAATAAACATACATTGTAATTATTACATTACAATTTATGAATAGATTCCAATAGTTTTCACATTGTTGACGCCATTATTTAGTTTCATAAAACGATAATGACAATTATTTTGGAATATATTAATAGTGCATGAACTTACTACAGACTAAGTATTTGTATTTGAAACTACACTAACCAAGCATGCCGCAACTCAATCAATTATCATCGTTGAAATTTCAAATATATTGTCATACATTTAAAGTTTATTTCTATTTGCCACAAAAAACTCCCCTTCCATGCCGTGCTAATGAGCGCAGGGCCTGAGTCTTCGTAAAAGAACAGTTTCTAGCGTAACAGAGACCATATTCGCCAAAAACATTCCTTTAAGTGACACTCATGAGCTGGAAGACGATGTAATAGATGTTTTCAATGAGAGACTTAATACGACGTCGCAATGTTAATTGCTCAAATCTCTAAATATTCGCCAGACAGACTCTGCTTTTTACTCTCGCCCTCTGTCAACCATAATTAGTTTTTTCCCCCGGTGAAATCGCTGTCGGTACAAACATGCAATGCTCTTAATGAAAACACTCGCAAGTGGTCGTGTTTAATGTTTATTTACTTCCATTTTGTTTTAAGACGTTTCCTCAGACGATCTTACAAAACACGCGCCCTTGTAATAAGCCCCGTCGGGACTTCGTTGCCGCCGGTGGTTATTATTATCATACTTTCGTTCTCGTTACATGTATTAACATGTTTTATAAATCAATAAAGTAATAAACACTATTTTTTTAAATGCAGTTGTAGTCTTTTCCTTGAACTTTGATGAGTAAAATACCTCCTTTTTCATTTCAGCTTTCAGACAGATTATGAAAATAAAATATAAAACTATTGTCTTTCTATTGTTATTTTACATTTCAAATTAATACCCAAGTAACTAAAAACTAAAATAGAAAAATTGTTAACAATCAACTCTTTGTTTTCTCATTTCTTTTGTCATTATTCAACTCTTAAATGCACACATAAAGTAAAATATAGTATAGCATTAAAAAGACTTTTCACTTTGCTTTGGTTTAAGAAATGTATAATTCTTTACACATTTTCTTTAAGAGGTAGGATCCCAAGATGTCGCATTTAAGAATACTGTGGGAAAAACGATGTAAACACAGTATTTCGTCGCTTAAGGTATGAGATAACGCTGTCGTGTTTACAAAGACGTTAAGTAAATCTCAGGCAGCTGTTGATAGCACGTAAATCTTCGTTTTGCGTTAGAAGAAAACAATATAAATCAGCTCTGTACTTCCTCCTGCGTAGGGAATTTATTAAGCTGTAATAAAATACAGTTTACTTGAATTAACAATAAATATTCAACACTGTTATTATGACGTCACGTGCGTCATATTTCTCTTCGTCGCTTTTTATGTTAGAAGGGGACAAACGGGCAAGAGAACCATCTGAGCTTGAGCTGAGCTCTGAGCATGCTGAGCGATTACCTCCGCCCATGAACATCTGCAACAATTTTGCCATGCAAGTGCATTGCCGCTCTTTAGGAATGAACTGCTTGGCAATTATACAAAGAGCAGTCACTTCACAAGTTTTCCACCAAACATATAAAGCTAATGCAGGCCAGTCACTGGACTGGGATCACCACTAGCATTCACGGCGATTCATGTCTTAGAATTTCAACGACATGCAAGTTTTCTTACGATGTTTTCCTTTACATTTTAGCTCGAGATAAATTTGAAACAGAAATTAAGCACTTAAAAACCTAAAGGCCCGGATTCGAAGCCCCAAACTTCGGTTAAAGTCTACATCTTCTGTCCCTTGTGACGGTTCGGCTCAAATTGCTTTCTTACTTCATTGACAATTTACCTCAGGCAGGCAATACGCTTAAAAATAAAATTCCGTATATTACTCAAATACAGTTATCGAATTCAATAATAAGTAAATATTTATAAATGAATAATAGATGTCAACACTTCCAGAACCCAAATTGCCGACGTGTCTGGGTAGGGTGCAGTGAGTGACAAAAAATGAGAGACCATTTTACCTCTCACCGCAAAATAAGTAAAATTTTACCTTCCAGTTCCATAAGGCCAGAAAGAAGCTTTTAGGTTAGTTATTTTATTACAAAAATGAATTTTAGTCGTCGAGACAAGACCAAAAGTAAACATGATTCCGTCAAACATTGTTGCGAAATTTTACAATAAACACCTGAAACGTTGAAAGATATACATTATAGAAAAAAATAAAGATAAATTAATCATACAGGCTTTGTGATTGATTAATTAAATGAGATAAAAGCAGAAAAGGCTGGTAGACTTATTTATAGGTTACATATTAATCAATCAATTATTATTACAAGTTTTATGTCACAAGCTGATAGTATTGCTTTATTTAATTTTTTTAAATGTGACGGAGTAATCAACGTTACACAATGCGCACCTGTTCTACAAATAACGCTGCTCGTGACGTTCACACGTCGTCCCCGTCACTCTCATTTATCGGTAGTTTTAACAGAACGTAACGGACACTCCTTGTTTTAATTTCGCGTCAGGATAAACACATTTTCCAACGGCACCACGTCTAGCGCCCCTATTTCGCCGCGAGCCTAATGTCGCGAGGCGACGAAATTTATCGCGTCGCTTGTAATTCTGCCCCATTGCCGTTCCTCACCCCTCGCCCTTCACCCCGGCAGCCGACACACTTACATATAACGTTTTCTAATGAAATTGTCCACAAAACCAGCTCGCCACAGCCCCCGGGCCCGTTGACGCCGCCGGATGAACCGAAAAAAGTACAGCTCGCGTTACTAATGGCTTCATTTATCTTAGTCACTAACACTGATACGCTACGACGATGTTTTATATTTAATTTAGCGCTGTGCAAAATAAATTACGTTGGTATCTGTCCCTATAATGTGAAAGTACAAGCAGGTCCTAAATTATTGACCAGTCGCAAAGTGTAGGCGTTTTGGATTAATTTATTAGAAGCTAAGTGATAAGTTATGTTGACCTCTCAAGATCAGAAGTTACGAGTCTCGACAGACCGAATAAGGCAAAAGTTGGTGCATACTTTATTCATTGTATTTTCCAAAGATATATTGATAGATATGGTTAGAGTTATAAGTAATAAATCTTTCTATAAAAAAATTCGTATAATGAATCGAAAGACTTCTTGAAATAGTAAATAGTTTGAACCATGATTCTCTTTAGTGTTCGCTTTATACTCTAACTCGTTCCAAGCTCATGTAACGCGACTATTCCTACAGGTTTACGACGAACGATAAACGTATCCTGCCAATGGTGGCAACCCTTTCGTTTGCACATATGTAATATCCCAAGAAATAAGTAGGCTTATCTTTACAATTATTTCCTTTAAGTACGACGGGCGTTCTGAACATCACTCATTTATTAATATTTTCTCTATCACTGAAATTTAAATTTAGAATTTATGCCGGGGTTTAACTATAAAATTTATCATTTACTCGACTTTTAAAGTCTTGATAACAGCAATCAAGTAGTTCAAAAGTTACACTATCATTAATAGCACACACAATTATTTTATATAAAACTTATATTAGAAAATATATAGAAACAATATTATACTGTTTCCTTAAAGTAACGAAATTACCCGTACGTCGTATGAGATTAAAGTAAGCCGCATTTAAAGCGAATCGTGTAATTTGGCAACTGAGCTGTGATTAGATAGTGCTTTGGCCCCGTTAGGGTAATGAGAATAGCCTTTTTAACCTCTCCTCATGTTAACATGATTTCATTTACCCTTTTTGCATATCCACATAAATGGATTTTCGTTTTACGACCTTTTGCCCTAACATTACAAAGACGTTATATTTTTCTAAAAAGTTCTGCTTATTTCGCTCGATATAGAATCGAAAATTTGGGAAGATTACGCCTAACAACCATAAACGACTATACCCGTAATATACTATTTATAATATAGATAAGTAATATACTATTTATAAAGGGATTACTAAGTAGCCTTAGTAGTAGTAGAGCCTTGCTGTTTTTATCATAAAGGAGGGATTTCAACCTCATACGTATATCAGTAAATTAACGTTCTTTAACTTCTCGTTACATGAGTGAGAAGGTTTAAAAATAATTTATAGAATTCAAAACATCTTTATAAAATTAAAACGTTTAAAATTAAGTTTAACAAAACGATTGAAATATTTGTTGTTTTTATTCTAAAGCCAAATTCTAAAAGAGTGAAAGGTAAAGAAAATAATCCGCCAAATCCCTAAATACATTTTATTGTACGATTTCAAGTAATAAATATCTAAAACAGCAAAATCGTTATAATCTCTATTATCTCGGCATCTAGAAACGTAAATTTCAATGATTTAAAACGTCTACACGCCGATGGACAATAATGTGAATATTTTACACATAGCAATGCAAAACAATTCGTGCAAAAGTAAGTAACATTTGCCGTCTTAAGTCACTTCCAAGGTTTGGCGAGCCTCGCTATTTCGGAAGTCGTGTAAATCGTGGGCCACGGCAAACTTCCTAGATATCTCGCCAAAGGACAAGACGCTAATGTATGCACAACCCTGCATTCTACGTATTGTTGCTTAATGCAAGTTTCTAGACTGTTTCTTGTTTATTCCTTTCGACTTCCAGATTTGTAAATTTCAACTCGTTATAAGTAATGCGTCTTCTATTTCCGTAATACATAACTGTGAAAACAGAGTCACTACAAGATTGACATTTTTGTTACCTACATATCATTTAGTCACTTTCTTGTCTGTTGCTTTTTAAAATTGTGTATTTTATGACAGTACATATATGTATTTATTTTGTTAAGAAGATTTACTTACATAAAGATACAAATTTAATTTATTAAACAATAACAAAACCCCATCCAATTATGTTCACCTTTGTCTTGACGCTATTATAATAGGAACGCTCTGTTCCGACAGTACAATCTAGTAATTTCTTAGTCCCCTTTCTCTTAGTTAATTTAAATTAATTTATTTTCCCGTCCCGAAATTCATACTTACCACAGCTTGTTGTATGGTAAAATTTCAAATCAGCGTTACGAGTAAGCGAAATACAAAATTTTCCCAAGTTCCTCGAACAATATATAGAAATAACACTTATTTTTGTGCAACCCCTTGAGCTTTCTTGACTTTCCTATGTAAATACTCGCGGATTTTCCTCACAAAACCCGCTGCACCGTAGTTGACTGAAGGATACTATTTGTATTTCATTATCAACAAAAGCTTTGTTGAAAAGATGATACTCAGCAAATTCAAGTAACATCCAACTGTACATACCGCACAAACGGCGCCCCGGCGAAGATATTTCGCAGTCGTATTTACTCAGGCGTGCCAAAATTGTTTGCTTACATGTTTGACGCGCCGCACGCAACGCTCATTATGGCGAACGGGCTTTGTTTAGACTTAGAAAATATATTGTTACACCCGATAGAGCATGTTCTTTATACCTTTTATTTATCATTACAGGTAAGTTACTGAGCCCCTCTTACGACTAATGGTTGCGGTTGGGTGAGAATCTCTTTGAACATATTGTTAGCTCACGAAAGAAAATATAATTTTAAATGTTATTAAAACTAGTACCTTCAGAACTAAGAAGCCAGTCTTAATCATAGCTCAACAAGTGAGCGCTTCCGGAATATGCTATAAATATTGGGCGTGTATGCAATAACGATGCATGGATTATCCAACGTACTTAACATCACGAAACATTCATTAGTTTCTTCCCATACGGGTAAAGTCAGTATACTTAATTGTTCATACAACAAGCCAGCTGGGAATTGGCTCTAAATGTTTCGTGTCTGGGACATAGTTATACCACAATTGCTACGTGGTAATCGTCTGGAACTTTAAACTTAGTACTCGGTAAAACGGACCTAATTTTATAAGCGGTATGTGTGATTTTCGAGCTAAGCCACAGCGGCCGGTGATGGAACGCGCAATAGACGGCCATTTACACCTGCGATTCTTCTTCATCTTCCCTAAACTGGCGCACCGCTTTGTCTAAAGTAATTATGCTACATAACGTATTAGTCTTTTGGGAGCGAACACGTGTTGGAAACGCTTAATCACTTACTTTACATTTGTGTACGCAAATAATCCGTTAATTTAATTTTGGCGCGGTATTTATGACGTTTATTTAATTTATTATCATATCAAAGTGTAGGCTTCATTTAGCGGATTTTGTGTGCGTGCGAATATACATTAATTATATAATCATGTTTAACCATACACGAGGGAAAATTTTTAACGATTTCATAATGGTTGCCGCTAAATGAATCGTCATTTTTTAATGCGAAGCTATTCAAACAATAGCAGCGTGATATTTATGTTTTATCTGACTTTAATTATACCGTTATTCGATATGTATATATGATTAAAATTCGGTTGAAATTCTCGTAATTTTTATATCAATAATACTATTTCATTATTATTATTATACAAATCTTAATTATTACCATCATTAGGAGACATGCATATACATATAATAATATGGATTTGGATTTGTAGGAAATCTTTTCTTAAATGCTAAAGTGAAGTAAAGGCTTAAATTGTTGGGATAACCTCTGTCACAACAGAGATTATTCCACCAGTGCAATCAGTCACACTGGTGGTAGGTCTTTTGTTGCAAGAGGCCGGCTAGGTAGGTACCACCGCAGTGTCCAATATTCTGTTGCCAAATAGTAGTGCTTAGGCACTACTGTGTTCCGGTTTGAAGGGCATTGTACGCTAGTGAAATTACTGGGCGAACGAGATTTAAGAACGAATATCTCGAGGTTGGCAACGCGTGAGTGGCACCTACTAACGGTGCTGCAATCGCTCATAGGCTACGGCATCCACTTACCATCAGGTGGGCCGTATGCTTGTTTGCCAACTTCTAACATAAAAAAAAAAAAAAAAAAAAATTACGGAGGGAGTTTGTATGAAATGTTTGATAGCTTTATTCGTTTTTTTTTTCACTTGGGTTAATATTTTAGAATTTTCCTTTTCCTCTACAGCTATTTATATCCTTAACATATAGCACGTGTGAAATAGGAGTAAATCTACCGCGAACAAACAAAAAGATTGCTTATTGAAGGTAAATGGTATTGATAAAATCAGAATCTTGACATTGTAGACTGTAAAATGCAAGAAGGCTTGGCTATCCCGAGACGAGCCCTTCTCACCATTGATATTTATACTTTTACGAGTTTCTCCTCGATACTAAATTATTTTGAAACTTTCCTTTTTGGTAAAAATGGGGTTCGTCGGATTAATGTAACTAGAGTGTTGTAATTGGTTGGGAGTTATTACTTTCTCTTTCCTTACGAGAAAAACATAAAGCAATTGTAAGCGATCTCGGGAGTAATTTATTGCTGAAGCGAGAGAACATTGCGTACTCTGAAAATAGTTTTCTTATGAAGAACTGTGCTTTTATCAAATCGATGTTTGACGTAAAAACAAGTTAGTTTATTTAACACGTTTCCTGCTCGTTGAATCACATATGGCTTAGTCAATTTATTTCGCTATTTTACCTACTGTCTGTATTGTGAATAGGTAATAACGTTTTTTTTTTAATAGATTCAGCTGCTCTCTACTACATATACAGACCAAGTGCAAGTCGAGCCCAAATGCGAAGGCGGCTAATACCGTTACAGATGGCTCTTGCCCATCCTATAACCAAAATGCAACTAGTTATAAGCTTGTTGACTTCAAAACGCGTCTGACGACTATTCACGTCACGATTTTTTCTTCAGCGTTTAGTGGTAGCAAAAATAGTTAAATTCTATCACCAGCAATGTTCCTGGTGGTACAAATTATGGTCAATGTTTTCCTTCATCACAACATAAATTTGAAAAACAAATTAAGTATTTGAAAACACAAAGGCTTGAATCCGCGATATTTGGGCTAAATCTATTACCTATATTTCCTTTCAGGTGGGCCATTTCGGCGAAATTTACATCCATGGTTACATATAAATGTTAAGATACGAGCATTTTCTTTAGCTAACACAAATCATTATCCGTAAGAGTATATAAACCTTTTTTCATATTATCAGGAGCTGCTACTAAAAGTGAAAATTCTGTATATAAAAACGGAACTCAACTTGCGATTTTCAATACCTTTAACATGAATATGTTTCGACTTTTATTCCCAAAATATCGTGTACATAAAATAAGGTACAAAAGCCATTCTATCTGACAGGGCCTTGTTTGAAATCATAACAAATAGCCCTTTAGAAAACCGCATCCCGACCCGAACTGTCCTTCGGAAGGGCGAAACCCTTTACACATTACAAATCTTTGCCACAGAGCGAGCGCAGTTAAGAGGCTGTCAATGAAATCTCCCTCCTCCGACTATTCGTTATATATCTTAATGGATTAGGTGGAATAAAGTAGCCATCGAGAAAACAAAGGCCGTGCGCCCCGAAAATTTGACCACATAGTTTGTGAGCTATAACAAAATTTATTACGTTTGACCTTAAAAACTCTTGTCGAAGGTTTTCTAACTTGTAACGCTTAGGCAGTTTTCGGCTTTGAAAGGCTCGCGCGTCCGTTGTGGTTTTATACGCAACTAAATATTTTATTACTCGCAAAATAGTTTAGATCGAAACTAATTTCGCTGCCGTGACTTCAATTTATATTTTATCGAGATTTTATACATATATTTTATGTTTGATGCTAGTTGCTGCTTTACAACTCAAATATATACTATGTATATTTGAAACATCTATTCACTCTGTCCGCTGTGCAGCCCATCACATTAAAACTTATTTCTGCACCGGTCGTTGCGATTATCTGCCCATAGCCCACGTTTGCTGGCTATTCGAATGCGTTTTACTTTGAACGTGTTCATTTCACGCCCTTTGATGGCCTATTTAGACATTTGATTTCAACTCTTTTACCATTATTAACTCCTAGTATCATGCTAGCGTTAGCTTTGAATCGAGAAACAAATGAGGAGCTATACGAAAAGAGTTTTTAATTCGCCTAATGCACACTTTTTCTCATCGTCTCTTCCTACTTAGAGTGCAATTTTTCTATAGAGTCGTCGCTTTCTATTGGTACTGTCACATCAACTTTTGTGAAGACATTTTATTTTAGCTCCAAGATGAATATGTAACATTTTGCCTTAGATGAATATTTTTAACTCTCTGCTTTCAAACGCTACAACGTGTTTATTACTCAAGAAAGTAGCGACCGTAAATTCTATTTTAAATTGAAATGACGCTTGAAAATTTTATATAAAAGATTAAATTACATTCCACTAAATAAATCTTAAGTAATTCTCGCCTAGATTGAACAAAGAAGTTATTACAAGTGCGATTTGCGAGGTGCTTAATCAGACTTAATGATTACTATGATTTCCATCTCTCGCCCGACGAAACGAGAAACTTAATGAAAAGTCAAGCAAACTCAGTCGAATACAAATTTTAGCATTAGTATGCAAGAATAAAGTTTTTATTCAATATAACTTGCAGTGTTTAACCCATCGTTTGTCTTTTCGCATCAGAATTACACGAGTTATCGTAACTCGCAATCTTCCTTCTAGCTATATCCTGGTATTTTGCTCAGGGTCTGCTTATTACTCTTATCCGGTTTTGACAGATTTTGACTAGTTTTTACACAGAGCGACTGCCATCTGACTTCCGCAAGAGTTCACGATTATTACCCGATGCTATGATAACCGGAACCGACAGCTTAACGCGCTCTCCGAGGCATGGTGGTCGGTACACAAGAACAAACGCCCAGACCGAGACAGATGATCAATACAAATATCCACCCCGTGTGGGAATCGAACCCGCGACCGTCGAGACTAAAGGCAGGCTCAATACTAACACGCCACAACAGTCTTCAGTTATCGTAACTCCCAATAACGGGTAGTAAAGCAATTGAGGTGGTTGTTATTTCAAGTGCCTTGTTTACCTTTTAATTTAAATCCTTTGTTACGATAACAGAGTTCCGAAGTTTGAATCGGTGTACGCGAGTTTATAGAAACCGCTAAAACTATAAATACGAAAATATTTATAATATACTGAATTGGTTAAAACTTTTGAATTAACATTATTTAGGATAATGATCTCAATAATATCTTGTTTGACATTATCGTTACCGAAAGCCACCACAAATATCTTCCTAATTCTGGTATGAATATGAAAATTGTATGTAAATGTCGACAAAATGTTACCGCACTGCTTGACAACTCGACAGCACTGTAAATATAAGGAAACATTTCATTGACTGTACCAAAACATGCGAGTCGTTGGGTTCATACTTTATGATCAACCACTCCTATAAATTGTTATAACATTGCCATAAATCAAGATGAGATACGAGTGGTTATAAATGACTTGACGAAGACAAAAGTGATTATAAAATAAAAATCGGCCTTATTGATGTACACTTAGTGTACGCGAAAAAAGGAAAAATTGCATAGTGTCTTGTGGTTAGCATTATGCGATATGCTCAATTTTATTTTACGTAAAGAGTTGGAATTCATAAATGTAGGCAGTCCTTATACATGTACGATGCTTGCACCACAATGTTCTAATGAGTGCAATATCACCTTAGTATGTACAACAGAATTATACCCTGTACTTTAAAGGAAAGATTTTACGATAATAAACTCTACAATTGCGCATTTTCTCTCACGAATCGCGCCACGAAGTTAAGTTTTACCACTTTCCATAATTACCAATAAAGCATGTTTTCGTTGATAGCATGTCAACGAGGGTCGCATCAGAATTATATTGTTAGCATTTCCCCCCGTGACACCGGGTTACTGCTGACGTTTCACTCTGATTATCTTTAATTAAAAAGTTGGTTTAGGCGTCCGCAAAATTTCAAGATGTTAAAAGAAATTGCTAGCGGCGCGGCAAAGTGGTAACTCAGTGAATTGTCATAATTATATTAAAAGTGGTTAGAAAGTTAACTTAAAATATTCGTCTGGGATTTTTAATAAAAATATTTCCTCTTTGTTTCCGCTTTGGTAAAGGGGTTTTACGCATCGTATGCTCAAAGAATATTGACAGATATGATCACTTCTCGATTGGAGTTCGGCCAACGAACGTCTAGATTTACGATTTGTAACTCGATACTATTTTAGCTTCCGTTTGGAATAGATATGCCATTTTAGAGTGTTGCGTCTTGCTCATATTCGACATGCTTCGGAGGATATTTATGGCTATTGCAGTTCAAGTAAGCATTATTTGGATACATTAATATACTTTCAGTATAGAGCATGTACCGTTGGTACATTAGGCAATTTGGCAGTTAAATTTGATGAATAAATAGACTACATTTTGCTAAATTCGTTTGAAACGTGGGGGGATACGTTGGTCGAAATTTTGTCCGTACACGCAGAGGCGAATGGATCGAGTGGCACTACTCACACAATATGATTCCTTTTATTTATTTTAATCAAATGTCCCAGTTGTTGTTTTGATGCGGTGAGGTTTGCTATAGCGGCAGTTTTGTGTGCTCTATATTCGCCCATGAATTCCGGTGTACGGAGCTGTGGGTAGATGAATATTTTAACATTTTACATATCCGACGAATGAATTCGTTTTCGCTACGGATATTTTTTTTTCATTTTATTCAGTTATTTGATACGTTTATGTTTGTGTTGCTAGGTACATACCTTTTATTTTTAAATATCTCCATCGTCCCGAGATTGGTAGAAATAATATTTTTTCTGTATATATATTTTTATTCATTGGCAGCGGAAAGTAAAGGTTATAAAGCGGGGATTTAACTTTTGCGGTTAATTTTTCGAAACTAATTGGGCGCCGAAATATAAATATTTTATTTGTATACAAAAAGCAATTTTTAACGAGTAAATTTATATACAAAAAGTGTTCGATGGTATGTAACTTTAGTAATATCCATATACGAAAAATATATATATTTTACTTTGAAAGTATAATCTGAGTAAAAATTGTCGGTCAAAGCTCATAGAGGGATAATGAAAATCTTCAATGTCGTATTTCTTTTATCTAATTGATTCCACCGTCCTTTGTAGAGGCCAGTGCGTGCATGCGGTCCGATTGTGCAGAAGCAATCAATGGTTATGAGCAACGTACACACAAAGCGATGCATGCAAGAGAAAAATATTTTCATCTGTCATAAAAAACAGTATTGTTTCTATTAAAATTATTTAAGCTTTGCTTATTACAATAACATCGGTCTTTGAAACAATTCATAAAATTATTATGAGCAGCATAAAGTGACTTTCAACGGCCCTCATTAGAATAGTAATATCTTGTGTCGGGGGTTCGAAAACACACACAATTATAAGCACAAGCACACCCAGACCGGAACACATTCCTGTATGGTCGACACAAACATCTGCTTCGAGCAGGAATTGAATCAACCTTTGGCGCTTAAAGCAGGTTCACTACCGCTGCGCCACAATGTCATCAAATTAAATTAGGAGAGAAGAGTTGAATCGTAGTCTGTACGCGAGGGCTATGGGACGCATCTGTAACCTAGGGGACGAGGGACAGTAATCATTTCAAAATGCGCATTCATTGTAAAACGCAATATCTGCGATTGCCGCTTATGTTCTACAATCAGATCCTCCCATATCGACTTTTTCCACTTCGTTTATTGCACTCGGTTCGGGAATAGTTTTTGTTTCTGCCGTAATAATCAACGCCTGTACATAGTCATTGGAGTGAGATTTTCTATTTTGCGATTCTCAATAAAATGTTTCCTATATCGTTGGTTGAATTTCCAGCTATACCAGATGTTAGTGCTAAAAGTAGATTGCCTCCTTTAAAATTGTTATTCTAATTTTTTATCTTTATATCGTGGCGGTTGGCAAACACCTGGTATGCAGTCACCGCAACCTATGAACGCATGAGATACTTAAAGTATTAATTGCGCGTTGCTAACCTATGGATAGGAGGGAAGGGATGAGAAAGGAAATGGAAGGCAACAGAGGGTGAAGAGTTTGGGCCTCCGGCGCTCTCACTCGTCACTCATCGCACAAAACGCAACAGCACCGATACTCATACTTTAAGCCGATATGTCAATGCTCTTTTGAGACGCTCATAGCCGAGTGCACCCGCTGATCGGTAAACGATCGGTAGGTTAAGCAACTTTAGGCGCGGTCAGTCACTAGATGGGTGATCGCATAGTGGTATTTCAACTGAGCGTCTCCGTGCTTCGGAGGGCACGTAAAAGTCGGTCCCGGCTGTTGACAATTAGACAGCAGTCGATAAGTCAAGTCAGAGGCCTACGGGCGACCTGAACAACTCTGACACTAGGTTGACCACTAACCAATCGATAAGAAGAAGAATGCTCTTTTAAGCCTGCTAGTTTTATATCGTGGTCAAAAATCGGGGAATCTGAACCGTGTTGTAAAAACAGTATAATAAGCAAACAAGACGATTGAACTATAGTAGGAATATAACAAATTCTTCGGAATATCTGCATAGCTGCTGACGACGATAGCTCCGTAGGCCACTAATTACAATAGCGATGATTTCTAGACCCTTCAGTTACAATTCCACTCATTCTTCGAATGGTTCAGGCTGCTGCGGCTATGCGGTGCGAATATCGATTTACATGCCACTGTATAATTCAAAGTTTGAATAATGTATCGCCTTTCATTAGCACATTGGCCAGTCCCGAAGCGTATTTGCACATAAATTCGGCAACCCACTCCTAAGGAGGCTTACGTGTGAATGATTACACTTTGACAGAGACCTTGGATATTTCCTTTGAGTGAAATGAAATAAAACGCTCCGCTAAGCGTTAAACACTAACGTAATTACGTTGACGGAAAAAAGTTAGATTTTTAATTATAGAAATAAAGTTAGATTTATAATATTTTGAATGTTTGTCACTAAATCACGAACAAAGCGGATTCGACTGACATATCATAGGATTTTTTAATGGTGGAAAAATGTTATCTTTCTGCGGGATTATCGAAAAATATGCTACATTCCGTATTCAATTGAAATATGAAGCCAACTCTAAGACGGCCGACGTTGCGGACAGATGCTAGTTTCTAACGAAATTTTTGTAAACTGGTAAATATTACGGTGTCCAATTAAAACTATTACTTTTCACATAAATAAATATTATAATATAATTTACAGAAGTAATGGAACATATATCACTTATAATCCTATTTCATGGCAGTTCTCATCTTATACATCTGTATTCATATAAACATAATAACAACAAACATTTCTCGAATATTATGAGAAAGTTCGAGCAAACTACACAACTTCATTCCAAGCAATAACAACAATACGATATTACAAGATTAGTTACGCGAACCTGAATCGAAACCAATTACTGTAGGGAAAATATCGCTATAATAATAATTAGGACGAATAATTGCGAGGTTATACACGCGCGTCCCATTATCCCCAGCTCTCGATAATTTTAATTTCATTCATATCCGCCTCATCAAATACGCATTTCGAGTCGGTATTTTTAATTTAATATAAGAAATATAATCTATGGAGTTCATTATATTATCAAAATACAATGCAAAGTTAAGACATTCTTAACAAATGGAACAGTAAAATTTCTAAATCCGGTCATGACGAGCGTTTGCGTGGCTTCTCTGACAAGTTAACACCTGCAGTGTAATGAATGAGTACTGCTAATATATCAGGTTACGTAGAATATTGGTTGAACGTGTAAAACCAGCCCAGCAAACCATCGCCACATTTGATTGCGCCTCCGTTTGCAATCATTAGTGATCAGCCTGATCAACGTAAATAACAAAGGTTAGACTGATCAATATATTTGTTGAATCGTTTTAGTTTTAATTAAGCTTCAGGCCGTTAAGCCGGACCATGCAGTAAAACCGACTACGCAGCGCGTGCGCGCTAATAAGCCTTGGCGAGTTTATCTCCAAACGTGGATCGTAAATGAGAATTACCGATAAATCGGACATTATAATAAATAGTAACGTGATTGTTTCCATTTAAGCGTCCCTCTCATCGCAAGGTGTAGCCGCAACAATGCGCCTGGAATCTCAACGACTTCAATTATTGAGTGTTTACCAAAACCGAAACCCTTTAGGTTCCTCAAGGGGCCGGCCTGTCCATTTTGTTAGTGATAACGCCGCATGGCACGCTGAAAGGATGTACATTAAACAAACCATTACAACCACTTCCCTTTTGCCTGTTTTAGAGGAGCGATGGAATTTAATTTTAAATTGTGAAAGGATTTTCTAAAAACCCACAGTAAGCAACGCGGGTAATCCAGTGAAACTTCACTGGATCATGCTCATTTTCATTTCGTAAATAAAAATAAATAATAGGAAAGTCAAAGAATAGCCAACATTGTAATAAAAATATTATTTTACAATATCAAATATGTTTTCATGCAGAAAGGCTTGGCAAATTAAATTTTTTCGTCAAAAAAATAATCTACTTTTTCGTTGCATGAATAAAACGAATCATGAGACATGTCATGGTGGCTCAGGCGACACGTCGCTCAGACTGTTCCGATTAGATGTATGCTGGCAAGGGAACGCCTAATCCAATTGAGGGCTTGCATAATTCGCACGAACTGCCTACTACCTATTGCACTCCGTATTGTAGGGCGTTGAACTAAACGCTTATACCCTATCTAACAATCTAGGGCATTTAGACAGAATGAACCAAACCCGGACATAATCAGCTGAACATTTATGCTGTAATAACATTTACGTAGTTAAAGATCATTTTATATAAAAAACAAAACATATTTCTTCGCCAAATGTCCAATTAAAGCTATAAAAGAACAAAGTTAAAGCTGTTATCGGCATCGGATATTTACGCATACACATCACGTTGTCACTAATCTCGACTCTTAGCACAATCTCTAGCCATTCCAACGAGAAAACAATACCACCTTTCAAGGGGAACAAAGACGAAATAACAAAAGAATGGACTAGACGAATCGGTGCACGGCACATTATCGCCCCCGGGCCAGGAACACACATGCGACTGCCACTGACCGGCTTTTAAAGAGAGAACTTGAAAAAAAAAATAAACTGAAAATACTATTCAATTCAAAGCGTGCAGCATTACTAGCGGATTCAAAGGAAAATAATATCGGATTTATGTAACACAACATACAATAGTTTTATTTTTCATTTGAATTGACTCTTTTGTCAATCTTACTTTGTGACTGTTAAAGTTCACACGTCCAGCTGAACTTCAATACTAAACAGTGAGCTAACCACGACCACTGGATTTTTACCGATTTTTTGTTTTATGATTGACAGCACACGAGCCGTGCTCGGTCGCGCGTTCCGTGCCCAGCGGGCCGTGATCCTCTGCTAAGAGACCTACCTATCTACTGCCTGTTGTGTCCACATTGTCACACGTTCCATAACAATTCACTAAATCCATGCAAGTTCAGTATATTTCACTGAACTATTCGAACTTCATAAATGTAAAACGATAATTCTCCCATTCTAACTTTTTATACTGATACTTAAAATTAACTAATTAAGTAAATAAAAAGGACCCTCTCATTTGTGTTTAAATGTAGAAGGAAATATGTGTTCATCTCGTTAAAACTTTCGTCTACTCGTACAAATATAAAATTCAATTTCTGAATGAGCACAAAAAATCTTCTACCCTGTTTTTCGCGTTCATTTTGCATCAACCAACGTAGAATCCTAATTATCTTTCCCAGTTAAGCTTAAGTGAATTATTCCAGCCGCCCACTGTAGCGCACAAACAAAACGGTACTGAGTTCACAACCTCAGTCGAAAATACTAAAACATTAAAGAGAATTCCCGGCACATGTATAATATCCGCTAAGCAGTATGTACGCGGCGCTTAAGCCCGCTATCTTGGCGAAGGTAACAGAGCTGTGTTACAGCCGGCTCAACTTTTAATAACGCCCACAAAATCATCTAATTAATCTGATTACGGACGGACCCGCACACTAACGCAGCACTCGACACTAATGCCTACTTCTGAGCATTAAACAAACTTATTTGTCTCGTGTAGTGCTTTATGGATTAGTCAGATAGGCTGTAGCTTATGAGCCGAGATAAACATAAACTAAACTAAAACCCAAAATGTAATACCCGGGAAACTTAATATATTAAGTTTTTATTTTTAACATAGTGTGACAATAATTTAGTTTTCTATTACTCTTCAAAACTTAACACATTTTACATCTAAAGATGTTATTGAAAAGATGAAAATTAATTAATGTTTGATGCGGTCAAAGAAAGATTAATTTTAAAATATAAAATAAGCCTTTAAAAAGGTCTACGTCAGATTTCGTGCGTGTATTTGTGTGCGGCCCTTATAATTGTAATTACGTAGGCTCGGGTACCCTCCTTCAGCTGACTCATACGATGAATGAGTTCTACGTCTAATGGAGATCTTATCTTCGCCCCAAGATGGAGTAAGGTAGCCTTAACAATATAAACTAGGTTATATATGTATAATACGGAGACTTATCTCGACTAAATAGGACAGCCCTGTCCAGGTCATAAATAAAGACTGGCTTTGATTTTCTGTTGGTGACCGTCGCTTTTACGGTTCTTGGGTTCGTAAGGTCCCTTTTAATAGTTTGTAAGGATATATCCCTTAATTCGCATAATGAACATGTGATTATGTTTAATGCTCAATTTATAGGCGTTTCTAAATACCGTCTACAACGAAGTGAGGACCTCATTAGTGGAATTTAACTAGTAACTCAGAGCTGTATTAATTTCTTGACAATTACTCGCTAATCCGTTTTCTTCTTGAAATTAAATATTTAATGCTACAATTTGTGGTGCTTCCGTTTTGCTCACGGTATTACGGAGGTCTATTCGTTGAAAGTAATATTCTGAATTATATCGTTACTGCGGCTTTGGATCGTGTAACAATTATCTCTGCTCTGATTTAACAAGTATTTATTTTGATAAAGAAAATGAGATTTTAAGTTATTGTTTTAAAATGATTTTCAGTTAGTGACTGAAAAAAGTATCCATTATTTTATATCTTTGTAGTTTGAAATCCATACAAGTCATCCATTTATATTAATTAATTTATTCTTTAATAAACTTCAAGGGATACAAAAATCGACAACGGAACAAACCACCTAAATACGACATAATGACATGTATGGTATATAAACAATATAAAAGACAAAAACAGACAAACAATTATTATTTTCCGTTTATTTTCATAATAAATTCACTTTATTTTAACTTTTTTAATTTATCTATTTTAATAACGTTTTTTTTAAATTTACTTATATCAATCGGAATTCCACATGTACCGTGTTAAAGGTTTCGAAAAAAGAAGTAGCCGTTTTCGATAAAAGGTAAAGCCCATTGGCAGTGCGATTTAACGGCAGAATACAGAAAGAGGCTGGCGGTAGAGCGTAGATAGGCAGATGGAGCGGCACGAATGCGACATTTCAATTTGAGTATATATTATTCATAGTAATGCGTTAAAAGCAGCGCAGACTTGCTCTCAACGTACAGGCGAGTAATCGCGACGTACGTGCAAACGCTAGATACGTAATATGTATATTCAATGCTGTGCTTTAAAATTGTCGTTTCGCACCATTTGCAACAGCGCCCGGCTGGATGTGCTTCGCTTATAAAGTAACACAGCGAAATGTGGGCCCGGTTTTTATTTATCGTGTACTGAACAAAATCGACGCTTTTACCTATCGCGAGAAATTTCCGTTGAAAACAAGCTCCCATTGAATTCAGATATCTAACAATCTGGCTGATGTTTTTCAATAACGTGATTGCTACGAATTTTTACATTACGTGCTTCCAAAAAGGTAATACAAAATTTTAAGCTGAAATATGAATACGTATAAATAGAAAAAAAGCTTTTCGTTATTACGAATATCAATCATATCCGCTTACAACGGATATGGTTTTGCAAAATTCGATTTTTTTCGTTGTACAAAAGCACCATTTATTTTAATGAAAATTTTATACTTATATATTTTATATTAAAATGAATACAAACAACAGTAACGTTTTATAAATCAACGACAATAATATATTCTTATAAGAATTTCAAAATAATAAACTATAGTAATGATTTAAAGAAGCCTATGATATGATTATGTCATACATATATATTAAATATGTAGAATTAAATGTAACATCTCATCGTGAAAGCAAAAACATAATTCCAATAAGATAATATGATCATCCAACCTTTTATATTTATTTAATTTGCAATAAATACCGGATTTAATTCAGAACATTAATGAACATTATAATATGATACTCAAACTACCAATCTCGTCAAGATTGGTGATTTTATTTCACTACTATCTTTACATATTGAAGTAACTATTTCTCTCTTTATCTAGTTTTTAGTCAGATTAATTAATTAACAAGACGCCAATATTTAAGTTGAGTGAACGAATGAAATAATATATATTTTTTTTATAAATAATAAGTATCCGTTTTCGTAATAGTAAAACAATTATTTCGTGTTACTTTCAGATAATCAGACGTGATTAAATATAAGTGGGTTAAAATATATCTTAAGTTTTGTAAATATACTAAATATATTGAAGATATTATGATAGTAGGTATAATTTATCGGTTAATATCGGTATATACCAAATAATAATATAATGATAGAACTCAAAACGTTTTTCTTCGCATGTATCGTAGGGTCGATACTACAACCATTTATTATTCATTTTCGAAGACACGGGAACGAAATTTGTGTAAGTGCGTTGTGAGCCAATCTTTATTTCATTCGCAATAAATGGATTACTGTTCACAAACCTCGTTTCGCTATCGACGGTTTATTTTTCTTCGTAAGCGATTTTCTTCAAGTTATTACCAACAATGTTTTAAATTTATACACGATTGTATACATAAAACTTTAATGTTTCATAAATCAAATTCAATTTATTTGCCGATAAAACATGTCCATTGGACATCTTCACTAAATTTTCAAGAGGATTATGCTGATTTAAAGAACAAATTATTTAAAATAAAAAACACAAAACCTCAAACCTAGAGTCACTGTGGTTCCAGCACAGCATAGTCGCGCTTATTAATTTGATCAAAAATAATACATTTATTAATAAAGGCGTCGGGATGTGACGACCCCATCGCCCGCTGTTGGGATAACCTCTGTCACAGCAGAGATTATTCCACCAGTGCAATCAGTCACACTGGTGGTAGGTCTTTTATTGCAAGAGACCGGCTAGGTAGGTACCACAGCAGTGTCCAATATTCTGCCGCCAAATAGTAGTGCTTAGGCACTACTGTGTTCTGGTTTGAAGGGCATTGTACGCTAGTGAAATTACTGGGCGAACGAGATTTAAGAACTAATATCTCGAGGTTGGCAACGTGTGAGTGGCACCTACTAATGGTGCTGCAAGCGCTCATAGGCTGCGGCAGCCACTTACCATCAGGTGGGCCGTATGCTTGTTTGCCAACTTCTAACATAAAAAAAAAATATTAATAAAGACTCTGTGAATTCACTGCCTTATTCTGATATTCAGTTTTATAACCAATCACCTTTAAGTGTTCCAAAATACATGTTTTTTTATTAATTTGTTATCTTAAACTATACGATATTCTGAAAACAGGATAAGACAAACTATAAAACATAACTATAAAATCAAAACGTAGTGAGGATGAAATGATTAACACGATACAAGATCCGACTAGTAAATATGTACATAAACTAACAAGCTAAAGGGAATATCTGTGATGATCATTCATATTCTCTGTTTATAAAGCCTCCGCAACGTGCACACGCATATCGCATGCAAAGCTGCTTCAATTCATGATGGATGGTAATCGATATCGCAATGATCGTAATGAAATTGATATGCATTGTGTCATGATAGATCTAAGCTTACTTTAAAAGGTTTCTATGATAAAATCCTTGGTGTTTATCAATTCAGTAATATGGGTCATTTTAGTAACCGTTTGTTTGGATTTTTTGATGATATTAAAGCAGTAAACAAGGAATAAGACCTTGTGGTGGTTTCTTTTTATTTTGCTAAGTTGGCAAGCAAGCATACGACGCACCTGATGGTAACTGGTTGTGCAGCCTATGAGCACTTGGAATACGAGTACCATTTGTACGTGTCGTGTAAAAAATTTTAAAAAATAACTAATCACAAGACCTTTATAAATTATTTATTCTCTTGTTATTGTATATTTTTCTAAATCTACCAATCCGTTTTATTTCATTAAACTCATAATACTTTTCAACAATTTGATGCTTGAAAATGATGGATTCGGTATTTTCCATTAACTTGATTTATTATTCACCTACAAAACCAATCTAATACGTCTATATAGTACTTAATTGACACACACTTTAAATAGGTCACATATCGCTGCAAGACCCCCAATTACAATAAGTATTTTGAACCAAAAAATAGGCGTTGAAAAATATAGAGGAAAAAATTCGGGTAGTCACCTGTGCGGGCTCCATTTTATCGGTATCCCAAGACATAAATTGCAAGTGGAAGTAATTGTTGAAACTTTCGCAAGGTAAGGAGGGGCTGGGAGCTTGGAATTCGTGTCGAATCACCTGCCACCAATTTTAAGACTTCTAATTTATCAGCAAAGGCTCCGAACGCGATAGACCGTAGGTCGGCAAGGCCGGACGGAAAATGGGCCGTCGTCTTGTTACATAGAGGGTCTGCTAAGAATTTCTTCAATAGATTTAATGAATCTCCTAATGCTTGGTTATTACAAGCAATAACTTTCTTAACTGCCAATGTTCAAAGGGAATGGGAATAGATATTGTTAGATTCTTGATATAAAAGTAACGTTCTCCATTGAGACAAATAAGTAATAGATCTTTAGAAATAATGCGATGTCTACTACTATAATAATAATTAATAAAACGAAAAAGGCTTTTAACGTATGTAATATTAATTCGTGACGAATAAATATTCTATTCGTATCATAATTTATACGATTTAAACCGGTTCATGGGTCGAAAATCCCTACAGTAAAAACATTAGCTAAAATATCTGGTGGGTTTTGTGCGTATATTACGGTATCGCGCAAAAAGGCGGGTTTTGATTGACGCTAGCAATCGGCTTAATGTAACCTCGAGGCAAGTTTTGCGCGGCGCACAAACGACTGGTTAAATTCTGAGGTCGACGCAAAACGACACAATCTTTCATACGTCACGCAGAAGGAGCTTTCCATATAATTCATTTCCCTATTCATATTTGTCTTAGAAGTTGATTCCTTCGCCAATTTACCATTACCTTTATGTTAGAACTAGAGAAAAAACCAGAAACTCCTAATATAAAATGACATAATATTTTAGGGAACGAGTGTTATTGAAAAAGTTTTACGTAAATATATTTCCATCTCACTTTACCGATCATACAAATTGAATCGACTCCCTCGTTTTTAGCCTGAAACTATACTAGGCGTATGGTTTATATTCGTCGTTGGAGATTACGTGACTGGAAATAGTAAAATCGGATGATGATGTTGATAATGTAGGTCGTAATGGGCCATTACCAATAAAACCTTATAGGTAAGCGATGGATTAAAAGGAACTGGGTCAGGGCAAGGCCCGTGCCTTATGAAAATAACGCAGTTTTGGAAGGCAGTGCTACGGCGTCGGAGGCATTGTGTTATCAATATTATGTTACCACTCCTAATATTCCAGTATTTTGATTAATATACCTCTTATTTTGCAGGATATTAAATATAAATGTGTACAATATTTCTGTAAGCGCCTTAATGTATTTCAAAAGAAATGTTTTCTAAGCTACTATGAAAAAAACTGTACTAACGCTAAACTAACTTAACATCTCATATAACTTGAGAACCGTGCTTTCAATCGCGTAACCACTTAAAGAGATTTTATACTCTTATGTCGTTAAAAAGTTTCCTTAGAAAATACCAGAAAGAATTGTTATTACCAATCAATGTATTATTTAAAACTTCTAACCAAATCGTTGAAAGTCATTTTTTTATTTTTGTGTTTGTGGTTCTGTGTCTTAGAACATGTAATATATAGTAGGTAGCAACTAATATAACATAAGTTATATACCCAAAATAAATAAATACCCATCGAAAGGTACATTTTTATAAATTTTTGTATATCTTAATAGTATGATAAAATATAATTACACCAATAAGTATTATTAATAATATATACATATTATGGCAGTAAAGAAGTCTGCATAAATATTACACTATTGATACCTACAACATAATTTTATCGTAATAGCGTAAAATATTCGCGAAATATTTTACACAAAACCATGACGTAGCAATATTTAGCAGTCCAGACGCAGTCATGTTTAATAAGTGGATCATTTACGCCTGTCATTTCCAAAGGCATACGTTAGCTACGTGAAAGGGGCTTTTCATTTCCACCCACTGTTTTAGGTAACAGACCGTTAATATCTAAAACTCCCACAATGGATTCTGATCCATAAAGCAAATAATTGATAGAACCTGTCAAAACTTATCATGTTAAAGATATTATATGCAGCCAAGTACCTGCGATCCTTCGAAAGATAAGCGTAGATCAATATCATAAGTTTTGCCCGCAAACTTAGTGGCCGCAGTGGCCGTCTAAAACTTTCATGTGGCTGATAATAATTTACATAATAGAAGAGGGGTAGGTAGGTCTATCTACTATCGGGGTCATCCAAACTTCTGGATTAGGGCCTTCACCGCCAGGGCTTATCGGATTTTGAACGAATTTCGGGATGCTTTCGATAGCGACGTCATTATGGATAGTCGATTTATATGCAGATTGGAAGTGAAGTAGCGACGGCGGCATGCAGGCACGCGCCACCGACCGCACTCGCAAGATGCACCGCCCACTTCAAAATAATAAATACACCATCTACCTTCCACGGAACGGATTCTCATTTGACGCGATATTCAATAACGAAACTATATCAGACAATATCAATATATTTCGTCGCTACATCAAACTTTACGCGACATACGAAGAAGACATTATGAAAACAAGTTAGTTATTGTATTAAGTATAAGAATACGCGAAATTATTTTTCCCTGATAAGTTAGGAGAAAAGTAATACAAATGAATTTATTACGTGTATATATATTCTTTGTCACTTTTGGAAGAACCTTGTTCAAGTTTTCCGCTCTCGACCCAACGAAGACAGAGTCTCTATTGTATGGATTTAACAATATCTTGCGGCTCGTTGCATTTCATAAAGTAATAATAAAATATCACAATGGATGTCAACTCTATTCATGATAAGTGCCTAAGATGGAGCGCGTCATTCGCATAATTCACAAAATCAGATGATGACAGAATAATTTCAATGAAAAGGGTTTTTGAACTTGTACAATTGTTACGAAACTCTTTTGTTTAAGTCGAGTTAAACAATTCAACCACTGATCTTTAAATTTTCTCAAGTATTATCTAAAGCATGTGTCCAAGTCTTCCTTGATAGTTGCAAAAACTGTAGTATAAAACAGTAGCCTTCAAGTGTTATATAAGATATAAACATGAATAAAAGAACTCATTTCATTTACCTATGAAATAGATTTAACTCAAACAGTAAAATTTATACCTTACTGATAAATTGGCTTTATAAATCTGCTCCCTTGTCTATTTAAAAGAAAAAAGAGCTCGTTTTGGGTTATTTTACTGGCTATTTCATTTATCTCAATATCGAATACCAAAACATATTGGCCGGAACGTTTAGCACCTGAGCCAATCTACCATTGCACTGAATTTCACTATACATTCGATTTCCGTTCACTTTATTAATGACCGGTCTATGCTGGATTTCATCGTGTTGAAAACACGCATCAATCTTGTGATTATTTAAGGATAAAGTAGAAGAACTTTTAGTTATTCAATTCAACTTTATCTATATTCAATACGATGGAGACAAGATTATTTTAGATACAAAAATAACGTTGTAAAACCTTGTCTGCCTTTAGCCTCGACGGTTGCGTGTTCGATTCCCGCTTGGTGCAGATGTTTATATTCAGCTTACAGACATCTGTTTCGTTCTGGGCGTGTGTCCGTGTGGGGGCCCATCGTGCCCGCCGGATAGCACGTTAAGCTGTAGGTCTCGGTTGTTATCACACGGCATCTGATAATAATAGTCTTGATAAGTAAATTGCTCTTATCCACTGAGTTACTGGTTCGCCCTTAGGGTTAAGGACATATGGCAATCACTCTGCTTAAAAATAGTAACCCGTCAAATCCGCACAAGAGTAATAAGCAGACCATGGGTGCTAGTATGATACCGGGAATAATGCTAGGAAGAACAAGACAAAAATAACATTGTTAACGATGTGGTTCAAATAAGCAACTGACTTATAAAACAGTAACAGTTCGAAAGAAGTTTCACAGAAGAAAACTTGTATAATTTAATAACGATCATATAAAAAGCAGTCTGACAGAATTGAAGAAAATGGGGCAAGTCAGTTGAAAACTTTATAGAGTTCTTTTGTGAAATATGAACTAAATAAATACCGTTTTCAAGCGCTATTTTAAATGGATGAGAATAAAAGAAGCCAAAATAAACAAATGAATAGGCAATCTAGATGATTCGTCTCTTTCTGTACCGCACAGAGGAATACAATATCCATGGAAGGCCGAACCCCTTTTGCATGTTTTATACAAGCCAGCTGTCAAATTCAAGTTGTTTTTGTTCGTCCATTTCCAACGAAACTTTCGGCGAAAAATTGTAATGAAAAACCCAACACATCATTCATCTTTCACCCGCGCTGTCTATTATGAATTGCAGTTTTTAAAAAGTTGGTAATTAACATCGGGCCACAGTTCAGGTCAGGTCCCAAGTTTTAAGTGGTGTAAAGTTTGAAAATACCCTAATCATTAAAAGCGATGGGCTTACTTCAGTGATAAGTTTATGCAGGTCACGTGTTGGCGGCAACTTGTCAAATTAAATGCTGCTTTGACATCTAAATATTCATTGTAATATCGTAATAAAATATCATGTCAACTTCCCCTGTTATTATACCAACTATCGAAGAATACATCGTGTATTTCTTCATATTAGTATATTATGTATTATAGTATTTATGTATGTATACGACCATTGTGGCGTGCTGATAGTGAACCTCCTTTTTGTTTCCTCTCATTTTGAACAGATGCTTGTTATAAATATCTGTTTCGCTCTGGGTGTTTGTCCTTGTGGGTCTCCCCACCATGCCTTGGAGAGTACGTTAAACTGTCGGTCCTGGTTGTTATCATAACATCTGATGATAATCGTTAAGTATTGATAGGTAAGTTACTTTTACCTATTGAGTTAATGGTTAGCCCTTTGGGTCGTAGTGGTCAGATGGCAATCGCTCTGTGTAAAAACCAGTAACCTGTCAATTCAGAATAAGAGTATAAGCAAACGCTGGGTATATACCGGAAGTAATGCTAGGAAAAAGAAGAATAATATTTTGTATCTATATTTATTTATTATTCAAAATAATAACTGGTTGTTTTATATATTTTTTAATATTTATTTAGCACCATGTTTTTCTCTTCTTTACATGATTGTACTACAAGTAATTTTGTTATCTAATTATGAAAATCTGAGTCTCTTATAGTCGTGGAAGATCATTTCCTTCCCCAAAGATTTCATTTTGTGTCGTACTCAAGCACAGGTTAATAAGTAATGAAGCGGATTCTGAGTTTTGTTTGTTAAAGTGATTATTCAAATACGTAAAACGTTTTCGGCTTTTCCTAAACTTCTTTCATATTTTATTCATCGATTCTTCACGATTCGAGACGTTCGTAAAAGCTGAAAAGATTTGAACTATAAAGGCGTATATTTACGGTACATTTTTCCATGGCATATTATTTTTTACTTTAAAAGATAATTATATCATATTTGATATTATATTAAATTCAAAGCGAGATCATTTTTTATTTATGTTATAATTTAAGCCCCAATTTAGAAATACATATTTAATGATATACCAATATCTTCTTAAACGTCGATTTGAGTACCTATTTAATTATTTAATCTTTCTCCATAATACAATTTTACTGATATTTATCAAGTAGATACTTATTATACTGCCGAAGTAATATAGTATAATATAATATTTATAAGTTAATAAGATTGGACGTTCACGCTTCTCACGAACTTCCAAAGAAAACTAATCCTATTCCGATATTATTCCGGTGCCCAATCAATTCGCCTATAAAAACAAGGGATAAAATGCTGCTATCCTTTCCCGAGAGTTCCCTCCTCGGCGAATCATTACGTAAATACGACAAAACTGTACAGTCTGTCCTCTGGAAGGGGTGTTATTTATGGAGGGCAGAGGGCGGAGTGTATCCAAGTGGCTCTATTAGCTCAACTAATATTTTCTTCTACCAGTTAATTGTTATGTCGCCTTTAAGACCAGGTGGCTTGTCCCATTAGGCCGCCGCGGGCGAGTTAATGCGGGCACAAAACTCGTGGAGCCACTGGGAACTTCCTCCCGCGGAAATATTTAAACAAATTAAAACTTTTTCTTTATGCCATTTCCCGAAGTCTCCTTATTCTGATTCGTTTTTATTTCATTTTCTTCCACTTCCAACTGACTTGTCGAAAGTAAGGCCTTAATTCAATTTGGGTGTATAATGTTGTGTGTCCACGCGTACCCCACAAATGAAAGTTTGCCCGTTGTTAACGGAAGATTTTATTGTATATCAGTCTGTAGATAATTTCTTTGTTTATTTTATAAGATGCGAAAATTGAAACGAACTTTTGTATGAAAGCCTTAATGTCTTTCCAAAAAAGGAAGCGGATATTTTCTTAGCTCAGCTCTTAACATAGCGTAACACAACCTGTTGATTCCGCGTCTATAACATGAAAATAACAGAATTTTAAACAATAAAGAAACTTGAGAAACTTCGCTCTCTAGACGAAAATAACAATAAAAAATTGTTTTATATTCATATATAAACTTCCGTAATGTCAGGTGCAGTGTTAATTGTTATTTTGTGTTGATAATTCAAAGTTATTAAATTAATAAAAACCAGCCAAGTGCGTGTCGATTCACATATAAAGTAAAATTATCAAGTTTCGTTTATCCCCCTTTAATTTTTAAATTAAATTCGTTTTTATTATTTGGCATCATAGAAATACACAATCTATGACAATTCAAATGTATATATATGGATAAAGAATTAATACTTTGCATTAGATACAACAAAATAAAGTCAAAAATATCAAAGTTGTCTTATGGAGACTACCGCCTTTGTGTTTCATTTTTATTTTATTTTTAGTATTTATTGCTGTAGTAGCAATAGAAATACTTACACATTCTGTAAAAATCTGAACTTTTTATCTATTACGATTCGTGAGATACCCACTAACAAACGTGCGGACGTACGGACGAACAGACGGACAGTGGAGGTTTTGTAATTGGGCTCTTTTTGGGTACGGAACCCTAAAAAGTAACCGACTCGACCGCTAAATCTATTTGTAGAGCGCTTTTCTAAAGGTTTATCGTTGTGGGTTCGCAAGAAGTATCCGTTGTCCGATTTCGTGAACCTATGTCAAACAGCTTAAAATCCACTCTGACAAGCGTGGATGAAACTCTGGAAGGAAGTTTTTGTAGTGGATTATAGCATACTGTATTTGTTAATCCATGAAATGTTAGGTTTTTTATGATAGAGAAGGCAGAAAGGCTAGAGGCTCATCTGATTACCACCGGCCATGAAAACCTGCAACACCATACACAACAGCATTCACTAGCTCTACGCCGCTTGACCCAGGAACTCGCCTGACCAGTCACCTAACGATTTTTTTTTACCAACGTACAAAGTTAGCTAACGAGGCGGGTATAATATAAATAACCGTTAGTTCAATTATAAACTTAGTTAACTGTTAACATTCAACTGGAAGAACACACAAAGACATCATATATTTGTGATATTTGATACCTTAATTATATTTTACCTTCTAAGAAGAACTTTATTAGTACTTCTAAGAAATTCTATTATTCTTCAAAGTATTTCTTCGGAATTAATCAAGAACAATTTCTTAAAAATAAAACAATACGTCGGAGTTAGTTGAAGTTATTTTAAAACTATTAGGGTGCGGCCCCACCGCTGCGCCAGGGAGGCTAAGGACGAGTTTTTATCTTCGATTTGCAAGAAAATGTATGTGATAGTGTCCACTGCAACGCACGAAAACGCTACGCACGAATAAACGCCATTGCTACACACGTAGCTTGGTCAAATATGTCGTCCACGCAACTTAGCTATCAACGCTGTGCACGCGGTACACGAAAGCGTGCGTAGCTGCAGTACGTATATCGAAAGAGTGACTTTTTTTTTTTTTTTCGGAATGTGTATTGCTGTTGGCCCTACTGGCCTTGACAGCGTCACCGGGCGGGGGGCCGAGTACAGACACTCAGCCGTGATAAAGGGTAGCCCTCACGGGGGCTCAAATTTGATTCCGTCCTTAGGGTGCCTCCTGCGAAGCCGAACCACGGCTAAAGACGTCATCGGAGATGGAGGCAGCGCCCCGAGCGCATTCTATACGATAAACTCACCCGACGGTGTGAGCGCGACGTGACGTGCGAAACAAAGGACCTCGTCCTCGCCGGCGAGGACGGTGTTGTGTGCGTGTCTGTGCTGTGTAAGGGGAATTTTCTAATGTAATCCTATCGTCAGGGTCTTGCAGGAGGCGTCTAGAGTGATGTTAATATTCATCTATAGCATCTGCTGCGGTGGAAGTATAGACCCACGTCGCCAAACAAACGAACCCATGCAGCTAACATGTGGAGTCACGCCATTACATATTCGTGTATGTATGTAGTGACATCCCATAGACATCAGAAACCAACATAGCTTCTGCCTTAACCTATACATAACTAGATACTTTTCCAACTCAAAATCAATATATTCAAGACAGCTAAACTCGTAGACAAGACGCATTGTTCCAGAAATAGTTGGTATTTGATGGACGAAAACTGACCATTACGAACGGACTGTTTCGAAACTGCCAAAGTAGCCACGAAAGCGACCGAACTGAGAAAACAATCGCATTGTTAGCGAAATTCTAGAAACAACTGACAGTTCTAATTTAGCAGGATGAGTAATTGTAATTATTTGACGCATTGTTTTATATACCTAGATAAAACTTTTACAATAATTAATAAGGATTTTATATGAACATAGATAAATCGGATATCTTCGATTGTTTTCATCAATAATAAATGTTACTTTTGATTACGAAAAATGTGTCACGAAAGGGATTACGAAAATTCTCAGACCTCAGCGTGATAAACGTAAAAGTTTATGCGGCTACAACCTAATAAGATTGAATCGATGTCGACCTAATTCCGATATGCATTAAATACGTTTTATTGGGCACCAGGGAGTGGTGACACATAGTATCAACGCTATACGTAAATACAGGCAGGCTGTTTACAAACGAATGCGTCATATCGTCCATGCGCGTCCGTATAGACGTGCACACAAACAAACAGAACGACAAACGTAGTGATTGTGCAGATACTGGTTCTGACAAATGAAAGCAGCACAAATAGCGATATCGCATGCCTGTTTTGATGAATCGCACTGCCGAATGTAATGCTCGTAATTCAACAATTGTTGTGCGCTCCCTCGCAAAACCGATATCATGTTCGCAGACAAAGTTTTTCCTTTTAAAAACCTAACATAAAATAACAGTAACTTAAAAATAACATTTCATTTCACTATTACTGTCTGCTTTTTTATCTACAATAAATCATTGGATTTATTTATTTTACTCTGTTCATAATAATGGTTATTATTTGTTAACCGACAAAAGGAGAAGATTGTATGTTTGGCTGTAGGTGTTTCTTTCTTATTTAACCAATTTCTTCGTTCATTATTGTGAACGAAAAATCATGATTTTGAAAATTCTTTTTTGTTTAAAAGGTTATACTTTCAAATAATGGAACCAACATTATTATCAAATAAAAATCTGGAGAGATCGAGTGTAATCTTCAAATAAGTGTGCCTATACAAGATAAGCCTTTTGAGATCTAAATCTCAAAAGTACCTAAATACTTTTATATTATCGCAAGTTTATAATATGTAAATACAACCTAAATCCTAAATAATAACTCAATTATTACGAGAAGAAAATATTAAGTAAAATAAGCACGTCTAAATCAAATTAGAATAAAGAAATTGAATACGACATTAAAAAAGAAATAAAGTCTGTAAAACATTCATAATTTAAAACATGAGAACAATTAAAAAAGCGTCCCGAAACAAAGATATCAGAATGTCTAAAAACTAGAGGAGCGTAGTAAATCTCGTAAGCGACAAAGGAGACAAAAATTAAGGCTTAGAGATACTCTTAAACGTGCCTACGTCGCAAATTAATGCGACAGGTACCTCTGGGGACGCGGCAGGGTGTCTCCCCTTAAATAAAATACCTAATAATAGAGCTACTGCTTAGTACGAATGAGATACATTAGAGGGAATTGTTACAAGTGAGAGTTCATTGATACTGCTCTTTATCTAGACCCATGTGAATTGTACATTGTGTGTTTTTATAAGCTTACTAATTTCTGCCCGCGGCTTCGCTCGCGTGGCCGATTAACGATTTTTAATGAAACAAGTTTAATGCAATATAGAAATACAATACAAATTTTCATACCTTATTTCACCCCTTTCTAGTTGGGTTTTCGCAACAAAGAGTAGCTTATAGCCGTCTCCATAGTCCCTTCTATATCTTTAGTAAAAATCATCATAATCTGTGCAGCGGCTTAGGCGTGAAAGTGTTACAAACAAACTCACATTCCCATTTAAAATATTAAGTTAGGATTACGCTATGACGACACTTTATATCCGCTGCGTGTTTTACGATATTAAAAATATCTTATAAAACCGTACGACGTTTTATTTATCTTAAACAAAAGACGGAACAAATTATGATGTTGTAAACAATAAGTAAAACTCGTTTTATTCCGCGATGGCCGGACTAAGTCATAAAAATTCCAAGCGTATACAACGTACATTGTCTCCAATTTCGCTCACTCATCCGGGCGGCTATGAAAAATATTTCAGCAAGAGTGGAATTAGCAAAGTTCTAGAGAATTCCACACGAGGACGCCACACATTGCCCGAATATTAAAAGCCGAATTAGACTGGCCAAGCCGCGACGTGTTCATAAATGTTCTTATTAGGGGTCCACTTGTAACGGAGCACTTGAGGATACGTGACTCTTGTCGCTTCAAACTTGGCTTTTCACTCGCATAGATAGACCATCCGTTCTACGTCATATTATATCACAGACATCAGAAGCTAAAAATAATAAACTGCGGTCCACTTTAACTTACATACGACCTTCATAACTTCGCCATAAACCGAGTAAAATGTAGACACGACACTAAACAAAAGCTTAGATTAAATATAAACTCTCAAAGTACTTGAGTTTGAGTAAAAATAATGCGCGTTGGTTAAATCATAACAACGCGGGACTTGTTCGTGTGTTACCACAATAAATAAGACCTTTCATACGAATAATTTAAAATTTTGAAAATTATAATGTAATCTCTCTCTATTTATTTTGATTTACGTCTATTAAAAACATTTGTATTCATAGAACAAATTATTTACAAGTCGTTGTTATTGTTTCAATTATTTTTCGTTGATATGTCGGATTTAGGTTAGTTAAAAATAATTTGTTAGATTTGTTAAATATACAAACATATTTTAGATATTTTATGTAAAGTTCATTACATAGCATAAATGTTTGCACTAGGATATTTATTGCAAGAGGTCGGCCAGGTAGGTACCACCTCAGTGTCAGATATTCTCCCGCAAAGTTTTACATTAGTGTGTTTCGGTTTATAGGACACTAGTGGAATTGTGAAATTACTGGCCAAAGGAGATGTAAGAAACAATATCTCCAGGTATTTTTTTTTAATGTTAGATGTTGGCAAACAAGCATACGGCCCACCTGATGGTAAGTGGCTGCCGCAGCCTATGATCGCTTGCAGCACCATTAGTAAGTGCCACTCGCGCGTTGCCAACCTCGAGATATTAGTTCTTAAATCTCGTTCGCCCAGTAATTTCACTAGCGTACAATGCCCTTCAAACCGGAACACAGTAAGCCTAAGCACTACTATTTGGCGGCAGAATATTGGACACTGCGGTGGTACCTACCTAGCCGGCCTCTTGCAACAAAAGACCTACCACCAGTGTGACTGATTGCACTGGTGGAATAATCTCTGCTGTGACAGAGGTTATCCCAACAGCGGGCGATGGGGTCGTCACATCCCGACGCCGGTAACGGTTGTTAACGAGTGAGTGACACCTACAAATATATATAGAATAGTGTTGCAAGCGCTGTTAGGCTACAATTTTAACAATTTCATGATAACATTAAAAATCTTTAATGAATGCGTATGAAAATGACTTCTTAATATAAGCTATTTTCTAACGCTTCTAAAGTATAACAAAGTTAATAAGTCTTAGTATACTACCAGTATGTCTAAATAAAAGAGGTCGGTATCAAAACCAGTAGCACTTAATGTCGCCCGTGGGAGTTCATTGATCACTAGCACAAGGTTTGGTATCGTAACATAACTCAAGGGAAAACAACCGGTCAATGCCAAGTCCCAGTAATAACCAAACAAAAATATTTCAGGTTACATACATCAATCTACCTTTAATCCTACTATAGTATAAATGTAAAAATTTGTATGTTTGTATGTTTGTCACTCAGTCAAGCAAAAACGGCTGAACGGAATCGGATGAAATTTGGCACAGGTATAGATTTTTATCTGAATTAAGACTTAGGATACTTTTTGTCCTGGAAAATGTAGTTCCCGTGGGATTATCATTTAGATGTTTATTAGTCACAGTCAATCAAGCATAACGGCTTAACGGATTGGGATGAAATTTAGCCCACGATTGAAATATCAATCTAGATTAACACACAGGATACTTTTTCTCTGAACTAAAAAAATACTACAGGACGTATTTACGTAGACAGGAACATTTATTTACTTACAAATTACCTACTCTCGGGGAGATGCTAGTATTCAATAAAATTCAGAACAAAAGCAAATCCCGATTAATGTTTTAAACGTGAAAGTCGCTCTTTTTGTTCTTTCCGTCATGTTTTCACGCCTATACAGCTGAACCCATTAAAGGTATAGAAGTAGATGGGTTCTTGGACAAAGACACAGAGACAAGGACACAGATAGATTACTTGTTACCGCGAAAATACATTGATGAGAAAAAGGGGACGAAAATGTGTAGTTTAAAATAAAACGGAAAGACACAATACTATTTGCTTAATCTAAATCGCTAAGATTTAGCGATTAATGCTTGGCCGCATTAATAATTAAAAGTAATTATGTTAAATCTACAAGTTATTATAATTCTAAATAAATTTATTAAAGACTCAACGAAAGGATGTAATATAAAGCCAAATTTATTTTCAAAATATGTAATATAATTACATAATCAAATGAATTTGGTACATTAAAATATTTGACAAAGTTCCTTTTAGCTATATTCTGAAAGATTTTTGCTGAAACGTTATTACTTTGTACGTTCCTTCCATTACGGAGAAGTGAAAACTTGTTACCGAATTGATCCCCAAACAATATAGTATCAAATTTTTTATTCACCACAAAAAAGGTTCCCCGCGTCGCCGTTGCCCAAACAATGGCATCGCAATTCCCGGTTAAACAAATCACCTCTAAACAAACGTTTCTACAGGTAAGAATAATTCAGCAAAAGGTCACCTGTTACGGGTATTCGACATCGATCATCGGGAGTGCGTTGTTCCGAGGCTTCTGCGTAATGGCGCCCGGGGGAATGGCCGACGCTGGCGACTACGACGCCAGACAAAACCCTCGAGCTCTACTGTCATACTAAACTTACCAACTTTTTATAAACATACAATTTGAACGAAAGCCATTCGTACATCCGCTGGGTAATCTAACGATACATATCACTGAAACTTTAATTAGATCTTTATTATTACGACTTAATGTACATGTCAGACATTCCGTTTTGATATGAATATTAGATCGCAATTTTCCACAATAAAGAATGTATCGCGGTTTTGTAAGCGTACGGGGAGATTTAAAAACGTAACAATGAGCCGAATTTGGTCGTGGCTTTTGGGTACCCAGGCGGTGACAGCGCATCTCGGGTCGCGTGTATTGTTCGTGTCCTAACCGCCGACTTTCCATTTATTTCTCTATGAATACGTTATTACCTACTCGCCCCCGCTTATCAAAGTTTATTTGCAGCGTGTGGTTTACTCTGTACCGGTGCTTATTCGTTATTACAGCGCCGGAGTGTTTTATTGCTGGGGCGGGGCTCAAATCGCGCACGACGCCCTTGTTTTTTGCTATTTTTCCTCGCATTCTTTTCAAGGATTTTAACTTTATTTTATGTCTTTTTGTTGCAGATCGAGGACGCCATGTTAATGTTCGACAAACAAACCAACAGGCACAGAGGTAAGTGAAATTATAATCACTTTAAAATTATTCAATAATCAAAAACAAATCACGCCTTAACAGTTGTTAGTTAAAATTCAACGTTCCTTTAATCAGTAATAATAATATGTTAGAAGAATTTCGTGAATAATCATTTATAAAAAGAATCTATGCCGTCACTTCATTATATTCTTACAAATTTAATTGTAATTATTGGTGAATGAACACAAGTATAACATTCTGTCATTATGTTTTCCTTCAAGAAAAATAAAATCTCACGTTAACATGTCACATGAGGAAACGAAAATATCATTTTTGTTCACGATTCGCCTCATTTCACTATTCGTCCCTGCCACAAAGTCGATGCTGGTTAACTAGCAACGAATAAATACAGGCGCCGTGTCTCACTAAATCTTATCCATTCTAAATAGGCACGTCTATCCCTTTCTATGATCCTCCCTATCAACAGTTACCAATGTAATATAAAAGATATCGAAGTTCAAGTAAAAATGGTTGAAGCGCAGCTCAGTGGTAGCGAAGCGAAACGTAGTTTGTAGGCAGAGTCACTAAATAGGTTCACCGTTTTCGATATTGTATTCCCTCCCTCGTGTTACGACTATTCCTGACTAATAAATAACAAATCGACGCCCGAATAAAATATATGGTTTCTTTGTAAAGATTTCTTACTGAACCGAATAAGAAAGATACCTAGTGACATTGTCGTGGAAAATTGCCTTTATTGTCAAGATTTTAAATTTAAATATCAATGTAGAAGATAAAGCTGTTAAAAAGCTTATTAAGGATACTATATTATTAATAATACACAGTAAGATTAAGATGTCTATATTAAAAGACGAATACCGAAACATAAAATTATTAAATGTACAAAAAGAGATGAACAGCTACGACACTTGACTAACATGCCTATGTTTAAAGTGCCTAGATATCAGAATAAATACGGGACTAGAACTTGTAATTTCATGTTACCTGACATAATAAATGATCTCCCTCCTGATATACAAAATAAATATCTTAATTGCCCTAAGCATCATCATAACATACTCAAAAAATACTTTACAAACCTAAGTGTTTGATTGAAATAATTATAATATTAACTTCGAATATTTTTGTTGCATGGAACTCACTATCCACATTAAAACCAAATTAGGTTTAAGTCGGATAGGCATAAGTTGTTATATGTATTGTTATTCTTGTTTTGGTCAATAAATAAAAAAAAAAAAAAAAAAAAACCGGCCAAGTGTGTTTCGAACTGTCGTTATAAGGGCAAAAAAATACATATTCTATCATAATATCAACCTTCTACCTATTATGGTACGTGAGATGCAACCTGATAAATGGACGGACGGACCGACTGACAGTGGAGAGTTACTAATAGAGTTCCGTTGGCATACTTTTGGTACGGAACCATAGAAAAAGATTTTTAAAACGTTGCTTTGAAATGCGTATATTTAACTCCTTACAACTATAAACAAACAAATTTTACGTAAATACAACAATGACATTCTTGTATATTGTAGATGTAGTATTAGTCACTTTCATTATCCGCAGAACGCGTAAGATTTTAATTAAAATCTACGATTTCGTATCAAGGGCGGCCATCTTTTGTCGGCAACGAAGGTTCCCTTGTAGCAGTTACAGCAAATACAATGTTAAATTTACTTTTGTAATCCCCATTACACAAAAACAGATTGACCTAAATATTCAGGCTCAGTGAAATATCGTTGCGTTGCCATTTATGCAAGTTCGCAAAAACGAATCCTACTTCATTACAAGACAAGCGAAAAGCGACATTGTTATGATCGCCTTAAGATATGAAACATCTTGTTCCCGACTTCATTTTGCGTGTCATTCAGATGATATTTGAGGTTTCTCACTTTGTAATTAGACAAACAAAGATATAAAATATCTCGGTATTATATTTTCGTAAATTACGTTTGTGTTTAACGAAATGTATGATATAACATGTTGAAATATAAGTTGAAGTTAAGTCAGAAATAATATTTTGGACTTTAAAATTATAGCATTAGTGTGTGTTTTACTAAACAACCTAAACATTTAGGTACACGCACAGAATAATTTTAAATGTTTATTAAAATCCTTGAATTTATAATGCACAAAAGAACAGCGAGACGTAGTATTTTGTAATATAAATAATAATATATCGAATAATAAACGTATTATATAGATTCAATAAGCGTTTAATAAAAAAATCCAAAATACGTCTCCGATAGCAGTGCGGATTATCATCCCCAGAACGTAATCAGTTGGGTCGGGTATCCTTACGAGTAATGTAAAAATATCCCACTGTTTATTTGTATCAGAGTCGGGATAGGGGCAACCCGAACGCATATACCGTCTGAATATGAATGCAAACTGCCCCAGCGAACGGCCGAAATGGCGAAAATCAAATTAGGTATGGCGTGAATACTTTACGGCGACGTCGGGAAAAAAAATTGAAATCAAATATTCATTGACTTTCAACCGGATAAGCCGGCCCGCAGCCATTTCAATACATTTTATTATCTATTTTTCGCGGCCCCCGCTTTCGTGACCCCAAGACGACGTCTGCCCATTTGAATTATTAATTCCGAAAATCAAGTCATGTAGGCGTAGAATGTTATTATACTTTATTTAGATGTTCCGAATACTTCTCTCAAATGAATTATTTGTACGATATTATTGAAATGTATATTTTAATAAATATTATGTAAAACCTCAGTACCTTATATCTTTGCTTTTATCAATTACATTCGCAGAGGAAAGCTCTTGTAATTTAATAAATTGACTGTTAATGAAATTTACCGTATGAAAATGGTTTTCAGTTTTTTTTTAATCCAAATTTCCTAATATTTTCATTGCGCAATTTTGATCAGATAATGCTTATCCTATAAATGCTGTATTGAATGGGGGCTTAAATGGCGATTTTTATATAAAGCTGTTGAAAAATAAAAAACCTTTTAGCTTTTCCAGTACATTAAATATGCGCGAATAATGCGTTTAATAGCACCCTTTACTTTTATTTACGACCTTTCCCTGTTGAAAAAAAATAATTAACGATGTCCCCTTGCAAAGTTTTCCATTGTTTTGCTTTTAATATTTATTTTACAGTCAAAATTTTGAATACCTGTAAACGCGGCGCTCTTTATAATAACTCTTTTACAAAGTTGGTGTAAACTGACTGTTTAAAGAAAAACCTTAACAATAATACTTACTTAGTCTTTTGTTTAGTAATCTCTTACAGTATTAATAAATAAAAATTCGCCACTTTAAAACTCTATGTACGGCAACCCGTCGTCCTAATATATAACAAGGAAATAGACATATAGAACATACATATTATATACACTTGATTTATCCTCCATCTGGGGTATTGGGGTAGAAACACTTCTTCTAAAGGAATCAGAAACTATTAGGAAAACAAATAACATTTCTCGTTCTCCCGTTGGTTTCACTAAAACTGCTAACGGAGCTTGAACCAAATGCCATTACACAAAGGTAAAACGACACGTGGGACAAAGTTCATAAATATTAAAGAAAAAAACTGGCGGAACCAATCTCGGTGGGGTGGTTCTACCTTTAGGGGTCAGGCACGCCAGTGGGACGCATTTCCCGTGCGTGCCTATAGCCGTGTAAATTTTTGTTGCATAAATGTACTATCAATATTTCATTTCGTGATGTGTAAAGACGCCCATAGCGTGATTCATGAAAAGCTATATCATCGATACCATAAAATATTCGACATATACATTCATCCTACATTGAAAATTTTATAGACGTCTTTTATAATGATATGAACTAAAAAAAATATTGAGTGTGAGTTTCGAATTAAGTGAAATTTTGTATTCTGGTCAATTTTCAAGAATAGGAATGAATTTTTATATGATTCAGTTGGTAATCTAAATTAAGTTAAGAGTTTATAATCGGGTTCGCTCACTGGATGGATGACCGCTTAAGTTCCTTCAGACGCGGTTAGTATATGAATAGGTGACCATGTAGTTATCAACTAGATATTACTTAAACTAACGTTGTAGTGAAGTGAGAGAGATTTCATTTTTCCTTTCATAAAATCCAATTCACGCTGTCCCAAAAGAATGTGCACTTCAATATATTAGTATTTTTTTGCATTTTAATGTAGTAGACATAATTATAATGTTAAATTCGTTGCTACAAATACATTTTTATTTTATTTATGATTAAGCTTTTATATCTAAAAGAAAACAATTTTAAACTTCTATCCCGAACTAAAATTTTAAAATACGATTCAATCTACAAAACACTTCAATTCGCTATTTCTGTACATGTCGAGGCAATTCTTATACTCTAAAGCTTCCAGAGAAACTCGGGTGATGTTATCTCGCAGTTTCGATACAGAGAATTTTGATCTTTATACCTTTGTAATAAGCAGTGTTGGTAGGATTTTATAAAATTCTAAATGTGTTCGCCGAGTGCTAAGTGGCAGCACGTGGCATCCTCCTTCGGGAGCGTCGTGAGTACGGGCTTAGATGCATCTTGTGGGGAACCAACTCTTGTTAATATTACGGCTTACTTATTAATTTATTTTATAACAATATCTATTTTGAGTGAGCTACGGCAATTCTTCGTCTTCTTCTTATTATTATGTGGTTAGTAGCCAGCATGATTGGACATACTTTTCTCTTGTCCTTCGAAACTTAATTGAAATACCACTATGCGGTCACGGTTGAGTTGCCGTGCCCTAATGCTGCTTAACGCAAAATTACGTTTTTAAACGTTTTCACGTCAAAATAATCCATATCTAAATTCCTTATTCCAATAAATATATTGGATGTAAATACCAGAACATATCAGAAATTGACTTTATAAACCCGATGGTAAAATAAAACTAATAAAATACTATCGTATATAATGCAGGAACCGTAACACGTCATGATTACGCTATATAGGAAGTAAGAGTACAAAGTTGCTCGCATCGAAACCATATCTGGTTCCGTTCAAGCGAGTAACCCAGGGGACGCGGTGGTTGCTACGTAGAACATACATACACCGTATAAAGCAAGATGCATATAAGATAAACTAGAATGTTAAACCCACGGGACTATACCATAATCAGTAGTGTTTTGAAAGTAAATAAAATTCTAAACGTGCTCTACAAAAATTTACTGATTCACATTCTTAAATACCTCGTTATTTAACTCGAGCACTGCATTATAAATGTTATTAATTAAGATATTTCATGCTTTATTGAGAGACTTTATAAAAATTCAATGATAACTGATATCGACCATGTCGCAGAAGAAAATCTAAGACATATGCGGTGCTGCTGGTGGTGGTGGCTTCAATTACCACCTGGTTAGCTATCACCGAAAAAGAACTCGTGAAGTGGAAGCCAGCATATATCCCGTTGCGTCGGCAATGGAACTGCTTGCCTTCTGGTTCTGCAGATTTTCATGAGTGACAGTAATCGCTTGACATCAAGTGAGCCTTCAGCCCGTTTGCCCGTTACAGAAAAACTAAATTATATTTTCCAAAATGATATTTCAATAAAAATAGCGATCAAAAAAGTGTAACAAATATCTTCCCAGCTCCCTTATTTATGTTAATCATAAAAAAGGCCATGCCATAAAAAAGCGTAATACTTTAATAATAGCCGTAATATTCGAAATAATTTGTCGGGATACTAAAGTTGTCATTTTTAACGTACACGATAAGCTAAAATTAATGGCACGTTGCTGGGTTTTTCGTTATTTTCGTACTGGAAAGTCATCACGTATTAAAACACCACTCAATTAATAACATTCAAAAAAGCCTTTATTCATTTACCTCATAACCCGTATTTAAATATTAACAAACCGGCCAAACGTGTATCCCTCTTAAAATAAGTCTATTTACACGTTACTAGGAGATTCGGGTCCCAGGAGACGGCCGCTGGAAGTGGCATAGAAAATAGTGGAAAGCGTTTTAACTTGTATATGTTTTCTTTTAGTATCTTCTAGGAAAATGTCCGCTTCTATATATGGGTATTACCTTTGGGTTTGGGAGTGAGCTCGATAAGCCTTAAGTGCCTGTTGCAATCATGAAAGATCTTCGTATTATACAGAAATAGAATTGTATTTAATAGTCATGAATTTGAAAGGTATTAATACTTTTTTGCTTGCTTTTCTTGTCATCGATATAATTATATAATTGAAGTTGGTAATAGCAGGGATTGATTTCTTATATACATATAATCACCCACTAGCCATCGATTGACTAATCACACCTAAAGATTTTTTTATTTTTTATTTCATCATGATTGTCAAAAAAGATGTGGTCCGCCTGATGGCAAGCAGGTAACGCAACCTATCAATCCTTTCGATATTCGAAGAATCATGTACGCATTGCCAACCCAAGAGATTAGTATAAGAGGGGAGGGATGAGAAGGGAAAAAAGTAAAGAACAGAGGGGGTGGGAGATTGGGCCTGCAGTGCTCTCACTCATCTCCCGAAACACAATAGTATTCTGTTACTTTACGCCGATTTTCTGTGAGAGGGTAGTACTTCCCCTGGCGAGCCGGCTTTGTGCTCAGAGAAGCATGGCCCTACTATGAAAGATGTTTAAGTACCTATAGCTTCACGTGTCCATGAGTACCACTATTAATATTTTATAACGCAAATTCTCCGTGTGTTTATTTAGCACTGTGTCCAGTATAAATAAAAAAAATACTAGATAGGTAGACCGATAGATATAATATATTTTTCTAATAAGTGATACTTTTATGGCTTTTCAGGCCCAGATATTATTGTGTAATGTGATCGAACAGAATTAAATAGAGTATAAGCTGGACATTCACGATAATTCCTTTCACTCACAACAATGGCTCTTTAAGAACGGATGGCAATAAATCGAACAGCGAATTGAACATCAATGAGGCATTAAGAAGCCAGCACTTACACAATATACATTAAGAATGTGTTTCATCAAATCACTTCCTCGGGACTTCACCAAAAAGGGATGGTGAAAAAAAATAGTGAGTGCGGGAAATGACATAGTAGAAATCCATTCACGACCTCCTTACTCGGTAAATAGAGTAGCAACAATTGAAAAGTCATCCATTCTTAGACCGGGGAATATTGAGTGCAGCCTTTACATTGTCAGGTTTCCGAACAATAAACGGAGCACTCGCCCAACAAATAAGTCCATGGTGTTGTAATTATGGAGGCAATGGTTCGCGTTAGCTTTGTGCCGTTTAACGACTTCTTTCATTGTTATTACTTACACGCTCCGAGCGTGCAACCGATAATAACTTTATTGATTTACAATAAGTTTTAAACTTAAAAATGAATATGATATTCTCAAACGAATGCTTTATATTTATTAAATTTTAATTAACTTTCAAATGTGTTTATATATTTGCATTATTTCTTGAAGTATTTTGAAAAGAATTTTAATTATTAGTTTAGCATCAATGGCTTATCTATGAAGCGGTTATATTTTATATTTGGAGATTCTTTAGCTAAAGTTGAGCGTAAGAAATTTGTGTGCTTAAGTATTAGTAGAATTAGTCATAAAATTTATTAATTCGTTTATTCATTTAAAATGAGCTATCAAGTATACTTAAAGCTGTTTGAGAGCACTTATTTCTTTAATCATACACATGCACACAGTATAAAATGCTTAATAGTTTCATATTAGAATTGTGAGCAATAAACTAAACGAAATAAAACAGAATCTCGAATACTAAAAGTTTTATTAGTCTTACAAATTAATAAGTTATGAAAATAAACTTTTATTTTTACATATTAAGACTGTTTAAAGAAATTAAATCTGATTTTTTTTCACCGGAAAACACAACATAATACCATGCTTTTGAAGGTTTCACAACATTTATATGAGAACAACAACATCAAAATAATTTAATCTTATTTACAAACGACGAGAATGTATTGCGTAAAATACACAAACAAACGCCCAACATTACAATTTCCTAAAAATATATTCAAATATTTAAAACAACACCGCGAATTACCTAACCCGATTATTTAGTTTATATAAAAGGATTCCAAGCATTATTATCTCAAAGCATCTTACTACGCATCCATTTATTAACCATCTTAATTGCTAAGACCAAGTTAATTATTCTCGGTAAAACTTAGCGCCTTAAGAGCGTTATCCGTTAATTTAGTATAAATTCAACGTCGTGAAAATCCTTTTATGCCATTCCCGTGCAGGATCATTCCTGCGGCAATTTTGCCCTGTAAAATCATTCCCCTGTGTCGTTAAAGTTGTTCGGAAATTTCGAATACTAGTAATGACGCCCCAACTTTTTCGTAATAGAATTATGGAAGAATCTCCGGCTACTTGGAACAATTACTTTTATTTATGACTCTAATAATTTATTGTCAAAAGCAATGTCGCTACACGGGATAAGGATATTGTCATCCTTATTGGATTTTCGTATAATCTATCGGGAATTTTGTATAACTTCATAATTCTGGTGTGAACTTTAGAGGGAGAGAATCCAGGCTAACCTTTTTTGACACATTTAATTTATTCTTAACAGAAAAATATTACTCAACCTTTTTAATTTCCACTTAATCAATAAAAATGTCGCTTAGTCACGTAATAAATCCAATTTAATTATCTTTTGCGCAGATGTTTTAACGTCGATGGCAATTTATTGTTGTTAGGCTATTGGTAATTATTTTTTTACGCAAATTACTCTATTTTATTTCAAAAGTATTGTTTTGTTAGTAGCGAAATTTTAAACAAACAATAATTTGTTCGCCGGCAAGTACTTCTTAAGTAAGTGTTCACGAGACAAAAATAAAAAAATTACAATGAATTAATACTTTGTACGTTATAAAACATGATTTTTATAAATTATGGGTATACTTATTTGCATCATTCAATTTATTACCAATATATCCCCGTTTCTCATCAAATGCTTTTTTACCGCATGGAGCATAAAACAAATTTCAATGTTTTACGAAAATTATAATTATATATTGTAGTGGATGTATCTTTTGACGACAAAATCGATGATTTTAGCAACATTACCTTACAAAGAAGACGATTAAAGTAACATTATGATTGTGTTAGTTAAGATTACAGAAATCAGAAAAAATCAGTCTAAGACTATTTGAATTTCTTCGCGTTTGTCACTATACAGCTATTACTACTAAAGCTAACTAGATTTTTTGTCTGAAAGTATCGCTGTTGGGCCCACTGGCCTTCACAGCGTCACCGATAGTAATAGCTTTAACTTGCTGTGTGGATCGGACGACATATATTACATTGCAAGATTTAATTAGAACATAACCTTTTAATCCACTGAACCGCTTAAGCAACAGACCGTGCCATAAAAACTCATACATATCTGCTCTCGAAAAACATTACCCTTTGGGCGGTCGGGTAAAAAATATGAGATTAAAGGATAAAGGTTAACTTAAACCCTTATTAATAAAAGCTTTCATTAACATTTACGTATTGAAGCGCAAGATATTTCGTTATCGTAACCCAGTTATAACGACAGACAATGAATTGACTTTATATGTGAGCCTAGGTATTATTTTGTACAACCAAACATTAAAACACAAAAGTCTCTAGAACAATACATTATCCACTTTTATTCAATCTCTTGAGATGACATAAAAAACAACTCCATATATTTTGAATGAGATATGAGCTATAATTTACCTTAAGTAGACGTATGTTCTTTGTACGAATGTATAGAGAGAGATGTGAATAAAATACAATATTTTGACAAAACAATTTTCTTATATTACGTTTTAAGTTATTATACCGCGTGTAGTAAATAAATGGTGGTATCACTCTCAATAATTAGAACATATCTTACATACAAAGCTCTGATATTAATACTATACATTTAACCTTTTTATGGTATCGTAAACCACGCAACGGTTTTGATGCGGTTTTCACTATTGGTTAATTAATTTTTCAAGGAAGACTTATGTATAATACTATCCAGAGTGAAGGGCGGGTTACTAGTCTATACACATATATATGTAGTAAATTTTTTTTTATGCGTTATATAATATTGGTATATAGATAAAGACATAAACAAAGACAACACTATTTTTGTCGCGGCAAAAAACTTATAAGGATTGAAATAGGGGATGAAAGTTTCGATTACAATAAAACTTGTCATTTATTTATATCAGTATAGATTATTAGTTCAGATATGATGTATTTTGTATTGCGTTGAACTTATTTTTTGTTTTCATGCTAGCAATTCATCTCGAGAAATGTTCCGCTTTGTTGTTTGGACAATGAAATGCAGGTGAATACAGGCCCATCTCATTACTGCGCTGACCGCATCTAAGCAATAGAATCCAAGTGCGCTTCTGTTAAACATAGATTAAGTAACATTACTTTTAAACGCTCACGAGTAAATATTTATTACAGACCATCTGTATTTATAGGTTTTTAAATGTAGAATTATTTATTATGAATTTAGTTTTAACTCTATTTGCTTTGCTGAATAATTTAACACGCATTAATGCGGGTGTCCATTGTCATTGCGGTTATGAATTAATCGAAACCCTTTTAAATTGGCATTCCATTGCGACATTACGTGGCGCTACAATCGGGTGGCGATGCGGTGCCTACGGTACAATTGCAATCAGTCTAATATGTTGAACAGTAGGTCCATCTCATTACCATGGGCGACCACAGGTGAATGATGGCGTGGCGTGAGTCCGCCGCCCGTTTTGTTTGCGGTCGATTTAACGCTCACGACAAATTGCGTGTTTGCCGCCACAACCGAGAGATCATTCCAGAGCCGAGAGGAATAAATCGACTGATTACTTTTGCACAATTTGGAATATAAAGTGAATTGTTCTGCGCACCGGTGGCTCGCTTGTGTAATTCGACCGCGCCTGCGAGTAATAGTTTCTTTTTCTGTATTTTTTATGACAGCTCTGTAATGACTCTGGAGTGTTATTCTTTTAAGCGAAATAATTACAGGGGCTGTTTCACACAACAACAGTACTTTTTTTCATAATTTCCTTTTGTTTTCAAATGTGAATTGCTTTTCGACTTTAAACTATTTTTAATATCTCAACAAAGTAAAACAACATTCTTTAAAAATCTTAGATGTTCGATGAAATATTTAAAATTAATATAAATTTATTTAATATCAAGTGAACAAAAAGAACATCCAAAGTTATTTGATGTAAACGAACTCTTGTTTTTTATCCTCTTAACAACGAAGTAATCTGTCGAGCTCGGTCGCGATAACGGGATTTTTATGTTATAAACTCGACTCACGCCTACCCTCACCTAGCCTGAGGCTCTCTTAAGAAATCCCCGCACTGTCAGCTTCTCAGGGTTCGGAGTAATGTACATTTTCCCGTATCGGAAATTACAGCTGTATTTTTCGCATGCAACATAAAATCGACGTAAAGGCAACATGAAAACGTCCGGGGTGAAATCCTATAGCATATATTTAGTTCGCTCCAATGTAACAATCCACTGAAAGTTTTACGTTTTACAATAGACTATTTCACCGCCGCGCCGCTGCTGTTTCATAAGCGGGAACACCGTAAAGTGTAACAGGGTTAACGCAATGCAACTCGTCTCCAGACAAATTTGTCCGCCACGTAATATAGAACCATGTACGCTGACTTGACATTAAACTAGAAACAGAACGAACGAACGGTGAACTTTTATAGGATTTACGACGTTACTCGAATCTCGCTCAAAACTTTGTTTCGGACCGACCGTCTAACTTATGCAAGATATTTCATGTTTTAAGTGCTAAAAATAGACTTGGAAAGGCAAAAGCAATTTTAAATCAATATCCTTTTAAAAGCATTACTTTTCTTGCAATATGCATACATCGAATGCGACAATTTACTTGTCTATTTTGAGTTAATGACACTGGTCGATACATATTCAAGTAGCAAGTAGAATTGTACGGCGGCAAACGATATTGAATCAAAGCATATTGTACAGAATAATATATAAGAAAGCTATGAACTAATTCTTTACTTTTTTTGTGTACATAAATAAATAATAAATAAATAAACGCATCACACTCAACGGCCCCCATTAGGATAGTAATATCCTGTGTCGGGGTCCGGAAACATTCACAATGACAAGGACAAATACACCCAGACCGGAAAATATGCTTGCATGGTCAATACAAACATATTATGCTCCGAGCGGGAATCGAACCCGTGACCTGTGGCGTTTAAGGCAGGTTCGCTACCGCTGCGCCACATCGTCGTCAAATCGTAAATCGTAAATGTTTGCTTTGTAACAGTGGAGCTATGCTTCTCTCAGGGAAATTTGGCGTTAAATAACAGCATTAATAGGTACTGTTGCGTTTCGTACAATGAGATGTTCCCTTCCATTTTTCTCTTCTTATCCTCCTCTTGGGTTTTCAACACGCATGTGATATTGTTGCTTGTTGCCCAACCGTTATAATATAAAAAAAAAAAACTAAATATTATTGAAAAAAAAACTAATTATAACAAGCGCTGTTCACATGCTTGTGTAGTTATCCAATATACGGTTAACCGTAGGAAATTATACACAAGTGTCGCGTAAGGCGGACCTGTAACACGTATGGTACTAAATTTTAGTTAAAGTCATTGCAGGCAACAGGTGCTTGGGATAAGCTCGCACGGAACTCGTAATTATAGTGACCTCCGTTGCTTTATAAATGCACAAGAAAAATACGATGCGAACTTTGAACCGGAAAATTGACCACTAAATGAATACAGTTCGGTTTTATTTCGTCCATAAAAACATTGATACGGGAACCGCAGTATATTAATCTACTAAATGAAATACTATATTTTCATAAACCACTTTCAATTACATATTTTAGCCTATTGCGGATATTGATAATCGAATACGTCAAGCAAAAAACATATAAATATTAATGTTGTAATTTGTGAAATAATTTCTGCAGCCTTACTGCAATGAACGTCACATCAAAACACGGCCCTTGAAATATTTTGGCGCCGATATCGCTACATTTACACATTTTACTCACTTGTCAATTAAATGTCACACGCGATTCGTTGCGAATTTACCCAGTCGCTCGCGAATATCAACCCGGTAAATGAAATTTACATAAAAAACACATAGTTTTACCGCGGCGCTGTCGTGTGTAGGGTTTCAGGATAAAAATGTAACTCTCTCTTTTAATACACCTGAATTTTTCAACTGAAATAAAGCTTTAGTGAGGAACACTCAATTAAGCTTAATTTTATTTTATAACTCACTCGAGGCTTCAATGACTTAATCAAACCGTGGACTTTTATTATATAAACGAAAATAATTAATAAATAATATTTACAAGAACATTTCTAACACAATAGCATATAATTATGAGATGATAAACAGTACTGCTCCATTTATAACCATTTTATTATGTATTTAATAACAGCGAATACAGAATAAATTAATAAAGGCAAATAAATGACTAATCAATTTCATCAATTATTCGATTAATTATAAGGAAATATTTGCGAAACATGAATTCGTTTCCTATTACAAATTCCGAACAAAGTTCTGATTAGTATATTTGACGTAGAACGTTATGAAATAGGCCCTGAGGGTATTTAAAAATCACAGCATTGGCGAGATGTGATGTATCAATCGAGAATTAATTTAAACTTTGCTGGCCAAAGCGAGCAGCGTAGAGCCCTAGGGAGTAAACGGCCATCAAATCGAATAGAAGGTTATAATTGACTGGCATCAAACGAATAACGACCAAAACACCGTTTATGTGTCAATCAAACATGCCCTTTAATTAAAACACTTAAGATACCAAGTTCGTTGTAAAATCGATAGTTCAATATCTCGAACTCCTTTGAGCGGTGCCGCCGTGACGAATCTACCAGACACTTAGAAGATGTTTCACGGAAGTAATTTGTGAGGTACGTGGCCTATCGTTTAGTTAGCTAACAAAATTTACATATCTGATTAACATTTCAAATAATTATGCCTAAAATCAAAATAGGCGTTGTCAAGCTACTAGTAAGTGGATTTATTGACACTAGAACGGGAACATAGTTATACATCCGTGATAATGGTTTTGTAAATTAAAGCCGTTATGGTCGGACGGACGTTATTGTTATATCGGTGACAAGTAGAGGCGTTAATTTTACCGTTTAGCGTTTTTGTTTTCATTACCGTGATGTTTCCCTGACAGATGTATTACCAGCTCTCGGTGATGAAAATATATACACATCAGTCAGTTGTACCACGTTGTACAACATAAAACATATTTTATAAAATTGAATTTATTTTATGACTATTATATTCACAAAAATTTAAAATATACATTTCTCTGTCTATATTGATGCTAATATCGGTAAAACCAGCAAACTTTCTACTGAAATTTTAGTTTGGTAAAAATCCTTTTGGTAGCACTGAATAAAAAATATTTCACAGATTTTTAGGACGAATTTCGTATTGTGCCGCCTAGTCGGCAAGCTTACATGTCTGAAAATATTGAATTTTTAATTTTTTTTTTGTACACAGTGTGTAAATGTTTTTCTTTAGATAAATTGAATTAATAATAGATTTGGATTACTGATGGTAGTCATTTTATTGTGAGAGGCCGGTCGGTAGGTACCATCCAAATTTCAGCTATTCCGCAAAGCAGTGGTATTTTGCAATATTACTGGGTTTAGGTTTGAAGGGCACTATAACTACTGAAACTAGTGAATATAACTAGTGAAATTACTGAACTAAGGAGATTGAAGAACCAATACCTCGAGGTTGGCAACGCGTGAGTGACACCGACGAATTAAAACAAATCAAAAAATTATAAGAACTCTTTAGCCACCGCTTACCACCAGATGGGTCGTATGGTTGCTTACCAACTTGCGGCATTAAAAAAAATCAATAATTTCAAAGAAAGAGTAAGAGTAATAAAAACAAAAGAGTATATATATAGAAGAGAATAAATCGAGTTTGTATAAATATAAATATTTAATGAAACTCCTAATGTCTAATGTACACTATATATAACTCCTAATATTAAATGCACAGTAGACTTAGCAATGCAACGAAGTTTTGCAAAATTAAACAGCCGAACTATTAGAGTTGTGAATGCCCCGAGGATCTGACCGTTTCCTGTCTACCACTGACAGAGCCAGGCGCCTAGTCTGAACCCTACTAAAGCCTAAAGGAAAATTAAAACCGTCAATCAGAACCTTATGACTGCTACTAAGCTATTACTGATCAATCACCAACTCTATTATTTGCGCCTATTAACTACTCGTACTGCCATAATTACGTTTCTTTGGAACACATGCAGGCTACCAACTTCGTTTTGATGAATTGGTACTTATTTTTTTTTGCGATAGCCAAATTTATTTCAGCTTCACTAAAAGAACAAAGAAGAGAAGTCCATTAAAGTTAAAATGGAGGGTATTAAAAAAATAAAAAATATAAAGTGTTAATAACACTGTAAAAGACCTTTCCTTAAAAAAAAAACAAATACTTCAAAGTGAATGGGCGTTTCGTAATAAAAATTAACATTTGCCTTAAAAAACATTATTGTAATCATTCCTAACAATGGCCTGGGGTTGTATTGATGTCCGCAAAGGCCTCTCGATTAATTTCATCTTAAGTAAGAAAAATATTAAAATATTCACACAAAGAGATCCTATTCAGGGAAAAGGTTCGGAGTTTTTAAATAAGATACAGATGTTTTGATGCATAATAACACACAATACGTAAATCCACGTTATTTATTAAAAAACAACCAGCCTTTTTTATATACAAACATACGCTCGTTTATACAACATTTTCATTTTATTTTACCATCAGAAAATACACGGTCATACACAAAAAAAACTATTACAAAACTAATAAATTCATTATTGGATCTATAACTCCACTACCGCTCATGACGATTTAGAACATAAAAACATAAAATTATTAATAATTTTATTTTGAAGTAATTTGTAACAAATAGTAATAATGAAAGTCGTTAAACCCTTAAAGTGAACTCAATAATATTAAGATCACAAATGAGGTTAAAGTTCGAAGATAACGAAAACAAATTAAAAAGTTCAGTTACTGTTAATGGGCAATTAGATTTTAACATACATTTGTTCGCCTGTTCCGGAATGCTTTATAGCGTTTCTTTTAAGTGCTCAGCAGCTCACGACCCCAAGTAGCTATATCCGTAACGGTTAAAGACATCGGTTTAAAATCAGATCGTGAGGTGCACAAGACTCACAAGTGCTCCGAGTGGCTTTTGCCATTAAAAATTTACGCCTGTAGATAACGCCTGACGCCTGCTTTTTGTACACTAGTACTACAACACGGTTTATGGCTCTTTTATTTTTTCCTGATCAAATCGGACGAAACGTCTACTTACCTAGTTATGTCGATTACAACATTTGAGCGCTATAAAAAACTTTTCTTCTTAAACGTCATTTACGAAACGTTAAAAGATTTTGTAAGATATTAGCGACAGTGAAAATTTTATTTTGTTTTGAATTCATTTCTTACTTATTACTGCAATGCTTATCATAAGAAGTATCTTTTAGTCAACATTTTAAAAATGTATTTTGCCTTTGTACAATTATTTTCAAATAGGATCTATTCTTGGATTTAGTGGCCAGTAGATAAGAGAAAATACAAAGGGCGAAATAATGAATAGTCCAAAAAACGGTGCGGCTCTCGTTATGAGCTACATACATAAATGATATAGCGAATCTGACAAATGATACGGCAGAGTATAACAATGGTGGTGCCTCGAAGTGGCCGTTCAATTATGCAAATAGGAGGAGCAATGTTCGTCCGGCAATAACAAAACTGTTTAACAGCTGACAAACGCCGTCCGTCCGTGTAACATTTTTGTATTCAGTCAGCCTAAGCAATAAAATTGAAACAGGTACATCATCCGTATGACGACATGTCCACCTTTCATATTAAATTAGACCGCTCCCGGCCATCTACTTTATTTTTATTTGAATCCCATGAAAATATGGAACATGTTTGCTCGTTCACGTTTGGGAGCACGAGGCGCCACCATTTTATGCGAGAGTCAATGTTTATGAATTTGTCAATAAACACCCGGGCCGACGTAGTTACCTTAGCAATTTAGTTGCCACAATATTCGTGACAGTGAAGTGTTTTTTTTTAATGTTTGCGAATATAAGAGCTAACACTAATTACTTGAAGCTAGCTACTTGACTGAAATAAAAAGCAATCAGATAATAATATGGATAAAAGGGTCCCTCTTTACGACCTCTCGAGTTCTCGATTAGACTAGGTATTGTAGTCTTTAAGGGAGGTTATCATGCAAGAAACGCATAAAAGCCACAGCTGGGCGTGTGTGTCACACAACAAAATGTCATAGTGATGTCACCGTATCAGCAAAAGAACAATAACCGTTACTTCGGTTTAATAAAATATTCCACCACAAATATAAATGTATTCTACAATATTCTAGAAGTTTCGTTACGTAAAATTTTATCAAAATTATGAGAGATATAACTAAAGATTCCTGGGCAATTAATGGCAGGCGCTAATAATGGAAATGAGATTATAAATTAATCAGAAGCAATTTTTCGTTCGTAACTCCTCATTAAACTGATCCAGCGCTCTGGGTGCTTTATCACTCAGTCAAATTGCGTTTCGCTTAATTTTCTTTCGCCGGCAGGTGTGTTCGACAGAGCAATTATTTACACCGTCAGCCGTGACGTCACTTCCTAACGTTCACTCTATGTGAGATTCCACGACTAAAACTTTTGTAACGTTGTCTAGATAGTTTCTAAGCTATTTAGAGTTCTGTTGTCTTTAAAATGTAGACTTAATCCATAATGTCAATTACTATATTCGATTGATAAATTATACTTTCAATAATTTACAGTAATAAATAACATTATAAGGAGTGCTTGAATTGATAAAATAATTGTGAAGCTTCATGTCTTTTATACAAAGATATAATTTCTATAGAAGAAGCAGCCCTTTTGCTTACCTAACATTAGAGCCAAGGTTGCTTAAATGGTTGGTAAATACCACATCCATTTATTTGTTCCCCTCGTGTTTAGAAATGTCAGTGTGCCTGATGTGCCTATGGTTTAGTGTCACTAATTTGACATTGAAATATAGGATTAAATTAGACTGTTATGCTGACGCTACGCGAAATGGATTTGGATTGAATGTTTCTCTGTTGTTTTATTACAAAACGGCTTTTTCATTAACAAACTTTGTGAAATTATGTTTTACAGAGATTGAACATTGATCTTCAATCACTTTAAAGTTTAATGAATTATTTTATATTGAAAATATGAAATTCTCACTTGCTGACAGCCAAAATTAATAAAGTACCATCCAATGTTCTTCACCGAAGGACACTTTTGTGAAGTATTGTCGACGAATGAAGCGTTGGTTCTCTATCTGTGTGGAGACCTTTTTTTTTCATTAAATAATTGAAACTGAATTTTTATAGGTACTGTATTTATAAACTGAATTTACTATAAAAATTGAATAAAGGCCTATTACGGCTACGCTAAGACTTTTTTTCGTGACTCCAATTTTAATACCGTAGCAGGTTTTTCTTGACATTTACGCAGGTGACTTGACATTTAGTTTTCATGATAGTTATAGTGGAATTTTGTGAAGAAATTCAACAATCGATTACAGTAACCTTTAGCTTTTCGAAAAAATAGTTTTTCTTTTTGTCACGCGATACATAAAAATGTTTATATGCGATAACTACTGGACATATCGTGTTAAATTGTATTATGTGAAGTGAAACTTATCATTAGTAAGATAAGAAATTGCAAGTGCATTTACAGTAGTATTTATTCATTTTCTAACAATATGTTATTCTATTTGTATAAATAAATCTAGGAGCAAAGTAAAATTTTCAATTAAAAGGTTTTATATTTCATTTAATTTACAATATTACAATGCTACAACGACGCAAATCTTGTACGTCTAACTTTATTGTATAAAAGGAGTGATTCAAATTACGCGAAATAACTTCGCTCAGTGTCTAATAAACTGAACAATTTCAATTCAATAAAGTCCAAAGCGTAATAAACGAGGGAACAACATAAATATCTTGCCGCGCCAACCGCATCGATAACATTCTGAATACACCGGTGCATTTTAAAGCCTCGGACGAAACCGTTTTATAATAAATTCTCCCTTCCCCTACCCCGTACTCTGTGGGATTAATCGTCTTACTTTTCTCTCTCGGCCATAATCCTTACAGGGAATTGTGTGGCCAAGATCTGCGATAGCCACTACTATGATTTTCATATTCGCCGTACACTCGAAAACACCAACTTTACTGATGGTAGGCGTTTAATTGTAAAAAGCCGACTACAATGGCAGTGTGTAATATGATACCGCAAAGCAGTAGAATGTTTTGCGTTACTCTGTTTCGGTTTGAAGGAGATTTAAGAACCAATATCTCGAGGTTAGAAACTCGTTAGAGACACATGGTATTGCAACGCTCATAGGCTACGGCGCCCGATCACCATCAGGTGGACGTATGATTATATGCCAATTAAGAATCTTAAAACATGTTGTTCTATCATATTTTACAAAATTGGCGGAAAATCCTTAAAATTTTCTTAGATAGTAACCATTTCAGTTTATTCATCCTTAAATATTCCGGTGGAATACTCAAAATTTAATACGAATATATTTTTGGAACTCTTAGGCGCAGGTGGCTTTGGTTAATCAAAGGCTTAAAAATACAAAGAAATCTTATCTTTGTTAACCCTATTTACTATAAAGATGAGACTTTATTGTATCCTATTAAAAAGATATTCCTTTATTACGTTGCATTTACCTTTTATTACTTTTATTTGCTTTGTCATTCCATAAAGAGATTGGCAGCAAGTGGTAAGGGATTAGATTTTGAAGGCGTACGAAGGAATAGTTGCGAAGTGTACTCATAGGATTTACTGCATCACTAGTTGGACTCGTATAACTATCGTCAGTACGCTTTAACTTATGAAATGGTTTCTTTGTGTTCTTCTATGTCTTTGTTGACTGAATGCGAATAATTGCGTTCGTTCTGCTGGGGATATGGATCGCGTAGTTTTAATGGAATAGCACAGTTTGTATTCTTAGCTAATGGCTTCGGAAAATGACGCCGTCTTTCTGCAATAAAACATAGATATACATTGAAATGCAGACATCTTGCCTGTTATTACACTTCTCCGCAAACAATGGGGATTGTATGATTGATAAAATATTCTGTGAAATCAAAATTAAACGTGCAAATACACCACGAGTGTACAATTTTAGATTGGGCAGCTCATACCTGATAGGTATTACTGGTGGCAACAGGGTTTAGTTCATGTCACAATCGGTCGCCAGTGCCACAGCGGAATTAACCGCTGCCGCCGGCTCGCTCTAAATGTCAGTCTTATTATCATCTGACACTCCGGGATTACATTGGATAAATTGTTTTAACGTTTTGCAAGCGGCCTTTTCACTGGACGTCGACAAGTGTTATCCTTTCAAATTAAAACTACTCGCCAGATAAAGCTCGACTTTGCTTTTAGCTTTTTTAGGCGAAACCGGTTTACAGTTCATTCAGTCCCTTTGAGCTCACCAATTAAGCTTTTGATTGGTTGCAACAATCACTTACATGCGACACTGTCAACTATGTCATAGAAATGAAGTTTCACGGGATACCGGGCGGCAGTACGTCTGCTAATACCATTTTCCGTTTTGCTAATAAGTTTAGCATTCGCTATTACCAATCGGACGTCGAGCTCGACGCTTGTCAAGCACCTACATGGCAATCAATTTGTTACATATTCGAAGGTTTTGATTCTCTGAATGTCACATGTATTTCAATGAAATAAGATTATTTATTATTAACTGATTATTATATAGGTTGATAAGATAAATATTGAAGCTGATATTTAAATCATTTCATCGTTCCATCGTTATCGATACAAAATCGCAATATGTAAATAGCGGACTTTCAACGGTACAAGCAGGCCCAAAGGTCTTGGCGAGGGTGTCATCGAGCTCATTAAACATTCGGATCACGAGCGACCCGAACGATGTCCCATCTCAGCTCGCTTGCTCCGATTGCATTAATTTAACCATTTTATAAGCGATTTAATAGACAATCAACTTATTCAGCTATTAGGAAACCTCTGGAAATGTTTTAGCCTTACCATTTAATTTACCCTAAGACTAAAATTATTCTATAGATTTTTATAAAAATTAGTTTGTAAATTCTTTCCTATAAAATATAAATCCAGTAAAAGCTTAGAGATAGATTTCTTGTTTGCTGTATAATTTTGGTTTCGATATAAATCAGGTAATAAAGTGAGGTTTTTCAGTCGACGCGGGACACCTCCGATATATCCTCAAGAGTATTCAAATCAATCTCTGAACATTTTCAATTTATTTCAGTGTCCTTATCTGTAACAGCCTCAGCGCTGAATTAATCTAAGCGGACTCCTCCCTCGCTCTCCGCCGCCTCTCACCGGAAATTAAACGAATTAACGCCATCCAAATGTACATTTTTCACTTTGAGACTCGCGCTTTCTATCGATGAATCGCAGTCTTTTACATCGAAAGCGATCATCGGATCTGTTTATCTGTCTTCGCTTAGATGGAACAATTGATACGTCGGTGATGTACGTTGAATTGTAAATTGAATTCACGATATTGATTCGTCTACGCTCCATTTATTCGGAAAGCGATTTGATTAAATGTAGCGACACGGTTATATCTCAACTAAGCGGGGGTTTCATATAATATTACTAATTGTGAAATAGGCGTATAATATTAGATTTGTTATTGAATTTTGGAGTCACATTTGTTAGCTAAGTATTCATGCGTCTTGTGTAAACGGGTATGTATATATGTTAACTTGAATTGTGGTCAATCGCTCAAGCGTTTCAACCATGTATTCCTCTACGTAATGGCGCTGCAAAGCCTAGTGCACACCTGCCACAGACCACTTCGAACGCTACCCGCTAATTAATTCAGTAAAGGCTATTACGACGAATTGGGTATCTACGATTACTACGTCGCATTACTATTCTGTTAATAGTCCGACTACAATTAATTTCCGTTTATACATGAATATAATTTCAAATATAAGAAAATGAGTTACATAACTAACCTTAACTAATAATGTTTCACAGTGTTCAATAGATTTGTAAGAACTAGGTACATTGATTTGATTGCTAAAATTGCTAATGTGCAATTTAAATTTTTATAAAACTATATGTCGCCTTTGCAATCTATCCTAGTTATAACAGGAGCATTATCGAACGCGCAACATGTAGCGAAGTTGCACGGCTTAAACTTGTGTTTCAATTTACCGCAACAACTCCAAGGTTGTGCGGAGTTCTGTAGAGCACCTTAAGTGTTATCGTGGTCTGAGAGCAGCTGCTTCTCTAACTAACCGTGATTACAGCCCCGCACCCCACTCCCCACTGTGTATCATTTTTTTCAACCCTCTCGAGAGACCCGGCTCATCGTCGTCTTGAAATTGCGATACTTAGCATTAAATTGTGAGGCGCTTAAAGGGCATTCTGCCAGGATTACTGTGGTTAAGGCATTTTTTTCATTGTTGTAGATTTTACCCGCTCAGCTGTTTTGTAAATATCTTAAGGATATCGGTTCGCATAAACAGCCCCCGAATCCATGTCGACGTTAATGAAACCATACCTTACGTTATCTCGGAGACGTACGGTTATAGTGAAAGCTACGCGTTAGGAAATTATCTCGGACCGCAAGATCTTTCTTACTTTTAGTTTTTAAAAACTCCCATTAAGTGAATTCAGCGGTTTTAATAGGGTATCCAGTTTCATATTCGACAACATAATGCTCTCTCATCAAGTAAATTATGACTTTAATCTCATAGAAAGTTCCGCTATGAGTTTACCCGATTTTACTTTTAAACTTCTCCCTCACTGCTATTCAACGTTCGGTGATTTATGGAAACTAGAATATTCTGAAATTCTGAAGTGTATAAAGTATTTTTCATTGCTTCAGCAAACTTTGTTGTCATGTTTAAAGATTCGACTATTCAAGACATAAATTTTAGATTTTACGTATTCAATGTGAGTGTTATAAATTACGCGTATGACTTCTTATTTCAAGATTTGATATATTTGATTTATTTGTGCTCACAAACTTTAGAATACTTTTAAAAATATAGGTAAGTGATGGTCGTACCAAAAATGTGGTATTAACAAAAATATGATCACGAAGACAATCCAGATCCATTATTATCAAAACATAAAACAAAGTTAATTAAATTTAATGCGCGGTCTACGTATACGCCGGTAATCTTGCCTCAACCATCTATAGTTATCTTGCCTAATCGCCAAAGACAGATAGCGCGGTACACACGCAAGCGGCGATTGATTGTGTAGGCCCGTTCTGCCCAGACGGGTCAATAAAACCTCCTATGGCCTTCTGATTGCCTAGTACCCATTCTGATATCCACCGAATTTCATCAGTTGAATGATATTGCTAAAGAAATAAAATCAAATTAGTTATATATAGTATTTCAAACATAAATTATATTGTTAAATATTAAATATAATAGTTATTATGACAATTATGTTACAGCCTGGTATATTTTAGACAAGAGAAGACCCTTGTTATGTTCGAAGGTGTCAAGTACTGCACCTGCGCGTCACATTAGAACATTTAGAACGTTTCATCCAAATTATAAAATCACCGACACCTGGTCTTACAATTATAATTATAACGAAGGAATCTTGGGAAAGGTAATTAGTTTAACTACATTCCAGACATGTCTTGTATTTCATTGGGCTTTTAGGAAAAATAAATTCTACCGAAAAATAAGAAATACAGTAAGGAACTGGAAAAACATAGCAAAAGAAATGGCTCTTTAAAAGCAAGATTGAATTAAATTGCAATAGCTGGCAACTGAACTGCAATATTCATGATATCATCAGAGATAAAAAGCGCCACCATCTGTCCATTGCGTGATGCCAATTTTTGCGAAGTATGCCAAATTGACTACTTGGCTACACTTCTTGCATAAAAATTACCCTCATTATTTACCATATTCTATATGTTCGCCGCAAGATCATTCGCAGCAAGCAGTTTCACGATTATTACAATCAATTACTCTGATCTCTTATATTTTATCCTATTTGGTATTATTTCATTCATATTATCATTTGATTAAACAATGGTTATTACTTCCATAGTTAATGTATCAATTATGTTTGTTATAAATTCAAAAAAAAATTTTAATGTCTATTCACAAGACTTAAAAGTATTAACATTAGTGACAAATTTCTCTAAACCTCTTTTATGAAGAAAATAGGATCATCCACAATGGATGAGGATGATCCTATTTTTACAACGATAACATTTTAACTTACGAAACTTCTGTACTCTGCGGTACGATTTAATCAAACTGTGTTGTGATTATAAAACCAGTAAGTAACCGGGACAAGTTTCCGAAACGGATTGAAATAGGGTGCTCGCGGTTGCGACCAGGTCTAGTGAACACGGTATACGTTTCACAAACTTCTCCAGCGGAATTAGAAAGTCAGTCTACCAAACAAATCTGGATTTACTTCGCCTCGTGGAAATGTCATTTCGAACTTCTCAGTCCCAGTTTCGCTGGACGCATGAGCGGGTTATCCCTGGCCAACTTCGAAATCGGATTATGCAACACAAATGCGTGTATATTTTTCTATAAAACGTAGCGCCCTTCGCTTCAGAACGGCCGCGCCTCATGCCCTTGCGACATGCTTTGCCTAATTGTTAGACGAGAATAAATGATACCAAAATAGAAATAAACGAGTTTATCGCGTTCCTATAAATTCTTGGAATTATTTTGTTTTTTATAAAATTTCTAATTAACTGTAGTATGTTTTATGATTTTAGTTTTATAAAGTACTTTATACATTAATTTAAATCGCCACTGCAATATAAAAGAATCATAGCCGTAATAAAGTAAAAGTTACTTAAACGGAAATAAAAAAGCGCAATCACAGTCACGCTTTAAAATATTGTCCTGGTTAATTGAATGAAACACGCATGCGAAACATGTATCCAAATTGAAATTATAATATAAAAACAAACGTTAAACAAGACTTAATAGGGCTATAATTTAGCTTTCAACAGACAGACATAGAAAATAATTAACTTGTATTATGTGTAAACATGAGGCCATCAAGAAGATTGTTAGCACGCACGTCAACGTGGCATGAATATGGGTCAGAAATACCACAAGTGCAAGGTTGTTACACCTACAAGTTAATGACTTCACAATTATTTTTAGTTCCGCTCATAAACCTGTACGATGCAGATGATAGCAATTAGTCTAACAAGAGATTGTTCGTGGTTCGTGGACACATTTTTATAATTTGACATACAAAAATATAACCTAAACTAGTCATCCTGAATTCTTACTACAACTTTTATGTTAATTTTCATGCAAGATTTCCGCAAGACACGAGAGCACTTCTCGTCAGAGTTTGAAGACACTTGACCCGATCTTCGAAAATAAGCCTAGCTTTCCTTACTTTCTTTTTACTTTTATATTTTTCTAGCGCCCATATTACCCAGCAGGCGTACCGACAGCTCAATAAGTGCGAACATTTATTTGATTAGGTGCGCACAAGGGTAAGTTCTTATATGTATGTATGAAGTCTACTATAAACACTTTAATATATGCAAAATGGGCCGGTAAGCTTCAAAATCCTTTAGTAATTCATGGAGCTTACTCCATTAAATTATCACACAATTCAGGAAAACCATTAAGATATTATGCTGCGCCAACATTTTTTACTTAACATGAACAACAATAAAATTTCACGCTCGCGATAAAAACGAATTATTTTGAATGTTTTTATTCGGGGGGAAAAGATTCTTGACTTTTAAAATTTATAAAAAGTTTGCTCGATAGCAAACTTTCTGTTTTAAGTATCGTATATTTTATAAAACGAATTTATATCGTGTTTCAGATTGCATATATATAGAGTTGAGTATATATTTAAATGAAATTTATAGCACTCACAAACATGCTTATTGGAGTATACACTTTACTACATTGAAAACATGGAGTTTTCATTGAAATGGAATAGATCGTGTACGCTATGGAATACATACATTCTTATTTTAACTTTGTAATATAAAATTTGTATGTATGAAATAAATTCCATATAGAAAATTTAATTGATTTAATAATTTATACGGAGAAAAACTTGTAACACAACAGGTGTTACTCGACTTAAGTTGGTAAATTTTCAAAATGACATTGTATACGTTTTAACAATACAATCCCAGGAGATTTTTAAAAAGTTTCTATCATTAAATTCTGGAGAATAGTAAAGGAACATTTTTATGCTAAAGGTTATTACAAAAATAGCTATTTTATTTATGATTACTAAAGCTATTTCAAACTTAAACACTTAATATTGTAATAATTTGAATTCAAAAAAGAAGAAAGAATTTCGTCCAGATAAAATTATTTTTAGGTCTGAGGTACCAATCTTGCAAAACGGTATATTGAACAAAGGTTTTAAATTTGGTGAATAAAAATGTATTAAAAGCCATCGCCATTTAATTGGGGAAACACTATTTTTAACTGTGCCCTCTTCTAAACTTCGGTGTCGCAATATTTATCGAAACGGTCGTCATCTAACTATGTAGGCAGCCACGCGACGTTAATCCATCTTCATTTCCTATCTATAAGAATCGCGGTCGAGCCCAGTGGAACGAAGTGGTAAAACATTAGCCACTATCAGGCGACTGTGTTAGTGAAAAATGATTTTATCCACCACACCTTAACTTTGTCCAATCTTTCACTGTTTACTTTGTATTTTAGGAACGTTATCTTTTGTTTGTAATGGCTTGCGTGCCTCGCTTACGTATAATCCGTATTGTGTATTTATCAAGCTTTTCTTTGATTTTAGGCATGTATCTAAGGAGATAACATAGGTAGGCGGTGATATACTGTGGGCCGCTGACAGCGCTACATGAGTGATCACCCTTTCAAACGCAACTTTTATCGGTCGAACGGCTATATACAATTAGCTATAGTCTTTAAAATAAACCTTTATTCAATGTCTATCAGTAGTAATTTCGAAACTTATGTTATGTATTATCTATAGCGATTTTTTTCGAAACTCTATTTAATATCCTATTACGACGTCAAACGTACTAGTATAAGAAAAGAAATTGTTGTTAGACGGTATAATATAGTACATTCTGTTACGTTGTTTTTATTTTATAAAAATTAATTGAATCTCACGTAAACAACAAAAAGCAAAACAATAGCTTAGTTATCTCCGACGTCGGTGCGTCGGATGATGTGAGTTTTAATTACATTTTTACGATACCAAAGCGGAGGTACTTAAGTATGTATGAAGGGCAGGCAGCCCCCATTCGAACTAACGCTTCCGGCACGCGCATACAAAAACAACGCAACCCTTACTGACTCCAAAAGCCCTTTTCAGAGCCATATTATCAAGCTACACTATCTATTTTTTGCTCCAATTTATATGAAAATTGCTTATGAAGAAGTAAGTATGACGTATATATGTCCATTATACATCATACCATTATAGCAAAACAAAGAAAACTATCGCACATTACTAACAAAATATTACATGTCTTTAGTTTGACTTTTAAAAGCCAATCGAAATGATGATCATCAATAGCTATAATATTTAGGCACTTAATTTTTGACTACAAAAATTACATGAGGCATACGGCCTGCCATAATATTAGAAGACAGGCACTCACCAAGCACCGCCTCTTGGGTTAAGATGAGGGGAATAGCTGAATGTGGATGAAAAATAAGAGGTCAGACAATTTTGGGCTAGGTAGCCTACATTTATGAAAACGAGATTCCAAAGCAACCCTCACAAACTTCAAATTTATAAATATGTTTTAAATTTTTCTATTTTCTCGAAATAATAATACATTTACCGAGAACGAATATATTTCAATCAATGTCAAATTTTATGAAAACTTCATTACCTTTATATTTAAATTTAACACGAACTAAATGCAATATAAAATTTTAAATCTTCTGTATATTACAACTAACAATTTACACCGCATATCTCATTTCCTGTTTCTTACGATTTTACGCGTGACCGTTTACGAGCAAATAGAAGGATTCGCGATGCAAAATAAGCGGTATATTCTACTAAATCAAGTTTATGGTAGAACGGTGGCAAATGGGCTCTATCCTTCTTTACATAACGCAAACAACCACATTTCTTTGGTTGGCATTAGTCTTCCTTAGTACGTGATCTATATCATCTTAACGTACGTGAAGTGCCCACTGTGCTCCCTATAAATCACATCACCGGAACTCGGTGCCTCAGAAGGGAGACCAAAAAACAAATGATTTCGTATGCTTCAGCGATCACGAAAACAGCATAAACAGAAAAAAATTAAACGTTAAAATGAAAACCGACAATAACAATGAAACGTGGCTTTCCATAAATAACGGAGCAGGCTTTCGTTACGGATGTGGGTAGATTTTGAGAGTTTATACAACGGCCAAAGCGCGACCGGTAAACAACGGGAGAGATTTGAATTATGAGATTTAACGCTGATATTGCTTGGTTCTGCTTTATTGTGAATAGATTTTAACCGTTTGAATTACGAGGGAGCCGAGGCGTCGATTCCGATATATTGACCGAGACGAATTAGTATGCTATCCACGACCCTGTTTTTGCTACGTAAATTTTTGCAAAAAAGGAAATAATGATATCGTCAAGCGAAGATAAGCCTAAGCGTGCCGTACTGTTTATCACGTCGCGTCGAGATTTTTCCAGGCGGCAGTTTGATGAGTTTATTAAAACATTAACATAATATTTCGTCCTCGCTTCGACGTATTTTACATTCATCTTCTATCTTCTATATTTTAATGTTGACCAAAATGAAAACGGTTTCTTCAAAATTTATACGTAAATAATAAGTACGTGTAATCGCTGAGCCCACTTACTAAACATTAGGCGCTTTGCATGAAGATGGCTATGGCTTTATGAATTTTTAGCACGTAATCGGTTTACCTTGAGTTCTGGCAAAACAATGAAGGCTCATAGAGTATGCGTGCGACCGGATGCGACTCGCACGGAGAGGACCGGTCCTTCATACATAGTTGAGTGAAACACCCTCACAGCAAATTTAAAATTCACCCCGTAATGACGGTAAAATGAACTCCGTTGTTAGGATCATCGAGATGATTCCGTATTTATGTAGATTTAGAGATAGTTGCTTTGTTTCGTATATCGAGAAAATCGCATCTTATCTAGCGAATCGTCCTCCATTATGTTTCTTATAGACCTTTTTATATATGCCCGTTGGGCAGTAGTAATCTGCATTGTCGTTTACAAGGATTACATTTTTTTCATTCGTCGCAAAACACTGGTACGAATAGCTTGCCGTTGGCGGTAGCGTTTGATATGGCGCGTTATTACAAATAAATTTTTTTCGTAACACACGATATGTTCTGGGAATTGTTGCAATGCGCTTATATTTTGCAGCATTATCTTCTCTGATTTATTGGACGTATTTATAGTTAGTGCTCCATTTAGGTTCTGTCGATGTGGCAAAGATATTTTGCTAATGAAATATATTGGGTATATTTTACCGCGAGTATTTGAACGTAATTATTTCTGTAACAGGCACTCCCAATCCAATTATTAATGGTCCGGTCTAGCTCATTTTCGGCCGCTGAAAATGAGTCTCTTGATTACGTTCCTTACGCTTCAATACAAACTTTGTTTCACGCTACACTTGACGCAATAATAAGAATTAACGCAGCTCATTATACGCATCCGAAAATGAGCCAGACGAGAATATTTCATACATATCCCGGATAATAGAAGAAAGTAAAGCAGAAAGATAAAAAAGGGATATAGAGCGATTACGAACGATCTATTCGATCGTGATGAGGCAAGCACAGGGGTGATCTAGAGATAGCCACAACATAATATAACTGCTATACCCGTATCCGAGCTCTTATCTTTTGTGCGGTAAGCGCTGCATTTGATCCAATTTGCCAATACAATCGGATCTCGGTATTGCAATGGCATTATCTCCGTCGTGGGCCGCGCGGTCTCTAATGCGATCGAGGCTAAGGGCAAGTGCAGATATTCAAGACGTTTCAAAGTGTACTTGGCCTTACAAATTTGTTGCAAATTCCAATGATACAAACAATAATGAAAAATACTTGTATTTATGGCAAAGTTACGCTCATATTTTGGTTATTTTGAACATCTTCATGATTTAATATTTAATATAATCAAAAACATAAATAAAAATGCGATCAATGATGATGTTGTTAAAAATATGAATCTAAATTACTTTAGTTGATATACCAATTTTTACATTTATAAGAGCGATATACCCGGAGAGTACGGGAATACTCATAATACGCTAACGTTAAGCTTATAAAGGTTAGCACGCATAATAATTTGAAATCCAATCGACAAACGCCCGAAGGCGTCTTGGGAAATCCTTGTAGGTGAGAGGGCACCGGACAGTGGAAAATCTCTCCCCTCTCTCCTGATAAGATTGTCCAATGCAACTCCCAAAACGCAGAGGGATTGAAAAGTTCTACCGAAACGAAACCGAACACAATATCCTTAGGGATCAATACGTTCTCAAATATTATATCTGGATAGTTTCCTCTCTGTAATCTTGACTCTTGCCATTTTTTTAATATTATATTTATTTCTTTGACCTTTTCGAAAGACATGTTACTTCATGTGTTGTTTACATCTCTGTTATAATTTTTTTGTAATACATTAATGAATCCGGTAACTATTTATAATATCAAAAGCACCGACAATTACTTAGTGATGCTAACATTAATCACTACATAGTATAAAACAAAGTCGCTTTCTCTGTCCCTATATCCCTATGTATGCTTAAATCTTTAAAACTACGCAACGGATTTTGATGCGGTTTTTAATAGATAGAGTGATTAAAGAGGAAGGTTTATATGTAAAATAACATCCATTAAATAGTGGAGAAATACTGTTATTTTTGAGGTTTCTAATGTGATGTCGTAAATAATTACATTTAACGCGTACGGTATGAATAAATCAAAACTACTAGATCGATTTTAATCATTTTTTCAGTGAATGACATAGGCTGTATATTTATACCCGTGCGAAGCCGGAGCGGGCTGCTAGTTTAATTATAATATATGGGCTGTCAAGACAAATCTCCTTAAATGTGACTTTGAAAATGTTAATTCTTTAATTCGGCTCTAGACTCTAAGTTTGATTAATTTTTGCATCCATAGGATATTTTTATTATTTGCAGTTTAAATAATAGACTTTGCACTATGTTTGACATACAAAGTTGAGCAAAAACTAAAACAAAAATCCCCCTATTTGTCACTACTTTTACCTTTTTATGATACATATAATTGTTTTATAATTATATGAAAATTTACAGCCTTTTAAGAAGAGAAAAGGCTATAGTAATGGTCAGACGACATTGGCTTAATTTATATGATTCCATATTTTTTTAACCTCCAAAGCTCAACATATTTTTTTAATGTAATATTATCATAACCAGTTAGAACTTTGCTGTTGAAATAACAATAAATATTTATTTTAGTTAAGAGTTACGTCGTTTAAATACCTCTCGCATGAAATTTATGTTTCATTTTATTTTCGGTTCTAACACAAGAATCAAGTACAACAATGTCATATTGTCGCTTATACCTTAGGGAGTTTAATAAGTGGCTTTGCGAATTTTTCCTGGTAAACTTGAGTGACTGTTTGCTCAGAAAGCTGAGTCGTTTACTTTGGGAGTGGATCGCTAACGTAATTAGTATAGTCTGTCTGTACTATCAAACGTCCGGCATTCAGTTGGCCTTAAAAGTCAATGAAATTCCGTCAGGAGTTATGTTTACAGTTTATGTTCGCGATGAAAGTATTTTTATTAATTTAAAAAATCCAAATTATTTCAATTTTACAGCAAAACTGTTCTTCGTAATAGCTTAAAGGTAGAAAATTCTAAAGTTATTATATTTATAATTACTTTATTATGATAAATGAATGAAAATATCTATGTTGTAACATCATTTTACTTGAGCCTGGACAGTGCTGTTTTGCATTAGAAACAGTAAAATATTAATATTTTTATATACTTGTTTTCACGTAATGTTAACATAATCCATAAATAACTTGTGATGTTTTTTTATATATATTTTATTTGTATAGATTTTTTATCCGACTGTATTTTATGGGCAAGCAAGCATGCAACCTACCTGCCAATGCCAAACTCGAGATATCGTTCCTTAAATCCACTTTGCCCGTAATTTAAGTAATACAGTGTCTTTCAAACCGAAACACAGTAATAGCAAACACAATACTGATTTGCGGTAGAATATCTGTGCGGTACCTACCTAGTCAGCCTCGTGCAATAAAGTAAGTCCAGTGAAATAATGATAGGAAAAGAAATGATGATATTTTTAATACCTAACGTATCCTTGTCCACCATATTTGATAGCTTGACCTACATAACAAAAGGCTCTTTAAGGGACATTAGATAAAATCCTTGAACGGTTCTAATTTCCTGGTCTTCGGGTTTGGCTTACTTAATTTCCTGAAGTACACCTGAGATATTTCGCTTTCTATCATAATGGCCACATGGCAATAGAAGCGGGTAGTGGAAAATATTGGAAAAATGAAACCGAGTCACTCAAAATTATAAATATTGAATATAGAATCTATTATATTTGTGAACGTATCGCGAGAAATTCGCAGATTGTTAAATGATTTTGAAAATAGTTACAGAGTTGATAATATATCTGAGGTGATGTTATACTAATAAAGAACTCTGGAGGTACAAAATGGAACTCATCAAAATATAAGAGTTAATTAATCGCGATCATCTCAATCGTTTTTGTATACGCCAACGGCGTTTGAAATCAGTTATCGTATCGTGAAACATTATAAAACAGTCCAATTATTGTAAGTCACTTTGGTCACTTTTAATTGATGTAATTAATAATTCCTTTCCCTTGAATCTTACGTAAAATTTAATTCTTATATACAACCGCTTTGTTTATAAAAACATAATACTAAGAAAACATTTAATGTGCATAATGAAAAATTTGCCTTTCTAAAGATACTCAACAAGGCTAAATCATATAATACAAAAAAAATGTTTATTTTCTTAAAGCGTATTCGAAAAATAACTTGCAAAGGAAAAAGTCTCAATACCTACATTCCAACATTCCCGAAACTCGGTTATTGACATTGCCAGAGTAAAAGAAAAAAAAGATAAATATTTGACAGTTCGCAGTTGGGATATTTTTCCTTAGTGAATGATTGACAATATCTTGCGAGCGCTTCGCCGATTTGAGGCTGTAAATCTTCAACGTCATATTAAAAGAAATAGATAACTTACCCCTCTTCGTATCTCTCAAATAATACTTTATACTTTCATGATAAATGTAACGGATATTCTTATAAGTGTATAAAAGAATCTTTATCTTTTTCAATATAGATATCATAAGCATGTATTATTGAGATAGAATAAAAAATTGAAAAAGAATAAAAGTTATATTACTTAAAGTTCCATAACAAATAATTACTAAGAACTTCTAAAACTCTCAATGGTTTGAAACGAAGAAATATGATACCGTTCCGTAGATACAGTTACGTGTCTTGGAAGGGTTTAATTTTGAAACTCACCAGACTCAATCGACGCTCCGCGAATCGTCGCCATTTATCATTAGTCTCATTTATTTTTGCGCCTCGGAGATATGATTTATCACACCAAGACTACGAACGTAGGTTTGTTTTTGCTGTAAAGATATTAATCGTTATCGTACGCGTGCCACCCGTCGTTTGTTTTCGTTACACTGGCACCACCCATTAATTATCAATGAACGTCCGGCCACGCTATGATGAAGGTAGCGTTATGTCCCGAGCCTTTTGAGGTGACAAGGCTATTGCTATCAACCCTTTTTAAGCCGCCGCATTTAACGCGGAGTGTCCGATGTCATAAAGGTGTCCATTCTGGATATCTACGTGCGGATGCTAACTCTCACGATTAACTTGTTTCTCTGACCTGTATTAAAAATAAATAAAGGCTTTTATCCAATTTATACGTTAATTTTTAAAATTGTAAAATGTGATATCAAAGCTTTTGTTTGACATATTTTATGTGATAGGTAAAAGTACTCTTAAACGTTCGTGACTATCTATAGAATCGTTTTCAATTATTTTAAAAACTGCAGAAGGGAATATGATCGCTACAAAATATTGCGTGACACATTTCTCCGCACTAAGCTTTTAAATCGATTGCGCTATATTTTGTTGATGCAACAAATAGATATTTCATTTTTACTCGATAAGCGTTGCCCGACTTTAAATTGAAATGTAGAAAATTCTACGGTCCTATAAAGGCAGGTGATTAAGCTTGAGTTCTGTAATAAAAATACTCGAAGCCTTATTATTCTGGGCATGTATAAAACATAATTTATTTTAAGGGAATATTTAAAAATTGCTATAACAGAAGTTAGTGTAAATTGAATTTTAATATCTCCCGTTACTGCCATCTGGCGTGACGCGTCCTGACGTATTGATAGATGGTATTAGTCAGGCGGCTGATTGATCGCTGACGTCTCCGCAAGTCCATCTCGCATCATACCATCCAAACATTGAGCGAGAATTTTATACTAAAAAATATTCAATCCTCATACAACTGACATACTCTAATAGGATTGAAAATTTATAATGTAAAGAGCGCGTCTTTAGTAGAACAATAATATAAAAATACCATATATCATATGTTTTCTATACAATTCTTAGCATATTCAACAATATCATATTAACGTAAACGTTGCTGGTAAAATTAATGGTTGAAAATAATGAAATTTTTATGTAAAAAAAACTATTTCAATGTAATTGATAAATTTTTCAGTATCCATCCAGTTTTCCGACAGCTCATTAGCATAAAAACGCATTCGATAAACCGCTTAAGCGATCAGGCACGTACGTTAAAATTTAAATTGGAAATCTCCTAATTGAAGATCGTCGGGTGGTTTAGACCACGAGAACGTAATTTCAGCGATTAATGGTGCGAATATAATCCACCTAAGCAAGCGACGGAAGACATCCTGGGACACTGCTAACACACTCACAACTAACTAATAAGAATTTCCACCTAAAATTACATTACTGTTCGTAATTTGATTATAGTAAATTAGCTAATGATTCGCTATTTATATTGAATAAAGAACGCGGATCAATGAAATAAGTTATTTGAATAACTTGAGAATCAAAAAATTGTACACCCAAAAAGCAAGTCAAATATAACAACTTTTATGATCAGCAGAATTCTGTATTTTATTTACAGATCCTAATGAATACATCCTAATCCAAAATAAATACGTAACAAATATTTTAACAACACAAAACTTAACATACGATTTATGACAATTAGATATAACTTAACAATAACTACTTTTACAATAAATGCCCCCTCATAATTTAGACCGACATATTCTTAAAAATTGGGATATCGACTGTAGGACATTGGTCTCTAAAGCGATACCACCGGGTACGATCCTGTGCCATATATGTGTTCAAATAAATTTAATACTAAAATGAACTCGATCAAACTTAATCGAATCAGGAAAGCGAAACGAGATATCTCGTCTAAGGAGTAAGGACACGACGGTTCATTAGCCCAGCATATTATCTGCCTTAATCATTTCACGCTTGCTTAAAGTTCATTTCGACAACTTTGATGGCAAGGGTTGCTGTAATCATAACGTGAATTACGATTAAACTTTCGGTTTTATCTTTCGTGGTTGTTGATTACCCAAGCAGAAGTTTCATTCGGGAGTTGTATAATCAATACATATCATCTAATCTTTGGGAATTAGTTTAAGTTTGATTACATGCCTCACGAATACATATTTTGATTACGTAGCGTAATTTATTTAGTAGTAGTAGAGGCATGCTTTTCCCAACATAAATGGGCCGGCTCAACCGGGATAGTACTACCCTCATATAGAAAATCGAAACAGCATCAGTAGGTACTTTTGCGTTTGGCAAAGCGCATGTGATACTTTAAGTATTGCAAGCGTTCATAGGTTGCTATGACTTACCATCAGGAATACTTTATGCTTGTTTGCCAACCGTCATAAAATAATAATACAATATAAAGTGTTGTTATGATTATCATGATAATTAATTTAGCATATATTTTCTTCATAACGTTCTATTGCACATTATAACAAATCGCATCTCTGAATGTAGGTCCCTATATCTTACGTGTTTCTGTAACATGTAATATGTATGAGGTTACTTTATTTTTGTGTACTATACTATACAGTTAGCTACATTAGGTAATCTAGTGTATAAGTAGTAAGAATTTTAATAATAGTGATAACGCACGTAAATAACAGTCCGACATTATGTATTTTAAGTTAACTAGAGCCCCAATAGCTCTAGTAAAATTACGTAATAGTTACATTAATTTGTATTTTATAATAAAACCAAAAATATTAACTAAAATAAAAATCCCAGTTACTCTTCTATTGACATACATAGCGATGGTTTTTCATAAAGCTATCTTCAAGTTATTACATTTCTCATGAAATTCAATTTACCTTCTTTAATTGTTTCTTATTTATAAAAAGTAAATAATTGTACAAATAAATGACAAAAGAACTTAAATGATTTAAACGTAGTCTTAACCGAATAATTTCTAAACTCCATATCAAATTGCACTTAAAATTATCATTAGTTAAACTCGCTTATGTCTCTTTGAACTAAAACCATCTTCAACACCTACTAATAGTATTCTATTAAATCCTTTACAATCTTATTATATAAATGGATTACTAAATCAACGTTCCGTTGAAAATATATCACATTGTATTCAAAGCGTACGTAAGCCAACTACGTGAAGATTACATTTAAAGTAGTCTTAGTAACCAAAATGGCGTAGAACAAAAGCAAATTAACGTATTATATAGCAAATGGCAACGTTGAAGCGCGTGGGAACCGAAAAGTGAACGTCAGGTGATGCTTCTGTATTACTTTATTTGCTTACTCCCAAGATACTACAATCCCCATACGAAGCAATGTGCCGTGCAACGTTTACGTCGAATAAGCCTTTATTTTATCCTCATATCGCGGAATAAGTCCTCTTAAAGTAATCCCCGGGATATAGATTTCACTAATGTTCCGTTTATGTCAATTGTACTGCGAATTCATGTGCTCTAGACCTTTTTAAATAACTCTTTTCTATTATGTTTCCTTTAACAACTTTGTTATTGTTTTGTAATATTGTTGATTCTTTTATTTATGAATATGAACTTGTAATTTATTTTGAAACAATTTACTCTAAAGAGTTTATTTACTCTATTTACAAATAATTACAACTGTACAAATCATTTCTCCACTGAATCACAATTATGATTCTTTGAGCGAAAAATGAACCAGCTCAATAAATAAAGGGTTAATTATATTGTGAATTATAGTATGATGAAGGACGATTATAATTTTTAAGTTCTGACAACATATTTATTTTTCTATTCGCATTAAATCGTGGGTTATATAATAGAGTGTGCTAAAGCGTATTCTCAAGGGATAGATGTTGAATTACTAGAATTTTATTGGAAAGAGTGGATTACCTTTGAGTAAATTAGATAGTTGGCCCAATGACACATGTTTGGTAGGAATGGAAAATCTCTTTTACGTGAACATAGGCTAACTCAGACCTTTATCAAACTGTCACGTGTATTCCATTGTCATTGACAATACACAGTCAAACGATTACGAACATTAGAAATCATTCAAACGAAAAAAATCTATTGAATTTGTTACTTTTCGTTTTATTAGAAGTTTGGTGACATCCTTGTTTATTTATCTTTAAAGTTAGTTTTATTTTCAAAAGAATCTTTTTTAATAACTAAAACTACACACAAAATATGTTCAACGATGTAGCAAGACACATTGATACGAGCTACAAACTGTAACTGTACTATTATTTTAGAAGTTTGATTTCATTCGCGTTTATTTATCTTTTTAGTTATTTTTATTTATTTTGAAAAAAGGAATAATTTTTATTAATTAAAACCAAACACATATGTGCTACGATGTAGCACTACATAGATCTACGAGGTACAGACTGAAACGCCGTAGTTGTAGCACAAGCCGCACTGCGTTCTCTACGGTTTGATATAAATCTCTTCGGATTAACCGGTTTACTTATAAGTCTTAGTACCTCCTAAGATATTATTAAGAGCCAGAAATAATCCACAGCTTATTCTGCACGCAAATAACATTTTGGTTATTTATTTTACGCATATTATATGATAAAAGAGAAAAAATACTATATAATAAGAACAAGGCTAAGTAAATCATTGTTTTTTTTTCAGCTTTCGGCGCAATCAAATTGATCTGAAGTAAAAATATCAGCCATATTGCATGTCTTTTGATGAGGCCCAAAATCTCAACATACTTTGCTCGCTTCCTTTCACATCTCTGTTCATACATTGTTTCGTTCATAGGCTGTGGTGACCGTTTACCATCAAAAACATTGTACATTTGTTTGCTGAACTCTTACACATAACACATAAAAAGAAATACACTTAAAATAAATATACATTCCATTATACAATTAATTTTTCAAAATGATCAGTCTCCTAGAATGCAAGGGGTATTTTTAATTTCGTCGTTTTATTTGCGCAGTGGTTGAAAACACGACCGCGGTATGATGGCTCGGACCACAGTTATTATTTACAGAGCGGAGACGCTTCCTTTAACTTTAATGGACTCGGTTACTGTCAAAAACATCTTTAAATGCGGAGGTTAATGAGAGTTCTAACCGAAGACAGTAAATATTTAACATTATTCTCATTCCATTTTAAATTAAAGCTACAAAGAAATATATGAAATAGGTGATTTTTTAAATAAAAGGCGTTATTGAAAATAATTAAATAATTTTATAAAGTTTGGTTTTTCATTTCAATAAATCAGTTTTACGTGTAAAAACAGAGATATTATATTATAATAATAATAATAATAAAGAGTCTTATTTTTCTATTAGTTTAGTTACGAATTTAGATTTTATTTTCTAAACTTTTAATTATCAAATTATTTAAGCGACATATAATATTTTAGGTTAGAACTATGGCGTTGAAGTAGATTACAAAATCCACTTAACATTGCACATAAATAAAGGCGGGATTTTCGTTGGGATTACAACGTTATTTAACGGAAGGTCTGAATCCGAAGTTTCCGATATAATTCCGGGTCTAAATGTAATAGTTCGTGTTCAATTACTGATAAAGCTCTCAGGATACGAGCGAAAGGAGCATACAAAATGTTATTATTGCCATTAATTAAGCAATCGAGATCTTAACTGGGTTTATTTAGAGGAGCGAAATAATTCCGTTTTGGTAATTGGAAGAACTGTTGATCTAACTTTCCGATCTCTTTTATTGTTATATAAATTTATAACAAATTGAAAAACATTACAGTTTAAGTTATAAAGTAAATTAAACTTCATATACTAGCCAGTATAGACCTTTTATTACGCAAAGCCGGCTAGGTAGGTAAATAATAAAAAATAAATAAAATAAACGCTACACACTCAACGGCCCCCATTAGGATAGTGATATCCTGTGTCGGGGTCCGGAAACATATACAAGGACAAGGACAAATACACCCAGACCGGAAAATATGCTTGCATGATCAATACAAACATATTATGCTCCGAGCGGGAATCGTCTAAGTGTAGGTACCACTGCAGTGTCAGCTATTCTACCGTGAAGCAGTATATTGTGTTTTGGTCTGAGAGACTGTATAGCTAGTCTCCTTAGCTTTAAGATTATTTTACAGTAAATGATTGTGAACGATTATAAATCTCAATAACTATAAACAGAGACCTCACGATGTATCGCAATAAAAATTTATGCTCATCAATTTGTAATTTTATTACAAGATAGTTGAAGTTGTGTTTAACAAATGCAAACATAACTGTGATACAACTGCAATACAACGAGTAGATACTTAATAAACTTACCTTAATATTAAAGCTGATATCGTTAGCGTGAGAGCATTGCGGCATGTGCTAAACAAATACAACCCTAGAAGTTGTTACACAAAAGATAAGCGTAATTTGAACAACAATACGCACAACTTTGTTAAAGAGATCTCCAAACTATGTTGTAATACCAGAGTTGTCTGAATTTTACATTCACATTAGACGGAAATTTGGTCTTGTACTGATTTACGATTGAGTCTCAACAAAAAGCACCATAGAACGAAAAACGAATAGAAATGGTATTTTATATGTGACTTTGATGTGATTATGTAATTTGGCCCACCGGCAAGTGGTTGCCGTAGCCTATGACCGCGTTATATTTGTTCTTAAATCTCCTTTGCCAGTGATTACACCAGCTACGATATTCTTCAAACCGAAACACAATAATGCAAGACACACTATTGATTTGCGGTAGATAATTTGACATTGCGGTGGTAACCTAGCCGCTCTTTTGCAATAAAAGATTTGTATAATATGGCTTTAATAATCACATAATTATAACGATTTATAGTATAATACAATATGCTGTAAATATTTACCTTTTTAGTCAAAATACTGTGCTGACAGCACACCCTTCTTACTACACATTTAACATTTCTAACTGAATTCATGCTTTATGGTTCTAACTGTGAGATTATTTATTCCTCCCGCCTAACACTCAGCCAGAGCTCAGAACAACGAGGCACCGATTTGTTTATGCTAAACAACCAGCAACCGAACTACAACTCAAAAATCATTTGCATATTTAAATAAAGCGCGTTTCGGCAGCGCCATCTAACATTCAAACCCGAAACTAATTCTCATTTGATTTTCGAAGCGTCGCTTCAAACAATTAACTTTTTTGATTGATAACCTAATTACTAAATATTTATGATACTATCAAATGTATACTTAAATATTAATTAGTGTAACCGAGACGCGTACTTATTAATAAGTTGAGCTAAAAGAGTTAACCGTGCTCAGACACGATTGTTGCTAAACCGACGGAATTTTAATTCGTCTAGGAGTTTATTAAGTGCGTAAAGTTTCAGTGGGTCTTCAGCGAGCGTTAAAATTAAGTGAATTTGCTGTAATGCTCTAGGGGAAATATACACTTTCAATCTAATCATCATCATATTAGAGTTATAATTGATCTTTTTTTTATTGATTTTTATTCTACTCTAACTTATCTACATTTTTTCTTGTTTCAGGTAAGTGTTGTTCCAAATTTAACTCCACCTATTTCGACACTCACACGGACTATTTTACATTGGAAATAAGGTTCTGCATAAAAAGGTAGGTAGTAAAATGAAGTGAAATGAGTGGGACCCGTAAAACACTTTTCATACAATATTCAATAGAAAATATTTTATTATACTGAGATTTCCACAATTTCTCAATAAATTCATTCTATATCTCCTGTTTTATATCCTTCCATAGGGCAAATTTGTTTCTTTTTTCACGTGATTCAGTTATAAATCTAGAGCAACGCGTACGCTTCTTTGGTTACGAATCTATTTTATGACCGCATACGCCGAAGGTTAACCAATAAAACCTTTTAACAGCCGTAACTATTTCGTTATAAGATCTGAGTACGCAATAAAAACGAGGAAACAGAAATAAATCTAGGGGCACAATAGTCGACGGACGGCGCTACGAGATATACAAGAGATACTGCTCTCTGAGAAATCAATCACGAAGGGCGCGCTTTAATCACTTCAATTTAAGTTTTTTCTCTCCCCATAGAACAGATTGAGGGAAATGTTTTAAGGTTAAATATTGCGATTTGTCGGTACTCTAGCGAAAAAACTTCCTCCTACGTGCGTTAAAAGATAGCGATAAATCTTCGCAAGCTTTGTGTCGTCTTCCCTTAAAATCTTCAGCTATAAACGGCACGTGCTCTGTTATCTATATTTTGTTACGATCTAAAACTGAAAAAAATGTCGTTGACGACACCCCATATCCGTTTCCTTGTTGTTCCGCGCGATACAGGTAGACATTGTTTGGATTAAGCAGCGGCGCCATCATTTCGCCCGAATTCAACACAACTTTGCGAGTCATCGTTTGTATTCAGTTATTCACACGCAGCGCTTTATCTTCCCTTCGAAAACACGTCCCTGAATTAGAAATAAGCCTTCGTCCGCGCGGCACTGTCGGAGACAAGCTTCTTTCTGAACTAACCCAAAGATAAATTATTCCGGCACATTTCTCATCACGATCCATTCTTTTCTCCCTCGACAAAGCGTCGGTGAATCCCTGGGCCATACGAGCGTCCTTATCAACAAAATAAAATGACGTCTGGTGTTCACTAAGTAACGCGGTCACACACTTAAAATGTATATGTGCGGGTCGTGTTTCGTCGTTGTGTATACGACGTTAGTATGAATCAGAGCTGATAAGCAAAGTGCTTAGATTTGCAGGATGGTGCGACCGCTTTCTCGCTGCCAAGTTTCTTGTGCCACGCCTTCACATTTGCATGCTATGAACGAATGCTAGTATTATTGTGTTTTAATGTATTATTGTGTTTTATATAGGCATTTCAATTACAATTTGCTAAAAACGCATAATCACATTTAACATATTGATCATTAATTGGTTCTTACTTACTTCCTATGACTGTATACAACCGTTTGTGGGTCTTAGCCTCCTCAACGATGGTTCTACTTCGCTCTATCTCTCGTCTTTGTTCTTTAAATTGTTAATTTACCCATTGCTCTAAAATATTCTTTAACACAATCTTTCCAACGTACCTGGGCCGTCTTCTTGGTCTCTTTTGCAGGGGTAGCATTCCATTTTATCATCGTTTTCTCCGCTTTAGTGCCATCCATACTTTCTAAATGTCCTGTCCAATTATTTGTTCACATTATTAAATATCGATATATAATGTATTTCAATCGATTATAAATATGACATCCAATTATATACTAGCTTTTATTTTCTTTAAATAGTCGGAATTATGAAGTACCAAATAAAAGGAACAGAACAGAACGATAAATCAGCGTTTGTTTCGAGTAAACAACCGCAGAGCGCCGCGTCCAATCATTAGTCAAAATACAGAGTGCAGCAAAAAGCGAACTAATTGCGCTCTTGAAGGACAAGGGCCACTACGCTCTGTCGCAAATCTACTTAGTCACGTTTAATAGTTTTTCCGTCTTCGAAATGCTCTCCACTCTCCGACTCAGCTATTTTTATTACCCTTGCAACGATTTATATCAACTATCTTTTAGAACGCTTACATTACTTCTTTTTTTCATCAATTTCCTATATTAAATTAAATTTTACCAATTATTTAACATATTCAAAATTCGAACTAATTTCAACGTCCAGCATACACTTTTCACTGTCGTTTCATTTTAAAAATTTAAAATTTCAAGTTGAGTTTCTTTTTAATTTCCGTGTGCCACTTTCCAGGAGTAAACATCTCATAAGTTACCATTTCAGTTAGTTTCAAGGAATTGATTTTTTTAACTGGAAAAAAGTCGTGAAAACTTACGAAACATGAAAAAACTATTCTAACACAAAGTTGGAAATGAAATTAGTTTAAACGACAGGTTCATTTCAGTTTTTTAAAGGCAGGTTCTTGAATTGCTAGGAGATTCCGTAGAAGTTTTCCAGTGCAGATTTTGATTACACACGCTCCTTCAGGAAACTTGCTGTCGGATAGGAATATTAAATCTTATTTAAGTTAGACATCCGCGGCGGTTCTCGTTGTTATTTCGAGTAAGGTGCTTTATAAACTCTGAGTACGCCGCTGTATTTCCTAACATTTTATTTAACCTTTGAATCGTTATCTTCCGAAAATGTTACTTTTCCCATATATATATAGCAACTGACTAACTTTGCCCCCGACTTAGAATTTTTATTCCACAAAAATTATACTCTTGTACACTACGGTAACTCTCCACTAAACTGAATTAAAAAACCTCAGAGAAAACAGCGAAAGTCGTATTATAGTCTGATTAGAAGTTTTGGCATAATATAAAGTACAATCAGCCATAAAAATAATAATCCCGATTGATACTATTTTTAATTAATGGGTACATATTACAACGCCTACTACAAGTATTATATTACCGAATAAATAATGTTGTATCCGTCAATGTCAATTATGTACAATATCATATGTCCTCTTAGCTTTCTAAATTAACGAACATCCATTTAGACAGTTAGTTACGCTTCGTTGAGGTGAAATAGTACTGCACAATCTTCCGTACAGTTTTAGGACCGCTTAAATTTTAATTGTGTTGTAAAAGTACGGTTATATAATCATTACGGGGAACAATACGGCTGCCAAGCCGGCTCGATGCGGGCCTTGCTCCTACAGACTCACGTTACATGCTGCATTTGCCTAATTACAGCCCAGCTCACTGGTGTGACAATTCCTGATTACTGAAATGGTTATTTCAAGAGACGTCTACTATCTCTTGAATAAAACTTCACTGAAATCATACAATTTTCTCGAGAAATATTTATTTTCATCCTGCAGTATTATAGCATTAAAGGTAAAAGAATCTCGCAGCAAAAAATATAGTAATAATTCAAATAAATGTAGCTAAGGTGCCGTCCGCCTTTCAAATCTCTTCAGGGCTCTTTCTTACTTATCTCATATTTCTAAAAGTTATGTTTAACAAGTTTAGAAGTTAATATAAGTCGGTCCTACTGTCGGAGAATGCGAAGTCGGAAAATAAAGTTAGTGTAGTGAAGCGGGAAGAATCGATGTATGGCGCCAAGGAGGCGGTTAGGATCGGGTTCGGGTCACGTGTATTTTGGGATAGATCGAAAACTTCGCACCCTCGGTTGCATGTCGCTGACTGACATAATATCTTGTGGCACTTCAAAATCATACCTACTACGTTTCTCTAAGTTAGGGTGACAGCCGTGCAAGTCAGAAGCTGTCTATGTTCAGATTAAACTTTAAAACCGAGTTCTCCGAATCAAATATAGAAAATGATTCTTGTAACTTTTGATCTAGAAGATTCTATTTTGTCACAGGCTAAATAATTTTTTTCTTTTATGATTATTAGTTTTTGACTCTGAAGTTCTCATTTTCTTGAAGAGATTTAAAAAAATAATTCGATGAAAATGATCATCTTAATGAACATCTTAATGAAATCATCTTATGAACCTTAAAACTACTAACTTACTATAAATAAAAGACAAGCCCTTCCATACAGAAAATTTTTCCAAAGGTTCGCTGGTGCTCCTAACTTTATACGATAATGTTTCAAGCCTGTGGCGCTAACTTCATTCGAATATATTGCAAGCTTGTGACTAGCTTCATTTGGTTGCATTAGTGCAAATTTACGGAGAAGCAGTGAATCTTTTGACATTTTGATAGTATCCATATATAATAGGTCTATGCTTAAAATAATGAACTTTTCACCTTAATCATTACTGCAACCTCTTAATTTATTACCTACGTATACAATAACGATCTGCTTTTTTACTTTTAAAGTATCATAACAGTCAATTAAAACACTTTTTTGCTGAAATTCAAATGGAAATTAGAATCGAAATACTGTTGCAGAGCCACCGTAAATATCAAGAAGCCCTTCTCGGACCCGAGCGTTTTAATTTTATTAAACATCTCGCAGTGCCGGAATAAAGTAGATTTCTTTTGCTGCCAAGTAAGAATTTCGACTCGTATAATAATTTAGATTACGTAGCAAGCAGTGAACGTTCATTATCGTTCTTTTGTACCTGATTTCGTAGAGATCTCATTCGGATAGAGCGGCATGCCGCGGCGCCGGCGCTCACTCGAAATGGAAAGTGCGAAAATGAAATTATAAAGCCCCGCGATAAAAATAAATTAAATCGGATTTCACGTTTCCCAGTAGCCAGGGATGAAGAACATTTTGTAGTCTGTGAATTCCATTCTCTTTTTTAATATTTGTTTTAACAGTTGATTTGTATAATGAGAAAATTCTCACTGCTTTCATTTTTTTTTTCAGCCCTTAAGAATTCAACTTTCTAATTTAGTCTAGACTCGTAATTCTTTGCCGCTGTTACGTTATAAAAAATTAGACTGTACTCGTACCGATAGGTTTCTTTGAAGCCCATTCGCACTGAGGAAAATCGTTCTATTCTCACCTGCGATTATTCAAATTAGGAAGCGGTACGACAAAGACGAATGGTACTAATATCGCACCGCGCGATCGACGGTACGATAGTACGCGGTACGTGCCCTATACACGCGCTACAGATTCTATCTAGCGATAAACCTGATTGATCTCTATGATAGGCTCTTTGCGTAAATACTTTCTTCTGCTAATTTTATTAAAAAAAATAAAACCAACTACGTCATTAGATATCAGTAAAATAAAAGAAAAATTACAACTAATAAAAATTTACTAAATTAAAAAATGTTTTCATGCGCAAAACCTTACAGACCCAAACTTATTTATCAAAAATATAAGTGAAACCACTCTTATAATAATCAAATGTTGTATGTATATTCTAATAACACTAAATCTTCTTAAATAATAAATAAATACCAATTAAAGATAATCCAGGACTAAGCACAGCATCATCAAATGTAGTAAAGTTTTATTCTATTTTCACTAGCCTTCATACAAAATGAAACAATGTAGATAATTATTATTTTTATTGCTCATTCTATGTCCAGTAAATCGGGTTTGTGATCCCTGGGGACGTTTTACTGAGCCAACCCCACTTAATAGTCCCAGCTAGGCAGGGGTCAACACGCTCCGCGTACACTTTGTAATTCACGTAATATTCAATGAAAACTGTCGTAATAATGAAGTTAAAATGTTATGCTATAGATTTTTAAATCGTTGTTCAAACTAATGTTTGAATGAAAAGTGTTTATCCTGCGTAAACATTTTTCAAAAACATAATGTTTAAAATATAGGTTTGTTATGTCACCAACTATGACAACGTAGCCCACGGTCTGCTTATCTTTTTATTATTTATGATATATACTATGATGAGGACCAGGACAGGAGGGGTAAGGGGGCGACAAAGGGTCTCAGGCAAACTATACCTGTCAAACAAAACTTTCGATTATGAATACTTCACTTCAATGATCGCATGAGGTATACTACCCTCAGTAGATCCGGCCTAATGATGCTGAAAAACACTAAAGCTACTGCTTAGAAAATTACTTAACAGAAAACAGAAATTTATTTGTTAATTACTTATTAATAATATATTAAATAAAAGATCAGAACAGAAGCTATAGTCCGCAACAATAATCCTACTAAGATGATGCCATGAAACCTTTTATCTCAGACTTACTTATAATATTAAATAATAATCTATAAACTACGACATCGTCTTATTAAAAATATAATATCTAGTTAAAAATGTATCTATATATTTTCGAGATTTTACAAATAATTTTAGTGAATTGAATCTACTCGTACCAGTACTTGAAAGTGCATTACCAAATTGCTTACCACCAGATTAGTACCAGAAGAGTAGTTTTACGGTAGAGACACCTCAGTCTTGGCACAGTGGCCGTGACTAGACGTCGCCGTCGTATCTGGGACAAGTCTCAAGATTGTAGAACTAAACAACAGATATAGACGTCAAAAGTTTTAAAAATTTTCACTCTTTTCATAGAGCCATCTTATTTTTATGTCAATTTCAATTTGTTCCACCAATTTCTCTTATGTGTTAGGGTAGCTTTGAAAATAATAATGTATATACGATATCACGTTCATCGAAATGTTGTTATTTTATTTATCAATTTTCTTATTTGATTATACGTAGATATTTCATAAAATTAGAATTTCAGATTATGGAATATCGGAAGAAGGGTGTCGATGCTACACAGGTGTCTACCCTCGCCCCCACCTCTTACAACCCCTGTCGCAAATCAAAATGTTCACCCACTGAATTCAAGCACGCGATGCTTATATTATTTACATATTATAAAATAAATCATTTATGATATGATTGATAAGTATTGACATTTCTATTTGCTCATCTTTTTGAAGAAAACGTATTAAATTTTAATTTAGAATAAAACATGATTCAGCATAAAAGAGAAGCCAATTATTTAAAACAATTTATTCGTAATCTCGCTGCAATTCTTACAATGTAACTGAGGCCTTAAATCCGAATTTAGCGCAAGTAGAATAGAGGCTCGGGCGCGTCACTAAGAAAACGTGTCTCTTTAATCTTGTCACAAAAGCTTTACCTGAATCAGTGGGGCCACGAGCACTCTCTGAGGTACAAACGTGGAGGAATGAAGCGGAAGAGTGCCCGGCACTCTGAATTACTTCCTAATGAAAAGAGCTGAGGAGTAGGACAGAGTGGGATGGAGAGTGTTCGTCACGCGGTCGCTAACGAATGCGGTGGGCCATTCGACTCGCTCGAGAGCCCTATCTACGTATACGCCATGTCGCATACGACTTCGCGGCTTATTAGTATTGTTAGGCCCACACATTTTGTCGAACATTCTCACCGCAAACTAAACCGACTTTTGACGTAAAATTACGTGCTAATGACTCATAAATACGAATTTCAAAGCGTATTACATATTGAAATGTCATTTAAATTTATGCCCAAAATTTGAATGGCTAATTCCATTATTCGTCACAGTCTATTAATAAATACTATCTTTTAAATCTTTTTCGAACGTTTTATTTACTAAATAATTAAGTAAACCATTAACTAAAATATTGTTTCTGTAATTTGTACTTTTCTTATCAATCATCGCAAACCATTACGAGATCTCGCGATAACAATAAGAATATTGTAGAACAATACGAAAAGCAATTAAAATTCACGCAATTTTACGCTTACAGTAAATACCTACCTCGATTTATTAAAATTACCTTAAGCAGTAATATTATAGCCTAATAAAATTATATTTAAAAAATTATTACAACTCCAACTCAACTGTAATATTATGAAGCTTGTAAAAGAGGCTAGATAAAATAATTATATTCTAGTGTTTCATGTTAAGAGTTATCAAAACAATATAGTATATGAATCAAAATAATGTTTGTAGTAGGTTAGATTGTATGAACTATCGCAAAAATGTAACTCATCCGACATTAAGAAACTATTGGAAACAAAACACGGCACAACTGAATTGGAATTGGCAATGTTTTGAGACAAAAGACGCGTTCCATGCTACTGAACAATATATGCTTTTGACAGTTATATATAAATAAAAGTTACCGAAATGTTTATTATTAGCTTGATAAAAACCATAACCGGCGGAGCGGTCGACCGATTGTAATCATTCGAATATCGCTCGATTGTATATCCATTGCGAGATCAAACATTTTTATTTGTTTGCCCACTCAACCGCACGACTGAAACTAATGAAGAGAAGTTTCGATTAAATTAATACTGGTTTTATTTTGCGATTCGCATTTGCTGTTCGACAGGAAAGCCTTTTTTGGATCGGTCTGCTATCGTTATTCCGGACAGTTGGAACAATATTTCACGTCAAATCTTTCTTAAATATTTTGTTTTACACAACTTTGTATAAAATTTATTTGTATCTAATGTTTAAATACAAAAGAATATCAGTGAATTAAATCCCGTGGAGTGGTGACAAATAAAACAATTAGGGCAGAATATACAATAAAATCGAGACTCGAAAAACTATGTTGTGACTAAAGCCTTATAGTCAATAAGCCAAAAAATAATAGCTATTACAATTACACAGTAAGGTACGAAGTTTAATAAGCAGCGACCACAAAGGCGATTTCGTGTTGAGAGCCTAACGAGCCTGGTGTGCGCTAGGGTTTAATAAAATGCTTACAGTTTGACAAGATAATTGATTCATGATTGCATTTACGAGTCGCGACGTGTTAAAAATCGCGTTTAAGTTAATTTAATGCCGTAACATGCCATTTACGAATTGCTTCATTTTCGCATTTTAATAAATTACTACTTATTCATTGATATTTTTCTGTATTGAAACAATTGAACTTGTTAAAAAAATATAAGGCTTAAAAGTAAGTTATCATTTATGATTTTTGTATATAATTGATAGAAATAAAAATCACACGCTTTTTAGACAAAACATTTTTAGGTAGCTGAGTGCCTCCCACAAGGCAATTTATTATACCAAACTTAAATCAAATACTTAAACATTTATTTAGAAAAGAAAGAGTTACAAAACAGGACTGAAATAATTATCATTGTGTTTTATTATCGTTATAAAAGAGAAATTGTTATCAACAGTAATTAACTGAATCGAAAACTCGTAAAATTTTATATACATTACTAATAACGTATAAAATCAAATAAAACGCTTCGTATCAGGAAACGTATATTCGAATTCTTTTCACGAATAAAATAATTTTGTACAAGAACAATTTAATTAATATTTAACGTGTATTTGATTACAACAAAAGAAAGCCGCTTGATTCAGTTATTATATATAGCGTTATAGCATTATAGATCTCATTAAATACAAGTGGTAGCGTTCTCAATTCAGTCCCCGCTTTCAAATGATTCTATCGTAAGCCGTGATATGGAATTAAAATTCCCTGATCTTTTGTTTCGACGAAATTTCACAGCGGACTGGCGTACGGCGTACGAAGACAGATCGATATGATCCAACGAAACTCCGTGCAAATCGAACAGTCGTTAATGAAACTTCCCGTGCGCAATTAGGTAAACGTCTTGGTTTTATTAAATTTAATCAAGAACTTGTGTAATATTACACAGATTGGACCTATCGAGCCGTGTACAAGTTTCGATAACGTTGTAGTTGAGAACTAATTTGGGAAATAAGCGGAGTTATCTCGGTTTCTGCACGATCGCCTTGTAAAAAGAGGATCAGTGCTTAACTAGACGAGCTGACAAATGGTGTTTTGATAGCGAGCGTGGTATCTTGCAGAGATTCGTATTATGCGTGTCTATTCAGAACTGTTGCTTCATATGATGTTCACTTTTGTATTATGATATTATAGCAAGATCAAGATGTATATAAGAATTAAATGTTTTTGTTGTACTAAAATTAAATTTGTCGAACATTCTTTCTATTTATTTAATACTAGTCTACAATTATCTCGAAATCCCCTGAATCGAATACTTTGAAATTAAAAATTATTTACATAACTTTCTTGCTGTAAAAAATGTGAGAACAATTTGGCAACTGTCGTCAAATAAGCACACACATATAAACATAACGCAAATGCCTGACTGTCGTTTTGACGCCAAACCTCGCCTTGCTCGGAAAAATACACTTTAATATGGTTATAACAACGAAATCACGATATTTAAATGTAGGTCATATGCTCGCAACACATACAAAACTGGTGGTATATAAGTAGAACGCGTTATCGACAGTGATAAGCCAGTCCGGATGCCCGTCATCGTCCGCCCGCCGCCGACGATGGCTATATCTGAGTAACATTACACCCCGCTTCGCTTCAAAATCGTTTTGGTTTTACACTTCACTTTATTCTTCCCTGAGAAATAATTTGACATTTTATTCTCATTTGAGAGACCCGAAAAAATGAAAATCGTGCTTTAAACAAGATTAATAACTTTAAAAAACAACTTTCAATAGCCGCGAGTCGAATAGGATTCTATGCTTCCCTTACCATTATTTAAGGCACATGAAAACCACAAGTGCAGTTTCGGAACAAGTATTGCACAATTTTAAACAAAGCTATAGGTGAGAGAGCATTACCATAAACCGCGGTTTGGTGGGAGAGCAAAATTGCTTTTTTGAACTACCACAATGCAACCACTATTAGAAGAAATAATAAAATAAAGGTGGCATAAATACGGCATGTGGTCATGACCATGTAACCAAGCTGAAGTTGGTCTAGTTAACTGAGACCTTTACGCTGTTTACAAAGCTTGCGTAGAACTTCGCTCCGAGCAAAAGATTAGAAGTATTTACGTAACTCAAATTAAAACCCGCGAACGTGCTTTTTAGCAATTCTACGACTTCTAAGAGGAATACAGGATAGCTATCAAGAACTCTTTAAAACTCCTTACTGTGCATATGATCTTAAAATAAAACGTTACGTACGGAGTACTTAGTAGTTTCGAGAATTCTAGATACTAAATGTAACAGTCAAGATAAGCTTAGAAGTGTTCAACAAGGCTACTTACTGCGCTGTTATATATATACAGTGTTTGCTACCATTTTATTACAATTTTATATCAGAAATGGAAAGATTATAAATCGGATCAAGGTTTTAGCACGAAACATAAATTTGTGTGAATCCACGCATAAAACCCCGGACTGACGTAGTTCCGTTCGCCTCCTTCGAAGGCGTGCGTGAACATATATTTCGTTCGTCCGCCAGCAACAATTATAAGTACGTGTTCCACAGCAATAACACTTACCCCCTTCCGACGTTCATAGATTAAAGATAAAAATCCATCGAATAACGAGGCCTATAATTGAAGGTTTGATAAATCATCGATGCGGTTATTATCTAGCTGTCATCACATTTGCTAATTTATAGACTGATTATTTATTGGACTAGTTGTTAACATAATAATGAATATATTCCTGAATAGGATTTTTTATTTTATAGACGATTAACTGTAAAATAATGTTTTGTTGTATAAACCTATTCATGCATTAAAATAAGTAGAAAACCGTTTTTAATGATTGAACTTAATCTTGCCTAAAATGTTACTTTACTAATACACTTATACACGTAAAATTAGGGTCAGAAAATATCTATTACATCTGTATTCATTAGTGTTGAAATACACCCCGACCTTCTGACCGTGCAATTAGGAGAAAATATTAATTATTTACATAAATATGACGAGAAATTGATGATGAAGGTGCATGTAATATTTACTGAAGACATCGTTTGTATTAAGTGGACCATTACGGTAATTGCTTTACGGCACTGGATGGTAATAATTGAGTTGAGATCGTCATTACGATTCCTCGGAGACTTGAAACATAATAATAACTTTAAATAATTGTATGCCACAGATTCCAGATTATTACAAAGTACTATGCTGATTACATCGATCTTCTTTGTAAAACAATAAAATATTGATATTTTCCACCAGTCGTTCCTCTTTATCAAAGTAACTTCCTTTTGTGCTACACAATAAAAATTGGAAAATACTGAAGACGCAAATAGGGTTGAATAAAAAGAAAATTCACCAAGTTTATGATAATACCAATGTCTCCGTGTCGCTAGTAAATATTATGAGAATATAAACAGTATTAGTAGAGGAAAATAAATTGGGTTTACTTAAAAAACATTGGAGTATTCGACGCTAGCGAATAGTGAAATATATTTCAATCTGTTACACAGATAAGGATATTTATTCACTGTGTAAGCGGTACAAATTGTTTGCTCCGAAGCTCTCTTTACCTGAGTAGAGTTTTCATAAGCGTGTAGCCGCGGGCGTGAGGCGACAGATTGTGAGTAGTCGCTCACCGCCGTGGATTTGCTGACTGGCTTGTAAATATATTCTTCCTTTACGACACTGATGTTTCGCCTTTCAAACTTAACTCAAACCATGTCATCTCTACAAACTACCATCTTATCTTACCGTATTATCTTTTATTTATACATCTGGTATCTATTCGAAAATTTTAATCACAATACGCTATTAACATACGAATATTGCGCGTGTTTAACTGTGCCTCCAATGATGTCTGTTCTGATAGAAACCACATCTGCACACTACTAGGCAAAGCCTCAGTTATGAAAATATCTGTAGGCGTCTCGCGAGTGAAATTAACTTGTGTAGATTAAATATTAATATCGCGACACTCGACATGTGACGTCGAGACATCGTGTCACTTATATACCTCACATCCGCCACATGTCGCCTGCAATATCTTAAGTTTTCTTATAGATTAATATACGTATATATTACAATACTTGAATAACTTTACAATATTTGTAGTTTGATAATATCAATATTATTAGAGCCTTGCTGTTTTTAGCTTAAATCGGACGGTACTAATTTCCTAAACGTCCACCCATTGTCCATCCTACTAAAGTAAAAGTACAGTTCCTGTTGTTTATGAGTGGAGTACCTACTGGAAACACCTCTCCTTTCTTCCCCTGCGATCAGCAATACGCTTGTATAGGTACTGGTCACCCAATCGTCTATAGGTGATCGCTTTCCATCAGGCGTGTCAGACACTTGTTTTTGCCACCTTAAAATATTTTTAGGGTCTAGAACAAATGTCTCTCATATATCATTAATCCTCTTTTTCAGCCGTTGTCAAACTTGGAAACTTTTTGAGATGCCGTTAACATGTTTAACCAACGTGTCATATTTTTCTTTGTTTCATAATTCCGGTGTTTACTCTGAACGGAGGCAAGCAAACCGCAAATCTTGCTAAATCACGTTTAACGTTATATTTAGAAACATATGTATGTTTAGCTTTAATAGAATAAAGAGAAGGCATTGTAAAAGTTTGATTAAAGACTATTTGACCAAAAAAAATTTTTTCTTCAACAAAAGGTATATTTTTCAATAATAATTATATGTTATAACAAAGACCAAGTCAACTAAACCAGGCCTTCTTCGACTACACTTATTAAAATATATATCTAACATAGTATCTATTGAGTGGTCTTTTACATAATCCTATGGAATTCCAATCTCATTTTTTCTTTTCCCTTCATTACTTATTTACTTTCGTCCGCCCTTATCTACTATAGAGATCGAATATTGAACCCTAAATTTACATGTAGTGCAAAGACTTGTTCGAACAAGAAGAACGTTCACTTACCTACAACTTTGCGAATTGTTTGCTATATTCACAACTTTTTACGATGTTTGTTTCTGCTCGGGGCGAGGGATCAGTAGGATTCGTCGCATCTGCGTACCGTTTGAGCGATCATGTTTTATCTCATGATAAATCTTTATGCTAATATTTAACTAAGTAAAAATTTCCCTGCACACCCTCTTCTGATGCTATAGGAAACGATGTATTGTATTGAAATAATTTAATTGAATTCATTATTGCCAGTTGTTTGTGATTTAATTAGTGTTAAGTTTCATTACATTTAATAACAGCAATCGGAAACGATTCAGTTGATATATATTTTATCTCGTTCAATTCAATAGCTAAATACAACTGCAATATAATATTCAATTACTAAGTCTTCTCCGACATTGATTTGAAGTAGCAGTATTCGTACTGTTCCATTTCCTTCAATGCGTTTGAACTCCAAATACCCTTCTATTCTTTTTTTATGCTAAAAAGTTGGCAAGTAAAGATACGGCCGGCCTTATGGTAAGCGGTTGCGGTATCACTCACGCGTTGTCAACCTGAAGATATGGGTTCTTAAATCTTCTTTGCCCAGTAATTTATCCATCCCATATATCCTATACCCACTAGCCTACAGTGCCCTTCAAACCGAAAAACAGTAATGCCAAAGACACTACTGCTTTGCGGTAGAATATTTGACACTGCGCTGATACTTACCTAGCCGGCCTTTTGCAACAAAAGTTCTACCGCCAGTAATCTATCACTGCCCTTTTACAACTTCTACAATATCTCCTTCTATATTTTATCTCACGTTACACGTTATAATGATGTGTTGCTATCTTTTTTGTGTGTTTTTGGATTTAAATTGGTCAAGCCATTCCGGAGATTAGTGTGTGTGTATATTGGGTTCATAGATGTCCCATATAATTTTTTCTTTTAAATCTTCCCTATACAGAAGTTCATAAGTATACAAATTTGTATTATTAGTATAGATAAGTCTGTCTAATCTAAGTTATTTTCATAAACTATCTTTGTTCCCCATTATTTACATACATTCTTACACACACACGCGAAGTTTATTTATAAAGCTCCTAACAACGGGCTGACAAGACGGGGCTTGACGGTCACCGGGGGCTTCATTAGTGGTAGCTATATCAAGGAATGCAACGTCACTCCGACCAAGGGGAATACTAGTCAAAACTCTAAGTATTTTGGGCATGAATTTTATGTAATACGAAATATTAGCCTGCGATGCTTACTAGTAATATCATGGGGATTAGATTTTTTTCTAATATTAATAATGATTTTTGAAATTATCCTAGTATTAGAAATACGAAAGTTAGTATGTTTGATGACAGTTTCATGCTTAAACGGCTAATCCGATTATGATGAAATTTGTTATATATAGATGGGACCATGGAGAGGAATCTGTTTTAAAACACATGTAATTAATTTCTATACAACGTGTGTTATAAAATGAAAAGTTTTATTGTAAGTACTTCCACACAAATGAGTACCAAGTCTGCATACAGAAACTAGGTGAGGTACAAACTTTTTATTACATTACATGTTAATTCAATGTAATTGAAAGATTCTTTAATGACCTTTTCCCCTTCTTTTGATAAATATACATCATTTATCATAAAACATATAGTAATAAATATTTAGATAGAACCGGAGATTACTTATTCAAGTAAATCTTTCCAATGTTGTCTGGGTTATTCTGTTATAACTGGTCTTTTCAAAACTGTTTCTGAGTGAGTAAGATCGTTCTTAAGAGATCAAGGCTAAACCTTTGATATATGAATAGCCCTAGATATAAATAAACGGTTTAATTAAACACTAAAATAGGTTAATTAACGACAATCTTTATTTATTTTCTGAATCAGTCGATATAAAATTGTACGTAGCAAATTAGGAAAAAATTACGCCGGCGTAATTACGTTGACGTAAAACTGACTTATTAAACAAAAGAAATAGTAATGCTAATTATTTATTCGTAATTTTTTCCATTACATGCCGAGACAAATATTTAATCGTTCGTTTCATATTTCAGAAGAAAATGTACATGTTTAGGAATTTAGACGTGGCATGAAAATATTAGAATACAAAAGTGTGCGTGTCCACACATGGGCAAATTAACAAAAGTACGCTAAATAACACCTTATATTTAGGCTTGCATTTTGCTAGACACATGATTATAGCACGGGGTTGCGGCGAGTATAAGGCGGGCGAGATAAGGGTTAGGTACAAAAGAATACCATTTTATACCTACACGTTGTGTGCACCAAGCCTAATATAATGGTACGGAGAGCACGTACAAGCCATTCGCTTATTCCTCCTCGTTCAAAAGGCTTATTTTATGTCAAGAAAATATTGAAGTAGATTTATAATATGCCTTTTGATTTATTCACGAGTATTTTACAGAGGGTGCTATTGACGCAACAGTTGTCTAGAAAAATGAGTTCATTTTTAAACCATAGTGTAGTTTAACGGATTAATCTCTTGTGTGTACTATGTATGAACTGTTTAACTTTATTTAAAATATTTACAGAGTATGGAATAGATTTTTATTATATCGGAATAAAAGATATAACGTTTTCTTTAGAACTTCTTTGGTTATAATAATGTTTCCAATCTGAAACTCCACACAATAATAGATTGAGCTTCATGGTATAAAGTAGCACTTCTTTCTTAAATATGTCCCTGTGTCTTCTATGAATGTAATGCTACGAAATTACGAAAACTCCATTATAATTAGTTACTAAAACACACAATGTTTCACAAAAAATCTATATATAATTGTTTTTGTCCTTTTAATTTTATACCTGACTACCGAATATGATATTCGGCATTCTTTGCAATGCCGCGTAGAAAAAATGGAAATATTTTTTTAATCCACAAACCATAGCGGGCGTTTGCATTGTTTCAAATATTACCATAATAATTTCACCATAATCGGAACAATGATTTAGAAACACACAGAAGATGGACATACAAACATTCATTTTTATTTAAATAATACTAGTCTATAACTTCGCATTATTGCGTTTCTATTGAAAACGATTTGCGGCACATCGCATGGTTCCAAAGTCCATGACGGATAAACATACATTTTTTTCTGTTTCATTGGCAAGTATTAAAACGTTATAAGTAATAAAGTGACACTACAGAACTGCCAATATACAAGTTTAAAATTTACATTAAAAATAATATTTTTAATAGTGTAGCAGGATATTACTCGTTAGAGAGAACTCTTAATATCACTGGATCGCTTTCAAGAATTAAATTTTCTAACAACTCTAAACTTACTGTATTTGAAAAGAGTAAGTATCAAGTTTCTTTTCGGTTGTTCTCGGTAGAAGCACCCTTCCGAACCGTCGGTAGCGCTTGACAATTCAAAAGTACTTTTTAAAAGTCTACTTAAAATAAAATAACTTTAATTTTAATAAGTCAACAAACTAAATTAATTTGTTCTTACCCAATGAGTTACTAGTTCGTCCTTATGCGGAGAGATCCGATGCCAATCGCTCTGTGTAAAAACTAAAATGTCAAATCCGGGTAAAATTATTTTCTTGGGTGAAATACGGGGATTAATTCTAGGAAGAAGAACAAACTAAATGTATTACATACATTATTAATATCCGGTAAATCAAGTGGCGCATATGGCTTGAAGACGTAAAGCGGAGACGCGAAACCATAATGACTACAATCTACAAACAATCGTTTGTAATACGATATATATGCTAAGAGATTAGTTTAATTTGATCCAATGTAATTACAGTGATTGACTATATAGTATGTACTTAAGTATGTATTTTGTTTTGGTAATATTGTTAGAAAACAAGATGGCGGTTTTTGAAACAAACGAGCATCATAAACTATAAAAGACCGGGTGACAAGTTCTGTGTGCTCTTTTCGTTTTAAACCTCGTGTTGAGCGGATATGTTTTCTATTTAATGTATTTCAGAGGCTTTGTTCTTAGTTATTATCGAATGTGTTGTGAATAATATTATTATGATGTACTGATGTATTGATATAGTTTACAATATAGTATATAGTATATACAGAAAATGTCAACGGCATTCCGGATTCCGAAATCTGCATACGGCTAGTGTGTCGTAACGTGATACGCCATCCTCGTGGATTAGCCTCGTATCTCGAACCGTAGTCGAAGACGATAGTGAACGTCAATCCGAACCAGATCATTATCGTAAATGTTAATGATCACGACAATTACTACTAGCTTCGGGGCTTCATCGAGAGAGCCGAACATTCCCAATACACCCCCGGATCGATTTGTCCCTCAATAAACTCCTTCCGATCGAGCGGCCTTAATTAAAATAGTTTCACGGGAAAAAATGGTAAGGGAGCGACCGCTCGTGACCTTACTGATTTTTAGGCAATTCCCCAAAAGAAGGCACCGATCCAATCAGTGCCTAATGTTTATCGCGTGATTTGAAAAGGCTAATTGTGATTGGCTTCTGAAACTCCTTTATCGAATTTAATTAACTTCCCCATTTTTTCAATGTTTAATGATGCGTAAGTAATGAAGTTTTTTATATATCTTGCTAGGTCTGTACAAGATTAAAAAAGATATCGCAAGAATGATAAATTGAGGAGAGCAATTTAAAAAATAATCAATTATCTTCGAAATTGGAGCAATTTACATTACGATCTATAATGAAGTAAATAATATATAAAAGACTATTCATTAAAGCCAATATTAACTAATTATATATTGTCAGTCTTGTATTTAAAAAAAAAGACAGAGGCGGTGCCGATAATTTCATCTTTTTTATGCTTTTTATTGTATACGATATAAGAACACAAAATAAATAAAATATTTTCTATTACTATTACTCTATATAGTAACTATAGGTGTGTTATGACGTAAGTAGATTTTCGTAGAGAGCGGACAACGCAACGTAACCGCTTAGCATATTCGTACCTCTCATTTCGGGGCTAACTTGCGAATAGTATACAAAAAACTTCAGATGCATACCCTCAAAAAATAGTTAAACTTCATCTATTACGAAACACATTCACTTCTAGTAACAAAATTTCATAAACTCCTCAAAATAAGCTATAGGCAACTCAAATTATATTTCTTTTCAAATTTATCTGAAAGTTCAGTCGGAGAAAACAAAACACTGGATGTGTTTAGTTGCTGTTTTCATTTCGTTGAGATTTTTATACTCGTAATATTTATAATCTTAAATACTTAAAAATTCATTTCATACGATATTCTTGCAAGAGATTTGTCTTCAACGACGATCATTAGTTAAAAGGTGAGAGTACAATTTGTATAAACTTGAAATTAGATTTTGCTCAGGGTTGTTTTCTTAAGGAGGTACGTAATTATTAATTTATCACAAAGCGTGAGAAAACCTCGCAGCAGAGAATTTATTTTGACTAATGATTTTTGTTTCCTCGTTCTTTATTTACAATAATTATAACGTTTGCTTTTGTCTGTTGAAGAATTTTTTGATAAATGAAGCTTTATCTGCCTTAATTTAAATCCAGTTAATAGTACATTTCATTTAAAGATATATCTATTATTTAATAATTTTTTCCTCTTAAAAAATGAGAAGTAAATTAGAGCTTGTGTTAAAAGATAATAACACAAAGGGGGTCAGTATCGAACCTGCAACTTCTGTGTCGGACCTTCTACCGTTGAGCTATTGAGGTTTTCATTAGGAAGACAATAAGTTTATATTAAATTTATGTAACAATAGATACTTGAGAAAGCCTTGTGATATCTCCACGTCGTTTTGTAAATTATATTTTACGTTCATAGTTAATTATAATTAATTTTAATATAAAATATTTAAATTTAAGTAGTAAGTACTCAAATAAAACCATTGTTTTGTAAGCCATGATTAAAAAATAGGAAATAAGGAATAGCAGAAACATACGCTACAAATATTGTATTATAAAACATTTACTGTAGTGTATTTTTCTGAGACTCAACTTTGGACAGCGCCTTGTACCACAGGACTCTTTATATTAATGTTCCACGTGGGAACTGTAATTCAGAGAAAGAAAAACGCAAGTAACCCGTAGATCTGTCGAAATGTGCCATTAAATTCAACCAATACGTATTACTTAAAGAAACAAGCTTATGTGATTTTTACGAGAAATTATTATTCTATTCTTTTACTTACATGTTGTATTGTTTTTTACGGTTTAAGATCATTTTTAAGATCATTTATTTCCCATAAGAAAGTTTTTTCTTGTTTCAATGTACATATAAAAATATCTAGTAATCCTTTTATTATATATTTAATCTGGAATATTCTTGTTTCTTTTATTAAAACCACAACGGTGGCAAAAAGCGTACAGTACTGTACGGTACTAGTATCACAAGTATGATGCCGAACGCCCTAGAGCAAGGACAAATAGAAGAAAGATGAAAATTAAGAAATTTGAAATTGTTGAAGAAAGATATAAATTTAGAAATTTAAATTGAATATGAAAATTAAGAGATTTGGGATGTTGGCGCTCCCACTCAGCTCACGAAACCCAATGATACGGATACTTTTATATGCCTGTATTCTATAAGGAAATACTTTTCCAGTGGAGACAGTTCATTCATGCACAAAACAAAACAACAAGGCTCTATACTGTGAATGATCTAACATAGTCTTAATATTTGACTAGCTATAACGCCGTAATTTAGTCAAAACATATATCGCTAATACTACTGACTATGTAATGAAAATATTTGTGTATCACGAGTTACAATTTTTAAGGGTCTGTACCCAAAGAATATCAACGGAACCCTATTACTAAGCCTCTAGTGTTCAATGCTGTTTCGCGTGAACCCTAATAGGTAGAGAGTTGAAATTTTCACAAAAATATAGAGGGCCCTGATACAAGAAAATTGATATTTTTATTCTACAGTGGTAAGAAACCCTTCCGTTCAGTTAATTTAAAATAATTATATAATAATATTAAATTAAAAACAGCTAATTAAAACAAAAATTATATTTTTGGTTTTTAATGAGCTCAAAGTGACAGAATCACAAAGAGCCAATATACTATTAAGGAAAAGTACTAAAGGAAATGAGTAGTCCATTTCCGTAGAGAAGTCTCCGTATAATATACAAAGGCGACCACTCGAGAGACAATGGGGACTACGTAACTTTCAATATTAATGATGCGCCGACGATGCACAGAGGCTGAAGTTTCAAAAGCCCTATCGATACTCATTAACTATTGATTCATAAGTAATACTCTTTCGACGTCACCGCCTCGAATGCTCTGAACAACTTTTTAAATTTAAATGCAAGGCGCATTATAATTTTGAATCGAACGTTTAGCATTCAACGAAGTCTCTAGATTTAATTTAAACTTTAAATAATTCTTCGATCAAACAATTGCTTCTGTATAGAATATGTAAATATCTTTATTGAAAATAATCAAATACGTCTCTTTTAATAGACTAGCATCTGCTTGCGAATCAGTAGAATTGAATCTGGAAATAAATGAATTGTTTATAAGTATGTAAGTTGAAGATGTCTTGTACCGTGTTATATTGATAATCCTACAGGAACTGAACATTTTTGCGGGACAAAAGTATCATAAATGAGTGAAAAGTATCATAAGTTAATCCAGGGAGCAATTATATCTGTGCCAAATTTCATGCAATTCCATTTAGCAGTTTTTGCGTGATTGAGTAGCAAACATACAAATGACTAAGCATAATATAACTTTTGAGATTTATTGTATTAGTAGGATGAAGATAGTAGTTTGAATTTTATTTTTAAGCGAGATAAAATTTTTAGCGAAAGAGTTTTATTTATTTAGAATATTGAATATAAAATACTTCCCGAAAAAACTGTTATCACAAAGCATAAAGCACCGTAAAATATCAGAAGCTGCGTATTATTTTTGATTTTTTTAATCCTGGCAAAAGCTAAGCTCAAACAAAATATTTTAGTTCAATCTAAAAAAAGTTTTTACCTAATACTAGACATAAAAATACACCACTGGCTTTGCTTTACGTTTCACGGATGTGTCCGAAATTTTGGGTTAGCTAACCACGCAAAGAAGTTATTTTACCCAGGCGCTGTTTATTACTTTTATCCGAATTTGACTGTTTACTAGTTTTTACACGGAGCGATTGCTATCTGACCTCTGCAACCCCCTAAGGGCGAACCAGCAACTCATTTGGGTAAGAGCAAATTACCTATCAAGAGTTAACGACTATTATCAGATGTTATGATAACAACCGGAAACAACAACTTATCGTGCTCTCCGAGGTACGGTGGGGAGACCAGAAGGAGACAGATATTTATAACCACAACATAAATATCAGCCCCGAGCGGAAATCGAACCTGCCACCGTCGAGACTTAAGGCAGGCTCGCTACCTATACGCCACAACCAACGGACGTCAGGTTAGATATACTTTCTCTGTAAAAAAAAAATTACTAACCCTGGTTTAGTTAGCACTTCAGTTGAAATTACATTCTCCAATCTTTCAGAACACACTACTGAGTACCAGGAGAGCATAATTATTGTAGCGATCAAAGGGTTACACTTATACAAGTAACTCGACACAATCCCGTGCGGCTCTTACAGTTTTATTGTTCAAACATCTGTTGTGATATGCAAAGTCGGACTCGTAAAACGACCCCAGCCTGCGATTACGTCGCGCAGTTAACTCTCTCTTATAACAATCTTTATAGCGACCTACCTGTAGACTTGGAATCTGATTAATAACCCGCGATTATCGTGTACCGGCCATTTTAATATCCTGAGAGACTTTTGGATAATTTGATTAGTGATTCATCTTTAGAATTCATCTAATATTTTAGGTAGCAATTGCTATTTTATTAAGTTAACATTTTAGTCTACCCCTCCAGTCGCCTAAAGAATTTCATTAATAGAGAGTTTGTTTCTTATTTTGCATATTCTCCAACTTAAAACTTTGTAGACTTTCTGAATTTATTGAAGAGCCGGATCAATTTGAAAGAATTACTTACATATTCATCCGGCGTCGATGCTACATTAAAAATTCTAATAAAAAAGTGTTATAAAAGAACTATGCAACGAGTCTCATAGAAGGTACTATAGCTATTGTGACAGATTTGTCGCATACTGTACAATCACTCATCGCTCGATCTCGCGTAGCGAACGATGCGTAATCGCGCTGCGTAAATACATTCTGCACTTATTGTGCGCCACTCGTATCAGGTGCTTGTGTGCCCAAGCCCTTACGAGTGTGTGAGAACAAAGCACCGGATAGAGCGGTATTGTATGAAGAATCGACTTAAAAGGCCGTTCCAGCTTTTTAATAAAACTCCGTTGTGTTGGCATATTCAAGAGCCGGGAGCTTGGGTACTCAGTAGCCACATCTCCTTTAGCTTCTTATTAGGTTATGATGTTGGCATTTCACGTCATTTTACTAAAGATGAATGTTTATACAACTAAAGCAGCTTAAAATTCCTTTTATAATTTTATATTTTATTTTACTTTTATGTTCTGTATAGTAAGGATTTTCAGTTTTATATTCAAGTAATTTATTTACAACCTAGCCTAGTTTTATTTCTTATTGAAAATGAAATACAAAAGATCGTATTTCATCGAAAATTATCAACTAATTGATTATTACAAAATAATAGTCATGTAAATGTTGTACAATAAATCAATTGGTCACAGTTACAGGTTGAAACTTATAAAAAGTATATAAAATCAAACTTCAGATATTGCCAAACCCGTATATTGTACAAGAACAGTTTTGTAGTGTTCGACAAATAAGGGTGGTAAGCAATAAACCGTAGCGGTGCAGACCGGTCACTCGAGATCTCGGTAAAGGACAACTCGAAATACGACCTCGCAACTGTAACAAACTTTAAGATGGCTCTTTTTTGAGTGCAAAGTTTTGTATTTCAACGGCAAATAGTAAATATTTGGGTTTCTCACTGCGGTCTTCCTAACAAGTGAACCGTGGCGTACGTGATAGCGGCGTCTTCATTGGCAATCTGCGAGTGTCCTCCGCTCGCAGCCGGCATCACAATAAGTCTCCCACCCCACCGTACGCAATTAAAACGATATTATCAGAACCATGCACTCCACCGCAACTTTCATATTATAAGAGTTTTCCCAGACATCGAATAAATTTAATATCGGCACTCGTAACATTTATGAGCGAACAATCTTTATTAAAACGCTTTCGTGTTTCGAGATTATCGTAGAATTATGAAATAGCCGCCCGGGAAGGTACGTAGACCGTTATTAATAATTATTATAGAGGTCGGAGGTTATTATTAAAATATCTAGCGGTTCGTTACATTCCGATATCGATTTTATATTTAGGGACGACTGGCAGAATAGTTGAAGAAAGCTGTTTCGATTGCACAAGTTGTATTGTAACCACAACAAGGGTATTCTGGTATAGTGTCCGATGATCCCGTAAATCCCATCCCGCGCCTCTCTGGCACGTCTTTCCGCCGGGATTACGCGTCTCACGCGGCGATCTCAGAACGATCCCGTCTAACCGCAACAATCATACTGAACCGAAGATGTTTACATAATCTTACCCAAACTCGTACCTATATCTCATTAAGCTTCCATCATGCTATTATTGCTGTCAAATTAATGTCGAAAACGTATTATATATTTCAGTCAATAAATTAAATTACACATTTCAAAGAACTTTTCTTTAATGAAATAATAAGCCTGTGGCTTTCGTAGAATCTTTATTAAATTTGTTAATTAGTTATACCTCAATTTCAACATGTTTCTTGTTAGAATCTTCAAAGAAAAATACATATGAAGTATTTTGAATATAAGATAAGCTAAAGTTATATTATCTTAATATGCTTCAACAAATTCATGATATTCCTATTTATTTGTATTACAAAATAATACTGTATACTATCCATGAAAAGGATGAGGAATTCGATTGAATTAAAATAAAATCACAAATAAAAACTCTTATTATCCAAACCTTTGTTCTTAAGCCAATATTAACATAGAATCTAAAATATAATATACAAAAGCACCTCAAAGCATGGCGGCCACGTGTTTACCGAGATGTGACGATAACACGCTTAATTGCACTAATTAGTTACAACCGATAACATCATATACCTCTGTGACTATATAGAATTGATTTATGTTTGCATTATATAATATGAACATTTAGTACATAAATTATTTTTCTTTAAGTAAATATATGTCTTTGGTATAATAATTAAATAAACGCTGCACACTCAACGACCTCCATTGGGATAATGATATCCGGTGTCGGGGGTCCGAAAACACATACAAGAATAAGGACTAATCCACGCAGACCGGAAAATATGCTTGCATGGTCAATACAAACATATTATGCTCCGATCGGCAATCAAACCCGTGATTTGTGGCGTTCGCTACCGCTGCGCCACAACGTTTTATACAAACAAGCAAAAACAATAGCTGCAATAAATGAAAATGTGTAATTGTGTGTTCAAGTCTGGGTGTGTTTGTCCTTGTGTTAGTGTATGTTTCTGGACCCCCGACACAGGATATAACTATCGTAATGGGGGTCGTTGATTGTGTAGCAAGGGTAGTTGAGTTTATCTATTTATTATTATTTATTATACATGAAGAAAAGATAATCTTTGTAAAGTATGATATAACTACTTATAGCTATAGGATAGCGTTTACGGAAGTATTATGTTTATACCAATAAGTTGGCATTAGCTTAAGTTACGGAGTCTATGATGTCCTAAACTAACATTGGAACTCTCAGGCTTCTTCAACGAAAAGCTTCGCTAAACAAAACGCAAGTAGCACATTACACTAACAAGATCTTAATTCACGCATTTCACCACAAAGCCCTTTTCAGTAACAGCCCATAAAAGATTACAAATACCCTCAACATATAAATTATTTTTAATTTAATGTTCTTTTTCGGGCAATAATCGCTCGTAAAATCTTCTAAGTACACCCTTGTGGGGAGTATATGCAAATTTCACGATGTACGTACCGTCGGATTTCTACTCGCTTACGTTTTAATTTTAGTAGAAAACTCATTTATTACATCTCATCATCTGTTCTTTAAGTGTTTATAAGAATTATTTATAAGGTTTAAGGAAAAACACATTATACCAACGTTTTAGGATGTAATGGATTTTACTGATGTTTTACTGCAAATGTCGATAGTAAAAAAATAATGTGCACACACTGCTCTAGGTCAATGATCGCAATTGCGAGCAAAAGTGTGTCGTAAAACAAGAGTTACGAATAAAAGGGACAGAATCTTATTAAAGCAAATATTTATGGCATTTCCATCAAGCGATTGGACGAGGGTTCCGTCGCCCTTGATAAATTACACCACCGGTTGCGGCCTAACAGCTACTCTATCAAATATTTCTCGTACGACGTATCGCTCTAAAATTTGATGTCCATGATTTATATCGTGATTTCCTTTCTCGGCCTTCACTTCATTTGGAAGAATCTTTCGTAAAAAGTATCACGAATGAAGAGATTTTTTTATCTCGGCTAAAATTAAATAAGATTGTAGTAGAAGAATTTAAAGTTGAGCAGGCTGACGCACAAAGTAGCGGGCCAATTTTGTTTCTACTTTATTTACCTGAACGTAGACAGTGAGGGTGTCTCCACACAATCAACTCCAGAAAGTTGATTGTTTGCGTTCCATTCAACTTCACAATAGAGAAAATGAAGAGAAGCCAATTCTTTTTGCAACAGCTTTTATCCGACATTTTCTCCGCTTGCCGAAAGTTTGCATTTAGAATACCTCGCTCGGAATGCATTAGCGTCTCATCACATATTTGTCTTGGAATCAGACGTGTGTATTATTCTTTGGAACGGCAACAGCGATAAACTGTTTGTACATATTCTTAAACATGTTCAATACTTTTTGTTTCGTTGTTTGAATAACAGCTGAATTGGAGCCTACGGCACATTACAATATACACATACATTCAATACAAGTAGAAGTTAATGTTGTTTGAATAATTTTTTGCTTAGCTTCTATGTTGTAATTTTAACTATTTTCAAAGCGGTTTTTTGAACTGAAACTGTTTTTATAAAAGAAAATTCGAAGGTCAATATAAATAAACTTCATTTGAATACACCTATTCCGGTGTGCGAGCCTACATTCGTAAATAATGTAATATCTCATAATAAAAATGTTAGGTAGAGCTATATGTAGGTGAGCGTACAATGAAACAGTTAATAGGTTTCTATTACCATCGATCGCTAGTCCGTTGATTATGTGGTCTATTTTTTTTCTAATAACTGTTATATTAACTTCGTAGATGATCTAGCAAAAGTAATCTGGCAATTATTTATGGAGCAAACATTCTATCATGATTAGAGTTCGTTGATAAAACTTTCGTCAAACTATTACGTCAGTTGGGACAATTCCCTAGCATCTCTTAATTACGGCGCTGCGTATTTCGTATTACAATAATGAAGCGAAACAATAACAAAAGTTTGAACGTCGGAGCACGGCCAGCGGACAACATCGCTGTTGCTCAGCTGAGTGCTTGTTGAGCTCACTCCTAATGAAAACTTGCTTGTTACCGCGAACGTAGAATGTTACTTTTATTTCATACAAAACAAGGACAAAAATAGTCACAGCAAATTCCGTTGATTCACTTCGTAGTTCCCATTGCTTCATTCAATTAGGCGTGTTAGCGTTTCGTGTAAAAAGGCACTGAGAGAACTGGGTACGTGGAAATAAATGCGTATAAAAATGAATGTTAAGTGTGTCACGAAGCAGAGGTCTAGGATTGTATAAAGTCTGTTATCGACGCCTACAATAAGTCGCGTTTTATACGGTTATTATAGCCTCATAAACGCCACCGGCCGGTGTTTCATACAGTGCGGGGCAGATTATACTGCCTGCCCTGATTCGGGCGGGGCCCGCCCACTGTCAGCCCCACGTGCCGCCCGACAGATGTGTCGAGATAGATATTCCATATCGGCAGACACATTTATAATCTTCTCGTTTACATCCACTTCTAATATTAAAGTGACAAACTAATCCAAGCCGAACTCAATTCATAATAACGTTGCATCAAAGGCATAATTTTATTATTCATTTTCTTTGAATTTTTTAACTGACTTTAATTATAAACAAATAAATTGGATAAGTATTTTTATTTCTTCAAAACAAATCTTCGAAGTATAATACAAAAATGTAAAATAATAATTAAAAAATTACCCTATTAAACGTAACACCGCTTAAGGCGAAATTTTAATTGCGCAATCTGTAAGATTCTAATCGAATCGTTTCTAAACAATGAAGACCCGAAACCTTAATTGAACCTGAATCACGAAAAAGTGTATTTTCGAAACGTCCCTGAGGAACTTTCATGAGTACATTCTCAGCAACAATTGCGAATTTAAATAATTATGTTTACGAAATCCTTTTCTTACGCAGAGATTATTTATCTTCTCCATTGTTACGAGAAGTGACGCGGACGAATTTCACGAAAATGCCCCATTTATCTACAGCGAACACACAAAGGCAACGTGAAACCTAAAACTTTTTACGTGGTCAGTGACAATGCCATTTCTCTCTATTCTTTTTACGTTTCATTTCCAACTCCGAATATTGTATTACAGTCTTGATTAATATGGCAAAGAACTAACTACAAAGTAATACGAATTAGATACTTATCCTTCAAGTGAACTAGTTTGTTTGGAATCAACGGTCTGATTTAATGTTTGTAGAGGCGTTGTACCCGCAGATAACTTTGCTCGCCGGACGCCGATGCTGCCCGTTTCCTTTATTCCGTTTACATGCCCGCATAAATAACGGACGAAATCGGCTTTACCCTCGTTTCAACAAAGTAACTGTCTTAATTCTATAACCAAAATCTTAAAGTAAAACATTGATGTTTTATTTGCTTCGGAACATTCGCTCTCCAATTGAAAAGTTTTATTTTCTTTGTTTTCTTTTCACTATATAATATGCTATGGAATAATAGTTCACTTTAACAATAAGATTTTTTACCTTCAATGTAAGCAAATTTAATAACATTTCCTGTATTACTACTTTTTCACTACATTTACTTCATAGCGCATAAAGAAAATACAGTGAACTATGGAACTCAACAAAACCCCTATTTACCATTTCGGGGCGTTACTATCCTTGACTCAATTCGTACGCAAAGCCACGCACCCGCGCGTGAAATACCAAGTGCGTCCTAGATTCAATGAACATGACGACTTATTAAGTTATTTATTTAGACTTACACATCACTCTCAAAAGTTGATTAACTAAATATCGACTAATAATTACATCGATTATTGTTTTACGCAATAAAATAAATTACCAAGTGTAAAATTTGTGATCCATTGTACTCTGAGTCATACAAAATAAAATCGATGTCGGACTAATTCATAACAAATATTTACATAACTACAATACAAGTCGTCGGACACGAGACAAACAAGTTAAAGTTTTCAAGTGAACACGAGGGAAAGCCACCCGTTGTACGATGTCAGCATAAACACGCGGCGGGGCATCTACTGTTTACAGTACCCCTCGCTAATGCTATTTGCCGTGGCGGGTGGACACGTCACGTCACTCGTGTGTGTCTTAATCGTTAGCGAATAGAAACACGCTTGCGCATCGCCTTGAAATGTTTGTCGCTTTAAAGAGAACTTCGTCGTCTGGCGATTACGTGATTTCGATAATACCTCGACCTGTTACAAAGTTAACATGTGACACCCTGTAAGCTCTTAAAGTTGTTGTTTGGAATTCTGTAAATATCGAAAAGCGGTTCGAAGTTTCGAATGCGTAATTCGAATTTGTTACTCATGAATCGTATGTGGAAAACTTGAGCGGGCCTTAAAGTTAGAATGGGAACGAATCGGCGAAGTTGCTCGTTGCAACGACCACGTGAATGTCTTGTAACCTTTATCGGAAGAAATATCACTGCGAGATCAGCCATACATACCTTCCTGGATTATTAAATTTTTGAGAAATGCTTAAGTGATATCGTCTGGCTGCATCTGCAATCCGACAATAACGTTCTTTGTTCGGATCTCGTCCTTTAATATAAGAAGACAATTTACTTTAATTAAAAGATTGTAGACATCTTCTTCCACTAACGAAGTAACTTCTTGAGATCGACAATTAATTTTTCAAATATCGCTTTATTAAAACAATTTCAAATTAGGAAAATAAATTGAATCGCCAATTTGCTCAAGATTTATTTCTTTAATGGATGACTAAGACTTATCCGTTTTATGGATCCCTATAACATTTTGGCGTAGGGCGTAGATAGCCGTTCTAGTGCAGTAGTGGCGAACCTTTAAGGCAGACGTCACGGTCACGGGGTAGATGTTCACTGAGGGTATATTATATTCATGTTTATATTAGTCGCAAGTACATTTTGTTTCGGTCTCGATGTATTTCCTTACCGAAAAAGAATATAGCAATCATAGGAGAGGTATTTGGTAACATTTTAATGACACTTACCTGATATTTATATTTTATCCTCTGTTTCAGGTTTCGGCTTCGTCACATTTCAAAGTGAAGACATTGTCGACAAAGTATGCGAGATCCATTTTCATGAAATCAACAACAAAATGGTGAGTACGAGAGAAATTTATAATTTAAAATTAAAAATTAACTTCCGAAAAAGTTACTTCATGTCCAAAAATGAAAAATTTAATAATACACAGGACGCAGTTCTGAAAAGTTGTCCGACATATTGTAATTTAAACGGATTTAATTTGTAAATTATTTTTAGTATGAAAAGAAGTTTGCAAGCATTTTTTTAAAAGGCAGTATAACAAAGAAATATGAAAAAAAAATTAACTCCATACAAGCTGTTCAATGGTATTCACTCGCATTTATTTGAGCCTGTCACGTTATTTATTCTTCAATTTTCATAAAAGATACTTTTTCTTAGATTTAATATGTTATGAAATATACTTATTGAAATTTGCTACAAACTCGCCCTAAGCGCCACAGGTCACGGGGTTGATTCCCGCTCGTAGCAGACGTTTGTATTAAACATACATGACAGAGGCATAACAGGATAGTCTATTGGGGCTACCTGTAGCGTTCATTTATTTTTAATTTAAATACAGATACGAATTTAATGTTAACATTGTCGGTCAGATATCAATTAGAGCAAGGAGCGAGTTGGCTTTGGTCCAAGCAGTGGCAATAAAAAACCACTACGCCTATACCATGCTTAGATTTTTCTGCTAGGGAACTCTGGAAAAGATTATTCGTAATGTTAACATAATATTAATATTTAGAATAAACTATATTACTAGCAAAGCCTCTATATAACAAAAGCACTGATAAGGCATGGTAGCCATTTTGGGACACGATACGGTAACTAAATAATAATTTCATTTATTTGACTTTTTAAACATTTCTTCATTAAAAGTAAAAATTGTCATGTATGTTTTCTACATTATTGTTATTTTTATTTTTTTATTTCTTTTTCTAGGACTTTAGCGTTAGTACAGTTTTTTATCTGATATCTTCTGAATAAATCTTTATTTCTTTCTTTAAATAAATAAACGCTACACATTCAACTGTCCCCATTAGGATAATTATATCGTATGTCGAAGGTCCGGAAACATACACAACCCTTGACCGACAAACACACCCAGACATCATGAAAGTCATGAAATCATGCCTGTATGGTCAATACAAACATTTGCTTCAGGCGGCAATCGAAGCCAAGACTTGTGGTGCCTTTAGATATTAACAATCAAATGAACTATTTTAGTAACACTAAACAATACACACACGTACATCTACTCACACAATAAAACAATGTCAGATCATATAACGGTTGTAACTTATAGCATAATTCGGTCCACATGTCGCAATACATTACAAGTAGCTAAACGATACTATTATAGTCATATACCACGGCAAACATTGCGTCATATTGACTTGTCATCAAGTAGAATAATAAACAATTCTAAGCTCTGTATATAATAATATTAACTTTGAACATAAATATGAAAGAAGTAGATTTGACGACATTGTGGCGCAGCGTTAGCGTACCTGTCTTAAGCGCTATAGTAGATGTTTGTGTGAACCATACATGCCTGTATGCTGTTCTATCTTCCGGTCTGGGTGTGTTTGTCTTTGTCCTCGTGTAATATGTCGCTATAGTAAGAAATATAAGTAACTTGATGTTTTTATTCCGTTGCTACGAAAACCTTTATATACTAGTCCGAGTCGCATTTTGCCGTTTTTTTTTATAAATAACAAATTTGTCTATTTCTTTAGAATGGCTTATATAATACATTTAAAATGAAATTTTATCTTTAACAATAATATCAAACTTATGTTACAGATATTATCCAAGATTATAATAGTTCATTTACATAAATAATTATATTATAAACACCAGTGTTCTGTGATAGCGCCACGCTCTGTAATGCAACAAATCTAATCACGACGCCATGAAATAATAATCACTTTTAAACAACTAACATTATAAGCTTGTAATACCGGCGTATACCGCACTCATATAATAATAATAACGCTATTGCATAATTCTAATAACGTTGGAAATTAGAATATTATAATCTATTTAATTCTTACCATCCACAACATTTGATAGCATCAATAAAAGTAATCACTGTATAATACCGCAGCAATTAACAGAGAATTACAAAGTTGGTTATTAACAATATTTGTTATAAGCCCATGTTAGTAAAATTAAATGCTAACTTTAATAACATTTTGGTGTGACAAACAATGTTATAAAAGTAATATTATACACGAGAGCGCGTACTTGTACCTCGTCTGCTGAAATTTGTTTATATTTCATAAACCACACATTTAAAATTAAATTTATTAAACCATAAAGTAACGAATTATGACAAAAAATAAAAATAAATAAAACTAAATTAAATTATTAAAACTTAGCCAATAAGATTAAATAAATTAATTTTATTAGCTAAACATGTTGAATCGGTTCAGGTACCGACTAGTTTTGGACCCATGATGAAGATATCAGGGTTATTTTCCCGGTCGCAACCCCTCTAATTAAAAAATCAAAATGGCAAAAAATCTATAGATGTTTATTGAAGATTTAAAATAATATAAAGCCATCACCTGCTAATAAATTAACAAAAAATCACGCGTAGTACCCACCATCCTATACAACTCTCTCGATTAGCACCACATGTATAGTCTTTCAGAAGAGCCATTATCTCTGGAGGCACTTAAAGTTCCCTTCAACGTTCTATCAGACTGAAAAGCCAGGGGAACAGAACTTGCGCTGTCGATGCATATTCGTGATTATTAATGCCTGTTTTTTGCCTCACCCTATTGTTTCGTGCCATAATGGCTATACGTATCTCGCTGCATGCGTCGGATAGAAGGAATCGGGGGTGATGTTCGCCCTAAGTGGAGCAAACAACGAACAAAGACATCAAACAAATGGGTAGTGTTTTAGAGTAATTACGGTTCGCTTCCGTGCGAAACGAGAGGTGTGTAAAGAGCGAGCGCTCCATCGGAATGTATTCGTCGCAGTCGTTAATAAAAACCAGTCATTCGTTCTCGCGTCTAATCCAGAGGACTAATTAGGGAAGGAAATCGAAACCCTACACACGTAATCTTGCAAATTTATCACTCGAAGTGAACGAGTATATAGCGCTTCATTTATTATTTCCCATCTACATGAAGTACTAGAATCTGCCAGTGGCTTCGCCTGCATGAATAGCGAATTTAATACAAACTTGGAACCAACATTTCACCCCTTCAGACGTGGGATTTTAGAAAATTTTAAAACACATGTTTCTTTATCTTTTTTTACGCTCGCCAAAATCAATGTTTCATAAATGTCGGACATCATACAAACTTTCAATGTTTTTTTCAGCCTCTTAAGGTTTGAATTTCGAAAAACCTTTACTTAGTAATCATTTAGGTTTTAAAATCAATAGCTGTGGAAATATTCAGCTTTCCAGGTCCAAGGATTTAGTCTAGGCGTTGACATGTCATTCAGATCTTCTCTCCTTTTATACCTATAATATGTATATACAGGTAACCATATATTAATTAGTATACGTGATAGTTATAATTCATATAAATTACGGGTTTAGTCGACAATATCTTTAACCTGAACAGGACGAAACTGTAACTAATCGCCTACAGACGCCTTTTGTTGCGTGCCAGCGTAACCGTTACGGTAAAACTCCATTTTTACGTTGTTTTCGTAAACAATTTGAGCAACAAAGTTAGTACGGAGTTTCAAAGTAGGTACATTGTTTTAAATGTCATGCAGAATTTATGTGGAAAATTTTGACACCAAGGAAGATGTCAACGTAATTCACATGATACTATGGTGTAAACGTGACTCATAAACAATGCGAACCATTAAAAATTTGTGTTAGCATATCATAAAGACATCTAATAGTTATATTTACGTAGGCAATAAAGAAGATAGAGGCGTCACGTCAGCGCCGATGTTTACGCTAAGAGTAGCTGCCCTCGTAAATTTAATATGTCATCTCTTATATTAAAATGGTCGTTAAGCTAATAGCTGCTCCGCCTTCCTACACGAAGTGATAGGGTGATGTCGTGCTTTACATTGAACACCAAAACAACATGAAAACCAAGCTCAATCGATTAACTTCTGTCATGATTTACTAAAAGAATAGTCCAAGTATTGACGAACGTTGTGGCACAGCATTAGTGAATTTGTCTTAAGTGCCACAAATCCCAGGTTCGATTCCCTCTCGAAGTGAATGTTTGTATTAACCATACAAGATTCTATGTTCCTGTCTGGAACCCCGATAAAGGATTTTACTATCCTAATGGGAGCAGTTGAGTGTGTATCTTTTATTTATTTATTGGTGTATGTGATTTATCACGATGTGGGTTGTAAAATAATACAATATTTTTTTAAATAATAAAATTAAGCACAGGCATATGTTTAAATACAGTAGCGTGAAGCTTCATTTCGCAACATAAATACGGGCACCATTAAAACGCTGCAACAAATTCTCTTCAGTCCATTACGTCCTTATACATTACTCTCTTAATTGCTTCACTTTACTATGAATTTTAGCAACAAAGCGCGCGATGTTCCACAAAATGTGTAAAATATAGTGCAGTTTGGATTTCGCCCCCAACATCAATTTCTATTTGCCGGATTTAAGCAGCCGAAGCTGACACCTGAGCCTTTCCTTTACCTGTTACGCACGAAATATCATAATAATACCCAAGTCATCCCTTTTGTGTATGTGTAAAGCTATGTATATATTGAGTAAAGAGCGTGAAATAAAAATAAGAAATACATATTCTTCGCATCATATTTATAACACATTTAGTATTTATTCATGTATAACATTCCACAAAAATGTTAATAACCGCTAAAATAACATTAAAGATGTAAAGAGATAAATACAGCAAAGCTTTCAAAACGTGGCAAAGTGAGCAGTGATATAAAAGTGCACTTGCCTTCAAGCAATCGCATAAACACTTTTGCGAAACCATTTTAGGTATTGCGTACATTTTTCTTCCCGATCGTGCATGAGGCAAACAAATGGTTTCCGTTTAGGAAATAACACTAAAAGTAGGCACATTTGAAACTGCCACTTAAATCTTGAGATCCTCAATCGCCATTTCTCTCAGAGTCTTAACGGGATAGTATAAGACCGTATAAGTAACGCACCCTTGTCGTTACTGCCATTAAAGAATGGGTTCACCCATAGGCATCGCGCATCCGTTCCGATAAGGAAGGAGATTGCGTGGCCGTCGTATCGAGTACCATTAACCTTTGCGGTATTAGCGGCAGAATTCATTTACGTCACCCATTATTCCCTTCACTAGTCTTTGTATATTTCAAAACGACACGGCTTGAGTGATACTCCGTTTCCTGCGGCCACTCATCCCAACTCCCACCCCACTGCGACTGGCGTTGAACAATCAATCACTTGCTCCTTCTCAAGCGTGATTACCATAAACTTACCGTTTTAACAGAATCCAGAAGTCAGTACGATCCTTAAGCTTTATCGATTCGTCCGAGAAGATTTTTATTTCTTCTACAAATCAATCGCTTTTGTAACAGTCGTTTCTTATGAAATTTTGTGCGAAATTCAAAATTTTTGATTTGTCCTTTTTATTAGACTTTTTATAGCTCCACCAACTTTATATTAAAAATTTGAAATATCCATACTTACGACGATGATATTAAGCAATATAAAGTTTTTTAAACGTTAATAGAGCCGGTAACATGGAAACGCCATGTCACGCTATCATTAATACTATAATTAAAATCAACAACTTATTAATTGATGTTTACATAAAAGGCTCAGAATAAAATCTTTTTTTACCTACGCTAACGTTGACGTTTCTTGAATTGATTTTCAGAAATCTTTAAGGTTTTAGTAAAATATAGAGATATCCTATAAATAAAAACTATTAGTTGAATTAATTTATCTTTGTATACTTTCCTCCAGATAGACATTAAATAAATAAATAAACGCTGCACACTCAACGGCCCCCATTAGGATAGTAATATCCTGTGTCGGGGGTCCGGAAACATTCACAATGACAAGGACAAATACACCCAGACCGGAAAAATATGCTTGCATGGTCAATACAAACATATTATGCTCCGAGCGGGAATCGAACCCGCAACCTGTGGCGTTTAAGGCAGGTTCACTACCGCTGCGCCACAACGTCGTCAACATTCTTAAAACACTTGTCATAACACTGAAATAACATATTCTTTATTTATTATTTTTATATATTTATATGATATGTATAAATCATGAGGCTAAAACAAGTTGGTTTTTTGTTAATCTCACGGGAACTTAGCACTTTTGCAAGATTAAAAGTATCTTATACGTTAATCCATGTAACTGTCTGTATGCAAAATTTTATCCAAATCCGTTCAGTCATTTTTGTACCAAGTATCCAAGGAAACACTTTTATAGGATTACACCACCGCTAAAAGCGCTTCAAGATTCTGCTTAAATTTACGCAGTTCTCAATTCTTTATAGGACATAAAAACTAATATTGAAAATGATTAATTGAGTTTGATATCCAATTACTCATAGAAACTGGCACTATATAATTAGAACTAATTACTGCTAGGTTTTTAAGTAAAATTTACACAAGTTCGATTATAATCAGACGGCAATCAGTATTCGAACAACCACCTAATTTCCTATTTGCGTACACAATATAAATTTAATGGTTATAATGCACATACGTCACGCAATATCCAAGTGACGCGACTAACTTGAGGCGAACGCAAGTAAATTATAGCTCAACAGGCCTTTCCGTTCGTTAACGATTTTGATTCAAACTTAAATTTGAAGCGTGAAAGAAAATTAATTAATCACAGGTGGTACACGTCGAGGCACCGCCCTCGCCTCTCTCCTATATGTTACTACCGACCGATATCGTAATGTACCTTTTCTAAGTACATAAGCATTAGCTATTTGTTATGAGTTATATGAATTATATTATATTACTAGATATGCCCACGAGTCTGCTGGCGTTGTGTACTAATTTTTCTTTATTCCGATCCCAAATTCTTTTTCTAAAATAAATCAACCTAAGATATTCCTTATAACAACAGCTATGTGCCAGTGAAAGTCCTGTTTAAATCGGATATAGATTTCTTTAGAGAATAAAAATAAAATGACGTAAATAAAAAGATTAAAGACTATGTTCCTTCAGCTCTATTATTATATACACTGTATTTCTCGATAATTATGTAAGTAGAATAAAAAAACGTTATACATCAAAGAGTCACTGTTCAGAAAGCCGTGCTATAAAATTATAGATATCAAAGTTGCAATGAATATTCTATGTTAAGCCACTCGCGATTCTTATTTTTATAAACCCTGTGAACTACGCCATATGTTGAGGTGCCGCGCGACAAATCGAACTATGGTATTTTCAAAGGCGGCTCTTTTATTAAGGTATACTTGTGTAAGAACCCAATAATAGTAAAAGCGAATACCATCAATAAAGGCAATACGTTAGGGCAGGCTGGTTCATTACAGAGCTTCGTGAGTCGTCTCCACGTTCCCATTACAGGGGAGTTAGGAGACGCTAGCAGCGATAAATAGCGGCCGAGGAGCCCTGCTTTATTTCTCGTGCACAATTTCATTTACATTAGAGGTGCTGAACTGAGTTCCCTCTTGGGAGTCATATGAAAGTCGCGTACAGATTCATGCACAACAAGTTACGAGCGGCGGGGCCATGTGCCGCAAACCGTAATCTAGTCCGTGGCGGTCTGACAAGGCGCCGCAGCCGTTCCACGCTCCAACCCACTTAATTGCTACTAATTGCTACAGCTTATAATATGTACATACGTGTATCATAAACTCGTGCACGAGCTACTATTAATTCCAAATGTTATCATAATATTTATCGACTATTACTAGTTCTACATACAGAAAATAATTCGTTTAAAAAAGTAATCTTAATAATAACATTAGCCGATAAGATTGGATTTGCTTTTATAGCGCTCGTCCGTAATGTAAACTTGACCAATGAATTTTCATTACCTAATGAAAGCTGAGGGCGTTTGACAGAGAAAAGAGATACTACATAGCCTGCCGTAGAAACATCTAATTTTGCAAATTGAAGCCGCATTAACGCATACGTAGCAGATGCCGATGCCGACATACCACAATTATACACTTAAATGCAAATCACCCCATAAGTAGTCTTTAATACTACTTTTTCTGATTCAGTACATCGTTTGCATTTTCATTTGTAATTTGCCGTGGAATTCATTCTTGAAGCGTTTCAATTCTAACATGGAAACACTTTTATAGAGGTTTCGCTCGACGTCTCCACCTAATATTATACAAATTTCATTATAGCACAATTGATTAAACGATACGGTTACCATCTTTGCTAACCGTTCACAATCATTTTATTCTTTTCTACTATATTTGAGTGGCTCTTAAGCTTGATACAAATTAGTTAAGCAACGAGTCCACGGTAATCGCATTCGCTTACAATTGCAAACGGTCTCTAACATTGTCGTCTTGCCAATACGCATTTTATTTGTTTTACTCTTACTTTAACTCTTTGTATTGAGTTTCACGACTGTATAGTTTGCCAAGTCGTTAAATTACCTCGATTTCTTTTTTAATTAACTGCGTATTTCTTATATTTCATAACAAAATACGACGACAACATTAAATTTTAAACCTCAATAAAATATATTTTATGTACATTTTGCTTCAATACAAATTTAAATAATATATCGTCTTTCAACGACCGTTGTAGCGTATTGCTAGTGAGCCTTCTTTGAGCTTCGACTCTGTTTGATTCCCGCTTGGAGAAGATGTTTGTTATAAATATTTGTTTCGGTCTGGGCGTCTGCCGTTGTGGGTCTCGGAGAACACGTTAAGCTGTCGGTTCCGGTTGTTATCATCTGATAATAATCGTTAACTCTTGATAGGTAATTTGCTCTTATCCAACCTTACCTATCAAATCAGGATAAGAGTAAGCAAACCCTGTGCAAATACCGGGAATAATGCTAATAAGAATATATCGTATTTCAAAAATAAAAGCTACTCGTAGCGTGTAAGTAGTTAAAACAAACATTTGTTCAAGAACTACATAACTAATACGATCGATTTACTAGAAATAGCTTTTGGCTCACATCGCGTTCTATCGCTATAAATGTTGCAGGGCACCAACCGCTCCACTGCTTCTTAATATTTAATACCTAACTAACATTTCTATAACGGCAACTGTGCTAAGATAATTTTAAATTCAACACTGTTTCATGCGACTGCAATTCAATGCTTTGATATCGCTTTATATAATTCTCCACAAGTAGGTTTTCTGAATAAGGGATATTCGCTTAAAATTAATTTATGCTATGTAAATTATATTGGAAAACCTCTTTTGGTCAAGGTTTCGCAAAGTCAGACCTAAGCCGTCTAAAAAGAATATTGATTACACTGCCTTTCAACTCATGTCATTATAGGATACTTTAGGGAATAAAGGTATTATGTTAAAGGCATATATGATGCAAATTGATAAAATATCGAGCAAAATGCTTTTAGTGCTAATTTAATTTATTTAACGTTGGCTTAGAGATATATTATGAATTGTTTATGACTATGCTTTCTTTATTCTCATAAATAGCCGATTTCAATTTATACTGAGTAATTTGGTTCTCTCTCTGGTTACGGTAGTCGAGTTATGCATCTCCCAGCACAAATGAGCTCAATCGTGGAGTTACCTCTCACCGAAAATCTGCATAAAGTAACAGTATCAGGATGAGTGAGAGCGGCGCAGGCCCAATCTCCCACGCCCTTATGTTCTCTTTCTTTTCTCTCGTCTCATCCTTACCCTCCTATCCCTTGGATTGGCAATGCACATGTGATATTTCAAGTATCGCGCGCGTTCATAATTTGGGGTGACTGCCTACCATCAGGCGGACCATTTGCTTTTTAGTAATAGTCCTGAAATAAAAAAATCATTTCTGTGTTCATCAGAATCTGATGTTCATCTTATTGTTTATAAATCGAGATATTAAAATTTTAGAAAAATCATTAGAATTTTAAGAATTCAAAAGAATTGAGACGTATACGAAATCAGCCGAAATGTGAACATCCTCCTTTTATATATCTGTTAAAATAACACCTCGAGCTACACTTCTGAGACGTCAGTCAAGACCGTCTAGAAATTTATTTCCGTTTCAATTTAAAGCGCCGCGGAATCGCTGAAGGATACGTTATCGTATCAACGGTGGGCGGCAACTCGATTTAAAATTCGCACATTACAGCCCTTTGCATCCTGTTCTACTTCTTCTCTCCCTTTAGGTAAACACTTTAAACAAGTGAAGATCAACTGAAAACATCGGAAGGCGCTTATTTTATTCCTTCGAAAGACAGTTACGTAAAAATGGAAAGAACTCCCCGTGGTGTGGCAGTGTTTCATTATCCGTGACCTGTTGAGTGCAAGATTCTCAAGTCATTTTTTTTATGTGACATAATGTCCTCTGTTTCTTTTCTTAGTCGATTATCGAAATTACACGAAAAAACATAAGCGCTTCTTGGCAAAAGAGTCATTTTTAATGGAAATTTAAAAATTCAAGTACGTTGTATTAATTTTGAGCTCGTATAAACATAATAAAATCATGAATTTTCTTACATGAATAGTAGTAGTAATCTTTTAGTATCCCAAAAGTTTTTTCAAACCGTATTTGTAGAGCTCTTACCTAGTCTCCGGTTCCCGCTCTCCTCCTTCCGTTAGGCGGCAATCAGGGCCGAGCTTGCGTCGTTCTGTCAATACGACGCCGAGAGGTTTCTCTGATAAACTTATCTCACTCCCGTCCCCCGACCTATACCCCCTTTGCGTCTTCGTTTATCTCTCACGTAGGCGAGCACGTACTTACATATTACGTATTAATTATAATTCAATGTTAAATGAATTATTCTAATATCGTACAACCTTATAAGTTTTTATGAAAGTTATTACATATGGTTTAACCTATAAATATGTATAGAAATATAATATATTTTTATTTAAATATCATAGCAATATTTTATACTCTTGTAAAAGTTGTCTCTTTGGCCGGCTGCCCACCGTCCGCCAAAAGAATTTTAAAAGAAAACACTGCAAGGAAACAAACGCAAAATCTTATAAAATGCAGTTAACGTCAACACACATGCGAACTTCCTCGGTAAACATATACTGTACGAGAACTTGCTTTATTTTGTAGTTTCTTGTCTGGTTCCGAGCTCGAAAGGTATTTGCAATAGTATATACATACACTTAAACTTTCCACATCCACTAATTTTACGACATCAATAAAAGTATCCTCTTTTAATATAAAAAAAATTAGACATGAAAAACATATACCAAGTTATCAATTTATCAGAAAGAAACTACTAAATATGTAACTCGTCATTTGGTTTATATACTTTTGACTTTGAAATGTATTAAATCAATCAAGAAAGCGACATAACATGTTTCTGTGATAAATAATATGAGTGAAACTATCAATACTAGTACATCGGCAACAAAAATGATTTCCAATTGCGTCAAAATATTCTTGACTCTTTGCGACACATATTTTAACAATAAAACGAAATCACATTTCAACGTCAGTACGTGTTATTCGGTACTGGCATTTAAATTTATTGACTTTAACATACGAATTTATTTTACCTTAAAAAACGAATTGGTCAAATTCAATCGAGTAAAAATTTAATGACTGCCTTTATATTTGCATTAATACGCCTCAAGCAAAAACGATCAGTGAAGGTGGCGATGTATAAAACGCGGTCTTTTCCAGCGAAACAATTAAATTTGGCACACATCTATAGGATTACAGGCACAATTTGTGGGTGGTAAGGCTCAAGTTCAAGCGGCAGTAAGCCTCAGCCTATAGGATCTTAAGTCCGCTCCGTTAAACCGAGATCTTTGCGTCGATGTCGAATACTACTCGATGGGTTTCGATCGATATACAACCTCGGGGACGCGTCTACCTAGCGGGGCTAAATACAATTTACCTTTGTTATTTTTCGTGTCATTAAACTGCGTCGCGATTTCGAACGCTCGATCGGAATTGCGAACTCCGATGCGAATTGTTTGTGACCTTTTGTTCCTACTTCGCTCGCCAGCGACGCGACATCAATTAACATCGGATCCCGGACTGAATTTTCTTCAGGGCTGATCGTATTATTGTAGATAGAGACACGTATAAGTTTGAATTCTAGAATTGATCCAATTGTCGTTCCTCATTTTAAGCGGATTCTCGCAATAGATAGAATTTGATTCCGGAATTGAGTTTGTATGAAAGTTTGAGAAATCTCATTTGTGAGCTATCAATTGTGGTGACATTTGTCAAACAAGTCCCTCCCTCTTTTTTACGTTACCGGACAAATGGTGTTAGCCACGAAGCTGATGTAGGCTCCTGCTCATTTGTTTAGCTTTATCGGCAGTGACAAATTGCGACATTCTTTTATGTTGCAAGCGATCGAAGAACACTGATTGTGTTACGAAAAGCTTTTAGACCATTGTTTATATCATAAGCGCGTTCAAATTTTATATAATTGAAGCAGTAACAGTACATAAATACATTTATGATGAATAATAAAAGTTATATTAAAGGGAAATCTGTTTCCACTCACGCTCATTGTGCTAAAGAAACATTCATTATGAAAACCTATGTTGTATAATCTTTCAAGTTGAACTTCACGTGTTGATTATTCAGCCTTATCTAGGTATAAAACTTGGTAGAAAGACACTCCACATGATGGAGCCTTACTCTCACTTCCCCGCGTTAATGCAAAAGCACGTAGTTCCATGTCGGTGTTGAAAGTTGAGCAAAGTGCACAAAGTGCGCGAACGCTGCGGCAAAGCCTTCATTTGTCGGCTCGTGACGTCCGCGTGACAAATGTGGACGGGACTTTATGTGCGGTACCTACAACGAGAACGCGTCGCGATTATGCACGCCGATGAAAAATGTAACTCCGAGTTTTAGTCCGTCTGCCAAGCGGTTTTAAACGTAACAATTTGTCATAAGGTATCCATGTTGTATTCTTACATTCTTTAAAAATGTGCTCGTTTTAAAGATCTAGGTCTTTCATGTAACAATGTCTTCTTAGTTTTAGTTTTTTTTTTATAATTTAGCGTATGTTTCATGAGAGTTTAAATATTCCCAACATTTTAGAGATGGGATAAAGAATAAGAAAGTGATCTATATAAACGACGCTAACATAAATTAAGCCTATATTACTTTTCCGTGTGGATTTCACTTGGTAGCGAAATATCTATTGCTAGAGGTTTGGGTTAACGTAGATTGGGTAATTTATACTTGCCACCAGCCTCCCCCCGAGTGGGGAAGGCGATACAAGCTGAAGAGAACCATACCGTTCGTTAAAATTGTTTAATGGATCGATTAAACGTTGAGTTTAATTATAAGATACATTCATTTACCTTAGTGAATGCAATTTAGTTTAAAACAAACGTTATTTCTTTTTAATTTGCTAGATAACGTCTTGAATAAAATATATAACCTACAGGCGCTTTTAATTTACAGCTTATATATAACATTTGTTAAATTATAGACATTATATTTCTCACCTTGTAAGTTTTCCCTCCTGTATAATAAGCATTCACTGCTAAGCTCTTTGACTTAATAAAGTATATTAAAATTCAATTTGTGAGTTGAACCGTGAAGCATAACGGATTGTCGACTGATTTTGTCACCCCCTTTCTTCCATAATTTAGCGACTCACCCAATTTCGTGATGATATTTACTTAGTGCTGTCAAGTACAATAATAGCAATTAATTCTTTAACAATTGGAGCTACTCCCTAAAACTTGCGGTGGGGAATTCTTAACTTCAAATTAAATATCTTTGTTTTTAACTTTTGATTTTTATTAAGAGTTTTGTTATTTTTGAATTGTTACTGATCAGTCCTGTTTGTTATAGGTGGAATGCAAAAAAGCACAACCGAAAGAAGTCATGCTACCAGCGAACTTGGCAAAGACGAGAGCCGCCGGACGCGGCGCCTACGGTGAGTTGCTAGGTAGCGCCGTGGCTGCCGGCGGTGTACGTTACGCTCCTTACCCTATCCATGCACCAGCGCAGCTGCTAGTGACGGGTGCAGGAGTAGGCGCAGGGTCTGCTAGCGCCGCTACCATGTATCGTCGTGCGCTCGCTGCCCTGCGCCCAACTCCGCGACCCCAACGACCCACTCTAGCACCTATCACTATACCCCCTCTAGCCTACTCCGTATCCGAACTGCTCGGCGCCCATGCACTTGACATCCCGACACTTTACTCTCCTCTCACCCACTCAACGCTACCAACTCCTTTGCCCCTCTGATCCGCAATCCTCTTCCAACAGCATCCTCATCAACATTTCTAATTATTTTTACAAAATTTTTCCCTATTAATACAAAATTTTAGTGGAATCTTCGCGCTGCGCTGGTGACATTTCCTATCCATTCCCCTGTATCTCTTACATTCCTTTGTTTAATTCGGTCCTTGAGGCGTTTTCAATGTATCTAAGGAAAAAATATAAAACTGAAAGTGTCTTATTTTAGTAATTGCCATTAGAAAATCAGTTAGATAGAAAAATTTTCGAAATGTGTACCAACATAAATTAGAAAAATTATAGAGACAGATATACAAAGGTTTATATAAAGATTACATTTTTTATGCGACAGTAGAGAAGAATCATCTGGAACAATTTTACGTAGGGTTATTATAGAGAGCAATATTTTTCTACCAGGTAGTAGGCGCTTAAAATCATTTGATTTATAAATAGATAGAAGAAATAGTACTAAGCCTGGTATTTTTCTGATTTATATGTAGTTTCTAATATGAAATAATGAAATAAGAGCCATAATTATGGTTCTGCTGATTCTTGCCAGTATTACTACATTTCCATCCATGATAAACAACTAATGCAGCTTAGAGAAAAATTCTAGATACGATGTTTTTACGGTTGATTCGATGATTTTTTTTGGAAATAATAATATTTTCTTAAATCATATTATATTCTTTAGCTTTTTACTATAAATAGCTTTGCAACTTGATGTCGGCTTTTCAAAAAAATGTTATCGTTGGAAGAAAAGAGGTACCTATGAACAGTCGATGTTACTTATGAGTTTTGTGATTTTTAGTCAATATTTTTTATTTTGTATTAATTTAATTTTTAAAACTATTTATACCTATTTCTTAGATTAGGTAAAGTAAAGAAATGACAACTATGTACTTATAGTATTTATAGACACTATTACTTTTTAAATATATTAAAAATTGTGCATTGCATATCTTTCAAAGTATGTTCACAATTAGTTTTATTTAGTTTGTTTTTATTTTATTTTTCTTTTAGACAAATAATTTGTTACTTTTAACAATAAGGTGTTAATAATATACCTACAAAATTGTATTACCAAAAGTAGATCTCGTATTAACTAATATATAGTATTAATTGTATTAACTTATTAAGTAGGAAAGAAATTCGGTAGTATATAGATTAATAAAATTCATTTCTAAAATATTTAAAGACGTCTGTTTGTTTAACATGTTTAGCCTTAGACTAACAATGTGTAGAATAGATTAACGATATAAGTCTATATATTATCATCTTGGTGATAGATAACTAATATACCCCCATTAAAGTCATCCTAGTAATGTCTAGTAGAACAGTTAGTATTTTGCAATACTGTTTAAAATTAAATTTAATATAAGTAATTGTATCACATATGTTTGTACCATCCACATGAACATTCTCGCCAAGCAAAATAGTGTCTCACGGTACAATTAATGTTAAAAATATTTAAATGTTTTTACTAGTACACACAACTATATAAATTAATGTGTATGGATTGATCAATTTATGTACATGTTTTTACATTTCTAGATTTCATGTGGTCATTGGGTGCTCTTCCTGACGGTAAGTTTACTATTCACATTTTATAATTAAAGTCAATCCATTTATATTATACCCACATCTCCAAATCATCGTTATGTTGGAATGTGTGTGACCAATCTTTGATCAAACTTGGATACCCCGAAATTCCCCACAATTTGTCCTTACCAAAACGGATCATATTAGCAAATTAACTAACAAAATAATTACGATAAACTTAATTAATGGATTATCGAACAGCGTGTCGAGGTGTGCTTCCATCAGGCGTAATGGATCACGTGGCCTGACAGATACACTATTTTGATTGGCAATAATATGATAAACGATCCGGTGTGGTAATCATATCAGCCTCCGTAGACGGTCCGGCCATCAATCATTTGCATTTTTATACCGGTCTCCATGTTCACAAAGCCGATATTGCAAACATATTGTTTTATATGTACAATTTAGGAGTAATATCAGTTTTATCCACATACTTCTCATGTATATAGAGTAGTATTAGTTTAATTTAATGAGTATGTTAACGAAATGCTCTGAAGAGGTTTGTTTAATTGAATAAAATCATCGTTAGTCGCTCACATTGCGCTACATTTAACGATGTTTACAAAATATCGTCTGCTGGACAAAGTCCAAAGCAATGTCGTATCAAACTTCTACGACCTATTTTACTTACCTTTTATGTGACGGATCTTTATCCAAATGGGCCTTTGCTTTAGCAACACGTTTTTTTATTTATCAAAAGTGTTCAATAATATCAATCTAAGGGATTGGGGTAGTAGTTAATATCCGATTTAAACCTCATTTATTAGAATGTACCAACAAGAATATTTTATGATATATACTATTAAGTTGTGTTTATTTGTTACACAGGTTTCCCCGCAGCGTACGCCGCCTACGCGGCAGGGCGTAGCTATTCGGGCTATCCTAGCTTCGGGCTGCCATACCCCGCAGGTAATCCCCTGGCGAGCTTGCACCACCAACTGTCCGGCAATCACTACCACCACCTGGCGACACTCCTGCCATACCACCCACTCGAGCTCAGTGGGATTTACAATGTACACGCCATGCATCTGTGAACTCGCTCCGACGACAATGCATTCCACTAACTGCTAACGATTCGCAAACGACACTGATCCGCTAACCGCCTAACTCGTCAACCATTTAAACAGCCCTACGAACCATGTGGCTTTGCGTTATCTATAATTGTGGTGACCAATGTTCTAACTCACTATTTCACTAACTTGCGACAAAGCAAAGGGAAAAGTTCGTGTGAACTGTCACTAACAACTTTACTAACAAGTTAACACCTCTAACAATGACTGAGCCATCTAGATAAATCTGCCACGCCGTCAATTACAAAACGTCCAAGTTTTGAGAAATGCTATTTATTGTGTATCTCCAGAATTTCGTCGAGAGAATCCGACCAAATGCGAACGCCATGTTCTGTGTTTACAAACGATTCTCCCTAACGATTGTCAAATGCTACGCGTCAAGCAAACACTCCAGCGCAAATACCGTGTTAGCTTCGCCTCCTCCCCCCCTATCGCGCCGCCCGTCGCCCCGCGCCTTACCCGTCGCCGCCTAGTATCACGCTATTGCCTACTCCTCATTAACAGCGAAAGCTTTTAAAGAGATTTAAACAGATTCAAACAAAAGTACTGAAAAAGTGACGTCCTTTTTTGTGGTAACTTGTATGTAAATCTCGGTCTTGAAAAAAAGATGCGCTAATTAAACAAAGCTACTGAAAGCTTTTCGTAAATTTCATAAATATAAACATTTAAAATAAGACATATTTCAGTCTTGTAGCCATCCTTATTACTGGGACACTATAGAACTGTACGTCTAGTATTACTTATAAATGAACCTAAATTTTAAAACACTCGATCACTAGATTTAACAACGGATATTTTTAATATGTAGCGACCGAATCACTGCGAGTATGATTCGTAATAGCCAAACAAATAGTTTCGCGCTAATTACTTCAAACTACCGTTTTGCTGCACGCGAGACATGCGTTTTAAGTTCACAAAAACATGACGGTATTAAATATTGCTTCGCTTTAGTTACAGAAATAATAAAAGACTTAGATTGAAGTAGATATTACATCGATATAGATACTATTAGATTGTCATATATATTGAAATATAAAATTGTATTTTTATTGTCCCATATCAATTATTTAAATCTTAGTAAACATATCAATTGTTTTGCATGCTAGTAACATTTTTGAAAGTTAAAAAGAAATGTAGTGCAACATTTAAATTTAATATCTTCATTTATGAGCTCAAACATTTGAGAAGAAAAATTGTTGAAATCGTATTTAAAATGAAATTATTGCTGAAACACATTTGCACATCGAGAAAACATATTACTTTATAAAACCAAAAAATACATATAGTATTGAATAATTAATACTTAAATAACGATTCATGTTACTATGTAGCTTGCATATATATGCACTTATATGCTGAATAAAGCACAGCTATTTCTTAATCCTATTTCGGTATTCATGGCCGAAATAAAAATGTATAATATCGTAGGCATCATTCATATACAATTAGACGGCTCGGATAAGGGAGACTCCAACATTAAACCTTGCTGGATCAACTATAAACGTAATCTACATATTTATTGAAAATTTTAGTCTAGACGATTATTATTCATCATGTAGCAAGTAATGCTTGGACTTTATAGGGGTATATACCTAGTTATCTTTTTATATATTATAATCTAAATAGCGTTTTATAATATTAGAGATATTAACGTATAACTACAATATAGCATGCTGTAGATTTTAGTATTTTTCTCTAGAGTTTAAAGATGACTGAACACAACTTCTGAAACTCTTATATGATTTATTTTAGGATGAACCATTTTTAGTACCTTGCCTACATACATAAAAATACTCAACTGTACTGTATTTCAACAATTGATTATATATTAGTTTTATATTGGTCACTGTCACAAAATATATCTTGGAAACAAAATGGTAGTATTTATTTTCAATAAAGTTACAAGTATCCTATCAAGGTTTATATCTACCCCTACACTAGGCACTGCCTGTCTCGTGGGGGATTAATATAGAGCTTTGAGTATGTAGTTATTAACTTTACAGCTATAATTTATTCTCAATCAAAAACATTTGACAAAATATCAAATAGATATTTAATCACGAAAAAAAAATTCAAAAGCACAATTTAAGTCTCATTTTGATGACATTTCTACGAAGCTAATACCAGTTATTATTGTTGTGTTCAGTCAGTACTAATGCAGTTCTATATCTAAGAGTAACTTCTAACAATATAAATAGACAGATAAGAAATGTAGACAAATAGGTACCTAGTAATTAATTTCAAAAAAAATTACTAAGTTTAGAGGATGAGTAGGAAAATATTTCAACATCTAGATTTTTATTTCCGTAGTTCGTTGACCTAGACTTAGTTTAGATTTATTTTATCGTGAAACATAATCGAGCTTGGAGAACGTTATTTTATTACCTAATTGAATATTTGCTATAATTATAATGTATACTTATGTAGATATATACCTACTTTGTGTTTCAAAGTTATTTCTCTATTATATTTACACTGCTTAAGCGATAATGTTATTAATAATAATATTTATTGTTGTTGTTGTGTAATATTTTTGGATACAAGTATTTTATGCTACATTCTTCGTGTTAATGTTATTATAAACGGTTCGACGATCAAAAATAATGATAAAATCATCCCATTTTACAATCAATCGATGGGATTAATGACGATTTACGGTAAAACCGTCGCTTCATCACCGCGCCTCGCAATAATTTATTTCATCAAAATTAAGGTTTTTATCAAAATTATTATGTAAAGTATAAGTTAATTCGATCATATAAATCGCTAAGTGTGCGACCGTCCTTATCGCCATCCTCTAAACTAGTCATATATTATGTAAGTTTAAATATTATATCGTATAATATAATTATATATTTAACGTGTGGCTACTGGTTATATGAGAAACCAATTACGAAATCGTGTCGTTGATTTCTTTATTAATATAATCATTTCGCATTAACCCGTGGAAATAACTTTTGATCAATATTAAACACCGGGCATAAGATTGAGTTACCCCATGCTATTGATCTATTTGCGTGTTTAGATCTACTAATAGCAACTAAATTATAATTCAGTGTATAACACCGTGGTTTTGAAAATATATTTGATGTTCAATTCGATATATATTATAACATGTAATGACCCCCTTATCCCTGCATTTTGGTTGTGCGTGATACAAATAGAGATTGCCTAATACAAAACACATAGAAATTCCATCATATTGTGCGTGTTAGAAAATTTAAATCGCCATCTCACAAAAAACTAAGTCTAACTTACCCCATGAAACGTAGATAAGTGGAGTTTTCATCGCTCGACTTCGCGTTAATTTTTTTGTTAGCTGTTATATTATTTAAAATTCATGTAAATTAAAAATAAATGTAGATTTTCTGGGTACTGGGTAATGTAGTTACTTTTTGACATACTTTTGTTTTATTTAAGCGCCGCGGTTCTGTCGGAGCCCTTCCCAGTTCCGTGGCGGGCTTTGTAGCTTTTTTTTATTTTGTTGCCGCAGGTGTAGTGGGAGTTATACCGCCGGAAAGTCGTCTGTTGGTCGGTGTGGAGTATGTAAACCCGGGTGGGCTCGGGCAGGGCTCGTAGGCGGCCACCGCTGCCCGCACTACGCCGCCCGCCCGCCACACGCCACAACTTAACCACTCTCTTACCCGGAACAACCGTTAACGGCTCCCGGAATATCTTACGAAAACAAATAAATCTTTTCTCAAACGAATATCTCTTTGGTATCACGCCCTCCACTCTCCCCCGAATCGCAGCTAAGGAATGCAATGTCGCAAACACGTACTGTAAATTATAACAATGATAACGCGAATTCGCAGATGCGTACGTGAGCAAATCGCCCGACTAGGTTGCCCCTATAGCTCGATATAAAATAATTATATAATAAAGCGGTTTCCATCAGGAAGTTTATCCAAATTATAGATAAAATAATTTAGATATCATAATGCGCTAAACTTTTTCGTATTGTAATTTAAAACATGTGTCAAATTTTTAATGTATTCAATGTATTATGTAAGTCACTAGTATTGTTCTTATCACTGTTTTGACATATCGTCTTAATATTAATCGTAAGGTTATGGTATTGTGAAGCCAATATATTTTAAAATAAAGGAATTTTCCGCTATATAAGCAAAATATTTTATCGTTTACTGTCCAACCGATTGCTTGACAATCGAGGTCAATCATTGCCCGCATATTTAACTTTCATTCGCTTATCGATTACGACCAAAATAACTGAAAGAAAATAGTATGTAGCGTGGAGTTGGCTAGCGTGCGGTGAAGTTTGATTATTTCTTATTATTACTCAACTTTATGCCTTGGGGTTCAAATGAATTTTAACATTGGTTTTCCGTTTTCTGACTCATCCAATGCGGTACATGCAGCGTGGCGTCCGCGCCGCGCTCCCCCTCACCAGACCGGTAAGCACATGCATGTGCGTCATACGGGGGAAGGCATTACCTTGCAACGGTAGAACTGTCTGTCGCGAGACAGTGTGCTTTCACCCCCACTGGAGGCTGGCACGTCCGACCGCGGTCCCGCCGACGCATCTTCGACATTCCTCGCATTCTACACGTTCGCCCTCAGAATGCAGCCCGCGGACCAGACCCACACAACTATTTTGCATAGTTCGATTCCATCCACCTGCACTCTGTTGCTAAGAATGTAGATTTGTTGTCGACGAAGAATACAAATCGTACCTAGTTTAAGGATCAGAGTCGTAAGTTACTGAAATAATACAGCTAAGGCGAGTGACCGCGTGTCGCGAATAGTGCCGACTCCAATTTTAATTTAAGATATTTGACCGATAACTGTTTTAGTAACTATTACATTTAGTGCTTTTATCTTAGGTCGGAGTTCAGTATGACTATTTTCTCCGAGTTAAATCTCTATCTCTCTCTCTCTCTTTATATATATTTTAGATTCTCTTGTAACTATTAGATATAGTTAACGATAGCCTCGGCGACTAATCATCGCCATAGATAAAGAGTGCTGTTTGGATGGGTCAGATCTATTATTTTTAGATAAATAGATTTATTTATTGAATGACAATAGATTTTATTACTTAGGCATAAACGCGTTAGTCTAGCAAACTTCATCGCCCATACAATATTCTAGAATGTCATCTATGGAATTTTGATAAGATTTTCTAGATTTCATAAAATGTTACTGAACAGATAGTAAGTCTGTAGTAAATTTTTAATAATATATTTTTTTACAAATTCATAAATTAAAATAACTCCGTCAATATAGAGAGTATAAATTCAGTATTTAAAAAAAAATTAACGAGGATGACAAAGTCTACAAAGAGTTCCGTAGTGATATAATATAACCGATCTCGGCTGAAATGAAATGGTAGTGTTGAAAACAAGAGAAACAGCAGTTCGATGAATGGAGAGTGCAGACCGCAACAGCAATAGGGCGAGTAATATTTATCTTTGAACTTTGAACTAAAGTTTGATCAGTATCTTACTCCATTGGAGATATAGAATAGTGTAGGCGATATTGTGCGTAAGCTGAATTTCTGTTGTGAAAATTTTAATAAAACGTGTGGTAGAATTATAGAATTAAAAAAATAAAGTGTAAATTAGTGAAGCTTAGAAATGAGGTTAATAGATTCTAGTATAGAAAATGATTTAGAAGGTCAAAATGGAATCTGTGTAAGCAAAATTTGTAGACTCAATCTGGCCATTTATAAGATTTAACTAGCGGAGTTTCTGAATAGTCTAGACTTAGTAATTATTATGGCGGGCGATTTCCTTCCTATTGTAAATTAGTGAAGCTTTAAAATTAGCGTGGAAAGGTTTTTCGTACCGAAGTTGTTTAAAAAGTAAAAAAAAAACAAATAATTGCTTTATGTTAAACATTTTAGCGGGTAGTTAAGTAAGCGATCGAGAGGTAGAAAATTTGTCGGTAAAAAATAATGTGATGGTGGTGCAAACTCATTTTATAGTGGTAATTGTTTAATATAGTATAAGAAATAGAATAGAATTTAATGTATTTAAAATCGTTGTGCCTTAGGCAAATTGTACATTAGGCTGAATATTAAATATTACGAAATGTTTAACGCAATTAATAGACTCTGTAGTCATGTTTCTAACTTATAATATAATACATAGAATAGAAAAAGATAATAATTTTCTGCTGTAGTCTTTAATGTAGATGTAAGCGGCATTTCCCCGCAAGTACTTTATTGTTTGACTACATGGTTAGACAATGTTTGTAACATTTTTATAAGTAGAAAAAGATTAAAAATTTCTTCTATATTTTATAAAGTGTGGATTTATAATTCGCGATTTATTTCCGCTTTTTTTACAAATCGCTTTTCGTGTTCCAACGATCTATGACTGAACTATGGTGTAAAGAATATTTACTTTTACGAATGTTATTTTTGCTACGATGAAACTAATAGGATCCTATAAAAGATATTGAGTAAGATTTAGGAAAAGGACACGCGCATGCTTGTTTGAATTACAAATGGCGAAGAAAGGCGCTTGCGGGGCGGGCAGTTACGTAGCATAGAAATTCCATTAATTTGCAATTGAGATAAGTCCCAGCTAAACCATCGAAAATCCGCTAAGCGTATCATCTTCGCGGGGAGTTATTGATGGCAGCTATTAAATATAGGTTTTCGGTTTGATCGGTGTGTGGGTCCGACCTCACGTTTCAATCGCTCCAAGTGGGATATGAATTACGGATATCCCTTAGCACACCGGAACAACTATACAATTTTACGTTTTTACACTTGGTTATAAACATATCAATAACATGCGTTAAACGTAGCTTTAGCTACACAATAGAACATATTAATATAAAACGATTTCATGAAAATAATTCACAATTTGTTGTGGAATTTCTCTTAACGAAAAAAGATAAAACCACTGATTTACTTATCAGAGAGTATTGGAAATATTTGGGCATAAAAACCAAAACTTACTCATGACTGTTTCAAGAGCGAGTCTTACAACGAAGTACGCCCCGTGAATATTTTGCACGGCCGTCATCCTACTTCTGAAGAAGAATTATTAAGTTTCTCCGAACTTCGCAATTATGAAAGTTCGAATAGCTCTCCCAAGACGGGTTCTGAATTTATAGATGAATGTGTGCTTCCCGTAAGGTGCGAGGCTTACTTGGGGTGCGAATCACCTTACCTCTATAAAGTCCCTACGACTTCGCAGCTAAGCCAATAAAATTGGAAATTGCCTGGTGCTAACTTGTAAAGTTGTTTTGTATTATTATTTTATTAGAATGATGATGTTTGGGGAACTTTTATCTACAACTATGAGTGAATGATGATCTAAATTATGTGAACAAGAGGTATTGTGCGTGGCAGTTTAAATACAACTATCAAGAAACATCAAGAAACTTAAGATTACGTAGACTTTACATCTTAAACATATGTTACTATGTAAAGAGCAAAGTTAACGTCCGCCGCAGCTGATATGACCTGAGTAGATAACTACCAAGTTGTTTCTCACCATTTGACGGTAAAGAGAACTGTTTAAGTTGTAATTTATTTGAGGTCGAAAACACCCCTTAAGTTCAGGTTTAATTGGCCCGTTTTGTAACTTTGCTTGCTTCTGATTCAATATGAACTTCAAAGACCTAACTGGAAAATATTTTTCCTATCCTCTTTCATAACGCCCGACAGACATTAATATAGGTGCTGTCGTGTAATGGGAAAAGAATGAGCTACGTGCGATCGACACGTTAACGATCGGTAGACGTGTCTGCGCTACTACTTAAATTCTTATTTATTACTCGGCAACCCTCAAATAAATAACCTCTCACATCGCAGCGTAATGTTATTAAAATGTGTCAGCATTTTAGTAAGGGCCGGCGAGCGAACGGACGCAAGCGGGCGCGAGCGCGGGCCGGCCGCCCGCCGCGCCATCTATCATTCATCCTCCATTACTTATATTGTACTTTTTTTGCAAAGTCACTCGCAAGCCGGTAATCACCTGGTGCGGCCACGAACCTTCATTTTTCACACTAAATCATAACTCGCTCATCTAACAAAAATAAAATTTGTCGTACAAGCCAATAGGACTAATGGTGATATTATGAGCAAGCAAAAACGGAATATTCATTCGTGTTTTTAAGTACTTGTGGATAAAGTACATCGGGTTCAAAACAGCACTTTAAAAAGATTACAAACACTAATTTCATTTCTGTGAACGCTTTTAAAATTTTTCACAAATCTACAGAAAAAAAGAGTAGACTGTTAAGTATCTTTTAATCTTACGATCAATTAAGAATAATTTAAAATTCAAAACTTTTAGAATTTTTGCGTGAAATAGTAACTAAAGCGGGCGGTAAGACGGAGCGAGTAGCGAGGTTCCAAGCGCGAGCGGCGTCAAGCCGCTGCTACGTGCACCGTATGCTAATGCCACTCCCTATTCAATAAGCAGACCGCCGCGTGCCACCGAGAACTCACGTCAGATAATTTACTGGATATTTTGTAAAAGTTTTTTTCGTCCTCTGTGATTTATATGCGCGAAACTTCGAGCTCTGTTTTTCATTTGAATGCACGTGACATACGTTATATTTTTTGTTCTAACATAATCTTAGAACTCGCTGTCCTCATTCTTCAGCATGGCATCTGGCTTCAACGACTAAATTATTCATGCGTATACACGTTTCTAGTTTATCCAATCTTAATAGCTATAATACTCTTTTTACATAAATAATAATAAACTATCAAAATATGCAAATTAAATAGGTTTAAAATTCAGAGATGGTTCAGTCATAGATCGATGTATGTTCTGTAATATGCGAGTGTGCGCGACACTCGTATACGTGGAGCGAATGCGAACCGTGTGTATGTTTGCAGTGGACCTGACCAACGGCCAACTTACTCCGAATAACAACACACCGCTGCTCGCGCAGGCGCTCTCAGGTGAGGACGCCTCATGCCATTCTTACATACATACATTGCATTTGCTCATACATCATCTATGTGGTCGTATACACAACAATCACACATTCATTTGACTATATAACACTATAAACTTGTCACGAATCAATCATGCCAGTGTCCTTTCAATCAAATGATTCAACTTTTTAATTGGTCTATAAAATGTAATTATAAATGGTGATCGTAATGCAGTGTTGTCAAAATTAGATCGCCGGAAATAACATTCATCATTTAAATTTAAATAACGTTTGGAACTAAATCTAGAATCTTATCCACAGTGATGAACAACTATCAGGCCGCTGCAGCTGGGTTCGGACCACCTGCTTCGCCGCACACAGCCGGCGGCCGAGCAGGGTTTCCAGCCGCGAGCTCACCGGGACCCGCACTCGATGTCTATGGATCTGCAGCGGACAGCGTTGGATATGTGCAAGCGGCTAGTCCTCAGCCCTCTGGATTCCCTGCCATCGCAGTCAGCCGTGCGCCCCTCAATTACACCCCAGTGAGTGTAAATCACTATTGAACACCTTTTAACAATCCAACTATTAATTATATGGAATATATTACAAAGTGATTGGAAGAAAGGCTATTTAAGACATTTGGGTTTTAGTAGAACATAAATGCGATAAATAATAGCTGTATGATGATAACAAAGAGCAAAAATATCATAACTTATTTTAGCGATAAATAGGATAAAGTTATTAACTTTCGATTCCAACTTTTTTCATTTGTTACGTCATGCTCAAATATGCCTATTTCAGTAAGATTCAAATGAAGGCAATTCAGAAAATTGTCCCTGTTCGAGAAGTTTCAACTGTCACGGAATTCAAATTAATGTTTGTTCTGTTTTGTTTTCCTTCCGACCTCTTGATTTGCGCTTCTTAGACACTGAAATTCATTTAAAGCTTACTTTTAGGTATTCTCGATCAACATTAAATTTAGTTAAAGGAGTAAATAGACTTATCTTTTAGGTAAACTACTCCAAATAATATTAGGCTGAACGCCGTGAAGCGACACGTAACAGGCACCACAGACGCAATTAGCAGTCCACGACGTTCTAAAATTTTAGCGAGACGGCCCAATCTCATTACTGAACCGATCTTCCTCGTCGCTCTTACGGCATAATCACCATAAGTTAGCGAGCAAGTGAAGCGTGAGAGATGTGATTATAAAGTGTTCCGAAATATGAGAACGGCGGGAGATGGCGGCGGCAATCTACGCGGTGCACTGCCGCGGGTAATGGCTTTTTAAAACTGCGACCGTGCTCTATAAGTGCTTCCCAGAGACGCCATCAGTCTTCATTGCTTGTCGACACCCGCCAGCGCTGCCACCGCTGTCAAGATCTTAACTCCTCACGTTGTCTTTTAGACATTTTTCAAACTACTCTCGAAGCTTTTAGTTTTACTTTATTTTCATAATTCTAGATCTATACAGATTATATAATGGTAAGTTGTAACAGCAACTATATAATTGAACTCAATCACAGGATCAATAGAAAGACAAAATTATAATTATAATATATGAACCGCCCAGTTGCCGGACGGGTCAGAGCACGGCTCATATGGTATCTGGGTGTAAAACAGTCTTATTAGGTACTCGTAACAGAAATGCCGGGCAATAGCAGTAAATCATGGAGAACAAGCGGTGTAATTACCGTTACCAAGCGGTCGCGCGCCGCTCTAACTCATCCAGGCCCATTTTTTTATTTTATTGACCACTGAACCCGCTACCACTCTATCGGGTGTCAACTTCTAATTTTTAAACCTCCAGAAAACCGATATCATAAGACTTTAATATACAATCATCATTATTAATTATTTCAAATTTGATGTCGATCTATTACGATTTCCAAAAATTTAGTTTAACGTTTTTCTATTACAGGGGCCCTTGATTCCTGCGGCTTTCACCAACGGATATCATTGAAAGTGTTATAGCACAAATATTTAACGTGAGTATTATTTTTTATGGCGTGGTCTCGCCATACTCGTACGCAATTAAAATGTCGTTATGTGGAATGGCCTTTTAAAACACGGTTATATGTATATTTGTGTAATTATTGCAATTGCAAATATTAATAGTTGATTACAGTACTTGCGCTATATAAGTATTTATAATGAAAAATGTTACTTAATTTAAAACAACACTCTAAAATACTCAAATTACTTAGTAACTACATTTTATGTTTATTTATAAACCTTTTTTATTAACTTTATATTTTGCTTTTTAATTTAGCGGACATTGTATATATTTTTGTAATATTGTGTAATTCAAACAGGTGGCGAGCGGCGTGGCGGCGCGTGATTCAAAGCAGTCCCTTCAATCTAATTGCATCTACCATCAGGTGGCCGTCTCCGCGCTAAACGCAACGGCCGCAAGTGAACTACCACGCACGCCGCGCCACGCGCCGCTTCGGCGACGGTCGTCTAATCCGTCCGGCCACCGCGCGGACCGATCCGTCGACCGCGGCATCTCAATCTCACTAAACCCCACCACCACAATCCCAACTCTCCCTACCCCACGACCCGACCTTACTCTCCCCTTACCTCGACCTTGTCTATTGTAAATAATGATAATCTTTTTGTCGTGTGAACGAGAGATAGTCTATTAATTAAACAGGTATTTTTTCAAATTATTCTCGCTTCGACTGTACCGTAGATGTGTTGTCAGTAATAAACGATTAAACTTAAAAAAAAAACAATTCGTAATATTATATAAAAGCATCTAGACGATTTAATTGCAGGGAGGTATATCTTAAAATATTTTATTATTCATAGTTAAATTACAGTTTAAGATGTAACTTGCATGTCTACTTTTCAATTCGCCTATTTTTTATGTTAATGATAGGGGATCGGTTCCGTGGCATATAAGAATCGCATCCGATAATCAAGTGTTTCGCGTACTAAGATTTTTCGATAGTAGGCTTTTATATTTAAGAGTTTTAAGCGTCAGTAGGAGCAGAGTATCGGGCAGAGATTGTATTCGCAATAAGCTTGTCCCTCCCTCGTGTTCCGCGTGTACAGAGTTGAGTTTGTCGGTAGCGGTATAGGTTGGTAGGGGCCGGTCTGGCGGTCCGGCCGGCGACGCGTCCGGCGCCGGCGACCCGGCCGGAGACAATAACCCGGTATGCGATCGCGCTCGCCGCGCACTATCTCGGTCGTCCACCAACACATATTTTATTCTATCTATTTTTAATATTAATGTCAAATATTAACATAATTACTATACTAATACATATTTGCATATTTTACCTATGAATGTAATTATTTTTCGCCTAATTCGAATTGTATAAAATCACCTTGGCTATTCTGTTTCTGTAGAGGAAAATTCTGGATTACTTCCCTATAAGACTATGTTAGTTATGCGTATACATACTTTCTTATAATTATATGTATTATTATATAAAATTTTATCCTAAGGATAACATGATCATATTTACGATTCATAAGAAAATTCGGAAAGCTAAGTTGAAACATTTCAGAATTATCTCTCATTGCATTAAGATAATTAATTCATTTCTATCTTGTACCTTTGAAAGTAGGTATTGTAATTATAATAAATAACAATTTTGTGCATTACGTAATTAATATTTCATTGTTTCTTACGATTGTATTTACCTTAAATATAAGACCACTGTTGAATATATTTACGACTCCACTAGAAACGCGGAGTCACACAGTACTTAGACGTATTTAAAATTTTAATCAAAATATTAATTGTAAACAATAAAATTTTCGTACAGAATAGGCAGTGAAATTACATGATTCAAATTCTTCAATAAACCAAAGACAGGGATATTAAAAAGTCACAGCAAAAGTGCGCAGGTTTGAGATAATATAATAAAAATATAAAGTCAATTCATTAATCATATTCGTTAGGTACTGGAAAAATTTCAAAGACCACCTTGTCTAGTTTGCAACAGTAAGCAGTAAGACACGCAAGTGAAGCGCGTCCAGCCACGAGTTGAATGACTGCCGGTCCGAGCCGGAGCGGCGGCGCTGAGCCTGCGTCTCTCACTACACACGTGCACTCGATTGCAAGCATTCGTTATTTACTTATATTACTCATTACCGACATCAATTAAACATTAATATTATAAATCTAGGTATTAAATTTTAGGTAATAATAATGAACAATCTTTTAAATGCTATTATTATATAAATACGTTATAAATATAAATGTTTCCTGTTACAAAAATATTGAAAATGATACGAAGTAAATCAATATTCTTTTTAAAGGTAATTTATTACTTATGAGTATGTAGTTAATTGAATAATGGAGTGTTAAAAAGAGCGTGCCAGTCGCCGGGCGGTACGCTCGCTTCGCGTTTTTTGTTCGTTCGTGCCGAAACATCGTTCGCTACGTGAGTCCATGCGCGCTCGCGAGTCGCGGCCGTGCCGCCTCGCAAGCTGCGTAGCGCACTTCTCGCAGGTGACGCGACTTCTATTATGTTGTTAAACGTTAGCTAGGAAATTGATAATAAAATCGAAGGTGTGTGTCTATATGACGGTCGGAAAATCGATATCATACCTAACAAATTAACGTAATTATTTGTTTTATATTTACGGTGTTATAGGTATTTAAGACATTTTTCTTAGAATATTTAATTATTACGATGAAATGTTATAATTGTTAGGCCAAGGCCGACGGCGGAGCGACGCGCGCGCACCGTGCCGCCGTCGACTGTCTCATTCACTCATACATCCTCACTATAATTATATTTTCTTACCGACCTTTTTAAAAGTAGGAAAAGCGTACACGGCCGCTTATCCCCGTGCGTGTTCGAGTACAAACATACATACATAATATAGTGAGAAACATACGTTTCGCTCGTTCGTGAGAAGCCATCGGTTCGCCGCGATTGCACCGAGACGATACATAATGACAATTACTACTGTATATACATAGTTAGCCGCATGTAAAAAAGACGTATTAGTCGATACTCGATACTATCTGATCGATATTATTAGACTCATTCGAGCTACAATCAGGATTAGCTTTCCATTTATTAGTTTCATTGTTGTTGTTATAGTTTATTGATACGGTTTATGAGCTTATTTCTTTAGTCTCTTTAGGACTTTCATGCGGGTCATCCCTCTGTAATTTTCTTAGCATTGAGAATTAGTATTATTTTAAAAAAAACAAAGAATCTTCAAAGAAGTACTTATCTATTTAAACATTTAATTGAATATAATTCGTTTAATTTTTCAAAAGCAAAATACTTAATTACAAAATCTCTCTCATTAAAAATGAATTGTGTGGATTATTATGGCCCGTGTGTAAAGTCTCTTGCGGCTCGGTGGGGGTTAGAAGTAGAACCAGCTCATCTCGTATAAAACGATCGCTCTATAGTAAACTATGGTATTTAACTGAAAATGATAATAACTGCATTTAAAATCATCTGACTACCGAAAGGTTTCTGTTACTAACGATTTTAAGAAATTTAACAACCTCTTCATTAGAATTTAGAAAGGAATACATCAAGTAAGAAGAATAAAATTTCTTTTTTTTATTGAGCTTGACAACGATATGAAACCGCCACCGAAGCCGCCCGCTCTCGCTTGTTCGTTTAACGCATTAGTTTATTTCAGTCGAAACTTTAGAAATGTTTCTATATCAAAATAAAGACTACGTAATAATATTAATAAGCGAGATCTCAAATTTATTTTAAAAAAATTCTTTATGTGATCCTTATACTGCGACTTATCGTATAATATCCATCTAAGTAAAAATTTAAAAAAATAATAATTTATTATATTTTGTATAATAACATTCTACATTACTTTACACTATCTACTTTATATCGTTAATAAAGATAATAATTAATTTTAATCTAATAAAGTGACAGACTGGTAAAGTTCGTAGAGTCGCCGTGGCGGCTTTAGATCAGTAGCTTTGCATATTCGGCAATGGCCAACTTAATGTTTCAAGGACCAAAGGTATAGTTATTCGCGTAGAACCGGACGCGCATTGGCTCCACACGAACCGACTTGAACCAATCGGTTGGATCATGCAGCATTTGAGCGTGTCTGTGAGAGTAGCGTTTGAGAATCAAAGGCGGGCTGAGGCGGCCGCCGCTGCGCCTACGTGGTGAGGCTTCGCGGGCGGTCGCCGGCGCTCACGCAACTCACTTCCGACATCGACGGCATCCCTCCCGCCCCCGCGCAACGCCGCCCGCTTGGTTTCGTTCTCGCGGTTACTTCTCGATAACGTGCTTCGCGTGCTGACTGATTTTCTATAGCAATAAAAATCAATTACCTAAGATTTTACATTAAAGTAAATTTGGATTTATATACGTTCGAAGTTGGTGTCATGTACATTTGAAATATTAGAGAAAGGAGATAACGATAGGCGAACGATCCGTGGCGTCTCCCGTCGCGGGGTCGGCGCATTATTTTCGTCATTTCTTCGTGTATGATATGTTACATGAATCTGTATACAATATGGATATAAATCGTATTGATGGATAAAATTAGTTTTTACGGCATCTCTTTATTAAAATAATGATAATATCAAACATTTTGTAAAAAGCGGCGAGTATGCCCGCCGCTCCGATTTCGTGCACCAGTGCACTTTAACTTATTGGAATATTACATTATTATAACGTACATAATACTATGATATATATAATCATACAGCCTCTTGGGGCGCGCGTGTATGGCGATGTATGTATACACATTGTGCAATGTACATATACCTATTATAATACAATGATTTAAGTCAAGGTTCACATCGTGCCGTGTGTATGTGGTAATAAATATAATATGGACATTGTTCAAACAATCACCAGTTGTTTTATTTCATTTCCGACACCTTATCCTTTATAATAAGCTTAACCTTAAGTAAAAATAAATTAATTTACCTAAATGATTACTGTTGAAAGTTGCTTAAGGAATTTGAAATAAGAAATATGACAAATATAGACAGTTATTAGAAATGAAAAACAAATTAGTAAAAAAGACTTGCATACAAAATGACTTATGAATACTATTACAATATCAATTAATTAAAAAACAAAATAGATCAATTACTATCTCTATTTGCTCTATCAAGACTAGTAAATCTACAAATACTTCATACTACAGAGCAACTATGGACGCTAGCAAAACCAGCAGTATTATGAGCATGATTGCGATATATGGGTTAGGAAAATGTAGCAAAGGAAGGTAATAGAAAAAAAACAAAACACTACAGATACTACTACTGCTACTGCTACTTCCCGTCGATAATCCGTGAGAGGCACCTCCCTACTCGATATTACCCATTCATGCTCAATACAGTAAGGCTTTACTACTCAAAAATTTAAAAAGTATATTTTCCGTCGATAGTCCGTGAGAGGCACCTCCCTAGTCAAAATTACCCATTCATGCTTAATACAGTAAGGCTTTACCACTCAAAAATTTAAAAAATACACAATCAGAAAAAAGGCTTTAAAAAGTAATTTAATTGCAATAAAATAAGCAAGTTCCAATATACAATATTTAGAAAGCTAAAATCAAAATATATGTATAATTAAATTCATGTAACGTTGTTGAAGTATAAAGGGGAAAGTAAAGTTATTTCTTCTTTAAATGAAATAATTAGCATGTGCCTTGTGGACCACGCACAGTTGAAACTAAAGGGTTCCGCAACATGGTTATGAAGAATCTTAAGGCCCTTAAAAATAATAACGAATTAAAATCAACTGCAACAAAATTAAGTTGGTAATTTCATAGTAATTATTAAAAATTATATGAAAAGAAAGTTATGGGAAAAACTTATATAACTCTTAAATTTGTAGACCTATCTTGTTCAAACCAAACGTGGTTGAAATTTTATTTCATGTTCTATAAGCTCAAATTTTTCCATAATTTTAAATCCCATAGTTCAAAAGTTAGAGGGGGGACACAATTTTTATGACTTTAGGAGCTAATATCTCAATATCAAATATCAATTGTCGGAAACCTTGACACCAAAGCCGACATAAAATTCAGGTCCCAAAGCATATGTAGGTGGCTTAAAGGCAATCATGGCTACAGCGTTTATTCAGGTCCACATCGGGCAGTGAAAGTCGCCTCGGCTATATTACGGCACCATCTTATACGGGACGTGACTCTATTTGCTGCTAAGGAGCTCTCCCACAATTTACCTTTTACTTAAAACGAATCTGTTGCATTGTAATGTAACAATAGAAGGGTCAACCTTTTCACTTGTAAGGAACCAGGCCCAATTTTCTTAACTTAAAGGAAGTATTGATTACTTTTATATGAGGGCATTTCTAAAATGCCACGTCGCATGTACATATTGATTGCGTAAAGCGGAAATATCACGAAATATTAATTTTACACCAGAGACCAAAAACGTTTTCTAAGTTCATTACTCGTAAATTTATAACAAAACAGAAAAACGAAACAGAAAATTTGTGTTTTTAGAAAAAATTACAAAGTAACAAGTCATATATGCCAATTTTCGAAATACAACATTTCCACTTTCTGCCGTGCATATGTAGATGTCGTTATAGAAAAGTTTGTAGCAACGAGTATTTTGTATCTTCAATACTATTGATACATAGTATATTTTTCCATGTTTGTTATTTGTTCCACGCTTGTTTTTCTGATAAGTTAATCGAATCAATACGAATACAAGTATCAAATATTGATTGGTGTTATCAAATGCTGACTCAAAAGATTTTTTTCAACGCGCTGTGTTAAAAGCAATCCTGTAGACTATAAATATCTGAACAATACATATACATACTTATTTATAATAAGAAATAAATAAGATTTTTATATAAGACGGGCTTCCAGCGTTCACACTTAACGAAAGTTTCCATAGACACATACTATAGACAGGCCAACAAAGTGACCAAAGATTCTCTGATGCTCTTTCGTCAATTCAAAATCAACGCAACGCGCCTGTCTATACTTTATATAAGTCTATGGCTACCTTATATCGATATCCTGTGTCGCACTTCCCTTATAGAACCGGTGCATTCATGCCAAAACTGCAAAACTCTACCACTATTAAAGAATATCATCTAGTGGGTTCTAAGAAAATAATTTTTAAATCGATTCATAAGAATTTATGAAGAATATAATCCTATCTAATATTATATATACATGATAAGAGTTTGTTTGTTTGTGACGCTTTCACGCCTTAGCCCAATTACGATGAGTTTTGGATAAATATAGATGAGACCATGGAGATAGTTATAGACTACTTTTTATTGCAAAAACAAAACATAATTGGGGTGAAATAGGGGATCAAAATTTGTACAGGGAACCGAATATTTCTATATTGCATTTAAAGGTGCCTTATTACACATTATTCACGCGGGCAAAGCAAAATCTAGTCATTTTATGACAATTTCGATGAAATAAAATATACATTGATAAATTATTAATTAGTGTGATAATAATCCAATAAATAAATTACGATTCATCTAGATTTTTACACATACCTACCATTCAAGTGCTCTACTAAAATTAAATTAAAAATTTACCACATCAATAAAACGCAATACGATAAATTCGTATCTAGCAGTTATATTACCTTATAAATCAAACTATTTCGTTAAGTGGGAACACTTTACAATACAGTTTCAATGAAAGCGACACGTTTAATATTATGGACGTGCCAGAGCTAGTAAAGCGTTGTTCATACCTGCAAAACAAGTTAACAAGTGAGCATTCCCTCGGGTGGCGACTAAACTTGTGCGCATAAGCCACGTACCTGCACTTACCGAGTTACGATGCCGGTTATTATAATATGTATGCTTTATATAATTGATTGTACATTTAGTTTATACTTTAAACATGATTTACCGTAAAGTCTCGTCTAATCTATGCTATTTTAAATTATTTGGACCGACCTTTCCATATAGACTAAATTTCAACATTTTAATTAGACGTTTATTATTAAATGCATATGCTACGGCAACCACTTACCATCAGGTGGGCAGTATGCTTGTTTGCCAACTTGTAACAAAAAAAAAACGTAATTAATTTTTTTTTTCTAAATTGATTTGTACAGTTTTTTGGATCTCCCGTAAACCTGCGTTTAGACATGTCCTTATGTACGTAGGGACCGTCGGTAGAGCTTTCAAACACTTTTTTCATCCATTAAATTTTTAATTCAAGATTTTTTTTTGTAAAATTTTTACTAAGCCCATAACTTCTATAAACATAAACCAAATGCTCCAATAAAAATAATGATATGAAATATGTTATTCCGGAACAATCCGTATTTAGAGCTAAATATATGTGGAAGTTTTTCGTGAGATTGCAGGACATTTAAAATTATCGCCCGACCGTTGCGGTTGTCGAGAGTAGGTACTAAGTAAAGGAGATAAATTCCGGTATAAAATTTTATAATAGTCTGTTAACTGCCAGCCAGAGAGCTTCTTCCGTTTTATGTCCTATACCGAATACTTGTTATGAGAAAGAACCATTTGAATTAATTTTTTTCGTTCAAGCAAATTAGTTTCGTTTAATAAAAGTGTTAATATACTCGTAGTAAATAAAGTAAGTTGTTACATACACAAGCTTCTTCTTGCTAGCATTATTCCCGGTATTTGCCCAGGTTCTGCTTATACTCTTATCCTGATTTGACGGATTACTAGTTATTACAAAGAGCGATTACCATCTGACCTCCGCAACCATAAGACAGAATTTATCGATATAAAATGTTAAGCCGATTATCAAATGTTATGTAAAATCCTCTCTAAGGTACGGTGGCTGGACTCATAAGGATAAACACCCAGACAGAAACAGAATTTTTATAACTAGATGTTAGCTCTGAGCGGGAATCGAGCCCTCGACCGTCGGGGTCCAAAACAGGCTCACTACCATCACGCCACAACGGTCGTCTTGCTATATACACAGACTGTTGTATTTTAATGTCCCACTGCTGGACAAAGGCCCCTGATTAAGCGGGAGTGGGGAAGGTTATTAATACGTGATGTTTCCTCACGATATTTTCCTTCAGCGTATGGCACAAGGCGAGTTTGAAACACAATTTTTTAAAGAATATTAGTAATGCTTTTTCGATCATTAATAAAATTCCTTATTGCCCCTCCAAATAAGCTCGAAGCTTGCGCTAGGAGAGGGTACGACAATAGCCCTAAGGGGTTAGGATCGAACTCGCGTCTCTCGCGTTGAAGAAGCGGAGTCGGTCCACCGTCAAGCTATTGAGGCTTCATGAAATTAGAGACTTGAAAATGCATAAGTGAACCCGCAGCTTTGAACCCGCAATCTACAGTTAAAATCGACATTACCTATCAACTGGGCCATCACGACTTTTTAAATTACTAATATGTTTAATGAAATTTCTAATTTGATAGTGACGTATAATTGGATGCTGTCGATCGGTGTGATAATTCAAATTCACGGCTAATATATTCAGGTGCATGATATGCGTATATAATATTGTAATCCGGAGTATGTTCATAACGGAATGGTCCCTATAATATTGGATATTGATTCATTGCAATATACCAATGTTCAATAGGATGAATATCCCTTCTGAATAAATTGTCATTCTGATCATTTATTGCCCTGTAAAACTAACTACTTACTGACTACGCTAAGAGTTATACACTTTAAAGAGTACCACACAGAATTTCGGCGTAAAGTATCATGATCATCTTAGACGAATAATGAAAACGTATAATGATTTATTCACTACCGTTAACATTTTCCATGTGAAACCATATATTATTGCTATTATTATTATTATTATTGCTTTTAAATTATAAAATAATTTATTATATTATTATAAGGTTTTATTACTATTATTAGATAGGATTTTTGTACTAGTTATGTTATGATCTATGTTGATTGAAATAAATTATTATTATTATTATATATTTTTAAAAAACTTGTATTGCAATTACTAATGGATACTAATGTTTGTTACTGAGTATTAATATATTCGATGCTCTTAAATCATTATATATGATGTAGTTTGTTTAACAATAATAATATAGGAAGCGATTATCTCTGATAACCATTTAAGTATTTAATTTGGGGATAACGGTGTTGGTTGTACAAATACTTAATACTTAGCTATAAGAATTCGTTATTATAAGCTTTTTGTACAATTGTTTGTTATCGCAATAAATAAATAAATAAATCATCACTCATCGCACGAAACGCAACAGTACCTACTGATGCTGTTGCGTTTCGTGCGATGAGTGAGAGCGCTGGTGGCCCAATCTCCAACTCCCTCTGGTTCCTTGGGTTGCCAACGCGCATGTGATACTTAAAGTATGGCAAGCGTTCATAGGTTGCGGTGACTGCTTACCATCAGGTGGACCATATGCTTGTTTGCCAACCGACATGAAATAAAAAAAAACAATATTCGATCCTTAAATATTAAAAAAAATTCCATTGACTATGCTCTCGAAAACAAAATATAAACTACGTTGAAAATCACAATCACCAGACACCACAGTATCTAAATTAAAAATCTTACTCTTCTAAAGTTTCATAAAAATGATGTAAAAATATTTTTTATTCGAAAGTAAATTTCCACGACAGGAAATTAATTTCCAACACCTAAAGAGTTGCAGCTTTGTAATCGAAAACTAGGTTATTGCAAGAACGGCTTTACCTTTATGCCCAGCGATAACGTAAATTGCACCGTTCGCATTCGCACCGCAGACGATTTTATCAATTTCATTCATGATCTGTTCGCATTCAATAAAGTAATCTGATTTCGCGCTTCGCATTGTCGGCATGTGCCCGCCTATGTTAAACGAATGTGATCTGAATTTGGCAGCGAAATAATCTTCACACCCGACTGGGCGAGGCGGATAATTAAAGCGATTGATTCGACGACATAAGTTGGCAATTACTGTACAATAATGCGACGCTGTAGGCCCGGCTTAAGGTAGGCTCATGTCGACAATATGCTTACGCATATGTGAGTACAAAATTCTGTCGAATTGATGGGATCAATGACCTATTTACAGCAGTGCGTGTGTCCCTGCTATAAGGCGGTTATGATTTCGGTTAATTTACAAAAAACTTTATCTTGCAAATAACATTTTGAAGAACGATGCTAAGTTATTATTTTATAAACACCACCTACTATACGAGACTGTTATATAACTTTATCTGTAAGAGAATATTATGTAAATTTTAAATTGAAAACATTCCTGTTTTCATAGTAAAACGTTTTAACGAAATGTAAATATACAGTTCCAAGAAATGCACCTTGAATCATAAACGAAGCGCTCTATTAAATATCAATAACAACTATAGCATTATATTACTGATAAAGTAGTTATATGAATAATATTATAAATAAAAATGACGAATAATATTCAATAAATACTTTAGTTACACGAAATAATGGAAAAGCAAACCTGTGAGCGAAATCCATCGTACGTTAAATTAAGCTTTCCCTAATACCCGAACAAAATTTTATCATTATTAGAAATCTAAAACGTAATATTATTCGAATAACAGAATTACTCCTAGTATTTCAAATCGGATTCAAATAACATTAACGTGCGCTCTGTAATCCTATAAAACCTGTTAGGATTTGGGAGCGGGTACACAAAATGTATGTGAACTTTCTAATATAAGTAGTTAATATAATTCTGTGGGGTTAAATCGATTGCGCTTTTATCTATTGGATGGACTAAATTGTTTCGCTAAATCCAAGATAATCTCCTTCCTGTATCGTCGACTCCTTTATTATCCGGTTAAAACAAAATGCTTTTGCAATAATAACTGAATAAGCTTACAGTGGGTATTTTGTTCGTTTCCGCTTCATATTTGAAGAGAAAGAGAATTCAAGGAATCTTTATTTGGAATTATTAAATTTTCATTGTATTTATGAGTAACTCAACTACTGTGAACATAAAGAATACTTAAAAAAGCCATAAGTACAGCCCTCGTGAGAGCTCAAACTTACGAGACCGAGCCACGGCTTAGGACGTCATCGGGAATACCTAGGCTTACTTATTTGTAATACGAAATGCATCAGTAACTGTGGCGGATTTTCAAATTTTCAAGCTGTGAGGTATTTGCCGCCCTTGCCTCTGGTTGATTTATTTATTTATTTATTTAACACTTTATTGTACACCAATTTCAAAAAAACATAACACATACATGACCCAATTTAAATTTGTAAAAAAGGCGGTCTTTTTAGAAGCGATCTCTTCAAGACAACTTAGGGATAGGAGATCCACATGAAATAGTAGGCGTTGTTGATATAAAATAAACATACATACAAATAACATTCTATTACTTAAACACAATACACACGATAAATAATGATAAATATTTAATAATAAACTAATATAAATTTATGGTTGGGGACCGCCGAACCAGCCTTTTTATTTTTTAGAATAATTGAAGTTTGCTACTCAGAATGTACCTACAGTGACAAGTGAAAGTGGAAAGTTATCGGAAAACTTGTTGTAGATTTCTACCCGTAAAACATCAGAGAACCGTCATGCAGAAGAAATCTGTTTGATTTCTATGAGGTAGCAAAAAATAAATTCGGTCCCCAAATTTGCCGCCCAAAAAATCTGCCGCCCTAGACTCAAGCCTCCTTGGCCTGCTGGTAAATCCGCCACTGATCAGAGACCACGGTAATGTTACGTGTTAGATATATAGAAATACATACATGAGCTAGCACAAATATAAATAAAAGTGATTTGACCCTATGTATGGAAACCAGTTACAGAGACCAATATCTCCAATTTGGTCATCAATTTGTGGTTGTATTAAAAAATATAATTACTGTAAATAAAGGTATTACTTTTAAAGCTGGACCCTATTGTTCCATTTTATTTATTGCGCTCCCCTTCCGAAGATTATATCGAAAAACCAATTGATTTAATACATTACCAAATTATAACATTTATTACGTATTGTGACAATACTTCGAATGTAAAGGAAATAAGCCGATTTCAGTAATTGTTTTTAGTATAAAATACAAAATTAAATTTATTTTCTTTTGAGATCTACAATTTTTTAACCGCAGTTAAAATTTGACTATTTATAAAGTTATAAAATACGGCCACAGCTTATGGTGTAGGTAATAAACGTGTAAATCGATGGTCTCTTCGTACATAAAGACATGTCCAAGACGTAGGTTTACAGGAGAGCCAAAATAAAGGGTTCAAATCAACCTAGAAGAAAATTTACATTACTTGTTTTACTAAAACAGCTTGTGTTATATATTTTACTAACGTGCTTAGCTAGAGGGCAAAAAGCAGCATAGTAATGTCTTGAAAACACATTGCTAATATAATTTATAAGAAAGGTTTATGTTTAAGATGGTAACATCTTTAACCTAAACGTTAAAACCCAGATGTACGTATCTACGTAATTAGGGTTATAAGAAAAATCAGAAGCTATTTATATAATAGAAAAATAACATTTTGTACCTGTCTTTATGTATGGTCAATAAAAACATCTGCTCCGAGCGGGAATCGAATCCACGACCTGTGGCGCTTAATGTTCGCTACCGCTGCACCACAACGTCGTCGTATATCTTTAAAAACTTACATATAAAATATTGTGTAGATATGTGTACATTTGTGCCAATGGCTAAGCCAGATAGGCTGAATACTAACTGGTACTTGCCAATAAACCGATATTGACAATGATATAGGCATCAGCGCCTTTATGACAATGCCAAGACCATGCCAGGTGTATGAGCTTAGACGTTACGTCATACATATAGAAGGTATTAAACGGCCGATTATTTATTAGATAGGGATGATAATGCAAGTAAAACTTAAAAGTAATATCCTATAACGTAAGCTGCTGTAAAAACGGTAGTAGAGCCATGCTTTCAGCCCAAAAAGGCCGTCTACACCGAGGAAGTAGTACCCTTTCACACAAAATCAGCGTAAAGTAACAGTATCAGTAGGTACTATTGCGTTTCGTGTGATGAGTGATAGCGTCGGAGGCCCAATCTTCCACTCCCTCTGTTCCCTTCCTTTTGTCCCTTTTCATCAGTTCCCTCCTGTTCCTTCGGTTGGCAACGCGATTGTGATACTTCAAGCATCGCAAGCGTTCATAGGTTTCGGTGACTGCTTACCATCAAGCAGTCGTATGCTTGCTTGCCAACCGTCATGATATAAAAAAAAATCAGATATTAATTATATCTATCTATCTATCTAATACCTTTAAACGAGGAATTCTTGTATATATCTCAGAAACGGCTGCACCGATTATCATGAAATTTAGTATGCATGAGTTTTCGGGGACGATAAATCGATCTAGCTAGGATTTATTTTTAGAAAATGTGGCTTTGTCTGTGTTTTCAGGCCGTTGTCGACACGCCATCTATTATCAACAAAATAAATTAAAAATGTCAAAATATATAAATAAATTTACAGCGCACTTGAGCGACCACGCGTTGCTATGGCAACAAGGATTTATTGAATTGAATCGAATGACAAACATTTCTACAATGACAGTTGACGTTTTCTTTAATTTTTTATGTCACTGACTGACAGCGATGCGTCCATTAGAATTTAACAAAATACTCAACAATCCCAATTTTTGCGGATATAACTTGTTGTCGAAATCATTATTTTATAATCCAGGTAAGGTTTCAATCGAGTCTACCGTACTCTTCACGACTTTCGATTTACCAAAAACAAAAAAAACCGAGCATAGCTCGGTCAACCAGGTACTATGTATAAAAAAGGGGAATTGAATAGTAATATTTTCAAGAAAACTGTGCAAGCATGAGTAATGCTGTATGTACGTCAAAAATATCGCATCATATTGTACTGGAAACGTATATAAACTTACGTGAGTTAAACTTCCGATTAGAGTTTGAGTCAGCAACTTTAACGCGAGCCGTACGTGCGATACTATCTCCAAATAGCGTAATTTATTTGGATATCACTCGTTACCACTTGTTCGGCGCTCAAACTTGTACGAGCGAACTCCACATTAGTTACTTGGTAATTTTGATTCAATATACATTATGAATACCTCTATATCAGCTGAGATACAGACTTCGACGTGGGATTTAGCGATAGCATTTTCTATTTGTAACTAAACGATGTTTTAAACTTTAATTTTCTGGAATGAATGTTATAAATTATTTAATGCTTTAAGGTTTTCATGGACTAAAATCTAATAAATATGATTTAAAACTATCATTCTCATAAATAAAATACATTGAATGTATTTTAAACAATCTTATCAACACACTTAAGGATTGCGTCGTAATAATGTATACGAGATGAAAATAATATTCACAATTAAGTTTCCCGTGGTACGTAAGAAGATTAGTAAATATCTTTGAATAAACGCTTTTGTTGCTTAAGAGAAATTAGCGAGGAAACCCTGTTATACCGTCTGCGAATTCCAAAATAAGTGGCTGAGTTGTTAAAGTGGTATTGTGTGGATATTTACCAACTAAATGTTTAATCCTGGGACCGATTTATTCAGTATTCGCCCGTGAATTTCAAAGGAACAACTTTAAATTGTCACACGGAACGGGCGGAATTGCCGATCTATAAACCGTTATAGCTTCTCTTGTTAAGACTTACTTCGCTTTTATAAAAACTATATTTGCATAATAAAGTAACAAGTTTTACAGAATTTTAAGGCAATGAAAGCGGAGGCTAGGTCTAGTCGGCGTTCCGAGCATTCGACTGGATTAACGAACTTCCTACAGTCTTCCCGAGACGAACTTAAAATTCTGACATCAGTTTTGGGCATTAAGGGATTGTTCACTTCATAAATTTATAAAGCCTGCTTACTCCAACTTAATCTTGTTTGTTAAGACCCGCAACTCTATTAGCGGATAAATCGTGTATAAGCTATTCTCTTTTGAATCACATCTTATTAAGAAACTCGAGATCGACTTATAATTTTATAAAGCAAAGGAGCGCCATAATTACATTAATTTTTGATCGTTCATTAACTTCACCTTCAAGGGTATTAAGAAATGTATAGTCTTATTACTAGTCCTTCAACTTTTTATTACAATAGTTGATTCCCCTTAGATTCACAGTCAAAAATTGGTGTAACTTCTAGCTAGTTTTTCGTCTGAGGTCCTTTACATCGCAATAAAAATCAGCACGTTAGACTTTTATTGTGCAGCAAAAAACCGCGCAGCGTGATGATAACCGGAGTGTTATCATCACGCTGCGCGGTTAATTAATCCACTGTTTCAATACATTATCTGTATATTTTGATACGATTCAAAAATATAATAAGAAACAATTATACATACTAGCCATGCAACAAGTATAATATTATGTTTTGGCAGCGAACTAAGCAGCTAATAATATATTCTCGCTGCGGCGTCTTTTTAGTTTTCTTTTTTACCACTCAAAATCTCTGGAAAGAAATGGATGAATTTAATGTGGCAAACGGGACAATGCTGATGGTAAGCGACTACCATTACCCATGGAACACTGTGCTAGGATAAATAGGTATTTTTATATGAAATAAATTTTGTATATTACACCAATTTCATCATACGGAGTAAATATGCATGGTGATCGCAATAACTCGCTCCTTTCTGTTCGAGCCGTCGAGATATATGCGTCGGAATTTAGAGAGCTTCATCGAAATACGATGCACCGTAATTTTCTTTGATGTTTGGAAAAACCAATAATCAATCATTTTTACCGACTTTAAAAAAAATAAGTTCATACTTCGATTGCTTTTAGCATTTAGTGAACTTATTTTGATGATTTCAGTAATTAAATACCCTATTATACCCTATACGTTTGTGTTGAATCTCGATCACAGTATCAACTGTTTTAATGTGCATGTGCCTTAACCGGTTTCGGGTTAACTTAATTAATTTATTAGACGATTTTTCTGTTCAATGTTATATGTATAAGATATCAACTCTACCAAATTTCAAGCGGTATTTGCTTTTATTGCTTCAAAAAAAAGCATTACTTACTTCGGTTGTCGCTACAACACTTTGTGGCTCTTGGCCTCCTTTACAATCTTCCTCCAGTCGTTGCGAAGATTGGCCAGTTGGTATTGGTACGTTAAAAATATTAAAAAAAAAAAAATGAAATAAACGCTACACAAGCAACGGCCCCCATAAGGATAGTTATATCATGTGCCGGGGGACCAGAAACAGACACAAGGACAAGAACAAACACATCCAGACCGGAAAACATTGCCTGTATGGTCAATACAAACATCTGCTCCGAGCGGGAATTGAACCCGTGACCTGTGGAGCTTAAGGCAGGTACGCTACAGCTGCCCCACAAGGCCGGCAAAAAGATTCATTATGTAACGTAATTACTTAAAAATTTTTGTAGATAATAATCTACTGGTAACTAGTTTAGAGGTAAAATCATGTTCATATCGTTTATTCAGGCTAGAATGATTATCTATTTAATTATCAAAAAATATAAACAAAAAAGTAATACTTAAAAATCTAAGCTAAATATTTTTGTTGAACCATTTTCAGTTTAAAATCTATTAGATGTCCCACTAATTTCGCAGAACCCCTTGGGGTGAACGTAAGCCTGTAAGGTCGTGTACATCATGCGGGCGCTCGCAGTGACACATGGCTTTAGAATATGATGAAGCACCTGTTCTCGTACTTTATCGTCTACATTGAACAGAAACGTATTGTTCATTTTACTGTGTAAAATCCAATTATATATACAAAGTAACAATTTTTATTTGATGAAAATTTATTCAGATTTTACTTTAACGAATAATGATATGATAGATTAGGTACTCTGTATAGAGGTAACAACTAATTTTATGTATAGAAAGGTCAGTGAATAAAGGCTATTTTTATTTTATTTATATAAATAACTGGCTTCTACTCTCAGTTCTAACCGCTTTGCAAAAGCTATGGTGGAAGGCTAGGTAAGTACCAAAGCAGTGTCAGATAATCTACCGCATAGCTTTTTTTTCTTGTGTTACAAGTTGGCAAACAAGCATACGGCCCACAAGATGGTAAGTGGTTGCCGTAGCCTATGAGCGCTTGCAGCACCATTAGTAGGTGCCACTCACGCGTTGCCAATATCAAGATATAAGTTCTTAAATCTCCTCTGCCCAGTAATTTCACTAGCCTACAGTGCCCTTCAAACCGGAACACAGTTGCAGTGTATTTTGCACAAGTGTTTGAGGAGCACTGTAACTAGTAAAATAAGTGGGTAAAAGAGATTTAAGAATCAATATCTAGACGTTGGTAATCCCGTGAGTGACACCACAACCACTTACCATCAGGTGGGTCAGGTCCTGCCAACTTAATAACATAAAAAAGAAGAAATACGGTGCTATCGCGCCACATCCGAGTCATTTGCGTACTTGTCAGATTGATTGATGTTTATGATTACAGCAGAGTTTCCAAGGATCGTAGCTAAATGTTCTCGTTTTCCTTAAAGACCTGGCTATTTACTGCATTTTTGTTTCAAATCGGCATATTAATATTTAATAGACTGTAATATATATATATATCATTTCCTAACAACTTACAAATAGCCAATGAATATTCATTAAAATACTGCAAACATGCTATAATCCACAATGTTAAGTAACAATTACCTTTTTTTACTTCTTGAATTAATTTTACGAGCTGTAAATACAAACGTGAACACTTTTTTTTTCAGGATAAAGAGTAATGGTGTTTGTATTATTTAAATATTTGTCAAAATTACGATTTTTTAGAATTCCATGAAAGGGGTTTTATACTGAATATATATGTCTTTTTTGTACAGTAAAAGTGCTAAGCGAGCAAACGGCAGGAAGTGTTCACCGTAGACTAAAGACGCTTGCAATAGTAGTAGTAATACAAACGTATTGCTGTTTTGATGGAAGGTGGGGGCTAGAAAGGACACACAAGGAGAGGTGTTTATGGAATAACCTGCCATAGTACGGACACCGTTACTTCACGTCGACGCTCTTTTAATTTGAGTCGGGGATATAGCTCAGTGGTAGAGCAATTGATTGCAAATCGATAGGACACTGGTTAACATATTGTTATATATATTTCTTCCACTTAAATACCCTGATTAGAAAGCCTAGTATTTATACAGACAGATATGACAAGCCGGCTAAAGTAAGGCATCCTAAGTCTTACAAGTCCCTGACCAAAAGACTATATTAGACAATGCTCCATAGACAGCTCGCCTCGCCGCCGAAGACGTTTTACACCGTCACTCAAACCGTCGGGTGAGTCCATCGACTAGAATCCGCTCGGAGCGTATCCTGCATTGCCTCGGCATCGCAGAAGGCACCGTAAAGACAGAATTAAATTAAGGCTCCAGCAAGGACTGTCTTTTTTCACGGCTGGGTCTCAGTACTCAACTTACGTCAAACTCGGTGACGTCAAGGCCAGTATGGGACAACATAAAAAACATTGAAAAAATCTATTGATTTGGAAATTTATATACGTTAAAATGTTTGATATATAGGTGTCATATTAGCACTAGAATATAACTAAAGGCATGCAATTCAGAACGTAGCCAACATAGAGTTTAAATGGCAAAGATCACCTGGTGCCTTAATTTGTAACCCGCTCGCAAACGTTCCATTTCAATATTTTACACAAAATACAGTAACACCTGCGTTTAAATCTTCCGTTTCTACGCCACTGGACCTAACGAATTGTGTGCCATTATGCAATATTTCGCTATCTCGAACTTACTCTTGAGAAGTTTTTACGCTCCATTTGGAAAATAGGAAAATTCTAGACTATTACATTAAATGCATTTTTAATATGCTTATTTTATTTATAAATACCTAGAATAAACTCTTTTACTCACTATTACAGTTCGTCATTATCTATAAAAGCCTTAATGATGCTCACATATTTCACAAGAAACATTTTTTCTTTATTTATTTAGGGATGCTTTACACTACTTTGAAAATGTCAGTTCCATCGTTCCCTTATCACATACACATCTCATAAGTAGTTTAACTTAAACATAGTATTTTAATTTCAATTTGTAATTCATATTAGCTCCATCTGGACACAGTGAAGAGTATAGCTAATATACTTTGAAAGAACCCGACATCAATTTTATTTACATTAAATGGACGCAAATAAGCAATACCATGTCAACCCACACGAGTGTCATTTCGAGAAAAACGCATTTGAAATTTACATTTTTTTATGTATTGGTAAAGTTTTTGGCAATTTCAGATTTATGTAAGTTATTTTACTTATTTTCACAAAAAATAAGTATAAAAACTGCATATTTCGTATATAATTTAACCAAAACGCTTAACATAATACATCAATGGCATGATTAAAAATGACTTTTTAGAAGTTTTAAAGCTTAAAACCCTACGAATATTAAAGAAAAATATTCTTCAGCCATTTACCAACACTTCTACATATATAACTCAATTTTTTCAATTTTTTGGGTTGACATGGTATTGCTTATTTGTGTCCAAATATCCTAAACAACTCTACCCTCCATTCGGAGCACTTATTAGAAAGTACTAGTAACAAACTATATTTTATAGTTAACTTTAACGTTTTCTTTTCCAAATAAGCCATGTGGTGCTAAGCCCATATACCATGATGGTGAATGGTAATCATAGCTTATGACCGCTTGAACCACCAACAGTATAACTTCACTGCTGTCTGTCTAAGACGTAGACGGAAGCGAAATGCCAGATCTCAGAACAGAGGGGACTTTGAATATCTGACGCTCATAATAATCACTGAACTAAACTCTTGCCTACACGTCTATATTCTATTAGAATGTAGTATCAAAATATCAAATCTCTCTATTACTCAAAAATAAATGGTGCATGACATTGTAATATAACTTAATCAAAATGACTAAAATGGTTTTATAAAAAGTTAATATTTACATTCTCATTACGACAAATTTACGCAATACAGTCACAATTAAAGAGACGCATTTTAAAATATATATTTTGAAATCTTGTATTCGTTGATTGTATCTTTTACTTAGTTCATTAGCTAACTAAAACAAACTCTTTTGTAAAACGTAACTACCATGATTTTTAAATAAATCCTCCGCATCTCATTAACCAACTACTTTAATTGTTTTAGACTTCCTAGTCTAAAACAAAAATTTAATGATTGGAAAAGTTGTATGTTTGTGATATTATATGCCCGCGGCTTCACCCGAATGCATAACGTTTTGTAATGAGGCACATTTATAACATTAAAACGAAATGGTTTCCGATACAAATTTTCGTCCCCAATTTCACGATCTTTATTTGTTTTGCAACAAAAAGAGACTTACGGTCATGTCCAAAATCGCATCTATTTCTATACCAACATTCTTAAAATTATTACATAAAATATAAATATAAACTTCTGTCAGTCAGTAGGAGAGCTGCTACAGATTGTTCAAACCGTGACATTTTTCTTACATAGACAATTTTTATACCTGTCATTACTTCTAAACGAAAAGTCTACACTACTACACGTACGTAATCAACCTTAATTATCTAACTAAAATTAAACGGATATGGTAAAGTTAGGCATATACCATCATGGACTATTTATGAGCTATTTAATTATATGTTCAATACTTTTCGCAGCGCACGCAAAATAATGAATTTTAGGCAACATTTTGATACCTTGAGTTACATTGTTCCATTTTATTTATCTCAAATTTTTTGGAATTATAATATATCCTATGTGATCTTTTAAGTTAAATCATAATCAACAAATAAATATTCGATTTTTTTCGATGACTGTCAAGTGGATAGTTGGTTAATACACGTGCTTTGAATTGTTTTCGTTTAAAAATTTAGTATTACTGTATATAATTGCCTTTTAGTGGAGATTTTTTTATTTGTGGTGAGTGTCTAACATTGTATTTGTCTAGTTAGTAGTAGTAGCTAAGGAGATGGGGGACGATTCCCCCGGGGATCCACCAGACCCCGCTGCGTCTGTGCCTCCATCATTGTTACAAAATAACAGTAACAGTGATAGAGGAACAAAACGGCGCGCCGATCCAGTCCACTCAAATCCTGCTGCAAAAAAAAATATACCCTATGGTGATGTCCCTTCTGCCTCTATTGAAACTATTTACACACATCCTTCACTCGTCATCGCAGAAAGAATATATGGTGAAAACGATAACGGCCCTTTTATAGTCCACATTGCTAGAACTGAATCAGACCCATCAGCAGGCCTCACCCTCCGTCCCATTAAGATTGGCTTATTATTATTTAAAAATGAAAATTAAAAATATTATCCGAGATGAATTGTAAAAGTGTTGGTAGGAATAGGGTATCTGTTGAGTTTATAACTGGAAGGGATGCTAACAATTTTCTCACTCATCCTTGCCTTCATGAAAATAAGCTTACAGCACTTGTACCAGCCTACAATGTCTCTCGTATGGGCCTTATCAGGGGGGTTCCTACTGATTGGTCCATGACGGAATTAGTAAATGCTATGGATTTCGCTGAAAAAGAAAGCAAAGTATTGAAGGCTAGGCGCTTAAATAGAAAAGTTGTCAACGAAGGTTCACCAGCTTGGATTCCTACTCAGACTGTGGTACTCACATTCAGTGGTCAGATACTGCCTAAAAATGTATATGTCTTCCATAACAGTTTAAAAGTTGAAACATATATTTTACCTACAATTCAATGCCATAACTGTTGCAGATTTGGGCATATAAAAACACAATGTAGGTCGAAGCCTAGATGCTACAAATGTAGCCAAAACCATAATGGGGATACTTGCAATGCCAATGCTGAGGCTTACTGTTGTATTCTGTGTACAGGTTCACATTTTGCAACTGACCAAAAATGCCCTGAACATAGTAGGCAAAAGAATATCAAAATATTAATGTCAGAACAGAATATATCATATGCAGATGCATCCTCCCAAGTTGCTCCCTCACGTAGGTCTTATGCAGATATAGCTTCTATTATGTTTGCTCCAACTTCCCCTCCTGTATGCCCTCCTTCTCAAAGCTCCATACCTTCGGGCCAAAGATCCTATAGGAAGACTACAATTGTTCCCCCCCGCACAAGAACCCCAATAATTCCTGGCTATGATAAAAATAGCCACAATTTCGTGTTCAAACTCCAAATTCTTTGCAACCAAATGGCTGTGCTATTCAGGCCAGTCAGTCACAAAACATCAATGCCTCTCCGATGAACGAGAATCTCATAGAAATCATTTTCACATTAATTAATAACTTTGTTTTAAAGAATAACATACCGATACCGTCCAACGTTGCTCAAGAGATTGATCATTTCACACAATTAGCCCGTAACAATAATGGCCCAGTTACTTCAATGGAACTGTAGAAGTATAAAAAATAAAAAACATGAACTCACATATCTAATTAAAAAATACTCTATTAATATTGCTGCAATCTCGGAAACATGGTTATATCCAGAAGCTAGTTTTAGAGTTCCTGGCTTTGCATGCATCCGGGATGATCGGTATGATGGACATGGGGGCTGTGCGCTTCTTATAAAAATGCCTTTAATTTACTCACAAATTCCTCTTCCCAGTCACTCTCAAAATATTAACGTAGTTGCTGTAAGGTCTATGAATATAACTTTTCTTGCTGTTTATATTCCTCATCCTCACCCTAACTTTCAATCTGAACTGTCTTCTATTTTCTCGGCTCTTCCACATCCTATAATAATCCTAGGGGACTTCAATTGCCATCACACTTCTTGGGGTGTATTATTGTGACACCTTTTCTAGTACTCTTATTCAGCTTTTTGATTGACAAAGATTTGTGTGTTATAAATGACGGCTCTCCGACACATCAGGTATACCTGGCCAAAACCCACAATCTGCTGTGGACCTTACGGCATGCTCTCCTTCCCTTTCTTCCAGTATAAGATGGAAAACTCTTCCTACATCATATAGCAGTGACCACTTTCCCATTGTAATTTCTATATTATCTCATGTGTCCCCTAACCCTGCAGTAACTCCATTGCTTAAATATAAATTGCAAAATGTTGATTGGTCAGCGTATGCCAATTCAGTTGATAACAAAATTAGATTATCAAATTTTGACTCCTTACCATATCCCTATCATAAATATAATAAATTTGTTGAAATTTTGCTAGAATCAGCTAATAATTATTTCCCAAAAAAAACCCTCATCAAAAATTAGCTTCTCCGCCATGGTGGAACAACGAATGTACAGAGCTTATCCGTAAGCGTCATGAAGCGGAAATGCTATACAAACAGAATATGTCCACAGAAAACTTCATTAATTTTCAAAAAATCTCTGCTAAATTGAGACGGTTTCTTACAAAAAGAAAACGTAAGGGTTGGATTTCCTTTTGTGAAAGCTTATGCCCCAGATCTTCACCATCAATGGTTTGGAACAATGTCAGAAAGTTCAGAGGATCCTGTGTAAGAAACTCAGAAGTCTCCAATGACCCATCCCCATGGATGGAGAACTTTTTTTCAAAATTAGCCCCTCCTTTTGTACCTAATGAAGACTGTTTTATTCCTTTAGTCCCTCCCAATGCTAACGACAGATTTGATGCACCATTCTCGTTCAGCGAACTGAAACTTGTTTTGATGACGCTCAAAGACTCAACACCAGGCGAGGATGGTATTCCATACTCATTTGTTGTAAATTTAAATTATTTCAGTAAATACAAACTTCTAGACATCCTTAATGACATATTCGTAACGAGCAACTTACCTAACTGCTGGAAATCACAAATAATAATTCCCATCTTAAAACCCGGTAAGAATCCAAATGAAGCAGAATCTTATCGACCTATAGCTCTTTCATGCACACTTTGCAAGATTTTAGAACACATGGTCAAAAATAGGTTAGAGTGGTTCCTTGAAAGTAACGGTATTTTAGCTGAAACGCAATTTGGCTTTCGCAAAGGAAAAGGCACAATGGATAATTTAAGCATTCTCAGTACCGATATCAAATTAGCTTTTTCTAAAAAGGAGTCTCTTACGGCGGTCTTTCTAGACATCGCATCTGCTTATGATAATGTCTTGCTTCCTGTTCTCAGGCAAAAACTGCTCTATCTGAGTATTCCAGTGAGGCTTGTGCATTTTGTCATGAATCTCCTTTTGGGACGCTATATTAAAATTCGTGTTAACGGAGAATTGTCTATGCCGAGGTGTGTATGGAAGGGGTTACCTCAAGGATCCGTCCTTAGCCCCCTTTTGTATAACATTTATACTTATGACATTGAGTTGACAGTGAATTCTTTTTGTAAAATTCTACAATATGCAGATGATCTTACATTATACGTTTCATGTGAATCGTCGAATGAAGCATCCGATAAGTTAAATTCAGCTTTGTATTATCTTAACGACTGGTTAGATGATCATGGTCTATCATTATCTGTCTCAAAAAGTAAAATGGTTACTTTTACCCGTAAACGAAGTCCACCTAATACTGTGGTAAAATTCGCAAATCAAAGTATCCCCCGAGATAATAAGATCAAATACCTTGGAGTCATTTTGGATTCGCGACTTTCTGGCTCACCGCATTTTAATTATGTTGCGCAAAAATCTGAAAAGGGTGTAAATGTTCTTAGATCACTTTCGGGAGTGTGGTGGGGCTCACATCCTTACTGTCAAAAACTTATTTACAACGCGCTGGTGAGAAGTCACTTTGACTATGGTTCTTTTATCTTTGAGCCGTGCAATAAGGAAGGTTTAGAGAAAATTAATTTGATACAGGCTAAATGCCTCCATATTATCATAGGAACAATGAAGTCATCACCCAAAATAGCGTTACAAGCTGAGTCTGTTGACCCCCCTCCAGATCTACGAAGGCAGTATTTAGCAGATAGGTTCTTATACAGAGTAATACAACTAAACTCCCATCCTTTATTAAGCCTTTTAAATTCATTAATTCATAAAATTAATCAAGAACATAGAACTAGGGTTCCAAGACTAATTAAAAGTTTACAAAAAATTAATGATATGAATAACTCAATTTGTCAATCCTCCAAATTTCCTATTTTTAATTACAGTTTCGATTCGCTTACATTTATACCTGAAGTTAAATTAGATTTAGGCATTTTCAAAAATGATCCTAATGCTAATATAAAATTAGAAATGCAACTTTCCCTCCATTGGCTGAATTGGACTCCAGTCTTCACTGATGCTTCTAAAGTAAATGACAATGCTGTTGGCGCTGCAGTTTGGATACCCAAATATAACATAGCCCTTACTCAAAAATGTCCTCCACAAATTTCAATCTTTACCGGGGAGGCTACTGCGTTACTAGAAGCTGTAATGTTCATTGAAAGTCATGACCTAAATAAAGCTATTATACTTACTGATTCTAAAAGCTGTTTACAGGCACTTACATGCAATATTTTTAAAAATAAAATTCATAACTTCCCTATTATCCTAAGGATAAAAGATATTTTATTTCGATGCCATACTCGTGGTATTCAGGTCGCATTTGCTTGGATTCCTGGTCATAGTGGTATCAAAGGAAATGTATGTGCTGACTCGTGGGCTAAAGATGCTAGCCGGATAGGCTCGACGATTCATAATGAAATCTTCTCTCGAGACATTATGCCTTTGGCCCGGAAAGATTTGTATGAATCGTGGAATTCTCGTTGGATTTCAGAAAATCAAACTATAGCCAAACATTACAAGAATATCCAACCAAATATCCCTCTTAAGCCATGGTTTTCCCACATGCGCCAGTTTAGTAAACGAGCTACCTCTACTGTTTGCCGTTTACGATTGGGTCATTCATGCACACCGGTCCATTTAGCTAAAATTAGAGTAAGAGACAATTCACTATGTGAATGTGGTCTAGATGAGGGCACGACAAACCATATATTTTTAACTGCCTAAATTCCAAAGATCCCTATATGACATTGTACCCCCTAAAATCGCCCGACCTATTACTTTCGATTCCCTACTCTCTACCCGTAACCCTCATCTCCTTAAAATAGTTTGCAAATATGTAAGAAATGTATGATATTAAACTATAATTAATAATAATACAGGATCTCGGTTAAATAGTAATAACTTCTGTTTTTATACCTAAGTATTAATTGTTTATAATTATATTATGTTTCATTATTATATATTATTACTAACTGTGTTGTCCTTAACATTTTAGGTATTCGATGTTACTGAACCATCTCCACAAAAAGTTGCTGCATACGTTAAAGAAACTCAACCATTTATTCCACGATGTCTTTTCCACTATACGTTGACATTGGCAGAATTACGGCGGGCTAATAACCGCAGTACCAAAGGCCAAAAAAAAAAAAAAAAAAAAAAAAAAAAAAAAATAAATATTCATATCGATAGGAAAAGATTTATAATATATCTTTTCAGAGCTCCTATAAATATCAATTCCCTTTCTTCCTCTCTGGAAATAATGCCCGATCAATAGTAATAATAATGTCTCTTTCAAAAGCAGTTAGACTATAAAGTGGAGCGCTAACAGAATAAGATAGTATAAAATTCGCCAGCAAAATTGAAATACGCTGACAGAGCTTAAGTCTGCCCGCTTTTAACTTCTTTATAAATATTATTGTACAATGTTTCATTATAAAATTGTTAAGGATATCTAATTACAGAAATAATCATATCTTATTTGCATATTGGTTTCTATATACCCAGGAGGTGGCAAACGGTTCGGCTGATAGAGTGTGGTCACTATAAATACAAGTGTGTTGCCAATTGCTAGTGAGAAAATTGAAATTTGGACCTCTGATGCGTTTACAGTCGTAAAAATTTAAAATGCATATAATTATAATAATACAATAACGCAATTTATAGCCGATTGGTCTTTGTAGCATCATTCTCGCTATTTACCCAAGGTCTGCTTATACTCTTATGCGGATTTGACGGATTACTAGTTTTTATACAAAGCGAATGCGTTCTGACCTCCATAACCCTAAGGACGAACCAAAAACTCATTGGATAGGAGCAAATCACCTATCAAGAATTAACTATTATTATCAGATGCTGTAATAATAACCGTGACCGTCAGCTTAATGTGATCTCTGAAGCAGGGAGACCGCAAAAACAAAAGAGAAACGCCCAGACTGAAATTGATATTTATAACAAACATCTGCTACAAGCGGGAATCTAACCCGTGACCGTCGAGGCTCATAGCAGGCTCGCTACCAGCACCCCACAGTGGTCATCACAATATATACTTATTATATACCTATATCAAAATTTAATTGAACATAAAATAAGCATTAATTTTGACCTTAATTGGAATATTATCGGACTAATGAGAACGCAGCTTATTTGACTACAATAATTTATATCCAAAATAACAATTACGTTTCAAACATAGACCAGCATTCAATCTGTTGAAGTAGTCAGCCGTTGAAGTCCATTTCGCTAATGGAAGGCTTTATTCAACTCACAGGTGAACAACAGGAGAAATTTGGCCAGAGAATTGTCATTTTGCATAATATCCAAATACAGAAAGGAGATTATATTTGTGTATTGCAGGGTTTCTTTAGGGATATAATTATCAAAATATGTAACATGTTACAAGAATTACATTATACTGGATAAAAAATATGTTTAAATACATACCTATATCGACATAGTTGAGCTAACTAGCTTCGGGCGGCGGCTTCGCCCGCGTGAATTTATTATTATTTTAATAGAAATTCTGAAAAATCATTTAAATCAGTTGAGTAGTTTTGGTGAGAAAGCGCGACATACCGACAGACGACAAACAGACAGACAAAGAGACAGAGTTACTTTCGCATTTATAAAATTATAATAAAAAAGAATATTAATAATATTAGTAAATTTGTAATTAGTAATAGTAAATGAGTAAGTATTTGTGAATTCATACCTAAATAAATACTTTATATATAAAATTTAATAGTAGTCTAATTGACTGGGAAAATTATTTTTTCTGTTTATACTTAATTGGTGATCTTTTAACTTGGATGTATTCGAAAGTTATATTATAAATAGCGACAAAAAAGATAAATAAAGAACCGGGGTACTAGTGTTTACTTTTGTAATGTTTATACATATTCATTATAAAGAAATAAAGCAATGTTGTTTTAAAGTGGAGCACTTACAGAATGAAATTGGGTGAAGTCGCCACTAAAATTGAAATTTGCTTTGACAAAGCTTTTGATAAAACTTGCGTTTTATTTCTGTATTACTATTACTTCAAAATTATCATATACCTATTGTATTTTATAACTTTAAAAAATAATGTCCTAATAAAAATGTCTAAATTTCCCTTTCTAGCCAAAATAAAAATTCTAATTTATTCTAACCTAGATTTTTTTTCGTAAATCGTGTTTTTGGAAACAATACTTAGATACGAATAACATAATGATGAAATATAAATAATATGTTACAACGTCATCTACTGATGTGTTGCTGTGTCGTTAAAGCAATAATAGTATTATTACTCGCCAATAGATCTCAGGGATTTTCACTGTCCGAAAACACGAAATTTTCTAAAAATTAATCCTAGCTAGATCGATTTATCGCCTCCGAAAAACCCCGCATACTAAATTTCATGAAAATTGTTGGAGCCGTTTCCGAGATTCAGATTATATATGTATATACAAGAATTGCTCGTTTAAAAAGGTAATTTTTAAATCTATCTATGTTTTCTTCTATCTTAAGAATAAGAAAAGATATCTGATAAATAAAGCAAAATAGTACATAATTAGTGTTATAAAATCTACAAAAATGTTATGTTCGTAACAAATAAAAAGCCATAACCCATTGACGATTAAACAATTCAACTTCTAAATGAATCTTATAATAAAATAACTCTATTCGAGACTCTCACCTCGACACAGCAGAGGCCATGTTTCAACTCTTAATTGAGAGGTCGTACGCATACTTGTCTTTAATATGGACATCGTAAATCAGTGGTTGAAGTTAAATTAAAACCGGGTCGTATGGGCATGAATTAATTTACAGGAGGCGAGCCACCGGTGCACGACTTAGATTCATGGGCAATAGCTCTCGAAGCTCGCCTGTGATTATTGTATTACGGGGAGTGAAATATTGTGTGTGATCAACCGTTTTAATTTATCCCTTTGTGCAATATTCCATACAGTGCAACATCATTATGGGAATAGGTGTATATTTATAAGTTATTTTATGAGGATAGTTATATTCGAAATGTCAAAATTCCAAGTTTTGTTAAAATCACTGTTTCCTTTTGGTTTCACGTTTCCAAAAAACATAATATCAATAACGTTTTCTGTATAATGAGGATATATCCTCGCGTTACAGCGTCTTATAAGGGGAGGAGAAAAGTATAGAGAAGGGTGGGAGTTTTGGCCTCCTCCGTTCCAGTCCTTGAATGAATCTCATCTTGATCTTTGTATTTATGTTATTTGTTTTGCTTACTTATAAAGAGAATCGGTAATGAATTAAATTATTCGATCAATATACTTTTAGAATAAAAACATACTTTTTAATTTGTTAGATAAATAATCAAAAGACCTCCACGGCGGGGAATCGAACCCCGGTCTCCCGCGTGACAGGCGGGGATACTAACCACTATACTACCGAGGATTGATACCAGAGCAAGAAAATTAATGTAATATTACTATTTCATAAATATATGATCATATTTTTGCATTTCGTATTTTTAAACCAAAAAAATTTAGAATGAGTCATCACAAAAACCATTTTTGCATTTATTTCTAATCTGTTTATCTGTTTGTTTACTTTCGATGAAACTTATTACTATGATTAAATATAGATATTTTATTCCACCAGTGCAATCAGTCACACTGGTGGTAGGTCTTTTGTTGCAAGAGGCCGGCTAGGTAGGTACCACCGCAGTGTCCAATATTCTGCCGCCAAATAGTAGTGTTTAGGCACTACTGTGTTCCGGTTTGAAGGGCATTGTACGCTAGTGAAATTACTGGGCGAACGAGATTTAAGAACTAATATCTCGAGGTTGACAACGCGTGTGTGGCACTTACTAATGGTGCTGCAAGAGCTCATAGGCTGCGGCAGCCACTTACCATCAGGTGGGCCGTATGCTTGTTTGCCAACTTCTAACATAAAAAAATAAAAAAAATAACGTTACACACTCAACGGCCTCAATTAGGATAACATCCTGTGTCAGATACAAACACAAGAACATGTACAAGCACACCCAGACCGGAACATATGCCTTTATGGTGCAATACGAACATCTGCCCCGAGCGAGAATCGAACCCGCGACTTGAGGCACTTAACGTCCCAGTATTTACCCACGGTCTTCTTATACTCTTGCTGCTTGCTTATGCTGACGACGGACTCTTATTTGACGGGTTACACAGTTAGTTTCGTTTTTACACAGAGTGATTGCCATCTGACCTTATCAACTAAATATAAAAGTCAAAAGCATTGCAGTGTTGAAGTAAAAAAAGTAAAAGCATTTTAATGATCTGGACCAAAACCTCTCGGGACAAGTTGTCGAGTAGAATTATTAACTTAATAAACCAAGCTTCTCCAATATGTATTTGTGTATACGCTTATCACAAACCTGACTCCACACGCTTGCCATAAGCGCTCGCGATCATCTCCCCACTCACCAGCGTGTGCATGCAAACGTTTGCCGCAAACTTCCTTTGATTTCTGTCTAAAACCGACTCTCGGTCGGATCAGCGGCAAGCTCTTGCAAGCCTAGACAATCCAAGCAAACATCAGCATACACAATTTAGAATCTACGAAGACTTTCCGACGTTTAGCAAGCGCAAATCCATACACTTCAGATTTCCACCATCAAAATATAGTCAAAAAAACATTTTTTTTTTTTTAAATAACACCGGAGGGCAAATGACTCTACTCCACCTGATGGTAAGTGGAATTGAAGTCCACACGCGAAGGTGGCTAATATGGTTGCAGAAGGCGAACTGTACTAGCCATCCTCGCCCTGCCTACCTTCAAGGTGCCTCTTCACGCCTCGTTTGAAGGGCCCCAGGTTGTAAGAATGAGGAAACACGTGTGCCGGTAAAGAATGTTTATTTATTTATTTATTTTTTATAATGTAGCAATGTTTTCCTTTACCATAAATTACAAAACTAATTTGAAACACATACTTATTTTAGCACTTAACAACTTAAACCTCATCAAGATTTAACCTCGCGACCTGCAATATAGTAATTTTAAGGCACAAAAAAATATATCGTGGATTATTGATTTTATGCTTTGAGAAGTTTCTTTTTTATCTCCGAAGTCTTTAATCAGATCATCTTTAATTTATGTTGAAAGAGAAATGTTAGAAGACTGAGTTGTTAAGCCAATTCGTAAAACCACCCAAAACTTAAAAGGTGTTTTCTATTCCTCGGGAACCGCACTTTTTTCTTGATGAAAGTATCCAAAATTTCATGATAATCGGTTTAATTGTAACACTAGTACAAAAGCGAATGTGTGTGTTGGTTTTAGGTCGTCGATTGTTTTGCTTACTATATGATATAATACTTTACCATAGGTCTACTATGGACTTAGTCTATTTAAATTCTGAGTCATTAAAAACTACTTCTCATATTGATGACTTTATAAAACGACCCACAGTTGACCGATAAGAGCAGGATCAGCCGGGTTGATGAAATTGATATCCTAACATGCATCACGTGACAAACACATTACATGAAAGTTTGTGTTTGAATGTTTGTTTCTCAATAGCCCATAAACGGCTGAACGGATTTGGTTGACAATTAGCATACATATAGCTAGGTTCCCGTGGCGTATTAAAATGAACGTATACGTACTCAATTAAAAGATCTTGTCCAACATTTTTTACTTACAAATGATTCATTTCCTTAGCTCACAGCGGATGAAGTCGCCAGCATATGCTAGTATATAATATTTATCTGAACGGTATAGTATACAATCGAGAGTAGAGCCTTGCTGTTTTCAGCATTAATTGGGCCGACTTCACTGGAGTAGTGAAGAATGAAAGAGCGAAATAGAATTGAGGTAAGTGTATCTGTGCTGTTGCGTTGGTTCAATGAATGGAAACGCCAAAGAGCCAAACTCAAACCGTCGCTTTTTCTTTCCTTTCATCGCCATCTCTTGGGTCGGCAACACGCTCGTAATGCTGGTTGTATTGCAAGCGTGTATAGGCTGAGGTAAGCGCTTAACATTAGACGAATCGTATCCATGTGTACCACTTCTGTGATATAAAAAAAAATGTTGTTTTGGGGTAGTATGCCCATGAAACATTTCATTACGCCATCTTTATAAAGACTAGCATAAAAAATACATTTTTAAGGTCAATCTATAAAAAAACTAAAGAATACTTCAAACAAAAATATGAAAGTTCTCCCCGGCGGGGAATCGAACCCCGGTCTCCCGCGTGACAGGCTGACCACTATACTACCGAGGACTATCTTCCGGGTATAAAAATACAAATATAATCCAATTATTATATGAATAGTATTTAACTGTAGTTTATCAGTTTTTAGTGGCAAAGAATCCAAAAAACTTTTGATATTTCATTTTTGAATTGCAGTATTTTATATTCATCGCAGAAATTGTTCCAAAGAACTTTTTTGCCAATGTATTTTATCTTATTTTATTATATTCATATCTAAATGAGTGAAATGAGTGAAAAATATGAGCACACGTCACATTCCTAGGGAAAACACCACAGTTGCCAAGGTGTGGTGTGCACAATCTCCTACTTAATTTTTAATGTGTAATTTCATAATGATGGAGTTTTAGTCTGCTCAGGTTTTTTTCATCTCAATTTATGTTTTTGCAATTTCAAATCTTCGATAAAAATAATTGTGACATTTAAGCGGACAGATGAACGGACTATCGGAAACGATGAAATTATAAAAGAAAAGCTCAATAGTGCAACTGTAAAAGAGCCAACTCTTCTAACTTCAAAGTGACTGGTTCGATCCTGACCCTCATGAGCTATTGTCGTACCTGTACCTACCTCCAATAATAATAATAATATACTAACTAGGTTTTGCCAGCGGATGCGCCCGCGTGAATAACGATTTAATACAACCCATTTCATCCCCTTTTAGGCGTGGAATTTTAGAAAATGTTAAAAAACTTGTTACTTTATCTTTAATAATTGTTCGCCAAAAACATAATTTCATGTTTCTAGTTTAAAAAAATAAGGACTACCCATACATACTTTCAACCTCATTTTCACCCTTTTAAGGGTTAATTTTTGAAAAATCCTTTCTTAATGCTATTGAAAATATTCAGCTTTCTAGGTCTTAGGGCTAAGCTGGGTATTAATATGTCAGTCAGGTCTTGCCTTTTATATATCTATAGATAACACTTAATATTAAATAATAAGTACATACTTAACTACAAACTATTCAGTTACAACAGGGCTTAAAGCAGATGATATAATTGATTTCATTATAACAAACGATATCGTAGTGCGCCACAAATCTATAAAAACATTTCTTTATGTATAAAAAGCTTTGATTTATATTAATCATAATGAAAAACAAATTATATTATTTTAAAACAGTTTCTGATTAAAATCTAGATTAAATGTATCATCTAATTTAATCCAACAACTAATAATTAATTCACAAAACTGTGAAATCGTGTTAATTAATTATGTTATTAATTATAATAATAAGGAATTAACTCGCATAATCCCCAAATCATTAATCATCTGTTTAGTCATGTATTTAGTTCAATACGTGTTCTGGCTAAGACAATATTGTCATTCAATGCGTTATAATATATTACTGGATTAATTAGGGAATACAGTTTATTACATATGATGTGTATCTGTGTTATTGGATTTTGATTCTGTGTGGATAATAAATGCAGTTCTTATAGAGGTTTTAATTAACCGCCTCCCCTCCGCGTTGACATCATGACAGCAACAATCACGCAAGTAAAATGTCATTAAGGAGACCGATACGTGTAATCCCTATTACGTGTGATATTCGAAGGCAATTAAGAAAGGTTATTCTATTTTAGTTTTTATTAATAATTTTATTAATGGACTTAAATGATTATTGCAAGAATATTATATATTAAGAAGATAAGATGAGAAATAATAATTGCCAAGATCATCTGTTTTCGCCCGGTAACGCTGTCAAATCCAGTAGGGCCAAAAGCTTTACACATTCAACAAAGATCATCTGTATCGTTTTATGTATACATACAATATTTTTATATCTGATCTTTTTTTAATTACAGTGCAACAGCGATATATAGGTACACTGGACAGGCCTTCCACACAGTCGAATGTCAAAGACTCGCTGGTGCTTCTTCGTAAATTCAACACCAACGCAACGAAACAAAGTTAGTCAAAAGCTTACAACATATTCAGCGTGTTACGTTGAACGTATGTGTTCCGTTGCGTTGGTATCACACAAAATTCAACAAATTGTTGTCTATCTAATGCCCCAATATACAGTTCCCAAGTGGAATGTACATTATAATTACCCCAACATACAGTGACATGATAGTATGACATGAAATATAAAACGCTATATATCAGATAGAGCGAGTGCTCTCGACTCTAATGCTGAGATTTTCACATATTTTATTCCCAACGATACTATCATTGATGATAAGTGTGCGCGGTAGACGCGAGGAGTGACAGAAGTAATGAGAAGAAATTTTCATTCACCGCAAACGCTACAACATTTTACTGTGGAATATGGTTTATAAAGTGATGTAGAGAAGTGTTTAGTTTATACATGTTAATTTTGTACGAGATTTCTTCTGTATAATGAAAGCGTAGCGGAGAAAAATCTTTTGCTTCCCTTTCAGATGATTTTCATTAAAATAAAAAGTCCTCTTTCAGGTCGGTATTACAAAGGGAAACTAAGTAGGCTTTGTGACAATTTCTAGCTTTCGTTTTATAATCTTGCAACGAATACTATTAATAAAAATTTACCTAACTGATTCGATCAATTCAAATATGTTAAATTAGATTCTGAAAATCATAGTGAGCGACCCGTGTATTGCCATTAATTTGTATTTGTGGAATCATCTATCGGCAATCGATACGTAATCGAGTACCTGTCTATGATTAATACCGGTCAGGCGGGTGACTCGTGCTCAATCGCCATCTGCCCTTATTAATTGCCTTGTCAGACGTAATCGTGTGTCCTTCGTTTTATTATCACACACCTACGCATGTATTACTTACTCTTGTTTGTTTTGGTCCAAAGGTATTAAAACTAAGTTTAAACTAAACATATATCATACCATGGATCCCAAATTTCCTTTAAATTTTATCTACCTTTTTTACATATGTACTAATTTTATATTTAACAGTAGTAGAGCCATGCACCAACTAGCACAAATGGGTCAGCTCGACCGCGGAAGTGCTACCCTCTAACAGAAAATGAGCGTAAAGTAACAGTATCTCAAGCCCAATCTTTCATCCTAACGGTTGGCAAACAAGCATACGGTACGCCTGATGGCAAGCAGTTACCGCAACCTATGAACGCTTACGAACCGTGAAGTATCACATGCGTGTTGCCAACCCAAGGAATAGGAGAGAAGAGATGAGAAGGGAAAAAAGAAGGGAGCAGAGGGGGTGAAAGATTGGGCCTCCGGCTCTCTCATTCGTCGCACGAAACGTCACAGTACCTACTGATACTTTACGCAAATTTTAAGTGAGAAGTTATTACTTCCCCGGTAGAGCCGGCCTATTCGAGCTAAATTTAAAATTATATTTTGTTTTAAATGTATGTTATGTGTACATTTCTCAATATGGAATACATTAGCTGTAATATCTTCAATATAGCAAATGATCAATACCGCGTAGCGAAACTGCGTTAATCACGTTCTAGATTGCGAATTTGACTTATTAGTGCATAATTAAATTAGTTAATGTGCGTTTACGGTAGGTTTTGACTAATGACTTGTGTAAGAGCAACGCGATCAACAGATGACAAGCAATTAATTCGATTAATTGCCAGACGTACGAGTGAGGCCTCGATTGAGTGCTAGTCAACTCAATTCCTGAAACGGAAATCGGACGGATTATTGAGACTTCATTATTTACCTTTGCAACTTATTAATAATGCATCAGTAGCCGTCTTCAATAAGAAAGGGTTGTGTTCTTCTCTTCTTTTTAAATGTTTTATTTTTAATTTTGTAGGTTATCTATATTCGCTGCTTGCGAAGCTACCTTACTAGTAGACTGTTAAAAAAACGACAACGGTTTGAACCACTTGTACCCAACCGCTCTGTTTATAACTATTAATCCTAATACTTCAAAAATAAAAAGGCTAATAGCAAAAATCTATATATAGTATAGAAAAGCCGTCTTATAATCTAAGAACTATAAATATGTTGTAAATAAAAAACACAAGTTTTAAGGTTGTGCGTGATCACACTATAAGTAGTATAATTAAGCATTTTTTATTTATATTATTGTATATAATTTGTATTTATATAATTACATAATATGCTATGCATTTATTAACAACTAAAAAGCTACATTAATACGAAAAAGTTACCTATATGGTATGAGAAAATGGAAATGAAGCTAGTTCCATTATTTTCCCAAAACATATTAATTTCTTTACTTACATGCTAAGCATATATTAAAGATAACATATATTTCCGCTTCGCAAGCTCATATTAGCCTAAATAAGTAGAAACGGCATGCACTGTAGCTCTAAATAAATACTTTTCAAACCGCTAAACATTCTCTCACGCTAACAAGTTAATTTGCGACTTGCAATAAATATTCCTTTCATCTTGTTTATGTTTTCTAACATATTCTATTTGTTTACTTTAAAATGTTTTAAGTTCAAGTTAATTTAGCTGAATTTATGATTTGCGCTTACGTATAAATAACGAAATATCATATACCTAATTGGTGTATTTTAAAATCCTTTAAAAGAAGAATTTTAGGAATGCTTTTTTCAAATCTTTACTCTCTTATTAATCTTTACCCTTCTATTGCCCTTCCAAAAGTTCGTAGCTTGGGCTAGGGGTGGGTACGACAATAGTCCAAGGGGTCAGGATCAAACCCGGAGCGGAGTCGGTGCATTAAACGTTGAGCTATTGAGGCTTTGATAAGTTCAATTCTATATCTTCCCAAGTTATAGACGATTATAGAATCAGACAATCTTGAATCATTTTAACAGTCAGTCAATCAGTCACATAGACGTATGTATACTTAAACACTAAATAATGGGTGATTGACTAATTGTTATCATGACTCAATGTGATTAGTGTAATCAATGAAACAGAATTGTAGTCACCAAATGTTTTCTAAAAGCTCTATTCAAGGAAAAATGTATAAGCGTTCGTAACGCCATAAAACTCCCTAAATATTTCAGATGTAATAAGAAATAATCCTTTTGTACTTGGGATGTAAAGACATGTCGACTCAATCTCTACTTTTCTTCTTCTCACAAATTTACTTAAATTGAACATATAAAATGTAACTTAATGTGTATCAAATAACCCTTTATATTATTCGAAACTGATTCACTAAAGATAAGTAAAACATGCCATTATCCACTTCGCAGGAGGATTACAATTAAAAGAGCATGACTATCATTACAGGCGATAGTGTCGTTTATAGAAATAATAACGGCCTATCGCCCTCAACCTGAGCAATTCACATAATGGCGGATGTCAACGATTACCATTAACGTAACAAGTAAACAACTATGATTGTAGGACCCTTATATAGGCCCTTTGCGTCTGATAGAAAAAGGCTTTAGACTTTTTTTCTATAAGTTTTGTTACAAATAAAGGTATAATTTTTTTTTTCAGTGCCTACTTATTAATCTTTACAAATACCAGTAAATAGTAGTCTTAATACTTATTTACTAGAAGTCCCATATCTGTGTGACCTTGTCGCCGCAAATGTGACTTATAAGCCACGAGTGGCGTAAACATGAATTCGTATCGTTAATTCACTTCGCTTACCATTGCTACATAAGCTATTCAAAATCCAGAGTGGTACTAGAGCACGTAAGCAATGTAATATGAATCTTCCCATATCTTCGTTCTCTGCATATGTAGTAGTGACAGTATGTGTAGGAGAAGTCTAGTGACATGACAAGTTTTAATATTTTTAGTACTTATTATTAAGATTACTGTGATCTTAAAGGTACTCTCTGATGGAAAATCGAAGTACTTACTTTTGAATTTCGAATATGCGTGACAGACAAAGCTAAAAGTCCCACCCTCATTCCCTATCTTTTCGTTTTCTTCTTTCTTTCTTTCTTTCTTTCTTTCTTTCTTAAAAAAAAGTCGGAAAAAGTCGTTAATACACAACTAAATACATTAGTTCAGCGTATTGGCAATAGATTTCAGGAAATATTTTCTTATCGATTCTTGACCGCCAACACACGATTCTGAGTCCGTGGAGGAACTAAGAAAAGCGTGTTAAGAAGTTGGTTCCATGTGCTTCACAAAGATCTGGAAATTCAAATTAAAAATTTGTATTAGCCTCGCTTCGTGTTTAAACTTTACTTCGACTTACCATCAAGTGGATTAAAACCACTTATCCCTCGGGATAAATAAAAAAATATTTGCTCTAAAATAGAAAAATATTTAAATATATTATGTTTATCATTTTCATTTGGGTTTATAAATTGTGGATTTACTAATAAATAAGTTCTCGAAAGCTTGAATAAAGAAGCAAAAAGAAATATACTGCGGGCTAAATTTCTAGCAGAAGGAGAAATATTTAGTTAAATACGATTTTTTACTAAATTTTTAACTTAATTAAACGAAGCAATTACTATTTTCATCAGTTATTCCTTTCATATTTATCAATCATAATAAGAAAAGAAGACTAAAAAATGTAAAACATATAACCAAATTATAAAACCCGCAATAAAAAGAATATTTTTTACTGTAGATATAAAAAATTCAATCCTCTTTCCAATCAAATTCATACGCATTATTTATTATTGCAGTGGCAAGTCACATGAGCGTATTTTAACTGACAATATGATTTCCAATTAACATGCACAACTGCTAATTAAACTAATAATGCTGATAGATACTATAAATAAAAAAAAATTAAACATAAACACACTTAACGACCCTTTACGACACCTACATTATGGATTGGGGGTCCGGTATCACACAAAAAGACAAGCACAACCACCCAGATTGGAGTACGTATCCGTATGATCACTATAAACCTTTGCCCTAAATATGAATAGGACCTACTGGCTTTATAGAACAAACAGGGCGTTTAAAGGAGGTTCGCCTGCGCCACAATGGTCGTCAAAAATATAACTGAAACTAACTTAAGGCGATTTCAGACTGGCGTTTTTTTACAAGCGTATCGTGTTCTTTCGAATTCGTTTTAGCATTCAGGCTTACATACGCGCTTCAAAAAGCCGAACACGCTCACACCGGTTTATTCCGGTGTGTCCGCACGTACCAGTGTTGACAAATGTTAGTAGCAAAATTATGTACTTATATGACGCCGCTTGTACGAGGCGAGGTACGCTCGAATAAAACGCTAATCTGCCACCGCCGTATAAACACGGCGTGGAAATAATAACTGCAACAAATAAGCTAAACCAATTTTACAATGTAATTTTATTTGCTGTTAAAAAGGTGCACAATGATATAATAACGTTTACTATTTTGTCGTTAAAATAACGTTTATTTACACCAAAATATTGTAAACATTACAATGTTAGGACTTAACTGAAGGATAGAAAGCTAGTATGAGTTTTTATGGTACAAAAACATATAAGTACCTACGTGAGTACTGCCTTAGTTTGTGTTCTGGTTATCAATAATGTACGATGACAAAGGAAAGAGGAAGGCAATTGAAGTGATGGGAGGCTGATATAAATAAAGTTGGAGGTTCAATCTGGAGAAGAATAAGCAAGCAACAGGATGGAAAGGAAACAGCTGGAAAAGACCTACGTGTCACAAGACATGCTGATCACTAAAACTGGAAATCCGATGTATTAGAGTTTGAATATGTGTAACGGTTTAGAATCAGCAATAAAGACTTAAATATATAAATTAAACGTACTATATTAATGTTCACAAAGAATAACCTGGGACAAAGTTGCTGATAGTCGCCGTCATCACCTCTCGTCATCGTCTCTTGCTTATTTGTTTTATTGGCCAGTATTGATTAATTCTTTATAGTAAATCAATTTTGATTTTAGTAATACACTATTAATCAACGTTATAAATAATGCAATGATTCGTTAACTTTTTTAACAAAAGCATCAATATACTTGAAACAAGTTGCGTAGATCAGATCGTTACATGCTAAATTACGTAATAATTGTTACGAAGAACATTTTACTACGTAAGTCGATACACTATAATAAATGCTATGAAAATTACTAAGAATTGGTAAGACCCAGCTTCAAAAACTTCTCAGAACCGACGTAATAGAATAGAACAAGTCTGCATATAGTTAAAACACTTACAATCTGCGATTTAAATCAAGTTTATCATCTGAGAAGGCAACAAAGCGTATGTACGATCCTTCCAAGTTTTCCGTCGTGTCACACCTGCTACTTTCCCACAAATTGTAACCGGTTCAAACTCGCAAGTCGCCCGTTCCGACGCCAACTTGCCCTCCACTTCATAATTAATTCTTTATTCGAAACAACTTGGACAGAAACGAGCCGCGTAAGCACTTAAATAGTCCAAATTGTGCTGAAGACGCGCCCATTTTTAATTAGTTCAGAAGTGCGCTTCAATTGTTAATGGCCCTATTGTAACTTTGTTAAATGGGATTAAATAAATTGGTGATAAATCAGTACGGAATCGCGTGGAATTTTACGTTGCGAGTGAATACTTTATGTTCGGACTTCGGGCGGTGTTAAGCGAAATAATATCATAACTTTATGAATATGTATAGCCGCATGCATATATAAACAGTTATCATTTACCAACATTGTTTTAAATTATATCTCACAGATTAAAAACACATCATCGTATGGTGTTTATTATAAATATAATTATTAATAAAATAATTTTTGCTTCGTTATAATTTTTTTTTATTTCATGACGGTTGGCAAACAAGCATACGGTCCGTCTGATGGTAAGCAATCACCGCAACCTACGAACGCACACAATTCTTGAAGTATCCCATGTGCGTTGCCAACCCAAGGGATATGAGGGAAGGGATGAGAAGAGAAAAAAGGACGGGTATAGGAGGGAAGAGATGAGAGGAGAAATAAGGATTGGTATAGTAAGGAAGGGATTAGAGGAGAAATAAGGATTGGTATAGGAGGGAAGGGATGAGAGGAGAAATAAGGAAGGGTATAGGAGGGAAGGGATGAGAGGAGAAATAAGGATTGGTATAGGAGGGAAGGGATGAGAGGAGAAATAAGGACGGGTATAGGAGGGAAGGGATGAGAGGAGAAATAAGGATTGGTATAGGAGGGAAGGGATGAGAAGAGAAATAAGGAAGGGTATAGATGGGATGGAGATTGAGATTGATTGAACGATTGAGATGAAGCCTCCGGCGCTCACACTCATCGCACGAAACGTAACCGTATCTAATAATACTGTTATTTTAAGCTGGTTTTCTTTGAGAGGGTTAGAAGTTCCCCGGTTGAACCGGCCAATTTGTGCTGGGAAAAGTATGGCTCTACTACTACTAAGCACTAGACACTGATCAGCTCTCATTGTAGTAATTACCATTAACAACCTTAACTATATAGTTAATACCAACATCCTAATTCAAGGTAGGGAAATCTTTGGAACCTGTAGAACATTCTGAATTGGTCATATAAAATAACAATGATAATTGAATAAAATGCGTGTAGATGTGTCTCTCGTTTATGTGTGCATGTTTGTGTATCTATTAGTAAAGAACTTGAATTAAAATGATAGTAAAACTGAAGTTATAATAACAATCGAAATATTCATCAGCATACGTTTTGAACAAAGAATTTATATAATCGTGATATGATATAGATCCAAATATCTATTCACTATCAGCATTTATTTCCAGTACACGATGTAATGTGTTTGACAATCAATCCGCTAGCCCCGTGCCAGCGACAGGCTTGTTTGTACACCAGTCACCATTGTTCACGTTTATATGTGCGTTGACAGATGGATTCCATGAAAAGCCTTGTTTGCGTTGATAACTAGATGTAATCGGGTACTATTTATCCGATGGAACTTGAAATATGTAGTTATATATTAGGTCTTATGATTTTTAATGTAAGTAGAGCCATGCTCCTCTCTCAAAAAATCAGTCTAAAGTAATGAGTGTGTTTCGTTTTGTGTAATGAGTGAACGCGCTAAGGCACACCCATCTTTTCTTTTCATTTTTCCCTTTTAGACTTTTCCTCCTATCACGCAAACTGGCATAGGTTGCGGTGACTTTTACTATCAGGCGGCCCGTCTGCCTGTTTGCCAACCGTATTGAAATAAATAAAAAACTCAAGAATGAACTTAAAACTTTTTCTATTCAACCTTACTGTTTTTGAAGTGTTCTTTTTAAAATTACAATTTCGATTCAAATTATTCAGAAGGTTTCGTTAGATACATAAGTATATGTATATAAAGATACAAATCTTTAGTGAACCAATATAGTATGACGTGTTTTTCTGATTATATATTGCTGTTGGTCTTACAGGCCTTGACAGTGTCGCGGGATGTATAACATTTCATATAAGATTTATATTTTAGTTTAATTGTTTGACTAAAACTAAATTTAAAATATCAAGTAAACTACATTGTTTACATTCTTTAATCTGACTAAACTGAAACTAAAATTAATTTCAATACAGAAACGAAATAAGTTTTATGACGTAGTAAATGAGATTTACATTGTACGAGCTACGAGCCGATTCAATTAAAACTATAAAATATTTCTCCCTGTTTTTTGTTATTACGAATAACTTTTATATTTTAATTAAAGAGCTCTCAAACGGCACTAGTGCAATGCTTGGCTGCGACAACATTGCTCGTAATCACATCATTTCACTTCATGTGCATAATTCACTCGGTCGCACCACAATGGAACATCGGCATAGACCGCGCATATTAATCAGCTATTTCAATGGCTTTAATTAGGCCTGACATTGACAGAGTTACAGTAAACGGTGAACATTATACGCAATATCTAAGGGAAGGTACATACGATTGAAACGTTTCTAGTTGCGACGACAGTGCGAGCTCGGTGCATTGGCTAACCTGAAAATGACCAGTGGTTTAATTCACTTAGTATAGTATATCACCGATCCTTTTCAGATTTATTTGATTGAGAAGAGGAATTCTTCTACCTAGAATTAAGAGAAAGTTACCAATCGCTTATTATCAGATGTTATGATAAAACCGGAACGTTAGCTTAACGTGCTCTCCGAGGCACGGTGATATTTCCAACAAACCTACTATAAGCGGGAATCGAACCCAAAGGTTTTAGATTTATTTGATATTTGAGACGATTGTTTATTATGAATAATTCGCTAAGCATCTTCTTAAGGACACGAAATATGTTTTTAAACAAGGTCACAAAACCACAACCTTTTCAGAACACCTCGTTATTTACATCTTCAGAAATAACCTTTACAGTAATAGCCTACCATACTCTCAAACTGAAGTAAAGTAGAAAGTTTCAAGATTCTAGACGCAGCGGTTTTGAACTGAACGATGATAAATGAATCATTCAAGATATCCTTATCAAAGTATAACTTTGAACACTTGACAGGCTCGGTCAGTTTTACTCAAAGATATGGATCCTCCATACCTAGAGTATTGCGCGTTTACATTAAATTTAAATAACAGAAAGTGTTTAAAATTGAAGCCTCATTGCCTTATTAAGCAACTAGCTAGGAACTAAATAATACCACTGTCCGCAATCGGTCCTTTTTTTGTTGCCATTCATACTCTTGCCTTCACACATTCGCCATTTCTTTTTAGTTTGAAACAATTCGTAGGTGGCGCTAATTTATCCTTCAATATAAGTATATTAATAAATAAGATGCTCTATCTACTATCCTCTATATCTAAGGTTTTACTTTAAAGTCATACGATATTATTCTGAATTACAATTAAATTTCAAAAATATATTTTTTTAACTTATTAAATGGAAGCCCCTTCGCGTCAAGGAATCAATTTTGATGATCCTTTATATATTCGATAGAGTTGCCTGTCGTGATTGTCTCTCACACAAATTGTTATGATTTGATTATGGAATTTGTATACATAAAATGCTCGTGTTCAAAGCATAAGAACTAGTGTAAATTTAAACCTGTGATTACTGCGATTACATTATATTTGTGTACCTTGTATAGAGGTTCTATTTACGCGGAAAGTTCAAAAGAAGAGTTCTAACTGATTGACACATCAATCCTTAAGAGGGTTAACTTTTATGGGTGAAACTTTTTTATGGGAAAATATATTTTTGATCGGATTTACATCACTTAACATAAATATTTCCCAATAATACATAATATGACATGTACTTCAGAATGTTTTATAATTCAACCTCTAAGGGATTTGAAGAGGTTGTAAAATTTATCTCATATAACTACTTAAAATATAATAATATTTGGTAAAAACTCAATATTCATTAGCTTTATCACTTTGTAAATTTAAAACTATATATAGTTAGACCTATGTAAACGAGACCTGACTGACATATCAACGCCTAAACGCCTAAACCTAGAAAGCTGTTTTTTTTTTCACAGATATTGTTTTTAAAACGTAAAAGATCACTATGAAAGGGTTTCTGGAAATTCAACCCTCAAAAATTGGTGGAAAGTTTGTATGAGATGTCCGTCATTTTTGGAACTAGAAGCACGAAACTCCAGCCTTGAAAAAGTGTAATGGGGTAAATTAAAGTTTGTTTCAATCGTTACTAACGCGGGCGAAGCTGCTTACCGAAGATAGTTTAATCTGTGAGCTAAATTAAAATATATACGCCACAAAATTTTCATAATTAACTGTAACGTAACGTGCATTCGAAATGACATTAATACTTATTTTAGAGTATTAATAGTTTTTCATTACGCTAACACGCCGTACGTAGAAATTTTTATCAAATAATTTAATGCTAAATATCAATTATAATCTAATTATATATTTTAAATAATAAATGTGTTTATAAAAGAATGTCGTGGTGTCAAATTAGCATAACAAATATATCATTTTTACGTAATAATTTATGATGTATTCTAAAACATAGAACCAGTTAAGCTAATACAAAATAGAAAGACAGTCAACACACAAACAGCGCTGCCACAGACAGATAGAAGTAATAAGAAAGGCTATTGAAATTTTATAATTAATATCGTTTGCTTATTTCTGTTTGCTATTATCTAAGCACGATCTTTTGACGATTTTATTAATTTAAAATCGATTAATGTTTTTTTTTTTTTTTAGCTAACGAGTTCATCTTGTTAATATAATAAATGAGAAAGTTTGTATATTAAGATGTTTGAATGTTTGGATGTTTAGGTGTATGGATTTTTATTATTCAGTCATGCAAAAATAATTGAACGGATTTTGATGAAATTTGGCACACGGGACGGGTAAAGTGGCAAAGGGGCAAGAGGCTAACTTGACGTTACAAGCACTTGAAAACTCAGAGGTACTTGCCCAGATTTGAACTCGTGACTTCGGTTAGAGTCTACGTTTTCGATCCATTCCGCCATTTCGGCTTTAATAACATAAAATATTCATCAATTTGTTCATTATTCAAGATGGAAAGATATTTCTTCCGTATGAATATCACGATTATCTTTGATGATTTGATGTGATGCTTTTATAATTTCTTTAGCATGCATTCAAACGCGCTAACATGTGGAAAAATCTTCACCGAAACATCAAGGCGATATTCAAATGTAGTCGTTTGTGCTTCTAGGCATAATGCAAAAAGACATTAGTCTCACAAATACAGCCGTAACACATTTAGCTAGTTGGCAACACGATACTATCTGATTAATAACGCGACTTCGTCTCATTTTTTCTCTTTCACTTATCTCACTTTACCAGTCTCCGGAAGTTGTAGATTGTATATATAAAAAGTGTAGAGTTTATTCAAATATAATGTTTCCTCTATTTCAGCTATCTTAAGTTATTTAAATTGAAAATATAATTTATACAACTGCTTAGTGATAAAAGAAGCGATAAACAAAACATTTATATTATATTAATATAATAAATGTGAAACTTTGTATATATGCAGATACAGACTAATAGGTTATCTATTATCTAGATTAACACATGGCACATGAAATTAAATAATGATAATTATAATATAATAAATGCTACACACTCAACGGCCCCCATTAAGCTATCCTAATGGGGGCCGTTGATATAACTATTTATATCCTGTGTTGGAGATCCGGAAACATACACAATGACAAACACACCAGACCGGAAAACATGCCTGTATGGTCAATACAAACAACTGCTCCGAGCGGAATCGAACCCGCGACCACAACGTCGTCAAATGGTCAATGATTGTGGGAAATGAAAACAACGAACACGTCTTAGTTTTTACCTAGGATATTGTATTGTGTACATCCTTCCGGTTACTGTGGGATTATCAAAAAACGTGCTACAGAGACGTACTCATTTCAAAGTTCATAAATGTTTCATTTCTCTCTAAAGCCCGTTCTTATGACGAAGTCGCGAGCAAATTCTAGTATACAATAAAAATAACATAATAAGGCAAATTTATATAATATTAAAATTTAAAAGTATACTTTTCTTTCAAATTAACATACTAAAATCAACAATAAGTCTCATTAAATAAATTATAAAAACAAAATGTACTCAAAACTCAATATACATAACGACATCCAATTTTAATAAGACAAAACGTGATTTTAGTTTACATCGAAGCCTCTAAACAGTCAATAGTAGCGAACAGTCTGCTCACAAAGCGGTATCACAATACGGGGGAGACAATAAGCACACAAACACAGCCCGTGACTGTCAGACCTAATTAGCACCGCCATTGAGATTGTCTGATTAATATGCGCATTGCCTCCTTTCATCTCGCGCTCAACTTGCCTACTGCTGTATCGATTTTTATTTTGAAATGTCACGTAATGCATAACACTGCTTACACTGTCATAATAACATCTAGAACTACCTATTTTCGTTTGTTTAAAACGCATATGAGTATATATGTGTATTGTACAATAACTGTATATGTTAAAAAATATTGAAGTTACCTATTTAGCAATATTATATAATAAAAAGCACGCTAGAATAGGCGATAGGCTTACAAGTATTATACATGTGTATACTTGATTATTAAGATTTAATGAACCCCTTCTAAATACAAGAAATACAGTAAAAACCGCTAGAATTGTATATGGATTTTACCATTAAAATTTAAATTATATGTAAAAGAGTATGGCTAAATTACACGTATGGAACGCCATATCCGGTAAAGTGTTACATTTCGTCCGATGAGTGGAAGCGCCTGAGGTCCTATTTCCCACCCCCTCTGTTCTCTTCCTTTTTTCCCTTCTCATCCCTTCCTTCCAACCATTTGTGATACTTCATTACCATCAGGTGGACCACATGATTGTTTGCCAGTCATTGGATAAAAACTGCCAACATTTCATTATAAAAAACGCACCTAAAAATCTATAACATTATTATTTATGGGGCAAATTTTTACTATCATTTGTAATAAAATAAATTGTAATATCACTGTGAGTCAGAAGTAACCGAAGCATAACGATCACAGCCGTACGCGAGAAATACATCGTTAGAATCGCCACTTTTTGGTGATAAATGTCTCCGACCAGTTGCTGTTTATGTGCCATTAACATGAAATACCTAATAATAATGAGTAATTTGTTATAATTACAATTACAACGTCTTGTACGTGAACACGGTTAGAATTACGTGTGTTGTTTTTCGTACATACATAATTTTGATATGACTAATGATTATTGTAAAAGTTGAAAATACATTGGTATAGTTTAGTTAGGGACTAGAACTATATAATTTTTGATATACTTATTGTATATTAAAAAGGACACGGTAATAGATCAAAATCTGTGATGTTCGATTATTTTATTGCCTTTTTAAACTCTTAATCTCTACTGTGATAATTCTCTAATCACATTATAGTGCTAAAGGCATCCAAATTGTCTTACTATATACATATGTGTTTCCAGCCAATCCCGATTTCAGGCCAAACTGGTTTTTCCTAGACCAAACTGGTTCATCTTACGTGTGTCGGGATATACTAATTTAGCCCATGAACGAAGGTAATCTGATACCTGATAATCTGTTTCCTGGAAAGAACCAGGTACTAAACTATATTCTGTGTATCAAATTTCATTTAAATCCATTAGCCGATTTTGCGTACTGATTAACAAAAATCGAAACAAGCTTTCTAATATTAATAGGATATCACTTAAGCCTTGAGCACTTGAGCAGTTTAAATTAAATGTTATAACATAAACATAGTTTCAGTTTTAATAACAAAATAAACCTTCGTTAAAAGACTTTATCTAGAATAATTAATCTTAAGCTTTAATAATAACATCTCATAAAATATTTAGACTATAGACAGAAATATTGATCCACTTACTACGGCACTGTAGTGTCATACATATCCAACCTATCGGTCGTACGTTGCGGTAATCCTATTAAAACTCACCCCTCATTGATTAAAATATGAACGTCCTTTAGTGACCATTCAATAATCAAAGGTTCTAATAGACTTAGGGTTAAAGGGAAATTTTGCTGAAATTTGCTCGATGACCATAATTTTCTCTGTAAGCCAAAGGTGAACAAACATTTCTAGAAATTATTTGTTCATTTAGCAAATTATATGAAATGGGACATGAGGAAGCTTAATAGGTTCACCGTCCTATAAAACATGTATTAAACTTTTCAATTGTTTGGTAATTGTGTTTATTTTAAGGACAGTGAATGGTTTATTAATAAGAGAATCGCCGTAAAGAAGATGTAAATTGTTAGTCAAATTTAAACAAAAGATTCGATCACAATTTGAAATTCTAAACTAATTAAGCCTCAATAGTTCAACGGTGGAAGGGTTGACTCCGCTCTGTTAAAGTGAGAGTTGCTAGTTCGACCCTGACCCCCTTGGGCTATTGTCGTACCCACTTCTAGCGCAAGCTTCGAGCTAATTTGGAGGGGCAATAGGAATATTAGTAATGCCTTGAAAAAACCAATCTTATTCAAAAAGAAATCGTATTAAAAAATAATCATACAGATTGATTTAGAAAGTTAGGTAAAAAAAGTAAGAAAAATAAAAAAAAACATAGAATGATCGCATCTTGTGTTTTAAAAGAAATATTGATTACCATTATAAAAGCGTTTATAACCCATCAAAAAAGATACTAGCCGTTCTTTTGCACAATCAGAGAAAAATATACCCTGTGGCGGGACGAACGGGGGGAACGAAGTTCCTCCTTTTTTTCTATCCCACCTCGTGCCACTCCATGCCATCCCTTTAACAATGACAACTATATTCTAATTTTCTTCTTATAGATAAAGGTGTTCATGACACCGTTGTATCAGATGTTTGCATTGATTTTACAAATATCTGTTTCAGTCTGGGCGTTTGTCCTTGTGAGAATCCCCATCGTGCCTCGGAGAACACGTTAAGCTGCGTTAGTTGGTTGTTATCACATAACATCTGATAATAATCGTTACCTCTTGATAAACAAGTTGCTCTTATCTTATGAGTTACTGGTTCGCCCATATGATTACGGAGGTCAGATGGCTATCGCTCTGTGTAAAAACTAGTAACCTGTCAAATCCGGTCAAGAGTAATAAGCAGACCCTGGGTAAATACTTGTATAATACCGCGAAGAATGTTAGGAAGAAGAAGAAGATATAAAGGTGTTCATATAATATTACTAGTTATAAATACATATATAGAATCACTTTATTAGCACAGCTAAAGTTTAAGTGATCTATAACCGGTTCGAAATTCCTTCGAAGCTACTTCTCATGAAGTATAGTTAAAAGTTAGAAGTTCAAGAGTTGTAAGAGATATTACATAACGTTATGATTTACGCAGCGTTTTCTTCGATATTGCTCGGCTTTTCATTTCGTTATAATAAATTTTGTTTTCATATTGGCAAAGCTCCTAATACCCGATATTCGAGTGAGGTCGTAGTAAAATTAATGAATAGCTCCCCCTAAATATCGAGGTATTGTTAGTAAATTCCTTAAGGTAATTATTATAAGCAATTAATTGTACAAGTTTAGAAAGTTGTGCCGTTTATTATATATCAATAAGCGAATAGGGTTCCGTAAGCAGACCTTAATATTCCTATATAGTGAAAATTATGACAGTGATATTGTACCTACATAAATGCTAGACGGTTATCACTACAATATTAAACTACAATATTTCAAACAATAGGCGTAGGGATGTGACGACCCCATCGCCCGCTGTTGGGATAACCTCTGTCACAACAGAGATTATTCCACCAGTGCAATCAGTCACACTGGTGGTAGGTCTTTTGTTGCAAGAGGCCGGCTAGGTAGGTACCACCGCAGTGTCCAATATTCTGCCGCCAAATAGTAGTGTTCAGGCACTACTGTGTTCCGGTTTGAAGGGCATTGTACGCTAGTGAAATTACTGGGCGAACGAGATTTAAGAACTAATATCTCGAGGTTGACAACGCGTGAGTGGCACCTACTAATGGTGCTGCAAGCGCTCATAGGCTGCGGCAGCCACTTACCATCAGGTGGGCCGTATGCTTGTTTGCCAACTTCTAACATAAAAAAAAAAATTATCAATATGGCTTGTGTTATAGTTAGGAATCATTGTCGAATAATAAACATTCTTTTGTTTATTTATTTTAATGAAAAATACAGTATTTTTATTTTATTTATAATTTGTTTTTCATAAAATAAGGATGTCGTGGATAAATTTTTCAAGATCTAGAATATTAAGTTGAAAAATACAAACAAAATAATACCACCCCTAGAAAGATGTCGTTTAATTAGTAGCTTCAGTGCTATAAAATTCCGTTGACTTTAATAGTGAAACTAATTAAGGGAGAATGTACTCACAAGCAAGTGATGGAGACGGGGCTTAAATCCCCCCATAACTTACAAAGCATCTTAAAATTTAAATATTTTTTATTTTCGCTATAATTTCCAACCACGTTATTAAAATAAAATCTGTACCAACTTAATACAGTGAGATATCTCTTAAATCGTAGACTACAGCGGGATTATATAAATCGCTTGAAAAGTACTCCGTACCTCCAACTAAATAGCACTAACCTTATATTATGTACCATACTGTAGTATGGTAGCTTTTTTGACGACCATTGTGGCGTGACGGTAGCGAGCCTGCCTTTAGCCTTGAAGGTTGTGGGTTCGACTCCCTCTAATTCTCTGTATTATTTTATCTGTTTCGATCTGGGCATTTGACAAGTCCAATTTTTTTTTTTGGATATTGTAATTTTGAAAACAATTACATATATTATATCCGTATCTCTCAACGTTGTAAAGATTGTACTAAAAACGAAAACTTTAACCTTTAAGCTTTAACAATGTATGTGTATGCAGTAGAAATTACAAGATCTTTAAATACTTAAACGTTACACGAGTTCTCTCGCTATAGTTTGACGTTGCGAGTAAAGTCGCGCTTTGGTCTAAGTTTAATGTAATCCACAAGTTAGGGAATGGCCAAGTTCTAGATCGCAATTACAGCGGGCTAATGGCGTTCCATTCTAGTTAATAATGCTCCAAAGGACTTGTATGGCCAATGTTTCTATTAAAACCCTTTCTACTTAGATTTCAATTGATGGCTCGTTTTAAATTCATCTATTCAATTAATTTAAAGTACTTATTCTACTATTTATAATTCTAATTAATATTATAAAGGTGATTGTTGGATATTTTGTTTGTTATGCTTTCACTCTTTAACTACAAAACGGATCATCATGAAATTATTTTGAGGAATTTTGAGGATTTTCGAATACATATTTTTAGAGTCAACGTCTCAAGTTCAATCCTGGGCAAAGGCCTTAAGAGGGCAAACCGTTATTTCTGACAAAGATACTCTTGTAAGGAAACACTTCATATAGTAAGCCCATCCCTTTAGAAACTCTGAGACATGTTTATTTACATATCAGTGATTATCAATATCATCATTATTTTGAGGTGAAACATTATCATAGAGGGAGAGAAATGGACTGCAATATTTTTAATATAGATGATAATTCTACAAATGTACTTCTCCTAATAATTAATCAGAGAATAAATTTATTTTATAACGATATGATAAGAAACTTATAACCGTTAGCATATTGGTAGTGAACCTGCTTAGAGTTTCGACAGTCGCGCGCTCGGTTGCCGCTCGGAGCAGATGTTTTTTATAAATATCTGTTTCGATCTGTGCGTTTGTCCTTGTGGGTCTCCCAACCGTGTCTCGGAGAGCACGTTAACCTGTTGTTATCTTTTGATAATACTTTATAGATAATTTGCTCTTATCCAATGAGTTACTGGTTTGCCATTTGGTTTGCTGAGGCCAAATGGCAATCGCTCTGTATACAAACTAGAAACCTGTCAAATCAGAGACCCGAATACCGGGAATAATGCTAGCAAATTATCGTTAAAATATTTATTAACGAGAGGAAGTCTATTTGCCTCGAATGTGGGACGTGTTCTTAGAAACGGAGACAATACATATTCCGTTCTCATTAACATGTTAATGTCACGCGTTAGTAAAGATGGCAGTTGAGACGACCCTAACCCGATAGTGCATACGTGTTTTATTCAAGAACACTTTATTTCTTAACATCACGATATTATAAATAATGATATACATTAATCCATTAATAAACATGAGCTTGCCAGTCATCCCTACATGATAGAAAATCGAAAATTTGTGTTTTATTATTAAAACTAAGCACTCAAAAAATTATATACTACTAAGTTACTATATTTGTAATGAAATACACTTGAGGGCTGATCTATTACTTTTTCAGTGGGGAATAAATTCTCGACCGGGGAAATACCCAAAATACACATATTATCGACGAGAAGTAACAGTATCTGTTCAGTTGCGTTTGGTTCGATGAGTTTTGCACCGGAGGCCCACCCCTTTTTATCTCCTCCTTATTTCTTTTCTCTGCCCCCTCTTTCCTTTGGCAACACGCTTGTAATACTGTGGTATTTCAAGCATCTATAGATGGTATTCTTCTTCTTATCGAGTGGTTAGTGGCTAACCTAGTGTCAGAGTTGTTCAGGTCGCCCATATAGGCTTCTGACTTGTCTTTTCGAGTATTATCAAATTAATAACAACCGACTTTTTACGGGTTGGGGGTGACAGTATGGGGGTCAGTCACCCATCTAGTGACTGACCGCACCTAAAGTTTCTTAACCCCTCAATCGCTTACCGTCTCATACTATAGTAGCGTTTATAGGATACGATAACAGCTTACCATCAGATGGTCTGTACGTTTGTTTTCCACCTTTTTCGATAGTTCTCATGTAGAAGATCTGACAAAATGTTAATTTAATAGCTAAAGCCACTACCCGATTGAAGAATAAGCCCACAATGATATAAACGTAATATCGATTATTTAAATACGAAGAGAAAAGTCGCAGGTGAACACTTTTAACTTACAAATGATACGATAGAACGTATTAAAATAATCGCCTAGAAATACAGTATATATTTATAGCTGTTTATAATTGTGTTAGCACTTATCATACATTAAATATAGATTTCTATTAAAAAATACAAGCTTGTTTAATATATGAAGCAGTAACTTTTATTTTTCTACTTTACTGGCCCTGAAAGGGGTTCAGGGAATATGATATTTCATATCTATCTATAAACGAATGGGTATGTAATCTATAGATATAATTATAAAAGTAGCTATCTATATTTTGTAGGTTCTGTTATCTAAGCGACTTAATTGCTTTTTACAAATAAAGCTACATATATTACGTTAATTTTAATCGTGAAGTTGATCAGACAGTAATAAACCCCAAACTCGGAAAATTTCTGTCTTTTTTTTTCTTTTTCCCTTTTCTCCTATCGCTTGTCAAAAATCAAAATCAAAATCAAAATTATTTTTATTCAAGTCGACTTTTAAAAAGTACTTTTGAATAGTCAAACGCTACCGACGGTTCGGAAAGTTGATTCTATCGAGAATTTTTTTTTTTTTTTCAAATATATGTTTTTTACAATTGTATTTTTAATATAAAATTTGGTTCTTGAATGAGATCCAGCAATATTAAGAGTCGCAAGCATTTTTATCAGAAAAATATTCCTCTAACGAATAATAGGCTTTATAATAGGCTTGTGTTGACATCATCCTACTGGCAATTTACGATGATCCCTAATCGTCACAAAAACACCTGTCTAAATAGAAAATAACCAGTAATAATAATAGCTTACGAAAAAGAAAAAGTAAAGTGTGGTACATAAATGTATATTTAAAAAATGTATAAAGAAATATACCATCTTATTTTTATTATTATTATTGACTTCTTAATCAGTAGACTTTTGTAATAATCGGATTGAAATGTCAGTCCCCAGTCGGCCATCAATAATCTCAAATTATTATGCATGCAATTGTAACACCTCGAGTCAATGCCACTTGTAAATTTGTAAATTATAGGCTCTCGTTATTAATTTCAATTTCAAATTCCGAGCCTCTGAGGGTACATTAAGCGGTTGATCCCGGTTATTATCACACAAATCTGAGAATGATTAAATCTTTAGGAAATTACTCCTATCCAATCTTAATGCGTTCCCGCTTAAAGGTTTGCGCGTAGGCGTTGTTGCGTTAGGTTTTATTTTCGTTACAGAATTTCTTGATTGAGTCGCCGCGCTCAAAGTTCGCGATAAAAGCCATGCAATAGCTTAAAATCAACGATTAATAAGGCTATACGTGGTCAAAATAAATATGTGTATGATATGTGGAAACAAACACAATTGAAAATTTAGCCTAACGCCTCAGACGAATCAAGACAATAAGCAAATTGACTGACATCACTAAAATACACTGTACAACTTGTACAGTACTAATATCAAATAATAATAAAATTATATTGTAATAAACTTTTAAATCAGAAAACAAAATGTAACAGTGTTATGAAAATTAAATACTGAGTTAGGTTCGCACGAATGTTTTGCGGTAATATTTCACTTTTATTGTACCTATCTCACGCCCTTTACTACATTTATTGCCCGCCTTCACGGGTACCGTGAAGCACTAATAGACTTATACATTTTTCTCTCTAACATAGTCGTTGTGGCTCTCGTAATAAGAACTAACCTTTACATCTTTGTGTCTTGAATATAATATGCCGGCAATGTGTCTATATATCAAGTATTAATTAGTTTATTATTATACCGATACCGCAGGAAACTTGGATAGCCACACATGTAAAAACCCATGAATAATTCAAAAATAATGGTAATAAAAATTGCTTAATAACCCCCGCTGTCGTTTATCGTCTTGGGTCGAAATCGATACGCAACGCAGTGGACATTACATTTACGACACATCCAATAACAAATCAAGATTAAAATCAACCTTATATCATGAACGATGGGGTTCATTTTTCGTTAATGTAACATAAACGTCCAGGTAGGGTGACCAAATTACATTTTCAGTAACTTCAATTCTTAAATCTTCTAGATAAGATTGTATTTAGCGTGGCTAGTGGTAAAAATTAAATGTTCCAAGCAATTGAGACGACCGTTCGGAAAGAGCAAGTGCGTCTGACAGTGTAGGTCATTCAGGACGTCGGCGTCGCTTCGCACTGACGGAGTGCTATAAAATTTAGCTTAGTATTTTTTAACACGCTCAAAGTTATTTTCTCTTTTATACAGAATTATTAAGAGTTAACTGTTATTAGAGGACAATATCGATATCAAAGACTTGTTTGTGATTAGGACAAAGGTATATTGTTACCGTGTTACGTTTATATTACTAAGTTTTCTAGATTATTTTAAAGTTTTCCATTACCTTCTCGTACTTAGTCGTTCTTAAATGTTCTCGCTTAAAATATAATTAAATAACTAATTAACATATTATGTCAATACTGTATGTACCGGTTAAGTGTTTTGCAATTATCTTAAAATTCTAGCTCTAGTTGTAAAAAACAAATAAAATTTAAAGACATTAAGTTCATAAAAATTACCTGTACGAAATTATCTTTTTTTATCTAAAGAGAGATAGGGGAGAAAAGAAGAGAATAAAGAATAGAAGGAAAATAAAAGGTCAGAAGGCGATTTGAACCTATAGAGCAAAAGCAAAAAGCACTAGCACAGATACTGCTGCTACACAATGATAATTGACATGCTATAATAAGGTATTTCACCGGTCGAATCGACCCCATTATTATTGAAAAACGTAAATTTCAGCCAATACCTACTTTTTTTATGTAATTACTAAATATTTCGCCAAAAAGAACAAAATAGTCGATACCGCAGCTCTTAACAAGATCTACCTAATACCCCCTTTAATCAAGCCACAAGAAAAGAACGAACTTTTTAAAGAAGCTTAAACTTTTTATTTCATCTAGAATTACAATGTACTTTCAGGCAAATATACCTGTTGAGCAAATAAAAGTAGTCTTTACGGGGGTCGTGTTACACGACGTTTCAGGTTTTAAGCGCTATAACAATCATTGGAAGGACACAAATAAAGCTATTGCGACTTACATTATGTTGCAACTCCTTAAGATTCCTTTACATTGTGTATAAAAATAGTAAAAAGTAGCAAAATAGTAAAAAGTACAAAAGTTCTAGAAAAAATTATAAGACGCGAGTACAGCTTGTACTTGTTTTCTACACTACAATATTTATTTTATACAGTCACTCTATATCATTGTTTTATACTTTGATACTTTTATTTTAGAAGAGAAGTTAAATTAATAATTCTTATACTTCTGAGTATTCAAAATGCTAAAAACATGGCATATTTACAAGCAACTGCATTGTTTCTATTTATTAATTGAAGCAACGGTAAGTGGCAAAAAACTCAATTGTTAGAAAAAGATTTATGAGAATATAAATTGTTTCGTTCTTCATTACGCCGAGGAAACCAATTACAGTGTGTGTGACGCAGCGGCAATATCGAACAACCATTTATCAAAGACGTAAACCCCCGTTAATGAACGTGACATATTGTAGTTCAGTTAAACCTAAATAAAATAAACAATTTGAAAAAAACAGTATAGTTTAGTGACCCTATGAAACTAATTTGGGAAACTTAAGATTCAATTATAATGTAGTTATAGTCCAATAGAGCAGAGACTTGTCTACAATGTCGTGAATTAGGCGCATTAGGCGACTGGCCCCGTAATACACTGTGACAATGCGTTTATCTGCGATTATGCCTTAGACACAATAATATTACAAGCAGACTTCAACCTTAACACATTAGAATAAAATTTAAGATAGATTGTAAGTGTCATGTGTTTTACGCCAGTTCATAATTTACTATTCCCTTAGTATTTGTAGCAAGAGATAACAGCATACGAGCCGGTAGCGAACCTGTTGATGATAAGCGCCGTCGTCGATAAGGCTTCTGCTGATGGACTGGCCGAGACAGAATTTCGGCGAATGCATATTTCATGAGTTGATTAAATAGTTCACGCTTTGAATTTAGCCGTGCCACGGTATGTATGGCCGCTTGCCGTGCGATAACCTCTCCGTTCCGTAATAATTTCAGGAAGGTTTCGTGTTTCTAGCTATTTCTCCTTTTGAAATAACCGAAAACCCGGGAATTTTTAATATAAACGGATATAAATAGTTCGAATATTTATGACTACAACAAACTACGAATGCTTTTAATTAAAATTTGGAAATATACGTAGCAATAATTCATAACTGCAATAAAGGAATAAGTTAACAGAATTGTTATAAAATAATTGTATTTTAGGTTAAAATATAACAAAATTGTATTCTATTACGTTCACATTATTCTCGAATAATAAAAACATGGAATACTATAGTGTTATGTTTTCTTTTTTAGGAATCTGTTGCCAACAGGCGTGGGGTTGACAACTGAAACTAACAAGTTTTTGAGTCTTTTCGGCATTTTCTCAAAAAGTTTTCATTTTAAGCCTTACGAAGATATACCACCGCAGTGTCAAATATTCTGCCGCCAAATAGTAGTGCTTAGGCATTACTGTGTTCCGGTTTGAAGGGCACTGTACGCTAGTGAAATTACTGGGCAGAGGAGATTTAAGAACCAATATCTCGAGGTTGGCAACGCGTGAGTGGCACCTACTAATGGTGCTGCAAGCGCTCATAGGCTACGGCAACCACTTACCATTAGGTGGGTCGTATGCTTGTTTGCCAACTAATAACATAAAAAAAAAAAAAAAAAAACCTAAAAATATTTCAAGCGCTAATATTATACTTATTTATGGTTATCCATAGTTATTTATTTCTAATGTATATAGTGCTAATAGTCTCTTTAGCCGTGGTTTGGCCTCGCAGGAGATACCGTAAGGCCGAAATTAATTTGCTAGCCCTTTCTCATGACCGGGTCTCTGTACTCGGCCACCCCCACCCGGTGACGCTGTCAAGGCCACGAGGGCCAACCGCAATACACAAAAAATAGTCTCTGCGGAAAATGTTTGTGAGGTTTTCATTATTTCGCTCAAGAACCCTAAAGGGTAATATTGAATAGTTTTAATAGGACGAGTGCTGCAAGCAATATGCGATGTTTTACAAAAACTGACATCTGAAAGTTCACTTTTACATGTTAAGTTACGCCCGGGGCACTCACGCGTGTCGCGTATCTTATTATCGGAAATCCGGATAGAGTTCGCATTTTGATATAAAACTTATCCTCTTGGAAAACATGTATTAAATCCGTAACATTACTTTGATTTTTTTGCGATAAATAAACGATACGCTTTCTATACGATAAAATGTAGGTACGAAAATGTTTTTATTAATAAAAATGGTTATTCTATCCTTATTAATATTTGAAATTATAATTTATTTATGATAGTTGTACATTTGATAAATTGAAAGTACTTCAAATACGTTCTTTCTATTTTCAAATTGAGTATATGGTACACAGTCATATACTAATATTGTACTACCTTCGGATTTACATTAACTTGTCAAATTTCAACTAAATTGCTTGCTATCTGAGCTAGAGTTAAATTGAGTAATTATGTGCAAGTGAAATATCGATTACACGATTCAATAGTTAGTTAGTGAGTTACTAGTACTAAAAGTTAAGCTGTTTTTATAACAAAAGAAACCCGATAAGCAAGTTTTAAAATCATTCTTAACTGCAATTAATATTGAAAAAATGTTTTATTTTTACCCGACTGCCGAAGGAGGGTAGTGTTTTCAAATAAAGACTTTCATTATACATGTGTAATATGACAACATGTACCAATCCAAATGACAACCAACAACGGTACTGACCAAATCTGTTCAAGTTAGTGTCGCCATTCACAAGTGCAGTCGACCTCACGAAGTAGCTTCTAATCATTTTTAGGGTTCCGTAGCCAAATGGCAAAAACGGAACCCTTATAGTTTCGTCATGTCCGTCTGTCCGTCTGTCCGTCTGTCCGTCTGTCCGTCTGTCCGTCTGTCCGTCTGTCCGTCTGTCCGTCTGTCCGTCTGTCCGTCTGTCCGTCTGTCCGTCTGTCCGTCTGTCCGTCTGTCCGTCTGTCCGTCTGTCCGTCTGTCCGTCTGTCCGTCTGTCCGTCTGTCCGTCTGTCCGTCTGTCCGTCTGTCCGTCTGTCCGTCTGTCCGTCTGTCCGTCTGTCCGTCTGTCCGTCGGTCCGTCCGTCCGTCCGTCCGTCCGTATGTCACAGTCATTTTACTCGGAGACCATTGGCTCTATCTATACGAAATTTGCTAAAGAGGTGTATTCTATGAATCGCACAACGATTCTGTAATGATATCTTAAAATATATAAGAATTCAGGGTAGCAGTCCATACATGTAACTGAGTGTTGGAAAAAAAAATTTCAACTTATGTCAACGTGTGAGATATCTTTGGATAGGTCTTTCAAAATGATAAGGAGGTTTGATTTTGACTTTTTCCATTAAGTCAGTAGTTGTTGAGATATTAGCTCCTAAAGTCATAAAAATTGTGTCCCCCCTCTAACTTTTGAACTATGGGATTTAAAATTCTGAAAAAATTTGAGCTTATAGAACATCATATAAAATTTCAACCACATTTGGTTTAAAGAAGATAGGTCTACAAATTTAAGAGATATATAAGTTTTTCCCATAACTTTGTTTTTCATATAACTTTTAATAATTACTATGAAATTACCAACTTATTTTGGAAGTCGATTTTAATTCGTTATTATTTTTAAAGGCCTTAAGATTCTTCATAACCAAGCTGCGGAACCCTTCAGTTTCAACTGTGCGTGGTCCACAACGCACTTGACTGCTAATTATTTTTTTCTCATGGCGTGGCTAATGAACAATTGTCAGAGTTGTTCAGGTCGGCCATATAAGACTCAGCCTTTTTTGTTTTCTTTTTTGTTTTCTCTTGTAGTGTACTCGTCAAGAACATTAGGCAGTGGTAGTGTGGGACTCTGCCGCCTATTAATCAAGTGGCAATATCCACTAAATCTCAACGGAACCCTCATCGCCATAGTGGGACCTCATGGGTTCGCTTACACAAACAACCATAACACCCCGGCGATATAACACTCTGACTTGACTTGTCTGGTATTACCAGGCTTATGATGATAACAACCTGGACGCTCATTTAAAGTACGCGCTAACCCATCCATAGACTAAAGACCACACCTAAAGATGCTTAATTAATCAACTCACTGATTATTTACAGAACAATGAACACACTTGGCTATAATTGTACAAATAATACTCTTTATAATTACAAACATAGGCTTAGAATGCGAAAAGTCTATGGGAACTAATGACCTTAAAAAGTTAGATATTTAATTTAATAAACATTGAAAACCTAACAACACAGTAATAGTAACAGCTAAGTCATCGAGTGTGTGTGCAATAGGTAAGCAATGAATAAACGGGCGGGCGAGTGCGAGCGATAAAAATGATATATGCGCCCCGACGTGGACATAGTACTACAGCTTTATTTGTACCAATACTCCGCATTCCGACCGTGAGCTTTTTATATTGGCGTTTATTGCCGGCGAAATTGGCTCTTGGTCTCCATTCTCTTCCTTATCATGCCGCAAGGGGTTTTTGTTCAATGTCATCTCGGTTGTGACTTATTTTTAAAGTTTATTATATGGACATTTGTATTTTATTACCCTCTTTTCGTTGTTAAGATATCGTGTAGACGCCCGTGGAAAACGGGTAGCTTTATCTTCAATGTGAGGTAAAATTTTGAATTAGGTTTCATATTATTTTTCAGTTGGATACCAGTTATAATTCTTATTCTAAAACTCGCTATTTCCGCGGCTTCTCTTACGTGAATGTAGTATTATATTGGATGACGCGTTATGTCATCTAAATTAAATAACTTTGTTTTATGAAAATCCTACAGTGAACCTATAAACTGTCCTGAATAAAAATAATTACAATGTGCAAATCTTTATGACAATTGAGCTTAATTGAGTAACTATCATTTTGGATGTTTCATCTTTATAACACACAAACTTTCACATATATAACATTAGTAGGAGGATCTTTATCATTATTTAAATGGGCTTAAGTGTAACACTATAATAATGTGTATGTGTTGTATGAGTGAAAGCGTTGGAGACGCAAATTTCACCCGTACTGCCTTCGTTTTATTCTTCGGTTCCTATACAATAACTAAAAAAATGCACATAAACATTTATCCATCTTGAATGTGTAAAAATACACACATACATAATTAATGTTTTAGGAAATATTTCCATATACACTCGGAATTTGTAAAAACATACGAAAAATTTTAGCTTTTCCCCCTCGCTTTGTACGATCGATGTGACGTGGCCAAAGCATTTTTTCCGTTTCTCGAGAGTAATCGTTCATTTTTTGCCTAATGACTCTCTCGTCGAAAAGGACTCCGCAAAAGTACCCCGCGGGTGCGCTCGAATAGGTCAGGTTTTTCAGAACTCGCATTACGCAGGATAGTCGAAAAGTTAATAGAACCGCACAGCGCTCATTTATTTCTAAAAGTACGACGGAAACTTATTTATTGACGTCGATCACAACCCTATAGTTATTTATATGACTACGTTGTACAGCAACGGTAGTCGCGGTCGCGGGTTCGCTTCCCGCTCGGAGAAAGTGACTGTGTTTGTGTTGTGTGTTGTGTCCGATATGGTTTGTCCTTGTCCTTATGCATGTTTCCGGACCCTCGACACTGGATATCACTATCCTAATGGAGGCCGCTGAGTGTGTAGCGTTTATAGCAATTTAAACAAAAAATATAGCAATATTGAAAATGCTTTGAAAATAAATAATGGTATCATCCAGGAGTAAAAAGATTTTCAAAAGATTGGCACCACATATGCGTTAATCATGCGACTGTTATTACAAGCGTTCGTAGCGTAATATGAAGACTTACTACTAGGCGAGCGGTACTCTCGTTTGCCACCATGATGGTATAAAAGAAAAAGGATCGATATATGTACATACGTAATTCTATTATATTAAAATATCACAACAATTATTATTTATAATATTTTATAACTAAAACACGTTTTGATTTATATTTTGAAAGCATATTACATTGTAGTTTCGGAGACCCAACGATAAAATAAAAGCTATAACTAACATGGAACAAGGATTTTTATGTACCTTTTTGTAGTAATATTGTAACGAAAACTTAATCTGTAATAAACTGAGAATAATAATTTCATTATTTAGCATATTTATTTATTTATCGTACAATAAACATAATCCTTTTAATGGGTAATAAATCAACAAAAACTGTTACAGAAAATACTGAAAAAGCGGGTAAAGTTCTTTACAAAAATATATATGCATTATTTTATTTAAACGGAATACCGGCCATAAGTTTTGCTTATCGCCTCTCTTAGCCGTTAACCACGTGCGAACAATTGATTCTAGCGCTTCTGCCCAAGATTTCCGTGTGATAAACAGCCATTTGGAATATTACCATATTTTATTGTGTCAATTACAAACGTAAATCGTTTTGCTGACGCTACTTTGTTACGAAACCGCTGTCCATATATCTGATGCACATGTTGCGAAAAATTAAATGAAATAAAATTAAATATTAAGCAATTAGCGGTCAGCTATTGCACTGCCTGTGCGGTCATGTTATATTTTTAATTTGCTTTTGTTTTTTGAACAATATTTTAAACCACACGTTGTACTTGTTCATTAGAAAGTTAATCACTTATTTAAAAAATAATTTACATAGTACGAAGAATGGATGTACTTTAAGGTCCTATAGTGATCCTCTCCAGAAGACGTATTTTGGTAGGCTAAACACAAGGTAGCTTTGTTCAGAACAGACCTATGTATCGCAGTACAAATGGACGCCATTTGTTGTACACGACGACAGTATATCACGTGATATTAGCCATGCCAGCACCCTTCAGATTACTTTAAATTTTAAAACATATACCATATATAATAATAAGACTACAGCCACTTATGGAACTAATTTTAAAAATCTGTTATATATGTTTGTCGCTACAATGAAATAGTCCGAATGCTACATATAAGTATTATAGATTTTTCTTTTTTTTAATTTGATATTTTCTCGTGTACAGGTTACGTCGAAGGCTATTTCAAATATAACGAAAAATCATAATAGAAAATTGTTTTAAGTTACTCTAACCTTTCAATAACAAAGGGACCATTCTCGGAAGCATAAAATTTGCAAATAACGGTTTACACGTGTAAAAACACTCGAATGACGACATAAAAACTTGTTGCAGATTATCCGTTTCACCTATATTCTGGAAGAGTTTCGGAAATGGGCGCGCCCATGAAAAATATGTTACCGTGTAAAGGAAGCTTGGGCTATAAGCCTTTTATGAAAACGTTAATGATCCTTGGGATGTTAGGGGTTTTTAAGTGTTTCACATTCTCTTAACAGGGAGGCGGTTTAATGTATCGATTCAAAGATTAAAACATTATACGCCCATCACGGGTGGATGCTCTGAAATCGTTTTGTGTAAATTGCCATTACTGGATCTAAACATATACTGTAATACTAGGAAATTTTAATAAAAAAATTAAAAATCTTTTAATTTCATAACGGTTGGCAAACAAGCGGCCTGTAAGCAGTCACCGCAATCTATGAACGCTTGCGATACCTGATGCTCCTTGCCAACTCAAGGCATAGGAAGGAAGGGAGAAGGGTAAAAAGGATATAAGTATATAAGGGTAAGGTATAGTAACAGAGGGTGGGATATGTGGCCCTGGCGCTCAAAGTGGTTATTCAGTTTATTCACTTCACAACTTATTAAAACATTTGTTTGTATATAAACAATAGCACCATGAAAATATTAACCAGAGCATAGTGCTAACAAATTGGCAAAATTATCCTAAAACGATATTGTATTGCTATTGTAGGCCTAATTGGCTCAAATTTCGGCAATGTTCGACTTGTCGAAGTGAACAACTGACAGCTTGAGTTGGTAAACAAGGTTTAAAAAGTACCATCGTTTCGAGCGTAATTTAGCTGCATTTCAAAAATGTTTAAAGTGTTGGCTAAAATTATTTCGCATTGTTATGTAACACGGCTGACCCAGAAAACATATTTTAAGCACTAGAATAAGATTAATTTTTATCGCGACGTGTCCGACGCGACATTACCAATCCTAGTCTACAGATAAAACTCTATAAAATAAAGGTAGCCTTTTTAATTCTACCTAAACAAAATGAAACAGCTTTTACATTTTTTTAAATATACCAAGACTATTATATTAAATTATATATAGAGATAATAGCAGTTATACTTACAAACATGCCTAAGTGTTGTCGTTTATTTGTTCGTTTAGAATAAAAAAATAATAATAACGCTCCGTCTCGTCAGGTCGGTACTTGACATTCGCAAGTTTTAATTGCCACACTCAGCTCCACTCCTGCGGTCGGAGTGGGCAACCGTCACAGCGACAACTAAGGACGCGCACAGACACTAGTCAAGACTTAGTACTACCTACCTTAACAATAACAATATAAATAGACTCCTGACTTTGAATACTATCTAGAAAAAAATAAGTAGATGTCATGTTATCCATGTAAATTTATACTATATACAGTCGGTACTTTTACAAACACAGAGGCACATCTCTCTCACAGAGGCTCTCGTAGACACGCTCGTTGTTATGTATGTACATCGTCTAGTTACCCTAATGATGGTCTCATACAACGCAGAAACTCTTTGTGATTCCCCGGCGTGAGTGTCATCGAATTGTCGGTATATAAAACTACGATGATTTCTTTACACGATTTGTCGAGAGTAGTTAGTAATAAAAAAAAACGGAAAAGTCTTAAATTAAAATATAAATCTTTATACCTACCATAAAATATATCCAATATTTTTTCCGATTAATTCTTTTCTGATTAATTTCATATTCTACTAAAATATTTTCAAATTTATCAAATTTTATTTAATTTGTACTTGCTGGTAGGGCATCAATGCCTGGTTAGCTATTACCGTACGTTGATCATAAGCTCGAGAAGTGGCAGCCGCGTTTCGAGGTCAGCCACCGTATAACCAGTTGCATTTTGAGGGTAGGCAGAGCTAGGTCGACTAATATGTTCGCCTTCTGCAACAAAAGTAACCGCCTTCGCGTTTGGACTCTACTTACACTTAACATTCGGTGGAGTAGGACTAAATAAAAATTGTACGGCCAAGGGACCCCGTCAGGAAAAAATGTTTTTTCTTCAAGTCCGAATGTAATTCGAAATGAAATCTGTATATTTTAATAGGTTATGTGAAAAAAAGAGACAGAGACAGGGAGAGAGAGAGTTGCGCACCCGGCAGCGCACTCACTTGCTCGTGTGTGCATTTGCTGGTAGTAGGCTCGATATACGCACACATGCACAGTATATGGTACTTCGTTACGTGACGGTTTCTTCTTAATCGCAGTACCCGTAAGCCGCATTAAGGAACTTCGTTCTAAAAAATCTGTACATTAGTGAACATTTCATCGTCTCATCGAACTCTGCTATGTGGCAAAAGCTACTATTATTTAATTATTATTCACTACTGCTAATGTAAATATCACTGTATTGTCGATATCGCAAGCCACGCTTCACTTCACCATCACATCATCTATTTAGCCTAATGAAGGCGTCGCGTTCACAATGCGTTCTGTTTGCTTTGATTATGATATTGTCGACATTATACTCTGGTATTAGCAAATTAAACACTAACTACAATGTATGACGATGCTAATTATGATTTATTATTTTTAAAGCATTTTGAAGGCTTAAAATTGGAACAAATCTATTTATTAATTTTCGAAGGTATATTTTCATACTAAGAAAATCTATCAAATGAATTATTCAAATGAATAACGAACAGAATCATATCACTTACTGGCGGTAGGCCTTCTATTGCAGATGATTCTTTCTATTCCATCTCAGTATCAGATAATCACTGTTGCTAATAAAATTACTAGGCAACGGAGATTTAAGAATCAATACTTGAATATCGATATCGGTCACTCACGAGTGACACGTCCAGACGAATGGTGTTGCAAGCGCTCATAGGTTACGACAACCGCTTGCCGTCAGGTGCGCCGTATGCTTGCTTGCCAGCTTAGTCGCCTAAAAAACACCGACTTTTGAAGTCGAAGTACTGATAAATGTCACAAGTTTTTATGTAAATATGCCTTTCACAACACTCTTTTTTTCTTTTACTTGGAGAAATGCAGTTACGCACTCGAGCGCCGAGACGGGTGCAATGGCGCAGGAGGTGTGTGGACTCGGAGCCGAGCTCCCCTACCCACTAAAACTCCAAGGCCCAATCTAGTGCCATAGTGGGACGTTGCGGGATCACCGAACCATTCAACCCCCCGGCGCTTTCCCCGAAGGGCCCACCAGCGGCGGCAATATAGTCATACATACATAAGAATACATACTATATATATATATAATACAGCTTGGCGCTGGTGCGCCTATACCTTTCGGCCTCCGCCTGTGGCGGCACCTTTCACGACCCTGCATGACCCGGATATGGACACATAATTTTGCCTAACTACTTTCAAATGCTTATAACAACATTACTGACCAACAACGTGTTTTACGAAGATTGATGACACGGCTGACGGCTAATAATAATTGACGGCCTCTAACTCCCTAATACCTGTTATCAACAACCTTTTGGAACTTAATTTAAATAATTTGACGGCCAATAACACCGGCCTCAAGCACGAGCTAACAATAATTATAAATAGGATATCATTACCACGATATATCAACTCATATAAATAAAAATTCAAGAATTACAATGTATACAATTATCAATATATTAATACGCGAAAAAGAAAACTTTACCATTAAAAAAAAAATAGCGTCCGTTGGAGTGTCCTAAAGTTTAAATAGAGGAGTGCAGAAAGTTAAAATTGATGTGTTAATTGATGTATATTTTTTTATAAATACATTAAAGTATATCAAATAATACATCTATTGTTTTAATCTGTAGCTGCTAATGTCAAACAAATGTCTGTCATTTGATTCAATTCAAACATCTATGAAACAAAAACGGTATGATAGCAATTCGCTAGTTATTTTGAAAGTGCAAATGTTCAGGAAATTGAACGCGTAGAAGATTCGTTAAAAAATTTCGTTCCAAAAACGTATATTTAAATATAGGCCAGCTAATATGTCTTCGTAAAACACATCGCTTGTTCGAAGCACTATATCAACTTTAATTGACCAATCCGTTGACCGTACCTCCAGTTCTTGCGCAAGTACTTAATTGAACACAGCACCGAAACGGCGCAATAAAACTAGCATACAATTCGTTATCACTGTCACTTGAACCAAATAAACTATGCCGAAGAAAATAAAAGTTACTTCAAACCGTCGATGTAGCTCCTGGGTCCGAGGCAGTCGAGGCACGCATTTTAAAAAATGGCTGAGCTTATGGGCCCCGGCAGTGGCGGGGAGCAGGCTGGGGACGGGATCCGTAGTTTATGGACCGAACTGATACCGGGACCCAGGAAAGTGTTCCCAGCTTACGCTCAGGATTTGTATTTGCAAGGTATTTACATGGTATTCGTTCTTGATATTATATTACGTAGCAATTTATTTCGTGCGAATAGCGAGATATAATTCTTTTATTTTTATCACCTACTTATTTCGAAATTGTATTTATAATAGGTTGATATACTTTTTGCTATTTATTTAAGATAGTATGTTGAATTATGTTACTGATTTGTCTCGATTGAATGAAGGACAAAACTAAAAATAAGCTGCGTTAAGCAACATTAACAAATTATAAAGATATTGACATAAAAATACATAAATATAAAACTATAACTAAGTAACAAACTCTTCACACGTAACATGTATTTTCTCAATAATTTGCAATGACAACTGTGGCTTTAAACTGCTCGTTGATCATACTTAGAGATCTCCAGTAGGTCGGGTAATGGCCCGCCATCGCCTGCCGCCTGCCGCCTAGCGGGGTGGTCTGCGGCAGACATGACTTATTACTGCCAGGATACAACCCTATTTCGTCCCTAATGACGATGCTCGTATAGAGCCCTTAATTTCAACGTTCCACCATTTTTATTAACGCATCAATGTAACCACTGATTTCGTCCAAACATTTTGTGATCGAAACTTTTCTATTACGCCCAATTAACCAACAGTTTTTGTTTCTTTTGGCATTTCGTTCGTAACCTTTATTCTTCTATTCATAAGTGGATGAAATTACGAAAACGGCTAGTAAAGGTCAAAGAAATGTTATTCGAATTATGACCCATTTCGAAATATTACTTTATATTGAAACCCTTCATAAAGGGTAAAAGGAGGGCGGCGTTATTCCCTTTCTTTGTAATTTGAGCTCCGTTACGGTACTAAACCGTTTATGATGCGGCTCTTAGAAAAGTTAAAGTGGCCAGAACGGGCTGTACGAAAAATTATAATAAGGGTACTAAAACGATGATGATAAAGGAGCTTTTATAGAACCGACTACAAAGCGAGTTATCACTGCCGCATAGTTTCTTGGAGATTAAAAACACACACGCTATTATACTAGATAAGGCTTTCTGTAAAGTATTTAACATTAAAGTTATTTGGAACATTCGTTTAAAAATGTTTTCAAGTCTACATTTTATTTTACTATCTCGACATATTGACAGTAATCGTAGTCGGATAGCACACGTTCAACCTTTAATATGAGTTTAAGTGCTATTTTTTTTTATGCGATACAACAAAAAATACTGATGGTAAGCATTTTATTGCAAGAGGCCCTCTAGGTAGGTGCCACCGCAGTGTCAGTTATTCTACTGTAAAGCAGTATACTGTGTTTCGGTTTGAAAGACACTGTAGCTAGTGAAATTACTGGGCAAAGGAGATTTAAGATCCAATATCTCGAAGTTGGCCAGGCGTCAATGACATCTAGAAATGTATAGTGCTGCAAGCGCTCATAGGCTACGACAACCACTTACCATCAGGTGGGTCATTTGGTTGTTTGCCAACTTAAAAAATGTCCTATAATCCCCCTAAATATAGTGTTAATATTTACATTGTAAATAAATAAATACGATGCCCCTATAGAATTGCTATGTCCTATGTCAGGTGTTCGGAAACATATGTAAACACAACCACTACCACCCAGACAGAACACATCAGGTCTGCATGGTTAATACAAACATCTGTTACTGCGTCACAACTATCGTCAATATTTTTATACTTTTTTCATTAGTATAAAATATGGACAGGTACTTCCATAAATTCAAAAAGTCAAAGACTCGCTGGTGCTCCTTCCTAAATGGAACGGAACGAAGTTAGTTACACGCTAACTTCATTCGGCTATGTTGCAAGCTTGTGACTAGCTTCGTTTCGTCGCGTTTACAAAGAACCACCAGTCTTTCACATTTTGTCTGTATGGAAAAGCCTGTCTATAGTACATATACAGCGAGTTTGATATTATTTTTATATTTTAAAAATTTCTGTTTTGCACTTCCCTTTTATTTTAAAATGTTATATTTTCTAAAAACTATCTAAAATAATACATAGTAATAGCTTAGGCTATACTAAACAATATAATTTACGTAGACTGCATGTTAAACTGGCTCCAATATAGTTTCCTGTTTCGGGTAAGCGAATATACATAACGAGACATGCCACCCACGAAATCTAGTCTCCAACGATAAGTTGTCTCATGCAAAATTCAAATTAACGACAGCAATGAAAAAACAACGAAGTAGTCCACAATCCTTACTTAACAATATAAACGCGAAAGTAACTGTCTGTCTGTCGCACTTTCACGCCAAAACTACTGATCCGATTTAAGTGAAATTTGGTGCACAGATAGTCTCGAGCCTGAGAAAAGACATAGGCTACTTTTAATACGAAAAAACCTTGTAAGAGGTTGAAAAGGGGGATGAAAAATTGTATGAACGTATCGTCATTTTTAGAGCTAGAAACATTTTCTAAAATTCCTCCTCTGAAAGGCTGAAATGGGGTTTCAAAGTTATTTTTAAAATTGTTATTCATGTGGGTGAAGCTGCTGGCAGAAGCTAGTTAAGTTCTAAAAAGGAATCATTAATTTATAATACGGTATTTCATTTAAGTTTACAACAACTTCACTTCGAAAACTAAATACAGCTTTCAACGAACAATTTTTCTTCAAAGACAATATGCAGAAGTTGTAGAAGTAAAACAGTGTCGAACCAATATTCATAAATCTTCTGCTCATCTGAAAGTTGGTCCGCAGCGAGCGCCGCATTGAATATTCTCGGACATCCGCGTTCCCCGATCCGCGCTCACATAATTACCGCAAGTGCTTCGGTGATGAACCACTAATCCGGTAACTAGAATAAATTTGCATTTGTTAACCGCGTTTGCACGCATTCCCCATGCAAGTTCATTCGGCCAATCTAAATTTGCTGACAGCGCTGCATATAATGTATCGTGACGGGCTCATGCGAAATAAATCTATACCAATATCATAAAGCTGAAGAGTTTGTTTGTTTAATAAACCAGTAAACGCTTACAAACTCAACGGATATTAGGATAGTTATATTCTGTGTTGGGGATCAGGAAACATATACAAAGACAAAGACAAACACATCCCGACCGGAACTCATGGCTGTATCGTCAATACAAACATGCTCCGAGCGAGAATCGATCCCGAGACCTGTGGTGTTTAAGGCAGGTTCGCTACCGATGCGGCACAACTTCGTCAAAAAACATGTTTGTTTGGTCGAACGCGCTAATCTCTGAAACTACTGGTCGGATTAGAGAAATTCTTTTTGCATTTGATTGTAAGTTTCTTGAGGAAGGGTACAAGCTATATAACATCACGATACGATACATAGAAGCCGAGAAATAAGAAATAAAGCACGGGCGGGCGATGTGATACTTTGAGTTGGTGCAACAGCAACACAATCAATAATAATGAGAAAGAATTTTTTATTTGTTTGTTTGTTATATATAGATCACGCGAGCGAAGCCGTGGGCATAGCTAATTGTTAATACGTGCGACGAGCGTTGTTTAAAAATACCTTTGTCAAGTTTAATAGCTCGCGAAAACATGATTAAAGAATTAACGTTTTAAATCAACGCTTCATTTTTATTCGTATACGAATCGTATTTCGTATATAACAAAGCTTCATTATTTCTATAGTTTTAAAACGAATGGAATTTATACTTTACTAGCAGGCACGGCAGACGTTGTCCTGCGCCGAAAAAAATCTGAGACTCGGCAGGTAACTGAATCTAATTGTGAACAGAAGTGAAAATTATTGAATTACTAATATCGCTATCGCAAAATAGGGGTTGATGGTAGAATGATGACAATTTAGGATTGTATTCATTTTAATGCCACATCATAGAAAAACTAGAATTAAAAATTTTATCAAAAAAAAAAAATAATTAAAATAAAGTTTTATCAAAATCGGTTAAGGTTTCGGAGGAGTATGGTAGCTAAAACTGTGACACGAGAATTTTACATAGTGGATGGTACTATATAAGACTTTTGGACTAAGAGTTCTTTTCACCGACTTTATAAAGAACAAGGTAATAAACTCATCTGACAGTAAGACTATGTCTGTTGTCTGCTGGCTTTATATGAGTTAATGAGTTTTTTGAAAAGCCTATCGTACGGGAATTGTTCAAAAATTTCTAGGTCCTTCTGTTTTTGAAACTTGCAAGTTAATGAGTTTTTTCATTACTGTGGACTCCTGATGAATTATTATAATCAAAATTGACCAACTTGCTTAATCCTATATACCTCATATAGAGCTATGTAACCTGTAAATAAGCGCGGGATCTTAAATATAATTAATGATTATTGATTTACTGAATCGCTTATTAATTAAGAATTTAAATCATGAATGAAATGAAATAAACGTCTTTTATTGGTTGTATAAAATCGTGACGTCACTGTTCACTACAAAATTTTCAACGAGTGTGTAAATTGTATACACAACTTTAAAGTCGTCGTGAACACACACGTCCCAATATACGTTTTATATAATCTAAATCTGTTCCTTTTTAAATAAAAAAGTGAAAAGATTAGATCGATCTGTACAATATAACTGTAACCTAGTTGCGTGTACTTAAGCACCTATAATGGATTCTCTTCTCATCCGCCTTGGATTTACCCTTCGGCTTCCTTGATCGCCCTTATCACTATTTCCTATCTGTCCTAGCTACATACGCTCGTATACTATATAGTTCTGCATTGTAACTTCAATTTTTATAGCGACCGTAATCCATAATCTACATATACATTATTTTTTATATCCCTTAAATGTTACGTCAAATACGACTTAGAAGACATTTTTTTCTACTCACAACCGCTCTGTGAAACTTGCGTGCGACGGTCTTTCCAAACCGATACGACCTGGGAACCTTCAAGAGATGAGCCTATTTCTTCCTTAAAGGTCGGCAACGCACCTGTGTTGCAGATGTTCATGGGTGGCGGCGATTGCTTAAAACCGCTGCCCGTTTGACCCTTTTACATCATAAATAAAACCATTTTTTTTAAACAATACATATATGACATATAATACGTCTTTGATATTCCCTATTAATAACCCTTAATATTTACCTGAAATATGAATAAAATCAATTATTGAAACATTGCTTAATTATTTCTATAACAAAGTTCATGGTTAGGTTAGGGAAGAGGTGTTTAATTTCACATGATGGCCTTTCTTCGAAACCAAAGAGTAGGTATCAGATGTCTTCAATGATTTTAAAAGACCCATCTAGTTAAGGCCCATTTCTGTTATTTTAATGAGCTTCGGTGATTACAATCATTTAATGGAACCCAAAGATACTGGCGCCCCATTACGAGTAACAGACTTGGTGAGTTTCAACTTAATTAAACTTTCATAACACTTCAAATATTAATAAATAACATCATTATTTGAGGAACAACATATTTTTTATTGTTTGATAAATAAATTATGACATAATTATTTTATTTCCTAAGTGGTCCTTTCAAAAGAATTTCAATTTCAATTGGTCTTTTTTATCTAAAAAAGGCGATTTTGAGTATTTTTTTTGTCTCCTTCCTTGTTTTTCCATGTTTTTACAATACTCTTATCAAGTAAGAATGAAACTTCTCAAAATATAAGAGATCTATAAGAGATAAATGATTACTGTTCCCAAATTTTTTCATCTACCTGACTTGAACTCTACCGAATGAAGTCAGATAAAGCTAAGTTAATTAAATGGTAGTTAGTCTTGGATCTAAATCAGTGCAAATCTCTTCATATACATTCAACGTAAAAAGTCTATTCGTACGAAGACGAGACGAGTCGCTAGTCCTGACCAAACAAGTTGACGACGTTGTGGCGCAGCGGTAGCGAACCTGCCTTAAACGCCACAGGTCGCGGATTTGATTCCCGCTGGAAGCATAATATGTTTGTATTGACCATGCAAGCATATTTTCCGGTGTGGGTGTATTTTTCCTTATCCTTGTATATGTTTCCGGATCCCCGACACAGGATATCACTATCCTAATAGGGGCCGTTGAGTGTGGAACATATATTCATTATTGTTATTATTATTTATTAAAGAAGTTTAACAGGTAATTTATAATATCTATTATATTTAAAGAGATACCTACAATATCAGAAAGAACCTTGTTTGATTTCCTTGTTCGGAACAAGGGCAACCTTTCAAGAACTTTATAAGTTTGATATAGAATCGTATGCAAACTCCGAACTGAAATCATGCTAAATTTTCCAGATTTTCTGCATAAAATATTACAAGTACCGGACTTAAATTATAAGAATAAAACACATTTGTTAACATATGCAAATTTATCGAATGTATTAAAAATCTAAATGATTTATAGGTTTCATTCTAAATTACTAAAAGCTACGTATTTAAAAGCCTCTATACCCTGTATCAAAGGTGGGATCCACAAACACAAACACAAATACATCCAGAACGGAATAAATAACTCTATGAACAATAAAAACATCTTCTTCGATCGTGAATAGAACCTTTGACGCTTAAGGGAGGTTAGCTACCGCTGCCCCACAACGGTCCACAATTACGTTGCGACATTTTAAGTTTGGGAAGCGCATTTACGCGCACCACTACTAGGTAGTGGTAGTGTGGAGCTCACCGGTCGCTAGTCGAGCTAAGTACTACCCACTAAAACCCAACGAACCGCCTGTGCCATATTGGGACGCCACGGACTCACTCACACAACCAACCATGACGTCCGGCACGATCGCCAAATCAGGGCGCCCCAAGGCACCCTCATCCTGAAATAATTTTATGATGAGGTTGTTTGCCTCTACGACCAAACAGCCGTGATTTTTTATAGAGGTCGTCTTCCTCTGCCTCTTGACCGGGGCTGGAGGCCCCGTTTAAAAACAACGGTGTCGCAAGAGCCGCTATAGTCTATTCAGATAAACAGAAAAGTATCAGAGCGACGGCACAGTGGCAATACCAACAAGGACAGACGCCCAGACCGAAACGGATATTTATAACAAACATCTGTTCCGAGCAGAAATCAAACCCGCGACCGTCGCGGCTCGCTACCAGCATGCTACAATGGCGATACATTTGGGAACGATAGATAGCTTAGGGTATTAGCAGTAACAATTTATAGGTACAAAAAAAAAGAAACGAAGGGTGGGTAATACACGCACGTACGCACCAAATAAAAACTTGTAAAGAAAATAAAATTCATACGAACGGATGAATAACGCTAGTAAAGCATAAAACTGATTTACTACAAAAACTTTATATGAAAATTATCTAAACACCGCCTATAGTTTAGTGCTGAACAATTTATATTGACTGTTTTTTTATTATTTTATTTCATGACGGTTGTCAAACAAGCGTACGATCTGCCTGATAGTAAGTCACCGCAACCTATGATCGCATGTGATACTTAATTCTTGTATCTCATACGTGATACCAGCTCCAGGGATAGGAGGGAAGGAATGAGAAGGAAAAAACAGGAAAAGAGGGGGGTGGGAATTGGGCCTCCAACGTTCTCGCTGATCGCACGAAACGCAATAGTACTGTCACTTTAGAGAGTGGTGCTTTTAAATTGTATATTATCAAATCTAAAAATAAAAAATTCTTATCCGAAAAAAAAAAGAAAGCAACGTTTGGCTAAGTGTTAAAGTCGAGTAGGTCAAGAAATATCCTTCAAGTAAGAAAGAATTCATTCAGGACACGATCCCTCTAACTTTGTTAATTATTTTTAACGCAACTGTTGCGTTACTTTTTGTTGAAATCAGTTATTACGTATACACGTTTTTGGATTTAATCTACAGCAGCCAGTCAACGTGATCTAAAATTACTTTTAAAGCCATAGAGTAAACAATAAAGTTCATTTTTAAAGCTCATGAATTTTTATTTCAACCAATATCAGAAAGATCTAATATCAAAACAAAATATCAACTTTATTTATTTGACAGGGCGTTTTACCCAATTCAATATCTACGACTACACTAATGTTTTAGATGCGAAAGTAGCTCTGTCTGTCTGTTCCTTACGTTTTCATGCCTAAACCACAACAACAATTTTGCTTAATTTTGGTAAAGGAATGATTTGATAATGTGACACTAGTTGTTTTAAAAATCTTTGTCCACGCAGGCAAAGTGTTTTTTAGAAATGTATACATCCAAAAAAAAATGTGTATCTCCCTATCTCTATGTTATGGCCTCATACAAAAACTTCTTAATTTTGCTGCTATCGCCATTTTGTAGTTAGAAGCTAAACTAAGCCTTTTAATCCACTTTATGGAACTGGAAATACGGTATTTTCTAATGTAGAAAATTCAATGGAGTTGCCGACAAAAATTTTGTAATAGAATTACTACATTATTTGAGTACAGCAGAGGGAATCGGGTAATACTATAGCCAGGTTAGCCAGTGTCGTAACAATAGGGTGGCACAACGCCACCAAAATGGCACCGGGCCTTGAAAAAGAAAGGGTCCCTCGGTCAGAGAGGGCTGTAAGCACATGATAATCCGTACATTGAACAAAAAGCCGGAAAAATGCATTTTTAACATTATTGAAATTTGATACTAAAACCAAAATGATTTCAGTTCAATACACTGTGAATTAAGGGTTACTACAAAATTAAATAATTGTGATAGTGTTTGGATGTCTAGCCTACTTCACGTGATTCGACCATGTCATTGGTAGAGCTGCTTTATATTGAAGGTCCTATCCGATGAATTTTCACACAGTATTGTTACGCCACTGAGAGGAACACAATGTTTGGGCAGATGTAATGGACAATCTTTTATATCTGTTAAACCTATGGTGAAAAGGTAAAACAATAAAGGTAGTCCAAATGATTTTCAGTTAAAAATGCAAGCGTTGCCATTTATGAATATTGAGATTGCATACGAAAATACATCTTCGACAGTCCACTGAAGTAAGTGTACACTCAATTTGCATCACTAGACGGACGGTCTTTATTAGTTTATTTATCGACTTACATTTACAATTCAAATCCACGATATTTCTCTAAAACGTTTCTTATTTATACATTCCTTATTTATTGTACTGATCGCTGTTTACACTTTGCAAATTAATTCTATCGATTGGTACGGTACACTTATCCGACTGCTAAATTTACTGATGAGCTAATGTTCAAGCGATTTTACTGCTTATTAAAGTGATAATAAGAAAGTATATAGCATGTACGTTTATAGCTGAATCCTTTATATACTTCGGCTTTTCTGATTCATTAGAAACTAACACTGAACTAGAGTCCCTACAGTTATTTACCTAATTGACCAATATGTACAGTATACACTCCTCCCGACCCTAGAGTACCTTTTCCACAATACAACACGTATCAATTACACTAATCGAAATTTTGCTATACAAATAATTGCTTACAAACTTATCTATAATTAATTATTACTAACTTACATAAAAGCATGTTCTGTATTATTGTAATTATTTTTGTACTGTTTTATCTACAATCGAATTTCGTAATCTTAATTATTTATTGAATGAAATCAAACGAAAATCATACTAACAATTCATTTACCGCAATTAAATTTAAAACTCTGAATAGTTGAGTTAGAATATACTGCGGAAATAGCGCAATAATAAGTTGTTAAAGTAAGAATTCCGAAGGCCTCGCAAAACTAAGCGGCCGGACCACAAATCTTCATTAAGAGAAGTGCAAAGAAAGGCGTGCGTCGCGTAGCAATGGTTTAATTGTGAGTGTTTATCGCTACGATTACTCTTTGGGCCCGGCTTAAATAGCGCTCATACGTCACAGCCGGCATGTAATTATTTTCCACGTGAAACACACCAAAAATGTTACGCTGCAAGTACCACGGAGCGAGATCCGTTACTTTACGTCAGACATATAATTTGTCTATTGGTTTTCCTTCGGGTTTTCCACCTCTTGTTTCTTTTGCGACACACCTGGGAAACGGGATAATGATCGAAGATGTATTCGCTTTGGTTTATTTAATGAAATCGTATTTGTTTGTTACATAGAATTGGTACGATATATTTTCTTATTTATATCTCATCGCGCAATAAAACGTAGCGAACCTGCTTTGAGCCTCGACAATCGCGGATTCGATTCTCGCTCGACGCAGATGTTTCTTAGAACTATCTGTTTCGGTCTGGGCATTTGCCCTTGTAAGTCTCTCCACCGTTCCTCGGAGAGCACATTAAGCTCTCAGTCCCTGTTGTAATTATAACATCTGATAATAATCGCTACCTCTTGATGGGCAGTTGGCTCTTATCCAATGAGTTACTGGTTCGCCCTTTGGGTTGTGGTCAGATGGCAATCACTCTGTGCGAAAACTAAAGTCAAGTATGAGTATAAGCATTGACCTTGAGTAAATACTAAATAATGCTTAGAAGAAGAAGACCGTACCAAATACAACAACAAGTACGCAAAATAATATATTGTATCTTCAACACAATTTCAAATTGAATTCAAACACTTTGTAAAGCTTAATTCGTTGTAATGTATTACCTGCCAACTGTAAGCATCCAGTTTACGTGTATACCTAATAAACTAATTGAACATCTGTAAACCATTACACGATTTCATAGCTCTATCTTGTCTCAACGCATTTAGTGCTTAGCTAGATAGTATCTTGAGTTTTGCTTCGCGTTAAATGAACTTTAAAAAGAATTAATGAAGTTATCTATTCGCCATTTTTATTTTATTTTATGACGGTTGTCAAACAAGCATACGGTCCGCTTGGTGGTAAGTAGGTGTAGCGCTATGTAGCGACATCTACACGCAACATGACGTAACGCAATAGAAAGACAAGATTGTCACAATGTCGCATCAAGCTACAACGACACCTACAGGGCATACTACGCAACGATATGGACGATCAACGAACGTCACGATCTTAAATCGCGCTATCAAAGTTTCCTACGCTCTTGAGATATATATACAACTTTCCAACGTAAGTCGTTGGGCTTCGGCCCAGGGCTTCGGTCCGCCAGGCAATATCACCCGCCTGGTCGGAGGATCCTCCCGTAGTGTTGGAGGTATTTCTCACATCGTCACCTCCACAGTAGTTGCCGCAACCCTGAGGAGCTTGCGATATATTATCACGTATTGATGTGATAGTATCACGGGATCAAGAGATAGGAGAGAAGGAATGAGATGCTAGAATGGAAGGGAACAGAGGATATGGGAGATTGGGACTCCAGCGTTCTGACTCATCACATGAAAAGCAACCTCTTTGTTCGTGAATTATATTGTTACTATACGCCATAAATTCGGCGTCTACATACATGTTTCTGGAACTATGGTTTTTAATTTTTATGTGTAAATAATATTTTTCAATAAAAAAAAACAAGAACTTCGCGATGTAAACTCTAAAAAGCATAAGTTCTAATTAGAATTTAAATAGTTGATGTTGTTTATTTGTTTTTTACAGATTAATTGCTTATTAAAATTTAAGTTTTGGCAGGAATGGGACTAAAGATATATGGTTTAAACTTTTAGACAACGAAAAGATACAGAACAAAGTTTAAACTAGTATAAATAACCACGACTTATGTACATGGGCCATTATACTCGAGAACTCTTTACTTCTTAACAGTCGATACTCGTTGGCTTTATTGCGAAACTTTCGCAAGCATTCCTCTTTTATTACTCCAATTTTGTACGACTAAGCCTACCCTGCGTTGGGGCCGCTTCGCGATCTTTATTATTTAGATTTCGATCGTTCTGACGTAGATGTGGAGAATACATGAAAATAAATACAAGCTATTGGTAAACACTTATAAATGTTTTATTAATAATCTAATATATAAAATTCTCGTGTCACAATGTTCGTTCCCATACTGCTCCGAAATGGCTTGACCGATTCTTATGATTTTTTTATGCATATTCAGTAAGTCTGAGAATCGGCTACTATCTATTTTTCAAACCCCTCAGTGATAAGGGGTTTCCACCCCATATTTTTTTTTATAATTCGGATAAAATTTTTATTTTATATTTGTTTATTATGTGGCATTGAAAAATACATACGACCTTAAATTTTCACTTTTTTATCACCAACCCCTGCTTTTTAATACCCTTATTAGTCAATCAAAAACTTTCACCGGGTAGAGGGCGCTGCTATCGGGTCCCAGATTTTTCGGGGCAGGACAACGTCTGCCGGGCCCGCTAGTAAATAAATAAATAAATAAACGCTGCACACTCAACGGCCCCCATTAGGATAGTGATATTCTATGTCGTGGGTACGGAAACACATATAAGGCAAAGACAAATACACCCAGATCGGAAAATATGCTTGAATGGTAAATAAATAATCCACCGGATTTTGCATGGAAAAACCTTACTTTTTTGCTATTAATAAATCACTTCGACTGCTACGAACAAGCTACGAAGTGCTACGCTTTCAAAGAATATCGATCTGACATATCTGTAATTTTGTATTTCCAAGGCCGGAGGCCCAAACAGCCACCCTTGAGGCGGTCCATTAGCTCATTATCTATCCTATACAAATATACAACACATCGTTGTTGCAAATTTAAAATATCCTATGTGTAAAAAGTAACTTTTCGAGAAAAACGAAAAAAACAGTTTCTTGAAAAAATCGAAAAAACATTCTTGATTTTTTAGGTATAGTTAAGTATAAAGGAATTGTAATATATTGAAATAAAAATTGTCTTATATAATGTATCATTTAGCATATATATTTATACATTTAATTTTTTTCTGCACATAGGACAAAAAAATCTAATTTTTTTAAATTAGCGAATACTTTAAAAATGAATTAAGATATTCACATAGGAGTTTTTGCAATGTGTAGGTATACAAAATTGCTTTTAAAATATATAAATAACTCGTTTATGACAAAATTGTCACATAGGAGATTTTAAATTTGCAACGACGATATATATTATATAACAGCATTCTATCAGACGAGCCATGTTTACAACCAATTTTATTAGAAATCGGTACTTTGTCAGGCCTAATGATGTATGCAAATTGACAAAAATGATCCGATAGTTACCTTTACCGATTCGCGGAACAGAATAACCAAGTACCCCACATTTACTACCAACCGACATTCAAAATGGCGACCAAGCGGGTTTAATTTAAATTCAGTTAATTTATATTCTAAAACAGAATCGCTTGTGGAACGTATTGAAACTCGTATGCGGGTAGTTAGTCTATGTCAGCATAGGTCCGGTTTACCATTATCGGAGTAATATAGAGGAGCGACACGGTTACCGGCGTTCTAGGTCGAAGATTGCAGTCCCCGGTCGGGCATCAAATCCTGAATCGGGCATATTAGATTAGGGTTGTCGACGCAGAATCTATTTTGTAACTACGTACTTATGAATCCGCTGTACCGTGCCGTAATGGAAATAGTCATTTATTTATATGAGTTAGGTTCACAAAACACGTTAAATGTATATGCTAAGGGAAATCGTAAATAAAATACATACGGTTTTATCATTCTATGACCCACTTTGGATTAAATACAAATACTTAGTGAAATGTATTAGAGTTTACAGTTTTGTGTATATAATAATTGTATATTTGCGTACTAGGTCGGCTTGAACTACCAGTATTCGTACTAGTATGTTTTGTTTCATGAATTTACATGATATTTGGAGATTCGACCCAACTCCTCCTTTTCTGATAGAATGTGTTCGGTTCGATTCACTAAGAATTATTTATATATTTAGTACTTTAAATGTTAATATATTAGATCAGCAAGCAAGTAGATCTTTGTATTGACCATACAGGCACGTGTTTCGGTTTGGGTGTGTTTGTTCTTGTCCATGTGTATGATTCCGGAACCCTGACACAAGATTTAACCCTAATGGAGGCCGATGAATGCGTTGCGTTTAAGTTATGATGTGGTTGATATTGTTAAATATCTAAAAACCCATAAATAAATAAAAAATTAAAAACCCCTCCTTCTTAAAAAAAAAAAACATGCACCCTTCATGCACGATAATATTTCTTTCATTGCCAGACAACTTCAACTCCGGTAACTACGGTAACGGTTCATAAGATACGGTAACAGTACCTATCAAGCAGGCAATTTCTTGCCTATCATCTATAGAGGTAAAGAACTTACTTTTTTCTTTCTAAATAAAATAAGGCTTTTAAAGATTCAGCCATGAATCTCAGTAATGGATAGTTGCCTTCGGTAACAAAACGGGTACATTTTAGTACCTATCAAGATATTATACTTTTATTACTTACCAATATATTATTTCTAATAACAAATTCTTTTTATTTTTATAGTTCCTGACCTTGAGTAAATCGTTAACGTTGTAAAGGAACCCAAATATGTACCTCGAGGTCCTATTTTATATCTAAAGAGCGACAAAGTAATAAAATAATTCGATTATACAGTTCAGATACCATTGTTAAAGTCATGATATTTTACTGTTATACGACAAGGTTATGAGGCGGAAGACGATATGACATCTCATATCATTTGCAATGCTGAATCCCTTCTTGAGCGTCATTTTTGTTACATTTCCTTCGCTGCAACGCATTTCGCGAATACACGAAATGTCCGCATTGTCCGAAGGCATGTGACATTTCCTTCATAGCCTCGGAGACAGTGACATGGGTTGTGAACACCGACCCCCCTCCCTCTACCAAGCGTGGGGGCTTGATTATGATAAACGACTTATGAAATTAAAACGGTCGAGTACAACAAGTTGCCATTCAAATGAATAAGCCCTTTGTTGAAATTCATTCCCTTGACAAATCGCTCCTCTGCACTCTCTGTATACATTGTCCGTTAAATTAAATGGGTCCCCCATAGAAATCGTTTCGAGGAAAGCTATTTTCAGACAAAACGATAACGCGTCAATCGTGTTCGCGTGTCCGTTCAATTCAAGTCGAAAGAGGTCGGTGAATTTACAATGCCTGTTATATCGATTCAGGTAGCCTATAAGGAATCTTAAAACAAACTTACATGTTAATGATTTACAATTCTAATATAAACTTTATTAAAAACTTTAGGTAAATTACATTAACTATAATATAATTTTATATTTAGTTAAAATTCTGATCTAGTAATAAAGAAAATTGAATTGAAAGAGAATCTTAAAAATCTATGCGGACAAAAGTAGGTTGCATAAAGGAGACAATATTACATTTTAAAAACTTTTTTCACCGTTAGCTGTAAAATAATATAATTTAACTGGCAACACCGATAGGAGCTAGGAAGTGCAGGTAGATAGATATCCGTCGCGAACGATCTCTGACACCGTTCCAATAACTTTGACGGCCGCGCTATCTCGCACCCCACCTATACTTCGCCCTCACAAATTTTCGGCCGAAGCGGACTGTAGTTTGTTTTCTTTGTGTCATTTCCTTATCGCTCTGCCAAAATACGTTTCATGACTATTACGTCAGCCGTAGCACACTTCAGGTAAAAACTGTAGCGCGCTCGAAAGGTTTTGATTCTCGCGTTTTGCTGGTCTCTTACTAGGACAATAGTGTACAATGTAAACGTAAATAGAACGGAAACGCTATAATTATATATTGTGCACAGAATGAATTGTTCAGGTAGAAATAAAATTGTCCTCTACTTTGGAATTTTCGCGAACAAAAACCACGCCACGATTCTTTTAACGTTGAAATACACGCACATTAAAAACTGAAATACAGTACAAAAGCAATTATTTATAAAAATCTCTTTGAAAATACCGCACAACTGCTTGTCGCAGGTAACCGCAATATTACCAGAAATATTTAATGTTGTTGCGAACCCATTGCACTTTTCCCACACGTTTTACATATGCCATTTTATAGCGACCAAAATATATTTCTGACCTTAAATTAAATTAAATTCATTGCGTGTTTTTATTGTAACACGTTCGCGGGAATTAAAGTTATTAAAATATTTCGTCGAGACCTTTGAAATATGCTTGTATTTAAACTACTTTCTATAATACATCTTTTCCACTTTGTAATAAGTGTAAGTGTAAGTTTAAACAAAAAGTAGTTTTTAAGGTTCTGTATCCAACAGAACGACCGTCCGTACATCTCTCAGCGAAGTCTATCTTACTAATAGGTAAAGAGTTGAAATTTCTGTTACCGTTCAGCAACCAATACTAAAAATGAATTAAAATTAAAAAACAAAAGGAAAAAGGTTCCCATACAAAAAAGATCGCATTTTTATTTTGCTATCGGATATTATTCATTTGAAATTATAGCATTCATTATTACAGATAATATAATTATCATGAAAATCAAGATATAGTTTAATCAAATGAAATCCCATTTCCCGTCATAACTCGTAACCCATTGTAACAATGTTAACGGTGTGTATATTGTGTAATCTCAACGAGAATCATAATTTCTCAGCTCAAGTGTCAAGATGTTGACACCATTTGTCGCCGCTTGCATATGCTGTACGACACAGCCGTGCAACGAAACAACATCTATTTGATTCTTATCTCCCCCCCACCACCCTAACCACTACTGCCCTCACAAACATCCAAAATACAAACAGGTAAAATGTTTTCTTTGTAAAGCAAAACTCCATTCCGCAGACATCGTCTATCTAAATCTTATTTCAAGTATATGCCAGGACTAAAAGTTTGAATAGGCACCTTTTCTATGTTTCATATTTAACAACTTGTTTTGCGACGGTATCCTAATGACATTTAGGGGCACCTCCACCGCACATTATATAGATAAGCCCAGAATACTTTTCGATTATTTATTGCCGTAGTTATGTCCCAACCTTTCGGATTATCCAAGCTTTACAAACATAATAAGGGTAAACAAACTGTCAATGTTTTAGTTTCAAGATTTAATTAGTATAACTACTATAATTTTTAAACCGACACAAAAATGGGAAACAAGATTAATAAGGACGATGATGAAAATTTTACATGGTGGCTGTAACGAACCTGCCTTAAGCGCCACAGGTCGCAGTTTCGATTCCCACTCAGGACAGAATAAATGTTTGTATTGACAATACTGGCGGTTCTTGTGTGTGTCTCCGGACTCCCTGACAAATGATACTAATAGGGGCCATTAAGTCTGTAGCATTTACAGTTTATTGTAATTAGTCATTTTGCCTCTGGACCGCAATGAAGATTATTCCTGAGCTGGGTGAAATGCATGAGCAAAAAGACGGGATAGGCGGTGAAATTTTGTCCTATTGTCACACTTATTCAATGAAATGCAACATTGCTATTTCACGTCAATATACTCATAAAGCATTTTGTTACTATATAAAATTGGTGAAAAAAGCATCGAAGGCGATTATCTTAGTGTAAAATTTATTGTAAAGTTTAACTTGTAGACGTATATAAACTGTGAGAATTGCTCTGAACTGGCTGAATAAATTGCGAATTTTATAGAAGTCATCTCGAAAAATGTTTCCAAAATCATAGCGTACAATAAAACTTTTATTGGCTCGCTATTGTCTCTGGGGAGGGCATAGGTGAGTGCAGGGAGGGAGTAACGGAAGGCGGCACCCCTGGCGAGTTTCTTCGTTCGTTGTCCACTAGAAAGTTGTGTAATTTTTACAACAAACGTTGCAGTACAAGTGGACAACGCTTTCTCACCGACTTCCACGACCGACTTAAAGTATATTGCCCATATCCTTCTATTTTCACGTTCAGGACCGATAACTAAGTGAACCAAACGCAGCACAATACAGACTCAACAAAGAAGTGAAAGATAAAGATTTCATACAAAATCTTTAACAGAGAGAAATTGTTTAGATTGTATTACTTTTCTTGTTTAAAATAAAGAATGGAATGATAAAATATTGTTGAACCTAATGGTACCTTTTAAATAAATCTAATTAAAAGCCGTTGTATGTTATAAAGGACATTCAAAAGTATTCTTTTTCGTCTCTTTTATTTCTAGTGGTACTGCAGTAAAAATAATGTAGGCACTGGAATGGACTTACCTGTATTACACAATTGCACGATGTCCACCGCCAACGTCGCTCGGCGCACTTTACTTTAGTGATGACATTATTTTTAACAGCCAACTATTATAATATGTAGGGTATTCAAGTTACGTTTTGCTGCTCTGAGTTAAGTAAAACTTTACAAATACAATAACTGCTGAACAAAGACTTGTATTAATTCATATATTATATCGTTTTCTAATTATGAATAAAGAATAAACGCTACACACTCAACGGCCTCCATTAAGATCGTTATGTCCTGTGTCAGGGGTCCGGAAATATGCACCCAGAGCGGAGCACATGCCTGTATGGGCAATACAAGCATCTCCTTCGAGCGGCAATCGAACCCGCGACGTTTAGCGCTTAAGGCAAATTCGCTATCCTTGCGCCACAAAGACGTCAATACTATTAACAAACGTTGTTACGTAAATATTTTTAGATACTTATTGTTTTGAAATAAAGTACATTTCTTTTGGTTTTAATAATAAAGACAATTAATAATAACCAATAAAATATTACTCGTCGAAAACCAAACAAGTGTCCAAATAATTATGACTTAAAATATTATGATAATAGAATAACTTCATAATATTGTATTACATACTACACGTTCTTTCATAGCAGGATTTTTTTCTTATCCAACCTAATACATGTGTAACATTTCCATTTCATTCGTTGACAGAAATGATCTGTTATTTCAGTATTGTGGCAGACTTTTTCAGAGTTATACAGATGCAAAGTCAGCGGCACACTAGAAACGATATGACGGTTGCCACCTGCTCTAAATGAAAGCTGAATAATGTCGAAATGGACTTGTTTGTTACTGTGACAAAACGCGCCATTTCGCGAACCTCAGAAAAAGTGGAATGGAAAATCATTTCCCTTCTTACTATTGTTGCATGGTGTAACAAAGCAAAAGGCACTCTTGCGTTATTCCTTTTAGCCGGACTTTGTATTTAAACATCTACCTCTGTATCTTTCTTGTACACCTTGCGGATATCTCCATACTATTTGCCTTCACTAGAACGTGAAAGGCGACTTCAAATTACTTCGCCTTATTGACTTAAGATTTTTAGTAAATTAGCAAAAGATATAAATATTTTGCAAAAAACTGTTATATATATATATATATATATATATATATATATATATTTAGTATGTATATAGTATATATAGTCCTCCTCATCGATTTCGATGACAGCGACCCTTGCAAAATGAATTAAAACTAGCTTGGGTCATCAGCGCGTGAGCCTATTTATAGTGGACAAGCGGTTGCGCAGGCACAAGTCCACTCTCTCGTCCCGCCTCCCGTAATCCAATGGACTGGTTGGACCAGTACGATTGGTGGAAGTTGGGATGCAGCGAAAGACCGTAAGCCACTAAATGGATCCTGGCAAAACGCTCTTGGGGTACTTCGCATTACCCTGCTATTTCACTGTAGTAAACGGATGTCAGTAGCCGCATATCACAAAGAAATAGACTTGTGTACATTAGGGGGATCTCCCAATTTACTGCGAAATATCTGCAGCCCCTGCACTAGGTTTAGCCCATTGTTGTTATTTTTATGTTACAAGGGCAAGCAAGCATACGGCCCACCTGATGGTAAGCGGTTGCCGAGCCTATGAGCGTGCGTAACACCATTAGTAGGTAGGCCACTCTCCCGTTGCCAACATCGAGATATTGGTTCTTGAATCTCTTTTGCCCAGTAACTTCACTAGCCATAAAATATAGGAATACGAGACAGATTTGTTATATTTAAATGAATTATGTAATAGATTTCTCATATAAACTGTTTTAGCAAGTCCAAAGAAAGACCATTGTAGTTTCGGGCAACTAGTGACATATAGTATGGCACCTGCGGCTTTGTGGCACGACGCAACGCGACAAATTCCGCAGGACAGCCTTGCGGCTTAGTTAGCTCGGTTAGTAGCTTTGGAAGAGTCACCAGAACAAACTTCGGATTCAATGTTCAAAAATTTATCAACGAACATTTCTATAACTCTTGTTTTCTGATTATTTGATTTGATTTTTTTTTATTAGAACACTTTATTTAGTCTTTCACTCACTTTCACTGGTGGTGGTAGATCTTTTGTTGCAAGAGGCTGGCTAGGTAGGTTCAACTGCAGTGTCAAATGTTCTACTGCAAAGCAGTGTCTTTGGGTTTACTGTGTTTCGGTTTGAAGGGCCCTACAGGCTAGTGAAATTACTGGACAAAAGAGATTTAAGAACCAATATCTCGAGGTTGGAATTGCGTGAGTGACACCTACAAATGGTGTTGCAAGCGCTTGTAGTCTACGGTCATCAGGTGGCCGTGGCAAGCAAGCCGCCAACTTAATACTATTAAAAAAATAAAGTTTCCAGATTCTGCTTAAACAATCTTCTACGTTTGCTAATACAACAAATTTTTAATTATTAATACCTAATCGTTATGTCAGTGATTAAAGAATGAACAAAATGTAAATGTATATCGTGTATATTTAATTTATATATATTGGTAGGATTGATTTAGCTTCCACGTAAAATTAGCCCCCAACATTGAGTAAGTCGTCGATCGTTACACGCCGTCGCCAACGATAAATTTCCGATCAGCGATAATCTATACAATTTGGCTTGTGCTCCACTTACATTAATATTCCTGCCAAAAAATTATACGGGAACCAAATTACGGTGTCATAACCGTATCTCAGCATTGCTTTTCTTGGGTAGCTGTTACATGGAGTGGGTATAAATATCGTATAATTACTCGTGGACCCTAATCCGTCGCTGAAACATCTCTTGCATCCGATACAAGTATGCTGTAGTGGTTCTCGAGCAGGCATTGTTGGCAGTTGAACAAAGCGAAGGGCTCTTCGCGGCCGGCGTGACCTCGCAGCGCCCTCTTGCTCACTCGCACGATTCTCTTTGTGATAGCACGTTTTTAGGCCGACGTCACGCTGATTTGACCCCAGTATTACCAAAATTACCCTACTTTCATTATTCTTTTAAGATATTTATGTAAATAGCTTTAGAAAATACGCATTCACGTCAATTTTCCCACATTCCCAAAAAAAACTTAGTTATATTAAGATCATTCACCCCAATGTTTAGAATTGGTTCAATTTCTTAGTTTATGTTACGATAAAAATGTAACTACATATTATATTTTTCAGTGAAAATATTAAACATTCTTAACGAAATATATATAAAGTTAACTTAACCAGTGTTTTAAATCATTATTTCTCATATTGCCGTTGATCTAACGCGCGGGGATATTTTAAAATTTCTCTTAAAATAAACAAAGTGTAGTCCACAATTTACGTGTCCCATTTATATGTTTTTAAAACAGCGTGAATAAATAGATACGGTGACAACACATAGTTTGCACGCCGCCACTCCAGCCTCTAGCACCTTCAACTTACCTCGAGCAAAATTCTTGCTTCTTTTAGAAAAATAGAAAAGAAAATGGTGACACATTTTTCTTTTAAAAATACCATAGGTTTCAAAACTCTTTCAACATTAGTGTACGGACTTTTAATTTCAAGTTCCATTTAAGGTTCATTGTCAAATAGCCTACTTAAATAAGACTAAAATTTAATTTACTCATAGACATGAAACTGTTTCAACAGAAATGATTTATAAAGCACTTACCCAGTATAAAATATAAAAGAAAATAATATAATAATAGCTGTCGGCTCGGGTATACATTCACAAAGTATTACTCATTTTTCACAACAAAAATATTAGCAATGGATTTAACAAAGCAAAGCTGCACTAACAATATTATGAAAAGACATTTATCCGACCCTTCACCAAGATTGCAGACACTATGCAGCAAAGTTAAACCGTCGCCTGGACAAAGAATCTTAATTATTTTAAGCTGAACAAGGACTCCAGTAATTTGTAGTTTAGTCTCTGTGTATATATTTTATTGTATCAGCTAGGAAACGGCTTAACTGGCACCGGGTATTATTTTACAGATTTTCGCAGCATCAGCACATCTCAAGAGCGGGAGCTATCGTGCCTGCCTTTAAGACCCATTCTTTTTTTAAGTGCTCTCAATCGGAATTAAGTTATTCCGTCCAATGTCGCTTGTTTCGCAAAACTTGAGCTCAAAAGGAAGATGCTGAAGTGTAGCCATTGAAATTCTTTACGTTTGCGACAAACTTCGTAATAAATACGTTTTAAAATCTTTTCTATTTTTTATTTACAACCAAATACAAAATAATATATTATTTTCTTCTAAACATATTTGTATATTCAATTATTATATGAATATCGTAGTAAGTGTGATTTTCACTAAATATTAAATAAATATTTTCATATATAAAACAATAACAAATTTCGCCATTGCTATGAACGAGTAAAAATAAGAAGTTAAAGATAGTTGCGTCAACTTCAAACAAAGCAACAATAGAAAATTCATTCGTCCAAATCTCAAAAGCAAACATGTCGAACGTAGAAGAATAAAGCAAAACAAGATTGCTAAAAGTTTCACAGCATTTATTACAGACGCTCCAGGATATTTCCCAGTCAAAATAATATCGAAATAACTTCGTATATATTCGAACATTTTAAACGCATGTTGCTTAGTGACTTTATAAAATTTTAACGAATAAAATGATATCTGAAATAAATGAAGTGTCTATCGTTCTAGTTATCGTTTTTTTATTTCCAGATAATATTAAATTTCTGAATGAAAAATGGGACAATTTCGAAATAACTATCATTTATAAATGACAGAGCTATTCCCGAACACACATAAAAGATATACATCTGTATTAAAAACCGTCTTCTTACAGACTTATAACATCAACAGCTAATCGGTCGACTAAGGTTGGAAGAAAAGAAAAATTTAAAGCCAACTTACCTTGTTAACATAAACACAAATAAGTAAGCACTTGTCTAAATGAACTGTAATTATGTTCATTAAGTGATATAACGAGGGAAGTTAACTTGCAAAGTTGAGTGTAAGGGGAAACGGCTGTGAGCTCGGGCTGTTGTGTGACCTCCGCAACTCGTCAGTGCAACCTCACCTCAGACTATGACCAGCTAAACCACTTAGCCAAGAATTCATAACATAAAGTTAACTATTATTAGTAGGTAGTTAGTTTTTACACCGTAGTTGTGGCTTCATTCGCGAAACGTTCTGAGTACATGAAAATTAAGAGACTATGTAATTTCGTTGTCCAGAAAAACAGTCGTACTTGTTACAATTTCAACAATAAAATTACAAAGAATTTACGTACCATGACGGGCCTGCGAAGTTAATCTGTCATAATATAATGAGGCGTTTTGATTTAAAAAGATTTTACGAATTATGTTTACCATTTAAGTTTATGAAATAACAGAGAAAGATAAAATTAGAACAAAAATGTATATGAAATTCTTTAAAGTATCTAAGGTAAAAAATATTTTAATCTCTTACGCAATTCGGAGGATATCTATGTTTCGATAACACTTATAAATTGTATGATGCGAGGATGAGTAAAGACCGGTGGTTCGATTTCCGATGCAAAGCGATAAAGCGCTTGAAAGATTCATCACGGCCCACAAGGGACCGATTCCTCTTCAAAGTTGTTGCCGACCTCTCGCCCTCTTGCCCCCTTATATCATATTTTTCAAAATTTCCCTCAACTTATAGATTTTCAATGCTCAGCGATGCGAACTTCTGCGAAGGAATTCAATTGGGACAATAGCTAAGTATGGATTACGACGTACTTTTAATAAGACAAAATGGATAAGATTTCCAATAAAAAATCTGGTTCAAATTGAATAAGAAATCTGATTTATTTTCAATTGATTGTTGTATATTTTCTGAAAACGAACGAGTCTCGGTCAGTCTCCACAGGATTCATTGTAAGACTTTATATTTACATAAGAGTTTGAAATATTCAATATGTATCTCAAAAACATATAATAAAATATCGATATAATATAAAACTTTGCATGGAATATTTTTTATCACTAAGTTGGCAAGCAAGCATACGACCCACGTAGCCAATGAGCGCTTCCAACACCAATCGTTTGTGTCATGCGTTGCCAAGCCCGAGGTATTGGTTCTTAAGCCTCCTTTGCCCAGCAATTTCACTGGCGGGACTGGCAGTTTCCTTTAAACCGAAACACAGTAATGCAAAACACACTATTGCTTTGCGGTAGAATATCTGCGATGGTACCTACTCATACCTAGGGTCTCTCGCAATTTAAGGACCATACTTGCATACCACCAAATCATCTGAATTCCTCGTTTGAATATAATAAATTTTGCATAGGCAGGTCTATTTTGGCATAAACAGAATTTAATATTCTATAATATTAAGCGCATAATCTATGTGTAATTATTCTACCAGAGCTGGGAATCTGCACTTGGAATGACACTATGACAGGCCCCAGTGGAGTGCCGTTCACTCCGCTATTCTGATTGTTCATAACATATTTTAGGCATACTGTAATTTCGTTTCAGCATATATTTTTAGCCGACATAAAAGCAGACTGAATTTGACTGCCTTTTTTTGTTTGTTATATAATATAAAAATTGTCCAATTATTAAAATATCCGCATTTAAGGCGGTTTAAGACCAGCGTTGTGTACTACTGGAAAAATTAATAATAATTTAAATAATATGTATGATATTGGCACTCACCACCGGCGGTTCAACCCGTGTACGCGCGTTCGACTTTTTGAACGCTGTTTTGAAACCGCTTTTACCAATAAAAAACTAAAAATAAAAGGCGTCGGGATGTGACGACCCCATCGCCCGCTGTTGGGATAACCTCTGTCACAACAGAGATTATTCCACCAGTGCAATCAGTCACACTGGTGGTAGGTCTTTTTTTGCAAGAGGCCGACTAGGTAGGTACCACCGCAGTGTCCAATATTCTGCCGCCAAATAGTAGTGTTTAGGCACTACTGTGTTCCGGTTTGAAGGGCATTGTATGCTAGTGAAATTACTGGGCGAACGAGATTTAAGAACTAATAGCTCGAGGTTGGCAACGCGTGAGTGGCACCTACTAATGGTGCTGCAAGCGCTCATAGGCTGCGGCAGCCACTTACCATCAGGTGGGCCGTATGCTTGTTTCCCAACTTCTAACATAAAAAAAAAAAAAAATTACAATTAAGTTTTGAACGCTAATAAAAGGATGCTTAGGCTTTTAGCAATGTAGCTATTTTAAAATATTACCGAAATAGATCCAATGATTTTGGGAGCATTTTGTTCGGGCACATAAAATTCAGGAATATATTCTTCCAGATAAAAGGTGTAGAACATTCGTTTCTTTCCTTTGTATTTTTACTGGTAATTCAGTAAAACGTTTTCGGAACGATGCCATAAAACAAACGATCTTTACGGGTTTATACGGATGACTAGGAATGCAGGTACGTTACTAAGGTACTTAATAGTGTCACAACGTTAAATCCGACGAATGACCGCCTGCGATAAGGGTTCAAATATGGCGGATTTTTTAAACTTAATCCTTTATTTCCAACGTCAGCATAAAAAATGATAAACGGATTTAAATGTTAAGCACATCACATTACTGCATATAAAATTTTGTAATATTTAATGCAAGGATTTTTAATATGAATATACTTGCATATAAATAACAAATAAGCATATTGAAAGTTTTCAGCACACTTCGACTTTAAGTTATTAACAACTAACCCTCGGTTTCTCGAACGTTGATTAAATTCACTGGTGGTCGGTCTTTTATTGCAAGAGGCCGGCCAGGTAGGTACCACCGCAGTGTCAAATATTCTGCCGCCAAATAGTAGTGATTAGGCATTACTGTGTTCCGTTTTGAAGGGCACTGTACGCTAGTGAAATTACTGGGCAGAGGAGATTTAAGAACCAATATCTCGAGGTTGGCAACACGTGAGTGGCACCTACTAATGGTGCTGCAAGCGCTCATAGGCTACGGCAACCACTTCCCATCAGGTGGGTCGTATGCTTGTTTGCCAACTTAACATAAAAAAAAAACATTCATGTCATTAACATACCAAATATAGAACGCTCATTGGTTAAAGATAATTGATGATCAACAGGCAACCAATAAGCGTTTTGTATTTGCTATATTAAGTTGACATGAGTTGCATCAAAGTTCGAGAAACCGGGGGTTACTATTGCCTAGTATTAAGACATTTGAGGCCTCAAGAATTTTCACGAAAACATTAAAATCCAATGACTTCGAATAAATTAATTGAGGAATTTTTCCAAATATAAAAATTTTTAAGGGTAAATTACAGACATCTTATGTTTTCTTAACTTAAATAATTATCTGTTTGTTAATTAGACATTTAAATTATGTTCTCAACTAACTCTTCAACCTTAATTTTCAAGCTTATACGTATAATCTATTGAAATTGATTTACTACGGTTTTGTATGAAAAGGTATGGTTTAAAATTATGATTATCGAAACGGATTCCCAAAATCAAACCACGGGGATGGTCAGAGGTTGCAATACACTATAGTACACATTGTATGCGACGAGGCGGTTACTCGGTCACTGAAATTGCTCCTACGTGATTATAATTAACTGGCAACCCTAATAAGTCATAGCCGACGGCAGACGCTGCCGAGTAAGGAACATCATATGAATTTAGGGCGAAATCAACGGTCTGTGATATTCAGGGCTGTGCGAGACTGAGATGCATTGGATTAATCTTGAGAGAATTAATCGTACTCAACTGCATATTCCGATATGAGCTAAAACTGTGTTGACCTATAAACTAAAAGTAACCTTAATTCTATGCAAAGAGATATGACTATTGTGTTATATGTTGCTAGCTGTACACATTTCTACAATATAAATTATTATATAAAATTTTTACTAGATATTTATTTCAAAATGCTATCATAACTATATATTATTCACTGAAACTAAAACGTAATTTCGATACTTTAAGTGAATTTTCAGAAAATGTTTTTCATTATCTTAAATTGTTCACAAAAAAAAAGTTTCATGCTTTTTAGTTTAAAAAAAAAAACTTCTTCTTCTTCTTTTAAAAACAACACCGGTACAACACAAAAAAATAGCCTTGAATGTCCTACAGTTTTGGGCTGGGCGTTGGTATGTTTTATATATATATAAAGTTTCATTTCCTGAGAACATAATAATTATTCTCAATATCACACTTCAATTATTTCACATCTCTTGTATTTTTTTAAAATATGATCAAATCATTTTTAATAACTAAGCAACCCTATATCAGACAAATAGTTACGTCTCATACAATTGCAGCGAACGCTAATGTAGGAAATCAAACGTAATCCCATACTAAATACGTAGATACCGCAGTCGGCAGTAAATAATCAAATCAGTTTAATTTATAACTTCAAGCTTGGTATGCTTATTAAACTGTGCATCAGGACAACGATTAGATATTGCTGCTGTGGCCGCGTCTAATCAGACGTGATGTTAGCACGATGTTACGTGATTGAAGTTATCATCACAATCGGAATCAAATGCTGCTTTATAATATGTTATTTTAAATCATTTTGATAACATTTCAATCAGTCACACAGTAGGTCCTTTCAAATCAAATCAAATATTTTTATTCAACACAAAAAGCATTACACTTATTTGTTGAAAGTCAGATTCTACCACCGGCTCCAAAATAAAACCTCTACCGGAGAAGAGCCGGCTAAGCTTTGTTGCAAAAGGCCGGCTACGTAAGTATTGGGCAAAGAAGATGGAAGAACCAATATCTCGAGGTTGGCTATGAAAATCGCTAAAGTCGTTACTGAGATTCATATTATATATATATAGAGGAATTGCTCGTTTAAATGTATAAGACATAAGTATATATATTAAATTTTGATTGACGTTGAACAAACAAATATCATTTTCAATATTTAATATAATAAAAGCTGGAATTTAGCTTACACGTGCCACAGGATATTAATATTATACTGCGTCCACATTCTCCGAAAACATGTTTTATAAAAAGTTTTTAAATTGTTCGCAAGATAAAGTACTATTTCCCAACAATCCCCCGTGTATAAACGCAAAGCAATATATATGTACGAAGATATATAAAAAGAACTCGTGTATTTTATTGTAAGCCACGTCTATCGCAAGTTAAAAAGCAAAACAACACGTGTGCTGACCTACATATAAGTTGCAGCGTAAAACAAAATGAAACTAGATTAAATCCGAGCTGTACCTACGTATAAGTAAATTAGCCATGACGTTTGCGTACAAGGACGAAATCAACTGAAAGTCTGCAGCAAAGGTGACAGGAAGCGGTGTGCAGCCGAGCGCGGTGAGCGGAGCTGACTCAGGGCACTGAAAACAGTAACATGATAACTCGATAGCGACTCGAAGTCGACTGTATTATATGAAAGAACCTTACGGACATTTTAATTCATTCGCATACATAAAGAGTAGTATCCTACTTAATATTATAAATTTGACAGTTTAGATGTTTGAATGTTAACGGCGCAACGGAATGGGACAAAGCACACAGATAGCTCAGTATCTGAAATAACACAAAGGATACTTTTTATTAAAATATTAGGATCCTGTGAGATTATCAACGTACAGTAGACCCCACTTGGAATTATGCTTGGATGGTTGTAACTTGATCTTGTAGAAACGTCTGCACGGATTTGTTTGAAATTTAGTACATACATAAAAATCATAAAACATGCTACAGGACGTATTCAATTGAAGTTCGGTATAGATGTATCTTATGGAACATAATTTACTTACAATTTATTTACAAATGAATAATTTATCTATGGAGCCAATTGTAATTAATTTATAACTTTATTAATTATATTTCGTTTTTAACCATTAAATATAATTAGAAGATGCCAGAGGTAGAGGTCACAGAGGCGCGAGTAAGCGATTTGGCGTTGCGCTCGGAGCGAGGCGAGCCGCGGTATAATTACGTACCTACGAAATGTGAACTCTCGTTTAAATCTTGCACTGCTTAAATTTGAAGCGAGCATCACTGGGCTGCGTTAATTTAATTTTCAGTTGTTGCACACACAGATTTTAATGTTAAAGCTGAAATATAAACATTTGATAGTTAGTAAACGCTTAAAATCATTTTATAATTTCAATCTAGGCTTAGAAAGGTAATAACGTTGTTAATTTTACTATTTACAATATATATGTTTGAGCTTTAACTTTAGGCGGCAATAACATTTTAGTTATGAGGATTTTACGGTGGGTTATTAAGAGAAATTTTGAATCTACATATTCCGAATGTACCTTTAATATGTAAATTGTTTTGTACAATATGTCAGCCCTAGCTATATGTATTTAAATTAAGCTAGTTTACATGGCCATTCCAAATAACACAAATAAAACCTCTCAGGCTTACACTACTTTTGTGCGATGCTTTGTCATATAGATAATTTTTAAATAATCAATTTTCCAGAATTATGTCAACTGACGAAAAACCATGTTAAGTTATTTGTCAGTTATAAGTGTTTCACAAATTGTTAAGTATAAGATCAAAAAACTTTTATATATAGTATTATTATAGTTTTCATTTGTTTATTCTATACAAATACAACGTTAACTCTATAGCATGACGCTGAGGTATAGCGGTAATGCACATGCCTTATTGCCACAGGTTCGATACCCGCTCGACTCATTACCACACACTTGCTACCATGATGTCTACCATCCACACCCTCAAACACTCAGAAAAAATATCCTTTTAAATCGGTCCAACCGCTTAAGAGAAGTTCTGTGACATACGGAAAAATTATATAAACATATAAAGATAAAGATATAAAATATAACCTGTCAGTATATCGAAACAAAGATCATCACAGACAAGCCTTTTTATCTAGACTCCCCTTTAATTTTCAATATGACCCTTAATCCGACAGTTCAGTTACGTAAAAAAAGAAATATCTTTTATATTCTTGCATTGGGTAGGGTACTCCATTCCCGTCCGCATTAGACTACCAAAGCTGAACAATTTAATGACGATTGACTATTCATACCACATTCGAGCGGTTGACCGCTTTGGTACACTTGATTTAAAGTGTAATTATAGTGAGATCTCAGCCGTAGCGGACGGCAGCGGAGTACGTAATGAGAGCGACTCGCCGTGGAGGGTAGGGCGAGATGCAAAATGTTGCAATTGCTTTCCCCCGTCAGAAAAACAGCTTACACTGGCAAAAATAATTAAGAGCATTAGTGGAGTCGGGGAGCGGAGTGTCGCGCAGTAAATAGTCTGTTAAATACCCACCTACATTTATTGGCGCTGGAACTCTGCAAAGGCTAGTGTAATAGCGGAAACAATTCTGTCTTTTAAAACACTGTAGGGCGTTTTTTGTTTATACTTTATTACTACGCGACAGTACTGACTTGATGCCGTGCACAAAGGAAACGCAGTTTACTTTGGTTTTGTGGTTTCCTGAATTTTCTTTCATTTTTATTAATTATTGAACAAATGTTGATTAGAAACATATTAAAATTTTAGTTTTTTTCATTCTGTATTTTCTGTTAAGAAGACTAACTATTTTCAGCAAATGATGGTTCTGCTCGACTGGAGCGGATAGTAGACCAACAATATGTAAGTGAATTAGTAGTTCCATTTCGATCGATCCGTTTCGAAAAAGGTTCCTCTATTTCTATTCATTTCTTTTGCTCCACCTTCTTGTCTTCTCCTATTCTTCATATCATAGGACAGTACATGGAGGCTCAGATTACTTCTTTCCTTCTGGCAAGAAATATAGAGCATATTACCATAGACTTTCGAAAGGCCCTACCATTCAGACAAAATATGCAAAGACTCTTTGGTGCCCTTTCGTTAATTCAACACCAACACGACGGAACGAAGTTAGTCACAAGTTTACAACAGAACTGAATAAAGTAAGCGTTTGACTAGTAAATTTGTTTGTTACGTTTGACATACCTCTGATATTTTGTCTGGATGTAAGACCCTGCCCATTGTATATAGTTAGTCTATGTCTATTGTGGGCTTAAAAATGTTATCAACATCTTTTTTTATGTTGAATAATATTCAAATTTATGTTGAATAGTGACAATATTGTCCTTGTCTTTGTATGTGTTTCCAGACCCCCGACACAGGATACCACTATTCTAATGGGGGATGTTGAGTGTGTAGCGTCTATTTATTATTTATTTATTAATATATATGACAATATTATCAAAATGTCAAAACACCTTTTTACTATTTTTTTATTCTACCACATTTTAAGGTTTGATATTTACTAGCCATTATAAAAAAGAAGAAAAATCCACTATTTTTAAATAGAAGTTTTGTGAGCTCATTAAAATGGACCATTGGCTTCTAGTTTGACAACTTCATTGTAAAGTCACAGGTCTGATTTCCTGCTCACGAATCCTAAACCCGTCCAACACCACCTCTGAATGCATCATTTGTCCCCTGTCAATATGGCACTTGACGACGGTTTCCCCGAATGGAAAAAGTGATCCTCCAATTAAATTGAACTACTATCCGTAAAATTATTTACCGTTTGAAATAAGGTTCCCACACATTAAATGGGATATCCATATCCATACCTTTAAAGCGTAAATAATTGATAAGAAAGATAGACAATGTACATTTTATATACTTTGATCATTAAACTTGCCTTAAGTTTCTTTTAAAAATGTTTAAAGAAAATTCAAAAGAAACTAACGTCTTTATAGTGAAGTAGATAAATATTATTTATATTAAGTCGGAAGCGGTTTCAATATCGCCTGCCCGGTTCAATGAAAAATCTAAAATAAAAACTCTTAAAGGCAACTTTAGCAAAAGTTCGTCAAACAATAGTCTACTTATAATGGTAATCTAATATTCTTTTTAATCTTTAAAAACCGTTTTGTACCTTCGGTAAAAACGATTCCATGAATGAAATTTTTTATTTATTTTATTATAGTAGACGATTTATCAAGTTGATAGAAACGTGTGTCTCGAGTTATCCGGACAGAGTTACACGACAATAGCGGTGGGATCCGTAGGAAAGATCTACCACCGCGTCAGCAAACCCGTTCAAATTACGGCTGTACTCCTATTAATGGCATTCGGATTAGACAAAAAAATAATGGCTCGAACATTTCGAACTTGTGTTATTTTTTTCATTTCATGATGGTTGGCAAACAAGCTTACGGTCCGCCTGATGGTAAGCAGCACCGCAACCTATGAACGCGCGCGATCCCAACCCTAGGAACAAGAGGAAAAGGATGAGAAGCGGAAAAGAGGAGAACACAGAGGGTGGGTGATTTAGCTTCCGGCGTACCTAACTGTACCTAATTATATTGCTACTGTATACGATACTTAGAAGGCGACCAATAAGAAAGAAAATGCGGGTGGGCGATAAGATAGACAACGTGACCGAATCCGTCAGCAAAGATCGTTTATGACAAAAGTATCAAGTGCTCTACTGAAGCTTTCCTGAGGAGTTACTTGAATTGGTCTCTCTAGACAATTTGGTGGAAATATGACCCCATACATGCATAGATCCCCATGAGGTTCGGAAACTATAATAATGTAAAAATAACATTAAACTAGTTTAGATTTGTTTGATAAAATTAATTAATGTTCAAAAAGTAATCCCTAATCTATAATATCATATTTGAAAACCGTGATGATATTATGAAAATGCAAGCTAACAAGCAGCTTAAATTTTAATACCTAAAACATTATTATAATAAGCCGGTTATGTTTAGTATAATTACATTGAAATATTCTACTAAATTAGTAAATGTAAAAGTTTGTATGTTGGGATGTTTGTTACTCAAAACTGATTTGCATGAAATTTGCCACAAATATGGATAGATAGGTTACCGGTACACATAGGAAACTTTTTATCCCGGAAAAATGTTATGTTCCCGTGTGATAGACAAAAAACAAACTACAAAATTTGATTTTCGATATAGATTAGGCTTCAAATAATGTGATCCAGACTAATTGTTATTAAGACAAGAAAGTAGACATTTTTATGTCGCACAAAAAACGTGAAGTAGTAGATGAAAGAAGATTTGGGATCAATTAAGTGTATTGCAATAAAGGTGCCTCAAAACAACACGTAGCACGAACGAAGCCGCGGGCAAATGCTAGTTTAAACATAATTAGTATATTTAAAAAATCATTAAAAACCTTTCGGTAATATTGAAACAAGAGACATTAACGAGAATATTGAATAAGACGTAGATCTCTGGCGACCGCCCAACCCTTCAAACCGTGCGACATGAAGTGATCGCGCGTTTACCGCCTTCATTTGGCAATCTTTTGCTGCATAATGCGCCTACAATCCAAGTTACTGTTCAGCTCTTGAATTATTTAAGTCACGGCTACGAAAATTCATCAAACTCAGTACTTAGACTTAAATGAATTATTTATACTATCTATCATAATCTGCGCTTTTAGAGTTGACTTGTGACTATTAAAACAAACTTTAAAAAAACCTGTGGCGCAAGCAATTTCCGAGAGGAGACAATTTTTGGATTTTATATAAGTATTTTTATAAACTTTTAAATAAACATAAATTTCAATTTGAATAGTACGAACAAAAATATAAAAATAAATTAATTTTCCTTGTAGAATATACTTTTTGCATTGTACTCTGAGCCTGAGGACTTTTCCCTACATTCGTAAACCAAATTAAAATTTTAATGACATAAATTTGGAAAGAAAGGTTTAAGGGTCCGCCGTACGGTGGGCCAATCATCTGGATACATGCATTTAGGGGCTGCCAAAAGAAAAACTGGATGAGAGTTAGACCTCTGAAGCTTACACTCATTGAAGGAAACGTCACAATATGAAAATATTCTATGTGAGAGTGCTACTCCGGTATAGCCAACTATCCCATGACGAAAATAACCGCTCCCATGTCTTTGTGAAGTACTATAACTTTTGCTGTGATTATCATTTAACCAGTCTTATAAATTATAGCTCCTCGATGTATTCGTAGCAAATACTGAGTTTGGACATTCTCGACAAAATCTCAAGACACATATCAGACATAGGTGTGATATGTGTCTTCAGGCATGGTCGTTAGCTCCTTTCATAATTTATAGAATTACAGTCAAAATTTGTACCATACCTACCAGACCTAAGTATCTTACAAAGTCTCTTGATAGAGCGGGAAGAAGCGAAACTACATAAATCTTGAACTTCACATCTTAGCCCCATCGTGTTTGGGTTGGTTGCATTTTGTGGTGCAACTGTATGCCCTCTTAAGTGTTTAGGTAATCACTTTACTAAAATAAATTAACAAAATACTGGACGATGCCGAACTACCACCAAGGCCATTTGACGTGCCGGCGTGACGAGTGGGTCGTGGTGCTTTACCACATTCGTCGCTCCTAGTACTGAGTAGCTGAGTGGACTTTTGAGATACTCTGTAGCAATGACTGTGTCGTGTCTCGCACTCTCTCCTCACCCTCAAAACATTTCTCATGCTATCTTAAAATTTCAAATTTCTATACTGTAGTAAGTGATCAAGGCTAGGATTCCTTCTACTATTTCACCAAACTATTTAATTTCAAAGACAAAATTCATTTTTAATTCAGGTCTATTAAAATGTTTTGGGTTTTGGGCGCAAGAAACCTCCTTTCTATTCGCCCTATGGAAGGGCGCCCTGTTAGTAACCCTGATAGAAGATATTCATGCCAAAAATATATTTGTACTCAAAATAGTTGTCTATAAATAGTTGTATTCAAAAATTATCCAAATATGTATTTCATTTTGGGAAATACAATTATAGTGATATGACAGTATTAGTGTGTATTAAATAATGAAAAAAAAGGTAAAATAAAAAACATTTTTCATACCAGTTTTTATTAGCAATTAAACTCTTAAATGTAGTACAATAAATATCGCGTCGTTCTCAATTGGAATGTAATAGAATATGTATGTATTTAGCATTTTTACAATTCAACAGTAAACATAATAAAGTAAATTTTACAATTACAACGCGGTAATTCTTTGATAAAAGTAAATTAAATACGTTCGCTGCCCTTTTTAAAACAAAAAATTTAAAGAAAATGACTTTATATAGAAAAAATATTATTATTTATAAAAAAAAAAAAACAAGTTTACTTCTTCATGAAAATTGTAATCATTTTTATTATTATCAATCAATTTGAACAAAAAAATTAAAATTCATAACTTTTCATAACTTACGATTTTTAAAATTTATTGCTTTTAAATATTTGATCGATATAAAAATAGACAAACGCCATTTACCACAGACAAAAACACACATTTATTTATTGTCTGTTTTAAAAACAAAGTCCAAATAAAAAAAAACTCATAAATTAATGGCACTCATATAAAAATACTGCTAGGTATATTATTAATTTTGAATATGTTAATTATTGCTTTAATTATATTTTATATTATAAAGCGTAAACTTTATCTATTTATAAAGTATCAAACATGTTCAAATATCAAAATTATTTTACAAGTATGCATATACTTACTATATTCTATGGACTAGACTAGACAGAACGTCACAGACTCGTTGTTAGCTCTTCGTAAATTCAAAACCAACGCAACGGAACGAAATTAGTCACACGATAACTTCATTCAGTTATTTTGCAAACTTGTGACTAACTTCGTTCCGTTGTATTGGTTTTGAATTTGCGGAGGGGTACCGACGAGTCTGTGACATTTTACCTGTGTGAGATAGACCGATCCATGGTATACAGTAAGTCTATGGAACTATGTAGAATAAAAGATCAATGGAAATCAAAGGCACACTGCTTTACCCCACATACCCGTTACAGACATTTTGCATTAAAAAAACTATTATAACGTTAAAAAAAATATACATTTCCTAAACTAAAAATATAATCATACTTCTTAATTAAAGTACTCGGATATTTAAAGATATTAAGATTAATTATAAGAAAATCTTCCAGGAATGCGACATTATGTCTGAATATTGTTTTTTTTCAATATTAATATCGAATAAGAATATAATGACAACCGTATAAATATGAAAGTCGTAATATTATATTATAAAAATACAATTTTACTAACTATTATAATATGTGATGATGTATTCTACTTTTTATGCCAACGGTACTTCGGTAAAAAACTTTAACTAGATCAAAAAATTCTAACCAATAATTTCCTTAGCTAATATGGATATAATTTATTAATATTAAATAGAATAATACTTTTATAATTTATACATCAACGTTTTAAAATTTTAATCTTTCGAAATCACACAAAGTTTTTGGCTTTTACGATTATCGTGATATATTTAAATCGGGTATATAAAAAATTCTATTTAGGTACAAAATATCACAACTAGTATATAAATCTAAATTTTTAATAATTTACCTAGCTAAGAAAACGCGATACATCTAATTTACTCGCATGCGAAAATATGCTTTATTACGACTCACAAAAGCGTTACATTGGTTTGAAGATAACTTTTAGGACAGAAATATTAGCAGCCAATTTTTAAAGACTCAATAAAACACTAAGCAATTTATATCCTGTGAGCTTTTGTAGACTTGATAATTTTACAAACGGCACATATCGTAATGCTAAAGACTATTATATACATACTATATACTATGGAATTCACCAGCGAAACGGAACGAAATTAGTCACTCGCTAAATTCATTGTACACCACCGGACTTAGTCTTTGACATTTTGTAAGAATGGACCGGTCCATAGTATATAGTAATCGAATGGTGAATAAATTAATTATTTATAAATAATTATCACTAATAATTCCACAATATTCAATAAGTTAAACTAGTACACAATAATAATAGGTAAGTACCTATATTCAGAACACATTTGACTTGTAAAATTGGTCAAACATTTAACAACAATTTTATTTAATACTATAATTAATATTAAACGTTATATATTAACTGATTTCTTCGTGACGGGAACTCGGGGCGAATTTGAATATAACTTCTTGAACATATCTTGTATGTTATTATCGGGAAACAACTTGCACAGTGTCACTGGAAAAAAGTGGTCCTTATATACTATGGACTGGACCTTGCACATATACTTAAATGTCACCAACTCATTGGTTACCCTTTGTAAATTCAACAATAACGGAACGGAACGAAATTAGTAACACGCTAACTCTATTCGGTTATGTTATACAAAGTGAATTTAGCATATTACTAACTTCATTCCGTTGCGCTGGTGTTGAATAACGAAAGGTAACAAACAAGTCTGTGACATCTTATCCGTATGAAAGGGTCGGCCCATAACATATACTAAGTGTGTGATTATATATATGCATTATATATAAATATTTTTAAAGAATCCTACTAATATTATAAATGGACGCAAATAAGCAATACCATGTCAACCCACAAAATTGAAAAAACTGAGTTATATATGCAGAAGTGTTGGTAAATGGCTGAAGAACATTTTTCTTTAATATTTGTAGGGTTTTAAGCTTTAAAACTTCTAAAAAAGCCATTTTTCCAAGCATGCAATTTATGTATTTTTAAACGTTTTGGGTTATATTATAAACGAAATACGCAGTTTGTATACTTATTTTTGTGAAAATAGGTAAAATAACTTACACAAATCTGAAATTGCCAAAAACTTGTATTGGTCAATACATAAAACAAAATTCATATAAAGCAAGTTGTTCAAAATTTTCAAACGCGTTTTTCTCGAAATGGCATTCGTGTGGGTTGACATGGTATTGCTTATTTGCGTCCAAATGTAAGTTTGTGATTTTGGGTAAAAGTATGAATGTTTGTTACACACATACACAAAAAGAATTATACATATAAAAATAATATAAATGAACTGCTTAGTTAGAAAATTTTGATTACCTTCTAGTAATACAAATAAAAGTCGCCTATTAATTTCCTGTGTCTGGAACAAGTCGAAAACGGTTAAGAGGCCACGACGAGCGGCGTCCGTCCCCACTATGTGTCTAAGATCATCTGAAACAAATATTATTATTATGCTGGTGGTAGGTCTTTTATTGTAAGAGGCCGGCTAGGTAGGTACCACTGCAGTGCCAGATCTTCTACCGCAAAGCAGAAGTGTGTTTCGGTTATATCTTGTGTCGGGGTCTGGAAGCACAAGATTAAGCACAAACACACCCAGACCAGAACACATGCGTCTACGGTCAATACAAACATCTACCATGAGCGGGAATCGAAACCAAGGCTTTAGTCGCTTAAGGCAGGTTCGCTACCGCTGCGCCACGACGGTTGCCAATACGAACAACGGCATTCTAAAATTTTTCTGCAAAATTAAAATTATCTTAATTATACAATTCAAAACATTAATAAAGCTATTGAAAATAAATAATTAATTAAATCGAACATTAAAAAATATAATGCAAAACCGCAAATAGTTGTATCGTAAAACCGACAGAAACACATACCGATATTCGAGGCCAATATTTTAAAAACACAGTAAATTAGTATCAACCGCACAATGGCGTGTCTCATATCGCATTGATAAAGACCGAAACATTTGGACGTTGGCCAAATTAAGAATCGCATAACTCAACCATGGAATAACCTCAAAATTCTATATTCAGAAATTTTCATTGAATTAACGAAATGGATTTTTCCCCGCTTCATCTGTTATACGATTATCTTTTCGAGCGTAAAACTTTGAAGTTCATTTTTATATATGAAATAATATTATGTGTTTTAAGTTTAATATCACTTAGCTAATACTGAGCAGACGATTAAGATTTATAATAATGCTTTGATAAGGGCATTAACTAATTATGAAAGTATTTTCTTTTATTTCATGACGGTTGGCAAACAAGCATACGGTCCGCCTAATGTTAAGCAGTCACCGCAACCAATGACCGCTTGCAATACTTTAAGTATCACATGCACGTTGCCAACCCAAAGAATAAGAGGACTGGTGGGATAACCTCTGTCACGGCAGAGATTATTCCACCAGTGGAATCAGTCACACTGGTGGTAGATCTTTTGTTGCAAGAGGCCGGCTAGGTAGGTACCACCGCAGTGTCAAATATTCTGCCGCCAAATAGTAGTGCTTAGGCATTACTGTATTCCGGTTTGAAAGGCACTGTAGGCTAGTGAAATTATTGGGTAGAGGAGATTTAAGAACTAATATCTCGAGGTTGGCAACGCGTAAGTGGCACCTATTAATGGTGCTGCAAGCGCTCATAGGCTACGGGAACTTACCATCAGGTGGGCCCGTATGCTTGTTTGCCAACTTGTATCATAAAATAAATAAATAAATAAGAGGGAAGGGAAAAGAAGGGAAAAAAGGAAGGCAACAGAGGGGTGGGAGATTGAGCCTGCATCGCTCTCACTCATCGCACGAAACGCAAAAGTACTGTTACTTTATACTATGTGAGAGGGTAGTACTTTTCCGCGGACACGCGTTGTGGGTAGCGTGTCTGCCTTAAGTCTCGACGGTTGCGGGTTCGATTCCCGCTCGGGCAGATGTTTGTTAAAATTTCTGTCTCGGTCTGGGCGTTTGTTTGTGGGTCTCCCCACCGTGCCTCGGAGAGCACGTTAAGCTGTCGGTCCCGGTTGTTATCACATAACATCTGATAATAATCGTTAACTCTTGATAAGTAAATTGCTCTTATCCAATGAGTTACTGGTTCGCCCTTAGGGTTGCGGAGGTCAGATGGCAATCGCTCTGTGTAAAAACTAGTAACCCGTCAAATCCGGATAAGAGCAATAAGCAGACCCTGGGTAAAATAAAATACCGGGAATAATGCTAGGATGAAGAAGATCTATATGTGTAATTTGGGGATGTGTTCTGGTCTAGGTGGCCCTGCTCATCTTTGTGTACGTTTCCAGACCTCCGACCTCCTCCGTATCATATCCTGTGACTATCCTAATTGAGGTATAACGTTTATAAACGCTAATTATACAACATGCAAAAGTTACAACATCAGGAGTTATTAAATGTATGTGATTTTTTTATTTGTAACGATTCTATCAGACTCTCTAAGCTACCAGCTATCATCTGTCGATCTATCATTGCATTACAAATATAGATTACGTAATAGATCCATCCCATCAAAATGTTGTGCTAATATGATTATTACTCTGAAGATGGTAAACTGGGAAAAATAAAAGTAATAAAATCTGCATATTTTAGAAGAAATTCTAGGACGCTAGCCATCTCGTACTGTACTGGTGGTAGGCCTTTTAATCAAGAGGCCGACAAGGTAGGCCAGCTCTACCGCAAGGCAATGGTGTGTTTTGCATTACTGGGTTTCTAGGTAATGAAATTACAAAGTCATGGTGTCGCAAGCGCTCATAGGCTACGACAACCGCTTACCATCAGATGGGCAGTTAGGTTGCTTGACAACTTAGTGGCATAAATCATAAAAAGCTATTACACAACATAAAATTTCACATACAAAAATGTAGTTACAATTATAAGTAATTAATTTAATAAAAAAATTAATTTACCTGATGCTGCAGATAATAATGCAACTTTAGCAGCGACTCTCGTCCTGGCCTTGGTTGCGGAATCTCTAGCCACCGTACTTGGATTATCTCGATGCGTCAACCATTGCCTAAACAAATAATAAAGTAATAAATTTTATAATATCTTAAAAATTAAAACGTGTCGCGGGATGCGCGGTAGAAACGAAGTTCCTTCATATCAATCATAGCTTATAGACACCATAAAGGTTTAATATCCCAATCTACGCCATACCACCCCTTGCCACGCTACCATTTTGCCACCTCTTACACCCCAATCTTATTCGTACTACCCAAACCTTTGCCACTTCTTGCCACCGCCACCCCTTGCCAACCAAAGGCCCTGCGCTCATCGGCGGCAGGGATGGCAGGTGATTTTTGTGACACATACAGAGATAATAGTAAATTTGAAATGATTAATCACCATCATTAAATTTTTAACTTAAAAACGTTTGAACTTACGGAAATATTATATACTTACTTGAAGGTTTTCAAGTACTGAACAACATTTCGTGGTGATGTCAAAGATGAAACGAATTCTAATACTTTTCTGGAAAAAATATAAAATATTTTACGCAAAAAATGATTTTTAAGATAACTATTCTATTATTGGAAAAAAAATTAAATATTAATTACATAATAAAATAGTACGTACACTTATAAGAAAGTTTAAGATCTATGATTATAGTATAAAATAATGGTCATACTTATTAACTCGATCAGCGATCATTGTTCTGAGTGGTGCTAAAAGACGTCGTCTCAACCACAGACCACGGATACCCAGAACTTCTTCTAACAATCTTAAAGGCACACTTTCATCACCATCCTTGTAAAAAAACAATATGATATTTTTAAAAAGCTGGCTCTATATTTATGGCACCAACTCTCCAATAATTGGCGCCAACATCTGTGTCGCCAAAAGCATTGATTTTATGGGACTCAGCTAACATTAAGAGGAAGGCGGTCTGTGTCAGTTTCTTTAAAAATATGGTACACACTAATACTCAGTATGGGTCCACGGGTTCAGATTTGGTTTAGTATACGGAAGTAGTAGAACGGAATAGTACGGAAATTTCTACATTATCCCTTTTCAAATTGGCTTTATTTAAGCTAATAGCATTTTGTAATATAAGAGTCTTGAGCCTTACTATTTTAGACTTCGCCTTACTATTTAACACGACCAAGGAGAGACGCTCATAGCCGGGTGCGCTCACTGATCGAGTTGGTTTACCCACCGTGGGTAAACCAACTCGGTCAGGCGTCAAGGCGCGGTCAGTCACTAGATGGGTGATCGCAAAGTTATTTTTCAACTGATCTCCGTGCTTCGGAGGGCACGTACAAAAGGCGGTCCCGGCTGTTATCAATTTGATGATAGTCGATAAGTCAAGTCAGAGGCCTACGGGCGACCTGAACAACTCTGACACTAGGTTGACCACTAACCACTCGATAAGAAGAAGACGACCAGAAAAGTATCCTCGAAACGAATATAAACGTAAAGTAACAGTATTTACGTCAGCGCGTATTTATATTTTCACGTTATTATAATATGTATCATCGAAGTATAAAAACAAAAGAAACCAGTCTTAATAAGCAAAATTAGATATATGCACGGATAAAAAAATGTAGCCTTTTCCTAGCATTTTTACCAAGTATGATTGTTACACTTGTCCAGATTTGGAAAATCATTAGCTTTTATATAAATATTCTTGTAAAGTCCAATCAGCTTGTAGGCATGTTGCAAACATTCTTAGTACAAAGAACTAGTTTATTCCGGTTTTAGTCACTTTCCATTACCAATGCTACAAACGCAAAAACGTCTCCAAAGTGATTTGTCTATATTTTTAATACTTTTTATATAAACACAGAGTAAGAATGAAATAAAAAATACTTACATCTTGCATATCAGCCGAGTTCATCGACTTCAAAGCATCTAAATTTTCGCTTTTACCTTGGAACACTTTCGATATACCTGAAAATATGTATTCAAATACATATTCACATATTAAGTATACTTTAGTTTTCCAGCCGGTAGAAGTTTAGATGGCATGGAGTACGGTGGTAAGCAAGTGGGGTGACATGTGGTGGTAAAGAGCGGCAAAAAGTGGCAAAAATTGTCCTGTGGTTGCAAAGAGTGGGAATGATTGGCATGGGTGACAATGAGTGGGAATGGGTGGTGTAGCAAAGGGTGACAAGAAGTAGAGCGAAATGAAAATGAAATGAAAAAATGCGAATGATGATATGAAATTGGTAGTGAAAAATGGTAGTGGGAAATGAAATGCAGAAACTTCGATCGCTCGTCCCGCGACATGGTTTAAGCCTTTAAGGCGTCTACAGTTGGTGACCACGTGACATCCGGCAGACCGTATGCTTCTATAATACCATTATGGTATATATATTACATAAATAAATAAATTAAAAATTCTTACCGTCCATAACACCGTCCACGGTATTGGCGAACTGGTCGGGCATACTCTTTAATGTTCTCATACCAGCTTTTATAGAATTAACTAGAAGTGCGTCGATCTGAAATTATATAATAATACTAGCTTTTGCCCGCGGCTTCGAATAACAATTTTTAATAGGCAGCTTTAGTTAATTTTTTTTTATGTTACAGGTTGGTAAACAAGCATACGGCCCACGTGATAAGTGGGCGCCGTAGCCTATGAGCGCTTGTAGCACCATTAGTAGGTGCCACTCGCGCGTTGCCAACCTCGAGATATTGGTTCTTAAATCTCCTGTGCACAGTAATTTCACTAGCATTCATTGCCCTTCAAACTGGAACACAGTAATGCCTAAGCACTACTATTTGGCGGCTGAATATTTGACACTGCAGTGGTACCTACCTAGCCGGCCTCTTGCAACAAAAAAAAAAAGTAATTGGTTATTATCTATATTTTATACAAAAACTATTTAAAACTAACATAATTCAAATAATTTTTATTTGCTTTCGTATTTAGTTTGCCATAGTATTGTTTCTCATATAAGTGAATATTATAATTAACTTTCGTGAAGAATAAATATCTAAAACCCGAAAAGTCCTAAAAAGCTTTATAATAACTACAAGACATCATCAATGTCTTACCGAATTACCGTGTCTCTCTGTCTGTATCTCCGGACTTAGGAAACCTCCTAAATACTGTGGCGATAATAGGGTCATATACCTCGCGTCCCTCGATATACTAGTCAAACTTTGGAGATAATTATTGAGCATACTTTTCCGATTCTCTAGGACACTACGTGATGTGTTTTGAAATGTTTTCTTCGCGGGGAAAGGTAAATGTGCCAATTCCGGCCACTGTAATAATTAAAAATTATATGTAAAATCAAATAAATAAATAAACGCTACACACTCAACGGCCCCATTAGGATAGTTATACCCTGTGTCGGGGGTCTGGAAACATACACAATAACAAGGACAAACACACTCGGACCAGAAAACATGCCTGTATGGTCAATACAAACATATGCTCCGAGCAGGAATCGAACCCGCGACCTGTGGCGTTTAAGGCAGGTTTGCTACAAAATTGAATATAAAAATGCGTATAATTATTTCTAATATAATATTCTGATTTAAATGTATTTTTTTAATTAAAAGAATAGATTACCAAAACATCAGACAATTTTTTTTTTAATTCTAATTATATAAAATGATACAATACCTTTTCTTTTATAGAACTATGTAAATCATAAAAGTCACTATAACGTCTGTATATATGCCAAACTTCATTATCGGAAGCTCTAGTAACCGCGATCGCGTATATCCCAAAAGTCCTACCTTTGTCTTGGACGAGAGCTGAAATTTAAAAAAAAAATACCAGTTGACAAGGAAGAATCTTAAGGGCTTTAAATTTAAAAATAATAACGAATTATAATCGACCCCAAAAATAAGTTTGTAATTTCATAGTAATTATTAAAAGACTTTTTTTTTCATATTTTAGGATTTCACTACAAAATTGTGTAGCGGTTCATAGAATACACCTATTTACTAAATTTCGTATAGATAGAGCTAATAGTTTCCGAGTAAAATGACTGTGACATACGGACGGACCGATGAACGGACGGACAAACAGACTCATTAAAAATATAGTTCACATTATTATACCAATAATTGTACCGCTTACCTGTTTCAATAATATAAGCAGATAATGGCGACATCATATTTTTAGCGCTTTGGCTTATTGAAGAATGCGATAATGATAAACTACTTGTGTTTGCTGATTTAAGATTCGATGGACCTGGAAAAATAATTTCTATACTAAATCAATTAAAGATAATTAGGTTTTTAAAGTGAAACTTTTATTACATTGTCTAAGTTTTTTTCCTTTATCTTTAGCATGTCGGATTAAAGCCGACCGCGTAGTGGGTGCATGTTTTTTGTTAATTAATATTATTTAATTTTCGACTTTTTTATGCATGTATGTTTATATGTTTACTCGCATGTATGTTTTCGTATCATGATACCCAACAGAATTTTTCAGAGATATTCAGTTAAATGCCTTAAAAGTTTCACTTGCTTAGTGGTTTTATAAAGCCACACCGTTTTTTTGTCTTTTTGCTCACCAGCACTCTCGTTCGCCATTTTTTGCGCAAAACTCCCGACAATATCCGAACGCGAGCGATTATGCCTCGCCCCCGGAACCGGTATATCTAAGTCACCTGCAATAGAGATTGGAAGAAGTCATAAAATTTTTTTTTTTTAATTAGGGCTGTCCATACATTCCCCCTTAAATTTTAAAAAACCAATTCATACAAATTAATAAAAATCATAGTTACAACTATCAATAATTTAGTTTGTTCTTAATTTAAAAAAATTTAAACAAATCAATTCAAATATTGATCACATTTCTTCAACATTTGAAATAAAAATATATAGACAACCCTAAGCCTATAGGAAGATTGATCAATCTAATCTAATACATCAGTCCTAATAATACAAAATAAAAAAATAAAAAAACAAAGAAAAATTCGTACAAAATCTTTGGTTTGAAAGCAAACGATGATGAAGCACGCCAGAGGTTTCGTGCAAAAGAACAAAAAAAAAAGATTTCTAGCTTTATTAATAGATTGAAGTACCCACAATTACATTTGGGTATCGTATGATTCCTGTTACTTGGAACTCTTCGGGTCAAGGATCGGGGAAAGGTTGAGGACTTGTGTGAAATGTCATATTTAAACTTCGTTCTGTGAAATAATTTTGGCAACTGGCTGAGACAGGTCTTCATTATTCGCTTGCACTTCTCTGTTGATAACATTTATAAGATAAAATCACGGAAAATTAATAAAAATAATAATACGATACTGTCCACCGTAATTATAAATGTGTTTTAGAAAATACTTTTGTGAGCCAAAATCAAATTACGCGCCAAATATGATCTTTAATAACTTTTGTTACAAGAAATAAGTGATTAAATTACTCACCGCCGTATCTCAAATTATCCGTCTTATATTCCCTTGTAAAATCACTAAAACAATAACATATGCATTATAATAACATATTCTTATTTTCAAATATAATTTCTTCAAAAAATATTGGTACTTACCTATTGATTTTATCAGGACAATCTTTCTCACTATCTAGTATAAAATCCGCTTGCCACGATGGATCATCCTACAAAGTAATTTCATTATTATAGTATTACATATTTTATATGGCCCGCCGATGTATCTAAACCGTTGACACAATTCATCGTTGGCATGAAAACGACATAACTCAAAAAGCAATTTTTTGGGAATCATCAAAATAAGTTTTAAAATATTGACACGTACACAATCTTTCTTATATTATATTTTCTTATTTATTTACATCAGTTATTTACGTTCAAATATAAATATGTTTGGACTATTGTTACATTGAGAATTTCGTTTTAATTCATTTTTTTTTTATTAATTTTTCACACATTCTCGGTGTTTTCGTATTATGGTGCGACAAGTAAAATACGCGGCGTTGGTTATACGAAACAACCATCGCTAAAGGTAAACGTTCATACATTCTATTACAACCGTGTCAGCAAATTAAAAAAATACGATGTGCTAGTAAATTATAGCAATTTAATGTAACAATCAATAAATACGTAAGGAACCCGAGGTTGAATTTCTACATGCCTTTATTTCGGGGATGGAGGGTACAAGCCATTCTTACGTAAATATTTTATAAGCCGAAATGTGTGATTTCTAACATCGAGTGATGGTTTGAATGTTCGTGAATGATGGAGAATTTTAAAAAAATCTTGAATTTAGGTCAATTTATTATATTGTGTAAATGATTGTTTTCTGTAACAAGATAAATTCTTACGTAAGAAGGGGAAGGGGAGTCTGCGAAATCCTATGTGAACTTTTATATGGTGGTAGGAGCGTAAAAATTGGGCAAAATCGAAACTTCCCACGTAAGATACGTGGAAGTAAGCGGGTCAAAATTAGCCAAAATCGTCCTTACGTAATTAATGAATGGCTCCTAAGCGCATTGGATAAAGTTGATTTTTAAATGTTTCAGATGTTTCTACACCCAAAATCCCATTCCACCCACCTCAAGCGCATCACAAACACACTTTTGAACATCATCGAAACAGGCGACCGGATTGTTGCAGAACTCTTCACCATCTGTCGTGATCTTCCGGACGAGTTCCGCGTGACAATTTTCCGGTGACCCCAAAACTCCCGCGCGATTCGGCGCCAAATACGTATCGCACAGCTCTAGGGCTGATGATCTCAAGTTATCGATAACTGCTTTCGATGTTTGCGGTGCATCTGTAGCAATGTTAGAATGCGAATTCGGATAATTATTTCGGAAATTTTGAGGAGTCATTCATTCAATTCATTATATATTTTTTAATTAGAGAATTCAAAAATTCACAATATTGTCACAAAATAACAAAAAAATAATTATGATAAAATGGCGAAAATTGAGTAATTAAAACGCGAATTTAAAATTGTTAAAAATCAAAGTTTAAATGTTTTTGCCGATTTTTCGACCAAATTTTCTGTTGACTAATTTTAATGAAAAGTCTTATGTTTTAAACAATTATAAATAACTAACTGGGTAATTGATATATTTTCACAACCAGTTGCAAATGAAGTACAAGACAAAAGTACACAAGTATAGCGCTTAATTTTTCCTAAAACTCGATATATTACAAAGAAAAAATATACGTTGTGAACAGAATTGTTGTTACACAGATTACTACTAGCATATAAACACTTTTCCCACTTCGCAATGTTAATTTAAATACAGGTTATAATACATTACCTGCTTCGTTTAACTCGATCTCAAGCAAATATTGTGCATTCGATTTCCACGCAGCTATGGCCCTTAAAAACTTTAGAGTTCTCATTACTTCCTCTGAAACTCTTTCCGTATTGCCAGAGTTTGAAGCACCTAAATCAAAAATTACATTTTGGATTAATTCTTCCCGATTTTGAGCATCTTTTTTTAACATGAATTGACAACCAAGTATACGATCCACCTGATGGTAATTCGTTATCGTAGCCTAGAAGCGCTTTCAACACCATACATTTACAGATGTCACTCACGAGATATTGGTTTTTAAATCTCCTTTGCCCTACCAAGGGGTCTACCAAGAGTTAACAATTATTATCAGATGTTTTTATATCAGCCAAGATTGAAGTGTTGTCTATTACAGAAGAGGAACAGAAAAAGACCGAAGGACAAAAAGTAAGGATAACGTTCAGACTATAACAATTAATTAATCTTCAATTGTCTTGTTATGATTAATAGGCAACCTAGACCCAAAGTTGTTCAGGTCGTCCGTATAGGCCACTGACTTGACTTACTGACTATTATCAAATTCATATCAGACGGGAGGACTTTTTACATACTCTATGAATTATGGATGTATGTATACGTTCGATTGTATGTATAAATACTGTAGAAACTATTTACTAATTATTCATATGTAGTTTGAACCGGCCATACTGGATGGCAGTAAAATAGTTATTGTCATTTTCTACATCGCGGTGGCCAGAATATTTTAGTTTAGGATATAGTATTTAAGTAGGTTTCGATTATTCAGTTTCAAATTGGAAATTCACACAAAGTGAAGACAGTAAATAAAGTCTACATATACACTGTTACGATTTACACAACATAACCGAATGCGGTTACCGTGTGTTGGTTGAATGTACGACGGGGCACCAACGGGCCGTGACAAATTGTGTGTATGAATGGGAAGGTCCACAGTATAATTATAGTTAATGTCTACGTGTTAAATAACTTTTATACCAACCTTCTTGAGGTCCAAGTGTAGCTCTCCTCGCTTGAATTATTCTAGAGACGTACTGTAAAGAGGACAGTTTTTGACGATCTTGCAGCTCCCATTCACCGGCACTATCTTTTGAATGCTGTAAAAACGATAGAGTTAATAGTTTGTCTTTATAAAAATAAAAATTACACTACAATACTAATAGCACTCATTAATTTACATCATGTTTTTCGGCTTGCTGACTTTTATCTAGTCTAATGTCACTCATATTACTATTCAAGATCTAACAAAAGTCTTATTTAAGGATAGTAAGGTTAATTTTTATTGAAACGGAAAGAAGGGAATACAAATAAGGATACAGCTTTCATGATAAAAAAAAGTCACCGGTAACTTAAACACTTGCAACAGGACACACGTGTGTTGTCGATCGAAGTGGGGGGGAGGTTGCCAGAGGGGTTAGTAATTCAAGTCCCCGATAATGCCGACGATAAAACGAAGCTTTACAAGGCACGCAAATTTACTACGTTTTCCTGCACCGAAAACCAACAATTTTGAAAAAACTATGCCCTTAAAAATGAGACGTTTACCATGATTTGAAAGTCTGGAGTAATCATTTACGTTTTAAATCCACTAAAGTATCCCTTTTTTACAAATTACCTACTTTAACGGTAATCTTTAAAATGTATAAATATCTTTACCAATTTCTGTATATCCTTCTGAACCAGTTCCAGCGTCGCGTCCAACTCTTCAGCGTCGCTACAGGATCTTATAACTAATAGAAACAATTCCGAAGACAGACAGGAATCCCGACAACACTGTTAACATTATATAAAATAATATTTTTCAAACAATTAAAAAAATAAAATGCGGTTGGGGGACCACGTCAGGAAGTTCCGTACGTTTTTTCTCTAACTCCTCCGAATGTAATTCGAAATGAAATCTGTATATTTCAATATGTTATTATCATTTAGATAAAAGAGACAGGGACAGAGAGAGAGAGAGTTGCGCGCTCAGCTGCGCACTCATTTACTCGTGAGCTCATTTGCTTGTAGTAGGCTCGATACACACACGCACACATATACAACATACGTTATTTCGTTACATGACGATTTCTACTAAATCGCACTACCCGGAAGCCGCGTTAAGGAACTTCCATCCAAAAATAAAAACAATAATTATAACTGACGATTTCATTTGTTTAAGCACACCAATTCCGGGGACCATCGGTTCGTGGTTTTAGTTATGCATCATAATAATTTAAAGCAGGTGAAATCATGAACATAAGAAACTTTACCAAGATGTATTACATAGCAAAACCTAAAAAACTTACGTATATGCTTTTACAATTTTTTAATGAATTTCCATGACTTTTTTAATGTTTTAAAAAAATATTTCAAATATTTTAAGGAAATTTATTCATGTTGTTTTGATTGATTAATTAATAAGTTTTTTTTTAATTATTAATTCAAGCTAATTAATACTCACAGATCTTATAATTGTTCTATTTATGTTGTCAGGGTCACTCAACAAATTTATTAAAGGTCTTAAGACCACAGCAGACAGCAAGTCAATCAGAATTAACTTCATGGCATGACATTTCCACGCCTCTTCCGGTGCAATTAGGTACAATACAGCTTCCGATACCTCACAGAGCAATGCTGAAAAACAAAAGCCAAAAATTTTGCTAAATATTTCTAATTTAAATAATGTTAATTAGGATTAAAAGTTTATTTTTTTATTTTACATTTTAGGGCGCCAAGGATCTAATTAAACTTTATTTTTATTTACTACAATAATATAAAACGCTGCTCCAAAATTCAAAACTTTTGAATTTATTTGGAAAAGTATTCACAAGGTGCCACCAAGGATTGAAGAGAAATGCACATGGATTTGTAGCTCGATTAGTGGCGTCATTCATCACTCATTATGGCTGCACTGACATACTCTTTAGTTGCGATTAGTTGACCAACAAAAAAACTTACCGGTAGTAGAGCCATGCTTCCCTCAGCACAAAAGGGCCGGCTCGATCAGGAAGTACTACCCTCTCACAGAAAATCGGCGTCAAGTAACAGTATCATTAAGTACTGTTGCGTTTCGTGTGAGGAGTGAGAGTGCCGGAGGCCCATTCTCCCAACCCGTCTGTTCCCTTCCTTTTTTCCTTCTCATCCTGTCCCTTCTGCTCCTTGGGCTGGCAACGCGCTTATGATACTTCAAGTATCGCAAGCGTTCATAGGTTGCGGTAACTGCTTGCCATTAGGCGGACCGAATGCTTGTTTGCCAACCGTCATGACTTAAAAAAGAAAAAAAAATCTGCCGGCTACTGAAGACATAATTATGTATACAAATTCTTGCCTAAGGATGTGACTACACACATTGAAAGATTAATCTGGAGGTGCGCACCATATTATTACAGTTTATCCATAGTTGCACAAATTAAAATATAAATTATAGCAAAAATGTTTTTCTATGTAATACTAACCATTTTCCTTTTCAGGGTCGCTGCAGTATATATCACGACATATCTGCTTATTTTCCAACGAACATTCGAGATCAAAGAAGAGATCTCTTATATTATTACTGTTTATATTATCGGAACTACTGTAGAATTTCGATTTGCCAAATGTTTGAGTATCTACAAAGATTAATTAAAACAATTATAGTGAAATAAAATAAAATAGCACAACTGGAGATTTCGTCTTGAGAAACAATTAATATATAATACATCAGCCCGAGGCTTTGCCTGCGTGAATAACGTAAGAATATAATGTTTTGTAATGAGGCACCTTTATTGCAATATTATTGAAATTTTTGTAAGAATCTAATCTAATCTAAATTTTTTTAAATATAATACAGCTTATGTCACCCAGGATAGTGTAGCTTCCCAACAGTGATAGAAATTTAAAAATCGGTTCAGATTCTATTCAATGCAAACAAAAAACTTTTTTCTTTATAACATTAGTATAGATATATATATAATAATAAAAATAATGTTAAACTATAAAATATGTTTATAAAAGTTTCTTACAGTCACTTTACCTGGTGGCCAAGACAAATCAGTTTCGCTTTTATTTCTCCTATGAGTTCTCTTCTCCTCTTGCTTCTTGGGACTTAACTTCGAAGTACCATTGACCTCTTTGGCATTCACTAATTGTATATGTTTCAACCTCACCCTTGACTGTTTATATAACTTTAAGTGCATTGTCAATTCCTCAGGAAATCTTGTAGATAGCATGTGAATCCAGTCTACACTTTTTACTCTATAACACATTTTAAAGTGTTACATTAATAAATTAATAATATCATAACAATTTATAATATCATAAATTATACATAATAGACAAATATTATGGATATAGATAGAAAATACTATTTTTGTTTGCTCAATTTTCAACTGATGATAGTGGAAGTAAATTTATTAATTGTGAACAGAATAAGAGGGTGTTATAAGTAATAAATAAATAAATAAACGCTGCACACTCAACTGCCCCCACTAGGATAGTAATATCCTGTGTCAGGGGTCCGGAAACATTCACAATGACAAGGACGAATACACCCAGACCAGAAAATATGTTTGCATGGTCAATACAAACATATTATGCTCCGAGCGGGAATCAAACCCGCGACCTGTGGCGTTTAAGGCAGGTTCGCTACCGCTGCGCCACAACGTCGTCAAATAGTATAGTATGTGTGTCTGTGGCATCATAATTTTTAAATGAGTAAACTTATTATTATTTTATTTATTTATTTTATTTTCATACTATATTGTGCACCACAACAAAAAGTAATACAAACTATAATTTAATAAACTAATGTACAATTGGCGGTCTTATCGCTTAATAGCGATCTCTTCCAGACAACCATGGGCTAGGAAAGAGATAGAAGACAGGGTATGCCGTGGTGTGGTGTAAATAATTATACATAAACATACATACAAATAACTACACAATAATACATGAACATAATATATACATATACTTATATGTAATATTTAGTTTTGCTTGTATAAGAGTGCTCTTAGCTATTCAATAAAATCTATCCAGCTGTACAAAGTTTATCAGCTGATTTCTTGTTTATAATGGATGTCATGGATTTTTTAATTATTTTGGTCTTAATGTTTAGATAGAAAATAACCTGTCTAATATACCTCCAAATACAACTTAGCTGTTAGAGATTGACATCTTGACAATGTTGTTTGTATGATAAATAATTATTATCATTATATAGAAGATTATTGCTTCAATTAATAATTGAACAGTTTAGATAACTAAACTAAGTACTACATGTATGAGCTATTTACTTATCATAATTGAATTGTTTGTAAAGTTAAAAACAATATAACTTATCAGCAAAGTCAATAGCATTCTTTGCAACATATTTATGTGAATGTTAAAATAATTAAATAAATGTTTATTAAAATTTATTAGGGTTGCCGAAATGAAAAAAAAACGGGCATTGTAATCAGGATTTGGTTATTTAAGTAAAATATATAAGAATGATGATAACTGTGTATGTTAAATTAAAAAAACAAATTCATGATTCTGAGAAAGTTTTTTTTTATTTCATGATGGTGAGCAAACAAGCATACCGTATGCTTGTCTGTCCACCATCTGCCTGTATGGTATAGTAAGCAGCTACCACAACCTATGAACACTTGGGATTACTTGAAGTATCACATATGTATTGCCAACCCAAGGAGCAGGAGCGGAAGGGAAAAAGGAAGGAACAGCAGAGATGGGAGATATAAATATGGTATGCCATAATATGACTTACTTACCTGTTCGATACATTTGCTCCAGCTGCCACCACAAGCCTTCTTATACCATTTGAAGTAAACTCTTGGTCATCAGTAATAAGTTCATACCACGGAGTCACATAGTCATTAATAATAATTGTTATAATTTCATTCAAAAATGAATCGACAGTTTCACTTCCTGTTATTCTACTGTCGAATTTAGGCAATGGTTTTTCACTTTGAAACAGTTCTAAAATCTGAAAATTAAAATAGAACCTTCTTTCATATTACAAGTATTGACAAAGCAAATACATAAGACTTTTATACTAATATGTTTTTTTTTTTTTAATTCAATAATATTATTGTTGTTACAGCAAACAAAAAATAGGTATATTAGGAGAAGCCTGAAATAAAAACTAAAACATACCTTGGGAGACTGTATGGAGAAGTTGGTTTGCTGGAGTGGATCATCCAAACAGTCAATATCACAAGAGAATATTTTGTTGTTATCATAACTCAGGTACAAAATTGATAAGGCACTGTGGATGCAATAATTCAGCATGTAATAGGTTAGCTGCAGTATCTTTATTATACTAAATTATAAATAATCGACTCACCCAAAGAGAAAAGAAACTGTAAATGTGAGCAAAGTAAGATACAGTTCGAAACCAAGTAAAGCAATTGTTATAATGGATATTAGACCTAACCAGCCCAAAAACCTGAGGGACTTTGTCATCATATAGGATTTAAGATTAGACTGCAATTTAAAATACTAAAGAATAAATAAAGTTTATTTTATTAATTAAAAACAAGACTAAGCGTAAAACACCACAAAAATAAATCACAAATGACAAATGTGTCAAATTGACACTTGACAGTTGACATGGCATTTAAGGACGAGTGGATGACCCATTTCAAGAAATCCCTAAGTCCACTTAGGGACTTTATGCACTAATAACACCAAAATGAACAGAATCTCATTATCTATCGTTCAGTCTAATCGGTTAATTTCTAACTTATTTCTACGTCGTACTTTTAAAGATGTTTTATCCTCAAGTTTTAAGAAGTACCTAAGTCCACAAGTCTAGTCTAGTCTCATCAGTTTCATAAGTCAAAAGTCAAATCCATCGTCGCCATCAAAGAGTATAAAAGATATGGAGATGCTATATTCGTCTACAGAAAATTTTAATCAACAAATATTACATAAAAAGACGAAAAAGTAATAAACATAGAGTTGCGTTATTCATTGTGTGGTTGTGGGAGAAACTCCAAGCATTTCCCAGGTCTTGCGACCCGGTTGTAGGTTTAAGGAGACCTCTTTTCTGATATGCATCAACGCTCACCTTGCACTGCCTGCATTCCTCCTCCTCTCTAGCCAAATTTAAAAAGAGCCCGTTAGAGCTGCTTTAGATGCTCATTCTAAAATAGAACTCACTGCAGCTTACTTAACTATTTCATTTTATTTTCTTTAATTGAGTAAATAACTGGGCAACACTAACAATATAAATAAGCCATTTAATAAACATTAAAAATATATGAAGGAAAATATAATAAAATCTTTTGTTTGGAATTAGTAATAATGATTATATTTTAAATTGTTTTATAAATGTATAAGATTCGATTAATAGAAACTATATGCATTTAACCGATTTTCAGAACATTTTTCATTTCTTGGCAGCCATTTCGAGTCACATTTTGGCATTGACCTTGATACCCATTATTTCGAGTTAGTTATTATTTCCGTAGTTTTAATTTCTATGATCCCCATAGTTTTTATACAACATAGAATTATGAATTCAATCAAAGAATAGAATTTAGTAGAACTCGTCAACTCTCACAACCGTCATGAACGTCTTTCTCAAAAATCGCAGTCTGTCAGCACGTTTCAGTCGGTGGTTGTCTCCGTTAAATAATATTTTTAAAGTAATATCTATATGTATCTATATACACGTATAATGAATTGGTAGAGCTATCCCGTAGCTATAATTATTTCATGTAAGCATTATAATATTTAGATACTCTTTTTAATCTTTATGAATAAATATAATTAATTTATCATATCATAATAAATATTGTACAATATTTATTATGATAGTTGAAAACAAAAACAAGCTATGCACTCTCTAGGTACAGCGGACTTAATTACTTTATAGCTCTATGTAGTTCAAAATGTTAAATCAATGTTCAAAAACCAGTGTTCCTAACTTAGATGTTTTCCCCTAAATTTAGGATGAAAATAATAATAATAATAATAATAATAATTCTTTATTTGCTAGAATATGGTTCTCAAGTTGTACACAGAATTTTACATTGATATAGTCCAACATATTCTACCTTGCGGTGTGCAAATATACAATTTTTGGTGAACAATATAACCAATTATGAACCTATATTATTTATCAACATTATCCAAAAATAAAACTATCATATTTCCTTAATTAAATTAATTCCTTAAATTATTTTATAATGTAATAGTAGAATAATAATTATTGAAATATTAAATACATGTGCCAATTTTAATTAAGTTTAAAATTATTAATATTCTAAATACCATACAATAAAAAATCATTTACATCATAATACATTTTTGTAATAGTAATTCAAACAATTTTTTTTAAACATTGGAATAGTGAGATCTTTTAAGTTATCAGGTAATGTATTGTATATCTTGATTGCCATACAGTATACATTTTTTTTATAAAGTGCTAATTTTTGAAACGGCACATATAACTTCTGTGGATATCTTGTTGTTCGTGATATCATTTCCGAATTAGTTTTGAAGAGGTATAAATGTTTTCTTACAAAAACACATACTTCAAAAATATATAGTGACGGAAGTAGTAGTATCTTTAAAGATTTAAACAAAGGCTTACAACTGTCCAAGTAACCGACACCGCATAACGATCTTATACATTTTTTTTGAATTTTAAAGGCTCGGTGTGCGTCTACAGAATTACCCCAGAAGATTAGGCCATATCTAAGATTTGAGGCCACATATCCATGATAAGCCAATACACCTGTTTCAACAGTTGCTATTTGATACATGCGTTTTAATACATAGATAAATTTATCCAATTTATTGCACAACTTAGAGATATGCTCTTTCCAGTTACAGTTTTTGTCTAAAGTTATACCTAAAAATACAGTTGAGTCCACGTTATTAATGGTCGAGTTATCGTAAGTAATGTCAATTTTTGAAACAGTGCTATTTGCAGTTTGAAATTGTATGAAATTCGTTTTAGATAAATTTATTTTTAAGTTGTTTTGCAAGAGCCATTCTACGATTTTTGTTAACGTTAAATTAGCTTCAATTTTTGTATCATTGACATTTTTCTGGCTGATAGTTATTGTGGTGTCATCGGCGAATAAGATACAGTCATGATTAGTAACATCAGGCATATCATTTATATACATAAGAAATAATAAAGGGCCCAAGATACTGCCTTGAGGTACTCCATATGCATTATGTTGATAGGTAGATTGGAATATCTTTTTTTCATTTTTAACAACTTTTACAATTTCGACACATTGAGTGCGATTGGACAAGTAACTTTTTAACCATTCGAGAGCCTCTCCTCTAATACCGTATCTATTCATTTTATCTAGTAAAATTGGATGAGAGACAAAGTCAAATGCCTTAGTCATATCTAAAAAAAAAGGATAGAGGGTAGATTTGTTTATTTAAGCATTCAGTAATATGTTTAACAAGAGAAAAACATGCTAAAACTGTTGAGCTTCCTCTTTTAAAGCCAAATTGTGATTTTTTTAGTATATTAAATGAACAAAGAAAGCTATATATTTTATTATACATTACCTTTTCAAATATTTTGGAAAGTATAGGCAGAAGTGTTATGGGCCTATAATTTTCAACATTTTTACTATCACCTTTTTTGAATATTGGTTTTACGATTGATTTCTTTAAAAGCGACGGGAACTTTCCTTCTGTTAATGAGGTGTTAATTAGATGAGTTAGAGGAACTGTCAATAGAGGAGCACATAACTTTATGAGTTTCGTATTTAAAAAATCATATCCTGTTGAATTAGTATTTTTTAATGAAGCTATTATTTTCAAAATGTCAAATTCATTTATCGGCGATAAGAAGATACTATTATTATTAAATGGAATTTTATTATTATATGTCAAATTACTTATATTACAATTAGTCAATTTTATAAAAAAGTCATTGAAATATTCACAAATTACGACAGGGTCACTACAATTCTTATTATTTATTCTAATGTCAGTTATTTCGTTTTTTTTTGTCACTGTGGCAAATGTATTTTTTATAACATTCCATGATGCTTGACATTTGTTATGAGAATCTTTAATATATTTAACTGAGCCAATTTTTTGAATAAGTAAGTTCGGATTTTATATTTTTATATTGTTCAATCAAATAAAATCAAATATTTTTATTCAACATAAAAAACAACACTTATTTGTAGAAAGTCAGATAATACCAAGTAAAGAATATACATATAAAGCCTTATGGTCTGAATTATATCTATCAGCATTGATAAGTAATTATCTGGATGATTCTGGAGACACTTATAGACATCGTATGTTAAAAGACGCTTTCATATTATTTCAGCAGCTTTATGTTATAATATATGCCTAATTGTTGTATTTTGTTTGAGATATTTCCAAATAGTTGAGCGGTTTCAAGGGGTTTTGGCAGCAGTTTAAGGGTAAATATTTTTTTCCGAGTTGGTATCATCATATCTGTCATCTTTACCTCCCGACGCAAAAAACGTTGCTTGTGTGTACAATCCATGTCTATGTAGTTGTGCCTACCTGTTTTGCAAAAAGCCTAATAAGTCCCTAAGTCCATCTATTTTTTTTAAGAAAGTCACTAAGTCCATCATAAAGTCCCTAAGTCCACGTTTTTTCCGCAACATTTTTCCGATTTTCTTCAACAAATTTGAAAAAGACATATTTATTTTAAGCCTATGGGAAAAAGACTTTAGGACCTACATTTGGATATCACAAATTTATTTCAAAGGCAAAAAAGGCGAAGTAAAACATATTAATGCACTTTTCTCAAAAGGGAAAAAACGGACTTAGGGATTTCTTGAACTGGACCATTGGAGTGACGACGAGTAAAGCTGCGTTCGAAAATAAAATTTACAAAAAGTTGTAAACTTCCCTATTAGAATATTACTATCCTGATGGGACTGCCATTATATAGTAATATCCTGTGTCGGAGGCTCAGAAATACACACAATAACATACACCCAGACCGGAACACATCTTTTATGGTCAATGCAAACATTTAACCCTAGCGAGAAACAAACCCGCGACCTTTGCCACTTGAGGCAGGTTCGCTAACACTCCGCCACAACATCATCTTATGTTTTCGATGGATAACGTATACAGACATACCATGGTGCATGGCTATGACCATTTCATCTCTAGGTAGAATTAATAAATATTTATATTTGTAATGAGTATGTGATTCATATCTAAATAAAGTCTAAATAATTATTAGAATCACTTAACTAATTTTGGCAAAGTTTCCAATTCCAAAGGAAGAATTTCTATCAGCATGTAGACCCAAGAGAATGAAGAATTAAATTCCGTAAAAGTTTATTTCAACAACTCTTATTTAATTTTTCGTATTTACGTATTAATTTTATTTTAGTGCATTTTGGATAGTAATTTTATCAATAAAAGACATGACTATAACAGCATTTCAATTTATTTTAATACAGCACGACCACATGAACTGTTGTTTTAATAAACAGAACATTAATACTACTTACTTACATTAAAAGTGGTAATACTACACAATTATTTTATTGTCAAACATGTCAAACAATTTTCTTTATTTTTCATATTACATTTACAGCAGTTAATTTTTCCTTTGATAATAATTTATCCTGTTAAATTCTTCTGTTAAAATCTTCAACGCGTAGGCCTAGCCAACAGTTGGTCTAGAGGAGAGCAAAATCTTAATTTACCAAAGGGCCCAAAGGGGAGGGCAAAATTACTATTACCTTCAATAGTTATTCATTAAATAGTACAAAAACGTACTATATTCGTGCATTTCTCAGTATTTAGCAAGGTCCAGGGATTGGCAGTTCCCTTCCCTTGCTCTTACCTCGCTGCCCATGAATTACAACGTAAGGAGCTATAATTATTGTATCTGTAATCACGACTGTTTAAAAAAATCTTTTTGTATTAGTGGCAAACCTGCGGGAAGGTAGTTCTTCTGTTGAGATACTAGATGAGTTCCAGCTATACTCATAAAAATATTAATTTAAAAATTAATTTTTACGAGTACATATATAGAATGTATGTAATGGGAAACACAATAAAGAGCGTATCTAGTTTTTGGCAAAACAGAATACCGTAATTTGAATAGGCTCAATATATGTATGTATTATATATTATGCAATAGTGAGTGTGTGGCCAAACAAGTATAACTGGATCAAATTTATCGCTTACGTGAAATAATTTATCTACTTAAATGGAGCGGATTATAGGCAACATTTTTATAACTACTATTACTACTAATAACTTTGTCAGAAAGTGCTTTAACAATTTCATTAAATATTATAAGTGCTATAGAATACAATATTAATATTATCCAATTCCATAATTTCATACTATAGCTAATGTAAAACTAATTTTAAAATACAATTGAAATGCACGACTTTGTATTAAATTAGACCACACCTTTAGAACGAAAACTCAAACAGCATGAAGGATCATGGATGCAAGCGTCACCAGAGGACGTTCCGTCTTTCAATCTTCTTAGTCTGCAGGTCTAATACAAACTATAATAAACTATGATAACATGGCGTGTGCCTCCAAAATTAAAAAAGTTTGAATGTGGTTGTGTAAGTCTCACAAGGCATGTATGTGTACTAAGGTGATTAAAAAAATGTTTTTTCTTCCAAACAGACTTTAAAAGTTTTTTTGAGTATAAAAACTACTGTCAAAAGATGAGACCTTAATATTAATATTAAGATTGTCTGCATCGCATTTTTTGAATTCCCATAAGAATAAGATGGGACAAATTATTTTTGCTTCTTTTGATTATTCTTGCTAGCCCGTCGTGGGTCATAAAGCAAATTCTTCCACGTATTTTTGTAGACAATTGAACGCTCTACAAAAAATGTCTCTTATGATTTTTTCCGAAACTTACTGTTTTCATACAAAATCGTAGTTCATATTTACCTAGTCCTTTGAACTTCACTGATGCTAAAAATTTCCTCAGAGTTTCACTGGCCTTTTTATTCCATAAAATTATTGATAAACATTTTCTAGAAGAATAAATTCTAGAAAAACACGAAATTTTTTATAACTATTCCCACTAAGATCATTAAATTAACTGTAATGCAATGTAAAAACAGTCAAATTTGCGATAAATTGAACTTTGACCTCGAATAACTTTTAATATGATTTTTTCCGAAACCTAACAAGGTTTCGAAAAAAAATCATAAGAGTCCTTTTTCAAAGAGACAATCTTAATATTAATATTAAGGGCTCAGATTTTCACAGTAATTTTTGGACACCCAAGAGAAACTTTTAAGTCTGTTTGGGAGAGAAAAAAATTTTTTTAATCACCGTATTTGTACCTACTAATACGGGCGTCAAAAAAGAATAATGGATTTGAGATTCGGAATTGGAGTTGGAGTAATTATTAATGTCTTTACGTACTAATGAAAATAACACCTCCGTTGTCTTGTGCGATCAGCTGGTTATTTTCGGTTGACCAACAAATCTGCCCGCCTGCTACTCACAACCACATACAAACTTTCATGAGGATGTGACTACACACATTGTAACATTAATTTGGAGCGGCACGCCATGTTATCGTTTAATCTACCTATATGTATAGAGCATTTCGAAGAGCGCTAGAAATTTTTGATAGAAATTCCTAACAAATATGCGTCTTGTTTTATGAACATGGCATTTATTTTGACATAACGTAATTTTGTGAATGATGTACGAAAAAGCAAATTCGACTTTATTACGTAAACCGTTGCCATAATATTAAATAGCATATACGACTGCCGTCAAAATCACTGTACGTCAAAGAAGATTTAGTCCTTCAACTTATAACTTGTTTTTATTATTGCTATCACAAAGGTACTAAGTATTTTATATAAAGGAACATCTTCATTTGGTTTAAGCTGCCCAAGTTAATTTATAAATAAAATAAGACATCATTCATTACTGATCACGAAACATCATTATTACTGATCGCCTTTAGTAAAATTATAATTTAACTAAACTCGGCCCGTTATTTTGTTTTACAAATATTTCACGGATTTTACAATTTCCCTGCAATATATACACAACGATTATACATAAACATCATATTTCGAAAAATACACATTTATTCACTTAACAAAAAGCAGACATAATGTATCCTACATTACAAGATAACGGCACAATATTGTTCATGAAAAAGTATAATAACGGATTAATGTAATCTGACACTAAAAGACACTTGTAAGTTTAGTATTTAGTCTCAATATTGTATAAATAATATAAAAAATCCAATTTGAATACTTAAAATAGAATAAACCGTACTCAATATATACTATGAACCGACCCTATACTGACAAAATGACATCGATTCGTTGGTAACTCTCCGTAAAATCAACGCCGAACTAAGTTAGCACCAGACTTTTTTTATGTAAGTGGGGGCAAACGAACAGGAGGCTCACAAGATGTTAAGCGATCACCGCCACTCATGAACATCTGTAACACCAGAGGGCATGCAGGTGCGTTGCAGACCTTTAAGGAAAGAATAGGCTCTTCTCCTGAAGGTTCCCAGTTCGTATCGGTAACATAACTCAAGGTAATTAGTGTGTTCGATCGGTTGGTGTTGAAGGTACGAAGGGGCACCAAGCCACCAGCGACTCCATTTTGTCTTTATAAAAGTAAGTATAGTGAAACGTATATAATTTATTCAGACATGCTAATCTACAAATTTAAAATATAAATAAATATAATATAATAATGAATAAATTATTTTCTAAGTAACAGAATGACTAATATTCTTTGTGACAACGTAAGTTGAAATGACGTAAATAATTTAATGTTTAAATAGTGCATTTATTACATAAACTCGCTTAATTTTAAGATGTTAAATGCAAGTTAAATTATATTTAAACTGTCAATTATCAGATCTAAAAAAACAAAGTCATTTTGAACTACTGTTAAACCACCATTATTTATAATAATACCATTATATATAATAATAATTATAATAAACCAGCAATTATACTAAATAATTCGATCTAACATATTAGCCTCATTTCTGTTGATTATAAGTTATAATACCTTTTTAATGATTTTTTATTCATAGTTTTGTACACAAACTATAAATCTAATATGTTTTTAATAAATAAAACAATACAAATTATAAAATAAAGTTGCCTTTTAGGAAATACGAGAGATGTCCTAACGGCTCTCGTAATAAACCTTCAAATGAATATAAATTTGATTTAAAAAAATACACTAGATACAAATATATGAAATAGTAAATACGTAATTAAAATGATTAAAGAATACATTTTTGTAATAAAAAAATTACGTGTGAAGCTTTAAACGCATTTCGTTAAATATTTTTATGTAATTTTAATATTATCTATAAATATACATTATGGTACAAATGTTACAACAAAGTCAACAAGAATATCAACAATGGACTCTATAAACTTTATATTACACGAATACATGATGACAACAGACATGTTTACACTCATCAACAAAGTTTTTATATCCCACTCCATTAAAAATCCAATATATATAGCGATAACGGGCTTTAAATATTCAATATAGGTTATTGAAATTCTATTGTGTCTGCAGTTCTGTACTTTGCCTAGTTTACTATTGGTAGGTCTTTTGTTGCAAGAGGCCAGCTAGGTACCACCGCAGTGTCAAAAATTCTATCGCAAAATTGTAGTGTCTGGCATTACTATGTTTCGGTTTGAAAGACATTGGCTAGTGAAGTTACTGGGCAAAAGAAATTAAAAACCAATATCTCGAGGTTGGCAGCGCGTGAGTGGCACCTACTAATGGTGTTGCAAGCGCTCATAGGCTACGGCAATCGCTTACCATCAGGTGGGCCGTATGCTTGCTTGCCAACTTAGTAACATAAAAAAAGGTTATCTGCGCTTTAATATGTACCACACCGTTCTTTTTTGGAGCCACCAAAATCGCCCGGGCGATTGATTGATAGTTGCAGCAGTTACTCAAAAAGGAGCTTACGGAGCTCCGAATCGTAACCGCTATCGAATATCCGAAATAAAAATCTATCTGAAGCCGTATCCTTAAAAAAAAAAATTAAGAATAATTTACTTTGAATTTTACAATTATTTCATTTGTATTTTACCTTTAGAGCGAATACTTTCACTAGCCTGCAGGTTAGCTTAACACTTTATCAGACACAGCCTGTGAATTAGCTAATTTACTTAATTAGCTAACACAACATGTCGTAAGTAGATGTCTTTAAACTACTCCTAATAAAATTTTAATGGAATAGGATATAATGAATGAAATTACCTAGTTAAACATTAGAAATTTATGAAATTTTCAAAGATTATAACGAACAAGAAGAGAAGGACAATTTTACACCTCGTTAAACACTTTTATCTCAACTTCATTTCGTACACACGATTTTTATATAGAATAACAGTGATTATAGTAAAAACAACAATGTTGATGAGTAACAATTTCATTAAATCTTTAATTTAATATCATAGAAGCAGATCTTGATCCAACGGTGAAATCTTTATATTGAGAGAAGACGCAAAGCTGAAAAAAAATGTATATTATTTAAGCATCTATCATTATTAGTCACTGGAGTAAATTGACAACCTTTCTGGTGCAGTACAACCTAATGTAAAAAGCCGGAGGTTGCGAGTTAGATTCCCGTTCGTAGGCCTAGGTAATTTTTTCACTTTTCATCGACCATATAGCTAATTAAGAGAATCACCCTGGTCCTGCGCTCAAACTATCGGGTGATTTCGTAGAGCAGAATGCGCTCAGAGCTTGCCACCAGTCCCGATGACGTACTAAGCCGTCGTCCGGCCTTGCAAGAAGCACCCTTTTCCACGATCGGTCTTAGTAGTAGTCCACCTACCTCCTTCTCGGTGACACTGTAAACGCCAGAAGGGCCGAGAAAAAAATTGAAGGCCCTGTATATTGAACCTCGACCTTTGATTAAAATCTATGTTTTCCCATTGACCTTGTCAGCTTACCAAAAAGCAATCTAACAAACTGTAGGCAAGTATTATTATACTAATTAAATGCGAGTGAAGACACGGGCACAAATCAATATATTATAAAGTTATTGACAAAGATTAGTTGCTAGACTGTTTCATATCCGATAACCTTAGTCAATTGCTATCACCTATATTGGTCTGAATTGAATAATTTATATAAGTGGACTATGAACACTGCCAATTTATCGAGTATGCAAATATCACATTCATTTACTATCACAAATATCACATTTATTTACTAGCTTTTATATTGTGAAGAATTTCATTTTTATGTCCAAAATACTCGATTAAATCACCAATTTTATATGGGACCATCGCAGAAGCATACAATATCTATTAAAAAGATAACAAAAGACGACAACATCACTTAGCACATTGACACACAATAAAAAAACGAAACAAGAACTTACATTTTTACGTCAACCAAAACACCAATACTTAAAGATCACATGAACAAACCGTTATAATTATTTAATTTTAACGTTATGTTTTAAATACCTTATCTTTGAGCTGTTGACACATGTGCAAAGCCGCTGTCAACATAAATAGAACATCGCTCAGCCAGGGAACTGCACAGTCGGCTTGACAAGAATCAATACGCATAGTTCCATGGACAGAACTCAATTGATATGCTACAAATATCAACTTATGCGATTGTATATAGAATGATATTGCCAAGTCTTCTGGTAGATTTGGTGATAGAGCCTTCTGAAAGAATGAAATATTGGCATGAGTAAAATTCTTTCCTAATTTGTATACTATAAGAATATAGATTATGATTACAATATTTCATTAAATTTTTAATAAAAAAATCTTACCATATTTCTACTTTTCATAAGCTCATCAATTGCTTTCTTCTTAGGTAAGACTAAAGCCGTGCGGGCTCTTTGGAGGGAGCCTAACAAACATTGTATAATGTGTAAAACCTCTTCTGATGATCTGTAATTTAGAAAATGTTACATTTTTTACGAATACTTCCCAATATTTATACTGAACAGATTTAAATGCAACATAGATTAGACTTTTAACTGGAGCTGACAGCAAGTTTAATGCCATTTTAATTATATATATTGCATTATAATTCACACAGACAGGCATAAATTGGAAATTAAATGTTTTGGAGTTAGAGATTTATATTATACCCAAATTCATTGTTCAAAATTATTGACAAATAACAGACATGGCATAGAATTTTTTTTACTAAAATGTTAATGACATAACACATTAACTGAAATACTATTAACATAACAATAAACAAGGTAACAAGGTAACATATTACTTAACATTTATTAGTAAATAGGAAATACTTTGAATTTTACAACAGTATCTTAGTTTATACAAAAGACATTAGAGCCAACAGCAATACTCAGACAGAATAAAAGAAATGATAAATAAAATAATAAAAATAAGTATAAAAGTTTAAGACCTCTAAGAGATTTTTTGAAAATAAAAACAGTATTGAAAAAGTTTGTACAAAAAAAATAACAAATATGTATGGGATAAATTTTATTTTAAAAATAAAGACCATATTGTTTAGATTAATGTTCAAAGAAATAAAAAAATAGGAATCATAGGCTGTGATTTGCCAAGACGGTCAATCTATGGATGAGTAGCCATACTGTAGTCAAAGTTGTATTTGAACTGGGCGAATCTGTGCTTAGAATGCATAAAATGATTTTCATCGTTTTCATGATTATCAACAGGATAATAACTTATATATCAAAAGATATATTTGGCCAGTCTGAAAGTATGATAGGTACCCTACCTACATGAAAAAAAGAAATAATGTATAGTAAAATTTTTTTTTTTATGTTGAAGTTAACAAACAAGCATACGGCCCACCTGATGGTAAGTGGCTGCTGCAGCCTATGAGCGTTTGCAGCACCATTAGTAGGTACCACTCACGCGTTGCCAACCTCGAGATATTAGTTCTTAAATCTCGTTAGCCCAGTAATTTCACTAGCGTACAATGCCCTTCAAACCGGAACACAGTAGTGCCTAAACACTACTATTTGGCGGCAGAATATTGGAAAATATAGTAAAATAAATAAATACCTGAACACATAATGCTTATCTACATTGTCAATATATCCAATAGCCTGCTGTAGATGATTAGCAGCATCCTGAATTTGTTGCAATTTCCACGGACCGTCCTGATTTATAGATGTTCGGCATATTGTGTGCATTTGTCTTAGCACCTTGAAGCTGATATCCTAATAAATAAATGTATGATAAAAATGCAGAAATTAATTTAATTTCCTAGGAAAAGTACATTAAGATGTTTAAGTAGTATAGCCTTGGTACATTTGAGCTCACTAATCTTATGACAACATAAAAAAATTATCTTAGATTTAATATTTACAGTGTGTATGTATAATGTGTAATAGGGAAAATAAGTGTGATACAAATATTGATAAAAAAAAAAAAAATAGTAATCTTTATTGCTGTATATGATTATTTTTTACTTAGATGACAAGAACTATCGGTTTGATAGAATCTTGACATAACTTGACTCAATTAAATAATGTATAGCAATAGTTATGGGAGAAAAGAACACAGAAATCATCGGAAATCACTTAAAACAAATTGCAGTTTTAAATATTGCATTAGTCAATATGGATAATTTACAATGGTATTATAACCACATTAATAAAATATATAAAATATAAAACCCATAACAACTTGTAGAAGTACCAGGTTGCAGGTTTCATTCTCTCTCTGGGCAGAACATACACGCATGTGTTCCAGTCTGGTTTGTTGTGCTTGTGTGTTTGTTAGTATTTCAGGCCCCGACAAAGGATTACTAACATATTTTTGCTTATTAGATATGGATCATAATGTGAACATACTCAAATTGCTATTATAACTAAGATTAATTTCAGCCACTTTGAAAAAGAAATTTATTTTAGTGGCAGGAAATGAAGCAATTGAAAAATTGATACCTATTTTATCTACTTATAAAAAAAACCAAATTAAGTTTTTTTACTGTATACAAATTATGAAATTGTACTCACTGCATGTGTTATGCTGTCTCCTGTGAGAGTAACAATGCATTTTAACTGCTCTGGCTGTGATGTCAATATGAATTTATCCTGTTTTTGTCCTTCATTCCCATACAATGGTACAGGGAATCTATGGGCACATTCCTGTCAAATGTAATAAGAATTAACAACATTTGTTATATTCAAATATATATATATTATAATATATATATATTACGTATAAGTACATAATTGTAACAATAAATGACTCAGAAATCTTATTAAAACTTTTAAATTTATTATGTTTAGTTATGTGTAAATAAATATAACATACCACTAGAACTGAATGCAGCTGATGTAATATAGCGTGAACTTCTTCACGAAGAACCCATTCAAACTCCTCTTTCTAAAACAATTTACATGTTGTGAATGAATAAAAGAACATTATTTTAACTTCATGTGATATAGACATTATAACGTAAAAATATAAATAAGTTCCCACCAAATTCGCAGCTTCTTCTTTTTCGTTGTCATTCATTTCTATCGCTATTCAGGAGCCGGAATCGTAATTAAATATAATAAATTATAAAACCGTACTATAAAATAGAATGAAATCCCAAATCAACCAAAGTGTTCGCCCACAAAGCAGTGTGAAATTGTGAATGTGAAATGTCAAATAAGTTTGTTGGCTGTCATATGGCAGCTGTCAAATATAGATGGACCATTGAGGATCATAGGTAATGAAATTAGTAATTTATTTTTTGAGCTTTACCTACCTATAATATTTTTTTTTACAACTAATATTGCAACATACCTATTTACAATTCAATACTGACTACATTTAGAAATAATTAAAACTGTACAAATAATGCAAAAATTAAAAGAATCGCCTAGTGCCAACGACTACATTAAAACTGAAGCATCTGTGAAGGTAAAAGATGGGTAAAACCAATAATAATAATAAGAATTTAGCTGGGAAATTGACCAACGATAGTCAAAGTGTTTGTAACAATATTAAAGGCTTTCTGTTTTACGTCATCCAGTTTTAACAGGTAGGTTCTTCTTCTTAAGAAGGAGAACAAGTAATAGCCGTTTGCTCCGTGAATGCCCTTAATTCCCGCCACGCATCCTGCACCACGTTGCAAGCTAGACTCGTTTAATACCGATAGCAATGCTAGAAAGTAAATATGTCTTCATTTGATTTATGTAATTTTTGTTTTTATTTTACCATACATTATCCAGAGTAATTTTAACCACAAAATGGTTTATTCAAGTGATGCTATATGTATTACTGCCAAGAATTCTATTCCTTCTAAAAGATACGATTTTCATGAATGTTAGAAATTGTCCACTGTATCAAAATATAAAAATATTCTATTTTTAATACGAATGGATTGCTTTACCCAGTATGATACATTCTTTTGCCCTCTGATAGTAAGTATTGACGTAAATAAGTCAAATCCGTACTGATTATTTTTTTTCAATACCAAAGCTCCTTTTATCTTTTTAACTATAGTGCTTTTTAATGTTTAAGTTTAGTTTGTTTCTGTTGTGTCCTTCATCAGGGTGAGTGGGCTATGTTCATGGTCGCGACCGGTCTCGCACTCACTTTGTCGTTAGTTCTTCTGTGTTGTTAATGTTAGTAATATATAGTTTCAAGTCATGACTGTTGGCAAACAAGCCGTATAGAGACAGCATTTCCTCCTGATGATAAACAATCATCACAATCTATGAACTTTTGCTGAACTTGAATTTCACCACTGTGCCGTTGTGGTTATTAAATTGTTGAGGACTCGTAGTTATAACTTATATAGTACTTTTTCTGAATCAAAGAGGATAGCTATCCTATTTGGACTATATAGTTATCTGTGTATCCTATACGGGAATTTGTTTGTAATTTGACAGTATTGATAAAAATCAGAAAAATCAGTGTAGTTCGAAAAGTAAATTGTTGCAAAATTAAATACTTTCTAAAATGGTGTTTCCCAAGCAGTTACGAGTGCTTTATAGTAGATTAGAGAATATGTGTCGTAATGCAGGATATATAGCTGGGTATTTTTTATGCTTATTTGATAAAGCGAATTTGTAATAAAAGAAAATTACAGCCTGAATACATTTATCAGCATTTAGCTGAATGCTTTCACACGCTTGTGCATGTGAACGCATACTTAAGCAGGCGTAAGAATCCGTAAGCATGCTTTCAGGTGCTATAGGGTATATATACCGCTGTTTTTATATACAAACCAAAAAATTACTTAGATACCAACCAATTACATCGGCTTATCTTTAATTTTTCTGTCCTCATACGCATACACACTTTGACGGCTGTTTAGTAACGTAACATGACTGTTATATAGGCATTTTTGCGTTCTATTAAACCCTAATATCCTATAGACAGACTGCTGATCGATGCTGATATATATAATTCAGGTCTAATAAAATGTAGAAAATAAAACATCATTTACTAAATTATAATACATAGTTACGGACCCAGTTTCAGTATAATATTACTTATTATTCCGTCTACATAAAATATTAATTGCAACTTCCTAGTAAAAATTTAAGCCTGCTCGAACAAAACAAGTTTTAAGTTGTACTGACTGATAGTATTTATTATATATTTGATAATTTTAAAATCTTTTGGAGAGAGACGATAGTGATTATTTAATTATTATAATTTCAGAAAGTCCGGAAGGCATATGAAATTCCCTTACACAATTTCTGCAAAACTAGCTCAATTCCCATATTTCTACTATATGAAATATAATAATGTTTGGATGTATTTACCGTTTGGAGCCATGGGTTGTTTTTATGTATTTGTAAAAATACACATGTTGGTAAATTCGGATGCAAATGTAAGATCTTGGGCCGAAACTCAACGTCGAAATGCCGAAAAAGAACATCATGACTAAATGATACTTCTTATTTAATAAATGCAATATTTAATATGTCAGTTATTTTTGTTTATGTATAATTTACTATCTACATTTTTTTTGTATTTAAGATTTCAACTATAAAAATAAGACCTTTGTAATTCCCACATTAATGTACGCGTTATAACCTTAACTTAAAATCTTAAAATTCGTGTAAGCTATAGTTATTATTGAGAAAAAATATCAGCACAAAAGGGATCGACATTTGGTGATGTGGATCTCCTGATGATGATCACAAATGGTCACCGAAACTACACACGACTTATATTTCACGGATTACGATACACGTAGGTACTTTATTATGGTTCGAAATCTATTTTACGTAACTAATAGTATAATTAATTATTAATTTATTATAAAAAATTAAGTGGCTGAACTTATGCTTGTTCGTTATTAAATAATACTTGTAATAGCTATATTCGTTTTTTCACATAGATATATGAGGACTATGATCTACAGTTCTTTATTCCATATATTGAAACTGGTAAAAATTGAAGACTGAAGTGTATGCCATACATTCAAGTCACGTATCAAGTTTTTAGAACTAAAAAAAAACAACATGTATTACAGTAAGAGTAGAAATGGGGTTAGCGTATTAACCAGTGACATTCAAGATTTTTGTATTCACCATGTTATTATTTAGTTCCCAGCCTTTTGTTAGATTGCGCTTCAATTTTAAACATTCTGTTATCTTACACTATAAAGATTCGCAATATAGTGTATCCTCTATTTTTACATTCTTTTATCATAAAAATAGTACGGAGCACGGAGCACGGAGCACGGAGCACGGAGCACCTGGCAATTTCAATATGTAGTTGTCAAGATTATGCCGTATTGTCAATGTCACAGAGCAAATAAGTAGTCAATGTCAAGTGTATTTTCATAATTGCTGATTGTTGCTAATCTTTCGGGTTTGGTTTGATTAATTTATTCGCTTCAAATAATTTCGTAACCATTAAATTATTTTAATATTCCTAGCATGCGTAGCTATGCTAAGTATTTATTTAAATAAGAACATTAAAAATGTGGGTGAAACCTCAAGAAGTTTTCTTGAAGACTCCTCTTTGGTAATTAATCTATTATATTTATTTCTTACCTATTTCTTTAACATCTTTATTAATTGACATTGTGTCATTGTGTCTCCAAGCTTAAGATTGTTTTTTAAATTCTTAATAGGGATACTGACGAAACTACTCTATATTTCGTTCTGCAAAGAAGGAAAGGCCACGGAAAATCAAAAGGACTGTCGTCGCTTCTAGTGGGTACATTAGACAGTGTACGTGACACAAAGCCAGCACCTTTCCGAATTTTACATCAAACGCCTAATTCTGAAATATATTATGGTATGCATATTGTGCAAATTAGTTGCAAAAACTTAAAAAAGAATATTAGAAATTATGTTAAATACAGCCTCTCATTATTAACTACTAGCATTATTATTGTTTTCTTTGTCTATTAAAATAATACTATTTGTTCATATTATTTACTGTATTCATTAACTATGTATAAAATTATTTTTTATGTATACAGTCATTGCAACAGCCTTAACTGAACAAGAGATACGCCAAGACTGGCAGTGGCTATTTGATAATGTATGTTCAACATTGCATTCTTTTGATACTGAGGAAGAAGTAACAGAGTTTGTTTGCTGCAAAATTAATTCCCTTATTGCCACTGAACAAGAAAATTTTACTGAAGGTAGATATCTAAAGTATATACAGTTTTAAAACAACATTAAATTAGTTACCTTCAAAACTATAGAAGAGTGCTGAATTTAACTTGATCTTATGAAAGATTACACAATCCATGTTCCAAATCAACCAATTCCTGTTTTTGTTGCTACTTACTAGCATAATTTTATATAGAAAGGTATAAGATCCACCTTTGAGCATCTTCTTTTGACTAGGTTTATATTTAGACTTATCTAACATCACATTTAATAGCAGTAGAACTCACTACATAAATAGGCTTGCTCAACTGGGGAGTATTATCCTCTCACAGTAAACTAGCATAAAGTAACACTATCAATATTGTTGTGTTTTGTGCGATGAGTGAGAGCTCCGGAGAGCCAATCTCCCACCCTCTCTATTGTCTTTAATTTTTTCCTGTCTAATCCTTTCCCTTGGGATGGCAATGGATATGTTACTGCTTACATCAGGCTAAACCATGCCATGCTCACACCATCGGGTGAGTCTATCGTATAGAATGCGCTCAGAGCGCTGCCTCCAAATCGATGACGTCCTTAGCCGTGGTTCAGCTTCGCAGGAGGCACCCTAAGGACGGAATCAAATTTGAGGCCCCGTGACGCCCCCGGAGCTGCCCTTTATTCACGGCTGAGACTCCGGACTCGGCCCCCCGCTCGGAGACCTTGTCAAGGCCAGTAGGGCCAACAGCAATACACAATTCCGAAAAAAAAAACTATACCAACTGTCATGACATAAAACAACCATGTTTTTAATATTCAAAGGGAAGCTCTCTGAAGGGTCTAAAGGTATAATCAAATTATTTCTTATCTCTACTTAACAAGTGTCAAGCTTACTATTAAGTAACCTAGAACAAATGAAAACTTGAATCCTCATACTGGCTTTAGGAAATTCTACTTTAGATAATATTATTACTGAAAACTAAAAAAAATATTGTATGTTTTAGATGAAGATACTATTACATATAAAAATGTTGATTACGAATTCCACCAAAGATTTTCAATGCCAAAGGATGAGAAGCTGGTCTGTTACTACTCATGCAGGTAAATTTTTTTAAATATACCCATGATTGACTTGATAATTAGTATTTCTTCTTCTTCCTAGCATTATACCGGTATTTTGCCGAGGGTTATTAGGCTTATTGTTCTTATCCGGATTTGATAGGTTACTGGTTTTTACACAAAGCGATTGCCATCTAACTTCGACAACCCTAAGGGCGAACCCGTAACTCATTGGATAAGAGCACATTACTTATCAAGCCTTAACAATTATTATCAGAAGTTATGATAACAACCGAGACCAACAGCTTAATCCGTTTTGGTTCCTTAGATCTTACTCAGTTTCTTGGATAGCTATGCTCCGAGGCATGGTGAGAATACCCACAAGAAGAAACGCCCAGATCGCAACAGATAGTTGTAAGACTAATACATACACTTTCCCCAAGAAAACCTGTAAACGTCGAGGATGAATGCAGGCTCGCTACAAACATGCCACAATGGGTGTCAACTTAATAATTATTTATTTAGCAGATTTATTTTACCAAATTAATATTCACGAATCTAGACTAATGTGAAATGATTTTACAGTTACTGGAAAGGTAAAATGCCCCGACAAGGTTGGATGTATCTCTCTGTCCACTACATGTGCTTCTTTTCCTACATATTTGGACGTAAAACTGCTATAAAGATACGTTGGGCTGACGTCACAGAACTAGCCAAAATGAACAGCCTCGTCTTCCCAGACTCAATCAAAGTTGTCACAAGAGACGGAGAACATTACTTCACAATGTTCCTGAAGAAAAATGAGACCTTCGCCCTAATGCAGCAATTGGCAAACATTGCGATGAAACAGTATGTAATATTCGCTTGCTAAACTTAAATAATGTTTTGGAAATAAAACTAATTTTGACCTATTTAAATTTTGAACTTTTAAACAATGAATAAATTACGTATATAATAGCTGCTCTAAAATTTTTAAATTAAGCCTTTTGCATAATTATTTCAATTTGCATAAGTTATACATGAGTTTGTTGAAGCTAATGCCACTTCTATAAATTTTAATGATCATTGCTTTTTTTCATTAAGGTTGATTGATGACAAGTCTGGAACATTCAACATTGATAAGGACTTGCTAACAAAACTAAGTAAGAATGTACCGAAGAAACCGTCTTTTCTAAAGCGTGATCTGGATGCAAGGAAGCAGTCAAACTTATATACCTTACGCTTTCGTTTACCACATACAGAGAAGTTAGATGGATCAGAAGAATGTACTTTGTGGACACCCTATAATAAAAGGCACAATTGGGGTAGATTGTATTTGTCGCAAAATTTCATATGCTTTGATAGCCGGGTAAGTTTATCTTTACTACTTACTTTATTATTTATTCTTATTTTTTTTTCTTCCTATTATTATTCTAGGTATATTTCCGGGCTTTGCTCAGTAGTCTTATCTAGATTTTATAGGTTACTTATATTATACGGAGTGATTGCCGTCTGACCTCCACAAAGGGGAACCGAAAACTCATTGAATAAGGGCAAATTACCTATAAAGAGTTAGTGATTATTATCAGATGTTATGTAATAATAATCGGGTTACGAAATCGAACCCGCGACCATGCCAAGGGTAAGGACCAAGCTAAGGGTAGGCCCACTATCAACTCTCGACAATTATATAAACTGTAAACAAACTTTACTACATAAAAAAAACCTTAAAATATCTAAAATTGACGACCGTTTTGGCGTGTAGGTAGCGAGCCTACCTTCAATCTCGACGTTCGCCAGTTCGATTCCCATTCGAAGCGGTCGAGTCGGTCTCAGTTGTTATCATAACATCTGGTAATAATCTATAACTCTTGATAGGTAATTATTTGCTTCTATCGATTGAGTTACCGGTTCATCCTTTTGGTTACGGAGGTAGGATGGCAATTACTCTGTGTAAAACCTGTAATAAGCAGTGCCTGGGCAAAATACCGGTACAGTGCTAGGAAGACGATCTAAAATATTTATACAATAGCAAAATCTTAATGTACGTAATATTTACAAAACAGTATAAATATTATGGATTCTTATCAATATGTTTTAATGAGTCATAACTCACAACAAAACAGACCTATTATATTTCTATTGTATTATCTAGTTCAATGCATAGTATCAGTTAAATGGAATGCTGAACAAATTTCTGCTCTTTATATATTTTATTATTTAATCATTAACTTTGATGATTAATTTGACCTTAATTATCTTAATAATACAAACTTCTTAAATCTTGTTGTAGGGTACTTTAGTAGTAAGCATAGTAAAATCTTATCAATAATAATTAATGTTTTCGGCTTTATATATTATAAAGAGTATATAAAATTAAAAAATACAGATCTCAGAAATCGATCAGAACAATTTTATTTATAAATTAAACAAAAAAGAGAATTGCTTTATACTTATATGTATGCTTGAATGTTAAAAATCTGAGTAGGATTTTTAATTGACGCAGATCTCCGCAATGACTTGACGAATTTTTATAGTCTTTTAAATGTAAGTTGAACCATGCGCAGTAACACGTTTTGGGTCTCAACCGTATGCGGTATGAAGGGGGCCGCGTTTAGTACACTCGCTCACGGTTGTTTTAGTTCTTTAAAAATAAATTATTAAAAATTATATTAAAATATAAATTACTTTTGTCAGGAGTGTGAACATTTATTTCGAGATAATGCCTCGACTACAACCAATTCTAAGGAGACGGGAGAGATGGATGGTATTTGACGTTTATAGTAATTTTTTCTATACTATTTATTTGTTTTATTCTATTTAAGTGATTAATAACGAAAATGAATAAATAATTAATTGAATTTAGAAGAAATAATAAGTATATTACATACTTAATTCCGTTTTCCCACTTTATAAAAAATCTATTTAAATAAGACGAAATCAATATTTTTGTCTAACATTCTATCATTGTACCTGAGCAGAAGCAGCCATTTTGGTTCAACTTAAATTTAAGGAACTATACGACATTTGGTACCCAGATGGGCCATACCCCGGATTATTAAATAAGATATTTATATCCCTGGAAAAGGGTTCCATGCAGGCACAATTAGTAATTATTTGCATGTTGTAGTAAAACAGTTTTCAAGTGAACTTTAAAACATTTATTACACAAAGAAAACATCGATATGTGACATAGTGTAAGCGAGATTAACATTTTTAATGATGCGACTGTGCGACCGTCAACGAGCAGAGCGCGAGCCGAACTACTGAGTCGCCGGGCGGTCGGCGGGAGCGCATGGAGGGGCACGCATCGGGTGATCGCTAGCGCGGCAAGCGTGAGGCGCATACGCGAACTATTATTATTCCTACATACTCCCCCTTTTGATCAAATAGGTGACCTCACATTTGGTCAAACATATACTACAAGACGATTCCCTTACGGGGTCTACCACGAAGACGTTTAGGAACAACCGGCTGCGGAACCTCAGGGCATTCACCCTCTCGCGAGTGATACCTCCTCAAGTCTGAAATGTGGTATTTACCAATGACCATATCTGGAGAATCGGGAAACGTTAAGAGGTAAGTAGTTGGACTAACCTTTTTCTGAACAAGGTAAGGGCCGTCCCTTTTAGGCATGAACTTGGAGCTGACTCCTTTACGAGCATTACTAAGTACATGCGACTTCATCAACACAAGATCTCCAATGGCAAGTTCGTCTGCCCGTCGAGTCTTGTCCTTTGCAGTCTTTCGTATATCCTGCTGATTCTCAATGCATTCCTTGCTAGCACTGAGGGTCTCTGCCAACTTCAGCAAATACGGTGTAATCTGCGGAACATAATTCTCGGCCTCTATCACAGCACGAAGATCACTCTGTACTGCAATAGGCGAGCGAAGTTCACGAGCAAAAGTTAAGTACGCCGGTGTCTGTTGAGTCGCCTTCGTCAACGACGTGTTCAGTGCGAAACGAATGAATGGTAGGGCTTCCGGCCACTGCTGATGGTGTCCCTCTACCAAGATTGCCAACTGAGTCTTGAGATCGCGATTCTTGCGCTCAACTGGATTGGCTTCCGGGTGATAGAGAGGCACGAGACTTTGTTTCACACCAAGAGTAAACATTGCATGTTGCATGACGTCAGCAACGAACTGCACACCATTATCTGATATGAGACGCCGTGGAACACCAAAACGCAAGAAGACCTCCTCTATTAATACCTTAGCGCAGGCCTCAGCAGTAGCTTCAGAGAGGGCAAACAGCTCGACCCACTTGCTGGTTGTATCTTCAATAATTAACACCCATCTCTCGCCTTTGATTCCCTTGGGAAGAGGTCCGAAAAGGTCTACAGCTACAACTTCGAAGCGTTGAGCAGGAACTGGAGTCTGTAACAATCCTGCGGGCTTAACATTAGCTGGTTTGTAGCGTTGGCATTCAATACATGTTTTTAAATAATCGGCTACGTAGCGTCGCATTCCAGGAAAATAAAATCTCTGACTTATACGGTGCAGGGTTCTATCTAAGCCTCCGTGACCTGAAGTAGCTGAGTCGTGACATTCAAACATTACCTGTTTTCTTCTGCTTTCAGGAACGACGAGCTGCGGTTCTTCTGTCTCCGCTTCAGTATACCGGTATAGTATTCCTCTGCACGTATGATAACCTCTCTCGGTCCATCGGGAAAATTCTAATTCATCTTTACCTTCCAGAGCCTTAATGATCTTTTCCACTTCTGGGTCTGCGAGCTGATCTTCACGGAGCGTAGCTGCATCCCAGCGCGGTGGTTCGACAAGCACCATGCTTACTCCACAGGGATCCACAGCCTCCTCACACGGCGGACGACTAAGTGAATCAGCAACAACGTTTGCTTTCCCGGGGGTGTAGTCAATTTTCAAATCAAAGGACTGGAGCTTCATAGCCCATCGTACGAGTCGACCAGCAGGCGACTTCAACGTGAGTAACCATTTCAGAGGTTGATGGTCGCTGCCGACATGTACTGGATGACCATCGATGTAACCACGGAACTTCTCTACTGCCCAGACGACTGCCAATGCTTCACGCTCGGTGACAGAGTAGTTCCTCTCCGCCGAAGTAAGCAGTCGACTAGCGTACGCGATGGGTCTCTCTTCTCTCGGCGACTCCCCCTGGAGTAAAGCCGCTCCCAATGCGTAGTCGCTGGCATCAGTTCTGAGAACGAATGGCACACTATAATCGGGTTGTATTAGAACCGGAGGTGAAGTAAGTAATTCCTTCAGTTTTCGAAAAGCCTTGACTTGTTCTTCTCCCCACAACCAGAGCTTATCCTTCCGTGTTAGCATAGTCAGTGGCTGTGCGATTTGGGAAAAGCTCGGCATGAATTTGCGAAACCACGAGCAACTCTGCAGAAAAGACTTTAGCTGTTTGACGTTGCTTGGTTCTTGCATCTTCAATATAGCATCAACCTTATCTGGATCCGGGGACACTCCTTCCGTAGTGATGATGTGTCCCAGATATTTCACACTCTCTCGAACAAATGCGCACTTAGCGCGATTAGCGTGGAGATTAAATATACGTAAGCGGTCGAATACCGCACGTAAGTCCAGTAAATGTTTGTGAAATGAATCGGAAATCACTATCAAGTCATCAATATAGCCCAGGATTGTTACATCCTTGAGAGCTGCAGCGGAACGAAATCGATCGATTAACCTTTGAAATGTCGCGGGTGCATTGCGAAGTCCAAATGGCATGCGCGTGAATTTGTAAACGCCAAATGGAGTCACAAACGCAGTTTTATCCTGGTCTTCAGGCTTTACCTTGACCTGCCAATAACCAGATCGAAGATCAATAGTACTCATGAAACAGCTCTTACCAGTGTACTGAAGGAGGTCATCGATCACCGGCAATGGATACGAGTCACTCTTGGTGATCGCATTTAACTTGCGATAGTCCACGCAGAACCGGAAAGTACCATCCTTCTTTGGTACCAACAGAGCTGGTGCTGCCCACGGAGATTCGCATTCCGCGATAATACCTTCACTAAGCATCTTCTCGATTTCCTCTTCCATAATAATTTTCTTGGCGGGCGTAAGCCGATATGGTGGCACCGCAATCGGCGGGTGATCACCACAGTCGATGTGGTGCTCCGCAAACGGAGTAGGATCTCCCCCTTGTGCGAAGATATCACTATATTCTTCGAGCAACTGAACGAGAAACCCCTTATCTGAAACTGTCAGCATCGTACCCTCATCATTACGTAAGACATCCGCGGAAGCACACCCTACGAAGTCACGTGAGGTCTCACACCGCAAGGGGTGAATGACCTGAGGTTGATCAGCTGTAAACCACGTATTGTTTGAAACGTTAATAACTAAACCCGCTTTTCGTAAAAAATCAATTCCGAGTAACGTTTCATTATTCCTTGCATACGGAAAAATAACAAAAGTGGTGGGTATTACCGATCCGATAAGTAATACGTCCACATCTACGAGTAAAACTTTAATATTCCGTACTTCCCCATCAGCTAACTTTACTGACATAAAACTACTATGAAACGAATAGTTCAGTTTACGAAGCAATGCGTACAGTGTGGAACCGGCGACACTACGCTTAGCGGCCGTGTCAATTAAACCTGTGCCGTTATAACCGCCTATCATTATATCGAGAATCGGACGACCGTCGTTATTTACTTTAGGCTCGGCTAAGTTGCTTAACTGATTCGTTGACAACGCATCACTCACAAGTAAACATTTACATTTAGAACTAGACAAACAATTATTACATTTCGAAACAAAATCGTTAACATTTTTATCAATCGTTTTAGAATCGCGTAACATATTACGATAACTATTCTTATTACAATTGCGTAAACTATTACGACTATTACAATAATTATTCTTATTAGTGTGGTCTAACGTAATATCACATCCACAAAAGGATTCTTTAAGATTTGTCTTTGAACACTTAACGCAATTCGCAATGAATCACACCGTTAGCTCCACAACCGTAACATTTAATGTTACCTGACCCGGAATAAACACTTTTCACTCTTTTACACTCATCGCGAGTATGCCCACTTCTACGACAATAAACACAAAAAGTTTTTGTTACCTTTGTCCGTTTGAAATACCATAGTCGGCGAGGGAGAAGCACTAGTCGTAACACTCGACGAAGTCTTATTCCCCGTTGCACTCGTCGCGTTGTCCTCGGTAACGACGAGCGGCGGCGCAGGCCGACAAAGCGGCGGCGCAGGCCGACAAAGCGGCGGCGGCCGACAAAGCGGCGGCGGCGGCGGCTTTTGTGACGCGCGCGCACCAATGGCGGCGGTTTCGCGCGCATCGGTCACTTTAGACAGCGAATCTTCAACGTTTCGCGCCTTTTCTATTAAACTTTCCATGTTTTCGATGGATTCACGGGTTACGCGTTTCCTTATGCGTCTATGAAGTAACCCGTAAATTATATCCACTTCCATAGCATTTTCCAATCTATAAGGAAGTTTTGATATCAACGCGCGCAGGCGACCAACGAAGTTTTCTGTACGTTCGTCGGTTTGCTCGGCGGCAAAAATATCACGAAATATTTTGTGTGGTGGGCGTGGCACACCGAACATACCACGAAGTTTGTGAAGTGCGTCTTCCCATGACGTCACTGACGACTTTATACCTCGATACCACACAGCTGCTTCCCCTTCTAGAAGCATCGGTAGCCCACGAAGCGCATGTTCGTCGTTGATGCATGAACACTCTTTGTATATTTCAATTGCATCAATGAATGCTTCGAGAGTCTCTGAGTCTCGGCATGCTCCATTAAAACGAGCCGTACAGCGAGCGAAGTTTCCGTGTTTGACCGTAGCTAACGATGAAGACGATAAAGGCGCGACGTTAACGGGCGACGTAGCCAGCAGGCTCTGAACCAGTTCACGGTTCGATTCCGCTTGAGCCTTGGCAAACATCTCCAAAAACGATGAAAGCTGCCCTTCCGATAGCGGCGCGGGCGTCGGCGACGTCGGCGCATCGCTCATGGCGTCATAATCGAAATTTTTACTTTTGCGGCGAGGCATCGTATACACACAAAAGTTAATAAAACACAAGGAAACACGTTACACTATGAGTCTTTAGTTTTACGTTTACTGAGAAAACGTTTACGTACGTTATATTTTGAGTTCACGTCGCGTTTTTACGTAGGTACTCACACTCGGAACAACAGTTTGTGACGCGTGAATATTATGTACTTACGCGTTACGCGGGCCGCGTTGGAGCGCCAGTTTGTAGTAAAACAGTTTTCAAGTGAACTTTAAAACATTTATTACACAAAGAAAACATCGATATGTGACATAGTGTAAGCGAGATTAACATTTTTAATGATGCGACTGTGCGACCGTCAACGAGCAGAGCGCGAGCCGAACTACTGAGTCGCCGGGCGGTCGGCGGGAGCGCATGGAGGGGCACGCATCGGGTGATCGCTAGCGCGGCAAGCGTGAGGCGCATACGCGAACTATTATTATTCCTACAATGTGTGTTATTGTAAAAGAATTTGCATGTACAGTACCGGACATAAAAAAGTACGCACCAATCAATGCCCGTTTTATAAGCAATTCTTATCATTATTATGATAAATAACCAGACCCTAAGCAGTGTTGATGAAAGTGTATTATATTACCTTTATGCTGACGTTAAAACAAAGTTTCAAACACGTGAAAATCAGAAATAGAAGCATTTTACCGTTAAAAGTACCTGTTATATACTGGACAAAAAAAAGTACGCAACCGACTTTTACATATCAGCAATGGTGACTACAAAGCGATTTTATCCCAATGAAGCATAGGTATGCAAACGGTATCTAACCATAAATATTTAACGATTTTTCAGCTAATTATCTAAGTTCTGAGTTAAGTACGGTAGCAACAAATTCATGATGGCGAAAATTTCTATTCAAGTCCGAGAATTAGTAATTAAAGACCATAAAAGGGTATTTCTAAAGACAAATTGGTCGAAAATATGATATAAGTGAAGGTGCAGTGCGAAAAATATGCAAGAAATTCGAGGAATTAGGGATAGTCTGTGATAAGAATGGACGAGGTAGAAAAAGAAAAACCACCGCTTTAGACGATCGCAAAATAATCAGGGAGGTGAAGAAAAATCCGACTATTACTAGCAGTATAATCCTTGAAAATACAGGTCTAAACATTTCCGACCGAACAGTACGTAGAAGACTTCGAGGAGCAGGCTTAACGAATAGTTTTGCACAACGTCGCCCTTTGATTCGAAAAGCGAATAAAATCAAACGCCCGAGTTCGCAAAAAATACATCGATAAGCCAGTTTCATTTTGGGAAAAAGTTATTTGGAGTGCTGAGAGCAAGTTTGAGTTATTTGGCCATAAACGAAGATCGCGCGTTTGGTTTAAGTCGGGCAAACAGCTTCTCGAAAAAATGTCCAAAAAGACTGTTAGGAACGGAGGAGGAAGTGTATTAGTGTGGGGGTGTTTTGCATGGTCAAGGGTGGGAAATTTGGTACGGATCAATGGTATTATGACCGCCGATGTTTATATTGACATCATAAACGAAAATCTAGAGGAATCGCTTCTAAAGGTTGGTTTGCAGGATGAATTTCTCTTTCAACAAGATAATGATCCCAAGCACACGGCCCGGAAAACATCGGCCTTTTTCCGTTCCTCACGAATCAAACTGCTGGATTGGCCTGCTCAATCACCAGATTTGAACCTAATAGAAAATCTGTGGTCTATTTTGGACCAAAATGTTAATAAAGGAGATGTGACGAACAAAGAAAAACTATTTGATGCTTTACGGGAGGCCTGGGAGAAAATTGACGAACACCAAATTCACAATCTTGTTGAAAGTATGCCTCGGCGTTTACAGGCTGTTATCTCAGCAAAAGGTGGCCATACAAAATATTAGACGCGCGATGTGATTACTTATTTTCTTTTTTTATTGAGGTGCGTACTTTTTTTTGTCCAGCCTAAAATGGGCATCCCGCAGTTTAAATTGTTGTCAGCGTTCAGCTATCGCAATATTTATATAATGTTTCAGTAAGAATGTAAGTTTGAACTGATATGCTTTGGTAAAAACCATTGTAGAAGTACTCCATTAACTTTTTTCGTAAGAAATAAACACTAATGTTGAATTTTGAACAGTGCATACTTTTTTGTCAATACTGTATGTTATTGTATTTTCGCCTTTTTGAATGTAGCCACCTAATTCGAGACGTAACCTAATAGTCACATTTGATTAGATATTAAACCATTTAATATATAAGATCAATTAAGTTACATATTTCTTCTAGACTAAAACACATACAAAGATATTTTCTTATCTCTCACTACTGTAATCGGTGTTAATTAAAACGTATGCCTTCGATCTAATTAGTTTCGTAATAAACAAATACCTACGTTTTATTTTAGAGAGCAATACTTGTTTATTATTGCTTGCGTAATATTATTTGAACTCAAATAATATCTCAACAAATAGCTCTTTTAAACAATGTAAAATGTACACAAACGAGAAAATTACGTTATATCATTTTTAATCATTATAACTATTAAAGTAACAACAACAGCTTCAACAAGACACAACGCAAACACAACTAAAACAATATCGCATTGTAATGATGTTCTATTACTGTTATCCTTACATGATGATGATTACATTCTGTTTGCTATGGCAACAATACACTTATTTAAATATAATAAGTAGTCATACCACTAAGCCATGAGAATATAACCTGGTCGAAAAAAAAATTTTGCCTCTCACGGGGATTAAGCTATGCCTCCAGCTTTATAGGCGGTTTTTCAGCTACTGCGCCTAAAAGATTATGAGCAATCATAAGTTTGGTATAGTATTACTGATGGATAGATGATAGGCCTTTTATTGCAACAAGCCGTCTTGGTAGTTACCACCGCAGTGTCAGATATTCTAAGAAAAGCACTAGTGTGTTTGGAATTACTCTGTTTCGGTTAAAAGGACACTGTGACGTAACGGGTGAAATTATTGGGCAAAAGATAAACTATAAATAAATAAACGTTGCACACTCAACGGCCCCCATTAGGATAGTAATATCTTGTATCGGGGGTCCGGAAACATTCACAATGACAAGGATAAATACACCCAGACCGGAAAATATGCTTGCATGGTCAATACAAACATATGCTCCGATCGGAAATCGAACCCGCGACCTGTGGCGTTTAAGGCAGGTTCGCTACCGCTGCGCCACAACGTCGGAAAAATTTAAAGAGACTTAAGAATCAATATCTCAAGGTTGGCAACGCGTGAGTTTCAAGCGCTCATAGACGAAAACCGCTTACCATAAGGCGGGTTGTATCCTTGCTTGCCAACCTAATTTAAATAAAAAAAGTGATATGACACTATTTTACCCAGGTTCGTCACCTCGTCCGTCTAACGATTCCTCTCCGTAACGTCCATCAAGTGGAACGTGCGGATTCCGGAGGAACCGGTAGTTCTGGAGACTCTGGCAGCATCCTTATCACGACCGCTCACCACACCAGCTTCCTCTTCGGGAACATATCCGACAGAGACTTTCTTGTCCACAAGATATCTGAATTACTTGCTAAGTTGCCCAAGTAAGTTGGTGTAGACAGAAACTTTTTGCATGTCAACATACTTAAATATTTTTTGTTTACAGTCGAGAATAAATGGATTTCGTGCATGATATTAATTGTCATATTCACTTAGCTTCAAATATTTTTGAGTTCTTCCAAAAAACAATTCAAATCAGACCCTCAATAGCTCAAGGGGTCGGCCCTTCTATCCGTAATCATATTTCGCTCCGTTAACGCGACAATCGCAGGTTCGATCTTGAGCTATTATAGTACCCACTCCTAGCGCAAGCTAAAAGCTCATTTGGAGGGCAAAAGTAATATTAGTAATGCTTTGAAAAAGCATTGCTAATATTCTTAAAAAAAAATGATTTCTCTTGACAAAATTGAGTGCATGTTTTTTCCAGTATAGAAATATTTTATTTCGTAGTTTTAATCATTATTTCGCTGCTTATCAAATACAGGTTCTCAACAGGCTATCATCTAACAGGGAATGTTCATCGAGGTCTACTAACAAATGGGCAATTAATTATAACATTTATGAACCCATTCTAATTGTTTTCGTGAACAACAGTGATATGTATAGGGAGAAGTCCACAAATGCGCTGAATCGGCGTGACGAGGGGGACTGGTCTCCGCAGCCACCGCTCATGATACTCTTCCGTACACACCAGACGTCGACTATCAAACAAATACAACAGAAGAAGGTCAGTTTTGTTTCATTTTTCTGGTTAATATTTCTTACTCTTTCTTATAACTTTTGTAAATGACAACACCACCTCGTACCTGATTGGCCGAAAAATAAAACAATGTCGAACGCGGGTTTCTTGCTGGCCAATCAGGGCCAAGGAAAAATTGGCGGGAATATGGGTTGAGATAGCTCGAAAAAAAGGTGGGACTTTGGTTGAATTCGGAAGACGATACTCAAGGATATAAGGAAACGATTAATGTATCAGCTATGACTTGATTTATATAACGGATAATAAACAAAACTATTATTGTACTAATCACGGGTTTAATTTATAAAACTCCTAATGCATAATTCAAGGTCAAATTTTAAAATAATCTTGGTCAGATTTATAATACTGCCGTATGATTGATACGACGTCTATAAGCGACAATTGCTTTTTGAGCTAAGCCAAAAACATGTCATACATAAGTCAGTAAATAAGACTGCTTTAAGCGCCATAGGTCGCGAGTTTGGTTTCCCTTCGGGACGGTTTGTATTTACAATACAAACATTTGTTCCGGTCAGGGTGTTTGTGCTCGTGTCTGTGTCCGGACCCCCGACACGGGACATTACTATCGTAATGTAAATAATAAAAATCTAGAATTTGGGTATCACCTTCAGGAAAAACAATGGGAGGATCATATGGCAGAAGTGGGAAGAGGAGTCAGCATGTACCGAACGACTGAGGGAAGTGAATTAGTTGTCAACGGTATACCGGAATCACTTCGAGGTGAACTGTGGAGCGTGTTCTCTGGGTCCATATTGCAGAAGGCCCAGAACAAGGGTCTGTACGAGAGATTGGCGAATGAAGCTCTCTCGTCGAAGAACCAAGCGAATGATGAGATCGAGAGGGACCTACATCGTTCACTGCCCGAACATCCCGCTTTCCAGAACGATGTTGGTATGTTTAGTTTTATTATGTTTTTTTTATGAAGTAGCACAAGGAACAGAAGGGAAAGAGAACTCAGGGGGTGGGAGATTGGGCCTCCGGTGCACAGTGTTTTATAAAACCCAATTTTGTGTTAATTCAAATCGATAGTTTTTATCATTTCAAGCATTAGAGTAAATTTCCCGGCCCGATACGATATGTAGTTTTTATTTTATAAAATTCCCAAAGTTCACTAATATCCGGCCCCTAAAAATAAAAATTAAAAAAAACTAAAGTACGTGAGTTTTGATTACATTCAATAATCACACATATAGTATTAAATATTTACGTTTTTTTCGTTAATTTAGCTGTAGTAATTAAAAGATATAACTTTTTTCAATTTCTGTTCATCATTTTTTTGCTTTGCACCATATTGTCGTATTATATTATGATTTCTAGATAAAACAATTGCTTAAATATGCCTTTATCCATGATATTTAAATCACATTCTAATTCCGCGTTATCTCATACGGAACTCAACAGTACCTACTGATCATATATGTAGGTCATAGTTTAGTTAAATATTGTTACAGGCTGGGGTTCGCGGATTTGGAAATAAAAACCTGATGGCTCTAAATAAGACTTTATTGAGATCTAGATTACACAACAGAACTTCACAAATCACAGGTCAATAACAGTCCAAAAGAATAGCCGAGGTCACTAATTATAGCTCTTGTTCACTGGTATCACTTGTAGTTTCTTCGCTCGTTACTCAGAACTAAATCAATCAGTCGACGCGCCAGGCCGCTTATATAACGCGGAACACGGGTTCGAGAAAGTTCCGTCCGCGGAAGGCTTTCTTTTTTTTTTTTTCAGAATGTGTATTGCTGTTGGCCCTACTGGCCTTGACAGCGTCACCGGGCGGGAGGGGCTGAGTACAGAGATTCAGCTGTGATAAAGGGGCAGCCCTCACGGGGCTCAAATTTGATTCCGTCCTTAGGGTGCCTCCTGCGAAGCCGAACCACGGCTAAGGACGTCATCGGAGATGGAGGCAGCGCTCCGATCGCATTCTATACGATAGACTCACCCGACGGTGTGAGCGCGACGCGACGTGCGAAACAAAGGACCTCGTCCTCGCCGGCGAGGACGGTGTTGTGTGCGTGTCTGTGCTGTGTAAGGGCATTTTCTAATGTAATCCTATCGTCAGGGTCTTGGATGACGTGCTTAGGATCCGCGGAACGCTATACTACATCTTTCGAGAACACGTCTTTCTAGAACCCACGAGTCGTCAAGGAAATAAACAGAGAGTAGAAAGCGATTTTGAACCTTATGACCCGGTGATAAGGTTCTCCGTAACAATATCTATAAAGCATATTATATTATAACTCTATTTGTATTTTTTATAGGAATATCAGCATTACGTCGTGTTCTATGCGCATACGCATTGAAGAACCCAACAATCGGCTACTGTCAAGCCATGAACATAGTAGCATCCGTTCTCCTTATTTACTGTCCGGAAGAACAGGCCTTCTGGTTACTGGCAACCATCTGCGAGACATTACTGCCTGATTATTATAATACAAGAGTTGTTGGGGCATTGGTAAGCTTACATTTTTTCACCACTAAAGCTCAACAGTATAAGGGAAAAATATTAAAACCTACTTCCTCCTTTTTGTATTCAATACTAACTCTCTTGGGCTATTTTCCATACCCTACTAAAGACAAGCTATACTCCAAGTTAAATAAACGCGACACACTCAACGGCCCTCATTAGGATAGTTATATCCTGTGTCGGGGGTCCGGAAACATACACAATGACAAGGATAAACACACCAAAACCGGAAAACGTGCCTGTATAGTCAATACAAATCTGCTCCGAGCGGAAATCGAACCCGCGACCTGTGAAAAATGGGCTCGAAAATATTGCATTATTTTCAAATTTAATTTTCACAAGAAACGGCCCGGTTGCAGACGAATGGATAGCGGAGGGCTACTAATAGGGTTCCTATGCCGTTTTGGTACGGAACCCTAAATATCATCAAAATTGGTTCTGCCGCTTAGACGTGAGAACTTAACAGAGAGACAGTTAATATCGCATTTGTAATATTAGTTTAGATATAATATTTTGAAAGGTATTGCTTATGATATAGGTGGATCAAGGGGTTCTAGAGGAGTTAACAAAAGCCCACCTCCCCGAACTGCACGCTAAACTGGATGAGCTTGGAATGATGAAAATGATATCACTGTCTTGGTTCCTGACACTCTTCATCAGCGTGATGCCGTACGAATGTGCCGTCAATGTAATGGACTGTTTCTTTTATGACGGAGCTAAAGTTATTTTCCAGGTAAGAACTTATAATTAAATGGTATATTGATACATTTTCAAAAAACAAGAACAGTGTGCTTTAGACCACACGATTGAAGTAAAACTTCTTTAGCTAAAATTAGTCAGCAAGTAAAGGTTTAATTTTTCTGTCTGTCTGTTCGTCCGTCCGTCCGTTGGTCTGTCTATCTGTCTGTCTGTCTCATTCTTTGCCAGCTTATTCTACATATTTTTGTATTTTTGTCTCTTATCTGTCGTTTATTCCGTTGCATCCGGTTTGAAATCACAACGATTCTAAAGAAGTTTCACTTCAAAAATTATATAAAATGTATTTATTTAAAAGTACAAGAACATAGCCCAGTTTTTGTTACGAAAAAATTCTTGAAATAGGGGATGAAAGTTTGTATCGGAAACCATTCAGTTGTATTGCAATAAAGGTGACTCATTACAAAACGTTATTGCACGGGCGAAACCGTGGGCAGATACTAGTGATTCATAAATTTTAAAGCTTGCAGTGTTACGCGCGTGCAATATGCAGGTTGGCATAATTAAACACGGGTCCGAAGTTTTTCTCTAGGCGTATTAATATACATAGATAGTAGGGCTGTACAATTAAGCCTGCCAAGCCGCCTAAAAAAGTTAGCTAATTTGACCGGCCAGCTACATTAGCTTGCCTAACTAGCCGGTAATTTAGCCGGCTTAGCTAGCCTATAAGCTTAGCTAATAGGCTAACGGCTAACCAGCTTAATGGTTAATTTTTGTATTCTGGTTAATTCGTAAGAGAATTTGAATAAATTTTGATCCTATGATTCGTTTTGTAATAGTTGTAGTGTCTTTAGGCGTCGGGATGTGACAACCCCATCGCCCGCTGTTGGGATAACCTCTGTCACAACAGAGATTATTCCACCAGTGCAATCAGTCACACTGGTGGTAGGTCTTTGTTGCAAGAGGCCGGCTAGGTAGGTACCACCGCAGTGTCCAATATTCTGCCGCCAAATAGTAGTGTTTAGGCACTACTGTGTTCCGGTTTGAAGGGCATTGTACGCTAGTGAAATTACTGGGCGAATGAGATTTAAGAACTAATATCTCGAGGTTGGCAACGCGTGAGTAGCACCTACTAATGGTGCTGCAAGCGCTCATAGGCTGCGGCAGCCACTTACCATCAGGTGGGCCATATGCTTGTTTGCCAACTTCTAAAATAAAACAAAAAAAAAAAAAAGTTGTTAATCTAACGTTGTTAGCTTTTTTATCCGGCTTAGCCGGATTAATTGTATAGCATAAATAGATAGATTAGATCCATGACTCGTCCCAGAACAAAGAGGCCGGCTCGACCGGGAAAATACTACCCTCTCACAGAAAATCGGCTTATAGTAACAGTATCAGAACTGTTGCGTCTCGTGTGATAAGTGAGAGTGCCGGAGGCCCAATCTCCTACCCTTCTGTTCCTTCAATTTTTTCCACTCTCATCCCTTCCCTCCTCTCCCTCGGGTTGGCAACGCACATGGGATAACGGTGACTGCTTACCATCAAGCGGACCGTATGCTTGTTTGCCAACCTTCATTAAATTAAAAAAAAATCCTGCATATATTTTATTATCACACTTTTAATTTCCTTTTAATATTTTACCTAAGCTGACAAACAAACAGCCATAAAATTCTATAAAGAGCTTAGGTTTATTAATTATAAGTTTATTTTGTTGTTAAAATATCCAAAACGTACGTAGACTCAACCAAGTTTTTTATATTAAAGGTAACCCTCACAATTCTCGATATAAATCGTGAGAAGCTCCTCAAATGTACGGAGGATGGTCAAGCTATGCAAGTGCTAAATGATTATCTGGAAGGGATCTACAACGACGAGGCTATGGCGTTGTCTACTGAACCTCGGACTGCTGAGAAGGTAAATAACTCCAAATATTAGTTATATAATTCAGAGATTTTACCGGCGTCGGGATTTGACGACCCCATCGCCCGCTGTTGGGATAACCTCTGTCATAGCAGAGATTATTCCACCAGTGCAATCAGTCACACTGGTGGTAGGTCTTTTGTTGCAAGAGACCGGCTAGGTAGGTACCACCGCAGTGTCAAATATTCTGCCGCCAAATAGTAGAGCTTAGGCATTACTGTGTTCCGGTTTAAAGGGCAATGTATGCTAGTGAAATTACTGGGCAGAGGAGATTTAAGAACCAATATCTCGAGGTTGGCAACACATGAGTGGCACCTACTAATGATGCTGCAAGCGCTCATAGGCTACGGCGCCCACTTACCATCACGTTGGCCGTTTGTTTGCCAACTTGTAACATAAAAAGAAAAAAAAACATATTACTTTTTAATATTTTCTGTCTAAAAAGTCGTTAAGATTTTTGAATACCAGATTATCTCAGTACTATTATAAATAAATGTGAAAGTTTTGTGAATATTTAGATGTGTGCTATTCAATCTCATAAAATTAAATGTGGCTGAACGGATTTGGATAGGCACTGTATAGATTGTAACCTGGATTGATACATAGGATATTAAAAAAAAATAACGCTACAAACTCAACGGCCTCCATTAGGATAGTTATATCCCGTGTCAGGGGCCCGGAAACATACACAATTATACTTATACTTCTTTGCCAGCTTAGTCACATTAAAAAAACTATTGTCATACTAGCGGGCCCGGCAGACTTTGTCCTGCCCCGAAAAAAATCTGGGACCCGATAGCAGCGCCCCCTAACTTTTCTTATTGTGAACAGAAGTGACACTGGTGAAAATTATTGAATTACTAATATCGCTATTAAAAATAGGGGTTGATGGTAGAAGGATGAAAATTTAGGGTTGTATGTATTTTTTAATGCCTCATTATAACAAAATAAAAAAAAAATGTCCAGAAAATAAAAAATAAATGTTAGGGCTGGACAAACCTTATCACTTGGGGTATGAAAAATACATAGTAGCCGATTCTGAGACCTACTGAATATGCATATAAAATTTCATACAAGTCGGTCAAACCTTTTCGTAGGAAAATGGTAACTAGCATTGTGACACGATAATTTATATATAAGATGTAATGATAATAATAAATTTGAAAACTTTCCAGACGATAAAGATCCAGGAGCTGGTGTACGCGTCGTACCGCTCGTACGGAGCGAGCGTGAGCGGCGAGTGCATCGAGCACCTGCGCCTGCGCCACCGCCTGCGCGTCGTGCGCCAGCTGGAGGACAGCCTGGAGCGGAACACGCTGCGCGCGCTGCAGCTCGACCGCCTGCTGGACGCGGACGAGCTGCAGGTCATATAGCTTATACGGTTGTACAGGTGTATCTCGGAAACTGTTCTAATGATTGGGATTTTTGGACATTGTAAAGTTTGGGGTAGGAGAGAGATGGAGGGAGCGTATTTTGGGATTTTAAGCTTAGGTGGCAAGAAGTGGCTAAGGGTAGTAAAGGGTGGCATGGGTTGTTAAATTAAATTGATGGTGAAAAATGGTAGTGGAATTTTTTACGGCGTCGGGATGTGGCGAACCCACCGCCCACTGTTGGGATAATCTCTGTCACAGCAGAGATTATTCCACCAGTGCAATCAGTTACACTGGTGGTAGGTCTATTTTTTTATATAAGGCCGGCTAGGTAGGTGCCACCGCAGTGTAAAATATTCTACCGCCTAAACAGTAGTGTCTTAGGCATTATGTGTTCCGGTTTGAAGGGCATAATAGGCTAGTGAAATTACTGGGCAGAGGACATTTAAGAACTATTATCTCGAGGTTGGCAACCCAAACGCAAGGCTACGGCAACCGCTTACCGCGTTACCACTTACGTTTTACTTTTTTCTGACACCATTGAGTTAGTTTTGTTTTGTTACGCCAGAGAAGTTTAACTTCTTACGAGCAAACATGACACTAACACTTTTTTTAAAGTAGATTATGCCTTTCAGGAATTGCTGAGTGTGATTCGTGAGGAATTGTTCTGGGCGAAGCGCGTCCCGTGCGAGCGCCTCGAGGCGCCGTACGAGGCGTACCGGCTCGACTACGGGCAGTTCAAGACGCTGTTCACGGCGCTGTCGCCGTGGGCGAAGGGCGACTACGCCGAAGCGATCACCGCTAGGATGTTTAAGGTTTCACTTTCATATTTTGGAACGAAGCTTTGAGCTTAGAGGTTTGAGAGGTTAACTGGTAAAAATTGTTACATAAGATTTGAAGACGTTGTGGTGCAGAGGCAGCAAACCTGCCTTAAACGCCACAGGTCGCGGGTTCGATTCCCGCTCGGAGCATATTTTCCGGTCTGGGTGTGTTTGTCGTTGTCTTTGTATATGTTTCCGAAGCCCCGACACAGGATATAACTATCCTAATGGGGACCGTTGAGTGTGCAATGTTTATTTATTATTTATTTATTTAAGGAGCGTACTAAAGCGTTATATCCTTTCCATGCGAAAATGATATGTGGTTGTTTGCGTAAGAGTATAGAGATTATTTCAATCTATATCTATCCGTTGATTGACATAGGTTTCTCCTAAGGTGTGCCAAAACATTCTGTCCTCTGCTGTTCCCATCCAGCCAATACCACCTACTTTCCTAATAAATAAATTGTCAAGTATGATGTTGAAAAACTCTTTTTCATTACATGTATTAAATGTATTTTGTAAACTTATTTTGACATTACAAGCAACATATCAATATTATTAATTTATATAGATATTTTTTTCGGAACTAATTACATACATAAACAAATTATTGATTACAATAAATAAATAAATAAACGTTACACACTCAACGGCCCTTATAAGAATAGTAATATCCTGTGTCGGTGTCCGGTAACATACGCAATGACAGGGATAAATACACCCAGTCCTGAAAATATGCCTGTATGGTCAATACAAACATCTACTTCGAGCGGGAATCTAACCCGTGAAATTTGGCCCTTAAGGCAGTTTCGCTGCCGCAGCGGTAGCCACAACGTCGTCGAAAAATAAAAATAAAATAGTGCGTTGAGTCCCTCCGCGCGGAAGAAGTGAAACTTCGTAATGTGGAAATGAAAATAGAAAGGGGTAGAAATAGATTTTAATTGAAATCATATTGTTTCTTTAAAACAAACTTTATTAACATTGCTTACGATTCACAATTGATCGCATCTTTTCATTGTCATTTTCGAATTCAGAAATATCCAAATCTATAAAAACACTGTTTACATCGCTGCATAGCTAGAATACCACGCACATGTGCTTGGGATCTACGCACTCTTTCTCTCTCCTACTTTCAACCTTTGTGTATCTTTCTTACTCTCTCCTTCCAGCGTTAAACGTTTAACGCAACTTTGTTGGAAGTCGCATTAAAAGTTTCACTTTAAAAAAAATCATGATTCACTATATATAAATGATGTGATTAGCTAATGGATCACGACGACGACGGGCTGGTGAGCGCGCGCGGGCTGAGCGTGGCGCTGGGGCTGAGCGCGCGCGCGGACGCGCAGCGGCGCCTGCGCGCGCTGTACTGCGCGCACGCGCCGCCGCTGCTGTCGCCGCTGGACCTGCGCCCCGCCAGCTACACCGACACCGGCGAGGAGCTCGCCGCCGACGCCATCTCCTTCTTCGACAGGTACCTAATAGAGAATGCAGATTTATACACCTAAAAAAATAAAAAAATTTTTGTTCTACGTTATGACTGAATTGGCGCTAAGAAACCAATTGTGCTCGAAGTTTGTAATATGTGCACAAACTTGACGCTACTTTGATATGGCTTTATTCAATAATATCGTTATATTGAATTATTGAAACGATTCTGTTTACGTTGAGCACATCATTATATGGCCGTGGTGACGTCATCGTATAAAACGCTGTCACGCTAGGCTACTTTAAATCTGCACTTGCACCAGAGGACATTGAATAGTGTATCCCATATATTGAAATTAGGAAAACATGAAGGATGAACTAGCGCCATCTATGGAGTGGTTTGAACTAAAAAAACAATGGCGTGTGAGCGAAAGTAACGGTAAGAATGGGGCTGAGATATTGAGCAATGATATTCAAGGCTTTTGTAGCGCATTCGTACTGTAGTATTATTTAGTTCCCAGCCACTTCATAGATGGCGTTTCAATTATAAACACCATAGTCATTCGTCATTTTGCGCCATATAGACTTTTTTTAGTTTTGGGACCTCTGGGAAATTAATGAACTTTAGCTTTATTTATTTTACAGTATCGAGAACCCATCAACCCCGGAACCGATGTTGCAGCGATCGATAAGCGAAGTTTACGGAGAGGGGAGCCAAATGGACAAATCCACTGATAGTGCTTATAGTCAAAACGGTAATAATTAAAGAAAAATACTTAATACTCTTCATGACACCGTTGTGGCGTTGTAGGTAGCGACTCTGCCTGTAGTCTCGACGGTTGCGGGTTCGATTCCCGCTCGGGCAGATGTTTGTTAAAATTTCTGTTTCGGCCTGGGCGTTTGTCCTTGGGTCTCCCCACCATGCCTCGAAGAGCACTTTAAGCTGTCGGTCCCGGTTGTTATCACATAACATCTGATAATAATCGTTAACTCTTGATAAGTAAATTGCTCTTATCCAATTCGTTACTGGTTCGCCCTTAGGGTTGCGGAGGTGAGATGGCAATCGCTCCGTGTAAAAACTAGTAACCCGTCAAATCTGGATAAGGGTAATAAGGTGACCCTGGGTGAAATAAAATACCGGGAATAATGCTAGGACGAAAGGAAAACATAATAACGCGTTCCCTAAATTACGCCGGACGTCGCTAATTTATTTCCCGCTTGGGGCAGATTGTATTGAACATACAGACATGCTACGGCCCGGATGGCCCTTGGCATTATTATTACGATATTAATATACTAAAGTGGATGTGCCTATTCGCAGAACGGCACAGAAGGGGATTTCTATGTGATAAATAAAAATAGAACTTAATAGCATGACAATAGATTTGAAATTTCACAGACACGATATATCTAAGATATATAATCAGAGATTATTCCACCAGTGCAATCAGTCACACTGGTGGTAGGTCTTTTGTTGCAAGAGGCCGGCTAGGTGGGTGCCACCGCAGTGTCCAATATTCTGCCGCCAAATAGTAGTGCTTAGGCACTACTGTGTTCAGTTTGAAGGGCATTGTACGCTAGTGAAATTACTGGGCGAACGAGATTTAAGAACTAATATCTCGAGGTTGGAAACGCGTGAGTGGCACCTACTAATGGTGCTGCAAGCACTCATAGGCTGCGGCAGCCACTTACCATCAGGTGGGCCGTATGCTTGTTTGCCAACATCTAACATAAAAAAAAAAAAAAAAAAAAAAAAAAAAAAAAAAAAAAAAATAAAATCTAAACATGCCGTACCTCAATTAATCATCATTGTCTAAATTTCATTTTTTTTTATATAAAGAATACTAGCAATGCTTTTTCAAGTCATTACTAATACACATATTGCCTGACCAAATAAGCTAGTAGTTAGGAGTGGATACGACAATAGCCCAAGAGGGTCAGGGTCGAACCAGCAACTCTGGCGTTCAAGGAGCGGGGTCGGCCCAATAAACCAATGATCTATAGAGGCTTTTATTTCTATTTGTCAAATAAAGACCCCTACTATGCCGTTCTCCGAATGATCGTAATGTACCTTTGAGTACAGAACTTATTTATTTATATGTTGCAGAGAATTCCTTCGGAGGCGCGAGGGGTGCGGAGTGGGTGCGCGCGTGTGCGCTGGCGGGGCTCCCCTCTCCGGGGGCGGTGTCCTCCCCCTCCTCCCGCGTGCCTCCCCCACCACCGATGCCACGTGACCACTTCCTCCGACTACTGGCCGCTCTGCACGACCTCACGCACCACTCCACACCGCTCTACGAGGCCGTCGCGAGAGCCGGTCAGTAAACAATGTATTATGATCGTTTTCTCGATCCCAATGACGACATAATCTGGAGGCCTCCTTAGAACGGTGTCGTAAGAAAGAAAAGAAAAATAAAGGGGGTTATACAAGAAACTTGATATTTTTATTATATGATGATATGGAACCTTTATATGCCTTTTTTTTTCAGTGGGAAGTAGTTTAAGAGTTTGTAAAAATAAGAATTCTTGTGTCAAGTCATTGTAAAAGCAAATTTTATAACAGTTAATAATAATTAGTTTCAACTTATTTAAAATCACCTTCAGGTACACTGCTTCTTCAACTGGGTGAACTGAACCAGCGACCTGTTTTTGGCCGGGAGGTGTCTCAGGACAGCCTGTTCTTAGCAGCTGCGGCACAGCCACATGTCGAGGTAATTAATTTTTATCTAATATTTAACAAATTTGTAGCAAAGATAATACTGTAAATAGTAAATACTTTTATTAAGAAAAAAATCGTAACATTGACTTTTTAAAAATTACCTAGTAATAAATAAATAAATGCAACATACTCAACGGCCCTCATAAGGATAGTTATATCCTATGTGGGGGTCCGGAAACATACACAAAGACAAGGACAGATACACCCAGACCGGAACACATACCTGCATGGTCAATACAAACTTCTGCTCCGAGTGGGAATCGAACCCGTGGCCTGTGGCGCTTAAGGCAGGTTCGCTACCGCTACGCCACAACGTCGTTAAAAATAGATATCTTATTTAATTTAGTTATTAACATTGATAAAAACCGCTGGTTAACGTAACGAAACGAAGTCCGCCACAAGCTAACTTTATTCGATTATGTTGCAAGCTTGTGACTATCTTCGATTCGTTACGGTGATGTTGAATTAACGAAGGAGCAACAGTGACTCTTTGTCTGTAAGGAAAGCCCAGTGTATAGAATGTAGTAGGTCTGCACCGAAAGCTATTTTTTTTGCTAAAACATTTTTAACTAAAAATCGACACCGTTGTGGCGTTGTGGGTAGCGAGTCTCTCTCTAGTCTCGACGAATGCGGGTTCGATTCCCGCTCGGGCAGATTTTTTGTTATAAATATGTTTCGGCCTGGGCGTTTTTCCGTGTGGGTCTCCTCACCGTGCCTCGGAGAGCATGTTAATCTGTCGGTCCCGGTTGTTATCACATAACATCTGATAATAATCGTTAACTCTTGATAATTAAATTGCTCTCATCCAATGAGTTACTGGTTCGCCCGTAGGGTTGCGGAGATCAGATGGCAATCGTTCCGTGTAAAAACTAGTAACCTGTCAAACCCGGATAAGAGTAATAAGCAGACCCTGGGTAAATAAAATACCGGGAATAATGCTAGAACGAAGAAGATTTTTTTAACTAAAATATTTTTCCCTAGCTCGACGCCAACGGTAATACACCAGACTTCGAACCGGAGAGACGACCTCTCCAAACACCACCAGAAGAAGGTATATGGTCCATAACACTGGAACAGTTTCTAGCGACGATGTTGGCTGAATCGTCGCTGGAGGAGTTCTTCAATAAACAAGTGCCCCTCATGCCGTCATTGGAAGCACTCAGGCAAAGAGACAGACTCCACTCGGTTTCATAGTAGCTACGCTTGCATAGATTGAAATTTATAGGCAAGGGAATGTATCCGTACTACGTCAACTGTTTCAGAGAGGGGGGGGCACCTGTTAATACTACGTTGACAGGGTTGTTTACGTCACGTAGTCATTAGGGGTGAAAAATAAATGTGAAAATAATAAGAGCCAAATATACTTTTTAACTTTTTGCAAAAATGTTTTGAAACCACATTTAAGTGTTGCTTATTTACTAGAGGGGCAGAGGGGGATGATCTCAGCATATACTAAGGATGGTAACTAAGGGTGTGGGGAGCCAAAATTAATAATAAAAATGGGTCACGTAGTATGGGTCCCTTCCCTATCCAATGCTTGTAATAAAACATATAACAATAAATAAAATGTTAGTTTTCAATTTAAGGTATTTGATGGTTGTTAAACTTTTTAGATTTCCTAATTTTATCTATGTAATAAAATTAATGGTAATTAAACTGTAACTTTTAAATTAAAAGTGTGTGTCGGTTTCGCACATAAAGGGTTCCGTACCACTGTTGAATAAAAATATGAAGTTTCTTGTATGGGGACCGCCTTTAATATGTTATTTTTGCGGCCACAATCTATCAAAATTTTAACTATCTGTTACAGTTTATGACATACAGCAAAACAACATCCGACGTCCTTATTTTTAAATATTATTATATTTTTAATATTCCCAACACAAAAAAAATATTCTGTAAAAATTTCATCTGTCTGTGAACCAAATTCCGCGAGATACATTCCGCCGACAGAGGTACAGCCGAGGTTTAGTTATGATGACCCTTTTTGGGTACGGAACCTTACAAAAGTAAGAAACAAATTGTAACATGTACATAACAGCTAAAAATCACTGACATAATATTGGTTTACTATTTTTTTTTATAAAAATATATTTTTAATTGTTTATTCTATAATTAAACGACAAAGATTTTAATTATCACTATTTCGGCTTGATATCGCAACTAATCTCACAGCAATTTTTTTGTTTTTACTTTTGCTACTTTAGAGCTCCACACTACTTGTACTTTAAAAAAATTTTCATTTCTTTAAAAATATTTTTTACAGTGCACTTTATATTCTATAAATAAATGTGTAAATCTTTGAATTGTAAAGAATTACAAAATATTATCATGCTATAATAAAAGAACTTTGTCCATAATATATCGAAATTTATGTAATTATTATTTTATATTTAGTGCGATTAGTTTACATGAAAACATTCCATAACTATATGTAGTATAAGTTCTTAGTTATTTTTATCATCGAAGACTAACAAAAATTTCAATACCAATAAATTATATTTTTATTGAGTTAAGCGTAGCCATATTAATATAAGTTAGTTTAAGTGAAGATATATACTAACCAAAATATGAATTATAAATTTTAATAAGCACTTAACAAATACTAATAATTATGATAAAACAAAATTTCAGAAAGTTAATTTCCGTATGAAATGAATTTATGAATGAAAAAAAATCTTAACAATAATTTCAAATTAAATAGCAAAATCTTAATATTTATTAATTTTCTAATAGCGCTTCAGATACGTAAAAAATGGTGCTTTCATTAAATTAGGCTTTTTTCGTAACATTACCGAACTACTGTTGCATATATTCACAGAAGAAAAGGTTTCATATATTTTTATATGCTTGAATTTATAAAATGTAGAATATCAAGTAACTTTAAAATTCATAATTCAATTAGACATTCCCGAAATATATAATGCTTTATATATCACATCCTACGGCATAATGATATAATCCTAAGTAAAAAACACTAGTATATGTACATAATTATATTTCATGAGACAATACACGGATTATAATAGCTTTCGGATTTTTAACATTGTGCTTTGCTTTTTAATAAATTTGAAAGAAGTTAAAGGGTCCACTTCACAAAGATAATAAACTGAAGTCTGAGGTTTATTTGTAAATTATATTTTCCTTCTCAAACTTCCAACAACAAGAATTAATATTTGTGAAATATATGACTATTATGATAACTATTGCTTGTATTAATAAATTGTAAGTAATAACTTCAAGTTACCATATTATTTTATTAAATAGAGAATTAAAACTGTTTCAATGATATATAATATGATATTAAGTGATCTTTGTTTACTTTACAAAAAATAATAATTTATGGTAAAACTATGTAACCATTTTGTCATAAACGGCAACTATTATTGATATGGATGTTAGCAAAGATAATTAGTTTATAAATGAAATAACTAAATGTTTGTTGAAAAAAAAAATTCTTTATTTCTATACCATAATTCAAACTGCACAACTGTATTTAATACATCCTGTAATAAATGTAAACATGAATTATGTACTTTAATAAAACACATTTTGTTCAATATTATTTATATTTTAATTATCCATAAATAAAATAATTTTTATTGTTTCTGAGTAAACTTCAACGACCAAGCATATTTTGATCTAACAGTAGCTTTATCAGGTAGCATTATGAATGCCTGTCCACTCTTTATTGTCCACTGAAAGTAAGTTTTTAATTAAAAATAATATTTTAATATATTGTGTCTTTTCAGGAGGAACATCGAAACCCACAATGATTAGTTTTAACATGAGAAGTTTTTATATTTACACATTTTAATGTATTTATAATATTTTTTTCGTGATTTCTTCATGAAATTTTATTTTAATAACTACTTTTTTTTGATTTTTTACTTATTACTTCAAATTCAATTCACTTATCAAAAGAATACTTTAAAATTGTAAAATATTTTTGCAGCTTAAGATGTTCTTCTTGAAAAGGCTTTACTTATATACAAACTATCCATTTCATTTCCACCTTATAACAATCATATATTACAAATAATTTTTAACTATAAAAAATTGGTTTTCATCACAAACAATATAAATATAATGTAAATTTCATCAAAGTTATTGTAGAATAATCAGCATACTTTATAATTCAATTAAAATTTATAAGTATTTGACCTAATTTACTCACTTTCAAGAATCCTTGATTGCCTAGCATGCTTATATTGTAAGTGCCTGTATGAAGATAAGGTGCTATGTCACCTACTTTGAGTAAATTATCTGTAGGCCATCTAAGGAAAGTTGCATAAATTGCTGTTATAGTATCTGACTGTCGTGGTATGGCCGTCGGCTGTTGAGCATTGTAATGCGTTTTGGTACAAGTATACCATACATTATTATTGATAGTATCGTTTTGATGAATCCATGGGGAAGTTTCATATATTGCATCACCATTAATTGCTAACCATTCACCGAGAGCTAGTAGTCTCTCTTGAAATATTGGTACAATGGTGCCTTCTTTCGTGGGTCCTATATTAATGAGGGCATTACCTGAAACATTAAAATAATATAATAAATTAATATACATTCAAATCTTATTTGATAAATGGTAAATTTACATTTATCAAAACTAGAATGTAAACATGGAACATCCTAAATTTAATAAACTATTACAAAACTTTTCTAGGCTTAGTTATAAAAAACAACATACTCATATTATATAGCTTTTCCTACAGTTTGTTTATAGGCACTTATGGAAAGGCTGATCTTTAAAAATCCTTTTGCATTAGATGGCATGTTTATTTAGGAAGGTCATAGACTAAAATTGCACTGCACTAAGCAATGGACTGGTAAACATAAACCAGCCCAGTAAACTACATACAAAAATTGACATGGGTTCTGTACCGAGAGGTGACTATAGCTATTGAACAATGTAATATAGATGAAATTGTAGAAGAATTGGCAAAATCTATTATTTTATATTCGTATTGCCCCTCCAAATAAGCTCAAAGCTTGTGCTAGGAGTGGGTATGACAATAACGCTTGCCTTCTACCACTGAGCTATTGGTATATAGGTAATCAAGTTACAGGTTCAGATATTGAAAATTAAAAATTGGTGTATGTAATGATCAGTACTTGTTATTAAATTAACAAATCTCACCTCCACAACTGACTGTTGATACAACTTCTTTAAGCAGTTGATTTATAGAAAGTATTTCATTTATAGCAGCATTTCGTCTGTAGCCCCATGATTTTGAATCCACTGTGAAGGCATTCTCCCATTTGTGATTTTGTAATTTACCTGAAAATTTTATTTAAAGTTTTATATGAGGGTTTTATTTTTAAATTAATATCTGTTATTATGTTCCTTTTTATTAATAATTACCAGGATTATATCTATCAGCACAGTTATAAAAATCTCCATGGTGGCAAGGTATTCCTATACCCCATCTATCGTTAACAACAATTTCATCTTTAACAGGGCTATCATTATACAACCAAGCGAGTAAATCTGTGGAATTCCAATATACATCAAAAGCCTCCCAATCACCATCAGACCATATCACTGAGGGCTCATAATCATGAACAATCTGTTTCAAATCTGGCCATAGTTTTGTCATTGGATAATTTTTGGTTAAATAGAGCTTTTTCTTATCTTCTAAGTAGATGGGATTGAACCATTCATACAGTGAGTGGTACACTCCAAACCTCATGTCTCTGTTGCGAACAGCCTGAGCAAGCTCTCCGACTAAATCTCGTTTAGGACCAACTTCTACTGCATTCCAGCTAAAGGATCGTTTCGAGGGGAACAATGTATATCCTTCATGATGCTTGCTTGTTAATACAACATATCTAAAAGTAAAATATTTTTTTTACCAATAAATTGTTCATGAGAGGCTGTACAGAAACAATAGAAAATTATTACTTTAATAATTGGTGAACTGTGTGATTAAATTATATAACACAGTTCAAATAATTCTGTATATTTGAAAAATAAAAAAAACATGATTAAAACGCTAACTTAGCTCCTGCTTTTTGGAACAAAGAAGCCCAGAAGTCGGGGTCAAAGAACTCTGCTGTAAACATTGGAGCGAATTCTTGATATGTAAATCCAGGTGGGTAATTCTTTTTCATAAATGCCACAGTTTTATTATCGCCCGCTGAAAAGAATATTTTTAAATATAGATAAGCTAGATATCATTTTATTATTTGTTCAAAATGTTACACTTACATTTCCAATTACTCCAGAACCATTCTGATCCGAAGCTTGGTACTGAAAACACTCCCCAGTGCAGAAAGATTCCGACTTTAGCCTTATCGTACCATTCAGGTAAGGGTCGAGTATCAAGATCTTTCCACGTTGGTGAATATCTTTTTTCTTCGCTGGAGTAATCGAAGTCATCCGTGTCATCCTTTATTATGTTATCACGTACGGAAACTTCAGCATTTGTTGCGTAAAATATTATAAACAACCAAAAATACTTCATTTTGTGGCGTTTGTACTAAAAATATATTAATACTTAATTTATAATACATTTCTGTAAAATTAAATTGCTTTAAATGTAACTACAAACTCAAATAAATTATACCAATTAAATTCTTACATTTGATTATAATATACTAATTTTAATGACCTTTTTAAAAATAAGGTTTACAAAAACTGATTTTGAAAACCTAATAATCTACCGCCCGACAAAACAATTTGGCATTCAAAACAAACATCAAAATACATCAATGATCAAACCGATTACCAAAGATAACAAAAGAAAATTCAGAAATAATCTATGGAATTTGAAAATGAATAAAGATAATAATATAATTGAAAGTAAACAACTTTTTGGTACCACAGATAAATAGTCGGAAAGTCGAATAAAAAATATTATTCATAAAAAACAAATGTCTAAGATAAAATTAAATGTTTTAAAACTTTGGCAACATGTTTATGATGTTATTTTTAGCTTTATTTACAACTTATCTTTATCTACAATAACTGCTTTTTTTATTGGAAACAACAATTTTCCTTATCGTGGAATGGTGTCACGTAAGAGATGGAGCCGGCAAAAAAATCTTTATCGCAAAGCTTTAACAGAAGAACCTCTTGATGGTAAGTGGTTGCTACGGCAATGAGCGCTTGCAGCACCATTAGTAGGTGCCACTCATCCGTTGCCAACCTCGAGATATTAGTTCTTAAATCTCGTCCGCCTAATAATTTCACTAGCGTATAGTGCCCTTCAAACCGGAAACAGTAGTGCCTAAGCACTACTATTTGGCAACAGAATATTTGACACTGCGGTGGTACCTACCTAGCCGGCCTCTTGCAACAAAAGACCTACCACCAGTGTGACTGACTGCACTGGTAGAAAAATTTCTGCTGTGATAGAGGTTATCCCAACAGAGGGCGATGGGGTTGTTACATCCCGACGCCTATAAAATTATGATTTATAAAAAAAGAATGTTAATTGAAATTACCTTGAAAAAGAGGATTAAGGGGTTAACGCCATATAGCTTGACTAGGCACTGCCAAAATTAAAAGTTGACAAAACATTTACTTAATGGAAGTTATTTAAAAACATCGGAGTTGTTTGGAATAGCTAATTTAAAAAAAAACTGCACTTATTGCGAAACTCACATCATATATTATATTCAATAATATATTTACTGATTTTAAAATACATTAAGTTTATATTGTATAATTATACCTTTAAATGTCTTTGCTGATTTTATAAATTTAGAATATTGTAAAAAAATACTTACCCAAATATTATAATTTCGTGAACGTTACTTTTCTCTTAAACTATAAATGATCTTTTAGAAAAAATATTATCGTAAATTTTAATAACAGTTTAATGTAATAGGGTCAGCCTTATCACTCGTTACTGAATATACTGCTCGATACGATGTCGAATGCTAAGTAAACAACTTAGCGTGCCATTATGTTTAAAATAGGTACCTACAGTAGATAACAATAACTAGCCATAATGTTTGGAACCGTTAATGTAGGAGTGTATTTATTCTAATTAAAATTAAGTATTGGTAATTAGCATAGATATACATATCTATGATAGTTAGTGTCTGCAATAATAATTATAATTTTTCCTTTAAAACCCACCCTGTTTTTCGGCATTTGTAAAATTAAGTAAATTTTGAAAACTTACATCACACTTCTACTTCATTGTAAAAAGGATAAGGATAACTTACCAAATTATTACACAGCTAGCGAAGTCAGCTATAGGTACCTATTATTATTCAGTTACCTACCGGTACCTACCGGTACCTACCGGTACCTACCGTTGATGTGTCTTTTCCAATAAATAAAATAAAAATAAACTGAATAAAAAAGTCAAAATCAGAACTTATTATTTAAAAATACCTCACTCGTTGCCATACGATGATTTTTTTCCAATTCAAAGATACCCTAAAAATGGATTACTAACTGTGTCCGCGGCTTCACCCGCATGAATAAAGATTTTTAATGAGGAACCTTTATTCCAATAGAAATGGTGGTGGAAATACATACTATCAACCCCTATTTAATTAAACCCTTTAATCGCGACAAAAGATAGTTTAGTTCCTTTTCTAGGTTCAATATATCTAATAAAGTCTAGTGGAAGGTTTTTATACCAAATTTCGTCAAAATCAGTTTAGCGGTTTAGACGTGAAAACGTAACAGTTACTTTCGCATTTACATATAATTAATTATACTTTTTTTATGTACGTTGATGGACCGATTACTCGAAAACGGCTGATCCTAATTGTATAAATTTTTTTTGTTGTTGGAAAGAGTATACTTTGTAGTTGGCTTTTTGTAATTTGGTATGCCTATGGGTTCGTGGAGAAATCGAGGAAACTCTTCAAATGTTATAGACACCTCTTCCGATTTGGATATTTTTAAAAAATAATTTCTCATTTTGCGTTTCCGGAGCTGCTTTGCTGCTGTGAAACTCCTGATGATGATGATGAAAAACTGAAAAGAAAAAAATAAATATTTCCTGCAACAGAAGTCTGTGCACCCCACCACCAACTGAGGCATAAAATCAGCATAATTTATAAGAAATTGCACTATGTACTAAATTTATATCTAATTAGAATCACAAATACGTTTGGAAATAATAGCTTAACTGTCCAATTATAAGTAATTTACTATTTAAAGAAAGAAACTAATTACCGCAATCATTTCACGATTTTCGACATGCTTCAGTTTTATCTTTCCATTGATAAGAAAATTAAAACAAAACAGTTTAATAATGACTTTATATTAAAATACATTATACACATAGTTAAAATAGTCAATATTGAAATGAGATCTTTTTTTACATCTAAATTAAATTTATTTATTTTCATATTTTAATGATATAGGTAAATATAGTATATTTATTATTATTATGCCTATATATTTATAATGAGTGTTTCAACACTTTATAATCTAAAAATTACAGCATACAAAATTAATTTTATTCGCTTCATCTTTGTGGCATAATGTGTATGTATACTGTATATATACACACACATATTCGTGTAACCAGCATTTAGACCACGGGGTGAACAAAATCCTAATTTAAGCTTAAGGGTAGAACAACAAATTCTTTGAATAGTTGTTATATATTATATTATATAATTTTTTTTTAGAAGTTGGCAAACAAGCATACGACCCACCTGATGGTAAGTGGCTGCCGCAGCCTATGAGCGCTTGCAGCACCATTAGTAGGCGCCACTCGCGCGTTGCCAACCTCGAGATATTAGTTCTTAAATCTCGTTCGCGCAGTAATGTCACTAGCGTACAATGCCCTTCAAAACTGAACACAGTAGTGCCTAAGCACTACTATTTGGCGGCAGAATATTGGACACTGCGGTGGTACCTACCTAGCCGGCCTCTTGCAACAAAAGACCTACCACCAGTGTGACTGATTGCACTGGTGGAATAATCTCTGCTGTGACAGAGGTTATCCCAACAGCGGGCGATGGGGTCGTCATTAATTCATTAAATCGGTCAATATATTATTGCCTTTTTCAGTATTTAGAATGGTGCAGGTTGCGTCTGTTGGCTCCCTGCAATTTCCCCCTACCCCACTACACCCATAGACACACACATATATCCCACAAATTATTATTATATACATATAAACACTTTCATTATGTACATTTAAAAACATTTGTATTGTTTCTCATGTCAATTTACATGATTTTAATGTTATTAAGTAATCAGCAGTTTTGTTACATTTACACTTAATAAATCCATGCACTTAGATGAGAATTTTATAATAAATAATAAATAATTTTATAATAAATATGGCTATAATAAATAATAATTTAGTTATACATTACTAAACAATTAAATACAAATGTCATATTAATTATCTGGTGTAAGTCTTGATTTGTATACATTTTTAAATTCACAAAATTAGTATAGATTATATTATTACGATTGTTATTTTAATAAATAATTTAATTAAGTAGAGTATTTAACATAAACTCTTAGATTAGCGACACCTTAGAATAGAAATACTATTGTCTGTAAATTAATTAGCTGACAAATTAATGTTAAAAAGTACATTATCCTAAATTGACTAGATACAAACAAATTACTTTTTAATGACATTATAATAATACTATTTTTAAACATAATGTATATTATAGTTTAGTATGAACATTATATCTGATAACTTATTTAACCATTCACAAAATGTCTTTATAATATATTTTTATTTAATTTCTCATGAAACTATTAGTTTTATCCACTTCCACAGGAAGTGGCTGACACTGCTATTGATCATCAACTTTAAACGTTGAGTAGTGGCAAGCTCCGTTGATAATGATTTCACTAATGCCTGTTGTAGGTGGAGTGTGAGATGTTGAAATAGGTTCTATACTGGCCATTGTACTCATAATTGGAGTAGAATATAGTTTTCCATTATGTATAGATGAGGAATGAGACTGTGTAGTTGGTGTGAACACTGTACACGAAGTACTTTGTTCAGCTCGTGGTTCATTAATCAAATCCATTTTAACTTCAAATATTACATCTTGTATTTTCTTTTTTGCAACTAGCAAATTTTTCTCTCCTTTCAACGACCGTAGCTCATTGGCTACATACTCACCAAATACTGAGAACTCATCTCTTACAGATGTCGTTGGATAAGCAATATCAGGCCTAAAAGAGTGTAACAGTTCAGATCGAGCAATTTTAGGTGGTGGTGAGAGGTTGTCCAGTTTGTAGTCATTTACGGAGCTTTCTGAATGTGCTTGTAAAGACCCATTTACTTCTGAATGATCATCCTGAAATAATCACATTGGAAAATTTTATTATAAACAAGATAAAAAACTAAAGTAAATTGTTTTAATGGGATAAATGTAATTAAATTAAAGCATAGCATACATGAGTAGACATTTCAGCTCTGTTTTATAAATTGTAATTTCTTACCGATTGTAACACTCTAAATGGTTTATTGGAGTCCTTCATAAAGTGTAGATATTCATAAGCATACCAATTGCTAACATATCCTTCGTTTTGTCCTTCTGCATTGGCCCGAGCTTCTCGCGCCGATTCTCTGTTGTATTGTGTACGTAAATGTTGTATCTTTTTAGTTGCGTCGGAAATTGATATTCCCAATATGTCAACAATACCACGAAGCTCCTCTTTACGTTTTTGTTTATCTCTGCGTGAATCGCACAGTGACGGATTCCATAAATTTGCATTCAATTGCAGTAACTCGATTAGTTTCAATGTCTTGTCTTTTGACCACTCCATTCTACGATTCGTTCAATTTCGTTCCGACCAATGGGATGACACATAAACATTGGATTTAACAGAGAACAGAAACTAACATTTGACGATCAATCGTTAGATTATTCACCAAACTACATGTTATGCGACGCCAACCCGTAAGTTGAAACACCGGTTCAGTGTTCACGTTTGTCGATTGATTAGTTGAGTGCGCAACCTAATGTTGCCAGTTGACGAGTTGTAACTTTTCTAGATCATATTGTCGTTAATTTTTTTTTCAAATGTACCTGTATTAAATGTATCTATTAAAGTAATTTATTAAATTAAATTTATTCATTTAATTAGAATTTATATATACAGGGACATACGATGCATAATATGTAAACCAATAAAAAAAATGTTCTCGAATGTTAAATTTTATTTCAAAATTACTACGACTAAATTAGAAATGATGATCAACTTCCTTTATTTTTTTGCTTATCCCTATACTTAAATTTTTCGTCAATCAAAATAATTCAAGCCAGGCACATATTGTAAAAAAGAATCCGTCACGGATACGTATGCTAGATGACCTACATAGTAAAAAAAATTGAATAGCAGCAACAACTGGGCTCTCGATAGTGATGCAAAAAACACTACCAAATCAAATGCGCGTATGCAGAAAGCGCTACTATTTTGTTGACAGATATTTGGGCCAAAACTGTCAATTTGGTTCAAGGAAAATAATATTACAAAGCTTACCCATAGAATATAATGATAATAAGATATGGCAAGAAAATATTAAAATAGAGGTGCTCCTTCACCAACCTGACCAATTACCTGCTACTATTTTGTTAACAAGTCGGTAAAAGATTCTGAGAAAGTCAAACAGATAATTATTTTAAAAGTATCGACTATTGTCGCCTTCTCTTCCAAAAATCATTAGTTTTGTAAATCAAAAGTTATCCAAAATTAGAATTAATACCTATACTGAAATTTATTCCTACTAACATTTGTTCGTAGTGTTATACCCAAAGGGACAGTCATCCGTCCATCTGTCAACGTGTTGTAAATATCTCTTTTTTACGCTTTTATGTATTTTACGGTGGTAAGGATTCTGTGTGAATCTGACATGCACTTTTTTTGCAGTTTAAATGCATCAATAAATAAATAAAAAATATCACTAAGTATCTACGGACACCGACGTAACTCAATAATTATCTCATTCTTAATTTTATTGTTGAAATTTGATTGATTGCATGTAATAACTAAAATGCTAAACTTAATTTGAAACACAAATAAAAGTCGTAAAATCTAATTCAATCTCATTTATTTACAGACTACAATGTGTGAGGACTATCACATTATAAAACAAGTGCTCTATAATAATATTATATTTACATTATTTACAAGTCTCTAATAAAATGCACTATTCAACTCAAAAATACTTAAAATAAAACAATTCTATGATTTTTCTTTCATACGAGATATTAAAAATGTAGGAATATTATGTTATAATAAATATATTTAAAATAGAATTAAGAAATATAATTATAGATTCCAGTGCTAGGGCTATTTCAAATTCAAATGCAGAAGAGCACATAAAATCAATAAAATTGTTTTATCAAGTTATTAATTAAAACTTAAATTATACGAGTTTACGTCTCCACTTTTCATTACTTAAGAGGAACCAAATAATTGCTATAACAATAGATGATTGAGAACACGTATTTGCACTTTAAGACGCCATATTGAAGAGGGTTGCCAGTTAGAAAAATAATGTATAATCTATATAATGTATAACAGATTAAATAATTATTCAGCTATTACAATTATTATTTCATAGAATCATAGCCTTACTATAATATAACGTGGATAGGCCCTTTCATAAATACAAAATGGCCCCAGTTTACAATATAACCAAATTATGTTAGCATGTGCCTGACTTCGTTCTTTTGTTTGTGTTGAATCCACGAAAGGGTACCGCGTTTCTGACATTTTGTGTTTATGGAAAAGCCTGTCCATAGAATAGTAAATCTATGATTAATGTAAATTATAAACGATGTCAACCCAAAATCAAAAATTTACGCAAAAACATATCTTCACAAACAAAACAAACAGTTAATTTTAAAAAGAAACTGAGTTTCGGATAAATAAATATTATAATTAGTTTACCATTTTATTATGATATAAGTTTGCCACCTATATATTATATTAATTTATGCCACTGAATTTATTTCGCAAATATTTTCAACTTATTATTATCATAGACAACTTCTCTCAGCTAAACCATAAATAACCTAAGGATCACATAGTGTAATGGAACATTTAAAATGAAGCTCACATAAATAACAATAACAAAAATAAAACAAAAAGAAATATTAAAAACACCATTGTTTGAATTTTAAAATTATATACAGTTCCCTATGTTGTCACAAGAGATTCTTTGAAAATAATATTATATCCATTGATATAGTATATACTATGGATAGGCCCTGACAAAATGCCAGACTCTTTGGTGCTCCATAATCACAAGCTTACTTCATCTTATGTATTATGTTGCAAGCTTGTGGAAGGAGCACCAACGACTCAGACATGTCTGTATGGAAGTATATAGTAAATCTGTGGTTATATCATACTCAAATGCCTATACTGAAAATATATGCAATAACTTATAATACGCTATGGTAATTCGTTATAAAATTAAGCTGCAGTTACATTTGTATTCATATCAGATATAATGAATATAAAAATCATATGAAAGCGATAGAGCTGTTTATCTAATTTACAATAAAATTAATATACTGGGAGGTACAGTAACCAGTCGTTATCATTATCAATAAGTCAACAAATAATAGACATTATATTTTTAACAAATGACAATAATTTGTCTTCTATCTGTTTATAAATTGGTGGTTATTTTACCCTCGAGGTCGCGCGAAGGGATGTTTTACCTTAACTTACGATTCAATGAAGGATCAACTTCATCTTCAGATGGTCTACACACCATACATCTCATGCAACAACTAAATAAATACTAGCTACCTATCGTATGTACAATGTTCATTAATATTAATTTGTACGTTGAAAACACTGGGTTTACGTTATATCGAGCGGTCGGTTCTCGCGCGATCTGAAGAATCCCTTCTCGGTGCGGCACTCCCTGATCGTGACCGTCTGCAGGTTGACTGTCACGTCCGTGATGAAGATCTGGTCGGCGACCGGCGACCGCGCTAGCCAGTATGCTGCTCCGCGTCGGGGCGCCGGTGGGGGCTGGTTGGGGACGGCCGGGGGCGCTTCGCCCCACGAATCCTCGTCCTCGGGCTGCGGGGCGGGGGGAGGAGGTCGGGCGCCTTTCGGTTCTGCCGGGGCCGTAGCTGTAGGTTGGGTATCAGTTCGCCTTTCTCTTTCTGGCGGTGTATGCGCATCTGCCTCCTCCGGGGAGTGCGGCGCTCTCCTCGGACCTGTCCTAGGCGCAGCGGCCTCTGCCGCCGGAGACGCCGGGGCGGCCGCACCACCAGGCGGCGCTGCGGGTGGTGGTGGTGGTTGCGTATGCGTTCTTCCACCATTAACCTTTGTGGTATCGTGTCGCTTTGCCGGCGGGCTCATGGTGATTGTAACGCCGATTTTCCCGGACTCCCTCGAGAGGACTTCCGCCTTGCGTTTCCCGGGGGTGGGGTGTCGCTCCTCGGAGCCGCTGCGCGCTCGCTCGACGGGCGAGTGCTCCCTCTCCCTTTTGCGGCCCTGACGTCTCAGTTCCTCGCCTCGCTCGAAGCTCTGAATGAGTCGTGGGTCGAGAATGTTCTCCTCCGGCTCCCAGGTGTTGTGCCTCGGCTTCCACCCTTTCCATTTCACGTAGTACTCCACCTTGCTCTGTAAAAGAGAAAAGTTGGTGGTTAATACTTGTATTTATAGCATGGTAACGCGAGCGCGCGGGTGCGCTGGCGTGGCGTGACTGGCCCGTGGCGTGCACCGACCCGGGGGTTGCACATAGCCTCGCTGATTATTCGCAATTCATTCATTTTTAACGGGCTAAAAACTTTTATACACAATTTAAACTCCATTTACATACAATTATAAAGGGTAATAATGACTTACGCCTACGAATTACAATATCTCGCCTTGTAAAATTGACATTTATGGTTGTTAATCACATAGGTACATATATTATTTAGATAGGAATGTACGAGTTGTGCGTTAATTTCATAAGGATTATAAATTTACACATGCAGGTACTTCTTTATACCTGTGGGCTGTGTATAAATTAGAAACTAATAAATAGCAAAACATAAAAAAAAATCAAATAAGGAAACAAATAAAAAACAGACAGGTCGATCCGGGTACGCAGTTTCGGGGCGCACCTGCTCGGGACAACTGTCGACTATCTCCCCGGGATCGAACCAGAAACATACCTCGCGACACGAAAAATGCCGTTACATCTATATAATAATAGCATCATGCAATAATATATACTAATATAATATACATAGGAACTAGTATCTAAAAATACTGCTATATAATTATGTAGTGCATAACATAATCAATATATTTATTTTCGCAGCCCTCACGGGGCCTCAAATTTGATTCCGTCCTTAGGGAGCCTCCTGCGAAGCCGAACCACGGCTGAGGACGTCATTGGAGATGGAGGCAGCGCTCCGAGCGCATTCTATACGATAGACTCACCCTACGGTGTGAGCGCGACGCGACGTGCGAAACAAACGACCTCGTCCTCGCCGGCGAAGACGGTGTTGTGTGCGTGTTTGTGCTGTGTAAGGGCAATCAATAAGCGTGCGTGTTATTTGAAGCGGAGTCTTAAGGATCAAGTATCACTTATCATATTCATGAATTTTTCTAAGGCTGGATGAACTATAAATAACTGGTATATAGCACTGGGTCGGCTTTAACCATCAAGAAACACCGGGCGACTCATGCATTTTGGCGCCCTTTTATGTCCTATTGCCCGTTTTTCTAAACCTCTCATTTATTCTACAGGGACAGATAGGTTCATAAGTTAACATTATCTTTACTTTAAATCGATAGATATTAAAATTAATTGACTGTATGCTGTTGTAAGCAAAACAAACATACTATTTGTGTCAATCTGGGTTGTTTCATCGCGTGTGATTGTTTATTGACGTAGTTAATTGCTATTCCAAAAATTTTATTAATGATGTGAAAACTAATAATTAAATTCACAAATCGATTTTATTTATTTCTGATCTTCACTATTGTATGAAATGGGGTTAAATAAAAGTGTATTATCCATATATATTAATCAGTAACGTAATTAAGCACGACCAACAGTCTTTTTACAATTATGAACAAAGAAATAATTATTTTCTTGTTTTTTTTTCTTATATTTTTTTTTTCATAAAGTGACATACGTTATATTTTGTTTAAATTTTAAATTTTGTTTTGTATATTTATGTAACTTAAATACTTAGTAACTATGATCTTACACTCAAACCAATTGTCTTGTTTTGTGAGACAATAATATAAGACAAATTGTCAAAAATTATATTGACTAATAAATATATACCAAAAAAATAATAATAAAAGATAAAGAGGTAAAGATGTAAGAGCTGTAAGATTGGCGCCTAATTAGATTTTGTTGGCCCAACTGCGCGGCCGCGCCAGCGACGTCACTGCAGAATGACAGCACTATTTGTTGCGGGTTGCAAAAGTTAGTAATTTGATCATAGGTTCCTCAACTTATGTCGTAAACGGCAAAACAAACATTTTTGAACTGTGTTTTATCGATTTCTGAGCTCTATGAATTTGGCTTCTCAACTAAATTCGTTACGGATCTTCATTACTTCTAGGCCAGAACAATAAGTTTATGTATTTTACTGAGGCCTTTCATTGCGCGAGGCCGGCTAGGTAGGTACCACCGCAGTGTCAGTTATTCTACCGTGAAGCAGTACGCTGTAGCTAGTGAAATGACTGGGCATAGCAGATTTAAGAATCAATATCTCGAGGTTGGCAACGTGTGACACCTACAATGTATGGTGTTGGAAGCGCACATAGGTTACGACAACCGCTTACCGTCAGGTGAGTCATATGCTTGCTTTGACAAGCTTAGTCACGAAGAAAATGGAATTTACATTACAAAAGAACGCAATATATAATTTATAATTTGACAGACAAACAGATCTCATGTCGAACACCTGTGGCGACACAAATTACGCGAACGATTCAATATAAAACACACTGTTCATTACGGACCTTTTTCTTTGATACTGATATTTTAACTTGAATATGGTCTTTATATACATTGTGCCTAAGGTTTGAATTGATTTGAAAGTTAATGTAGATACGTCCTATTTGATATTACGCTGCGTCGTGAACCCTCGCATCTTATTGGTTTTAATAATGAAGGGCGAGTTGGAAATTTTAGTACGACGTGACTTTGTACAGACGTACAAATTTTAATGAAAATTTCTTTAAATATGATTTTATATTTATAAAACAATGTTGTAAATGTATTTGGTAAAATATCTAAGTATTAATGTGTCTTTCTAGTAAATTACGTTAAATCAAGATAATTACCTGGTATTATGTTCTAGGCAATAAATCCTTGAATGCTGTTCCCAAGATTTGAAATCAAAGTTTATCAAAATTTAATGTGTTTAGGTATTTATTTTTCAAATTCTAATTTATTTTTCTTTTGATTCTAGTAACGTAAGTAGGTACGAACATTGATATTTTTAGTAAATTATTATTAAATCGATATTACTTAGTTACCTATTTAAGAATTGAAATAGTTTTGTATAAATAAATGAGTGTTAATGTTTGAAGACCCAGTATGCACCTACCTACATCGCTATATTTTAAAACTGTGTGTTTGAAGAAACATCGAAATGTTATTAGATGTATGTACTTACATTAACAAAAATCCAGTTTCTTAACGTAATATCCTTATCGTGTTCATTAAATTCCGTTCGTTTTACAAAAAAATTAGTTTCAAAGTCCATACAATAAAATAAATGTTGCAGCTGCTATTATTTATTAAAAATGTCTATATAAGTAAAGTATATAAAAGCTATTAAAGCAATTATGTTGTCAATATCTAAGAAAAAGTAATTATTCAAAGAAATTCCTTATGAAACGTTAAGTACTCAAAAGGTCATATTATTTCAATAACAAAACAAAAAGTGTATCTGACATTCCATTTATCAAATGTAAAACCTTCAATTAAAAAAACTAAACAAAAACACGGGTAAAATAAAACGGATCATTGGGACGTACGGGCAAGGTGAAAACGTACGGCTGTGCTGTGATTGGCCGGCGGGCGGGGCGAAGGGAGAGGGCCCCGCCCCGCTCCGTCCGCCTCCACCCCCGCAACGCCAGAGTCGAGCCCACCACGGTACCTATGCGGTACCGCCTACCTCTAACACAACAGTATAAAGTCTATTTTCCAATAAACTGGGCGTATATGTAACATGGCGGTGACGATGGTTGTAGTACTGCCATGGGCGGACCACGTCTCGGGATCATAGACGCCAATTAGAGCCCGATCGTAGTAATTAATGAGTTAATTAACAATTATAATTACGATACCAGAATAATAAGTTAATTGCATAAACGAGCCTTTGGAGGTTTTGTTATTTTATAACACTTTATATGGATCACAACAGTATTTTTTCACCACGTTTTTTATTGGACTTAATAGTAAGTAAATACAAGTTGTTATTTTTAACTTTTATAATATTTACTCGTAGTGAATGTGTAGAATACTATTCTTCATATGTCGTAATATCTAATATATAAAATTCTCGTGTCACAATGTTCGTTCCCATACTCCTCCAAAACGGCTTGACCGATTCTTATGAATTTTTTATGCATATTCAGTAAGTCTGAGAATCGGCTACTATCTATTTTTCAAACCCCTCAGTGATAAGGGGTGTCCACCCCAAAATTTATTTTTTTATTTTTTGGATAATATTTTTATTTTTTTATTATGTGGCATTGAAAAATACATACGACCCTAAATTTTCACTGTTTTATCGCCAACCCCTGCTTTTAATAGCCTTATTAGTCAATCAAAAACTTTCACCGGTTAGAGGGCGCTGCTATCGGGTCCCAGATTTCTTTCGGGGCAGGACAACGTCTGCCGGGCCCGCTAGTGACTTAAAATAAACGTTAGAAGCTTATTCCGATTAACTTTTCGCTTTATAAAATCTCTTTACCTATGTTCACAATGAACAATATCCGATATTCTTATATTTGAGACCTAACCTAAGCTAAAGTAAGCGGAAAAGGCCAGGGCTGTCTTAAACCATGCCGAGGCCTTTTGGGCATACAAAAATTTGAGGCCGCTTTACAGAAATAGACAATAGAGTTGAAACAATGTACCCACAGCTCACGATGACAAACCGACTAAATTCAGGCGTCCTAAGCACATCCTATAAGACTGATGATAGGATTACATTAGACAATACCCTTTACACAACACAAACAAGCACACAGCACCGATTTCGGCGAGAATGAGGTCCCTTCTATCGCACATCGCGACGCTCTCACAACCGATTAGAATGCGCTCGGAGCGTCACATACATTCCCGATGACGTGAGTCGTGGTTCAGTCTCGCAGGAGACACCTTAGGGACGAAATTTACTTTGAACGCGAAGGCTGTCGTCCTCGCCCAGCGACGTTGTCGAGGCAAGTAAGGCCAAAAGCAATACACAATCAGAAAAAGTGCAGTTCGCGGGTTCAACGCTAACTCTGTGATGTAAATACTGCAACTTATTTGTTTGATTTCATTATAATACCATTTAATTTGTTGTTTTGACTTGGTGAATCATTATAGACTAAAGACTATGAAATTATCATTTTGTATATGTATTTTCTATGTCTATTCTCGCGTTCAAGACCGAAGTCATTATTTCTAATAGAACACAAAAGCCAATAACAACATTTTAGTCCTATTGATTTATTTGTACTTAGCTGTTTGAGAAAAACGTGCTAGATACCGTCTGCGATGTATAATAGGTATACAATGGTTTAACTAACGACAAACGTCTTTTCTGTATTTTGTATTATATATAGGTTACACACATTTTTTTAACCGTCATAAATTTTACTACAGTATGTATTATAAGCCTTTCTATACTTAATGCTGACGATAAATTATTGACTTCCAAGAGTTTTCCCACAGATCCGACCGAGAGTCACAAAAAGCAAGTTTACGACAAACTGTTGGGAAACAGTGACACGTTTCTGGGTTGGTTGTTTGCCACTTATGTTTATGACGAGCATCCTGATCCGGTCCATTGAAATGTTACATTTTTTGACACAATTTTTATATATTAGTGTGACGCTAATTAAAGTTAAGTGTAAGTTTGTGCGGTCGCGGCATTTGTTGGTCGGCCGCCATTTTCACGCTGTATCCGACAAACTATTAGTCGCACAGAAAATTAGTAACAACATTTTTAGTTGAATATTAAATCCTCTACAACTTTGTCTCCATAACTTTTTGTCTTAGAACCAAAAATAACAAAGATAATGACGAAAAAGATTGAACAAATTTCATAATAACTTTTAAAGCGTTATAACATTTTTCTTATCATTTTACTGTAAAATGAAATCAAAGAATTCGATAGAGGAGTTTTCTAGGAATAACCCCAAACTTAACTTACGTATCTTTTCAATGGATTTATATTTAGGTATGGTGTGACATCAGATAAGTATAATATGAAAGTGAAAACTCCAATGTGTACCAAATAGCTTATGATACCAGTTAACCTTTAAGATGGTGGTCGATTGATCAATTCATTTTGATTGTTAATAAAGTCAAAGGCAACAAATCATCGTTTTAACATATGCACCATCCTCGTTATCGAGCCCGCATATTTGAATATCGTTAGCGTGATCCGCATTGAACGATTGCGGCGATAAATCAGTTGACTTGTTGTGAGGTCAAACGTAAACTTTCACGAGAACAGAAACGTGCATTTGTTTATTTTTATAGTACGTAACGATCGGATTATCAAATTTCTTTTACATGCAGAAAGCTTTTTTTTTTTTTTTCGGAATGTGTATAGCTCTTGACAGCGTCACCGGGCGGGGGCCGAGTACTGAGACTCAGCCGTGATAAAGGGACAGCCCTCACGGGGCTCAAATTTGATTCCGTCCTTAGGCTGCCTCCTGCGAAGCCGAACCACGGCTAAGGACGTCATCGGAGATGGAGGCAGCGCCCCGAGCGCATTCTATACGATAGACTCACCCGACGGTGTGAGCGCGACGCGACGGGCGAAACAAAGGACCTCGTCGTCGCGGCGTGGACGGTGTTGTGTGCGTGTCTGTGCTGTGTAAGGGCATTTTCTAATGTAATCCTATCGTCAGGGTCTTGCAGGACGTGCTTAGAACGCCTTACTTTAGTCGGTTGGTTACATCGGTCTGTGTAGATATAAGCATGTCTAATCAAAGGATTTGGATGGAAAGTAGTTTGATCGAAATAGTTTTGCGATAAGCGCTTCAAATGTTTGGGGATCGAATCGATTTCAAAGTCTCTATGGAGATCTACGTTGCGCCACGGTGCAGAAAGCAGTCACCACAAACTATTAACGTTTGCGATACTTGAATTTACACATGCGCGTTGCTAACCTAAAGGATAGGAGGGAAGGATGAGAAGGGAAAAAGGAAGGAACAGAGGAGGAGAGGATTGGTCCTTAGGCGATTTTCTGGGAAAGGGTAGTAGAGTAGACTTTCAAAGTCGAGCCGGCCCATTTATGCATGGCTCTCCTACTACTAAAGTTTTTCTGTCCTACTTTGTTTGTCCGAAACAAATCGGATCGGAATGTATCATGGATCAAAATAAAGTTATCGTGTCGTATAGTCGTATAATATAAAATAATCGTATAGTCTAGTATAGTCTATATAGGATCTATAGTCTGCTTCGCACAAAATTATTATTTTTAACAAGCAATTTTACAAGTCGTCGCTAACATTTTTTTTTTTTATACACACTCAACGGCCCCCATTAGGGTAATTATATCCTGTGTCGGGGGTCCGGAAACATTCACAATGACAAGGACAAACACAACCAGACCGGAAAACATGCCTGTACGATTAATACAAACATCTGCTCCGAGCGGGAATCGAACCCGCAACCGTCGAGGCTTAAGGCAGACTCGCTACCCACAACGCCACAACGGTGTCATTTAGTAGTAGATTTATGTTTACAGCCTCGTATTTTTAAACGTGTCCGTGATTTTTCACGACTTGTGACTGTACCAAAACGGTCGTAGACCTAGGTAGGTATATTTGTCACCAATGCACATTGTTAAAGCATTCTTTACGATTTATATTTTTTCCAAAAAACAGCATAATTTTATTTATCGTCTAGGAAATATAAACGATAAAGAGATAACTGAATCGTTACCGTATTATATTGTAGTTATATTTTGTAACTATATCAGGATCGGACTCGATTGAGGAAATACTAAATATCCTTCTAGATTTATTTCATAAAAGGAAAGTAACCATAGAGAAATTGGTTTTATTTAGAACTTTTGCATGTTCGTTGATGAAGCTAATGCGAAGCACAGGCTTAGTGTCTTTTCAAAGAGTATTAGGGTCTTAATCTATCATGCTACTGCACTGCGGTTTGGCGTTTAAATTATCAAAATCTATATCAAGACATATACGTTTCCTCACGATATTTTTCTTCACCGAGACGAAGTCGAACTCATTTGACATTTGGTGTTTTTAAGATTTTGTATACACTGGGGTATTTCGATTCATTTGAAGATTTATATCTTGCATTATAAGAACAAGATGGCCTTGCACAAAATATTGTGAAATAAAAAGTTCTCGTTGTAGAACGACTCGCCTACGATATACTCAAGCTACCATTTACGGAGAATACATTAATGATTGCCGATGCGATAGTCAAATATGTATAGACAGGTTTGAAGTGTTCCGATCTCGTTAAGCTATACAACCATACACTATTCGTCTATCTTAAAAGCTTGCCTAGTCTGTTTCATTATAAGTTGAGCAATGGAATGGAATTTTTGGTTTTAATTTTTGGTCAGTCTATTTTTTTCACGACCAAGGATACGTTTTTGATGAATTATGCTGTCGTGTTAGTTTGAGTTTTGGAGAGAGATCTCACACAATATACACAAATAAAAATAATACACAAATGGACGCAAATAAGCAATACCATGTCAAAGCACACGAATGTCATGTCGAGAAAAACGCGTTTGAAAACTTTGAACAACTTGCTTTATATGATTTTTTTAATGTATTGGTCAAGTTTTCGGCAATTTCAGGTTTAAGTAAGTTATTTTACTTATTTTCACAAAAATAAGTATACAAACTGCATATTTCGTATATAATAAAACCCAAAACGTTTAACATAATACATAAATTACATTTAAAAAAATGGCTTTTTAGAAGTTTTAAAGCTTAAAACCCTACAAATATTACAGAAAAATGTTCTTCAGACATTTATCGACACTTCTGCATATATAACTCAGTTTTTTAAATTTTGTGGGTTGACATGGTATTGCTTGTTTGGGTCCAAATAAAAGTAAGCGCCACCGCAGTGTCAGATATTATACAAAGCCATAGGTACTGTCTACTGTCTTTGGCAGTACTTACTGTATTTCGGTTTAAAAGACGTTGTAGCTACCGTTGTAGTACCGGGTATAGGAGTCTTAAGAATCAACATTTTGAGGTTGGTAACGCGTGATTGACACCTACAAATGGTGTTGTATGCGTTCATAGGCTACAATAAACACTACGTCGCTATTACGTTACATCGCGGTTTTATAACAGCGTAGAGCGGACATTTAAGACCTACCTAAGCATTACTTACCTATTTTAATAAAAATATTTCCATAGGTAATCTAATTTTATTTTTTTACACAATTTCTGTTGAAGCAGACTTAATAGATGTGATAAAATTTTATACATTTATAACAGTTCTAAGAACGTCGAGTACTTTAAGAGCGTCGGAATTTACTTGGAAACGTGCCAGGGCTAACGATATGTCTGGTAAAGGAAGCAGCTAGTACAGCTGTGTTGTTCAATACATTAATAAGTATAAACTCAGCAACCCTCACTAAGAGGAAAACAAGCGTACGGCACATCTGATGATAAACTATCATCATAGCCGATTGCAATATCAGTAGCATTACAAGCGTGTTGCCTATTCAAGGGAAGGAGATGACAGAGACAGGTAATAATCTTTTTTCGGAATGGGTATTGCTGTTGGTCCTACTGGCCTTGACAGTGCCACCGAGCGGGGGGCGGAGGACAGCCCTCACGGAGGCTTAAATTTGATTGCGTACTTAGCGTGCGTCCTGCGAGGCCGAACATTAAGCTCATTCTACACGATAGACTCACACGACAGTGTGAACGCTACGGGACTGTGTGCGTGTTTGGGCTGTCTATGGAGCATCTTCTGATGTAATCTTATCATCAGGGTCTTGCAGGATGTGCTTAGGACGCCTGACTTTAGTCGGTTGGTTACATCTGTTTGTATACCTAGATACAAGCCTGTCTAATCATCAAAAGGCAACTATCAGGAGAGATTTGGAAGGAAACGCATCAGTACGGATACTATTACTTCACTTCGATATCCTGTAAGGTGGTAGTACTTTCCCTATCGAGCCGGCCTATCAAATAATCATCCTAAAAACAGCATTCTACAACTATTCTAAGGCATGTTCAATACAACTACATCTTAGCCAAAATGGTCATATGTATGATATAAACATAGCAATTTGTTACCATCGTAGGTTAAAATATAAGTGTCGAATGGTAGGCGACAGATTAAATATATAATTAAAGAGCAACCTGGCGTTGTGCCAGACAGATAATGAATTGATAGCTCGCTGCGGACATCGCAATGCGGGACATTAATATGGTCTGGTAAGTGTTAAAAGAAGGAATTAACGACTTAACGTGGTGAGACAGTTTATAAACACTTGGATGTTGGAGTGTTTAAGCAAAAAAATCAACAACAATTTGACAATTCGCAATAAAACCAAATTTTATTGCGATTGCCATGATGTCCTGTTCTATACTTATAGTAGTGTTATATATCTCCGGATTATGAAGTGGTTAAAGCATAGTTATGAAGGAAGCATATTCCATCTAAGTAGAACCACAAAAATAAGTTCACAAAGAATATAACGTAATATATTTAGGCAAAAAGATATTTATTATTACTGTGTTTAATGTCGATTAAACGTTGTTTTAGAGTATTAGCAATGTACTTATACCTATAGCCCCTTCCTATTGCCCCTCCAAATAGGCTCCTAGCTTGCGCTAGGAGTGGGTATGACAATAGTCCAAGCCCTCGGCCCTACCTTCATCTAGGAAACAAAATATCCGAGCGGCACCACGTACGGATTAAAACCACAATGTAAATAAAACCTAATCCACGCAAGCAGAGCCAAAGATAATCCTACTATTTACCAAAATTATATCACGGCTAGCTTTGAAAGTCAATAAACAAGGGTCTTTTAGACCTCAATATGTTATCAGAGAGGTCGCATTTCGTAGTCTGTCACGTCACAAATTGCTAGCCGACTTTAGCCGCAGGAAGAAAACGGGGTGGCGAGAGGGTAGATGGGGCAGGGAGAAGATTAATGGCCCGGGAGCGGCCCACGGGGACCGATCAGGCGTTTAAACACGAATCCTCTCAAATTGCTCGAACTCAGGCTGTGAAATGTCCGTGAAAGTGCCTGTTTCGGTGTAACTGAGAATGGTCGAGACAGTTTGAGTGCATTATAGGATTACAAAATGTTTTTAAAGTAGCTCTATCTTTAAAGTAGGTATTGGTTTGTTCAATAAATCAACCAATAGCATTATTTTTACAATACTTTGATTTACCATTAGATAGCATTTTTATAGATAATAATTAATTGGTATTAAATATTTTTTTTTATAATATCTGTAACGTGTAACGCCAACCAGCTACCTACTTACAATGCCAGTTACTTTGTTTTAAAAAAGCAAGGAATAACAATCTATTTTCGGTACTGACGTTATGTTTTTATAAAAAGTGTGGAATAAAACTGACATACAAGGATATTAAATTATAGATTTTTTCTCGAAATGACATTCGTGTGGGTTGACATGGTATTGCTTATTTGCGTCCAATTATAATTTTAGCTGTCTTTCTTTGAGACTACAACTCTATCGACACTCTATCGTAAATCCATTGAAGCATATTTAATTAGCTGAACGAGGCTCCTGATCGTACGGCGTACGTGTGAAGATGATAAGACGCGTGATTGTCGATGACGGGTACCTATTGAAAGATTTGACCGACAATTAACACTATTCTTTCATTACGGCGGTATGATCTGTAAATATTTTTTCTAAGATGCTTCTTTTAACATATTTATTTTCATAGTCAAAATTTAAGTAATTAAAATTTTTCTAAAAAGCCAAAATTTATTCGTATAAGCAGAAGATGTCGTTGAAAGTTGTTATCCCGCAATTTCATATCAAAAATCCTCATTCAATATTAAATTGCTAAAGATCGAGCGTCAAACGACACTGCCCTTAATTCCCTCTCGCTACAGTATAAATTCGAGTATAATTTAATTTACCGTTTAATATCAAACCCCAGTATAGCGCTAAAAAGGTGGAGACGGGGAGAAAAACGAATAAATCCAGCCCTGAGGCAATTGGAGTAATGATCGTGTCATTAATATTACAATTTATTTGACATCTTACGACACAAATAAAAAACAATTTTATTTACTTAGAGTTACAGACTTTATTGATATTTTATTGTCAACATAAAATTGGACGGACTCATTGCACAGTTGATAGTATCTTTCAAGTTATAAAAGTTGAACTACCTAAGTCCTAAATCGCTAATATTCTGTGCACGTACAGACCTCCACGGCGAAGTACGTGATGTCTATCAGTATCTTTTGTTAAATAAGTATAATCTTTGCAAGAAGTAGGTAGGTAACACAATAGCCCGAATTATATTCACAAGTATTAAAAACTGCTCGCACAGAGACGTTTTAACAAAATTCGTAAAAAACCAACAGAATTACTCTAGTAATTTTAAAGTACGTATAACGTATATAGAGCCAACGAAATCTAAATTGTGAACAAGTAAACATAATTATTATTTAAAAAAAAATGGGAAACTATGAGAAGTTATATATTTACTTATGTACAAGGTAAACAATACAAAAAAATGAATAAAAAAACAAATCCATTTAAAAAATCAAGGGCAGTATCCGCGTATTCTTCTGTAACATAAGTACTAGGAGCATAGAAACGCTGAAGAGTTGCTCCGGTGAGTCGGTTTGTAAGCGCGTTGTGTGTGCAAGAGAAAATTGATACGTTAGACAAGGTAAGCGAGTTTGTGGGACGGCGACGAGCGGCGACGCAGACACGAGTTGGCTTCGCATTTCGCAGACGCTGACGACGCATGCCGACTACCGAGCAGTCCGAGCCGGCGAACCGTGAGCACGTCAGTCGTTACCCAGCTGTTGCTGGGTTAAGACGTTATTATTACGATTACTAATGCTTCACTCTGAAGCGTCAACGGTATTAGTTACGCGAATGATTAAACTTGCTTCCAAAAACAAGAAAATAAGTTTGTTTTTAGTAAGTTAGATTTTGTATAAAAATATTGCAGCATAACGTAATGCTAAAGGGTTTAAAATACTATATTTTATTTTTAAAGTAGTAATTGTAACAGTTTTAAAGTCGGCGCGGGAAGTGCACTTAGCGGTCCACGGTCATCGACTCTGCGACAATTAAATCAATGCACTGTCAAGCGTCGCGCCTCGTTTGATAGCTTGACTAACTGTATTGTATCAAGATTTGTTATCTTCGCAGTGTCTTATAGTTTAAATAAAAAAATTCACTATAATGATATTTTTTATGGATATATGAAGGTTAAAATACCCTATATATTAAATGGAAATCAAAACCAAGATGACAAATTGTGTAAGGGTGCGCACGGAGGATACCACATACCATTAAAAATAAAATAATTTCTTTAAAAATTCTAAGCAAGCAATGAGCAATATTCAAGAAGATTTTAGATGTATTGTCTCGGAGATGGAACAGATGTGATTCTTTATTGCACGGAACCTTAATCCTTTTTCGAAAATAAAATTAGCCTAACTTACTCCTTATAATATCTACAAGTCCAGTTAAAATCGGTCCAGCCGTTTCAGAGATTAGCCGGAACGAAAAGACAGACAAACTAACATTTTAATAAGTGATTTTTTAATGTAAGTACTGAATATTTAAGTAACAGAAGAAAAAGTTTTTCAGCTCACATAAGTTAAATAAAAATATAAAATTATAAATTCAGTTTTGTTTTTTATAATCCCAAAATTAATACGTCACTAATAACTCAATTAAGAGGATAACAGCCTCAGGGATCAACCCGGGTCGGGTCGGGAGAGATAAGAAAAAAACACAATAACCGGGTGGTTCTGACACGAGGGTCGGGGGAGATATAACAAATATAACTCGATACCCTGACCCTTTCCGACCCCTCATAACAGCCTGATTACATTCCATTGTTATTTAACGCAAAGCAATGTGCAAATATTGTACTTTACAGAAACGATCCAAGTTATTTATGGACTAGCTGTGGCCATGACTACGCTCGCGTGGTTTACCGATTTTTCTTTATTGTACGGAACCCTAATTTAAAAAAAAAATAAAAATAGCCTTAGTTACTTCCTATACCATCATCTATCTACCAGTGAAAGCTCCGTTAAAATCCATCTGTTTCAGAGATTAGGCGGAACAAACCGACAAACAGATAACAATTTTAAATAGTTTTTTTACGTAAGTACCGTATATATTATCATATGGATTTAGTAAAAAGCTTTGTTAGTTTGGAATTAAAAAAGTCACTTCAATTCTATTTATTTTGGTGGTCGTTATTTCTTACGCAATTAAAAAAAAAAATATGGGATAGGATAAAGCATTTGACGTTGTAATACCCAGGCTTTCTTTCCCACTTTCTAGTAATATCCACTAATTACAATCCTTATCTGGATCAGATAAGCAGGGATACAAAAAGAAGGATACCTTTTTGAATTTACATAATAATGCATGCGGCATGGCGACCGCCCCCGCCGGTGAGACGATGACGTCACACCAAATGTCATTTTTTATGGAGATGAGTCTGAATCTGTTAGAACCATCAACAAATTGAATGAAATTGGTCATAGCTCAATTATTTTGACGAACATTGTACAGCAGTGGTAGTGAACCTGTATAAGCGTCAATGGTCCCGGTACAAAACCCGGTACCCGGTAAAAATGTATTGTCTATACAGTTTGTGTTTCGGAATGGGTGTCTATTTTTTTATACAGGATATTAGCATTGCTCTTTAAAGACATTACTAATACTCTTATTGCGTCTGCAAATAAGCCAGTACTTTGCTTTAGGAGTGGGTACGACATTAACCCAAGGAAGTCAAGAATAATTTTATTTATTCGTTTGTTTATTTAAGTTGAAGTTACGAAAACGTAGCGATATAGGTTTGTGAAGATGTTACCCATTTAAAAATGATGGTTTAGTGTGAATCCTAAAATAAAGTGCATAAGGGCGATATTAGCACAATTTCCGCGATCATATGATCGTTAGTTCTCATCGTCTGTAACGGAATGCGCTGTGTGCGTGTGTGTGACAGACAATGCGTCTACACTTTAATGTGTGCACTGCAGTATGACGTTGCTCCATTCACTATTTTAATATTCGGAGCGTACGAGCATGCGATTAAGTACGCTTTCTAAATATAGGGCGATTCCCTTCACATAGAAAAGGGGTTTTTTTATATTACGAGGGGTCGAGAACGATGCCTACATAACGTATATAAGACCCTGCTTATAATTGATCGTGTTATGCGGAACAGAGAAATCTATGAAGTTAACATTAAACATAAATGTCCATATTCTTTATGAATTATTTACTTTATTTGAATAAGTTACTGCATTTTGAGCCTAATTTGGTTTGCCGTGCTGTCAATAAAGATATCTATGACTAAAAAGTTTTAGAAATTTCATGTTGATTTTACAGTTTTTTTTTAAAGAAAATTAGCAATGCCTTTTTAAATCATTAATAATACTCCTATTGCCCTTCCAAATAAGCTCGTATATTGAGCTACGAGTGGTTACGACAATAGTCCAAGGGGTCAGGATCGAACCCGCAACTCTCATCTTAACGGAGCACAGCCGGCTCTTGAACCTTTGAGTTACTGAGGCATTAAATAATTACGAAAGAAAAAGCTCGATTGTGACAGTTTGATAAAGTTTCGTTTGGTGTTGCGGTTTATCTTATGGTTCGTATTACATACAAATTACAAACATAAGAATGAATATAATACGGCGAAACCAAACGCTGTGAACAAAAAATTTAGTTCACTTTAGCTGCCGTGAAACAGAACGTATGAGTACAAATGAGATTATAATACGCACGCTACCGCAAAACAATTCCATCGTGACTCAAATATTTTATCGTTTTCGTTTTTTTTAACGGTTTACGGTAACCGTAACCGTATAAGAAAACCGAAACGATGTTAGCGTAAAGGCAGTTGTTAATACACTACAACTATTTCACTGAAATTGTCACAGGTATATTTCCTATCCTAAAGGGTAAACTATTTTCTATAATAAATCATTCACAGTGAGATGTAAAGTTCGAACAGCATTTCTTGGCTGGTAAACACTATTAAGTGCTACATGAAAAAATTTGGCATTAATATTATCCTTGAATAGTAAGATTTAAAACTAAATATCAAAATTGCGAACACAAAACAATTAAAAGATTATAAGTATCTAAAGTATCGTATTTTATTACGAAGTTAAAAATAAAAAAGCGTTGATGCGACTCCATCGACGCCTCTCATCTCTTCGGCTTTTTTTTATTAGAACACGATATAGGGATGGATAAAATTACGTCGAAATATTGTCAGGCGATTATTTATAGAAAATTTGGTGGCTTTGTGTTGCTTCCGAGTGCCTTCTTGTGATGTTGATAACGGAATTTGACGCTGACACCTTTCGCGTCATCTTTTTGTCATTTAAACATTCCGTTCCGTTTCATGAAGTGACGTAATTATGTAATAATTTAAGATGTTGCATCGTAATATTATATAAAATAATGTTTTTGAAAGTGTTGCCATCGTCTTTTTGCGTCATATAGAAATAAGGTCGCTCAGTTTTGATATGATAAATAAATGAAAAGCAGGATTAGTATAATAATTTTGTTTTTCGTTTCGAATAAATTATTATCAATTTGTAATACGGGTTATAAAGTGACATTCAGACGGACACATGTAGGTATAGACGGACAGGACAAAATTATAAGGGTTTCGTTTATGCCATTTAGCTACGGAACCATAAAACTCGAAAAGTAGGTACCTTTTTATAAAGTATTGCCTTAATTACATTAAATTTGTGGAATGTGATCTTCATATCAAGTAATTTTCAGTTTCATTAGATTATCTCATGTTCAACTGCATTTAACTGCAACGTGTTTCGAAATACCAGAGAGGCCGTAGAACTACACCAATACGAAATTTTAATTATGTAAAAAGGTTGCAAGTTCAAACCCAAGCCAAGTTTAAGTTTTGATGTTTTGAATTTGTGATCACGTTTTGTGCTTTACGAGAATGAAAACATCGTGAGGAAACTTTCATGTTTCGAAAAAGTTTTAAGACGTGGATCCGCCAATCCACAATAGAGCAGCGTGTTGACTTACGTTCTTAATCCTACTTTATTCTTCTTAAATGGAAAAGATGCTTTTCATTGCTCAACAGTTGTACATTAATACTTGATAACTGACTCTGAATAAGTCAAGTTAATAGGTTGTTACAAATCATCTTCTTTGACAGGGGTTAGATGACGGGTTCGGGAAATCCGTCATCTGAATAAGAATAAGCTACGGGTAGGCACCTATGGCAATCCCATACGGTGTGTAATCAACAAATGGTGAAGATGCTATCACCATCATCACCACAATCGATCTGGTCGAGCCCTCCGGATGAAGGCTAGCATCGCCGGTACTGTGGAACATTACGAAAGTGTTTCCGCACCCGCTAAAGTTGCTGAGAAGGAAACCGTGGGGTTTTAGCCGGTAGGAGTAACCCTTAGAGGTATCCGTGATGGATTTCTTCACGAAAAAAAAAACAAAAATGATAACCGTATTTAAAAAAAGTAGCAAACTTAGAAGTTAAAACTATACAAAGGGAATAAATTTGTCTTATGGTAGATACTCATATTAGTTCTGAACCTTTAAATAGCTCAAATAGCTCAGAAATGTGGAATTAGAAACCTCCTCTTTTTTACTTTAACTAGGCCGTACAGGCCTCTGACTTGACTTATCGACTGTCATCAAATTGATAACAAACAGCCGGGACCAACTTTTACGTGCCCTCCGAAGCACGGAGACGCTCAGTTGAAATACCACTATGCGATCACCGATCTAGTGACTGACCGCGCCTAAAGCTGCTTTGCCCATCGATCGTTACCGATCCGTAAGCGTACCCGGCTATGAGCGCTCCGTTTCTGGTATAGACTTACTATAACCTAAGGACCATCCCATCCATACAGAAACATGTCCAAAGATTACTGGTGTATTCGTAAATTTTACAAAACTAAGTTACATGCTAATTTTATTCGATTATGTTGCATGATTGTGACCCTAACTTCATTCGAATATATTGCAAGTTTGTGACTAACTTCGTTTCGGTGTGTTGGTGCGAACTTACGAAGAAGTACCCGCGAATCTTTGGACATATTGTAAGTATGAAAACGCCTCTCGATGAATATAAAATCTACGGTTTCTAACGTACCGTAGTTATTTTTTTTTACATTGTTTTTCTTACTTATAAATTCACTTGAAGCAATGCAACAATTTTGTGAGAATTCATTTAGCATCTTTGATGGTTTTTATAAGCTTCGCAAATTAGAACCTATTCTTTAGACAGATATATATTTACAAAGATATTTTTCCAAATTCAACGAAGTTATCATCGAAATTCTAGTTTTAATAAAAATTGTATAATAGCGCCATCTAACCAAGAGTCACAGAATTATTTCGTGCGCTATTCGGGTTTTCGTGTAATAAAGAAAAAAATAATAATAAAGAAAGCCAGCTACAAGCCCTTTAGTATTTAATAAACTTGATATAATTCCAATTAATAACAATAAAAATAGTAAGTTTGTTTTAAACAACCTGTTAATTGAATGAATATAATGTAATTGTGGGGCATTTTCGCTTAGCACAATCAGCTTGACGCTCATTGGCTTACAGTAATGGCGGGGAGCATGCGCGCTCGACGTGGGTTCGGTCAGCGCCGAATACTGGCGCGTTTACTTCGAGATACCAGGGCTACAGCGCTATGAAGGAGTTTCTATACTATGTTACGCTTACGACCAAATTTGAACCATATTTACTGTTAGTTAAGAATCTTATTCAAACAAATAAACACGTTCATTTATGGTAAGGCATTCTGACAGATAACGAGGTGATCGTAAAACATTGTAAAGTAGCCCCTTTTCGTATATAATTACGGTGAAATTTAGTTTGTTGCAATAAAAAGGCGCTATTAAATAGTTTCCTAAATTTGACACGGCGCTTGGGAAGCCGCGTGTAACTTTTTGGGTACGAATTCACAAGGAATAAAAAGCAATGAATGGGACAATACGAAGTTTAAATAGGTCCCGATATCCGTATTTAGGATGTTTTTAGGCGCGTAAATATTCAACTAATACTATAAGCTTTTATAAAGAGAATTATAATACGTATTGACTTCGCATATGTATGAATTCGAGTTGAAAATTTGATATTGTATAATATTGTGTTTTTGTAATGCATATTAAATTCGATATTATATTTTTCCTATATAGACATATATATTTAATTTAATGATTATGAAGTGAAAAATTAGTTAGAATAACAAAATATAAAGCTACTTGTTGCGAAGGAATATTTGTGTAGTAGGTATTTGCCTCGCATAAAAGTGGCGCCTCCAATGTTTTAGCTTGCATTCAATAGATGGCGCTACTTGTAACTTACAGAATATTTTGTAGATCTATATTATGTATGATTTTTACGATACTATATTTTTTGTCAGTTAAATTTTAATTTTAATGAATTTTAAGAATTTTAAAATACTATATGATATCGGAATAAGTATAAGTTTTATGATAAGATACAGGTAAAGTTAATAGTAATACACATCACACACGTAAAAACTTATATTTTTCGAAATTTAATTGCTCTGTTGGATAGGTGTTTTTCTTTTAAGGTATGGCATAATAAATAGTAGGTAAATATGGATTGTAGTAGTGTTATCGATGCTCATTTTATAAACTGTGTGTTTTAGCTACATAATTGAAGTGTAAATACGAGATAAAAGTTAAAGGCAAATGCAGAAATAACAAATTTTAAACGTTTTTAGATTATGTTTGAAAATTAAAGTGAACATCCTTTAAAAATACCTCTTCCTCCAACAACCTAGATTTTATCCTTATTTGCTTACATAAATAATTAAGTATAGAAAAGAGAAATATCAGCTTATTTATTTAAGTAGTTTTACTTACTGTATTATATAGGGAATTAAATGGATAATAAATATATAATACACACTATGTAAACAATATGTAATTTTATCACTCTGAAAGGTTAATCTTTTACACTCTTTTAAAACTCTTTTGTAAGTACATTACTGACGCTACATTATTAACATAAATTAAAAAGTAAACAAGCTGATGATTTGATTGAAATAATGTATAGAAAATACTTTGCTGTAATGAAATCTTAATGAGAGAAGCGATTGACAAATATCTTGAAACGAATTTACTTAAATTAATTTCGTTATCAAATATTGTTTAAGATATGAATTAATAGCAGTCAAGAGTCAAACTTGTCAATCACTTCTAAACTTACCTGACCGCTCCGGCTTCGATGGACTTTTGAAAATACCTTGAAATTATTCTAGTACATCACACAATACATGCACTAAAACATACTTCAGAAGCAAATATAATTCTATAAGGTTAGTGCCAAAAGTACGAAGTCTATGTTACAAACGTTACGACCCTACCAGTTTTCAATGCGCAGAACTTGTTTAATGTCAAAACTTAATATCTTAAGAAATCCATTGAAAGGAATTGCGTCTCTCATTGCCCCCAGTTTCCGAATATAAGCTCGTGTAAGGGGAGCCCTGATAATAATAAGGGCGAATTGTCGCTTCAAAAAGGAACACGAAAACCCTTACGATCACTTCTAAACAGCTGCTCACGAGATAACAATGCAAGGATTATACAGAAAATAAATTAAAATATCTTGTAATGCATATTTTTTTAACAACAAAGCATATGTTTTGATGTAATCGTAAGTTGCGAAACGGTTAATAACAAAGCGAACCAAAAACATAAGGCGGTTGATATATGATATCGGTTGCGAGTTTCGCAAGTCCAGTGGTGTGCTGCGTTCGTTTTCGCGAAAGAAATAAGCTCACCTTTCTAATTCTCTTCTTCATGATACGCTCAGCGGCGTACACGCTGTCGCCGAGCTCCATCTTATGCATCCCCAGTTTGAACGATGTTTAAAAACAAAAATCCAAATCCAAAATGCACTGCAATCCAATTTGTGTGATCCGATCACTGCATCCAATTTGTAGCGCACCGCAATCCGAGATACATTTCTCTATCACAATTCACTCCATGCACTGTCACTGTTCAAAGTTGCCGCGCGAACGCTTCTGATATGTTCGCGCGTAACAACACGTCCTCTCTATTCGAACACGCAGCAACGACTGAAGTAGGGGGAGGAAAGCCCCCGCCCCGCGCGTCTCGTGACCTCACGCTGCTAAACTCCGACAGAGTGCGCCACGCATTCACAAACACCCGCTCGATATCTGTAAACAAGTTTTATTTTCATCAGTGTTTTGAATTTTCAGAGCTAACGGATATTATATTATACTTCTTCGTACCCATGTATTCTAATTCAACGTTACGGTGAGGGATGCAAGCAATACATGTATCGTATTAAATAATTAGACTCTCGTATTTTTTTAGCACTGTATATAATGTAAGTATATAACATGTTATATAAGATAGTAATTATGTTAAATAAAGCAAAAAACTTCATGATTTATGACCTAATTAAAGAGTGTTCTCTTGTACTTGTAGTCTAATTGGTAATACGACAAACGACGTAATTGAACTTCGTTTTAGTATAGTAGGTATATTGCGTCGGTGAATGCGTCTCGCTCGAGTCGTCGTGTGGCGCGCGGCGGGCGATTCCCCACGATGTCGCGGTGTGGCGCAGCGCGGTGGAGGCACGGTCGCGCGGGAACGCGGCGTTGCCGCTCTGCGCCAGCTGCGAGAGAAAGACCGAGCGCCTACCCTATTATTTACACGCGGCGTTGCCGAACCGACCGGCCTACGTTGATTACGAGGACACCGCTTTTACGTTCGATCATCCGGCATTAAAACGCTCGAGTATATCACAAGTTTTTAACGTTAAAATAACGCCGTTTTTTAATATCTCATTTTGTATAGCACTATGGTATATATGTACATATTTTATTGTATATAATTACCTGAATTAGTCAGTCCTGTTAAAATCCAGGTTAATAGCACAACTGAGTTATATAAATAATCATTAAGTCCAAGGTTGTAATATCCGGCAATTTTTTATTTTTTTAACGAACACCGATAACGTCTAGTCCACGCTACGCACGGTTAGTAACTAAGGCATTTTCGGTCGTATTGAATCGGTTCGGCATTCGTGAAAGGTCGGGGTTTTGTGGATCGCGGGGTGCGGGACGGCAACTTAGTGAGCGAATAGGATTGGGCGGTGAGTACAGGCGGCGGGCGACGTATGTTTGCGGCCAATGACAGTGCGACAAGCCGCGCCCCGTCCGCGGCGGACTGGCTAGCGGATATCTCCCTCTCGCTCTATTCGAGTGCTACGCTCGATCCGTGCTTTGTTTTTTTTTTGTGTCGGCGCGACTCATATAGAAAAATAAACGGACATTTTGGATTACGTGCGATGTGAAGGGTCTCCGGATGCGGGCGCGGCACACATTTATTTATTCTGTCGGTATAACTCTATAGGGAGATATGGAGTGATAAATATACACAGCTTGCAATGCCCCATTTGAGCGGATGGATTTTCTACGCTCTACTTTTTATCTTTCTTGATTTTGTAGCAATAATTAACGCTTCTGATAAAATGAAACAAATTATACAATACATTTATATACTTATTTTACATAATTAGCCAAGCAAAACCTTGTGTTAATAGATGGAAACTAAATAAATATAAATATAAAAACTCGCTATTTTTAACAATAGAATTTAGTTTATCATTCAAATATTTTCAAGAAAATAATCATTATTACTGTTTTGCGATCAAGTTTTAAAGACTCTTGAGCAGATTATTGTCTTATTGCTACGTCAACCGTCAAATAATTTAACATGACCGAATCATTTAAAAATTGTAAGCTTGACCATTGACAGTTCAAAAGGCAAGCCATAAAATACCATCTTCTATAATCAAACCTGTATCAGACGGCGTGATGTTTAGACAATGCCCCTTACACAACACAGACACAAAACACCGTCTTCTCCGGCGAAGACGAGGTTTTTGTTGTTCCGCACGTCGCGATGCGCTAAGAATGTTAAGTGAACGTTACCTCCATCTCCGATGTCGTCCTTAGCCGTGGTTCGGATTCCCAGGAAGCATCCTAAGAACGAAAATCAAATGTCGAATATGAGCCCCCGTGAGGGCTATCTCTTTTTCACGACCGCCTCACAGTACTCGGTTCCGCGCTCGGTGACGCTTTAAAGGCCAGTAAGGCCAACAGCAATAAACACTCCAAATACAAGAAGATATTTCGCATCATATCTCCCGCTTTGTACTGACGGCATAGGTATATAAAATTTGTTCATGGCACATAGTATTGTAAAATCTGGAATAACATGATGTGTCTATCTTGCGATATCACGGAAATGTTCATTAAAAGCGATGTCGGGGACGCATAAACCAAAAAAAAAAAAGCTATATAACTTTCTACGTCTACGGTTTAGGCATTTAGCTCATTGGTTCATCAAAAATTAATACTTAATTTTGATTTTCTTTAAGTGGGCCTTACGCCGGCACTGCTGAGACGGCCCGCATAAGATACATTCATGTAATGGCGCGCTGATCATACAATGGTTTGACTTTTCATACGCAGTTTGACTGTAAACTGTACGATGAATTACGCCTTTATACCCTTTACTGCATCTGTACCTATTTGGTACGTTTGCGACACAAGCAACTTACAACTTGTTTGTATTTACCTACAGGGAGAGCTGAACAACCGAAAACAACAACCAACGTATGTATTTAACGTAACCAGTAACTGTAGACATGCAAAAACTAAAGCCGTGAACGAAACCAATCTATCAGAATCCATGTGTGAGTACCTATGAAAAGACTTAGGTAAACACTACACACTCAAAGGCCCCCATTAGGATAGTGATATCCTGTGTCGGGGCTACGGAAACACATACAAGAACACGGACAAATACACCTAGACCGGAAGATATGCCTGCGTGGTAAATACAAACATGCTCCGAGTGGGAACCGAACCCGCGACCTGTGGCGCTTAAGGCAGGTTCGCTACCGCCACAACGTCGTCAAACGTATTGTATTATTGCTCTTTATTCTCGAGAACTCAAGAGTCTGAGTATTAAATTCAAGAATATGAAAATTATAGTACTTAAGATGTTTGTTTATGAATAAGTATATAATAACATCAAAATTATAATGGGGTAAGTTAGGGTTTGTAAGGACTAATAAGGAACGGCGATTCATCATGGGTTCCCAAGGCGGCAATTTTAGAGAGTGCCAAATTCATATGTTTGATAATTTCTTAGTTCTTCGTTTGATTGTTACAAAGAAGTATAAACGGACGCAAATAAGCAATACCATGTCAACCCACAAAATTGAAAAAACTGACTTATATATGCAAGTGTTGGTAAATGACTGAAGAACATTTTTCTTTAATATTTGTAGGGTTTTAAGCTTTAAAACTTCTAAAAAGCCATTTTTAATCACGCAATTTATGTATTATGTTAAACAGTTAGGGTTATATTATATACGAAATATGCAGTTTGTATGCTTATTTTTTGTGAAAATAAGTAAAATAACTTACATAAATCTGAAATTGTCAAAAACTTGACAAATACATAAAAAAAATTCATATAAAGCAAGTTGTACAAAATTTTCAAACGCGTTTTTCTCGAAATGACATTCGTGTGGGTTGACATGGTATTGCTTATTTGCGTCCAAACAATACCTATACTATGTTTTTGACCCCGGCTCAGAAAAATCGTAGATCCGGGTCTAATACTCCGTACACATAAAAATATAGAAAACCGACCTGGTAGAGGTGTCTCTTGCTTAGTACGTCGCAATACTCTGATAGGTCGTACACATTAAAAAAAAAAAAGAAAACGTTTTACTTAAACTGTTTTGTTGCCTCTCATCCCGTCTGTGTGCAGTATCGGAATCTCTTGATTAGGTTATTTATTGAAGAAAACCAAGCAACAGGTTGCAGACGAAGATACTGTTTGTGTAGCAATACATTGCGCGACCATATGCATTGGTAAAATGATCATGAACATTGCACGATGCAACCTAGATCGTGAACTGTGGTTCTCTCGTATATGGCACTGTTAGATTGAAGTCAACTATGAGCCTTCGTGAGGTTTGTCCCTTTTTCACGCTTGGGAATTAGTTACTATTGGTCCTCAACTAGTAGCGTTGTTTAGGTTAATATAGATAGCTTCAATGAAGATTCTAAATAAGACGTAGATACTTTCTATTTTCGATATTAACGTTAACTGGAAGTTTTTCTACATTTAAGACACTTTTTCTTTTTTCATGACGGTTGGCAAATAAGAATGCAGGGTTGGTACGGGCATGTGATACTTCGGGCGTGAAACAGGAGGGAATGCCCAAGAAACAGGAGAGAAGGGAGAAAAGGAAGGAAACAGAGGGGTGGGAGATTGGGCCTCCGGCGCTCTCACTCATCGCACGAAACACAATAATAACTATTACCTTACGCCGATTTTCTGCGTTGATTTTTTGTGTTGGGCGTTGCGTGGCTCTTCTACCATAAAAGTGCGATAAATTCTTCTGTTCAATTATATTTCTACATAAGGTGATAGAGTAAGGCTCAGACGTCCTAAGCTTTACCTGCAAGATCTTGACGACAGGATTACAGTAGCTAACAAGACACACAAACAGAAGATGACAACAGTCACAAATGTTGCAGGGCTTCCACGACGAGGGTTTTATATAGAATGGAACAGTACGACATTATCTCGCTCTCTCACTCTGGACGGTGAGAATCGCCTCTCGTATGGTTATTAGATTACGCTCCATAGTGCTCCCTCCTTTCCAATGACGTTCAAATCCTAGGCTCGACCTCGGAAGACCCTTTGGCTCCGCGTGGGCTATCTATTGACGCAGTCCCCTCACCGGTGACGTCGTCAAGGCGACTAGCGTATCACCAATAGTAATAATCACTCATCATCGACGATCAAGCCCTTTCCGATCGGCTTGATCCTTTGGCTTTGCGTAGAGATGTCGGAACGATCTGCATCTTCATATCGTATCTATCACGGGGAATGTTCTGAAGAATTGTTTGGATTGATCTCGCCAGTGGAATTTCACCATCGGAAATCGCGACAAAACTCGAAATTCCATTCTTACAACACCGATGTCTGGAAATCCACAACAGCGCGATTTAGAAGACATTTTCTTCCTCATACAACCTGTGGAACCAACTTCCGTCGGCGGTCTTCCGATCCGATACGACCTGGGAACCTTCAAGAGAAGAGCCTACTTCCTTAAAGGTCAGCAACGCACCTGCATGACCTCTGGTGTTCCGGATGCTCATGAGCGGCGGTGATCGCTTAACATCAGGTGAGCCTCCTGCCCTTTTGCCCCTCTTACATAAAAAAACTCAAAAAAAAGTTCATTTCTCCGCTTACCATTAGACGGTACGTAAACTTCTTCGCGACCATCGTGTTATAATCAGAGGAACTGATTCTTGGTGAGATAATTGCCATTTGACGAAGACAGTCTGAACTTTTGTATGATGGTGAGTTTATTTAATTGACGACGTTGTGGCGCAGCGGTAGCGAACCTGCCTTAAACGCCACAGGTCGCGGGTTCGATTCCCGCTCGGAGCATAATATGTTTGTATTGACCATGCAAGCATATTTTCCGGTCTGGGTGTATTTGTCCTTGTCATTGTGAATGTTTCCGGACCCCCGACACAGGATATTACTATCCTAATGGGGACCGTTGAGTGTGCAGCGTTTATTATTATTAATTCCGCAACGTCCATCACGTTCTTCGTCCTGAGCCATCGTCACCCGTCACCGACCTTCAAGTCTGATGCGGATGAGTGTTTTTAGGATTGCTTCGAATGACCGCAGTTTTAATCACAGTTGTGCACTATTTAGTTTTGCACTTATATTAGTCTTGCCATTTTGGAAATAAATTTTTATAAGCTTTTCGATACCAAACTCGAAAGCAGAAATAAGTTACAAGATCTTCACGATGCCACGTTTTTCGTTAAATAGTTGTTGTTGTCGTTGTATATAACTTTATTGTACAAGTATTTTAAAAATTACAAAATTTTTCAAAGAAATATCATTTGTACAAAGGCGGGCTTATCCCAATAAGGGATCTCTTCCAGCCAACCTTTGAGTTACTAAAGGAATATGTATACCAAGGGTATAAATAGCATAGGTAGGGACTGAAATTGTACTTTTTTATGTCTACTGTGCCCTTCAAGCCAAAACACACTAATACCAAAGACAGTACTGCTTTGCGGTTGAATATTTTACACTGCGGTGGTACCTACCTTACAACAAAAGACCTATCACTAGCGTGACTGATAGCACTGGTCGAAAAATCTCTGCTGTAACAGAGTTTATCCCAACAGCGGGCGATGGGGTCGTCACGTCCCGACTACTTAAATATTTATGTACTTTGTACTTGTACTTATGTATGTATGTGGTAGGTATATACTTTTTTAGAAGTAATAATATTTTAAAATCTCCATAATATAATAGAAATCATAACCTAAATTCGGTCATATCTGCTGTAAACATGCCAGACTAAGTTTAAATTAAATTAAACTACGCAAAATTAGAACCCATCTTTCAAATACTTATACCTACATATAAAATTGCTTTAAATGGTGGCAAAAAAAACTTAAACATCGTTTCAGAAGGTTGAAATTATCAATAATAATGTAGCAGTCAGTTGTAACTTATAAGACGGACATTTTTAACACAAAAAAATGGCCGAGTCCCTTCCGAGCGCTCATTAGATCGTTATCTCGCTCGGACCCGCGTTAATGTATTCCAGTGAATTAATGGTTTAGAAAATTTGTAACGACTGTTTTGATATATCTAATGGGGAAATACTATTGGAGGTGTAATTACCATGATAATAGTTGTATTATAATTTACCTAGCAGTGCCCGCGGCTCCACTCGCGTTAATATAGTGTTTTGATAATCTCTCGGGAATCCAAGTTTTTCTTGGATAACAAGTATCCACTGTGTTAAACTTGGTAGTAAGTTATGTGTGTAGCGAATTTCAAATTTCATCCAAATCCGTGTAATAATTTTTGCGTAAAAGAGTAACAAACAACCATCCATCCAAACTTTCACATTTTTTATATTAGTGGGATGATGTAGTTTTGACTGTCAAGGAAGTAGAGTGTATGGGACGTTCATAGCCGAGTGCACCCACTGAAAGGAAAACGATCGGTAGGTTAAGCAACTTTAGGTGCGGTCAGTCACTATATGGGTGATCGCATAGTGGTATTTCAACCGAGCGTCTCCGTGCTTCGGAGGGCACTTAAAAAGTCGGTCCCGGTTGTTGACAATTTGACAACAGTCGATAAGTCAAGTCAGAGGCCTATACGGGCGACCTGAACAACTCTGACACTAGATTAGCCACTAACCACTCGATAAGAAGAATAAGAAGAAGTGTAGCTGTTTTTGGTATGAAAGGGCCATCTTTTCCGGGATAGTAGGTACAACCCACAGTACCAAAGTAACAGTACAGCAGTATCGTACTCTTGCGTTGCGTTTTGAATTGTTTTGGAAATATCAAGCGAAATTAAATTTTTTATCACAACACGGGCATCCCTATGTAGGTACTTATTATGGGAGTAGAATATTTGATCTGACAAAGTGTAAACTAAAATTCTCCTTATTTGTTAATAATTACTTTACACCGATTTTCTGTGAGAGAATAGTACTTACTTTCCCGGTCAATCCGGCCCGTTTGTTCTGAGAAAGGATCGCTATACACTTTTTATTATTAGAGTCAAGCATTTACTTTTATCAACCCCAGAGGGAGTAAATCACTCTACTCTACCTGATGGTAAGTGGAAGTGGAGTCCACACACGAAGGTTAATGTGGTTACAGAAGGCGAATTGCACTAGCCACCCTCGCCCTGCTTGCACGCAAGACTCCCGACTGTAAGAAGGAGGGAACACGTGTGCTGGTAAGGAAATCTTTGTACGACAAAGAAAAGAATTAACTGAATTTTGAAATTAAATGATATTGTGGATACGAAATCCACAATATCATTCCTAGGATATACATAAGTGATATATGAACGCAAATGTACCATGTCAACCCACAAAATTGAAAAAACTGAGTTATATATGCAGAAGTGTTGGTAAATGGCTGAAGAACATTTTTCTTTAATATTTGTAGGGTTTTAACTTTTAAGCTTTAAAACTTCTAAAAAAGCAATTTTTTAATCATACAATTTATGTATTATGTTAAACGTTTTGAGGTATATTATATACGAAATATGCAGTTTGTATGCTTATTTTTTGTGAAAATAAGTAAAATAACTTACATAAATCTGAAATTGCCAAAAACTTGACCAATACATTAAAAAAAAAACATATAAAGCAAGTTGTTCAAATTTTCCAACGCGTTTTTCTCGAAATGAGTTTCGTGAGGGTTGACATGGTATTGCCTTTTTGGGTCCACTTAATGATAGTTTCTATTTATTTTTATTTTTGCATAATGCATTTTACACATTACAACTAAAGTTAATGTCTGTCATAGCAGAGATTATTCCATCAGTGTAATCAGTCAAACTGGTGGCAGGTCTTTTGTTGCAAGAGGCCGGCTAGGTAGGTACCAGCGCAGTGTCAAATATTGTACCGCTAAACAGTAGTGCTTAGGCAATACTGGTTTCTGGTTTGAGCGGCACTGTAGGCTAGTGGAATTACTGGAGACCAATATCCTGAGATTGGCAACGCGTGGCCAAACATTCGTGTGGGTTGATATGTATTGCTTATTTGCGTCCATATGTAAGTTCGTTAGATAATTACGCGTCATCTTGGTGGGTTTCTTTCGCTATCACTAGAAGAAAAGGGGGCTTACCACCAACTTTTATTGCGATTCAAATGACAACCTAAACTGAGCTATTTCGTACCGAGACATATATATTTATACGTCATGTACATATAACATTTGAATCGATTTACTGTCAAAATTGAATTGAATTTCTCAACATCGAACGAAATTACCGTGTGATCGAGAATTTTCTCTATTCATACAGATTAATGTAAGAGATGTCGAATTGTTCGTCATTTTGTCATTATGATTGTTTTGCAATGTTAATGTTTTTTTTTTTATAGCCCGGGTTGCAGATGATTCTACTCCACCTGATGGTAAGGGGAAGTAGAGTCCAAATGCGAGAACAGCTAATACAGTTTCTGAAGACGAACTGCACTAGACTTCCTTGACTTGTCTAGGTATCCGCAAGATGCAACTGGTTATAAGCCGGCCCGGCAACTGGTTATAGCTCCGGCCGGCGAGCAGTCACTTCGACGTACGGTGATTGCTTATGAGGCTGGCATTTTGAAGCCCTCACAACAAGGGAACCAGATTGGCGGATATACCAACGTATTTTAGAATTTCTTCTCCGACATGCAGGAATTCCTGACATTGTTTTTCTTGCGTTTCGAAGGCGTATATCTGAGATTTTAGTTTAGTTTTTATATTAGAATAATGTACCATTATTTTCCTGTGTTACTAAAGAAGAAGCTTATTATTTTTATTCGATTTTTGCTATAAATCCACCACTATTTTTTGTAACAACAATCAATGAATCCGGCCCTGAAGTCGATGATAAAATTAGGACAGTTTTGCAAAACCACAACGGCCTTAGAAACATCTTTCTATTATATAACTGCATTATATTATGTAATTTATTTAACTATATAAATATTAATGGGTGGCGCCCATACTTATAACTTAATTTAATTAAGAAATTTGTAAATAAAAAAAATTTCATTGTTATAAATTATAAGCAATACACAAAATGAAAGGCAATATATTAAAAGAGGATAAACAATGGGTCATCATCTGTAATTATCAGTTATATAGCAGATAATAAATAACAACGCATACCATAAAATAGTTAACAATACCATAAAATTCAAAAAAAAACTTTAGACGCAAAACGTGTTGTCAAATTTTAATACCTACCCAATATTCGCTTTCAACTATGAAAGGAAAGGAAAAAGGTTTAAGTAACAATGAAACTGAAAAGCACCCTGTCGACTAAAGGGCACCTATTCTAATAATCCTATCAAGCAAAACAAACGCTTAAAAAAATCACCTCCAATGGACACGCGATCGCTTGTAAATTCTACAGCGCTTTTTTGTACAAATCGGCCTGTCGGTCCCGGAGCAAATAACCGAGGGTTTGGTATCCCGCGTGGTTGGAACTATCATTTGAATTTTGACCCTATTATAGTGTTCATAGGGTTCAAAATCGTTTGTATCGTTATTGCTTTTGTATTAAGCATAGCTTACATAGGGGATACGAGTTGAACAAAATTGCGCGCCGTAATGACAATAGGCGTTCGGGGAAGCCGGTTTTTGCAGTGCCTGTGCAAATTTCTCAACATCGGGAACTACCATGTGGTTTCGAGGCGCCTTACAATGGCACCATTGACAATCTGTATACAAAAACGTTGAGATAAGAGATGGAAATTAATCTGAACTCTGACGTTTTAGAATTATCGGAAGTTAATAAAATACGACAATTTTATTTTATCATCAATAAGTAGATACTATTTCCATGTATCTGTGTTCAATAATATTCAAACATTAAAAAAATGTCTATAAGTACCAACTAATGCGATAATGTAACGAGACTGCACAAAGAACAATTTTTTGTCTATGTCTTATGATCCATGTATAGACATAGATGGGACCGTGGAGACGGTTGTAGGCTACTTTTTGTCGCGAAAAAAATTTGAAGGGCTTGAAATAGGGGGTGGAAGTTGGTATGGGGTGGCTATTATTTTATATTGCATTAAAGGTGCCTTATTAAAACGTAATTCATGCGGGCGAAACCGTGGGCAAAAGTGGGCTAGTAAGACATTAAATAGTCTGTTTTATACAAATCAGGTAATTTATAGAGATACATACAGTTGATAGTAAAACATGCTAAGTTTGAATTTCATGATATATGTATTATAATTATTGTTTTGATTTACCTTGTAGTGTGATATTGCCTGAAATCTTCCTTGAACTATTGTAGGAGTTTTCAATCTTAAAAATATTCCTTTCAAACTTGACAGATGTCAAATAGATTTATTAAAAAGCGTATAAAAAGTTTCTATATTTGTGAAATTATATTATATTTACTGAATAACAAAAAGTTTTCTTTAAAAATCAACCAAAAAGTCTTGCACTGTTACGAAAAGTTAAATTGAATGCTTCTTTAGCTTGCGTATTATAAAAAAAGTATAAAAAGTGCACAAGAATTCAAACCCCTTTCAAATTTCGAAATGGAATGCAACGGACTCGAACGGAGAGATAAAAATTCAGAACGAGTCACGGGCTGTCTTTTTAATAAAATTACCCTGTGAAGAGCGGCTAGGGCGAGTTGGACGAGGGAGGGGTAACGGTAGGGGGGTGGCAGGGGAACGGAAATTGAAAAGCCAGCGGCTTCATAAATCCACCCTCGCTTATCTGCGGAACACGCACTCTTATGGGTTCAATGAAGTGTGGCTGTGATTCATGGCCAACGAGTTTACTGTGTTTGAACGCGTAATTGGTATACGCTTCTAATTAAACGCATTAGTACACGATACTTCTCGCTAATTAATGTTACACTTTTTTTTTAATTTTCAATCTTAACGTAGTGTATAATAGATTTCAATTTGTGATCAAAATCATTATTACAAATATAATTTATTTTACTAAAAATTTATGTTCGGAATTTTTTTTTTAAATATATTATTATTATTCTTAAAATAATAAACGCTACACACTCGACGGCATCCATTAGGATTCACTATCCTATCCTGTGTCACAACACAACATACACAAGGGCAAGGATAAATACATTATAGTATATTGATTTATTTTTTGTTAATTTACCAACTAATTTAATTTGCCAACCCAAGGGATAGGACGGAAGGGTTAGAAAATGGTGGGAGATTAGGCGTCCGGCGCTTATCGCATGAAAAGCAACAGTATTGATATTGCTACTTTACGCCGATTTTCTGTGAGAGGTACCTACTTTCCCGGTCCTGCCAGCCAGTTTTGTGCTGGGAGCTTCAATTCAAGGGAGGATAAGTGAGAAATCGTGTCTGAATATAAAAGCTATTTAGAAAATCCTTATATCTTGTAATGTAATGTTGTGTAGTGTGATTAAAAATCACCAAAGTTTGAGTTTTTTTATTGTCAGTCTGATTGCTTGCCTGTGCCTTTGTTTGATTGTCTGATCGCTTACACTGCCCAACACACACGATTGTCGATACTTACCACTTTTTTATGTTACAAGTTGGCAAACAAGCATACGGTCCACCTGATGGTAAGTGGTTGCCGTAGCCTATGAGCGCTTGCAGCTCCATTAGTAGGAGCCACTCACTCGTTGCCAACCTCGACATATTGGTTCTTAAATATCCTCTGCCCAGTAATTTCACTAACCTACAGTGCTCTTCAAACCGGAACACAGTAATGCCTAAGCACTACTATTTGGCGGCAGAATATTTGACACTGCGCTGGTACCTACCTAGCCGGCCTCTTGCAACAAAAGACCAAGAACGACAACAGAAACCAGTGAAAATTCCAAAGCGCTCAGTTGGAAAACCAATTAATTACACATACCAAAAAAAATCGATACGCGAAATGACAACCGTGTCATGTCAAATCTGTGCGTGTCAAATGTGTGCGTGTGTGTGAAACGTTAAATAATTTTCAATAGATTAGTGACAGAACCGGATTCGGATCCGGTAATCAATGGGTTATGACGGCACGGTCACGGGCTGATCGCCGTGATACTTGTAAGTTTACTAAATCGTCACGGTTGTGTGTACGTGGAACCTAATGCTTCGCTTGGCAATAATTTCCTAATAAAGAATATGTTGATTGCGTTTACTATGCTATAAATAAAAATATAAAGGTTATTTAAGTCAATTTCTAATAGACTACAGGCCCACAAATTAACATGTCCAATGACTTGTAGTAAAATGAAATAACAGTGAAATATTGAAAAACCCCTTTTTTAAATGTGTATTGCTGTTGGCTTTGACAGAGTCACCGACTGGGAGAGCCGGGTACTGCGACCTATCTGTGAAAAAGAGACACCTCTCGTGGGGGCTCAAATTTGATTCCGTCTTTACGGAGCTTCCTGTGAAGCCGAGTCACGGCTAAGGACGTCATCGAGAATGGAGGATACGCTCCGAGCGCATTCTAGTCGATGGACTCAACTGACGGTGAATGTTATGGAATGTTATCGTCAGGGTTTTGTAGGACGTGCTTAGCCTGTCTAATAATAATCTATATTTTCACTTATATATTATAATCCACTGAATTTGAGTGGAAGATAGATTGGTCGAAGTAGTTCTGCCATAAGCGCTTTAAAATATGTTTAGGGACCGAATCGATTTCAAAGTCTCTATGAAGATCTACGTTGCGCTTATACCATCGACAGCCCGAAGCTGTGCGTAAGTAACGGTTTTCAATTATTACCTAATGATTTAAGATAAGGACGTAATCGGGAATGGAGAATACGCTCCTAGCGCATTCTAGTCGATGGGCTCATCCGACGGTGTAAGCCAAAAGTGAGCCCCTGTCCTGTGGAATATATACGGTGTAACCTTCGTTCCATTGTTTTAGTGTTGAATTGACGCACTAATGAATTTACATCATTTTGTTTGCATTAAAGGGCCGGTCCATATTAGCTATACAAGTACTTAATAAGTCTATGGTTACATATATCACAATTATGTGTCCGAATATTATTATATTTTTTTTTTATTTCATGGCGGTTTGCAAACAAGCATACGGTTAGCCTGATATTAAGCAGTCACCGCAGCCTATGAACGTTTGTTATGTTATAGTGGGTGTGGGAGATTAGGCCTCCGGCCCTTTCACTCATCGCACGAAACAGCATTAGTACTGTTACTTTACGCCGATTTTCTGTGAGAAGGTAGTATTTTCCCGGTCGAGCCGGCCCATTTGTGCTGGGAGAAGCATGGCTCTACTACCACTGTTAAACACATTTTACGTTTTAAATTTGAAGTAGTTTTGCTACCCTATTATTTTGCGTAACGTTTTCGATGAATTCATACGTAAAAGTAATACCATAGTTCTCACACATAAAGAGCTAGTGTGTCATAATATAGAGGAGTCAAAGTAAAACGCTTTCACCACACGCCGTCTCTTTGTACTAAACGAAATGTGACAAGTTGTGTCTCATGACCTTAATATCTTTTATCTTTTGTACATTTTATTTTGTGGTACACATTTGTTTATGAAAGTCTACTTTGTGTTGAATATTGTAGCAAAATAAAAGTTATACAAAGAAAAGAATTTCGTTGGGTACATTTTATTATTAGTTGTATCAGAAAGGCTGACTTGCGGGCTGCTTATTCAATTCTTTAAATTTATATTACAAAATATTTTTTGATATTATTAAGGTAGGTTTTGTAAACTCAATGACGTAATAGAAAAATTATAACGGCAATTTTGCAAAGTTTTTCAAAAATGATTTCTAAAACTTCTTTCATGTGTCGGTTGAAGTTGGTTTGGTTTTTGTTCAGAATTTTTTATCATTCTAATGTTTGTTCTACTTGATATCAATCATAAACAAGTCTAAACTACAATAAAGAATTACCCCTATGTATTTATAACTCCGCGAGAGCGCTGCAGACTGTCACAGTATATCAAATATATCGACAGCTATGACAGGTTGCTCCCACGAGTACTGCCCGCCGACTTACATAACTACTTAAGTATATGAAGTTACCATATGAATACGTAGTGAAATATCTATAGTAACATTGTTATAAATATTTCGTGTTACAATAATGTTCTTTGTACGTATTTACCTAAGTACGTGAAGACGTAATTATAATAGACATTTTTTTTCGGAATGTGTTTTGCTGTTGGCCCTGCTGGCCATGATAGCGTCACCGAGTGGGGAGGGGAGGGGCGAGTACAGAGACCTGGCCGTGAAAAATGGGCAGCGCTCACGGTGGCTCAAATTTGATTCCGTCCTTAGGATGCCTCCTGCAAAGCAAAACTAGGGATGGAATATTGAGACATATAACTAATGTGACCATACGTTCCATTTGGAAGAGAACTGTATGGTTTTTGGTCCTCCGCCCCGGTCTCCCTAGGAAAAAAAATAAATATCCTAAATGGGAGCTTCGGAATTATCAATTACGGTGCGGCTATCTTTACTAACGTAAGCTCACACCACAGACCGCGTTTAAAGAGTACATTAATATCCAGAGCAGAAGATGGGTTTTTTTATCATTGTTAGCTCATCATTGGAAAAGTCTCGTTTCTAGTAACAATATGATCACTCTACGTATGGCATGTAGCCACGATTTTGCTTCAAGATTAACTAAATCATGATGAAGAATGGATAACATAATTATTATTATAAATATTAGCCTACAAACTATTGTGTTTTATAATGATAGTTTAAAATAACCAAAACATCATATCACAGTATAATATAACAATAATAGCAAGGATAAAGGAAGGTCACACCCACGATAACTTATCGCTCCCGCCACGTTGGGTACGAGTACAGACAGACCGAGGGGTCGCGATCCATCATAACACAATTGAAATGTCACAGAGGTTGTCTCTATGTTAGTTTATCCTCCTGCTTAGCCTAATCACTATTAGGATAAGGAGTTGTTTATATTATCTCATTATCACAGCAAGATTTCACTTTTATTGCAAGAGGCCGGCTAGGTAGGTACCACCGTAGTGTCGGATATTCTACAGCAACCGGTAGTGTATTGTGAAATTACTGGGCAATGGAGATTTAAGAACCAATATCTAGAGGCTGGCAACGCGTTCATAGGCGATCACCACTTACCATCAGGTGAGTTGTATGGCAAGCGATCACCACAGCTTTTGTATTGAGGTGTAGCTAGGTAAAGTAGCCCCGAAAGTGGGAATACGAGGCTACCTAGTCAGGCTCCGAGGGCCCCCTAAGCTTTGGGGGTCCGGCACACGGCACCGTCGGTTCGGTAGCTACAACACAAAACTTTCTCGGTCCAGCAAACTCTTTCATAACGAAAACAGTGACTCCACTACTGCAAAAATGTATAGGCAACGACAAGTGGCTTTCCAAATATAAAGAGGAAAATACAGTTGTAGTAAATACATGATCGAAGTAACTACAATAGCTGTTATTTCGCCATAAACGGTGATATTAGCCGCCATATGCCGGCCATGTGGCGCGTGCCTAACAATTAGATTCTTCCACAATAATTCTCAACGCACCACCGCTTTGGATTAATCGCCTGCGGTTGAGATACAACCATTGTGCTGAACAGGCAACCGTGAAAACTGGAACAATTTTAAATTAGAATTGGCACCTGTTTGAAAACGTTAAAAAATCCTTACATGATAATACGTAAGATTACATAGATAGTCAGAGAGATAGATTTGATATAATTTTATACTATTTACAAAATTTTAAAAATCGAATGTTGGAAGTAACAATGGAAGTATAAACTTGATGGATGTATTCAGATGAGATAGAAATATATCATCTATCTCTGTCTGATGTGAGAGTTCTTTTTTTATATCGATACCACCTAAGAGGTAGAAATAACATCGCATGTTTTCCATAAAATAGGTCACAAAATTCTCATGAAAATTTTAGACACAATTTTTTCTTTTATTGTGTATTAGCACCTTCTTTTTTCGAAGTCATTTCAAAACATAGTAAAGCATATTCTGTGCTACAATGTGAAATTTTATTGAACGAAAATCATTTGCTCAATAAGTGACCTTGTTTAGTGTAGAGTGTCGGCGTCTAGAGAGTTCTCGGACGGGACGAGTGCCAATTAACGATACAGGGTAAACATCCAACTTTAGGTTCAAGCTTTAACTGAGTGAGGGTCAAACGAAATTACATATCAGCATTGAAATGAGTTTGGTAGCGAGCCTGCTTTGAGACTCGACTTTCGTGGGTTCGATTCTTAAACAAGTCTAAATGCAGATTCTCGGAGCAGATGTTCGTTATAAATATAACTGTTTAGGTCTGAGCGTGCCTCGGAGAGCACGTCAAACTGTCCGTCCCAGTTTTTATCATTACATCTCATAATAATTGTTAAATCTTATCCAATGAGTTACTTGTTCGCCCTTTGTTTTGCCAACAGTCATGAAATAAAAAAAGTATTATTGTTTTATGTGATTTTAAGTCGTTGATTTAAATAAATTACTCTATACGTTACATTTCATTATTACAGTAAGATGAAAGTTTAATAAATATTTGTTACTAGCTTTTGCCCGCGGCTACTCCCGCGTGATATTTAATAAGGTATCTTTTTTGAAATAGGATTATACAGTTTCCGTTCGCATTTTCAATATGCTACAATAGTCTTATAATAATTAAAATGGATGCCATAAGACCCATTTAAACTGAAATTCAACGCCTGCAGTGCGTTTTTTTTAATACCAAAACCTTACACTTTTCCGGGATAAAGAGTATCCGAAGTGCTAATTCAGGTTATAAACTATCTGTGTTCCAAAAAGAGTAACAAACATACATCCATACTCACAAACTTTCGCAGTTATAATAGGTACTAGTAGGTTTTGGATATATGCAAATTATTAAGTAGTTTTTTTAATTTTTTTTCGGCATGTGTATTGCTGTTGGCCCTACTGGCCTTGACAGCGTCACCGGGTGGGGGAAGTAGGTAGGTAGCTTTACAACACTGCAGGCTGCTTATTATTCCCTTTCAAAGTTCAATATCGGCCTATTGAGTAGAATGCGCTCGAAGCGCTGCCTCCATTCCCAATTACAGGAGGCATCAATTTTAGGTGTTTTGACGACGTTGTGGAGCGAACCGGCTTTTAACGCCACAGGTCGCGGGTTCTATTCCCGCTCGAAGCATAATATGTTTGCATTGACCATGCAAGCATATTTTCCGGTCTGGGTGTATTTGTTCTTGGCCTTGTATGTGTTTCCGGACCCTCGACACAGGATATCACTATCCTAATGGGTGTCGCTGAGTGTGCAGCGTTGCGTTTATTTATTTTAATAATCAGCCATTCAGCCTGTGATGCTATTAAGGCAGTAGAACTACCTGAGATAGGTACACATTGAGAGAAAGAAGTGGAAAATAATTTAGTCCGTACAAAATGTTGAAGTGTAACTTGTAGTCGTTTTAAAAATAACCGGTGTTCGCATTACATAGTTATTATAAACCGGGTCTTTACATGAAGGTTTCTCAAAGACGTCGAACTAGGCTAGATGCCCTACGGCTCTTGGAAGTTGGAGGTGGTCTTTCTTTTATTCTGGCCTTTTTTTTTGAATTTTTTTGTTGAAATGATTAAATATTTATTATATTATGAGGTATTAACTTTTTAGGGCTCCTTACACAAGGGGTGCCTGCTGGCGTCTATGGATTTAATCTCTTTAGCATTAAAATTAAGTCTTCTTCTTATCGAGTGATTAGAGGCCAAACTAGTGTCAGAGTTGTTCAGATCGCCCGTAGGCCTCTGACTTGACTTAATGACTGTTGTCAAATTGATAACAGCCGGGACCGACTTTTTACGTGCCCTCCGAAGCACGGAGACGCGCAGTTGATATACCACTATGCCATCACCCATCTAGTAACTGACTGCGCCTAAAGTTGCTTAACCCACCGATCGTTTACCGATCAGTGAGTGCACTCGGCTATGAGCGCCTCTTAAAATTAAGTAATAAATAAACAAACGCTGCACACTCAACGGACCATTATGACAATAATATCCTATGTTGGGGGTCTGGAAACATATCCGGGACAAGGACAAAACACACCCAGACCGGAACCCTGTCCCGAGTGGGAATGGAACCCGCGAACTGTAGCGCTTAAGGCAGGTTCGCTACAGCTGCGTCAGAACGTCGTCATTAAAAGAAAGTATGGTGTTAAATGCTAGGTATATCTAGAAAGCAAAACAAGTCATATTCGTCTGTCCTGTTTTAACTAGTCATCGTGGGAAAAGGACAAAAAATCGTTATACGAAACTTTAAAGGAAGTTCATTCTTAACCCTCCCATGTGCTTATGTACCCTAAGTCAGTGTATTGATTTTGTTTGAAAGAATCCATGTGCTTTTGTGTCAACATTGCTTTATCTTGCTTCGTGGAAATGTAATATGACAATTTTGGGAACGAAGTTCCTTAACGCGACTCACGGATAGTGCGATTTATTAGAAATCGTCACGTAACGAAATGCCTTATGTTGTGTGTATGTATCGAGCCTACTGCAAGATGACAACGTGGGTACGACAATAGCCCAAGAGAGTCAGGATCTAACCATCAACTCTCGCGTTAATAGAGCGGAGTCGGCTCTTTTACCGTTGATCTATTGCTAATATAACTACTACTACTAAGACAATAACTATTAGATTCAAACCGAAGGTTAAGCAACTTTAGACGCGTTCAGTCACTTGATGGGTGGTCGCATAGTGGTATTTCAACCGAGCGTCTCCGTGCTTCGGAGGACACGTAAAAAGTCGGTCTGTTGACAATTTAACAACAGTCGATAAGTCAAGTCAGAGGCCCACGGGCAACCTGAACAACTCTGACACTAGGTTGGCCACTAACCAATCGATAAGAAAGAAATATTCAAACCATCGTACTATAAAAAAAAACTTCTTTAACATGCCTATTGTAGAAAAGGTCATATTAGTCATTCATGTCATTTTGTCTGAAGAATTTGCATTACAATTAGGAGGTCGTTTTAATATTCTAGTCACCTGCCAGGTTGATAACATCTTTAGAATAATTAAGGATTTATATGTAATTAATTATATTTAAATAAGTTTCTTATCATGTACAATTATATACAATATACAGTATACAGTTAAGTATACAATATACAGTTAAGTAGAAATGTGGAATCTTGTCTGTAATTTTTTAAATTATTATAAATACATAAGTTGATTTTGTTATTTAATCTTGTATTTAACCAACTATAAAAATGGAGAATTTTAGTGTATTTCTTTTGCCCAGTAATTTCACTAGCCTGCAGTGCCCTTCAAACTTAAACACAGTAATGCCAAAGACACTACTGCTTTACGGTAGGATATTTAACACTGCGGTGGTACCTAGCCGACCTACCTTGTTTTCATCTAAAGCTGGGGAATTTGGAGGATTTTGGTGGTGATAGCAGAAAAAGAAGGTTAAGAAGAGGCAAAAGGAGAAAGGAAATGGCAACCTAACAGATACAGATACAGTTACTTCACCTCGATGTTGGGAAGAAATCAATGGCGGAGCTGATCCCATAAAAAAAATATTGAAAAATGTATGTACAATTTCTAAACTGTTTCGTTAATTAATATGTATATAAGATCCAATTTAAAGTAATGATACGCTGCCCCTCTGACATTTAATACAAAATGTAGTACAAGTGGCTTATTAGATAATAGGGTAGAGACGGGTGTGGCGGTACTGTCGAGTTGTTTCAATCAACTGAAGGCCGAACGGTACTATGACAAGTATTTCTAAATTGGTCTGCACATATGGCTATAGCTAAATACGCAGCCTGACCGCTGACCGACTGGTTGTTTGTGGAGCGGAACAGGATTCCGGCGACTCGTTAACGAGTTGCGCACACGCACCGATATACGTTTCGTAGAAATTGGATTATCGAAACTCTTCCGTCTTCACTTACAGCCCTCGGTGACTCGCGTTACTGTTTTAAAGATACATAATGTAGGAGTCTTGTAAATGGTTATTGTTGTAATAATAAATAATAATCCTTAATTTTATAATAAAGGCGAAAGTAACTCTGTTTATATTCGATTTATTTAAATGTTGACACACAGATAGTCTACAGCCGGAGGAAATAGGCTACTTTTTTATGCGAAAAAAGGGCTGTAAGGGGTTGAAAGGGGGGATAACAAGTTGTGTGGAAGTATCGTCATTTTTAGAGCTAGAAGCGTGAAAATAATTTTTTAGACTGTCAGTTCGGTGTAAATAAATATGACATTCAAAGTTTTTAGAATTTTTACGTTCAAGCACCCTTATTTTACACCTAAAATAACAATAGGGAATAGGGGATGAAAGTTTCTATGGAAATATGTAAGGTTTATGTGAATATGGTACAAGTTTGCGTCAAGAGACAAATAAAAATTAAAGCGTCGTAATTTTACCGGCGTCGGGATGTGACGACCCCATCGCCCGCTGTTGGGATAACCTCTGTCACAGCAGAGATTATTCCACCAGTGCAATCAGTCATACTGGTGGTAGGTCTTTTGTTGCAAGAGGCTAGGTAGGTACCACCGCAGTGTCAAATATTCTGCCGCCAAATAGTAGTGCCTAGGCATTACTATGTTCCGGTTTGAAGGGCACTGTACGCTAGTGAAATTACTGGGCGGACGAGATTTAAGAACTAATATCTCGAGGTTGGCAACGCGTTAGTGGCACCTACTGGCGCTGCAAGCGCTCATAGGCTACGGCAACCACTTACCATCAGGTGGGCCGTATGCTTGTTTGCCAACTTCTAACATAAAAAAAAAAAAAACTTAAATAATTAACAATGCTACCTAAAGACACTATTCCACGCGGATGAAGTCACGGAGACAGCTAATAATATGTATTTATTTATTTATTATTAGGTTAATACTAGTATAACAAGGCTTAGAGAAAATGCAAATTATATTTAAGCATTTATATTTTGGTTTTGATGTAAATACAACACTACTTTATAAATAAATCAAGTGACATGTTTTTTGGTTGCTATTTTAAAGTATTAAAATATTATTGAAACATTAGTATAATTATAGTATTATTCTTAGAGGATTAAACAACACTGGTAGGTACAAACGACACACAATATATTTTTTTTTAATTAAAAACTTAGCCTTACTTCAAGTAAAGTTTCCTGAACCTTGCGATATATTGTTTATAGAAACTCACAATTCAAAAGAATCAAATAAACACTTATAGTATAAAGTATCGATTATTAAAGTAGAAATTTAATTTGTGTTTGTTAAAAACGTTTTTATACCCTACACAAGTACATAAGGAAGGGCTGAATCACAGTGGTCCTCTTACAGAAGATCAATTTGAAATAGCATCAGTTATTCAGTTTTCTGTGGTTGTAACTATGAGTTTCTATGTGATGCTGGAAGGTATTATCAATGTTATATGGGAGGATTAACGAATCAATAAACCAATGTTTAAAACTGTTTGGGAGAATCTGGTAAAGTTTCTCTCCTCAATTTAATGTGTTATACAGATGACGCTTAAGAAGTTTAAATGAGTGTTTTATTTGGACTAATGTTTAGAAAGATTGGTAGCGTATAGTTAATTTGTGGTTATATCCATAATCTGTTATTATTTACTCCTCTTGTATTACTGGTACGCTATTTTTTATATTTATATTATTCTTGAAGAATAATTATAACCCCAGACACAAATATGATTATTGTGATAATTTATTTACTGGCATTATACCTAAATCATCTTGTCTTTATAAATGAAACATTTAATTGCTGCAAATGTAATTTAAATAGCTTAACATCCAAATCAATCATTACAATTAACGCAAAGCGTCACTCAACAAAGATATAAATGGTCGTACAATAAGCATAGAACTGACATCGAACAATCAGCGGATTAAATCTAAAATCATAAATAATAACCATCGTAAGCTGTTCCCACGTCACCTGGCAACGTCTTTATAAAGCCGTATTCACGCACTTGACCCTTTCAGTGACGAGAAACCGGGACGCCGAATAAAATTATTAAAACGAACAAAACGATACCCTCTCACGGTTCACGCACACATGCGCGTTACAATCTCAATTTGGACGTATTAAATGAACGCGCACACTAATATAACCCACACGTATGTATGTGAGCTCGTTCGTGCGAGTTCGTTTCTTTTCGTCTTTCGGCGGCGAGTTGAGTTTCTTGCGTATTGGCGGTTGTTATCGCGTATTTTTAGACCGGTGTTGTGCTAAGTACTGACGCAAAGATACAAAATGCGTTGTCAATGCTACTTACAATGAACAAAGGACACTTATAAGAACAAACTGCCTATTATCATGAGTCAGTGGAGTATGATAATATATGTGGGAGTCGATCGTTTTGTAACACGTATGACTTATTTGTAATTAATAGCATTTATTTAAGTATTTTTTAAATACTATATTTTTATACACATAATATAGCTTCACACATTTATAAGTGTTTTTTTTTTAAATTATGATTTAAACTTATTTATTTACTTATAAAACGAATACATGTCTATAGGCTGTAATAAAATAAAGCAAAAATTACGAATAATTTTTCGACTTAAGATAAAAGTAATTTTATCAATCATAAAAATAAAATATCTAAATGGATCATCCTCATCATTCATATTAAATACCAGCTTTTGTCCGCGGCAACGCTTGCGCGAATAACGATTTTTAATGAGGCATCCTTAATGCAAAATATAAATAAATGTTTTCCCATTCCCAAAAGTAGCCTTTAACCATCTCCAAGATCTATATCGTAAGCGGCTTGGTCGTGAGAGTGTCACAAATAGACAAATATTAGGATGATGAAGTTAAGAATACTTCACCTCGATCGAGAAGTGTGCCGCAGAACTCTCAAGCCAAGTAGAGTTTTATTCACGTGTAAAATATCTATAAATACAAACTTTCACGAGGATGGATATTAGGATCATTTTGTATCCGTTCCTCATTCAAAAAAATCGAAATTACAATTAACAATGCAATATAAAACACATTAAAATATAGAATAAATAAAAAAACAACTTCTCGAAATCGCATATCAGTATAACTTATATTTTTCGATTACGGCATGTAATTCATTCACTACATATTATGAAATAAAGTCCACTTCCGGGCCCATCTATTTGTCTGTTTTAAATAAACTCAAAAACTAAGTAATATACTGATTTTCGTGCTGTTTTTAACTAATAGACAGATGTAATTCACGAGTAAAGTTAAAGTGTCTGTCTTTAGGCATACGACCTACGACTTTTCACTGTATTTAGTGATAAGAGAATAATTGGAAAACTATCCGTTTACAGTAATGTTAAGGGTGTTTCTAAATTAGTTTAAGTTTAACGGATGGGAAGGTTGACGAGGGTACAATGTGGTGCTTTAGTAGGTACTTGCCTTTTGTTTTCCCCGAATTATAGAAGTGTTCTTATAAATTAGCTTCTAGACCTTTGGCGTCGGGATGTAACAGAGGCGTTGGGACTTGACGACCCCATCGCCCGCTGTTGGGATAGTCTCTGTCACAGCAGAGATTATTCCACCAGTGCAATCAGTCACACCGGTGTTAGGTCTTTTGTTGTAAGAGGTCAGCTTGCAGTAATGTCTTTGGCATTACTATGTTTCGGTATAAAAGGCACTGTAGGCTAGTGAAATTACTGGGTAAAGGAGAATTAAGATCCAATATCTTGTGGTTGGCAACGCGGGAGTGGCAGTCATTAATGGTGTTTGCGAGCGCTCATAGGCTACGGCAACCGCTTACCATCGGCGCAACAGGTCGCATCAGGTGGGCCAGACCCGGCCAAGATCCGGCCACGCTATGGCAACAAATTAGGCTGGACTTTTTCATTAATTATCGTTTTATATATTAACAAATTATACATCTACGCCTTCCTCATGATAAATCTCCCTCTTTCTGATGAAAATTAGATGAAAACCTGTTCAGTAGTTCTTGGTGTTATCTTAAAACGACGCGGCGGGAGACTTTGTTTTACACTATATAGTGATGGCAAAACCTCATAAAATATACCTATAATTTTATTATTAAGATTGGCAGTGGATCGGATATATAGCTTTGGCCTCGTAAAATGTTCTTTTATTTCGAAGTTTTATGTTCCGTAGTCTAAATGTTACAGTTTACTGAATTTTATGAGAAGGCAGAACTTTAATAAGATATGAAAATAAAATTTATAGGCTGTATAACTTTTGTTTAGAGTCTGTCGGCATATATATAAAGAAAAAAAAAATAAAGATCGTATCATCCATAGACTTACTACTTTTTAACTAAAATGAATATATTAAGTGGTTATTAACAATAATACTTCGCTGGTGCGTAAACTAACAAATAGGTCATTATGAACACACGTATTTCCCAATTACGACATTGTAATGCGTTTGTGCGTAATTGTTTATTTTGAACGAGGATAAATATTAAAAAATATATATTATTTTAAAGCGTTAGTGCAAAACAATTTCTAAAATATATTACACCTCTCATTGCCTTTACATGTTACAGGAGAGCTGGTTCATTTTTTGCCCAAAGAATCGAGTTGCGATTCAGCGGGGAAATACAGCAACATTTTTGCCACCATTAATTAAAATACTTAGTTATTTTTTAGAATTAATTAGTTACGGATAACGCGTCGATCGGTAAGTAAGTTACTATCGCATTATGTAACGTTAGTTATTTTTAACTAGCATTTAGTTATCGTAAATAATAATTAATATGAATGCAAATGTGAGATTTATTAATTGTTACGCATCCATGCTTTAACTATTCAACTGATAAATAATTTCTTCAGAGATGGGTAGGTACAGAAGCGGTCATGGCGTACTTGTCATCCAATAAAAAATATCTTTAATACGGTCGTTATAACAACCAAGCCTACGTTACTGGCACATTTTTCTCCTTTCTAAAAATAATTCTTAAATACATGCAGTCAAAATACGAGCCTAATATTAAATATAATCTCTATACATATCTCTCTATCCTTTCTAATATTACTAATACGAAACTAACTCTGTTTGTCTGTCACGCCTAACTTTACCGATTTTGACGAAATTTGTTATAGAGATAGAATAGACATTGGAATATAGGCTAATTTTTATTACAAAATAGGGCATGAAAAAATTGTGTGATAATGTATGAGGAACCATTTTTGTATTGCATTAAAGATTTCGCATTAAAAATAGTTATTTACGCGGATGAAGCCGTGAGCAGAAGCTTGTTATAAATAATATCTAACCATGGCAACATGAAATCGAAATCTAGTTATTATAATATACGGTGTTATTTAGTATATAAGTATTTAATTTTTCCTGTTATTGCATTACTTGGTCTATCGTTAATTGCAATTGCGGTCTATTTTGTTTTTTGTTTCGCAGGAAGTGAAAAACACATTGTTTTAATATTAACATTATAGAATTTAGTTTAGTAGGTATAGTGTGTTTGTAATTTGTTATTAATAGGTTGGTTATTAAAAGCAGTTATTCGTTGTGTTATTATTATATATAGCTACGTATATTATTAAAAATAAATTAAATACCTATACAAAATGTTGTATGACCGTTTTCTGTTATTAGTTTTCTGGCATCGGGACGACCCCATCGCCCGCTGTTGGGATAATTGCTGTCACAGTAGAGATTACTCCACCAGTGCAATCACCCTTTTGTTGCAAGAGCCCAGCGAGATAGGTACCACAGAAGTGTAAAATATTCTACCTACAAACAGTAGTGTTTTAGGCATCTGTGTTCGATTTGAAAGGCACTGCAGGTTAGTAAAATTACTGGACAAAAGAGATTTAAGAGCTTATATCTCGAGGTTGGTAACGCTAGAGTGGCACCTAGTAATGATGTTGCAAGCGTTCATAGGCTACGGCAACCACTTACCATCTGGTGGGCTGTATGCTTGCTTTGCCAACTTAGTGCCAGGCGACTTTACGACCACGGAAACTTATTGAAAACATAAACACAGTTATTAAAAATACTATAAATAAACGTTTAGCTGGTGGTTTGGATGGCGGCGATCATAGCCGAGTGCACCCACTGATCGGTAAACGATCGGTAGGTTAAGCAACTTTAGGCGCGGTCAGTCACTAGATGGGTGATCGCATAGAGGTATTTCAACTGAGCGTCTCCGTGTTTCGGAAGGCACGTAAAAAGTCGGTCCCAGCTGTTGACAATTTGACAACAGTCGAAAAGTCAAGTCAGAGGCCAACGAGCGACCTGAACAACTCTGACACTAAGTTGGCCACTAACCACTCGATAAGAAGATAAGAAGAAGCTAGCGGATTCTCGCTCTTTATTTACAGATTCCATGATCTGATCACCCAAAAACAGAACCAACATTAAATTATCCAGGAAAAAACTCTATTAATATAGCACACACAAACAAAAACTTTATTTACACTTAGAAAGTTACATTACTTATACTTACGTACATTGTAAATTTAAAAATGTATTATTTAATTCTCTTGAGATAAGAAATCTTGAACCGAAAAATTCTCAAAGAAACGAAAGACGTAACCGATCGTTAAATATTTGTATTTCCCATTAGATACGAGTAAGGGCTATTTACATTCTACGGATAAAGCAATACGGTCAAATTAGAAAGTGGTGTTGGTTGGCAGTAGGTTGCTTTAATGATCTTACTACGGATTTTACTGAGGTGATTTTATCGGAACCAAAGTTAGAGTCGGAGTTTTTAAATTTGGAGTCGGAACTAGAACCGGAATTAGAGTCGGAGAGTAGAGAGAGGTAGTACTACACTATTTATAGAGAGATAATTTTATTTTATTTATATTTTAAAATGAATCGATATTCCCTGATTTTTATAGGATTTATGATATTTTTTTACAAACGGAATGAAAAATAATTCTTTCGATTCGAGGCCGATTGACGCACTAGCTTCTAAATAAGCTTAACACTGTAAGGTAAGCATTTTACATTAAGGTTTTGAAGATGAACACGATAAAACAACACGAACACATTCTGATAAGTACCTACGTGTGTATATAAAATAGCTTGGATGGGATTTTCAATTAAAAGATTCTCCTGCAACGCCAAATAGGTATTATATAGTAAATAATTTTAATTTTTAGCTTTTTTGGTACTCGTAGTATATGCAAAAATTCTCTGAAATACGGAGTACGGAGTCGTACGGAGGCAAGTAAAAATCGTCTAGGTATATATAATTTTCTTGTAAAAGATTCCAGTATAGTTTCACAGATTTTTGTAGACATTTAAATACAGTAATAAATAATACATTGCTTTTCGAACTGTTATGGTTTTCGCGGTACAAAAGCTCTATGATACATTCGATTTCTCTTCTTCGTTCGGACGTAAGTGTAAATCCGCCCGGTTCATCAAGAAATATTGGAGTTAGGGCATAAGGCATTAGCCCTTAAAGTTATATATTATGTATAAACTGCATAAAATTGGTTTTACCTTCTAGGTAAGACTTATCCGCACGCATCCGCGTAGTCAGAAGTTGCCAATGAAACGTAAAGATTAAAATCCATTAAAATATCCAAATTCCAATATTTTTGTTATATTACACAGATCTTATATTATGCAATAACAACAATTTTATCTAGACTGATATTTACTTAGACTAAACGCAAACTAAACGGATGAAACGATTTTTTAAGAAATTTAATATGGACAAAGTTTAGCTGTGGAGAAGGACATTGGAGACGTTTTATTGTGATAAACTGTACGCTGACGAAATCATATATGAAATAGTTGGACTATTAGGTTAGCTTAGGTATAGTTAAATAATTTAGTATAGAAAATTGAGTTTTTGATTGTTGTAGCTACACTTTTAATGAAATATAGGTGTGGTTTCTCGACAAGATCGGTTGTTCGTATTGCTGTGTATCAATATTTAGGTAAAGTTGAATGATTCAGAATACTTCAAGGCATACAATTGCATTTCAAGTGACTGCTTGAATTTTATCGAGCTACGACCGGTTTCAATAAGCAATCTCAATCCAATTTTTATCGGTCTGAGATTGCATTTGCGATCTGAAAATACTAAAAAGGGTTTCAATATCCTATTCTTAGGTTCTAATATCAATCCAAAAACGCGATCTATCGATCGTTTGATACTGATATCCCTTATACCCATATCCCTAAACATTGTGCTTATAGCAAAACTATTTCGATCAATCTATCTCTCACTCACATCCTCTGATTAGGCAGACTAGTATATATACATACAGAGATTACAAATCGACTAAAAGGAGGCGTCCTAAGCACGTCCTACAAGACCCTGATGATAAGATCACGTCAGACAACGCTCCATACACTGCTCAAACACGCACACAACACCGTCCTCACTGACGAAGACGAGGCCCCTTCTTCCACACGTCACGACACCGTCACACCGGCGGGTGAGTTCATCGATTAGCAGTTCGGAGTGTTTCCTCCATTTCCGATGAAGTCTTTAGCCGTGGTATGACCTCGCAGGAGGCACCGTAAAGACGGAATCAATTTGAGCCCCCGCGAAGGCTATCTCTTTTTCACGACTGGGTCGCAGTACTCGGCTCTCCCACCCGGTGATGCTGTCAAGGCCAGTAGAGCCAACGATACACATTCCAAAAAAAATATCATCCCGAATATTTGATATTAATACCAGCCAACACACCAGACACCTAATTAGGACTTGGCCTTATATGTTGTAGTAACAACAAAGTAATACAAAAGTATACAATGCAACAGAAAACAAATAAGATGCCAAATGAGTAAGATGTAAATAAGGAATCCTAAAAGCCTCGAACAATGTATAGATCGTCGAGAATGATAATCGATCTGTCTGTTAATTCATGATCACCGATGAACGAGGTTCACATTGAATTTCAACAGGCGCCGATCACGAACTGCTCATCTGCATCCCGCATTTAAATTTCTAATCAGTTTCGCGGGACCCTTCATCCATCATTCATTACATCCACTCGAGTCGATGCCTATTAACATCAGCCAACATCCTTTGACGGTACCTTCCTCTAATCAATTAAAGGTTGTACGAAAAAAGATGAAATCGCCGGTCTCGATTCCCGACTCGCCAGTAACCGCTCATTATTTCTTCTCACACGTTTTTTATTGCGGCAACATTATACGTGGGTGTGGTTGTAATTTCCTTTCACCGACGTAAGGGCACACACGCAATCCTAAAACTAGATAAATCATTCTCGACCTTAGTTGTACTGAAGTTATATTCTAATTTGGAGTGGCGCAGGTAGACCTGATGAGGAGATGACTGATAAAATATTAAAGCAGCCATCCCTTTCCATCGCGTAGGGTTATTTCTGTTGCCGTCTCAGCTCGGCCGACGTGAATGTTTTTACGCGCGCCGGGGGGCAAAATGTTCGTTGTTTTGGCGGCAAAACGCTTCAGGGACCGCGTAACTCAATAATGCGAATGCTTCGAAGGGTGATCGTTGCAACATGTTTTATTTACGGCATTTCAATTGAATTCTATGTCAGCTTTCCGCGGTTGTTAGTTAGTTCGTGAGTCAGCGTTTCTGACGCAGCGTGTGCGTGACAGGTCGTAGGATATTACTTGTATTAGCAAGATATTTGATATTTGGTTACTGATTTGTTACCGAAATATTCGACATTCTGATATAACACAATGCCACTGCGGATTGTTATGTATTATTGAATTGTGGTTCATTAAATATTGTTGATTATGTTATGATGATGACCGGCTATCACGTCTCATTAATAATGAATGGTCATTAAATATCTTAATTTGTTTTTTTTTTAATTAACACAAATAAATATCGAATAATTTAATGTATTCATTTCGATACGACAAAGTAATTTAATATTCAGCTTTTAATACTAATGTGGAATTTATCAAAATTAACACGAGGTAAGCCCCGCTAACTATAATAAATGGCCGTTCTGATCCGGCTCATTCTTTATTAAAATCCTGAACGAATTCATGCATTACCCCAATTTAGGCGCGCAATTAGTGCACGCAATCCCACGGGGGGATGGGGTGGCACCCAGCCCACCTCGCCCGCTCAACCCTCTGGGGGGTGTCGGGCCGGGGGAGAGGGCCGTGGGGCGCAACAACGATAGCCTTTGTAATCCCCTTTTGTTCTCTGCCATTTCCACATCGCTCCCCGGACAGAGGAAATGAAATTGGAAAATGATTCTGCTTTTAGCTGATTGTGGTACTTTTTACTAAGCTAATGGATGCGTGGTTTGAATAGTTTTAGAATCGGCGATCATGCCACTTATTTGACACACGACAACAAAATAAATTTAACGGTATTTAGACAAGTGTTTTTCGGTAATTAAAAGTGTGTTACGAGCGACAAAATTGCATACTTGTAGTTACCACGTTCCATGTCGTAATTAAGTGTAATTAAAACAATGAAACGGCCTGTTCACGGCGTAGAAATATGCGTATGAAAGTAAACTTTAATATTCTTTTATACCAAGTAAAGAATTAAGTTAATACGATTGTAGGAATAACGAACATTTACAGTTTAGTGTCAGCTTTATGTAAGATACCGTCAAGTAATTTTTTACATCACCATTGTTACCATTTAGTATTACGTTTTTCGTAATTTAATAAAGGTTGCAGTATTTTAGTACGCACATAAATATATTCACGTTAATTAACCAATGTTTTGCCTCTCATTATATTCGTCACAAATTAATTCATAGGCTTCTAATGTAGCAATTGGCTGTTACCACCAATTTCATTATTTCATCCTTGCTATGTATTTATACTTATATTTTAAACGTGACTACACGAAAAGGAACTTAGGTGCATCCATAAAATGTACCTACATTAACACGACAAAAGTAAGAAAAAATGTAGCCAATTAGTCTTCCATCAAGAAAACGTAGTAATAGACAAAGAACGATAAAGAGAAGTTATTTTAATAATTTATTATATAAAATACTTATAAAGTGTTTCAAGGTTCCTTCCGTGAAAAGTTATCTAAGTCATGGTTTAGCGGAAATACAGAAAGACGCGGAAAGCTACTTTGTTTTATCCTATATAGAGATTTGTAGAAATATTTATATCCCTAAAAGGTATTTCCGAGAATAACATCGTATAGTGAAAAATAAATACAGTAAACCTTGTCTCGGAGTGCGTGAGTAAATCCACTCGTCTTGTCACGTGATTTACGTTGAAATTTCTTTGTGTACGAAATCCGTACAGTGTTGTGGGATAATATAATGAAATATATATTATATTATCTTTTTTTTTCATATTACAAGTTGGTAAACAAGCAAACGGCCCACCATAGTAAGTGTTTGCCGTAGCCTATGAGCGCTTGCAGCACCATTAGTAGGTTCCATTCACGCGTTGCCAACCTCGAGATATTGGTTCTTAGATCTCCTCTCCCCAGTAATTTCACTAGCCTACAGTGCCCATCAAACCGGAACACAGTAATGCCTAAGCACTACTACTTGAGCTTAGAATATTTGACACTGCGTTGGTACCTACCTAGCCCGCCTCTCGCCACAAATGACCTACCACCAGTGTGACTGACTGCACTGGTGGAATAATCTCTGCTGTGACAGAGATTATCGTAATAGCGGGCGATGGGCTTGTCACATCCCGAAGCCGGTATAGAAGAAGTTAAAATAGAATAGATTAAAATGCGATGGCCTATTAATAAAAGTAGGTACGGATGTGATCTTCTATTTTGTAAAATTTTATACCGATTTTTTACCGACAAGACTTCAAAATTAGAATTGAAATTTGAGATTTATTTTTAATTTTTATAAGGTTAATATTTTTCATAATCGATCTTATCTATCTGAATAAATTGTATTAAAGTTCTAATCTGTGGTATTCGTAGTGACGATCCAACTTCAGTTATATTTTACGAGACTCTTTTCAATTGTTTTATTGTATTCTGAAACTCGAAAGTCTTTCGTTAACAAAATTCTAAATTCCATCCCTACCACCTCGATGTCTGGAAATCCACAACAGCGCGATTTAGAAGACATTTTCTTCCTCGCACAACCACTCTGTGGAATCAACTTCCGCCGGCGGTCTTCCCGAACCGATACGACTTGGGAACCTTCAAGAGAAGAGCGTATTCTTTCCCTAAAGGTCGGCAACGCGCCTGCATGCCTTCTGGTGTTGCAGATGTTCATGGGCGGCGGTGATCACTTAACATCAGGTGAGCCTCCTGCTCGTTTGCCCCCTCTTACATAAAAAAAAAAAAAAACTAACCGTATTTTATTCTTTTATTTAATCTTAGAATATTATTCCTAATAGAGGGGAACAATTCTAAAAATGTAAACAGTATGTTATAGCTACACTTTGAAATGTCTTATATAAGATGACAACTTTGTTATTAATGTCTATAATTATATAAAAAAAATCACCATTTTACATTTCCAATTTCAGCGTAAAATATCTCACTTCGGATGTTAGCAGTTCATATCTTTATACTTTAACGCATCAAAGACCACGCAGACTTCAGACTATCTTGTGAAATAGACGCATTTAAAAGTTTGTTTCTAATCTATGTTGATAGTTTATTGCTAAAATCTCGAAACATCTAAATAATCGGAATGATTGATAGTTATTTGTCAACTTGTATTAAACATAGTTCAAAAGAATAAATGGGTACATGCATTATTTTCTTAGCATCATATCTTAATGTCGTGTAAAACGGTCATTGATAGAATTTTATGTAAACAATATGTCTGCTTCAACAATATCGTCTTAAACTATTTCGCGTCTTTTCTATAAATAAGTAATACATGCAAATACAACATTTTGTGTTATTTTTTAATTTATCTAAAAGTGTTATGTTTTTAAAAATGCATAATGACTTGTCTGGTCGGTTGTCTGCGGCCATGACACTTACGTGCGTAGTTGGTAATTTAGCGACATTACCGAAGCGTTTTATGATGACTGGTAACAGTAATTTCACATATATGAGTGCGTAGGACGTATCATGTGCGAAGTCTCTGAGAAATTCTCACGGACTTATTTTCCAATAACTACTTATGATATATTTATTTTTAGTAAGTACCTACCAATTTTCTCAGAATACTTCAAGGACACGCTAACGAGCTCATATATGTACCCTATGAATGACGTGTACATTAAGTTGTGGCAAGACTGTTATGAGTAGACTCGATGGTTGCGGGTTCGATTCCCGCTCATGCAGATGTTTGCCTCGATCTTACAAATGTCTGTTTCAGTCTAGGTGTTTGTCTTTGTTGGTCTCCCCGTGACTCGAAGAGCACGTTAAGCTGTCGATCCTGGTGGTTATCACACATGCAATAATAATAGTTAAGTCTTCTAAGTAATTGCTCTTATCTAATGAGCTTTTACTTACTTAAGGGTTGCGGAGGTCAGATGGTAATCGCTCTGTGTAAAAACTAGTAACCTGTCAAATCCGGACAAGAGTAATAAGCAGACCTTGGACAAATATGTAATACCCGGAAGAATGTTAGGAAGAAGAAGAAGACTTGTATATTAAGTATTTATAGAAGACAGATAAACGCTCGAATACATGTTTTTTTTATAACTCTACTAATATTGTAAATACATAGTAACTCTGTCATGCTTCTACACCTAAGCCACTGAATTGATTTTAATGAAATTCGGTACAGAGATATATTAAACCTTGGCATGGGTTAATTTTATTCCGATAAAAGGCTTGAAGCCGCTAGTTGTCGCGTTAAAAATCGTTATGAAAGCTGGTAAAACCACGGACAGAAAATAATTGTTGGCAAAATGCAATAAAAACATATCCATATTTAGACTATGAAATATATTATTGAAGAAATTAATAATTTTGCATCATATTAAAGACGGTCATGTCAATTTAACGTAGTTATCTTAGGAAATTGGATTCCGAGACGATCCGATGGATGAAATAAAGCGGGTTATGATGTCATAGCTTAATTTAGATCGATATTTACCTTACTTTCCTATATTTCAATACTAGCGGCCCGCTCCTGCTTCGCACGGGTATAAAATATATTATTTTCATAAATCTCGTAGGGTTCAGCCTGCGTTTGTTGCAATGTAAGCGGAAAAAATGTAATTATTTATTTGATGTCGTCACATTAGAAACTTCAAAAATAACAGTATTTCTTCACTATTTAATGGATGTTATTATACATATAATCTTTCCTCTTCAATCACTCTATCTATTAAAAAAAACGGCATCAAAATCCGTTACGTAGTTTTAAATATTTAAGCATACATAGGGATATAGGGACAGAGAAAGCGACTTTGTTTTATACTATGTAGTGATTCCTGATTGGAATAATTTGTAAGGCTTCTAGTGACGTCACTTGAGTAATTGTAGAGCCATGCTTTCCAGCACAAATGACTGGACCGTGGTATTACAGTGGTAAGTAAAGTAACAGTATCAGTAGGTACTGCTTCGTGAGATGAGTGAAAGCGCCGGAGGCCCAATCTCCTATCCCCTCTATTTCCTTCCTTTTATTCCTTCTCATTCCTTCCCTCCTATCCTTTGGGTTGCCAATGCGCATGTGATACTTCAAGTATTGCAAGCGTTCTTAGTTTGACACTGCTTACCATCCGGCGGACCGTATGCTTGTTTGCCAACCGTTATGAAGTAAGTAGTAAAAAATGTATAATAATAATTCTTGTGTAACCGTCAAGATTCTAAAAGCGTCCATTTAATATATGCTTTGATATATAATTTAGAAATCGATTAATGATGGGGCCAAGCAACAAAAACTAAGACCACGACGACCGTTGTCGATTGCTGGTTTGACCGTTGATGATCGCGGTTTCGATACCCGCTGGGAATAGATGTTTGTTGGAAAAAACTTCGGTTTGGGCATTTGTCCTTCCGGGTCTCGCCACGTCTCGGAGAGCACGTTAAGCGGTCGGCACCGGTCGTTGTCGTAACACCTGATAATCGTTAAATCTTGATAGGTAATTTGTTTTTCTCCAATAAGTTACTGCTTCGCCCTTTGGGTTGCGGTGAAATGGCAAACGCTCTGTGTAAGAACTAATAAACCGTTAAACCAGGATAAGATAGATATAAGCATAGAAGAATATGGTTTCAAGCAACCTGCTGATGTGTCTGACGGTAAAGGTTTAGTAGCATGTTGTTGTCTGCAACAACAATCACAATCTGACAATGATGCACAGCACGGCTGATGTCACAATGTGGAACAGAAGAACGAAAGGACTCTGGACTAGTTGTGTAACTTATCGAAAATTAAAGATTTACGTAATTATTTATAGATATTTAATGACGTTGTGGCGCAGTGGTAGTGAACATATGCTCTGAGCGGGAATCGAACTCGCGATCTGTGGCGTTTAAGACAGGTCTGCTACCGCTGCGTCACAAAGTCATCATAGCTAACTTAGTCTTTATAGGTATCGAGCGATTTTCTTATGAACTTAGTAATTTTTTGTTGCCAAAACTTTCATATCACTACATAGTATAAAACAAAGTAGCTTTCCCTGTCCCTATATCCCTATGTATGCTTAAATCTTTAAAACTACGCAATGTATTTTGATGCGTTTTTTTTATAGATAGAGTGAAAAGGAAGGTTTGTGTATAATAAAATTCAATAAATAGTGGAGAAATACTGTTAAGTTTGAGGTTTCTAATGTGATGTCGTAAATAATAACGGGTACGAGCCACCGGCAGTAATGAATAAATCAAAACTATTGGATCGATTTTAATCATTTTTTCAGTCAATGACATAGGCTATATATTTTATACCCGTGCGAAGCCGGAGCGGGCCGCTAGTATTCTATAAAGACTTCTTACCAGAAATTTTATATTTATTTCTTTTCTAAGAAACACATAATATTTCCACGAATGACCAAGTATTGTGAAAAGTTCACGAACATAATGTTCGTAGCGTTGTATACATAAGCTTGGAAATAAGCTTGTTCGTTTCTTAGAAAAATAGGTGTTTGGTAAAATAGGTCTATCTATCCGCAATGTAATATGATATGAAATACTTGTATATTGTATATTTGCTTATAAAATGCTAAAACGTGATCTTTATGTTCTTTGTATGTTTTATGAGCGTACTAGACTACCATTTTTTGGGGCTTCGTACATCCGCTAAATTTTTTAAAGATCTTTCGTGTTTCTCTGTACGGCACAACAGACTTTCTTAGACATTTATCTCTTATTGTTTACAAGAGATGTAGTCTAATGTTACTAGAAGATTACGCGGTTTTGTGTCAATTCAATCATTAAATATTTGAACCAATTCACACAAAATCTCATCAACTCATACAAATCAACCTCCCTTACGAATCATTATGTCTATTGGTGAAAACCTCATTAAAATCCGTTCAGTAGTTTTGAGTTTATCGCGAACAGACGGGCAAGGATGGTAGGAGGAGGAATTTCGGTTCGACACTTACAAGCCCATTGAACGGTAAACAAGAGTCTGTTTCTTTCCATTGGTTTTTTGAGAACCCAGCTCATTCATTTTGCAAATACCAAGCCTCTATTAAAATAATAATTTATTGTTAAAAACATTTTAAAGTTTAAATTAATTATATTGTCACATTATACATCTAGATGATATAATAAATTAGTATATATCTAGGAAGTAGAGATAGTTAATTTTCGATGAGGTCAAATTATTCAAAGATCGATATGTTTTATCGCTCTTTTATGGTTTTTCGCATTCCATTATGCATATTTGATTACTCTATAAAATAGCTGATTAATGTATCGGTTCGGTCTCAAAGGCCAAGCGGATGTGGCCCGCTATCTGTCAAGGTGATCAGCGGTCTCATTTGATGCATTCCGACATATTAACTGCGAGGACAGGAAAATAGTCGTCTTGTTGTCTATTGGGTTATTATTATCTGTGGTTATTAACAGCATGGTTTTATATAATTGACTAAGTTTAACACCATTTTGTCATATTTATAGCTTGTATCTGTAACTTTGTCTCGTGTAACAAAATATTTATATGGTTTTTAATTAAATGACCACAAAATTTAATATATCTATTTTTATGTAGGCATAGGATATTTTATTAACAATAACGTTTTGTTTCATAATAATTAAGTTTGTATAATTATGTCTTGATTATAGTTCGCCCGTCTAAAGAATGCAATAATGCTTGTCATACATACATTGATACAATGCAAAAACAAACATAATTTATGTTGGTTTATCTTCATAGGTAACCTGTACACGCAGTGAGGATCACATCTCCGATGACGTCCTTAGCCGTGGTTCGGCTTCGCAGGAGGCACCCTAAGGACAGAATCAAATTTGAGCCCCCGTGAGGGCTGTCCTTTTATCACGGCTGAGTTTTTGTACTCGGCCCCCCCGCCCTGTGACGCTGTCAAGGCCAGTAGGGCCAACAGCAATACACATTCCGAAAAAAAAAAAAAAGTGAGGATCAACGAATGCAGATTATATTGATTTCTTTTCAACTGATTTAAAAAGAGATGATGTATTTTTTTGATGAAGTTTCGCCATATGTAAGACACCGTTGTGGCGTTGTGGGTAGCGAGTCTGCCTTAAGCCTCGACGGTTGCGGGTTCGATTCCCGCTCGGAGCAGATGTTTGTATTAATCGTACAGGCATGTTTTCCGGTCTGGTTGTGTTTGTCCTTGTCATTGTGAATGTTTCCGGACCCCGACACAGGATATAATTATCCTAATGGGGGCCGTTGAGTGTGTAGCGTTTATTTATATGTTAGGCGTCCGTGAACCGATTTTGAATATTCTTTTTTTTTTGGTTATTACAGGTCTTCGATTTTTGATCAGATTAAGGAGTGCGGATTTATATAATATGCATCTGTCCGCGGCTTCACCCGAGTGTGTAACGTTTTGTAATGAGGTACTTTTGTTGCAGTACATTTTTCGGGACAAAAAGTGGCAAAATCCCAGTCAGTAAGACTACAAATTCATATCGGCTCATGGTAAAGTTTCAGAAAAGCATTCTCTGAATGGTCTGAGTACAATCTTTATTCAAAATGCAAGTAAGGTAACGAAGAGAGCTCCCTATCTATGAATTTATATAATGTCTATTATATAATATGACTATATAAAAAAGTATTTAGTAGAAGAACCTGACCTACTGAAGTTCTTCGTGCTTTCGTCATAAATAAGCCGTCTAGACAGGTCTTCTAACAAAATATTAAGTTTTTCAGTACTTAATCTGTTTTGAATTTTAGAGCACCTGATTAGCTACTACCGTATGTTGGAAAACAGCTCTTGAATTGACTCCTCGTCAGCCGCGTCTCGAGGACGGTCAGTGTATAAATAGTTAAATCTTACAGCAAGCGGGCAAGGGCCCATGCAGTTCGCATCCCACAATGGCATTAGCCGCATTCTCGTTTGGACCCTTCAGATTGAACGCCGAAGGCCCAATCTCTACATTTCTTGTCCTCATCTCCTCAAAATAAATGAACCGTGAACGCATGCTTGGTTTCTGCTTACTTCTTATCTATAAGTGCATTCTATCAAACAGGATATAATGCTTATTGGTATGTGTGGATGGGCAAAAAGATTTAATGATAAATTATGACATAAAATCCTAAAAAATCTTGACAAATGAGAGAAAAAAAGTAGTCACAGATTTAATTTATCTAATGAAGTTGCCGATATAAATATAATTTAAATACAGTAAGAACGTAAGTGTTATGAAAGTTGATATATGCTGAGCAATATTAAAATTCACAGTTCTGTTCAGACTGTATTTATACGTGTCGGATATCCATTGCAGTTTTGAATTGATTTTGCTGTGTTTTGGGTTTGATTAGACATGGTTCTGTATAATACCTCTATATACATTCGTAATGACCTGATGAAACTCCTTAACATATTGGAGCTAATTAATTACCCGGGTCTAATTTATCCATTTTTTTATACTCATGCTAGGTCTCTTATTGCGAGAGGCGATATAGGCAAAACAGTAATGTGTTTTGCATTCCTGTGTTTCGGTTTGAAGGACACTGTAGGTAGTGAAATTACTGGTCAAACCAATATCTCGAAGTTGGTAACGCGTGAGTGACACTTACAAATGCATGGTGTGGCAAGCGCTAATAAGGCTACAACAACCGCTTAGCATCACATAGTATAGCCTGCTTGCCAAATTAGTAACATAGACATGACAACGGGATTTCCGCATTGTCTAGCTCTTAATAGCAGAATTGGAAGTTTACAGTAAAAAGTCTACCACTAGTAGTTTAGCAAAACTAGTGGTATACTACGTTCAGGCTTAAAGTTTATTTATCTAAGTTTGTCAAGCCATTTATCATTTTCAATGAAATTAATTGATTTATTTAAAACCATTAAAACACATATGTAGATACAAATTGGAGGAAGTGGTCACGATTTATTAGAGAGACCTCAGGAACGAAGACCATACTAATACAATTGGACATATTGAAACATTACTTTAAAACAACTAATCTTCTATTTCGATTTTATCTTTGCCAATATTTTATGTGGTTCCGATAGACGGTCGGTACGCATTGAGACACGTTTATGGACCATAAAGTAATTTTAATCGGTACATTAGTATGCCGGCGGCCGGCAATTAAGCGTGGTTTACATTAGAAGACTATGATTAGTTAGTGCGTACTATTTACGTGGGCAGTGTGTAAACGAAAACTTCATAAGAACAACACAAAAACCGGAGCCAACCTTTGTTATTTCGTCATGTCCGTCTAGCCGTCCGTCCATCCGTCCATATATCATAGTTTACTCGAAGACCATGGCTCTATCTATAAGAAATTTTAACCACTATACAATTTTGTGTCATTTCTGTCGCTTGGATATTTTTGTGTTTGTAAAACCACTATTGACACAACTTCAATACTTTTTAAGTTCATATCATACACAATAAAGTATAATATAATGTTTTATGATATTGGTAAATTTTACGCGGTTTTGTGGTTTTGTTTGGAGGTGTAGAGGGACAACCGTGGGCAGAAGCTAGTATACTTATAAATTATTCTTCTTATGTGAGCGCAGCTTTATGCGAATTGTGTCTTAAATTAGTTTAATATTTTGCATCGAAACATATATACAATTATTTAGTTGCCTATTTACATAACAAAGTCCGTTATCCTCAACCTGAAATGAAAATGAAATTTTATAATCGTTTTCACGAAATGATCTATGATATTATGATTATTTTTATTTGAGATAAAGAATAATCGAGTGACATTTTCGGTTTATGTTTTTGTATTGTTTTTATTCTTCAGATAACATAAAGAAGACTTCTTATCAGCTTAGCGTGTTTAGTTTTTCGTTATCTATATATATAAATAGGAGGTGTCATTTTGTGACTTTAAAATAATATTTACGTTCAAAGTCATATTGTTGTTTATTGTTTATCAGAACGAAGAAGTTTAACATTATTTATAAAAATTTAGCAAAATATACGTTATAGGCAATTCCTGAGCATTATTAATATTATGCGGGTAAAAACACAATATAAGTATAAATATAATATATTATAAATATTATATATAAATATTTTTATAAAATTCATATTTATATTTAATTTTTGAAATTTTGTTAATTTATTATTGTTTATCGATATTTTATAAACTGATTTATTTTATTAGTAGCTAATTTCAATATTGCATGTTTATTTTATTATAACGATCGCTTAAAAGTCACTAAATTTGTATTTTATATTTTATTAATAAAAAACAGATTCTAATTTTATAGCTATTTTTGTATATAAAATTAGTTTATTATTCATAATAACTTAAAAAAAATTCAAAACTGTTTGAAATATAAAATCTACTATTTTATATTTTAAAAGCATAATAAATATAATAATTAAAATAATCATAAATGTTTTTATCATTACTTGGTACGTAGTCGCAATGCGCGCAAGCCGTGTTGGAGCCCGAAAAAACCGCTCAGCTCGTCCGACCTGTTTCGCTGTTCGCAGAAGCGCGAGAAAAAAACCGATTTGCCATTTAACCGCTTCGAGAATGTCGTCAAGGCTTTCAACTTTACAAGCATATTGTGCTGAAACAGACAGCATGCTGGTAGTAATTCAATTTGTTAATTATTACGTTATAGTTTTCGTAATGAGAAGACAAAGGTTTCTATAAGATCATCTTAAATAATATTATTAGTTTGTGTATGGAAGTTTTACTACGGAATGAACTTGTACTTTGCTATTTGTATTTTCGGTGTTTATACTTTATAAAACCATAAAATGTATTTAATTTACACTGTTGCACTGTGCCGTTATATGAGATTTATAATGTGTTGTTATATGTATTAATTATGTATTACTAACTATAGGCGTCCGTAGAAAACGAGCGTCGCGGTTTATAGTTTGATATAATTATGCTGAGCGGAGACCTTTTTGGTACTGTTCTAACTAAAGCCTAGTTAAAATAATTATAGTATAGTTCCGAAGATATAATAATTTTTCTTATCTGGTACCAAATAAATAATTTTTCCTTCTTTATTTAGAACACGGATTTTATCAGAAAAAGATGTTCGATTCCTATGGGACTGTCACAAAACGCTACAGAACGTAGGCATTCTATTGAAGTTCGGTATAGATGTCTTAGTAAACATTTACTAACAAATGATTCATTTATCTTTGGAGCCAATTCTAATGTCAGTGCGGACGAAATAGGCAGGCAGGCTGATGCTAGGATTTAATGAGACTGTGTATAGTTTTACATCCAATAATTATTGCGGCGTTGCAGGAAGTACCATAAGACGAGAATCAACTAGAAGCCTCTCAGTAGGTACTAGGATTATTCCACCAGTGCAATCAGTCACACTGGTGGTAGGTCTTTTGTTGCAAGAGGCCGGCTGGGTAGGTACCACCACAGTGTCAAATATTCTGCCGCCAAATAGTAGTACTTAGGCTCTACTGTGTTCCGGTTTGAAAGGCACTGTACGCTAGTGAAATTACTGGGCGGACGAGATTTAAGAACTAATATCTCGAGGTTGGCAATGCGTGTGTGGCACATACTAATGGTGCTGCACGCGCTCATAGGCTACGGCAACCACTTACCATCAGGTGGGCCGTATGCTTGTTTGCCAACTTCTAACATAAAAAAAAAAGTGGAAATCCCGATGGCGTCTCCAAGGCCAATTGGGCCTACAGCAATGCCAAAAACATTCAGACAACAAAACCTGTAATTGTCTTCTAGATTCCTGTTACAGTGATTTTGACAAATATCGTACATGACCATTTAGGTAGCGATCAGCACAAACAGTTTATTACACCCATTCAGTCGCCTATATAATACGGGACAAGACCCCGATGTCACCTTTGCGAATTGTGGGACGTAAACTAACGAAGTTTATTACCAAACCGCTGAACTTTGAATCGGGACACCGATAAAATCGGGACAAAACGGGACATGACAATTAAATTAGAAGTGACTGTTAAATATGGCACATTGCTTCTAGAGAAGTATCTCTCAGTATATTATAAATAAATAAATATACGCTGCGCAAACAACGGCTCTCATTAGGATACTGATATCCTCTGCCGGGGTCCGGAAACACTTACAAGGACAAATACACCCAGACCGGACAATATGCTTGCACGGTCAATATAAACATATTATGCACCGAGCGGGAATCGAACCCGCGACCTGTGGCGTTTACTAGTTTTTATGGTCAACCTAGTGTCAGAGTTGTTCAGGTCGCCCGTAGGCCTCTGACTTGACTTATCGACTGTTGTCAAATTGTCAACAGCCGGGACCGAGTTTTTACGTGCCCTCCGAAGCACGGAGACGTTCAGTTGAAATACCACTATGCGATCACCCATCTAGTGACTGGCCGCGCCTAAAGTTGCTTAACCTACCGATCGTTTACCGATCAGCGGGTGCACTCGGCTATGAGCGTCTCATGATAAGAAGAAGATAGTAAGTCTATGAGATAATATGTTAAATATTGAGCCGTCAGACTGTTCTAAAGGATATTAGTTTTTGGTTTTTAAATTATAAATAGATCTATTAAACTAAGAATTGAATTATAAAAGATGCCTATGTAAAATTGCGCAGACAATTGTATGAACGAATCCAGCTTAATAACTGTTCTTATATCACAAAACCTTAGGCCATCGTTGTGGAATTACGTAATCCTGTCAAGACCTAGCTAAATCGTCAGTCGAGAAAATATTCAAAAAAAAATCAATCAAAAATTATTATTATTCATTTGATTTTACAATTCTACTTATATATTATACGAGGCTACAATTCAGATATTTATGGACTTTTTGGTTCTATAAAATACTTACATATTATCTTAGGTTAAGATAAATTTGAGTTTGCCGCGAATCATTTGAAAAAAATCATTCCGTACCAACGAAACATAGTATTAATTGGTATTTTTATAGTGTATTTTATCAAAACGTAAATCGTTGAAAATAATCGTATATTTCACCTTGCTGCTGGGAATTAATGTCATCATTAATACAATAAAAGTAATATTAATTATGATAAAAGATTAAGCTTCTAATTTATAAGGAAAAATCTGACTTAATATCTTAATTCAGATAAGAAGTAATATTATGCAACGTAACTAATTTTATTATTTAAAAATATTCAATGAGACTTGTTTTTTCATATGAAAGACAAAGATAGGAAATATAAAAAATGGAATGTGCGACAGGGAGAGGAGACGGTGTAGTCCGATGGAAACCGATGATGTTCGATCCGACACGAGTCTCGTCGAGTTTACGTAAACACGTCGCGCGTCGTAATGTGTCAGGCTCTCGTCGCTAGAATATTAACGCTTTGATTGATGTGATCAATATCGGACAAAAACTTGACTTTTTATCTAAAGCAAGTGTTAATGATGTGAACTCGTACTTTTAATAGACCTAGTTTTCGATGCTTAAACATAGGTATATTGATATATTACGATATTTATGACACCTAATTAAATAAAAAGAATGAAAATGTGATTGCGATTGTTTTTAACTTTTACGTACATTATATCAGAAAAGTTTGGAACTGTTAGTTGATTTGATATCTCTCATATTTATGTCTATCTCTCATATCATTGTAAATAGTTTTAATTATTGATACACGAAAGTTGTAGAAAATATATATTTTATTTTTATTTTCTTTTTTGAAGGCAGTTTTTTTCTATTTTTTTCTATATCATGAGAAATATATTTTTACCATCTATACAGCTGCAGTATCACACAAGAACTAAGTATATATATGAAGTTATTTTTTTTTTCTCTCGGAACGTGTATTGCTGTTGGCCCTACTGGCCTTAACAGCGTCACCGAGGCGGGGGCCGAGTACAGAGACTCAGCCGTGATAAAGGGGTAGCCCCACGGGCGCTCAATTTTGATTCCGTCCTTAGGGTGCCTCCTGCGAAGCCGAACCACGGCTTAGGACGTCATCGGAGATGGAGACAGCGCTCCGAGCGCATTCTATGCGATAGACTCACCCGACGGTGTGAGCGCGACGCGACGTGCGAAACAAAGGACCTCGTCCTCGCCCGCGAGGACGGTGTTGTGTGCGTGTCTGTGCTGTGTATATGAAGTCATAAAATGTCTCTAAGTATTACCAAAAAGTGATTTACATTTTTCTTCTTCTTCTAGCGTTATTCCTGGTATTTACCCAGAGTCTGCTTATTTCTTTATCCTGATTTGACGGGTTACTAGTTTTTACACAGAGCGAATGCCATCTGACCTCCGCAACCCACAGGGCGAATCAGTAACCCTTTGAACAATAGCAAATGAACTATCAAGAGTTCACGATTATTAGATGTTATGACAACAACCCACATTCGACAACCACCAGACCTACAATAATAAAGGCCCAGTCCGACTCAAATATTTTAAAAAACATGTGTTCCGAGCGGGAATCGTCCCCGCTGCCGTAGAGACCAGCAAGCCAAAACGGTCGTATTTTTTTTATTAAAAACGTTTTAAACTCTCCTATAAATAGTTTAACATTTTACTTTATAGCTTATACTTATACAAAAAAATGTTACAAGAAGCATGTCAGATGTCCTCGAGGGCCGTGGACCAAATACGGCTAACATATGGTATTTAATTGCCACAACCAAGCTTAGGTATAGTCTTGCTGGTACTATATTAATATTCATTAAATTATCCATTAGCTATGTTACACATTTTTATTATTAATAAAATAAACAACTATTTTTGTGTTATTATCCTATAGAGGACATTCCTTAAATTACAATGAATTATTAATTTAATTATTACTTATTGTATATTATTCATGGTAACAAGTCCATGTGATAAAGTAATCTATTTTATGATGTGTTTTCTTAAACACATTCATTAACTTTTATTAACAATGTCACTGATTGCTCAGGACGTGTTATACATAGACATAAATCATAGACCATTACATGACCATAGACCAAATACTAACTTATAGAATATATCTTAAGATAATCTATTATTTTATTGTGATGTTATTATTTACTAGGGGTAATTGGACGTAAATAAGTAATACCATGTCAACCCACAAAATTGAAAAAACTGAGTTATATATGCAGAAGTGTCGATAAATGGCTGAAGAACATTTTTCTTTAATATTTGTAGGCTTTTTTAGAAGCTTTAAAACTTCTAAAAAAGCCATTTTTTAATCATCCAATTTATGTATTATGTTAAATGTTTTGGGTTATATTATATACGAAATATGCAGTTTGTATGCTTATTTTTTGTGAAAATAAATATAAATAACTTACATACATCTGAAATTGCCAAAAACTTGACCAATACATTAAAAAATCATATAAAGCAAGTTGTTGAAAATTTTCAAACGCGTTTTTCTCGAAATGACATTCGTGTGGGTTGACATGGTATTGCTTATTTGCGTCCATTAAGTAAATACTTCAGAAGATAGTAGAGTCATAGAGTCTCCCAGCACACATGGGCCGGCTCGACTAGGGAAGTACTACCATACTGTTGGGTTCGTGCGATGAGTGAGGCCCTATCTCCCACCTCTCTATATCCTTTTTCATCCCTTCCTTCTTGTTCCTTGGGTTGGCGGTGACTGCTGAGTCGGACCTTATGCTGGTTTGCCAACCGTCATGAAATAAGACGAAATTTTGTTGAAAAGTAGGTAATACTTGAATGATTATGGGATATGTGAATGAACTAAAATCCTTTACTATGGAAGGTTTTCTTAATAATAATAGTGTATACCATATTTTTAACTGTTGTAAGTAAGAGCAGAGCCTAGAATTGTGTGTTGTTGCGTGCTAAGCGTGCATTCATGATTGAGGCATAGGTACATTTAATTTTCATGATAATTTTTTTTTTTTTTTTTCAAACATTCCCTTCTATCCAAATCTACCAATTCGTATGACCTCTTGATGCTGCAAGCCTTTTAAATAAGCTACGGTAGTGTAGCCTCAAAAGTTTTTTAACGTAGTTATATATGTAGGCTAGCGCTTGACTATTATCTGTGACAAAGTGACGATACAGCCTAAAGTAGCGCCTAGAAGATTCCTATATACTCTTTACATGAAGACACACAGGCCCACACTTTAGGCGGAGGGGAAGACGGAGGTTAAGAGGGTATTCCAGACCTTTGCTATCCGTAGCAGGAACGAGGAAGCAAGGCGTTTCGTACTTTTTTAGGCACGTCGACATTGTAGACCCGTGGGATGCGTGCGTAGTTCTGTAGTAAAAGTTCCCGACTTTGGAGTTATGAATTAACCAGTGTCTGATCTGGTTGTTAAGTACTTATGTAATAATCTGACCATGGCTTAGAAGGTACTATCGACATTATTACAATGATTATTGTTACAACAAAAACTTGTTATTCTTGGGTATGGCTTTAGGTAATTGCCAAATAAAAACGTAATTATTTTTATAGTGACGGCAGATAAACACATAAACGTAGTTTTTCTAGGAAAGTAGGCTCTCTTCTTAATCCAGAATTACTTAAAAACGCTTCGGCACCCAGTCTTATTAACCAAATTAATGCGATTTGTGAAGCACAAATAAAATGAAGTCCTTTTTCTTAACAAATTGAACTTCAATGGCTATTTTAAGATGCCAATTTAATGTATTTACGATAAAATAATTTCAATATGGTGTTTGTTAAAATGTTTGCAACATTACCCAGCGCAAGAACGCGCGAAAATCACTAAATAATAAAGAAACGAATGCTTGGTACTTGTTACTTGTTGCTGCTTAGTAACGGCCCCACCCACTGCAGCGCACTGCAGTATCCTAGAGCTAGTGTCTACACAGTTAATTGAGTTCACTACATCGGTAATTTAAGGAACAGAAAATTCTTCAAATAGAATCGATATTATAAAACGTTGCACACTCAACGGCCCCCATTAGGACATTAATATCCTGTGTCGGGGTCCGGAAACATTCACAATGACAAGGACAAATACACCCAGACCGGAAAATATGCTTGCATGGTCAATAAAAACATATAATGATCCGAGCGGGAATCGAATCCGCGACCTGTGGCGTTTAAGGCAGGTTCGCTACCGCTGCGCCACAACGTCGTCATAATTAATTTTATTTATTCATTTATGTTACTCAGTTGATAAGCAATTGAAGATTCGGATGTTCGGATGTTCGGATGTTCGGATGTTCGGATGTTCGGATGTTCGGATGTTCGGATGTTTGGATGTTCGGATGTTCGGATGTTCGGATGTTTGGATGTTCGGATGTTCGGATGTTCGGATGTTCGGATGTTCGGATGTTCGGATGTTCGGATGTTCGGATGTTCGGATGTTCGGATGTTCGGATGTTCGGATGTTCGGATGTTCGGATGTTCGGATGTTTGGATGTTTGTTACTCAATCACAGAAAAATGGCTTCACTGCTTCGGATGAAATTCAGCACAGATATAGATTGTTACCTGAATTAAGACACAGGATACTTTTTATTCGGGAAAAAAGTTAGGTTCCCCTAAGATTACCAAAAAACATGCTACAGGAGGTATTGAATTGAAATTCGATATAGTCGTACATGTGTGTTATTTTCTTACAAATGTATCATTTCTCTATGCAGTCAATTCGAAGGTCACCGCGGACGAAGTCATGGGCAGATACTAGTAGGTATATAAAAACAAAAAATTGGACTAACATAATTATACGTTATATTATTAACATTACGATAAATTACAATAATTATCGTATTCTCTTAAAACGTTTTAGTAACCAAACAAAATATTCACTGCGAGAAATCAACATTATCATTATTTTAATAACCTCGTAGCCCGTGCGTTTAAAAGAGTTTTTAAATTACCTCTTAAGTGTTTCGGGTAAATGATTTAATTCATTTTTACGACGGCCGCCATATTCGGAGGTAAATGACGATTGCCCAGAAGCGATTGCGATTAAACTTAGCATCCACTGATTATCGGATTTTGTAGCGCTATGTAAAGACAAAAATTTTGACTGCATTTAAATATTCTTAATGGTATATATATAATAAGTACTATTATTATACTATTATTACTATTATTATATAGAATAATCTATGATTTTGGAATAAGTAGATTTGATATGTTGACACTGCTTCGTTCCCTCCTGCGTACGCGATAAATTAGTGGTGCAGTACATTCTTGCAAAAATACTTAACAAGTGCTATTTTTGCATTTCATGAATACTGTATAAACGATGTAATTAAAATTTAAAGTTTCTTTAGATTAGTTTAGTGGTGATAGGTACGACAAAAAAAGGAAAACCCTGATTAAGAAGACTGTGGAAAAGTGCTGTACGTTGCTATATTCCAATGAAGTGTTAGCTTTAGGAAGAATTTATCTTCGTAATTTTCTCGACTCTGAATAAAGAAAAATTAATTAACGCCATTTTATCAACAGTTAGATAACCAAGATCGGATCGAGGGCTAAAAGGCCAGCTCATATTAAATCTGCGCTCCTTTTAATGCGAACAATTAAGTTAATCTTTAATGAAGTTTTTAATGCAAAGATTTGAATTGAATTTCGTTGAAATTTTAAAAATAAAGTTAGGTTTTCGAAGAATAATTAGGAATATAATTATATCCGAATTTTTGTATATCTAATAAATGTGAAAGTATTGTAAGTTTGGATGTTTATATATTTCGACGTTTGTGACTCAATCATGCAAAAACGACTGAACGGATTTGGAAGAAATTTAGCACAGATATGGATTGTTACCTGGATTAGAACATACGATACTTTTTATTCCGGAAAATCGTTTATTTTCTTTCTGACACACGATTTTATCTCAGTTGTCAAGCGGCAACAGCGGAGGACACTAAATAATACCTAATATTTGAATACATGAGTCAGAGCGTCGAGCGCCGCGCGCCGACAGCGGCCGCCCGGAACGCGTTACGTAAACAGTAGCACTGACGTAGGGATGGACAACACTTAATTAAACATTTTTATGCTACTAAGTTGGCAAGCAAGCATAACCACCTGATAGTAAGGTGCAACTCACGAATATATTTTATTTTATTCGTTAATTAATTTAATTGATATTTAAATGCTTTACTTAAGGTCAATTACCGAATAATAAAGATATTTAAAGCTTAATTTTTTAATAACAAACAATAATATATAAAATAATCAGTACATTTTATAACGTTTTCATATTTTTTTATTTGACGGTTATGTGATGGTAAGCGGTTGCCGTAGCCTAAGGGCGGTAGCAACACCATGGCACGTGTAAGTCACGCTTTGGCAACCTCGAAATATTAAAATATTCTTAAATCTCCTTTGGCCAGTAATTTCACTAGCTATAGCCCTTTAAACCGAAACACAGAACTGATTTGCAGTAGGTACAATATCTGACACTGCTGTGGTACCTACCTAGCCGGCATCTTACAATAAAATTGTAGCACCAGTATATTATTTTTATTTGCGTTATTACTCGTTTTATACAAAAAAAAAGTTTAAATGCAAGGTCGGTTTCTAAGCGTTAAGCTTAATTATAAAATGTATTTCAAATATTATGATACAGTAAAGAATCCTTAGCCAGTGTAAAAAGTATATAATATATATAAAAATGAAAAGATATTGTCCATTTTTTTTTCATATGGTCCGTAACGTTTTTCCAGGTATGTGACAGCCCTCGGTCTAACTTCGCCGGTGGCTAATCGTTTTATTATGTCGCAACGGTACGGAACGATGGAGGTTTTCCACTGCCCACCGCAAGCATTTTCATTTACGATATTTATTACATATACTTTAGCATTATCATCATCGTAGGCCTTTTTTCATCTATAAAAGATGTTTGAAACAGCAACCGTTTGAGACATTCGGCAATTGCGAAGATGGCTTGTTAGACCGATGCAGGAGCGACAACTTCGGCAGACGAAATTTGAGGCTGGGACAGAGACAGCTGGTGACGTTGTTCTTGTTTTTGGGCTAATTTAGCGAACCAGGCATTATCGTGCACGACAACAACTTAGATAATGTTTTGCTCCAAGAATTACGATCGTGTGAAGCTTTTTCCCAGATCTTCGGGTCAATATCAAACGACACCTCTCTGTGTGTCTATGTCTCTTTTCACGCTATCCCTAAATGGCAGCAATGGGCGTCCTGGCAGCCGTTTAGCGTTCGCGATTTTTGCAAGGAAAATTTGTCTTGGCAAACGAGAAAGCTCCATTCGTTGCACGTGGCCAAGCCAACGAAGACTTCTTTGCTTCAGGAGTGCAAATATACTGGGCAACTTTGCGATACTGAGCACCCTCTCGTTTGTAACTCGATCCTCCCACGAAATGCCTAGTATGCGTCGTAAGCAGCGCATGTGGAAGTTATGTTCAGGTCTCAGCTCCGTACAAGAGTATGGACAAGATCCATGTTTGATACATGATCATCTTAGTTTTAATAGTAAGATGTTTATTTTCTCATACTCTCGCAAACAACTTCCCGAACATCGTGGATGCCTTACCAATACGTGTGTTTATCTCTCCATTCATTGACAGGTTGCTTGAAACTTGAACCCTAGGTAACAGAAACTCTTAGTAACCTCCAACGGAGAGTTATCCAAGAAAATAGTTGGATTTGAATTCATACCTTGCGACATTATCACGGTCTTTTTGCATTGATAGACATAGAAAACAATTTGCAAGCCTCGTTAAATTTGTTCAAAATTACCTGAAGTTCTTCTGGAGAGGAAGCAACAAAAGCTGCATCATCGGCAAACAATAATTTGTGTATGAGAAGGTCTTGGCGGTGTTTTTCCGATTTTAAAAGAGATATGTTAAATAGCTTGCCATCTACCCTAGTGTGGAGGTGTATTCCTTATATACTGAATAGTGTTGGTGCCAATACGCAACCCTGCGGTACGCCTCTTCTCATCTCGAAAGATCCTGATATATTTCAGTTGTAAACCACGGAGCCCTTCATGTTGTGGTGAAATAATTTTACTATATTTAACAGTTTTGATGGGCACCCAATCCTTTCAAGAATAGCGTACAACCCTTCTCTGCTGACGGCATCAAAAGCTTTGTTTAAATCTACGAAAGCTGCTATCAATGGTGTTCTTTATTCTCTACACTTCTCTTAGAGTTGGCGGAAAGTAAATATAATATCTGTGGTAGAGCACTGTGATTCGGGATAAACGCGACTGGCCTTTTTAAACTTTTTGTAACTTAGACAAGATGATACGGCTAGCTTGCCGGCGACGCTTAGTAGCGAAATTCCGCGATATACCGGTTTTAAGTCCAAACTAATACTTTAGCATGGAGTTGTAATAATTATAAACCGGTTTTTATAATTAATTTAAATGGTTTGCTTCTGTTTAATAAGAGTTGTAGTAATTGGGCTGTGTTAAAAACGTCTATAAACATCATCATGTAATATATTTACACAAGATGATAGCATTCTCAGTATTCAAGGCTAATTGTCTACTAGATACCTATATGTATTTATACTTTGATCTGTGAAGAGTTCCGTTTTCGATGTCCTTGTCTGGATCGCATTAAATATACTTATCATGTTTTCTCACTCGCACAATATTGCTATCAACACTCATTCTCGTGCGCAGTATAGACAAAAAATAACTAAATAATATTTTTTACGTTGATTTTCTTTCTTACAATTACGTAAGTGTAGTAAGTTCTAGTAAGTAATAGTGCGCAATTTACTAAATAATTAACATTTTTATTTTATCTTTTCCATAGAGATTTTTTATATACTGTTTCAGTAGTTTTATAATATTATTTATATAGTATGACATAAAAATATATTGTGTATAAATAATAATAAAAATTATATATTGGCAGATTGGACTATTTGTTAACTCAATTATAACCGCCATTTTACATAATTTTCTGCATTAATGTGACAATTTTACATTATCTTGCACTGTATTTACTTTCCGAATTTTTCAAAGAAGTTGAAAAGCTTTTATTTAAAAAAGTAGTAAATAGCTTATACGAAATGCTAAGATATAGACTAGTCATTACAAAATTTACTTCAAATCTATCGATAGCTTTAGTAAAACAAAAAAAAAACTTTTATTCTCTTTATCAAAAATAAAGTCTTAAAACCATTTTTCCGTTTGCAAAAAAGATTACAAAATATACAACTTCGTAACAGAATAATGAATTCTGTTTAGAATTTTAAATTTATTACTTGTAGAGATAGTAAATTGTAAAACCTTTCAAAAGAATCATTATAATCGTCCTCAATAGAGTTACACAATACACTCCGTCTGAAGTAGCCGATGCTTGAGCAATAGATTGTATCATAATGTTTTGTAATAAAATAGCATTTATAAAATTGAGCTATGAATATTAACCAATTACAGAAGTTTATATATATATTGTTATATTATAAAGCGATGACGGGAACTATGCGAAAAGCCCACGGGACGTAAATTGAATGCAAGTTATGATATTAATAGAAATCCTAATAATAAGACCCACTAAGTCGCATATCTGCGTGACCTTATCGCAATTGTGACTTATGAGCCATGAGTGGTGCCAGCCCGAATTAGTGTCGTTTAGTCAATTTACTTACCATTGCTGTATAAGGTATTCAATGTCCGGAGTGCTAGAATTACACAGAGCAATGTAATGTTAAACTAACGATAATTTCGTGTTTTGCGTGTGTATGTAGTAGTGACAGAGTGGGTGGGAGAAATGAAGCAAAAAGTCGAGCCAAATCCATGAAATTAATACAATCAGACTACGATACAAAAGCTTGGTACGATACGTGTTCAGGGCATATTATCCAGCTTCTAAACAGCTTTGCACTTCTGCTATCTCTCTCGTGACGCCATCACGCCACAACAAATATCACAATCACAATGTGTTTCATTATTTTAATAAAACTATATAATTTTTTTAATTAAATTATATTTTTTACATGTTTAAGAGTGTTTTACAAAAAAGGTGTCCTAATTCAATTAGTTGAAATAATATTAGATATGTATTTTTACTAAGTATAAATTTATTAAAAAAGACTAGATTTATTGCTAATGTATACTAATCATATACATAAAACGAGTTTCTTTGGTTTCTGTAGTTTTTGTTTATACGTTAAACATGTAACCATATTCTAATCGGGTTACCAATTTTTTTTGATAAAATAGCGACACGACCATAGACTTAGTATATATGGATAGGCCCTTCCTTACTAATAAAATGACCAAATTCGCTGGTGCTCTTTCGTAAATTTAACACAAACGAAACGAAGTCAGTCACAAGCTTTCAAAATAATCGAATGCAGTTAGCGTCACAAGTTTTTTTGTATTGACAGGCCGATCCTTAATTTATAGTTAGTTAATGGACGTATAGATAGTATGTTAATGTAGATAGTATGTTAGTGTATTTTAATGTTTTATTTGTAATTTTTTATTATATTTATTGTAGCTTAGCGAATTGGAAAAGCTGAATTGTCCTAGATGGTTAGAAATAAGAACAAAAGATAAGTATCTTATTCAGTTAATTCAATCAGTTAAGTAAATTATCTTTTAGATAGGTTTTACTTTTTTAATGTTCCATAAGCAAAGGGTGCCAACGGAACCTTATTATTAAGCCTCCACTGTCAGTCAACCCTTTTTCGCCCTCTTAGGGGTAGAATTTCAGAAAATCCTTTCTTATCGGATGACTACGTCATACAAAAAATACACCCTCCAAGTTTCAGGTCTTTACGACCAGCGGTTTACGGTGTGCGTTGATACGTCAGTTATACAGGACAAAGCATTTTATATTATTTATTATTTTAGTTAAATAAAGTTTAAAAAAAAAGGAAAACACTCAAACAAAACTTGAGATTTTATCATTTTTGCATTATCTGAGGAACTGCAATAGAAAAATAGTTTCTAACGTATTTTATCTTATAAATATACTTAGCCACCAATCATTAAACCTTTATGTAAAACTGCAGAACATTTTAATAATATTATACTAATTTGATATCAGTTTGATATATCAAGCACGTATTTAACGGTTTTTTTTACAAAAACTTATCCTCAATAGCAATTGGGCCATAAACAGCTCGTAATATTAAGGGACAAAAAGATGGATTGAAAAACTTATCGTATTGAAAGTAGTTTAGATTACTCCCAGAAGTTACATGTAAAGATTGACCCGCTCGGGGTAGATGATCAACTTACAAATTCTTCTGGGTGTTTGTACTTGTGGATTCCCCACCGTGACTCAGATAACACGTTATACTGTCGTTCCCGGTTGTTGTCAAAAACATCTGATACGTCGTTAGTTCTAATGAGTTAAGTACTGGTTTTTCCTTAGAGTTGCAGAAGGCAGATGGCAATCGCTCGGTTTAAAAACTTGTAAGTAGTCAAATCAGGATAAGAGTAAAAAGCAGACCCTGAGTAAATAACGGGAATAATGCTCTGAAGAAGAAGTTACGTAGATGTCATTTCATACTATAAACAGTTATTATTATTACTATAAAACTGTATTTTACTGTCTGTACATTGAAGACATTTTGAAGAACTAATTGAGATCAACTATTTAGTAGTTTTTGAATCCAATCTACTATTTCAAGCAAAAAAAAAACCGAATCCGTTCATAAAACTCAACAGGAGTAACAAAAATAACAAAAATACAACAAAATTGAAAACTCCTTCCCATTTTTGGAGTCCGTTAATAACATAATTCCTTGCGACCAGAGTCGCGGCTGAGGTCTAGTTATTTATAAAAGCATTACTTTTAATTAATCAGTTACCTTGTCTCCTTTTGGATCTTATCTAAGGTACTTAAGATTTTTTGCGCCTTCACATAACCTGAGTGTTGATATAGACACACTTTATCGATTTTAGCGCTCGTTTGCACTTTTTTTTTAAATTTATTGAGGATGTGTCGTAAATATTCATAAAAGGCAAGTGTTTTGCTCCTCAATAAGCCATTAAAATTCAATACTCATCTTATCATCAGCAAGAACGTGAGAATCCTTTATGGAGTTTGAAGTTTGAAAAAGTTTTATGGATATATCCATGTTTAGATTATTCTTCTTATCCAGTGGTTAGTGGCCAACCTAGTATCAGAGTTGTTCAGGTCGCTCGTATAGGACTTGACTTATCGACTGTTGTCTAATTGTCAACAGCCGGGACCGACTTTGTACGTGCCCTCCGAAGCACGGAGACGCTCGGTTGAAATGATCGCATAGTGGATGCGATCAGTCATCTAGCGACTGACCGCGCCTAAGGTTGCTTAACCTAACGATCGTTTACCGATTCGTGGGTACACTCGGCTATGAGTGTCTCCATGTTTAGATTGATTTGTTACAAATTAACTATTCCTACTGAGGAAGTTCTTTACGTTAAGGTTAATTAGCATTTGAAATGGTAGTCTAGCGTACCTATATGTCAAACAGATTTCCTTTAGGGTCGTAGCAAGACCTCAAAGGTTGGACGACGTTGTGGCGCAGCGGTAGCGAATCTGCCTTAAGCACCACAGGTCGTGGGTTCGATTCCCATTCGGAACAGATGTTTGTATTGACCATACAGGCATGTGTTTCGGTCTGGGTGTGTTTGTCCTTGTCCTTGTGGGGCCTAATGGAAGCCGTTGGGTGTAGCGTTTACAATGTAATGTTATAGTTAATAAAAGATGGCTATAACGTCTATTGTGACAGATGATGTGATGATGATGGCGCTTTTTAACCATATTGAAAAATAGGCTCTTTTGGTTTCCGTAGGCAAATGGCAAAAACGTAACCCTTAGGTATAATGTCATCCTGTCCGTCTGTTGCAGACTATAAGCTCTAATAATATCTATTTTATATTTATTAAATCTTGTGTAAATACGACATGACATTTCGAAATAGAGGAAGCCAAAAGTTTTATAGTTTTTATATCGGTTTTTATTTGACAATTATATGATAGTTTCTCGATTCTTTATTTTGGATATTTTTTGCTTAAGAGAATATAAATTTTTCGCTATTCTGATTCAAGGACTTGACAGACGTCTTTAAAAGCTAATTACCAGTGACTACATTTATATTGTATTACTGTACCTACGCCTTAGAGACATGCGTAAGAACAAGACTCGCATAGGTCACTATCATCTCTTACTCCGGATAGTAATACTTCTGGTGTTACTGAAATTTAATTTAAAGCTTTCAATTTGTTTGCCTATTTTTAATTTAATTTAATTTCATTTTTAAAATTGCATTCCACAATATATAGTATGTTGAGATGATAGGTACAAATAGTTCATCGTGGACCCTGTCGGACACAGCAAAGTAGGAGAGAGAAGGAATTTTGTGGCAAATAAAATATTGAGTTTCTAAAAGACCATCCAAGAGTCTCAAAAGAGCTTGTTAATTTTATTTGTATGTTATATTTGACTATGTTTCAAAAGATTACGTAAAACATTTCTTTAATCTCTTGTAAGATGATGATCTAGTGACATTTGCGAATACTAGGTCATGGATCATGTTGGTATAGGTCGCCGATTAATAAGGTAATTAATTTTGCATACTCGTCTCGGATGACATGAAACTATACTATATAACATAGCAGTAAAGAAATCATTGTTTCCGGGATGAATAAATGGGTCAGATTGTTTTATTTAGCCCGGGTGGCTGAATCTACTGAATAATTTAGTTTGCATTAAAGATGCCTCTGTAAAAATCGTCATTTACATGGGTAAGGCCACGGGCAGAATCTTGTGATATATTAAATACAAGATAAGGTAGAGTAGTGACGAGGAAAATCATCGGTAGCTCAGTGTCGGAACCGCCGGGCCACCCGCGCGCAATTGATTCAATAGCCGCGGTGACGAAGCGATTTTCGGAGGTCGGAATGCCTCTTACAAGTGCGGTAGCGTTAGTTGAATTATACTTTTAAGGTACCTATAGATTATATATTTGTGTATTTAAATTAACCAAGACATGTTGCGTCAGCGTGATTTCGTTAGATTGTAATGTAAATATTATTTTGTATTATTAGGTTACATAAAACATAAAATAATGTACGCAAAAAAATCTTTTATTTTTAATTTTGAAAAATAAAATCTTTCAAAACTAATGAGATCAAAAGAGAAAAAAACATGCATGCGAACAAACAAACATACATACATAAGGGAGTAAAAAGTAAAATAAAAATTAACTAAGTGCAATCTCCGCGGCCGGCTATACCTAATCATGCAGGATTAAAAAAATAAAATAAATAAAAAATATTAGGTGGTATAATAAGTTTCGCTTTAGAGAGACAGGGACAGAGAGAGAGAGTGAATTGCGCACCCGGCTTCGCACTCACTTGCTCGTGTGCTCATTTGGATTCATTCATGAACAGCATACGGAATTTCATTACGTGACGATTTCTACTAAATCCTATATACCTACGACCTTCTTAGCATTATTTTAATTAATTGAATTCAGAATAGTTTGTAGGTACATGTTTACAATTTTTCCAGTTATAGGTTCAATGACCTTGTATAAAACAATTGTTTTTTCTTGCAATAAACGATTCGTTAAATATTTCCATCAACATCATAATATATTACGCAAATAAATGACGTGTCGTGTTCACTCAAATTTCCATTCGTTGAGCTATTTTTGTATTTAATGTCCATTGTATGCATTAATTTTGATATAACTGACTCATTATCATAGAAATAAGTTATTCTAATACACGTAGTAAGGTTTTTTACTACTTATATTTCTGTTAAATTTTGTTATATAAAATTATTAGTGGTTTTTACGAGAGAATTTGTTTCTTGAATACTGCTTTATATTTTTATTAATTCTAATATTTAAAAATATTAAAATAAGACTATGTCTTACTAATTTAGAAACTATATATAGTGTATAACATCAATGATGAACCAAGAGTTTTTAGATGCAGAGAAAATTTTAATTCAAATGATTACATACAAGTGTACCTACGCTAAAAAATTTTGTAATTGTAACGAGAAAAATAAATTTTATTACTTACTTTATTTTAACTACACCGATATTTTTTTTTGTAAATCCTTTTCCAAAATAAGTAAATATATAAGTTTGATGCCATCTTTCTTTGCATTACAAAAATAAACATACTTTAATAATCTAAAACTACGGCCGAAACTGCGGGGCAGAGCTAGTACATTCATTTTTTTGTGTTTATAATTGGATTAATCGTTCGAATATAAATTGCTATTTCATTATTACATACCTATTTATATGATTTCATTTTGTTCTGAATCGCCGCCTCTGCATTTTATACTAACTTAATGTAGAATTCTCAAATTATATTAGAGTATAAGTGAATTGTAAGCTAAATCATAATACAAGTCACGTACCCCTCAAAGAGATAAGAGATGACCGGTAGTCCGTGGACCGTGGAGGCTGTGGCGTAACTGACAAACAAGTTGACACGTGACGCATATAGATAAACATGTTGACAGATTTAACAAATTTATAACGTTATATTATTCTACTGATTATGTGTACTTAGAAGATTTTTTTATTGATAACATACCTACATTCTTTCATTTTTTTTCGTTACTGATTCTTTGAACGGTATAGCCAATGAGACAGGGAGTAAGATCTTTGAATCTTTTTTATTATTTGGAAATTTAACGCTTCGTGGCTAGCTGCAAACGGCACAGTGATAATTTGGCATTTTGCATGAATACTTTCACAGCTAACTAAATGCAGTTTTTTCCGCAGCGACTTCTACCCATTCTTTTAATATATTACTTTTTAAATTAAATCATTTTATATATACCACATACATGTAGAAACTCTTTTATTTGTTTCTTTTTACTAATCTTTTAAAATGTTTGATCCATCGGGACGTAAAGTAATTGAACGAATAGAACATGTTGCCGCACAACCGCCAAGTTTCAGTCATATGTAGTAGTTATACATGAGAAATTACATCACTTTTTGAAGTAGAAGAACAACGTTGCGAGACTTGGATTTTTTACATTTTATATTTTTGATGAGATAATTATTAATTTTAAAACGTTTGAAATAAATTCGCAGTGAAAACAGAGTTCAAGGAAAAATATATATTATTTAAAAAGTACGTTTATCATATTGAACGACAGGCAATTGATATAGAATATATTTATATATTGTAAAAAACAAAAAAAAATTAACAGAAAAAAAAAACAAAGAATAAATAAGTGTTAAACAGCTTTACAAGCATAGACAAAGAATTCATAGACAATACAAACAATGCCGGCTACTGGTTTCGGAACAATGACTGCGCAATATACATTGAATAGAAAAGAAAAAGTTAAAATGGTCCTTTACGTAATTGTCGATAGTGCTTCTGGTATTGGTTTTGTAATGTTCTATTATTTTAGTATTATTAGAAGTTGACTTATTGGTGAAGAGTTTAATTAAATAACTAGTAATTTTTCTTTTGTTAAATATCTATTGTGTAAGAAATGATGATGATGATGATTAAATGTTTAGTATCACAAAGTCGCTTTCTCTGTCCCTATGTATGCTTAAATCTTTAAAAGTACGCAACGGATTTTGATGCGGTTTTTTTAATAGATAGAGTGTTTGAAGAGGAAGGATTATATGTATAATCCATTAAATAGTGGAGAAAAAAATTTTTGTGAGTGTCCTCCATGGTGCTCCTTCGTAAACTCAACACCAATGTAACGAAATGAAGTTAGTCACAAGCTTGCAACGTAACCGAATGAAGTGTTTTAGTTGTCTCTTAATAAACAGTCATTAACATATCTAATTCTTCAGAATAGATTGAAAAATTTACTTATCAACTATTTCTCAAATGTAGCATTTTTTTCGGAAAGTACAGCGTCACCGAGCAATGGGGCCAAGTAAAGAATCTCGGCCGTGAAAAGGGGCCCTCACGGGGATCAAATTTAATTCCGTCCTTAAAAGCCACGGTTAAGGACAACATCAGGGATGCATAGCATTGTAAACCTAATAATAAGGTGATTAGAAATGTACCTAGTTTTTATACCGCCTTTTGTGCTACCGTTCTTTTGTTTTTTTCTTGTTGAATTATCTATGTTGGTTACATTGGTGTACAAATGGACGCAAATAAGCAATACCATGTCAACCCACAAAATTGAAAAAACTGAGTTATATATGCAGAAGTGTTGGTAAATGGCTGAAGAACATTTTTCTTTTATATTTGTAGGGTTTTAAGCTTTAACACTTCAAAAAAAGTCATTTCTAATCATACAATTTATGTATTATGTTAAACGTTTTGGGTTATATTATAGGTATACGAAATACCTATGCAATTTGTATACTTATTTTTTGTGAAAATAAGTAAAATAACCTACATAAATCTGATATTGCCAAAAACTTGAGCAATGCATTAAAAAAATCATATAAAGCAAGTTGTTCAAAATTTTCAAACGCGTTTTTCTCGAAATGACATTCGTGTGGGTTGACATGTTATTGCTTATTTGCGTCCATTAATAAAGTATATATTATTTTTATTGTTTATTTACTTTCTCTATTGAGATATATCTAAAGAGTGGATCCTCTTTCCTTCTCTTTCATGTAAGCCAACATTGAATTTTGTATTTCGTTTCAGATAATCCGATCACTGCTAATTACGTTTGCAATCTGCCGCCGTGAAAGTCTACGGCGGGTCGACCTCGTTCGCATCGCGGTCATTGCAACAGAGAGGTTTTCTTTTACTGCAACCTCCCAGACACAACCTAAAGACTACCTTTATTATCTACCTTGGTATAAATTTCAGTTAAAAGCGAAAACTAAGATTAGTCTGTTGTAAAATGGAATCTAATTTTGGATGCTTTTTCGCCAGCTTTAATATTTGAGGAGATTCGTTTATCCTCCAAACGTCTAAATAAGGTCACTTAAAAATTTAAATGGCACTAAGATATCGTGTACATATAAACAAAACAAAAAATGTGAATTGAATTGATGTGCATTTGAGGTTAATAACGCGATGCCAACCTCAAGATACTGGTTCATAAATCTTCTTTGCCAGTAATTTGACTAGCTACAGTGTTTTTCAAACCGTAACACAGTATAGTGCTTTTAGGTGGAATAACTGACACTCTCTTCATAGCCAGACTCGCGCAATAAAATACCAAACACAACTAAAATGATAAAAAAATTCGGATAAATCGCCGATTCATACAAATTCTCGCTTGTCCAAGTAGACATCCAGGCTTCGTTTTGCTAGAACTTTACTTTTATATGTAGGTTAAAAAAATGATACCCGATAGCAGCGACCTTTACTGGGTCCAATTGTTAATATCATGACATACACACGTACAGTAGAATTATTTATATAAAGTTAAAAAATCATAAACGCACGTCTTCAAGACTACAATGTTTAATATATAAGTTTTTACTGCTATTTATCATATACATATATATGTACATGTGTATATGAATACAGTCACGTGCGCATGTTTGTGTACGTAGTGTTTTGAAACATTAAAATATTTATCACGTTTCGTTATTTAAATAGCTATTTACTTACGCGGTGAGCTGATAAGAGCGGGGACCTTGGCCACAAGGCTACGTTTGTTTTTAATTCGTAAAAGGTTAAACGAAAGCGTATTTTTAATAATATTTAATTTTATTCGTTAATTAATTTTATTGATATTTAAACGCTTTACTTAAGGTCAATTGCCGAATAAAATAAAGATGTTTAAAAAGTAATTTTTTTTATAACAACAACAATATTTTAAAAGTATAACTTGTTAGTAAAAATACAAGATTTAAAAAAATCAGTACATTTTAAAACGTTTTCTTTTTTTTATGTGGCTAGCAAGCACACGGCCCACCTGATGGTAAGCGGTTGCCGTAGCCTATGAGCGCTTGGAACACCATTTGTAAGTGTCACTCTCGCGTTGACAACCTCGAGATATAGGTTCTTAAATCTCATTTTCCCAGTAATTACACCAGCTACAGTGTCATACAATCCGAAACTAAGACAATAGTCTTTGTTTCGGATTTGCGGTAGAATATTTGACATTGCGGTGGTACCTACCTAGCTGGCCTCTTGAAACAAAAGATCTATCACCAGTGTGACTGATTGCACTGGTGTAATAATCTCTGCTGTAACAGAGATTATCCCAACGGCGGGCGATGAGGTCGTCACGTCCCGACGCCGGTAGTGTTTAATCTTGTGTGCATATATTGTTTGCTTCTTCCTGCGGTTTCGTGAATAACGATTTTTGATGAGGCAGCTTCTTTGAAATATATAAACAACTGGTAACGAATACAAAATTTCATCTCCTATTTCGTTCCTTTTATGTTTTGTTTTCATGAAAAAATGTAGCTTACAACCGTCTCCACTGTCCCCTCTATATATATAATAAAATTTAATTTAAGACTTTAGTGGCTTGGGCGTGAAAGGGGCAAGCAAAAAAAACTCTCATGATTACGCGTTTATAATATTCGTTAGGATATTATGAAGTGAATGATTATATTATTATCCTCTGAAGTATCACATGTGCGTTGTCAAACCTCCATTTGGGTTAGTTATAGGAGAGAAAATTAAGATGAAGAAAAGGAAGGGAACAGAGGGGGTGGAAAGTTGGGCTTCCGGCGCTCTCAATCATCGAACGAAACGCATTTTTATGTTAGAAGTTGGCAAACAAGCGTACGGCCCACCTGATGGTAAGTGGCTGCCGCAGCCTATGAGCGCTTGCAGCACCATTAGTAGGTGCCACTCACGCGTTGCCAACCTCGAGATATTAGTTCTTAAATCTCGTTCGCCCAGTAATTTCACTAGCGTACAATGCCCTTCAAACCGGAACACAGTAGTGCCTAAACACTACTATTTGGCGGCAGAATATTGGACACTGCGGTGGTACCTACCTAGCCGGCCTCTTGCAACAAAAGACGTACCACCAGTGAAAATACAGTACCGATAATGTTACACGATAATGTTACTTTACGCCGATTTTCTTATAGGGTAGTACCTACTTCTTCATATCGAACCAGGCCATTTATGGTGGTTGGAGCATGGCTCTAATACTTCTAAAACTATTCTTATTTAACTCTTAATTTATTTTATTTTGATATTTCATTTAAACATTTGAACAGTACAATTTCTATTCAATGACATGTTTTTTTAAATATTAGCAATACTTTTCCAAGTCATATAAAATACTTCTATTGCCCCTCCAAATAAGTTTTTTTATGTGTATTGCTTTTGATCATACTGGCCTTGACAGCGTAACCGGGTGGGGCAGCCTCGTACTGAGAGTCATCCATAAAAAGGGACAGCTCTCTCGGGGGCTCAAATGTGATTCCATCATTACGGTGCCTCCTGTGAGGTCGAGCCACGGCTAGGGAAGTAATCGGGAATGGAGGATACGCTCGGAGCGTATTCTAGTCCATAGACTCAACCAATGGTGTGAGCGGGCCGTGACGTGTGGAACAAGGGACCTCGCCTTCGCCGGCGAGGACGGTGTTGTGTGCGTGTTTGAATCTTATCGTCAGGGTCTTGTAGGACGCGCTTAGCCTCTTTAATCAGGGATTTGAGTGGAAGATAGATTGATGGAATTAGTTCTGCGACAAGCGCTTCAAATGTTTAGAGTCCGAATCGATTTCAAAGTCTCTATGCAGATCTAAGTTGCGCGTAGACAGTCCGACGCCATGTGTAAGAAACGGTTTTAAATTATTTCCAAACGATTTAAGAATGCGCAAGGAGTGGGTACGACAATAGCCCAAGGGGGTCAGGATCGCACTCGTAACTCTCGCGTTACCGGATCGGAAACGACCCTTTTACCGTTGAGCTCCTGAGGCTTCATATTTTTAGTATCCGTATTGTTATTCACAATTTCCTTTTATATCAGTGACACTCAATATCAATTAGACGAAAAGAGTGCGAATTCACGATAACGCCGCGCTGTCGGCCGCGGCAGCTGCGTACAGAGGAAGTGATAAGATACCTTATCAGTGATAGCTCTGTCACAGAGCGCCACCTGGATACTTTGATGTACCTCCTTTGGAATTTTAAATGAGCTTTAGATACTTTATATTTTTTAATAAAAGATTATCCTTAGGAATGAGAGACAAAAAAAATCCTCTTGAGTTTAACAGACAGAGGCAGCAGAAGACGTCAAAAATACAAGTTATGCATTATATATTGAATTACATCTGCACGCTGAATCACCTGTGTATTTTATTTATTTATTTATTTATTTATTTCATTCCAATCAGTTGAGATGTTTTACTATATTAAAAGGATTTTGGATTGAAAATACCAATGACTTAGCCAAAAGACAATTCCGAAGAACTAACAACTTGGCGATATAAAATAATAGCTTTCTATAACATAGTGAAGTATAGGTCATAATAGCTAGATCGAAATAAGCTTAAAATGATAATTATTATTATAATCTTGAATTAGCACACAAGGAGTTATCTATCCGGAGAAATCACAGATCGAGATATACTCGGGTGAAGTACTGTCACATAAATAGTAATAAATATGTTATGTACATATCTAATATTAAGTTCTATATACATATTGTATGACAACTATACTTACTATTCTACATCAGTGAATCGTCAGTTGGCAGTGCATGTTCGGCTGGGTTTAGTTTTCGCTACAGTGCAGTTAAAATATTGAATTTATTGAGGTATTTCTAAATAATGCATGTTAATTTTTTTAAGGAAAAAATTGTCTATATTTTTTTTGCGATTTATTTGCGAGCAATATAGAAAAAGCTTGAAAACACGTTTTGAAGTTGATGTAAAAAATTACCTTATCTTTCCGCTATTTTCATCTGAATTTCCCTAAAGGAAAGTACCTGTCAAATAACCCACTATCATTATAACATCAATATGAGAATTTTTTGCATGTTTTTGTAAGGAGATAATTTGCTTCTTGGAAGCAGGCGGGTCAACCGTTTATTTGGTCCACCTGATGATAAGCGGTCACGTAAACCCTTGGTGTAGACCCTTCGAATATCAGTAGTTAAGTGTGTTATCGACTCTTGCGAAGGAGTGGAAAAGAAGAGAAATTTGGGCTCACAATCTCGCGCGAAAACTTCCGTTGCGTTTGACAATATTAATTATATTTGTGACGAGTCCGCGAAACGTATCATTAAATGATTATATATAACAGTTATCTCGCAATAGGTATCAATACATCACACTAACCTATCTACAGTTATCTACGTTATCTATAGATAATCTGCGGTAAAACACAAACTATTGAAGTAGTAGGTACTTAACTCGCATTGACGCAACTTCGATTGATAATAAAATTAGAGATACAGGTCTTATCTCGAGATATTCGTTTCATTTCTCTAAATACATATCGGTGTTTTAATCGACATCAAAAGTAAGTCCCCGATTATTTGATAACTAATCGTGGATAACTATTATGTTTCAGCAAATAAAAGTGGTTCCTGTAAAGGTGATCTCGATGAAAAGTAAACGTTTTGTTCTTTAGCTGATAATAAGAGTACAATTGTTGTATGGTAATGAATACGGTCTAATTGTAATGTTGTAATGTCATAGTAGAGCTACGCTTCTCCCAGCACAAAATATGTAAGTATTATCCTCTCACAGAAAATCGGCGCAAAGTAACAGTAATGTTGCGTTTTATGCGATGATTGATAGCGCCGGAAGCCTCATCTCCCACCCCCCATCCCTACCCGTCTATTCCTTAAGTTGGCTACGAAGATGTAATGATTCAAGTATCACAAGCGTTCATAGGTTGCGGTAACAGCTTACCATCGGCAGCCCGCATGCTTTTTTGCCAACCGTGATGACATAAACAAATATAAAAGTTGTACCTAATAGTAGAAACTGGTAAAATCTAATAAATAATTATTACCAATTGAAGTCAGGAACTAAAGATATTGATGTCAATTAAAACATTAAAATGAGTGATTGATTGAAAGTCTTGGTTATATCAATGGATGGAATGGATTGTAATCTCCTGCTTTATTGACATTATAAGCATTCATTCATTCACTTTAATGAGCTACATAGAAGTGTCTATAGGAGTTAAGCGATTTTACATTCATTCTAACGACAATCGAATTGCATTCTTACGTATTGTTTATTACGATTACTCGTGTAATGCAATGATAGCTCGTAACTATTTAATGTTCGTTGTTTTTGGCGCCAATCAGCCGCATCCATTCACGTATGACATTTCTTGATTAAATGTTCAAGTGAATGAAATTTTCGACTGGGAAAATAATTCTAAGCTAGAAAGCTAAAAATTCTCGTCGGTTAGAATGCCCACTCGAATTCTCTGTTCTTCTCTATTCTCAAACGTGAACTGAAGTTATTAAATATTAAGTATAATATCCATCGATTTATAAGAAATAGATACAGTCGAGCGAACTAATTATCTTCGCTGCTAACTTAACAAATATCTCTTTTCTAAGAAACCACCAGGTTGTTTACCAGGTTGAAGTTAGCGTATGACGAAGCTTAGAACGATAATTTAGAATCTAAGTATCTAAATTTAGAATCTAAGTATCTAAATTTAGATAGAATAGAATGTTAATTCTAAGTTTTAGGGATATAGGAGCTTTCAAGAGGATTATAAGTTAAGCCATTTTAACTGCATCATTGTTGATCGATGATTTTTATTGTAAGTAGGTAATTATAATAAAGACGTAAATATAATTTACCAATATCGTGTTAAATTGAATTATTTTACTGTAAAACAACTTTTGCCCACGGCGCCATTTGCGTGTAATAAGAACATTTGGTTGGTTAGGTTGTGAAAGAAGTGGTTTAACTGCTATAACTCCGGTTGCTGACATCACAGCGAGAGATAATATATGGTAGTTTTAAAAGGTATTTATAGGATATTAAATGCAAAAAGTTATATTTAAATCGATATATAAATGTAGGGGTTTTTGCGTGTTATTCAAACTATCATACCAAATTTATGTAAAGCGATTGTTGCATGTTTTATTGTAATAATCTTTATTTTTTTTTAATATAATCTTCAATGTTTAGATCCTCTTCTTTTAAAGTATAACAATATTATAACTGAACAAGGATTATTTTTATTTTTTTATATATATAAACGCCGGAAGGCAAATAACTCCACTCCACCTGATGGTAAGTGGAAGTGGAGTCCACACGCGAAGGTGGCTAATATGGTTGCAGAAGTCGATAATTCAAGAACGTTTTGCTTAAATGTCTACATATTGTTTGCTATGAATTCTCTTTTTTACATTTGCACAAATTTGCAAAATACTGCATAAATCAGTGTGATTTGCAGTGTATTTTTATAGTAATAGTACGTATTATTTTTAGTATTTTTACAAATCGAATAGAACGTTTTGTCTATAAGTTTCTTGTGCCAATGGTTTCAGTAGACGATCGTAGAGTTACATAATTGAATAAATTTTTTTTTAAATATTGGTATTATCGTGGAAACTAATGTTAGAAACAAAAAACGTCGAGACAGAAAACAATACCTAAATCATGCATTTCATAAACATGCTTGAAACACATAAAAGTGTACACCTTACATTAAATTCAAAATAAATCGTATGAAATAATCGCTATTTCACTCACCCGATGCAGATTATGCATTTGTATTTTAAAACGAAACCGCCTCGGAGTCAATGACTGCGACGCGAGATTAGTAACTGCTTTCTCTAGCGACCTAAGCCTGGACGCGACGTTGCCGCTCCGCTCGTCGGCGGACTCGGAAAAACGATTGCGTCAACACGTAATTGATTACGGCTGTAATGCGTATAAAATCGACCAATATGGGTATGTATGTGCCATTAGATATTTTGTATGGGTATGACCATATGTATTTGAATATTTAATAAATTATACTGTGTTTCATTCGATATGCAGCAGTGAGATATCGGAATTTATAAGAATTTTAGTTATTTATGTAATTATTATTCATACGTTCCTACTATAGACAATTTTGAACAATTGAATGATTTCTTAAGAAGTATATGTTTCGTAAGTTTCGTAAGACACATCTCTACCGAATTGCAATTAGATACGTCGTGTAGAATGTGTTTTGATAATCCAGATAAACATTTTTCCGGATAAAAAGTGTCCTACGTGTTAATCCAGATATTAAGCTATTTGAGTTCTGAATTTCTTCTAATTCGTTAAGCCATTTAGGCGTGATTGAATAACAAACATCCAAACATAATTCCAAGTGGATACGCCCTGCAGTAGGTTTTTTGAAGATCCCACAGGAACCAAAATTTTTTCTGGAATAAAAAGTACCGTATATAATAATCCAGATAAAAAGCTATCTGTGTGCTAATTTTCTTCCCAATTCGTTTAGCAGTTAATGCGTGATTGAGCAACAATCATCTAAACATAATTCAAAGTATCCACTTTGAATTATGTTTAAAAGCGTATCCACGCTCTGCAGTGGTTTTTGATAACCCCACAGAAACCAAACATTTTTCCAGGATAAAAATACCCTAAATATTAATGCAGTAATGCATAATAAGCGATCTGTGTCTTAATTTTTTTCCTAATCCTTGTAGTAGTTAATGCCTAATTGAGACACATTCCTCCAAACATAAATCAAAGTAGATAAACAAAAAAACTACTGCAGACGCCCTGCAGTAGTTTTTTGATTATCCCACAGAAACCAAACATTTTTCCGGGATAAAAAATACCCCATATATTAATGCAGATAATAAGCTATCCGTGTGCTATATTTTTTCCTAATCCATTTAGCAGTTAAAACGTAATTAAGATACGACCTGCAGTAGATTTTTTGATAATCCCTCAAAACCGTAACTTTTTTCTGATATAAAAAAATACCCCATATATTAATCTTGATAATTAGCTATCTATGTGCTAAATTTCTTTCAAATACGGTAATCCGTTAATGCGTGACTAAGCAACAATCATCCAGACATAATTCTATGAGCATATGCCATTCATTAGGTACGTTTTTTGATACTCCCTCAGGAATGTTAAATTTTTCCGGGATGAACAGTATCCTATGTGGTAAAAATCTATATCTGCGTTAAATTTCAAGCAAATCCGTGTAGCCGTTTTTGGTTGATTTAGTAACAAAAATCCAAACACACAAACTTTCACATTTATTATGTTAGAAGGATAATATTTATCACTTCTATTAATAATGAAATCACTAATTTTTTTAATCAAATAAATATTATACAATTAATATTTAAAATATGTACATAAATTTTAATAACATAAAACAGAGTTCTATATTGACAAAGGTGTATGTAACATATAACTGTATATAGCTATCAATATTATATACAAAATAATTAAAATTTATTTATATATATTAAGTAATTATTTAAATATAGACAACTACATTGGCCGCGCGTTGTTGTGGCACACTTATTCTTAATATCCTATCCTAACTTTATTTTTATTTCTAAAATGTGGTACGAAATGTAAAAAAAAATCTTCACACCGATCTAAAAACCAAAAAGATTATTTATACTTTCAACAATAGAAGTCGGTGATAAATACAACACTGCGTACACATACGGCTCCGAGTTCTGTTTATAAAAGTATTTATTTCTTGTTTTTAGTTTTGAAATCAGTATTTTTATATATTTTTTCTTATTCCTTATTTTTTTTTTGATACCATAAAAACCATTTAAAAGTCTCAGGAAAGTAAAATATGCAATTACGTTTACTTGGATGTCCGATGTCCATCGAGCTGTTTCGCTTTAAAAACCGAAAATTACATAACAGATTTTGATGAAATTTTTGCAGATTAATATAAATAATATACTTAATAATAATTTTCGAAATCAGTTTATAAATGACGGACTGTTGAGGTAAAAACATATATTAATAACAAAATTCAGGACCATACAAAATTTCATTCCTTAATTTGTTTAACAAAGCTTTTTCAAGGCATTACTAATATTCCTATTAATAAGCATTAGAATGTCATGACATAATCTTTCCTCTGTGCTTAGACAAATTTTGGACATTTACTCGGTTTCCCCAGGACAAGTCGGTAGCTTATTACGTTTCTAAGCGAAAATTGCCCAGCTATCGATCGCTGACTTATCAATGTACAATGTATATAGTTAAAAAGTCGTTTGTTGATCGCTCTTACATCTAAAAATCCTTTGTCCAAGTGAGTAATCTCACTGATTGTTACAAAGTATTTATCGCCCCGAACATACACAAAAGCAATGGATATTCGTGATAAGTAATAGCGATTTGCAATCGATAGGCAATTATTGCTCGAATTTCCCTATAACTTGGCTTCTGCAAGATACATAAGATTTTAAAAAACGGTTTTAATTGAACGAAATCTTAGCTAAGCAGGAGTAGAAATAGAAGAAAACTTATTAAATAATCTTTTTTTTATGTTACAAGTTGGCAAGCAAGCATACGGCCAACCTGATGGTAAGCGACTGCCGTAGCCTATGAGCGCGCGCAACACCATAAGTGGGTGTCACTCACGCGTTGCCAATCTCGGGATATTGGTCTCCAGTAATTTCACTAGCCTACAGTGCCCCTCAAACCAGAAACCAGTATTGCCTAAGCACTACTGTTTGGCGGTACCATATTTGACACTGCGCTGGTACCTGAGCGCTTGCAACACCATCAGTTGGTGCCACTCACGCGTTGCCAACCTCGGGATATTAGTTCTTAAATCTCCTTTGCCAACTAATTTAACTAGCCTACTGTGCCCTTCAATCCGAAACACAGCAATGCCAAAGACACTACTGCTTTGCGGTAGGGTATTTGACACTGCGGTTATACCTAGCCGGCCTCTTGCAACAAAAGACCTACCACCAGTTTGACTGATTACACTGGTGGAATAGTCTCTGCTATGACGGACATTAACTTTAGTTGTATTTTGTAAAATGCATTATGTAAAAATAAAAATAAATAAAAACTATCATTAAGTGGACACAAATAAGCAATACCATGTCAACCCTCACGAATGTCATTTCGAGAAAAACGCGTTTGAAAATTTTGAACAACGTGCTTTATATGATTTTTTTTTATATATTGATGAAGTTTTTGGCAATTTCAGATTTATGTATGTTATTTTACTTATTTTCACAAAAATAAGTATACAAACTGCATATTTCGTATATAATATAACCCAAAACGTTTAACATAATATAAATAGCATGATTAAAAAATGCTTTTTTAGAAGTTTTAAAGCTTAAAACCCTACAAATATTAAAGAAAAATGTTCTTCAGCCATTTACCAACACTTCTGCATATCTAACTCAGTTTTTTCAATTTTGTCCAAGTAACAGTACCTGCCCGAGTCTTCGCCCGTGCAATGTGACACCTTTATTGCAATTTGCGATGGTTCCCGATACAAGCTTTCACCACCTATTTTACCATCTTCACTTTTTTTCGCAATAAATGAGGCTTACGTTCTTGTCCAAAGCCCCCTCTATTTATATAAGAAATGGAATCCAAGCCCGTTCAGCCGTTTTTGCGTAATTAAGTAACGAACATCCAAACAAACAAACTGTTACATCACTACATATTATAAAACAAAGTCGCTTTCTCTGTCCCTATGTATGCTTAAATCTTTAAAACTACGCCACGGATGATGGGTTTGATGCTTTTTTTTTTTAATAGATAGAGTGATTGAAGAGGAAGGTTTATATGTATAATAACATCCATTAAATAGTGGAGAAAAAAAAATTTAGGTTCTAATGTGATGTCGTAAATAATTACATTTAACGCGTGCGGGCCACGGGCAGTAATGAATACATCAAAACTACTCGATCGATTTTAATCATTTTTTCAGTGAATGACATAGGCTATATATTTGATACCCATGCGAAGCCGGAGCGGGCCGCTAGTTTATTATATTAGTAGCATTTGGATCAGGTTTACAATAGTCTTCAAAAGGTTCATTTTTGTCGGCTCCCTCATCGGCTTCCTCAACTTAATATTCCACAAAAAGAGGTTAAGCGATCTTCATCCACGGCCTTCGTGTTATATTGGTTGGCTTGTGTCCTTGGTTTCTTGTCAGCATTACGAGAGTAGATTATGTATGTATATATAATATTTTTAGGAATCAGAAGTGAGTAGACTTTTTAAACGTAACAATTTTAATATTTGTTCATTACAACTAATCGTAATACAAATAAATCGGTGAGCGGATATAATTATTGGCCTTTCTAGCACATAACTAGTAAATAACAATAATAAATGAATAAAATAGTTCACAACCCAACCGAGTATATGGCTCGGACTCACATTTTGGTTTTCCCGCCAATTGAATGAAAACTATCAATCCCCTTTTTAAAAATAAAAAAGGCAAAGGAATAAGTTAAGAGGCTTATTTCTTATAATATAATATGTACGCATGCATCTCTCGTCCTCTTTTTTCATATCATGACGGTTGTCAAACAGGCATACAGTCTGCCTGACAGTGAGGAGTGATCGCAACGTATGAACGCTGATGATACTTGAAGTATCTCAAGGGATGAGAAGAGAAAAAGGGAAGGGAACAGAGGGGTGGGAGATTGGACCTCCAGTACTCATCGCACGAAAAGAAAGAGTACCTACGGATACTGTTACTTTGCGCCGATTTTCTGCGAGAGGGTAGTACTTCCCGGTCGAGCCGGCCCTTTTATGCTGGGAGGATTATGGCTCTACTAGTCTTAAATTTTGAATTTTATGATTGCTTTAAATTATTTAAAAAAAAAATGACTGTAATAGTTTGTTTATTTATTACATAAGTGAGTATATAAATCGACATAATTATGTACAATAGTTTTAGCTGTACAGTAATAAACTACTAAAAGTTGAAGATGCCTTTTGGCAAATACTTATGGTAATTTTCGTAATCTATTTAGAAATAAATATATTTTTTTAAAAGATAGGTAGATTTTTCCATGATCGCTACTTTTTTCTTTAATGAAAATCATGGACAACACAAACGCTTTTTTTATAATTTCCGGGCAAAGAAATTTAAATTGCCAAGAAATTCGGCGGAAGTACTTGTGTGGAAAACAAGCGCATGGCCAGCCTGATGGTAAGCGGTCACCATACCAGAATTCCACGCCTATTTGATGCTTGTTACATCAGTAGAATCACAAACGCGACTTAAGTCAAGGAGGGTCAGAGAACAGAAGAGAACCTCATTAAAATGTTAGTCTCGGCGGAGGCTCTAGGGCTCCTTGCATTAACGATCGACGTCGGGGCGTCGCGGGTGATTGCGCAAGAGAACCCGTGGCTTCCCACTATTGCGCAAAGCGGTCCGTTGTATTTTGGTGGGTATTACTTAGCTCGATTCGCGAGCGGCGAGTCCCGCACTACCACTAGGTAATTGTAGTGGTTGCACATAAACGCGTTTCCCAAAAAAATAAGTTGTCAGAAGAGAATCAAAAGGTAAAGATAAGGGCCCCTATACCTATGCCAGAAACCGCAAGAATCTCTTACTGTGCAATTACCTACAGCAAGCTACAAAAGTTGCTGTAAGTCTTGCTTAGCACTAGCTTAGAGCCCAATATGGGATTTCAGCAAGTGTTGCGCGATATAGACAATTAGAGTGGCTGATAGAAAATACACCATAATAAGACCATTTCCCAGCGCCCATATATAATATACCTACTATATAACTACAATGGTATAAGATATAACTACCAGCTAAGTAGTTTTTTTTTTTGTGTGGATCTTATTTATTAGGCGTCTAGAATTGAATCATCTGTCCCTTTTTCTTCTTGTCTCCGCCGAGCTCAAAGTGCTTGCAGCGCTTGAGTGCAACCTGTGACCTCACCTTGCAGTCAGCACATTCAAGAATCGGAGGACAATTTTCTTTGTAGTTTTCGCCTTCTTTTTGAAGATGGGCTTAGATTGACCACAGTAACCCTGCGGTTTACGGTCATAATGTCTTCTACCCTGTGCAGCGTGTCTTTCCTTAGACTTTTTGTACTGTGAAACTTTGTGTACCTTGTGGACCTTGCATTTTTCGCAGTAGGTCCTACGCTGTTTTGGTACGTTCACCATTTTCGTTTTGTCTGATATCAACCAGCCAAACGTCAACTAAAAAAAAAGTTAATATCTGATTAATTTATATATTCCATTAGAATTTCTACCAAGATGCATGCGGAATCAACATTATAATCCTTTTGTTCTTTTGTTTTGATGTATCTTACTCAATCACACATAAACGGCTTGACGGATTGTGATGAAATTTAACACACAGAAACCTAATATCCGGATTACCAAAAATAATACTTTTTATCACAGAAAAATTAAGTTTCCCGTGGGATTATCAAAATGTCTACTGCAGGGCGTACCCACTTGGAATTATGTTTGGATGCAAATTACTTAATCAGACATAAACAGCTGAGCGCACTGGAATAACATTTAACTCATATATAGCTTATTATTTGGATTAACACATACGCTAATCATTATCTCGGAAAAATGTTACGTTCTTGTGGAATTATCCAATAAATGACAGCCCTATATTTGCATAGAAATACATATTTTTGGATGTTTGTTATTAAATCACGCATAAATGGCTTAACGAATTGGGATACAATTTAGCACACAAATAGCGTATCATCTGGTTTAACACATACGATAATTTTTATCTCGAAAAATGTTACGTTCCTGCGGAATTATTGGAATTATTGCTGCCGGGCGTATTCGCTTGGATTTATTTTTGGATACTTGTTACTAAATCACGCATAAACGGATAAACGAATTGGGATGAAATTTAGCACACAGTTAGCGTATTATTTGGATTAACACATACGATATTTTTATCTCGAAAAATTTTACGTTCCTGCGGAATTATTGGAATTATTGCTGCCGGGCGTATTCGCTTGCATATATTTTTGGATATTTGTTACTCCATCACGCAAAAATGGCTTAACGAATTGGGATGAAATTTTGCACACAGATAGCGTATCATCTGGATTAACACATACGATAATTTTATCCCGGAAAAAGGTTATGTTCCTGCGGAATTATCAAGTAAATTGCAGCCAAGTGTATTCGTTTGGAATTCTTTTTGGATGGTTGTTACTCAATCACGCATAAACGGCGTAACGAATTGTGATAAAATATAAAACACAGATAGCGTATTATAAAGATTAATGCACAGGCCTTTTTATCCCGGAAAATGTTTGGTAACAGCGACGCGAGGTGCAAATCATTAGCTCCAGCATTATCGAATCTCTACAACTGGATCGTGAGATTACCGCTCTCTATATTGTTCCAATACAATTCCAGTATCACTCATGCGAGTAAAATCGCGAAGCAGATATAGTGTATAATCATTTAGATAACCAAAAATAAAAAGTTAACAAAACATCCCTATTAACAGAGATATCGTCCTCAGATGTTATAAGCGCTGTGTGCCTGTCACTGTACCTTTTTGTGGGCTTATAATAGGAAAACCACTGGTCCGATGTACATAATTCTTTTTTAGCATGTAAATAAACTTGGTCAGTTTCTTACATATTAAGATACGATAGATTACTAGAAGTGAAGAGGTCTAAAGTATGAGAAGTAAAAATTCCAGAATCCCGCGTCATGGCGTGGACTCTTTACGTACAGAAAAAGTAAAAAAATAGCATTAAATAGACAGTTTCCGCGAGCAGAGCTACTGGACTAGCTAGTTATCCTTCTATGGAGATGAATTAGATATTACTAAGTACAAATTATGTAATAAATTTCACACATATACTGTCCCCATTAGAAGAACCGCTGTATCTCATACTAAAACTGCTACAATTTTGTTTCAGAAAAAAGTATTTTTTTTGTAACTTGTTAGATATTCTTGGTAGAATCAACTTTTCCAGTTTTTGGTAGCGTTTGATTCAAAATAGGTACTATGCTTTTAAAATCGCATGAGATAAATCATTCTTAGAATTACGTATTTTCTGTTTATCATCACTTTGTTTTGCTGTTTGCCGATTTCTACAGAAGCGTAGTAATGATAACGATAACACTGCAACGTATACCTATTTATTGATAATAGTGTCCTTGATGTTTATGAAACAGTATTAAAATGTAATTGACATAATGCCGTCGTAAAACTTATCAGTATATTATACAACACATAATACGTAATGTAAAGAAATGAAAACAAGTTACTTTTAAAATCGTATATCCAATGCTAAATGGAGGAACTGGTACAATGAATTAATGTGATTAATTGAATTAACAATGCACTTAACAAATTGACACCTAAATGTCAGCCATTAAATATTCACGAATTAACACGTCACACACCTTCGCAATTAATTAATTATGCTGTACCTTTAATCTGCCAGATTAAGCACGCGTTGTTCTGTTCATATCGAACCGAACCTATACATAGCCACCTGGACGGTCACATAGAAAAACAACGTATTAGAATAAGGTCTTATTGATATTTTTTCTAACACAAATTGAACCCTAAACCTATGTCTCAAAGTACAATTTATTGTTCCCCCGTTAGTGTGGAACTCTGTCGCCCTAAGCTTGCGTCAGTATTCTGTTTGTATACAATAAATATTCGGCGCCAGTTGTGCCAGAAGTACACACATATACATAGCAGAGAGCAGCGTTGTCGCCCGCACGGTGCGGCAACGCCGCATCGCCCGCCGGCGGATTCCAAGCTAGCATCAATTTATTACGTTTAGTATGATAAAGTTCTTATGATAATTGTCACTACGAAGCCAACTCTATTATAAGAGCAATAAAGTGTGTTTTTGTAGAAGTAAATTTTATAGAACTTTATAGTATTAGACGATAAGTTAGACTGCGCGAGGGTAGCGGGACGCGTGGCGTTGTCGAAGCATTGTGTTCGTTTTTATGAGCGCGATAGAATCGATGTCAGTTGGCAGATTTTTATTTTACCGTTTTTGGCCTTGTTAGCTGCGAATTAGATGAACAACAATGGGCTTAGATAGAACGATAGACCTGACTTTCGAGTGCTATTGTGACGAAATATGCTTGCGAAATCCATTTTATTTGCTTAATCTCTTTACTGTTCAATGCTAATTGTACAACGTAGCTTGTAATAAGTAAACTACACTATACTAATGATGGATACAAATAATAAAACTTACTGGAATCAGAAAATTGAATTAAAATAAAACTAAATTAAATTGCTCTGTAATGTTTCATTGTAATACTTTTAGTATAATTACTTAACTTTTTTGACTTCTTTTGTCTGCTAGCCATAGACTTACTACATTAGTATATTATCTACCTACCTACCTTATATGGACCGGTCTATTTCCAAATGCCAGATTCGTTGGTGCCTGCGTGGGGCACCAAGGAATATTCAACTCCAACACAATGGAACTAACTTAGTCACACGTTTACTACTTTTTTTAAATGTTTTAAGTTGCATACGGCCCACCTGATGGTAAGTGGTTGCCGTAGCCTATGAGCGCTTGCAGCACCATTAGTAGGTGCCACTCACGCGTTGTCAACCTCGAGATATTAGTTCCTAAATCTCCTCTGCCCAGTAATTTCACCAGCCTACAGTGCCCTTCTAACCGGAACACAGTAATGCCTAAGCACTTCTATTTGGCGGCAATTTCATTCAGTTATGTTGTAAAATCATAACCGTATGAAATTTGCGACTAAATTAGTTCCTGATGTGGTGTACATTATGTAAAGACTGTCTCCGAGAGAGTGCTTTATTATTTAAGTTAAAGGTGAAGGAAATTAGTTCCCTCAAACGTATCTTTTTTACAGTAGTAGCCATGCTCCCAGTCAAAATGATTGATGTCAGCTCGATCGGGGAAGTAATATCCTCTCACAGGAAACCGGCGTAAGTTACAATATTGCTAGTTATTGTAACTTTACGCGGATACGTTGTTTTAGTCGGGACATGACGACCCCATCGCCCGCTGTTGGGACAATCTATGTCACAGCAGAGATTATTACAACAGTGTAATCAGTCACACAGATGGTAGGCCTTTTGTTGCAAGAGGCCAGCTAGGTATAACCGCAGTGTCATATACCCTACCGCAAAGCAGTAGTGTCTTTGGTATTGCTGTGTTTCGGATTGAAGGGCACAGTAGGCTAGTTAAATTACTTGGCAAAGGAGATGTAAGAAGTAATATCTCGAGGTTGGCAACGCGTGAGTGGCACCTACTGATGGTGTTGCAAGCGCTCATAGGCTACGGCAACCGCTTACCATGAGATGGGCCGTATGCTTCCTTGCCAACTTAGTAACATTAAAAGATACTGTTGCGTTTCGTGCAATGAGTGAGAGTACCCAATCTCCCTCACACTTCCTTTTTTCCCTTCTCAGTCCTTGTGTTGGCATCGTACATATAATACTTCAAGTATCGCCAGCGTGCATAGGATGATGGCGGACCGTATGCTCATTTTCCAAACACGACAAAAAGAAGAATAAAGGTTACTACTGTTTTAAACTCCAAAATAACTGTAACCTTGAGTTTGAATACTACAAAGTCACTACACTCGTCGCTCATATGCTTAAGATATCTAGATGCATCAAAGAATAAATTTACATGTAAACAAGATGAACAACATACCTGCTTCTGGAATATTTATGGAAAACAATTCAGCCGTTTCAGCGTAAGTGTAAAAACCGAGAAAGATATTCAAAATGTAAAAACGATTCGTTTTGTTTGTTTTGATTTGAGTAATAGCTAGTTGCATATTGCGACACTTTTTTTTTTTTTTTTTTTTTTTCGGAATGTGTATTGCTGTTGGCCCTACTGGCCTTGACAGCGTCACCGGGCGGAGGGCCGAGTACTGAGACTCAGCCGTGATAAAGGGACGGGGGCTCAAATTTGATTCCGTCCTTAGGGTGCCTCCTGCGAAGCCGAACCACGGCTAAGGACGTCATTGGAGATGGAGGCAGCGCTCCTATTGCGACACGCTTATACAGTAATCCAGGGAAAATATGAATATACAGAATAAACTATATACATATTATGGACCTATGACAACAGAACGAAGTTAGTCACACGCTATTCGATAACTATTCGTATGTTATATGTATATGGGAGGAAAACTCCAAACACAAAAAGTGTACCTATAAATAAATTCCGTCAATAACCCCAGACGCATTCTACAGGTAAGAATTAACCGTCAGCAAATATATTTTTAGTATTTGTCAATTATTAACTACATTGTTATAAGTATACCGGAATAAAAAGTATACAAAATTAGTTAGTATATTTAATAGACAATAAAAGTGACTTCATTTTCGGCATCCTGGGACCTTGAGCCAACCACGTGCGGAGCGCAGTGCTTGGCAGTTTTGCGAGAGATCCCAGAATATCCCGGCGTCGGGATGTGACGACCCCATCGCCCGCTGTTGGGATAACCTCTGTCACGGGAGAGATTATTCCACCAGTGCAGTCAGTCATACTGGTGGCAGGTCTTTTGTTGCAAGAGGCCGGCTAGGTAGGTACCACACCACCGCAGTGTCTATCTGCCGCCAAATAGTGCTTAGGCATTACTGTGTTCCGGTTTGAAGGGCACTGTACGCTAGTGAAATTACGGCAACCACTTACCATCAGGTGGGCTGTATGCTTGTTTGCCAACTTATAACATAAAAAAAACCTTTTAAGAAAAGTTCGGTCACAGTCGGTTTTAGTTACTACGTTATAACCCTTCGCACGTAGAGCCGGGTGCGCTCACTGGTCGGTAAATGATCAGTTGGTAAAGCAACTTTTGTCAGTCCATCGATGAGTGATCGTATAGATTGTATAAAAAAGTCCGCAGATAATTTTGAATCTGCTACCTTTGAAATTTATATCTTATATTAAAAATTATTTATTAAATAATGCTTATTATAATGTATGTTGAATTTCAAGCGGGATTTATAACTTAATTGTAAAGTTGTTACTGATTATATTTGAAGAGAATAACTGTATACTTTCTTGCCGGTTCTTCCCTGCAGATTCTACCTTCCGAATAGCGGTAGCTTCACTTAGACTGACACAGACTGTATTTGATTCAAAAGTGTTAAGAGGCTTTTTTGAATAAAGAATATTTTGATTTCGCGTTTGAGTGATATTTCAACTGAGTGTCTCCGTGCTTAGGTGAGCATGTAAGAAGGCGCCCCAGGGTGAGGGCAACACTAGTAGCTCTCCCCAGGATGGGCTCGGTTGAGGGATGTGCTTGAGACGCCCCGGAGTGCGTTCCACAGGGGTTTCCGGAGCCTCTCGCACGCACTGAGGTCGGCCACCGTGGAGGTTTTAGTGGGACGCTATACTCAGACATGGAACCCAAAATAACCCGGTTCTCTTCCCCTTGAGGCCGGGTAGCTGGTTGCAGGTTTCCTCTGCGTCAACAAAAAATCCAGCGACTTGAACCTTGAGGTACCATATTTACTTCCCGTCAACAATGACGCAGTGTAAAAAATATTCTGGAAATCGTCCGTTCCCGATACCACAAATGCGTCATACTTAATGTTAAGCGGTTTTTCCAAAGCGTTATTATATTAATCAGCTAGAAGGAATTCAAAATAACTAGTTATTACATTATGTTATTGTTAATATATTATTAATCTCAAATCAATCAATCTAAAATCAGATCAATGAGCAATATTATAACATTTTTTATTTTATGACAGTTGGCAAACAATCATACAATCCGCCTGATGGTAAGCAGTCACTGTAACCTATTTACGCTTGTGATACTTGAAGTATCATTTACGGGTTGCAAACCCAAGGGACAGGATGGAGGGGGTGAGAAGGTAAAACTTTAAGGGAACAGGTTGGAAATTGGACCTCAAGCGCTAAATTTCCCGGCCCATTTGTGCTGGGAGGACCATGACTCCACTATTGTATAAAATGTTAATAGACTTGTAAGTTTTTTTTTATATCAGAGGGGGCAAACGGGCAGGAGGCCTTACCTGATGTTAAGCGATCACCGCCGCCCATGAAAAACTGCAACACTGGATGGCATGCAGGTGCGTTGCCGTCCTTTAAGAAAGGAATAGGCTCTACTCTTGAAGGTTCCCAAGTCGTATCGGTTATCGTTGTTAAGTAAACACAAATATATTCATTTATGAATGGTTGTTACATACATATATGGTAAGTTACTCGTATGAGTCAAACGTTTCCTTCCCAGAGTTATACCGTCCATTGTATCTTTCAAAGAAATTCAATGACATGTCTATGAACTGCGCACTTTACGTGTAAGCAAATAACTAGCTTTGCTTACGGCTATGCTTGTGTATATTACCTAATTGTTGTACATTTTTGTTATAATTTATAATGGAAATTATTGTACAATTGTAACAAATTATTATAATTTAACAAAACATTTCGACGGGGATTGGTGACAAGATTTCTGCATTTCCCGCTGAAAAAGAAAAAGAACTGGGTCTCTTGTCACTCGTGGAGGCAATGGATCGGAGTCTAACATTTTTTAAAAATCGCTTAGCACTAATGCTCCATTTCTAAAAATATACTGTAGGAATACAGCCGATGCTATAACTTTATCACAGTTGAGTCACAATAGAAAAATAGGTTGTTAAGAAGTTAAACCGTAGGGTAAGTTAAAAGACATATTATATATTTATGTATATAATATAAAATAATTAATAACTACGTATATACATAAATAGCAACAAACGCCGCGCATAAATCGCTAAGCGTACCTAAAACTTTTTATGTAATATCATACGATACGAAAATGATAGTAAGCATCTTAGAAGAAAATAATTAATTATAATCTGCAGTATATTATTTTTTTATTTTACTAAGTTGGGCAAACATACGACTTACCTGATGGTAAGCGGTTATCGTAGCCTATGAGAGCTCACAACACTCTCCGATGACGTCCTTAGCCGTGGTTCGGCTTTGCAGGAGGCACCCAAAGGACGGAATCAAATTTGAGCCCCCGTGAGGGCTGCGCCTTTATCACGGCTGAGTCTCTGTACTCGGCCCCCCGCCCGGTGACGCTGTCAAGGCCAGTAGGGGCAACAGCAATACACATTCCGAAAAAAAAAAACAACATTTGTAGCTATCTCTCACGCGTTGCCAATCTTGCGATATTGGTTCCTAAATCTCTTTTGACCAACATTTTGACTAGCTACAGTGTCCTGCAAACCGAAACACAGCAATGCCAAAGACACTACTGCTTCGCGGTAGAATATTTGACTGCACTGCTACATAGCCGGCCTCTTACAATAAAAGACCTACCACCAGTGTGACTAATTGCACTGGTGGAATAATCTCTGCTGTGACAGAGATTATCCCAACAGCGGGCAATGAGTCCTGAGATGAAGTCCGAAACTAATCAAAGTATTAGAGTTAATTACATGCTAACAGTCTATTTTGTAAATTATTAAGGTTTGTGTTGCTTTGTGATACCTAAGTTTATTAACAAATATTTTAACGATCATTATGTTAGTATGGAAACCTTGAAAATAATTTAACGTAGAACCAAGGATTAATATTAAAATAGGCACATAGAAAACATATTTTATGATCAAAAGTCAATCGCGGTCGACCTATCGTAAAACGTTTACAATGGATCGTAAAAATGCTTTACGGCGGTTGTTGCAAAAAAACAACTACGATTGCGGAAGTCCCAAACTCGAAGATAACTCGAAAACGGGTGAGAATTACTTAAAATATATTTGTGTGTTCTAATATAAGTTTTATATAGCTAGATCTCCCCTCCATTCCCGATGACGTCTATAACCGTAGTTCGGCCTTGCAAGAGGCAACCTATCGCCGAAATCAACTTTGAGTCTCTGCAAAGGCAACAGTAATTAATACACACTCATAAAAAGCTGTTAAATCTTAAAAAATCCTGCTGTTTATATTGACATTACTTTTTATTATTGGTAGTTTGTTCAAATATGTAGGTTGGAGGTTGTTTGTAAGTAAGACATACAATCGGAAGTACGATATTGTAATATTTTATTTGCGAAAGTGTTCATATTTTCAATATCCTGTTTTCTTTATTATTAAATCTACACCATCTCTTTACTGCGAAATTTATATTATTACTTTTATTAATATACTTACATCGTCAATCGTTCTTGTTTTTATTGAAGTCTCTCAACTACAGTACAATTAAAAAATGGAATACTTTTTCATGGCAAATCATTTTTAATTCTAAAATAATAAAGCTTTATAATTCGAACTCGGATTAAAGTCTGCTAAAGTCAAAAAAATTGAATTAACTATTAAAATAGTTAACACAATAAATAATCGTGTATGGACAAATAGTAGGGGTAACATGGCCACCCGCTGAAGAAAATATTAGTTGAACAATGAACGCTTAAGTGATAGAAAACGAAGAGAGTCATAAAATATACCGCTTAATAGACTCTAATTAACTTTGTCTCAACTTAGTTATTTTATTACAATGTAGAATATTATTATATTCAACCCATTAAGAGATAGCCGGCTATCTAGATACAACAGAATAACTGTTGTCTTTTAACAGTTAGCTTTTTATCGTCCGTATAGGCCTTTAACTCGACTTATCGACTATTAAAAAAATGATAACAGACCTTCTAATTATACAGAAAGACGTAAGTAACCATCCGACAAAAGTTAGGCGTAATAAGCACGTCCTACAAGACCCTGACGATAGGAGTACATTAGACAGTACCCCTTACAGAGCACAGACACGTACACAACGTCGTCGCCGGCGAGGACGAGGTCCTTTGTTTAGCCGTGGCTCGGCTTCGCAGCAGGCTCCATAAGCAGGGAATCAATCTAGAGCCCCGTCAGGCCTGTCCCTTTTTCACGGCTACACACTGCCATACACACCTACACCCCCCCCTCTGCTCGGTAACGCTGTCTGTCAAAGGACCAGCAGCAAAACAAGAAGACGCTTAGTCAAAAAACCACTATGAAGCTATCGTATCCCAACCGAAACCAGCAATGAGACAAAGAAAGAACCAAGAAGCCACCAGTCTGACCATCACTGTGTAACAGTTACAGTCACGTGACAAGTGTGAAAGAAAGTATGGCAAGATGCGTGACGTCGTATATGAATCTGCCGATTGCGGATTGAATATGAAGCCGCTAAACTAATGATGATAAATTTTGGTACGGTTTGGTATAGGACCATGGAGACTTGACGCAAGGGGGTGAAATGATCGTGGTTGTTTCCGCAAGCGCCACCATGACGTCCCACTAGGGCGATGAGGGTTCCGTTGAGTTTTAGTGGGTACTGCCGCAAGACTAACAGGCGGCAGAGTCCCACACCACCACTGTCATTCCACTTGGCGAGTACACTACTTGCCGTGGTGTGTAGGGTTGCCACGTTTTTTTCTTGGAATTAAAGTACATTGATGATTATAGGCAAGAATATAAAGTACACAGTGTCAAAATAAAGTATCATTGATTTTTCTTTAGCATCATATTAAAAACATTTTTGTAAGGTTCAGAAAAGATTTGTTTCTTTCGTCTCGTCATTTCATCATAGAAAAAGCTGTGTGCCTGTGAATGCTGATGTCGCAGGAATATACTTTAAAAGTGATATTACTTCATACAAGTATCTCATTTTTTGTGTAGTAAATAATACTGAAAAACCCAGAGAAATCGAATTAAGCAAAATAAAAGTATTTTTGCGTACTTTATTTTTTTCGTAAAGTAGAGAGTACAATTACCCGAAATAACGTACAATACTTTATTATAAAATACGGGTGGCAACCCGAGTGGTGTGCGTAAATGCATTTCTCAGCGAAACCAAAAAGGGGGTGAAATGAAAGTGAAAGAGATGAAAATTTGTATGGAAAACTAATTTTTTTATATTGCATTCAAGGTCTCATTCTCGTCTAAAATAACGTAAGTAAGTAAGTAATACCTATACACTTTTTTGTATATTCATAAGTGGAATTTAAATTAACTGTAGTAATTGAAATAAACATTTTATAACAACCGAAACGAATAACGAAATTGAATGCTACGCTATTAAGAAAAAAAGTATCCGTTCAGCCTCCAAATAGCACTGCTTAATTCAAGGCGAGGCCTTACGACCATGAGTTAACAGACAGCGTTACTTAATGTACCCATTCTCTTAATAGACTATTTATATCCGTGCTGTGAATAAAAAAAATGTATTTTTAATACGTTCAATAGCTATATTATTTATGAGTTTGCCATAACTTGAATAAGTTGACGTTATTTTTAAAGTGAAACTTCTTTAGAATCGTTGTGATTTCAAACCGGATGCAACGGAAAAACGACAGGTAAGAGACAAAAATACAAAAAGGGGTAGAATAAAGTCGGCAAAGAATGAGACAGAAATATACATACTATTTTATATTATCGGTTTTTCCTCTTTGCGCCATGCTTCGTAGCATTCCCACTCCCGTCTTCTAAGCATAGTTACTGAAGTTTCACTTCTATCATGTTTGAATCGCACACACACCTTTATTTTTTTTTCGGAATGTGTATCGCTATTGGCCTTACTGGCCTTGACAGCGTCACCACCTGGGACGGGCGAGTAGAGAGGCCCGGTCGTGGAAAAAGTACAACCTTCACGGGGCTCAAATATGATTCCGTTATTAGGTTGACACCTGCGAGGCCATTCTTCGAGCGCATTCTACATGATGGACTCACTCGCCATGGACGACATACTAAGGACGATGGAGTCATGGGATGATTCAAAAGGAAATAACTTCAGGTGGACCGGGTCGCCAATAAGTCCCAATGCGAGATCTGTTAAAAAGGACGCCTGTTTTTCTCGGGATTGACTTCAATCCTCTAAGATTTAAACCGTTTGCCTAGGTTATTAGCCATAAGACCATCTGTTTATCTTATAAAGTAAAATAATAAATAATAATAATAATAAATTTTTATTCATATATAAGGATTGAAAAGCATACAGTCATAAATTGTTTACAAAGTTTGGTTTGTACATTTTCAAAATCAGTCAAGTTGGTGATGTACAGTATTCCTAGCTAGGTTATAGACCACCTGTATTAAGGAATAAACAGTTCCGTTTCCCTTTTAATCTTACAGAAAATGACAAAGTATTTGTAAAAAGTTAAATTTTATGGCTGCTTAAGGCTTCGCTTACTATATGGTATTATACATTGAAAAAATAAAAATATACAAAAAAATAATAAAGAATGTATCGAATGTATAAATAAATAAATTTATAGCAAACCACGCCGGGTGCAGCTAGTTGGATATGAACAGTACTACTATCCGTCCAAATTAAATAAAACCTCTGTGTCAGTTTGATACTGAATGTCAACTTATAATGGGTAAGCTGATGAGATCATTCTTATGAAAGGCTGGAAGATAGTTTAGAGCTTTATAAAGTACATAGAATACTTCTCATTCCGAAAGAAAATCATGAAAGTCGAAACATGCAGAAAAAAGTTGTTTGCTTAAAAAGTTTTTTGTCAAAGACTTTATTATTATGGTATTTCATATAAAATTGAAGTGTCCGTTGTTGTGTACAAATAAATAAAATTGAAGTGTCTGTTTGTAATTCCAAATTAATAGATTTCACTAAATACATGTAAAGGTATAAAAATCTATTTTAATTTTTTTTTGTCTTTCGGTCTGTTTGTTCCGGTTAATCTCTGAAACGGCTACACCGATTTCAACGGGACTTTCATTGGCAGATAGCTGATGTTCTAAGGATTAATATAGACTACTTTTATTATAGATAAATAATTAGGGTTCCTTGCAATGAAGAAAAATCGGTACACTACGCGACAGAAGCCACAGGAGTAGCTAGTTATTTTAACTATAATGCGCCGTTTGATGGAAACATTAACTTTTTCAGTGACTTAACTCAATATTGAGCTCATCCAATTCATCAACTGCATTTAGGCATATCGCGTTTTTTTTATGTAAGAAGGGGCAAACGGTCAGGAGGCTCTCCTGGTGTTAAGCGATCACCGCCGTCCATGAACATCTGCAATACCACACGGCATGCAGGTGTGTCACCGACATTTCAGGAAAGAGTAAACTCTTCTCTTGAACTTTCCCAGGTCCTATCGGTTCGGAAAGACCGCCGGCCGACGTTGATTCCACAAAGTATATAGATAGGTAACTCCGCCTGTGTCGCATTTGCGACGCTGCCGGTCCCAAGCCCGAAAAGTGAGGAGGGTTCTTCGTAGGGCCAACAATCCTACAAGGTAAAAGCCCAAACGTTTCGAAGTCCAATACAGAAAATTCAGGATTGTCTCAAGACAAATGAACTTAGCTAAGAAGATGGTATACCAACTGGAGACGGACAGCCAAGCTTCGCGACAACTGGAGGAAGATTGTAGAGGAGGCCAAGACTCACAGAGGGTTGTAGCGCCGACGGAAGTAAGTAATATACATAGGTATATAGTCGTCTTAGTAAAATATAGTCATACAGACACTATAATCAGTATATTATGTACATATCTTTTCTTTTATTATATACAGTACAAATATAGATAATAAATAATTGTGAGTGGCAGATAAACTTTGACATTTTAACTGATAAGTGCTCCTCATTGCTAGGAAAACGGCATGCTGCCGTATTATTTTTTATATTTTTTAAGACGCTTATAGCCGGCTGCGCTCACTGATCAGTAAACAATCGGTGTGGTAAGCAACTTTAGGCGCGGTCAGTCAATAGATGGGTGATCACATAGTGGTATTTCAACTGAGCGTCTCCGTGCTTCAGAGGTCACGTAAAAAGTCGGTCCCAGCTGTTGACAATTTGACAACAGTCGAAAAGTCAAGTCAGAGGGCGACCTGAACAACTCTGACACTAGGTTGGCCACTAACCACTCGATAAGCAGAAGAAAATTATTTTTATAATAAAATTAGTTTTGACTATAGTAATATTTTTTTTTGTTTTAGCAAATTGTAATTTACCTACGATTATTGCATGCAGGATTTTAAACTTAATTTGTAAGGTTTACCATTTTTTATTGACATCTGAAAAGAGTAACTGTAGAGTTGTTTTTTATTTCATGACGATTGGCAAACAGGCTTATAGTCCGCCTGATGGTAAGCAGCCACCGCAACCTATGAACGCTTGCGATACTTGAAGCATCACATGCGCGTCGTCAACTCAAAGAGGTGATGGGGTGAGAGAGGGTAAAAGGAAGGAGACAGAAGGGATGAGAGATTGGGCTTCTGGCGCTCTCGCTCTTCGCAACGCGTACCTACTAATACTGTTACTTCACGCCGATTTTCTTTGGTAGTACTGAAAGAGAGGTCAAGCCGACTCCCTTGTGCTGGGAGGGCATGGCTCTGCTATTACTAAAAAGTAAAAATACCTACTATAAGAGTTTCTTGCCGGTTCTTCTCTGTAGAATGTACGTTCCGAGTCGGCGGTAGCTTCTCTTAAACGTTTTCCCGGCGTCGGGATGTGACGACGCCATCGCCCGCTGTTGGGATAATCTCTGCCACAGCAGAGATTATTCCACCAGTGCAATCAGTCACACTGGTGGTAGGTCTTTTGTTGCAAGGGGCCAGGGCAGAGGCAATTTAAGAACTAATATCTCGAGGTTGGCAACGCGTGAGTGGCACCTACTAATGGTGTTGCAAGCGCTCATAGGCTACGGCAACCACTTACCACCAGGTGGGCCGTATGCTTGTTTGCGAACTTATAACATAAGAAAAAAACGGACGCAACAGATTGAAAATTTGAAGAGTCAAGAGTGCTGCAAAGCTTGTTTGAATATTGAAATTTTGAATTGTAGTCGGTGTTTCTATCGAAAGAGCTTAAGTAGTGCGTTAGTACATAATATGTATGGATGCTCATAACTTCGTTTTATATACTTACGAAATTGACTAACTTTATTAACCATTAAAAAGTTAAGAAGACAATAAAAATTTAATGGATCTTGTGATTTAAAAAATCATTCTTATTTTCGAATTTAAGAACTCTGTAGATGTTTAGCAAAGGGCTTCACCGCGTCTGTCTGCCTGTCTGTTCGCGTTAAACTTAAAAACTATTATTGAACGGATTTAGATGTGGTTTTTACCGATAGGCAGTGTTTCACTAGGAAGGTTTAGGTGTATAAATTGTTAAGGTTTTGTCTAAACTGGTTGTAATATGATGATAAATTGTTGAAAATGTTGCAAAAGTCATGCAGAATCATGTTGTAAGCAACTCGTGGCTGGGTCTGCTGTCGGTACCTACCACATAGTATTAATAGGGGTATTTATGTTTTGTTTGAGTTTTCCTAGCACAAGCAAATAAGCAAATTCTTTGCTTAAAAGGAAACTCCAACCACAACTATGTGTAGACTAAGTTTACGAAATAAAGATTATTTTTATTTTTTATTTTTATTTTATTTTTTATTTAATATTTATAAATAGATATTATTAAAACGACTGTCTGGTTATCATTCATTGAAGTATTAATAGCAGATGCAGTCACTGCGCTGCGGTCGATCGATAAGCGCAGTAAGCAGCATTGGGCGTGGTCTGTCTCCACGTAATCGTATAGTGGCATTTTAATTGTCTACATTCTTTGCACTTTAAACGATTATTCCAGCTGTTAACTTGTTAATGGTTTAGGTCTCTTGTTTCACACGACGCCATGCGCTCACTACTGTAGGTGAGTCCATCGACTAGAATGCGCTGGAAGGGCTAGACCTTCATTCGCGATAACGTCCCAAGCAGGAGCTTTTAAGCCTTGCGAGGGCTATCCCAGTTTCCCTCAAAGCCAGTAAGGCCAACAGCCATACATACAATTAAATAATTTCTATACAAGTAGGTATATATATAAAGCCACTACATTTTTTGTAAGGATATTGTTATGATATGATTAGCTACAATTCCGGGTATTCTGTTATATAAAGTTACCTTATATCTATGTATGTGAACGTGTATTTATAAAACTCTAAATTCCATCCATACCACCTCGATGTCTGGAAATCCACAACAGCGCGATTTAGAAGACTCCTCTGTTCTTCCTCGCACATCTACTCTGTGGAATCAACTTCCGCCGGCGGTCTTTAAGAACCGATACGACTTGGGAACCTTCAAGAGAAGAGCGTATTCTTTCCTTAAAGGTCGGCAACGCACCTTCTGATGTTGCAGATATTCATGGGCGAGGGTGATCACTTAACATCAGGTGAGCCCTGACCTGCCCGTTTGCCCCCTCTTACATAAAAAAAAAACAAAAAACCTCACTGAGTATCATTAATTGATAAACTTATGGGAAATTCGGGTATATTGTACCAATTTTGTTTCTGAAAGATATATCATGGGATGTTATTTATTTTTGTATTCAAGTATTTTAATTACAACTAAATATATTTACAAATAATTAAGACTGTACACATCATGTCCAAGGGGATTGGTGGTAAGAATGTTTGCTACATTTCCCCGCTGAATCGCAACCCCGATTCTTTTGGGCTACCAAAGAAACCAGCCCTCCTGTTACCTGTGGTTGTTAATTAAAATAAACTATAATATAATAATATAAAATATGAGTGGAATAATTAGCCACATAGTTTAGTATCTCCTTTAACTTATACCGGAAAATCAATACTGATATGATCTGGGAACCTTCAAGAGAAGAGCCTTATCTTTCCTTGAAGGTCGGCAACGCACCTGCATGCCCTCTGGTGTTAATGATGTTTTATACCACTCAAATTTTTTTATGTAAGAGGGGGCAAACGGGCAGGAGGCTCACCTGATGTTAAGTGATCACCGCCGCCCATGAACATCTGCAACACCAGAAGGCATGCAGGCGCGTTGCCGACCTTTAAGGAAAGAATACGCTCTTCTCTTGAAGGTTCCCAAGTCGTATCGGTTCCGAAAGACCGCCGGCGGAAGCTGATTCCACAGAGTGGTTGTGCGAGGAAGAAAATGTCTTCTAAATCGCGCTGTTGTGGATTCCAGACATCGAGGTGGTATTGATGGAATTTAGAGTTTTGTCGCGATGTCCGATGGTGAAATTCTACCGGCGGGATCAATCCAAACAAATTCCTCAGAACACTCCCCGTGATATATGCGATAGAAGAAATTAAATTCACTTGCCACATTCCATTATAAAATCACAAATAGTTGAGGGCACTGTCAGTGCCTAGCTTCGAGTAGTCAGCAAAGAATCATTACAAGAGTTACCTAGTATGAAATCATGAGGTGGTACAATTTATCCAGCGGTACAATATATTGAATAAATTCGACTTTTCCGCGTATTCTAGCTCCGCCCGCAGTTCGGCTTGCGTGGTGTACCGATTTGTCACTATCGCACGGAACCCTATTGTTTTCCAAATGAAAAGTAACTTAAGTTAAACTATAAAACATCAGCTATCTGCCAGTGAAAGTCCGGATAAAATCGGTTCAGCCCTTTCAGAGATTCGCTGGAACAAACAGACAGACAAAACTTAAAAATTGTTTTTTATCTAACTACCGTATATACTTTCATATGCATTTAGTGAAAAGCTGTTGATTTGGAATGACAATTATTTGTATAGATGAAGCCCTAATACTAATAATATCCATCCATCTTTTCACGCATAAACTACTGCATGGATTTGGATGAACTGATGATTGCTGCACACATAGTTTATTACCTGGATTAACACATAGGATACTTTTTACCGCGGAAAAATGTTGGGTTTCCGTGTTATTATCAAAAAAATATATTAACACGAGCGAAGCCGCGGGAACTGCTATAGATTTATAAACAATACCGCATTTAATTATACTTAGTAACTTGTAAAGGAGTAATGACGTCGCGTCTCATGAATGCTTTTATCAAAACTACCTACTGTGATAACGGTAATTACTGATAAAGAGTTAATTATAGAACAATACCCACTATGGCCTTGGTACTATCTTGGTATAGAATATGACTTTTGAAATTTTTAGTGTAGAATAATGAAGTAACTGTTTTATTTTATGATATTTTTTTTATGTTACATGCTGGCAAGAAAGCATACAGTCCACCAGATGGTAAGTGGTTGCCGTAGCCTATGAGCGCTTGCAGCACCATTAGTAGGTGCCACTCACGCGTTGCCAACCTCGAGATATTGGTTCTTAAATCTCCTTTGCCCAGTAATTTCACAAGCCTACAGTGCCCTTCAAACCGGAACACATTATTGCCTAAGCACTACTGTTTGGCAGTAGAATATTTGACACTGCGGTGGCACCTACCTAGCCGGCCTATTGCAAAAAAAGACCTACCACCAATGTAACTGATTGCATTGGTGTAATTATCTCTGCTGTGACTCAAATTATACCAACAGCGATCGGTCACGTCCCGACGTCGGAAAATTATAGTGCTTTATGTAGACTTAATATTATAAATGTAAATGAATACATTACTTTTTACGCCAAAATAACTGAACCCGTTTTGATAAAATTAATTTTTGAATACAGATAAATAGGAATTAGAAGAAGGAATTACTTTTTTCCCGCGGAAACAAAACTTACTTACCCACGATGAAGTGAGAAAGATCGTGAACCATTTATTTTTGTTGTAATGCCTTATTAACAATTAATATTCGTTAATCACGCGGGCGAAGCCGATGCAGACGCTAGTTTAAGTATAAATTTCGTTGATTTAGTTTTTTTTTTAAATTTTTGACCGATTTTGAAATGGAGGCTTTTCTTTGGGTTTTTTTTTGTGAATTTTTTCTTCGTTGTTTCTAGTTTGATAATTGTTCGTCCTAACGGATTATTTGCCGTATTGCTAAGCCTCCGCTTTCCGCTGTCTGTCTGTCCGTCTGTCCGTCCGTCTGCCAGCGAGCCGTAACGGTAGTGCGTGCCTTCTCTGCTGAAATGTTATTTACCGGCCGACTTCGGAAGAAAATATTCTGTAGAAAGTATTTAGTTTTCGCTTTTTTGTTTTAAAGTAAATTAAATTAAGAAGAATTTTATATTGAGTATGTACTCGTGTGTAGTGAGGTAAAGAATGTATGAAAAATGCCTTTTGTAATATACGAAATTTTGGTCTAAATAAAAATAATGCAGTCACTCGCCATGTGGCTTGGCCGGCTTCCTTAAATTGGAAAGAGACTTGAAGTTTTTACCAATATAAAGTAACTAGCTTCTGCCAGCGGATTCGATGGCGTGAATACCTATTTAATTACAAGGCCCCTCTCCCAATTTTACCAACTCTGAATGTCATACTTATTTATATCAAATCAACTTTTTGCACTGATTCTTGTTACGATACTTAGAAGTAATGTTATATAGCCTATAAACTTCCTCAAGAACTGTGCTATCAAATGCAAAAGAATTTTTAAAGATCAGAATTTCCAGAGATTAACACGTTAAACTAAACAAATGAGCAACTTTTTATTTAATGTGATGTTGATAAACCACTTTGAACTTGTAATTATTTCCATCTGGATTGATTGTTTAAAATGTTTATTAGTTATTTAATTTTAAAATAATAACTTTAAATTAATATCGTCATTATTACATAACAAATAAAAGTAATTGTAGGAACTAAACAAATAAGTATATACGCAATGAATTAACCATATGTGCAAATAAGCCGCCATGTAAATTTCGTATTCAAATTATCCTCCATCGCGAAATTAAATAAAGAGAGAAACAAAAAAAAATGTGAGTGGCACGCTTCGGCTTAATAGCTGCCCCACCCGCCTCGGGACTTCAATAGACACGAACCAAAGGGCGCCTCACCCTTCGCAATCAATTGAAACCCTCTTCTATTACTATTCGTGGTCTCGCTCTAACATTACACATACAAAATTTCTCGTCCTTTTCGTAAATACGATTTCAGTTCTGCGAAGAACTCCGAGCGACGCCTCAGGCCGCGTTGCGACTTTCAAAGATAGAATTTTGAATTCAAACACATTAATAAGTGATATTATAAATATTAAAATGTATCTTAACTTAAAGAGATAAGGTATAAAATATGTTTCATAGTTGTTGTTCTTATTTTGGTAATATCAAGATTAATGTAGAAATCTCGCCGAGTGATGAAAGGCAGATTACGTTCCGTTGACGCTTCTGGGCGGGAAAATGGAAATAGCTTGAAAAATTTATTACTTTTTGATTCTGTTATACAAATTGTTTTGAAAACGAACACATTGTATTTTATAATATCACATTGTATTTTATAATATTAACTAATTACTTTGTTTAGTCTGCTAGTTTCTTTAAAATCGTTAAATTAATTTATACTTTTTAGAACTGATTGAAATCTAATTGTATCCAATATCCTGGTTAATTAATTCTAAATGCCTTTGTTATCAAGACTACTAGACCACTTTTAATTATAATATTACTCTACATTTGTCGTTTAACATTAATTTTTTTTTCAACAATTTCGATCTGTGAGACAACATTGTATGTATATATAGAAATATATAAACTACTAGCGGGCCCGGCAGACGTTGTCCTGCCCCGAATAAAATCTGGGACCCGATAGCAGCGCCCTCTATCCGATGAAAGTTTTTGATTGACTAATAAGGCTATTAAAAGGCAGGGGGTTGGTGATAAAAATTTAAAATTTATGGTCGTATGTATTTTTCAATGCCACATAATAAAAAATAAAAATAAAAATTTTATCCAAAAAATTTAAAAAAATTTGCAGTGGACACCCCTTATCACTGAGGGGTTTGAAAAATAGATAGTAGCCGATTCTCAGACTTACTGAATATGCATAAAAAAAGTCATAAGAATCGGTCAAGCCGTTTCGGAGGAGTATGGGAACGAACATTGTGACACGAGAATTTTATATATTAGAATATACAAATTATGTCTTAACTGACATTACAGACACGTAAATCATTAAACATTCGTGTTTTTACAGCAATATATTTTACATCTGCCTTAATTATTGTAGGATTTTTTTGACTAATGAATAACTTGTATGCACTTTAATAACTTTAAAACAATATTTGACGGCTACTATAAATAGTTATTGTATAAATTACTTCCAAGCTTAAGTAAAAAATAGTTTGGTTTTTGTCAATAATAATAAGTTCATACTGTTTGTTTCTGAATCAATTAAACAATATTTTTATTTTATATAGATTTCTTGTTTCCTGTATAAACAAACTAACTAACTGTTCTTATTAGCAATGCAGGTAATGCGGGTGGCGGCGTGGCGCGGACACGCCGCGCACCGAGCACCGCGCCACCTCGGCCGACACGCAAACGATCTCAGCTACCAGGAGCTCATAATATTATAAGAGTTCAACCACGTGCCATTCCAATTCTCATATCTGCTGTCTCGTTCACGCTATCGACGGTTATCACGCTACTGAGCAGACTAGAATGTCATTAATGTTTCTGCGCTATAGAACATGTCATTGAAAACGCTAACCTATATTAAGGTGTTAAGGTTTAATATCGTATAATTTGTTTTGCATTTATACAAAAATAGACTGTAATGACTACAACTGTCAATGTGTTGGTTATAAATGTTTACTGAAAGCACGTTGCAGCGTGTTGAAGGAATTTAACTAGTATTGTAAACTTATGTTATCCTACTACAGTCGATATTTAAGTATCATTTTACCGTAGTTGCTTGCGACATTCCTTTTTTGGCGTATTTCATTAAAACTTTATTCTAAAAGGCATGTCGATTGTTTTATCTACCTTATTTTTTATTTGTACGATCAGGAAATTAAATGAGTTTATAGTAATTGCATTATGAAATCGATACTGTAAGTTTGATCCTTGTAATAAATCAAAAAATATATAAAAAGGCCGGCTCTAATTGGTTTTTGATTTATATATTTGGTTTTATAAGTACCAGTAACAAATTATTTATATTTTTATTTATTAGATATTTAAAAGTAGTATGAAATATTCACAGAATTTTTAAAGGCAAAAAAGTTTAGAAGACGTGAGTGCCAACCGGCGGAAGACTTACTGAGTTACTGCCATCCTAATCAGTTCCCGTCTCTTTCGTCGTCTCTTTTTCTCTCTTTTTATAGTTCTGCCGTAACTCTTTTTAGTGTAACTGAGGCCGCTGTACTATTGTGATATTAATATTTTTCATATTATTTTTTATTTTTTCATGTTTATAATAATAAATATGAAAAAATTAAATAAAGTATGAATCTAATAATAATTTATTTATTATTCCTTAACGTATTATTATTAAATATTTAGTAAAGTTTATAATATGTTAGTAGTAACAAAACAACTAAACTAACTAACTGTAATTGACGACGAGTTCGTATCCTATGTCATTCACCACATTATGTACGTGATGTATGTGCAAAAGAAAATACCGCGCGCCACGGCTTAGCCGGCATTGTTACTAGGATAACATGAACACGAAGCGATGTTTTAGTGTAACATCGTGCTACGTTCTCATTTCAATGCATTTGCGCATGTGTATCACGCATCAAGCAGAAATTGTCGTAAGCGACAAATATTTTATTAACAAACTTAATGCAATAGCACAAGGTTGAAAATACAGTAAATAATAATAGATAGGAATGTACGAAGTAACCTCTTCGGAGATATGATAGCCTGGTATCTAGCGCGCACTGCGCAACTCCCCAGACACACGACGTCAACAGTATATTTTTGTTAGTTGACTCCACATTCAGCCAAGCCAACCAACCACACAAGGCAATCTTGTCGGGCGAGGCTATTATGCAAACAATATCGGCTGAGTCTGTCGAAAAGTAAAATTCTACGCGGAATTCATACGTAAATAGCCTAAATAAGGCTTTTGTAAAAAATGGCTTTTACTCACACCTTATAAATGGCATTGTTTTTGTGAGATTTCTTTGCCATTATTTAAACAACTAGTTTTAGATTAGTAAAAAAACTTATTTTGAAAGATTATTTTGTCTTTTCTTACATAATATAAAACACGGAATAATTTCTCTAGCGTGTTTAAAATATGCTAGCGAGCGCCATCTATCGTGCTCCTTAAGAGTACAACCTTCATGTTATGTTTCGATATAAATTATAACTAATCTAAAAAGCTATTTAAATTGATATAGAAAATTAACTTACTGACGCATAAAATTTGGTAATTATTCAGAGAAGAAATCTCTGGTTCAATAACATTTCAACTTATTGTCAACGGATTTATGACGCTTTTATAATTTTTTTTTGTAGATTTAGGTGCAAAAAAAATATCATTTTAAAACAACTGAAGAAAAGGAGTCCCATATATATTTTTTGTATATTTAAGCGAAAAAGGGGCCAGAAACTTCATTATTTTTATACCATACCCGGTTCTAGTCAGAGCTAGTCACATCTCTCCAGGAACTGGATTGAAATGTGGCATCACGAAGCTTAGGACACCTCCCACCACTTGTCAAACTATGTCACAATTCGTTGACCCCCTCCACCTTTATACGTGTGATGTAATATATGGATGACCTTATATCACTCACATTAAAGTTTTCCAGATAACTATTTGCTATGCATACGCTAACTAAGAACGGATTTTACGGGTCTCCTAAAAAAGTTATCTGTGAGACAAAGACTTATTATACATGGATTAAGTTAGTCAAAAAATTGCAACATAATCGAATGAAGCTAGCATCACAAGCTTGCAACATAAACGAATAAAGATAGCGTTTTGTTGCTTTAGGCATGTACGAAGGAGCACCAGCGAATCTTTGGACATTCTATCTGTATAGAACGGGCGATCCTTAGTATCTGTTAGCCGCTCTAGAGGGACCCTGTATCAAAATTTTTGGGGGCATCACTAAATAAACAAAAATAATTGTATATTTAGTATATGTTAATTAAAAGCGAGCGCGCTCCGGTTTCGCACCATTTTTTCGCAGATTTTGAATGAGATTGTGAATAGCAATTTACGAATATTTTCTTACACGGGTTCTCGGCGCCTGTAGTTTGGGGGCCCCGTAGCTTTGATACGGCTGACACGGCGGTAGCTAACGCCCTTGCTGTTAGCTCTTATTTTAAGCGATTCGGGCAATATATATAATTTATCTCTATAAATTAGCTAAATTATTAGAGTCTGTTGAAAAGATAAATACAAATACTCTTGTTGTAATTTTTGTCTTCTCTGAGGGAGCTGTTAAGGTCTGAAACCTTCTTACCGTATGTTTTTTTTTCTGATATATGCGTTTACATTAGGCTCAGTGTTATTATAAAATCATAATTTAACCGGGCTTCAATTTTAAATGAAAGAAGTTGAAGCAACAAAAAAATACATTTTAAAAAAAGTTAAATTTTAAATACGAAACTACATTATTAATAAATGACAATCTTCGAATCTCCAGAGAGAAATGAAACTTTTGTAAATAAATAATTTTCTAAAAGAAAAACTATGCTATACCAAATGTCAAGTGAATACGTCCTATAATAGTTTTCGATAATCTCAGAGGAACCTAACATTTTGGTGGGATTAAAAGTATCCTATGTATTAGTCCAGATAGGAAGCTATCTGTGTGCTAAATTTCATCCAAAGAATTTAAAAAAAAAAAACAGATTTATAAAATTAATCATTCATCTGATGATACGTCTATAAAATGTAAACAAACAGTACAAAATTTCGAGGGTTTTTTTTTTTTTTTTTTTTTTTCGGAGTGTCCATTGCTGTTGGCCCTAGTGGCCTTGACAGCGTCACCGGTGGGGGCCGGGTCTGGAGACCTCGGCCGGTAAATTCCGAGGGATCTCTATCTACGCTACTTAGCATTTATTGTTCATTTTACATGGACCTCCGTGTCGTCGAATATAATCCTCTTTATGCAACGTAATATTCATAGTACAGCGGGGTACGGGAGGTCAGCGTATCTAGACAATAAATATAACGTTAAGCTTCCTTACACTGTCTGTTCTCCTAGTACCTTGCGTATGATCCGACAGGTTGCGACGTCACATCGTCATACTGCGACGCGACGGTGTCACCCCAACATTTTTTTTTATCAAAATAATTTATTGTTAATTAATTAAAGAAGACAAAAAAAATATAATATAATATATTTATATATTCACATGAATATGCGTTATTTATTTAAAAGAACATTACTATAATGTTGTAGTATCTGTGCTTTACTCATTCGCGGCAAACCTGTGTTGCCAGTTATTATTGTGACAAGATTGAAAAAAAAATACAACAAAATATATGATATTCATTTTAATTATTTAAACAGAATAAATCTAAAGTTTATTATAAAAGCCAAAGTTCAATTTAAATTTATTGTACTATCTGGCGTTAATTTTTTCATTCTTGCATAGAATATTGTATCAGAAATTATTTTTTCTGCAATAGTTCTTTGAAGTTTGTCCAGCTCTTTTAGTTGTAATCCGACAGTCCTTCCAAAAGACATCGCTTCATTATTAAGATGATTTGGATTTTTTTTATTTGTGCTGGTATTTAGCAGAGTATCATCGCTACTACAACTCGGTAAATAAACCTCAGATATTTTCATTCTTTTTGTGTCTTGTTGTTCTGCCTCTAATGCGTCGAATGTATATTCGCCAGGTTCGGATTCCTAAAAATCAATCAAGAGTCAGTATTATAACTATCTATAATATATTTTGTGTAATAAAATTGGTTAATTATTAATCAATTTAATAATTTATAATATTATTAGACTTACTTCGTCTTCAACTTCAACCTTTGTTTGGGCAATATCGATTGAATTTTCACTTGTGGTATCATTATCAATAAACGTCATTAAGTGAAAATACCAAAGCAACGGACGCTTTTTTATTCCTTTTGATATTGCAGTCCTTCTCTGAGAAAAATAAAAATGAAATGAAATAAATGTCAGTTATATTTTTATATGTATATATTGCGTTATGCTCTACAATAAACTTATGAAAGTGACATACATTATAAGTATACTAGGAGATACATACCTTTCTAAGTTCACGCTTATATGCCGTTCTCATATTTTCTAACTTCCTTTTAATAATATCTACATCAGCGTCCTCTTGATAAGTTTTAAAATTATCAACTAATAAATAATACGCTTCCCTTCTGGCTTCTCTATTCGTGTAAAGCGAGTGATTCGGATCCCAAAGACAGGGTAATTCTTTATATAGTTTTAATAAGTCACTCAATGCCTTTTTTTCTGGTGACATCATTTCGACGTACGCTCCCAGTCCTTATAGTCAACGTACTAACCGACGCGACACCCGAAGCCCCGGACACGACCGTTTCCAAGTCCGTCAATTGCACGGCGCACGACGAAGCTGGAATATAGTACCGTCTCTATTTTCTTCATACAGTAGAGTGAGAGCGGAAATGTAGTGGATCGCCCCAACAAGTTGGCAGCTGTGCGTCGCGTGTTCAATTGCTTATTGTGGATGATTGGTTTGATTTCGCTACGAGGAATGATATTATTTTATTTTAATATCGTTAAATATGCATTTTTAAAGTATATATCGTATTACTTCTGTCAGTTCCGATTATTAGTTATTTTATCACTTTGATAAGATAAATATTTGAAAGTTCGAATATTTTTGCAGAGTGTAAATGTAGGTAACTATAATAATTATTATCTTATATTGCTGGTATAAGTGAACAATGATAAATAAAACCAATTGAAAAGTGGATAATTAAGTTTCTATTCTCGTCAAGGTCGACATATTGAAATATTTTAATTAAACTACTAATTAATATGTATGTATGTGTATGTTACAGTTTCCACGCTCAGTCCGGCATCAGTTAAGTGCATGGATAGCCTTGTAAGAGGCACCTTCTGTCCTGGTCATGGGGAAGGGACAACGCAAACTCCGTTGCGGTGGGCGAGACGGCAATCGACGCGGCAAATTTTCAGGCCACGGGAACTATTGCCGCCATAAGTAGTAGACCGAGAGTGAATTAGTGAAGACATTCAATCTCTTTAAAATCTACATGTATATACTTAGCTATGGTGTAGATAACTAGGCTTCAATATAAAATAATAGTTTCAGAATTCATTATGGTGTAGGTCTTTTGTTGCAAGAGGCCGGCTAGGTAGGTACCACATCAGTGTCAAATATTCTACCGCAAAGCAGGAGTGTCTTTGGAATTATTGTTTCGGGTTGAAGGGCACTGTAGGCAAGTGGAATTGCTGGGCAAAAGAGATTTAAGAACTTATATCTCGAGGTTGGTAACGCGTGAGTGATACCTATAAATGGTGTTGCAAGCGCTCATAGGCTACGGAAACCGCTTACCATCAGGTGAGCCGTATGCTTATCTGCCAACTTAATAACATAAAAAAATCATGAATTCGCGGTAAGGAACAACAACAACAACAGCTGTCTGTTTACATTACGTCATGACGTCATTATGGTTGTTAACCAAGCAAGCGGCCGCCTGATGGTAAGCACCGCAACCTATGAACGCTTGCGATACTTGAAGTATCACATGCGCATTGCCAAACCGAAGGATAGGATGGAAGGGATGGAGGGACAAAAGAAGTAAACAGGGGTTAGAAATTGGACTTTGGCGCTCTCACTCATCGCATGAAACGCAACAGTACTGTTATTGTTGCTTACGCGGAATTCCGCGTAAGGAGTAGATACCTCCTCAAGAGGGTAGTAGATACCTCCCTGTTGAACCGACCTATTTGTGCTAGAAGGAGACTGACATTAACTCTCTATACCTGACATCATTTTTCTTTGATCCTATTTAACATTTCGGCAAACAATATGTGGACGCAAATAAGCAATGCCATGTCAACCCACACGAATGTCATTTCGAGAAAAACGCGTTTGAAGATTTTGAACAACTTGCTTTATATCAATTTTTTTATGTATTGGTCAAGTTTTTGGCAATTTCAGATTTATGTAAGTTATTTATAATTATTTTCATAAAAAATAAGTATACAAACTGCATATTTCGTATATAATATAACTCAAAACGTTTAAAATAATACATAAATTGCATGATTAAAAATTGGCTTTTTAGAAGTTTTAATGCTTAAAACCCTACAAATATTAAAGAAAAATGTTCTTCAGCCATTTACCAACACTTCTGCATATATAACTCAGTTTTTTCAATTTTGTGGGTTGACATGGTATTGCTTATTTGCGTCCACGTATGTAGCTGCTTCTTTTGTGAGATCATCTTTACGCTTTTGATGATGACTAATCTCTGAAACGGCTAGATCGATTTTAACGGGACTGTCACTGGTAGATTGCTGATGTTATAAGAAGTAACTTATGCTACTTTTATTAGAAAAAGAATTAGGGTTCCGTGCAATAAAGAACAGCGGACATAAGTTTATAGTTATGTCCGCTGTTTATATAGTTAGTTTTATAATATAATCTTCAATACTCTAATAAACAATGTACGTAAGTAGCACAACACTCATCCTTGTCTATTTTACGCCTATTGAAGAGTCAGTCAGTGTGAGAAATAATTGGTCTGTTCCGATAATTGCAATTAATTGGTTCGATTGAACATCGCGTTGTGAAGTGCGCTGCGTTGTTGCGGGTGATGACTATGAATTTTGTTCGAAAACGAACTCATTCTTTATTGATATTAAATAGTGTCAATATAATATTTAATATCAATTTAACTTAAATAATAAAGAATGAGTTTTAAGAATGCAGTGCCGTGTATTTGATATAGGTAATTAAGCTTACTTCATAATAATTCAAATATGTATGGTATCCATCCTGAAGTATTATATATTTATTTGCTAGACTATAATGCCAAATTATTAGTATTATATAGCAAATAATCTAGGTAATAAGCTTTTTGCCAATTTTCATAATAACTGGTTCCGAAGGTTTCGATTGAAATTGTAATAAAGCTAACATTAAAATTGCAATAAATTTTGAAAAATTTAGCCAATTTACTTCAAAAAATTCAAATGCGCTATCCTTTAGATTGTATATTAATAATTTATTAGTGGTTTATAGGTTAGGATAGCGTAACGTAATGCGAATTTGTTAATAGTTTATAGAAAAGTTTTAATGCGTAATTGTTAATCAAAATCAAAATAAAAATCAAAATTATTTTTATTCAAGTAGACTTTTAAAAAGTACTTTTGAATAGTCAAACGATCCCGACGGTTTGGAAGGTTGATTCTATCGAAAAGAACCGACAAGAAACTCGACAGTTACTCTTTTCAAATATATATTTTTTACAATTGTATTCTTTCATATAAAATTTGGTTCTTGAATGAGATCCAGCAATATTAAGAGTCCCAAGCATTTTTATCGGAAAAATATTCCTGTAACGAATAATAGGCTTTATTGATAAGTTTATTTTTTATATACATTTGGAACTTGCTTGTTGGCAGTTCTAATAAGCAATCTGGAATTTTGTTGAAAATGCGAATACCTAGCCCCTTAAAAGAATTACTGACTTTACGCAGACGAAAGCTAGGATTACAAAGTTTAATTAACAAGTTAGTATAATATAGTTTATAGGGATAGCGTACCTACCTACTTAAATTGTCAGGAGGTAGGCACTGCATTATTCCTTAGAATTATGGAATACCGCCATTGATATAATGACAATATTTAAAGCAGAATTTCCCTCATGCTTTTATGTTTTATATCGATTTTATTAACTTGTATTATTTTAATCATACATTTTACAATTTCCAATGTATCGTACTTTGATTAAATAAGGTATGTTTATTTTTGTTTCAATAAATTTTTATAGCCAAACCAGCGCATGGGCTTTTAATGCGTCATTAATAGTTTTCATTCTCACCATACACGATACACACATTTTGATTGGGTATAAATCCTTTTTAGAGAGCTACTGTTGTTGATCGTTAAAATGTAAGCCAACTTTGTAGCAAACTGCACTTATGCGAACACAACGTATTTCATTTTGGGTTTTAGGTGTAAGGCTTTTATAATTTTTGCAAAGAATATTAGCAATGCTTTTCGAGTCATTACTAATGCTACTATTGCCCCACTAAATAAGCTAGTAGCTAGAGCTGGGAGTTGGAACGAAATTACTGGGTTACGGGGTTAGGATCGAACCTGCAAATCTTGAGTTAACGCATCGAATCAGTCCCTAAGCCGTTGAGCTATTGAGACTATTTCTTAATTTTTTATTTGTCTAAATTAATTGTTAAAAGTACCGTTTATACTTTGAGCTTAATAAAATCGGAAGTAGAAATTCTTCAGATACGTATATGGTCGCACGTATGCCTTAAACTAAGATAGGGAGATAAGTTTGGACTGATATTCGGTAACCTTTTTTATGTGACTAAGTTGGCAAGCAAGCATACGGTGGGTCAAAACCCACACGATGGTAAGCGGTTATCGTAGCCTATGAGCGCATGCAGCGCCATACATTTGTAGGTGTCACTCACGCGCTGCCAACCTCGAGATAGTTCGTTCGATTCGTTCTTAGATCTCCTTTGCCCTGAAATATCACTGATTACAGTGTGCTTTAAATCGAAACACAGTATACTGCTATGTGGTAAAGTAAACGACACTGCGGTGGTACCTACCACCATACCACTATTGATTAACAAACCATTTAACATTTACATTGGCTAACAAATAAAGTGGATTTGTGAATTTTCATATATCTAACAATGAAGCTACACATAGTTTTAATTTCACCCGGATGAAACCGCGTAACGGGTGTAAGATTTGCTGAGTATTTTTCCGGAATTGGTGGTGTTTATCGTCCAGTTTTAACCAGTAATTTGTAAAACATGAAACTGTGAATGAACACTTATCATTAGGTTTCCAGGTTCCTTTAGGGTAAACCAGTCACTTATTGAATAAGTGTGTATGAAAGAATGTTGGGGAGTTAACGATTAGTTTCAATGAAATTCACATGGAAGCAATATCTGTATGGTCAGTACAAACATTTTCTCTTAGATCGTTATCAAAGTAAGATCGAAATTAACAACTGCCTTTATAATAACGTTCTCACTAAGTTATAAAGTGTATCCTAACTAATGTGATGAATGCGAAAGTTGTTTGTTTGTAACCGATTATGATGAATTTGAATATAAATACAGACAGGACTATAGAAATAAGCATGGACGTAGCCAGGATTTGTCCCAGGGGAGGGCAAAATTTTAATGGGGCTTTGCAAAAAAAAAAAAAAATTATCTCCAGTAGTTATTGGTCAAATAGTTTAAAATGTATTATATATTTCTTCCATATCTCAGTGTCAAATATTCTACCGCCAAATAGTAATGTTTAGGCATTACTGTGTTCCGGTTTGAAGAGCAATGTACGCTAGTGAAATTACTGAGCAGAGGAGATTTATGAACCAATATCTCGAGGTTGGCAACGCGTGAGTGGCACCTACTAATGGTGCTACAAGCGCTCATAGTCTACGGCAACCACTTAACATCAGGTGGGCCTTATGGTTGTTTGCTAACTTGTAACATAAAACAAGTATTTCACAAGGTCCAGGGTAGGGCACCTGCTTCTCTTGCTTCTACTTCGCTAAGCCCATGGTAATAGCTGTGGCTTCAAGGGGGTGAAATAGGGGATTAAAGTTTGTATGAGGATCAAATTATTTATATAATAATAAATAGGACCCAAACGGAAGATCTATTCTATTGGGTTTGTTTGAATGAAGTTCAAGAAAAAATGCCAACATTTTTAATTTTAATATTTTCTAAAGCAGATTATAGCGGAGTTTTCTAGTTCTTTTGTGATTGTAATGATGGTAATGATAATGCTTACCTTATCTGCTAAGTAATAATTGTATATTAAATTGTATGTATTATATAGTAATTATTAATTGTAAAAGGGACACAATATGCAATAATACAATATTATGATATTTATTATACAGTGCTTAAATTTATCATGTAAAATTATAATTATTTTTAAAAAGTTTGAAATTACCTTTGTTATTTGAATTTAGGCCGCCCTTTTAGAGTACCTATTAGAGTACAAAGACCCTGTCTGAGGGGACAGGGGAAGGACGGCAACATCGCAATGCTACTATCGATCTAAACCGCACCTTTCCAGCGCTTTTGTTGCTTTAGCTTCGTCCTTTACAAACATACACCTAAATATACAATGTTTTAAGCGCTGCTTGAGCAGTTAGGCATCGCCACACGCACACAAAGTAATTATGCCGGATAGTTAATCGTACCTAAAGCGATTTAAGCAATGATAAAATTATCTGTTATTAGACGATACTTTATATGAAGCGCTTTGACGAAAATTTTAAACGTAGTTTGTGATTATAGAATACTGTATAAATAAGTTATTTTTGTATGTGTGTAGTTTAGTGGAGCGAATTGGCGCGAGGGCGTGCAGGACTGGAATGTATCTGACAGGTAAAGATGGGGATAATACTATAAATAAATACGAATAGATATGTATTTACGATAAGGTCTATTGAAACGACCTCAATGTGATCATATCTATGGCGAGTATTCTAATCCACGGCGACATTAACGATTATGGATTTGAATATTTTATAAAGTATAGGATTTAGGAGGTGAAATGCAACATATGAAAATAGGTATCTATTTTGTTGATAAATAATAAGTCAATTTAGAAAAATCTATTTTGTTAAACTTGTTGTAACTTTTTAATTTTTTAAAATACATTTTTAGAAATGTCTATTTAGCAAATGTGTTTAGCACATATCACTGCTAAACTGCAAATTTTATACTTTTAATTAAAATTCAGTTAATGACGATAAAGCATATTCTTGAGTAACTTTTAGTCTTTGTTTCATTAAAATCGGTTTACTCTATCGAAAGATATTGCAAAATTAACTGCTTTGTAAATTTTACGCAAAAACTCCAGAGCGGATTTGGATGAAATTTGGAACACATATAGCTTATTCGTACCTGGATTAAGAGAGAATACTTTTATCCGCTGATAAAGTTAGTTTTAGAAGTAGGTAGAGCTACTCCCAGTCTATATAATCCAGCTTTTACAGAAAATCGATAAAGTAAAGCAACAACATCAATACTGTTGCTTTGCGTGCGAAGAGTGAGAGTGCCGGAGGCCCAATCTTCCATCACCTCTGACCTCTGTTCCCTTCTCATCCACTCCCTCCTATCCCTTGGATTGGCAATGGCCATTTGATACTTTAAGTATCGCAAGCGTTTATAGGTTACGGCAACTCAACATAAGGCAGACCGTATGTTTTGCCAACCGTCATGAGATAAAGAAATCTATATCAAGATAAGTAATTAAGAGAAATGGCAGGCAAAGTGTAAGGTATGATAGATCAGAAAATAATATCAGTCAATAATATGTTGGTCAGAATATGATAGATAATAAATAGTTTTTCCAGTTCAATAGTTGGTATGCAGAATACATCTAAATTTTGAAATATATCTTGAATCATCAGACAATTTTTTCTTGCTATAATTAGTCATCTACATAAATTATTTATTAATTGTACCTATTCATCGTCTTTGCATTTTAATGTAAGCCCTAAAAAATCCAAGCTCATGTTTCATTCAGAGAGTTTTAAGGGTTTCCTACGTTTACTTTGTGTATAACGAGTAAGTCTTCATAAGGTACTTAATATAAAATTATCGGGCTCAACTTGCTTCTATTACGATCAAGCCGCATCTGGACAATACTATTATTGTAGACTCTATGTTACAATAATAAGTCATGAAGTGTCTGTTACTCTCAAGTTAGTAGAGCCGTGCTTCTCTCAGCACAGAGAATCGGCGTAAAGTAACGGTATCATTAGGTACTGTTGATTAGTGCGGTGAGTGAGAGCGCCGGAGGCATAATCACCACCCTCTCTATTCCCTTTCTTTTTTCCCATTTCATCCCTTCCCTCCTTTTTTTTTTTTATGTTAGAAGTTGGCAAACAAGTTTTAAGTTGCATACGGCCCACCTGATGGTAAGTGGCTGCCGCAGCCTATGAGCGCTTGCAGCACCATTAGTAGGTGCCACTCACGCGTTGCCAACCTCGAGATATTAGTTCTTAAATCTCGTTCGCCCAGTAATTTCACTAGCGTACAATGCCCTTCAAACCGGAACACAGTAGTGCCTAAACACTACTATTTGGCGGAAGAATATTGGACACTGCGGTGGTACCTACCTAGCCGGCCTCTTGCAACAAAAGACCTACCACCAGTGTGACTGATTGCACTGGTGGAATAATCTCTGTTGTGACAGAGGTTATCCCAACAGCGGGCGATGGGGTCGTCACATCCCGACGCCTTTAAATTCCTATTCCTCGGGTTGGCAATGCTCATGTGACACTTGAAGTATCGGGCGCGTTGATAGGTTGCGGTGACCAATCATCATGACATTTAAAGAAATCGGAGGCTCCGATGTTTTTACATCGTGAATGCATCCGACTCATGGAATCGGTGCTGTTAGAGAGTTGAACTTTTCTGTTACTTAGTCACATGTCTAAGGGGACTTCCCTACCGATACTACCCACGTCTACCTTCGCTTAGCAAGATATATTGTATGCTATAGTGGCCACTGCACGAACACGGTACCCATGAATTGATGTCGTTGCTATTCGTGTAACTTGCTTAAATATGCCGTTCATCCAGCTCAGGCTGTCAACGTTGTGCACGCAGCACATGAAAGCATACTTAGCTTCAGTGCGGCAGGTGAGACGGATGGGAAAGAAAAACGAAGACACACGATGTGAAACGAACCCATGCACCTAACAAGCGTCGCGTGGCCACGCATAGCTAGCGCAGCGGTGGGGCTGCGCCATTAATCTGCAAGTGTTAGAACACAACGTTCGATATGGTAGACTATAGGTAATGTCTTCATTAGCTGGTATGCTGGCATTTCGTCCGCCCCAATGATGTTCGGTCTGCCGCGGTTCGGTCTCACAGAAGGCGCTCTTAGGATGGGCTCAACTTTGAGCCTCCGTGAGAGCGGTCCCTTTTCGAGGTAGAGTTTTAGTATTCGGTTACCGCCATCAGGTCTGTCTGTAAGGACAACAGCGTACAGATTCTGAAAAAGCTTAAGCATTAGCATCTTGCGAGACAGTAAGCGTAATGTTTTGCGAAACTTCAAGTTTTAGGTGATCGAACCATTTAGGGTCGGAATAAAACTTGTGAAATAAAAAAATATACGCGAAATTGGACGCTTGTACATCGAAGCGTAAAAATATAGTTGAAATTATAATTATGTTACTTGCAACAGACCTACAACTGCAACAAAAGAAGTAATTATATTAACTAGCTCTACTGCATTCTCGTATTCGAGCTTTCCTCGAATTGAATCATAAAGTTTTTCAGTTAATCAATTTTACGATACGATGGCTTCACGGCTCGGATGCAAATATTTCAAGTTTTTACCAAATACTTTCGTGATTATTGATTGATAGCATCTGCCCGAGACTTCATCCGAGGTTTTAAATTGGAACCTGAGAGAAATGAATCATGTAAGTAAATATTGTTTCATGTGACACATCTAAGTAAACCAAATTACAATTGAATGCGTAATGTAGCATGTTTTTTTTTCAGAATTCTACAAGAACCTAGAATGTTGCCGTGATTTAAAATATCTTATGTGCTAATCCAAATAATACGCTATCTGTGTGCTAAATTTCATCCAAATCTGTTCACCGGGTGACTGAGTAACAAACATTTCCAGATCATAACACATTGATTATTTTTGGTTAGTAGGTTGGTAGGTGTTCCGTGGTATTATCAAAAGTGCTTATAGCCTGGTGCGCTCACTGATCAGTAAGCGATCGGTGGGTTAATCAACTTTAGGCATGTAAGTCAATGGATGATCGCATTGTGGTATTTCAACTTAGCTTCCCAATGCTTGAGAGGGCACGTACAAACGTTCCGGCTGTTATCAATTTGATAATAGTCGAAAAATCAAGTCAGAGGCCTATACGGGCGACCTGAACAACTCTGACACTAGGTTGGGCACTAACCACTCGATAAGAAGATCAAAAAGATACCTTAACATAGCTTAAAGTTTACCGGTGTCGGGACGTGACGACCCCATCGCCCGCTATTGGGATAATCTCTGTCACAGCAGAGATTATTCCACCAGAGCAATCAATCACACTGGTGGTAGGTCTTTTGTTGCAAGAGGCCGGCTAGGTAGGTCATAGTAGTGTCATATATCGTCAAATAGTAGGGCTTAGGCATTGCTGTGTTCCGGTTTGAACGGCTAGTGAAATCACTAGGCAAAAGAGATTCAAGAACCAATATCTCGTGGTTGGCAACGCGTGAGTGACCTACTAATGGTGTTGCGCGCGCTGATAGGCTATGGCAACCACTTACCATCAGATGGGCCGTAATGAACTTAAAAACCGGTCGCTACAAAACGATACAAATATACAAGTAAGTATTATTCTCAATGAACGAATGAATCCGCGGGCAAAACCTAGTATAAAATCATTACGAAACAACACATTTGATTAATTCGTTTTTTTAATGTAAGTTATAGAGTAATTCAGTTGACAAATACGATCGACATCTGTTTTCTCGCTAACGACGCTTTAATGACTTCGGCTGTCTATTTTTGACACTTGAGCTCGACACACATGCCTTGTTAGTTGTTTTTGTGTTACTATAAATGGTGAAACTATACCATTAAGACGTACATTTCATGAATGTTTGAATTACAAGGTCTGCTTGTGTATCAAGATAATAAAATGGGGTTATTTATAATATTGGAATTTTTATTATAGTTTTAAATGATCCATGGCAATTAACCTTATATTTATTATTCTCAGAGAAAATTAGCCTATGTTACCTTCCTTTTTCCCTTCTCATCCCTTCCCCCCATTGCCTCAGGTTGACAACGCGCATGTGATACTTAAAGTGTCGCAAGCGTTAATAAGGTTGCACTGACTGCTTACCATTGCTTTCCATTGTATACTTGTGTGTTAACCCTCGTAAGATAAAAAAAAAAAATTATTTTATCCCGAAGCTTCCAAGATTACTAAATACTTTGTATACTTCAAAGTTTAAAAATACCCTAACCAAATCAAAAACTCACCTACGCATTATCGCTACATAACTGTTAACCGTAATACCCGACCGCGATACAGGCAACATTAGATTCCTTATCGCTTCAGTTAAAATACAGCGAGGCCCTTAGGTACCGACCGCAGCAGATTGTGGCATAAATTATATCTTTTATGGCTCGCCCGCACGGGAGAAGCCGCATGTCGACCATAAACACGTAAAATGCATGACCAATCAAAATACCAATGTCGGGTCACGCACACATGCCTCGTGTAAACGAATGAAAGTCGCTCGTAGCGATACAAAGGATGCTAGTGTGGGTGTCAGAAACGCATTAAGTTTTACGTGTGTGTTTGTGTTTTTGTATGTGCGCTACACACACTAACGTCGTGTCCGCTGAGATGGAACACGCGTTCAAGGGATAACGGAGGGCTTACATTTATTAATGTTATCATAGTGTGGATTAGATTTTATTTTTGTTTATTTCATATTTTACTTTAATTATAATTATTCAATTTCAAACATTTTGATTTTATTTATTTATCCAGAGCTTATATAAGATGCTGCTTGATGCTTAGAAAGAAAGGTCATGAAAAAGAGAAACAAAAATTGCTACAAACAAACACATTAATTCTCGTTTTTGACTAGTACTTAAGTAATATTTTATATTACACATTCATCAATGTGGTAAACGACCATACCTATCGACTTAATGTAAACCTTAATGTAAAATTTAAACGGCTAACACTCACGTTCAATCGGTTTAAGTACCGACTGGTTTCGGACTCATCGGAGGTCCTTCATCAGGGTGAGTGGGTTACGTTCGCGGTCGCGACCCGTCTCGCACTGCGCGCTTGTGCTCGCATCTATCGACTTAATGATGTAAAGCAACTACTGTAATTTACATTTAGAGTATCAGCGTCATCACCTATCGTTGTTAACACAGAAGAAGGTTAGAAGGGTAGTAAGAAAAAGGAGAAGTAAACGAACTCTCATCGAGCAGGGGCTTGAACCTCCAGCGCTCTCACTGATCGAATAAAACACAAACTGCTGTTATTCTGTAAGAGTGTCATACCTTCCGGCGTTTCATTAGCCTTTTTATTAATAGTAAAAAAAACAAAATGGTATTCTTCTATTAGGAGTTAAAATTAAACGCATCTAGTATTATAATAGATGAAAACATTTTTTTATATTTAAAATATTTTAATAAATATAATATTAAGTCGTATCCATACTTTAGTTTAGCAGGCGGCTCACAGCGCGAGCCCCGCCCACATAAAAATGACATCTAAATAAATCCATTAAGGCCGAAGCGCGCCGTCGCCGGTCTCTTCCTGTCTGCGAGGCCCTTTATTTGATTTCCTCCGCTTGTCTGTAGGCGCCTTTATTTATGTTTTGACAGCGCCACAGCTCAACTTATGATTTGTGATGAGAAACATACTTAAATATTTAATTAAGGGGCCTTATGGTGCCGATGTCGTTGAGACGCCGTCGGCCCTTTGCCCGTGACATTAGATATCTTTCATGGATTAACTTTGATGTTTTCTTCTTGATTATGAACGGGATGTATAAATAACTTTTAACACTCGCCGTGACAGTTTAGATTCTATGACGTCTGCTCTGATTAGTTCAAGTTATTTGTTGAATGTGACCACTTAACATTAACATATATTAATAAAACACGGTCTAATATTAAGGTAATTTGAAATAGTGTTTATAGCACAATCAATAACATGAAATTACCGGAAAAACAGAGTCTGTCGGAGCTTGTATTAAAATCGTTATTCAAGCGGGCGAAGCCGCTGGCAGAAGCTAGTATTGTCTATATCTTAATCTTCCCTCAAAGTATTAACTCCCCAACAATAAACAACTGTTTTTGGAACGAAGTTCCTTAAAGCGGCTTACGGGTAGTACGATTTTGTAGAAATCGTTACGTAACGAAATGCCGAGTATGCTGAGTGTGTATGTGTACAAGCAAATTATCACAAGCGAGTGAGTGCGCAACCAGGTGGCCCACTCTCTCTCTCTCTGTCCCTGTCTCTTTTATCATATGAACTATTGAAATATATTCATTTCGAATTACGTTCTGAGTTAATGAAAAATCGGGGATCCGCCGACCGCACATTTTTAAAACTATTTTCCAATTTTTAATGCTACAATGATTATAAATGTGCTTGTAATAAATGTCATTTATAAAAAGCGATATTCGCATTGTAATTTACGAGTATATCTTTCTTCTTGTTTCATATTTAATTAATCAATTTAATACCCTGTAATATCATTCAACACAGATGACTTCGTCAGTTTCACGTAGGACACGGAAAATATTTCTTGCTGCGTTAGAGATTTTCTCAATAGCTTCTTTTGAAGAGAACAGACGGAAATTTTACGCCAAGTCCTATACAACACAAAGAAATGTTTTTAATTAAAAAAATTAATTATTTATAATACTCCATACAAACTTTTCAAAACTAGCTACGATCATGTAGTTAACTAGCGATAGAATACAACAGGTGCTGGTAAGGGCGACTTAAATAGCTACTATCTTCATGTAAATATATATAAATAATTATGGTCTAAGCGTTCATAGGCTGCATAATCGCTTACCATCAGGTCATCATGCTTGCCTGCGAACATATTAATATGAAAAAAGGCACTTTATAAACTTTAGGATATTGAGGGGTAGTGGCGAGACCAATGACATCCATCGAGATCATCTACGCTAGATGCTAGTTCGTTAATAATATACAACAGCGGTCATGATATCACAGAAATGTTATATTCTTCTAACTGAAAAGAGAAAACTGAAATGAAATCGGATGTCTGAAATACAGGTATGTGCAATTGTGCATACTTTTAAGTAGTTATAAGTGCAGCGGTAATTTATAAGTTAAAACGTATATTTATGTATGAGTGAATTTATGTCTATATTTACTACTATACAGCTTTGTATTAAGTATATAATAATCACCTAGTTTCACAGTACACCTCCTTACCGCTTCCCTTTCATATCCTATAGTCAAAGGTTGTCAGACAGAGATCGCTGCCTTAGCGATAAGACCGCTTTTTGTATTACCATTCTTGAACTTTGATTGTTTTTATTTTTTTGTGTTTGATGTCCAAAGAATGTATATTATTATAATATATTCTAAGTTTTTTTTTATGTCAGAAGTTGGCAAACAAGCATACGGCCCACCTGATGGTAAGTGGTTGCCGTAGCCTATGAGCGCTTGCAGCACCACTTGTAGGTGCCACTCACGCGTTGCCAACCACGAGATATTGGTTCTTAAATCTCCTCTGCCCAGTAATTTCACTAGTGTGCAGTGTCCTTCAAACCGGAAAACAGTAATGCCTAAGCACTACTATTTGGCGGCAGAATATTTGACACTGCGGAGGTACCTACCTAGCCGGCCTTTTGCAACAAAAGACCTACCACTAGTGTGACTGATTGCACTGGTGGAATAATCTCTGCTGTGACAGAGGTTATCCCAACAGCAGGCGATGGGGTCGTCACATGCCGACGCCGGTGAAAACAATGTCAATTTATAAATGAATAGCTTTTGTTTGCAGCTTCGCATGTTTTCATTTACATTTTGTCTGAACTTTTATTTGTTTGAAATTGAAATTTCATATTTATTTATATCGAATCAACAGCCTAAAAATAAGCTCTAAAAATGACGATACTTCCATACAACTTTTCATACCCCTTTCAACCCTATTTTCGCATTAAAAGTATTTCATTTAAATCGATTTAGTAATTTTGGCCAGAAATTGCGACAGACAGACAGACAGAGAGACACAGTTACTTTCGCATATACATATAGGTATTTAATATTAGTAGGGATTGCAGAATAGGTATTGGTTTTAACATTTAATGATTTGTTAAACTTTAAAAGACTTTAAAAAAATAACGTAACAATTTCAATGGCTTAAAATGTCATGAGTTTGTAAACCCCGAACCCAAAATATAAATCCCGAGACCGCAAATCCTTAGTCGCCTCGATGTAGGGAATAAAATAGATTTGTTAAAATTGGACGAACAGAATCGTGTGGCGACCAAAAAGGCGAATTATCAGCTAATGGCGGAGGGTACTGAAATAGCATTACGAATTCAAAAGTCGGGGACAAGCCCGTGCTTAATTTGATTAATACACATAATAAGCTTTAGCTGATAAGTTTATATTGTTTTTATATATTTCAGATTAAATCATAAAAACATCAAAAAATATTATAAACGTGAAAGTTTGGATGAATGGATAGATGTTTGTTACTCTTTCATGCAAAAACCACTCTACGGATTTAGATTAAATTTGCTACACATAAAGCTTATTACCTACATTAACACATGGGATAATCTTTATCCCGAAATTTTAGATTCTTTTTGATAATTCCACATCAAAAGGTTAGTGGAGCCGCGGGCACTGCGTAATTTTTAATATATTTTCTTTATTTTTAACATTTATAATAGATACAATAAAGGCCTGCACCTATTGGCGGCAAACCACGGCAGGTTGCGGCTACAAACGAGCTCTAACATGAGACCTCAATGGATAATTACTCTGTTCTTTTCGTGCAAGAGCCTTGCATAGGTGCTGATGGCTTTCTGCCTGTGCCTTTTAGAACTGGTAAAAAGTGCACAAATATTGTGCGCAATCAATCGTCGTCGTTGAAACTTCAATTTTATTGTAATAAAAAAAAAAAAATTGTCATTATTTTAAGTTTTTTTTTTATATTTGTCACATAAAAATTCCCTTTAGTCCATGTTCTGTCAAGTTGAGCGCAGGCCCCCAGTTCAGCGCTATTTATGAAACAATGAGCAATTACAAGTTTAACTCGGCCAATTAATTAATAATTCGAAAATATATTCTTTCTAATAAAGAAAGACTACTAAAAATCTGTTAATAAATGACAAAGATATGAGGTAATAAAATTTAATAATTTCATTCCCAAATTTTTCACCGTTGCGGTTGCTGTTTTTCGTCAAATTTTAAACCGGACCAAAGTAAAAGCAAAAATAGAATTTTCCAGATCGGCTTATTGTAGGAGTTCCAAAGTAATTCGAGCCTATAATAAGGCTAATAATTACATCTCATCCCTTCATTTTTAACCGTAGGGTTGATACTTTTTCTGGAAATTCAAATGGGAGGCATATCCAAAAAAAAACTAATTCGATATTGGTCCATTATTATCGTAGTTCTGAGGTTAAAAAACATAAGAACCAAAAGAGAATTGAAATGAGAAATCCCTTAAAAATTAACTCATCTTTTCACCTTTTATTAATAAGTTATGTTTCTAAAATAAAATATCAGATAAATAAAGACTGCATAGTTTTCATTAAAATTACACGCTCATAGCCGAGTGCACCCGCTGATCGGTAAACGATCGGTAGGTTAAGCAACTTTAGGCGCGGTCAGTCACTAGATGGGTGATCGCATAGTGGTATTTGAACCGAGCGTCTCCGTGCTTCGGAGGGCACGTAAAAAGTCGGTCCCGGCTGTTGACAATCTGAAAACAGTCGATAAGTCAAGTCAGAGGCCTACGGGCGACCTGAACAACTCTGACACTAGGTTGACCACTAACCAATCGATAAGAAGATTAAAATTACAAATACAATAGGTAATCTAAACTAACTAATACAATAAATATAAAAGTTTGGATGGATGGATGTTTGTCACTCTTTCAGGCAAAAGTACCGGACAGATTTGAATGACATTTGATACACACATAGCTTATTACCAGTATTATCAAATAGGATACTTCTTATTTCGGAAAAATTTTGAGTTTCCGTGGAATTATCAAAAGACTACATAATACGAGCGGCACCGCGGGCACAGCTAGTATTGTATAACTACAAGACGATGGTACTGGTATACTTTTATTACAAATATCGTGAGAGTGAATTGTAGTTAATTATTGTTTTAATTATTATTTATGCGAAAATGACTATAAGACGCTGAACTAATTATAATCAGTTTTGGTACAGATGTAGACGGAGGCCCCACAGAGACTGTAGGCTGTAGGCCACTTTTTGTCGCGAAACAAAACTGGAAGCGGGTAAAATAGGGGATGAAAATGGCGGATGAATTGTAGGGGGAACCAATTATTTACATAATTATGGTATTAAGGATGCCTCTTTAAAAATTGTTATTTACGCAGGTAAAGCCGCGGTCAAAAATATTTTCCTTATAAAATTATAAACGATTTACGTTTCATTCCATAATAAAATTAAAACGTAATACTATTTTTTGTTCGTATAAAACGCCAATTCAACGAGTATGTACGAAATCTGAGCAAACAGCTCAGTCTGCTTGCAAATGCAATGTAAATACCAATCTTATTGAGCTTCCTCGTCTCCCGCTCGTCGTCATATTTGGCGTAGAGCGGGGGCTATAACGTGATAGCGGTAGGTCGTAGTAAGCTGGTAGTTAGGTAGCAATCTAAGCGCATTAGAGCACGCGGCGTGGCGTGACGCGAGGTACATTGACCGCGTCGCTCTTTGTAAGCAATTGCGTTTAGGCATACTGAACACGAAACTTAAGAAATAATAATAGATTTATTTAACTAGTATTTTTGTATATAAAATCATATTTTTATAACGATGTGTGATTTTGTTGTAAATTCCTTTACAATTGAATGATATAAAAATAATTTAAATTACCTTACTTTTTGCATAAATGTCTTTTTGAAGTTATACTTCTTTTGGCGCGTTAGGGAAAAATGATGAGAATAAATTTTTACGATGCGCGCGCACACCGTCACAGCAAAACCGACACCCTGAATTTAGATATAGTCACCATTTTAGTTTTTTGTGATATTTAAATAAACTTTATTTAACTAGATAATGCGTTATAATAAAACTTTCAATGTATTAAATACCTTTTTCTATTGTTAGTGTCGTTTTTCTACAAACGTAGAATAAGGCGAAAGATAAAATTTTTGAAAAGATTTATCTTGTTACGCCAAAAAGTATAGCTCAAGGCATCGAACCCGCGACTTTTATTTAAGTGACTACTACTACTCATTTAGATGAATGATAATGATACAAATACATGTGAAGGCAGCTTTAGTAGTTCCATTAACAGTGATGTATGGCGCGGTTGTTACACACGACACATTGCTGTCTACCATTGTCAACGTGGAAATCCATTGTGTAATATAGGCTATATTCATCATTACTGTGCACTGGATATTAATTATAACAAAACGTTTAATTAACTTTTAATAAAGAGGGCGAAGTCTTCAAGTCATTAAAAGTCTTGCTATTTCCCATCAATAGAAGGCCTTCTATCGTTGAGCTATTAAGGCTTAGCAGCACTGGTGGTAGGGCTTTTCTTCCTCGAGGCCGGTTAGTTAGGTACTACCGCAGCGTCAGATATTCTATCGCAATGCAGTAGTGCCTTTGGCATTCGGTTTGAAAGACACTGAAACTAATGAAATTACTGACCAAAAAAGATTTAAGAACCAATATCTCTAGGTTAGCCACGCGTGAGTGATAGATACTTACAAATTGCAAGTGTTTTCTAATACCTGCTTTCTAACTTAATAACATAGTGTGTAGTTTGCTTTAGTATAACTATTTACAGGGCTGTGCTATGCGGTAGTTATATCTAAGCTAGGAACGTCAAACGACGCATCAATGTAGCGATGTCAAAGTGAAAATCACGTCAAAGCAACATGTGAACTACATAAATAGCATGTGTGAGTAGCTACAGAAGTCGAAGTAATTAGGACTGAGCGTTACGGTCGTTGTACACGATCTAATGTTGCCATAGTGAAAATACACTGTAGGAATAGGTACATAAAAGCTATGTGTATTAACGCAGCCAAGAGATGTTAGGAGAGGAAATTAATTGTAGTAGAACCTTGCTGTTTTTAGGCTTGAATTCAAATAAAACAAAAACCCTACACAACCAACGCCCCCCATTAGGATAGGTAGGTATATATTATGTTGGAGTTATGGAATCACACAAACACAAGCACATCGGAAAACAAACACGCGACGTCTAGCATTTAAGACAGCTTCTCTACCACTATTACGTCACGTAGAATACTTCGTTGTTTGATTCGATGCGTTTGATGTTTCGTGGCGATGAACGAAGTTATACATTTTTTGTGGTTGTTGTGGAGAATTGGATTATGGCGTTCCGGGACTACAACTTCCTCGGTGAGAGTAACGGATTATGGAAAATCTGTCTCGGTCTCTTTGAGCGAGATGGTAAGACCCCAACGCTGTCCACGCCAGCACGCAGAGCAATTGTAACCGGACCGACTACCGATATCTCGTTACTTTTCTCGGCTTTTCTCCCATGATGTCTTTGGCGTAACTGTGAACGTAGATTGTGGTTACTAAAACTAAATGCACTTATGTACGCCTGTACTTATATAGTACCTTAAACAACTATTATTTTAGTTTATAATATACTTACCTATAACTTTTTAAGGCAAGGTTTCATTAATTAATTTAAAATAAGAGTATATTCTTTATGACTTATATCTTAAGCCGAACAAACATGAATTAGTAGTAGGCAGTATTCAGATCTTTTTTCTTCAATATAAATCTTATTACGTTTGCAGATAGCTTTATTTGTTTAGTGCTTTCTTAACATGGTTCAATTTGTCAAAGTGTAAATATGTGGTAAAGTTGGAATGTATAAACGTACCTCATTTAATATGGCTTCTTTATAATACTCCTGTATTTTTAAATAAAATTTACATTATTTTTAATAATTTGTTGGAAATATGGGACGTCATTGAAATGTCACTGAAATAGTAGCAAGTAGGGACATTTGAGTTATAACAGGCTGAGTTTTGTTCTCACTCGCGTACATTTTTAGTCCGCCCAAGTAAGAAGTAACCAGAACCTTGCGATTGCGATAGTTGAAATGTCACAGTCATGTGCGTTGCTAGCCCAAGGGATATGAGGGAAGAGATTCTTTTTTCTGATTGTGTATTGCTGTTGGCCCTACTGGCCTTGGCAGTGACAGCCTTCGCGGGAGCTCAACTTTGACGCTGTCCTTACGGTGCGTTCTGCGAGGCCGAATCACTGGAGGGAAGGGATGAGAAGGGAAAAAAGGAAGGCAACAGACGGGGTGGCGGCTGGCCCTCAATCATCGCACGAAACGCAACGGTATTGAAACTGTTATCTCACAAAACGCATCAGGAACTGTTACTTTACACCGATTTTCTGTGATTGACTTACTCTTATAAATATTGTATTATAAATAAATATTTATTTCGACTTGGATATTAGACTTGTTTTTTTTTATGCATTATACATTTTCCTTATACATACATAAATGAATGACATCGTTAATAAACAAACATTCGACCCGCTTCACGATACACGATCACCATACATCTATATGTATGATGATCGCTTGAATGCTTGCAAAATCGGGGCTAGTTCGTAATGTTGTTATAATGAGGATTAGTGCGAAAGACAAAGTGCGAAAAAATTAGCCAGCAGGAGTACCTTAGGCCAGCATCTTGGGCCAACGTGTAGAGGCCTCCTTGGCTGTATGCTGCTAGTTGGCGACAACACTGGCCGGCCAATCCAATTGGTTACGTAAACTATTAAGTATTGAGTTCATTTAAAAATAAAAGAAAGGTTTCCTACCTTATCTTAATAAATTATATTTTTCTTCTTTCCATTTAAATCAACTTTATAAAAACTTACTTCCGTGTGATTAACGATTTTTAATGGTCCACTTATAATTGCGATATAGAAGAAATTACGTAATTCCAATACTCTATATACTCCCCATAATTTTTAATGCCCTATTTCTGCGTTCAACTCCTTAAAGCCTTTTTTGCAATAAAAACCTATGAGCTGTCTTAAGTCTATTACATGTCCGTGCCGAATTTCATAAAAATAGGTTCAGTGGCTTAGACATGAAAGCGTGACGGAGTTACTTTCGCATTTATAATATTACTAGCTACGCTCGCGACTCCACTCGTAACCTTTTTTTTTTTTTTTTTTTATGTTAGAAGTTGGCAAACAAGCATACGGCCCACCTGATGGTAAGTGGTTGCCGTAGCCTATGAGCGCTTGTAGCACCATTAGTAGGTGCCACTCACGCGTTGCCAACCTCGAGATATTAGTTCTTAAATCTCGTTCGCCCAGTAATTTCACTAGCGTACAGTGCCCTTCAAACCGGAACACAGTAGTGCCTAAGCACTACTATTTGGCGGCAGAATATTTGACACTGCGGTGGTACCTACCTAGCCGGCCTCTTGCAACAAAAGACCTACCACCAGTGTGACTGATTGCACTGGTGGAATAATCTCTGTTGTGACAGAGGTTACCCCAACAGCGGGCGATGGGGTCGTCACATCCCGACGCCTTTAAACTAAGTTACTTCTTATAAAATGAGCTGTTTGCCAGTGAATGTTCCGTTAAAATCGGTCTAGCCGTTTCTTAGATTAGCCGAGACAAAGAGACAGACAAAAATTTTAAAATTTGATGTTTTATTTAAGTATGATGTTAATTTGGAATTACAAACAGACACCTAATTTTATTTTTATAGATATAGAAGAGAAGTAATACCAAAATAGATACAATAATAAAAATATAAGTACACAACACGCAAATAAGCAATACCATGTCAACCCACAAAATTGAAAAAACTGAGTTATATATGCAGAAGTGTTGGTAAATGGCTGAAGAATATTTTTCTTTAATATTTGTAGGGTTATAAGCTTTAAAACTTCTAAAAAGCCATTTTTAAACATGCAATTTATACATTATGTTAAACGTTTTGGGTTATATTATATACGAAATATGTAGTTTGTATACTTATTTTTTGTGAAAATAAGTATAAATAACTTACATAAATCTGAAATTGCCAAAAACTTGACCAATACATAAAAAAATTATATAAAGCAAGTTGTTCAAAATTTTCAAACGCGTTTTCCTCGAAATGACATTCATGTGGGTTGACATGGTATTGCTTATTTGCGTCCAAATATGAACACAAATATGCGAAAGCCCTGCCCCGTCAGCAGAGACAAAATGTAGTTAGGTGAAATCTCCAATGCTCTCCGTGCTCGCCAAATGCCAATTCGGGGACAACGACCGTCACTCGCTAACGTGGACTAACGGTGTCTGCAGATAGTTGCGTTGATGAGCGAAGCTTTTCATGCTGGATCATCTACACACATAAATAAAATAGACAATTTGTTTTTAAAAAGATAGCGTTTTTTGACACCATTATGACGTATTGGTACCGAGTCTACTTTAGCCTCGACAGTTGCGGGTTCGACTTTCGCTCGGGCTGATGTTTGTATTGATCTTATATATTGAAACTATTTGCCGCACCATTTGTTTCGATGTGGGCGCTTGTGATAGTGCCTTGGAGAGTACGTTAAGTTGTCGGTCTCGCTTGTTATCACATAGCACCTGATAATAATCGTCACTTGATAATAAACTAGTAACCTGTCAAATCCGGATAAAAGTAACAAACAGACTGGGTAGATAAAATACCGGGAAAAACTCTAGGAAGAAGGAGAGCACTTTTTAACAAGCTTATGAGTGAAAGAAAATATCTTTATTAATAGTTTAGAATTACATTACAGATATTAGTTCAATTCCCAATTTTTTTTTCCAATGGTGGCAAAGTAAGTAGGGCTTATTGATAATTTCTCTTTGTTGACAAATTCAAGTCATCTTTTTGCTCCGTTCTTGGGACGAGAACCGGGTTCTATAGGGTTCTATGAAGAGATGGTAAGGTCATGTACAACTACTAAAACCTTCTCTGTGGGTGACCTCAGAAGAGGTCTCAAGTCTCGATGAGCCAGTGCATTACATGCCAAGCCGTGGGCACCGCAGGTGGTGGAGTCCCAGGTGTCGAAAGATGGAGCGTATTATAATGCGTATAATCTCAGCTAGCGATTTCTTTAAATCCAAGTAATATATACCATGTATTATGTGTTGGCTAGGCTAGAGGCAAGAGGAAAAGGAGTGTACGGTTAACGTATAACATTTTTATTAGTATATAATTTGGCCTACATTATACCTATAAATTATACCGTCAGTGCAAAGATTAGTGAGTTGACCGAGCGAACGAAGCGGAATACCATTCAAACCATATATCTTTGTAAATAACTTAATAAATCGTCTATATAAACCTTAATATTCCGCGTGGTCAATTTCCAACACATAGCACATCCCTGGATCATACAAGGAGGAGGGGTCAAGTAATATATGATAGAGCCTTTTAAATTATATAATTCAATCTTTTGTCAATTTTCCAATTATTATTTAAAAAGAAGTAGGTATTTTGACAACGGTAAGAATCCTTAATAATTAATATTATTTAAAAAGAAGTAGGTATTTTGACAACGGTAAGAATCCTTAAATGAAGAGTCCCGGCGTGTCGGTCTAAGCATGAATTTGGAAAAGACAAAAGTGATGTTTAACAACCATGTCATGCCGATACCCGTTACTGTAGGTAACTCCACAATTGAGATTGTTCAAGAATACGTTTATCTGGGACAAATAATAAAACTTGGTAGAAACAACCTCAACAGGGAAATCGATAGACGTATTCAGTTGGGATGGGCAGCATTTCGTAAGTTTCGTCAGGTATTCTCGGGCTCAATACCTCAAAGTCTAAAGACTAAAGTCTTTAATCAGTGCGTCCTGCCAGTCATGACCTACGCTTCCGAAACTTGGACTCTGACACTGGGACTAGTTCATAAGCTTAAAGTGGCACAGCGAGCGATGGAAAGGGCTATGCTCGGGGTTTCATTGCGGGACAAAATCCGAAACAAGGAGACAAAGAACAAAAGTAACCGACATAGCTCAAAAAATCGGAATGCTGAAATGGCAGTGGGCTGGTCACCTTTGTCGTACAACCGATGGCCGTTGGAGCAGACGAGTTGTAGGATGGAGACCGCATATCGGTAAGCGTAGCGTAGGACGCCCTCCGGCCCGGTGGGCTGATGACTTTAAGAAGGTGGGTGGTGTTGGCTGGATGAGAACAGCAGAGGACAGAATGTTGTGGCACACCTTGGGAGAGACCTATGTCCAGCAGTGGATAGCGAAAGGTTGAAATGATGATGATGATGAAGAATCCTTGGAAGAAGAGAAGATTAGAATAATGTTATGTTCTAATTCAATTGTTCATGTCTTTTTTTATGTAAGAGGGGCAAACGGGCGGGAAGCTCACCTGATGTTAAGTGATCACCGCCGCCCATGAACATCTGCAACACCAGAAGGCATGCAGGCGCGTTGCCGACCTTTAAGGAAAGAATAGGCTCTTCTCTTGAAGGTTCCCAAGTCGTATCGGTTCGGAAAGACCGCCGGCGGAAGTTGATTCCACAGAGTGGTTGTGCGAGGAAGAAAATGTCTTCTAAATCGCGCTATTGTGGATTTCCAGACATCGAGGTGGTATGGATGTCTATTCTAAATCGGCCCCATGATTCAATTAAGTGCAATAATTGCATGTCAATGTCATGCGTTCAATTGCCACTAAGGGTCTTCATCTAAATTTGCCGAAATGCATAATTTATTCTATATTTGCACGTAATATTTTTTAACTATTTCATTTAATATAAGACTTGTAATAGTAGGTAATTGAAGTCTTATTTATTCAGAATTCAATTAGTTACTTATATCACGGAATTATATCGGAATTAATAAGCTAAATATTATAGAATATCTTATGGATTTATTAAAATTATTCTTCTTTCGGCTTTTACAAACTTTAAATGTCAGATTTATTTATATTGAATCAAGGGCCTAAAATAATAAGTTTCAAGCTTGTAGGTCTTATGAAAGACGATATTTCCATACAAGTTTTCACCCCATTTTCGACTCCTTACAACCCTTCTTTCGCATTAGTGGACCAAATTTCATTTAAATCGGTTCAGTAGTTTTAGCGTGAAAGCGCGACACACAGACAGACAGAGTCACATTCGCATTTATAATCGGTACTATATATTAGTAGGGATATACGTAGTTCTAAAGATCTCTATAATTCTTGAGACTTGTGCAAACAACAAACACATATGAAAATCGGTACAAGGTCTTATAAATGCAAATATCACGAACAGCACCTACGTACCTACTAGATGATGATCTGATTGGTGGTGATGATGTCATTATGTAGCTGACTTGAACAAAAAATCGGCGGATGTTGTTTCTTATCGTCCTTACTTTATACTTTCGACTCTTAGTTTTGAACTAATATTTGTAATAGAGACTACAAAATTAAAAAGTATTCCAAGAAAAAGTAATGGAAACTATTCCCTATAGCTATTCCCGCGGAACCACTCGCTTTAATGTATCCTGATAATCCCACAGGAACCCAGAAATTTTTTGAGACAAAAAGTATTTTTATGTTAATCCAAGTACCTAATAAGGTGCCATTTTTGTGCCGTGAAAGAGTTTTTTTTTTTCGGAATGTGTATTGCTGTTGGCCCTACTGGTCTTGACAGCGTCACTGGGCGGCGGGGCCGAGTACAGAGACTCAGCCGTGATAATGGGGCAGCCCTCACGGGGGCTCAAATTTGATTCCGTCCTTAGGGTGCCTCCTGCGAAGCCGAACCACGGCTAAGGACGTCATCGGACATGGAGGCAGCGCCCGAGCGCATTCTATACGATAGACTCACCCGACGGTGTGAGCGCGACGCGACGTGCGAAACAAAGGACCTCTTCCTCGCCGGCGAGGACGGTGTTGTGTGCGTGTCTGTGCTGTGTAAGTGGCATTTTCTAATGTAATCCTATCGTCAGGGTCTTGCAGGACGTGCTTAGGACGCCGACAAAGAGTAATAAACACATTTGATAGAGTGAACCGATTTTAATGAAGGAGAATATACTTGGTCATTTACCTGCCTTGTTTTTAGAAAAGCTTTAAAGTTAAACAGTCAGACATTATAAAACTGATGAAAATGTATTTAATCACCTATTTTAGTACCATGCAATATTTATTTTCATGAAAATCGGAGATGTATATTCATTACATGTATGGAAGGTATATTTAAGTTGGTAAATAATAAATACAGGTCCCAGAGAGGTTTGTGCCGGATTTGTGCTCGCAAATTCGGGGACAACGACCTTTGTAAATGCAAGAACTAACGGTGATATGACGATCAAGTATAGCGACTAGACAGGGGGTAATTCATCAATCACGCTTTTTATTAGCTACGTACGATTATCTCGTTAAATGCTTAACTGTTACGTGTATTTTACAAGCAGTTTAGTTAAAATATCTATTCTTAATTCTATTTCTATTGTATTTAAACGACTTTAAAACTATACGAGGTTTTTGAATAGGCTTTATTATTCTTTTAGCTTTATATAAAGGAGCCTGAGATTGTTTTTAAGATAACAGGGATAACACCTCTTAAATCTATTATAAGTATTGACTCTATATTTGACACACAGAGTATATCAGACATTCAGAGGCGGCGGGACGTGACGACCCCATCGCCCGCTGTTGGGATAATCTCTGTCACAGCAATTTTTTTTTTTTTAATGTTACAACATGGCAAACAAGCATACGGCCCACCTGATGGTAAGTGGTTGTCGTAGTCTATGAGCGCTTGCAGCACCATTAGTAGGTGCCACTCACGCGTTGCCAACCTCGAGATATTAGTTCTTAAATCTCGTCCGCCCAGTAATTTCACTAGCGTACAGTGCCCTTCAAACCGGAACACAGTAGATTATTCCACCAGTGCTATCATCCACACTGTGGTAGATCTTTTACTGCAAGAGGCCGGCTAGTCCATCGCAGAGACCATCGCAGTGTTAAATATTCTATCGCAAAGCAGTATTGTCTTTGGCATTATTGTTTTTCGGTTTGAAGGGCACTGAAGGCTAGTGAAATTACTGGGAAAAAGAGATTTAAGAAGCAACATCTCGAGGTTGGCAACGCGTGAGTGGCACCCACTAATGGTGTTGTAAGCGCTCATAGGCTACGATAACCGCTTAAAATTAGGTGGGCCGTATGGTTACTTGCTAATTAGTAACATAAAAAAATCATATTTAAAAGAGTAACTATCGAGTTTCTTGTCGATTCTTCTCGGTGGAATAAACTTTCCGAACCGTCGGTAGCGCTTGATGGTCCAAAAGTACTTCTAAAAACTTGAATAAAAATAATTTTGATTTTGAGGAATATTTAACAAGTCTTACACCGGTACAACAGTACGGCGATCACAGTTCGACTTACTGGCAGATCGTGTAGAGCCTCAGTCGATATCGATTTGAAACTAGGAAGTATTCATTTAGTGCCTCAGGCTACAAACATAGCTCAGTGAACTATTGAACGTAGGGGTTCACAGATTTTGGAATAGTTTCTCTCGCAATCCAATCCACGTTCCTCCTACTACGTGGACAGATGACCTAACAAGAGTCTGTGGTAGCCATCCATTTATAAAGATACGGTCAAGCGAACTAACTTCCTCCATCGTTAACTTAGCAAATATTGGAAGAACTTCTATTACGCAGATGTACATTAGCAACGAACTTAGTCACACGGTTAGTCAATTTATTCGGTTAAATTGTGCAAATCATATTCAGCTAAGTTTAATTTAGCGCGTGACTAAATTCGTTTTGTTGCGTTGGTGTTGAATTTACGAAAAGGCGCAAAGGCACCAACGACTCTTTGACATTTCTCAGTATCAACGGTATTTGCCATGCAGTATATAAGTAAGTTTATGGTGGTAGCCGATGAATTAAAGTTGCACAAGATTGTCCCTAGTGACGTAATTTAAGTAAGGCCTGTGCAGTAGACATCTATAGTAGGTTGATGAAGATAATTATGGTCGATACTAGGGTACTCTTGAATCAATTTATTTGCATTTCCATCCATAAGAAAATGAGAACTTTGTGTTGAACCATTGACTGAGTTTAAACTAATGACCGGCTCTTTCATAAAGATAAATATTCAATTATGTTCCAAGCATGCTTGCCTTCTGGTGTTGCAGATGTTCATGGGCGGCGGTGATCGCTTAACATCAGGTGAGCCTCCTGCCCGTTTGCCCCCTCTTAGATAAAAAAAAAGCTTGTGACTAACTTCATTTCGCTGCGTCAGTGCGAATATACGAAGGAATACCATCGAATCTTTGGACATATCTGTAGTACCGAAGGTTGGACTATTATTAGGTTAGAAGTAATAAAATATGTCTGTGGTTTTTATTCAAATTTACCGAACAAAAATACGTTTTGTTCACAATACCTTAAATTCAGAATTTATATTACCTCATCGGCAATGTTTGCGTCAGGCTTAAAATGTAAAAATTTTATATTTTCAAGTTTCAAAAACAAAACTAAAATAGATACTATTTTTCATAATCGAGGTTTAGGGCATATTGTCGAAAACTAAACTAAACTGTCGAAAACTACTCATTGCATTAAATTAAAATTAAAAATATCGCATTAGTAAAAATTTAAAAAACCAAGATGGCTTATACTAAATTACGAAACAAGGTTTCAACAGTCGTAAGGTCATAATAATTAGTACCTCTCACCAGCATTTTATTGTTCCACAACAATTGCAACAATATTTTCTCATAGTTTACCAAGTCGTAAACAACAATTAATTTTTAATTAATTAACGAGTGACCGCTTCCCTCGTCCTGTTACAGTGGCTTTTAGCTTTATCAATAAAATAATTATCCAATCATGATACAATTTACTCGGATTGTATCCCATCTCCCTCTCTCGCTTGTAGATATCAGTGTTTCTGTCTCACTTGCTCTTGAGGACGGTGACACGACAGAGGCCTATGGGTGACTATACCGTTGGTATTGAGGGATACCACTTATTATATTGTTTACAATTTCTTAGAAAACACAGAAAAAAAACTAAGTGAATATGGCGTAGTCTTAGACTTGTCACTTATGTTTAAGTTTTTAAGTAAAATAATAATAAGAAGTAACTTAAGTAAATGATCGTAGCTTCGTGTATTACAGTTAACTTAATAAGTCTGTTATTTTTCTCTTATTTTGGAATTAATGACCAAAAAATTGTGGCATGTTACCGACCCTCCCTTTCATGGGCTTAGTCGCGGGTTCGATTCCCGCTCGCAGATTTCTATTTATCTCACAAATATCTCTTTTGGTCTGGACGTTTGCCCTTGTCTCCCATATTTTGTTGGAGACCATTGTGAAGCTGTCGGTCCCGTTCATGTCATCCAGGTCCGATGATGGTCGGTAACTCTTGACAAGCAATTTTCTCTTATCCAATGAGTTACTGGTTCACCCTGAGGTACCTGTCAAATCTGGAAAAGAATAATAATAATAAACCCTGGGTAAATACCGGGAATAATGGTAGGAAGAAGTAGAATTACAAATCATTTATAAAATAATATTTTTAATGCGATGTGCAGGACGCCTAAGCCGAAACTCGTGAACGATGCTACCAATTCCGTTGATAAATTTAACCAATCTCCGTCTTTGTTTCTCAATCCAATTAGTGTCAATCTTCATTGAAAACATTAAGGGGAGTGTACTCGTGTTTTTTGAAAAATGTTTTGTTAGAAAATATTTCTTTTCATGTCAGTTTTAAGTTCACTGTTTAGATACAATTATTTTTTATTGTTTTAAGATAATATACACTTTATCTAATATATAGAATTCTCGTGTCACAATGTTCGTTCCCATACTCCTCCGAAACGGCTTGACCGATTCTTATAAATTTTTATGCATATTCAGTAAGTCTGAGAATCGGCTACTATCTATTTTTCAAACCCCTCAGTGATAAAGGCTGTCCACCCCAAAATTTTTTTAAAATTTTTTGGATAAAATTTTTATTTTTTAGTATGTGGCATTGAAAATACATACGACCACAAATTAAATAAATTTTTACTTTTTTATCACCAACCCCTGCTTTTTAATAGCCTTATTAGTTATTAGTCAATCAAAAACTTTCACCGGGTAGAGGGCGCTGCTATCGGGACCCGGATTTTTTTCGGGGCAGGACAACGTCTGCCGGGTCCGCTAGTATAAGTATACAGGTCTGTATAACAATTCCCAAAAAATTAGTTAACCGCATTTGGGGGTTCAGAGAAAACATAATTATGATTGTTTTTTGGTGGCTAATAATAAATACACATATTGCAGACATTTCAAATCATGCGTGAATAGTAGGGCACCTTATATATTAATTGACGGTACAAAAGAGTTTACGAAAAGGCGATACACGTCCATTTAACAATTAATCATCAATTTATATTGTAACATCACTACATAGTCTAAAACAAAGTCGCTTTCTCTGTCCCTATATCCCTATGTACGCATAGATCTTTAAAACTAGGCAACGGATTTTGATGCGGCTTTTTTAAATGAATAAAGTGATTGAAGAGGAAGGTTTATATATAATAACATCCACTAAATAGTGGGGGCATACTGTTATTTTTGAGGTTTCTAATGTGATGTAGTTAATAATTACATTTACAAAACTACTGGATCGATTTTAATCATTTTTTCAGTGAATGACATAGGCTATTTCATTCACTGAAAAAATGATTAAAATCGATCCAGTATTTATAAACCCGTGCGAAGCCGGAGCGGGCCGCTAGTGTAGAATAAAATAAAAAAAATGTTTATTATAATATCTAACTCTGACAATAAACATAGAAAACGCAGAGATACCGATAAACAAACCATGTTTAAAGTAACAAAGAGCTATTCTAATTTGTGAGGCTAATTTTATTGGTCATTAAAATTCAGAGAGCGAAGGGATAGGAGACCTGAATCAAAATAAGCATACGCCAAAATGATCCTTATGCTAAGGTAATAAAAATCATTTTCGTCAGCAGTTTGTTTCCCATCGGCCCCCATTAACGGTGCGGTGTGAAAATTGGAACTGTACGGAACTATTTCAATGAGATCGTTAGACAGTTATAATTAACTATGAATGAGATGAAAATTTGGGAATTAGTAGGAATTTGTTCAATGCAACAAATATCTTATATATTCACTGGTGGTAGGTCTTTTGTTGCAAGAGGCCGGCTAGGTAGGTACCACCGCAGTGTCCAATATTCTGCCGCCAAATAGTAGTGCTTAGGCACTACTGTGTTCCGGTTTGAAGGGCATTGTACGCTAGCGAAATTACTGGGCGAACGAGATTTAAGATCTAATATCTCGAGGTTGGCAACGCGCGAGTGGCACCTACTAATGGTGCTGCAAGCGCTCATAGGCTGCGGCAGCCACTTACCATCAGGTGGGCCGTATGCTTGGTTGCCAACTTCTCACATAAAAAAAAAAAATCTGTGATTAATTTTGATATAATTATCTCAAGTAATCTTACTTTAAATCTAAAAGTAATCTGGCTCTTGGATGTTAAATCAATTAAGGCTAAGGTTATACGTTTTTGGTAAGGAATGCAACTAATATGAACAATTCAAAACACTGTTTATAAATAATTATAATAATACAAATCCTGTCAGCGTGGGATAGTACTAGCTGCATTTCCAAAACTACCCGTTCTGTCACCAATGAGGTTATTATAACTTGGTTAGCACTAACGCTACGCCATGTGGCTTGAGTTGTTCTTGTGCAAAATATGTATTATTTATTAAGAAGTTTATATAATAGCATGGTCATGGCAATTCGGCAGTTTCTACCTTACAAAATATTTTGTTAACAGTCTATTTTGGAATATACTAATTTAAACAGTTTCGTACAAAATTTATAAGGTACTACTCTAGCATAGCCTTAATAACCAAAACAAATTAAAATAGCTTTATTTCAGGACTAGCTTTGCCAACTTAAATTTTGATAACACCACGGGAACCTTACAATTTTGCCGAGTAAATCCAAGCAATAAGCTTACTGTTTGCCAAATTTCACCAAAATCCGTTCAATAGTAGGTAAATAAGTTTTTTTAAATATTTTTTTTTAAGAATATTGGCAATGAATTTTTGAAGGCATTACTGATATTCCTATTGCCCTCCAAATAAGCTCGAAGCTTGCGCTAGGAGTGGGTACGCAATAGCCCAAGGGGGTCAGGATCGAACCCGCGACTCTCGCGTTAACGGAGCAAAGTCGGTCCTTCTATCGTTGAGCTTAAGTTCGATATTTTTTGTATTATATGTAATTGCATATTATGGATATCTGGGCTCTATAAAAAAATTGCATTCTCAACCTAACTCGTTACGGATCCTCATTCTATAATTACAATAGTAATATCAAGCATCTCGTCGCCCGCACATTTCCCATTTGTGGTTTTGGAGTGTTATTAAAACTGTTTTGGCATACAGCCTTATACGGGTCCGTTGTTTTGAACACTTGCCACCCGTATTTGGTAGTAAGATGGTTACTACTATATATATATTAGGTATAATGAAACTATAGTACCTACTTGGATGACAAAGTAAAGCTCGGTATTTATTATTTTTGGTAAATCGTGGTCTTTGGAAATTATATTTAGAGACGGATTACATAATGATGAAATTTGAATAATGCAAATTGAAAACTTGTAATATGACATATAATATGGATTAAATGACATTTTCTAAAAATGTATCCAAGCTAGATCGAAAGCCTCCTTCATACTAAATTTTATGAATGCCTTGGTCTAGGGCGTCTTTAATAATATCCACTAAATAACCTTTAATTTTTTATAACTCCTCGTATCCTCCTCGGTGCTTTTTCTTATGTGCGGAAAAATCACAGTTCCTCCTCCGCAATTAATCCTCTACGTTGCGTTGCGCCACTATAATTCAAGGAAAACCAAACTCTGTTTTTTTAAAGACAAGAATGCTTGAAATGCTTTAAAGTGTTTTCCATTGCTGATTGAAGTGATTTGTCAAATGGAAATTATGAGGAAAAAATTTTAAAGATTCATTTATAACTTAGAAGTATGATAGCCTCACAGCCGTGTTCGGCTATAGCGACAGCTTCATTGACACTATCAAGACGAGCTAAGTTGTTCAGCTCGTCGGTGTGCTTTCCAATGGCTTGCATACCCAATCTTAGTAGTAAAAGTGCGCCCACATTGGACGCACGTTTGCACACCGTTTGTGTACCTATAAGGAATTACTGCAGGTGGGAAGGATTTAAGCATATCCCTTTTGCGGTCTAAATCAGACCTACGCTTCAATTCAAACTCGTCCACTTTTGTGTGAACGAGCTTACGCCACTCTGCTCGCTGGTCTGCCAACACCTCCCATTGCAAAGGCTCGATATCGCATCTTTTTAAATGTCTTTTCAGAACATCCTTATATCTAAGATACTGGCCACCACGTTTCCGCTTACCATGCTGAAGTTCTGAAAAGAAGATGCGCTTCGCCAGACGCTCTTCCGGCATTCGTAGCACATGACCGCACCATCGAAGTTGTCGCCGTAGAAGATAAGCCTCAATGCCACCCACATTGGCTCGCCGCAAAACTTCGGTATTCCGCACACGATCTGACCACTTAATTCTTAAAATATATCTCAGGCATTTGAGGTGGAATCGGTCGAGTGTGTCGAAACTTAGAAGTAATTATGTTATCGATATACTTATATAAGTCGTTTTCATTATCGTTTTCATTGTCGTCAAGTTCATATAATATTTAGGTCCATGTATGTGTCAACGCAAAAACTTTATTAAATTAATTTTTCAGAGAATACTAAAGACGAATGTTTGTGTCTTTTGCAGTGGGAATAAAACTTTAGACTATGGCTAGCTGGAATTAAATAGAAGACACTTTCTTCCTCACACTACCACTCTGTGGAACCAGCTTCCACCGGCGGTCTTTCCTAACCGAACTGACCGTTCAGCAACGCTCCTGCATGTCCTCTGGTGTTGCAGATGTTCATGGGTGGCGGTGGTCACTTAACATCAGGTGACTCTGCTGCCCGTTTGCTTCCTCTGATATAAAAAGAGAATGACTAAAATTATATTATTACCTAACCTTTAATGTCTTAATGTATAATGACGTATTTCAATAAAACACGTTTTAAGTTATAACACAGGTATTTTGATTATAAACTCAACTAACATATTTTGCACGAGTGTTACCTTATCGTGCCGTTATCAGCTTTATAGCGTTGACGCATTCCTACCACTTCAATTGATCCGCCTCGTCATTACTGATAATGCCGAGTGGGAAAATACGGTGTGCTATCAGTATTGTTTGTTAGTTTTGTAAAATTTCAATGTAGTATTTTACTTTGCGGCAATGAGGAAACCAATTATTTATGCTTTTTCAATGTATTTTTTTATTTACAACACATACAACTGTATAGACGTCCACGGGGAATGGTGGCAAGATTGCTAGCTACATTTCCCCGCTGAATCGCAATCCCGATTCTTTGGGTGAAAATAGAACCAGCCCTCGTCACCTGGGGAGGCAACGATACGGGGTGTAATATCTTTTAGAAATTGTTTTGCACTAACGCTCCACGGCCCAAGTGTTTCTACTGTAATTATTTATCCTTATCCTTATAATTCATATTCAGAATTGTGTTTTATTTTGACAATTGACTACTACCCATTTTTTAGATATAAGTAGTTTGTACTACTTCGGTTCTAATTATTATTGATACTTAAAAATCTAGCCGATTTAGCCCGCATAACCTATAAGATACCTTACCAAAAACAATGTAAATGCGGTGATCACGGGAAATTAGCTTAAATTAAATTTGGCCGAAGCAAGGACATGTTCAGTGGAAGATTATTAGATGCTACTAATCTGGGTTTCCGGTGCTTACATCATGCCATGCGTGTGCCAACACCTTTTTTCTTCACGAGAACTGGGTTGTGTGGGGTTTCATGACAAGGTGGCAACTTTATGGAGACCCACTAAAATCATTCCTTGGTGGCCGACTATAGTACGTTTTTCAGGTTACGGAAACTCTCGCAACACGAACCAACGGGACATGACAATCACTGTGCCCCGATGGCTCCCGGAGCTCGGTCCCAGGTCGAGACGGTAAAGCCCTCCAGCGCTTTCCATGTAGGCGCGCTCGGAATTCGGTAGGATCCTGAAGCCGCTAGTCGCCGCTAACACCTGCGGGCTGGAAGACTTTTTGGCAGCTTCCAACGTCAATATGGCTACAAAATATAAGTGACCAACGAAACCATACGAAGATGAAGAATATTTTAAGGAGTTCTGTTCTACATCTTCAGAGCCCGTAATCATCAATATTGGTTCACGGTTACTAAGTATATCTCGAAACGTGCGCGCGAACAATCAGATAACTTGATAATCTTTAAGTCGGATAATTAAAAACACATGAAGAATTTTATAGCCTATAGGGAAAGTAATTAAATGAAAACTACTATATTTTGCATACTCGGTCATGGTACGAGGGTCTAATTAAAATGGCCGACCCTAATAGAAATGTTTGCACAAGTGAGCGAGAATTATTCTCATTTAGTCACGGCCGCCAGTTGTTTGGAAACATGGAATGTGGTGCGAATTTAATAACATTCATATACGGTGTGGACACGGGCAACAATGAATAGTTTATAAATAATGCTATTGGAATAGTAAGCGTGATGTTCATTTTGATTTTGTTTTGATAAACATATAAAATTTATAACAAATGGCTTCGCCCACGTGAATTACGTTTTGTAATGAACAACTACTACTTAAAAACTACTGACTTACATATAAATCTTCTTTTTCTTTCTAGCATTTACACCGGTATCTTTCCCGGGGTCTGCTTATTACTCTTATCCGGATTTGGCGGGTTACTAGTTTTTACATAGAGCGATTGCCATCTGACCTCCGCAACCCAATGGGCGAACCAATAATTCATAGGACAAAAGCAATTTCCTATCAAGAACTAACGAGTATCATCAGATGTTATGAAAAGAACCGGGATCGATAGCTTAACATGTCCTCCAAGGCATAATGGAGAGATCTTCAAGGACAAACAAATGTGCGCCTCTTGAGGGAATCGAAACCGCGTCCGTTGAAACCAAAGGCAGACTCGCTACCAACATGCCACATCGGTCGTCGACTTACATATAAATGTTTGACATATCTGTCTGTCGCTGTCTTTCTTGTAGGCATTATCAAGCTATTCTCTAGAACTCAATCATATATCTCTCAACGTTAAGGTATAGTTTACGTTAAGTATTCGTAAGAAACATTTTCATTTGACCGTTTTTCTTCGAATTTCTTTGCAAATCCGAATACTACGAAAAAGTTTTTTCAGTCTTCGGCTCAATATATAGCCTACAACCCTACAATATGTCTTGATTTTCTTGATAAAGAATTTTCAAATTCGGTTAAGTAGATCCAGATATTATGCAGTAAGGGTAATTTCACAAAATTTACCTCTTTTTGTTGTTAGAGTAGTATAGATATATTACTAATTTTCTTTCTTTCATTTTCATTGCACTTTTTCTCGGGGTCTAATTATAACTTTTATTTGGATATAACAGATTACTAGTTTTATACACAGGCCGTTTGCCATCTGATCTCCTCAACCCCATAGGCGAACCAGTAACTCGTTGTATAAGAGAAAATTACCTATCAAGATTTAACGATTAGTATCAGTCGTCATAATTAAGACGATCGATAGCTTAATGTGCTCTCCTAAGCATTGTGGGGAGACCCACGATGACAGCGTCCAGACCAAAACAGATATATGCATGATCAATACAAGCACCTGCTCGAACCCGACCGTCGAAAGTCGATTCCAGCTTGGCTAAGGCAGGCTTGTTCTAGATTGTTTTTAAATTGCACAGGTTACAAACACACTTAGGTTCGGCGTTTGTATTTACGTACTGACTTGTAACAACAGCGATATAACCGTGATTGAGATTAAGGGGAGTGGCACTGAGGCTGGGAGTTTGGGCCTTGCGCGGTCATACTATTTGAATGAAGCCCAACTCTTCACTTCTTCTTGGGCTACTTCAAAATTATATTATATTATTCCACATACTGTGCTTGCTTTTACCTACCTATTTTCTAAGGAGTTAGATCAAGTTAGTTTGGGCAGGTCACCAGTATCGTTTCATCGGGTCACCAGTATTATTGTGTCAGGCTCACCGTGACGCAATGACTTGACATTTGCAACTCCATGACAAATTAAGACAAGACAATCCCGTCAGCGCGCACCGTCGCCGTGACAGATTGAAACCACTATAGACAAATTAAACGATAGGGCTGACGATTGTAGAAAAATAAGACTATTTTTTTTTAACCACCTTCAAAAATGGTTTTGTAAAAAATTTTGTTTGTATCCTTTTACGGTAATACGTCTGTTTCTGAAGTTTTATGCCTTTCTCTTTTTTTGAATGTGTATTGCTGTAGGCCCTGCTGACTTGGACAGCGTCACCGGGTGGAGGAGCCGAGTACTGGGATCCAGCCGTATTGTGTTGTGTGCGTTTTTGAGCAGTGTATGGATGATTGTCTAACGCGATCTTATCGTCAGGATCTTGTAGGACGTGCTTAGATTGAATAGTTTTGCGAAAAGCGCTTCAAATGTTTAGGGATTGAATGGATTTTCAAAGTCTCTATGAAGATCTACGTTGCGCATATACTTAGCATGGACAGCCTGAATTGACTAAAGTAATTTTTTTTATTTAAGTGAAATGTTTATAAGTGATATGAGTGTACTGAGTTTTATAAATGAAATTCATTTTACACACATTTAGGCAAATTCTTACATCATTGCCACACTAATAACGTATTATCGGGTGGGGCTGTTGCCCCCTTGTTACATCGCTACGCCCATAGAATTTAAAATAATTTCATACTATGCTAACATAAGTTAATTTTTGAGTGTGATGGGTATGTCAGAACGGTGCGACCAACAACAAACTATCCAATTTTTTTATACTATTTTACATTCTATCTGATCCCTAAACAATGTGATATTTTTTATTTGCAATAATTTCTAGATATAATGAACTAATTCTAAAATTGAATATCCTAGTTGGATATTTTGAAATACACTTCATTTCGTGAGATCGATCCACTTAACATAATATAAATATCTATGTCGGTATATGAAGATAATTATTGACTTAGAACGGAAAAAACCTCAGGAACACGCTATCACGATAAAAAATACGCAAACATCTAATATAAAAAAATTGTAAACAAATTAAAAGAAAAATGAACAAAACATTTTTATGTTGATCAATTGACGCTCTTAACGCCTTTTAGAATTCCTCGAATTTCGTATACGCCAGCCCTATAATATTGAGCTGGTAACTTCACACAATACTATAACCTATTACGATCGTAGTAAGGCTTATTTTCTTGTGTATAATTGTAGCCGCGGAATGACTGAGCGTGTTGGGCTAATGACGCGTGAAATTGCCCCGGCGTTTGATATCGAAATCTTTCTCGAATTTAGTTGCTTTTTTTATCATTTTCTTTAAGTTCATAAAATGTCTCGATTGATCCGTAATGTATTTTGTATTTTGTTATTGGTTTTTGCACACATTCTTAGCGAAATTAATTGACCGAGCGAAACGAGATTTTAATTGTTTTTAGTTTACTTCGATACGCGGTCGTGTGAATGTACAGAAATGCTTAATGTTAACCGTAAAACCGTTACAGTAATGATTCTGAAGTTATATTATAATCTACTTGAGCAATAAAACCCGAGAAACTTAAGATATAACGTAGGTAACGCTTATAGTCTGTTAAATGTAAGTTGAACCATGCGCAGTAACACGTTTTGGGTCTCAACCGTATGCGGCATGAAGGGGGCCGCGTTTAGTACACTCGCTCACGGTTGTTTTAGTTCTTTAAAAATAAATTATTAAAAATTAGATTAAAATATAAAGTGACAGTGATTAAAAATGTACATTAACTTTTTTTTTGTATATAGGTACCTTTTTTCTATACTATTTATTTGTTTTATTCTATTTAAGTAATTAATAACGAAAATGAATAAATAATAATTGAATTTAGAAGAAATAATAAGTATATTATATACTTAATTCCGTTTTCCCACTTTATAAAAAATCTATTTAAATAAGACGAAATCAATATATTTGTCTAACATTTTTGTCCATCATTGTACCTGCGCAGAAGTGGCCATTTTGGTTCAACTTAAATTTAATGAACTATACCTACGTGCGGTCCTATCCCAGGTGACAAATTGTCTGCCTGTAACCTCCGTTTTATACGAAGGTCTCTACTACAAAATATAAAATCGCACGTACGCAGTGAAGACAACTTCCTAAATTTAACTATTCATTTAATGTGCAAAATTTAGGATTTTGCTCTCCCCTGGAACAAATGCTGGGAACGCCCATGCATATTATCACCCCTCCCAATCCCTTGTCTCAGGTGGCAACGCATAATGATGACTTCTTTGTCACGAATAAACATACGCTACGGTCAAATTGCTTACTACTATAAAGTTAAACATGTATGCTTTGTTACCTTTGAAATATTTGGTAGGGGCATCTACACTCAACACGAACGCGATAGAAAGACAAGATTGTCACATCTCACATCAAGCTACAGCTACATGGCATACTCCGCAACGATATTGACAACCAATGATCGTCACGATCCTAAATCGCGCTATCAGAGTTTTCTACGCTTCTACAGTACATATACAATTCCCAACATAAGTCGTTGGCTTCGGCCTGCCAGGCAATACAACCCGCATTGTTGGATCCTCCAATTCGTGTTGGAGGCACATGTCGTTTCTCCATAGTTGTGACCCCGACGTTATCTTCACCTCCACAATTTAAGAGAAGTCTTCGTGTAAAAAAATTTATTAAAAAACATGTTCTTCTTACGCTATAAAATTATCAGTAACATTCGGTGTTACAAAATGTATCGATAACAAACAAGTCGTTCAGCAGCAAGCACTTTACCTGTAGGTAACTACCTCTAAATCAGATTACCGGCGCACCCTCGGGCCTCGGGTCCCTCGCACACTCGCCACCTCACCCTCAGGGGTGAGAGGGACACGAGAGATTAAGGTACAAGCTTGTTACGACGAGCCAACGAAAAAGTTATACAAAATTGGATTGATATTTTTATTTTATTGTTTTTGTTTCAGATGGCATATTTAGTTTTACATCAAGATATTAACTATTGTATCAATAAATCTTTTACTTTCTTTTTTATAATTAACAAATACGTAATATGTTTGAGCATATATGTCAATAGATGGCATTATTAATGTCATTGAACATTTCTGAATCGCGCTGGCCAGAATCCCGGCTAGAAGTATAAGTTATTTCTTAATGTAAATATATTTTGGTCTTTCAATACAGTTCCTTATTTTGAAGTGGTGTTTTATTTTATAACAAAGTCGTAGGCAGTTATTAGGTAAACATAATTATTCATTTCGGTTGAAAAACTCGAGAAAAATTAAAAATCTCGTTTTGAGAACTGACTTAAAAAAAAAATCTTTTAAAGTCGTCAGATTTTCCAGTGTTATGTGGTGTTAGATTTAGGTGTTTTATAATATTTAATATGTATGTTAGTCTGTAAGGTATATATGTATGGGCCCTGTCGCCTGATTTTAAATAAATAAATAAAAATAAAATGTTTTTTTTAAATAATGGTATAACATCGTAACCCTTTGTAAGCAGATCTTTTATCTAAACCTAGTAATTAATTTTCTGGGTCGGTTCATAATAAGTTTCTCACACCCAGTCCTCATTCTAGATCATGCATGCATATAATTTTTTGTTAAATCTTTGCTGTCTACTTCTTCTTATCGTCTGGTTAGTAGTAGCCCATTTAGACCTCTGACATGACTTACCAACTATTATTTACTACTAATGACTATTATCAATAACCTCGATAACCTCGAAGACAGGCTTTCTACGTGCTCTCCAAAGCACTATGTCTATAGGTGTATATAAATCACTTGTACTCACCTATTGTTTTTCAAGAGATTCGTAGTAGCAAGACCTCTCTGAATTTTGTGAATTTTCCTCGTAGTCATCAAGTAGGCATGTTCATTTCTTGCCTTGTGTTGTTTCATTGTAGGTATATGCGTAACAAGCATTCAATCAGAGATTGATACAGGTTAGTTTAGTTTTAGTTTGTTCTTCTTGTAAAACTAAATATTTACTATATTAAAAAAGCTTACAATATGGTCAAAATTTATATTAGGTAAGTATAAATAAAACAGTTAAACCCGAAGTATTTTGTAAAATTTGTTCTAAAATCTTCTTTTAAGTCTTTTATGGTTTAAAAAGATCAGATTAAAATTATTAATATAAACAATATTATCTTTTAATATTAAATCTATCCTTCTACACTAATATTATAAATGTAAAAGTTTGGATGGATGTTTGTTACTTTAATAAAATATTCGGTTTCCGTGGCGCTATCAAAAAAATATATGAATGCGAGAGGAGCCACGGGCACTGCTAGTAAGTAATATTTTTAAATGACTAACATTTTATTTTACATGAAAATTGCAATACATGATACATGGTTTTTTAATACTACCAGCAGATAGCAGAAGCTTACATCTGCTATTTTAATAACCTACCTGTATTTTATAAAAGGAATCTACGCCTTTTAAGACTGAATTTAAAGAAAGTGTGTGTGTACTTATGTACACGCGTTAGAAGTTATATTTCTTTGGCGTAACAAGATAAAAATCTTGTCAAAATTTTATCTTTCGCCTTATTCTACGTTTGTAGAAAAAACGACAGTAACAATAGAAAAAAGGTATTTAATACATCGAAAGTTTTATTATAACGCATTATCTAGTTAAATAAAGTTTATTTAAATATCACAAAAAACTAAAATGTTGACTATAGCTAACTTCAGGGTGTCGGTTTTTTGTGACGGTGTGTACGCGCAAAAAAATTTACTCTCATAATTTTTCCCTAACGCGCCAAAAGAAGTACAACTTCAAAAAGACCTGGACTATGATGTTTGAAATATTAACCACCCTGGTGACGCCGTCAATTTAAACTAATATTATCGATTCAGCATCAGATTCATTCTCCGGCGAACAAACACTGGACTGGAGTTGACCAAGACATCTTCTTCATAATAATCAAGTAAACCTTATATCGCCCTCTTATTTTACAACACATTCACAATTCAATACCTATATTTACAAATAATTAAAACTGTATAAATCATGTCCATGGAGAATGGTGGCAAAAATGCTAGTTGTATTTCCCCGCTGAATCGCAATCCCGATTCTTTGGGCGAAGATTGAACCAGTCCTCATGTCCTGTGGAGGCAATGAGTCGGGCTGTAATATATTTTAGAAATTGTTTTGCACTAACGTTCCATGGCCCAAGTGTTTCTACTGGAATCGGCACAAAGGTGTAATTTGGAATAAGTAACGAATATTTACGCCGCTTTCAAAATTCAGCTTTTTCTCTGTTATTTAAAATAATACTGCATCTAATATAATAAACCATTTTATTAAATTTTAACTTTATTTAATTTATTTTAAAACTAACAAAATTTTTACCGAGTTTGAAAACTTAATTCAAAATATTACTATCACTGGACCTCAATAAAAGGCATTTGAACAAAGCCCGTGCTCCGAATGCGTCATTCCGGATTCCCTGTCCCGGGGGGCGGTAATGCCCGGATAACTGGCGACAGGGGCCGGGAATTAAACGGCAAGTTACCGTAATTGACAATCCCGGGATAAGTACCCAATTAACGAGTTGGGTTTTCAATTTATTCTTATTGATCTACTTGCGTTCAGGTGACATTAAATTTTTAAACGATTTTAAAAAATCAGACAATTATATAATTAGTGATATTTTTTGTGAGTGTAAATAAAGTTAGTAAGTTAGTGTAAAAGGTCAAGAAACCAATAATCCTAAATTGACATTTATAACCCTAGCATTTATCCCGGTATTTTGCCGAGTTTTTACACAGAGCGAACCAGTAATTCATTGGATAAGAGTGAATTGCCATTCCAGAGTTAACGATTAAGTATTATCAAATGTTATGATAACAACCAAGATCGACAGCTTAACGTGCTCTCCAAAGCATAGTGGGGAGACCCACAAGGTCAAGCGCCCAGACCGAAGCAGATAACTATTTATTTGTAAGATAAATACAATTATCCACGAGCGGGACTCGAACCCGCAACCATCGTGACTAAAGGCAGGGTCGCTAGCAACACGCCACAACGATCGACATTTGTATTTATTAAACATGTTTTTCTGTAACAGTCAACATAACACGTTCCCTGTCCGCGTGAACCACATACGGCTCAGCTCAATTATTTAACTATTGTGTCTACTGTATGGACAGTCAATTGGTTAAAGTAATACTTACTGAAATTATTTTATAACTCAACGTAGAGTACTTCAAACGATGTACATACGGGATGTATGTCTTGACCTCAAAATAATGGGCTCGCGCACTCGTTGCGAGGGGAAATAAATTGCCGTCACGTGCCGCTGTCAATACACAGATACTCTCTATAGGCACCGCCGTGACGATAAAGGTATAATAATATACATTATCTACATACTCAGCTTTAGGGGACACTATTGCTTATAAAAATCATGACAAAAAAAACAGCTGGTTTTTTTAAACCCTTTAAACGTCTGTTCCAAAAATGTACATTGTTTTAAACAATTGTTAACTTATTTTGATAATTTCTTGGATAAAATTGGTATATAGAATTTTAATTGTGTATGTCTACTTTTGACATAAGTATTTGTCGGCTTTTTGAATAGTTCTCCGCTTCTAATATAAATAGTGTCATATGCATGTTGCCGATCAAAGGGCAAGACGCATGTGAGAAGAGGATGAGACAGAGATAGTTAAAGTTTTGAGATGAAGTAAAGAATAAAGGGGAGAAGAGAGGGTGGGAGTTTGGGTCTCCAGAGCTATCACAAATTAGAAAAAATGCAACAGCACGACAACTGCTAATTCATCGCAATATGCTGATACAAGTCTCAAAAAAACCAGGTTGAAGAGAGCTGTAAAACACGTTTTTTCTTTTTATGTTAAAAGTTGGCAAGCAAGTATACGGCCCACCTTATGGTAAGTGGTTGCCGTAGCCTATGAGCGCGCGCAACACCATTAGTAGGTGCCACTCACGCGTTACCAACCTCGAGATATTGGTTCTTGAATTTCCTTTGCCCAGTAATTTCACTAGTCTACAGTGCCCTTCAAACCGGAACACAGTAATGCCTAAGCGCTACTATTTGGCGGTAGAATATTTGACATTGCGGTGATACCTACCTTTTTTTTTTTTACCTAGCCGACCTCTTTCAACAAAAAACCCACCACCAATGACTGTGTTCGTGTCTGTAGCGGCTAATGCGGCGGCGTCAGTGACACCTACATGTGGTATGAATGGTGTTGGGCGCGACAACCGCTTATCATCAGGTCGGCCACATACTTGCTTGCCAACCTAGTAAAATAAAAAATACGATAAATGATTTTAAGATTTAACCGTACTCATTTTGGTTTGACTCTTGAACAATTTGAAGGATTAGGATTAAATGGCTACTGTCACGCCACCCCATAATTAACACAGAGAGGGTTGTCGCGCTGATAATCAATACAACCCTTAGCTGTTTATTTATACCTTATACTGATATTTCTCAAGTCTGGTTTAACTTTAATACTAAATTGTATGTCATTTTGATAAAAACATGTCAGTTTCACGGAAATAACCAAACCAAAGAAGAAACCAAAGTACATATTCACTATATAAAATATTAGTAATATATAGTATAGCCAAATAGTAGTGTTTAGGCACTCCTGTGTTCCGGTATGAAGGGTATTGTACGATAGTGAAATTACTGGGCGAACGAGATTTAAGAACTAATATCTCGAGGTTGGCAACGCGTGAGTGGCAGTGGCAGTGGTAATGGTGCTGCAAGCGCTCATAGGCTGCGGCAGCCACTTACCATCAGGTGGGCCGTATGCTTGTTTGCCAAATTCTAACAAAAAAAAAAAAAAAAAAATTGTAGTTTATGATATTGAAAAGTTGGACGTATTTACATACTAATTTTATGAATTTATATTTCAATGAACCCCAGTATTTTTTAAAAGAAGTTCCTTAACGCGACTTATGGGGAGTGTGATTTAGTAGAAATCACATCAATCAAATGAGCACATGAGCATGTGAGTGCGTAGTCGGGTGCGCAACTCTCTCTCTCTCTCTCTCTCTCTCTCTGGCCCTGTTTCTTTCCTGACGGGGTATCCCCGACCGCACAATTTTTTGTATTACGTACTTTTGGGCTGTTTTCTAAATTCTACTAAAGCTATTAGTTTTAACATTACCTACATAGTTTGGCTGATTGACAGCAGAAAAACAAGCAAGAAATACGAAATTCACTAAGTACCCACGTTATAGAAAGTTTATTAACAAGTCTTAGCACTTTGATCTGTCACGGGGCTCGAGAAAGTATAAACCGAGGGGGAAGTATAACAAGTTGGAAAAGTTTGAAAACTCGTGCGAGGAACTTTATTTCTATGGGTATTGTTGTTCTTTTCCGTTATTCATATATTAAGTGCGTCAGAGGAGGAAAGGACTTTTGGAAACGGAAATTTTCAAGATTCTTCTAATCTATAAGTATTATAAATGTGAAAATTTGGATGGATTGATGGATGCATGTTTGTTACACTTTCACGCAAAAACTACTGGACAAATTTTGACGAGATTTGGTACACATATAGCTTACTACCTGGATTAACATATAGGATACTTTTTATCTCGGAAAAATATTGGGTTCCCGTGGGATCATCAAAAAACTACATAAGGTGAGCAGAGCTGCCGCCTCATCTAGTTTATATATAATTTACAATATTATCCCGTACGTTCTGTACGTAAGTCGTAATTTTCGTGAGCATTATTATTTAATAAACAAAACGCTCATAACCGGGTGCGCCACTGATCAGTATACGATCGGTGGTTTAAGCAACTGTAGGCACAATCCATCAATAAATGGGTGACCGGTATACTCGTATTTCAACTGACCGTCTTCATGCTTCGGTGGGCAATGAAAAAGTCAGTCCCTGCTGTAATCAATTTGATAATGTTTGAAAATTCAAGTCACGTCGCCCGTATACGCTATACAGGCGTCCTGAACAACTCTGACACTAGCTTGGCCACTAACCACTCGATAAGAAGACGAAGAACTATATTTTACAGAAAACGAATGAGCTTATTCCAAAACAGGTTTTGTCAGAAATTTTGAGAGATGCTTAAAATGATCAAATTTCTTAAGCGTATCGATTCATTCGTGTTCATTACGAAGAATATTTTATTGTAAATGTATACATATTATTAGGTAAATCTTATCTTTATTATCACAGCTTAAAATTTCATAGGATCGAGACTAATAAAGATGTATCGTACTTTTAGCTCGCCCCCGCAGCGCTCAAATTATATTGACATTTTAATAGAATACTTTATTACGGAACACTTTTAGTATTATAGTATATAGTATTTATTTTAGAACTAGCAGCGCCCGCGTCTCCACTCGCGTGTTATACCGATTTTTCTTTATTGCACGGAACCCTAATTCTTTTTCTAAAATAAAAGTAGTGTAAGTTATCACTTTTACCATCGGCTATCTTCTAGTCGAAGTCCCATTAAAATCGGTCCAGACGTTTCATAGATTAAAATAATATTATTATTACCCACTTATTAAAAAACCAACTAATGTTTTATTATATTGGTAGGCCTTTTATTGCGAGAGTATGGCTAGGTAGGTATCAGCACAGTGTCAGTTATTCTACCGCAAAGCAGTATTTCGGTTTGAAGGTACTAGTGACATTACTGGACAAAGTAGATCTAAGGTTTTACCATTATCTCCATATTGGCATTGCGTGAGTGACACAAATGAATGGTCATGCAAGCGCTCATATGGTGCGACAACCGCTTACCGTCACGTGGGTCGTATGTTCGTGTGCCAACTTAGTCACATAAAAAATTACATTTATACAACGGTATAGAACTACATACATCCTTTGATATATACACATTACATATATATTTCTTTTATTACTTTATAGCACGGCATCATATTTTGTAAATAAAAGCCATTATCGTTAATCGATTAAATATAAGTAGGGTTACAACGGGCAAATTGAGACCATTTATCTTAACAAAATCGGTACAAAAAGGATTAAGGCTGTTATCAATTAAGCAGTTCTTTGACGCCTGCGGTCGTGGTATCGCGCTGATAATATTTATAATACGTATTAAAAAAAAAATTATATTGTTCGTGGTAAAGATTATCATGTGTGATTAAGTTTGTACAAATTTTTGTTTATTGTTAATGTTTACATAATGATAATATATGATTATTTATAAAAATAGTGTTTTATTATTTAATGTGTAGCGCCGTCACATTTCAACAAATTTATTGTGCTGGATCTGGCGGTTGTCTTTTAAAAATGCCGTCGAGTACGATCTTACATTCATTGACTTACTATACATACATATGCTTTTCAATGGTAACAAAATGTCTAAAGATTCGCTGGTGCTCCAGCCTCCGTCGTAAATATACGCATAAAGCCATGTAGCATATTAAGGTAGTAGAGCCACGCTTCTCTCAGCACAAATGGGCCGGCTCGACCGGAAAGTACTACCCTCTCACAGAAAGTCGGCATCAAGTAACAGTATCATTATGTACTGTTGCGTTTCGTGCGATGAGTGAGAACGCCGGATGCCCAATCTCCCACCCTCTCTGTTCCCTTCCTTTTTTCCCTTCTCATCCCGTCCCTTCTGTTCCTTGGGTTATAACGCGCTTGTGATACTTCAAGTATCCCAAGCGTTCATAGGTTGCGGTGACTGCTTACCATCAGGCGGACCGTATACTAGTTTGCCAACCGTCATAACATAAAAAAGCAACGAAACAAAGCTAGTCACAATCTTGCAATATATTCAAATGAAGTTAGCATCACAAGCTTGCAACATAATGTAATAAATTAATGTGTGACTAACTTACTTACGTTGAATTTAAGACGGAGGCCGGAGTACAAGTGAATCTTTGAACAAGTTTTTATTATTTGGAAGGGCCTGTCATCAGTTTATAGTAAGTTAATGCTTATACCGCATTTTTTAAGATTGAAGTAAAATGCCAAAACTTAAGACATTCCAATGTACATGTATACATAAAACATATACTTATTTTTAGAATGTTTTGTTGTTTTTTCGGGAGACGGTGTTACGAGTGAAAGCCGCTGTGGAAAGAGCTGAATTCTGAAGCGTCATTCGCCACTTATTCAAAATTACATCTTTGTGCCATTTTCAGAAGAAACAATTGGGACATAGATCGATAGTAAAAAAATTCTAAAAGGTAATACACCCCGACTCATTGCTTTCACAGGTGATAGGAGGCCTGGCTCATTTTTCGTCTACAGAAGGATTGCGATTCCGCGGGGAAATGCAGCTAGCATTCTTGCCACCATTCCCCGTAGACATGATTTGTGCAGTTGTAATTATTTGTAAATATAGTTAGTATTGCATTGTAAATATTTATATTGATTGTAATTTTTTTTTATGTTACAAGTTGGCAAACAAGCGCACGGCCCACATGATGGTAATGGGTTGCCGTAGCCTATGAGCGTTTGCAGCACCAATAATAGGTGCCACTCACGCGTTGCTAACCTCGAGATAATAGATCTTAAATCTCCTCTGCCCAGTAATTTCACTAGCGTACAGTGCCCGGTTTCAAACCGGAACACAGTGATGCCTAAGCACTACTATTTGGCGGCAGAATATTTGACACTGCCTACCTACCTAGCTGGCCTCTTGCAACAAAAGACATACCACCAGTGTGACTGATTGCACTGGTGGAATAATCTCAGATGTGACAGAGGTTATCCCAACAACGGGCGATGGGGTCGTCACATCCCGACGCTGGAAAATACATAAAAACAATATTAAAAAATAATATTATTGGTTCAAAGCTGCAGGCGAAAAATAAAGCCAAATCATTAAATTAGTGGTAAGATATTTAACCTGTTAAATGTAATTTAGTTTACAATTCCATTATTTTCAAATCTAAAAAAACCTTTCAGTATAACGGGATTGTGTGAGAAATGATTGAGAGGATGGAATAAAAAAGTTATCAATGCGGCGTCTCCACGAGTTAGTTTCATTGAGGCCATCAATTGGAATTTCATACAACTCAGCGGGGAGTCGGGTTGTGGATTATATGTTTTTATTGGCAAATAAAAACTGATATTTCATTGAAAATTATTTTCAAAATTAAATGTATATTTAATTCATGTTATTAAGGATTCTAATTTTTTGTAATGCTAAGAAGTTTTTCACATTGGTGCTACAACAAGAAAGATGATATTTTTTATCGTTTTTTTGCGGTATCTCATGGAATGTAACAGATAAATGCCTTCTTACGAGAATCTTATTTATTCTACGGTAGTATGAAACCTTTTATATGCAATTTCAAATAGCATTTGGCTGATTTTTTAAACGATTCTATTTATAATACAAGAGAAAAATATTGTAATTTTTGCCTTTATCAATTTATCAATGATTATGACATTATATGGCATAATTCAGACTATAATAATGACTAGAATTGATAAAATGTATACCAATATATATTTGATTGAACGCGCTAATTTCTGGAACTACTGATCGGATTTGAAAAATTCTTTTTGCATTTGATAGTACATTTCTCGAGGAAGGCTATAAGCTCTATAATATCACGATACGATACTTAGAAGCCGAGGAATTAGAAAGAAAGTGCGGGCGATACTAATATTGTTCGTTTGTTTGTCAAAGTAACAATAACTACTAATATAGATCAGGCAAGCGAAGCCGCGGGCATAACTAGTATAATACAATTTTTAACATGACGATAAAAAAAGTGTTGCTCCGATCCTGCTCTTTTACAAGTTGTTCACAACTGGTTGTCGTGGGTGTCTAGGGGTATCGATTGACGTTAGACAAAGACAACACTATACGAAAACCGTAACAAAGAAACGAGACAAATAACATACCTTCCAAGAACAAGATAGCATCGAAGAAAACGTCGGAAGAACGGGACGCAGGCGCACCATCAATAAAAGATTTTTTGTACCTTTTGTACCATTGTTGCTTCTTATTTATTCATAACACCTTTGTCGGCGCTATGTCGCGCTCATTAAGCGGAATAACTTTTAAATGGTTTTATCTTAAGCGGTTTTATGACAATGAGAATTATAATAAGCGTACGGACATTCGTAATCAGGCTACCGGGTAACGAGGTGATTATAATGAATAATTGCCTTTATAATTGGGTACTTATTTCTGCTTATTTGTTTAAAAGATGATGAAGGTTATATTAAATGAGCTCTTTAATTATAATTCCTTTTTTTAATTAGAAGAAACTAATAATAATAATAATAATCGTTTTTTTTTATTTTTTCATTTCATGGTGGTTGGCAAACAAGTATACGGTCTGCCTGATTGTAAACAGTCACCACAACTTATGAACGCTTGCGATACCTGGAGTATGGCAACGCGCTTGGAATACGAGAGAAAGAATGAGAATGAAATACCGTTGCTTAAGCATGGCTTCGGACAGCCCATGCTAAGTATATGCGCAATGTATCGTAACACTATTTCTATCAATCTACCTCCGACTCGAACCCCCTGATTTGAAAGACTAGTACCTATTCAGACAGAGATGATAAACCGGCTAAAGTAAGGCGTCCTAAGCACGCCCTGCGAGACGATAAGACCACGTTAGACAATGCTCCATACACAGCTCAAACACGCACATAACACTATCCTCGCTGGCGTAGATGAGATCCCTTGTTCTACACGTCACGACACGCTCACACTGTCAGGTGAGTCCATCGACCAGAAGTTCGGAGCGTTTCCTCCATTCCCGATGTCATCCTTCGCCGTGGTTCGGCCTCGAAAGAGGCGCCGTAAGGACGGAATCAATTTGAGCCCCCGTGAGAGCTGTCCCTTTCTCAAGGCTGGGTTTCTGTACAAGGCCACCCCCGCCCGGTGACGCTGCTAGTAAGGCCAACAGCAATAAAAATAAAAAAAGTGCTTTATATTACACGCTCACGTATAAGCGTATAATTTATATATACATATAGTGTATTTTTTATCCAATATCCAATAAAACGCTGTTTTAAAAATGCTCTTTATACATTTCATAACAACATATAATTATGTAGAAAAAAACAAACAGTTTCCTTAGTTTCAAGTAAGGAAGTACTTCAAGGAGCACAATGGATAAAATATGCAAATAATTGCATATGCATGACGCGAGCTTGTCCTTCCGATATATTATATCTAGATTAATTAGCTGCTAGTGCATTCCGAGCACACTTCAAGTGTTATCTTCAACATGGTGATGGAATAATAATGATCAGGAAATGATATGCATTCGTTGAGGCTATGAATAAAATTGTGCGTTTCGTATGAATTGGTATATTACGTTGAACGGAATGAAACATGTATGAAAATTTTAAACGTACGGGTATGTAAAATTTAAGCATGTAAGACTCCGCTCCGTTAACGCGAGAGTCACGGGTTTGATCCTGACCGTGTTGGGCTATTATCGTACCCACTCCTAGCGCAAGCTTCGAGCTTATTTGGAGAGGCAATAGGAATACATATATTAGTAATGCCTTGGAAAGCATTTGAAATATTCTTTTAAAAAATAATAAAATGACCAAATGCCGGTCAGACGGATGGACACCGGAGCCTTAGTAAAAATTAATGTAATAATAAAAAAATGTGTATCATTTTTCGTGTCCTACCTATATTACTACATAGTATAAAACAAAGTCGCTTTCTCTGTCCCTATGTATGCTTAAATCTTTTAAACTACGCAACGGATTTTGATGCGTTTTTTTAAATAGATAGAGTGTTTGAAGAGGAAGTTTTATATATATAATAACATCCATTAAATAGTGGAGAAAAAATAATAATTTTTGAGGTTTCTAATGTAATGTCGTAAATAATTACATTTAACACGTGCGGGCCACGGGCAGTAATGAATAAATCAAAACTATTGGATCAATTTTAATAATTTTTTCAGTGAATGACATAGGCTATATATTTTATACCCGTGCGAAGCCGGAGCGAGCCGCTCGTATTCTCTTAAAATCAGTTATATGCGACATGAGCTGTGTACGGAAATTAAGGTAGATACCTGTATACTGCATGTTAGTAACATTAAATGTAAAAAACATGTACAAAAAGTAAATGTAATGTTTTAGTTTAAGAAACCTCCATTTTCTTCTGTGTAATAGGGAGCAAACAGGTAACTAGGCTCACATGATGCTAAACGATCACCGCCGCCCATGAAAATCTGCAACACCAAAGGGCACGAAGGTGCGTTGCCAACTTTTAAGGAAAGAATATCCTATGCTCCTAAAGGTTCTCAGGCCGTATCGGTTCGGAAACACCGCCGGCGGAAGTTGTTCCACTGAGTGGTTGTGGGAGGAAGCAAATGTCTTCTAAATCGCATTGTTGTGGATTTTCAGATATCGAGCTGGTTAGCGTGGAATTTGGAGTTTTGTCGCGATGTCTGATGGTGAAATTGTACCGGTGGAATCAGTCCAAACAATTTTACAAAACATGATATGTTAGATGCAACAATAGATACAACAATTTTACGAAACATGATGTTATGTCATGTTAGATACAACAATTTTACGAAACATGATGTGATAGATGCGATAAAAGATGTAGAATGATCCAACTTCTCTACCCCAGTGCCAAAGGACGAGCCGATTGGAAAGGGCTCGATCGTCGACAATTCGAGCCGCTCTACATTAATTAATTCATCTAAATTCATGTCATTCAGAAAATGTGTCTTTCTTTCATCAATTAAGCTTGAAAATTGTTAAGCACCTAACCAACTACAGTAAAAAAGGTTTGGTTGTTATCATAACATCTGATAATAAGCGATAACTTTTCATAGGTAATTTACTCTTAGCCAATTAGTTACTAGTTTTCTCTTAGAGTCGCGGGGGTCACTAGTAACCCTTATAACGTAACTAGTAACCCGGTAAATAAGGATAAAAGTTTCCACATAATTATGGAATGTGTACGAAAGGGTTCAAGTAAAATTAAAGCTAAATAATTTTGATTTTGCATCATGCACCAGTATCTTGGCTTTGCCCTGTTCGGAAGAAGCCAAGTTACTGTATAATTTAGTTAAGTTAGGAATTAAGCGTCGTTTGTAATTTAGTATAAGGGTCACTATGGGGGTGACATGTTCTACAATAGAATAAACCCCTTAAAATAATAAAGAAAAAAAAAAAAGGATAAAAGTAATAAGCAGGTCCTGGCTCATTATCGGAAATATTGCTACAAATAAATAAATGATAATAAATAAACACTGCACACTCAACGGCCCCCATTAGGATAGTGATATTCTGTGTCGGGGGTCCGGAAGCACATACAAAGACAAGGACAAATACACCCAGACTGGAAAATAGGCTTGCATCGTTAATACAAACATATTATGCACCGAGCGGGAATCGAACCCGCAACCTGTGGCAGGTTCGCTGCCGCTGCGCCACAACGTCGTCAAAATAATAATAAGAAGAATAGTAAAAAGGAAAAAAAAATGAGTTTCATTCTGTGTGTTGTTATAGCAAATAAACTTATTATTCATTCATTCATTCATAAAAGGAGATTGGTTCATGATATTGAATCTTTGAGGTTAGATAAAACCATTTACCGTGACTGTGAAGCGGAAAATCTTAAATTTCTCCGTTCACAAACCATAACTAATTAAAACTGTTATTAAAAAGGTATTCCAACATTTCTGTTGCACACGTAAACCTTACAAATATAATAAATATGAAAGTGTACATTTAGTCGTATTGCATTAAAGGTGCCTCATTACAAAATGTGGGTGAAGCCGCGGGCAGATGCGAGTATAACATAATTGTCTTTACAATCTACTTATTTCCGTGCTACTAGTACAATGTCTGTTTGTGAGTAAATGAGTTAACCATCTTTCTTATCCAGTGGTTAGTGGCCAACATAGTGTCAGAGTTGTTCAAGTCGCCCGTAGGCCTCTGAATTGACTTATCGACTGTCATCAAATTGATAACAGCCGGGAACGCCTTTTGTACGTGCCCTCCGAAGCACGGAGACGCTCGGTTGAAATACCATTATGCGATCACCCATCTAGTGACTGACCGCGCCTAAAGTTGCTTAACCTACCGATCGTTTACCGATCAGCGGGTGCACTCGGCTATGAGCGTCCCATGATGACGTACCTATAAGGCTAACTTTATTAGATTATCTTGCAAGCTTGTGATTAAGTCTTTAATATTTTGTCTGTGTGGAAGGACCTGTCTATAAAATATAGTAAGTCTATGGTTGTTTTATAATTATTTATATGGGTGACTATTAAATACTGTAAATGAAGTGGTAAATTAAAAAAATAATTGAGAGGTGTCAAGGGACACCCGGATTTTCTATTAATTAGTGAAGGAATTGTAATATATTTTTTTAAGTTATAATATTATATATATATATATATATATTTATTTATTTATTATTTATTATGTACAAAAAACTTGTATACACTCAACAAAAATAATCGTCGTTCAATGCGAAATAGAAAGACGGAACGAAAAAAACTGGCTTGCTTTATATGAGAGAAAGAGAGAGAGAGACAGACAGACAAACACGCGCACGCCGCACGGCTTACAACTGTAGCAAAAAGTGTCGTTACAACTTTTGGTCTTAATTTTTTCTGTCTAGCCCACTTTCGCAACGCGATAAGAAACTTCATTCCAATAAAAATCCATTTAATAGCCTATATCCGCTACTGCGAAGTCTAATCGCGACTTAACTGCTTTACCCGGGCACCCGGTTTTGATAGTAGAGCAAAAAAATAAAACCTAAAACCTAAAGATTTTTTTTTAACAAAACAGAAACTAGACGAAAACTTCCATAGCTATTAAAATTATAATTCTAAATTATTTGTCGTTGCTGCTGATAGTGCTAGATAACTGTCTATTGTCTACAAGGTCGTAAACAAGGTACGTACAACTTGTCCGACAACTAACATCGCAATAATCATGAAATTTCTAAGTCAACATCTAGAAGCGAAAGATATAACACTATATATATTTTATCGGCGTCGGGACATGATGACCCCATCGCCTGCTGTTGGGATAACCTCTGTCACAGCAGAGATTATTCTACCAGTGCAAACAGTCACACTGGTGGTAGGTCTTTTATTGCAAGAAGCCGGCTAAGTAGGTAGTGGCAAATATTCTACAGCCAAATACTAGTGCTGCGCATTACTGTGTTTCGGTTTGAAGGGCATTGTAAGCAAGAAATTAATGGGCAAAAGAGGTTCAAGGATGAATATCACGAGGTTGGCAACGCATGAGTGGTACCTACTAATGGTGTTGCGTGCGTTTATAGGATACGGCAACCGCTCACCATTAGGTAGGCCGCATGCTTGCTTGCCCACTTAGATAGATAGATTAAGCCTTTATTCGCTGACTAACATTTTTCATCAATTTTTTTTTTTTTTTTTTTCAATAAAATGCCATAATAAACAAAATAATAACAAGTGTTTAAAAATAATTTTTCAGCAACCAATTTGCATGTCAGGTTGTCCTTCGACATAGGCCTCCCCTAGTTCCTTCCACGCTTTTCTATCGCGAGCAAATCTTCTCCATCTTTTTGGTTTCCCACTTAACAATGTAAAAAAAAACAAAATTAAGTACAAAATTATTTGTTGTTTCTATCAATATCTGTTTATTGTTTGTATGTCGAAACAAGGTACAACTTGTTAACATCGTAATGATCATGAAATTTCTAAGTCAATTTAACATCTAAAATCGAAAGAGATAACACTAATAACGTATCAAGCGACTGCGTTTCTCGTGAGCGAATCGAGTGAAACTCAGCTTTCTATTGCGGTCTGAGCACGCGCACGAACCGAGCACACTTCTATTACCCGAGATCATGAAACAGACGAGACGTCACGACTGAGGTACTCTCACGGTACTAAACATTGCACAATTAAGAACATTCGTACTGCCGTCTCGAGATTGGGAAATTATTGTAAGCAACACTGTTTGATTGAAATTTAATTGTTGTTTGCTAACGTTTTACATAATTTGACGACATTGTGGTGTAGTGTTAGCGAACCTGGCTTAAACGCCACAGGTTGCGTGTGTGTTTTCGGACCCCCGATTCAGGATATAACCGTTGATTGTGTAGCGTTTATTTATTGGAACGAAGTTCCTTATCTCGCGTTGTGAAAGGGGCCAGACGGAAAAATTCTTACGAAAAGTTGTCACGACACTTTTTGCTATAGTTGTAAGCCGTGCGGCGTGCGCGTGTTTCTCTGTCTGTCTCTCTCTCTCTCTCATAGAAAGCAAGCCAGTTATTTTCGTTTCGTCTTTCTATTTGTTTTGAACAGTGTGGTGTCGCGACGATTATTTTTGTTGATTTGTTTTTGTACATAATAAATAATAAATTAAAAAAATATTATTATAACTTTAAAAAAAATATTACAATTCCTTTACTAATTAATCGAAAGGAACTTCGTTCCATCCGGGTGTCCCTAGACACCTCTCAAGTTTTATATATTTTTTATGTTAAATAACGATAATCGATTTGTGGAGCAACTTTATACGTGGTTAGTTAGTGGACGGGTGATTGCAAAGTAGTATTTCTATTATCATGTAGGTGCTTTAATAGTTACGTAAAATTATGAGGTGTTGTTTGCATAAAAAATAAGAGACCATGTTCGCAAGTTGGACACTAACAATAAATAAGCCATGAAGGTTGCAGGTTCAAATTCAGAGCGAGCACCTCTGAATTGGAAGCACCTCTTGCGTTGCGTAGAAGGAAAGGAACGATAAGGAAATTTGAGCCCCCGTGAGGGCTGCCCCTTTATCACGGCTGAGTCTCTGTACTCGGCCTTCCCGCCAGTGACGCTGTCAAGCATAGTATCGATACGAGGATCCTGACTTTTTTTTATGTTAGAAGTTGGCAAACAAGCATACGGCCCACCTGATGGTAAGTGGCTGCCGCAGCCTATGAGCGCTTGCAGCACCATTAGTAGGTGCCACTCTCGCGTTGCCAACCTCGAGATATTAGTTCTCAAATCTCGTTCGCCCAGTAATTTCACTAGCGTACAATGCCCTTCAAACCGGAACACAGTAGTGCCTAAGCACTACTATTTGGCGGCAGAATATTGGACACTGCGGTGGTACCTACCTAGCCGGCCTCTTGCAACAAAAGACCTACCACCGGTGTGACTGATTGCACTGGTGGAATAATCTCTGTTGTGACAGAGGTTATCCCAACAGCGGGCGATGGGGTCGTCACATCCCGACGCCTTTGAACTCTACTACTTATATTAGTAGTAGTCAGTAGTATTTATTATGTCAAAATCATTACTATCCTTACTAATATTGTAAATGCGAAAGTTTTTTTTTTTTTAATGCTAAATATGCTTACGTTTGACCTCAATCTCGCTTGGTGGAAGGCGAAGATGAGGTCTAAGATGGAGCACGTATGCCTAGAAGGTGTCTGTTCACGCTGGCCTTAAAGGTGTCCAGGTTATAGCATTCTGGAAAAACTGACCGCGGCAAAGAGTTCCACTCCTTAGCCGTCCGCATAATGAAAGAGGAGGCAAACCGCTTCGTGCGTAAAGGAGGAATGTCTACGACGTAAGGGTGAAAACGCTCGCCGCGCCTAGTTGTAAAAAAGTAACTCTCTCTCTCTCTCTCTCTCTCTCTCTCTGTGTGTCTGTCTGTCTATCGCACTTTCACGGCAAAACTACTGAACAGATTTTAAATAAATTTTGTATACAAATAGTTTAGAGCCTGAGAAAGGACATAGGCTACTTTTTTAATGCGAAAAATGGGTTATAAAGGGTTCAAAGGAAGGTTGAAAAATTGTATGGAAGTGTCGTCATTTTAGAGCTTGAAGCTTGAATTTTTTTTTTCGGAATAAATAAATATGACATTCAAAGCTTGTTAATGTTTTACCCTCAAAGGTATAAATTAACTATAAGTATGGGAAAAATGTTTGTATGGAAATATATAAGGAATGTTTTACACGCGGGCGAATCTGCTCGCCGAATCTAGTATTAAACAAAATATTACTTCGTCTTCATTCATAACAGCGGCTTATAAAGTTCAATTTAACCGTCATATCGTAAATTCGTTTTACTGCTCCTTAAAACCTAACATTCAATCGTTAAATTATTTTCGTCCCGGGTATATTTAAGTTATAATTTATGAAATGGTTATTAAATTAACAGATATGTTAGCGTTGATGTGACACCGTTGTGGCGTTGTGGTTGCGGGTTTGATTCCCGCTCGGACAGATGTTTGCATTGATCTTACTTAATATCTGTCGGTCTGGGCTTTTGTCCTCTTGGTCTCCCCACCGTGCCTCGGAGAGCACGTTAAGCTGTCGGTCCCGGTTTTTATCACATAGCATCTGATAATAATCGTTAACTCTTGATAAGTAAATTGCTCTTATCCAATGAGTTACTGGTTCGCCCTTAGGGTTGCGAAGATGTCAGATGGCAATCGTTCTGTGCAAAATCTAGTAACCTGTCAAATCCGCTCAAGAGTAATAAGCAATACCCTGGGTAAATACTCGTATAATACCGGGAATAATGCTAGGAAGAAGAAGAAGACTTAAATGGTATAAAGTGAGCTTGTTTGTTTGTCACGCTTTCACGTCTAAGCCGCATTATGATGAATTTAGGTAAAAATATAGAGGGGACCATTGAGACGGTTATAGGCTATTTTTTGTCCGCAAAACTTGAAAGTGGTTAAAAAAGGGAGGAAAGAATGTATGGGAACCTACTTCTTAATTGCATTGAGGGTGTTTCATTAAAAAGCGTTGCTTACGATGGTGAAGCCGATGCTACTGTCAGAAGATAGTGATGTTGTAAATAATAAAAGATGATATCGCTTTAGGATAGGAAGCTATATTTCTTACATCGAGTAGGATATAACGTAGATTAAGATTAAGTTTATATTGTAATAAAAAATAATATTAAAGTTATATTTTTAAATAAATTTTGGTTTTTTTAAATCTTCGGACTGCAGCTAACGTAACTAGCCTACAGTGCCTTCCAACCGGAACACAGTAATGCCTAAGCACTACTATTTGACGACAGAATATTTGACACTGTGGTGGTACCTACCTAGCCGGCCTCTTGCAATAAAAGACCCACCACCAGTGTTTGAAAATGAATTCTTCGTTGTATGATCTTGATTTAAAGACAGTTGAATTTGAATATGACTGTATTGGCGGTTAATTACATTTTGTCGTGCTATTATTATTATTATTATTATATATATATATATATATATATATATATATATATATATATATATATATATATATATATATATATATATATATATATATATATGTATGTATATATATATTATTATCTATTATATCTATTATACTGAGCCAGTGCTCGCGGCCGTTGCCGTGTGTCGTCTCGAAGTGAAAACCGTACCGTCCCTCCCGCACGGTGCTAGTGTGTGATGTTCGACGTTCTGGTTTCTTAAAAACCAGTGTGACTGATTGCACTGGTGGAATAATCTCTACTGTGAGAGTGACATAATGATTATCAAAGGTTATTGTAAATTTGAATTGATTAATGGAAATAAATAAAATAAATTTGAAAATAAACGTTTCATTCTTATCCAATCCGAATCGCAATCACAGTGAATCAACAATTGGACATTTTGTTTACATGGAACAGCCCGTCCATATATAATAACAATAAGTCTATGCATACGTACCACATATTTATAATTTTATACTAACTTAACTATTATTTCGACTTAATTTATTATTTTTGTGTAGTAATGTGAGTATTCTCGTATATCAAGTTGTAGCCTCCAAAATCCTACAATACCATTACGTGTAACGTTATTTATATCTTTGAGTCCATTTTAAAAATATCCATGAATAAATTTCAACAGAGTAATGTATAGACGGCGCGCTGGAGGCGAATCACTGTTTACCAATACCGCGCGGCCATTACCAATGCAAATGACACCCTATTGAACCACGAGGAGCGTTGACAGAATAAGTTTTATTTTTTATTAAATAATATAAAATTATTCATAGGGATGGTTATAAATATAAAAACCTAAACTAATTATAGCTATGTTTTTATTTATTATGACATTTATTAGACGGGATTTGATTTGATTTAGATAATAATAATGTATTAAATACGTCATTATAAAATTTTGTTAATGACGATGACGATTATGATTATTTATCAACTTGATCTTTTATTTGTAAACGTAAAATTTATTTTAAATGTCTTTATTGACAAAGTCCCGCGAGATAAACTCGCCTTCGCCTTAAAGTTTTTGTGCTCAATTTAAATATAATTATGTAAATAATGTTTCTAATTAACGTGCCTTCATATTACTAATTTAATAAATGTTAAAAAACGGCTGAGCTGATTTGGATAAGCTTGGCACAAATTATTACGTGGATTAAAATACTGGATCCTTTCACCCTGGATAAATGTTAAGTTCTTGTGGGATAAACAAAAAACTACTAGATTTGAAATTCAATAAGATGGATCTTATAGAATTTAGACTAAATGCGATTATTATGAAAATATAAACTAAACCGATTTTGATAAATTTTCTTAAAGAAGTAGATTTTGAACAAGCAAGAAGGCCACTTTTTGTCAGGAAAAAAAACGTCCAGAGGTTGTGGAATTGTGGATGAAAGTTTATATCGGGAAACGTATAAAACATTATTCACGCAAGCGGAACCGCGGGCAATTGCTAGTATATTTGTAGGTGGTTGGTATATTATTAATAATAAATATTCATAAATATAATTATTTGTTGACGCTACGTTAAAATTTTCGACAGCGTGTTTTGCTTGCGTGTCGAACGCTATCATTGTGTGCGGTCGTTTCCCGCGTGCATATCGCTGCGTCAGTATCCATTACTTCATGCAGTAGACTGGTAAACCAAATTGCTTTTATTACCTCAGCAATGTATACATTATCGTACAATAATCATTAGTGATACGTGTAACTGTGTGTCGTGAGCGACGTGTTAGCAATCGTCTCACCTTCGCACGACCTCGTGTTTCGACACCGGCCGAACAACTAGTTATTGTTCGGCTGAAGGTTTGCGTCGAGTTGCGCGCGCACTGCTTACTGATGAGCTCTCGCTCGAAACATTCTATTTTTAAAACTCATTTAATTTGTTTTTTGCTCATACCAGCATGTCAACAACAATTTTGTCAGTTTTTTTTTTTTTATGTTACAAGTTGACCAACAAGCATACGACCCACCTGATGGTAAATGGTTGCCGTAGCCTATGAGAGCTTGCAGCACCATTAGTAGGTGCCACTCACGCGTTGCCAACCTCAAGATATTGGTTCTTAAATCTCCTCTGCCCAGTAATTTCACTAGCCTACAGTGCCCTTCAAACCGGAACACAGTAATGCCTAAGCACTACAATTTGGCGGCAGAATATTAAAAAGAATATTAGTTTAAGAAATAAGTACTAAAACCAGACTTACTACATACGTACTATGGACCGGCCCGTTTATACAGATCTATATATTCAAAGGCGTCGGGATGTGACGACCCCATCGCCCGCTGTTGGGATAACCTCTGTCACAACAGAGATTATTCCACCAGTGCAATCAGTCACACTGGTGGTAGGTCTTTTGTTGCAAGAGGCCGGCTAGGTAGGTACCACCGCAGTGTCCAATATTCTGCCGCCAAATAGTAGTGCTTAGGCACTACTGTGTTCCGGTTTGAAGGGCATTGTACGCTAGTGAAATTACTGGGCGAACGAGATTTAAGAACTAATATCTCGAGGTTGGCAACGCGTGAGTGGCACTTACTAATGGTGCTGCAAGCGCTCATGGGCTACGGCATCCACTTACCATCAGGTGGGCCGTATGCTTGTTTGCCAACTTCTAACATAAAAAAAAAAAAAAAAAAACATCAACGCAATGGAACGAAAATAGTCACAAGCTTGAAACATAACCGAATGCAGTTAGCGTGTAACTAACTTCGTTTCTATATGGACAGGCATGTCTATAGTATAGGTACCTGGTCAGCCTACGCTTAAAACACATTTTATGCTCCAAAAACACACAATACTTAAATGATCCTAATCTATACAAATTAAAAAAAATAATGTGTCTGTTTGTAACTCCAAATAAACAGCTTTTCACTAAATGCATTTGAAAGTACCTGTACCTACATACATAAAAAAAAAAAATTAATTTTTTTTGTCTTTTTGTCTGTTTGTTCAATCTCTAAAACGGCTGATCGATTTTAAAGGAGCTTTCACTGGCAGATAGCTAATGTTATAAGGAGTAACTTAGGCTACTTTTATTTTAGAAAAAGTATTAGGGTTCCGTGCAATAAAAAAAAATCGGTACACCACGTGTGCGGAACCGCGGACTCTAACTAAATAATGTTATATTTTACCGTTCATATAAACGAGCAAAACCAATGACCTACCTATTGAATACCACAAATGTTGCGTTACATGACCTGCCTTAAGAACTTGATACGTAAGTCATAAGAAACCCACATTTCCAAGTGGCTGATTACATAAATAAGATGGATCATGTAATATCGTACATATATGGTTGCATAAACAGGTATATATCAAGTTTTAAAATCAATCAATCATATATTGAATTTATTTTTAATAAATAAATAAATGCTACACATACAACGGCCCCCATTACGATAGATATGTCCTGTGTCGGGTGTTGTAGGTATAAGTATAATTACTAATTATTGTGGATAGTTAAATATAAAATAATAAAGAATCAGTTGTCATGCATAAGCCGTTTTATTAACACGTACTCCATATACAACATCGGGGATCCGGAAATATACACAAAGACAAGGCCAATCACACCCAGACCAGAAAACGTCTGTGTATGAGTGTATGGTCAATACAAACAATTGCTCCGAGTGGGAACTAAGTCCATGATGTGCTAAGGTTTGCTACCTCTACGCCACAACGTTATCAAATTATTTATTTGCTTACTCATTACTGCAACTTCATCCGCGTTGACTTCAGAATTGCGTTTACAAAGAAATTAAACATCTATACCAGCTCAGTTCTTGATAATCCCACAGGAGCCTTACATTTTTCTGCGTTAAAAACTACCCTATCTGATAAAATAGGTAATAAGCTATCTTTGTGCCAAATTCCATCCAAATCTCTCCTGTACGTTTTGCGTGAAAGTGTAACAAACATGCATCCATCCTCACAAAGTTTCACATTTATAATGTTAGTACTATAATAAGAGCACTTAGGTTATTTAGTAAGAAAATATTTAATCTAAAGAGAGTATGTGTGTTGGTGGAATCGTAGCTCCCAGAAGCTGCCATTTTTGCCAATTTTGATTTTTTTTTATTCAAGAAGTATGACTGAAGAAATAGTGACTCTATTTACAGTCGGTTAAAAACATACCTGAGGGAAAAGAGCTTTCTTTTAAGAGGAAGTTTAAAAGCCTATACCGTCTATGGTCATGTAGGTGTGAGATTGCTTACAAGGTGATCAGGTTTCCGCGCACTGTTTTCCTTCACCGCAATGACCCAGTTGATTTTTATTATGAACTTTTTTTTTATGTGAGAGGGGGCAAACGGGCAGGAGGCTCACTTGATGTTAAGCGATCACCGCCGGCCATGAACATCTGCAACACCAGAAGCCATGCAAGTGCGTTGCCGACCTTTAAGGAAAGAATACGCTTTCTCCTGAAGGTTCCCAAGTCTTATTGGTTCGGAAAGACCGCCGGCTTAACGGCCCGCTTCGTCCGACTACATAGTCAAATTTTATTCAATACCGGGAATAACGGGATCACTGTTACTCCCGTTTTAATCCCGTTCTTGGGTCTCCTACCTATAACTAAATACCTTCATAGAAATCAGTGACGGATCTACAAATCCTCAAGGTATAGGCTGTTAGGTATTGGCCGCCCTTTTTCTCTCTCTACAATTGTCATATCCTAGAGTATTTTTAATATCAAACAAAAGGTCGATTATTGGTGAGATTATACGGCGAACTGCCTGTTTCACTATAGAATATACAAGTTTGCTAATCGGAATGTACAATGACAAGTGAGAGGGGCAAGTCATCAGCAAATTTGTTGCAGTTCTACCTGTAAAACATCAGAAAGCCGTCATGCAGTCTGTGTGATCTCTATGAGGTAGTAAAAACAATCGGTCTCCAAATGTGCCGCTCCAAAAGTCTATCGCCCTAAGCTGAAGCCTACTCAGCCTGCTGGTAAATCCGCCACTGATACAAATATTAGGTATTACAGTTTTTACAATCTTCCCGATCCCGTTGACCCCGTTCCCGTGGGAATTATGATCCGGTACAATATTGTCCTGTCAAAAATACAACAAGAAAAGTAGTATCCAATTTAGTGCAGTCTTTGTGAAGTTATGCGGGTTACATTTCGACGATTCTGTTTAGATAAATAATAACCACCTATTTAAAATTTAAGCTTAAGCTTTTATAACACTACTAATTCCGGTCGAGGGTGAAATAACATTTTTAATTCTTTTAAAACCGTAACACATTATCATCAAGTACCTGAGTGACCTTTGCTCGGTATTTTTTTGGTAAATCGTGTTCTTTTTAAATAAGTTTTATTACAAGAAAAAGACTACCACTACGACGACTAGTACCTACTTGAAAAATATGGGAAAAAAATTATCGGACTGGAGACATCTGGACTCGAAACGGGGCTTTCATTGCATGAAATCACGGATAAAATGACATTTTCAAAGAATGAATCGCAACTAGATCGATTTGTACCCGAAACCTCCTGCATAGTAAATGTCATGAAAATCGTTACAGCCGATCCGAGATTCAGATTATATATATACAAGAATAGCTCGTTTAAAGGTATTAGATTTGACATTATCATATCCAAAGGTCATTATAAAATACACACATCGAGGTTACTTATTAGTTGCAAGTAGCTATTTTTCTGTATAACTTATTTTCATTATTATTTATGATTAAAGTAGCCATTATGTAAATAGAAATGAAAACAAGTAGCATGCATTAAGCACGTTTATCATATAATTATCTATTTAGGGAGTATGTTATTTATAATCTAAAGGTTTTGAATACATCATTAATTCATTGTTTCTTACTAATTCAGCAGTTTCTTTTTGTATGTGATAATTTAGTAGACTTTATGACACCGTTGTGGCGTTGTGAGTTTCCCCACATTTTCAAATTTCTGTCTCGGTCTGGGCGTTTGGCCATGTGGGTCTCCCCACCGCACTTAGTGAGCACGCTAAGCTGTCGGTCCCGGTTATTATCAATAACATCTGATAATAATCGTTAACTCTTGATAAGTAAATTGCTCTTATCCAATGAGTTACTGGTTCACCCTTAGGGTTGCGGAGGCAGGTGGCAATCGCTCTGTGTAAAAACTAGTAACCTGTCAAATCTGGATAAGAGTAATATGCAGACCCTAGTTACATAAAAATACCGGGAATAATGCTAGGATGAATTTAGTAGTCTTTACTTATAACTTCAGAAGTAACAGTGAAAAAATACGCTTAATTAATACATTTACGTTAAATTAAATTATAACAATAGCCGTTAACGATATATCATTTTCATATTTGTAAAATCAGATCAGGTATTTACAGTACTTAGATCTCTATTCGATATTTTATTGACATTCCTGACCACTCCCTTGTTTTTTTATACCAAAATGTAGGCAAACAACTGTGCGGTAAGCGAACACCGTAGCCTGAAATATCAGAGGCACCACACGCGTGTTGCGAACCCTAAAAACATATCCAACCTTCCATTGAAGAACCCCATACTGTAGCGTGTTGAGAAAACCTTACTGTAGCGTGTTGGGAGTATTCACAGTAGGAAATTTCAATTAAAACCGCGCTGTGCGTAACGATATAGGTTCCAATGTGAGTGGATATACCTAACCCTGCCGAAGGCGAGCGGTACAATGTGGAAAGTTGTTGTAGGCGTTATGTCAATCAATTCCCAAAAGTAAGATAATGATTATTTATTGATTATCAATGTTATTTCTATATGTTTTTACTAAGTATATCACGTTATATCTTAGCGCGATATCTTGTAAGAATCTCATCAAAAATTCACGGAACAAAATTACAACGGAATGCGGCAAAGTATAAGGTCTATTAGCCGCGATCATTGCATCCTGCATGCACATTGTTCTGTGTACCTTGAAGCTCTGGCAATTTAAGGCAGTTATTGATTTTATTTAAAGACTTTTATAACCAATATTACAACATATTTAAAATTTAATTATTACTAACTATATTTACAAATAGGTTTAGGTTTAAAGAATTTATTCTCAAAAAGACAATAGTTACTTACATGAGAACATAAGTAATACATTTTTTTTTTTCGTCAAAACTTAATAATTTCAATAATGTTTAATGTGTACTCACTCAACGATTGTGTTTTGAAAGCATTAATTGATATTAGAGCTATTCTCTATTATATATTTTGATAGACTAGATTTAAAAACGTTGAATGAGTCTACATTTTTAACATAGGATGGTAAGTTATTGTATAGTTGTGCTCCTTCATAGGATGACGACGTTGTGGCGCAGCGGTAGCGAACCTGCCTTAAACGCCACAGGTCGCGGGTTCGATTCCCGCTCGGAGCATAATATGTTTGTATTGACCATGCAAGCATATTTTCCGGTCTGGGTGTATTTGTCCTTGTCCTTGTGTATGTTTCCGGACCCCGACACAGGATATCACTATCCTAATGGGGGCCGTTGATTGTGTAGCGTTTATTTATTCATAGGTTATATTCTTTTTAGCATAATAATTACAACTATAGAAATATTGTTCACGAGGAATGGTAACCAGAACGGTAGCTACATTTCTCCGCTGAATCACGATACCGATTCCTTGGGCAAAAGTCAGTGAGTCAGCTGTTAGAACTTTTAGAAATACTTAGTATGTACTAATGTGCTATGGCCTAAGTGTTTTTACTGCAAACAGCCAATCAGTTTAGTACTGTTTACCAAAACAGGGGGACTCAACTGCGTCGGGATGTGACGACCCCATCGCCCACTGTTGGGATAACCTCTGTCATAGCAGAGATTATTCCACCAGTGCAATCAGTCACACTGGTGGTAGGTCTTTTGTTGCAAGAGGCCGGCTAGGTAGGTACCACCGCAGTGTCAAATATTCTGCCGCCAAATAGTCATGCTTAGGCATTACTGTGTTCCGGTTTGAAGGGCACTGTACGCTAGTGAAATTACTGGGCATAGGAGATTTAAGAACTAATATCTCGAGGTCGGCAACGCGTGAGTGGCACCTACTAATGCTGCTGCAAGCGCTTATAGGCTACGGCAACCACTTACCATCAGGTGGGCCGTATGCTTGTTTGCCAACTTCTAACATAAAAAAAAAAAAAAACTCAATTGCTACAACAAAAGACCCCGGGTCACAGTATCGATCCTCTTTGTTATGGTAACTTATTCTAATTCAATGTTATCTTATTTCATCTATGTATGGTTTGTTTGTTCGTAAGAGTTGGGGAATTGGTTGTAAAGCTAAAATGACAATCGCTCTGTGTAAATGTATTTAGTTTTTAATGATGTTTACTGTAATAAGATCCTGACTAAGCTATTTTTAGGACCTAAGATGGTAAGATGGGTGCGGAGAAGGAAGAAAAAGGACTAGGGGAGGGGTTTGACCCTACGGCACTAACACTCATCAAATGAAGCAAACATAGATTAAACATCACGATGACATTTTGTGAGAACTAGTACTTCCACCATAACCACCCTATGCTACCAAAAGTGAGTATTGGTGGAAATGGTATCTGACCTTCACAACCCAATGGGTGAACCAGTAACTCATTGGATAAGAACAAATTACCGACAACTTAACGTGTTCTACGAGGAACGGTGGGGAGACCCACATCAAAAACGCCCAGATCGAGAGAGTGAATATAAATATCCGCCCTGGCTGGCAGTTTCACTACGAACACGTCACAACAGTCGTCACTAACATTAAATTGTAAAGAAATAGAAGCTTTTAATTAAAACATGATGGGCTCCTATGCTAAATGGACATAATAAATGAATCTCTGTAATGATCTTAATTCAGAATATATGTTACCCAAAGGACCTTTCTTATCGACACAAACCTCGGAAACGCAGCTAATTTTTAGGACTTTTCCCTTTGTTTTGCTCATTTTTCACACTCACTCATCCCCTAACCAGTGACGTTATACGCTGTTTGATGGAAACCATTTATCATGTTGACGGTTGTGTTGAAAAATAGACAATTTTGGTGTGGAAAAAAGACTTGTTTGGATGTAACCTATTTTTTCGCTTGGGCTTTTCAATAATAGACGTTGAAAGCCGTAGATAGATTTCTAAAAACAGCGTTCCAAAATTTTACGTATTTTATGTGAGCGTAATATCAAATTACCTATAGGTATAATTGACAAAGGCACCTAGGTATATAATTGACAGTCTTGACCAGGTATTAAACATGCCATCATTAAAATTTAAGAATTAATTGCCAAGCCTATATATAGTAATCTATTTCTTATACTCGTATTAGTGCTCCGAGCAACAGACTAAGAGATAACGTTACACGAACGGCAACATGGTATGGCTCCGTCCATGAGATTCTTAGTCTAAGTTGAAAGCAGTTTTTGAGTTTTTTTATAGTGCATGGGCGGATGTCAACTTTAAATACTATTTGATCCCCAAACATCACAAGTCTACATTGAGAACTCATGTCAGGACTTTACACCTTAGATATAACTAACCGTCTAAGCGTGTTAGACGTTGGACTCTGAACATAGTATTACTAATTGGTTTTATGTGACCAAGTTGGCAAGCAAACGACCCAACTGATGGTAAGCGGTTGTCGTAGCCTATGAGCGCTTGCAACACCATTTGTTTGTGGTCACTCATGTGTGGCCAACCTCGAGATATTGGTTCTAAAATCTCCTTCACCCAGTCATTTCAGTAGCTGCAGTGTCCATCAAACCGAAACACAGTAATGCAAGCCCCTTACTGTTTTGCGGTAGAATATCTGATGCTGCTGGAGTATCACCATACCTAAAAAGCCTAGCACCAGTAGAAATGTAATATTTTTACTAAAGTATAATCAGTTTTTTTTATACAAAATATTTTTGTATTTGCATACAAAAAGTAGTTACTTATTTTTTTGTAAATTATACTTTCATCATAACAATATATTACATATGAGGTCATGATATAAAAAATCGTAATCCTTGAGTGTTTTCCCAAATGTTTTCCAGCGTATCTATTTATTCTTTCAATTTCACGGCGGCCTCACACACCCCCGAATTCTTCTATGCTGAATAAATTATGTTCGCACCTCGTGTACAGAGTGTGTTTACTTTGCGGTTTTGGAGGGTTGTATTGAAGCTTTGATTTGTCTCTCCCTTTGGATTGTAGCGTGAAAATAGTCACGTTAATAATGTTGAATGTGACTTTGTTATGTTAAGGAGACATGAAACTTTCGTAACTCGATCAGGATTTAAGGTATTTTTATATAAACTTGTTTTTTACGAATGTTGTTCCACAAATTTTGCTTTTTTTATGATAGTGGGATTGATATTTACAGACTGAACGATAGTAATCTGATTATAATTTGAAATCGTTAGAAGTTGACTAATGATATAAAACGTTCTCCAAAAGCGTCCATAGAAAATTTACCTCAAACATGACTTTAATTATAGCATAATTTGTTATTTTAATAACTTTTAAAATACTATAACGGTAAATGAGCTGTGGGTTTGATAGATTATTGATGGTTAAGATTGCCTTTTTGGGTATTCTTTTTACCCCACCATATTTTAGTTTAGCTCCGTTATTTCGTGTTTACTGTATAAACTGGACCTCTTTCTGGAAGATAGGTAGGGCTTGAATTACTTGACCTTTACTTTCCACGGAGCTTAGAGTAGCAACTATCCTAAAAAACGTAATGTTTAATTGAGGTTAGTACCCTAGAATAATGACGTGGCCTTTTGTGGGTAATATGTTGTGTTATCGTCTTAATAACACGAGCACTGGTCGCTTTAAGTCTTTGCATTTAACTTATAAAGTTATATGAATATAAGTATTAATTATAATGAAGCGAGTACTGAAACACACGAATTTTAAAATTATACGGTTTATTTAATTATGAAGTCGTTAATTATATAGGCTCACAGCTATGGGATATAAAGGTAGGTACTTACACCTAATATTCACTTACAGACTACAGAGGAAAATATTTTATTAAGTATATTAATTTAGAGCAAGAGCTTTTATACAAATATCATTAAGTATTCAAGATTTTTTAAGCAACTATAATTTTTATTTGATCGACCGTTGTGGAGTGTTGGTAGCAAGCCTGCCTTAGGTCTCGTCGAGGGCTCAAGCGGATATTTGTATTGATCTTATACTTACGGTTTACGGTTTAAAAATTATTTATTTCTCATAAAATTATAAAATCACTTACTGAGAAACATAATTGATCCTTAGCCTTAGTTGTACAGGTGAGCATTAATACATAAAATAGGTAGATATATCCTTCACAATACACTCACAACGGTTTTAAATTACACTTTTAAAAATATCTAAGTTTACAATTTAAAACATAAAATGCACATTCAACATAAACTTAAACAACTGTATACTATTCTATTTAAATTTTAACAGTTTCACTTATAGCCATTTTTAATATAAAATTATCAACCTACCTACATACAGTAGTACTTAAATATCTGTTACGGACTGGGCGTTTGTTTTGATAATAATAGTTCACTCTTGAGAGGTAAAACTAGTAAAGCTTCCAAATCCGGATAAGACTAATAAGCAGACACTGGGTAAATACCGGGAATGATGTTACAAAGAAGAAGTTGTTATGTTACAAGTTGGTAAGCAAGCATACGGCCCACCTTATGGTAAGAGGTTGCCGTAGCCTATGAGCGCGCGCAACACCATTAGTAGGTGCCACTCACGCGTAGCTAACCTCTAGAAATTGGTTCTTGAATCTCCTTTACCCAGTAATTTCACTAGCCTACAGTGTCTTTCAAACCGGAACACAGTAATGCCTAAGCACTACTATTTAGCGGTAGAATATTTTACACTGCGGTGATATCTACTTAGCCGGCCTCTTGCAACAAAAGACCTACCACCAGTGTGACTGATTGCACTGATGCAATAATCTTTGTTGTGACAGAGATTATGCCAACAGTGGACGATGGGGTCGTCACGTCCCGACGCCGGTGGAATTTACTTTAGTGCGTTATTCTTTCATGATGGAAAATTATATAATTTATTAATACAAATAATTTAAAACACGATCAGCAAGTATGGAGGTAAATTGATTCATTGCCTGACTCATTGTTTCATTACCGCAAAATAATTGTAACATGTTATTTCCTTGCCTGTTCTATTGTTTATTACCATTACAGGACTATTTGTGGTTTGGACTCATAAATAAAGAGTGTACAGGTTAATGAAGTGCGACTTTGAGTGACAAGAGTTGGGAAGGATTCTAAGTTTCTTTATGTTTCAAAATCTAATTAATATTTTTATATGATGGAGGTTGTCAATTTAGTTGTATTTTTGACCACGGAACTCCGTCATTTATAAGCCAATGTGTACTTTTTTAGTTGAAAAGATATATTTCCAGAATTGTCCTATATAAATTTTGTGATCTTATCGTGGACTCCGAAAGAAGCATTACATTTAAAGTATTATTTTTGTATATCTATTATGTACCTTATAGAGCTGGTGGTTAAAGTCTGCTTGTTGTATTTTTAATAGTTCTAATACTTCAAAAGTTATTTGTCTTCTGTTATTAAATTGAGTAAGTCTGGACTGTCTTAAGCCATGCCATAATGCTGGGACACTTAGGTACCTAAACAAGAATGTGGGCCCCTTTTACAAATATAGATTCAAAACTTGATTCTACTTAGAGCTTAACTCTATATCGTTTTATTTAAACGATTGCAATTATTGGCATCTTTCAGGGGCTCCTGAGCACGTGCAAGCTGTTTTCTTTTTCAAATGAGATATCTCTTTTTCCATTTGCTAACGGAATCGTAAAAAAATAAAGCGTAAATAAAAACAACCACTTTATATTCTGTTCTCGTATAAATAATACGATCATATCCGTTCCAATATAAAATCGATGCGCGATCAAAATGCGTTATCGATTGTGGCACGTCACTAGTTATCTAGTACGTGCCACGCTCGAGTTGAGCGAATTACCCCGAACTTGTTCCTCGCCCGATGCCAATTCATTATCGGACTTCCACACGTAACACGAATATCGCTCCGGGGGGCCAAAGCTCAAATATTTTAAACCATAATTTTATAGCACTAAGGTCGAAATTCAATTGTCTATAAAATTCGATAAGACAAACTGGAAACGGACATCGAATGATTACTAGTCTCGCGTGTACGTTTCTGAACGTCGTATTCATGCGATTAGTTAATTAAATTTTAACTGTATAAACAATAAGCATAAGGTTAGTTTTTATAAATAATTCGCGATTGTTAGTTGTTTTTGTATCGTGGTTCGGTGAAGCAATGAGAGAGGGCGTGCGATAAATAACCACCTTTGTGCCGTCACCGCTCGCTCGACTATTAAAATATATTCCGAGATTGCTTGTTTTTTTTGCGGCGGGACTTGGCCCCGTTCCCGGTTCAGATATGCGGCTCGAATTCGTTTTGCTGTTTAGAATGTAAATTGTTTTAATGTTTTTGAGAATTCATTGAGTATTTTGACTGAACTGTGGTCATGTTTAATATTAGATCATAAATCGTCCTTTAGTCTTCTTCAGTAGTATAACATTTTGAATATAACACAAATCTGTCATTGCATTTAAATTGTACCAATTTAACGTAAGTCAAATTAAAATATTGTTGATTTCATATTACGAATACATTTGTGTAATTATAAAAAAATATTGCTATATTTCATAAAACGTTTTTTTGTCATAGCTTCTACGAGTAAGAGAAGTAGTGTTCGTGTAGCATTTTCTTGTATCGCTCATACTGTAGTCACACTAGCGACATCTATTATCACGATTTTGAACTAAATAAATAATTTTCTGTATAGTATTAATTACAATAAGAATTTAATAAGCCTGTAGGTCGTTGTTTATAAAGATCATTATGGCATAACTGTATAACTTTGATACTGACAATAACTGTTTTAATTACCGCTCAAGGAAGTACCAAGCTAGGTATTTGTATCGGTTTTTTGTTGCATTTGTGTGTTCCTTATTTCTCTCGACAGAGCCGTAGTCTACGTAAGTTTTCAATACCGGTTGTTAGTATGAAAATTTGATTAATGTTAGTAAGGGAATAACTGGCTTAGTAAATAATTGAATTTGGGATATACTAATTATACGATAAGATTAATAAGCTCTAAAACTTAAATGAGAATAAACAAGGAAACTACATAAAAAATAAAAAAATGGGTTCAGCCGTTTAAGAGTACACAGACGTACACCCTGCCTCCATCTCCGATGACGTCCTTAGCCGTGGTTCGGCTTCGCAGGAGGCACCCTAAGGACGGAATCAAATTTGAGCCCCCGTGAGGGCTGTCCCTTTATCACGGCTGAGTCTCAGTACTCGGCGCCCCCGCCCGGTGACGCTGTCAAGGCCAGTAGGGCCAACAGCAATACACATTCCGGAAAAAAAAGATGTACACAGAACAGCTAAACTGAGATACAAATAAAAAGATACTTTACGCTTATAACACATCTTTTGGGTCGGGGTTGATAAAAAACAGACGCCGGGAAGCAGATAAGGAAATCGCAGGATGAAGAAGAATGACATTCATTATTTGACGACGTTGTGGCGCAGCGGTAGCGAACCTGCCTTAAACGCCACAGGTCGCGGGTTCGATTCCCGCTCGGAGCATAATATGTTTGTATTGACCATGCAAGCATATTTTCCGGTCTGGGTGTATTTGTCCTTGTCATTGTGAATGTTTCCGGACCCCGACACAGGATATTACTATCCTAATGGGGGCCGTTGAGTGTGCAGCGTTTATTTATTTATTTATTTATTATTAAATTCTTACTCGTCTCGCTTGCCATTATTAATACAATTTTCAATCAGTCAATGATCAATTTTGGTTTTGTTCTCTTTTGATGCTCCAATGAAAAAGATGACTGAATATCTCCCAATAAAAGTATCTAGTTTGTGACATCCGTTTTACTCGAGGTAGGCCTTTTATTGCAAGATGCCGGCTAGGTATGTACCAACGAAGTGCCAGATATTTTACCGCAAAGCAGTAGTTTGTTTGGCAATACTGCAGTTTCAGTTTAATGGACACTGTAGCTAGTGAAATGGAGCAATGGACACTGGGCAAAGGAGATTTAAGAACCAATATCTCGAGGATGGCAACGCGTGAGTGCCACCAAAAGAGGTTGTTGCAAGCGCTTAGGCTGCGGCAGTCGCCTGCCATCGGATGGGCCGTATGCTTGCTTGCCAACTCAGTAACATAAAAAGACACAGCTGATGGACTTCTTCTTCCTACCATTATTCCCGGTATTATACCAGAATTTACCCAGGGTCTGCTTATTACTCTTGTCCGGATGTGACAGGTTATTAGTTTTTACAAAGAGCGATTGCCATCTGACCTCCGCATCTCTAAGGTCGAACCAGTAACTCGTTTGTTAAGTGCAATTTACTTATCAAGAGTTAACGATTATTATCAGATATTATGTGATAACAACCGGGATTGACAGAATAACGTACTCTTCGAGGCACGGTGGGGAGACCCACAAGGACAACCGCAACCGTCGAGGCTAAGGGCAGACTGGCAACCCACAACGCCACAACGATGCCATCGGTGCCAGCTAATGGTATAATAGTTGGTACCAACTCGATTTGTAACTTTGCCATATAAAATGGTTTTACTATGAATAATGCTCCAGATATCTATTGAGCGTTAAATGTGGGCGGACTGGGATTGAGTTTGCACAATGGAAGTAATGGACGACAATTTGTAAGCCGTTGTTCAGTTTGTATCAGATGTGGACTAATTAATCACCTTTATGGGTCGTAAGCCTTTCCTTTGTTATAGAAATGTCTGTACAAGTCGCAAGTTAATTCAAATTTCTACAGATTTTGCTTTATACACGGAGCCGTAACTTTTTATAGATTACAAGTACTCTAAATTACACATTATAACATCAGCTATCTACAAGTGAAAGTCTTATCATAATTGGTCAGAGTGTTTCGACAATTAGTTGGAACAAACAGACAGACTAATACAATTATTTTGACATTACATAGATACACCTCAATCTTATATTTATTTATTAGTATAAATTAATATAAACAAATATAATATGACATTGTGAGTCTACATTTTTTTAATGTTAGAAGTTGGCAAACAAGCATACGGCCCACCTGATGGTAAGTGGTTGCCGTAGCCTATGAGCGCTTGCAGCACCATTAGTAGCTGCTACTCACGCGTTGCCAACCTCAAAATATTTAGTTCTTAAATCTCGTCCGCCCAGTAATTTCACTAGACACATTTAAACGCTACACACTCAACGGCCCCCATTAGGATAGTTATATCCTGTGTCGGTAGTCCGTAAATATAGACAATAATAAGGACAAGCACACCCAGACCGGAAAAAATGCCTGAATGGTCAATGATCATTACAAACGTTTATCGGAATATAATGATTTTTAAGCATAAAATCCAATATCTCGCATTCAAGCTTCAAGCCATTATTGCGATTACAGCAACCTGTGTTTCTTTTTGATAACTTGGACGCAAATAAGCGATACCATGTCAACCCACAAAATTGAAAAAACTGAGTTATATATGTCGAAGTGTTGGTAAATTGCTGAAGAACATTTTTCTTAAATATTTGTAGGGTTTTAAGCTTTAAAACTTCTAAAAAGCCATCTTTTAATCATGCAATTTATGTATTATGTTAAACGTTTTGGATTATATTATATACGAAATATGCAGTTTGCCTACTTATTTTTGTGAACATCAGTAAAATAACTTACATAAATCTGAAATTGCCAAAAACTTGACCAATACATACAAAAAAATCATATAAAGCAAGTTGTTCAAAATTTTCAAAGGCGTTTTTCTCGAAATGACATTCGTGTGGGTTGATATGGTATTGCTTATTTGCGTCCACTTATGAACAACTGTCGGGTCAGGCCACCCTTTTCCACCAACTAACCGCATCCTATCGCCCACCCGTACTTTCTGTCAAACTGCTCGGTTTCGTAGTATCGTATCATGATGCTATATAGCCCATAGCCTTCTTCAGGAAATGTGCTATCACATGCAAAAGATTTTTAAATCCGATCGATAGATCCAGAGATTAGCGCGTTCAACCAAACATACAAACTCTTCAGCTTTATAATATTGGTATGGATTCTTTTCTGCTGAAATACTGCTTTCAATTTTCCACAAAATGTCCAACGTTTCGCTGGTGCTCCTTTGTAAATTCTCATTAAGGCAACGAAAGGAAGTTATTCATAAGCTTGCAATATATTCGAATGAAGTTAGCATCACAAAGTAGAATAAAGTTTTTGTATGGAAAGGCCTATCCTTGGTATCCTCCTGCCTATGAACTTTATAGTAATTTAATGGGCAGAGGACTTAAAATATTCTCGTAAAACGACTAAGCTTCGCCAGGTCAATAACCTTTGCGTCAGTTCTATATTTTCTTAATTTTAAATCTAAAAGAGCTCGAGTTTTTCTAGCTCATCAATATCCGGATAACCCTATCTTTAGCAGCACCGGGGCGGATGGCACTGAATATCGGCAGACGCTAAATCACGGCAAGAAATATTTTCCGGGACTCACCCTTCGTTCATGTCGAGAGCTGTCTGGAGAGATAGTGAGCCGTTTAGTACCGATGGCAGAAAAAATATTAAATTTTTATTTTTTTTTCATAATAATAATTATGCACTGACAGTTTGTATAAGAGTTTCAATAATAGTGGTATTAAATAAAACAAAACAAAACAGATACCTTTTTTTTAATACACACAAACTTATTAACTATCTAGGTATGGATTTTAATTTTGTTTTTAAATAACTAATATTAAACGTCACTGATTATAAATCAATAAAAAGGAAAGCAGAAAGGAATTAATAATAAAAACGTAAAACAAAAATTACAAACTTACTTTATAAATTATATGAATAAATAAAAAGTTAAAACGTACCAGCGTGGTTTCTTAATATTATTTGCTATTTTTATTTATTTTTAGTCTCTTAAAAATTGTCATTAAGGTATCTATAATTTGTGTTTTATTGTTCTCTTGAGTATTCGTTTTGTATTAATTTCCAAGTATCTGTTTTATTATATTAGTACAATCCCTAGCAGTATACTAAGTATAAGTAAATGTCGATGATGTTGTTAATTGCATACAATACAAACCTCAGTGGTTTTTTGTAATGCATTGATGTTTAATATATTGTAAATTCTTCTTTTGTAACTGTGAAAGATGAAATAAAAAAAAAAAAAAAAAAAAAAATCTGAAACGTTAAATCTAATGTAATAAAGTATTAAATACTATCATCAGCCCGTGACTTCGAACATGGTGATCTCACAATTGGCTACAGAGACAAATGAATCTTTTCTAAGTAAACAATTTTTCATGATATATTGGAAATTCGGTACATATATCTATGCCATATACCGAATTTCAATTGAATACGTCTTGAACCGATTATTTTTACGGGATAAAAAGTATCCTATATGTTAATTTAAGTAACAACCTATATTTGTACCAAAATTTAAAGGTAATTCAGTAACAAACATCGAAACAAAAACTTTTACATTTATTATATTAGTAGGATAATAATAAAATAAAATATTTTTTCCGCTGACGCTATCTGGGCGGGGCGTCCGCCTCATTATTTAGATATTAATCCCTGTCCCTCGCCCTCGCCCTGCGTGTCACGTTCCGCGGCGTTTTTTAATTAATATACGACACTTGTGGGCTTTGCGCCGCTTTACGCTTTTTATACTTACCGCAAAAGACATTTTTAGGTCACTGAAATGAGTAGAACAAATGTCAAAAAACCGAGTGCACATAAAAGGTTCCGTAACGCTGCAGAATTTATAAGATTAACGTAAGAAAAAGCCTCAATATATCATGTTTCTTATACGAGACTCCTTTATTTTTGAATTTTATTTTATGTTTGTGTTTAAAAACTTCTGATGTTTGTCCGACAAACAGTTAAGACCTGACTTCATGTTTCTTATAATGATTAAGTAAATAATTATTTCAAGTCAAAGTTTAATTTAATAACGTACATCTGAAATTATAAGTATTTCCTTATGACGAAAGAATTCTCTTTCATCGTTGTTGTGTTGTTGTTGTTGTATTGTAAAAAGGTATTTTTATCTTATTAGGGTAAGCGTATGTCTATCCCTGTATTTCCGTAAAATATAAACGGATTAGGATCCTAATCCGCGACGGCACTTTACATTTACGGATATTTATTTCGCGGGGTTTCATTCGAAACATGTAGGATTATCCAGTTTTCTTTTTTAAATGTAAAAATAACTTTTTCTTTTATTTCATGACGGCTGTCAAACAAGAATAAGGCCCACCTGCTGGCACCGCAACATAAAAACGCTTGCGATACTTGAAGTATCATATTTGAGTTGCCAACCCAAGGAACAGGTAGGAAGGGATGAAAAGGGAAAAAGAAGGGAAGAGAGGGCGTGGGAAATTGGGCCTTTATGATATACTACTACTTTAGTAACAGATTCACTACGCTACACTTAAGGATGTGGCATTTGTTCATAATATTTTATTTGCTTAAAATCAAATACCTAATTAAACTCATAGAAATTTCGTAAATGTAACAAAGATTATCTAAATAATTATTTATTATTACCAGAATATCTTATGAAAGAATATAGATCTAATTTTCTTATCGATATAATTTCGTTTCTCTGTAGTACAAAATTTCATTTAGACGAAGTCGCGGATTAAAAGCTATTAAGTATATTCATAACAAAATTTAGTATTTGAAAACTGAAATGTACTGACCTATTTCATTTAACCTCCACTGTATAAATCCTATAAAATGGATAATTGTTGACCTTAGTACCCTTTTATTACGAGTATTATCTCAATGGTCCCAAGGGTATCGTTATTCCGCGAACAGCCGCCAGTTAGTTTATTACATAATTGGTCATTTTATCTAGCCTCAGTTAAAGGTTTATTGTTATAAGTAATGGAATATATATTGGTATTATTAGGTACCACCGCAGTGTCAAATATTCCACCGTAAAGCAGTAGTGTCATTGGCATTATTATGTTTCGGTTTGAAGGGCATTGTAGGCTAGTGAAATTACTGCACAAAGGAGATTAAAGTTCCAATATATCGAGGTTGGAAACACGTGAGTGGAACTACTAATGGTGTTGCAAGCGCTCATAGGCTACGGCCACAGCTTACTATCCGGTGGGCCGTATGCTTGATTGCCGACTTAGTAATATAAAAAAAAACGTAGTAATCAATTTTGAAAGTTTTGTAATTGGTTAGTTCTTTGGATAAGCGAGAAAACAGGACTCGTTCGGTCGGTATGGGATGTACATAAGCTTTATACAAAACTGTCTACATAACATTGCATATAGTCTACCCAGATCATCACCACGCGGATATATTTTAGCTCCAAACGATACTCTGCTCTCTATTGTCCAACATGAGCTCTAGATATTTGGTTTTATCTTTATACGGGATGAGGTGTTCGAATAAAGTGATAACTCCAGGTGGACTGGATCACAGTCAGTAAGTCTGTTAGTGTTTTCAGTATTAGTGTACCGACTTGATCATGGAATCGTAATGCGTGTAATGGGTATATTGAGTTATCGTGATCATCAATCTTCTTCATCCTAGCATTATTCCCGGTATTTTATTTTACCCAGGGTCTGCTTATTACTCTTATCCGGATTTGACAGGTTACTAGTTTTTACACACAGCGATTGCCATCTGACCTCCGCAACCCTAAGGGCGAACCAACAACTCGTTGGATAAGAGCAATTTACTTATCAAGAGTTAACGATTATTATCAGATGTTATGTGATAACAATCGGGACCGACAGCTTAACGTGCTCTCCAAGACACGGTGGGGAGACCCACAGACAAACGCCCAGACCGAGACAGAAATTTTAACAAACATCTGGCTGAGCGGGAATCGAACCCGCAACCGTCGAGACTTGAGGCAGACACGCTACCCACAACGCCACAACGGTGGGCCGTATGCTTGTTTGCCAAATTATAACATAAATAATAGTAATAATAATAATAAACAGTCTTACACATGGAGCATACTTATTTCAGAAGAAAAATTACATAGCTCAAACTGCCCACTGAAAGGTTTCAGATCCATGAGGAACTGGAATAAATTTAATGTCTTGATATTTTGTTTGCCCTTTTTTATAAAAAGATGGAGCCTGCCTTATGATAAGCAGTAACAATTTGGTCCAGCCTGGACTCACCCTCATAAAATGATACTACCACCGTACTGACGAACGAATGATGCTATTTCCCATCGATATTCTCTGAGATAGTGGTACATGCCTAACAAGCCATCAATCTTGGTAAAAGCTACCGCAGTGGCGTATCTGTATATGCAAATGTTTATATTATATTGAACATGTCTGGTCTGAGTGGTTGTAATATTGATTCCGTACCTCAGACATAGTATATTAAATAGTTTGTATTTATTTTTTAGTATAATTTTTTCATTATTTTTTTTTTTACATCATATTTTGCATTTTTTATATTGTTCGTTTTTTTTTATTTTTTACTATAATTAACATTGTTACCATTTTCTTAGTTTTAGTGGTAGTTTTTTATTATATTATTCTGCTGTATTCCGATAATAAATCTTTCTTTATTTCTTTCTTACTCCCCCTTGACAGAGTACCCTTTATTTATTTTTTTGACAATAAGATTCACTCCTTTTGTAAAAACTTGGTCACCCTAGCCATAGTTTCAATAGGAAAAGGGATACTGTAAACAGGACACATTTTACGAGTTCGTTCAATCTGTTTTGATTCACACGTGTCGAATGTTTATAGATAAAGAAAATTGAAATCTCTTCTACATAATACGGATTTTATTGCTTTAATAAGCTTAAAACCAATAACTGAATTATTTTGGATCATGCTTCGAATTTTTGTCTTTAGTATTTAAGCAACAGAATTTCGAAAATTGTATTAAGCATTGGTGTATTCTGCATTACTGAGTTTCGGTTTGAAGATCACCGTAGCTAGTGAAATTACTGGACAAATGGGGCAGGATCATTTTAACCATATGCTTGGTTGCCAACTTAGTCACGTAAAAAAGTTTAGGTTCTGTGATCCAGAGTGTATGCAAAATTTGATGATGATCAAGTATCGCATGAAATCGTAAAAATAAACAAAGTAACATTTATAATATTATACTTAGGATTTGTACAGAATTCGCTTAGTTGAGAGTTTTCAATTAAGGGATCATCCATTGATCACGTGAGGCTTGAAAGGGGTTTTTAAGGGGTTAAGCAAAAATCACGAAATATCACAAGGTGGGAGGGGGTGTAGTAAGATTTCACGTGTATTTCTTTTTTCGTCAAACGCGCGATTCTAAACCGAAAAGCGGCGTGTATTTTGAGGCGGGATTCATTAAACCAACGTTGACCTTCAAAGAAGCACAGCAGCCACTCACTTGTAAGATGCTTACACAGTTGTTAGTGTTGAAGAAAGTCTTGCCGATCCGTGGTCCGAGGACAATGTGTATTAAATATGTTAATGTAATGCCTCAATAGCTCAACGGTAGAAGGACCGACTGCGCTCCGTTAAAGCAAGAGTCGCGGGTTCGATCTTGACCCCCTTGGGCTATTGCCGTACCCACTCCTAGAGCAAGCTTCGAGCTTATTTGGAGGGGCAATAGGAATATTAGTAATGTACTTTAATATTAGTTTTGTGCCAATCAAAAACAAAAAAAAATTGCTAAGAAAAACATTTATCTTAATATCAAAATATCAACATAATTTTTTTTTTAAAGTTAAAAACGTTCGTTTTTGGTTTTACTGTCTACTTAACAAGTATTCTATGTAGATTTATGTATAGTCACTGCGACCTCCTTCATTAGATAGTCGGCTTATCTTTGTCTGTTTCTAATCATTGCTAATTGCTTCGTCAGCTCTTCACGTGATTAGCACTTGTTGCTTTTGAGATTGTTTGACGTATGCGATACTACTAGGTCTGCCATACTTTATAAGAAAGTATTGTATGTTAGTTTGGGTTATTGTACTCTATACTTCACTAGAACACAAAAGTACTCAAAAATGCTTCATTTTGCTTGATCTGATTTTTTTTAAAATAAACGCTACACACTCAACGGCCCCCATTAGGATAGTGATATCCTGTGTCGGGGTCCGGAAACATTCATAAAGACAAGGACAAATACACCCAGACCGGAAAATATGCTTGCATGGTCAATACAAACATATTATGCTCCGAGTGGGAATCGAACCCGCGACAAGTAGCGTTTAAGGCAGGTTCGCTACCGCTGTGCCACAATGTCGTCAATTTTTCTTGGTTTTTAGGAATTATATGCGTCAAGTAACAGTATCATTAGGTACTGTTGCGTTTCGTGCGATAAATGAGATCGCCGGAGGCCCAATATCCCCCTCTGTTCCCTTCTTTTTTTCTCTTCTCATCCCGTTCCTCCTGTTCCTTGGGTTGGCAACGCGTTTGTGATACTTCAAGTATCGCAAGCATTCCTAGGTTGCAGTGACTGCTTACCATCAGGCGGACCGTATGCTTGTTTGCCAACCGTCATGACATAAAAAAAAATTAGCGCACAAAAATTGCAGCAAGGAGACGGGCGTTATTTTTTCATAGTTCTATAAAGTAATTTAATGTTTAATGGCTGTTCCGACATTCACAAAGAGGTTTTTTCTTGACGAAATGGCGAGATGAAAGAAAAAAAAAATCCCTGATTCTTATAAAAAAATATTTAGTTATGTAGGTACTTATGCCTGAAAATGTTTCTAAATAAATTTTAATAGTACTAATTTTATATAACTTGCAAATTTTTTTTTTTAGAGTTTGTATTAAGAACGTTATTCACGCAGCCGAAGCCGCTGGCAGAAGCTAGTACTTTATAAAATTCATAAAGGTACTATGGCATATGCATATAGGTGCCTGAGCCTGCCTTAAACGTCCATAGCCGCGGGTTCGATTCCTGCATGGGGCAAATTTGTATTGCCTATATGCTACAGGTATGCCTTGGTGGTTGTGATACTGTTTGTGTTTGGTTACACTGACAGAATACATGACTTACCTTATTGGCACCGTTGAATGTGTGATCTTTATTTATTTGATATGTAATACCCATGTATTGATGAATAAGTACGTAATTTTTTTTTAATATCTACGTAAATTTAATTATTATTTGGACGCAAATAAGCAATACCATGTCAACCCACACGAATGTCATTTAGAGAAAAACGCGTTTGAAAATTTTGATCAACTTGCTTTATATGAATTTTTATATGTATTGGTCAAGTTTTTGGCAATTTCAGATTTATGTAAGTTATTTTACTTATTTTCACAAAAACAAGTATACAAACTGCATATTTCGCATATAATATAACCCAAAACGTTTAACATAATACATAAATTGCTTGATTAAAAATTACTTTTTAGAAGTTTTAAAGCTTAAAACCCTACAAATATAAAGAAAAATGTTCTTCAGCCATTTGCAAACACTTCTGCATATATAACTCAATTTTTTCAATTTTGTGGGTTGACATGGTATTGCTTATTTGCGTCCACTTTAGGGGTAATTTTATTATCAATTATGCTAAGGCAATTAGAATAATAGTATAATACCTTTATCATTTAAAATAGCTATAAATAAATAAAAAAAACGCTACACACTCAATGGCTCCCAGTAGGCTAGTTATATTCTGTGTCGGAGGTTCGGGAACACACCCAGAGCGGAAAACATGCCTGTAAGGTTAAAACAAACATTCGCTCCGAGCGGGAATCGAACACGCGACCTGTGGCGCTTAAGGCAGGTTTGCTACCGCTGCGTCACAACGTGAAATTATTTTTATTAGAGCGGTAAAATAAAATCTTCGTAAGTAGTGAAAATTACTACTATAAAATTTTATTTCCACTACCTAATAAGTTTTTATGTAATAAGTAATATTGTTCGCAATTATTGTAACATTACACATGCGTTAGATATGAGAGTCGAAGTGGCAACGTCGCTACTTATTACATCATTTTGTTACGACGCGACGTAAATTACGCGATTCGATGCGAGGTTGCCGCTCCGCTCGACACCGCTCTAGCCACTCTCGGCCGCGCCCCGCAGTAGTCTCGCTAGAGCGCTCGCGACATTACAACGTCATTACGCTGTCAAAATGAATTCAAATTCCTCAAATTCATTTGAATTGAAGACTGAATATGATACGGATAACGAGAATTCGAACAAGCGCGAACGGTTATCCTGGAACTCGGAAAATACGAAGCAACTTATAGAAATATTTGAAAAGGAATGTAAAGAGCTGTGGGATAATAAACATCCGGCGAACAAAAACCGAGCGGCGAGACAAGAGAAGCACGAGTATTTGGCAAAAAAATTCGGCACTTCATCTGTGGAGATAAGTAGAAAGTTGCATAATTTGAGGACGCAGTTTAATAATGAGTTGAGGAAGATAAAACAGAAGGGGGAGGCTACGCTGGGGAGCAGTGGGTGGGAGTATTTCGACGCCCTCGCCTTTCTGATGCGAGAGCCCCTCTTCGACCCCAATGAAGGCATCGAAGGAGTTAACCCAGAGGTACGTCATATTATCACGTCACTGATAGAATTGCGTCATCGGTTAAAGGTCACGGTTCGGTTTAGTGATAGCTTAATATTTTATAAAAAGTGTATGTTGTTTATTTAAATATATATACATTTTAAGCGTCACAACAAAAATTTTATACGTATTTAACAAATTCTATTGAGAGTCGTTTCTGTAAAGTTGAATATTATTATTTTAACGAATTTGAGGTGTAGTTCCGAAAAGCCCTTACCGCTTTTTACCTTGAAATTTCGTATACTCATGTATTTTGACTCGTTGATCACGATTATGATAATTAAAATTGGCGCCAAATTTTATTTTCAAGGTCATCAAAAAAAAAACAGCAAAAAACTGATTTTTAAGAGTCAAAATATACAAGTACACGAAATTTCAAGGTAAAAAGTGGTAAATAAATAAATAAATAAACGCTACACAATCAACGGCCCCCATTAGGATAGTGATATCCTGTGTCGGGGGTCCGGAAACATACACAAGGACAAGGACAAATACACCCAGACCGGAAAATATGCTTGCATGGTCAATACAAACATATTATGCTCCGAGCGGGAATCGAACCCGCGACCTGTGGCGTTTAAGGCAGGTTCGCTACCGCTGCGCCACAACGTCGTCAATGGTATGGGCTTTTCGGAATTTTATCACAAATTTCCATCGAACTAAATAATTTTTTTAAAATTAATTGTTGTCTTTTATTCATAATAATATTTAATAAAAAATGTAATTATGTTGTAAAATATATCATGCATATGTCGCTGTGAAAGATACATCGTTCGGAGGAAGCTGGCTGCACGGAAATAATAGAAAAAAATATTATTTCCGTAATAAGTCATTTATAAGTAATCTGTGAAAGAGATTGCGTTTTTAGAGTTCTGTAGCTTAGAATGACAAAAACGGGTCCCCTATAATTTCGCTATGTCCGTTCGTTCGTATGTCAAATTTATAAAATTGGTGTATTCTATAAACCGCTATACATTTATCTAGAGAAATAATAAAATATAAACAATATGAAAACTAAGGGTAGCAGTCCATACGTACACTTATGTACATATAGGTACTGAGGGTTGAAATAAAAATTAGCGTATGGCATATTAGTGTGAGGTATCTTTAGAGCGATCTTTAAAAATAATAAGGTTTGTTTGTGCCTTTTTAGAAACTACAATAATTAGAACTTTTTGAGATATTACCTCCTAAGGTCTTCTTCGTCCTAGCATTATTCCCGGTATTTTATTTGCCCAGGGTCTGCTTATTACTCTTATCCGGATTTGACAGGTTACTAGTTTTTACACGGAGCGATTACCATCTGACTTCCGCAACCCTAAGGGCGAACCAGCAACTCATTGGATAAGAGCAATTTACTTTTCAAGAGTTTACGATTATTATCAGTTGTTATGTGATAACAACCTTTTTTTTTTTTTTTGTTTTCGCAGAGAAATGCATTTACGCACACCACTCCCCTAGCGTGTTCCGAAGAGCACGCTAGCGAGTGGTAGTGTTGGACTCGACCACCTGTAAGGCAGGTGGTAATACCCACTAAAACTCTGCGTTCCGGCTTCGTCACTTTGGGACGCCATGGGATCGCTGTCGCACGCAACCATGACGCCCCGACGAAAGGCCTATGGCCAGCGCCTTAGGGAAGGCTCCGAGGGGACGTGTGAGAGCTGGATCTAATGCTCCATCACACTCTCCTCCTGAGCCTGCTGGCCAGGGGTGGCTCCAGATCTAGGAGCATTCACACCCTTGGTGACTGGTGGGGAACAGCGCCTCCCACCCATCACATGCTCCGCGGGGTGCCCTGCATCCGCGCAGACCGCGCATCGGAGTGGACCGCTACAGTCTCGAGCGAGGTGACCCTCGCCACCGCAGCGGTAGCAGAGGGTGCCCCTGTCTACTCTTGATGGGCATGTAGGCCTTGTGTGGCCGATGCCCATGCAGCGGAAGCACCTAAGAGGGCGCTTCCCCATCACCTTTACTTTGGCCGCGGACCAGCCGACCAGAAGCCGGCCAGCCTCGACCAGTCGCTTGGCAGCCACTAGAGGCAGCCTAATCGTGGCTGCGCCCATACGCCCAGCACCTTCGGCGATCTCACCGACCCTTACCGACTCTAAGGGGCAGTCACAAACGCGGGCGACCGCCTCGGCAACCCCCGAAGGGGTCACCGAGTCGTCCAGCCCGGTCAACCTAAGGGTGCCCCTATCTGTCGGCAGGGACACCGTCGCCATGTCGGTGAGGATGCGGCGCATTCGCTCCACCAAAGCCTCCGCTGCCTCCTGGGAAGTCCCAGTGGGCAGCTCCAACACTCGGCCATCGGATACAGACCGGCGTATCGAGACGCCAGGGCCTATCCCTAACTGGGACAGCACCACCTCTTGTTGCACCTTCGTCAGAGCCTGCGCGAAAGTGACCCCGCGCTTCTCCGCCGCCGGCAACAAATTCATAGCGATAGCTATGGACTTGTGCGCGGCGGGGAGTCTAGGCTTGGGTTGCGCGGCCTTGGAAGGTGCAGCCCTAGATGCCACCTGCCTGGTGGGCTCCGCCGGAGGGGAGGACTTTTTGCCCTTTCCCTTGCCCTTCCCCTTTCCACGGACGACGGTCGTCCACGAACCCTCCCCCGAAGGCCCTGCGACTGGTTCTGCAGGAAGCACCGGGGGCTGGGAAGGCGTGGCGACCGGCACCGCTTCAAGGGTGACCGGCTGTGGGGTAGGCACCGCTACTCCTTTATTGGCCCTCGAGACCGTCCTCTTCGCCGGAGTCGGGACAGGCGAACCGGCCCCGACCGGTAAAGCGGGCGAGGAGGGCACATCTGCCGTCTCAGGAGGGCGTCTTTTGCTCGCCGCAAGGGGAGGACGAACATTCCTCGCCGGCAGGAGGCGATCCTCCATGCCGGCGAACTTTGCGTCGATCATCCCCCCGATCGACGAAAGAAGAGACGCCCTTAACTCCTCCAAGGGCATCTCCGGGGCTACGCTTACCGCAGCCTGCCTCGCCTCGTAGAGCCGTTGGCGGTACGCCTCCAACTCTTCGTTCAGGCTCTCCATCTCCTCGCGGAGCCTCCTGTTCTCCCCCGCCATCCGTCGCATCTCCTCCGAGACCGACCTCCGGGCAAGGGAGTCTACAATCTCTTGCAGAGAGTCCGCCGCCGACTTCAGCCGTTTTACCATTACACCCTGGAGGTGGCCGGATTTCCGCGCCACCTCCCGAATGTCGGTACAGCTCCGATCTGCCATCAATTTTAGCTCCTGCGGGGAACATCGCGAGATGTCCCGAGGAGCTTCAGACGGCTGCTTTTCTGCACTCTTTTGAGCGGCCTCCTTGTGGGCGACCCTAGCCTGGAGAGCCTTTTCAAAGGCTTGCTCCTCAGCTTCGCCCACCAACTTCCGCAACTCAGCACGGGCATGGGTAATGCCCGTGCTACCACCTCTACCTCGACCGGCCTTCCGGTTACGAGCCGAAACTCCTGCCTCCGTCTCGGTTTCCGAGCCCACTGGGCTCCCCAAGGGAGGCACAGGGTTGGCCCGTTTCCGGGAGCCGACCGAGGCATCGGTCTCATCGTCCGAATCCAGCATTGCACCAATAAAAAATATGTATACACCGAAACTTTGATCGCCTAAGGGATAGTCGTCTGTTTCGTGGGTAAGCCCGGAACTCCGTTACGGTTCGTTGGACTTACACCACTACTCACAGGGGCACCACGGGAAGGTCACTATCCAAACCCCCCATGTGATAACAACCTATTACTTCCTAAGGTAACACCCACAATACTAAGTATGATATTCTCTTTAATATCTAGCTAGCAGAGTTCCAAGCTGATGAAGATGCGGAATTCGGGATCCGGACGAATCTTTCTATCACCAACTCACCCCCAAGAATGCGAAAGGCTCGTCCTCTGAGGGTAGCTGCGTCTGCACCTCCAGCGCTGCCTCCAAGCGCCCACCCGCTGATGTGGGCAGAAGAACCTCGGCCAATATTGCGACCTGGAAACAATCCTGATGAATGTCAGGTATTTGTCCAGTAATATTAATTCTAATTTGTTGTGAAAATATTAAATTTTAAACTATCGCGTTTCATGTTCATATTAAATAATGTCATTCGGGAATTTACGCGTAAAAATTACCTTTATCGGTGCTTGACGTTTCGGTCAGGTTGCAATGACCGTGGTCACAAGCAGACTGGCTCAGCGAATCACTCCGTCTTTGAGGTGGAAGTATTTTCTCTGTCCACCCTCGTTGTTGTGAAAAGTCAAAATGCTGAAAAATATTATGATATTGACTTATTCCAGAAATTTACATATTTAGCATCAAATTGTTTATTTTTAAAAAGTAACCACTTAATTTCTTCCCGGTCCTCAGAAACAAAGCTGTATCTATCTACATAATCAATATTATAAAGCCGAAAAGTTTGTTTGGTCGGAGGCGCTAATCTGATCGGATTTGAAAAATTATTTTTGTATTGGATAGAACATTTTTTGTGAAAGGCTATAGGCTATATTATCACGAGACGATATTTAGAAGCCGAGCAATGAAATAGAAAGTGCGGAAAGGTGATAAGATGCGGTTAGTTGGTAGAACAGGGTGGTTTCACCCGACGGGAGCAAAGCACGCGTTTTTGCGCCTCGGGACGTGCCGACCACATCGCCCGCTGTTGGGATAACCTTTGTCACAGCAGAGATTATTCCACCAGTGCAGTCAGTCACACTGGTGGTAGGTCTTTTGTTTCAAGAGGCCGGCTAGGTAGGTACCACCGCACTGTCAAATATTCGAAGCGATTTTAGAACTTATATCTCGAGGTTGGCAACGCATGAGTGGCACGTAGTAATAGTGCTGCAAGCGCTCATGGGCTACAGCAACCGCTTACCATCAGGTGGGCCGTATGCTTGTTTGTCAACATTTAACATAAAAAGCATTTTAAAAAACATCCAAGAAGCAACACCTCTAATTAGATTTCTAATTATCAACTCATACATTGACTATTAATCATTTATTAGATAAGACGTGCTTCTTAATGCTGTCAAATTGTAAGCGGCTAGTTGGAGGCGACGTTTCTTTTGATTGCTACATACTGTATTTCGATAACGTCAGTTATGATGCATTGATTATGATGTCAATGGGTATACCATGAACTTTTAGTAGACAATTCTATTGCGATGCAATTCTGTTCAGGGCATATTTAGGTAGTAAAAGCGTGACGTAACACTCTAAAACAAATTGAACGTAAATGTATGTAACTTCCTATGAACTTAATCTATTGATTAATAATAATTCGCTAGGGGGATGTCAAGGTAGGAACTACGAAATTGCAATGCGAATCAGTTTCTGTCGTCATTTGAATCATAATAAGGGTTCATGGTAGACTCCAGTATGGATATTTTGTCTGTAAGAGATAGTAGGATCTTAAGATAAGGTCTGTATGTATAACATCCATTATTTTGTTGAATATATGTCGACCAAAAATAGCGTTGAGTAAAGCTTTTTATGTGTGTTGTAAAAATAAGAGTAAGGGAAGACGGAAAAGGACACTTTTAATATAATAAAAATATATTTATAATAAATATATATTTATAAGCCTCAATAGCTCAACGGTAGAAGGATTGACTTCGCTCCGTTAACGCGAGAGTCGAGGGTTCGATCCTGACCCCTTGAGCTATTGTCGTACCCACACCTAGCGCAAGCTTCGAGCTTATTTGGAGGGCAATAGGAATATTAGTAACGCCTTGAAAAAGCATTGCTAATATTCTTAAAAAAAAAATATCTTATTTTCAAATGTATATTCTATGTTAAGTTAGTACTTCCTTGGAGTTGGCCCTGATGGCCTCAATGAGCTGAAAAATGGAAAGGAAAATTCAGAAAAAGAAAAAAACTACGTATAATAAGAAAAACGACGACGTTGTGGCGCAGCGGTAGCGAACCTGCCTTAAACGCCACAGGTCGCGGGTTCGATTCCCGCTCGGAGTATTTTTTTTTTTCTTCCGGTCTGGGTGTATTTGTCCTTGTCATTGTGAATGTTTCCGGACACCGACACAGGATATTACTATCCTAATGGGACCGTTGACTGTGCAGCGTTTTAATTTCAAAATTTTAATTTATCATAAGTGTTAGAAATTTGCTCTTATATTTAACTGAAAACTCTTTATATCAGGTGTTTGGAGATTTCGTCGCATCTGAGCTCCGCACTCTGCGCTCCGATGAATCGCGCAAGAGACTTAAGAGGATCATCCAGAAGGCTATACTCCAGATCGGAGAGGAAGAGGACGTAAATATTATATCTGGATAGCGCCGGAGTCGCCTTGAATCAGAATCTTTAGAATTTCTCTTGGATTGAACAAGGCAAAAAAATGTGATTTTGGACTCAATTGAAAGGGTGATTGACCTGATGGTTGGTGGCTATTATGTTGCAATTGTTATTAGTGTAATTTATAATTGAAACTATATAACTGTACACGAATATAATCAGAAATATGTCAAAAATTTAGTAAGCTATGCGTATGTAACATTTTAGCGCTTCTCCTTAAATAGAGTGGTATCGGAATTTGTGCTTGGAATAAGAGAATAACTTTTCACAAAAAAAAAAATTTGCAGAATTATATTATGTTACTAATTAGCTAAGATTCTTTTTTTATTTTGAGTATTTGTTTTTAATGATTTTTTATTTTATCTATTTGTATTTTTAAAAAATATAGTTCCCCTACATGATTATCCGAGAAGGCCTCGACTTTTACTAGCACAGGCAAAGAATTTAATGAGGCGAAGTAAAAAATAGGTAAACGTAAAATCTCCAACAATTAGATTTGTACCTGGTACTATACAAACAATGGATACTGTCACAAATTATATTACTTACGTATAATATCAAACGAGCATTTATAACGATACATTAAATAAATATTTAGTTATAAATATAGAGGACTAAATAATATAAAAGTGGATCATAATTAGTTTTATGGTACGGCTATCGAATGAATATTTTAGCGTGTTTTTACAATGACATCATTGTAAAAACTTCTTTAATTTTCTGCAAATTGCGTGTTACGAGTACATTATTATACGAATATGTAGTATTGATACTTTGCTAGTTTGCTAAACGACTTGTATTTAATGAGTTTAACATATTTGTATAAATTAACAATCGTGAAGTATGTCCACGTGAGCGGAGTTTGTCGTGAAAAAATTCCTTCATACTAACATATTAGGCTAGTTATAATTTAAATGACATTTAAATTTTTTGTATTTTTAATTCAATTAATAATAATTTGTATCATGAATATTCCCCATAATTTAGATTATTCCATTATTATTCAATTTTTAATTTTATGAATGTTAAAACCATGTATCGTATCGTAATAAAAAGGTCATAATATACTTTGCGTCTTTTTTCCTTTTTAACGGATTCCTCAATATTGTCAAGTTTCTCAGGTCTTAATTAAATAATAAAAGTGGTAAGTATCTACCGTTCCCGGTGAGTTCTAGGCGAGATAATAAAGCGGACATCAATTAGTCGGTCTGTACGTGTCGCCGATAGTATCGGGGCGGCGCCCCAACGGCCATTGTTTACTCGTTAGGACCTTTACACTTTGTTTGGCAAAGGCAAAGGACGATAAGGTTTTCTTTTGTTAAAATATTGGGATTATCTCGCTTTGTTTTATTTATAGAAAAATTAAGAAGGATAAGTCGATATTCAGTTGGGAATATAAGTTGTAAGTGGTGAACAAGAAGTACATCCGTTTCGTATAAAGTATAAATGATATAGGAACTAATACAGCTGACTGAACTTTAATTACGAAACTGTTTTAAAAAAGTATACATATTTTAATTTTAACATCATCTGTTGCACATGTAACTAAGCTCCCCTTAAAAGGACCGCACCTTAAACGAAGTTAAAGTTATATCTAATTAGACAAATATTTTATTAATAATATCAATCAATACTCATTCTTTTATGCCATTAATAACAAAAAAGAACGTATGTGTAGATATTCACAATGCCAAATCCCAAACAGTTTTTCTCCAAGTCAACACGACCAAAAACAAAACTGAGTTTTACTTTACGACCGTATTTGCCGGTACTTATACAATGCGTCCCTTTTATACGAGTCGTTTTATGTATATTTCATCTCACTTGCACGGCCGTCGACCCGGCCCCAACAACACGAGTCGGTAATACACACACAAATAATATTCGCTCTGAATATTGCTATTGACTTCTATTAATGATAATGACTTCATAAAATTCATAATTGGGAAGTTACGTGAATGCTGGTAATAAAGATTAGAAATCTTTATAAATATGTATATCTTAATAAACCAATTTATAATTCCTAAACACATTAATAATTCTATGCCTAAAAATGACGCATGACGTAATTGACAACGTAATGACACCACACTTGATTGCGCTTATCTCATTCGATACTTATTGCTAAGTTAAATAATAATTCATTAGTGGTGAATTAATATAGTATATTATAGATACATAAAATCATTAACAAAAACACAAAAATGTGTAAAAGCTGACTGACTATCTTTAGCTGTATTTTTTGTTATCCATAAATATACTTAATATAAACATATTCCGTATATTAAGTAAGTATATATTATATAATTTATAAACAACAAAATAACAAATAACCAGAGTAATTATTAATGCATGCCTTGCCTACTTAAAAAGACAAACATTTCCACACTCTATTTCCACACTATCTCGTTCTAATTACCAGGAGCCCATGAGTCAGTAGATAGTGACGCGAGTCGAGACGCATTACGCAGCGAGCAGTCGCGATAAACAACGTGTTCTTCCTGTATTACTTACTACGCTCATTTTGTAGATAGGCATGTTAATATATTGAGTTGGTTCTTTGGAGGACGAGAATTGAGATATTGAAAAAAATAAATATGGTACATTTCCTATTACATTTAAAAATAAATTAAGTACACTTTTTATTATTAATATTACCATAGTCAAATGTCAAGGTTTTAATACACTTTTAGTAAAGAAAGATAAGATTATATTCTATTTTATTTTTTTATTAAAAAAAAAAAACAGAAACATATATTATAAAAAATATATTAAATATTAATAAATATAGGAGATAGTAATCGTTTCACAACTAAAAATAATAAAAACTTGTTACAAACATAAAAGAAAATCCAGGTACCTATTTTTTGCAGTTGCAAGTACCTACTTATATTAATTAAAAGTTCCAATGCTTATAAAAAATTACACACATATTTTTACAGCAAAATCCTCGTACGATTCCTTTGATTATGTAAAACGGACTTAACAATGAAATGCATCACTGTGCGTTCAACTTCTTCTTCTTATCAACACTACCCGTGTTGTAAAGGTGAGCTGTTTATATGTTCTGTTCATGTTATTATGTTAACAATGTGTTGCTATTAATAAAATGTGTTGCTATTAAAAAATATCTATGGTGGTAATAAAGTTTCATTTCTTCTTGTCTTTTCTTACACAATGTGTAAGAAAATCGTATAAGTTTTTTAGAGACGCTCATTGCCGGGTAACGATCGGTGGGTAAAGCAAGTTTAGGCGCGGTCAGTCACTAGATGGGTGATCGCATAGTAGTATTTCAACTGAGGCTCTCCGTGCTTCGGAGGACACGTAAAAAGTCGGTCCCGGCTGTTATCAATTTCATGACCGAGGCCTATACAGCCGACCTGAACAACTCTGACACTAGGTTGGCCACTAACCACTCGATAAGAAGAAGAATTACTTCCAATAAACTAAAGACCGGCTCTTCCATACAGGATTAATGACCAAAGATTCGCTGGTCCTGCTTAGTAAATTAGCACTAACGCAACGAAACAAAGTTAGTAACACGCAAGGTTGATTGGATTATGTTGCAAACTTGTGACCAATTTCATTTCGCTCCGTCTATGTTGAATTTACGAAGACGCACCAGGAAATCTTTGTACATTTAATTTGTATGGAATTTATTAATTGTTATACTGGAGGACCGTATAAAAATGGTTATTTGTTATATAGATATAATATGTATTTATTAAACTTTTATTTGTTGATATTTATCTATGGTATATCTTTGTTTATTAATGTACTTAATTTTTTAATGTCATTTCATTTATAATTATTTAGTATGCCGCCTACCTTTCTGTATTTATCTCGTTTCCTCCTCTCCCAGGTTGTCTGGCAGAGACTGCTTTTTAGCAATAAGGCCGCCTGGTTGTACATATTTAAATTAAATAACTTGTATTGTGTTCTTTTGATGGTGTACAATAAAGGATATATTATTATTATTATTTGTTTATTTTATCAATACTAAACAAGTGGCTACGTTCTATCCATAAATTTTCTAAAATATTCAAATTTATAATTATCATAGCAGGAAGTAGTATGAAAGGATACTTATTAAAAATGAATTGTAAAATAAAACCTGTTACCGTTACTTTTGAAGAATGATTCCAATTAAATTCATTCGGCCGTTTTCATTTCACGCTCGACGAGTGGGTCACAGACAACGCTCGCATTGCGCCATTATGTAGCTGTTTTAAAACTACCCGCAATTTGAACAGCCTCATTAGTTATGTGGTTTTAAGAGTGTGATTTATTCTCATACCTACTTTTAGATTTGTTAAATTTCTCTGAAGTTCTTGATCAGATTATCAAACAAAATTTGTTTAAAATTTCCTACTACGGAAGCATGTTTTATTATTTAGCACAGGAGAAGGAAGGGTAAGATCACTCTACTCCACCTTATGGTAAGGAAGTAGAGTCCATACGCGAAGGCGGTTATAGTTTCTTAGATGTAACTTGAACCAAAATGGCCGCTTCTGCGCAGGTACAATAATGGACAAAAATGTTAGACAAAAATATTGGTTTCGTCCTATTTAAATCGATTCTTTATAAAGTGGGAAAACGGAATTAAGTATATAATATATTTATTATTTCTTCTAAATTCAATTATTTATTTATTTATTATCGTTATTAACTTAAATAGAATAAAACCAATAAATAGTATATAAAAAAAAAGTTAATGTACATTATTAATAGTGAGACAGACTTCTTCGTATCTTCCGTAGTATTATTCAGAGAAATAGTCATATTATTTTATTTTAAAAAATAACTATAAACGTCAAATACCATCCTATCCCGTATCATCCTATCTTGAGGTATTATCTTGAAATAAATGTCAACACACTTGACAAAACTAATTTATATTTTAATTTAATTTTTAATAATTTATTATTAAAGAACTAAAACAACCTTGAGCGAGTGTACTAAACGCGGCCCCCTTCATACCGCATACGGTTGAGACCCAAAAACGTGTTACTGCGCATGGTTCAACTTACATTTAACAGACTATACTACTGCTAAGTTCGGCAACGACAACGTAAACTACACTAGCCTAGCCTTGCCGCGTAAGTCGTCCTAAGCACGTCCTACAAGAACCTGACGATAAGATCACATTAGACAATGCTCCATACACAGCTCAAACACGCCGGCGAAGACGAGGTCCAGTGCAATCAGTCACACTGGTGGTAGGTCTTTTGTTGCAAGAGGCCGGCTAGGTAGGTACCACCGCAGTGTCCAATATGCTGCCGCCAAATAGTAGTGCTTAGGCACTACTGTGTTCCGGTTTGAAGGGCATTGTACGCTAGTGAAATTACTGGGCGAACGAGATTTAAGAACTAATATCTCGAGGTTGGCAACGCGTGAGTGGCACCTACTAATGGTGCTGCAAGCGCTCATAGGCTGCGGCAGCCACTTACCATCAGGTGGGCCGTATGCTTGTTTGCCAACTTCTAACATTAAAAAAAAAAAAAAAAAAAAAAACGTCACGACACGCTTACACCGTCGTGTGAGTCCATCGACTAGAATGTCCTCGGAGCGTTTCCTCCATTCCTGATAACGTCCTTAGCCGTGCCTCGGCCTCGGCGTCGTAAGGACGGAATCAAATTTGGCTGTCTCTTTTTCACGGCTGGGTCTCAGTACTCGACTCCGTCACCCGGCGACGCTGTCAAGGCCAGTAGGACCAACAGCAAAACACATAAAAAAAGCCTACCCGCAAGATGAAACTGATTATACGCTGGCTCACCTCGAAACGCGGCTGCCGAGGAGTCACTTCATGAGTTTTTCACCATCGTAAGTTGATATCTAACTAGGCGGGTATTTAAGCCCTACCACCAGTTAGGGACTACGACTAGTATTGAGGGATATATGGACGCAAATAAGCAATTAAACGTTTTGGGTTATATTATATACCAAAAATATGCAGTTTGTCTACTTATTTTTGTGAAAATAGGTAAAATAACTTACATAAATCTGAATTGCCAAAAACTTGACCAATACATAAAAAAATCATATAAAGCAAGTTGTTCAAAATTTTCAAAGGCGTTTGTCTCGAAATGACATTCGTGTGGGTTGACATGGTATTGCTTATTTGCGTCCATATAGGTCTTAGAATTTCTTCTACGACTTAAAGGTTTCTTCACGATGGTGTTTCTTACCGCTAAGCGCGAGATAAATTAGAAACATGGTACGATGGCCTGATATGAAGCTGTTTTTTTATGTTAGAAGTTGGCAAACAACCATACGGACCACCTGATGGTAAGTGGTTGCCGTAGCCTATGAGCGCTTGCAGCACCATTAGTAGGTGCCACTCACGCGTTGCCAACCTCAAGATATTAGTTCTTAAATCTCGTCCGCCCAGTAATTTCACTAGCGTACAGTGCCCTTCAAACCGGAACACAGTAATACCTAAGCACTCCTATTTGCCGGCAGAATATTTGACACTGCGGTGGTACCTACCTAGCCGGCCTCTAGCAACAAAAGACCTACCACCAGTGTGACTGATTGCACTGGTGGAATAATCTCTGCTGTGACAGAGGTTATTCCAACAGCGGGCGATGGGGTCGTCACATCCCGACGCCGGTAAAACTGTTACAGAACAATTAGTTTTACTTGATGTGAAAATAGCTTGTAAATTCGTCAATTAACGTAATTTAGTGAATGGAACAATTGCATGCATAACCTGTTGCATGCATAATTAAATACTGTTTATGTTTGGTTCATTTGCTTTACAGAATAATACCATCGTAATTTGACTATTAATGGACTTATTATAACCGCTTTCTATAAAGTAGGGCTGTTAATTAATGGCGTTACCTATTTTAAACGTCGAGATTTTCCCTAAATAAAGCTAAAATACGCAGTCCCGAGACTAGACACAATAGTTAAACAATTGCCGTGTATATACGGTACACCGGACTGTTATTTTATCAAAAGGGGGTTTCGTGTAATCCTACTAATCTAACAAATCTAACAAATCTAACTTTTAACTAATATTATAAATGTGAACGTTTGGATGGATGGATGGATGTTTATTACTCTTTCACGTAAAAAGTAATCGACAGATTTGGATGAAATTTAGTACACACATAGCTGAAAATGTTGGGTTCCCATGGGATCATTAAAAAACTACATAACGCGAGTGAAGCAGCCGGCACAGCTTATTATAAATATGGAAGTTTGTATATTTGGATGTTAAGATGTTTGTTACTTAATCACGCAAAAACGGCTTGATGGATTTGGATGAAATTTGGTACAGATTTCGATTGTTAGCTGGATGAAGACACAGGATACTTTTATACTGAAAAATATTGGTTCCTGTGGGGTTAGCAAAAATATGTTTTTATAGGACATATTCCATTGAAATTCAGTAGACTTTAGGGATTGAGATTTGTTTTTAAATTAAATATAAGGTTTCGTATAAGCCTTTAAAAGCCATCGCACTTACCTTTTATTAAAAAAAAAAAACAAAAGATATTGGTTACTAAGCGGTAGATATAAAATTAATAAAACAAGTCAATATTACTAAAAAAGATTTTAATTTCATTGTTTGACTTTTATTTTTTTATACAGTATAATTATATTGCAGATGTTTACACCGTTGAAATATTATCCCGACTTTGATATTGTCATCACCCATTCAACTCCCGATGGCCTCATGTTACGCAATTAAACCTTTTTTTATTATTTTCATTCATTCCGTCGTTACGGCGCGTTTTAATCGGCTCCCGAACCATTCATTTTGTTCGGGACCCGTCAACCGAGACGCTCTTGTGTAATGTTCCGGTCTTTCACCGTCTCGTTCTAACATGACTCTGTTTGTGTATATCCATTTCTGTCTAACAACCGCATGGTTCCTTTGTGACTTCAAAGGAGATTAGGGGACGCGGCACGTTCCTGAGAAATCGGCAGATGTTATAAGTTTGGCCAATGTTTGTGTGTGTCGGTTACCTAAAAGTTTGATAACGAAGATCGAGGCTTAGAGGATTTATGTTTATACAAAGGATCGCTTCTAAATCTTTTTGTGTTTTTTAGGGTTCCATAGTCAAAAACGGAATCCTTATAGATTCGTCATATCCGTCTCGTCCGTCCGTTTGTCCGTCTGTCCGTCTGTCCGTGCATCCGTATGTCACAGTCTTTTTATTCGGAGACTGTTGGCCCTATCTATACGAATTTTAAAAACTTATTATAATGCATTTTAATAGCAAAACACGACAACTTTTTGCAACGTCTATCAGCCTGCATTATGTTGGATTCATTTTTTTTTAATTTAGTGACAACTTTTATTTGTTATAATATTCTTAAATATGACAACCAAGTAACGAAATGGTCTTGTCTTGTCATCCCTTTCAAAAACTTTGAATCTCCTAACTCATAAGTAGCTAGTTTAATATCGATGGCAAAATGCATGTAACTTACAACAGACAGACGAGAGATTGTTAAAAAAAGTGGTTAATCATGTTCAAAACCCTACTGATTATTATTACTAGAGATAGGTACAATTAAAAAAATATATGAAGCTAGTTGATAGAAGCTATCATCATTATCGTTCCAACTTTTATCAGTACACCGCTGGACATAAGCCTAACGTGTGCCGCAATACTTTATCCTACTGGTAATATTTAATGGTGGTAGGCCTTTTATTGCAGGAGTCCGCCTAGGTAGGTACCATCACAGTCTCAGTTATTCTACCTCAAAGCAGTATACGGTGTGTCGCTTTGAAGGACACTGTAGCTAGTGGAATTATTGGATAAGAGATTTTGAGATTTAGATTTTGAAAACCAATATCTCGAGGTTGGCAACGTGTGTGTGACTCATAACCTATGACAACCGCTTACCATCAGGTGGATCGTATGCTTGCTTGCCAACTTAGTCACAATCAAAAAATTGGTCTGGAAGGCGATTTAAAGCTTTTTTTTTCCCTTAAAGAATACTATCAATGCTCTTTCTTTTCAGGAAATTATTATTATTCATATTACCCATCCAAATAAGCTCGAAGCTTGCGTTAGGAGTGCGTACGATGGAGTTAACGGAGAGTCGGTTCTTCTTCCGTTATAGCTATTGAGGCTTCAAAGGTTTTGCGATCTCAATTGTAGAACTCCTCTGCAAGCCCAAAGCAATATAGACGCGTTTATATTTTATTTAATTTAGAAGCATATAATATAGTTAATTAGTTAATTTTAGTATGGCGAAATGAACAATAATCGGAATGATATTTTGTATGAATGCTTGGGTATCGTTTAAACTAAACAGATCTAGTTACCTTCAAGACAAAAACGAAACATGAAAATTCTATACCAAAATATTAGATTGCCTTCACAAAACCTTATCTGCTTTAAAGAGCCTTTTTTATCTGTTTTAAAGGTTAAGGTAACGGATCGCTTGTTGCAAAATAAAAGTTTTATAGAATAGTAAATGCAACTGCGGTTCCGTTGGTTTGGTGTACCGATTTTATTGTTTTTTTTCGAAAATAAATGTACCCTTACAACATCATCCATCTCTCAGTGAAAGTCCTATTAAAATCGGTCAAGCCGTTTCAGAGACTAGCTACAAACATCCCGACAAAAAAAAATTAAATTGATTTTTTTATCTAAGTACCCTACCGTATATACAGTTTTTCAGCCGCCTATTTTAGGATACAACTGGTTGTACTCGACCTCGAAACGATGCTGACTTTACGAGTTTACCAACATGTAACTCGGAGGAGTCGAAGGACTCGTAGGTAAGGTGGCGGGCATTTTAAGCCTTACCAGACATATAACTACATATCGTATGCATAATTATATCGTAGAATTTCTTCCACTACATGCAGGCTTCCTCAAGATGTTTTCTTTCAACGTCAACAATTTGAAACATAAATTAAGCACCAGGATTTATTTAACGATAGCGTATTTATTCAAGTTCGACTGAAAAGGTTTACATGATTCATAAATAATAAAATTATAAGTTAACAATATATTATGACTAACGCTTTAAAAGTAAATGGTCATAAAATGCATCAATAAATTACCGCCTCCCATCGTGTATAATGTAGACGCCCACCCACGAATCCCCTCTCGGTACAATTCAGGGATTTCCAAGAAGTCTAACTTATAAAATGACTAATTTCTTGTAGGTAACAATAATACAACCAATGAGAATTAAATTCATACATCAAAATTATTAAAATCAAAAACGAAAATAAAACAAAATGTCATCGTTACATTTTTAAAATGTTTCATTGTTTCAGAGATGAATCCAACCAGTCTAAAACGAAAATTTAAATTTAGAAATACGAATTACGTTCGGTTTTCTTTAACGAAATAAAATCAACATCGAGGCAAGTGACATTCCCGGCTTTCAAGTCACGAGTGGGACAGACGCGACAAGCCGAGTTCGAGAGAACTCTTCTATCGTCATGTTACCCTAGTACTTGTCACCAGTTTCGATTGAGCATTTGTCGCCTCTAAATTATTAATTAATTATTAATTAGGTGATGATGATAAATAATGTCTGTCATTTGCTTAGTTACATTTTTTTAATATATCTACGGATATATAATAAAAGATATATAGGGATGAATGACATTGCAGTTGTTGAATATACATTTGCAATGCAAAAATGTCTCGCTTGTAATGTCGATTAATTAATAGATACGTTGATTAAATGGATTTATTTACACATCCAAAATGCATTCATAAAAAACCATCATTAAAATTCAAAAATATAACGCTAAATTTTATCCTGATATTAATAATCGAGTTGTTAAAGGACTCTCGATTGTGGAAACTGGATACTTTAAGGTCGCCCTACTGACACTAAAATTAACTTATGTACGAGCTGCTATCCGGTCGATATTAATTGGATTGGCAACAGGTGAATTGGCGTGACTTAATTTACCTAGAGGCAAGCAGGACACGATCTAATTACGTAGGGATAATATATTTACTTCAAACAAGCATACGACCCAATTGATGGGTTGTTGTATCCTATTAGCGTTTGCAAGACCATAAATATGTAGGTGTCATTCACTCGTTGCCACCTCGAGATATTAGTTCTTCAATCTGCTTTGCCTTGCAATTTAACTAGCTATATGTAGTGTCCTTTCAACCGAAACACAGTATGCTTTGCGGTATAAAAATTTTAACTTTTTGAATTCACTCTTTTAAACTACTTAATATATTCAAAATTATAATTTCGTTGGGTCATTAGAATCTATTTCGCTTTGAAAAGGAAAAGAATTCTAGAGAAAATGATTGCTATCATTATTTCAAAGGGAAAAATAAAACGAGGATTGCTAGAGAGAGATAGAAAATGCTTCATCCAGGGCAGTAGGCATATTTGCGGATAAACTTCGCACAAAGCCTTTATGCTTGCAGTTTTTCTGTTGCACATTATTACAAATGAGGCACGGAAAGTTGTCTGTGGTTTCGCATTTTTTTTAAATTTATAATTCCGAATGTGTGAGCTTGTATGTTGTATGAACCTGTACTAATTATTGCAAGGTTTGTAATTGTTTCTTTCCAAAGTAATAAAGTGAAGAGGGTTTTTTGTTTCATGAATTAGAAAGTACAATTGATAAATAAAGTTTCGAAGTCGATAAGTAGGTGCCTATTTATGTCTCACTTTAAATCGTCATAAAAAATTATAGGCTATGTAATTGCTGATTGCTAGCCGATTTTGATGTTTTCATGATATTAAAACAACGTCAATAGAAGATAGATCATAAATCTATAGGAATAAATAAAAAGTGTCTCTTTGTAATTCTAATTAACAGCTTTTCACTAAATGTATATAGATACTTCCATGATATATAAGGTACTTACATAAAAAAACAATTTTTTTTTATTGTTGACAGTTTGTTTCAACTAATCTCTGAAACGGCTGGATTGATTTAAAAGAGACTTTCACTGGCAGATAGTTGATGTTATAAAGAGTAACTGAGTACGTACCGAGTGAGTACTTTTTTAGAAAAAGAAGTAGGGTTTCGTCCAATAAAGAAAACTCGCGACTACACCACGCGAGCGAGACCACGGGCGCAGCTAGTTTTGTACACAATTTGATTAACGATCATTGACACCAAATAATTTTTGTGTATCTATATTGCTCTGGGTTGGTATCGGTTCTTTCCAAGTAACTAAGCTTTTGCCCGCGACACCGCTCGCTAAGAATCTTGTCTTTGGTTATACTGAACGGATTTTAATAAAACGTAAATTAAACTTTTTAGTATGTTGTTTACCTATTCGATATTTTCGAACTCAATACGTATAGTAATTACATATTTTTGTATGTACAAACAAACAAAAAGGTTTTTATTAAAACTCAATTAATTAGTTTTTCTAAAATATATTCATGTTCAGACTAGTTTCCGCTTGGGGCTGATGTGTTTTATTGATCATACAAACAACCGTGTTAAAAAAATACTTCTTCTTTTTCTTCGTTGCGTTATTCCCGGTATTTGGGTCTGCTTATACTCAGCATGACCTCCGCAACCCTAAATGCGAACCAGTAGCTCATTGGATAAGAGCAAATTACTTACTAAGAGTTACCGATTATTATCATATGTTATGCCAACAACCGATAATAGGGACCGACAGCTTAACGTGCTCTCCGAGGCACGGTAGAGAGACCTACAAGTACAAACGCCCAGCCCGAAAACTAAATTTGTAACGAATATCTGCTCCTAGGCGGAATCAAACCCGCGACCGTCTATATTCAAAGCAGACTCACTACCAGCACGCCACACCGTATAAATAGGTACATTATTATATAGGTGATTATCTAGAAGATATCCGATCATTCACGTGCATTGCCTTAAAATACGGACCAGATGAAGTCCGTAATTGACGTCGGCTGCTCGCGACGAACCATTTAGTTCACTCAACCACTTCTGTATCATTCAAATCGTACATACAAATAAAAACCCTATCCAATCTGAATAGGACATAAAATACAATGATGCAATACACTTGCGTCATTACGTACGTAATTTGAAGCTGTACGGTAAGTAGTAGTATGATTTATATTGCGGTTTGTCTGTGTGGGTGGTACACGTGACTGGGGTTGTGTGAGTGTGTTCAATAATATGAGGCATGCGCAGAGACGCGCACCGCCATCTGTTGACGGACACGTGGTTGTGATTTTGACGCGCATGCGCGGTTCCATCGATCCCGTCACCTTGGCTGGTTAATAAATTCATGTACACGAGCGTTGGAATGTTTTGGTTTGAAAACAAAGTCCGAATTTTCGTTTTATATCTACGTAGTTATTTCGACGCAATGCGCAATACTTTTTAGTTTTATAAGGCCTTTTCTGCAAAAGATTATTAGCTTGTAAATGAAAGTCGAATGAAAACCTAACATTCAGGAATGCCTTACACGGACTTTTACACTAGTAAAAAGGTCTTTGAAACTTTGTTACATAAACTTTTAGTTACAAGATTATTGGTCAACTAGCATCCGCCCGCGTCTTCGCCCGCGAGTGGCGTTGTTTTTAATGAGGTAGATACTTTATTGCAACAAAAATATACGATTTCAGATACAAGGTTCCTCTCCTATTTTACACGCTTTAAAATATTTTTCGCGACAAAAGTGCATATTCTTTTCTAAAGCCCCGTCTATTTCTATACTAAAATAAATCAAAATCGGTGCAGCGACAGAGGCGTGAAAACTTAACAGACAAATTTAGTTTCTCATTTATCAAATAAGTCTATATCAAAGTTCAAATCCTTTATATAAATTTTGTTAATAACACAGAAACTTCACATTTCTATATGTGTTAATCTAGCTAGCATTCTATGTCTATGGCAAATTTCATCCAAAACCATTAAGCCGTCCTTGCTTGATTGAATAAAAAAATTTAAGCACACACTTTCTCATAATATAATAATATTAGTAGGACTAGAATGATAAACGGACGCAAATAAGCAATACCATGTCAACCCACACGAATGTCATTTCGAGAAAAACGCGTTTGAAAGTTTTTAACAACTTGCTTTATATGAATGTACAGCTTCTTTATGTATTGGTCAAGTTTTTGGCAATTTCAGATTTATGTAAGTTATTTTACAAAAAATAAGTATACAAACTGCATATTTCGTATATAATATAACCCAAAACGTTTAACATAATAAATAAATTGCATGATTAAAAAATGGCTTTTTAGAAGTTTTAAAGCTTAAAACCCTACAAATGTTAAAGAAAAATGTTCTTCAGCCATTTACCAACACTTCTATATATATAACTCAGTTTTTTGAATTTTGTGGGTTGACATGGTATTGCTTATTTGCGTCCAAACATAACTTGTACAATTACTTACTTTACAAATGATCAACAAACTTACAATCCTAATTACACAGCCTTGTGTTTCAAAACATTGGCACAGAATATACACTTGATCCATAGCTACAAAAAAAAGTATTATGAACATGAGTTAATATTTAAATTTAGTTCATTAATTAAGAGAATTAAGCAATAGAATTATTTAACTTATCAAATTATCAAGTTTCGGGATGTGTAGCCTCAAATCAAAGCCTTAATTTTTTAACGTTGGTGTGGTTGCATCAACGTCGCCTCTTTCGATTGGAAATCATCGTATTTTTTATTTAATTATTTACTACATGTAAAACTTACAGCTATAAAAAACAATATATATTGACTTAATTAGATGACGGTAAGCCAATAACAAGTTTTCATATATATATAAAAAAATTAAAAATATAACTTTCTTATGAGGCCCGGATCTTTCGGGGCAAGTCGGGGTTCCTGCCCCGGCCGACAGTTTATAGGGGCCCCATATTAGATAATGCTCCATACACAGCTTAAACACGCACACAACACCGTCCTCACCGACGAAGATGAGGTCCTCTGTTCCACACGCCACGATACGCTCACACCGTTGGATGAGTCCATCTGGGCCTGTTCTTGGTACTATATCACTGCTAAGCGAAAACCTCATCACCTATTAAATACAAATCTTTGAACCTTAAATTGCTGCTCCACTGTTTGTTTTGTTTGTTAAAATATACAGTTTCCATATGATATTAAAGTCCGTAAAATAGGGGTTTACCTTCAATGACAATTATGCGTATGTAAAGGTGCTTGTCCGTATTTAAACATGCGATCTTTAAAAGTCACATATAAATGTAATAATGCATTATTAATATACAAAAAAGGACCTCAAATATTTAAATTACTTTAATAATAAATACTATTTACATAAATATTCATGATTCTCTTGAACTTTAATTAACGCATTTAGCCGTATAGGGTGGAAAGCTACACATTGCGTATGCGTTAATTAGTAGTTCTCTTTTGAATTAATAATATACTAGTTCTTACATACGAACGGCTCGACATACAAATGACACCGTTGTGGCGTTGTGGGTATCGTGTCTGCCTTTAGTCTCGACAGTTGCGGGTTCGATTCCCGCTCGGGCAGATGTTTGTCAAAATTTCTGTCTCGGTCTGGGCGTTTGTCTGTGGGTCTCCCCACCGTGCCTCGGAGAGCACCTTAAGGTGTCGGTCCCGGTTGTTATCACAAAACATCTGATAATAATCGTTAACTCTTGATAAGTAAATTGCTGTTATCCAATGAGTTACTGGTTCGCCCTTAGGGTTGCGGAGGTCAGATGGCAATCGCTCTGTGTAAAGACTAGTAATCCGTCAAAACCGGATAAGAGTAATAAGCAGACCCTGGGTAGAATAAAATACCGGGAATAATGACGACATACGAACGGCTCGACCGTGAAGATATATACTACTTACTGATAATCGGCGTAAAGTAACAGTATCAAGACTGTAGTTTCGTGCGACGTGTGAGGGTTCGGGAGGCCCAATTTTTCACCCTCTCTGTTCCCTTCCTTTTTCCTTTCTCATCCTTTCCCTCCTATCCCTCTGGCAACGCGCATGTGATACCTACTTACTTCAAGTATCACGCGCGTTCATAGGTTGCGGTGCCGGCTTACCATCAGGCGGACCGTATAGCAATCGTCATGACATAAAAAGAACAATTGTCTGTCGATTTACGCATTCAGGTTTATTTGTAAAAGGTTCGAATATAAATTTTATATTTATGTACTAAAGCATAAAAATACTAATAAATATAGCGAAAGTACTTTTTACACATTTTTTGAGCAAATGAAATCTACTATCCGACAAATAAACCGCCGCAATGTACATAACAAACAAAACTAAATATACCTAAAAAGAAATCTAAATGTATCGTTATATAGAAAAATATTTGATTAAGTTTATTTGTAGTGGACGGACCGCGATTTAGCGACTTCATGGGTCATAGCGATGCAATTGGTAATGAAATAAAGCTCCAGGTGTATTTAGACGGGCGCTTTTCACAAGTCAGTGCCAACGTCCCAATTGCACCTAAATAATCCAGGTGATTCTATTTTTTTTTTTATGTTAGAAGTTGGCAAACAAGCATACGGCCCACCTGATGGTAAGTGGCTGCCGCAGCCTATGAGCGCTTGCAGCACCATTAGTAGAAGCCACTCGCGCGTTGCCAACCTCGAGATATTAGTTCTTAAATCTCGATCGCCCAGTAATTTCACTAGCGTACAATGCCCTTCAAAGCCGGAACACAGTAGTGCCTAAGCACTACTATTTGGCAACAAAATATTGGACACTGCGGTGGTACCTACTTAGCCGGCCTCTTTCAACAAAAGACCTACCACCAGTGTGACTGATTACACTGGTGGAATAATCTCTGCTGTGACAGAGGTTATCCCAACAGCGGGCGATGGGGTCGTCACATCCCGACGCCGGTAAAATGATACAAAAATTGGCTTGTCTCTTCGTTGGTTGTCTCGTAAGGCTTATCTGGTTACGCTGATGCCAAGACACACGCCTGCACATTTATGTATCTGATTAGGGCTTCTTCTTCTTCTTATTGAGTGGTTAGTGGCCAACCTAGTGTCAGAGTTGTTCAGGTCGGCTCTTATAGGCCTCTGACTTGACTTTGCATCTATTATCACGTTGATAACAGCCGGGATCGACTTTTTCCGTGCCCTTCGAAGCACGGAGACGCTATGTTCAAAGATCACAGTGCGGCCACCCATCTATTGACTGAGCGCAACTAAAGTTACTTACTCCACCGATCAGTGAGCCCACCCGGCTATGAGCGTCATATCTCTGTTTGGGGCTAAAATATAATATAGTATTGGTGGTAACGAACATTGATGCCTATGTGTTATAAGTAGAAGATGGTAATTGTTGACCATCAAGCTGACTGTTTGCTGTCGTATAGAAAATAGACTGACCAAATGACCATCCGTTTTAAATTAGGACACACACAGTTATGGCTGATTTATACATCGAGCAATAACGATTCATGAATAATGACTTAACGAGTCATGAATGTTTAAGACTCAAGAATTGAACGAATCGTGATTTATTTGACTATAGGTACATGAAAAATAACTATTCGATAAAGACGAGTTGACTTCCACATTCTGAAAATGAATAGTAACGTAATTAACGTTCAACCTAAGTAAGTATATACGATTTCTGAGACACGTCGATTCTTTGAAAACGAAATACTTTTCCGTCGCCGTCACGACTTATATGTTTTAACATATTCGTTTATCAAGCTAAGCTAAGCTCACGATTTACTCGGGGTTTAACTTTAAAAGAATATCGAAGTGTTGTCAAAACATTTACAGCGCTCGTGAAAAGGTGGACATGTTACAAAATACAATATCTCCGTGTCTGTCTTTCAGTCCCATACATCAGACATGTCATGACATGACACAGCATAGTATGCTTTAAATATTGTTTGCTTAATTCTTAATATAGGTACATAATTATGGTTATAAAAGCTAGCATAACTGGTAAACGATCAGTAGGTTAAGCGACATTAGGGGCGGTCTGTATATGGATGGGTGACTGGTTAAGTAGATAAAGGCGCGGTCGGTATATGGATGGCTGACCATGTAGCTTCAGGTGCGATAAGTTTGTGGGTGATAGACCGGTTAAGTAGCTTTAGGCACCGTCGGCATATGGATTGGTGAGCAATTAAGTACATACAGGCGCGGTCGGCATATGGATGGGAGACCGGTTAATTAGCTTCAGGTGCGAAAAGTTTGTGGGTGGTAGACCGGCTTAGGTATTCTTTGTGACCTACAACAGAATAAAACTTAGTTCGCAATAGTTACATAATGTACGCAAGTAAAACCGGGTATATCTAGTTATAATTCTAATAGAAATAGTTATGCCTGATTAGGTATTCGTTTCATTGTAAAATATTGAGTCTGCGCGCGCAATCGAAATCGCGCGGGAACGCTTTTGATTGGTTGACGGGTGAAGTTTGTCACAAATAAAAATATTTCAAGCGCGTGCAACCACCTGTCCAACTTAACAAATTAATTCAGAAGAGTCTATTGAAACATGAAATTATCAAAAGACGCTTCTTAATATAAGAAATTACGTCTTTTATAAGAGATAGTTAAGATGTGTTAAGAGCAATTATAAATTTTAAATGTTTGATTTCATACTATTGATATCGGTAGAACAGAAAACAGACACAGACAGTGTAGTGTAGTTATTTGATAATCCCACGGGAACATAACATTTTTCCGGGATAAAAAGTATCCTATGTGTTAATCCAGGAAATAGCCTATCTGTTTGCCAAATTTCATCCGAATCCGTTTAGCCGATTTTGAGTTGTTTAAGTAAGAAACATCCTAATATACATACTGTCATTATTAAAATTGGTACTATTTATTTAAATAGTAATTGTAAAAACTGACTGTATTTTAATAAAATAATAAATAGTCTAATTAGTCAATGAACTCAGTAAATTATAAAGTGTACCTACTCATTCTCAGTAATACTGCAATCGACACTCTTTGCGGAGTTGACTTATTGAGTTGCGGAGTTTCCTCACAATAAAACTGCGGAGTTGATGCTCGTAATAAAACTTTGTTAATTTCAAAGTTCGACTCCCTGTAGTTTCGCCAAGCCAGAGCAGTTTTTGGCACGACATCAGTCTTAAATTACTGAGGTGCATGTTAACCTACATAAAAGTAGTGTTCTAAATATTAGAGTAGTATTATTAATAGAGAAATCAAATTCTAGTATTAAATTATTATTTTTTAGAGTTCCGTAGCCAAACACGGGACCCGTCTGTATGTCACAGTCATTTTACTCAGGGTCTTTTGGCTCAATCTATACGAAATTTGCTAAATGAATCGCTCCAGGGTTTTGTAGTGAAATAATAAAATGTTTAAAATTGATGGAAAAGGGATGGCGGTCCATACATGTGGCAACTGAGGGGTGAAAAAAATTCAAAAAAATACGGACGGACGGACAGACGGACATGACGAAATTATAAGGGTTCCGTTTTTGTCATTTGGCTACGGAACCCTAAAAATATCAATAATTGATTCTGGTCCGGACGAACTTCAAAGAAAGTTTTATTGTCAGCTACTTATAGTTAAAACCGGTCTTAAAAAGTAGCCGGAGAGCCCAAGCGAGCGCGCGTGACGTCACGGGACCAGGGCAGCATGAGCGCGGACAGGTTCGAGCGAGACACCAGCTAATCCGGCCACGCCCACGCCCTACGCCCCCTCCGCTTAGGGATTCTATTGGGAAGTTTGCATTAATTGAACATTAACTTAACGCGTTCATAATTAATTGTAATTTATTATTAGACTCATTAATAATAGTAACTGGTTGTTCAAGCTTTGTTTGTTATTTTTTTGGCAAATAATGTTTTTTTGGAAAATAAAAGTTTTTCTCACAAAAAAAGGGCAAAATAATCGGATTGGAGACATCTGGACTCGAAGCGGTGTTTCATTGCCCCGAAAATACGGATAAAACGAAATTTTCTTATTATGATTCTTCGCTACATACTAAATTTCATGAAAATTATTGGAGCCGTTTCCGAAATTCAGATTATATATGACAGAAGTATTGATGAGATTTTGTTTCTTGATAGCGAACTTGCCTTTGAAGTCGCAAGTTCGATTTCTGCTCGAGGCAGAAATTTGTATCAGCCATACGCATATTTGCTCAGATCTGAAAGTTGTGCTTAATAAATAATAAATAAATAAACGCTACACACTCAACGGCCCCCATTAGGATAATTATATCCTGTGTCGGGGTCCGGAAACATACACAATGACAAGGACAAACACAACCAGACCGGAAAACATGCCTGTACGATTAATACAAACATCTGCTCCGAGCGGGAATCGAACCCGCAACCGTCGAGGCTTAAGGCAGACTCGCTACCCACAACGCCACAACGGTGTCAAACGGTGCTTGTATGTGTATTAGTTTACATTTAATTTACCCTAATAAATGGAGCAAATTTTTCATATAAAACGAGAAGTCCTGACTGACAGGTAGACGCCCAGCCTAAAGCCGTGGACACAGTGGCGGATTTACAAATTTTCAAGGAATACGCTGTATGGTTTTGCCGCCCTTGTCTCTACAATTTTCATGTCCTAGATTATTTTTACAATCCAACAAAAGGCCGATTACTGGCTTGGTAGCGACGAACTAGCGGTTTTACTGTAGAATATGGAAGCTTGCTACTCGAAATGAATGTCGGCGTGGCTTCATCATCTCGATATTCAGGGTCCATGTTACAGGAGAAAAACAACACACAACTAACTTTATTATAGCTGTTTGCTCTACGAGAGATATCGGAGAACTAACTCGACACGGCATAACAACCGCCTTTTATACTAAAATCAAGTGGGTAACAATATTAGCAAAATAATTAATTTTCATTACAAAAAGCATGTAAGTATTTTTTTTAATCACAAAATAATTTAAAAGAATATTTAAACATACAAATATTTTAACATATGGATTAACGTTACCGGAAGTTGTCAAGAAGGTGTTGACATTATAAAAAAATTCAACACTTAACTATAAACAAAAATTAAAATAAATGTATCAAAACTAAATTATTATTATTATTATAATTCTAAATTCACCTTAAAATAAAATCAGCGCCCATATGTACAATGAAAAGGGAGACAGGAAAGTCATCAGCAATTTTCTACACGTAAAACATCAGAAAAACGTCATGCTGAAATCTTGTATGATTTTTATGAGGTAGGGAAAAAAATCGGTCTCCAAATTTTTCGCCACAAAAATCTGCCGCCCTAGGCTCAAGCCTACTCAGCCTGCTGGTAAATCTGGCACTACTTGGACCTTTTTTTTGTTGACGGGGAGGAAATCTGCGATCAGATACCCGGCCTCCTGGGGAAGAGAACCGGGTTATGTGGGGTTCCGTGTACTACGGCGTCCCACTAAAACCTCCTCGGTGGCCTAACTCAGTGCGTGCGAGAGGCTCCGGGAACTCCTGTGGAACGCACTCCGGAACCTCTCAAGCACATCGCTCAACTGAGTTCATCCCGGGGAGAGCTGATGGCGTTGCCCTCACCCTGGAGGAACCGTTCTGACACTACTTGGACCTGGTAAGCAAAATTTTTTCACAGCTATTACGTACCTATATTTAAAAAGTAATCGCACACTAAGACATTTTTCGAAATTCTACAGAATCTATATTTCGAATCGATGGTACCATCACCTGGTCAAACACAACAGACTGTATATTTGACGATTCAAATGTACCTATAGGCCTATTTGAATAAAGAATAATTTGAGTTTGAGTTTTCAACACCCCTTTACTTTTTACGGTTGTAGAGCCATGCTTCTCCCAGCAGAAATTATTCCACCAGTGCAATCAGTCACGCTGGTGGTAGGTCTTTTGTTGCAAGAGGCCGGCTAGGTAGGTACCACCGCAGTGTCAAATATTCTGCCGCCAAATAGTAGTGCTTAGGCATTACTGTGTTCCGGTTTGAAGGGCACTGTACGCTTGTGAAATTACTGGGCAGAGGGGATTAAAGAACCAATATCTCGAGGTTGGCAACGCCTGAGTGGCACCTACTTATGGTGCTGCAAGCGCTCATAGGCTAAGGCAACCACTTACCATCAGGTGGGGCGTATGCTTGTTTGTCAACTTATACCATAAAAAATGAGCCGGCTCAGTAGGGGCAGCACTACCCTCTGGCCTCCCACAGAAAATCGGCGTAAAGTATCTACTGTTGCGTTTCGTGCGATGAGTGAGAGCGCCGGAGGCCCAATCTTTGACCCATCTATTCTCTTCCTTTTTTCCTTCTTATTCCCTCTCTCCTATCCCTTATGTTGGCAACGCGCATGAGAACCAATTAGCGCGCGTGTTAATAGGTTGCGGTCACTGCTTACCATCAGGCGGACCGTATGCTTGTATGCCAACCGTCATGAAATAAAAATAAATCTAAAATGCTCGTTTAATTAGAAAAAACGTTAAAGCTTGAATCAAATTACAAATTCCTATCAAAAACATAAAATATAAAAACATCCAAGTTTCGCAACACAGTTCTTCTTCTACAAAAAATGGTGAGATCTCATGTATAACTATGACTGATAGTTCTACGAGAAATTATTCTACTCATTCAAATAGTAGTGTAGTATAGTGTTTATTTATACAATACTTGCTTGGTCTCTGAAAATTCAGGCTTTTAGTTTATTCCACAATGAAGTTATAGGGGGTCGAAAATAGCTTGATTTGCTTCGAAAAAAGGATAGTACGGCCGTGCCGCTTTTTTGCTTGGCTCGACTTGGCAGGGGCACGGAACAGCACGGCTGATAATTTACGCGTGATATTCATAAAAATGACCTCATATATTTATTAGTAATATTCCATAAGCACATTTTACTCAATACTCGATTGTGCTGCCATCTAGCGGCAACGCCATCTAACCCACCACATGTATCTGTCTGTCTGTTCGGGATAAATTAAACAAATAGAATGATACAACAAAAATACACGAGGAAAGGTTATGTATAGGTACAATCTGTTGAGGTTATGTGTTAATTGAAATATGATGATAATTGATGAAAGAGACGGAAAAATCAAGCCAAATTCTTTGTTGCCCCAGCAAACCGGCGGTCACTATTAAGTATTATTGTATCAATTTTTTTAATGTTAGAAATTGGCAAATAAGCATACGTCCCACCTGATGGTAAGTGGTTGCCGTAGACTATGAGCGCTTGCAGCACCATTAGTAGGTGCCACTCACGCGTTACCAACTTCGAGATATTAGTTCTTAAATCTCGTCCGACCAGTAATTTCACTAGGGTACGTACCTTCAAACTGGAACACAGTAATACCTAAGCACTACTCTTTGGCGGCAGAATATTTGACACTGCGGTGGTATCTACCTAGCCGGCCTCTTGCAACAAAAGACCTACCACCAGTGTGGCTGATTACACTGGTGGAATAATCTCTGCTGTGAACAAGGTTATCCCAACAGCGGGCGATGGGGTCGTCACATCGCGACGCCTTCATCAAATTGGATAGATAATTAACAGATGATTAAATATTGAAAGGTATATAGATAAATATAATACTAATAATAATACCGCTGTAGTTTAAATAGGTAGGTAGGTTGCCACCTGGTTTTTATAACCGCTATTAAATTGAGGTGATTCAGGTAGACGAAAAAAAAAGGCAGCAAAGGTGTTCACGAACCTTCCTGTTAAGTTCAATTGAACCGACTTTGTAAAATTGATAAGTCTCTATAAGTATTTAAAGCGTTTTTATGTTACACCGATCTTCCGAACGCTAAACCATTTAGGATAGGATAAATTGTATTCTGAAGATCTATGTCTAATTAAAAACAACGTCTCTTTCTTAAAAACCCTCTTCTCTTCTCTCTTAAGGAACCCTATACTACCACCTGTTGGAAACCTCGGAACAGATCTTATTCCTCATTGCGTCTTCTTTTTATATAACTAAGTTGGCAAGCGTATGACCCACCTGATGGTAAGCGATTGTTTTAGCCTATAAACGTTTGCAACACCATACATTTGCAGGTGTCACTCATTTTCAACCTTGAGATATTTGTTCTTAAATCTCCTTTGTCCAGTAATTTCACTAACTATAGTGTACATCAAACAGAAACTCAGTAATGTCAAATATACCACTGCTTAGCACAATTTTTACAATTCCAGCGCTTATACATACGTTACAGACAAAATTTAAAACCGAAGCACAGTAGGTATACCTACTGCTTGTCCTCTTGCAATAAAACCTGATGGTTGAAATGTAACCAGGGTTAGTAACGCCTAGGTTAGTCAGATTATATAGCGACGAGCGATTCGCATTATTGGCGACGAAGAGGTCTCCAACACCCGCAAAGCTCTTCAAACTCCTTCGTGAGATTGCCGCCCTCAGCGCCTTCTACCGACTGTATCACGGCGAGTGTTCAGAGGAATTAATTCTCCCTTTCCATGCTAGAACTACGCGTGCTGGTCTCCGGTGTCACCAACTAACTGTGGCATCAATTCCTTCGCGAACAAAGAAGTTTGCTAATTCTTTTCTTTGTCGTACTTCTAAAATGTGGAACTCATTGCCGGCTCACGTGTTCCCCCCGTCCTATAATCTGGGCTCCTTCAAACGATGCGTGAAGAGGCATCTTGCGGGTAGGCAGGGTGACGGTGGCTAAACATTGTGGATTGCATTCCGCAACCATGTTAGTCACCTTCGCGTTTGGACTTTACTTCCACTTACCATCAGATGGAGTACAGTCATCTGAGCTACTTTTCAAATAAAAAAAATCGTAGGTTGGTAGGTACTAGAAATCTTAGTGATTGAACTTTTATACTACGCTAATATTATTGTTACAAACAATATTGTTTGCATGATATAAGATAATTTATTCCTACAAATATTTTAAATGTGAAAGTTTCTATGTTACGATGGTTGTTACTCAGTAACCGAAAATATGTTAACGGATTTTGATAAACTTTAACACAGATAGATTGTTACCTTGATTATTACATAAGATTATTTTAAAAACATTTTATGTGTCCGTGAGATTAACGAAAAGCGAATTAGATAATTTAATCTCGATATAGATGAGATGGATTCCGGTTTACCTGCTGAATCGATTTTGAAGAATTTTGTCATAGCCAAAATCTTGAAGACTTTAAAATAGGGGATGAAAGGTTGTATCGGGAACCCATATATATCTAATCAATAAAGATGCCTTTATTAAAATCGCATTCGCGCGGGCGTAGCCGCGGGCAAAAGCTAGTATAATATACGTGATCAAACACTATTATGAAATCTGAATTAATAAGAAATTAAAAGACGTACATTTTTGCACGTGATCTATCATTAGAAGGGTTGCCACCCATACTTTATAATATAGTATTTTATGTTATTTCGGGTAATTGTACTCTATAGTTGATGAGAACAACAAAGTACGCGAAACATAGCGGAGAAAAGACTGGCGATACTTGTATAAAGTAATTTCACTTTTAATGTTTATTCCCGCGACATCAGCATTTACAGAGAGCTTTTTCTGTAATAAATAAAGAGAGGCAAAAGAAACAAAGCTTGTCTGAACCTTATAGACAAAAATTACTTATATTTGATAAACCTTGCCAATACCAATAAAAATATTTTTTTTTTTTTATGTTAGAAGTTGGCAAACAAGCATACGGCCCACCTGATGGTAAGTGGCTGCCGCAGCCTATGAGCGCTTGCAGAACCATTAGTAGGTGCCACTCGCGCGTTGCCAACCTCGAGATATTAGTTCTTAAATCTCGTTCGCCCAGTAATTTCACTAGCGTACAATGCGCTTCAAACCGGAACACAGTAGTGCCTAAGCACTACTATTTGGCGGCAGAATATTGGACACTGCGGTGGTACCTACCTAGCCGGCCTCTTGCAACAAAAGACCTACCACCAGTGTGACTGATTGCACTGGTGGAATAATCTCTGTTGTGACAGAGGTTATCCCAACAGCTGTTTTTAAATATAACTCTGAAGAAAAATCAATGTTAGTTTATTTTGACACTATGTACTTTTGCCTTGACTGTAATCACCAATGTACTTTATTTCCAAGAAAAAAGGTGGCAACTCTAGTCACTAGAATGTATAATGAGGAAGTACTCATTGAATAAGAGTAATTTACTTATCAAGAGTTAACGATTATTATCAGATGTTATGATAACAACCGGGACCGACAGCTTAACGTGCTCTCCGAGGTACATTAATATGTTATTAATCAAAGAAAAAAAATACTTTTGAAAATTACTGCAAATCACACCATAGATACCCTACCCATAATTCATATAACATTTTTATTAAATACTGAAAAATTCAAATAGACACTTTGTAATATTAAATATTAATAAATAATATTATATTGATCCCTATTGTATCGCTGTCCCTAGAGTGGGTGTGGCGTTAAGGGCTTTAGGGCGGGGATGGGGCGGAGCGCGGACTAGACCCGCCTTGGGAGGGGCCTCCGAACGCCCCTATGAGCCACAAGTCTTTATTAGTTTCGCTGGGGTCCGATGATGAGAAATGGTTTTTGTGGGTCAAATTATTATTGTAATAAAACTGGTTTCTAAAATTTTAATGATAAAGTTTGTATCGATTTTGATCTTCCTATAATTATTATGAATTAGAATGTTTGGATTGATCTTTGGATGCTTGTAACTTTAACACAGCAAAACGGATTTGGATGAAATTTAGCACACAGATAGATCGTTACCCGGATTGGTGCATGGGATACTTTTTATCCAGGACAAGTTTTGGGTTCCCGTTTGATTAACAAAAAACGAACTAAGTATAACAGGATTTCGGTATAGATGAGTGTTATGGAATCCATGTCAATTAATATTATTCAGAGTTCAGACTATTATCGATACTCGATGCGCGTTTAGGTGCGTATAGATGCGTCTTTTAACACGAGCAATTCTAACGAGCGTTAACGCACATAGAAGCTCGTATAAACGCGTAACATTAGGTGTTATATCTGCACCTACAAATAAATAAAATTGAAGTGTCTGTCTGTAATTCCTAATTAACAGATGTTTACTAAATGCATATGAAAGTATATACGGTACTTACATAGAAAACAATTTTAAAACTTTTTGCTTTTCAATCTGTTTATTTAGATTATTCTGTGATGTTGACGGGACTTTCACTGACAGATAGCTAATGTTATAAGGAGTAACTTAGGTCACTTATTTTATAAAATGAGTTAGGGGTCCGTGGAATAAAGAAAAATCGGTACGACCTGCGGGTGCAGCTAGTCATACTTAAATGTGAAAATAACTCTATCTGTCTGTTACGTTTTCATGCCTAACCCACTAAACATATTTTGAAGAATTTTTGTTGCGAAAAAAACAAGAGAGGGGGAAATAAGGGCCAATTTTTTTTCTGATTGTGTATTTTGTTGGTCTATGTGTTGGCTCTACTGGCCTTGACACCGTCATCGGGCGGTACTACTAAATACTAATTGTAGTTTTTTTTTCGGAATGTGTTTGCTGTTGGCCCTACTGGCCTTGACAGCGTCTCCTTGGCGAGTACAGAGACTCAGCCGTGATAAAGGGGCAGCCCTCACGGGGGCTCAAATTTGATTCCGTCCTCAGGGTGCCTCCTGCGAAGCCGATTAATTGTAGTTGTGTAGATCGTAACATTAGGTAAGTATTTCTGTTATATTTTATTATTAAAGCTATTATAAATATTTTTTTTTATACGGCCCCATTAGGATAGTGATATCCTGTGTCGGGGTCCGGAAACATACACAAGGACAAGGACAAACACCCAGACCGGAATATGCAAACCGGATATGCCTACATGGTTAATACAAGCATCTGCTCCGAGCGGGAATTGAACACGCGATCTGTTTCGTTACCGCTGCACTACAACGTCGTCCTGCAAATAGCTATGATTTAAAAGTGGTTATGAACAATGGTAATTATAAATATTTTTTATAAATTATTTATATTAATTACCTACGCTACCTAATTAAAAAACAAAAACTGTGTGCTTTAGACCACACGATTTAAGTAAAACTTCTTTAGCTAAAATTAGTCAGCGAGTAAAGGCTTAATCTGTCTGTCTGTCTATCTGTCGGTCAGTCGGTCGGTCGGTCGGACGGTCGGTCGGTATGTCTGACTTCAGTAAATCGACAAAAGAATGAGATGAATATTTATAATATAAAATAGTATGTATATTTCTTTCTCATTCATTTCTACACATTTTTGTATTTGTGTCTCTTACCTGTCGTTTTTTCCGTTGCATCCGGTTTGAAATCACAACGATTCTAAAGAAGTTTCACTTAAAAAACATAAGGTATGTGAGTGTGCTAGTGCTTCCGCCGCGACTTTGCCATCGTGAATAATGATTTCTAATGAGGCATCTTTAATGCAATGCAATTATAGTAGGTTCCCCACACACACTTTTACCCCTATCCCTCTTTTACTCATTTCAAGTTTTATTTTCGTGACAAAGGTAGCCATCCGCATGGTCCCATCTATAGATAGGTAAAATTATTATAACCGGACTTGTTACCTAAGTTTGGTTAGGTTAGGTTAGGTCATAGGCTCTCCCTGCCAGCAGTTATACTGGCGATGCTGGGCAGGGAATCTGCGTGGGAGGCCGTTGTCTCCTTCTGTGAGACCGTCATGGTCCGGAAAGAGACGGCCTAGCGGGATCGGGAAAGGGCCGATCCTGCTCGACGACGACGGCGCCGGCGTCGCCCACCTGATGCTGCTAGCCGTCCCGGCCCTCGAGCCCCTTTACCCGGGGCTATATAAATAGGGCGTGCCCTCGGGTCGTCGACGTGCAGGGTGGGAAACCTGTGCGTCCGTGTTGAGCGGCCCTGAGAAGGACTGCAGTCGGTGTGGACCCGACTGCCGTACGCGCTTGCGTGGGAAGCGCCGGGGGGCTTACCATCTCGCCCCCCCAGGACCGAGCTCCGCTAGGCGAAGCACAGTGCTTGTCAGGTCGCGTTGGTTAGTTCTACGAGAGTTCCCGTAACCTGACAATCGCACAGAGGTCGGCCACCGAGGAGGTTTTAGTGGACCCTCATGACGTTACCATCTTGTCATGGAACCCCACATAACCCGTTTCTCCTCCCCAGGAAGCCGGGTATCTGGTAGCAGATTTCCTCCCCGTTACCAAAAAAAAAAAAAAGGTTAGGTCATAGTATTTCAACTGAGCGTCTCCGTGCTTCGGAGGGCACGTAAAAAGTCTGTCCCGGCTGCTGTCAATTTGACAACAGTCGAAAAGTCAAGTCAAGATAAGAAGCCTACTCGTATACGGGCGACCTGAACAATTCCGACACTAAGTTTTAAATAAATAAATAAACGCTGCACACTCAACTACTTCTTCTTATCTTATCGAGTGGTTAGTGGCCAACCTAGTGTCAGAGTTGTTCAGGTAACCCGTAGGCCTCTGACTTGACTTATCGACTGTTGTCTAATTGTCAACAGCTGGGCCCGACTTTACGTGCCCTCCGAAGCACGGAGACGCTCGGTTGAAATACCACTATGCGATCACCCATCTTGTGACTGACCGTGCCTAAAGTTGCTTAACCTACCGATCAATTACCGATCAGTACAGGTGCACTCGGCTATGAGCGTCTCGGTTGGCCACTAACCACTCGATAAGAAGAAGAAGTAAGTTTGCCTTTTTTGTACATTTGATTTATGTTCGTAATTAACGGGCTAGCTCGAAGGGGGAGTTCTTTCTGCTCACAGAATATCAGCGTGAAGTAGCAGTACCTGTACTCTCGCGTTTCGTTCCACTAATGGGGGCGATAGGGACTCAAATCTCACCATATATTCTCTGGGGACACTCAAGCATTATAAACTAAATTATGAAAACACATTTATAGTTATTATGGCTATAAGTTTCTTACGAATTACCAAGGTCACAAAAAGATGTAAGCAGTTTCCTAAAGAAACACGTATAAATGCAAATTAGTAGCATTATTATTCTATATTTAAAATGTTATCGTAAGATGAACCAAAATAAAATAAAACCAAACTAAAATATACTATTTTATTTCCATAATATACACTATTAATAATACTTATTATTTATAAACGAGTATTTTATTATACTTATCTCGGACGGCTCCGTGACCGCGACAGAACGGCGCCCGATACCTAAATGCTCTCCGCTGTATCTGTACTGCGGAGTTTCAACCTCTCGCACGTGTCTGCGATCCTGGTACTCGGGACGCGGATAACGCGTTTTCGAGTGAGACGGACGAACTACACGAGACGATCAATATACATGAAATTCATAGAACTGTTTTACAAGACTGTGTGGTCTGTTTACTAGGTCTGTCTAGAATAAAGTTACGTTTTGTTTTATTTGACATGTAGGTTTATTAAGCATATATAAATATAGCACTTTCTGCTTATTCTTTAATAAAAGCGCACATTTTATGGCGAGGAATAATGACACAGGTTTGTCTTTTATTATTATTTTTTTAACAAATTAAAGTAGTTTTAATTAATTTATGAATATTTCTAATAATTATTGTATGTATTTATTTATTTATGCTATTATTATTTATTTATTTGCGAAGTGCGTGTTATATGAAACACGCACAGTTAAAAACTACAGGGTTCCGGAGCGTGATTAAGAATAAAACTTTAAAGTCAAAATTTTATTTTTTGGTATGACTTATAGTCATATTTTATGTTTGTATTTCTAAAGACTACCATGTCTATAGATTTAAATTTAAAAGTTAATATATACACTGCATTTGAATTATTAATTCATATTTTTCATTTATTTTTTCGTTTTTAAACAAGAAATTCGTATTACACATATGAGTTTCATATACTACTAACGCCATCTAGTGATAAAATACACTTAACTGTACAAATATTATTTAAAATACGAACAGCTTTTCATTAAATTCTTATTTCAATAAATAAAAAGGTAGTATGAAGAAATGAATGGTTTTGACAAATATTTGAACGCAAAATTTAGTTTAGTTTTTGCCAGTACGGTACGGAACATAATGGTAAAAATGACAACGGCATCGCATTATATAGATTTTATTACTTATTATACTTTTTATCTTAGAAGATGCAAACGGCAGGCTCACCCGATGTTAATAGATTACCCCCGCCCATGAACATCTGCAACATGGCCATGCAGGTGCGTTGCCGAACTTCAAGATGCAATTACCTGACCTCGAAACGCGCTCTAACACCAGGAAGTCGGGAGGAATTTTCTGATCTCCATGTTTCCCATAAAAATATCTTGTTCTTCCACACATAACAGACAAAAAACTCTTAACTAAGATTATCTTATTTCAATTCAGTTGTTCAAAGAAAATAAAAAACATCAAATTATTAAATACATTGTTATTAAAAAGGGTTAACCCGCCTTTTATTACAACTATTTAACGACTCGTTGTAAAACTTAAGTAATGTTTTATCTCTATCTCACATATTAATACTACAGTATGAGCAAGAGAGACAAACATTCATGATTAATTGCTTATTAAGGTAATAGCGATCTTTTAATGAGTACAATAAAACTTAGTAGGTACTTAAAGGTAGCTTCCAATTCTTAATATAATTATATTAATCCACATTTATTAACGCCAAATAGTAGTGCTTAGGCATTACTGTGTTCCGGTTTGAAGGGCACTGTACGCTAGTGAAATTACTGAGCAGAGGAGATTTATGAACCAATATCTCGAGGTTTGCAACGCGTGAGTGGCAACTAATGGTGCTGCAAGCGCTCATAGGCTACGGCGACCACTTACAACCAGGTGGGCCGTATGCTTGTTTGCAAACTCTTAACATAAAAAAAACATTTTGAAATTGAAAATCAATTCGAAGTAGTTATTCGTACTGTTTTTATTTTCTAAGTGTGTATTTTTTGGGTCCTATTAGGTATGATAGAGTTAACGGGGAAAGGGGTTTAACCGTGACAAAGGCTTTAAGGAGGAGTATTGTATCCGCCCCGAGCAAGAATTGAATCCGCAACCTGTGGCGATTAATGCACATTCGCTACCGTTGCGCCACAACGTCCTCGTATTAATATTTTAAATCCTCACGGGGCAATTACATATATATTAAATATATATATTTCTATTAGTGCCAATCGGTCGACTTTCGACCTCCCTAGAGGGTAACACCATCAGCTCTCCTCGGGACGAGGCGATAGTTAGTTGAGTGATGTACTTCATAGGGCCTGGAGTGCGTCCCGCCAGAGATCTCGGGCCTCTCAAATGAACTGAGGTCGGCCACCGAGGAGGTTTTATGGGGACGCCATGGTAGTAGAATATGGAACCCCATATAACCCGGCTCTCTTACCTAGGAGCTCCGGTATCTTGTTGTAGATTTTTTTAGTCAACAAAAAAAAAAAAACAGGAGCGCTTATAGGACGAACGATCGATAAACGGCCAGTCGGACGTCCCAGTTATCGCTCGAACGATTCAGTCACAAAGGACCTGAACACCCTAGGAATAGCCGATTCGCGTGAAGTGGTGTCTTCTGGTGTCAGAGGCCAAGATCCTCTTTGGGTTACTGAGCTAACGCAGTAAAAAATAAGAAAATTTGAAATGTAACATCTGTCTATCTTTAATAGTGACATAGATCTCTATTAATAATTTCACTAGCACTTTCGAATTAATATACGTACAACGCTAAACTAAAATGGTAGTAGAGAAAATAATAGGAGAAATTATTCTATATATATATTTATTATTTAATACTAGCGTCTGTCCGCGGCTTTGCCAGCGTAAATAACGTTTTGTACAAAAAAAATTGCACCTTTATACACACTAATAATTGTTCCCGACACTAACTTATAAATAAATCGTGATAAAAAGTCTACGTTCTTGTCCAGAGTCCCATATGTTTCTATACCAAAATTCATCAAAATCGGTTCAGCGACGTTAGGCGTAAAATGTTATAGATACGATAGATAGAGCTACTTTTACAATTACTAATTACAATTAATAATAATACCTAGGTCTGCATTCAAATCTTGTAGTTGGTTTATTCATTTTATTGACAATTCATATCTGCGTCAATATTTTTTTTATATTAGCACTTTTCTCAATGTAATTATCACATTTTTGTTCACTTTTTGTTTAAATATGATTTGTTGAAACTTTACTGGCATGTGTGTAGTTTAAATAAGTTTTTTTTTAAATGTAATATATGATATGCTGTTTGTTTCACATATAAATAAATAAATTGCATCCAAATCCGTTCAAGGTTCAGCCGTTTTGCATGATTGAGTAATAAACATCCTAACATACAAACTTTCACATTTATAGGACCTGCTTTCGACCGAGACTTTGGCCGCGTGGAATTGAGTATTATGTTCCGTACAGCAGATCGTAGCGAAGATTTGGTACTCCATCTTAAATATTAATAATGGCGCAAACGAGCGGATATTTTAACCTTATGGTAAGCGGCCACTATTGCCCATGGACGTTCACAGCGCCAAGAGGTCGCAGACGCGTTGTTGTGTTAGGAAATCAGTTATCTGAACACCCGAATCATGAATACCCCTATATTGTACCGCACCAGAAATACCTCAGGACGAAGACCATTCCAAACTTTGAAGTGCGTGGGAGAAACGATCTTGAGGCAGGCTTGCTGCATCCAAATTGGCTCCATGTATGAATTATGTTGCAGTTTTTATCAAATCAGTAGGCAGATGTTGTGCTGGACTAATGGTAAGCATACGCCTGTAATGTAACAAACAGATTAAATGAAGAACAAAGCATTTAAGTGAGCGACCTGTAATGCATTCATTTGAGCATTACATCGATAAGGGAGGAGAACCAAGCATTACAGTGCAAATCAATCAATGAAATGCTCAAAATCGAATCGAATGCTCACAGTTAGGGTCTAAAGTCGCCGAGGCGTGACAGCCGCATCGCCTGCTGTTAGGATCATCTCTGTCACAGCAGAGATTATTACAACAGCGCAATCTGTCACATTGGTTGTAGGTCTTTTGTTGCAAGGCCAGCTATGTGAATAACATCGCAGTGTCAAATATTCTATCACAAAGCAGTAGTTTGTTTGGAATTACTGTGTTTCTGTTTAAAGGGCACTGTAGGCTAGTGAAATTACTGGGCACAGGAGATTCAAGAACTAGAAAAAAGAAGAAATCTCAAAGTTGGCAACGCGTGAGTAGCACCTACTAATGGTGTTGCAGGCGCCCTTAGGGTACGGCAGCCGTTTATCATCAGGTGGTCCGTATGCTTGCTTGCCAACTTAGTAACCCAACAAAAAAAGTAAACTAGTATCCGGCGATAACAGTATTATTTTCTAAATGTAATGGATGTCGTATTCCATGTTCTTTTTGGTATCCCTGACAAAGTGCAAGCATTTTACGATGATCCTTTTGTATGATCCATTGATGATTCCTCGCACAACCACTCTGTGGAATCAACTTCCGGCAGGGGTCTTTCCGAACCGATACGACTTGGGAACCTTCAAGAGAAGAGCCTATTCTTTCCATAAAGGTGGGCAACGCGCCTGCATGCCTTCTGGTGTTGCAGATGTTCATGGGTGGCGGTGATCACTTAACATCAGGTGAGCCTCCTGCTCGTTTGCCCCTCTTACATAAAAAAAAAAGATCAGTTAAGATGTGGAGTTAATTAAGATTTTAGTATAGGTACATTAGAACAAGATAGGTAGACTCTCCAGTCTTCCTATGTTGTCAAATGGAGCTTTTTCCCTAATTATAAGCATCAATAATATTTGTTGCCGTAGAAGGATTTAACGCTTCGCTGGGCATATCTTTTTGAAATGACCTACTACTATCCTCATTTTTTATGTCATGACGGTTAGCAAACAAGACATACCGAGCGTTGCCAACCCAAGGAACAGGAGGGACGGGATGACAAGGGAAAATAAAGGAACAGATGGGGTGGGAAATTGGACCACCGGCGCTCTAATTCATCGCACCAAAACGCAACAGTACCTAATGATACTGTTTCTTGACGCCGATTTTCTGTGAGAGGGTAGTACTTCCCCGATCGAGCCGGCTATTTTGTGGTGAGAGAAGCATGGCTCTACTACCGTAAAAAGTTATAAAAGCTTCAAATCTGGAGATCGACTGCGATAGGTAGTAAATATATTTTTTGTATTTAGTCTGCTGTTAACTCATTTCACTAAGTATTAGCTGTGCCCGCATCTTCGTCCGTGTGGAATATTTCTCTTTCTTTCTTGGGTAGAATTGTTAATTATTTAGGCATATTATTTTATAAATAAGACACATACGTAGAAATACTTTAATGAGCTAGTTGCAGTATATCCATACACACTTTCATAACATAATCCCTATGTTATTTTAAACCTTTGAGGGTAAACCTTTTATAATAATGTCATATGAAATTTAAAGTTTATATAGAGTAACTGTAGAGTTTCTAGAGTAACTGTAGAGTCGCTTAGAGTAACTGTAGAGTTTCTAGAGTAACTGTAGAGTTTCTTAGAGTAACTGTAGAGTTTCTTGCCGTTTCTTCTCTGCAGAATCTACCTTCCGAATCGGCGGTAGGTTCACTTAGACGGACATAACATACTGTATACCTATTTGACGATTCAAAAGTGCTTAAAAGCCTATTTCAATAAAGAATATTTTGAGTTTTGAGTTTTTATAAAATCAGCAGTCTAAAAATAAGTTTCAAGCTTATAGTTCTAAAAATTACGATAAATCTTTCTTTTTCCGTAAATCTTTCATCTCTCCCTTTCAACAACAATTTCAACAACAACTTTTTCAACAACAATTTTCGCAATAAACAGTAGCTTATGTCCTTTCTAAGGCTCTAGACTATTTGTGTACCAAATTTTATTTAAATCGGTTCGGATGTTTTGGCGTAAATGAGACAGATAGGCAGAGAGACAGAGAGACAGAGATACTTTCGCATTTATAATACCTATTCATATTTATAGCAAAGATAAGGATTATTAGTTGCTATTTGCTATCTATATCTATATGTTGTCTATATTAACAAATTATAATAAAATTGTCAATTACGTGTAGGTATGTATACCTATTAAAGATTATTATGAATTTTTAGTATTTTTATAATAATTATAAGTCTCTCAGTCTGTCTGTGTGTTTGTGTACGCATGATTGCTATATTTTAATTGAAACGTCAGCAAGAAAATGTAAAAAAATCTTGAGTTGTATTTAGTTTTTGTTTCACTAAAATTGGTTCTCGCTTTAAAAAGATATTGCAATTGTAATTACAGCGTGAGCTACGTATAAGCGAAGAATAGGTAATTAAGTAAGTAATTTCCAAGCAAAAGCCCCAGAACCGATTTGGATGAAATTAGGCTTCGTTCCATTTAGGCCAAACAAGATACGCACATCCTTATAACTATTAATTATATTGATCAATGTTATTTTAAAATTTATTACATAAATTTATGTGTTTAAACGAATATTTTAAGTATAATTTTATATCCATAAAAAAATAATAAGGTAGGTAAATAAAACAACGACTTCAATTAGGCCTAAACGAATATCGCCTCGGTTCCTAACGGAATGAAGGAAGAGTGAGCAAAATCAATTTCATATTCGATAAAGTGCCATCGTCCTTAAAATAAAAAAAATAAACGCATATCCAAAACTAAAAAAATCCTTTCTAATTTATACACTTACAAATTCGGCTCGTATCGGCGCCCGCTTTCTCGCGGGTCACGAGTTGCACACTTCACATCCGTTCTCCTCTGAATGCACAATAGGAATACTGTCATCTCACTTTAACTCGTACAACTCGTGTATGAAGCCATCTCTTTCCCGCTCGTTTTACGTTGCCAGCTCGCCGTGCACGGAATGACCTTGTCGCGGTCTGGTGCCGTCGCAATGTTGAGACTAGGTATAATTACAAAAGATTTACGCTTTAATTTATGACTGAATTTTTCAAGTAATGATAAAATAAAAGATGGATGTTGTAATCGTTCATAAAGTTATAGTGTTGTTTTGTTGTTAACAATATATCAATTTGAGTTTCGTGTTTGAATATTTTATGATGTTTTTTAAAGATTATTTATTAAGTTTGATATTTCCTGTAATTACTGTTTAATATGGATTACTTAAACTAATTATTGAATGAGTATTATAGTTTCTTGTTTATTTCTTAATCGATAACGTAGTAATAAACGCTATATTTAGGCCTACATTTTTACCACCTATTCTTATATTGTAAGGTGAATGAATTATTAAATTTATGATCATCGCTGTAATATACTTTTGATAAATTAAGTACGTATATAAAGTCGTAGTATACTTAATATATTATATCGACAAGCCCTTCTTTACTCTCAAAATGTCCAAAGATTCGCTCCTTCGTAAAATCGCTTTAATGCATAGTCTGATGCTAATTTAATAATACATAAGACTTTCTATTTTATGCTTAGAACCGTGTAATAAATGTCATTCCTCTAAGACAGACAAACTATTTTAACTAATGCCAGCATTCCCTTTATCTAAAAACTGATAATTTTAACTCGTGAATACATACATGAATTCAATTAAGTACAGGAATTAAATACGCTACAATAGTTTTTTTTTGTTTATGTCATAAAGGTGGCAAACAAGCTTAGGTCTCGCTTGATGGTAGATGACTTAAACACAAATACAGATACAGAGTAATACCAGTAGTCTTACAAGAGTGTTACCGATCTAAGGAATGGAGGGGTCAGAGAAAGAAAACAAAAAGAGGATATTTGTTTATTATGGGTCTGGGGGCCAGAGGGGACCCGGGCCGGGCGTGATGGGTTCAAATGACTCTGATGATGATAATGATAGTAAGTAGAAGTATCAAGTAGAGTCCAAACGTCAAAGTGGTTTATACCGTTGCAGAAGACAAACTTCAATAGCCGCCTTTGCTCTGCTTACCTGCAAGTTTTAATTCTCAATGGCTGACCTCGAAATGCGGCTAAAAACTCCGCGGAACTAACTTCCGCCGGCGGTCCGAGCCAGTCCGAACCGACACGACCTGGAAACATTCAAGAGAAGAGCCTTGTTTTCCTTAAAGGTCCGCAACGCATCTGCATGCCCTCTGGTGCTGCAGATATTCATATGCGGCGGTGATCACTTAACATGTAAGCCTCCTGCCCGTTTGACCCGTCTTACATAAAAAGTCATTTCTTTTTTATGTTACAAGTTGGCAAACAAGCATACGACCCACCTGATGGTAAGTGGTTGCGTTGCCTATGAGCGCTTGCAGCACCATTAGTAGGTGCCACTCACGCGTTGGCACCTCGAGATATTGGTTCTCAAATCTCGTCTGCCCAGTAATTTCACTAGCGTACAGTGCCCTTCAAACCGGAACACAGTAATGCCTAAGCACTACTATTTGGTGGCAGAATATTTGACAGTGCGGTGGTACCTACCTAGCCGGCGTCTTGCAACAAAAGACCTACCACCAGTGTGACTGATTGCGCTGGTGGATTAATCTCTGCTGTGACAGTTATCCCAACAGCGGGCGATGGGGTCGAAAAAACGAGTTTTTCACCAACGTCCGGTATTAGCTAACCTGGCGGGTATTTAAGCCCTATCACCAGCCTTTGCTCTTTGAAGGGAAGGATTGGCAGATGTAGGTACACTGAATATAAGCAGATCTGTTAGAATTTCTTCTACGACATGCAGGTTTCTTCACGATTTTCCTTTACCGTTAAGTACGAGATAAATTCAAAACATGCAGGCACTATGCATTTATTAGCGTTAGTTGGTTAGCCGTGTTGCAAACTGTGTTGATCACAGCTTGTGTTGCACGGGTTCGGGTATGTTTCCGGACTCGGGTATGTTTCTTAGACGTTATATACGTAGTGAGAGAACCTTATATAAAGTGAATTCCTTGATCAATTTGAAAATTAAGGTAAAATTGTTGCTAATTTAATGATTTTTTAAGTGAAAATTGCAAAAATTCAATTTGAAAATTTGTGAAGAAAGAAATCAGAGTTCAGTCCATGAATATCCTATTCGTATATTCTACTTCTTCGAACTAGCATTATTCCCGGTATTTTATTTTACCCAGGGTCTGCTTATTACTCTTATCCGGATTTGACGGGTTACTAGTTTTTACACAGAGCGATTGCCATCTGACCTCCGCAACCGTAACTCATTGGATAAGAGAAAGAAAGAAAGAAAGAATCAATTTATTGGGACAACAACAGACATAAACAAAACATAAACATTAAAAAGCATTATAGTTAAAAGTAAAACAAAACACTATAACAATAATATAAAAAAATTAAACATAATTAAAAACTTAATTCTAAAAATTACTTCTAATACTAAATAAAAAAATATATATAATTAAAAATAACATAAACAAAACAATAATAACAAAATGTTGTGTCCCAAAAAGGGTGGACCATTCAGTTAGTTAGGCGAGTACACCTAACACTGTTTTTCAATGGTACCCTGTCTATGACGTGCAGTGACAAACCGATCCTATATTTTACGTCGATAACAAATACAATTAAAAATATACTATAAGTCGGCATAATTATGAGAATCGGTAACAAACCATGGCACGAGGACGCGCTTGTGTACTCACTACTTAGTCAGCCTCGTGCAACGGCAACGAGAAGACGCGTGCCTTTAATATTAATTGCATTACGAGTTTATATATTTTTTTTAGACGTTTTTATATAATAATACAATATGTTTGTAATTATGCACTCTATTTAAAAGGTAAGTTATGTATACATTGTATTTAACAGATAATAAAATAACATGATATATATTTAAATTAATTATAAGAAATCAGACTAAATGGAAATAGTGGGATAATAAAATATCTAAACTGATCCAATGACTAATTTTCAGGCTATCGCAACTCGCTAATGATTTTATTATTCACTGAGAACCTACACCGAGCTTCCGTATCAGCATGTGTTATACGCCTCAAAGGATGAATGGAGCGTGAGAGACCAACCTGCCATAGAATGCGATTGGGCCATAATGAATAGGTAATAAGATATACTTATTTTTATTACGTTATATCTGCAAGCACACACAATCAGAGACACCCACACACACGCACATTCAATCAAATCAAATCACTCTCACTCAAATGTATATGTATAGTATGTAATATTTTAATAATTATTGTATTTGTAAATTTAATAAATATAGTTGTATTTGATCCTAAATGTATTTATACTTTTAGATCCGAAAGGGAGGCGGCAGGTTGTTCCAACACTTCGTCGCAGAGTAACGAAAACTGCCATGGAATGCTTGTGTTCGGTGCAAGGGCACATTCAACATATACTCTACAGATCTGGTGCTATAATTTCTGTTAGTTTCATTGGACCAACGTAGTTTGTTATATAGGTAAATAGGGGTTCTAAATTTAACAATGCCAAATAACAAAGTAGCAAGGTGCAATTGCCTTCGGTATTCCATTTTGAGCATCCGTGCGTTATTAATGGCGAGTAACATGCGCGCGGGACGGAATATCAAAGCAATACCTGGTACATGCATTTTGAACTCGCTGTATAAGTTTTGTACGTGTTAGCCTAGGTCCAATTACGCTATCTGCATAATTGAACTTAGACAATACCAACGAGTCGCAAAGCCTTATACGTAGGTCTTTACTGAGAGCATCTCTTATCTGGTATAAAACTTTAAGACGATAAAAACAATTACGAACTATATTAAGAGTATGCGTTTCAAATCGTAAATCTTCATCAATTGTTACACCGAGATTTTTAACTTCTGTTACACGTTCTAATTTTTCATCGTTAATTTGTATCGAAAGATTTAAATTACATATTCTGGCAATTTGAATTTTCGTTCCCAACAATATATATTTAGTTTTACTTGGATTTAACTTTAATGTATGAGAGTTTGACCACCTGAGATACGGTTGAGATCATCGTTTAACCTTTTAACGGCGAGCCTAGCGTCACATGGCTTAAATGATATATAAATTTGTATATCATCAGCGTAAATATGATATTTACAATATTTTATACAATTAACGATATCAGCACAATATAAAGCAAATATAATCGGACCCAAAATGGAGCCTTGTGGTACGCCCTCTCAGCTGGCAAAACAATCAGAGAAGCCCCTTGAACCGTCTTCATTAATTACCTCCACAAATTGCTTTCGATTTTCTAAGTAGCTTGAGAACCACTTTAATGTGTTACGACAAAATCCATAGTATTTTAGCTTCGATAGTAATAGCGACCTATTTATCGTATCAAAAGCACGTGAAAAGTCGAGTAAAACGAGTATAGTGCCTTCGCCTACATCCTGAGCAGATAGTACAGTATCAATGACATCCAATAGAGCGGTAGTCGTACTATGATGCTTTCGGAAACCTGATTGCCTGTTCGGTAAAACTTTATGCTCTTCTAAGAAGTCCGTCAACTGATTACCCACGATTCTTTCCAAAATTTTAGATATGCAAGGTAATATACTAATCGGCCGAAGATCATTTAGATCATTAACGTCTTCCTTTTTCGGAATAGGTCTAACGATTGCAGTTTGCCATAAATTGGGAAATGTACCGTTTAAAATTGATTTATTAATGATTTTATTAATAATTGGCAATGTTTTTTTTAGGGAAAGTAAAAGCATATCCAAAGAAATTCCGTCAGTGCCAATGGCATTTGATTTTAAAGAGTGCAGTATTTTATACACAGTATTTTCATTTGTAGTACCTAATGAAAAGACAGCTTCACTGCATTTGTTTGACTCATAAAATTTATTATTGGCCATGACACGTAGCTATTACCGGGTACGTTAAGGAAATAGGTATTTATCATAGCAGGATTATTAAGGTGCATTGGCAGTCCACAGTCACCTCTTTTTTTTATATGTACATATTTTTTAACATTTTTCCAGAGCGTGATTGAGTTATTAATATTCGCATTAACGTACATATCAAAGTAAGCAGCCTTCTCTCTATGAATTGCTTGTATGACCTGATGTTTTAAATCTTTATAGTAAGAAATGTGTGATTCTAATTTAGATGCCTTTGCTCTGGCATGAGCTTGATCCCTACGTCTCATCAATAATTTAATAGCATAAGTTATCCATGGATAGTAGTTTTCCTTAATTCTAATGGTTTTGCATGGAGCCAGTACATCGAAAACCCAAAGCAAGTACACAGAAAACTGGGCCACCAACTCATTTACGTCATCAATGTCATATATTTTCTGCCAATCAACAAAATTAATTATAGATTCAAGGCTTTCCGGTTCGATATCTCTTAACGGCCTGTAATTTATGATTTTTGGGGGAGTTTTTTCTTTTTTATATTTATTTCACACGATATAAACGCATGACCACCAAATTCTGCGTTATAGTCGACTACAACCCGTCCAACCCCTGTATTAGAGCAAACAAGATCAATTAGCGTTTCACTATTTGCGGTAAAATGCGTAGGGTCTGCCACATGCTGTGTTAAGCCATGGGCCGTTAGAAATTGAATTAAAATTTGCCTATGATATCCATGAATGTCCAGAAAATTAATATTGAAATCTCCAAGTAAGAATAAATAGTCATGGTAAGGTAAGGAGCCTATAGTTTCGGATAAAGCATCAAAAAAATCTGTAGTATTTGCCCATGGTGGGCGATAGGCCGTACCAATTATTATGCACTTATTGGCAAATTTTAAAAATAACCACATTTGTTCTACTAATGATGTATTTGGGTGTACAAGTGTACGAGCTGAAATACCACGTTTTAAATAAAAGCCAACCCCACCGCCGCGTGATCGTATTTGGGCTGGTCGTGGAATGTGACGCAATAGATACCCAGACACATTAGGAGCCCTGCCATCTTCACCCGTACGCAGCCAGGTCTCGTTGATTGCAAGCACATCCACCTCATGTCGACCCAAGAGAGCTATAAACTCTTCATGATGAGAGCCTAGAGATCCTGGATTAAATAGACCAAATTTCATATTACTTATTCGAGCCATTCCATTTACATAATATATTTACAAAAAAAAATAAAGTTTTTAAAAAAATTAACATCCTATAAAATGCAACGCGCATGCCACAGTTGTCTATTTTATAAAAATATGGTAATAGCTTAGATAATAATAATTTATCAAATATAATTTTATATATTAAATGATAATATTTTTTTATATTAAGACACATATTGTATTCATTAAATATAATATATATTCTTCTACAATAAGAATATACGTAATATATCTTATTATTATAAATATTTCTGCTTACTATATATATATTAAGAAAATAGATTATAAGATTTATAGTGATATATTCAAACGATTTTAAATTTATTATGCAATAGACCAGGGACACAACGCTTTTGCTTGCACTTACAGAATAACTATGTAAATAATATTGAATTGTATACACAGTAATAACAATGACACTATGTATCGTGTACCAATATGTTAAAATTATAAATCTATGAAATTCTACATAATATACTATACATAAAGAAACATAAAATATGATCGTAGCAATAGTACTGCCTTTTTACACCAATTTAATTCCCACCAAAAATTTTTTGTATGTCCTTTTCACTGCGAATGCGGTATACCGTTGTATCCATCTCACGCCGCATACATATCCGTCCATCCCGAGTCCATGTATATCGCCAGCCATGATTTTTGCCGGCTTCCCTAGCCTTGTAAAATAGTAAGCGGTTATCTTTCGTAAGATGTTCATTAAAATATATACGGCAGGGATCACCGTCGATGATACCGGAAGTATCCGCTCCACGCCGAACTCGCGCCGCCTTTATCATATCATCGCGCAATGATCGGCGCGCCAGTCGAACGATTAACGGCCGCGGGCGCTGACGACCCTCGCCCGACGAGAGCGCTCGTCGCAGCCCGGTCCGTTCGGCGCTAACAATATCACGGGACTCAAGAGCGATACCTATTTTATTAGCAACTGCCAAGGTCAGGTGTATAGCATTTTCACCGCTTTGCTCAGGGATACCTGTTATCTGAATGTCGTTTAACAAAGTATTTTGCTCTCGATCATTCATGTCCGTTTTTATTTGTGTAATTATCTCTTCTAATTGAGAATTATTACATTCCGTATTGCCACTGCCAGCAAGCTTTTCTTCCAGAGATGTTACGCGCTGCTCAACTCGATCAACTCTTTTATTAAATTCAGCCATATTTCAAGAGCAATTCACTTATCAAGAGTTAACGATTATTATCAGATGTTATGTGATAACAACCGGGATCGACAGCTTAACGTGCTCTCCGAGCCACGGTGGTGAGACCCACAGACATCCTATTCCTATATTCATTAGGTAGAATTGTAGTCATTTTACGAACTTGTTGCTGTTCTAGTAATATTTTTTTTTAATAAATAGCGCATAATAGCAATAGAGCTGAGATGGCTTAATGAGTAGAAAACGTAGACGTATCAAAAAAGGTCAAAGGTAAAATCCAGTCAAGCACTTCTGAGTTTTCTAGTGATTAATTTGTGTTTCGAATTAATCACGCGCTCAGGGGTAACGGAAAACATCGTGAGGAAGCCCTACTGTCCTAGAAGAAATTCTGAGACATGTACCCGCAAAGGTGGAGGAATTTCATCTGTTCCCTAACTGAAAGTCTCTTTAAATTGGTTATTTATAAAATATTTTACTATTTACTATCATAAAACGTTTATAAATTATTTCACATACTTACTTAATTGATTTAAGAAGTAAGCGTCGATTGAACACGAGTTATATTTCGACCTTGTAGCGCCATCTGTTGGTTAGAGCGGAACTAATGGAAAACTTAAAGAGTGAATTAACATTCACGTGCAGTTTGTAGTGAAAAATAAACTTTATAACCTAACCTGTGATTTGGGTCCAGAAAGAAATAAAATATTTTTAAAAAAATATTTTTCCATAGAACACATTTATACCGAATTTCAATTGAATGTCTCTTGTAGCACGTTTTTAGATTTTTCCTCAGAATCCAAACATTTTTAGTAAAATTTAAAAGTAAGTATTATAAGTATGTAAGTTGATAATTTCAACCAAATCATTCTGCGTTCAGCCGTTTTTACGTGATCAAGTAACAAACATTTAAACGTAATTCCAAGTGGATACGCCTTGTAGTACGTTCTTTGATAATCCCAAAGCGATATTTTCAGCGATAAATAGTAGCCTATATGTTAATACACATAAAAAGCTATCTGTGTGCTAACTTCATCCCAATTCGTTTAGCCGTCTATGGGTGATTGAGTAATATATTACTCGCATTTTCCCACGGCTTTGTGCGCATGAATAATGTTTTAATATCAGGCACCTTTATTATAAATAAGGTCAAGATTCCCAATACAAAATTTCACCCCTATTTCACCTTCTTGCAGTTCAAGTTCAAGAAACGAACTATAACTTTGTTTCTATGTTCTAATAATTTTGCGATTGTATTACTTACAATGTAATTCTTGTAGGAATGTGCAATGTCCACACAAACCTTATGTGAAAAAGGTTTTTGGACATCAAGATAAATGTATTGGACATTATGTAAACTGATTAATTAAATTTAAAAAAAAAAAAAAAAAAATTCACGATAAAAGTATCCAATGCTTTATCTAGGTAAAGATATCTGTGCCAAATTTTATAGATTTTACATATTTAGATTGAACTAATAAGTAGACTAAAAAACAAGTAGATTTTAATAGCCTTAAACATAGCCAGTGATCACGGATATACGGAATAAAGGATCACGGATAATACGGGACACCTCATCTTTTTTTTTCGGAATGTGTATTGCCAGTAGGGCCACCTACTGGCCTTGACAGCGTCACCGGGCAGGAGGGCCGAGTACAGAGACTCAGCCGTGATAAAGGGACAGCCCTCACGGGGGCTCAGATTTGATTCCATTCTTAGGGTGCCTCCTGCGAAGCCGAACCACGGCTAAGGACGTCATCGGAGATGGAGGCAGCGCTCCGAGCGCATTCTATACGATAGACTCACCCGACGGTGTGAGCGCGACGCGACGTGCGAAACAAAGGACCTCGTCCTGGCCGGCGAGGACGGTGTTGTGTGCGTGTCTGTGCTGTGTAAGGGCATTTTCTAATGTAATCCTATCGTCAGGGCCTTGCTTAGGACGCCTTACTTTTGTCGGTTGGTTACATCGGTCTGTGTAGATACAAGCATGTCTAAGATACCTCATCGAAACAGAATTATACTTATCGGTTCACAAAGTGATATAGGTATATCACATCCAATAAAGTCAGCCAAGTTGGGAACCTCCAAAAAATGTACCCAAATATAAAATATAAAAAAACCTTGATGAAGCATTTTTTAAAATTTCTTCATTTCATCTCATTGCCTGCGCAGGTGATAGCAGGGCTGCTATTTTTTTTGCCTTGAGACCCTTCTTATACGCCCAATACTTAAAAAATTATTGTTATAATTTTTAATGCTTTAACAAAATTACCGTCTCGAATAGGCTTCGACGTTGCACCTTACGAATATAGCAGGAGTAGTAAAGTAACATTGCTTAGAGCCTTCCGACTGTTATTTTTTTTTGTCATTATCATTGAAAAACAAGCATACGGTCCGCCTCGTGGTAAGTGATCACCGCAAACTATAAACTTGCGCGTTGCCAAGCCAAGGGATACGAAGGAAGAGATGAGAACGCTAAAAAGGAAGGTAACAGAGGGTGGGAGATTGGGCCTCCGGCGCTCTAACTCATCGCACGAAACGCAACAGTACTGTTACTTTACGCCGATATTGGCTGTACTACAACTAAAAGTACTATGTTTTTTTTTCTGATTGTTTATTGATGTTGGCCCTACTGGCCTTGACAGCGTCATCGGACTGGGATGGCCGAGTACAGACCGACCGGACCATGAGAAAGGGACAGCCTACGTTTCGCATTTGCGAAAAAACAGGACTGGCGTTGGTCAGTATGGGACGTACACAAGTTTCGAACAATGTCAACTTATTCCTAAGGGTCTGTTTATTCCACTTGCCTACTCGCATACAATCTTCCCAGGTCGAACGCAGCTTTATTGTGTGCTATGCGGATATCAGCCGACGATGTTTCGAATAGCCGGTCTCTCGATCGTGTGCGTGAATAAAATGAATGATGAACCTATGAATGGTGACCGAAAGTGCAATTACTCTCGTACTGAACTACGACGAAAACTATGTATGTAGTACAAAAGAGGATGAGCTTAATTTAGTATACCGAAGGATCTATTTATTTTACAGAAAAACAACAGTGTGCCGAACTACCTCCGTTCTCCCAATGATAAGGCTCACCGAGTGTGTGTGAGATTCGCACATAAAAGATTCCGTACATCCTCGACTAAAAATATTAAGTTTATTGTAAGTATTTTTGTCAATGTAATTTATTTATGTTATTATAGAGGGTTTTATAATGTAAATATTATTTGAGGCGTCCTAGTGGGCCTATCTCAATTTCGCAAATTTTGAAGTTACGTGTTCTCGTAGTGCAAGCGTCGATAAATCACATAATTTCACTTACAATATTTCATTGTTATCAGACCGTGATCTTTGAAATGTATATATTTTTATGGAATACGCAGGTTTTTATAATAAGTACAATTCAGGCTTAAAAATTGTAACTGTGTTAGAACAAGTAAAGTTTCAAATTATCGACGTAAAGTGTTAATATCCATGTCAAAATGTGAATGTGAGAGGTTGAGGCTCCAATTCCCATGACTATGCCTTTATCTATTTATATGCCCTTTTGTTCCTCCCCTCTCTTGGGGCCAGCATCAATCTTAAGTCACTAATGGTGTTGTATACGTTGACGACCATACCTATCTATTCTCCACCCAATTCATTAGGTTTAAATTTTTCCTTCTTTTTCCTCCTCTTCCCTCTTCCCTCCCTCATCTCAAATAATATATAATTCTCGTCGTAATAATTATAATAGCGTCTGAATGTTAATTTTTAAAGTATTTTTTTATGTTACAAGTTGGCAAACAAGCATACGGCCCACCCCATGGTAAGTGGTTGCCGTAGCCTATGAGCGCTTGCAGTACCATTAGGTGCCACTCATGCTTTGCCAACCTCGAGATATTGGTTTATAAATCTCCTCTGCCCAGTAATTTCACTAGCGTAGGTACAGTGCCCATCAAACTGGAACACAGTAATGCCTAAGCACTACTATTTGGCGGCAGAATATTTGACACTGCGGTGGTACCTACTTAGCTGGCTTCTTGCAACAAAAGACCTATCACCAGTGTAACTGATTGCACTGGTGGATTAATCTCTGCTGTGACAGAGGTTATCCCAACACCGGGCGATGAGGTCGTCACATCCCGACGCCGGTAACAGTATGTTTGTAATTTTAACATAGTCGTTTGGATAAAGGAAATATTTTCGTGTTCTCAAAGATCACTGATAGCGTTACTTGACTAGACGTTCACTGCATAATTTTCTCTACCAACGTGTAAACACCGCAACGGAATAACTTACAAAACATCCCATACACCCATTTCTAGCTAAAGAAGTTACTACCTTAAGCTATTTATAATAAAGGTGTATCTTTGTTTGAGGTTACTTGTGATATGTAACTTTATTCTTGGGAATCTGTTGTGGTTTATTTTTGGCTGCGGTAGGCGGTCGTTCGGATGCATGGTTTTTTTTTATTAATCTTTCCCAGTGTTTTTGTTAGCTCTGGTCTGCATTTAGCCCGTGCTTCCGGCTATTGTGCAAGAATCGTTTTTAATCAAAGGGCTTTTGATTGAGATTGTGGGAATTTTGTTTATCATTTAGTTTTGTAGAAGCTTTTTGGTGTACTGGAAATTTCGGAAAAAAATGTATGATGACATAAATTGTTCTTTGTTTCTTTTTATATTTCATAATAAAGTTTTTCATATAAATTTTATTTTTACGCTCATTAAGGGTTTTGACTATTTTGACTTATCCTATTTTGTCCTAGTATAAGAAGTTTGATATGTAACAATTTACTAAAGAGATTTATTTAGTAGAGTTATAGCATTATATAAGCTAAGCTAAGCTATATAAGCTAAGTAGACATTACACACTAGCAACCTTTTATATACATAAATAAAATGCAAGTTTATTCTGTTTGTCTAGACTAAGCTCAAAAGTCCAGCTGAGCTCAAAATTCATCATTATCTTTGGGACGAATTTTTCCGGCGTCGGGATGTGACGACCCCATTGCCCGCTGTTGGGATAACCTCTGTCACAGCAGAGATTATTCCACCAGTGTAATCAGTCACACTGGTGGTAGGTCTTTTGTTGCAAGAGGCCGGCTAGGTAGGTACCACCGCAGTGTCAAATATTCTGCCGCCAAATAGTAGTGCTTAGGCACTACTGTGTTCCGGTTTGAAGGGCACTGTACGCTAGTGAAATTACTGGGCGGACGAGATTTAAGAACTAATATCTCGAGGCTGGCAACGCGTGAGTGGCACCTACTAATGGTGCTGCAAGCGCTCATAGGCTACGGCAACCACTCACCATCAGGTGGGCCGTTGCTTGTCTGCCAACTTCTAACACAAAAAAAAAACTAAATTTGAAAATGAGTTTTTGAGTTGACTTTGCGCTACTCGGCGTTGTAGTGAGTCTTCGCTCAGGACCTCCCTGTTCAGGTTCTGCAAAATACCTCTAGAGGTAAGATAAGACGGCATATGGTGCTGAGATTTCTACGTTTGTTAGAGGCTGCGCCTACCAACACTCCTGAAGGGCTTCGCCCTTTCCACCCCAGAATACATTAAATGTACCATTTTATCGTGTATTTCCTCAAAATTCGGAACATAACTTTTAGATATAATAAAAAACGTTAGGCATCCCGTGGGGTGAAACAAATGTATTTTTTTTATTTCATGACGGTTGGCAAACAAGCATACGAAACGCAATAGTACCTACTGATACTGTTACTTTACGCCGATTTTCTGTTCGAAGGTAGTACTTCCACGGTCAAGCTGGCCCATTTGTGCTGAGAAAAGCATGGCTCTACTAATTGAATATAATTTATATGTTATGGTTAAGGCCAATTGAAAAAAAGCTATGACGTCAGCTATATATAATTACAAACTAAAATAAAATTCATAAATACATACAATTCTTTATTTTCTATTCGATTGTATATCATGTTATTACTAAGTAAAAAGTGCTACATTTTATTTAACTTACAATACATTTTGATTTGGTATTGTAATTAAATAGGACCCTTCTGATTTTATCCTGGTGCCGCCCCGTTAATAATTTGATAAACAGTTGTTATGAAAACAAGTTTTGATACTACTAACGCCATCTAGTACAATATATGTGAACTATAGAGCGAAGACGCGCGATGCATGTCACTGACATTTAAATTGACAAGTGAGGGAGGAGCACATTGGGTGCGAGCGAGACGGAACAACAACAAAGCGGTTTCCATCGATTCGCCGGTCAGCGCATGTCAAGTTCGAAGCGGTACTATGATAATGAAATTACTATTTGGGTGTGTGCGGTACGGCTTTTGTAAAGTTTTATGTGTTTATGGGTGTATATTTCAACCGATTTCAAAAAGAAGGCAGATCGATTCTGCAGAATTTTGCTGCACGTACGTCACATGAAAGAAATACCGCTTTTATAATACTTTTATTCATTATTTTTAATGGCTGTGTTTTTGTTTAAATTGATATGATATGATAAAAAATAAAAATAGAGACGGAAAAAACTTCTCAGTGTAAGTATGTAGGTATAGGAGCGATATAGCCTTGATTAAAACCTCTTCTATAAATTCAATTTTATCATAAAATAAAAATAATGCAAGTGTGACATATATAATTTTATATGGTATTTTATATATCTACGTCTTATTACCGTCCTCTCTTTCGATCACATGTGATTTGCTATTTTTATTTCAGACATTGTCTGTTCATTCCTAAATTCCGATAATATTACTTGTTTAGCAATATGAGACTCTATATCAGTGCAATTAGATTGAATTTATATTTATTTCATTTTATAGAGCACCAGTGCGATGTATTTGATTTAATGTGTACGTGTTTATGAGTTCAATTAACGCACACATAGGCAAATTTTAAAATGATACTACATATTGAACTCACAAGAAACTCACCATGAACCAAATATAATAATAATAAAGCAAGAAGTAAATTCGAGTTTTGTGAAACGAGATGCGGATAAGATGAGTTTTGAAACGATGGTAAACCCTTTCATGGTACGTTGGCGATCGATTTTTCCTATCTCTCGATATACACGAGAAGTTTTTCTCAAAATGCGTCTGGAGACATTGTTATTAAATATATATTAGAATTCAGATATTAGATTAAATATGAAAGCTATTAACATTTTATTTTTAAAACCTTTAAATCTTATTAGATCTAAATTGCTTGCTTGTGAATGATAATTTTATAATTATTAATTCATAATAAATAATTATTCTAATATAAATGTAGATATCTCGAGATTTATTGCGACGTTGTTACCCTATTAAGTCCCATCCAACCCACACAGCTGTAAAATCAAAACGCACACTAACATCAACCCAATACACACACAATCATAATACGAGACAAATCCTTACACACAGATGCAAAACGTCACGCAATTCTGAACCTTAAAGTTTTGGCACCCTCCGTAATGTGCCCTACATTTACCGATCCGCGGATAACCTCAAAAAATGAGTTTTTAAACAGGATGTATAGCGCTATTTAGTGATAATAGTGATTAAAAGTGTTCATTGTGTTTATATGTATACATATTTAGTGTTATATTTGTATATTTGTTAGTGTTTATCAGCGGAAGTGCGTTGAAGTTTTTATTTTGTGAATTCAACGAAATTCAGTAGTAGTTAGGTCGGGATGCGAGAATGTCGCAAGCATTACTTATATTATCGTATTTATGATATTATAAACTAGTAAATAAAGTGACAAATGATTCATGATCACACCTACTGATTAGATATGAGCGTAAGTAATTATTTATAAGCACTACTAATTAAGTTTTAAGATGATCATTTTTAATCACATTTTAAATAACGATAGAATAAAAAACTCGCTATCAATATGAAAATACAGTATCAGCTTCCCATAATTTTATTTGTACATCTAAGTTAAAGGACCTACACACTTAAAACCCGTATTAATAATATAATAAATGTGAAAGTTTGTATGTATGTATGGAAATTTGTATGTGTGTTAGACAATCACGTAAAAACGTACTGCAGGACGTAAATTAAATGTGTTAAATATTTTATGAGTCTTGCAGGAAAGTTTTAGGCGACCCATACGTCTTCTATATTACTCTAAACTTTTAGATATAAGTATATATGTACAATCTTTCAATACTAATCCCAATCTTTCCATAATATTGCACAATATTATTGAAGATGTAGGTCGTCTTACATGTCTAAAAATTTTTAGTAAGCTGTTTGTATGCTTTTTTATTTGAATTAGTGCGATTTTCGCTTTACGTTCTATTAATTATATAATATGAAATTATGTAGGAATAAAGCGTCCCGTTACATAACAATTAAGATAAGCCGATGAAGATTAATCCGCTTAGGTAATTAGAGTAATAACCAATAACTTAATCTCATATCTGAAAAAAACAATTGGCAATGGTAGAGTATACCATACTTATATAAATCTTTTTGGAGTTTTTAACTCTAATATTTTTCAAATGTAACGTAAAAAATTATTACATAAAATTTATATTATATAACTATGTCACAAAAATGAGCTTTCGAAGTGGGTTTTTAGCCCTATCTTCACGAGAAGAACTTGAAAAATATTTGAAAAAAAATAACAGTTGATCTCAACCTCCTGTATTTATCGCTATAGGTATCTGAAGCGGCTTAAAACGTTTTTGTTATGTTTTGAGAAAATTAAAAGCAAAAATCAAAAAACATATATAATATACGTAAGTCAAAAAATAAAACCAATCATATTGTTAAAAATAATTAGCAAATATCGTACGACAAACGTTCCACTACGGAATAAATAACTTCCATTAAGAGAATCAATAACAGTCAAATGGCACCAATTAGTATCGTGGGTTGGTCGCGAGGGGCCGAATGTTGATGACGACCATGAGTACTTATCGATGTTTATGTAATACTAGCTATTATTACCCGTGGCTTTCCATCAATCATTATTTCCGATGATGTGTGTCTCAAGATTGTTTTTTTTTATGTTACAAGTTGGCAAACAGGCATACGGCCCACCTGATGGTAAGTGCCGTAGCATATGAGCGCTTGCAGCAACCGGAGTTTGGCACACGGATTGTATTACTTGGATAAATACATAGGAAACTTTTTATGCTGGAAAAGTGTTAGGTTCCAGTTGACTTGTCAAAAAATTAAAACATTTATCTACTTAAAATTTAGCACAGATGTCTTATATGTATATGAAATAGAAAAAATGAATACAAGTTTAAAACCAGTTTTAAAAACAACGTTTTAAGTGCTCTAAAAAGAAAAAAATTAAAATTTCTTCCGTCAAGATCAAGTTTCTTTGTATTCTGGTTTATCCATATTAAGTAGTAGTAGTAGTAGTAGTAGTGGGGCTCCCTTTTCTACAATTAGACTCGTAATTTGGTCCTTTTTGTGTGTGGGATTGTCCAGTCTATTCCAACCAGCCCAGCTCCTTCCAGAAGTTCAGAACTTTCCTAAGACGTTCACAGACTTCTTGGAGCGACCTCATATCCTTGAGGATTTTTGCCCGTTGATCAGCCACCCCTGCACAGTCCAGGATTACATGGGTGACCGTCTCTTCCTCGTTCAGACAGCCCCTAAATTCCATATTAATGCAAGTTATACAGTTGTACCAAATTTCAATTTAATTTAACGCCGAGAAGTGGGTAAATTAGGCTTGCAAGATTCACACTTAACATACATACCTTTTAAAATAGCTTTTTTCTTAACGCGAGAGAAGCCGTGAGCCAAAATCGAAGCGTAATAAAAGAACATAGCGGTGAGTAATGATATCAATAAAATAACCTTCAAGAGAGATCCGACAAGTAGGTCAATGGCATTCAACTGGTGGGGAGTTCCGACCCTATCCCTTTCCACCTAATTCATCTCCGGATATTGTATTCATTTTAAATAACTTGAGCACGCTACGGTATTTTATTATTATAACAACGGATAATTTTGTGTGTGTGTGAAGATATTTTTATATGTAAATCGATTGACATGACTTTCTTCGTTTTGAAGAAACCTCGGTAGGTATAATTTTCTTTTTAGTACTTTTATACTGTTATAAAAGGACGTTCTTGTAGTTCAGTAGAATTTAAAGGTAATTTGGACGCAAATAAGCAATATCATGTCAACCCACACGAATGTCATTTCGAGAAAAACGCGTTTGAAAATTTTAAACAACTTGCTTTATATGATTATTTTTTATGTATTGGTCAAGTTTTTAGCAATTTCAGATTTATGTAAGTTATTTTACTTATTTGCACAAAAAATAAGTATACAAACTACATATTTTTTATATAATATAACTCAAAACGTTTAAAAATACATAAATTGCATGATTGAAAAAATGGCTTTTTTAGAAGTTTTATAGCTTTAAACCCTACAAATATTAAAGAAAAATGTTCTTCAGCCGTTTACCAACGCTTCTGCATATATAACTCAGTTTTTTCAATTATGTGGGTTGACATGGTATTGCTTATTTCCGTCCATTTATAGGTATATATATTATATAGTAGTTTCTGCCAGGGGTTTCGGCCGCGTGAATAGCGATTTAATCCAAACTTTGAACCACCATTTCAATATTAGAAATTTTAGAAAATTTTAATTTTAGAAATTTTGAATTTTAGAAATTTTAAGAACACGTGTTTCTTGTCTAAATATATTCATAAACTGTTAGTACACTTGTTTGCCAAAAAACAAAGTTTCAAAAATGACTGACATCCCATACAAAATTTCAAACCCTTTTCACCAAGGTTGAATTACCAAAAATCTTTTTGTACTGCTAATTTACGTTTTAAGAACAACACCTGTGATAAAATCAGCTTTCTATGTCGAAGGCTTTAAACTAACCGTTGATATGTCAGTTACGTCTTCTCCTTTTCTTACATAAATCTCCTTTCATGTTCGATTCCCGGTCGGATCAGATGTTTGTATTGACCATACAGGCATGTTTTTAATCTGGGTGTGCATGTCCTTGTCATTGTGTATGTCGGACCCCCGACACAGGATATAACTATCCTAATGGGGTCGTTGAGTGTGTAGCGTTTAGTATATAAATTATGCGATATCTTTTACTACACGGTTATAGTAAGCCGCGTGAATTTAAGTTTTCATTTAATATAAGCACTTTATTATGTATGATCTTGCTTAACAGGCTCCCTGTCCCATGACACATAATATAAACATTTCAATTACTTAACAATGATGTCTATTTTATGGACAGAAAATGGGTTAAGAATATTCCCATTTCAGTTTTACAGATCGAAGCAAAACTCTTAGGTAGAAAATATAAGTGTTGTAGGTTTTACTTAATTTATCATAATTCTGTTCCTATTACATCAATAGAAATACGAGGATATATAATTATTTGTTTCTTTAAGTGTTTAGAGTTTTTTTGTATACGAGCTTTTGGAAGTTGTAGTGGTTTGCGGTTTGTTATAAAACCGCGTTGAGCTCGCTACGTATTTAGTATGACATTTTTAAAAGTTGCGACAGATGGCGCTGCCAAGCTGAAATAAAATAAAAAATAAATACATATTATAAACTACTGCTTATCACAATTCACGTCCATCTAAACATAAAAATTAGTTTAACTTTTTCTAATTTATTTACGTTCCAATTATCTCTTAATCTTATAAAGACATCTCTACCAGTTTAAATCGTTTAGTGTGTGAGAAATTTTACTAGTTAGTTTTTGCAGTCACTTTCCTAACATTATAAATGTGAAAGTGAGTTTGTTTGTTTGTGACGATTTCAAGCTTAAGCCGCTGAACCGATTATGATGAATTTTGGTATAAGTAGTGAAAATAAATGTCCGTTTGTATGGGAACCAATTATTTCTTTAATGGTTTCAGGTGCATTGTTAAAATTTGTTATACACGAGGGCGAAGCCATGAGCAGAAGCAATTATGAAAAAAAGATATGATTTGAAAAAAAAACTTACAGATTCTACCGCCATCACTAAAATTAAACTTTTTCTCACGAATAAAATGGCGAAACAAACTTAGTTTATTTTTTTAATAGTTCCTAGGTTAAGTCAAACTATCGTTCGAAACTTATATTGTTTACTAACGGCCCGCTTCGGCGTCGCACGGGTATAAAATATATAGCCTATGTCATTAATTTAAGCATACATAGAGAGAGAAAGCGACTTTGTTTTATACTATGTAGTGATTTCAATATCTAAAAAAAAACTACGTAAATGACAAAAGATTTTTTTCTGTTAATAATAACACCGTAACACCGAGTCGTGTACACTGAGACGAAATTAAAACCGAATTAGTAGACTGACTATAATACCATTCAATCGACACTCTACCGATATTATATTAAGTTCTTTATTAGTAAGCAATACTAAATAATTAAATAATAAATATATAGAATTGAAGACGCAAAAATCTAAAGCAAAAATTTAGGCTTCAACCGAAGAAAATTCAATCCATAAAGCTTTTACAGACAAAGTTAATATAATAAGTCAAAGGTGAAAGCCTTTAAAAGACCCTTCAGTAATCTTTTGAAGTACCGATATTAATATACTTGTACTATTTGGTTCATATCTATTAAAGATAAAAACGCTAAGAGACTGTAATTAAAATTTTCTGATTATTTTTTTACTAGATGTACCCGCGCCTGCACTCGCGTGGCTTACACAATTATTGTTTAGTTTTTTGAAGTGAAACTTCTTTAGAATCGTTGTGATTTCAAACCCGATGCGATGGAAAAAACGACAGGTAAGAGACACAAATACAAAAATGTAGGTATACAAATATAATATATAGGGACGGACGAACAAACAGACAGACAGATTACGCCTTTACTCGCTGACTAATTTTAGCTAAAGAAGTTTTACTTCAATCGTGTGGTCTAAAGTACACTGTATTTTTTTATTGCGTGGAAGTACTCGTTTTAATATCTGCTATCTATAAGTGAAATTTCTGTAAAAAATCAGTCAAGCCGTTTTGGACATTAGCTGGAACGGACAGACAAAAAAAAAATTGTTTCATTAGTTATAATTAGGTATATAGTTTCAAATGCATAGAGTAAGAAGCTGTTATTTCGACATTACAAAAACAAAAATACTTTTAGAAGTGTAATCGGTTCAGACGTGAAACCGTAACACTTGATTAGATAAAAACAACATTTATATGGGACGACGCTGGACCCTTTCAAATAAGAATTTTCCAAATCGACTTTTAAACTATGACGCTCAAAAAAACATTTAAAAATATACAACCGAATTTCGGAACATCTTTTTTTAAGTCCGTTAATAAAAAGTTTCTATTAAAATAAAATATTCCATTTATAATTATTATAACTTCAATTTTTAAATACACTATTCATTTTAAATTAAGAGCAGCTATTATGTAAAATTAATAAAAGAGACCGCGCGACCACAACAGCGTATTGTGTGGTCGCATCTAGGATAAAAATAGATGACTTGTATTTAATGACTAATTGACGTAAAGGTCACAGAATAGAAAAGATCGGTCTTATGGAATCCAGATTAAATTATTTATTATTATTCAATTTTAAACTTTAAAAATATATAAAAAATTAAAGAAAACGCCTAAATCTCTAAACTGATTTTGATGGTTTTTGAACATTAAAGTTGGCCACTTTTTCTCACGAACAATAAATGTGATGAGAGAATAGGGGATGATAAGGAATGAAAGTTTAAATCGGAAACCATTTACAAGTAGTTTTAATGCAAAGAAGGTGCCTGAAGGTGAAGGTGGAAGCCACGGGCAAATGCTAGTATATGTATAAGTTAAAATTGACTTCATATCCTCGGCCACGCATAGCTGACTTTGGCAACTAAAGATACTGATTGACTTTTTCTTTTAAACACTTTCTATGATAATTATCGTCATATTATCTCGAGCAATTAATCTAAAACCTTAACAAATCATACACCACGCCTCTTTTCATGAATCAATGAAAATTTGATTTGAAACCCAGACACAAAAAAACTTTTGTGTCTGTAAAACGGCTACCTTATAGACAATGAATCTTTTCCATGATTCAAATTTTATAAAAATACATAGATAATAAATACTCATAATTATTTATTGTGATAAATAAGAGATTACCAGAATACTAACAAAAGAAAAACTATTGTGTCTGTAAGCGGTAACCTTATAGATAATATGAATATACGGGATTACTTTTTATGTTTAATGTTTATAATAAAATATACAAATTATTTACAGACAATTAAAACAACCGAAATTAAAATATCATAATTTTATTTGAGTAAGATATTAAGATAATAAATAAAGTACAAAATATAAGAATTCCAAAAATGACGTTCATTAATAAAACACGAATGTCAGGCCCAAACATTAACACATACACGTTACGTACGTACATGAAAAATAAATAATTTTCAGACTTAACCCTATATAAATAAAGATCACTTTACAAAAACAACATAAAACACTTACTGGCACAACCGTCCCTATAAAAAAGGGTGCCGGCAGATAGCGTCCTGAATTACAATAAAGATAAACTGATGGGAGTAATGGGACGAATAACATATCATTGTTTTACCCCATTCAAAATGGTAAAAGGGTTTGGATAGTTAAGCCGCATCCACACGTGCGAATACATAAATCTCCTTATCGAGTGGTTAGTCGCCAACCTAGTGACAGAGTTGTTTACGTCGCCCGTATAGGCCTCTAACTTGATTTTTTGACTATCATCAAATTGATAACATCCGAGACCGACTTTTAACGTGTTCTCTGAAGCACGAAGACACTCAGTTGAAATACCACTATGCGATCACCCATCTAGTGACTGACCAGGCTTAAAGTTGCTTAACCCCCTGATCGGTAAGAGTATGAGCGTCTCAAATATAATACATAAATAAGCGCTACACAGTCAGTCCCTTTAGATAATAATATCCCGTGTCGGGGTCCGGAGACCCTAGCACAACCCGTCAGATCGAAACAAATGTACATATGTACTCCATGTCAATCTTATACTAAATCTTATAATAAGGTACCAGAAGTCACATATCCGCGTGACCTTGTTACCGCATTTGTGACTTATGAGCCACGAGCGCTGTGAACATACATTTGTGTCGTTTGTTCACTTTGCTCACTATTGCTGTATAAGGTATTCAATATCCGCAGTCGTATAAGCGCACCTATCAATGTAATGCAAAACTCACAATATCCTCGGAGTGACATCATGGTTGAGAGAAATCAAGCGACAAATCAGCGACACGTGTTTCGTAAGTAAGCGATATATAACACTACTAGTACCTTGTTATTAAAATATCTGTGTTCTATTAAAGATCTACCTTGAGCGGGAATCAATCTCGCGACTACGTTTACTACGTTTTACGTTTGTGTCTGTAACGTATCCATTCGCGTTGAAACTTCAAAACCGTATTTCATTTATTCTGGCACAAAATACTTAATTTCGAGAATAGGCTACTTTTTGGCGCAAAAATAAAAGTTGACGAGTGTGAAATAAGTGATGAAATCAACCATTTCTCTTGCAATAAAGATACCACAAGCAATCCTCATTCCCATGACGTTGTCAAGGTCTATAGTGCCAATACCAATACTCATTCAGAAAAAGTATTTTGTTTTTTCTTTATAAATCAAATTTTTTAAAAATCTTTTGAACATATTTTTGAAATGAAGTGAAATTAAAACTTTACTAGGGGGGAGGGTTTCCTTCTTTGCTTCCATGTTATTAAGCATCAAAGTTTCTGTCGAATTACGATTAGCTTTGCAGCTTAAAATGTAATTTGGTATAACTAATCTACTCATCAATTGTGCCGCAGGTTACTAATTCCAATTCCATTTGTAACAAGAACTAAACCAATTCATATCACTTCTAGTTTACGGAGCTCTTGGGTTTTATTTTTTTCCTCCTTATTACGATTACCGCTGCATATGAACATCATCAGAAGGCATGTAACTGGTTATACATCCATCCAGTATCAGAAGGCATGTAACTGATTATACGCTATCCTGAACCGAAACACGGCTAACGAGCAGTCACTTCACGAGTTTTTCACCAACGTAAAGTAATAGTTGGACGCAAATAAGCAATACCATGTCAACCCACAAAATTGAAAAAACTTAGCTGTATATGCAGAAGTGTTGGTAAATGGCTGAAGAACATTTTTCTTTAATATTTGTAGCGTTTTAAGCTATATAACTTCTAAAAACGCAATTTTTTCATTTTTTCATTTTAAACGTTTTGGGTATATAATATACGAAATATGCAGTTTGTATACTTATTTTTGTGGAAATAAGTAAAATAACTTACATAAATCTGACATTGCCAAAAACTTGACCAATAAATTAAAAAAAATCATATAAAGCAAGATGTTTAAAATTTTAAAACGCGTTTTTCTCGAAATGACATTTGTGTGGGTTGACATGGTATTGCTTATTTACGTCCAGTTAACCAGGTGGTCATTTAAGCCATACGACCAGCATAAAAATTTATTTTACCACAAAATGTGGCAATCAGCTTCCGGAAGTTATAGACCTCAGCATATATTTACAATTACAGTAGGTACCTTGTATTGTCACCCGGGACTGATGATTGTATTGAGCAGACAGGCATGTGCCTGTTTCTGTTTTTATCTGGGTCTGTTTTTATTTTCGAAGCCTTTTATTGTGTAACATTTTGTTTATTTAATGTGTTACATTTAGTTTAGTTAATGTACAACATTGTATATAGTTATTTTATAGAGTAATAATGAACTTTACCTAGCTTAATAATACGAAAAGGTAGTTTTGTTATTACAATATTAACATACCGTGCAGATATATACATAACATACTTCATATGCGATAAATTGATCGTGCAACACGAAGATATGATAATACGAAACAAGGCAAATTGAAGCTTATGCCTTTTGTAGAAGATTATATTTCTGCTTGCAGGCTCAACAATAGATAGTTAAGAGTAGGGCACACGGTAAGTTTTAATCGCTACGATTACTTATATGAGATATAATTTAAACAAACTTTATTTTAATGTGTGTAATATTTTTACTTTATTTAGTATTTTTTATCTGAAATATTAATTCCTAATGAAGTTTTAAGTCGCAGTCCGGCCTCGCAGTCACCCTAAGGACGGAATAAATTATAAGCCCTTTCAAAGGACTGTCTCATTTTACGACCGGACTCTAGTACTTAGCTCTCTCGCTATTATCACGATAAGATATAAGAAAATTCAGCAAAAACAATTTAGCTATAGTAATGTTAAACTTTACTTATTATTACACTACAATATCTTTTCATCGTTTTATTGTCTCCTAAACATGATTTAGCCAACATCGCAGCGACAATACATCATCGTGTGCACATAGCTAGACATATTGGCCCCGGAATATGCCTTTGATGTGTCCAACGCAAACACTGTAAACCGATTGATTGTGTGTCAATGTCTATTATCATTTAATCTGTGTGGCACCGAGATAAACTGACATGGTCACGAACAATGTCAGCATGCACGGGTGCCCTTATTGATATATTATGCTCGTTATAATGCCGGCCTGCTTGATAATTAGGTAGATTTGTGTCACATTAAACTATTGTTATAGTGTATCCATTTAATTGAGGATTACTTGTACTTGAAACTAAAATAAAGCAATAACTGTTCTTTTCAGGTTACGCTGAATCGTTTTTAATTTTTTAAAGGAATATTTTAGCAATGCTTTCTCAAGTTATTGCTAATACTCCTATTGGTCCTCCAAACAAGCTCGGAGCTTGGGCTAGGAATGGGTACGACAATAACCCAAAGAGCTCAGGAACGAACCTGCAACTCTCGCGTTAACGGACCGGAGTCTGCCTTTTCTTACTAATCTATATCAAACTAACGTTTGTTAAAAATGGTTTTATTTAGGGAATATTAAAATAGTAAAAATTCTAGAATATATATTTTAAAATTAAAGTACTTTTTCTGTGGTTAGAGCAAATGCTCTCCCGTTGAAAACGTTTGTATTTTATTATTTCTTTGTCTAATTATATTTATAATAGGCTTATACGTTCTTTGTAAATACTTAATGTAAAGGAAAATATGCTTTTTATAGTCAAAACAAAGGTACTTTGAAAACAATGGTTTTTAAGGAGATTATTTTTTTACCAACCTTTTTATACATTAATACAGTTTTTTTCGTAAAATCTTTTATGTAACTAACAATGAATGTGTGTATCTTCTTCCTCTTGCGTTTCTAAACTTTTCATCCGATTATGTTTAAACGCGACGACCCCATCGCGCGCTGTTGATATAATTTCTGTCACAGCAGAGATTATTTCACCAGTGCAATCAGTTATACTTGTGATAGGTCTTTTGTTGCAGGCCGGCTAGGTAGGTACCACCACAGTGTCAAATATTCTACCACAAAGTAGTAGTCTTTGGCATTACTGTGTTTCGGTTTGAAGGGCACTGGAGGCTAGTGAAATTACTGGACAAAGAGGTTGCAAGCGCTCATAGGCTACGGCAACAGCTTACCATTAGGAGTGCCTGAGCAAAAGAAAAAAAAAATTTTTTTGCTTTTGGGATTGCAAACAATTTCGGGTGCAGTTTTTGGTTATTGCAATTTGTTTTCTAGTGGTGTGCTTCTGGTCTTCTTATATTTACTAACTAATGTTTCTCAATAGCTCAACGGTAGACGGGCCGACTTCGCTCCGTTAACGCGAGAGTCGCAGGTTCGATCCTGACCCCCTTGGGCTATTGTCGTACCCACTCCTAGCGCAAGCTTCGAAGCATTGCTAGTGTTCTTTTATAAAAAAAAAAAGATGGTAAAAAGGTATATAGCCTGATAAAAACAGTTTAAAAGTTGCCATAGCTCATGGTGGACATGGTGCACAACTTTTAATAACGGTAAGAACGGCAAAAGTGCACTCATCGAACAAATCCCAACAGTACGAATGCTGCTACTATAGTGCAACCTAATATACTAATATGCTATGAGGAATAAGAACTTCCTCCTATCATTCCTGAAATAGAACAGCTCTACTACTACCATTGACTTACTTTATCACTTTTTTTGATTCTTAAATTCGCAATAACGCAACGAAATGAAGTTAGTCACAGGCTTGCAATACATTTGAATCATAGACTAATAAAGCCTTCGAAAGAAGTTAGCGTCAAAAGATCGAAACATATTAGACTAAATTTAGCGTTGTGACCAACGAATTTTTCAACATTTTTTTCTGTATAGAAGGACCTTAATTTATAATACGTAAACTACGTTTAGATAGTAAAATAAATATCATATTTGGACGCAAATAACCAATACCATGTCAACCCACACGAATGTGATTTCGAGAAAAACGCGTTTAAAATTTTTTAACAGCTTTATATGATTTTTTTTATGTATTGATCAAGTTTTTGGCAATTTCAGATTTATGGAAGCTATTTTACTTATTTTTACAAAAAATAAGTATACAAACTGCACATTTCGTGTATAATATAACCCAAAACGTTTAACATAATATATAAATTGCATGATTACAAAATGGCTTTTTTAGAAGTTTTAAAGCTTAAAACCCTACAAATATTAGAGAAAAAAGTTCTTCAGCCGTTTACCAATACTTCTGCATATATAACACAGTTTTTTTTTTTTCAATTTTGTGGGTTGACATGGTATTGCTTATTTGCGTCCATTTATATAATGAATAATGTTATTACCTACTTTTGGTTTCCATGGTAAAAGTATATTGTAATACCAAAGAGGACAAAATAATTTTATTGGTAAAAGGAATGTCGGATAAGGTTGATTATAATCATTAAATTTTTTCTTTTCCTCTTGGTTATTTTTTTGTTCAGAGTAAAATTATTTCTTCGATTTCTTTTTCATCTCAAGATTATGTCTTATGCGAAATGAATCTTTATTAGACGACTGTTGAAATGTGTCTAACAGGAACTATTTCAAGCAGATTGCTGTACAAACTTAAATTTCAAATTTAAAAAGATTACGACATCATTGGTAACTTTGCGGATTGTTTTTTTTTAATTCTTTATTGCACATAATGATTTAACATGTACAAAGGCGAATTTATCTCCTTGTGGCGTTGTCTTCTATTTTAGTTAATGACCAACTGCTTAATTCAGTAGCTCCAAATATGCGATTAAAATGCATCACACAACTTCTATTCTTCTTCATAATACCTATCAAAAAAGCAAATGCTCTTACTTTAGAGGCTCCTATTTCATATGTAAATAATAATAAAAACTTAAATAGACTTTTAATCCTCAGCACGTGGGAACAGACGACAGTATGAGTGACGACGTGTTTGAAGACGACACGTTGCGTGCCCCAGCTCCGCGCGGGACTCCCTCACCCACCGGCTACCGCGACTATCAGCCTGAGTCACCGGTCCGCACTACCATTGATGATGACATGCCTATACATAAGGTAAGGCTTCGAATAGAAGAAAGACAAAAACATTTAAATTTTTTAGTCTATAAATCTCATATTGATATTTTGCAAAATTTTTTTTTGATTGTCAAAAATAGCAATATCCGAAATCCACACGTAATTAGCGTGTACATGCAAAGGTTACTTACGAGTAAATTTTGAACTTTCATCCAAAGCCTTATCAGAATGCCTTAACTCAATAAAGAGAAGTCATAAATATAACTTTGACAAGAGGCTTGAAAGGTATAAGACAAAGCCCCCACCGGTGACGCTGTTAAGGCCACTAGGGCCAACAGCAATGGACACTCCGAAAAAAAAAAAAGACAAAGCAATACAAAGTATGTTTAAAAACAAAAATCGGTTTGTTAAATAATACTATCGAAGAATATAAAAGAGAATAGAATAAAATAGAAGAGACAAAAATTGACTAACATTTTAATATCGATTCGGATAGGGATCATATTGTATGCTTAGTAATAATGAAATTTAGCTGATAAATTCAAAAAGTTAACACGTTAATAACGTCGTTTGAAAATGGTGGTTAAAGATATGAAGAATATTAAGAATAATAATCAATCTAAAATGTTAAATTACCGTGAAGTTTCAGATGATTCGAGTTTTGAGTTTTGCGAGGATAAATTAATAATTTCCACACGACCGGTTTGAGCACTGTAGTGTTCATTTAATTTTATTTTATTCGTTCTTGAAGGTTATCATATTATATAGCTCGTTTTAAGAACTACTTATAAAAATCTTATTAGTAATAACGAGTGAGATGTTGTTATATAAGGCTAATCTTAATATAATATCTAATCTAATAACAAATTTAATTTATTGGTAGGCCTTTTATTTCAAGAGGCCGGCTAGATGGTACTTCCGCAGTGTCAGATATTAAATCGCAAAGCGTTACTTTATTTTGCTTTAAATAATGTGTTTCAGTTTGAAAGAAGTTAGTGAAATTAATTGAAAAATGAGATTAAAGAACCAAAATGTCAAGGTTTGCAACGTCAATGTCATCTACAAAAATTGTGTTGCAATTGCTCGTAGGATACGATAACTTCTTACCATCAGGTGGGTTGTATTGCTCGCTGGTGCGCCTTCGTCATTTTAGTCAGAAGAAGGTAATTCAAAAGCTTGCAACACAATCGAATTAAATTAGCGTGTGACTAGCTTCGTTTCGTGACGTTGATGTTGAATTTACGAAGGAACACCAGCCAGTCTGGACATTTTGACTGTATGGAAAGGCCTGTCTATATAGTCTATATCAAAGTCTATGGTCATTTGCTTGTATGCCTACTTAGTCAGATAAAAAACTATGGGGATCGATAATACAGCATATTTTGTTGCAGACGATTCTCCTCGGCGACAGCGGAGTGGGAAAAACTTCGCTTTTGGTTCAATTTGAAACAGGGAAGTTTCAACCGGGAAATTTCTCCGCAACAGTAGGAATCGGTTTCACGGTAAGTATATTTAGAAATATATATAACTTATCTGTATTTATACCTATTATTGAACATTAAATACAGTGCCGGATTAAGCAAGCGCGGGGCCCGTAGCAATTTTTATCCCCGGGCCCTTGATCCGCTATGGGTCTGGATCTTAGTAATATGGGTATGAACAATCACTACTTAATAGGTTTATTTGCACACTGTGCCATAAAAAAAAAATTCCGAAACTGTGTTAATATACTTTTGATACGTTGGGCTTGGATACGCGGGCCCCTTTTCGTGTAGAAAGCATTTATATTTTTGGGATTATTTTTTAAATTGATATTATAACATTGTTATCAAAAATATGCTATCACTAATTTGGGTAGAGGATATTTATTTAAAAATATGTGAATGTAATATGTGTTTTTTTAATTATAATATTTCAAACAACAATTTATTAAATTAAAATGAACAACTTGCACAAATTTTTGAATCTGGTAATTAGTAAAATTTTTGAACTGAGGACGTGTCAAAACTTTTAATAAAAGGGGTCTGGCATTTTCCCGACACTTTTATTTGTTTGCAGTTGAAAAAGAATTATGCAAATGAAATGCAAAATTAGTTTTGTAGTAGAATTTATAATTCGGAGTATTTTAATTTTTTCAACTAAGCTGGATTATATTATTAATAAATAATTTTTTTTTTTTAATAAAAGTAAAACTGACTTCAACCTACGCTTCAAAGTATAAGAGTACGAAAACAAGGTGGAAGTAGTGTTCTTATCTTGTTAGTATGAGATTTAATATAACCACCAACCATGGGCATAGGGCATTTGGTTCGGGGGAATGTGTTGGCGCTGGTTCGAGCAATGACTATTTCCTTAAATAGTTTAATAGCTTTTAGGACAGCTGCTCGTATTCTTATACAGAAAAGTCCTTCGGAATGAAAAAAAATCGAATAACCGTTTGGAGATTAGAACTGAAAAAAAAAACAGATAGAGAGATAGATCACTTACACTCTGATATGCATTTAGTAAAAAGCTATTATTTTCTGGCTATAAATAAAATCTAATGTAATCTTTCATTTTATTTACTTGTATAAATAAAGATTTTAGGAATATAAAAATAAGTCTCTATAAAAGTATACATCAGTGAATCTTTATAAAGGACATTTCAATCAATAAGTCCTTTTTCCATTACATTATTAGACGCTAAGCTTTCGCATATGAATCAAGTAAGTAGGATTATATAAAATGGATTTTCCCTGGATTTAATCTTACATGTTAGATCTTCGCTTACACTTTGCATATATAAGGTTTGTATCTATTTATATATTTATATCAGAATTAAAATTTATTTTTATTTAAATTTATTTTTAATTTTACCGGCTTCGGGACGTGACGACCCCATCATCCGCTGTTGGGATAATCGCTGTCACAGCAGAGATTATTCCACCAGTGCAATCAGTCACACTGGTGGTAGGTCTTTTGTTGCAAGAGGCCAGCTAGGTAGGTACCACCGCAGTGTCAAACATTCTACCACCAAATAGTTGGGCTTAGGTGTTACTGTGTTCCGATTTGAATAGTTGTATATCACTTAATTCATCCCGAAACCCTTGTGTCTAAGCTCAAATAATATTTAATTAATTACTGAGATCTCTAGTTCCCACGGAGGTATTAATTTAGATCTAGCTTCGTTACGTAAAGTCAAACTTTGTAATCTGTATCAGTTATTCTATACTATGACACCATTGTGGCTTTGTGGTTAGCGAGTCTGCCTGTAGCCTCGATGGTTGCGGGTTCGATTCGCGCTCGAGCAGATGTTTGCATTGATCTTACAAATATCGGTTTCGGTATTGTCGTTTGTCGTTGGGTCCCCCACCGTGCCTCGGATAGCACGTTACACTGTTGGCCCCGGTTGTTATCACATAACAACTCTTAATAAGTAAATTGGTTGACCCTTAGGATTACGGAGGTCAGATAGCAATCACTCTGTGTAAAAACGAGTAACCGGACAAGTGTAATAAGCAGACCCTGGGTAAAATACCGGGACTCGTATATTACCGGGAATATTGCTATGAAAAACAAGATCTGTTATGAATCTACTAACGTTATAAGAATGACTTCATCGTTTTCCTCATTATTAAGTTTTTATAAAAGTAAAATTAAGTTTTTTATATAAAACAAATCCCTAAGTCCTTTTCATTGTGTATGTATCCGGACCCCCGTTACAGGATATAATTATCCTAATGGGGGCCGTTGAGTGTGTAGCGTTTATTTATTATTTATTATTACTATAAGACTGACCTCGTGAGTAACCTAATAATGCGTATAACATAATGCTTAAACCATAATCAAATTTTCTGTTCATACTTAAAAATGTATAAATTTTTGTTAACGCGCCCTACTACTATTACATTTTCGAGTATTAAACCACACACTGCTATAATACCAATCTTATTGTAGTGTCTGAATAGTCCCAAGATCTCTTACAAATATCGTCCCGATCAATTCAATTTTCCCCGCCGTCCATCAAAGACGTTATTCAACAATATTTTATACGATACTAGATGTGCTTACGGCTTTTCTTTATGTGAGAAACGGGCAGGAACCAAACGGGCAGGAGGCTCAATTGATGTTACGCGATCACCGCCGCCCATGAACATTTGCAACACCAGAAGGCATGCAGGTGCGTTGCCGACCTTTAAGGAAAGAATATGATCTTTTCTTGAAGGTTCCCAAGTCTTATTGGTTCGGAAAGACCGCCGGTGGAAGTTGATTCGACAGAGTGGTTGTGCGAGGAAGAAAATGTCTTCTAAATCTCGCTTTACTCATGTGGTCTACATAGTTATTGCTTAGTTAAGAGTTTTTGTTTAGTTATAGGTTTTCCCAACACCCAATATGGGGTTGTTCAAGGGAAGGTTGAAAAAGTTTTTAACGGGGTTGGCAACATGCACGCTATACCTCTGGGGTTGCAGACGTCCATAGGCTACGGAGACCGCTTACCAGCTGGCCGGTCGTATCTTGTTAGGCACCATGGTGCTCTAAAAAAAACCTGTGGCACTCGGAGACTGCCGCGGTAAAGCTATTGCATAGCATTTTTTATCAATTTCAGCAATACATAAAATCTTAGCTGTCTTTAAAAAGTTAAAATACAAATGAAATAAACATTACTGTCAAGCCAATAACATACAATTTCTTCTATAATTAAAAATTTCATTGAAATAAAGTAAGAAACTTCGTAACTAATTCAAAATATTTGAATTTGGAACGTAAGTACATCTTCAATATATACATTTTATATGGAACTTTAATTTTATAGAATAATCGCCTTAATTCTGTTTGAGTTAAAGACGAAAATCTTTTTCATATATAAGAATTATGTATAAAGGTTACATATTATTTTTTGAAAATTGAACATAAGTCTTTATAGCGTATTATTTAAAGAGTATTTTCTAATACATTTATTGAGGTTTTTTCTATAATTTTTCTTGTTTATCAAGAATTTCCGTAACGAAAATAAAACCTAACACTGTCTTGATTCGGTCGAGACGCTAACACTGTCTTGATTCGGTTGAGCGCGGGCTCAAAGACCGCGACAAAAACTATTCAGTGGCTTAAAAGTTAAACAAACATACGAAAAATTCTTTAGCCTTATTGTGTTGTTGTTACACAAACTCACCGTATTGCATCGCCCACGATTTATTTCTTAATGTTCTGCTTCTATATATCGCATCGTCATGCTATATAGCCTAAATACTTCCTCAAGACAACGTTGTGGCGCGACGATAGCGAACCAGTCTTAAGCGCCACAGGTTCGATTCCTACTCGGAGCAGTAATAGTTTGTATTGACCATACAGGCATGTTTTCCAGTCTGGGTGTGTTTGTCCTGGCCATTGTGTATGTTTCCGGACCCCCGACACAAGATGTAACTATCTTAATGGGGTCGTTGAGTGTGTAGCGTATATTTTTTTTATAACTTACTTATAATGTTAGTATAAATACTTAACTCTTTTGAAGATTTTCCTAAGAACTATTAAATTTTCAAGAGTTCTGTTTAACAACGCGTAAACATTCTAAGAGTCTTTATCGGTTTTTGAAGTATATTAAAGGTTTCGTGGTATCGGATTACAATTTACGCACAGTTAATTAAATTTTAATTTAGGGCTCTTTTAAAGATTAAATATTTTTAATAAAAATATTATATTCGGGCTTTTTATCGAAGTTAGTGGTATAAAATATTACTGTTCCCCTTTTAGTAAGTGGCGATCATGATGAGAGCTTGTTAGATCAATAGTGTGACATTCGTGTTACTGAACGAAGTAGAAAGAGAGAAGACAGGAAAAAATGCGAGGAGATTTGGGCATGCCGCGGTCTCATTCTTGGAACACAATGTAACTACGTTTAATATTCTTATATATTCTTTGGCAAGGTTGTCCTTCCTTCTTTTGCCCCGTTTCACTTCTACTATCAGACATCTTCACTTGTTCATAGCCGAGTGCACCCTGCTGATCAGTAAACGATCGGTAGGTTAAGCAACTTTAGGCGCGGTTAGTCACTAGATGGGTGATCGCATAGTGGTATTGTGGTCAGTCACTAGATGGGTGGTGGAGGGCACGTAAAAGTCGGTCCCGGCTGTTGACAATTAGACAACAGTCGATAAGTCAAGTCAGAGGCCTACGGGCGACCTGAACAAGTCTGACACTAGGTTGACCACTAACCACTCGATAAGAAGAAGAAGCTTATAATAAATGTGCAAGTGTGTATGTTTAGAGGTTATAAATATTAACACATTGGATACTTTTTACCCCAGAAAAATGGGATGGAATTGGATTATCAAAAAACATGCTTCAGGACGTATTCAATGAAAATTCTTTATAAAAATATCCTTTGAAAGTTTATTTACAAACAAACTAGCGGCCCTCTCTGGGTTCGCACAGGTATAAAATATATAGCCTATGTCATTCACTGAAAAAATGATTAAAATCGATCCAGTAGTTTTGATTTATTCATTACTGCCCGTGGCCCCCACGCGTTAAGTGTAATTATTTTCGACATCCCATTAGAATAGAAATTATTTCTCCACTATTTAATGGATGTTATTATACATATAAACCTTCCTCTTCAATCACTCTATCTGTTAAAAAAAACCGCATCAAAATCCGTTGCGTAGTTTTAAAGATTTTAGCCTACATAGGGACAGAGAAAGCGACTTTGTTTTATACTTTGTAGTAAAGATGATTCTTTCTCCATGGAGCCAATTCTAGAGCCATCCCGGACAAATTCGCGAGTACATGCTAGTGAATATAAAATTTGTTTTAAGTAGGTTTTAAATTAACATAACAAAGGGATACCACAATGTAACAAATATATCACATAACATTTTAATCAAAGTAAAATTGTCAATGCAGATAATGTTTACGAGACATGACCAATTATTTGCGTATATTGTATAAACCGCATCCAATTTGTAATATCGCTCGAAGCTCGTAACTCGTTGCCCCGGCGACGGGGCGCGGGGCGACGCCGGGACAGGAGCGATCTAGGATTTACGAGCAGTTGCGATCCGGCGATAGGGTGAATTGCCACATCCCACGGGACTCGGGGGAAAATTCGCGGGAATTTCGCGCGTCAGTGCGTTTCGAAATTTAAAATTCAGTGATCGTTTTACGGTTTTTCGGATTTTTATTTACGGCCAGGTATTTAAGTGACATAAAACAATTCTTTTCTAAATTAAATCATATTAAAGATCTTATTTAATATTTTGTTTAAATTTGCAATAAAACAAAAGAGTTTAAAATTAACTCGTCGTTTTAAATAACTTCAGCAACGTTCGATTACTTTGTTAAACTTCGTTCCAAAGAAAGTAATTAACGGCGCGTCACTTGCAAACTTTCATGTTATCGGCTTAATCGAGTTATTAATTGATGTGTAATTTTCAGTCAAAACAGAATTTAAGCGTTATTTACATTAGAGCAATTTCACGTCAAACTTATTAATAGCATTTTTTTATAATTATATTTAAAGATTATAATAGAATCAATGCATTTAAACAGTGTAGCATTTCGAGTGAATCATGAAAATCGGCCCTATTGTTCTTGAGTTAAAAGCACTCTTAAACGGTTAGACGGACATATTCATTACCTCATCTTTTGAATAAAAATTAGTTTGACATTTTTTTTACATTTTATATTTCACTATTCCCAGCTAAAAGTCTGTGGTTTTTAATTTATAAAAAGGATGATATTGTTTTAGGTCATTTTAAAATAGTAACCCTTTTTAGTTTTGAGCTGCCTTAAGGGTATATAAAATGTAAATTTAATTTTTTAAACTTCTGTTTGAACTAAAAAACCGGCCAATGCGTGTCGCACTCACACTTATAGGGTTCCGTACTGCCGTAAAATAATTATGAACGTTCTTGTGTGGGGATTTTAATATTTTATTTTTAGGACATTTTGTTGTTATAGTGGCAACAGAAATACACATTCTGTGAACATTTTTATCTTTGGGTACGGAACTGACTACAAAATATATCTACATAAGTACTAGAAATGCTTATAAAAGAAATGATAAATCTTTTAAAGACTTGTCACGAAGCAGAAATCACGCACAGACGCCGTTCATTTCAAAGTTTAACAAATTAGATTTTCCTTTAGCTTTTGACGACAAATGTAAAAACTCAAATAATTTTCTCTAAAACACATATTTCTTTTTAAAGCTAATATATGTATGAACAAGGCTATTTTTATAAAGTATTTAAAAATGTTTTAAGTATAATTGTAACAACAATGTGGAACAAATGAAGTAACTTTTTAATTTTTTTTATTTTTATTCAAGCGACTCTCAGTCGCTTTTATTTCGGCATCCATTTTTAAATTAGAGTGTGTAAATGACCTATCAACAAATATATAAAAGAGTATTAATACAATTTGACTGTTGTGGCGTACTGGTAGCGAACCTGCTTTGAGTCTCGACGGTCGCGGGTTCCTCGAAGAGCATGTTAAGCTAGTAATCCCGATTGCTATCATAACATCTGGTAATAATTGTTAACACTCGATATGTAATTTGCTCTTATGATTACTGAGTTATGATCTTAATGTGTTCTCCCTTAGGGTTCAGGTCAGATGGCAATCATTCTGTTTTAAAACTACTAACCTGTCAAATTTTTTCGGCCTCGTAGGAGGCACCGTAAGGACCGAGGAAAGAAGAAGAATAATATAATTCTAAATAATGTAAATTTTGTAAGAAAGGTGCAAGTGCAAACCTATACCTTCACCTACACCTACTCTGTCACCTAATAAGGATGTTTATCTGAAAGGTATTTTGTAAACTTTTTTAAACTAAATTTTTATATAAAAGGGATACAATTTCCACAAATTAATTTCCTTTCACTCTCAATTACTTTTACAAGGCTTTTTACACGGATGTTGAATAGGAACAATAAGGGATTCACATAAGCCTTCTGTTTTACGATATACGTTATACAATTACGAATTTATTTCCTACAGCTGTCTGTAACAAATTGGATCAGTCTTTTATTATAAGGTGTTATATGGATTTTTAGAATGATTAATTGATTATTTTATAAAATTTGTTTTTTTTAATTTAATTTTTAATAAAAATTAGATTCTATTTTATACCTGTATTTAACGGTATAAAATATAATTTCATTTTATTCTGAAATTAAGGATCATGAAAAATATGTCTAGACAGAAAGGTTGCAGGTTGTTTTTGACTGGTACAAAACTAATATTAAAGAAATTGTGTAATCATGCTAAAAACATAGCTATACTGTACTAGTACATGAAAAAGTTTAATGTAAATTGTCCTAGGACCACGGATTGGCAAGACTTTTTTCAACACTAATAACTGGATTAGCATCTTACAAGTCAGTTGCTGCTGTGTATCGTTGATGATTAACGTTGTTTTCATCAAGCCGCCTTTCACACTACAAGCCGCTTTTCGGGTTAGAAATCGCGCTTTTGACGAAAAAATAAATAAACGTGATATCTTACTCGAGTAATTAATGGACGGTCCCTTACATTCGATTTCTTTGATAATGCATATGGCAGAACATCGTTTGCCGAGTCAGCTAGTATTTATAAAGTAATTGTAATATTGTAATTATCACTTCATACTAGAATTACCCAAAATCATTCGGTCGCGACATAATTCGATTCTGTCCCTATAAGCTCATTGGGGCGTGCGTCTATTATTCTAGTTCGGTAGCGCGAAAACATGTCCCTATCAGATTACATGCTCATGGTACAAGGGTTGTAACCTATACAAATTCAATGGCTATTCAAGGGTAATAAAAAAAATTATCGACCTCGAAAAAGAAGACATTCTCAGTAATCTGATTTTAAGTAATAGGATTCCGCAGGCACAACTCGTAGTATATAAATACTTTCTTATGTTAACCTTATATATTCTAAGGTGACACGGAACCCTTTTAGTGCGAGTCCAACACACATTTTTTATAGTGTTAACCGATAATCCTCGGCTTATTAAAGATTTTTTGTTGTTATAGTTATTAAAAATTGTTGTAAACTTAAAAAAAAGTAATAGGCAATAATAACAGTCTGCATTTTTGTTGACATAATACTAAAATAGATCTCTTACGATTAATTTGTAACACATATATTTTCACATTAATTAAACTTCAAGTGATCGTTTATTATTTCGGTGAAGAAGCCGAAATTACAAATGTTAAGTTTGTCTTTGTTTTCACAAATATTTCATTTTTAAACACATATCTTTCGATATATTTTATGTGTGACCTACCCTTATTACCCTGAAACGTATTAATTTATCGGCTGATTAGTTTCAAATGATTAGCCTCACGGTTCCACGGTGTCAATAGTAATTATTTTATATAAGTCTCAATAACCGATTTAATAAAGCATTAGGCTACTGGACTATATGAAATATTACTATAGTTTGTATGTATATTCCAAGTAGGATGGTCCATGGGAGGTATAACTTTTGAAAGTACCCGAAATTATTCAAAATACCTTTCGAAAAATTAATACTCTAAAATACTACCTAAATAAAGGTTATTTTAATAGTAAAAACTTGATGTTTTTGGCATGAAACTACCAGGGAAGTAAAACGCTCTCATTGAGTATAGACTTCAATATATATTATATATAAATAATATATTGTCTGCAAATCCACATCAGCGCGAAGAAGACATGTTCTTTCTCTCACAACCACTCTGTGGAACCAAATTCGCCAGCGGCCTTTCCGGACCGATATGACCTGGGAACCTTCAAGAGAAGCGAACCTCCAACGCAAGCCCTCTGGTGTTGCGATGTCATGGGCGGCGATAATCGCTTAACATCAGGTGAACCTCCTACCCGTTTACCCCCTCTTACATAAGAAAGTAGTAGTTTAAAAAGTGGAATTCTCTATCCTTTTTTTCTGATTGTGTATTATCCTTGAGCCTATTGGCTTTGACAGCGTCAACGGGCGAGAGCCTATCTTGTGTCGTTTGCTCTCGCTAACATCCTAACTAGCTGCCTCCTTATGTTGGTGAAAAACTCGTGAAGTGACTGCTCGTCAAACGCGTTTGGAGGCATATTCACGTCGGAAGCGCACTTCCACTTGCAAGCCATCATTGCAGATGTTCATGGCGGCGGTACTCGCTTAAAATTAGGTGAGTATCCTATCCATTTGCCCTCTAACATAAAAAAGAACCCCACCATCACAAACACCGAATTGACGTATTACTGGTTCTTTCTGTAAATAAGCTTCCCTTTAAATTATTTTTTATGGAAAAAATGATTTAGATACCGAAGTACACCACACAAATTTGTGTATTAATCTTTAACCGAATAATATTAAAAGTAACTGACTTTATATTTTACAAGCGATTTCTTCTAGCGAACAAAGCAAATGTTTGCGGTTTCTTTTATCCTTTTCAAAAGTCCCTCAGCACTTTAATCTCATTAAATACCGTTTTTGCCAACGGACAAAGGGAGCTCATCGGACGGTAACTAATAATTTGTACAAAACCTTTTCTGTCTTAATATTCTTATTTATTGTAATGAAAGTGAAAAGGGAGCTTTAAAAAAAAGGTTTTAGGAGTTTTTCATAAATTCTGTTCGTGGCGCGTGAAATGGAATCGGAACGAAAGTTTCCAAAGCTTTGAAAAACATACGCTCAAAATGAATTTTTTTCAACGACTTTTTATTTTTATTTATTGCAACAAATCATGGCCTTTGATACAAAGTCTGTTCCAACTATATGAGTTATTTTAGGCAGTCAATTCGAATAAATAAAAAAGTAATCATAAAGCAATCACAGTAACAGTTTACAATCAGGCGCGCCTTAAGCTAGTTTATCACTGGAGTGGAGTAAAAAATTACACCTATCTGTTGGAGGCAAGCCCAATCAATAAATTAAAATACCTACATGGACCTAAGGTCTCGTGCTCAAATCCGGGGAAGCACCTCTGAGTTTTCTGTGTTGTTTTCGTCTAAGTTGCTGGTGGTAGAACTTATGTATCCGCCTTATTAGCTACCACCTTACGTTGGTAAAAACTCGTAATATGACTATTCGTCAGCCACGTTTCGAGGTCAGACAGCGTATAGCCAGTTGCATCTTGCGGGTAGGCAGGGCAACGTCGGCCAGTGCAGTTTGCCTTCTGCAACCGTATTAGCCGCCTTCGCATTTGTTCTACTTCCACTTACCATCAAGTGGAGTAGAGTCATCAGCCTACGGACTAAATAAAAATGCTTATTCAGTACAAATCTGAATAGCTTATTTCAAACAATAGATAATAAACAAAACTTATTTAGTCCTAAAACTATTTCAATAACACAATTCTAAGCGAAATCCAACTCGTATTTGAAATAAGACTACAATAATAGGATCAAATATCTTTAGAGATCTGTTTCAAGCTAGAATCTTTAAAAATAAATAAGATATCGTTCTCTTTGTTAGAAGGACTTTGATATAAAAATGACACCGTAAGGTGACAGTTTCAATAGTAGTAGAGCAATGCTTCTCGAACGGGGAAGACCTTCTTACAGAAAATCGGTGTAAATCAACAGAGTACCCCTTCTGTTCCCTGTCTTCTTTCCCTTCTTATCCTCTTCCTCTTATCTCTAGTTTTGGCATCGCGTATGTGATACTTCAAGTATCGCGCACCTTCACACATTGCTGTGACTGCTTACCATCAGGCGGAATGTATACTTTTTGGCAACCGTCATAAAATATAAAAGAAAAAAAAAGTTTTGATAAAGAGAATAAGTAAGTAAGGCGGTAATGAGATACTTTCCAGTGTATTTTACAATCATAAACAAATAAAAGTCGTACCTTCGAAAGTGAAGGAAATTAGCAAGGTAATAGAATTTTCGGATCCAGAATACGAAATGAATAAATATAAATATTTATTACTTGGAACAGTTGAACGAAATTGGAATAAAGGAATGTTTTGAATATTTTTAGCGGAAATAGAGCCATGCTCCTCCAAGCACAAGTGGGCCGACTCGACCGAGGAAGTTCTACCCTCTCATAGAAAATTTGCGCAGTATCAGTATTGTTCCGTTTCGTTCGATAAGTGTGAACGCTGGAGGCCCAATCTCCTACCCCTCTGTTCCCTTCCTTTTTCCCCTATTATCCTTTCCCGCCTATCTCTTGGATTTACAACGGATTGTAATACTACCGGTATTACAAGCGTTCATACGTTGCGGTCACTGGTTACCATCAGACGGATAGTTTCATTGTAATCGGATCGAAATCGTTTAGACTTTTTCATAGACAGACAAACTTCCTTTTCACAAAATATCGACATGAAGTAGTAGTTACTATTCGTGCAGTTGTATTTCTTTCGCCAAGTGTACTACCCGAGGCCAATAAACCCTTCTCTCAATGTCTTCTTCCATTTCCTAATTATACTACATAGTATTTTGTCCTGTCAGCCTTCCTTCCCGATGACGCCTACGCTTGACCTCGGAATAAGGGAAGTATATCTCTTACCGGCTGGATCTACTGACTCGACCCTCCGCCCCACGGAGACGCTCTCGAGGGCAATAGGGCCAACAGTAGGTAGTAGAAACTCCGAAAAATATATAAAGTCCATCAAGTAGGCCCCATGTCTGTTTGCCAAGTTAATTGTATTAAAAGGTGATTGAAAACTTACTTCTCAACCCCTTAAACTTTTGAAGCGCTTATCGTAAAACTATTTCGATCAAACTACTTTCCATCCAAATCCTTTTATTAGACATGCTTGAATCTACACAGACCGATGTAACCAACCGACGAAAGTTAGGCGTCCTAAGCACGTCCAGCAAGACCCTGACGATAGGATTACATTAGAAAATGCTCCTTACACAGCACAGACACGCACACAACACCGTCCTCGCCGGCGAGGTCCTTTGTTTCGCACGTCGGGTCGCGCTCACACCGTCGGGTGAGTCTATCGTATAGAATGCGCTCGCCTGCGCTGCCTCCATCTCTGATGACGTCCTTAGCCGTGGTTCGGCTTCGCAGGAGGCACCCTAAGGACGGAATCAAATTTGAGCCCCGTGAGGGCTGCCCCTTTATCACGGCTGAGTGTTTGTACTCGGCCCCCCGCCCGGTGACGCTGTCAAGGCCAATAGGGCCAACAGCAATACACATTCCGAAAAAAAAACACCCCTATTTGATAAAACTAAAATACTATTATTTTAGTACTAAGACAAAAAAACGTAAAGAGAAACGTACATTTCCAGAGACAAATAGAAACATCGCCAACCCGTCCCTTTGTTAAATACTTTGTTTTATACCTTTCTGTATTTACATCAGTACACTCCGCGCACTCCATTTTGGTTTGTAATAAACTAATTAAGGCAACTTTAAAATATTTTCTGCTGGTGAAATTTTCACTTGTTTTAAAATTAGCTTTTTCTCTCTTGAATACTCATTAAATCATTTATTAAGGCCCTTTTGTTCTTCATTATACATCTTCCTTTGTATAATGTTAATTTCTTAATTCACTCAATCACAACTTTACGAGGTTTTAATGTTATTAAGTATCAAGAAATAAATTTGACGACGTTGTGGTGCAGCGGTGGCGAGCCTGCCACAGGTCGCGGGTTCGATTCCCGCTCGGAGCATAATATGTTGGTATTGACCATGCACGCATATTTTCCGGTCTGGGTGTATTTGTCCTTGTTCTTGTATGTGTTTCCGGACCCCCAACACAGGATATCACTATCCTAATTGGGGCCGTTGAGTGTGCAGCGTTTATAAAAAGAAAAAAAAATAAGAATGGCATTTATATTTAAAAACGATATGTTAGGACATTTTTAGAACATTTTCTTTTGTGAATTTGGGTTGCTGTTGGTCCTACTGGCCTTAACAGCGTCACTGGACGAGGGAAGGGCCGGGTAATGAGATCTGGCCGTGAAAAAGGAGACAGCCCGACAGCTGGTGCTGGTAACCAAAATTCACTTGTGATACCGGTGGACAGGTTGAATATCCAGCTGTAGCAATTACTATATAGAAATGTTTTTTTTTTTTATTAAGAATATTAACAATGCCTTTTGTTTTTTTTTTTTTTTTTTTATAAAGAATGTTAGCAATGCCTTTTTCAATTACTAATATTCCTAATGCTCCTCCAGATAAGCTCGAAGCTTAGGCTGGGAGTGGGTACGACAATAGCCCAAGAGGGTCAGTATCGAACCCGCAACTCGCATTAACAGAGTGGAGTCGGCCCATCTACCTTTGAGCTATTGAGGCTTTAATGTAGAAAATTGTAGATAGATAGATAGATAAACTATTTATTTGTATAAACTGAAACATAGATCGATCTTAGAAAATACAAATATGACTTATAACTAAAAGAAATAAAATTAAAAGTAATTAGGATCACTAACATTACTGTCAGTGTGGCGGTCGTATGTCACAGTGATACAAATGGGCAATATCTCAGTATATTTTACTCAAAAGAGCAAAACATTGATATTCTGATAACTACCCGAGGGCAAACTGAGAATATAATTCATTCTAAACTCGTACCAGGAAATTACCAAAAGTACAACTGAATGAAAATAAAAATAAATAAATAAATAAAAATAATTGTAGCTCCTTAATAATTTATTTTATTAAAATGATGTTTCTCTTTGGGTCGTGTATGATAAAACGTCATTTCCTTTGATAATAATTATATAGCGCTGCACCGAGCTCCAGGCATTTGGAAAGACAAATCATTATATTACATTTTACACATGTACGTCACTATCATTTTAACCAACTTAAAAGGAGGTTATTAATTCGTCTAATTTTTGTTTATGTTACGCGATAACTTTATACGCAATACGCAACACACTCAACGGCCCCCATTAGGATAGTTATATCCTTCGTCGGGGGTCTGGAAACATACAAGGACAAGCACAAACACACCGAGACCGGAAAACATGCTTGTATGGTCAATAGAAACATCTGCTCTGAGCGGGAATCAAACCCGTGACGTGAGTCGCTTGAGGCAGATTCACTACCGCTGCGCCACAAGGTTGTCAAACTTTGTGTTCTGTGAATATAATTTCTTGCTAATATTTCTCCCATACAGTTAAAAACGAAATCATGTCCTAAATAAATAAATACTTATAAATAGAATACAAGTAATTTAGTTCTTTTGTTTTTATATTTATGAATGTCGTGTCGTCCCTCATCTCCGTGTCACGTCAGCGATACGGCGTTGACAGTTGCGACCATGGGACAAGCAACCATGAATGAACGTGTGACTGACACTCGCTTAACAGACCCGACATGTTGTATTTAGAGCGAATTCAGACTAGCGTTTTTTCGAGCGTATGCCGAATATGCACACACGGGCTTAATCCAGCGTGCTGGGCTTTATTTTCGACTCGAGGTAGTGGCGAGTGTCAGTAACATATTCATAGCGCATTATAAGGTCATCGTCCTTACGAGTTGCACGTGTCGTAAAAGGGCGTGCCTATACACGCTTTGAAAAACGTGCTTAAACGCTCGTATAAAACGCTGGTCTGTAACCGCCATTAGGATATCTTATCATGAAACATATTATATAAACTCATTCCATTATTTTATCATTGTCTATGTTCTTTGATACAACTGCCTCAGAATAATGGTTTTTTTCGGAATTCGGTCGTTCGGAATGTGTATTGCTGTTGGCCCTACTGGCCTTGACAGCGTCACCGGGCGGGGGGACCAAGTACAGAGACTCAGCCGTGACAAAGGGACAGCCCTCACGGGGGCTCAAATTTGATTCCGTCCTTAGGGTGCCTCCTGCGAAGCCGAACCACGGCTAAGGACGTCATCGGAGATGGAGGCAGCGCTCCGAGCGCATTCTATACGATAGACTCACCCGACGGTGTGAGCGCGACGCGACGTGCGAAACAAAGGACCTCCTCCTCGCCGGCGAGGACGGTGTTGTGTGCGTGTCTGTGCTGTGTAAGGGGCATTTTCTAATGTAATCCTATCGTCAGGGTCTTGCAGGACGTGCTTAGGACGCCTCACTTTTGTCGGTTGGTTATATCGGTCTGTGTAGAAGAATAATGGTAATGTTGTTCGAATCTATGGATGTGTGTGTGTCCAATGTACATGTACATACCTGTATATATGAGTGTTTTTTGCTTCTAACTTGTCACATAAGAAAGAAACACAATTTGTCTTAAGCACTTCGACTATTCTAAAGTTCAGTTCCTGTGTTAAAAATAAAAATAACTAAAGAATGTAGCAAATCATCCGTTTATAAAGTACAATGAAAACTGACACGGCAAAGGTCTGGAGACGAAATTTGGGGACAAAAATCTTTGCATAATGTAAGAATCTTGGGCTCAACAAAAGGGCTTTGGATGGAGTTTGATTGAATAGGCCGATCAAATAGGATGTTTGCTTTTACTTCAACAAACTTCAGTAGATAGGTTATCTACTCAATTTGAATACATAAATAAAGCGTACTCATGATAGTATCTAACTAGTACGATCGTCAAGCATTACTCTTACGGTGGTTTCTCGCTTCCCGCTCACACCGTCGGGTGAGTTTATCGTATAGAATGCGCTCGGAGCGCTGCCTCCATCTCCGATGACGTCCGCCGCCGTGGTTCGGCTTCGCAAGAGGCACCCTAAGAACGGAATCAAATTTGAGCGTGAGGGCTGCCACTTTTCACGACTGAGTCTCTGTACTCCCCCTTCGGTGCCGCTGTCAAGGCCAGTAGAGCCAAAAGCAATACAAATTCCGAAAAAAAAAATTACGGTGGTTTCAAAGTAGTGTTGTATGGGAGCGTATAAGCTTATTCTTTCAACACCATTCATTTGAAGGTGTCACTCACAGGTTGCTAACCTGCAGATATTGGTTGTTAAATTCTTCCTTTGCCTTGTAATTTCACTAGCTTCATTAATTTATTCTACTTAGAATACAATTTCTCCCTCGCAAAACCAATCTGGTGAACCAACTTCTGCCGGCGGCCGGTCCGAACCGATTCGACCTGGGAACCTTCAAGAGAAGAGCCTATTCTTTCCTTAAAGGTCTGCAACGCACCTGAACCTTCTGGTGTTGCAGATGTTCTTTGGCGACGGTCATCGCTTGACAACAGGTGACCCTCTTGCCCGTTTGGGGCAAACAACATTCTTACATAAAAGAAAAGTGTTTTTCAAATCGAAACACATTACAAAATACAATACAGCTTTACAGTAGAATATCTGACACTACGGTGGTCTGTGGCGGATCTGAACATACCTTGCCTAACTATTTTTATAACAGTTGAGATCAACTTATTACGTGTCCTTCAAAACAGGAACACAGATCGGCTATGTGGTCGCCGATCTGTTAAATGGCGGAGCCCAGTGTTGCTTAACGGTCTCCCCTCCCCTCGTTAACCAATCAGTGAGTGCACCGGGCTATGAAAGCTTGAAAGCCATTAAAACATGAAAAAACTCGTAATAACTTTCAGATTTTACAACGCACTTAGTCCATTAAAGGTTTTTTGGCTTCTATAGCTTTTAATGCACTTCCTCTTTAAAGGCGAATAACTGTTTTACACAGTACTAAGTACATACTTTATTACCTACTTTTTTAGTCATTGGTAAATAAAAACTTGAGAGGTGTCAAGGGACACCCGGATGGAACGAAGTTCCTTTCGATTAATTAGTGAAGGAATTGTAATAAATTTTTTTTTTTTAAGTTATAATAATATTTTTTTATTATTAACATTATTTATTATTTACAAAAAACCTGTATACACTCAACAAAAATAATCGTCGCGACACCACACTGTTCAATGCGAAATAGAAATGGAAATATCTGGCTTGCTTTCTATAAGAGAGAGAGAGACAGACAGATAAACATGCGACGCCGCACAGCTTACAATAGCTTACTATAGCAAAAAGTGTCGTGACAACTTTTCGTAAGAATTTTTCCGTCTACCCCCTTTCACAACGCGCGATAAGGAACTTCGTTCCAATAAGGTCGCTTTTAATTTTGATATGTTGTTTATTCTGCTTCTTCTTATCGAATGGTTAGTGGCCAACCTAGTCTCAAAGTCGTTCAGGTCGCCCGTATAGGCCTCTGACTTGACTTATCGACTATTGTCAAATTGATAACACCCGAAGTTTTATGTGCCCTCCGAAGCACGGAGACGCTCAGTTGAAATACGACTATGCTATCACCCATCTAGTGATTGACCGCACATAAAGTTCTTTAACCCACCTAGCTATGAGCGTATGTTGTTTGTAAATCTTGCCAATTGTGAAAAATATGAAAAAATACCTCAAGCCTTTATTCAACCCTCGGTTTTATAGAGTGCAGTCTTTAATTTTTACTTATTCATTATAAATATTACATCAAAATTTATTTATTTTTGTTTACAGAATATTTTTAGTGCCAAAGTCATAGAGTACATTTTTTTGATATGAATATGTTTTTTTGTGATTTTTAATTTAGATACGGACCCCGAATAAATTAAACACAATTTTTTCTTTATTCCCCATTTTTTCCTACGCGCTTGTTTTTTTTTGGTTACCAGTTAAGAAATATAATATGTAGCTCAACGAAATCGCCTGAGGGAGAGAACCTTTCCCTTGTCATGCAAATGTGCCATTTTACTCTAACCATGTTTCGTCGTAAATCAGTACACCTGTCAACATAGCGCTATATACACAGAGACATAACATTACTATGCAATAGGGCATATAATAATTTAAAATATAACATGATGAAATGAACCTAAAATGATGAAAGTAATCTATTATTTTCACACGTTTGACAATATATCAATTAATTTTTCATTTTGACCATATGGCGTCTGATTGTCACTGTGCTTAATTTTATTACTGCGGGCTTACCATTAACTTATTGCGATTCAAATAACAATCTAAAATGAGTAACATCGCTATTTTGTACCATGACATAATTATATATTTATACGTCACGTTCATATAAAATATGAATCGTTTTACTAACTGAATTGAATTTGATTGAGTAGGATTTCAAAGTCAAAATATTAATTCAATGTTATTCACGAATTTAATAATTATACCTTTCATTAGGTCCGCTCTTAATGTGAAATATTTTGACGTTTAAAAGGCTATTAACATTCACAAGGTTATTAAACTTAATTTTCGTATACGTTCCTAAGTTTTAACTAATTAATACTTCAAAACAAAACTCTTACTAGATTAATGTTCAAGTAGTATTGTGATTGTAAGATTACGTTATACTGAATATTTTTCTGTTTTGAATGACGAGTTTAGAGTTCCTCACTGTGCATAGTATTTAAAAGTAGGTGTTATTTGCAATACATTGACACCGTTGTGGCGTTGTAGGTAGCGTGTCTGCCTTTAGTGTCGACGGTTGCGAGTTCAATTCCCGCTCGGGCAGATGTTCGTTAATTTTCTGTCTCGGTCTGAGCGTTTTTCTGTGGGTCTCCCCACCATGCCCCGGAGAGCACGTTAAGCTGTCAGTCGCGGTTGTTATCACATAATATCTGATAATAATCGTTAACTCTTGATAAGTAAATTGCTCTTATCCAATGAGTTACTGGTTTGCCCTTAGGGTTGCGGGGGTCAGATGGCAGTCGCTCTGTGTAAAAACTAGTAGCCCGTCAAATCCGGATAAGAGAAACAAGCAGACCCTGGGTAAAATAAAATATCGGGAATAATGCTAGGACGAAGAAGATTTGCAATACATTGACAAATACTCGTCAAGTGAAATTGCCATGGTAACCGAAAAATCAATAATATAAATATATCAAGAAACGTATTTTACTTTGAGTTGGAAGATTGATCCTTTATTATATTGTCTAATATGAATTGTTTTGCTGACACTACAACGACGTCAAAGATTTATATTACTAGCGCAATATATACGCTGCTTAGAAAGAATAATATGTAAAAAAGGATTGACAGCTTTTTTTTATTTGCTAAATAGGGATTATACATAAACCGTAAATAATATTATCATCACTACATAGTATAAAACAAAGTCGCTTTCTCTGTCCCTATATCCCTATATATGCTTAAATCTTTAAAACTACGCAACGGATTTTGATGCGGTTTTTTTAATAGATAGAGTGATTGAAGAGGAAGGTTTATATGTATAATAACATCCATTTAATAGTGGAGAAATGCTGTTATTTTTGAGGTTTCTAATGTGATGTCGTAAATAATTACATTTAACGCGTGCGGGCCACAGGCAGTAATGAATAAATCAAAACTACTGGATCGATTTTAATCATTTTTATATATTATATACCCGTGCGAAGCCGGAGCAGGCCGCTAGTATCATCTATATTCAAGCACATCTAAACGTGTTCAAGTTAATGGCGGGATAATGCAAATAAGATGGGTCTCGCTCAGGAGGCAACAAAATATGTCTTCTTTCGGACAGCTTCGCCTTAGCGACATTAGAGCCCGGTTTATGTTAATTTAAGAACATCGAATTCATATTTAAGAGATTGTAGGTTCAAGAATAAAGTATTTTTTGTTAGTTTAAAACTGAATTTTCTCGATTATAAGTATATTATATTCTTTCAGAGGAGAAAAAATGTGGAATTCTTTGATATAAATCTAATAAGCTTGTGTTCTTTCTAAGATATAAAATAGAGTTTAAATGAGAATATCAGTTCATTTTTCGAAGCGCGTATATACAATATACATATGTTTATAGGGCGCCTTTTAACATATGCGCAACTCGAACTAGCGCAGACGCGTTTATAAGCTCGTATACGCTCTTAATATTTTTTTTAATATATACTATTGACACTCGCCGCCACCGCAACACACTGGTTCTAGCGTACACACTGGTATAAACCCGTTAGAGCGTTCGGCTTTTTGAAGCGTGCAATAAGCGTCTGTAAGCACGAATGCCGAAATGACAATATAAGCTCGAAAAACACGGTGGTTTGAGGCCATTAAGTTGTTCTTCGACCGTATTGTGCGAAGCCATTATTATCTTGCCTACATATACCTTTTAAAAAACCAATAACTTAAAATGTTGTAATTTATTTTTTGTTCATATTAATAATTATAAAAATATTTTCATAATTCTCATCAGTAATATTACAATATAAATATGAACATATACATATCATATTCCTACTCGACGCTTAAAAGAAGACGACATATTTGCTGTGATATATTGCTGTGCACAGGTGGGGTTGTAAATATTGCTTGTTTGTAACAGGGATGTGTGAGATACCCGGATAAGATTATATCCCCTTCAACCGGGATACATAACGTATAAGATATGTGAAATATTGATATTTCAATTTATAAATATAAGGTATACATAGAACACAGACTACATAGAAGACTAAAATGAGGTTGATTAAGGAACCATTTTGACGATGATGTGGCGCAGTGGTATCGAATCTGCCTTAAGCGCCGCAGTTTGCGAGTTCGATTCCCACTCTGACCAGATGTTTGTATTAACATATACATGCATGTGTTCCAGTCTGGGTGTGTTTGTCCTTAGGCCTTTGTGTATGTTTCCGAACTCCGACACAGGATGTAACTATCCTAATTTTTTTTTTTTTATAAAGTATACTAGCAATGCTTTTTCAAGGCATTACTAATATTCCTATTGCCCCTCCAAATAAGCACGAAGCTTGCGCTAGGTGTGGGTACGACAATAGCTCAAGGGGGTCAGGATCGAACCCTCGACTCTCGCGTTAAGGGAGCGAAGTCGGCCCTTCTACCGTTGAGCTTTTGAGACTTTTATTGATCGAATGTCGTACTTATATTTCGATTTCGTCTTGGTACAATTTCTTTAAATCATTTCACGAATTTAAAAAATACTCCAGGCACTGACGAAAAACCAAGAGTGTTGTTTATTTACGTAACTACCAGCATAACGAACAAACAAGCTTTGTGTTGAATGAGTGACGAAGTTTTAAAAAAGATAAAGCAAGGTTGAAATTCATTTTTCTCCAAATATACTTTCACTACGTTTTCTCTGCAAAACTTTATTTTTTTTTTTTTTAAATTTATTATTATATTGGTTTAAAATATTCACCGTTTGATTTGAGACATATAGGCATGTTTTCCGGTCCGGGTGTCTTTGTCCGTGTCATTTTTAATGTTTCCGGACCCAATACACAGGATATAACTATCTAAATAGGGGCTAATAAGTTTGATTTAGCAGAAAACGTCAAATAACGAAATTTTGTGTGTGTTTGCAAGTGATTGCGCAGCCAGGTGCGCAACTCTACCTCTCTCTCTCTCTCCTCTCTCTCTTTCTCTCCTCTCTCTCTCTCTCTCCTCTCTGTCTCTCTCTCTATCTCCTTGTCTCTTTTTATCCCATCCTTCCATATAACCTATTGAAATATTCAGATTTCATTTCGATTTACATTCGTAGTTGAAGAAAAAACGTAAATGGCCTCGACCGCACAATTCTTTTTTTTATTATTAAATGTCACTATTTTTTCTTCTTTTGAGTGCTGTTTTTTGTGAGTACTGTTTTTTCTTCTTTTCTTCAGAAAAAGTCAAAAATCGACTTCATCGATTGACTGAATGTGGTTAATGCATTGTTTTAGTCATGTAAAACCTTCTTCGCATGACTAACAAATACCGGGTTATTATTACCGCAGCGTTCTATTGGAAATCGATGAGGATCGTTTTGTATAGGACTTGAACGGGATTCGTGTATTAATTAGTTTCTCAACTAACCGTGTCGGGTTTCGGGACATGATAGTTGAACAAACGTTATTAGCTGACTCGTAAGTGGTTAGTCGATGTTCGGTGGTGTGTAAGTCGACAATAATTGCTTTGTATTCTATTTAATTTTTGACCTTTATTAATATTGGTACCATTCTCTACAGGAATATTAATGTATTTTATCAAATGTAGAATTAAATTGTAATCTTTTGAAAAAGATTAAACTGATTTTCTTGCATTTTTTTAATGTAAGTTGGCAAGGAACCTTATGACGCACCTAATGATAAAAGCCTCGGTTGTCGTAGCCTCTGAGCGCTTGCAGGTCCATTCATTATTAGGTGTCACTCACGCGTTGTCAACCACATGATATTGGTTCATAAATCCCTTTTACCTAATTATTTCACTAAATGAACTAAATTCACTAAATAAACAAACGAATGGTGCTGCAAGTGTTCAGAGGCTACAACAACCGCTTACCATCAGGTGGGTCGTAAGCTCCCTTAAAAAAACGAAAATGCAAAAAACTAACTCACTTCAATCTTTAAATAGTGGGTTACAGTGTCCTTCAAACCGAAATACAGTAATGCAAAATACACTACTGCTTTGTGGTAGAATATCTGACACTGTGGTGGTATCTACCTAGAAGGCCTTTTTGCAATAAAAGCCACCAATATTCTGCAGTTCCCCTTTCCGCATCGTCGGAAGCTTAACCAAAATTGTTTCAACAGACCGTAAATCTGATGACTCAAGTGTATAATTAATGTTTTAGTTCGAGTTTACGTCACACCTGAATATATACGAAAACCTTGTTAGCACCATGTTTTTTGATTTTAAACTTTTAAAATCCAATATACAAAAAATGCAAACCTCATTTCAAAAATATTTCACCCGGATCTTGTATAAGGCCGGCTTCAGGTTATCCGAACGCGTAAACCCGGGCTTATTCTGGCATGTACAGTCGAACCGGGGGTGGCGAGTGTCAGATTGTCTGTAGCATATTAGATTACATATTCAATACGACGACAGTAGTGAACCTGCTTTAAGCTACACATGTAGCGGGTTCGATTCCCGCTCGGAGCGAATGCTTGTATTAACCTTACAGACTGGTTTGACAGGTTGTGTGTTTCCGGTCCCCGACACAGGACATAACTATCCTAGTGTGTGCGTCTATTATTATTATTATAATAGCACTTTATGTTACGCGTTTACACAAGCTTATAAGCGCGTCAATGCTCGACCGAATTACACGTGTTAAAACACGCGTCTATACACATGTATTCGCGCTTAAAAACTTGGTCTGAAACCAACCTTATAGCAAGGCTAATGTAACATCGTGTTTGAGTTGGTTAAGTGTAAACGGAACGTGGAGCTTTGATGCTAAATTAAAACGAAATTAACCACCTGGATTCGACGACCTAATTAGCTCCGCTTTGACATCAGCTTCATACTGATAGACTTCGCATCGACATAGCAGCCTCAAAGGACGGATTTAGTACCCTATTTTTTAAAGAATATTAGCAATGCTTTTTCAAGTAACTACTAATATCCCTGTTGCCGCTACAAATAAGTTGTAGCTTGCGCTAGGAGGTAGGAGTGGGTACGACAATAGCCCAAGGGAGTCAGGATGGAACTTGCAACTCTCGCCCATTTGGAGTCGAACCTTCTTTATTTTGTAATAAACGCTACACACTCAACTACCCCCATTAGGATAGTGATATCTTATGTCGGGGGCTCGCAAACATACACAAGAATACACACTCAAGCCGGAACACGTGCCGAAATATTAGCTGTTCTTTTCAGAAATATAGAGCAAATTTCAGATTGGCGCACAAACGAGATAGAAGGTTTCACAGTAACAGTTTTCGGCATGAGTGAGTCCGCTCAAGGTGAAAATGTGTGTGATGCCACTTGTGTTACATACACTAATGCATCAGTGACCACTCACTGCATGTTATAAAACAAAGTCTCCCGCCTCGTCCGTCCGTGATAAAGTGAAAACGGTTTTCCCAATAGACAGGGACGTTTATAGCCGGGTTCGCTCACTGATCGGTAAACGACCGGAAGGGTTAAGCAACTTTAGGCGCAGTCAGTCACTAGATAGGTGATCGCATGGTGAGTGGTATTTTAAATGAGCGTCTCTGTGCTTCGGAGGGCACGCAAAAAGTCGGTCCCGGCTATCAATTTCATAATAGTTGAAAAGTCAAGGCAGACACTAGGTTGGCTTCTAACCACTCGATAAGAAGAAGATGTACCAATAGATAATAATTCATAAGGAAAGCTTAGGTATATAATTTGTTTTGTGTAAATTGGTTGAAATGTAATAATAATTTTTGAAAACGTCGGATAAACTTAAGTCGAATCCTTTGTTGCCACAGCAACGTCTGATTGGGTATGCTAGTATGGATATAAAGAATAGGGACTTAAGTTCATAAAAGTACAAAGGAAAATATTTTTAAAGATGTTGGGCGTAAGGTTCATTTTAAACAAAAAACAAACATAAATATCGAGGCTGAGATGCTTATAATTCTTTCTATACGGATTTTGTAATCTTTAAATATTTGATTTTGTGAATACAAGCCAATCTTTTTCACCAAAGGTAATCGAAAACATCGTGAAGAAATGAATATAATTTGAATGTATAGATTAAAGAAAATAAGAAATTGATTGGCAGACTCGCGATTGACTCTCTGTATGTCTGTTAGATAGATCAATTATATTTATGTAGGTAATAGCTTTTGCTTGAAGCTACGCCCTCGTGAATAGCGATTTTAATGAGGGATCTTTGGTGCAATATCGAAATTGGTTCGACCAAAATGACAACTGTTGTGGCGTGTTGTTAGTGAGCCTACCTTTGGTCTCAACGGTCAGATTTTTATTTTTTTTATTTTACAAATATCTTTCTCGATCTGGACGTTTGTCCTTGTGGGTCTCCCCACTATGCCTCAAAGAGCACGTTAAGCTGTCGGTCCCGGTTGTTATCATAGTATCTGATAATAATCGTTAACTTTTGGCAGGAAATTGCTTTTAATAAGGGCAAATAAACGTTAAACGCTACACACTCAACTGCCCCCATTAGGATAGCTATATCATGTGTCGGGGGTCCGGAAACATACTCAATGACAAGGACAAATACACCCAGACCGGAAAACATGCCATTATGGTCAATACAAACATATGCTCCGAACGGGAACTGAACCCGCTACCTATGGCGCTTAAGGCAGGTTAGCTACCGCTGCGTTAATATACCGTTAATATAATAGAATGATGAAAAAAATAAAGCTTAAAGACTCAATACAAGCGTATTAATTGAGTACCCGACGAAGCGGCATTAACGCGATCTCCATTTGAAAGGCTGAGCTGGTTAATAAAGCTAAATGTAGCCATCAGCCCTTATTAACGTGACTAGCGTTGCCTTATTCAGCTATAAATAACTTTATACATATTATATATTATATAAAGTTCAATATTTTTATTTACTTATAAGAGTATAGAGTAGTACTTTTGAAGTTATTTGATAGATTTTCAAAGAACGGGCGGGCCGTTTAGGTACATACGTAATGTACTAGACATTGTAGATGTAATATAATAAATAGTAAAATCTCTCTAATTTACCTTATGTATACGAAAATAATTCCTCGTTTCCAATACCATTTCTATGTACCTACTACACTTTATGGATGTAATGCAATAGGTGCTTACTGTATTCTAAGTCTTATATTAACTTGTGAAAAATTATGTAACTTATGGTGGAAACTTCATAAAAATCCGGTGCGTGGTTTAGGAGAAACTAGAAGAAATACATACAGACGTGCAAGGTGATTATGTTTTATACCATATAGAGATATTGCCATCGGAAACGGTCTTCTGCCGCGTATATCCAGCGGCTCTCACTTGTATAATGTCATCTGTCCACCTATTAGAAGACCTTCTGACGTTCCTACCTCCGGTTAATTTAAATAAGTCATTTTACACTAAATTCTACTTCTTATTCATTTAGATAAATTCTTGATAATAAAGTGTGATTGCCGCTAAAGAGTTCAGCAGACGCTCATAACCGAGTGCACCCACTGATCGGTAAACGATCGGTAGGTTAAGCAACTTTAGGCACGGTCAGTCACTAGATGGGTGATGGTGGGCATAGTGGTATTTCAACCAAGCTTTTCCGTGCTTCGTAGGGCACGTAAAAAGTCTGTCCCGGCTGTTGACAATTAGACAACAGTCGATAAGTCAAGTCAGAGGCCTACGGGCGACCTGAACAACTCTGACACCAGGTTGACCACTAACCAATCGATAAGAAGAAGAAGTTCAGCAGATGAATGATGATTTTTTATTTTATAAAATATTTTTTGAAACTTCATTCTACTTTTTTTCATTTTACTATATAATTTTATAGTTGCTCATAGAAAAATATCTTTATAACGCCAAATAGAATTCAATTAAAATATCAGACGGATAAGATGGTATTATTTGGGTTTCGTTTTAATTTTCGCCGTATTATGAAGACGAAATCTTATATAATACAAGCGAAAGTAAATTAATTTGAAGTCTCTACAAATCTGTTACAGGCCTCTTGGCAAATTAAATAGCAATAAAAAAAATTAGATAACGTTAACAATAATCATACTTACGAAAAATAAGTTTCTGTTTCCAGAAAATAATGTTAGTAATAAAAAACCTGTGGCACTCGGGGACTGCCGCGGTAAAGCTATTGCATAGCATTTGTTATCAACTTATGGAATACATAAAATCTTGGCTGTTTTTAAGAAGTAAAAATACAAATGAAATCGAACATAAATTTCAAGCCAATAAGATACAATTTTGTCTATAATTCAAAATTTCATTGAAATAAAGTAAGAAACTTCGTAACTACTTCAAAATATTTGAATTAGGGACGTAAGTACATCATCAATAGATACATTTTATATGGAACTTTAATTTTATAGAATAATCGCCTTAATTCTCATTGAGTTAAAGACGAAAATCCTTTGCATATATTATATTTTTCTTGGGGAGTGTTAGGTTTTATTTCCGTTACGGAATTTCTTGAAACAGTCACCGCGCTCAAAGCCCGCGATAAAAGCTATGCAATAGCTTAAAAAAAGACGGACTCCACCGCTAACGCGAGAGGTTCGTTTCTGACACCTTTGTCTATTTTTGTACTCACACCTAGAGCAAGGTACGAGCTTATTTTGAAAGTCAATAGTAAATAGGAGTGTTAGTAATGACTTGAACTAGTTTCGATAATATTCTTTAAAAATAATGTTTTGAAAAATTGGGTCAAAACTCTAGACAAAGAAGAATTTAGTTTTCAAGTATTTATTTTAGGATTGTAGGAACTAAAATAAATAAATGTATATAATACTGCAGACGTTCTCCTGCGCCGAAAAAAATGTGCTTCCCGATAGCAGTGCCCCTAGATGAGTCTAATTGTGAAAAGAAGTGACACTGGTGAAAATTATTGAATTTCTAATATCGCTATTAAAAAATGGCGCTTGATGGTAGAAGTATGAAAATTTAGGGTTGTATGTATTTTTAATGCCACATCATAAAAAAATTGTCCAAAAATGAAAATAAAAAATTGGGGTCGACAACTTTTATCACTTAGGGTATAAAAATAAATGCTGACCGATTCTCATACATACCCGACATGCACACAAAATTTCATCAAAATCGGTCGAGCCGTTTCAGAGGTGATTAACTTAACGTTAAGGTAACTAACATTGTGACACGAGAATTTTATATATAAGATAAATTCTTTTCTATATAATGTTTACGCATGTTTGAACCTCTGTTGAACATATTTATTAGCTCTGTATTTTATTAACATAACAATGATATTTCTTTTTTTTTAAAGAATGGATGAACCATTTTGTGTTGTTATTTGTAACTTTTGCAAAATACGATTCGTCATTCTACGATTACTATATTGAATGTTTTTATTTGACTTAAGGAGGAGGATTTAGGGCTTGAAAAAAGATTTTGATGATAAACAAATACTTAAACAATGTTTAAACATAATATTGTTACGGAAAACCCTATTACCAGGAGCATAAGGTTCGAAATCACTCGCGGCTATCTCTGTTTCTCCTTCGTAACGCGTAGGTTCTAGAAAAATGTGTTCTCGAAAAATGTCGCATAAGATTCCGTGGCAAATTCTCCCGTAGAACTTTCTCGAATCTCGAGGATTTAGTTCTGAGCAACGAGCAAAGAAACTACAAGTGATCAAGTGCGATAACTAGTGACCTCGGCTATTTTTCTGGACTACTATTGAACTATGATTTGTGAAGTTGTATTCTTTGTCTTCAAGATCTAATTAAAGTCTCATTTAGAGCTATAAGGTGTTTATTAAACCTAAATCTTCAAACCCCACCACGTAACATTATGTTAATTTGGTCAGAGTCTCAGCATTGCTCTGTAGATGAATTATTATTATATTTCGGAGTGTGTCTTACTGTTGGTCCTAGTGGCTTCAACAGCTATTCATTCATTCACTACTACACTTATCACCATCATATCATTATTTAAGCAATTGAAGTTAATGTGAAGAACCATTTGAACTACAAGACAGCACTTGATTACGGCTGCCACAGTAACAGCTCAGGTGAGCTATTAAAACGACAATAGTACGAATTTAAAAAAAGACACCAAGACCGTCTCCAGTCAACCTTGATTTTAATTATACGTTCAAACGTAGCGACTACTGGCTAGTTAGACTACGGCTGGTGTCTACAATATTATGCGGAAAATTTTGTTATATCGCACCTCGAGAACGAAAACGACACAATTGAAAAAAAAAACGAAAATTTTCGTTGTCAGTTATAAAATAAATTAAAAAGAAATTCTTTTTGTAACAATAGTCCAAACAGCCATATTCGAGCGTAAATAACTGATGTAAATATACGAAAGATTTTGCCGGTGTCAATATTTTACAACTTATTTTATTGTTTCCCGAAAAATTGCTTTTTTAATTACGTCGTTTTCGTTCTAAAGGCGCGATATTTTATAACGGAAAAATGTGAATTCTCAAAGTCTCAATAAAATTTATAGCCAAATATGATCAAAGATGTTTTAAAGAGCGACATATAGTATTTATAATAGACATCGATTATACTTACCTACTAAGTATATTAGTATATAACGAAGTTAGCGTGTTGCCTGTGACTAAATTCGTCTCGTTTATTCGTTGGTTTTGAATTTACGAAGAGGTATCAACGATTTTGTGTCATTTCGTCTGCTTAAAAGAGCCGGTCCATAAAACATAATAAGTCTATGATTATAATTTAAAAAATATGTAGTAGTAATAGCTATTAGTTGTAATAACAGAGCGATGCTTTTCCAATCACAAATGTCCCGGCTCGACTGAGGAAGTACTACCCTTTTACAAAAGATTGGCGTAAAGCAACAGTATCAGTAGGTACTGTTGCGTCGGAGTACCCTTCTTTTTTTCCTCTTCTTATCCCTTCCGTCCTATCCCTTAGGTTGACAACTTGATACTTCAAGTATTGCAAGCGTTCAAAGGTTGCGGTAACTGCTTACCATCAGGAGCGTATGCTTGGTTGACAACCGTCATGAAAAAAAAATGAATACAACTACAAAAATATATATCCACAGAAAATACTAGAAACAATCAAAAGTAAACGACGACGCCAATTTAAACTTATAATATTTTTCTTCAGTTGACGACTCCGAGGATACTTTTGTAAGATTTATTTAACTTTACCATTGCTAGGTACAAGTTACTAATAAGTTTTTCTCTCGCCAATAATTTCTTGTTTCAACGTAAAGTTATAGCAGAGCAATAGAACCTTGCTATTTTCGGCATGAATAGAACAGCTCAACTCAAACTCAAACTCAAAATATTCTTCATTCAAATTTAATCACTTTAAATACTTTTGAATCGTCAAATATGCAATCTGTTGTGTCCGTCTAAGTAAAGTTACCACCGATTCGGAAGGTTGATTTCACAGAGAGAAACCGGCAAGAAACTCTATAGTTATTCTATTAGTTAAAAAAAATACGAAATTTTACAATTAAGTTTTATATCCCGCATGAAATTCCAAGTACATTAATTCCATGCCACATTATCTGCAATATATTCATCATTGGAATAGTAACCTTTATTTAGTAAACAATGGTTAATATAAGATTTATTTCAAAGGTGGCAGATTTAAAACTGTTAACTAAGGAAGAACGATTTAACAGAGTAACGACGTGATGTAGGAATCTTTATACTGTGTTATCTTAGAGGGGGTAAACTGGCTGATGTTAAGAACATTTGAAGCATCAGAGAGCAGGTGCTTTGTCGACCTTTAAAATGAAACTGGCTGACCTCGAAACGCGGCTGACAAGCAGTCGACTTTACGTGTTTTTCACTAACGTGCGTTGCGGTTAGGTACCAATTCAGGCGGGAATTAGGATTTGCGGATATACATAAATGTCGTAAATTTTATTTTAGGTATCCTCAAGTTTTACAGTTAAGCACGAGATAAATTTGAGACACAAATTACGCACTTCTTCACACCTCAGCTAGAATGTAACATCGGCCATCGAGTGTGAGCTCTAGAATAACGCCGGACGTTTTTTTTTTTAATTTTTGAGCCCTCTCAATGGAATACGTGCATGGTTCCAAACCTGGGGGAGATGGTGGTAATGGGGTGTATGGAGCAAAAAGAGATGAAATAGGGGATAGGAATTTGGATCTTTGGTGATCGTTTTGATAAATAAATATCACGAAGTAATATTGTTTTAAAAACGCAATGAATTACATAATGTAACGCAGAGAGCATTACTTTGCTGCTATATAAATGCGTATATATAAACTTTTATATATATCTTGTATTCTGCATGATATTAAATATTTCCTTTGATAATAATTGTGAAGCGATGCAAGAAACGACGATGAAGCAGAAACGACGAATATTATACGCATATACTTTTAACGTTTTATAATAAAAGTAAAATAATAAATGTATACGCTCTGAATCTGTGTCAATTGAAGCGTCTGTTTATAGTGCTAAATTAACAGCTTTTAACTAAATGCAAATATATACGGTACTAATAGAAAAAAAAAACACTTTTAAAAATTTTTGTTTGTCTGTCTGTCTGCTTGTTCCGGTTAATCTCTGGAACGGCTGGACCGATTTTAACGGGACTTTCACTGGCAGATAGCTGATGTTATAAGGAGTAACTTAGGCTTATTTTAGAAAAAGAGTTAGGGTTCTGAAAAATAAAGAAAAATTTGTACATCACGCGAGCGGATTCGCGGTCCCAGCTAGTGTATAATATGCGAATTTTAATTACGTGAGACTTTTGCGAAATAGACTTGAAAAAATATAGAAGTGACATAATTATGCCAATTAACTAATGCAAACCACAACCGTATATTATAAAAATGTGTGTATGTACATATTTATGTACATTCCTAAAAAGCTACACTTTTCTATCGTTGCAAATTAATGTAACAATGGTGTTTCCATGTCAATTGAAATATTGGATAATTATAGGTCCTCGAAATTGTAACTCGTGAAATTATAATTTCGCCGATTTAACCATTCCAATTGTACACAATAATCTAAAGAAACGAAACAACAAACAAGTCTTAGTAATCTAGATTTTCCAGAAGAGAACGCTTCCAGATAAATTATTATGTAAAATAATTGTAATAAACATTAAAAATAATTAATAAAATTATAGTCAGTGCCTCATATCTCACTTCCAGCATAATCTGCATTCTGTCTTGTATTTTAATATATTTGTAAGTATCATGTCACAAAGGACGCGAATATTACTTAAACCATTTAACGACCTAAGGAATATTAATATTATACACAAATTTAATGAGGTTTTACTACATACGGTCTCAAGACATTCAGAGTTTTGTATTGAATTATGTCCTATGAAAAGGTATTAAATTTTGTGATTAACATAAAATTGAAGTGAAATAATTTTAATTATTTGATAATCGAGGGAAAATTTAGTGTTATTTCAAGAAGAGTAATTGTTGATCAATTGTGTCAAATGTATTTAAAATCCCGGGCGGGTAACCTCTTAAGGCACATTTTATTACTTGATAGAGAAGAAAGATATTCTAATATAAACAATTCTCGTGTCGCGGTGTCTGTTAGCAAACTCCTCCGAAACGGCTCGACCGATTTTTATGAAATTTAGAGTGCATATGGGGTATTTTTCATACCATTATTATCCATATTTTTTGGTAATTTTTTTATTATGATTGAAAAACATTGCATTCAAAAACACATACAACCCTAAATTTTCAACATTCTACCATCAAACACTATTTTTTAATAAGATAGGCTGCTACGGTGTCCCAGATATTTTTCGGGAAAGAACAACGTCTGCCGGGACCGCTAGTAATATATATAAAATAACATAGAGAGAAGAGAAAGAGAAAAAGAAGTTTCACTTCTATCACGTCACGTGTTCCTATTAGTTTCGATGAAAAATATCTATGTATTTCGAAAGCATTGAACAGTTTGTTTATTGTTTCGATGGAGATATTAACTACATGATTATATGTACCACATGTCGGCTGTCGTACTATACGTTTAGCATCGCAGATCTAATGCCTTTCACTTTTGAGTTGATCAAGTTCAAATGTCATGTTTACATAAACGAGGATTAATTAGTAGTAATTAGGAAATATATGGCTTAATAGCAATAAACCATGGTTTAGCTAAAAATAACATTACAAAATATTTTTTTGTTTTTAAAGCGAATCTAATAACGCCACAGGCTAGGCTTTCGTATATTATTTCGTATTTATACAATAAAAATATCATGTTTCTTGTATGTGAACTTTTTATATAATTTAAATTATATTCTATATTTAGTATGTGTTGATGTAGCAGTTTTTTTTTTTTATGTTAGAAGTTGGTAAACAAACATACGGCCCACCTGATGGTAAGTGGTTGCCGTAGCCTATGAGCGCTTGCAGCACCATTAGTACATAGGTGCCATTCACGCTTTGCCAACCTCGAGATATTAGTTCTTAAATCTCGTTCGCCCAGTAATTTCACTAGCGTACAATGACCTCCAAACCGGAACACAGTAGTGCCTAAGCACTACTATTGGGTGGCAGATTATTGGACACTGCGGTGGTACCTACCTAGCCGGCCTCTTGCAACAAAAGACCTACCCCCAGTGTGACTGATTGCACTGGTGGAATAAAATTCTGTTGTGACAGAGGTTATCCCAACTGCGGGCGATGGGGTCGTCACATCCCGACGCCCATAAACGCAGTACCAGATATACAAGACTCGAACTGTCAATATTGCAGCTACACTTAAAGACCTGGCTTCGCTGAGTCAGTCATCAATCACATTATTCAATAATCACATATTTCTATAAATATATTAATAATAATTACAGTGATTGAATATTTTTATATACTATTTTTGTTTCTCTTTTTCTGAGATTCTTATTCTTGTAGTATGCTTGATGGTCAACCGAATGTCCGAGCTGTTCCGGACTCCTGTATATACCTCTTACTTGACTTATCAAGTTATCAAATTATTAACAGTCAGGGCCGAGTTTTTACCGAAAGAATACTGGAACTACTGGCCTTGATAGCGTCACTCAGTATTGGGTGAGGGTTTTCGGGTCCAGCTCTCATGGGGGCTCAAATTTAATTTCCGTTCTTAGGTTGTCTCCTGGGCGCCAAACCATACGTATAAGTATAACTTACGCAAAATATATTAAGTGTTATTTTAACTCAATAACGTATCCCACTGTAAAATAATGATGTTTATTACATTTTGCTTTATTAACTAGCGCAGTCATTCGAATGTATGTCACGCTATAACGCGTCGCTGGATATCCAATTAATATGCTTTTATCGAAACTTTTAAATCTATTTTTCATCGACGTCGGTTTCAAAACTTTCATGAATTCCAATAATTTAATCAATCATATTTGATGAATTGGATTTATTCTGTGAAATTGGATATCGTTTTATAACTATTCTGTTTGGATTCAACGCAACGGTATCAAATAATTAAATAATATCGATTTTGTTTTTATTTTATACTAGCTACCCCCGAGACTCCGATCACGTAGAACCCGTATCACGTAGAAGAAGTAGAGTTTTTCGTTAACCCTAACTATAAATTTAAAATAAAAGTAGCCTTATTAACATCAGCTGTATACCAGTGAACGTCCCGTTATAAATTGTCCACCCGTTTCAGAGTTTAGCCCGAACAAACAGACAGACAATAATTTTAAAAACGTTTTTATATATATAAAATATACACTGACTGATATATGTACTCGTATATTGGTGATCAGTCGGTGGTATTCCGTCTTTCATTAGGCCATTTCAGTACCCCTTTCTGTACGCTCATGATACATGGTAACGAGACCTTATTTGTAGCCCAGGCGTTAAGGCTAATGGAACAGACACATAAGCAGTATCGTTAAACTCTCAACACTTTTCCAGCCCTAACAATTATACCACATATTTATCTATATGTATCATCAACTTAGAAATAGGTAGGCGTTCCCTTTTCATGACGGTTGGCAAACAACCATATGGTCCGCCTGATGGTAAGCAGTCCCCGTAACCTATGAACGTACGCTATACTTGAAGTACCACATGCGCGTTGCCAACCCACGGGATGGGAAGGGAACAGAAGGGTGGGAGATTGGGCCTTCGGCGTTCTCACTCGTCGCATGAAACGCAACAGTTCATACTGATAATGTTACTTTACACCGCTTTTCTGTGAGACGGTAGTACTTCCTGGTCGAGCAGGCCCATTTGTCCTGGAAGGAGCGTGGCTACTAAATAAATGCACGAAAGTGTAGTGTGTAAAATGTCAAAACGTGTCCAAATATGTATAAATTGTTGATTAACTTAAATAACAAATTACACATATGTGAAATAAAATAGATTTCTCAAATCAAGAGGACTCTATTTATTGGATTAATGATTACACTTTATTTAGCTAATAGTACGCTTAATACGCTAAAGGAAAACTAATTTAATAACAACTTACTTAGCAGCTAATTCTGATAAGCAACTAACTGTGCTTTGATTTTCCGTAACTTAATAAACCAACATCAATTTTTCGACGAACAAATTACGAATAGGCCTTGAGAACAACTTTGTTATAAAATTAAGGCTTCGGTTTGAAACTCATCATACTACACTTCAGAAGTACAATGTTTTCAAATGTTTTCAAAGGTACAAAATCTTGACAAAGTATTTCTATAATCAATTGTACTTTCTTAATTGGACTTTCTGTACTCCTCTTTTTTTGTTTACGGGGAGGAAACCAGCAACCAGATACCTCCTGGGGAAGAGAACCGGGTTATGTGGGGTTCCACGTTTACCTACCGACCGACCTCAGTGCGTGCGAGAGGCTCCAGGAACTCCTGTGGAACGCATTCCAGGCCCTCTCAAGCACATCGCCCAACTGACTGACAACTGCCCTTCCCGGAGAGAACTGATGGTGATGCCCTCACCCTGGGGGAACTGATGGCATTGTGAAAATATCTATCCCAACATATTACGTTTTTTTTTTTTTTTTTTTTTTTTTTTTTCGGAATGTGTATTGCTGTTGGCCCTACTGGCCTTGACAGCGTCACCGGGCGGGGCCGAGTACTGAGACTCAGCCGTGATAAAGGGACAGCCCTCATGGAGGCTCAAATTTGATTCCGTCCTTAGGGTGCCTCCTGCGAAGCCGAACCACGGCTAAGGACGTCATCGGAGATGGAGGCAGCGCTCCGAGCGCATTCTATACGATAGACTCACCCGACGGTGTGAGCGCGACGCGACGTGCGAAACAAAGGACCTCGTCCTCGCCGGCGAGGACAGTGTTGTGTGCGTGTCTGTGCTGTGTAAGGGCATATTACGTATTAGTACGATATATAGAGGCAGTAATTGTACTTTTTCAAGATCACAAGTCTATTTTCTTGTGAAGTATATAAATACAAAGTCGGGATGCATCGCTAATCTCTTATAATAAATAAAATATCCCTGTGCAGTTTCTCTTTTTGTGTTTGATCCTTAGGCTCAAAGTACATGAAGTATAGATTTTTTTTTTTGATTGTTTATTGCTGTTGGCCCTACTGGCCTTGACAGCGTCACCTGCAAAAGTACTAGTACCCGATTGTTAAAAAGGGACAGCCCTCACTGGATAAGAGTTCCGTTCTTAAAGTATCTTCTTCGAGGCCGGGCTCTGCTAAGAACATTATCAGGAAATGAGGTCGCGTTCCAAGAACTAACGAACGAGAAAATCTTAAGTATGTTTAGTTTTCTTACATCCTGCAAGGCTCTTCGAATGCTATCTACTTGCAAACTGTGTGGTTTTATGAAACCACGACGCAATTGAAACGTTTAACTTTTTTATTATTCGATTTAGGGTATGAAAAATTCCGTTCTTAAGCTAACTTAAAAAAGAAAAATTAAAAATAGATATATCAATAAACCATATAACCATACATATATAAAAATAGTAAAAATTAAAATGAAAATAAATGAAGTCAGCGGCCATAATTCGACATGCTAAAGACAAACGATAAATTTTAGGCGCTAAAATAAAAATTTCACTATAATAAAAAAACCTGCGGCAGGTAATTGTGCTAATTGGAGTTCCACGGTCAAAATTTGATATTGTGTATTATTTATATAATGTACAATCAAATTACCAATTAAAGGTTTAAACATTCACAGTTCAGATAGTAGGCTTAATAGATAAATCATAATGAATTAGATTCGGGTTAGAGGAATGTTAACGGGTTAAGTTAGCTTGTTAAAAGTTAATAAAATAAGGATTCTAGCAGTGGATTAAATAAATATCTCTAACAGATACACGTTTTAATTGTTTAGAATGTTTAAACTTTCATCTCCGCTGTCGTTCCCGCTGTAGTTCGTTTGTCTGAAGTGTCGGCGCGGAACTAATTTGTAACTCCGTCTAGAGTTAGCTTTGTTCAATAAAGTTTCAGGATAAATTGTTTTATTTATATAATATTCACTTCATACTTTTATGATATCATAGAATCGCATACATTGTAATTTAAAAATAAGCTAAGTAATACTTTCGTATGAAGATATGAATATGCTTTTTTCTCTAACATTAAATGTAATATAAAATTAATAATTCAAATTAACAGTTTGAAATTTGAATAAAGAAAGAGACGAAAGATAATTAATTATAAAGAAATAATAGAGATATAATTTTCCTGACGCCACTATAAAATAAAATTGCAACGGGTTATGAATAAGTTACCTCTGTACAATGACTACATGGATCATACAATAACTACATTAAATTCATACATGCCAAAAAGGATATGGATGAAATTTTTAATTGAAACTGTCCGTTGCTTTTCAAACGCCACTCACGCCCACATAGCGCTTTGTTTGTCAATCATGGCCGATAGCTTCAAAATCAAACAAATCGTCAGTTTCAGTCAGTTTATTGTATTTTATATTTAAAACTGGGATCTCAATAGTTTTTATCGTAAATTAAATTTATTTCAATTAGTTTGCTTCATTATAGAAAAACATGGCTAAGTGCGTGACGGACTCGCAATTAAAGGGTGCCGTACCGCCGTAGAATAAAAATATCAAGTTCTTGTTCGGGGTCCCAATTCGCCCCGTAAATGTTAAAATGGGGGCTTTTTATTTTTATTATTTATTAGTGACGGGATAGAATATATAATCTACGAAATTTTCAACTTCTTTCAATTTCTCGTATGGGGCCACCCATGAAGGTGAAAATTTTATTTTACTTTTAGCGTTTGATGTTGTAACGACAACAGAAATATAGGTTCTGACGCATATTGAACTGCCTACATGTTAATGTTCGTGTGATACAGCCCGCTGACAGACGGACGGACGTAGACTTAATAATAGGATACCTAAAAGTTATCGCTTTTACCAAAACTTTTAACAAATCCGATAGACCACAATTGGAACTATTTCAATGAATACTTTTATTAATTAAAATAAAGTTAGTCCAATCGTTATCAGTTTTAATTAAATGATTGGTTTTAAAACAGAAAAATAACATGGTTGAACAACTAGTACAGATTGGTCTCCGTCTGTCTTCTTTTTAAAACTTAACCTTACGTTATTAAACTCATAGACATTAAAATCTATACCAATATCTAAACCACTATTATAAAGATGAAGAGTTTATCTTTTTTTTTCATGACGGTTGGCAAACAAGCCATACGATCCGCCTGATGGTAAGCAGTCACCGCAACCTATCAAAGCTTGCGATACTTGAAGTATCACAAGCATGTTGCCAGCCCAAAGAACAGGAGGGACGGGATGAGAAGGGATAAAAAGGAAGGGAACAGAGGGGTGGGAGATTGGGCCTCCGGCGCTCTCACTCATCGCACGAAACGTAACATTGCCTAATGATACTGTTACATGACGCCGACTTCCTGTGAGAGGGTAGTAATTCCCCAGTCGAGCCGGCCCTTTTGTTCTAAGAGAAGCATGGCTCTACTACCGTAATATTTGTTTCGTTGAACGCGCTAATCTCAGGAAATACTGGCTTGAATTGAGAAATTCTTTTTGTGTTGAATAGTCCATTTCTCGAGGAATGCTATATAAAATCACGTTGTTACAAAGAGGAGCAAAAAGCAAAAATAGAAAAGAATATTGCTTTTAAGAGCTTCCGCTGCGGTCGCTGCGTAAACAGTTAAAGTTACGCAAAAAAATATTTATGATGGAATTGTTCCCATTTGAACGTTCTAATAAAAAGTCCGTGGCAGCATATATGCCTTAATACAAGTAGCTGAGCTACCAAGCTAGGAGAAAACCTATAAATTTATTAAAATACCAAGCACTCAAACTACACCTAGAAAGTCAATATTTCATTTCCTTCTACTTCGATCTTTGTTTTTTATATACAAAGAGCTTCTTCCCGCGGCTTTGCCTGCGTGAATAACGATTTTAATGCAAACGTCGAACCTTCATTTCACGTCTTCAGTTGAATTTCAGAAAATGTTAAAACACGTCTTAATCTTTCGCCAAAAAACAGAGTTATATGCTTTTACAAAATCCTTTACACCTATTTGATTACCTATGGGTTGAATTCCGAAACATTGATTCCTAGTGCTCGTTTACGTTTTAAAAACAACACCAGTGAAAAAAATCAGAAAAATATTATAAAAGTATTCATTTATTTCAAGTTTAGGCTAAACGTTGATATGCCATGATGTATTGGATTAAGTTTTCAAAATATGTGTCATAATAAAATGTAATTTAAATCGAAATCACTAAAGAGTATTGATATAAACTTCGAAGCAAAATAATTTACTACCCGTTTTTAACTCCGTTAGGGGATGAATTTCAGTAAAATACGAAACACGTCTTCCATCAATTCTTTTAAAAAAGATTTAGATTGAACCAAGGAATCGCGTTGTCCCATACAAACTTTGGCCCCGTTTTTCAACCCCTTAGAAGTAGAATTTTGGAAAATCCTTTCTTAAATTCCATTGGGTTTCGTGGGGTTAGTGGTTGTGAACTCCCTTACCTTTCCCCTCTTACCACCATCTGTCATATCAGCTTTTACACCAGTTTATGATTGTTTACCTCCTTTGTGGTGTAAAAATCTTCTTTTAGTAACTCCTCATTGCTGAGGATCGTGACTCCTTTAAAGTTCTCCTTTAAAATTAACTGTCTCCATCGGCTAAGTTCCATCCTGGTATTTTCGAGAATTTGATCTGACCACCTTTTAGGACGTAAGCCTCTTAACTTTTACCGTTTTGCCTATAACCATTATACGTACCAGGTATAAAAAAGACTACGTCGTCATTTTTTATGAATAAATAAACGCTACACACTCAACGGCCCCTATTAGAATAGTTATATCCTGTGTCGGGGGTTCGGAAACATACACATTGAAAAATCAGGGGGTTAGGACGAACACAGACCGAAAAACATGCCTGTATGGTCAGTACAAATGTCTGTCCCGAGCGGGAATCGAACCCGCGACCTGTGGCGTTTAAGGCAGATTGGTTACCGCTGCGCCACAACGTCGTCAATTTAAATAATAATTACGAAAGCTCTTTAAAAATTAATTTAAGTTCAATGAGCTATTAAGCCTATACTTCACTAATTACTCCTCGTTTATGTAAACATGACATTGGAACAAGATCAAATCGTGCGAAAGGCATTAGATCTGCGATGCTTAACGTACAGTATGACAGCCGACATGTGCTAGAAATAATTATGTTACGTTTTTCCTACTTATATACACGAATAATTAAATTACATGTATTTCTAACATATACATTCTCAATACTTGTAGATGGAGAGAAAGTTTTATCAAATAACTATACACAGGACTTTTTTGTCAATGTGTTTTGACGAAAAAGTAGGAGTTGATTAATTTATTATTTAAAAACATTTATTTTTATTATTTAAAAACCACCAGATAGACTTTTTAATCAATTTTATTTTCAAAAGCTTTTTTCGATATTGTCGAAATATTCTTTGGGTGCCCCGGTTTACACATACAACACGAGTAGTGGATGACATTATTCGAGATTCTCAAACCTCCGTATACAAGCAATATTTACATTCCACCTGAACACGGAATAAAATTATATTTGCGATCGTCTCAATAACCCCTACATATATGTAGATTTCATCTTATATCGAGTGACACCACATGTGGTAGAACTAAATATTACATCAAATGTAATTCAAATTTTTAACTTTCACGATCGTTGTGGCTTGCTGGCAGCGAGCCTGCTTTGAGCCTCGACGGTCGCAGGTTCGATTCCGGCTCGGAGCAGATGTTTATTATATAATATCTGTTACCGTCTGGGCGTCTCTTTGTGGGTCTCCCCACCGTGCCTCGGAGAGCATAAGCTGTCGGTCCCGGTTGTTGCAACGAGTTATTGTTTCGCCATTTTTGTTGCGGAGGTCAGATGGCAATCGCTCTTTTTAAAAACTCGTAACTTATCAAATCTGAATAAGAGTAATAAGTAGACCCTGGGTAAATATAATACTGGGAATAATGTTACGAAGAAGAAGTGACAGACTAGACCTTGGGAAAGGACATTGAAGGCAATGAAACCAGGAATGAAAGTTTATATTTTCATATGCATTGAATATTCTGTATTGTATTAAAGTCAAGGTCTGAAGCTACGAAGGACGACTTGCGTGAATGCTTCTAGATAAATTTTGCAGTCCTAGTGTAGCCATATTTTATAGGAAAAATCCTGCTAAAAAATTGATTTTGGATTGTAAAACAGCAAAGCAAAAGTTAGTCTTCAACACTCGTGTTTTATTGATTAGGTATATTATATTTTTATGAATTTAGTAAATATTGATTTAACCGCAATAAGATGTTTTAAATATTTCAAAGCCTCGAAGATTACTGAAACAATTTTTTCTTATATCTTTTGATAAGATTTGCATAAATTATTTTCAATTGCATTTTTAATCTCCATTTTGTGTGTTGTTTTTTTAATACGCGCAACTATTATCTTTTCGTTTTACAGTTAATAAATTTTCGGATTTAATCCTCTTTAAACTTGTATAAGCACGAAGTATAAACAAAAATAGCTGTTTGTTCAATAATATCATACAAAAATATTTATATTCTTAAGGCTAAAATAAAATATGACACCCTGTCCAATGTATTCGCGTCACGCGTGACCGGACACGACATACTCGGGTAAACTAAATCTCCTACTAAATTGATCTGTTTTATTCAAGCCCCAATAAGTAAATCAAAACACACTAGAACAGGTCCCTTTTTTATTTCATTAGTTAATAAAATAAACTAAATAAAAAAGTAAGAATAAATAATTCGACTTAATAAAACACATTGATTTCTTTAATCCACTTTTTGCTAACTTTGATTCGTATAAATAAGATGATCTCAATGGGAATGTATAAAATAATAAATAGCACCTAAGGAGATAAGTAGGACATGCTCACCCGCGAATTTTTGTCGCAACAATCGCGGGTGGCAATGTCCTACTTTTCACCCGTGGTGCGTATACGATTGTTTTCCCTACGATGAAAAGCTCGCATTTAGTCCTAGTACGAAGAATAAACATGAACATTACCACCTCCCTTAATATCTTAATACCTTAAACCTACCATAGACTCCAGAACCTCTTTCAACTGACAGGTGGGATAAATATCAACTTAAGCATAAACTCTTTTTTTTTTCGGAATGTGTATTGCTGTTGGCCCTACTGGCCTTGACAGCGTCACCGGGCGCGGGGGCCGAGTACAGAGACTCAGCCGTGATAAAGGGACAGCCCTCACGGGGCTCAAATTTGATTCCGTCCTTAGGGTGCCTCCTGCGAATCAGCATAAACTCACGGGTGCATAATTCGCTTGTTGTCGCATTACGAACCTAAAATGCCAAAGTGGTTATTTTATTTTTTCATATAGACACTTGCTATATCCTGATATAACCCTCGTATAAATATAGCGTTGTCTGAACCATTGGTCCGATTTACACCCTACAATGAACGTAACCCTTGAATCATCGTACCGTGGAAAATAAGCGTTGTTATCTTTAGTAAAATAAAGTTTATAAAAAGAAGTATTTTAAAAAAAAAAAAGAACTAAATTGCTACAGTTATTTTTTTTTTTTTAAACAAAACCTATTTCGACATTGGAAAGATATATGTTTTCTCCAAGAGAAGTCCGTGCCTTATGTAGCGCTGGAGATATTTTATTAAATATCGACTAATAAAAAAATTATACACTTTTAATTTACTAATATGTAAGTATAAACCTAGTGAGGCATTATAACCACTTTACTTAATTTGGTTTTTTTTTATGTTACAAGTTGACAAGCAAGCATACGGCCCATCTGTTATGAAGCGGTTGCCGTAGCCTATGAGCACGCGCAACATCATTAGTAGTTGCCACTGACGCGTTGACAACGTCGAGATACTGGTTCTTAAATCTCCTTTGTCCAGTAATTTCTCTAGCCTACAGCCCTTCAAACTGGAAAGTAATGCCTAAGCACTACTATCTGGCGGTGGAATATTTGACACTGCGATGGTATCTAGCCGGCCTTTACAACAAAAGACTTACCACCAGTTTAAAATTGAATGAACCTCCACTTTTTTCCCGATGTTTCACTCGCGTAAATAAAATTAAATCACTTTACCTTAGACTAAGTCTCCTCAATATCAATGTGATGTTCGTACATAAACATAAACCCAGCGGTAATGGCGGTAAAGTGAAGCTGTCCGGACGAGAACATTTACTAGCTCCTGAGTGGTGAGACCCATCTTATTTGCATTAACCCGCCGTTATTGCAGGCTTTGAGATTTACTCAAATATAAAATGGTTTATAAGCAATCTTTATACCCAGTCGTCTTATATTACTCTCGATATTATTCTTAGATATTACTCTTAGAACTTTTAAATCAATGACCCAAACTTGTTATTCTTTTTATTGAAGAAGAAGAAGTAAGAAGTAATAATTTTATTTAATAGCACATACAAGATCGATTGCTATGGAATTGAACATTTGAAAATGTGTTTCATTGACGACAGGAGCGTAAATATTTATTTGAATGAAGAGTTTTAAAGTTGGTTAAAGAATATCTCGCAGGACGAACGCTGTGGCGTGCAGGTGGCTGGTTTGCTATAAACCAGCCTCGGATAGCACATTAAGCTGTCGGTCTTATTTATTTATTTATTCATTTATTTATTTATTTATAAGTGAGACAAACTGCATATCATATATTACATTAAAAATAAAAAACTTATTTAACTACACACATGCCAGTAAAGTTTCAACAAATCATATTTAAACAAAAAGTGAACAAAAATGTGACAATTGTAATGCCACTTCCAACAAGGCACGAGAGAGAAAGAAAGATACACAAAGGTAGAAAGTAGGAGAGAGAAAGAGAGTGAGTCGGTAGATCCCAAGCACATGCGCGTGGTATTCTTGCTATGCAGCGAAGTAAACAGTGTTATTTTAATAAGATTAAGAACGCATTCACTTCCGTAGTGGTGTCATAAAACGAGACAGTGTAAGGGCACACACCCAACACCATATTCGCCGGCGAGGACGAGGTTCTTGGTTTCGCACGTCGCGTCGCGCTCACACCGTCGGGTGAGTCTATCGTATAGAATGCGCTCAGAGCGCTGCCTCCATCTCCGATGACTTCCTTAGCCGTGGTTCGGCTTCGCAGGAGGCACCCTAAGGACGGAATCAAATTTGAGCCCCCGTGAGGTCTGCCCCTTTTTCACGACTGAGTCTCTGTACTTGGCCCCCCTCATTCGGTGACACTATCAAGACCAGTAAGGCCTACAGCAATACACATTCCGAAAAAAAAAAGAGTTTTTTTGTTAATAAATTTGAGGCTAATTTGAGTCAATAATTTAATTATTTAAAATAGAATTCTATTAGAATGTCTAATTCATTTATTATTCAGACATCCGCTCTCCATTATACGGAGAGTGATGAAAAAACTTTCAGAGAGCCAATAAAGTTGAACCCTCTATGGACTAAGTGCGTTGTAAAATCTAAAAGTTATTTGAGTTTTTTATATTTTATAGATTTCCTCATGACTGAATTAAAAATATCTTAGGGATCGTGTAGGAAGTTCTTATTTTTATCTACACGGATCTTCGCCGCTCTCAATACTTTAATAATAAAGAATATGACTATTATTTTATAAAAATGATATAAAATCTACTACATGACCCCGACATGCTGATTTCTTTTATGGTCTCCTATATTTTATAAGAAAATTTTCTAGGAAATACGTCTTATTTTGCACGCTGCTATATCACTTCATTTCCTTTTTAATTTATATTAAGAGTTTTAAATGTAAAAGTTATTTATTTGCTGTATATTGTTAAAAGAATTATGATATCTCTTTTTCTCCTCAAAAACGATCTCATTTTTGTTCGAGTTTTACCCCAATCAAATAGACCATAATCTAGAAATAATACCTTAAAAAATAAAGAAACAAACAAACAATTACCACGCCATATATATAATAATCAATGTATTTACTAGCAGCATTAACCTGCATTGCAACCTAAAGTTACGTGTTTTGGAAGCGTTAGAAAGAAGGAGAAAGAACTGAAAGGGAAGCAGGTAATGGGAACGTAGGCCTAAGGCCGGGTCCCAGTACTCGATCCAATACCCACTAGCGCTGTCAAAGTCAGTGCAGTCAACATAAAAACATTTAAAAATTTAAACTCTGGCATTCAAACTCGTTAAGGTAGGCTTGCGTAGCACCTATTCGAACCGTTATTCACCAAACAAAAAGTATTCCGTCATCAACAGACTCCATAATGCCGCACAACCTTAACAATCGCAGTACCCGTGCGTCCGAGTTTCAGTGTACGGTCAGCAAATGAGTTTGATATATTAAATATTAATTTTGTATAATTTATCGTGTAATTAAAATTTAGTGCATCATGGTCAACGATTACATTTTTCTGTATTTTGTATGGATGTTTTTTACTCAATCACGTAAAAACGGCTTAACGGATTTGAATTAAATTTTGCTTCACAACTAGACACTTAGAAGGAACCTGGAAATGTGTGGTTCCCATGGGATTAATTAAACAAACTGTAGGACTTGAAATTTGATATAGATGAGTTTTATAGAATCTTGAATAATTAATATTATAAAATTGAAAATAGCACTGCCTATCGGTTACCTTATATTACAATAAAGGTCCCTCTTTAAAAATCCTTATTCACGCGAACAAAGCTAGGGGTAAAAGCTAGTAAGATAAATTGTAGTAAGTCTCTATAGCTCAATGGTTAGGGCCGACTCCGTTCTGTCCTCTCGTACTTAGTGCAAGGAGTATTAGCTATGACTTGAAACAGCATCATCACTATACATAGTATAAAACAAAGTCGCTTTCTCTCTCCCTATGTATGCTTAAATCTTTAAAACTACGCAACGGATTTTGATGCGTTTTTTTAATAGATAGAGTACTTGAAGAGGAAGGTTTATATGTATAATAACATCCATTAAATAGTGGAGAAATGATGTTATTTTTGACGTTTCTAATGTGATGTCGTAAATAATTACATTTAACGCGTGCGGGCCACGGGCAGTAATGAATAAATCAAAACTACTGTATCGATTTTAATCGTTTTTTCAGTGAATGACATAGGCTATATATTTTATACCCGTGTGAAGCCGGAGCGGGCTGCTAGTTACTAATATTCCCAATAAACAAAAAAATAAGTAAAATTTGTCTGCTGACAGTCCTCGACCGGCTTGCTTCTATAGCCGCATATAGCCAATCGAATTACCACCGGCAGAGGACGCTCAAAGGCCGGGTTAGCTAACTAAACAATTTCTACCCCAATACGTAACACGGTTAATGTAACCATGTTATATTAGTAACGTAGTTAACGATACACTATATTCTCCGAAAACTTGAGATGTAATCTGATTAATTTGCTCATATTAGTTTCTGAATGATATTTACTGTGTTCAACATCGTATATCACATATAATTTAACCGTTTTAGTTAATGTTGTTAACATGCTTGAAGTGCTTTTTTTCCGGAATATGTATTGCTGTTGGCCCTACTGGCCTTGACAGCGTCACCGAGCGGGGGGCCGAGTACAGAGACTCGAGAGAAAGGGGCAGCCCTCACGGGGGCTCAAATTTGATTCCGTCCTTAGGGTGCCTAATGCGAAGGCGAACCATGAGCAATGACGTTATCGGAGATGGAGGCAGCGCTCCGAGCGCATTCTATACGACAGACTCACCCGACGGTGTGAGGGCGACGCGACGTACGAAACAAAGGACCCCGTCACCGCCGGCGAAGACGGTGCTGCGTGCGTATCTGTGCTCTGTAAGGGGCACTCTTCAATGTAATCCTATCGTCAGAGTCTTGCAGGACGTGTTCAGGACGCGTAACTTTCGCCTAACTTTGCAACATGCAAATCAGTGGCCAAATTTTCAAGTTATAGGCTGTAAGACTTTTGCCACCTTTGCCTTTACAATTGTCATGACCTAGATTATGTTTACAATACAGCAAAAGGTCGATTACTGGTTGCTGGTCGGTTAACAAGGTGTTTTACTCTAGAATATGGAGGGGAGAGTCATAAGCAAATTTGTTGCAGATTTCTGCCTGTAAAACATTAGAAAACGGTCATGCAGAAATCTTTTTGATTTCTATGAGGTAGCAAAAAAAATTCGGCCTCCAAATTTGCCGCCCCAAAAATCTGCCGCCCTCGGCTTAAGCATACTCAGCCTGTTAAATCCGTCACTGTTGCAAAACCAAAGTGGGCAGCGCAAAAAAGACATAATTAATTCTTATGCTCATGTCTGTATATCATGACTATAATTTTTTTTTTTTTTTATGTTAGAAGTTGGCAAACAAGCATACGGCCCACCTGAAGGTAAGTGGCTGCCGCAGCCTATGAGCGCTTGCAGCACCATTAGTAGGTGCCACTCACGCGTTGCCAACCTCGAGATATTAGTTCTTAAATCTCGTTCACCCAGTAATTTCACTAGCGTACAATGCCCTTCAAACCGGAACACAGTAGTGCCTAAGCACTACTATTTGGCGCCAGAATATTGGACACTGCGGTGGTACCTACCTAGCCGGCCTCTTGCAACAAAAGACCTACCACCAGTGTGACTGATTGCACTGGTGGAATAATCTCTGCTGTGACAGAGGTTATCCCAACAGCGGGCGATGGGGTCGTCACATCCCGACGCCTTTAAAAATAGGGTAACATATTAAAATTTTTGAATAATCCTTGTTACCACAATAAAAAAGTATCTGTAATACACATTATTTTCTAAATATTTAAATTTTATTTTGTTTTAGGAAAAATAGAACAACACATTTTGTCAAAACTTCAACTCTTTACATAATCACCTATCACGGAATGAGATAAAGCCCGATGACACAGGGACGAACGGACGGACAGCGGAGGCTTCATTATAGTGTTCCGTTCTCTTTGGATACGGAACCCTAAAAAACCAATATGATTTTAATCTTTTAAATGTTACTCAGAAACATTTTTACGTAGATTCAATAATACTCAGCCTTCCAATATCAATTTTATTGACTGTTCAATATAATCAGTAAATTGTTATTGGAAGCTGCGAAGTTTGAACAAACAAGGGTCCTCGGAATCGAGGTTGTTTCACGAAATTGCCAACTGTTCAAAAATTTGTTAACTTTACCGCCATCAGGGGTGAATACGTAACGATTAACCAACGATACACAGATTTTTCAATAAAACTTGAATTGGTTTTATAAATAATATTATTTTATTATTTTTTTTTTATTTAGTCAAGACTGTTGTTGCATATAGATGAATGTGAAAATAATTTCAAATTTTTAAAAAGCACTTAAGTTTTCAGGTCGTGGAACAATATAACTTTTAAGAAATAAGTGTAATACTTTACACGTTCAATAATGCGAATGTCGCGGGTTAGATCTTGGACCTGATCCCCTTGGGCTATTATTGTACCCGCTCCCAGTGCAAGCTTCGAGAAAAACATTGCTAATAATCTTTAAAAAGGTCAATTTTCATCAAAATAATGCAGTTATGTTGTTATTATTAATGAAAAATATTTTCTACTAGTTCCCGCTAGCAGCTTCGCCGCCGTGAATAACGTATTTTATACAAACATAGAACTATCATGCTTGCATACAGATTTTCAACCACTTTTTTATTCCTTGTCCATGTTTTTAGAACAACACCTGCCAATAAAAGTCACCTTTTTAGGTCTAAGGGCTTATTAAACCGAGCGTTGATAAGCCAGACCTTATTTTATATATAGGTATATAGATTTACTAACTTAAACTAAAATATAAATACTGTACGCATTGATGGTGACTTTATGATTACATGAGTAATACAAGTGGGAACAAAAACTTCGCAATAAAAATGTCACCAGCCTAAAAATAAGGTTGTGTTACGCAAAGCATGTTATTTTAATCCCCTATACTATAGCTAATGAGAAAAGTTTTTCGATCATAAACCGAAGTTATAATCTCGTCTTTGAAATATATTGCTTTATTTTTATAGTGCTTAAATTAAAAAAAGTCTCTTTAATTTTCAATCAATATTTACATTAGGTATTATATTAGGAACTAGGAATTGCGTAAGTATAAATATCAATTATGTACGACGGTATCCAACGACGGTATTCAAAATTACTTATTATTAATTTAATCGATAAATTAAATGACATGATTAATCCTATCCTACATCTAGAGTACGTAATATACTACTTGCTCGATGTGAGAAGCAAAGGTTAATAAATTGAACATTTTAATTCAATACGGAAAATTTTGACTCAACACTTTTCCGTTTCTGATTTTAATCACTTTAATAATTACGAAAACCCGATCGTCTGCTATTTCGTAGAATCGCCGAAACGTGGGAATGTAACATTAAAGTCAAATAAACGTATTGCCTGTTTGTTTGTATATTATTATAAATACGTCGATTGAAAACTTATTTCTTTATCAAAAATATCTTTAATTTTTCAATTTCAAATATATAATGACTATGTGCCCTTTGGCGTGCGGGTAGCAAGCCTACTTTGAGCCTCTACTATCGGATATCGGATACTTCTTCATCCTAGCATTATTCCCGGTATTTTTATGTACCCAGGGTCTGCTTATTACTCTTATCCGGATTTGACAGGTTACTAGTTTTTACACAGAGCGATTGCCATCTGACCTCCGCAACCCTAAGGGCGAACCAGTAACTCATTGGATAAGAGCAATTTACTTATTAAGAGTTAACGATTATTATCAGATGTTATTGATAATAACCGGGACCGACAGCTTAACGTGCTCTCGAGGCACGGTGGGGAGACCCACACGGACAAACGCCCAGACCGAGACAGAAATTTTAACAAACATCTGCCCGAGCGGGAATCGAACCCGCAACCGTCGTGACTAAAGGCAGACTCGCTACCCACAACGCCACGACGGTGTCAACGGATATCGGATACTCTACGGAGTAAATTCCCGCTTGGAGCTTGGGTTTTTGGTGTTCAGTTAGTTTTCTCCGGCTAATCTTTGAAACGACTGGACTGATATTAACAAGACTTTCACTGATGTTATAAGGAGTAACTTAACTATATATTTAAGTCTAAGTATTAAATGGAAGTCTAAGTTATTATTTGCCGCGTTAGTACTATATTATATGACAGAGCATACATTCTATTTTAGGAGGATATTGCAATTAGGGGGAGACACGTCCTCGCTAACATCATTACGTATTGTAAAGCGGAATATGATTACCGTTATTATACTTCGGTTCGGATTTCGTTCGTGTAGAAATATCAAAGGGAAATGTAAAAAGCTTTCGAAGCCCGTACATTGTTCTTGAATATTAAATTTTCTTTCAAAGCTACCTTTAAATAGAAACTGGATTGTCTACTCTTCTCCCAGCACAAATGGGTCGACCGGAGAAGCCTACTTCTGACAGAAAATCGGCGTAAATTAAGTCAAGTAAAGTAAGAACATCAGTACGATGATTGAGAAGAGTTAGAGTGCGTGAGGCCCAAACTCCTACATATACCCCCCTCCCCGTTCCTCATCTTTGGTTTTAAAAAAAGGTACGATAACCGCTTTCAATGGGACTTTTCGGGTGGACTGGTTCCGCATGTACTTATTCGTAGTATACACTTGTTAACCATCTCCGTTGTATCCAGTACAAAAACCTTTTTCTTTGTTTAATTTTTTGGGATACAAATATATTTAACCAATTGCAACGGTCTGAAACTGAATCGTGGGACAGGCAACCTGTTACTATATATATATATATATATACACTTCTTACTTAGTATATTACAAAAATAAAAGATTTCAATTTATTTAAGTAAGACGAAAATAGTCTTGCTTAAATAAATAAACGCTACACACTCAACGACCCCCATTAGGATAGTAATATCATGTGTCGGGATCCAGAAACAATCACAATGACAAGGACAAATACACCCAGACCGGAAAATATGCTTGCATGGTCAATACAAACATATTATGCTCCGAGCGGGAATCAAACCAGCGACCTGTGGCGTTTAAGGCAGGTTCGGTACCGCTGCGCCACAACGTCATCATACTACCAAAAATAAAGGTTCCGAAATACGAAATAAGAGTTCCGTAGCCAAATGGCAAAAACGGAACCCTTATAGTTTCGTCATGTCCATCTGTCTGTCTCTCTGTCCGTATGTCACAGTTGTTTTTATTCGGAGTCTGTTGACTCTATCTATACGAAATTTATAACATTTAAAAAGGCATTTTTTTTCGTATTCCCTGTCTTCGACGTTATTTAATTTCCTGACGTAATTTCCTGTTTCTCCGTAAATCCTTAAAGAGAAATGAATCCATATTACACAAATTACTCTACCATTTTCTTGCTGAATATTTTATGACAGACCAAATTATAATATAAGTTTAGAATGAAGCTAAAATTACTCAGTGTATAGAAAACCCATCTTTGTGTTCTCAAGGGCTTAGTTTGTTTCCAACTGTTTCGTGCTTTACGGCGAAGGAAAACGATAAGATATAAGTATGTAAAACCACCAATTCATAATGAAGCAGTGTGGTGGATTCAGCTTGTTGAGGTGACGACGTGAGAAATGCCTCTAAGACAACGGGAGGATCCTCCGACCATGCTGATGATATTGTCTGGCGGACCGAAGCCCTGAGCCGAAGCCCAACGACTTACGTTGGAAAGTTGTATATATAGCTCAAGAGCGTAGGAAGCTTTGATAGCGCGATTTAGGATCGTGACGATCATTGGTCTTCCATATCGTTGCGTAGTATGCCCTGTAGGTGTCGTTGTAGCTTGATGCGAGATGTGACAATCTTGTCTTTTCTGTCGCGTTACTTCGTGTTGCGTGTAGACACACGCTCATAGCCAAGTCCGCTCTGATCGTTAACCAATCGGTGGGTAAGCAACATTAGGCGCAGTCAGTCACTAGATGAGTGATCGCATAGCGGTATTTCAACTGATCGTCTCCGTGCTTCGAAGGGCACATCCCGACTGTTATCAATTTATTTATGAATAATAGTCGAAAATTCAAGTCAGAGTCCTATATGGGCGACCTGAACAATTCTGACACTAGGTTGGCCATGTTACTAAGCTAGGTTGTTTGTGCAGTGTAACGCAAACAATATCCCACTTTACATTGCGCCCTGCATGCTCCACTTCACGCAGGAAGACTTGTTGGTGGCTTCCGACAACGCAGTTCATCTCGCTGCGTTTTGAGCCACAACAATATAGGTGTTTTGCCATCGAAACGCTAATAAGAAGAAGCTTTTAGTCTTACTTAATATAAGAAAGCTTCTTTGCCCAGCAGTGGGATATTAATAAGCTGAAAAACTAAACAAAGTGTAATTTTATTCATGCTTTGGAGCTTACCATGAAATCTTACTGCGATGCAAATGACGACCTAAAACTGAGCTACATCGCTATTCGTACCGTGACATATATATACTTTATATTTATACTTCATGCTCACATAAAATCTAAATCGATCGAATCGATTTACTTTCGGAATTGAATAGGATCGAACTAGAATTTTTAGGTACTAAAAGTTCAGGATAAGCCCACTGATTTGCTGAAATTTAATCTGAAAAGAACATTTTAGATAAATGAACAGTTATGCCGCTATTATTTGGTGAATGAGTATTACGGTACCTATTGCTTTAATAAGCTTAACATCGATACACACACAATTCTCGTACTGATATTGTAGATACATCTGCAATGATAGCTATTTTCTTGCGTATTAAAGTTAAAACGTTTAACCCACTAGGCCAATTAGTTTTACCAATGTACCATTTCAAGAAAGGCCTCAATCTCATGTACTAGAGGCACTGCAGAAGTGATAAAAATGGGACAAATGTGCAGTTTTTCATTGCATAACTGTTAAATCTGGTTGTATTTTAGTCAGCTGCTGGAGGTCTGAGAAGGAACGCTCATAAGTGTCCAATATGTATAATATTGTTAAGTGTTGGGGTTTGAAGATTTACATTAAAACACCTGATGGCTCTAAATGAGACTGATTCCACGCACCGGGCCGCTTATAAAGTGTGTAACACGGGTTCGAGAAAGTTTCGTCCACGGAATGTAAAACGGTACTTCTAGAACCTGGGCGTAACGAAACAAATAGACAGACCAAGCGATTTTGAAACTTTAACCCTGGTGATATGGTTCGGTTAGCGCTACAAGCTTCTGTGGGTCTTTGCCTCCACTACAATCTTCCTCTAGTCGTTGCAAATCTTGGTTGTCCGTCTTCAGTTGTAACTTCTCCATCTTTCTCAAGTCTGCCTCCACGCAAACGTGTCACCGCTTTTTTGGCCTTGCTTTGGGGCTCCTTTGATTCGGCGTCCATTTGGTCAATCTTTTCTTGGCTTTCGTGTCCGGCATTCCTTCTATGTGACCCGCCCATCTCAGCCACTGCGACATAAAGCAAAAAAATGTTATACCTTATTGGTGCATATTTACACTGATTGATTATAAATATTATTTTGGTGATGCATAGTACACAGTATATTGATCGATTAAAAATATATTTCCACATATCATTTTAATTAATAACATTTTCTTAGAGGGTACGTAGCGTTTTTTCAAGTGGCCGTTTCGACATAAGCTCTTACACGGGTGATTCATTTAGCGCTTTAAAAAGCCAAACTCGCGTATTATTTCGTGATATTTAAATAAAAATGTGTCCTCTTGCTTATAATTAACTTAAATGTCATACCTGTCAAAGTTGAAACAGGTTTTCAGTTATGGAACCGACGACATCTTATTATCAAAGTTAAATTAAACATCAGGTATCTTTTAGCATTTGATCTATATTGTAATTGTGTTTAGGGTCTGATGATAAAGATATATCATACTTCATAACTAATTTAATGTTTCGGAGAGATTCTTTCATTTACTGAACCTAAGGGGAAGATAACTATTGCAGAACGACCACATCTCCGGCCCGTGCGATCAACATTGGTCAGACATGAGCTGAGTACATTAACAGTGCTTCTGCAAGAGTCCAATTGTCACACGTATTGAGATTGATAACCGGGAAGGTTTTAGTGACTTTCCATGACGATACTACCTTGTCAAAAAACCCCATATAATCAGGTTTTCCTCAGATAGCCGTATATGTTGTACCACAATACATCCATACGAAAATAACCTTATAATAGTCCTGCATATCCAGAAAAGTTGGATTGACTTAGCAATACAAAAGTAAACCTTTTTAATTTATAAATGCCAACTAAATGTGAAAGTTGAACGCCATTATAATGGAAACATCTCTTCACTTTCATTAACTCGGTATTACAATGTGGTACTAAATCTGTGGTAATACGCAAAACCGCGTGTCCTATAAATAAATATCAGTTATTATTGCTCCGAAATAAAATAATTATTGCGGTCTTTTTTAGGCCAACCCAGTGTCAGAGTTGTTCAGATCGCGCATATACGAGTATGCCTCTGACTTGACTTATCGACTATTATCAAATTGCTAGCAGCCGGGACCGACTTTTTACGTGCCCTCCGAAGCACGGAGACGCTCAGTTGACATACCACTATGCGATCACCCATCTAGTGACTGACCGCGCCTAAAGTTGCTTAGCGCACCGATCGTTTACCGATCAGTGAGCGCTCCCGGCTATGAGCGTCTTTAGTAACGGTTGTGTATAAAGTACATGATAATATGGTACGTGACGTCACGTCAAACGGCATGACGTCTTGAGTTCACTATGTATTTTTGTATTTAATTTATTCGAATTTATTAAATTAAATTTTGAAATAATGACTTTTATTTGTGCAGAGCAGACATCTGACGAATGTCACTTAGTGATGACACGACGGATTTATTTATTTTAGTCATAGAGTAAATAATAAAGTCCGATATTGATATTATATCCATACCTTTATGATTTTAGTATGTGTTTATTTTTTAATTTTCATGAAGTCTACCTTTAATTGCAACGTGACGTCGTTGTGGCGCAGCGGTAGCGAACCTGCCTTAAATGCCACATCTCATAGGTTCGATTCCCGCACGGAACAGATGTTTGTATTCACCATACATGCCTGTATGGTTACAAACATCTCATCATCATGTTTTCCACTCTGGGTGTGTTTGTCCTTCAAATTGTGTATGTTTCCGGACCCCCGACACAGGATATAACTATCCTAATGGGGGCCGTTGAGTTTGTATGTAGCGTTTATTTAACTTCATACATCGATACCATCTTTTCACATTTACCTGGAGTTACATGACAGCCGACCTCCTATTACAGTTACAACAGTGAAAATCATTTTCTTACTGTCCAATCATAGATAAACAAAACTTAGGTACCTACTTAGCTATATTTGAAAAGTGAGATAGGTACCTTTATAAAATCATATAATCAAATCAAATTACTAAACAGTACCTACAATCAAAAATTTATACCTACCGTCGTAACTTGTACAAAAACTAAGGGTCAAGAGATATGTGGAATCCAAATTTGGACAATAGACCAATGGAGAAGCGAGTGGTCGTTGGAAGGGTCAGACCGACTTGGGCTCGCAACCTCCCAGAGGCGAGAGAAGAAGAAGATAAGAATACAGAAATAGGCGCGATGCCACACAGTGACCCACCGTCGCCCACCGAGACCTGGGATCAGGGGAAACATGAAGATAAATACGATGTATTCGGAAAGGTAAGTTCAAATTATTATTATTATCGATTGGTTAGTGGTCAACTACTACTACTACTACTAGTGGTTAATAAAAAATAAAAAATAATAATAAGTTCAAATTCAAATTCAAATATTTTATTCAATATAAATACATAAATGTACACTTATTGAACGTCATAATACTTATTGAAAATTAAAAGATTAAATAATATCATTACATTTTAGAAAAAATTGCCTATATAACGCTTAAATAAATAAGCTATTCAAATATAATATAAAATTATGACTTTTATGTTATGCTACTAAGTCTCTTACTCTTATACATCATGTACTATCATGCATCTGTGTGCGGAATTCTATTAAAATTATGTATAAAAAGAGAAATTAATAGAGCCACGATTTTCCCACAAATGGGCGTAGAATGTCTCACAGAAAATCGTCGTAGAGTTAGAGCGTTAGAGGTCCAATCTCACATCTCCTCTTTTTCTTTTCCCTTATCCCTCCTATCTCCTTTCTTCTTGAGTTGTCGACGCGCATGTGATACTTCAAGTATCGTAGTATCTAAAGCTGCGGAGACTGCTTACCACCAGGCAGACCGTATACGTGTTTGCAAACCGAAATGACATAAACACCTATAGCGTGCAAAACTCACAGTGGTAAAATGTCCTACCCACATTTGTTAGTTTTTAAGTTTCAAGTTAAATATTTAATTAAAATTAAGAGTCGTAATTTCCTTTAAAATTACAGTTTTTAAATGTATAAGATTTAATGGAAAAAGAGCTTATAATTATTATTTTATACGTAGAATGTCTATATTCTATTAGCTTATCAATTAATATCTTAACCTTAGAATATAGATGCTCGTAGTTCGATGAAAATAGCTTGTCAAAATGATATTATTATGAAGAACATTCAATTTCCAGGTAATGCTGCTCGGTGACAGCGGCGTCGGAAAGACGTGCATGCTGGTTCGCTTCCGGGACGGAACGTTCCTCGCCGGCAACTACATTTCCACCGTTGGAATAGACTTCCGGGTATATAAACACTAACGAACCAAAGTCACGACTGATCTTCTAGATGTACCTATTTTATTATAATAAATACTTATGTAATATTAAAATCGTAATTATAAATCAAAAGTGCAAAAAAGGTTCTATATCAATAAACAATTCACGCCGATAATTTTTACTCCTTCTATATTTCAACAAAAAAAAACAATTAAATGGTCGTCAGGGGTTCCGAGTTCAAATCCGGCCACTCACGGGTATACGCGGCCGGTTCGCCGCTACGCTATTGGTGTTAAAGTTTGGCGCGCTTTTTCCGTTCCCGCCCCTTAGGCATGACAGCTGTGATTGAATCGACTGTTCGACTGAGTGATTTATTGCGGTGCCGAAGTTTTTTTTTTCTATTTGATTTATGGTATCCTTATAATGGTCTGTGGGATTAATTATATCAGACAACTGGTTTCTTTTAAATTATCTTTTTATGATATAAAATAAGAGTAATAAAATGGAAATTTATAATAATTTACATTTAAAAAGTTTGAATAATATTTTGACACCCAAGTATAGTGATAGCATATTGTTATTTTTTTGTATTAGAAGTAAGAAAAAGTTACTTTTATTGAAGGTTAATATTATACATACCTGATAATAAAATTGTTACAATATTATAATAAGTTTATAACCTTACGAATGATTGTTAATAGATACAGCTAACGCCATCTATTTGCAGAATAAAGTAGTGACGGTGGACGGCATAAAGGTAAAGCTTCAGATTTGGGACACGGCTGGACAAGAGCGCTTCCGTAGCGTCACACATGCTTACTACAGAGATGCACATGGTATTAAATACATTTGATTATATTTTTATTAGACAAATAAAATAAATTTAAGAATTCCTAAAATAATATTGAAGCTATATCAAAATTATTTTTTAACTATAAATTATACACTTAGCGCCATCTCTGAGCGTACTTGGAAAACGTCTTTGCCAACGCTTATTTCGGCCACATTATTATTTATCAGCGCGTATTTAAAAAAGGAAGAGATTAATGACTTTAAGAAAAAGTTAATTAATCACCAGCGATCACTATTTCCAAATTGTTTCTGTGTAATTTGTGTCTTATGTCGGCTGTTGTTTTTCTTACTGTTGAGTTTTGTGTACTTATTCGTTATGTATTTAGATCATGAAGTATAAGGTATAAGTTATGTATTTAGATTATTCTCAGTTATTATGACAAATTTCAAAGAAAAAGCACCATTTAATTACCTAATTATTTTTATATATAATTCTATAGTTACCCATTATAGTTTCATAATACATCAAATATAATATAATATATAAATTATTACAATTAGTAAATAATTTAAGATTTATTTTATACCTTACATTAAATGAAAATATAAAAAATATATATTTTAAATTTTAATACAAACTGTGAGTGTGAGTGAGAAGTTTTTAATTTTTTTCTTGCTTTCTAAAAGAAACAAATAATAGGTACCTTTACCTATAAACAGGCCTTTTTGTCACTTGTTTTTGAGGGCACGCTAATTCTAACCAACAACTGTGCGTGCCCCACAAAAAGCCCTGCCTATAGCCAAACCTGTATACAAGATTAAGTAGCTGTAGCTAAAGAAACCGCATTACACACCTAGATTTCGGAGTTAAATCAGAAAAATTTTTCAAACAAAACTAATGCCATGCTTTTTAAAGCCTTGCTTAAGAAATTTCTTCTAACTTTCCAATTATGAATACGCTACTTTTAAACATTTCATACACATCTATATTATAAGTAATTAGTATGTACAAAAAACAACAACAATGGGTGACCAAAATACCTTCCGTGATCAGATAACGCATGTCGTGTCAACCTCGATCGTTTTCCTGGTGTCAAAAAAACCGGATTGCACACGAGTCGAAAACACTACCATATGAATTAATATGTGACGGTTCTGACAATATCAAGTATCAATGGTCAATTAAACATTTATGAATATAGGTTTTTGTTTTTTTAGTACCAAGAAATTTATATTTAGCTTATAAATCAACATGAATAGCTGCTATTATTTGGCGATGTTAAAATAGGTGATTTAATCATGGTTAGTTAAATATTTAAAAAAAGTAGTCTTTGCTGTTTTCGGAATAAATGGGCCCGTTTGATTCTCAGAAGAACCACCCTCTCACAGATCACGAAAGCAGCTCGTGAAATATCATCTTATTACTCTTTATCTTCTTATCCAAATTTGACAAGTTGCTTAGTTTTAACACAGAGCGATTACCATCTGACCTCCACAACCCTAAGGGTGAACCAGTAACTCATGTGATAAGAGCAAATTACCTATCCAGAGCTAAGTATTATTATCAGATGCTACAACAACCGGGACCGACAGCTTAACGGGGGCTGTGACGCACGGATTATCCGTTTACTTTACCTATTATTATTATACTTATATCTCAAAAAATAATGGTGACCCCTAACCATTAACCCTTAATGTTGCTATCACTGGCCATCACTAGCACATAGGCAATGGTTACGGTTTTTCAATGGGCTGGCCGTACCTATCTTGTTATTTTTAAACAAGCAGCTGGTTTTTAAACAAGTTGCTAGTGTATATAACTATTGTCTCTCTGTCGACAGCACTCCTTCTTTTGTACGATGTCACCAACAAGACCAGTTTTGACAATATACGCGCTTGGCTCGGCGAGATCCGGGAGTATGCTCAAGACGACGTAGTCATCATGCTGTTAGGTAAAACATAAAATAATAAACTTTACACTATTTTTATTATTCTTATCGATTTTAATTTTTCTGGCGCTGTATCAGCGTCTGTGTTTAACGAATATCGGGCAGCAGCCCAGTTTACAGAGGCCAGCACAACTTGACTATCTATATCAATTTGAAGAAAATAACAATTTCATAACAAAAAAACATAAAATATCGCCAAAAAATACATGACTAGCCCCACTTTGATGGTTAAAACCTGCCACAGCCCTGAGCTGTGTTTTGAATACAGGCTCACAGTTAATTGTACAGAAACTTTTACTATTACTCAGTCATTATGATATGAGATAAGAGTATGTATGCCAATAACATTTCAAGAATCATCTCTTAGAAATCTTGATAACATCAACATAACCTGTAATACTTTATGATTTCCGCTTAGCCTCCCAAAAAAAACTAGATCAGAAACCGTCCAGTAACATAAGCCAAGCGGCACAAATTCTCTTCCAGGAAACAAGTCGGACAGTGGGCTAGAGAGGGCGGTGCGGCGGGAGGAGGGGCAGCGTTTAGCGAGAGAGTACCAAGTCGCGTTTATGGAGACATCGGCGAAAACCGGCCTGAACGTCGAGCCCGCTTTTGCTCACGTGGCGCGCGCGTTAGTCGCGAAAGCGAATCCCGTCGACCCTTCTAGACTAGCAGTGCGCGCGCAACCGTCACAAGAGCAACGGTCTTCGTGTCCGCCATGTTCTTAAACGCGCGCGATTTTCAAATTCTAAGGCCGCTTGTGCATTGCTCCCCTCTGGTTTCTAGAGGAGAAATCAATTGCGCGTATGTAATATCGACCGGTATCTTTCTGTTTTGGATACGCTTGTGCATTGCATCTAATAAGGAATCTACAAATCATATTGCTTAGTCAGAACCCTAACTGAGGAGTTCTCAAGCGTCTTTAAAGTTTATTACATATCTTTCAGTTGCTATGGGATTGGAGCAATGCATAACTGGCCTAACGCGGTTGTTTGTGGACCAATTTAACGGTCTTTATGACTTTTTTTTAAATTTGCTTATTTTATGATTTCTAAAACTCAAATATATAATGTAGAGTGTGATGCACAATTTATTAATAAATAAGGCTGAATTTGCATTAATTTTGAACTTCTTTTTTTTCGGTGTAGTAACAACATTTAATTTAAATCTATAAACACACAAAAATAAATGGACGTAAATAAGCAATACCATGTCAACCCACACGAATGTCATTTCGAGAAAAACGCGTTTGAAAATTTTTAACAACTTGCTTTATATGATTTTTTTATGTATTGGTGAAGTTTTTGGGAATTTCAAATTTATGTAAGTAATTTTATTTATTTTCACAAAAATTAGTATACAAACTGCATATAAATTGCATGATTAAAAATGGCTTTTTTAGAAGTTTTAAAGCTTAAAACCCTACAAATATTAAAGGAAAATGTTCTTCAGCCATTTACCGACACTTCTGCATATATAACTCAGTTTTTCAATTTTGTGGGTTGACATGGTATTGCTTATTTGCGTCCAAATAGTAGTTGTTATTAACATTTAATATTCTGTGTGTGTGTTTTTATATAAAAAAACACCAATTAAATGTAAAAAATATCTACTTTAGATTTAATATATTTTAATGTTAAAGTAAGCGTCAGAAGCTTGTAACATAATCGAATGAAGTCAGTGTGTGACTCACTTCGTTTTGTTGTGTTACAGCGAATTTACGAAGGAGACTAGGAAATCTTTGGATTAAGTCAATAGTAATCATAATATAAATCAATGAAATTTGATGTACTTATTTTATTTTTCTATTTTTAACAAAAACTAGTTACGACATAATATCCATAATATTATCTGCTTAGTGCTTATAAATAAAAAAAATCTATAATTATTATTTAATATAAGGTGAAATAGTTATATGATATAAATTATTGAAAGAAACTGCTATTAAACAATAAGCATTACGCAAATAATAAAATAATTCATTTGAAATTTGTTTTAAAATATTTTGAGGGCTAGCAACACTAGCCATTGGATTAAAATTATTAATTAAAAAATGGTTTGAAATACCTGTATGACGAATAAAATTCTCAAATAAATAATTGCTGATTTTTTATATAGGAAATATTAAAAATGTATAAAATAGCTTCTAAATAAAATTATTTGTCGTTTTCCGTAAATTTTGTTTAATTTTTTTAATCTTTTGAAAGACACAAAATTTTAATTAAATGAATAGGTGAAGCTAAATGTATTATTTTAAAAGTTACTTATTTAATATTATATACCCAAAATGAAGATAATCATGCCAAATTTAGAAAATAAGTGACTCGTAAAAACTTTTATTATACATTATGTTATCTGTTATATAATTTATATATTTTTTGATGTACAATAAAGAGTTAAAATAAATAATTTAACTACCGTAGAAGTAATAATATTTTAATTTGTTTAATGAATTTATTATTTTATGAAAGCACAATATAATTATATTGAGTATTTTTTGGGTTTTCAAATAGTAATGATGTATAAAATTCAATAAAGAAATCGATTTTAATTGTAAATGTTATGAATAAATTATTTAAAAAAATAACTTATTTTATTAACTATTATTAACGATTATGTGTAATATATTGCTTTACAATTTAATTTTCTTTAAATTATAAGACGTCTATTATAAAATAAAACCATTTTTTGTAATGGAAAACATACATTTTACCCTAAATTTTGAAGCAATAAATTCATTAAATAAGCAATAATGTAATTTGCTGTCTGTTTTAATTTACGATTGATGTATATAATACATATTAAATAATATATCATTATCTTTCATTATTAATAAATCAATAAATTATTTACATAAAGAAAACTGTATAGTAATATTTTTGAAATTATATCCTACTTAATTAATTATTTATTATTTATTAGAGACCGTCGCACATTATAATATATACTTTATTACATATTTATGTCGTACGTCAAATTGAAATAAATTCAAATTCATAAATCAATTTTGTGTTTTTTATTATAAATTTATCAAAATAGCGAAGCGAATTCCTATTATTACTGCATTAGTGCATTAGGCTGTTGAAATAGGTTGTCATAGTGCAACTACATAAATAATGTCGAAGAATTTTAATGTATAAGTACATTTCATTTGAGCTCGTATATTTTTTTATAATGTTTGATAATAGTCGAAAAGTCAAGCCAGAGGTCTATATGGGCGATCAACTCTAACACTAGCTTGGCCACTAACCACTTGATAAGAAGATGTTATAATGTGCAACGGTTAATTGAAATTATGTTAAGTATTTAATCACTAAATGATATTAATACATATAAAACAATATTTTCATTAATATAAGACAATGCGAATAGAAGGTACGTACCTACCCAGATTAGAAAATCTTACAAGCATGTTACACTGTAAGTACCTAACTACGCATTATTATAATTACAATGATATTACTTGTACATAAGTTTATGTAAGTTAAGAAATACATATTATATATTTAATCTGGTAAAATATATACAGAAATCTAAAAATATGTACGTTGTAAAAAAAAAAATCATGTATAACCTACTTATTGTGGCATTAAATGTTGCTTGTGCGAGAAAATAAATAAATTATAAAATAAAATAATGACTTTCAATAATTTTTCTTGTAAATAATTAAGTACCTAGAAAAAGAGTTTCAATAAAAGTTAAAGTGACGATGACGCTGTTAAGGCCAGTAGGGCCGATAGAAATATCTACTTATTTAGAAAAAAAAAGAGGAATCAGAGTACGTTGAATTGAGAAGGGTTGAGCGGAGAGGAGGAGAAAAAGATGATGTTGGGTTAAAGCTGTCAAACTTAACCCAAGTTCTTAATGAAACGTTGACAGTTGTGTGAGGGTAATTGGTACTTCACAGGTGAGGTCAATCATGACAAGAATAGTAACTCTATTACAAGTAAAGGTATTGACAGACATGCTTATATATAAGCACGCTTGTTAGTACGTATGTTCAAAAGTAGCATGCTCTGCATCTGTTCACATTATCTAGCAATAAGCATACTAAATTTCAGCATACACATTGATAAAATCGATATTACCTACTACTTACTAGACTTCTCATAAGCAAACCTATTCAGACGCGCTCGAAGGACGCCCCCTGCCACCCGCATCTCAAGTAGCATGCTCGAAAATTAAACGGCTAGCGGCTGTGGATTTTTGAGTAAACTCGAAAGCTCGTGATCATTAATACGATTAGACACACTTGCTATAACTCTCTCAACATAAATTGAACCCTGCGCAGTAACATTTTTGGGTTTCAGCCGAATGCAAAATGAAGAGGTCCGCGTAACGTAACATATAGCAACGCGGAGACGCTCGACCCGTCTCGTACATACGGTTTTTTTAGTTCTTTCAAAATAAACGGTTTTTTTAGTTCTTTCAAAATAAATTATTAAAAATTAAATAAGAATATAAATTATTTTTGTTAAATGTGTGAACATTTAATTTTTTTTCAAGATAAGGTGTCATCCCAATTAGTAACAGTGATTAAAAATGTACATTAACTATTATTATTTTTTGTATATGCCTTTTTCTATACTATTTATTTGTTTTATTCCATTTAAGTAATTAATAACGATAATGAATAAATAATTAATTGAATTTAGAAGAAACAATAACTATATTTTATACTTAATGCCGTTTTCCCACTTTATAAAAAATCTATTTAAATAAGACGAAATCAATATTTTTGTCCATTTTGATTCATTTGAAATTGAGAGAATTAGTAATAGTAATTGCTTATTAATATCATGCTTTTGTGCTAGTAATGAGCATGTCTGTCAGTGCCTTAATTAAATCCAGTTTAGTGAACTTCGAAAATTGTGGTAAAAAAGTACTCTGCCGAATTATTTGTATGATCATTATAAACATCTGCTCCGAGCGGGAATTGTGTCCGCGACCTATTTAAAGGCAGATTAGCTTCTTCTTCGCTCTATCAGACGGTATCTACGCTTTATTTGGGGATCCAATTTTTTTTATTATTTAGCCGCAGGCAAATGACTGCCCCATCTGATGGCAAATGGATGTAGACTCCAAAAGTGATGAAATATCGTTTCAAAAGTCTAACAACGTTGTGGTGCAGCGGTAGCGAACCTGCCTAAACGCCACAGTTCGTGGGTTTGATTCCCGCTCGGAGTATAATATGTTTGTATTGACCACACAACCATATTTTCCGGTTTGGGTGTATCTGTCCTTGCCCTTGTATGTTTCCGGACCCTCGACACAGGATATCACTATCCTAATGGAGGCTGTTGAGTGTGCAGCGTTCATTTATTTATTTATTTTATTTAACTTCACTAGCCGCCTTTGCCCTACCTATCCTCGAAACGCCGCTAATGAGCATACATAGATTAAGTATTTGTTAAGAAAATGTTGGCTTGCAAATATTTGTAATGATCAGGGAATGCACAACCATCCATGCGTAAGGATTGTGCCAATCCAATTTTCAATACTCATGTGGCTTAATCATAATATGACCATTACTATTTTTAATTCTTTGATATTTTCCTAACAATGCGAGATTGCATGTATGTTTGGAAGGATGGATGTTTGTCACACTTCCACTCAAAACCAACTTAAAGGGGTCCGGAAACACACACAATGACAAGGACAAACACACCCAGACTGGAAAACATTCCTGTATGATCAATACAAACATCTGCTAGCTTAAGACAGGTTCGCTACCGCTGCGGTACAACGTCATCGATTTTGTAAATAAAAAAAAATTAAAACATTAATCTTTATTCCGGAATAATACTACGTCACGGGAACATAGGATTATTATCAAAAGAACTGCACTACAGAGGGTAGTGAGTGTCAGAGTCACAACAAGAATCTATTTAAAATAAGTCCTGAAAGAGTTATTACAATGTATTTTAGGTCGAACGAATTGTTAGGTTCTTTCAAAGACAGTTTTTATGTTCAGAGCTACTGGTAACATGTAAAATATTTATATAATCTCGCTACTATGAGGAAATAAACACATATTTAACTCCATGAACTCGAGCAGGATACAATACGGTTAATACATATGGCGGTTCCAGACTAGCGTTTTATACGATCATATAAGCTCGTCTTTCGAAGTTCTGAAGAAATTATTCTGTAGAAAATATTTATTTTTTATATTTTAGTTTTGCAGTCATACGGACTATTTATATATTTTTTTAATGCTTTCTAGTTACAAATAATAGTTGGGAAACCATAATACGAAAGCACTTAATTATAATGCAACTTGTGAAATAATTAATGACCTTAGGAGTATTTTGTGGTGTCGGTGGACATCGGTGATCATCATCAGAGGTTCAGAATCACCAAACTTTATAAAAATATGCAAATTTAAGGAGCGCCTATAAAATTTGAAGAGTTCCCTCGATTTCTCCAATTCTATATCCCATCATCAGATCCTGACAAATTTCAATGGGCCGAACTTGAAAATCCTGGAACGAGTCGAACATAAAACTTCCTCCTTTTTTTGAAGTAGGTTAAAATCCCAGTTGCTGTTAGATTTGCAACTGATCGAGGTGAGAAAAGTAAGCTTAAACATAATTATAATTATTATGCATAATCTAATTAGTCTGGAAGTGTAGTGGTTATATTTTTGGTGGTAGTACAATGGTGAAAAACTCGTGCAATGACTGCTCGTCAGCCCCGTTTCGAGGTCAGCCAGCTTACCACTAACCAGTTGCATCGTAAAGGTTGGAAATGCACCTGCATGCCCTCTGGTGTCGCAGATGTTCATGAGTGACGGTAATCGCTTAACATCAGGTGCTCTCACACTATGCCTGATTGCCTCCTCTCATAAAAACATTGGTAAGACAAATCAAATCGAAATAATTTCAAAATAGTTATTCTTTCCATAAATATTGCTCAGAACAATTATTTATATTCTTAAAATTTATCTCACGTAGTGTAACACTTTTTATTCTTTACAACTTAATAAAATTACAAAGTGACAAAAATATTTTTAAATATCCCGCCTCAATGTTTGTAAATGACAAGTTTGTCGATGTTTGAATTTGGCGCTATGGTTTTTACGCTGTTGGAAAGAGACAGACGATATACGCCAGATTCTGTAAACCTTTGCTTTAAAAATAATTACGATCGTTAAGTATATTTTTTTAATCTTTATTAATTTAAACAAAATACTTTGAGGTTTTATTAAATAATTGTAATATATTGATAAATAGTTATCAAATTAAAATTTAGCTATTCTTAATAAGGTTATTGTTTTTATAAACGTAGAAGACAATATAACAAGACAATCGTGTTGAATTAATCATTCATAGAAAAATAATGTAAAAAAAAATTGTTATGATTTAAATTATTCATTTTAAAAATATAATTAATTAAGTAACAAAAATATATATTAATACAGTATTATGAAATCTAAAAAAATAAATACACATTGCTGGCTTTACATTATTACTTATTTATTAAAAGTACGTATATTTTTAAGCTCAAATTATAGTTTTAGTGTAAAAAATTGATTATATATTTCATGGCTGATGGTACTAGTCAATTTTACGATAACGGTTTTAGGTTTATGATATCTGGATTGTTCATTTTTCGTCAGTGGAAGGTTGGTACGCTTGACGCCATATTACGCGCACATGCGCAGAACGACAGGTGGTCGGCGACTCGACCCAGCTATTCCGACCGAACATCGACTTCTCATGCTCATCATCAGCCGCTATCGTGCTCAAGCAAGAACGATATGCAGTGCTTTGTGTTGAAGTGATCGTGGTGACATGGCGTCTGTGTTTTAAATGTTGTAGAAGGTGTTAATACATTTCAAATTTTGTTTATTTACAATGAATGTGAATTATGATCGTGTTTGTAGACTGTGCTTGTCATCTCAATGCGAATTACTACCGATATTTCCTACCACCAGTTCGGATGACTCGGAACCTCCTGTCCTCGCCTCGAAAATTAAAGATTGCGTGTCAGTGCAGGTATGTAATACAATAAATATGTGTCAGAAGGGAGTTTTGAGTGAAAGTAGACCCTTGGTGTACGTGAGAACTCGTCATCCGGCTCTGTTCGTATAATGACAGGCAACGCTGCGTCTAGGTGAAGATGTCGTAAGAACGTCCACCATTTTGTAATGTTCCCCGGCTATCGCTCGAATCGTGGCCGTGTCGCGTCGCATTTCGTGCAGCCGGCAGGGGATAGTTGTATGACGAGGGTCGGGTTTGGCATTATTCCCGGAGGTTTAGCCAGGAGGGGGTCTACATATCGTTAGATAGGCATGGCGTTGGACATCGGGTGTATTGATTTATCGGACGACCAGGGCCACTGCAGCTCGTCCCTCGACCGAGCGTCGGTGTGGCGTGAGTGCGCTGTAGATGTGTGTGTGCTTATATCGAGCGGTAACCCTCGAGGGGCTCGCTGGTCGGCACTCGACTCGCTTCTACTTATTCGGTCGAGAAGCAGGCGCTCCGTGTCGCACGCTTATACCTACGCCTACCTACTTAGTTTCTCCTCGCGCCATATCTATACAGTCATGAGGCGCGGTTACGGTTCATGTTTAGAGAGATGATAAAACGCGCGGGGTTTTTGGCTGCAGTAAATTTATTGTTGCGCATTATTTTTTTCAGATAAACGAAAATGACGACCTGCCAACAAATGTCTGCAGGAAATGCATTGACAATGTTAATAACTGGCACATATTTAAGTCAGTTTGTGAAAGGGCTCAAAACAAGTTACAGTCTCTGATTAATAAGGAAAGCAACCAACTAGAAGAGGTGGGCTCTATACTGAATTTTTTATCATTAAACAAGTTCATTTGTCAAACAATAATTTTATGTTATTGCTATGTATTTACAGGTAAAAATTAAAAATGAGCCTTTATCTGATGGAGCTTATGATGATGGAGTGGTTATTGATGGATCATATCCTGACAGTGAGGTATGCATAGTTCAATATATTGAGTTATCACTTTAATATATATTGATATGAAATTATTATGATTTAAATGAGTTGACTTATGATTTCATGTCAAGGACATGAACAGCACATGCCATGTCATCATACTGCAGTGAATAAAATAATTGTATATTATTATATATTATAAAATAATGATATTAACATCTTCCTGTAAATGTTTATAAGATTTTTCCTAATTCAAATGGGAAAATTAGTTTCTACTATTTTGAAAATTAAAGAGTAGTTCAATGTGATTATTTTTATACATCTTATATTTATTTAATTTTTAAATATTTCAGAATGCAGACTTATCAAGTAAAGTGCAGCCTGAAGGGCCACCTATTTTGGCTTCGTTGGGGCTCACTCCAAGAAGTGATAAGGTAAAGATTAAGTGTTCATGCTTATCATTGATTCAAACACTAGTGTAATACTTTTATATGCTACTCTGATATTTATTATAATGTTAAAAACTATTTTCCTTGTAACTCAAACTCAACAAATATGATTGTAACGAAATTAGGTCACGTGTGTGAGAATAGTTCAATTGAATTCATTTCATCCACAGAAAGATATAGATCCTCGGATGGATTGGCATCGAGTTCATGCTATACTGGATATGGTCCAAGATGATGAAGTAATCGACTCACTTCAATCTATGGAAGAATGTGATGTCATAAATCAGTCTGATCATGATTCTGAGTCTGAAGTTGAATTGAACAATGATATTATGCTTGATGAATTTATTGATAGCAAAAACGGATACTTATGCAAAAATAGGGAAATAATATCAAAACATCCTAAATCATCAACTGTGAAGACTTCGGCTAAACAAAAGAGTGCTATTAATTTGAGGAAACGTAATCATATACCATCAAAACATTGTCCTCAACCGAAAATAGCATGGCAAATGCTTTTTACTGATGATTTATTAGAGCTGATAGTTACATCAACGAATGACAAAATTTTTAAGAATACTAAAAATAAATCCAGCATCACTAATGCCGAAGAAGTCAAAACATTAATTGGAATTCTGTATTTACATGGTATTATGCGACCTACTCATCAGAAATACAATGAACTCTGGCATAATGAGTATGGAACACCTTGTGTTCTGAATGCAATGAAAATGGAAAGATTTAAGTTCTTGCTTCAGAATTTGAGTTTTGATAATGACAATCATGACAGCATTGTGCAGTTTGATGTCATGAAGCGTATTAGAAAAGTGTTTGAAATATTTGCTCTGAATTGTAGAACAACATTAGATGTTGGAGATTTGGTAGTTATTGATGAGGTCATATTACCAATTTATGGTCCTTGTCCATTTCGATATAATATTAAGAAGAAAAATTTTAAAAGCGGTATGAAAGTAATACTTTTATTAAATCCAGAAAATTTTTATGTAACTAACATAGATGTGATAACTGATCCTTACTTTGGATGTGATGAAATAGCTGCTAAGTTAGTGCAACACTTGGCGGGGACAGGAAGAACTGTGATAATGGATAGTTGGTTTACATCGAAACCCCTTATGGCTCGACTCAAAGATGAATACAATCTTTATAGTATCGGAGCACTAAATCCTAACGATGAAATTGTACCTCCATTTTTCTTGTCTCATTATCGTAAGGACAGAAAAATTATGAATGGATTTTTGAATGAAGATATATCCCTGAGTTCATATATCAATCACAATGCAAAAGTCATCAATGTCATTACAAATGATCCAAAGTATTATAAGAGAGGGCTCAGTAACCACACTTCAGTTGCATCTTTGTATAAAAAATATCAACCTTCAGTAGAAGTTATCGACGTCATAATGCATTACTACACAACAATGCAGCATACAAATGATTGGACGCTTTCGTTATTTTTCATGCTTCTAAATATTGCATCTGTTAACTCTCAAGTCATATGGAGTTCTTACAATGCAAATAGTTTTATTCAAAGACGTGCATTCATAAGAGAACTAGCAATTAGTTTAATAGAAAATGAAAAACCAGGACCATCTTTTATTAACATTGATCTTAAAAGAGTTAAATTTTCAACATTTGAACATGTTACACAGTTTTACAAGAACAGGCGGCGATGTAAACCTTGCTTTAAGACTAAGAAACTTGATCGTAGAACAAAACAATTTTGCTTGAAATGTGGAACATTTATTTGTAAAGAACATACCGTTTTCATTTGTACTACTTGTATATCTTTGTAATGCATCATATAATTTACTTTTAAATAATTATCTTATTTTCGTTACTGTTATAAAAAATATTGAAATATAAAAATGGAGCTGTGTGCAATATCCATACCTAATTAACAATATGTTGACTAATATATTATTATATTAGGTTTGTAATTGAATATAAATACATAATAACAAAAAAAAATTTATTAAATTTAATAATTTAAAATTATAATACAAATAATTTAGGAAGCAATGCATGTTTAATTTGGGAAATTTGTGATATTTTTACTATGCTAATCTAAGACAATACTTATTATTACGAATTACGAGATTTATTATTAGAAACTGAAACACATTATTATATTATGATTTCGAAGTAAATAAAAAATCGAATTTGAACTTTCCATTATCAATAATTTGTGCAATAACAATCCATAAATATATTTTTTTAAATAAAACAGCTATGATTTTATTTTATATTACATGCTCTATATATGGTTATCATTAATTAACATTTTTTATATATTAAAATTAATTTTTAAAATAATATATGTATAAATTAGAATGCCATAAATGATAATACTGTGGTTCAAAATTTATTTTTGAGGCTGCTGTGGTAAAATTATTATCACATTTGAGATATGAAATAAAACTTACAATTAAACAATTTTACAATTGTTTTTAATATATTGTCTTATTTTGTTTATAGGGAATGGAGAGCGAGAAAGATGAAGACTACGAAGATGAGGAAGACATGATGGAGCAGAAAACTTTTGCAAATGTTCCAAACATGCCAGAAGTTTCTATAACAGTCATGCGACCATCAGGTGAAACTCTTCATGCACGTCAAGGTATCCAGCAGCTCGCTTCTAAGGATTGCTTAGTATGTGGCAGATCATACAGATATTCTCATAATGCAAGGCGACATGAACTCACTGCCCATAATTTCGATAGATATACCAACAAAATTAATTCTAAAAGATCTCACACACACATGCAACCAAAACTTAGGCCCAATCCATTTAATCCAAAGGCTCGCTTAATGCCAAATCCTATAAGCCACAAAATGCAGTTTATGCCTAAATCAATGCCACCCAAAATGATGCCTCAGAAAATGATTGCACCACCGAAACCGATACCAATAAGAACAGCTAAACCTGCACAAAATAGCTTGCCTTATCCTCTTCGAATCAAAGCATTGAAAGATTTACAAATTAAGAAAAAAGAGCCCCAAATTTTGAAAACATTATTAACTGCTAAACCAGAACTCTTAGTTTCTGAACCAGAAATAATTAATTCGGGACCAGAAAGTCCAGAAACACTAATTTCGGAGCCAGAGATCGCTTCATTTCAAGTGGAAACCATTTTGTCAGAGCCTGATGGTTTTGTGCACCATCAACATGATGATGAAGAAATGGATGATGAAAACAACCAAGGGCAAAATTATGATACTGTGGACATGGACTCAGAAAATGAAATTGAAATTGCGCGGCAGCAAGAGAATGATGTCCAAGCTGATGAAAATCATGATATTAATGATGCTGAAGAGAACTCGCAAGACGATAACAATATGGAGGAGACAAACGATAACAACGAAAAAGAAAACGGTGATGACAATGGCGAAAGTCAAGATGTGGATATGGTACCTAACGTTGAAGGTGAAGGTGATGAAGATAATGCCAAAGAGAATGAAGAGAATGGAGAAAAAGAGAATGATGAACAAATCATAAACCATGATGCAAACGAAGACGACGACGACCTGCCTCCTATGAGCATAGCACCCGTCGTTGAGATTAATGAAGACATGCAAACAAACTCGTATAATAGTGATAGAAATGAGGAAGAAGAACTAGATGAAACTGTTGATCCTAATGATGCAGTTGATGGTGATGAAGCTGAAAAAGAGCTTGATCCAGATAAAGTTTATGTTACGAAAACTCAAAGAGATTTTATTCTCAAATACCGAGATATTATTGAGCAAATTAACACTAAGCGTTGCCTTTGCTGTAACAAAGAACATCCGCGTAGAAAAGCTGTTATACAACATTTACAAAAAAATGGACATAAAGTTCCTAAACATACATGTTATAATTGTGTGGTAACTTATACTCATATAGGAGCTTTACTAAGCCATATGAGATCAAACACATGTACTGATCTATGGAAAATAATCTATAACGAAAATGGCATCACGGATGACATAGTTTTAAAAGAGCCCAAGGAGCTAAAGATTCAATACAAAGATATTCTTAATGCTAGATCATACCAATGTAAATTATGCCCAGCCAAATTTCAATTGAAGCAATTTATTATGAAGCATGTTCTTGATGTGCATGAAGATGGCCAATCTCGCTTCCCTAATTCTTGCGTACATTGTGGCCTGCGATTTAAAGAAAAAAGCATTGGAAAGAGACACATACGTAATGGGGATTGTACTGTCGAAATTACTTGTGAATTATGTCCTGAAAAATTCTTAAGTTTGCAAGATTTTAATGACCATGCTGTAGCTATACACGCTGGCAGCTTCGATCCTGATAATCAGAGTAAGTGTGTCGACGGTCGTCCCACGGATTGTCCTATATGCGGCAAGAAGAACAGTAGTTATCCGAATTTGGTGAAACATTTAAAAATAATACATAATGAAGAAAAGCCCCATCACTGTCAACATTGCGAACTCAAATTCGAACAAACTGCTGATCTTAACAAACATATTTACATGGAACATTCTGATAGATCCTTAGGGATGCAGACTATCGAGCCTGACATGTCTCTTGTTAAAGAAGAAGCTGAAGAGTACCATTATTCGTGTACGGAATGTAATGCGATATTCGAGACCGTCGACGCTTGGACTGATCATCAGGTAGCCGAACACAATCAAGTCGCTCACCACTGCGATCAATGCGAAAAGAAATTCTTGCGTCCATCTGAACTTGCTGAACATAAGAATACTCATTTGCGGGTTAAGTTCTATCCTTGCAGTGTTTGTTCAAACTCTTATAGTACGCCGCAAAAATTAGGCGAACATATTCAACAAGCTCATCCTGGAGCTCCCATCAGGACGCCTGGCGAATCTGAATTTTTCTGCGACATATGTATACGGTCTTTCAAAAGCCGCCAGGCCTATTCCAATCATATGCGTATACACTCCAAAGTGCCTACAACTAATAGAAAACCTGGGGAAAGTAAGAGCTTCGGACCTCAGATTATTGGTAAACCTATCCGTCACTTCCAACATGCAATGCAACCTGGATTTAGCCCTTACGTTCCGAATGCTCCTTATTGTTGCGATATTTGCGGCAAAGGATTTATGCACAAGAAAAATATATGGAAACACAAGAAGGTGCTGCACGCGGATCTCCTCAATGACAGGAATGACAGTGAAGAGAACACTATGCAAGCTTCTACAGAAGAGGATGAATATAACGTGGACGAAAATGGTGCCATTCTGTCGACTCCGCAATTTAATAGTTTTAATTTTGCAGCCTTAACAAACAATATGCATCAGGCTCCACAAGATCCCCTGCCATATTCATGTGAATTATGTTACAAAAGATTCCCTCTTAAAACGAGTCTATGGAAGCATAAACGCGCTAAGCACGGAATTATTAATGCTAGTGCAACTGGTGCTTCTGAAACTCAGACGCACGCCGGAGAAGGCAGATCTAGCTGCACCATTTGTAAAATAACTTTTTCAGACAAGAAATCTTATTATCGCCATAGGAAGAATGTCCACAAATCTACAGTTCAAATGTGCAAAATATGCGGGAAACCCCTGAATTCACCATCAGAACTTTACGAACATCTTAAAGCGGCACACGCTCGAGAATTACTGGGCTATAATCCCGGGCCGAGTAAAACCCAAGAATTAAGCCAAGAAATGGAAGCTGAGTATGATGGAGATCAAGATTCTGTTGATCCAAGTGTCGATTATCAAGCCCGTTATCCGTGTGACACATGTGGCAAACAATTTGTAGGGCTATTAGCTCTACAAAACCATCAATGTATCAATCAGATACAAAGCCAGCCGCAAACGTTCGATTGTGAAATATGTCACAAGAGCTATCTAACTATCGCTGCTCTGAAAAGCCACAGAGGGTGGCATTTACGTTCCCCCGACGGTAAAGCTGCCGCAAATAATACTGGACTTTGGATGCCACAAAATAAAGTAACCAGCAAAGTCAGCAAACACGAAGTCATAGATGCGCCTCCAGTAACACGAGTGCAAACCTCGACTCCAGCCAGCGTAGCCAAAAGAAGACTACCGCCGGAGGTTGAAGTTACCGTTGTTAATCCAAATAAAAAATTGCGATCGGACGATTCCATTGAATTAGATCACCAGAACAACTTATCTGGTGGTCCTGAAGACAGATATTGTAATCTCTGCGATAAAGAGTTCACGAAGCGTGCGGCATATCAGCGTCATATGGACGAAGTTCACCAACCGAATTCCGTTTTCTGCCCTGTCTGCGATAAGAGCTTTACTAGAAAGTCCACTTTGATCGTGCATATGAAGAAACACTACGAAGGTGGGGAAGGAAGTTCCACACAAATGGACGATGAGGGCCACGCGTGTGAGGTCTGCGGTGCTCAATTCGAAAGTGAAAAAGCACTGGACTCGCATCGAGCTATGCAACACGGAGAAGAATCCGCTGAATCTGAAGACGATGGAAACGTCCCCATCGCTCAGCCCGGCGAGTTTACATGTGGACAATGTGGAGATGGTGTTGCCACTCCTAGGGACTTGATAGCTCATCGTACGATGCACGCCACTCCTACAAAATTCTTTTGTAATATCTGCAAGGTTTATTTCGCCCGTGCTCTAGACTTATCTTCACACACACGAGCAAGGCACGCTGACAACGAAAAGGTATTCTTCCCTTGTGCTATGTGCGATCGTTTTTATATGAATAAGAAGAGCTTGCAACGGCACATCGAGATGGCCCACTGATCTTTAATTTAAGTACTGTTTATGGATATATCTCTGACTGAAGTGAATGAGGTTTTCTTAAAGCCGTGATCGAACTGAGTGATATTAAGTGTCATTTTGTAATTGTAAATAATTGGGGTGATATTTATGACTACCCGATTTCGCTGCATGATGGTACTGAATTTTTTTTGTTCTTATTACGTTGTCATTCCTTCTTTGTATGCCTTTCGGCGATTAGAATTTTAATTGTCATTTTCATTTGCTATTTTAAGTATGCTCACGTATATTGTTATTTATTTTATAAAATTACTTTTATGATAACTCTTAATAACCATAGAAATTGTGGCTTTATGAGCTGGCATTGAAAACAATAGATTTTAGTAATTATAATTATTATTGATAATGCTATGGTAAATAAGTGAAATGATTTTTTTCTTGTATTTTGAATATTGGAATTTGGCCAAATTTTTTAAAATAGTCAGTATCAGTCACTACAGTGTTATTTTTTTGTCTAAGAAAGACCTGTTTCCTTAATTTTTGTTCACGTAGATCGTCGATAATTTTGTTTTTAGTTTTAATTTCATTTCATTTCGGTTTTACTCTAGTATGTAAATACCTTAAGTGAGTTACAATTAAGAATTTTTATTATAACGATTGAGGAAGCCAAGGTCGGATTAAGTTTTATTAAAATGTACTGATTATTTTATAGTAATTTCAAATGTATATTTTATACAAACTAAATTTAACCACATAAGACAAGTTTCCTCATCTATGGTATTTATTTTAAAAGGCCTAAATACATCGTCAAAGTTTTAACTTTATTAGATTTTTATAACTAAAATCGGTGGGGTTATGATGCTATTTTTTAATTTTAATCGGCATGCGTAAAGGTATAAATATTCACTTATTATTTAACAGAAAAACTTAAAATAGTGCCAAAAATGGGGTTATTTTAGCTTTAGAAAGACTATTGAAAAAGTTGATATTAAAGCGGGCTTAATATACATTAAACTAGGGGTTCCCAATCTTTTCTCAAGTGTGGCTCTATAAGTGTTGCAATATTTTTGCGACGCCCTTGTAGCGCTGACGAAGTTGCGACGCCCATTAGCGCTGCCTATCTGCTAAAGCTACACAAAGGTACTTGAAGAAGTATCTATATAATAGCTCTACCAGATAAAATAAATATTTTTTATACAAGAAAATATTTAAAAAGCTATAAGCTTTTGAATTTTGATTTTGAGAATTTTGTTCTTGATAATAATACGCTAGTTGTTACGTTGCTTGTAATGAAAATGAGCATTTCGCTTCTCGACGTCATGAAGACGCCTGAGGGAGTCGATACATTAAGTTTGGGAACTCCTACATTAAATAGTTCCTGTATGATTAAAAAGTAAATCAATTAGCAATAACTTTCTTTTTCACTGTTATGATTATATGGTTTTAATAATGTATCAATTTACCATATTGCAAAATCGTGTATTTCAAAGCAATAATGAAATTTTAATTCGGTTCAATCTATTTTAAAAATATATTTTACATGTCTGATTGTGTGATGGAAAAAAATCATAAATTATGTATGTTTTTAACCAACTAAGAATGATTAATTATAGTCCAAAAATTAAAGATGATGCATCAAAGTAACTGCATTCCATTAGATTGTCTTATAGAATAAATGTTTTATTTAATAAATATTACATTTTTATAAACCTTTTAATGGTGCAACTAGCCCTTGGAATCATGGTTTAACCAGCTGAGAATAGAACCAACTCTTAAAACAACGTTAGATCAAAAATTTTGAATTTGTATCTCATAATTCTTGCATTTAAATTATTTAAAAAATCTATACAACTATACTATTTGGCAGCCCTGAGCTCTACAGACTAGTATTTTTCGTTGTGCCATTTATTTTGTGGTCCTCTGAAAATGATTTATTGATAAAATAAAAGCTTTTTTGTCAAAGACTAGTAATGAAATGTGGTAACTTTAATTTTCTAGTTCTCGCAATTGATTCATTTTCTTAATATTTTTTCTTGCATTGTCTTTGTTGGTATAGATTGTTGTTCCATAACCAAATCAGTTGTTGATAAGATATCAAGTGACTTTAAACGATTGCTTTCTTGTATCAAACACGAACATGTAAATATAATAAAATAAGCGTTTTATTCTGAAGTGCCCATATACAATTATGTAAAGATATATGATAAAGGAAAAAATTAAAAGTTTGACTTATATAAAAAAGATTTATACGAAAAAATCATTGTTAGTGTACAGTTAGACTCATATTTATTATGGATGTTTTTTTTAATCCCGTCAAAGTAAGTTTTATGCCTCGAAATTATTGTGTTAATTTTAATTATATGTCTGATTTTTACACATAGTTTTAATTGTGTTTTCAATGATACGTATGTATTTGTCCATAGATGAGGTTTATTTTTGTCATCTTTGTGGTTTCAATAAAGTGACTTAATAATAATTTAATTTTGTTTTACTTTCCCCTTATCACTTGCTTTCGTAAAGAAAATATATACACTGCACGTTTTCAAATCCAATTTTTAAAACAGTTTTGTCAGTAATTCAGTCAAATCATAGTTGAATCTTATAAAACATTATTATAGTAGAACTAAGCAAATTAGACCTTTCAATCTTGTAAGTTTATTTTAAATTACTTCCAATAGTCTATCGATATGAAACTTCGCAAGTATAATAATATATAATCCAGACAATACCAGACAATAAAATAATTTGGTGATCAAGCTGATCTGAGGATAAAGCCAGGACGTGAATAGCTAAACTTATTAATAACTAATAGTAAGCCTCTCGAGTTTTGGTATCGTATGATTTGTATTAATGAATCTAAAGATTCAGGAGTGTCTGATGATGGAGATGAGTTTAGAAATTATGCATGACATTGTAATGTAATAAAAAGTAGAAACCTATTTTAGTTTGTTTTCAAATCTGATTTTTAGTTTTTAAAGTTAAATTACTTTAACAACTTTTTATGTGACTTAGTTGGAGAGTAAGCACACGGTAGGCTTTAGACTAAGAATCACATGCACGGAGCGATACCCTGTTGCCGCTCTTGTAACGTTACTTCAAAGCAGATATTGTTATCTTAGTCTGTTGCTCGCAGCATTAATACGAGTAAAAGAAACAAATATATATAGGTTTGGCAACATGTTTTTTAACTAACCTAACCTAACCTATATAACCTAATCAATTATATAGGTGCATTTGTCAATTCGATAGGTAATTTGACATTACGCACACATAAAATACGTAAAATATTGGCACGCCGTTTTGATCTAGTGTTCCTTCTATCTTGTTTCTGTTTCCTTGACCTAGTCTATGAGCGCTTGCAACACCATTAATTTGTAGGTGTCACTCACACGTTGCCAACCTCGAGATATTGGTTCTTAAATCTCTTTTGTCCTGTAATTTCACTAGCAGTTATCTACTAAATCGAAACACAGTGATGCTAAATGCACTACTACTTTCCGGTAGAATAATTGATGTTCTAACTAAACGGCCTCTTGCAATAAAATACCTATATTTTATAAGTGTCCATAAAACAACGGTTAAAGTTCAAAATCATAATGCTAAACTGTCTTAAGGATTTAAAAATAATAGACGTTAGTTGTAGATTGCACAAAACATTTTAATATAAACTTAAAAAGTCGTACAACAATATGAAAAATTATTATTGACTAATTATATTCGCGGACAGGAAACCGCTTTAACTATATTATGCAAATATACTATCTTTAACACTTCCATCGAATATATCTTACAAAAGAAAGAAAAATAAAAAGTATCTTTATTAATAAAAAATCTCATTACGCTAAATTTTATTATATTAAACTTACATTATAGATTTTATCTACAAAATACTGTAGCTGTTTGGTCAGTATTTCAATCGAGCTCCTAAAATTACAATTACGTAATTTATTTTTAATAATAATAGGTCATTAACAAAGTACATTTTAAAGGTACTGAAATAATACAACTAGACTTAATCTAAATCAAAAATATAAAAATAGTAAAAAAATAGTTGCACATTTCCGTATCCAACTTGTCATTGTTGTGCATCTGGATTGTCGGTTCACACGGCTCACTATCGATATATACATAACACATAATATTATAATATATTTAAACTTTTCTAATTTAGTATATGTATCAAATGTATTTTTTTATCTACGCGTGCCGTGTGAGCCGACATATGTGAGTGACGTCATGACGCTCGACTCTCGAGTGAACATCCGGCGGCAGACGGGTGTCGCAACCAACGACAAGCTGCCTACCCGCATACCTAAGCACAGTTACCTATCGCTAACGTCGACCTCGATTGAAACACTGAACTCAATAGCCGAGTGAAATATAAAAAAGATAAATAACACATAGTATTTTATTTCCATGAATTTGCATGCACCCGTTAGATTATGAATTGAGAAATATTTCTTTTTCTATCATTTCATTATCATTTATCCATATCCATGTCTTTTATAACAATATTATATAAATTTATCATACAGACTAAGGCCAGCCACCGCAGCGCGGTCGACCGGCAATGTACACAAGGACTAATATCTTTTTAAAAAAATACTGTTAGATTGAAACGTAGCTAATCCTATAATATTTTATGTATATCATAATTATTATAAGGGTACAATCGTACAAGTGATGATTACACTAGGTGAGATCTCCGACGCCTTCGGGCGGCCCGCCGCGCCGTCCGACCGCGTCCGACCGGATATGCAAACTTTTATTACATATGAGTACAAATACATATTAGTACGCTATATTCTTAGAAAGTATGAATCTATTTCTCAATATTAAAAATACGTAATTTCTCTATTGGCCTTTCGTATCCACGTGAAAAATTAGACAATTCGCGTACGAATATATATTATATGTATACATATTTAAATATCAGTATTTATTTAGATCGGAGGACGTATGTATACAGGCTCGCTCTAGAAGGTACGTCGTCGTAAGCGCACGCGGCCTATCGGCCCTTCGCTCCCTTAAACACTACGAATAATATATCGATATCGAACGAAGACATCAAAAAGTCGACTCGGCTTTAAATAGTATGAAAATAAATCGCCGGCGAGTCGCGCGGCCGATTATTGCTCCTATCGATAAATTTACACATCGACGTAACGAACGAGAATACAAAAATTTACGGAAAATCGTACGGATATCACAAGCGGCGGGCGGCGCGGGACGCCCCGCAGAAAATAAAAATAAATCGCGGCGCGCGTCTCTCTCGTAAAAAAGTAAAGACTCTATGAGCGGATCGCGCGGGGCGGCTAGCGCGCGGACGCGGCTCAGTTGGCGAGTAGCAGGTGCGCGGGCGGCGCGTAGGGCGTAGGCGGCGCACCCGGCGCCGTGTCGCGCCGTGACATGAAGTACGCCGCGGGGTCCGTCGCCGGCGAGAGCGCACGCGCCGCCAGCTGCTGCTGCACCGCTCGCTGCTTGATGTAGTTGCTGAACTCGGTGGGCGACATGCGGTTTGCGCGTTTGCTACTCGTCTTGAGCTTGGTGCTGCCGAATTTGGTTTGCGCGAACGTGGCAGTGGTGAATGTGAGAGGCTGCGCTCGGAAAGGTGGCCCAGGAGAAAATGCCGCCGGCGCCGGCGGTGACGGTGCAGCTACGGGCTCTACGGGCCGGAAACACTGCGCCTCCGGGTTAAATGCACGTGTTACCTGGAACGTAACAAAGTAGATGTTATTCACGAGTATAATATATATTTAATATATATTTATAAATACCTCAATACTTTTTGACATAAATATTCTTAAAGCAAATATATTTGACATTGCTTAAGGAAATACACATATTAAGAATAGAATAATGAAGTACCTCTCTATCGGTCCTCTCGTCAGCGGCGCGCTCGTCGCTGCTGAACAGCACTTTTACTGCACCCTTCTCGCCGATGCGGTATGACACTTCGCCTGAAGCACAAACAATACATTTCTTATATATTTTTCTCATATTAATATTATTATTCTTAGAATCCTCTGTTAAGAACACTTTGGATAAGTCTTAGAATTTCTTCCAAGACATTCAAGTAAGGGAAACTCAACGATAAGTGCATACCTGTATACAATACAAATCAGTCCGTCTGTCAATTAATTATTTTCAGTCGTCAGTCAATTTATTATTAGTTATATCTGAAAATATTACTAAAAATAACTAGCTTTTGTGTATTGTAAAATAGGTCAGTTTTAAAGTAACTAGATAGTCAGCGTGTGATTGTCGCTTTGATAGGAAGAGGCTAATTTAAACAATGTCAGTCACAAGGACTCAATGTGGTTTGTATTGACTGAAACTATGATGAATGTTAATAACATTCAGTGGATTATCCAAGCCACATTTAACTATTTAAGCTATCAAGTTATATTGTAATGCAAATAAACGTGGTTCTTACCTGGATCTACCCAAACAGCAAGATCACGTGGGAGGTGTTCCAAAACATCCCGGACAGGAACGCCGGATTCTCGCGCCGCTCGTTCCAAAACAGGGTCTAAGGGACCTCCGGTTTTTAAACATCTGAATGCTGAACCCCGGCACGGTCGGTCCGGGTACCAGTGACCCCGGAACTTGTCTTTCAGCGCCTTTTCTAACTCTTCCCCAAATATGTTTACCCGTCGTCTGGGTAACTTGTTGTAAAGGTAAGATATGACAAAGTTGAGTGCGACTTGTACTTCAATATGCATCTTTGGTGTTACTGTGGACAAAAGAAAAACATAATAAGTACACTTTAATCAACCACAAAACAATGCATTCGTATATATTTTCGTCAAACATGCAACATACGGAACGAATATAAATGTAACACTTTCTCATTATGAAATGCGTCAGGGGGTCTACCATGAACTTTTAGTAGCAATTATATTGCGATGCAATTCAATTCAGGGAGTAAAACAATTCAGATTTTATATGGTACCAAGACTTATTATAATATATGTCATAATAAATAAATAATAATAAATAAACGCTACACACTCAACATCATGGTATGAAATAGGGATTCAGCCCAGTGTAGGTCGTCATTTAAATCGAAATGAGAGTTCATGGTAGGCCCCTAGACGATAGAAGAAACTACAATAAACGAATTTTCACAGTCTTCTTGTATATAAGAATAAATGCAGTCCACGTGAACACAGAAATCGTATAACTTTACGATGTCACTTTCAGAGTAAATTATTATTAAAATTCAATAGAAAATAAGTAGCACCTGAACTCAGCTGTTCTCACAGATACTACGTAGCGAAATGATCTAGCCTTACAAAATCACGTATTATCTGAATATTGATATTTTTATCTTAGCGATAACATGTTACTAGAAACTCGATGGAGATGGCTTAAAAACTCACGTCGATCTAAAAATATGCTCTTTGGGAGAGTATACATATATTTTTATAAATTATTTTGAAGCGTCAGTCAATTTAAAATCAGTACGACCCTATAATGGCTTGTCAATTATAATAATAATAATAATAATTCTTTTATTGTACACCACACAAGCAGAGAACTTACAAGAAAGAATGTTACAAAATTAATGCAGGCACAATAAGGCAGTCTTATCGCTGGTTAGCGATCTCTTCCAGACAACCTTATATGAGCAAAGAAACAAAATTTTAAATAAAAAAGCGGAAGGTGGTGCGTATAATAATAAAAATTAAACAATAATAAGTGAATAAAAATATAAATAAAATATACGTAACAAAGATTTCATATAATATGTCACTAAATTACAGAGAACCGATTAAGTAAAAATCTTTTAATCTTTTCTTAAATGTAGTAAGACTGGGAGATTGCCTAATAACCAGAGGTAACGAATTCCATAATTTAATAGCTAAGACAACAAATGATTTTTTATAATAAGTCGAATTGTGTGCCGGCATTTTAAGAATTAAGCGACGACTGCATCTTGTGTCACTACTACTATGAGAATCGAAAAATACAAATTTATCCTTTAAATAGGACGGACTATTGGCACTAAATAAAACACAATAGAGGAGGGATAGTGTATGAAGATTCCGGCGAAGACGAATGGGTAGCCACTTGAGTTTTTTACGAAATTCGGATACGTGGTCATATTTTCGTAAGTTAAATATGAACCGAATAGCAACGTTCTGGAGTCGCTCAAGTTTATTTAGCTGTTGTTCAGTCAAATTAATATAGCTTGCGTCAGCATAGTCGAGTATAGAGAGGAGGAGAGTATTTGCGAGCATAACTTTGGTGGCAATAGGAAGAAAAGAGCGCAGACGACGTAAAGAGCTCAAGGCTGCAAAAGTTTTTTTACTTAATTGTTTGAGCTGTTGAGACCAAGATAATGTCCTATCAAAGTATATACCCAGATTTTTACGGTTTCCTGTAAGATATAATAACACCGTTAAATATAATAGGCGGTAAATCTGCCCAAACAACTCTGAAGATTATATTATGACCCCCAATAATTATGCATTGTGACTTGCTGGGGTTAACTTTTAAACCAAAAGAATTACACCACTGTTGTATTTTGTGTAGATCATTATTCATTAAGGTGACAGTATTATGAAGATCTCCAAGAGTCGTTTGTCTGTAAATTTGTAAATCGTCTGCATACATGTGATAGGGAGAAGTAATGCAATGAGTTATAGTATTTATGAAAATGGAAAAGAGCATAGGTGAGAACACGCCTCCTTGTGGGACGCCGGCAAGAATATCACACCAGGATGAAAAGGATTCATCAAGATGAACACGTTGCCGGCGGCCTGTAAGGTAACTATGAAACCAGTCAATCGCTGAAGGAGAAATATTAATAGAAGCTAACAAACTCAGTAAAATATCAAAATCGACTGTGTTAAATGCATTCGTAAAATCCAACAATGTCAGAATGGTGAGTTGTTTGCTGTCTAAACCCATTCGGATGTCATCGGTAACTTTTATCAAAGCAGTGGCCGTACTATGACCACTACGGTCAATTATAATTATTATGAATTATAGCGATTTCATATTTAAAATGTTTAGATCAAGAATGAGGTTATAGAGAAGAGAATCAAAAATTAAAATCAAATCTGTTCTATTAAAAGTTAGATTTTACTACCAAAAATTAAACATCTACCTCAAAGGTTTTTTCCGATATATTATTTTTTAACTATCAAATTTATTTTAATTCACATAATTATTGATACTGAACGCTGAAATGCCGAGAACGATCGTCTTTTCCCAAACTGTGGTGTCCTATATAATCATTCATTCTAAAATAACCTTTACCACACAAGCGTTTCTGTAGTGATTTTTTAAAATTATTAATACAAAGTCTCTGAACATTTGCTATAATCCTATTGTATCCAATAATAAATTATAAACATAGCCTTAAGTTTTTCGACTAGATATGTCTAAGCAGTGATTATAAAAACTCGAAAAATAAAAACAACATTTGTAAAATATGGAACACTGAACACTTTCACTCAATGTCGTCACATGTAACGATTTACATATTGATTTTCTCAACAACATTGATGCGTTTCTTAGAACTTAGTTACTAAGTGGCTATTCACTGATGTAATATTCAAACAGTTAAGTATATTAGTCGGTTTTATTAGCCCACTTTAAAAACTACAATCCTTTAATTTGGATGAAAGTGTATGCTAATTAAGATACGTACCATAAATGATTATTATTTAACTATTGTATTTGGCTGCCCGACTTCCAATTTTATTGTTTAAAAGAAATACAAAAAAAAAAAATTGATAGGTACTTTTTGAAAGACTAAATACATATATTCTGAATACAAATGTTTAGTAGTCATATATTTAAAACAAATAAAAACGAGTATTCCAGGTAAAGTTTTATAGATCATTGTTTTGCTGCCGGGCATTGCTCCCTGATACGTCAGCTTACACACAAGATCAGCTAATTTTGTTTCACTACCGATTTAACTTCGGCCTTCTAATTTTGAGTGGGCTAAACTAGACGTGGAACTACAAAAAACGTAGAGACTCCCTTATATTCCCAGAATATTATAACGTACACACTTAGTATGTTAAATGTAGTTTCTCCCTCGTATATTTTGCTACTCAATCTTCATTCTTCCTCAAACGTCAATTTCACGACAAAATTTTATTAACTTCTATTTGCGACTCTACTCACATTGGACTAAGTAATTGGAGTAATTAATATGAAGTCATCAATAGTATACTAAAACATAAAACGATTATATCTTGACGAAGTTATGGTGCAGAGGCATGTGTTCCGGTCTGGGTGTGTCGATCCTTGTCATTGTAGGCAAATGTTTCCGGACCCCTGACACATTCTGGGTCTCTATCCTACTTGTATGTGTATGGTGCATTTATAATTCATATTATTATCAATGCTAAACTACATAGAGACAGCTTAAAAACTAACAAATGTGATGAATTCCTAAGCATAGTGTTTCATGTTTTAGAGACGCGTTTTCATTGTGACGGTTGGTCACGTGCGTCGCGTCACAAATGACTGTGATGCTGGCACAGTACATAACAGATTTTATGTTCGCACTACGAAATAAACAATGTATGTGTTCAGATTAAATATAAGCGAATGAAACAGATAACGAAAAAAGTAATAATAAAACCCGACATTATTTTTAAAACATTATTGACGACGTTGTGGCGCAGCGGTAGCGAACCTGCCTTAAACGCCACAGGTCGCGGGTTCGATTCCCGCTCGGAGCATAATATGTTTGTATTGACCATGCAAGCATATTTTCCGGTCTGGGTGTATTTGTCCGTGTCATTGTGAATGTTTCCGTACCCCCGACACAGGATATTACTATCCTAATGGGGGCCGTTGAGTGTGTAGCGTTTATTATTATTTTATTATTACTTATTAAAGATAAAAATTATTTGTGTTTAACACAACACGGTTAAAACTGTATTGAAATATTTTGATCGCGTACCTAAACATGATACCTAATAAAAAAGAGTAATATTATTAAAGATTACGTTATAAAGGTTATAACCAATTAGATGGCCTTCGGCTTCACCCGTGATAAAAACATATATAATATAAATAATATATTTATTGCAATAAAAATATGAACACAAACATCCAGTACAAATTTTCATCCCCTATTTCAGTAAATTTTTCGCGACAAATGGTTGCCTATGTCTATCTAGTTATCTAGTCTATCTCCTTATCAAATAAATAAATATATAAAAGTGTTTTCTTCCGTGATATTGAGACTTTTCATATTGTTTCAATTTATTTCATGTAGACTATTAAAGATAATACGTCGATTTCAATCTAGTCACGTTCGCTTTCAATACTGAGGGTGTGAAAAATCGACCTATTGAACTATGTATAGAAGTCATAGATATAGAGGACAATAGATAGTGTATCGTGTATATTATATTTAGTAAAATAGAATGACGAAGTAGCGCTACCTTTCAAATGGCGCATACCAAAGAATAAAATGGCGCATGAGCGAAAGTTATAGTAAAAATGGGGCTGGTATATTGACCAATGACATTCAAGTTTTGTTAGTATCCGGCCACTTGCTAGATGGCGCTTCAGTTTTAAGCATATAGGCGCACGATTTTAAATTTTACATATAGGCGCACGATCTATTTTCATCTACTATGATAGAAGTTGTTTAAACTTTTTTCTAATTTTTAAGTAGCCTATGAGCGCTTGCAGCACTAATACTAGGTGCCACTCACGCGATGCCAAACTCGAGATATTAGTTGTTAAATCTCCTGTGCCGAGTAATTTCACTAGCTTAAAGTGCCCTTCAAACCGGAACACAGTAATCCAAATGCCCAAGCACTACTATTTGGCGGCAGAATATTTGACACTGCGCTGGTACCTACCTAGCCGGCCTCTTGCAACAAAAGACTTATCACCATACCAACTTAATTATTCCAATTAAATTTTATAATTCAAATAAAGTTTACGACTTAATATTTTAAGTTTTAGTTGTATAACTATGTATGAAAGCATTGTGTAATGTTTTCCTATTATACCTATTACAGTTTTGTTCGCTATCAACATTCGAAAATAATTGCCAGTTTAGACACAAGTTGCTAGTTATAACAAGCTAAATGTTGCAATCTGTGCAAGCTGTTTGCAATCTGTGTAAAAAATCCGGCCTTTTTAACTTTCTACCTATTACGATTCGTGAGGATAACCTTTGGCACCCTTTGTCTACAGAACCCTACATTTTCTAATTTATACATTTAGCTTTATTTATAACAATATTTATTACTTCTATAACACTTTAATGGATATTATGTTGTCACGTTGAAATATACTACCTTTCTGACCTTAAAAGTAAATCCTTTTCGACCTATAGAGGTTGTGTTAAAGTTAAATCAAATGGAAATCTTACTTAATCGACTTTATAATATTGCTTTTGTTTAATATTGGAAACCATTTTCTTTCTTCAATATTGGGATTAATTGAATAAAATTCCGTGAAATGGAACGATATCTTTTATTAAAAAAAAAACTTTTGACTTAATATTTAGCCACTTATAAATTATATCGTATACAATATTCTTGGTAATATACCTTTGAGATGTGGATAGAAAAAAAAAAAAATCTACTACGTAACAGTTTTTAAAAATTTGACAAATAAAACTTCCATACCGAGGACTTTTTATTAAAAACCTAACTTTGGCGTTTTTTTGGAATTAATGGTCCAACTCAACTGGACAAGACCGGACACAAAAAATACCGATTTATAGTATTGGTTTCCGGACCATTGCGTTCTATTGAATGAATGATTGAGCATCACAAGTCCAAACCTTAGTAGGTACTTAGAGTAAGAAAGCGAATGAATGAACTATTTATATATAATTTTTATGTTACTAAATTGGCAAGCAAGCATACGGCACACCTGATGGTAAATGGTTGCCCTAGCCTATGAGCGCTTGCAACACCATTTGTAGGTGTCACTCACGCGTTGCCAATCTCGAGATATTAGTTCTGAAATCTCTTTGCCCAGTAAGTTCCCGAGCCTACAGGCGTCGGAATGAGACGACCCCATCGCCCGCTGTTGGGATAACCTCTGTCACAACAGAGATTATTCCACCAGTGCAATCAGTCACACTGGTGGTAGGTCTTTTGTTGCAAGAGGCCGACTAGGTAGATACCACCGCAGTGTCCAATATTCTGCCGCCAAATAGTAGTGCTCAGGCACTACTGTGTTCCGGTTTGAAGGGCATTGTACGCTAGTGAAATTACTGCGCGAACGAGATTTAAGAACTAATATCTCGAGGTTGGCAACGCGTGAGTGGCACCTACTAATGGTGCTGCAAGCGCTAATAGGCTACGGCAACCACTTACCATCAAGTTGGCCGTATGCTTGTTTGCCAACTTCTAACATAAAAAAAAGACAGTGCTCCTCAAACCGAAAAGCGAAACACAGTAATGCCAAAGACAGTACTGCTTTGTGATAGAATATTTGACACTGCGGTGGTACCTACCTAGCCGGCCATTAAAGCTATTTAAGACCTTATCAAAAGGTATCTTGTTGTAATGTCAATAGAAAGGAATGATTTAATGGCCACTTTATTATTCGAATAAAATAAAAAAGCATATTTCATAGTTTCCCTTTTACTTTAAGCGGGTTATTTCTCCGCAACGTGACTGCTTTCCACGTGATCGTGATCTCTAAGTAATGCGATTCGTGAGCTCGTATTTTGTTTTATAATACTATTGCGAGTTTAATATGCTAAGTCAGTAAATAATCTTGCGGTGAAGCTACTTTTTAATTTAACCGCTACAGAGAGAAATTAGCTATAGGTGACTGAAGTTTGTATTGTGCTTATGATTTGGTCTAGGTTTTCCAACAATCAGTGCTTGAGTTTTGGATGTTATATGTAAGTATGATTTTACTAATTCGTTCTTAAAACAGAATTATTCCCAGAAATAAAAAAAAATTCTAATACGTTTTTCGTAAATATAATATTCGTACAAAAGTTTTTAATGTAGTAGTAGTAGTTTGTAGCTAATGAGTTAAAGTATAAACGATTATGTTATATAAAAGACTTCTCTTGCTAGATCTCAAACGAAATTAATTTAGCAAAAGAGGCTTCCGAATTCATTTCACGCCCTGATTGGTATCGCAGCTTATAACGATTGAACGAAAACATCTTATTGACTTTCGTATATTAACTGAATATATTATTATACTGAGACGTGTTAATATTTTTCCTAGTTACGCCTAATTGAACTTATACTTTTGTGGGATAAGCTCATCGCAGTTATGTTATCTCTTCAGTTATATATGCATACCAATAAAATAGTCATAGGCCATAGCTAATTCAAATTAAAATTAAAACTCGAAGAGTAAAATCAGGGAAGAATTAAATAGTTGCTGTGCTCGGAGCGCTGACGTCCCGATGACGTCGTCGGTTTCTTCTGTAAAGCGGAGCCACAAGGACGATATCAACTTTGAGCCTTCCTAAACCATCCTTTTTTCGGCCGGCTCTCAGTACTCGGCCATCCTCTCTCGGTGATGCTGTCAAGACCAGTAGGGCCAACAGTAATACACAATCAGAAAAAAAATTAAATAGTAAAATTGCGACTCCAAATTACATACTACGTATTTCTTTTATTAAATGTCTCATCTATGATATTTCTAAGAAATTGATTGAACCATTCGACAGTAAAACTTTGTAGTTATCTTTAGACCACCTGAATACAGAACGCCTTGTGGTTTCTATTGAAACCTCTTCACAATATATAATTTAACGCTGTACTGACTAGCAATAGACATAATATATGGCTAAGGCAATGTGTTTATTAACAATATTGTACAGCATAAAAATATAGTTACAGCTTATAAATCAAGGAAAACATATTTAGCTTTTTCTTAATATTAATGTACATAGTTATACAAGACAATTTTAGCATTTCTAAAAGCGTAGATTATTATATTAGTCTCCATATTCTTGCTTAATATTATAATTGCGAAAGTTAGACTTTTTGTGACGTTTTCACGCTTAAACCGCTGTACAGACTGTATGTAAATAGGAGATGACACTTTGTATGTGAAACCAATTATTTCTATATAGCATTCAATTATTATGTATCTTTATTCATACATGCGAAGCCGGGGTCTGAAGCTTGTTAATAAAGTCAATTCTAAAAAATATCTTGTGCGTCCGATATAGAGCGCATTTGTATTATTTAGTTTATTTAGGATCGTCTGAATTCCCGGAGAGCAATTTGTAAATAAATGACACTACGCAGACCACTAATAATCGTATAAATGGTAGAGCATCTTTCTGCTAGGCATAACTATTAATTACAATGATAGCCGTCTGTCCAATTTGTTTCTTGGGTCTGATGTGGACGAAGTAATAAAATGGACCTGAAAATTTTGCTTCTAGAAAGTTCCAGATAACTTTGTCTTATAGAAGCGGTTGTTTCGAAGGCAACGTGAAACGATCTCCGTTAACTTTACCCTGGAAAATTGTAAAGCACCTTTTGTAAGTTACTATTTAGTTACGTGAAAGTTTTGAATATAAAATTGTTGTAAAGGTGTTATAAATTTTAAGATAAATTAATGATGAAAAGATATTGCTGAACTATAAAAGTCTTTATAATATTTTTTAAACGGAAAGCTTTATCACAGCAACCCCTAGCTCACTGGAAAGTAGCGTGCTCGATGTATCACCATGTGTTGCCATCTTTAAATGGCTGTCACAGGGGTGAGGCAAAAGAAAGAAAAGTACGGACGCGAATACTTTATGCCAATATTCCGTGACTTGGTAGTATTTCTTCGTTAGAGCTGACTTGGTCTGAAGTCCTTCTATGTTGGAACCATACAAGGCGAAAACAGCTATGGTCTTAGACTCACTATATACTATGAACAGGCTCTTCCATACACACAAAAAGTCAAAGACTTGCTAATAAAAACCAACGGTAAAACGAAGTTAGCCACAAGCATTCGACATATAACAGAATTTAAAGGCGTCGGGATGTGACGACCCCATCGCCCGCTGTTGGGATAACCTCTGTCACAACAGAGATTATTCCACCAGTGCAATCAGTCACACTGGTGGTAGGTCTTTTGTTGCAAGAGGCCGGCTAGGTAGGTACCACCGCAGTGTCCAATATTCTGCCGCCAAATAGTAGTGCTTAGGCACTACTGTGTTCCGGTTTGAAGGGCATTGTACGGTAGTGAAATTACTGGGCGAACAAGATTTAAGAACTAATATCCCGAGGTTGGCAACGCGTGAGTGGCACCTACTAATGGTGCTGCAAGCGCTCATAGGCTGCGGAAGCCACTTACCATTAGGTGGGCCGTATGCTTGTTTGCTAACTTCTAACATAAAAAAAAATTAAGTTAGCGTTTTTGTTTATGAAGAGTCCTGTCCATATTTAAATGCAATGGCCTATAATGATGTACTTTTAATCTTTATACGCATGGGTAAAATACTAAGACCAATAAGATTATTAAACCGAAATTCAAAAGATGTATTGGATGGTTTATACCTTTTGTGTTTTATTTTTTCAGTCAATAAAACTATTTGCTCCGAGATAATACACGTAAAGATGACAAGTTGATCATAGGTGTACGAGATAAGATGATATTTTTATACCTGATAAAACATTTGAGATAGAGAAACGTAAAATTGAGTTTGTCAAGGAAATATTTCCTGGAACTAAGGTCTAAACTCTAAGGTATACAAATAAGAAGAATTCCGAATTAAACGTTAGAGTTTTCATGAAAAAGAAATTGGTATAAAATATCAGTTATTACTGTCCTAATTTATTCCCAGAATTTGAAGATTTATTTCTTCTTTATAACTATGCCTATCAATGTTAATGCGTCTCAGATCATGTTTGACTTATAGTTTACACCAGTTTTCAGTATAAAAAAATGTCAAATATATACACGAGTTTACCACGACCATGTTGACTAAATTTATGTACAAAAGTCGTATATTTTTTACCTATTGATCATTAAATATAAAAGAAATTTACTTGTTACTTGTTGAGAAATTCAATTTATTTTATTGGCTTAAGTCGATATAAATCAACGTGTGTAATAAATTCGAGACGAGAAGGTACGAAATGTTTGTAATTTCGTGTACGAAATACGCCAAAGTTCGGTTCGCGGCGGTTTCGTGACGTCACGAAATTACGTGTGAACGCAAATATTAGCTATCCGTTTTATTTATTACCCACATACTGTATTTTATGATGGCACATTCGGCTATATTAAAATGTATGTTAAGGGTATTTTTTGCTTGATTGAGCCATATAGGCTTCCGTTGCCGATATTTCTACACGATTGCTTTAGAAGGCTAATATATTTTGATATATATGTTTATATACCTACTATATGTATGATTTTTTGTTGTAAGTAAAAAAAAAATCATTTGTTTTCTCTCCTTTATTATTTGCTTCGGGAATTCGAAAAAGGGGGGACTTATCATGTACCATTTATTTAATTTCATCTAATAAGGTATATAACTATGAAATAACATACTTAAATTTCTTCTATAATCTGAGCATCTCTTTTGCCAATATTTAAAATATAAAATTCGTATATATATTGATATATACGAATTTTCTTACCGCCCATATGGCTTAAACAGGCCAGGTAAGATCAAAGCCTAAGAATCATATACTACGTTAATAAAACATTAGGTTTAGGTTCAACATATCGGGCAAGTGATTGATTGGAAATTAAATATCGAAATTTACATTTTATGTACAATGTGTTTAGACGTTCTTCTTCTTCTTATCGAGTGGTTAGTGGTCAACCTGGTGTCAGAGTTGTTCAGGTCGCCCGTAGGCCTCTGACTTGACTTATCGACTGTTGTGTAATTGTCAACAGCCGGGACCAACTTTTTACGTGCTTGCTGAAGCACGGAGACGCTCAGTTGAAATACCACTATGCGATCACACATCTAGCGACCGACCGCGCCTATAGTTGCTTAACCTACCGATCGTTTACCGATCAGTGGGGTTATCCGACTATGAGCGTCTCAACGTTTAGACGTTGATTTGCCCTTAATAACGTGTTGTGTGTTAAAAGCGTAAGCGTTCACAAGGTACAAGTTACTATTAGACATGACTACATGCTTCATTTGACGTATTATGTCAGACTGAATAATTTCAATTTACAAATTATTAAATCCCAAGTACAATTATTATGAATTTTAAAATTGTACTTATTCCAAAGTTTCAAGCTATCATTTCTATTGGTAGTCTCCATGACTGTCTGCTTTTTTACTAAATATATATTGCCGAGTTCTAATTTCCCGGGTGTGGCCATGAAAAAGGGTGTAAGGGCAGCCCTCGCGGTGCCCAAAATTTATCCTTAGTGTGCTACCTTTCAGTTGAGGCCATATAGGTAAAGCGTACCTTAGTTTGCTTCTGTTATAAAACAAAAAATACTTGTATTAAGAGACTTATGTTTAATCATTCATCATAATTGACTAGAAGAGGCGAGGTATTCTACGAGTCTAATTAGAAAAATTTAACGTTTGATAAGCAGATCATGCGGTATATGTAAAGAATTATAAAAATAGCAAAACAAAATCTTTGGTGGCAAAGATCATGGTCAGCTATCACAAGCTAGTAAGCTTAGGTAAAAGAGGAATTCCTGAGCCCTAAATTGTTGAACGAAACATAACAATAAGAATACCGTCTCTTCAGATCGATATTCTGGGAGAGACTCGTGCGTTCCCATTCTATACGAAAACAGCAAGGGTTTAGTATTCTTTAAGTATATAAATATAGCGCTACACACTCAACGGCCTCCATTAGGATAGTTATATCATGTGTTGAGGGCTCTAGTATTCTTTAAGTATAAATATAAATTACGCTATACACTCAACGGCCCCCATTAGAATAGTTATATCCTGTGTCGAGGGTCCGGAAACATACAAAATATTTATACAAGGACAACACACCCAGACCGGAAAACTTGCCTGTATGGTCAATACAAATATCTGCTCCGAGCAGGAAGCGAACCCGCGACTTGTGGCGCTCACAGCAGTTTCGCTGCCGCTTTGCCACAACGTCGTCAAATATTATTAAATATTTACTTGACCTACTTAAGATCTAGCAGTTTTTCAGTATAAACAAATGTATGTATAAATATGTCTATAATGCCAAATTCTTAATAAGGGTATTTTACAGTTTCGAAATAATTAATGAAAAATGATAATTTTTATTTATACCACACCATTTGCCATTTCTCACCCCGACCTTCTACTGGCACAAGTGGTTTGAGGTTTAATGTCATGACCTATTTAACTGGAATTTATAACTGGATGATTTACGGTACAGTTAACTTGTTAAATTTATTAACTTAACATAGTTAAAGCAATGAAAAGTTTTCAGAGGGAGATTATTCTTGAATTTTAAACTTTAGTTTGAAACTTCAGCTAAAAGGAAAAAAACTGAAATTAATGCAATTTAGTGTTTCAATATCAATTGTTTTTATTTAATAATAATATTTTGTTGAGGTTTCTTTTTGGTTATAATTTTAAGGCTCCGTACCCAAACGGTGCCAACAGAACCCTATTACAAAACCTTCACTGTCCGTCCGTTCGTCTCCGTTCATCCGTCTATCTGCGGGCTGTACTTATCTCACGAAATTTAATAGGTAGAGAGTTGATACTTCCACGACTAGTGTGAATTTCGGTTGCCACTAAAAAAAAATAAAATTTAAAAATTATGAGTGCTACATAAGAACCATGATATATTCTAGGCCGGTTTTTATACGTTAAATCGATGACGTAATATAATATGTAGTAAAAACATATTTATTGAAAGTCGTCTACTTTCTCTAAGTAAACAAGGACATTATTCGTAGGACATAAAATATGAAAGAAAAGAAGAAAGCATACATCACATGAACTTTGGATTATAACCCTTTCCATTACAATAATAGATACAATGATTTATTCATAAGATTTCCCACCGAGCCTTTATTAAAAATATATCATCTGTTTATGACATCTGTCTGGGAAAAACGAGAAATTGCTTACGTTAAAATTTTTTAAGTCACGTCATCGCAGACATTTTTACAGCTTCCAACTCATCTCTGAATCGATTCACGAGAACGAAACCGAGTGTTGGAGGCGTACGGCCTTTAAGTTCTGTCCTATTTATATCAGTAACCCAGTATCGATCCATCGCCCCACTGCCCGACAACCCCTGCCTCAGTACATTCAATAAAAACACTTATAACAATGAAAGCAAAGCACAGATTCCCGCGTTTACATCCCGTCTACCGCCTGCCGGTTTAAACGGCCAGGACAAATTCGACTTCTGACCATAATTAACAATATATATTTTCTATTTGCTCGGCTTTATTTGGGTCGCCGCCGAATATTTATCTACCGAGAATAGGATTGCGAAAGATTTTTATAGATTAGAGCACTTTACTATTAGACGGGCAAAAATGTTTTTGTTTCATTGAACAAAGAGATCTAACAAGCGTGTTGCCAGTTTGATGAAAGTTACCCTAGTCTATATTTAGTAGGAATACCAGAGGCATCACTAAATAATAAACGCTACACATTCAAAGGCTCTCATTAGGATATTAATACCCTGTGTCGGGGATCCGGAAACACACTACTATACATACGATGCCTGTACGGTCAATACAATCATCCGTTCCGAGGAGGAATCGGACGCCCAACCTGTGGTGATTAAGAAAGTTTCGCTACTTTCTACGCACATATGTGATGATGGAGAAAAAGAAAGGCCAGAAACGTGTGGAATTTGTCCTTCACCATTCCTCCTTATCAAACGAAACGGAATAATGAAAAACGTAATGTCGATTTTTATGAATATGAACTTACGCTGAAGCTAGACTACATTTTTTTGGTTTGACATTGGAGATTTTGACGAGATCATAACGCCGATGTCGCTTTGCTTTTAGTTAAATGAAATGATGATATCAAAATGTTAATTTTGCAGATAAAAAAATATTTTAACGAAAGTCATCGTCGAGTTAAAATTTATTGAATAATTTTAATATTATTGTCTCAATTTCTTTGTCAGTCTTATTATTGTATTCAGTAAAAACTTACATTTAATAAAAGAAAATTTGAAATTAATAGACATTGCATTTTATAAATAAAGTAATTATTAAAACAACTAAATTGTTTTACAGCTATCTACAATGTCTTGAAAGAATAAGAGAGTTATAAATGCCAAAGTAACTTATAGATATAATTTTCGTAGACAATACCTATTGTCTTTTAGTTATTTTTTGGTTAAGAAAGTATATAAAGAATAAACGAAACTTGTATCTTGGACCTATTATCTGAAGAGCTGTATCCAAAATAAACTGCAAAGAAAATGCAGAGAAATGCTACATTTCTATCTCAATTTACAAGATAGTGCGGACGTTATCTAACTTTTTAAACAATTCAGAGTTGATATAGCAAAACTAGATCAATGCTCAGCAATTTTTACTAATTAGGTGTTTTTAATGTTTTAAAATTATATTAAATATATAAAATAAAATACTCGTTCACGCTTAGAGGTTGCGTAGGTCAGATGGCAATCGCTCATTGTAAAAGTAATAACCAGTCAAATCCAGAAAAGAGTAATAATCTAGGAATTTGATGCCTAGATGGCCCAATGGATCGGAAACCTGAACTTTAACCGAACGTCGCGGGTTTAAATCCCTGCAAGCACTTCAGAGTTCTCTGATGTCAGCCAGTGTACAACCAGTTGTATCCTAAAAGGCGGGTCTGGTGTCGCAGATGTCGCGGCGGTAATCGCTTAACATTTTTTATTTTTTTATTTCATCTTTCACAGTTACAAAAGAAAAATTTACAATATATTAAATTTGTAGTTAATAGTTTGTATTGCATAGTTTAATAGTTTGTATTGCATGCTATTAACAACATCATCGACATTTACTTATACTAGTATACTGCTAGGGATTGTACTAATATAATAAAACGGATACTTGGGAATTAAAACAAAACGAATACTCATAATACAATTAGGTGAGCCTCTTGCTCGTTTTCCCCTCTGACATAAAAAAGGCATACGAAGAAGAAAATTAAATAAAGGGTCCTTTAAAGAAAGCCCGCTGCCTCTTATGAATTGGACAGCTACGAAACGAATAGGTTGCATCCATCTACGTTACACTAGTCCACACCTAATAGTCTGATATACTGTTATAGTTAAATAATCCACAGATATCTCCCGACATTTGTCAACATTACGTAGATAAAATAGAATTAGCTTCAAGAATGTTTTATTCATTTAAAAAAGTGTGAAATAGTTTAGAATTAAAAACATATTTTTTGGATATTAGGAATGATTTTGTGTAGAGGCTTCCAGCTTTTCATGAAAGGGCCGGTTCGTCTGGAATAATAATAAGAGGGATATCACACAGAATATCACTGTGAATTTTATTTATTATTTTTATATTAGAGAGGGCAAGGTGAATTAGGTGAACCAAAAGGTTTTGAAAACCATTAGTAATATTCAGATTTCTCTTCCGATGAATATTTCCAATAAGTTTATTTTTGTAGTTTCATTTTCAAATTATGGTAAAAACTAGCTGTAGTATTATAAGCTGTGTAAGACCCGTCAACCGGTGAAACCGTTTCTGAGATAATGCGGGACAAGCAAACTGATTGCATGACTGACACACATTTTTTTTATGTTATTAGTAACGTATATACTTTTATAACTTTTTAAAAAAGTTATTTTAATGTTACAAATATACACTAAATTTCGATATAAAAGAATAAACTTTTTTATCATTTAGAAAGTGGACGCAGTCTCGTTTGGATTCGAATTAAGCTGCCAACTTTTATAAAAAAAAGGTTTTAAAAGCTGACAAGATTGTACTTATGGCGGTCTATATCGGACCTCAATTGAGTTGAAAAATCTCCCGTCGCAATTTTATCGCTCTTTGAAAGCTTTTAAACATATTTTACTTTCCCCGAGTGCTAAAGATGGATCGGAAGGGATTTTTTATTTCGTTATCGTAACAGTGAATGTTATTAGCTGATATTTTATATTTATTTATTCTATATCAATAATTTGTTAAATAGAATCAAGGCTTTTGATAATCTTTAAAGAAGAAGACGCAAAAATAAGCTATTACGGTAGTAGACCTATGCTTCTCTCAGTACAAATGGGCCGGCTCGACCTGGGAAGTGCTACCCAATCACAAAAAATATGCGTAAAGTTATATAGTATCATTAGGCACTTTTGCGTTTCGTGCGACGGAGGCTAAATCTCCTCTTATTTTTCTTTCTCATTCCTTCCCTCCTGTTCCTTGAATTGGCATTGCGGTTGTGTTACTTCAAGTATCTTCTTACCATCAAGCGGACCGTATGCTTTTTGCCAACGATCATATAAAAGAAAATCTGTGAAGATTAGTTCTTAGAATTAAGATGTGCCGTTGAAGTTAGAGGGGGCTAAACGAGGGAGGGTCGGGGCCGTACAATGAAGGATATAGAGGATTAAGCATTCTTTGAGCGTGCTGAGAATAGGAAATAAGATAAACAGAAAAGTTATATATTCTTCTATGAATTCACTCCGCGGATTCTAATAATACTATAGAAGTATACAGTATGTAATAAATGCAATAAACTGCTCGCCCTACATTCTTCGTTCTAGCATTATTCCCGGTATTTTATTTACCCAGGGTCTGCTTATTATTCTTATCCGGATTTAAAAGGATACTAGTTTTTACACAGAGCGATTGCCATCTGACCTCCGTAACCCTAAGGATGAAGCAGTAACTCACTAGGTAAGAGTTAATTACCTATCAACAGGTAACGATTATTATCAGATGTAATGTGACAAGAACCGAGACCGACAGCTTAACGTGCTCCCCGAGACACGATGGGGAGACCCACAAGGATAAACGCCCAGATTGCTCGCCCTCCATTAATATAGTGAAATTCTGTTTAGGGGGTCCAGAAAAACATTTAAACACAAGCGTAGTCAATCAGACCTCACACGTCTGTATGGTCAATACATAATAAAATATCTGGCTTCAGCTAATTTGCTACCAATGAGCCCCAAGGTCATCAGAAGTTAAGCTAATGTTTTTTAATGGTACAAGTTACAAACAAGCATACGGCCCACCTGATGGTAAGTGGTTGCCGTAGCCTATGAACGTTTAAAGCACCACTAGTAGGTGCCACTCACGCGTTGCCAAGCTCGAGATATTAGTTCTTAAATCTCCTCTGCCCAGTAATTTCACTAGCCTATAGTGCCCATCAAACCGGAACACAGCAATGCCTAAGCACTACTATTTGGCGGCAGAATATTTGACACTGCAGTGGTACCTATCTAGCCGGCCTCTTGCAACCAAAGACCTACCACCAGTATGACTGACTGCACTGGTGGAATAATCTCTGCTGTGACAGAGGTTATACCAAATGTTTATTTATTTTTAAGATACGTCCAGGAAATACAAGGCCATTATCAAAGAAATGGTTTGAAGTAGATAGCCAATTTTAAAGGTTATAGGTTAGTGGGTACTGCCCCGTGCCTGCCGTACGCCCCCGCTTTTCAATATTATAAAGGTTTTTATGGTTGTTTTATGTAAGAGGCGTAATAAGATTGTTTTTTACGTAACTAAATGTAATGTCATATAGTTTAGCATGCATTATGTAATCAGGACCATGGTAATTAGTACCTATCGTGTGTAAGGCTGCGTAATAACAGCCTTGGTGATATGAAAACTAATACGCTCAACATTCTTATACGAAACATACTCGTAATGCCTTTATTGAGCGTTTAGAGGTTGTATTTGTTATTTATTATATAGTGATTTGTTAATTTAAGGTTGTATATTTGTTGGACTATTTATGAGGTTTCAATATCACCTAAAAAAAGAGCATATAAAAGACAATAAGTTAGTATTGTCAGCTCTATATTCTTCTTCTTTGAGTGCCTCTCCGAATAGTAAAGGTTGTCAGTCTGTTCCATATACTTTTTCTTGTCCTCCGCGAGGTAAAAGATCGAAAGTACTCGCGATTTCGTAGCCAAGACTTTTTCGACGAACAACACCTATTCTTCCGGCAACTTTTCCCATCATTATGATTTGTATAAGTTAAATCTTTCATGCCTTCTAAGCACGTGTCTGAGATATGCAACTTTTTTCTTATTGACAGTCTCCAAAAGTTGCCGTTTCTGGTTGACGCGTCGAACTTGTACGTTCGTGATCTTTTGAGTCCAGCTCTATATTGGAAGCGTTAATCTCTCAAATATCAACGTAAAGTAAAAAGTTTTATACTGATACGTTTAATTCGTTTAGTGAGAGAGTAAGAGACCCAAACTCCCATCTCCTCACTCTCCTTTCTGTAACGCATTCACGCCTAAACCGCCGAACCTTAGATCCTTCTCCAAGGTCCCTATTAGAAAAAGGTTACCTATAAGAAATAGGGAACTTATCTAAGCTAAAGAGTTCAACGTTTAAAGTGCCTACTCCACTCCGTTAACGCGAGAGTTGCGGGTTCGATCCTGACCTCTTTTGGCTATTATCGTAACTACTCCTAGCGCAAGCTACTAGCTTATTTGGAGGGGTAATTATGAGAGTATTCGTAACGAGTTGAAAAACATTGCTAATATTCTTTAAAATAAAAAATGAAAAACTTAGAGAGAATGGAATAGGGGGCGAAAGCGGCGGGGAAAACTTAGTATATTTATATTGGGATAATAACGCAAGTGCCATCCGGCTAGAAAGTATCAAACGGTTTCGTTTCCCGCCGTTTAATATTATCGCTGTAGCGTTATGGTCATGAAAGTCATTCAGGAGGTATCTATGTACAATCAGGCGAGAATATCTTCCGGTTTGCGGGTCGGGTTGATACGACCAATTTATAGGTCGTCGCCGTCTGTTAAGAGTTCATTCACAGCTAACGTCAGCCCGTTACGTAAATCCCATTGTAACAACTTACAATAAATTGTTACCTGTTTGGAGTAATAATGCTCCATTATGAAACATTTCAAAGTTACTATCTTATAATAGTATAATGAAGGGGAAGTTTGTTTGAAGGCATGAATCTCTGACACTGCCTGTATAACTGTTGAGGGTATATCTTACAGGCTTTTACTCACTATACGTCCTTTAGTAGCTGGTCAGCTTGTTCCAGGTAATTTTCGAAACGTATGTAGCGATGTTGACGTGAGTTTGACTGGCAAGTGGCTAATGTTATAGGTAGTAACGAAAATAGTTCTAGCTATTATTTTAAAACTCAGCAAAATATTGGCGACGCAAGCGAAGCCACGGACACAGCTATAATTATTAATATAGATTGTAGAGCATAGAGTCCGGTTATTTAGACTTGAAAGAATTTATGTTTCTATTTCGAATCTCACATAACAAAAGGTTAGGCTTTCAACGCGACGGGTATTTATAAGTTTGAGATTACAACAACGCAATTAAATAGTTAAGAACCGAGGCATAGTTTTAATGGTGTTTTATTAATTAATTATAATTTCGTTGTTTAATAACGCTTCTCAAAAACCTTTAAAACACACACAACAATCATATAGTACTCAAAACACATTATTAATAACCTCTAAGAAAGTCAGAAATTCATATTTTATTAGAAAGAAAATATTGTCAATATATTTTTTACCAACCGGGTCGTGTTTATCCTATATTATTCATCCTTATTAAATATTACTACCACGTAAAATAATATCCAAATATGATTACTTTTCAAGTTTTCTTGTATTGAGTTTATTACTGTTAATAATAACAAGGTCATAAGACAGACAATAAATAAAGTCTTGATACTCGTTAATACAAAATATATTCCTTTTATGTTATAAATATACACTCTTTTTATTTTTTAAAATAAATAATAAAGTTTACTGATAGAACGTTGTCATTTTTTGCCAACGTCGAAACCGTATGACTGTTTGCCATCGTCACGAATTTTTTTTTTTTTTTTTATGTTAGAAGTTGGCAAACAAGCATACGGCCCACCTGATGGTAAGTGGCTGCCGCAGTCTATGAGCGTTTGCAGCACCATTAGTAGGTCCCACTCGCGCGTTGCCAACCTCGAGATATTAGTTCTTAAATCTCGTTCGCCCAGTAATTTCTAGTAAAAATTAAAATGCACCAAAAATAAAAAAAATGAATTTTATCTATTCTTTTATCATTATTCTATCGAAAAATTAGAGCCCTCACGATTGCTCAAATTTGATTTTATCGTAAAATGGGTGGATGGGTCTGTAGTGTGACTGTTATGTGTGTGTTTTAATGAATTTTGTATTCATTTGTAGATAAAAAGCTTACGTACCATTAACTTAATTTTTTTTCTTTTCTTTCTCGTAATTGAACACAGTTTTGTCAAATTAGTAAAGCAAGCGCGTTACAAACACGATGCGTTATCGCAATGCAAATTTTCGTAAGGACTTTCATGTTTTTGGATGTTCATGATAGCGAACTGGGTTATCAGTGTTTTGTAAGTTGATACACATATTTATATTGTGAACTCTATTGTATTATGTTAGAGTGTATTATTGTATGAACAAATAAACGCTATCAACTTGTATACTGCAGTAACGCAGTTGAGATGTCCTAAAATGTAAAACACTACATTTACGTAGTACTTAAAAACAAGCAACGTCCTTAAATTTAAAACGTGTTATTCGTTCCTCAAATATATAAAAGATATTTTAATACGATATTAATAAAGATTATAAACTATTTAACCAAATTAAAAATGTGACATTTAATAATTTGTCTAAATTTTTGGCTCTTTTACCTTAACCGATTTTTATTAAGTAAGATGATTCATTTAAGAAAACAAATAATTTTCTAAACTAAAACTCTAAGCCATAAAAATAGCGTGGATGCAATTATTGCGGGTAATTAGCTGATATACTAAATGGGACCACTCTAAAAGCATATGCTACCCAAAAAATCTCTTGAAATCGGTTCACAAACTCGAAAACTATCACTCTGGGTATTCACAAAAAACAAGCATTTTCAATTCGGGTGGAAATGATGATAATTGATCAATGAACGTCAAACTTCGTAAATATTTAATTATTATTGCAAGTGTAATCACTAATAATGGATTCATTATCGAAATTCGGTAATTTGGTAATTTGCTAATAATGGATACTGTTTTAAATTGTACTCATTCATTCACTCGTATTTTAATATAACTTTAATTGTGAAATTTGTTAAAAAAATTACGTCTTATTTTGAATTAATATAATGTAAGTATATTGTATAATAATGAAGTTTGATGAACTCTTGTTTTGGCCCCGGCAGCAAATTATAGCTCATACCTATAGTTTTTCAATCTGTATAATATATCCCTTATACAGGACACATCCACGGAAATAAAACTCCGAAAACTCGTGGGCTCGCGTTTCCAAATGAGTCCATCGGCTAGAATGTATTTGGAGCGCCTCCTTCATTCTCAAAGAAGTTCGACCTCGTAAGAGGCACCCTACGAGAAGAGATACAACTTTGAGCCCCCGCAAAGGCTGACCCTTTTTCACTCCCGGGTCTCAATAATCATTCCTGTCAAGACCAGTAGAGCCAACAGAAATATACATTTATACAAAATCTAGATATTAACTTGTGTTAATTCTTTACCTAAAACTAGAACTAAACATTTATTTTTACTAACTCATTCAATATTCATTAGTTTTCTCTTTCATCGAGGAAAATAAGACCTTGATATTGTAGCTCTAAACAAAATATCAAAGTTCCAATCGAAGAGAGTGACGGCCCTGGTGACGGTAATGATTTGGCGGGAGGTCAAAGGTCAAACGTCAACGAAAATGGTCCGTCGTAAATATTACGTTAACTGAATAAGTTCTACAGAAAAGTTTTGGCTTGTATTTTTTACTCAGAAAAATTCTAACAAAGGACATCTTTTTCTGACAAGTAGATAATTTTCGAGATAATTCTAAAACCAAAACTATAAAATGTATAAAATATATGATAATTTTATTTATATCATTAATGTTTAATGTGTCTTTTTGTTTCTAACCTTTATATATATATATATATATAACCCTTTAACCTTTACGAATGATGAATAGAGCAATTTTCAATTAAAACGAAACCGGGCGAAAAATCCATCGCTAATCATATTTTCCAAAAGAGGATTTATAATTTTAAAATAATGTGATTACATTTTCTATATTTTCAGCCATTTTTATTTTCCACCAGTTTTTATTTATTTATAACTTGTAAGAAGTTTGTGAAATATTGTACCGTATTATAATAATGAAGTAAATAATGCTTGGCCTAGTATTACAACAAACAAGCTAATAATGTCAACGAGTCAACTAGGCTAATAAATAGCTTAAAATAGCTCATACACAATGTATATTTAGCATTGATTGTTATAAGGTATGATGACACATTTATAATATATTACTTTGTTAATATATACCTACACTTTTTAGTAATACCCTGATTTTAGTATTTAAAATAGTAGATTCAGAGTAGATGTTTGTGTTGATCGTACAGGCATGTGTTTAGGTCTGGGTGTGTTTGTCCTTGTCATTGTGGAAGTTTTTGGACTCTCGACAGAGGATATCAGTATCCTAATTGGGGCCGCCGAGTGTGTTGCGTTTTTTTTTTTTTTATGTTACAAGTTGGCAAACAAGCATACATTGGCCCACCTGATGGTAAGTGGTTGCCGTAGCCTATGATCGCTTGCAGCATCATTAGTAGGTGCCACTCACGCGTTGCCAACCTCGAGATATTAGTTCTTAAATCTCCTCTGCCCAGTAATTTCACTAGCGTACAGTGCCCTTCAAACCGGAACACAGTAATGCCTAAGCATAACTATTTGGCGGCAGAATATTTGACACTGCGGTGGTACCTACCTAGCCGGCCTCTTGCAACAAAAGACCTACCACCAGTGTGACTGATTGCACTGGTGGAATAATCTCTGCTATGACAGTGGTTATCCCAACAGCGGGCGATGGGGTCGTCACATCCCGACGCCGGTGCGTGCGCCGGTTTATTGTTTATTATTTTTAATTTACAACCAATATTACAACATATTTACAATTCAACATTATATTTACAAATAATTACAACTGTACAAATCATGCCCACGGGGAATAGGGGCAACAACGCTAGCTGCATTTCAACGCTGAATCGCAATCCCGATTCTTTGGGCAAAAATGATCTTTGGGAAAAATGAACCAGCCTTCCTGTTACCTGCTGTAGCAATGAGTCGGGGTGTAATATCTTTTAGAAATTGCTGTGCCAGGGCTCTATGGGCTAAGTGTTTCTACTGCAAACGGCGCAAAGATGTAATTTACAATAAGGGGCGAATACTTAGGCTGCTTATAGAGACCGACTTATTATTTTCATTTAATTACATATTACGGCTCAAAATAAAATATAAAAATAATCCGATTTTTGAACGACTCTTTATCCAGAGGCTAGCTGGTTTAGACCTATACGTTATAACAAAATCTAATAAGTCACACGACTGCAAACATCAATTATGTCACAATATGATAGATCGCCCTCAAGAAGGGCCGAACGTCTTCTGAAGAGATACAATGATTGATGGGCACCGAAAATTTTATGAGGATTAGATAAGAGAATGCGTCACTTATTATGTTTGCGTCTACGAAAGTGTTATCTAATTCTTCAGTGTCTGTGATGTATTTAATCATATTTTATGAACTGGCTTTATAAAAACGCTATATTATGTCAGTAATTTTGGTTTTTGGAAAACAATATAGCTCATTTAGGCTAGTTTAAATAACTTATTTTTTACTACTGCAACGGCTTTTATATATATATATACTCGTATGAAATTCTTTGGTTTTTAAAGAATAGATACGGTGTAGCTTGTTTCTTTTTCCGTTAGCTAAGCATATACTACAGCGCCCTCTATAATTACCACGATGTACATTGCAACGAACTTAGTCACACGTTAAATTCATCTGAATATGATTTGCACAATATAATTAAATTAAGTAAGCGTATGACTACGTTCGTTACGTTGCGTTGGTGCAGATTTTATGACGGGTCACCAACGGTCGTGATACATTTTGTTTGTATGAATGAGCCGGTCTATAGCATGAAGTCTATGATTAAATTTATAAATACAACCAATTAGAGCGTTTATCAAATAATACGTTCTTATCTCTTCTCAATTTTCAATTTGTACGAAAAACGAAGATTTTTTTTATATTTTTCAAATAACCTAAAATAAATATTTAAAAATATTCTTATATATTTTTATTTCATATAAGTTTATCTTTTAATGAAATGTAAATAAATTAAACTTAGTTTTACGTTATTTTATACTATTATAATATTTTGTTGACACTACATTAGTTCTATTTGAATATTAAATCAGTTTCGTCGAACTATGAATATAATTCAGAAATATAAAACAATTCTAACAAACTTTTTAGTTATTTTAGTAAAGAACTCGAATATAAAATTACAACATGATTTTTAATGTTTTATTGTGATTCTCTCGCCTGTGGTTTTTAAAACGTCACACAGGCCTGTTTCATACCGCAAAACGAGGGAGAATGTGGAATTTGACCTCATTTTCCTGCGTGGTCTTTTTAATACGGAATTAGTGTTTAATAAGAGTAGAATTCAAGTATGCCAATTTGTATTTTTATGTGTTGACGGTTGGCAAGCCAGCATATGATCCAATTGATGGTAAGCGGTCACCGTAACATGTGAACGCTTGCGATACTTGAAGTATTACATGCGCTTTGTAACCTAAGGGGTAGAGGAAGGAATGAGAAGGGAAAATGGAAATAAGGAAACAAAAGGGAGATTGGGTCCACGGCACTCTCACTTTTTTTTTTTTATGTTAAAAGTTGGCAAACAAGCATACGGGCCACCTGATGGTAAGTGGTTGCCGTAGCCTATGAGCGCTTGCAGGACCATTAGTAGGTGCCACTCACGCGTTGCCAACCTCGAGATATTGGTTCTTAAATCTCGTCTGCCCAGTAATTTCACTAGCGTACAGTGCCCTTCAAACCGGAACACAGTAATGCCTAAGCACTACTATTTGGCGGCAGAATATTTGACACTGCGGTGGTACCTACCTAGCCGGCCTCTTGCAACAAAAGACCTACCAACAGTGTGACTGACTGCGCTGGTGGAATAATCTCTGCTGTGACAGAGGTTATCCCAACAGCGGGCGATGGGGTCGTCACATCCCGACGCCGGTTAACGCACGAAGCGTAACAGTATTGATACTGTTACTGTACGCCGTATTTTTGTGAGCGGGTAGTACTGGTATAGCCGGTATATATATTTTTAGAATTTTTATTTATCTGTTTATTCAGCTGGCTGAAACGGCTGGGCCGATTTCAACAGAAGATTCTGCAGTTATCGGATGTTATAATGAGTTAAGACTAAGAAAAACCGCAAAATAATTCTATATAGTATTAAAATAACCTAAGAAGAACTTATCTAAAATGTCAATATACAGTAATCAGTAATTCGTATGCTTAGAAAATATACAATTTTATTTGTCATTCACGTCATTATGCGTCATTACATTCGTGACGTAAAAACATATCGTCATTGCGATACGATTATTATACGTTTATTCTTATTTGGCTTTATCAGAAATATAAGGGAAAAATAATATGACATATAATACTTCTTCTTCCTATCATTATTCTCGGTATGTACCTACCCAGGATCTCCTTTTTTTATGTTAAAAGTTGGCAAACAAGCATACGGCCCACCTGATGGTAAGTGGTTTCCGTAGCCTATGAGCGCTTGCAACACCATTAGGTGCCACCCACGCGTTGCCAACCTCGAGATATTGGTTCATAAATCTCCTCAGCCCAGTAATTTCACTAGCGTACAGTGCCCTTCAAACCGGAACACAGTAATGCCTAAGCACTACTATTTGGCGGCAGAATATTTGACACTGCGGTGGTACCTACCTAGCCGGCCTCTTGCAACAAAAGACCTACCAACAGTGTGACTGACTGCGCTGGTGGAATAATCTCTGCTGTGACAGAGGTTATCCCAACAGCGGGCGATGGGGTCGTCACATCCCGACGCCGGTTAACGCACGAAGCGTAACAGTATTGATACTGTTACTGTACGCCGTATTTTTGTGAGCGGGTAGTACTGGTATAGCCGGTATATATATTTTTAGAATTTTTATTTATCTGTTTATTCAGCTGGCTGAAACGGCTGGGCCGATTTCAACAGGAGATTCAATGGCAGTTATCGGATGTTATAATGAGTTAAAACTAAGAAAAACCACAAAATAATTCTATATAGTATTAAAATAACCTAAGAAGAACTTATCTAAAATGTCAATATACAGTAATCAGTAATTCGTATGCTTAGAAAATATACAGTTTTATTTGTCATTCGCGTCATTATGCGTCATTACATTCGTGACGTAATAACATATCGTCATTGCGATACGATTATTATACGTTTATTCTTATTTGGCTTTATCAGAAATATAAGGAAAAAATAATATGACATGTAATACTTCTTCTTTCTATCTATACTACTATATTCTCGGTATGTACCTACCCAGGATCTCCTTATTAATCTTATCCAAATTTGACAGGTAGCTAGTTTTACACAGAGCAATTGTTATCTGATTTTGTGACTCTGAAGGCGAGCCTTAAGTAACTCTTTGGAAAAGAGTTAAATTACTAATGGAGGGCTAGTGATTATTATTTTCAGATGTTATGTTATTATCGATACAAATATCCGGAAGAAGCGGAAATGAAACCCGTGGCCCTTGAGGCTAAAGGCAGGATATCTACCTGGGAATGCAACGAAAAAATGTAATAATAATAAATATACTTTATTTGCACACTACAAAGATAAACAAAAAGTAAATTACAAATTTCTAAAATGTACAAAAGGCGGCCTTATCGCTAAGTCAGCGATCTCTTCCAGGCAACCTTTAGATGGAGGAGATGAACATGAGAAGCGGTGGAGGAGGTGTACAGTGAGAAGGCTTAAAATTAATTATAATATAATTTATAATAATTATATGTGATAAAATAAATAAATACAGTAATGTTTTCTATCAGAAATAAAAACCTATCATAATTAGTAATATATGTTAGTAAAACAACCATGGGACCTCCGTCAGGAACGAAGTGCCTTTCAGTTTTTTCTTCAACTCCGAATAGAATTCGAAATGAAATCTGTATATTTCAATAGGTTATATGTTAAAAAGAAACAGGGACAGAGAGAGAGAGAGAGAGATCCGCACCCTGCTGCGCACTCACTTTCTCGTGTGCTCCTTTGTTTGTAGTAGGCTCGATACATATACACACACACAGCATACGGCATTTCGTTACGTGAGGATTTCTACTAAATTGCACTAAGTAAGCCGCGTTTAGGAACTTCGGTCCAAAAAATATTATGAAATATTTTAATACCTTAATATTAATACCTTAATTTTTTCATATTTGTGGGTTGACATGGTATTGCTTATTTGCGTCCAATTATGTATTATAACTTAAAGTAAGGTGATGACGTCAAAGTTTTCACTAAGCAGTAGGACTCGGTCGGACTTTGTTGTAGATGTAGAAAATTAACACTTACAGTCATTTTAGCAAGGCCTATTATCCTATGACGTCATAATAATTTGCAGAACAACTGAAATTAATTTTGTCTACCAAGCTAATATTTATGCGTCTTACATTAACTGAGGAAATATAAAGTGTAAATTGTAGTTCAAGAACGTTGTCCCACTTAAAGATACTTTCTTGAAATTTATTATAAAACTTTGTTAACGATAAAACTTTGAATATCGCTCACTGATAGATAATTTTGGTAATGTGATGACTGGGCTTTATATTTTTTAATTTATTATACTGTAGTGTTATTAATAGCAATTATAATTACCGGTTTCGATTTAGTTATACAATGATTTTTGGTCGGTTATAGATTAGCGTTTTTTTCGAACTTATAGGTGCGTTTCAGCATACGCGCTTATACGAGCTTATAAGCACGTTAACGTACATCGTGCGCACCTTTACGCGTTTTAAAAACGAGCTTGTACGCTCGTATAGCACGCTAGTCTGAAACCGCCCTTAGTGCTTAAATGTGATGACGTCATTATATTTGCTGAGTTACAAGCGGTTGTAAAATACTATTTAAGCAAGACATAAAGACTAAGAACAGCAAATATTAAAATGTAAGTCCTGAATTTTGTTTTAAGTAATTCGTGCTGAGAAGAGAATTCTAAAGATTTGATTACTGAGCTATCTTTTCAAAAAGTTACCGTAAATTTTATTTAAAGAAATTATAAATTAATAACATGGTTTTATTATAGCTCTAGTTTTATTATTTTAAATCTTTTTTCCTGAAAACAACATTTACGATAAATATTATGTCCACACTTTAAGTATACAACAATTGTATGTGCTTTAGATATTGATTCAAAAGACGTCGTTTTGCGTCATAGTGAATATATTTACAAGAATACAAGTGTTATAATTCATTTCTTATGTTAATAAGCGATGTTCTCATTTAGCGTTGTTCAATTTATAGGCTTTTGTGATCAGCGTATTGTCTATTTACCTACTCATAAAACTTTTTATTTTATTAAGATAACACAGGAAATCATGTCAAAAATCGGTTTAGAGATGTATTCGGATTTGTGCTGTATTTTAAGCTGTTTGTGCCATTTATTTAATATATTTTTTTAAAGAACGATTTTATATTTGGCGAAGCAAAACGACTTCTTGGAGAACGAAGAAACTATAAGCGATAAAAAGATCAAGTGCGAAACCTAGTGACCTCGGCTATCTTTCTAGACTACGATTGACCTGTGATTTTGAAGTTCTGTTTTGTAATCTTGAAGATCTCATTAAAGTCTGACTTACAGTCATCATGTGTTTTAATCCAAATCTTTAAACTCGAGCACGTTACAGTATATACGGATAAGTGTTTCTATAATGCTTTTGATCCTTTGAATGAATTTATATGGGACTTGGTAGATCTAGAGACTTTTAGAAAAGAAATGATATAACCAGGTCATACAATATATCAAATGAATATGGAAAAATGATCAATACAGAAAATTTTCTTGATATTTTAGGCCAAATAAAATTTAATTTTCCTATAAATAAATGGTATTACCATTTATTACAAAAATAGTTTGTGACAATTCGATATTTTTCTAGTCTTATTTCTTACACTAATATATTTAGCACAGAAGTTTTTGTGAAAAGCCATTATTTCTATTTCTGGATAGAAATTGATAGATTTACGTTATGTCATCCGTGTTTTGACAACTGTATATTTATAAAAGATATATTGATAAGGGTCTTCACGGGGAAACTGGAGTAAAGTATGTCCATCTATAATGATTAATGTTACCCATTTATACTCGTATGTATCCCCGGGGTCGAGAAAAACTTGATTGATGTAGGATCGAGGACACCCGTAATATTTACCCTCATTTCCGCCGCTATGTTTTTGGATGGTTATGATGGATGAAATCGGATGGATGGTAGGAAAATAATAATTCCTTTATATTTGCCTCCCTTTTATATGATCACCAAATACGGGTGACTCTATAGGCTTTCGTTTTTATTGCGTGGAATTGTTATGTATTGTTGTCATGAGACAAGATTGATGTATACGATAAATGATTATATCACACAGCTAGTTTTACTAAGATTTTTCAGACTAATCAATCTGAAATATAATATTTTATAATATTTTCTTTTTATGTAGACATTTCAAGTCATTTTTATTATATTATGTATATATTATTCTCATATTTCTTTCGACGAAATTAGATAAAATGTCATAAAACTCTAAGTTCTTGTCAGATCTTATGTCATTACATCAGCCTTCAAATATTTAACGAAAATGTATTTTACGGTGGTTCCAGACCAGCGTTTTTATGAGCGTATAAGCGCGTATTTTATCATACGGGTAGCTTGTACAAGCGTTGACACACTTATAAGCTCTTTTAGGGGTGTAATAACTACCACTGGTTCGAGTGTACACGCTGGAATAAGCCCGTGTACTCGCGGTTGGCGAAACGACCGTATGCGTTCGAAAAACACGCTAGTCTGAAACCGCCCTTTGTGATTAATTTGTACGAGACTATTGTTTGTGAGGTTGCGGATGTACCGTAACAAAATAAAAGCAAGGTCGGTATTACGCTAGGGTAAAATGTATTACATAAAACGTTGTGTTGTGTAGTAATTTGGCTGTAAATTTTGTTTACACTATATTTGATATGGAAATTAATTTCATGTTAAATTAATTTAGTTCTATGTTCGGATATTCAAATGTTTTTGACTGTTATGGTAATAGCCGTATTTTGTTAATTAATTATTTTAAGCTAACCTTAAATAATGCTGTTATCAATTTGGATGCTTTTTGTGTATGTGTGTTAAGAGATATCTTTGTCAATAGATTTTTAATTTTTTTTGGGATATGTTTCAGAGCTTGTTTGCTTACGGCCAGGTGTACTCGCGATCAGTGGATTAGGCAGCTTTAAATTTGTTAGTTTATAGATAGACGCATTGGGGTGATTCTAATGAGTGTCTCTGTGGTTCGGGGGGCGAGTAAACCGTCAGTCCCAGCTACCATTAATTTGATAATATTCGATAAGTCAATTTAGACGTCTATATGGACGATCTGATACTTCCAGTATCATTATCTCATATCATCGTATGTTTATTTGCCAACAATTATGATATAAAAAAATCCAGCGTGCCACTTTATATTATTAACGTATTACGTATCAATCATAATCTTTTACATATTTTACAAATTCTTTTATTGCATTATCTATGGTACTATACTTTTAGATTGAACATGCGAACCACGAATTCAAGAGATCGTTACAAACGATCACATCACACAAGATAGCCATCCTCTAGTCTTACATATTGCAACGTAACGTGCTTCAGGTAACAATTGGCCGATTAACAAAAGTGTCTCGTTATAGTCCGCCCGTGACATTAACAAGGTCAGAGTATTGTGTGAAAGACAAAACATCGTTCTATACGTGCCCGAACTCCGATGACAGTGACGGGACGTCACGCAACACGGCTGTGACATCACAAGGTCGTAACACGTGGACTTGAGTTAATTCAATTATACCGTGACTGAAGTTCTTTAAATTTGAATTAATACTAATTTGTTGTCATTTTTAAACCGGAATTTATTACGGTGAAATATTTTTTTCGTATCATAAAACTAGTAACCAAGATTCAGGTCTTCGCGACTGGTCTATAGTGGTCTGTACAGATTGTAGACGCTTGCAACACTAGCTTTACAAGCATGTCGGTAACGCAAAGGAAAGATGGGTCAGAGAAAGGAAATAAAGGGAAAGGCTCCCAATCATCAAATCAAACGTAAAAGTAACAAAACTGTTACTGCAGTTTATTATTCTGCGGAGTTATGATGGCATTTTGTACTTCAATTTCGAGAAAAAGAACAGCTTTACTTACAAGTAAATTATTACATTTGAAAACTATTTAATGATTATAATTTAATTCGTATAAAATATAAAACAGTATGCATACATACAAACACGTAATAATGTCTTTCAAGGCTTTCACGAATTAAAATGAATTAATGTATTTCACATCGCACGGTTGGTAGAAGCGTTTAAATCGCGGTAAAACACAGGTAAACTATATAAATAAGCCCGACCTTTATGCGGAAGGTCAATCAATATAAGGTCAACACTGATTAGAACTAATGGCTTAAACAAAACGACTTTCGCATTATGACACTTATGTACAAAATCATCCATTCAATCATTCTTTTAAAAACACGACTAGCCTACTTAAACTCAGCAGTATTAGCTCCCATACTTTGAGTCCCGTTATATATCTAGGTCTGGATTCCTCAATAAGATTACAACATTTATAATATGGGATACGCGAACTCTATCCTTTAAAATGAATAATCAAAATCCATTCACAAAAGCTAATGATGGATGGTTGATAACTATAGTGAATTATCTCAACAATTGATGTAAGTATTTTAAATTGTCAGTAATTGCTTCAATAAAAAAATGGAAACTTCAATAATGTAAAAATAATTGAAGTAGTAAATGCAATGATAGCGGTTTATATTTAGCTGTTTTGCTTTGAAGATTTTTGTTTTAAACCACAAAAATGTTTAATTTCATGATTACAAGCTTTGGTGACCACATCGACCATTTTAGGTAGAAAGAAATAAGCTAAATTTGTTGAGACTTGAGAAAAAAATATATCCTATTTTTGAATTAATACGTTGGTTTAAAACGTCAATTCAGAAAACCAGACGTCTTTATGAAGATGACCAAAATACATCCATGCATTGTAATTAAGAATGACATAAGATGCTTTTAGTGTCGTCTCGATATAAGATTCTGTTGTGAATTTTTAGTATTTAAATATCATTGAGTTTTTGTAAGAAAAAATACATCACGAGGCGAGGTTGGCAGTGCTAACATTGCTCGCCGTCAATGTCATGGTTCCATTCACTGTTGGCAGTGATGTTTGTAGGGATTGCAATCCCGTGGCAAAATTATTATGTTTTTAATTATAAAAGAAATATAGCGTTGATTATACAGCTTTTAATTATTAATCATGTTTATTTTAACCTTTTAAAGAATATTGTTCTTAAATTACAATGACTGAAATAACTCATCTCTGTTTTTTTATATCCTTCAAAAAGCAGGTTGTCAATTTGCGTGCTGTATGTGTTTTTGCTTAAATCGCGGGATTAATTAACGGTACGGTTTCGGTACGTATCATACACTACTTAATTGTGTAGTAATAAAGTATTTCTTTTATATAAAAAAGACAGAAACATTACTTATGCTATTTACTACATCAGTTCACATTCCGAGATTCTAATCCCACGTTACGGGATTGGACAAGCGTCAATTGAACTCCCTAGCTGGTGGTTGGCACGCTCGGATGGTCTTTTATGCGTGACAACGTTTATTTATATTCTTTTTTCCGCTTAACCGTAGTGCATGACGGTCACTGCAGTGGAAACATTATTTATATTACGATTTATTTCATAATAGGTTCGATAAAAAACAACCAATGACCTAGGTTCTATTTGTGGTTTAATTTACTAAGTGTAGCACTTAATAAATTTAGCTATTGTAATTTATAACGCAGTAAATATTATGTTTGGTATTCAAACATGTACGTAATTTGTTAAGTTAATATTACAGTGACGCTCTTGCTGCTAAAGTAAATAAAACTGTAACGTCAACAACTTAATGTATTACCACCAGGCACCTATATATTATACCAAGAGATAAGCCTGACTACGCGGGATCTTAGAAGTCATTTTACATAATGCTATGCGATCAGGAACAACTGTAACATTTATGTTAAAAGTCATAAAGAACGCTATATTTTAATATAGATAAATGGTTATATACATAATTGTGTTTAATATATGATCAACCAAGTCCCTTGTCAATAAATAATTAGCATTTATATATTTATGTGTCACTACACTTTTTAGGGCTCCGTAGCCAAATGGCAAAAATTGAACCCTTACAGTTTCATCATGTCCGTCTGTCCGTCCGTCCGTCTGTCCGTCTGTCCGTCCGTATGTCACAGCCATTTTACTCGGAGACCATTGGCTCTATCTATACCAAATTTACTAAATAGGTGTATTCTATGAACCGCACAACGATTTTGTAATAAAATCTTAAAATACGTAAGAATTAAGGGTAGCAGTCCATACATGTAACTGAGGATTGAAAAAAAAATTTCAACGTTTGACAACGTGTGAGATATCTTTGGACAGATCTTTCAAAATGATAAGGAGGTTTCATTGTGGATTTTTTTTGTGACTCGCTGTCTGGGTTTTGTACAAAGCATACATCAAAAGATCGATCGATTTTAGTGACTAGTTTGTTCTGATTTTTGTTACATTTCAAGTAATTTAAAAATACTGTAACAAGACATGAAATAGACAGACAAACTATCTAAATAAATGTTTTTAGTTTAGACTTCCATATACAATACTAAGTAGTTTTCAAAACATATTAAATTTACGGACGTGGCCCTTTTACTATTTTATAATCGTTATATAATTAATATAATACACGTAATAAGACAGTCTAGTGACTCAAATAATGTAGAATTATATAACTGTCTAAGCGCATGTTATATACAAAAGCAACGGAGCGAAGGTTAAAATCATTAGTTAGAATTATTATCGTGCATTCATCTTCGTTTGTGAAAACACTATTTTCACGATCATTCTAGATCATTATCATTTTGTTAATAAAACATTATGTATAACGCTTTATATTAATTTGATCTTATTAATTACAGCGTGTACATCATTAATTAATATACCACCAGTGTTGTTCTTAGAAAATTAAAAGAGAAATAATATTAATTTTCCTGTCTTGTGTTAGCTTTAGTATATGAATGTTAATTATTTTTGACAAATCTTCCCACTTTCACATATTCACTATTGTATGGATCCATACAATAGTGAATAAGTGTAGTATATACACAGTTATATGACTAACTAATTTGTAGGAAAGTTAAAATGTTAGAGGTTTACATACACGTTGGATCAAAATGGCTGAATGAGTCTAGTAACTTATAACATATTTAAGAGAACCTTGACATGTTTGATAATAAAGCAATCTATAAAAGAAGAAATATGTAACTAAGTTGACGGCGCACCTGATAGTATGCAGTTATCGACTTATCGTTACTAAGAAAGCTTGTAACACCATTCATTTGTCGATGACACTCACGCGTTGCCAACCTTAAGATATGGTTCTTTTTTGCTAATACCACTATTTATAGTATCCTTCTAACCTAAACACAGTAATGGAAAATACACTACTGCTTTGCTGTAGAAAATCTGAAACTGAGAATATCTAGATAGGTGTGGCACCTATCTAGCCGGCTTGTTGCAATAAAAGGCCTAACAGTAGTACATTCTTTTCTAAGGGTACTGCCTCGGTCAAGAAATCCGAATTGAGACTGAAACGGACAGACCGAGTTGATGTCACTTATAATTGTTTCATACGCGCTTGTACATTCACAAACAGATTGACAGACAGGTTATGACGGATATAATCCGAGGCCACACGTTCCTCATCATCCAATATCCTTGTTGTAACTAACTGGATACATCTGACTACATTTAACACGGACTAGTTGTGAACTAGAAACGAATTTGATTTCAACGTGTTATGTAAGACATTGTACAGTACTTTATCACAAAAGAGATTTAGTAGCCACTTCAATTTATATCTGATTGTATTATGAAGAAAAAATACCTTACGAATCTATTTTAAAAATATTTTGAAGTTATAAGTTCGCACACACCGATAACGCCGTACTTATGAATGTATATTAAAATAACGGAAACTTATAAACAACTTATGAATTAAACCCGAACAAACCTTAACACTCCAGTCAAACAGACTTTTAATCTGTGTTCCTTTAACTATCACTGTCGATAAAGACGAATCTGAAGACATCATTAGTCAAAAGTTTATTGACTCAATTAGGTTACAAAGTGCACCCAAAAATAGACACCTACAATCGAAAAACTTTACATTCTAGCTAGGGCCAATCTTAAGGTTGTGTCATGATTTTCAAATATTAATATAATGTTATTAAGATTTTATAGTTGAATGATGATTAGAAGTACATAATTTGACTAAATAATTTATTTAATACGACAATGATTAGACTTTTATAATAATGTTGCTGATTTGATTCAAACATGATGTAAGAACGTAAGGGGACTGCCTAGTTCTAATTGAATGTTCTAGTACAGTTGAATGCGTAATTAAAAATGGTAAGAGACATTATGATATTTGTTATCGATGTTTGTTCGGAAAAAGGCTTAGTGTGATACATAGATATAAGTACAGAAGCCTATTTACGTCAACAAGATTTGCATGTAGCGGAAACAATGTTCTCGCCTTAGGTAGCCTACGCAGCGCGATGAAGTGTATTGGAATAAGTAGTAAAGTTTTTGTTGCTTGGTTTGTCATCAAACATTTTATTTTTTCACTTTCTTCAGCCCAAAGAATCAGAATAACTCCACGAAATCACATCACAGGTATATACGCAAAAGTATTGAATGCTACAAAATAATCTATTCACTCACGTATAATCATTCTAGTCATACTGTAAATATTTAAGTTTGTTTGGATGGATGTATGTTTGATACTCGTTCACGAAAAAAGTAATGGTTACATTTGGATGGAATTTGGTACACACATAGCTTATTACCAGGGTTAACATAAAGGGTACTTTTTATCCCGGAAAAATGTTGAGATCCCGTGGGATTATCAAAAAACTACATATACATGTGACCGGAGCTGCGGGAACAGCTAGTAGATACTAAATATTGAATTATTATAATATGGAAGAAAATTTTACGTAAGTCACGTTTCATCTTCAGAGATAACTCAGCACGTGACGAAGTGTTTGCCAAATTAATAATAACCGTTGTAGACGTTCCAAGAGCTAATTTAATGTGTTAAGAGACCTGAAGAGTGCAAAAAGTATTATTATAATTATAAAATAGGTAATTAAGCTAAATTTACAGAGTACATACTAGCTTTTGGCTGTGGCTTTATCCGTGTGAAATTAGGATGTTACATGCGCTGGTCAATGGATAGAAAATGTACATCACGATATCTGGGCGTACGTACAGTCGTACGTACATAGGACCGTTGGAAGTGACTTTAAAAAACTTGATGTTTCAAACGAATGTTATTGAATCTTAACCAGACTGTAATGTTCTTTTCAACTCTCCACTGCTATTTATTTTGGTACCACTTTTTAACTATTATTTATACAACCTGATTTTTATAATAACACTGTTTTTTTTTATTTATTTTTTCTTTTATTATTTACAATTTGTCTATGTTCTAGGTTCCTCGTTCTATTTCTATTTTTTTTTATATTACTAATATTATTATTCTTTCCAATCATTTTCAAATACTTTATAATTTATTATTCATTCGTTCTAGATTATTATAAAATAAGGTGTCGATTCTAGTTACCTAATGTATGTTTTTTTTAAATATTATTATAATAAATTGGCGCAGTCTTCACTTTAACTTGCTTCAGTGCCAATACATGAGTTCGACTTCACACAAGACAAATATAAGAACAGTCATGCATTTATTTGCCCTACTTGGAGATTTGTGTGTGCATTAAATATTTTGCACTAGTCGTGTGTGAATTGCCGGGCTCTGTCATTTTAATTAAATTAAAATTAACCTAATGAGCAAATACAAGCTTTTATTTAATGTATCTGGGTTCGCGGCTTCAACCGCGTGATAGTTATTTTATAATAAGTCATCTGAATAAGTAACAAACATACTCAACAGCCGCCATTAGGATAGTTATATCCTGTTTCCGGTGTCCGAAAACATACAAAATGACAAAGACAAACACACCCAGACCGGAAAACACGCCTGTATAGTCAATACAAACATCTGCTCCGAGCAGGAATCGAACCCGTGACCTGTGGCGTTTAAGGCAAGTTCACTACCGCTGCGCCACTACGTCGTAATTTTAAATGGTAATAAACTATGAGTGTAACAAACTTCATCCAAATCTGTCCAGTATTTTTGCGTGAAAGAGTTACAAACATCCATCCATCCATCCAAACTTTCACTTTTATAATATTATTAGTTAGATTAGATATATTTGTTTATCACACGAATTATACGTGTTAAAAGAAGGTTTCAAGGCCATGAAAAGCGCAGTAAAATTAAAATTGGATATAAAACAACAGTAGAAATTTTTGGTTGCAATTTTGAATACATGCCAGTTGAATTGGTAAAATACAGTTCAGGTTTTGGCAACCGAGTATCGCCCTGAATAGTTCCCGGTTATCTCGCTTTCTGATGGAGATAAAGGAATAAATGAATGTACAAATGGCGTAGGCAGGTAGGGAAATGTGGGCGGTACTGTGTTTAATGATTTTGTCGTTTGATGTGGTGAATGATTAGAGTTTTATTCGATATCAAAATTGCCTGATTCATATTTGTTTAATGGATATTGTTTATAATGTGTTTGTGTCTCGATATGTAAGTTTATTTTTATAGCTGTCTCAGAACTGTTATTTAGGTTTACGACATTTTATTACGTCAGTAAAAATAAGTCAGAAGTTCATAGCGTGGCCATTGTTCTATAGGCATTTATTAAAATTTTTATGTTACAATTTAGCAAACAAACATACAGCCCAACTGATGGTAAGTGGTTGCCGTAGACTATGAGCGCTTGCAGCAGCATTAGTAGGTGCAACTCACGCGTTGCCAACCTCGAGATATAAGTTCTTAAATCTCCTGTGCCCAGTAATTTCACAAGCCTACAGTGCCCTTCAAACCGGAACACAGTAATGCCTAAGCACTACTGTTTGGTGGTACAATATTTGACACTGCGCTGGTACCTACCTAGCCGGCCTCTTGCAACAAAAGACCTACCACCAGTGTGACTGATTGTACTGGTGAAATAATCGTACTAGCGTTAGCATCGTTTTTAGCCTAACTTTTACTAGCATAGTTATCAAACTATGTAGGCCACGCGTTCTATGTAGTTCATTTTTATTTACATTAAGTTTTTCTTCTGTGTAAACTATTGCATCCGAATTTGGACGTGGTTTTGTTAAGATGGTTGTGCTTTTGTAGGTTATCTATAACAATCAAATATTATACTAAAACCGGAACAGATAACGTATCTCACTAAAATGAGAATTAATGTGAGCGAAAACAGAAGTAGTGTAAATTGTTATTTAATAAAACTTCATTGTAATAACTCCAATTTCCCGGTCTCCATGGTAATGACCTTCAGGTTGTTATTATCTACGCAACTATTCAAATAGTAAATATTTACTTCGGTATTTATTATTTTTACATTAATGCCATGTAATTATATTTATTATTCCATTTATGGGCCTGAAATAATGCCTAGAATGCGAGTAACGTGATGGTAAATACTTTTTTTATAGTAACACATATATAATAAAAATATACCCCAAACATAAAATAGCCTTTCCGTGTGATATCTGCTTTTAATTATATACCTATTCTTAAAGTTTAAGGACAAGAATTTCTAAAGATTCGCACTAATATGAGCAATAACACAACGAAACGAAGTTAGTCACAGTTTGCTAGCATGTAACGTTTATTCATCACATTTTGATTGTATTAATTTGCCAAGAAATAGTACTTTAAATTTTAAACGAAATTGACCTCTTTCTTCACGGACTATTTAAATAACTTTGTTTTGAACGAAATTAATATTTAAACTGTCTAAGTACGAGAACAAGTACTTAAAACCTTGACATTGGCTTTGTAACGTAACTCGTATTATGCCACAGTCAGCTGGTACTCTTTCAATATATTAATTAACTATTCAATTCCTATGGCTTCCCCTTTATAAAACAAATCAACCTAAAAACATATTTTCGAATTTCAAAGGTGAATTTTAAATTAATGTTCACAAATTTTGTATACCGTCTTCTTGGTTTGAAGGTATGAATAGGAGGTTGAACATTCTGAAAAGTCTAATTATATTACCATTAAGTACGAATAAACCCGTCATTTGAATTAAAGAAAGTATTTGAAATTTCTTACCGATTAATATAAAGATTTTAATCGTTGAAATTGGGTCTTATATCGAACTAGAATTTTGTCCATGACTTCCTTGTGGGTATAGGGATAGAAAAGTGGTAGTTTATTTATTAATTATATTTTGGAATTTGTAGTAGTAGAGCAATGCTTTTTCCACCACAAATGGGCTGGTTCGACCGAGGAAGTATTACCCTCTCACAGAAAATCGGTAGTAACAGTTGCAATATGCACTGTTGTGTTTCGTTCTATGGGTGAGAGTGCCGGAGGACTAATCTCCCATCCCCTCTGTACCGTTCCTATTTTCGATTCTCATATTTTTCTTCCTATCTTTTGGGGTGGCAACGCGCACAAAGTATCCCATATACTTCAAGTATTGCAAGCTTACCATCAGAAGGACCGTATGCTTGTTTGTCTTGTCAACTAACCTGTGTGTATATTTACAAATCATGTAACAATTACTCTTCAATTATATTTATTAAAAAATATTATATGATGCATGTATTAGAAATACGTATACATTTATTAATTTTAAAACGTATTTTCGATGGTAAATATCAGGTTATTATTAACGCGTCGAGGTTTAATTGAAAGCAAAAACTGATATTTAATTTCGACGAACGATAAAGCCTTCCGCCCAATAAATTCAAAGTGAAATATAAAACAAATAGATTGAACGGAAGCAGACAAGCTGTTATTATTTTTATTCATTACTTTTCATAAAAAAATTGACGAAAACAGAATAAAGGTTGAATATCAATATAAAATATTAAGTGTTTTTATGCTTTTTATTCCACTTAATATAAAATAAACAAATACTTAAGAGATCGGTACGCAATGCACGAGTTTCTCTGTCTACTAGTATTGCAGAGGTTCACGTGTGACGGTAATCGCTTAATATCAGGTAGGGCCTCTTGTCCGCTTGCCTAATTCTATGTTAAGCTTAGGAGATAGCAGAACGATATAGTCTCCTGGTGTAAGCACGGCACAATATCGAGAGTTACTTACGGACTTTTCTTACATAACCATAACTCTACATTAGAATAGTATTATTTTCCTGTATATACTTGAAGTTAACATACTTCGTCGGCCTATCCTAAATTCGAGCGAGACTTATCGCGCTGGTCCATAGGTATTAATATCTTCTTGATATTAAAAAAAAAATATATATTTCTAAATTATTTTTGTGTAGCAAAGGTTGAACTTTTTATTTTTAAATTGAAAAAAAACATTATAATCGTCAAAAAGTAAACAAGATTAAAAGTCTGAAAAGAAAAAGTTTAAAAGAGTTTAGAATTTTTCGACTGATAAATTTTAGATAGAATATTTTGTATTTATCGAAGTAAAAAGAAATTGGCAAATTTATGTTTCTTTACAGAATTATCAATTTTCGATGAAATATAAGTAAATAAAGCATATTTAATTTGATTCTAGGTAGGTTAATAGGTATTCATTTGTATCTAGATATTCATATATATTTTTTTGTAAAATATAATTTATTACGGGGTTGGAGGTTCATGTACAGTGTTCATCCCGTATAACTGTACCACACGCAGTAGTAATGACTGGGTTTTTTACAGATTATAGTAAATTTGTCTAAGGATATTAATAATGATAAACGCTGCACACTCAACGGCCCCCATTAGGATAGTTATATCCTGTGTCGGGGTCCGGAAACATGCACAAGAACAAGAAAGAAAAGGCAATACAACGATTGGGACTTAAGATCCACAAGCGGTTAGGAGTAACAAAGAAGAGAGATATTTAACTGCATCTAGGCACCCTACTCATGCGTGGTTTATTTTAGTTATTATTTATCGATGCAATCTTGTTATTTCATTAAACAAATAGTTGTATCGCGTGGTTATCGAGCAATCTCCGAATAACGCATTCGTAGCTTCGACTTTGGTATTCCGATCACGATATTATGGTCGTTACTGAAATATTTTGGTTCAAATGTATTTTCATCGACATTGCCAATAATTATGGTACCATATAAAAATGTTTAATATATTGTCGAACTTCAACAAAAACAAAACATACAGATTATGCATGAAGAAATAATTATTAGAAACGTACTCAGAGAGATAAGAAATTAAAAACCATCTAAAAAAAGTGCAACCACTTTGACAAAACTATGTACAGAATTAAGATTTTCCCAAAGAACTTGTAAAAGAACAAAGCTGCGAGACATTCTAGTATTATTAGTACTAATTTGAAAATTCATAAAGTTTGGACGAAAATGAATGACCAATTAAACGAAGTTATAATTAAAAAAGAAATGTAGAAGATTAATAGTCAAAATGAGTTATAACTTATAATGAAAACTGTAAAAACCCAATTAATAACGCCACTGTAATGACTTCGGACGGCAATCAGAAACTCTCGTAACTGAGGAAAAGTTACTTTCCTTAACAAAAAAAAAAATCTAAACTAAAAGAAAACGCCTCGATTGCGTGAGGTGAATGAGTAGAAATCGGGTCAAAATGGACTAAACAGACTAGACATTGATTAATAGCTCTCGATTTAAAATGAAAAAGGTTAGTTCGCTTCAATTACTGTAATAATAGAACAAGTTAAGCTTGAACAATAGATTCTGAATTAAAAATTCCGAAACTGTGATTAACGGCTATTTCTTGTTGAAGACGTTGATTTGATTAATTAAAAAAAATCTTTTAATTGAATTTTGTTTTTGTGTTGTTTACATTTTTTTGCATGTACGCTTATGAGCGGTAATGAAATTAATGGCTGACGAATTTCGATGCGGTACATCAGTCTTCTTTCCTAGCACTATTCCCGGTCACCCAGGGTCTTCTTATACTCTTATCCTAATTTGACTGGTTACTAGTTTTTACACAGATTGCTATTTTTCCACAACCCAAAGGGCGAACCAGTTGGATTGGATTAGAGAAAATTACCTCAAGAATTAACGATTATTATTAGATGTTATGATAATAATTAGAACCGACATCTTATTGTTCTCTGAGGCTCTGTGAGGTCGTGGACGAGATCCTTAATTAACATATAAGATCATTTTATATCAGTATACATATAGCCTAAATATACACAGGTTAGATCGAGAGAGTTCGATTATTTTCGATAAGCAGGTTGTGGATTCTATAATCCATATTATTAGATAAATATAAATAAAAAATATTATTCTATAATAATGTACAATGGTACATAAAATTTCTCAATAGTTCAAATGAACAATCATTTCCTTCCGACCCTAAATTAAATGCGTAACTTTTATTGTGTACAGTCGCGGCCACAATAGACATTTGACGATGACAGCCGTGAAGGTAGCCCTTGACATCGATACGTGTCCCAATCACCTAATAACCTATGTTTATTAATTTTTTACCCTGATAGTACAATCGAGTACAATTAGATTCAGCTGGTACACAATTTTACTAAAACATTGTTCAACTTGATTGTACCTTTTAACCCTAATTTAAAGTTATACATTGGAAAGGCTCGAAAGCGTTTTTCATCCAAAATAATTCAATATCGATTTAGTTTTTTTTTAAAAGAATGGTATTTATTTTTGAGTCGTGGAACAGTTTTTCTATTTAATAAGTAAGTTTAATAAACCTAATAAAACCATTTTCTTATGTGTGTGTCTTTGTTATAAACGATTGTCGCACATCCTATTCCTGCTTGAAGTAGATAAATAACAAGCACTACACACTCAACGGCCCCTATTAGGATAGTTATATCCTGTGTTGGGAGTCCGTAAATACGCCAAACAAGACAACATCCACAACAATGTATCGTCAATACAAAAGTCTACCCCAAGCGAGAATCGAATTCGTGACCTGTACCGCTTATGTCAGGTATCGCTGCGCCACAACGGTCACAACGGTGCTTGTGCTTTTTCAGACGTCCGACACACGACGTTCCTATTCTAATGGGAGCCGTTGAGTGTGTATTTTAAATATATAAATACCAATTTATGTTCATTCTTGTTTATATAATAATATAACATCAAATATTACCGCGGTAATCTTTTTCTTCCTAGCACTATCCCGGTTTTCCCAGGGTCTGCAGTTTGTCGGATTTGATAGGTTTACTAGTTTTTACTCAGAGCGATTGTCATCTGACTCTCCTTATGGGCGAATCCGTAACCCGAAAAATATTTATGACATTAATACAAATATCCGCCCCGAGCGGGAATCGAATCCACGACCGTCGAGACTAAAGACAGGCTGGCTACCAACACGCCACAACGGCGTATATATTTTTAATATCACGTCACGCAAGCACCATTTATTAAAAAGAAATTCCGATATACATGCGCTATTTCAAGCGTCGTAGGATAAAGTTTGAACTAAACCTATTGACCTGAATTCTCAGTTGGACGTGGGCCATGACCGTTCAGCTACTTTGATACCTTGATTAATGGCTTTAACGTCACTTGTTTACGTTAAGAACGGTTTTAAGTTGAAACCTATGTGCGTTGTATCGTTTTAATTTTCACATAGATGCTATTAAGTTAGGAGTATTTATGTTATATATAAATAGGACTAAATTTTAAAAAAAAACTTTATAAATTGGATGGTGCTTTAGGATTACGTTTTTATTGAGAAAAATTATTGAAATAAAAACTATTGTTTATTTAAAATTTAATGTTACATACAGAGGAATTTTTGTTTCTTTTAATAATAGACTTAATTGTACTCTATCTATTTCTAGTTTTGAATAATGGAAGCGATTTCACATATTTCGATTCTCGCTACACGTAGCTATTTTTAATACCACTAAATATATTTGTTTTGGACTATGTAGTGTGTGTTTTATATTTAGTAATGAAAATTATTAACATATTCATAGCCCAGATGGAAGACATAACAATTAAATATTTAAAATGACCCACATGGGGGTCACCAGACTGTTAACGTGTTACATATCCCAATAAAGGTGGTTACTTATGTAGCGATTATTCTATATATTTTATTATAAGATTGTTTTTTTATTTATTATGAATTAACGATATAGAAAAAGTTTTACATTGTTAAAAAAAAATACAAACCTGAGGAAGAAGTAATATGGGTATTTATTTTTACGGGTTTTATTAATTATAACAATTTCTAGTTTTAAATTTTTTTAGCCAAGTTCAATTTGCAATTTTAATTTAACTACGTCGTTTAAGGCTTTAGAGATTAGGTAACCAATACGTTTCAGCGATAAGGATTCAATGAATTTTTTATTGCCATGTAAATAGAAAACTAGAAACTACTGCTATATGGAAAGGCAATCTACAAAATTGATATAAAACATAAAATTCATATCAACAGTCAACAATTTTAAACGTCAATGAATAAAAAATAACAAAATCAATGGATTTTATAAGGATAGTTATACCTTGTGTCGGGGGTTTGGAAATACACTAGCCTAAGCACAACATCAAAACACACGTCTGTTTGTCTAAGATAAACACCATACATATTTTTAGTCGTTATTTATTATACAATGTTATAACACTTATTTAATAATTATTGGAATATATTTTTAAAAACATTTAAAAAAATCGTATAAGTAGAAATGTTAGAATTGGTTAGAGTTTTTTTTCCACAAAATATTAATAAAATTAATATGAGAACGATAAAGATAATAAAATAAATGATAATATAAAAAAAAAAACGAAAATAAATGTTAAAAGCTCTATGAATAATCTATGTATATTCTGTCCCATTTGGTTATAACTTAACACTACTTTGATTAAAAAGATGCATGTTAAGTTATTTATGCAAATTTATCCAAGGTACTTAGAATGGCGCTAGCATTTTCCATTTTGAAAGATTATATTTACATTCTACTTATATATAAACTTTTATACGATTATTTAACAAGATTTAAACATAAAATCATAGTTTTCTACATAGAAACTATTAACATTTTCACATTATATTATATATGTAGAAATTGCAATAGATATCGTATAAAAATTATGAATTTATCGAATGATAGTGGATATATGACAAATTAAGTGTCTGAACACTCATAACGTCACATAATATTTGATATTGTTGTGCCAGAGGGTGAATTTGTATCTAGGAATATAAAAATATCTACACAAATAATATTACTTCAGTGAAAGTATTTAAAAAAGTTATTATATAAAAAAATAGAGCACGATTATAACATAGAATTTAGGTGACCCATTTCTCACAGAACAATGAATGTGTGATTCCAAAGACAAGTAATAGAATGCTTGAATTGTTTACGTAGAAAATAAAATATTTTATAGTTCGGTCGTGTATCTATTGTGGTGCAGAATGCGATTAATTATACGAGTGTTTGAATGAATATCATCTGAACGAATGCCAGATTGCCTATCATTGGTAATATTAGATCGTTACCGTCTGTAGGTCATGATCAAATTAATAGTATTGAATGCGGATAAAACTTTAATTAAAACTTTGACAAGTGTGACAATAATTCTATACTAGTGAAAAAATAATATGACATGTCGTGGACAAGTAAACCGCAACCTTGGTCAGAGCGCGTTATCGCATTACTTATTCTAAGCGCGCTTCGAAGATCGTGAAACCATGAAAGCGATTCGTTTTCCTTCTCAACGACCGCCACGATAATAGATAACGCATTGTCCAAGATTTGCACAACGGATAATAGCATAAATGTTACGAACGTAAACTTTAACGCAAACAGAGACGGCCTTGAACGCTAAGCAGATCGTTCGAAAATACGCGGCGCGTGGAAATAGCCACGATGAAAATACGAGCACGTGATGCTACGTACCTCGCGTAATTCCGTGTGGAGAAAATCGATGGTGCTTGCCACTCGGCGACCGGCGGCTGACTGAGCCACTGTGTCAGCGGAACGCGCCCCACCCGAGCCTCAGCCCGCCTGAATTATCACAGTTGAAAAAATTCACCGCACTTAAAAAAAAATTGATGGGCACTGAATGTTTTTGCGATCAGGCGAGTGTGAGGTATGATTCGCGGTTACACGCTAAGTCGCGTCCGACGTGCTCGCAGGTCGGAGTGGGGCGGCGAACTGGTCGGTGCTAGCAGCCAGCGAGCCGACGAAGCACCCCGGCCCCCGCCGTGACGTCGTTCAACGATGGTGGAAATTAGCAGCTTCCCGAGCGAGGGTCGTTGGATGTAGGTCACGGGGACTGGGCTGCACTTGCCCACTCTACCGTGCTGATACACTTGACAAGTTTAAGGACGTTGTCGTAAGATTGGGCTCATACGATTGTAGGACTTCGCTACGCTTTCGTAGCGTTGTATCGTAGGTGATTCTAACATTAACTAACTCAGATCCCTCAACTTACCGTTTGTCAAAATATTTTTTCTTTTGTTTTCATCCAAATATCTTTTGATTGTAAATATGCTTTTATATTATTATTTTGAATTTCCAAACTAAATATATATCTAGTTATTCTTTATAACTGAAAGTATATGAGGCCTTAAAAGGCCTTCGTTTTATTCAAATTCAAAATTGAGGATAGCACTTTATTGCCATAAGTAATATACGGTTAAAAGCTTTTATGCCTTGAGGCAAATCATGTATTTATAATAATACATGTAAGCGTATCCTCCCCTTAGGGATTCTCGCCTTGTAAGTATGTTAATTTTAAAAATATATAACAATATCAGAAAGATTTAAGACAAATCTACAAACTGTTACCATTATAAATCTGCGGGCTTACTATTAACTTTTACAGACAGTAAATTGATTCAAATTTGATCATGAATAAATATATGTCATGATACGATATAACGATGGAACTCAGTTTTTTGGCATGTTTTTGATCGTCATATAAATCGCAATAAGAATTAATGTTATTACAAAAAAATGTTTCTGTTGAAAGTTGAAACTAACAAGTTTTTACTATTAAAAACTTATACACAAAAAGTGTATAATTTTTGTGTCGACAATTTTTTTTATAAGATTCGATTCAAAATAACATTCATTATCAAAAATAAATATTAAACTTTTCGAATTATATTGTTAAACTTTACTAACGCAGTCACGTATTTATTGATCTGTGAATTTTAATTGTCACACATTAAGAACATAAAATTTTGACGTTTGTGTTGACGCAGCGGTAGCGAACATGAGTTCGAATTCCGCTTAGGGCAGGTTTTTGTATTAACTTTTTGTGATTGTTTGTTCTTTTATGTGTTTCTGGACCCCCGATATCATTATCTTAGTGGGGGCCGGTGAGTGTGCAGCATTTAAACACAAAAAATGGTTATAATCTTTATTCTTTAGCAAAACAATGCAGCTGCTCTGAAGCCTCTGCTATTTTTTAAAAGCTAAAGCAGCACCTAATATTCATAACGAAAAAATCATGAATACAATTTATATAAACAAATAAAAACTAAAAATGATTGGGTAAAAAATATTGATGGACTGCGCACATAAAATTATGAGGATATCAGGTTACAGAATAGAAAAAAGTGTAATATTTAATTAATGTTTTTGGCTTGGATTTAATACCGAAGATGGCCGGATTTTGGTGTGAATGGCCGTGCATTTTGCCATAAGTCTCCGACACAGGATATAACTATCCTAATCTCACGTTCAGTGTGTATCAAGTATTAAGTAAATTTTTAAATCTCCAAACTAAAACCCCTTATATCGAATAAACAAATTGAGATGTGTTATAGAGAGTTTTACTTATTTATTTGTATAAATTATTCGTTTGAAGCTTTTACATCTTAATTCACATTACAAGTATTTGAGCAACGTTATATTATTTCGTTATAAATTAGAAATATTCTTTTTAATATTATTTTAAAGGGCCCTCGAAGTTTTTGTAAATGACTCGAGAGAAAATTTAAAATTCTGTTGTCTTCTTGACTCAAATTACCGCTCAGAGTACTTTGAAGCTTTTAACTTAATGGCGTAGTCCATAAATTTATCGTATACAAGCCTCCCACCAATACAAAAAGAACAAAGAAAATTATCTCATAGTTATAATATTTTATTCTTAACTTATTTTTAGTCTCTAATATAAGCTAGGGTTTTCATTAAATGACTGGGTAATTTCACTAGCTTCAGTGTCCTTCAAACCGAACCACAGTAATGCAAAACACACTGCTGCTTTTTGGTGGAATATCTACCACTGCGGTGGTACCTACCTAACCGACCTAACAATAAAAGCCTACCAGTAAGACACATGTAGAATCAGTGACGGATTTACAAATTTTTAAGGTAATGGCTATAAGGTTTTTGCCGGCTTTGTAGCTTAGCAGTTTTACTCTATAATACTGAATATGTAAGTTTTCTAGTCGGACAAGTACATTCCCCAATGTCATCGGCAAATTTCTTGCAGATTTGTATCTGTAAAACATCAGAAAACCGTCTTGCCGAAATCTTTTTGATTTTTATGGGGTGGCAAAAAAAATTCAGTCCCCAGATTTGCCGCCCTAGGCTCTAGCCTACTCAGCGTGCTGGTAAATCCGCCACTGTTTAGAATAGCAACCACCAGTAAACCAGTTAGCGAAGGACAAACGGACATGAATAGAGATTCCTTTTTGAGTACGTTACCTTAATAAATTTGACATCTGAAATGATTACGAAACAAATACACAGACAAATCGTATGCTAATTGCCGGAATTGCTCCCGGTCACGCGTATCACAAGCGAGGTCGCAGTTCGTCATTGTTTAGTATAATTTTCTGTTATTACTTTTGTCTACACGTAATATCATTGCCAGCTAGTTATTGTGAAATATCGCAATGTCGTTTTGTAAGTAAACACTCTGTTAGACCATGACTGAAGCCTTTGAAAATTGAAAAAGTCAAAAAATTAAAATACATTACAATGGTAAACATTCTCAGACTTTGATTGATTTTGACTTATTTTAATATGAAAATCGTAATCTGAAGTTTTATTAAAAATGAGGGATTTTTCGACAGAGTTTACAAGAAATAAAAGGCACGCTAATGACAGTGATTAAGTTGTCTAGTTTATCCGAAGATCATTACGTGAACTTTACGCTGATTATAAGTTATTAGATTTGTCGGTATACATTTTCGAAAAAAAAGTCACAAAAACCAAAACGTGAGTGGATCAACAAATAAACAAAAGACACAGTATTTATTTTTTTATTTATTTATTTATTTATTTATTTGGGAAACATACAGTTATACAATAATACTTAAATGCAATAAAACAATAAAATAGTTCACAAACCAATAAAGTTTCCACTGATAAATATGACAAACAAGAAGCAGATCGAAAGACTAACAAGAAAAGGAAGTCACAAAAAATTAAAATATTAAAAATGATTATAAATCTATTGCAAAAATACAAAAATATACAGAAAAAAAAAATTAATTCAGTTTAAATATTGAATAGCATACAATTTAATTAATTAAAGATAAATTTTATAATTGTTTAATAGCATTATTCTTAAAAATGAGAGAGAGCATGAAAATATGTCAATATTACTGAAATTGATATTATAAGCATTACATGAGCGGTTTATGAAAGTATTTTGAGCATATTTCGTTTTCGTGCAAGGCAACTGAAAAAGTGAATGTTTACGCCTATTAAATGTAGGCACACAAAAATTTAAACTACTCAATAAAAAAGGGCTATCAATTAAATTATTAACAAGTTTAAAAAGAAAAATTTGATCTCTAAGCTTGCGGCGAGCCTCTAAGGAATTAATTTTAGACTGAAATTGGTCATAATTATAAAATTTAAATTGTAAATGCTTGATAAATTTATTTTGTACTTTTTCTAAAGAATCTATATATATCCTATATTGTGGATTCCAGATTGATGAACCAAACTCCAGTAACGAGCGTACTAAACAGTTATATAAGAGTGTGTGTGTGAGTGTTATATAATTATTAATAAAAAAGGCACTTTTTCTACTGTCTGTTCTCTGTCTGTTGTCTGTCTGTTGTCTGTCTGTCTGTTGTATTGATACTTTCAGTACTACAAAGTCAGTAAAGGAGTGCTATATATGGTTTTGTTATCGTTTTTACAATGCAATAAATTAGCAATTTATATGGTTGATTATATTATTCGCAAATGCCGATTATTGTAATCGTATGTAAATTCTTAATTTTATTCAAACAGATGTACATAGCTTTGGATATGATACTAAAATGTAAAACTATAAAACCCTATTCTTCTGGAGCAATTTTTTTATATTTTTTTATTTGTAAAGTAGATGACTCTATTTCACCTGATGATTCTACTTCACCTGATGGTAAGTGGAAATAAAGTCCAAACGCGAAGGCGGCTAACAGAGTTGCGGAATGCAACCGCGTTAGCCACCCTTGCCCTGCCTACCCGCAAGATGCTTCTTCACGCCTCGTTTGAAGGAGCCCAGATTGTCGGAAGACGTGAGCCGGCAATGAGTTCCACTTTTTAGAAGTACGACAAAGAAAAGAATTGGCAAACTTCTTTGCTCGCGAAGGAGTTTTTCGTGCATTGTTAAAATAGCTTAAAACTGGTATATATTTTATTTTAGTACGACAATGGGTAAAGTATTGTGACACAAACTATGTAGATTCAAACGAAAACCGTGTGAAACTATTAGTGTGTAGTAAAATGAATAGGGAACAAACTAAGAAGAGTCACAATGATAAAGCAATAACATTGTGACTGTCTTTATATAATTGACGACGTTGTGGCATAGCGTTCGCAAACCAGCCTTAAACGTCACAGGCCACTAGTTCGCTTTCCGCTCGGAGCAGATGTTTGTATTGCCTATATGGAGCCATATGTTCCGGTCTGGGTGTGTTTGTCTTTTACCTTATCTATGTTCTTGGACTCCCGACACAAGATATTACTATCTTTATGGGGGCCTTTATTATAGTGTTTAATATTATTTATTATATTATGTACATAACATTATAGTTTTCACAAAATAAGCATTAAACTATTAGAATTAACTCTTTATAAAGAAGTCAAATCATAAACCATGCATTAGCTACTAAACAACAAGTTCCTTGACCTCACGTTTCATACGTGTATTGCATCAAGATAGTTTTAAAACTAATCTCCCAACTGACTTTTTCATTTGGTAAATTTGTCATATGCTCTTAAAACTTTCGGTGCTAAAGCATTAGGATTATCTTTCGTTATGGACATGTTAAGACTTGTCCTGTCAATTTCATTTCGAAGTTTTGCGCTGAGTACAGGTTCAACCTCCGGTTTAGTGTCGTATGTAACTGAATTACGTATAAATACCATCTATATTAAGTTGTGAGTTAATAATATATTTGTATAAAGTTTATAATGACTTAATGTTTTAGTTTTGTGTAGATAATATTTTTTTAATTCAGACGAGCCTTGTTGTCGAAAATCGGATTCTTCGTTCAAATCGTTATTCTCAGTAGATTAAGTAGGTAGCTGGCTTGGCTATAATCAGATTATTAGTTTTCTTGTTTTCTTTCGTAAAGTATTAATATATACAATTTCATACCACCACGATGGCGAACAAGTACGGCTCGCCTGATAGTAAGCAATCACCGCAGCCTATTGACTTTTGCAACACCAGAGGCATCCCATGCGTGTAGCCAACTCTTTAAAAACTTCTTACTCCTCGTCTGAAGACTCTAGTATTGAAGTCCGTTGGACAAACCTTGACATGATACAGGAGTCTATAATAACCATAATAACAACAGACAGATTATTATGCATGGCTACTTGATTTAAGTTAGAAGATGGAAAGCAGAATAGAGAAAACAAGAAGAAAAAAGAATAAAATGAGAAAGATATAGGAAGAGGAGAAAGAGAAGGAAAAGGAAGGTTGAAATGGAGATAAAAACCCCCGACTCCTGCTTTTAAAGGACAAATACATACATATAAATTTCTATACAATATTATTAACATCAGTGAATTTATTGATGTTAACGTATTTCTTGGTTTATTTGTAACACCTGTAAAAAAGTAGGCACTGAGTAATTATGTTTTATTGGAATTCTGTAATTTGTTGTAAACTGTAGTGTACTATTTGTTGGTGTTCTTAAAATAATAATAAAAAAAATAAAACATTGATAAATCTTAAAATTTGGTAGTATATCATTTATTATCACTAAGGTAAGAAATTGATAAACAAGATATATCTGTATATAAAATTCTCGTGTCACAATGTTAGTTACCATACACCTCTGAAACGGGTTGACCGATTTTTATGAAATTTTATGTCAACCCTTATTTTTTATTTAGCGACCTGATATATATTTGTATGGACCATACAGATATAATTATGTGTGTATGGGTTGGTGTTTGTCTTTGTGGGTGTTTCTGGATCATTGATTTCATTTATAAAATATATAACGGTGCCGTTGATTAGTGTTAATTTATATAAAACATTAATGACGTGCAAAGAATTTTTCTTATTTTTGTGGACTTCTTTTTTTTTTCTTATTTTTGCACACCCGTTGGTAATGACGCTACGGTTCCACCCGTAACACAGATTCTCAAATATCAGTTTTCTCCCAACGTAACCAAAATAAAATCTTCTTTCAAATATAAACCGTATTTGAATTGACATAAAAGTTCGACGAACAATATTCCAAATTCTACATATAAGGCTACCAGTACCTATATTTCATTTTATATGTTGTTCTAAGGGTATGGAATGCCTGACAATGCTCTTTGTGAGACGTGTTGCGCAGTTCCTTATTTCTTCGAAACCCTTTATGGAACCTAGATACAAAGGCCGCTACCTGACGATAATTTTAAGTAAATGTGTTTCAAATCAATTACTTTCGCGTAGCCTTTTTTTTCTTTTAGGATTTTCCAGTCTTTGTTAGAGAGTCTGATCCATATCTAACGGGTTTTTACGATTTTATTAAGATTAAGTATTACATTAAAGTATCATAGTACAGTAGGAAAAAGTGTATTTGTTTTATATTTATTTTATAAATAAAATAGTGTTATAATAAGCAGATGTCGTAAGCTCCAGTAGACCAGATCCATGATTGTTCGTTCTCATCTGTGATGGAGGGCACTAGGGGAAGATAGAGAAGAAAAAGCTACCTTTTCCAGTCACACTCTTACCTACAACTACCTAAACTAAAAAGCTACCTTTTCCAGTCACACTCTTAGCTACAACTACCTAAGCTATTCATATTGCAAAACAGCAATATTACAATCATTCCTCAAAACATGGATAAAAAATTTCATTAAAATGAGCAAGCTTTGCTTTGAGAGTTAGGTATACCTTTTTATATCTAACAACAATCACTATCCGATGCTTATGACAATAATCGCGCGCCGCTATTGCGTAATAATTATAGCGAACATCTTAATTTGCTTTTCATGGCCCGGTGGGAAGAGCCTTAAAGACCTAGGCTAAAAGAAACGTCTAAATAATCTATATTTGTGCATGTTCTTATGTATGTCTCCAACGCAGCATATTACTATCCTAATAGGGGCTGAGTGTGTAGCGCTTTAATTATTTTTTTATAAAGCCAAGAAAATAATGTTCTTCGTCTTCATCTTAGCATTATTCCCGTTATTTTATGTACCCAGGATCTGCTTATTACTCTTATCCGGATTTGACGGGTTACTAGTTTTTACACGGAGCGATTGCCATCTGACCTCCGCAAACCTAAGGGCGAACCAGTAAATTAAAACAAAGGCAAGACAATACTCGTAGTAGCATTATCGCGTACATGTTATAGGAAATGAACACATATACATATTATTTATTCAGCCTTATATTTGTCTTCGATCACATACTGGGTAAGAAAAAATATAGTCTTCTTTATACCTTTTGATCTATAATTCAAGTAAATACCTCCTAAAAGAATTTTCCGGACATGATTATATAAGGTCTCTGAAAACAATTCACTTTGACAATGTCAACAGTTTATCTGTAAATACTGTATCTGATACAATTGTATTATTTTGAGAGAATGGACACAAATTGAATCCAATTGTTGGAGAATTTATTGTTATATTTTATCTGTTGGTATTTCTTGTGTTTTTTTGTTTTGATATTATGGAAAGTAAACTAGCGCAAACTGTCAACGAGATGTATGAATCGTATCCGACACGCTTAGTTTAACAAACAGCTGTTTGTTCCTCTAGTTTTATCCGATAGCTTTTTTCTCATGCGAGCCGAAGAAAATTGGCTATTTAATTCGAAACGTTACAAATTGCCGTTTTTTTCTTGTTAGATCGGCTTTGTTTCTGTGTTTTCTTTTAAAACAATATGCTTATATATTTCAAAAGCTTTTTTCGATTCCGCTGTTGAAAGGAGTTTTTCGTGAAATTGATAAAATATAATACTACAATGATACAAAATAAAAATGTTAATATTTGGCTTTTAGAATGAAATTCATTGAAATCATATACGCTCTTAGCCAGGTGTGCGGATTAAGCGACTCTAGGCACGGTCAGTCAACAGACAGGTGACCGTATAGTGGTATTTCAACTGACAGTATCTGTGCTTTGAGGCACGTAAGATGACGGTTCGGGCTGTGATCAATTTGATGAAAGTCGTCAAGACAGAGGCCTATACGGACGACCTCAACAACTCTGACACTAGGTTAGCTAATAATCACACAATAACAAAAATATTTGAGGTCACAAACATACACATTCGATATTAATATTTTATCAAAAGCAGCTATTCAGCTGTACGAGTATAATCAGAAAAATTATATTCATTAAAAGAGCTTTACGAAAATTCGTTCTTTAACAATATTCGGTTCCATTTATATTTCATAAAAATGTAAATAGGAACGGAAAGGCCGTCCAAAGGGAATACGTTTCATTATATTCGAGAGTGAATTGTATCCTGAATCAATCCCACTTTTTATTGAATTCGAAGAATATTTCGTTTATACTAGATAAAAACCTTCGAGAATGAAACGTGGATATTGCTTTTTATAAAGTCTAAGTTAAACATGATCTTAGATCACAAATCACCTGTATTTATTCAATCAAATAATTATGCTATATAATCCTATTAATAAAATAAATGTAAGTTTGTATGTTTGGGTGTTTAGATTTTTTGATGTTTGTAACTCAATCACGCAAGAACGACTTACCGAATTTGGCTGGAATTTATTATACATGTAGCTTTCTAGCTTCTGCCAGCCCCTTCGTCCGCATGAATAGCAATTTTAATACAAACTCTAACTCTCCAACATGACAATTAGAATATCTAGAATATCCCACGACCAATTCCAAGGTCACCGCGGACGAAGTCGCAGACACTTGCTAGTGTGATATATAGACCCTAGCTTAACCGCGTAACCGCGGCTTTACTTGCAAGGTCTATATTTGCAAGTCGACCAATCTGTTTTATAAATAACTAGAATAAGTTACTGATTTTATATTATGGAGATTTTTTTTGTTACAAGTAGAAAGTGCTATAGATTATTATGGATACGTGTATCAGTCGTCAGAGCTAAATCATCTGACTTTCAGTAACACTTTAGTATTATGTTTCTCCTTTGAAAATTTAATAAGTAGTTAAAATTAAACGCAGTCTATTTAAAATGTATTGTAATGTAACTTTTATAGGTATCCTTTTACTCTAGTAACTCCAACGCCGTCCGCCATTATTGTCTGTACGCTGTAATGTAAATTTGATAACACATTATTTATCCGGATGGTTTAAAAGAAAACGACAATTGATTTCAACTGTGCTAGAGAAATTTATAAAAAAAACTTAGATATCATTTGGTTACAGTTATCACGAATATAATGTTATATTTTGAAGATTTTCATATCTCCTTAAGTCATCAGGCCATCGCCAACCTAATTTACCAAATTGAACCAAAAATAATCGTTAAAATCGGATACATTGATACTAAGACTAGAATAGTCCAGTATATGGAAATTGACAAAATTTATGGAACAAAATTGACTTTTGCAATTTGTGTAGATGTTTTGCAGTGGATCTGATCTTCTATTATGAACGAGAACGAACGAGATGAATATTTCAGCAAGTTTTACGATAAGACTCCCCCGAATTACGACATATTGAATATTTTTGCATACATTACTAACCAATACGTGAAATTAGTTTTGATGTTAACAATGTTGACCTAAAATTTAGACATTTCTAAAATTATTTCTATCACAATCCCAATAGTCCGAAGGTCACTTCTCTTTTTTATATTTATGGGTAAACACAAAAAAACGTTTCATCCATACCGGATGACGTCCTTAGCCGTGGCTCGGCCTCGCAGGAGGCACTCTAAGGACGAAATCAAATTTGAGCCACTGCGAGGACTGTCTCTATACCAAGGCTGTGCCTCAGTACTCGGCTTCCCACCAGGTAACCCTGTCAAGGCCAGTAGGGCCTACAGTAATACACATTCAAAAAAGAAACAAAATACAAAGATTTTTAGTCGATACGTACTCAAGTCTTGGAACCTCTAATAAAATTCAACATGAATAAGCGTATTGGATCCGCAAGTTATATTTGAAACGTATTCGATCCGCCATAAGGACCAAAGGAACACGTAACGAGACACATACAATGGAGACCGAATAAGCGTGATATTTTTTAGTGTTTTAGTCTATTCTGTTAATATAACTAACTCCTCGTTGTTATCACACAATAGCTGATAATGATCGTTAATTCTTTTAATCGGTATAATACTCTCATCCAAACACTTTCTAAATCACCCTTTAAAAGGTTGAGAGGTCAGATGCCAATCGCTCTGTGTAAAAAGTAGTAATTCTAGAATTTTTCTATACTCAATAAATTATAACTAAATTTTCTTTAACCTGTAAAAACTAATCAAATTTGATAGATAAACTAAGACGAAAATTGCGCAAAAATTTTAGGAAGAAGGAATTAATTTAACTAAGTATAATTAGAAAATTTGAGGACTTTTGGTCGCTGAAATTTTTATCTTGAAGGTAAAGATAAAAAAGATTAAAATAAGTTTAGAGTACTCACTATAGCTCTCTATAGGTGTATCTGTTACAGTAAGATGATAAGATGTTCTTGATTGACCTAGTTTCAACTATCGACTGACCTCTATAGTCCATACAGGCATTAAGGGACAAGGGATATTGTAAGTACAATGTCTCAATAATTGAGGCCAAAACGAAAAACTTTTTCTAGATCATACTACAAAGTCACTTTTACTGAAATGATTTTCAATTTTTGTTTTCAAGTATGGTAAGTGCATGAATCCGTTTTTAGCGTGTGGTCTGCGAGGCCAAAGCACTTCTTAGGATGTCATCGGGAAAGAAAAGAGTTTCTTTTCTGATCCTTTTAATTTTCTTCGTTTGGCCTAACAAAATGAAACCCAATAATTGAAATTTAATTTTTAGGCTATTTGTTTGTAATATGATATTTTTAATGACCTCGCCCGACGGAATCCCAAAAATATATATACGAATAATAATACGTTAAGCTGTAATAGAATCAGACGAAAAAATATTTTTCTCGGTAAAGAAATTCTCGGATGTTTTAATATTTAATATTAGAAGTTCTCAAAGTAATTTTCCTTGAGAGAAATTAAGAAAGCTTTAGGCCGAATATTTACGGGCACAAAGAAAACAAGGCTACGAGCGATATTTTATAGCAAAACGGTAATTTGACATGTCGAAAAGTGGCTTAGCGAGGCTATATTAACAGAAGTAAATAGCAAAGTTTCTTTCCTAATGGCCCGAGTTGTTAAATGTTTGTGCTACAAATATTTTTTTAAAGAAATTAACTAAGAAAATATACTTTATTAAACCTATTAAGGCTGCCTTCATTTTCTTAGATAAAGTATAGATAAGCGAATATTTTTTAAACGTTTGCTGGTTAAAGTGGCGTATATCTATACCAATGTCATAAAGCTGAAGAGTTTGTTTGTTTGGTTGAACGCTTTAATATAGGCATTGAATTTTTTTGCATGTGATAGCACATTTATTGAGGAAAGCTATAGGCTATATACTCGTAACATCATGATATGATACTTAGAAGCCAAGCAATAATAAAGAAAGTGTGGGCGGGCAATAAGATGCGGTTACTTGGTGTCACAGGATTGTCTCACCCAACGGGAGCGAAGCCGCGGGCACACGTATGATAAATATTTGTAATAGCTATTTTTATTTTGAGCAATTCTGGATGCATTAATGAGTATACGGAATATAATAAGAAAAATCTTTAGGAGAAAAACCGGCTTTAAAAAGCACCAGCAAAATATTTTCCCAAACAGAATTCTGTGTTAAGTACAGCATCAGTAGATTCGTCAACTTAATATATAATACCAGTATTCGCTATCGCTTGCGTTTACGCGTAAAAAAGTATCCTAACATCTAAGATTGAAACTATAACCATACAAAATTTGAACAACACATTCAACATTTTAGGCATAAAAACAGTCAATTTAATTTATATTTGTATGCATTATAATACCGTAGTAATACATAATAGCCTTTCATTACACTATTACATGTAACAATTTTAGACTTTCGTGTAGAGATAACATTTTATTGATTTGCTTCTATAGGTCATGAGGGTATGCCATATGGGATCGTGATTAATAGCACCGGCATGACATGTGAAAATCTAACTCCCACATTACAAGCTCTATTTAGATGTGACCTATTTAACAAATTTACTGCAAAGATTAAAAAAAATGTTGTAAAGGTGATTTTGTAGAGGGTAAAATTATCTGCATGTTTGTCTATTGCACAGGGAGAGCTCGAGAACCTGTGATTAATACGATTTTTTTTTCATTTTCAGTTATAATATACTGCTACACGTAACCAATATGTATACGAACTGCCATATTATAGAGGTTTCCTTGGCCTATGTTGACAAGCCGCCCCAGAATTATTAAGGTACTTTCAAGACGAGTTGACGACGAAGAAACAGACAGGAAATAAGGTGTAGAGTTTAGGCAATCGCATGTAATGTTAACGCCGTATGTATATTGCAACTTCACGAAGATAGGCCCGGTGACGCTGTCAAGGCCAGAGGGGCCAACAGCAAAACAATCAGAAAAACAACTACGATAGCGTTAACAGTCATTAAGTTAAGTAAATAACAGTACTATTATTTTACGATTAAGATAAGATGTAATAATATTTAAATTGTCCCACCAAAGTACCGCTATTGTGTAACCGTATTAACTGCGAAGTAGAAAATTTAACTATCCGTAACGAATTTAATGCATTTGGAGGTCGCTGAATGCATTTCCTCCTTCCTAAACATGGTTCCGTACAGAAAAAGTTGAATGATAACGGTAAAAACACGAAGGGCCTCGAAAGTTGTTGTAAACAACATAATAACAAATCGCTTCCCGTTTCAACAAAATAGAGACGATTTTTAATTTTTTTAATTTAATTAAAATAATTGTTGTTTTTTTATTTGTAAACATTTTCTTCTTACAACCCGAGTACAAATCAGCATGTATGTATAGGCTAGTTATAATTTCTTTCTGCTTCGAATCATTTTCCTTGTGCTTCGTTTTCTTCTGTCTGCTTATACTCTCCGGCTGCTTAAACTGCTTATGATTCCGGATTAACCCGACATGGGTTACTACTTTTTAGTACAGAGTGATTGCCACATACCGGAGGCCGATATTTTAACATGCTTTTGAGCAAAACTGAAACCAATATCTATTTACAGACTCCTGTTTCTAACGTAAAATTAACCTTCGACCATTGCTATGAAAATCATGTTATTACAACGCGGGAAGGGCCTTAAAACTGTGTTTTGCTTTTGTTATAACAAAAGAATAATAAAATTATAATAAACGAATATTTATTTTTGTATAATTTTTTCCAATATCGCAAATAAACCATTTATGTTTACAAAATATTCCGTCTCGCTACGTAATTGCTTACATTACATTTGCTTCATAGAACGCTTTATCAACCTGTGTAATAAGTCGACATTATGTTTTTATGGTTTTTTACGTAACAAGAAACAATACGGTTGTTTCGGTAAATGGTAAAATTGAAATATTACGTTAAAAAAACATTCAACCGAAAATGTTTTTATCGTTGTGGTTTTAATATTGTCTTCGGTACAAGGAATAGTTGGTTATAATAATAATTATTTATTAATAATATTTTTACTACTTTTTGGCCGCGATTCCGTCGCGTTTTCGACTAGTAAGAAACCCTACATACTGCTTTACTGGCCTTGATAGCGTCGGAGAGCTAGTACTTAGACGAAATGAGAAAAGGATAGTCCTCGCGGGCTTACGATTATAGTTCAACTTTTATTTTGTGTTTTTTTTATTTTTATTACATATAATCTGTACTGCATAAAGGAGGGCACTGTCGCCTAAGATACGGGTTTTTACCCAGTTTAGGGACAGAGATTCATTTGTTATATGATTTTATATGTAAAATTTCTGTATACCGTACATTTATGTAGCATTATAGCATGTAGTTTTGGTCCAATAAATATTATTATTATTATTATTATAGTTATAAATTTGTCGAGGGACAAGGAGCAATGTCCCTCCAATAAAGGTAGAATTAGGATATACTATAGTCTAGAAGATGATGTTGCTAGGAGTGCCATGCGACTTGAATGAAAGATTGTTTGAGTGATGGTGTTATTTAATAAAATAGAAAATTAAATTTTTAAGTAACCCTCGAAAAAAACTACTCTAAAACATATATACCAATCAAGACAGTCAAAAATGCCATGCGTCTAAGATTCCTATCGAAGCTAACAAAAAGAAAGGATGACCTTGAAGCACCTGAACAATTTCAAAAATGGTCTTAAGAACAATCTCGATGACGTCAGCTTTGAAACCAAGATCGAATTCAGTTCATTCCTTCGGGAGCTACGATGCCATAGATAGACACACACATAGACACACCTAATTTATAACACCCCGTCGTTTTTGTGGCAGGAATTAAAAATATCTTCAATATATGTATAGTTAAAGTTTGAATAAATTCCTTTTCCTATTTATAATATTTTTTTATTCGGGAATCATTATGATATCGTCACTAGTCGATTAAATGTTAACGACGGATTGATTTCAACAAATTATTTGATTTCAAGGACTGTTCTAATTCGTAGGCTTAATAAATTAAGCCGTAGAACAATTATTGTTATAGAGAATTTGAGATCTATAGAACAAAGGCCGTAAATTTGCCTTCAAAGACGTTTCGTGGGCTTCTCGCAGGGGGTAGATTTGTATTGGCTTTGATAAATATTATTATCTGTAAATGTGGTATTTACTGTATTAAATCTGAATTATATTAAAGGCGTCGGGATGTGACGACCCCATCGCCCGCTGTTGGGATAACCTCTGTCACAACAGAGATTATTCCACCAGTGCAATCAGTCACACTGGTGGTAGGTCTTTTCTTGCAAGAGGCCGGCTACGGTAGGTACCACCACAGTGTCCAATATTCTGCCGCCAAATAGTAGTGCTTAGGTACTACTGTGTTCCGGTTTGAAAGGCATTGTACGCTAGTGAAATTACTGGGCGAACGAGATTTAAGAACTAATATCTCGAGGTTGGCAACGCGCGAGTGGCACCTACTAATGGTGCTGCAAGCGCTCATAGGCTGCGGCAGCCACTTACCATCAGGTGGGCCGTATGCTTGTTTGCCAACTTCTAACATAAAAAAAAAATATATATATATTTAGTCTATAGGAAGCTGTTAAGCACATTGGAATGTGTGGTAAAATATCATTTTTTAAATCCCATAGTTCAAAAGTGTGAGTTAGAGTTGCATACAGTTTTTATGACTTTACGAGCAATAATAAGCAGCAATAATATTTCAACAACTATTGTCGTAATCAATAAAGTCGTAATCAAACTACTTTATTATTTTAAAAGACCTATTAAAAGATACCTCATACGTTGCCGTCTTTTGAAATATTTCTTTTCAACCTTAGTTACATGTATGGACACAACAAACTAAGGGGTAGTTTGTATTTACCAAATTTTGTAAAGATAGAGCCAATATACTCCAAATAAAATGACTGTGATATTCGGACGGACAGACGGACAAATGGACAAACGCACAGACGGACAGATTGTCAGACGAAGATGACGAAAGTATAAGGGTTCCGTTTTTGCCATTTGGCATGGAGCTCTAAAAAGTACGTAAAATAGAATATTGATCAAAGCATTACGCATGTTACTTAATTGACCGTCATTAATATTTCTAGGTATTCGTTTTAATTAAGCAATGAATATGAATGAACTACGCAGATGACGGAGGCAGACGCTTAAATAGGTTTTCTGGGATAAATGGATACCCGTAACCTAATTACCAGCTTAATTGGTAAATTATAAGTTATGTTATATTCATTGTCTAGCTTCTGCCAGCGGCTTCACCCGCGTGAGTAACGATTTTAATACAGACTTTGAACCTCTATTTCAACACTTCAAGGGTTGAATTTTAGAAAATGTTACAACATGTTTCTTTATTTGTAACTGTTTGCTGAATAACAAAGTTTCGTGCTTCTAGATCCAAAAATGACCTCCCTAGATACTTCTTCTTCCCTCCCTAATAGAAACTATCAACCACATTGTCATCCCTTCAGGAGTGGATTTTTAGGGAACGGTAAAATACGTGTTTATTCATCTCTAAGTTTTAACTAAAAACAAAGTTTCATGCCTCAACCTGTTTCACCTCCTTAAGGATTGAATTGCAAAGAATCGTTTTTTAGTGCGCGTTTACATTTTAAAAACGACACATGTGAAAATATTCAGTTATAGGCCCAAGGGTTTGGGCGTTTATAAGTCAGTCAAGTTTTTGCCTTAAATGTATATAAATTAACTATTAAAGTCAGAATTGGGTTCAAGTAACTTGTAATGTTAAAGTGTGTAATCTTAATGTATGAATTTCTATAACAATTTACTTAGTTTTTAGAAAGCGTCTTATTTTTCTTACTAACATAGCGACTTAGTGAAAAATCTTATTACGTATTTTTTGTTGTTTTATACCTATGTCTGTATGTTTAAAAAGGGTTAAAGCACTGTACTCTACATAATTAATATTTATTTATAGCGGTTCCTCCTGACCTATGGCATTACTCAAGTTACGGCCTTTCTATTCCCTTAAGACGCTTGCAACACAGTATCACATACGAGCTGGTAATTATTTAGGGGTACCACACAATAAACAACACGACAAGCCCCTTACTGTTAACAGAGCGCACCCTTAGAAACTCTGGCGATGTTAATCACTATAAGAACACAACCCTTCATAGGATCAGATGTTATTTGAATGGTGTACTTCCCCAGTCCAAGTTTTAGTTATATATCTTGAAACTAAGCTTTATTAAGGTTTTAGAATTAAATACTATATTTCTTTCTTCCTCAAACTGTTTTAGTGATAGCTGTATGTTAAGCTCTCCCTCCCTCCTTCTCATAAAGAATCAACCCAAATCCCGTTTCCCGCGCCGGAAACCCAATTTCCCACCGTTTCGGTTCCCCTCCTTTTTTCCCTTTTTTCGTAGGTTGCCGTGACTGTTTACCGTCAGGCGAACCGTATGCTTGCTTGCCAACCTATATTACATAAAATAAAGATTATATGAAAAATTATATTCCAAATTAATTTATAAAATATTCAGAACTAATATGAAATATATTGTTTTAATCCGTGTATTGGTTACAAAAGGGGATTTACGTTATCATAAATAATAATTAGTGACCCTTAACCGCCCTAGTTTAGCCGAAGTTTCTATTCGAAGCATTGAATCCTGGATCTAGTTTGTTGGTTTAGGACTTAGTTTATTGGTTCGGTATTTGAAACATTTGCTCAAAGACAAAGATTTAGGTGACTTTCTAATCTGGGAAGACCAGGTATATTAATAATGTCTGTTCTGAAAGGAAACTGTAAGCAATTCAGCGAAGAAAAGTTTGGAAAACTACAAGATACATCTTCTTTGTGATTAAAGTGGCAATATTTTTAAACAGATAATTAGGAAAGCACATTACACACTAAACCTCAATAGAAATTTATGAAGAAATAGAACGGTTGATGTGGAATAAATTTGACACATACCTCATACATACATACACAGATAAATCGTTACCGGAATTAACGCATAATATAGGTTTTGTCCGGAAAACATAAGGTTTCCCTTATATTGTTACGGAGAACCTTATCACCGGGTCATAAGGTTCAAAATCGCTTACTACTCTCTCTGTTTGTTTTTTTTGACTACTCGTGGGTTCTAGAAAGATGTAGTATAGCGTTCCGCGGACGGAACTTTCTTGAACCCGTGTTCAGAGTTATATAAGCGGCCCGGCGCGTCTAGTTCTGAGCAACAAACGAAGAAACTACAAGTAATACCAGTGACAAGTGCGATAATTAGAGATTTACTAGTGCGATAACTAGAGATTTACTACTCGGCTATTCTTTTGGACTGTGATTGACCTGTGATTTGGACCTGTGATTTATGAAGTTATGTTGTGTTGTGTAAACTAGATCTCAATAAAGTCTTATTTAGAGCCATCATGTGTTTGTTTCCAAATCCGCAAACCCCAGCCCGTAACAATATTAACAAGAACACACTACAGGACTTAAATTTCTATCTAGACTAATTAGCATTATGCACACTGATATTAGATAGTAAAAGTGTAAAAGTTACTCTGTATTTACGTGTATGTTGTATGTTACCTCTTCACGCGTAGCCTGGTATACTTATTTGGATAAATAAAAATTTAAAAGGTTAAGTTGGAGGATGGAAGCACCGGCATCGGGCAACATTTATTTCTTTTACAATGTCTCATTAAGAACCGCTATTAACACGGACGAATCCGCGGGCAAAAGCTAGTGTATAGTATTTTTTTGTATTCTTGTAGTTTCAGGAAAATGTCATAACAAAATGGTTTGGCCATGATATCTAGTGTATGCAAACGCCAATAAACAACAATGATCGTTCACCACCACAATTGTATAAAAAAAAAACTAAAGTTGAGTAAAAATTGTTTTATCTTTAGTAATTAATATGGTGAGGTAAGAATTCTTTATTCAAAGGACACGAAACGATTAGCCGTAGTCTTTAATCGATCTATTGATTTATTAATCATTGTTGTCCGCAGTACTAATGGACGAACATTGAGATTCAATTAGGCTTTGAAGGATAAATATTTATATGTCTCAGTTTATTTATTATCTAAGATAGAATGGTTTATGGTCCACTTCATAAGAATTGTGTAGATGAACATAACTGATATAGAAACTTTGAACAGTGAAATGATTCTATATTTTAAGAAATGAGAACTGAAAAGACTTTTTAAAAATAACAATTTTAATAGATCTTATTTACAAATGATCGAAATACGCATAAATCGATGAGCGGTCTTAGTGGCCTTTCTACATAACATTAACACTATTAACACTTTTACATAATAACTTTAAACAAAGTATCAAATATACGTTAAATCAAGTATACGTCCGCTCAACACGAGTTTTACAAAGGACAAGAGCTCCTAGAACTCGTCACACGGTGTTTTATACTTTCGTTTCTTCTTTTTTTTCATCTACCGCCAACATTATTCCTAACAATATTATAACTACCGTATATACTATATTTACCGGTGTTGGGATGTGACGACCCCATCGCCCGCTGTTGGGATAACCTCTGTCACAGCAGAGATTATTCCACCAGTGCAATCAGTCACACTGGTGGTAGGTCTTTTGTTGCAAAAGGCCGGCTAGGCAGGTACCACCGCAGTGTCAAATATTCTGCCGCCAAATAGTAATGCTTAGGTATTACTGTGTTCCGGTTTGAAGGGCACTGTACCCTAGTGAAATTACTGGGCGGACGAGATTTAAGAACTAATATCTCGAGGTTGGCAACGCGTGAGTGGCGCCTACTAATGGTGCTGCAAGCGCTCATAGGCTACGGCAACCACTTACCATCAGGTGGTCCGTATGCTTGTTTGCCAACTACTAACATAAAAAAATAAAAAAATAAAAAAAATAACTAGCTTTTCGCGCGGTTCGGCTTGCGTGGTCTACAGACTTACTGATCAGTTTTTCTTATATTGCGTTGATCCTTAATTTCTTTTCTATAATAAGAATAGCAGACAAACAGACAGAAAGACAAACATTGTGACTTTATTTCTGCGTCCTAGCATTACTCCCGGTATTTTATTTGCCCATGGTCTCTTATCCGGATTTGACTTTATTTTTAAGATCCATTTTACTTCTCAAGAGTTAACGATTATTATCAGCTGCTATGTGATAACAACCGGGACCAACTTGTTCTCCGAGGCACGGTGGGGAGACCCACACGGACAAACGCCCAGACCGAAACAGACATTTTTAATAAACACCTGCCCGAGCAGGAATCGAACCCGCAACCGTCGAGACTAAGGGCAGACTGGCTACCCACATAGCCACAACGGAGTCACATTGTTACATCTGATTAGCTAATTCAAGTGCCTATTGTTCTGTTTACTAAATATCTCGTACAGAATGTAGGTACAAAGATAAATCTGTTACGTAGGTAAGATATGGATGATAAGATAAATCTTAAACGGGAAGTTAAATATTGTTTATTTAAGTTTTGTCAGCGTTAGCCTTCTTGATCTATTTAAAGAGTAAATAGTAAATATTTTGTTAATTAATTAAAATGCTAATAGTTGTCAGTTTTTGGGACGTAATATCGTGTCCTGAGCGATTTTTTCGAGATTACAGTTTTATAAATAAATTTTAAATAAAAACAAAAGCATATATCAGACATACTTACTAAAAATACATTGTGTAAGTCCATATTCATAGACGGATATTGTTTTGCTATAAGTATTTTTATCTAACTATTTATTTTATTTCTATAAATAAATACATTTGAAAACATGACTTCAGAAATACACAGACAATATAAGCATGTACCCTAAGTAGGCAGGCTGCCTACCTAACACGCCCCAAATCGTCACCACTGACGGATAAGGTACATACTACAGTCATTTAATAATAATACAAAAACTATAATTGTACTAACCGAATAAATTATTACAGCTGTTGTGGAAGATTATGCATTGCAAACTGTAGGTCATGTTCTCGCATGAGTGATTGCGTCATGAGCGATTTGTCTATTAGTTGACGGGCATCAATGGAGCGATTATCAGCCATTGTCAAATTTTCGAAGTACGTTTCTGATTGAATGATTGTTCTAATTTTACAGTTGTTTCCGTTATTTAATTGATGGAAAATTTATTAAATGATTTTGTTGATTTTGGCTTATGCTTGAGCTGTCTCGACCGACGTAGGTATTAACTCTTCAAAGTAGTATTTTTAGAATCATATTTTTGGTTTTTGATACTACGAGTGCTGCATAGATTTCGCATATTTATTTATTTGCGCAGTTGTGGTATAAAATATATCATATATTTCGTTAAAAAAAAAACTTGTATACAGCATTCTTTTGACGTGTCAGTATCGAACCTACAATGATTGGCATAAAGGCCAGTTGTAATAATACGGTGCCAATTTAGTCTATTATAAAAAAGTAGTGTTGAAAAGTGCCAGTTTATAAAATTTACATACACAAAACGTTTGCTTATTTATAGGACACATTACTTTTAAATTTAATTTAACAAACGCTTTAATTTAAATTTAATTTTAAAAATCAAAGATGTAGGATTCTTTTAATGTCCGAAATTATTTTATTAGTCTTCAGATTTGAGACCACAACTTGAGTCTTAAAGAATACAAAACGAACTGAGATCTTAGTACTTTTTTCAAGTCAGGTTAAATCATTTATCTTTAACTACGAATATATACTCTAAATTTAACTGAGCTATTTAACCTTGTATAGTAACTTTCTTTTTAACGCTAATTGTGAAAATAAATTGTCTTGTTGTTCTTATTTTAAATTAGTTTTTAATAATATACCACTGGTCATCATTGTGGCGAAGCGGTAGCGAACATGCTTTAAGTGCCAAAAATTGCGGGTTCGATTCCCGCTCGGAGCAGTTGTTTGTATTGACCATACAGACATGTTTATCGGTCTGGGTGTGTTTGTCCTTTTTTTTTCTTTTTTTTTATGGAGGGTTTGTTCACAAATTGAACATGCCACCCTCATTGTTACATATACGTACTTAAATCCGACGCTTAATACATAAATTTACTATTTTATTTAAATGTCTTGCTTCTGACGAGTATGGAAGTGCAAGTATTGAGGTATATACACCTATATCTAGTGGGTTTACATTATATAAAATATTAAATAACATTCTATCAGCCTCGACACGAATACATTCCGCCAAAATGTGATGGACATCTTCTATGATTTCGCATTCCGCGCAGTTTGGTGTTGTAACTTTGCCCATTAGAGAAGCAAATGCTTTGAGGGGTATGTGTCCGGATCGAAGCATGAAGGAAATGACTAAATCCGAGTGTTTGTCCTTGTCATAGTGTACGTTCCGGACCCCCGACACGGTATAACCATCCTAATGGCGGCTGTTGAGTGTGCAGTGTTTTTTTATTTATATTTATTATTTTATCTTAAATATAATGAATGGTAGTAATTTATCACTTTCAATTGTTCTACTCCAACACATTATTTTGGCAAGTGGCGCGGTTACTTTGCACAAAACGCAGATATGCGGTTGAAGCGATAGTCCAAATGGCTAGTACTCTATTTAGCTGTTCACTACAGTATTACTGTGATAAATATGAATTATATCTATGTACGTGATAAAACGTATAGTACTGACGCTTTGGTAAATGGTAGCGCATTTGAATTGGGATTTTATCTTTCATTTAGTCAGGACTGATGAACTTTTTGGATGTATAATGCATTTATTGTTTTATTTATAAGAAATTAAATTTATATACAAATAGTAATCAAAAAAGATGAAAAGGTGGTGAACAAAAATTAGTTATATGGAATCCGGACACCAAAGCACCATTTAACACGTCTTTAGTTATAGTAGTATCCAATACCTATAAGCGGTGGAGCCTTTATCCCTACCAGCAGTCTCTTACTTCAGCTTTATCCCTTTTTATAGTAGCTAACAGCGTACTGTGATGCTTATCTGATATTGGTAGTAAGTATATGCTACAGCAACTCTTCTCCTACTTGATTGTAATATTGGTGGTATTGCCATGCTCCTCTCAGCACAAATGGGGAAGTTCTACCCTCTCACAGAAAAAATATAATAATAATAAACGCTGCACACATAACGGCCCTCATTAGGATAGTGATATCCTGTGTCGGGTGTCCGGAAACACATACAAGGACAAAATCGGCCTAAAGTAACAGTGCGATCAGTGTGAGAACCTGAGGCCCAACCTCTATTCCCTTCCTTTTTTCACTTATCTTCACTTCCCTGTTTCTTGGGTTGGCAACACGTACGTGATACTCCAAGCATCGCAAGCTCTCATGAGTTTTAGTGACTGCTTACCATCAGGCGGACCGTATGCTTGCCAACCGTCCTGAAATAAAAAAAGATTTATCATGTATATAGTACCTGGGGTGCTTCAAACGAGGCGTGAAGAGGCACCTTGCGGGTAGGCAGGGCGAGGATGGCTAGTACAGTTCGCCTTCTGCAACCATATTAGCCACCTTCGCGTGTGGGCTCCACTTCCACTTACCATCAGGTGGAGTGGAGTCATTTGCCCTCCGGCATTAAATAAAAAAAAAATAGTAAAAAATATGTAATCTCATTTAACTGTCATCTTTTAGTCACGGTAATAAATATAATTTATCCTTGAGCTCCTATAGAAATTACAAAGCAAGTTAGATAAACCTTATTAAATAATTAAGCTGTGCCAGCTGCTCGGGCACGAAAATAAGTAGATAATGTTCTAAGCCGAGATCTCAGGAGATTTTATAGTTAACTATTTATGGGAGGTGTTTTTATTCTCTTTTGTATTCTCTTTGTAGATGTTATCAAAGTTTAATGATGAAAGATCTTTAACAATGCCCTTTGGCCTTGGGAAAACTAATTCCTTTGTACGGTTTTTAATCATAAAATTTATTTTTCATAGTTTGGTTTTTTTTTGGCGATTGGACTAACGTTGTGATTAATACGATTAGCCTTAGCCGTGGGGTGGTTTGATATTTATAATGAACTGGCTTCTGCCCGCGGCTTCGACCGCGTGGATAACGTTTTGCTTTCATCATCTATTCCCTATTGTTATTTTACATAAAAAAAATTACAAACTTTGCATGCAATATTTGTTACGAATGAGCAGCCTAAAAATAAGTTTCAAGCTTCTAGCTCTAAAAACGACACTTTCATACTACTTTTCATCCCCCTCTTTCAACCCTTTACAAACCTTTTTTCACATTCAAAAGTATGCTCTTTCTCAGATTTTAGACTATCTTTATACCAAATTTTATTTAAATTGGTTCAGTAGTTTTGGCGTGAAAGCGCGACAGACAGACAGATAGATAGACAGTTACTTTCACATTTATAATATTAGTAAGGATTACTTTACTTATCTTAAAAATTGTAATCGTTGAAGACGATCGTTGTAAGGCACTGGAAGAGTTCAACGCTTAAGGTTGTGTTTTTGATACAACGCTGGAAAACTACTGTCACGGTTTGGATTTGTCAAAACATCATAATGGGTGAAGTGACAAGCACTTTTTATCGACACTGAAGGCGAAGCACTAAAGCAAATAAAAATTATTATCTGTTTTTCTTGATGTAAGATTAAATGCCTGATTTTACGTTTAAGACAGATTACAGAGTATTTTAGCGACATATAATGCCTAAATCATCATTTAAATGAACTACTTAAGAAAATGTTGCTTGAGCCAAATATAGTTTATAGGGTATATTTCGTCTTATAAAGATATTAGACGAAATTTTCAAATAAGCAATTAAGATTACTTGTTGCAAAGAGATTTGCAATAAAAGTTAATTAAAACTGAACAAATCGTATCTCAGTTTAAACATCTTAACTAACTTTAAACTACAAAGTATCCCAGGAGCCGGCAGTGTAGTTGGCTCAATTAATCTTGGTACATTGGGCCACTGAGGTTCCTTATCGAGGTTCGCAAGGCCGCTGCGCTTCGCAACAGCGCGACAATGATAGATCGAGTCTACTTGATGAATTACCGGTTCTATTTAAGCTACCGAGAAAAAAAACGAGAGGAAATATTTCATTATTTCATTGTATATTATCTATCGATTAGATCTTTTCTTTATAATTTAGAACAGTCTATGTAACCTTGTTACTATTGTACTTGTTAAAATCAGTTCATTGACAAAAATTGAAAAAAAAAAATTGTCTGTCTTCCTTTTTTTTCCAGGGTCTACTTCTATGTTTACAGAGTACTAGTTTTTACACAGATGACGTCATTGATTTTTAGGGCCAAACCAGTAAATCATTCTATAAGAGAAAATTACAAAATCACGCTTAATAGTAATTTTTACGGTAGTAGAGCTATGCTCCTCTTAGCACAAATGGGCCGGCTCGACCGGGGGAGTATTACCCTCTCACAGAAAATCGGAGTAAAGTTACTTTATCAATTTATCAAGGTGTTTCGTGCAATAGTGGGAGCGCCGGAGGGCCAATCTCCCATCCCCTCTATTCCCTTCCTTTTTTCCTTTCTCATCCCTACCTCGGGTTGACAACGAGCATGTGATCCTTCATGTATCGCAAGCGTTCATAGTTTGGGGTGACTGCTTACAATCAGGCCGATCGTATACTTGTTTGCCAACCACCATAAAAAAAAAGTTTAATAAGAACTATTTTAATTATAGAACACAAATAAGTTTATTTTTAGTTATTTGACACATGATCGATTTCTAGTCTAAAATTGTTATCATATCACATACTAAGTTGTCAGACGGTACCAAATAAAATATAAATTGATGGAAAATGAAGAATGTTTTGTCGTTTATCAAGTAAATAACGTCAAGATTAAATTGAGATTGATGCGTTGAGTGCTACGTTAACAAAAAAGTGGAATTTTACATGATTTTGTATGTTACAGGCAAAACCCGATTTCAGGTCAAACTAGTTTGTTCTAGAATAAATTGGTTAATCTTAATCGTGTCGTATCCTGATATATCCATACTTATTCTTAGGCCTTTTATTGCTATCATTGGTCAGGTTATCCCATAGCTGATTGCACCCACTGATCGGTAAATGATCGGTAGGTTAAGCAACATTAGGCGCGGTCAGTCACTAGATGGGTGATCGCATAGTGGTATTTCAACCGAGCGTCTCCATGCTTCGGAGGGCACATAAAAAGTCGGTCCCGGCTGACAATTTGACAACAGTCGATAAGTTAAGTCAGAAGACTACGGGCGACCTGAACAACTCTGACACCAGGTTGGCCACTAACCACTCGATAAGAAGAAGAAGATTGGTCAGGTAGGTATTTTTGCAGGGTCAGATATTCTTGTCGCGGCGTGACGTTTTAGTGGGTATTGCCGCTTGATTAATAAGTGGCGAAGTTCCACACTACGCGTTCTAGTGTACTTGTCGAGTACAGTAAATTCATGAAATTACTGAGTAAACCAGATTGAAGGACCAATAACTCGAGGTTGGCAACGCATGAAAGACACAAAAGCCGATTTTGTTAGGCCCAGGACAATTCAGTTTGGCTTGAAATCGGATTTGGCCGGTAACATAATATAAACATAATTAATATTAAAAAACGAAGGTGCTATTATCATGTCACTCGTGACTTTGTGCCCATGAATACGATTTATAACGACAAAAGTGTCATAATGTATAAATAACTTGCATTATATTCACAACATAGTTAAAACAGTAAATGTTTTATATAATTATATAAATAGACACCATAAAGGCCTATCTTCACTACATAGTATAAAACAAAGTCGCTTTCTCTGTCCTTATGTACGCTTAAATCTTTAAAACTACGCAACGGATTTTGATGCGGTTTTTTTAAATAGAGTGATTGAAGAGGAAGGTTTATATGTATAATAACATCCATTAAATCCTCCAAATTAACGCGTGCAGGCCACGGGCAGTAATGGATAAATCAAAACTACTGGATATATTTTAATCATTTTTTCAATAAATGTCATAGGCTATATATTTTATACCCGTGCGAAGCCGGAGCGGGCCGCTAGTCATATATAAAAGTTTCTAACTAAAATACACACCGAAATTTCGACAATGTATAAAATTAATGAACTATACCAACTACATGGCAAATAACCAGTAATATATATAAACTTTAATTATCCCTTTAAGATTATGTCATAACAACTTATATTACTTTCTTACAATGATTAGTATATCTTAGGGGCAGAACTGAAATTAATTTTGAAGTTTATACGAACTGATCTCGGCTTATCACGGTCTTCGTTGCTAACATTACAGAGTTTGATTGGATTTAGTATATATACTTATATATATAAAGGAGTTGGATAAATTGCTTCCATCGACCAAGATGTCCGAAGTTATTAAATTGTTCTTTTCATATAAATAGAAAGGGTCATGGTCAAGGGTTTGATCTTCTTTTTTTTCTTATCGTATGGTTAGTGGTCAACCTATGGTCAACCTAGTGTCAGAGTTGTTCCACAACCGCAGAGGTCAAACTCTGCGGTACCCTGGGCTTGTCGTGCCGTGGGGGCTCAGTAGCCGGGAGTCGATTGTGCAGGTGGCACCTTCGACTGCCCGGTGAAGCTAACAGGGTCGGACGGTTCGGGCGTGGGGCGTTTTACGCTAGACCGCGCCTAGGAGGGTGGTGTCGTATGGGTCGCTTCGGTACTTTTCTGCTTATCAGAATGGACTGCGAGCGGCTCCTGCGACACCGGAGGGGTGCTTAGCCGGGGCCTTCAGCCCCGGTCGGGCGGTAGAGGAAGAAAACCTCTTTAAAAAATAACGACGGTCGGTCGTAGAGGGAAACAACCTCATTAAAAAGTTAGTCTCGGCGTGGGGAGCCCTAGGACCCAGGGCTCCCTTGGTTGGGTTTGCCGGGGCCTTTCGGTCCTGGTCGGAGGGGCGCGAAAGCGCCGTGGAGTGTTTTATATATGTATAGTATGTATTAGTATGTATGTATGGCGGCAGTATGGTGCCGCCCAAGGTGGAGGCCGAAAGGCCTGGCGCGTTCACGCGCGGAGTTATGTATTTTTATGTAAGTACTAGTATGTATTATTATGTATGTATGGCGGCAGTAGGTTGCCGCCACCGATGGGCCCCTCGGGGCAAGCGCCGGGGCGTCGCGGTGGTATGCTTCGGCGATCCCGCGACGTCCCACTATGGCGCTAGATGGGACCTTGGAGTTTTAGTGGGTAGGGGCTCGGCTCCGAGTCCACACACCTCCTGCGCCATTGCACCCGTCCCGGCGCTCGAGTGCGTAACTGCATTTCTCCAAGTAAAAAAAAAAGTGTCAGAGTTGTTCAGGTCGCCCGTAGTAGGCCTTTCACTTGACTTATCAAATAACAACCGGGATCGACATTTTACGTGCCCCCCGACGCATAGAGACGCCCAGTGGAAATACCACTTTACGACCCATCTAGTGACTGAACGCGCCTAAAGTTGCTTAACCCACCGATCATTTACTGATCAGGGAGTGGAACCGGCTATAAGGGTTTGATAAGCTATAATAACTGTACATAAAAATGTGTTGTCTTTTCTGATAATATAGTAATATTCCTTCGTTATAACATACTTATTCGCAAACATAACAATGTACAACATTATCCTTTAAAAGCAAAATAATGATGCCCTTAAATCATAAGCATCGAATACAAAAATTGAGCATCTTCTGATTTCGTACATACCTGATATAATATTATGTGCTTCGTTATTAGGTATATATAATCTGATTTGCTCAAACGAAAGCCTAATTTAAAAAAGAATACATAGAATATCATTAAATTAATGGAGATCCGTTTTTATTTTAACTCAAGTCATGACTAGTTCTATTTTTAATGCGCATTAATTCTAATACAATTATAAGCATTTTAATACAAGTTACCAGGAACTCAGAGGCACCGAGGAGTATATCAATACCTAACAAAATATTCGATAACAAGGAGTCGATTAATTCTCTCAAAGGATATTAAAGAAAATTACTTTCCATTTCAACTCACTCCCCTCCAGAGAGTACCAACAATTTGCATAAATTACGGAACTCCTCACCTCTTGAACTGAATTTCAGATAGCGTCAAACACACTTAAATTTATTACATTTCTGTCGAAATTGATTTCAGTAACGTAATAACTTTGATTATAATTCGGTTAATTAAAAACGCTTCGTTTACCTCCGAGGCCTTACAAATTAATTTTAAAGTTATGTGTTTTATATAAACATTAAATGACATGACATGACACCGTTGTAGCGAGGTAGCGAGTCTGCCTTTAAAAAAAATCTTAAAATTTCTGTATTGGTCTGGGCGTTTGTCTTTGTGGGTCTCCCCACCGTGCCTCGGAGAGCAGGTTAAGCTGTCGATCCCGATTGTTATCAAATAAGATCTTATAATAATCGTTAACTCTTGATAAGTAAATTGCTCTTATCCAATGAGTTACTGGTACGCCCTTAGGGTTACGGAGGGCAGATGGCAATCGCTCCGTGCAAAAACTAGTAACCTGTCAAATCTGGATAAGAGTAATAAGCAGACCCTGGGTAAATAAAATACCGGGAAAAATGGTAGGACGAAGAAGTTTTATATAAACATCATGGAGCAAGCAAACGTAAGGCCCGCCTGATGGTAAGCGATCACCGTCACATATGCTTGTAACACCATTACAGCAGTATTACAAACGTGTTACCGATCCAAGGGTAGGAAAAAGGGAATGAAATGGAAACAGCTTTGAAATGGAAACTCCTTCTTCAGCAACAATATATTTATTAACTGTTCCACTCACAAAATATGTATACACTAAAAAACAAATACAACGTTCTTGTTTCAACGTCCGATGATAACTGACTAGAACTAGGCAGTCCCCTCTTACATCATGTTTGAATCAAATCAGCAACATTATTATTAAAGTCAAATCATTTTTGTATTAAATAAATTATTTTAGTCAAATTACATACTTCTAATCATCATTCAACTGTAAAATTTTAATAACATCATATTAATATTTGAAAATCATGACGGGAACGATAAGAATGAGTGGGGATTTCAGCATCCAGCGCTCCCACTTATAGAACGAAACGCAACAGCACGAATACTCTTCCCGAAAGTGTATATTAATGTGTGAAAGGGTGGTACTTGAAATGTCGATCCGGTTTCATACTGTAAACAGCATGCTCAGCGTGAGAGAGGAGTGGGAAGTTGAGTAAGAGCAAGGAGGTCATAAAGCTAAGGCCCTTACTCAACGAATAAAATGGAATAATGCGAACTTTGAAAATTTTGACCGATGATTATGAAAATATTATAAACATTTTTTGAATTTGACATTTTTGCTATTTATCAAAATATACAGTGAAATTACTTATGTAAATTATTTCAGTTAATCAGAACTATTCATATTTACAGCCACCATTTTGTGAATAAATTTATTAATCAAGCTTTTGTGTTCAGCGGAATGTTGAAAGCATTAAATAGTGATATACCTAGGCAGTATAGGTTTTAAATCAATGATCATAATTAAGCCTCAATAGCTCAACGGTTAAAGGGCAGACTCCACTCCGTTAAAGCGAGAGTTGTGGAATCGATCCTGACACCCTTGCGCTATTACCGTACTCACTCCTAGCGCAAGCTAGAAGATTATTTGGCGGGGTCATAGGAGTGTTAGTAAACACTTGAAAAAGCGTTACAGAGTAAAAATTTAAAAATATAGAAATTTGAAAACTCTGGCACAGTTAAACTGATTCTGTCTTACATCAGTGAACAGATCTCTCAGGTACATAGTTCCATTGTCTCTTCCTAGATAATAAACACTTTCTAATGCAAAAAATTAAATCATTAAGATTTGTTCGCAAATGGCGGAGATATTTATTTGTCCATACATATATCTGTATAGTTCAAGTTACGCTTATCTTTGTAGCTATCGATACATTACTTAATAAGTTACGTTAGATAACAAAACATAAGATAAAAGTTTCTTGTGTATATCTCCTTAATAAGAATTAAAAGAACACAAGATAGTACCTATTTACTTTTGCATGAGGTAACTCTTCGTTTGCGAACTGAATATTTTATACGCCCACCTTGAATCAAGGACGAAGAAAAATCTATAGTACGACTCAATAAAGAGAAAGATTATACATATAGCCTTATATACTTAAATAGCTAAGGTTTAGCTACGTTATTCTGACGTTGATAAATATCTTTCCTTATTTGTACCTAAGCAAAAATGTTCAGACTTTAGACTGTTTAATAGGGCGAGACTTATGCTCATACAGAATTCATGAAGTTGATCTCTTGTATCGTGTTACCATTTTGAATTTTGATTTTACCATATATTTATTTATACAATCCTTCTATACGAGTGTGCCACTGAACTCCTTCAAACCAGATGAGCGGATTTTGATGATTTTTTTGTGTGTGTTAAGTGTTTGAGTAGGTCTTTAGATTGTTTACAATCATAATTGGACCCGATAGACAGCAATGCAATCCTATTCTGGGTTTTATTTTTAAAATGTTTGTCACATATATCCCTAAAAAATATTGCAATACCCTGTGTAGACGGATCCGAAATAATACAAACACAACCACGCAGACCAGAAAGCATGGCTGTATGGTCAACAAACATCCCACACCCGAAAGTAACGTAAATAACTTCCTGATTTTGAGGTAAATTGGTCAAGAGATTTTTATTTACTTAGAAAACGGTACCCAAAGCTAATATATATAGAAATATCTCAACTGTATATATAACAAATATCGGTACGGAAACAGTCCTAATGCGTGCCATAAATCGAATATATCGCGGATACTGTAAATTTATGGCAACGTCATAAATAGCCCCCTGGGCATTATTGTCGCTCAGTGTTCAGCTAAGCTGTCTTTACGATAAATATAGAATATAGGTTAACCGTTGGCATTGTTATTAAAGCTTAGTAGACATCTTCGAAAATAAAACGTCTCCAAAACAGTGTACTGTTTTGGCACAGTGGTAACGAAACTGTTTTAAAAATCTTTTATCGATGGTTCCATACGGCGTTTTTGTATTTCAATTTTTGTTACTTTCTCTCAACGACTCCCATTATAATAGTGATATCTTGTGTCAGGGGTCCGGAAACACACACAACGGCAAGGACAAAGACACCCAGACCGGAACGCATGCCAGTATGGTAAATACAAGCATATGCGCCGAGCAGGAATAGAACTCACGACCTGTGGCGCTTCAGGCCGAATCGCTACCGCTGCACCACAACGTTGTCAACTACAATTTATCAAAGCAACAATTATAATCATAAGCACAGTGTGCATATTGCTTTTTACGTGTTCAGATAGGTTACACTTAAGCACTAGCGAGGTATGTATAATAAGTTGGACATAACTAAATTGTTTGGGGACAGAGGCAACAGAATAAACTATTATGTTAAAGTACCATAACTATGTACTGTTCTCCATTTTTCAATTAAAACTGTGAAAATTGAACTCAAAAGTGACTACAGTAGGTACTTTTCAATATATGTATATACATATATATAATATTGTCGACACCGTTGTGGCGTTGTGGGTAGCGAGTCTGCCTTTAGTCTCGACGGTTGCGGGTTCGATTCCCGCTCGGGCCGATGTTTGTTAAAATTTCTGTCTCGGTCGGGGCGTTTGTCCGTGTGGGTCTCTCCACCGTACATCGGAGAGCACGTTAAGCTGTCGGTCGCGGTTATTATCAATAACATTTGATAATAATCGTTAACTCTTGATAAGTAAATTGCTCTTATCCAATGAGTTACTGGTTCGCCCTAAGGGTTGCGGAGGTCAGATGGCAATAGCTCTGTGTAAAAACTAGTAATCTGTCAAATCCGGATAAGAGTAATAAGCAGACCCTAGGTACATAAAAATACCAGGAATAATGCTAGGATGAAGAAGGACATATATATAATATTGTAGGTAGATGTAGGAAAAAAATCTTTTCGAAGACACACATAATGTCGCGACTACAAATTCTTTTATTTAGGTGAAATAGGGTCATAGGCGATTGAACAAAGAAGATGCCTGTATCTTAAAATATTCAGGTTATTGAACCCACGCTTGCACGAAATTCAACAATTTATATCAAGCCGATATTATTTTATCAAATGAGATCGTATTTCGATGAAGAATAAGAATTTCTTGGAACGGAAATTAATTTTCCAGGTTTATGAAAGAGCTTCTTGAGGTACAATATAACTCTTTTATAAAGGGTGGAAACTTTTGTTTTAATTTTTTGTTTCTAAATAATGAAGAAAGATTTTAAAGAGAACTTCTTTTACAAATACATAGTTAGCGGCTATGTACATTTTCTTTTAGGTGTTATTCTATCTGGATCAAAGGCAAAAACATTTTGTAAAATAGGTTTTGTCAATAAACCGAAAGGCTTAAATGGCCAAACATTTTTGTAATTTTTGAGTGGTCCCAAGCCTTGATTAGACCATTCATCAAAATACAAATATAAATTGTACATCCTGTATAGTATATAATTTTTTAAAAGGATTGACAATTCATCTAAAACTAAATATTATATAAAAAGAAGACGAAAAAACCATTAAAGATGAGAACTTTACGTTCAAAGATCACAACTTCTAGTTATGTTTTTCAATATTGAAAATGGTTTTTTTCATTAAAGTAACTTTTGTTTGAAACATTGCCAGTTTTACGAGTGATTGCCTCTTAATCTTTTGTGTAATCCACGAAGAAATAATTTGAAAATTGTTTATTTTTACTAAGTTGTTATTTTTTTTATAAATGTACCCTAAATTGCTACTACTTTTAGTAATTAATTATTTACAAATAATTACAACTGTACAAATCATGCCCACGGGTGGCAAGAATGCTAGCTTCATTTAGGCGCTGAATAGCAATCCCGATTCTTTGGGAGAAAATGAATCAGCCTTCTTGTAACCTGTGGAGGCAATGAGTCGGGTTGTAATATCTTTTAGATTTTTTAGCACAAATGCTCCATGGCCCAAGTGTTTCTAGTGCAAACGGCACAAAGATGTATTTTGGAATAAGTGACGAATACTTACGTCGCTTACAGAATTAGGATAGTATTGGCCATAATGAAGTCTTTTTTTTTTTTTATGTAAGAGGGGGCAAACGGGCAGGAGGCTCACCTGATGTTAAGTGATCACCGCCGCCCATGAACATCTGCAACACCAGAAGGCATGCAGGCGCGTTGCCGACCTTTAAGGAAAGAATAGGCTCTTCTCTTGAAGGTTCCCAAGTCGTATCGGTTCGGAAAGACCGCCGGCGGAAGTTGATTCCACAGAGTGGTTGTGCGAGGAAGAAAATGTCTTCTAAATCGCGCTGTTGTGGATTTCCAGACATCGAGGTGGTATGGATGGAACTTAGAGTTTTGTCGCGATGTCCGATGGTGAAATTCTACCGGCGGGATCAATCCAAACAATTCCTCAGAACACTCTCCGTGATATATGCGATAGAAGATGCAGAGTGATCCGACATCTCTACGCAATGCCAGAGGATCAAGCCGATCGGAAAGGGCTTGATCGTCGACAATTCGAGCCGCTCTACGTTGGATGCGGTCAATTGGAAGTAGCTGGTCTTTTGTTTCGGTGTGTGTAATTCCTTATGTTTGGGCTTCAGATACCCAACTAACTAATATTAATAAATTATAATGAGAAATGTAGTAAAAATTGTTATAAAGCGGCCAGTACAATTTCAGAAAGTTTAATTGAAAAAGTTTTTTTTAATTCAATTTTAGCGGTGTCAAACTTATTTTGTGGAGGTCAATAGACTAGTATATTTCCAATACGATTTATAATTTAAAATTTATCATTACTACTGACACTTTCGTCTACCGTCCTGTACGTCTGTCCAGATCGTTATACATACCTTCAAACTATTGTTAACAGATTATGTTTGTCAGCAGTAAGCTAGTGATTTTTCCAGAGACAGCCCTATAATAAGCCGATACTGTGCAGACTATAATTAACGAACGATGTAGCTTAGTCACTAATTGAACTGCAGCAAATGGACATGTATTATAGTACCGAAGGCTGTTAGTACCTTAGAACAGATAGTGACATAGACGGAGTACAGGTTAGAAATATAACAGTTTTAATTATTCTTTCATGTTATTTTTTTTTGTGAAATACCTGGCATTGTATAGAGTTAAAATGTAAAACTAATCGGTGATAAATATAAATTGAAAAAATTACAATGATAATCATAATAAATTATAAAGATTATGTGTACAAACATCGTGACAACAACATTTAAATTCTTGTTATGATATTAAAAACTGTTCTATAACTGTATTTACATGTTCTATATGTGAGTAAAAACTTCAATACATTTTTTAATGAATATACACTAGCTGTGCCTGCGGCTTCGCTCCCGTTAGGTGACACCGCTCTCTTCAAACCAACTAACAGCATCTTATCATCCGCCCGCTCATTCTTTCTTATTGCTCGGCTTCTAAATATAGTCACAAACTCTTCAGTTTTATAATTTTGGTATAGATAACATACTTAGCAAACATTGCCATGTAAAGTTGATGAACAGCCGAATTAATGGATGGATCAGTTGAAGAACATGCACTTTATTTTTTTTTTATTATAGCTTCACACTCAATTTTTATATAAAGGCTAGATGCTATTTCCAAAGTCCTCATGTTCTAAGGTTAACTACCCTTGTAGAGAGATTGGCCAATAATTATACGTTAATTTCAACTTGATTTTTGTTTTTGAAGTAGTATTGGTTGTTTAGAAAAGAAAATATTTCAAAAAATGTACGAAAGGTCGAAAATTTACCTTCAACATGAACTAAATTTCAGATAAAATTAATTAATTAATAATGTTTATTTTACATCAGCAATATAATATAATAAGGCTTGATGTTTGGAAATCAATTCTGTATTTCGACTGGTCCTAGGTAAGCTCTCGAAAGTGAATAGTGCCTACTTTACAGAAGCGCTATTTGAAGTTCATTTTATGGATTGTCATTGTCATTGACTGTTGCATTCCGATACCATTCGATTATAGAAAAGCAATTAGGGCTAATTATTATAGTTTTTCTTTGTTCACACATTAAAATATATCTTAATACTAAGCCTAAAACCGAAAAAAGCAACTCTTTAGATTCGATAGTGTGCCTTGTCTAAGGAAAATAAAAACGCAGTGGCACTACGCAATGAATCATTTATGTTAATAGAATAGTCTATCCGACCAAAACCGCAGGTAATGGCTAATGCTAGTTTTATTATATTATTATTATGTCACTGCACGTAATTAATTGGGGTGATATATCATAAAATATTGCCACCGTAGTTAATCCTGTTAATAGCTGAGAAAGTAGGTCACTAATGCAGGTCCACAGAATTTAAAAGGACATTCTATAACGTTATTTAGTACGTAAAATGCATACTTAGCTTCTGCTTTAAAAGCTGTCTCCATAATTGTGTATTCAGATTTTCCGTATTATATTAAATTAAATATTATAAAATTAATCTATAGTCCTCAGAGATAGTATTGGTTTTGTTAAACAACTTTAAAAAGCAGGAGGTTCTTATATCGGATGAATGGTTTTGTTCAGGCATTTTATACGACGTCATCAAAAGTGTTATTTTTTATACCAAGATGAAAGAAAGCCTATCGTATGGTACAGTACCAGGAATACACATGAGTCTATTCAAAGGCCTCGTTCTTTCGTGTCAGCGTTTTCATGCCAAAAGCATTAAGGCTTTATTACTCATTAATATAAGTATCAGTTACCAGTACCAGCGTGCTACTAGTACAATTGTCATGGACAATAAAATATGCAAATAAATATTAGTTCGTATTTAATTGCGCTGTAATTATTCTCTTTTACAACAAAAATAAACTACAATCATACATACCGTACGCGACAAAGGACCGCAAAGTTAACTGAAACTAATTACGTGGTTGCGAAGAGCGGTCAGCGATTCGCTGTCCAATTTAAAAACGACATTGTATACTCTCTGTGTCCTATGTTCTCCTGGTACTGTGTGTTGAACTTTTGCTGTTTGCTACGATGTATTTTTATAGTTCTTTTTTTAATGTTGGTTGGTACTTTTTAGGATTCCGTACCTCGAAATATAAATGTAATCCTTATAGATGAATACAGGCCCGTAGCAAAAATTTATGTTGTGAAATGACATACCGTTAATCGCATTTAGGAGGCTGCTACTATATCAGAATATAGCTCTCCTCAGCCCAATGACGTCACTATTGAGCCGTACAGATGAGTACATAGGAAAATTTTCAAATGTTTCACACCTGTACCTTTGTACTGTAATTATATTCGGCGTTAATGGATAATGTATATAAGAAAAGGAATTATATAAAAAAGCCGAACAGGAATAAATTAATATCGGCAAATTAAAAACTTATATACTTATATAGTATAGCATTCTCACAAACATTTACTATTATAATATATTAGAACGGCATGCCAAATATATAAAAGTGTATATAAATGCGTGTAAAATTTGATATAATATTAAACAAATAATAAACGCTACACACTCAACGGTCCCCATTATGATAGTAATATCCTGTGTCGGGGATCCGGAAACATACATAATGACAAGGACAAACACACCCAGACCGGAAAACATGCTTGTAGGGTCAATACAAATATCTGCATCGACCGGGAATCGAAACCGCGACCTGTGGCGCTTAAGGCGGGATTGCTACCGCTGCGCCACAAGGTCGTCATATATGTCAAAGATATAAATTTATAAATAAAAGACTACTCGAGGTGGTAGTACATAATATTATCTGAACAAGTTAAAACAGTTTAAATAAACATGCGACGGAACCTGAGACTATTGCTCGCTGTTAGCTAATTGTAATAAAATGTATTTTATTTAGATCTTAATTCAATTACGAGTAAGTAACAAGTGAGCGTAAATTAATTATACATCTTACCTGTTATATACTTGGCAGCTTATTAATTAGAGAAAAGATTTTCTATATAATGTTTTGTGCGAACAAATGGTGTAATTCTTTTTTATATTATAAATGAAGGACTAAGAAATGTTTTAATAGAGGTTAGTTTTGCATTATTTGAATAAGCAACATCCCCGAGATGGACTGCTTTTATAGAAAACTAAGCTACTTCCCGCAACCTTGTCTGCGTGGGATATTTTTACTACACAGAAATGAAACTGTCTCTTTTTTTATATTATTCTTGTTGCATAAATGTTTTTGTTTTTTTATTTCAACTGAAATAAACTAAAAAAGAACCACGAAAACGATTCAAACAATGGTTTATACGCTATAAGAAGCAGATATAAAAAGACCTGAAAAAAATGGTAATTCATAACAATTATTTTGAGATGAGAGAGATTATCAAAACATTATTAATATACAAACATACAACTTGCAGTTGTCGCGTGTACAATTCCTTTCAATATCACCGAAGTCCTTGATTAGAACATCATTAGACTTATACACCCTGATAGCAAACCGAAACCTACAACAATTTTTCGAAGGTAGTAGACGCTTGCCGCTTACAGCATGATTAGGCCGGCTCGACCGGGTACGTCCTACCCTAGGTACTATACCATATCGTCGAGAAGTAGCGCCAAGGGTGGGAGCACCAGGGGCCTAAATCCCTATTTTCTTAGCCTTTCCTTATTTGTCCACTCTTTCCCTTGGATCGGCACCATGCTGTTAATGCTGCTGGCATTCTATACAAGTGTAAGTGTCTACAGGCTATGATTACCGCTCACCAACTGCCCGTACGCTTATTTTTCATCTTTGTGGGATGAAAAAAAAAAATAAGAATAATCGGACAATCGAAATAAGCGGATTGTTAACCTCCATCTTTTTGAAGCCGGCTAGCAAAGAGCTCATTACCGTCATATTAATGTTTCATATGCTGTTTATAATGTCAGGCGTCTACAAAACGACGTACAAATCTAGTAGCTATTATTATTTCACGTTTCCCGTCCAAAATACGGGCATTGCGCTGAGTTACGGCCCCGCCGGGATCAAATCTACTCCGAAACTTATATATTATTCAATCTTTCCTCAGGTATGAATGTTCATTAGTCCGAAAATAAATTCGCTTTTATGTTCAGTGACCTTTTCGGTACTCGCTTAGGGTTCATTCTACATCTTAACAGAGATGGTTTCACACGTTAGTTCGAAAGGTTGGGAATGACGTTATTAAAGTTAGATTTAAAAGATTATAAAAATATGTCTTTATGTATAATGCGTGTTAAAGATATTAATTCAACAACTTTTTATTTAGTTTTCTTGTGTGTTTTAATGCTTGTGGTAAATGGTTCGACATGATGTCTACGGCTAGCCTTCACTAGAGAAACTTACACACACAAAAACCACTTAAAATCAGAACCTCTTTTTGGAGTCAGCTAATAAAGCAGAAAATGTTTTGTTGTTGCTTAAATTCATTGAAAATTCTTACCTTGTCAGAGTGTAATATAACGTATTACTTTAACTGCGTAAACCACAAACCGTATTTAGTTAAACATGTTAGGGTAAGTTAAATAAAATAAAGCTATAAAACAAAGCAATCATGAAAACGTTAATTCATTGTAAAACCTTAAATAATACAAATGATATTCATCATAAATTCTCAAAACACAATTTCTAAATTAAACAAACCGCTAAGTTTCTCTTACATCATATTTTAATTAAGTTTTGTTATTTCCACGAGAACGAAGCTCCTAGCATCTAGATTTTAACATGTTTCTAGTATAGCTGCAGTTGAATGCACTCCATTGCACTTGCACCGAGAGAGCGCTGAAGCCATTGACCCTGAACCGCTTACGTCAAACTTGAGTTTGAGAACTCTAACAAATAAGCTGTTTTTCACTTCAAAATCCATGCTTACATATAAGCTCTATTTATAGATACAACAGCAAACGTTATGAAATAAATCATCGAACTCGTAAGGTGTCTGTAAACAGAAATAGTTTTTTTTATCTCTTATTTGAAGACACGTATTTCAATGAATACAACGGATATAATATATAGATAGATTTATTCCTATATTATATTTTCTTATATATATTTTCTTATATATAGTAATTGTTATAATCAAGTAATGTATGGGAAGAAGAAACTTGAAATATAAAAACAAGCTCCTAATATAGTATATAAAGGGTCTTTTTCTTTATCTCTTTCATTTCTTTATTTCAATTAACGAAGTTCCTTTTTTTTCTAAGGTGGCAAGCAAGCATACGAAACATCTGATGAAAAGCGGTTGTTGTAGCCTGTGACCGCTTGCAATACACAACACATACACACGACATACACACTCAACAATAACAAATATCCAATGGCGGGGGCCCGCACACTACACAACACACACAATGGCGAGATCAAAAACATACCCAGACCGAGAACATATGCCTGTATGGTCAATATATACACTTGCTCCAAGCGGAAGTCGAGCGAAAATTAAATACTGGTTCTTAAATCTTCTTTGCTTATTCATTTTACTAGCTATAATGTCCTTCAAGCTGAAACACAGTAATACTGCTTTACGATAAAATATCAGACGCTGCGGTACCACCGCAGCTGCCGCATCTAACTAGCCACCTTTAGCAATGAAAGGCCTACCATCAATTAAAAGGCCTAATAACAGTTGGACGTTATGAAACGATGATTATTATATTTAATCAGATTGCAATCAAATTCGCATATCGTTTTTATTAATCTTGGGGGTAAATAAGAAATTATTCCGCTAAGTCATAGTCGCGTGATACTACGAATAATATAAGCTTTAAATAGAACTACAGCAGAAATACAAACCCCTAGCTTCGAGAATATTTATATGTAATGATCTTACACAAGTAATACAACGTAATACTACGACCAATGAACTTTCTAACGGTCGGAGTCCTCCAGTTCGGCGCGATTACATCATGGCACAGACCGTCACAGAAAAATATTATGCACTTTCATATCTTATTACATTTCGTATTATAATGTAATAAAAATGAAAATACTTGTATGTATTGTAATAACAATATTTTTAGCATCTCGTGTTCAAAATGTATTTATGCAAAATATTTCTACTTATTTTTATCTTTATCTTTTAAATACTTACTACGCTTCTACTGAATAACAGCCCCCAGTTTCTCGAACGTTGATAAAACTCGTGTAAACTTGCCATAGCAAATACAAAACGCTCATTGGTTGCCTGTTGATCATCGATTGTCTTTAACCAATGAGCGTTCTATATTTGGTATATTAAGTTGACATGAATTTGATCAACGTTCGAGAAATCAGAGGTAAGTCTTATATGAATTTTGGAAGAAAAGCTGTTGATAGTAACACTTCAGTTCTTCATTTAAGATAGAGAAAAACTAACGATATAGAATTACAGTGATCGCGGTCAACTAGTATATCTTCAAAGTACTGGAACAGATTATCAAAAAATTTTTTAATTAACCAGCTTTAACTGTCTTAATCTTAAGTATTGGGATGGTTAGGTGTTTAAAAAAACAGTCAAATTATTAAGGTAGCGATTGACTTTATAAGTTTCTGATGTTATAAAATTCTCATTTTTTATTAATATAGATACTTAAGAACTATGTCGTAAAATTATATTGAGTAAAATGTGTCTAAGCTTTATATGAAATTGGGGTTGCTATCGGTCACATCTAGGTTCTATATCGTGCCACCCGCGGGGTTAACAATCCGTTAACTGACGTGGTGGCACGAGCGACTGTCATGTCGGTATTTGGGTACTGTTACTGTCACAATCAGAACGAATATCTTATTTCTTACAACAATTCAAATTTAATAAAATAAAGTGGTACCTACGCCCTGAGCTTACAGCTACAAAGTGCATAAAAAATAATAGTATTTGGTCTTCAAAGAAACGTCGAAACACTCTCTCTATGAGCTGGTTACAGTAGAATCTCGAAGAGTGTATAAAAATATGTAATTCTAGATCATCAGTGTATCGGTATATGAATTATAATCTGAAGTCTTTTGACATGACAATTTTACAAGGTCTACATTGGAGCCAGACTTAGCGTGTCAAACAACATCAATTGGTGACCTGTACACACATAATTCACAACAATAATAATTAAGACGAAAAAGCATTAAAATAATTATTAAATACGTAGCACAGCACTACCCCAAAGTGAATTAAGTAGGCCTCCCCATTGTGAGCCTACTTACAGACAGGCGTAGAAATAAAATGACACAGTCAAGGGCATTTACTAAAACTTTATTTACAGTATTCCTGTTTTATTTACGGATATTAAAGTATAAAAAATATACTACTTATAGCGATTCAAAATATGACGACCTAAACTGAGCTGGATCGCTATTTCGTACCATGACATATTATTACATACGGCATGGTACCATATATAATCTAGTTCGTTGTACTAAATTGAATTGCATCGCTATGGAATTGTTTCCCCCAGGGCTGACAGTATAAATAACAAATATTGTCATCGGATGTAGTCATGAGGAGTAGTAAGCAAAGATTCCGTTTCTGTGGTGCCAAGTCAAGCACCAAGCATGCTCGACAGCACTACAGCACGAAATGGCGTTGGGCCAAGCACTTTTTGGATAAATAAGTCTTGATGTTTTCAGCAAGAACGACCAGTTCAAACGAGAAAGTACTCTTTTATCAAGGAGTAGTCAAATAGTAGTATGTAGTATCATTCAGTAGTAACTTTATTAATGCGTTTCTTTCTTTCTTGAGTGAAAGTTTTGGAGACCCAAATTTCAGTCCCCTTTGTTCTTTTCCTATTTCTTCTTCCTCCACTTACTTCTTGAATTCATAGCACGCATGTGACGAATATTCAAGCGTCCGTAAGATACGGTGATAGCATACCATCAGGCGGGTTGTATCGACAATTCTTTGTCAATATTCTTTTTTATATATCTGTTGTTATACAGTATATGTCACTGAGGACATCTAAAATGGCGGCCGTAACCGATTTTGATGAATTTTTTGGGTGCATTTAGATGCTCTCTTGAATTGGATCCGGTAGATGACTCTGAGATTTTTAAAGATTTTTCATCACCTATATCCCCCTTCCTTCAATATTTTACCCCCAATTGTATTGATTTTGATGAAGTAAAACCGTCAAACCTTCCAACGTGTGTTTGGGTAAGTGCCTTGATAGTATGGATATAAAATTAGACCGTTAGCTCCGCTATCAGATTCAAAGGTTTTTTTGGTCCGTTGTTTGTGTTTTAAAAAAGCTATGTGCTGTTTGTCTAACAGTCACACATGTACATTTCAATTATTCGATCTAACTTGAGTTGATGCACAAGTTTTGTCCCACTGTGTCCGGAGACAATCAGTTTATCGTATAAGTAATTCACTCTTTCAATTGTCGTACCAGTTTCAACTTGAATTTGTCCTCTCAACCATCTATGCATGTTGATATTGTGTCATGTTGACTTCGGGGTTGTTGTTCTGTAAATTACATAGTGTTTCATTTAAATTTCACATTGCATTTTAATTAAATTTTTCACTGTTTATTTGTTCGTTACAGTGCTCATGAATTTAGTTCATTTTTTTGGAGTAACAACTGATAATAATCCATTTTTTTACGATTATTTTTGCATATTATATAAAGCGTGTTTCATCAGTGTGGGTTGACACCGTTGTGGCGTTGTGGGTAGCGAATCTGCCTTTAGTCTCGACGATTGCGGGTTCGATTCCCGCTCGGGCAGATATAATCGTTAACTCTTGTTAAGTAAATTGCTCTTATCCAATGAGTTACTGGTTCGCCCTTAGGGTTGCGGAGGTCAGATGGCAATCACTCTGTGTAAAGACTAGTAACCTGTCAAATCCGGATAAGAGTAATAAGCAGACCCTGGGTAAATAAAAATACCGGGAATAACGCTAGGATGAAGAAGAAGTTTGATTAGTGTGGGTTGTGTGGTTATATCACTTAATATAATATACATAATAATGTGCTATTTTTTAATACAATTAAATGTAAATAGCACTTAGTAAATACAATTTTGTTGTTTGTATTAACAAATAGACAAAATATATATTTTTTAAATGAGAGACTAATCGATCTTCAAAAATATCTTTAGAATACTGAGCTACCTTCGTCATCGTTTTATAATAGTAAGAATTAGGTAAATTAGGTCGTAAATCGCTATATTGTACACGCAACAAGTTTATTACCCAGTAATTAAATTTGAGCTATCTTTTAAATATCGATCGAAAGAATGTATAATATAAATGTACTAGACGTGTTAGTGATTAACTTATATTAAATATAAATTGAGATGACACAATGGATAAAAAAAAGTCAAAATCAAACCTCTTTATCATTTTGAAAGACCTATCCGAAGATATCTCTCTCGTTGACATACGTTGAAATTTTTTTCAACACTTAGTTACATGTATGGACTGCTACCCTTAATTCTTATATATTTTAAAATTTCATTACAGAATCGTGGTGCGGTTCATACAATACACCTATTTAGTAAATTTCGTATAAATAGAGCCAATGGTCTCCGAGTAAAATGGCTGTGACATACGGACGGACGGACGGACAGACGTCCGTCTGACAGACGGACAGACGCGTCTGTGACGGACGGACGGACAGACGGACGGACGGACAGACAGGACTAATAGTTTCGTCATGTCCGACGAAACTATTAGGGTTCCGTTTTTGCCATTTGGCTACGGAACCCTAAAAATCGGGCAAGCGCCTCTAAATTTTTAAGTGCTTAATTTATGTTACAAATTCATCCATAAAATCTAAAAAACTATAGACAGATTTGGATAAAATTTGGTAAACAGAGCTTATTTCCTAGATGAACATATAGGATATTTTTTATTTTTACCGGCGTCGGGATGTGACGACCCCATCGCCCGCTGTTGGGATAACCTCTGTCACAGCAGAGATTATTCCACCAGTGCAGTCAGTCACACTGGTGGTGGGTCTTTTGTTGCAAGAGGCCGGCTAGGTAGGTACCACCGCAGTGTCAAATATTCTGCCGCCAAATAGTAGTGCTTAGGCATTACTGTGTTCCGGTTTGAAGGGCACTGTACGCTAGTGAAATTACTGGGCAGACGAGATTTAAGAACCAATATCTCGAGGTTGGCAACGCGTGAGTGGCACTTACTAATGGTGCTGCAAGCGCCCATAGGCTACGGCAACCACTTACCATCAGGTGGGCCGTATGCTTGTTTGCCAACTTTAACATAAAAAAAAAAAAATTATTATCAAAAAAGTAAATAACACGAAGAGTGCCGTGGGCATAGCTGGTGTATAGTATCTCAAGCCTAGCATGAAGAAAAATATCGTAAGGAAGCCTGCATGTACTTGTAGAAATTTTTAGACACGTACATCTGCCAAGTGAAGCATTGTCCATCTTTAATTAAATTGAACTCGCGTGAAATCCATTCCGTACGTAAAAGGTAAATACGACGTATGCATCGAAAAATAACGTCTGTACGTGTTCCACCGACCACATTTTTCAGAAGACTTGGATGTAAATGCTTTTACCTAAAATCCTTTGTTAGAAGCGAACGAATTTTTACGGATCTTCGGACGTACATTTTTCCCACACTCCTGTTACAAAGCAGCGGTACGCTCTTTTGAATCATTAATATTTTTCAATTCGATGTTCAGTTTGATGGAACTGGGACTGTATTGTTTCATCTAGTTGTTTATTTCAATTGAAATTGAATAAAAAAAAAATATCGATTCTAACAATTTTAGCAAAACAAAGTAAGCTTATTTTCTTTATACTTCTATCCTAAACTAAAAGTTACAGTTTTTCTGTGACGCATTTACGCCTAAACCACAAAGGCAGTTATGATTGACTTTGATATGTATATTATATATGTGACTAAGGAGACGGTTATTGGCTACTTGTTGTCACGAAAATAAATAAAGGAGGGTTCCAAAACAGGTAAACAAAGTTTGTATGTTAATATTGAAAATATTTTTTTCTTTATTGCATTCCTCTGTGTCTGTGTTATTCACTCGAGATACTAAATTCTACAAACAGCTAAAACTTATAAATGCTTCAAAAGAAATTAAAACGGACAGAAAACCCTTTTTCAAATTAACTGTAATGTCGATAGCATAAAGTTGTACGGTAGAAAACTTTAATTCTATGAGTATAACCTGTTTTTTAATATTTCAAAAATCTTGAAAAGAAAATACGTCGGTTGGACAGTTTTGACATATTGTACGAATATTTTAAAGATTTGAAATAGTCCTGAAGAATCAGTAAATCTTTGCATTCGTAATAAAACAAATATATTTTCATTCAAAGAATATTGATTTAATTCTCATTAAAACAAAAAACTAATTTTAATGAAATATATTTATTTAATAAAAATTTAATCGGCAAAATAACATAAGATAAAATGTCCGATGTTGAGGGTAAAAAAAGCAAAGTATCAATGTTGCAAGTCAAGAGTGCGTCAGGTATGAGGTCCCAGATGGGTCTAGGCCACAAGTCTATGAGCAGACTAAAAGTTCGGAAACCATCGTTCGGATTCTCTGGAGTTCCTGGTATAAGGCCTGTAGAGCGAACATCACAGGTAATAGAAAAGATAGCTTGAGTTTTTAATGCATACTATCCTTTTTTTAAAATAATTTATATAAGAGGAAACAAAAAGTCTTCTGAATGGCTTAAACAGATACGCTGTTTGTTGCTAGCAGGTTTGTAGATGATAAGTCTATATTAATGTATTTGACATAGCTTAATACGTTTTTTAATCCCTACTTACAAATATTATAAATACAAAAGTAACTCTCATCTGTCTGTTGCGCTTTCACAACTAAACCACTAAGCCGATGTTGATGAAATTTGGTACAGAGATAGATTAGACCTTAAGAAAAGACTTAAAGGGGTTGAAATAGGCATATTTTGTGTAAGATTGTGTATGATGAATCAATTATTTCTTTATTGCATTACAGGTGCTATATTAAAAATCACTGTTCACACAGGTGAAGCCGTGGGCAGAACCTATAGCAGTTGAACTTATTTGCTATGCATTGTTGTTAATATTTGACTTTAAAGTTTATAAAATTAAGTTCTTGGTATGTTAGTAAGTTAATCAGAATTTTAATTTATTTTTTATTAGGTTGCAATAGAATTCAAACGTCCACCCTTATGCTATCTTCCAACCTACCAACTAGAGCCTTCCTACAGGTTTCATGTTCCTACCGTCACAAAGATTTCTAATGAGTTATTGGATGAACATTTTACTGGACATAAATACAACGTTCAGGTATTTTTCATTATTAATTGTTATCATAAGGTAACCGTTCTCGCGTGTGAATGGTGATTTTCAAATGCCAACAGTCGCTAGTTCGATTCCCACTCGATTGTTATTTTTTACACAGAACCCTTATTCTTTTTTTAAAATAAATGTAAGTTACTCCTTATAACATCATCTGTCAATGACAGTCCTTTAAAAATCGGTCTAGCCATTTCAGAGATTAGTCGGAATAAGCAGACAGACAGACAAAACTTTAAAAAATGTAAAATATTTTTTTGTATGTAATGTATGTGCCGTATATAATATACTTTTATAAGCAATTAATGAAAGGATTAAAATTTAGAATTACAGACTAGCTCGTCTATAAAATAGCTTGTAAAATCCTTATAATTTTTTTTTATTGTTTTATTTTTCTCTAACAGGAATCTCCTACTCTAGCTCTTCGTATTGCTGGTGAACTCATGCGCAGGCTAAAGGCCATACAATTTAATCGCTACCGTATTATTACAGTTGTGACTATTGGACAAAAAAGAGCTCAAAGCTACAATAATGCAATATCCTTTCTATGGGACCATGATAGGGATAACTATGTAGATATGCAAAGAGAAGTCAACTCAGCTTTCATACAAGTTACCGCTTTTGGTGTGTATTTAGATTGATTGTTATTTTTTTACAATCTTGGAATAAACTGGAAAAGTTTTTTTTTGTATCGAGAAATAACTGTGATAACAATGAATTAGTCTTTTACTTTATGTTGATAGTTTTTAGTTATGATGTTAAAACTTAAAATAAATTGTACGTTTATTGTGTTCCAATTTTTTTTTTTTTTTTTGGTGAAGGTGATTAAATCATCTTACACTATTTGAGTTTCAAGTATTATATACGACTAAATCTCGGAATCAAAGCTGACTGTTGTGTTCTGTTTTGATCTCAGATCTGACCTTTTTATTTTCTGATAGAAAAATCTTACCACGGCCAATGTTCACAGAAACATATTAAGAGGGCGGTGGAGGAAAAAAAAGACAGAGGGTTTATGGGCTTCCGGTATTTTAACTCAAGGAATGAAAAGAAATAGAGAGCTAGTATTGTATTATTTGAAGTCGATATTCTTTGGGAGGTAAGCGCTTTTCTAACCGAGCCAGAGAAGCTAGTACCTGCTTTTTTAACTGAGATAGCCCAAGTAATTTTCTTTTTGTCAATTATTTTAACTTAATTTTAATCACTAAGTTTTTCCCTAAATTATTGGTATATTACATTTTTTTTACCGTATTATGCACCTTATGCATTAAAAAAATTGATTTCAACAAAGCACTACACGCTGAGTCTGACGTCCAATAAGTCCATGAATTTTTTGTCAGAATTACGTGATGAAGGATAGGGACGGAGCTGACGCAAGTCTGAACATGCAACCATTGCCTGAAACTGCATTATATAGCCGTTAATGTCTTTAAACAGAGTTATATAGTTCTAAACGTGTTTAAGCTTAACAATAGCGTGCAGATCACGCGATATATGGAACTTCTACTAAAATAGCGCTGTGTGAATTCATTTCTTTAACATTCTTACCCTTATTACAGAAGCTTGTAGTCTTGTCCCTATACTCGTATTTATGATGAAATTTCATAATAATTATAAATAAAGATAAGATATTGAATCCTATTTATTAATATTTAAAATAATAAAGTAAGATAAGCTCACGTTATAAATTAAATTCGGACTTTGTACTAATGTCAAATAACTAGCCTTCTCCGTTTGCATAAAGCGAAACAATATCTGAATCTCGAAGCGAAATTTGATGCAAATCTTCATAGTTAACATTGAGCAGGATTATAAGTATACGAACAACTAGCACAAAGGAAAGTTTCAGGGGATATCGTACTTACCACCGATGTGAAACTTTGTCATAGCCCGCATAGCGTGGCGGATTAGCCCTTCCCCAAATTCAATACGCGTCAGTCGAAGTATTAATACGAGATTAGAGCTATACTATATTACTATGATGGGATGATAAGTTATTAAAGGAAAGACAATGATGTAAAACTCAAGGCAGGTTTTGTTGTTTATTAATTTAACGCAAATTAAGTAGCTCATAAATATTCTTTACAATGAATTCATGATTCCGTTAAATTTGTCTAATGCGTATAAAATGCGTTTTTCTTTATCTTTATACCATAATGGTTGGCAAACAACTTGAAGTATCACATGCGCGTTGCCAACCCTAGGGATAGGAGGAAAGAATGAAAAGGGACCAAAGAGGGTGGGGATTGGGCCCTGGCGCTTTCACTCATCGCAAAAACGCATAGTACTCTGATACTTTATGCCGATTTTTTGTGGGAGGGCTAGTACTACTTTTGGGCTGGGAAGACCACGGCTCTATTACTGGTAAATCTATACTAATCTTTAAATTTAAAATCATATTCTGCTTATTTGTTGTACTACTTCTCAGGAGATTGGACGTTCGACAATATTATTAATATTATATATAATTATATAATTCGGGTATTCCATTACTAATATTGCGCAATGCTGACGAATACACATAACTAAAGAAAGTGTGGTTTTAGTATTGAAGATATGATGTGCAGTGATTGAATAAAAGAGTGAGCGAACTTAAGATGTTTCTATTGCACCATGTAGGCTTAATAGTGCCCAATAATTCAGTCAGATATTCTGCGCTTATGAATATATTATTATTGACGTGAGCGGCTCGTCGATTTCGTGTTCTACATTTTATAAAAAAAATTAATTTCAAGAAGATATTCAATATCACGGCATTATTAAGTTATGTTGTAATATATTGCCTTCCTAAGTACGTGTTGATCTTTATCTAAGCTGTAAGAGTTGTTATTCATAGGCACGTTTTTCAACATAACAATTTTTCATCAGACGACACATTCATGTTAAATGAAGACAGAGCTAAATTAAACAAACTCCATTATACTGTTTTCATTTCCCATCGCAGTAGAGACATCACATAGTTATAAAAATATAAAGTTTCCTTGAAGTTTTTTTTTCTAGGAATTAATATCTTCTGGCACCTATATTTGTTCTTTAGCACAAAAATGTGATTTTTTTTATGTGTCGTGTACAAAAGAAAAGAAAATATTAATATTTGTGTCCCTTTTTTGTTCCTTAACCTTAACCTTGTGTTTTACTACATATATTGAAAAAACAATCTTAACGCCACAATTTCGTGACTTCAGTGTACAACAATATGCTTCAATTGTCTTTCCATCGTCACGGAACTCAAATTACTTTCAAGGTCTTTTGCAATGTATTCAAAATATTAGTTGACATATTCAGGAACATTATAAAAATGAAGTTGTAAAAATTATATTCAAGGTACACAAGTGCAGTACGTAATATGTTATCCTAACATTTTTTTGTCAGCCTTGCTGTTTTTATTACGACATTCAAGAATATCAACGTGAAGTAGCAGTATCTGTACTATTGCGTTATGTTCGAAGAGTTTAAACGTCATTTGGACAACGGCGACCACTTATCATAGAGGGCCATACATTTGTTTGCCTTTTTTTTTTCGTCCTAACATTAATCCCGCTTTTTTACCCAGGGTCTACTTATTGCTCTTACCCGGATTTGACAGGTTACTGGTTTTTACACATGGCGATTGCCATCTGATTTCCGCAACGCTAAGGGCGAAAGAGTAACTCACTGGGTAAGAGGAAATTACCTATGTATAGTTAATGATCATTATCAGATGTTGTGATAACAACCAGAACCGACAGCTTAGCCTTAGACTAGTTTGTTCGTCTTTTGTGGTTCACGTATATTGCAAACTCAGTGATAACAAATGCTAAAGTATTGTCGTTTTATTAGTTCATGTGACACGAGATAGCAATTTAGCTCTTTGATCCGTTTGAATATTGAAACTTTCATAAACATTTGCATAGAAAATATTGAGTTAGAAACAATGACGGTTAGACTGTAAGACTTATATTATAGATAGCAGAAATTTAACTACAATAAATAAACAATAGTTGATGAAAAGCTAACATGGAATCTATTTCTTAATTAGCGAGTATTAATTTAAGAAAATAAAGTACAGTACTAAAGAATATGAACAAAATCTCTCTTAACAAAGAATATATTTAAATTAATTATTATTTCATTTAGAATAGAAACACTTTTATAATAATCCAAGTTTAATTACAAAGCATTCAGTCAGAAACATTCGAAACTGGAGTAAGTTCAATGCCAATGGTTTTACGTAGCTTTTTTTATGGTATTCCTCGCGAATCCTAAATGAAATATACCCGTTGCCTAAATTAATTTCTTAATGTTTAGTGCTTAGTGGCCAACCCAGGGTCAGAGTTGATCGACTCAGCTTTATAGGCCTATGACTGTTATCGAATTCATAACAACTGTAACCGAGCTTTATACATGCTTCTGAAGCACGGAGTGGAAATACTATTTAGTCACCCATCCATAGAATGACCGCTCCAAAACTATTTAACTTACTGAGCGCTTAATGATCATTTAGCTCACCTGCCTCAATGAGCATAGCTTAAATTCTCTGAAATAAAAAAATATATGATACAAACTAACAATAAATTTTTAACCTTTTACAATAAATCAGACACCATTCGTACTTCCAATAGAAAGACACTTTATGACGCCAGTATCGAATGAAATCAGCGATTTTATTCGTTCACGAAATTGGAATACGAGTCTCGGTGCAATATGTGAAAGAAAACAAGCGCTGTTACATTTGTTTTTTTATTCTATCTCCGCTGTAATTTCTTATGGATAAAATGTATACATGTTATAAAATGTATACATGTATAAAATGTATACAAGTTGTGCATGTATACATCAGGGCCTTTAATTAAATGTGTCGATCATATGCTTATTGTATTAGTTTTATTTTTTTTAACATAACACATGTTTATTTTCTTACTATTACTAGTTAAGAATATTAATGCGACCCAGTGGCAACAAGCCTACTTTAAATTTGGATGGTTACAAGATCGATCCCACTCGGAGTAGATATTTGTATTAATCACACAGAAATGTAAGGGTGTGAGTGGTTGTGCATGTATGTAATTTTTTTTAATGTTAGAAGTTGGCAAACAAACATACGGCCCACTTGATGGTAAGTGGTTGCCGTAGCCTATGAGCGTTTGCAGCACCATTAGTAAGTGCCACTCACGACAAGAGCTACCACCAGTGTGACTGATTGCACTGGTGGAATAATCTCTGCTGTGACAGAGGTTATCCCAACAGCGGGCGATGGGGTCGTCACATCCCGACGCCGTATGTATGAATTTGTATGTCTTTATTGGGGGCAACTAATGGGAGCCGTTGTGTAGCGTTTACTGTTTTAATATTTTGATTAAAAGCTTGTTCGTATCACAACGATAGCTGTTTCCTTGCAGCTATACTAAATTAAAACATAATATAACTACGTAACACTTACAACAACGCAGAAGATAGCTCAAAAGTAAAAGCCCATTTGAACATACAGCTATATAGCGTTCCACTTAATCTGTTATTGCATAATATAAAATAATATTTGTTATCTCTCTGTCATGTTCAAAAAGAATTGGTACTATTATTGAACAATTTTCCATCAAAACATTTCTTTATGTTTTTCTTGATAAAATCTGTTGCGTAATTCACCGTATTTTCAATTATCGTGTCAGTATGACTCGATTGAATCGATCATGGATATTAGCCATGACATTTCAGCTTCTCTTTGTCCTTGTTTTATTTAAAGGAAACCCCTTATGTCAATAGAATAATGTGTTCGTGTATACAAAATCTCGATATGTTAAAAAGTACTAACTAACTACAATATTCCAAAAATAATCATTTTTAGTTGTTATTTATTGTAGAGTTAACTTAGTGTCCTTTATTTTGCTCAAATGATGAGAATATTTTCAAAGTTGAACTTTTGTAACGAGGTTCCTTAACGTGGCAAATGGGTAGTGAGATTTGGTAACGTAACGAAATGTCATATGCTGTGTATGTGTGCATGTGTGCATCAAGCCTACTACAAGCAAATGAGCACACGAGCAACTGAGTTCGCAACTCTGTCTCCGTCTCTCTGTCCCTGTCTCTTTTTATGCAAATACAGATTTACAGATTTAGAATGAAATATACAGATTTCATTTCGAATTACATTCGGAGTTGAAGGAAAAACGTAAGGACCCTTTGTTTGTGACTGGGATCCCCCGACCGCACAATTTTTTCTTCATATTGGGGTTTCTTTTCTTAGCTTATCGTTCCCCCCTCCTTTCCTATACATATGTACATGGTGACCGTTGATGCTCAATTGCAGCTCTTGTTCGGGGCAGATGTTTGTATTGAAAATATGGACATGTATTCCGGCCGGGGTGGGTGTGCTTGGGTAAACATGTACTTACATGCTCGATATAGGGTATAACTATCGGTAGAATATATAGTAGCCGTTGAGTGCATGACGTTTATTAATAATAATAATAAATAAACGCTGCACACTCAACGGCAAGTGATATCTTGTGTCGGAGGTCCGGAAACACATACAAGAACAAGGACAAATACACCCAGACCGGAAAATATGCTTGCATGGTTAATACAAACATATTATGCTCCGAGCGGGAATCGAACCCGCGACCTATGGCGTTTAAGGCAGGTTTGCTAGCCCTGCGCCACAACGTCGTTATGTACATACATTCATTGCTTGCATATGCATGAGCAAGAGTTTGTTTCACTCATTAATTTCATTAATCATTATCGCAATGTTAAACGGAACTACAATATATCAGTAAACTCCTCCCGCAAGCTGCGTTAAAAAACTCCATTCCAAAAATAATCCTCAAAGAGTGTAAACATTGGGAAACATTTTATATGTGATAATAATTAAATTTTATTCGTAAAAAATGTCCCGAATACGTAAAATTAAAGCTCTTCAAACAAGTCTATGTATGTCATTTATATTACATAAATAATTTAAGAGATGTATGAAAATGCTTTCCAAAAAATCCTTAGTTAGCTCGGAAATGTATGTTTTTATGAATATCCGGACGTACATTTAAAAATGTAAACACTGTTTCAAAGCAGCAATGAAACTGAACTCTTATGAATCATTAATATCTTACGACCCGATGCTTATTTTCTGAAAAAAGTCTGCTTAAGTACAACGCTCTCACAGGATATTGTGTGTGAACTTTAGAGGCCCTAACTTCCTCCTTATCCTTTCTATTATTTCCTTCGTCCTCACGCTTTCGTAGCATAGTTCACTGACAACGGATTGTGATGTCATCGTGGTAATTGATCTTTTACAGGAAATACAGTTTTATTTATCTGTAAAAACATAGAAGTGGTTTAATGACACCCATGTGTAGCGATAGAAGCAAGCAGCGATGTAAGCAGCTGTAAGAACTTTGAATATAATTATATTAAAACAAAGATTGTTTATACTGATTATTGTAGTAAACAATTTTCCATCAAAACATTTTCTTACATTTTCCTTGATAAAATCTGTCGCATAAGCCACCGCATTTTCAATTATCGAGCCAGTATGAATTCCATTAAATCGATCATGGATTTTAGCCATGACATTTCAGCTTCTCTTTGTCCTTGTTTTATTGAAAGAACACCAATGTCATTAAAACAAATTGAATATAATTATATTAAAACAAAGATTGTTTTTATTGATTATTGTAGTAAAATATAAATAAATTTATGTTCTTTTAATTACGTTGTTCTTTTAATTTTGTAATTCTGATTAATATTTTTTATAGAAAAAGGTTTTATCCCGATCAATACTGTAAACGTTTTAAACATGCAAAATCGTAGTTCGCGGTGAAGGACTTCTACATTATACGCTGTTTCAATTTCGTTCCTTTAAAATTCATTCCCTCATTTCCTTTGGATTGCGATAGGTTTCTTTTCCATGTTTGTAGAATAATTTTTAATCAATGACTACTTTTTAATTTTATAAATACTTACAAGATATAAATCACAAAAGCAATAAACAAGTCTACGATACATTCTTTGATATTCCATTAAGTTCCATAATACCAATTTTTTTCTTTTTTTTTTTAAAGAATATTAGCAACACTTTTTCAAGGCATTGGTAATATTCCTATTGCTCCTCCGAACCCTCAGCATCGCACCATCGAATCTCACGTTAACGGAGCGAGTTCTATCGTTGAGCTATGTTGTTGTCCCTAAAGTATTTCATACCACAAATGCTTGCTCATAAATTACTTTTAAGACCGGTGAGCGTTAACAAAACAGTTAATTTTTATTTAATACGTATACAATTTGCTTTCTCTTTAAAATTCATTTTAAAACATACAGGGGCACATTCAGTGGTTGTAAAATTTTATTAGCTCTCAGGTGATTGGACGTTTGAAAATATCATTAAAGTTAACGTACTTGTACGTTTATATTCTGTGGCACGTTCTTCAATATTACAAATTTTTACGGCGGTTTTAGACGAGCGTTTTATACGAGCGGACAAGCTTGTTTTCCAAAGCACGTATAGATGTGTAAACGCCCGCCTTTTACAACACTAGCAACTCGTTCAAGCGTTGGTGCTCTTATAAGCTCGTATAAGCATGTAATAATTTTTGAATAATAGGTTACTAATTTTGCAATTAGTTCGAATGTACACAACGGAATAAGCCCATTTACGCTGGTTCCGCTTTTAAAAGCACGAAATGAAGCGCGCGTGTAAAAAAACGCTAATCTGAGAACGCCCTTATCATCGCCGACAGCGTATCGTATTCATTTGAAATTGGGAACGAGCTAAAATGAAGTGAACTCTCTATAATTTCTTTTTCTCTTTTCCTTTTCCACTGTGAATAGTAGAGCCTTGTTTTTTTAGTATGCTTTGTCAGTATCCTCTCACGGAATATCGATTTGTCGAGAGCCGTTTGATTCATATTATTGAGTTCCATACAATGTGAGGAGCTCCAAAGGATCTTCTTACCTTTTTCTACTCTCACCACGTAATTACGCACGGTGATGTCGCCTCTAAGCATAGACCACGGCAACTATGTACGATAAGGTATAAGGCTTCTTTCTTCACCACCTTTGTGGTATAAAGTACATATATGCATAAATGTTTAAAATTTTTTTTTGACATTGCGTATAGTATATAAACGATATAGGCGTAAACAAAAATAAATGTACCGAAGTCGGAATAATAGTATGTATATAGAAATATAGAATATATTTAAATATAGAAATTTGTTTAGAAATTTCAATATAGAAATTTGTTTGTTAAATTTAACAAAATTGATAATTGCTCAACCGTTAAATTTTGCACATATATCGGAAAACGAAATTCAAAAGAAAACGAAATTCAGTGTCATAGAAATTGCGTGACAGGCTGAACGAAAATATGCTTCAATTATTGTCATTTCCGCGTCACGGAACCTTGATTATATTGAAGGTCTTTCATAAGGTATTCATAATTCATTTTATTGTTATTCAAAACAGTATTACTATTATAATTGAATGTCTTGATAAAAGTTTTCGTAATAGTCCTTGTGCTCACGATTAATACGTTAACTTCACCAGTAGTACTTACCCTTTTCAAGGAAACCTATGGTAGCCCTAACAATACTATAGACCATTCGATTTCCTAACTCTTTTTTTATCTTCCTCTCTACTCTCCCACATCTCCTCTTAGATATAACGTTGTCGTTGCTTTAAATATTGGCAGAGGTAACTGTTTCGCACTAGAGGCCATATGCATATGTATCATATGTGGTGTCATAAAAATAGTTTCGGATGCATCATAGACTCAGTAATAAAATCAAAAGTATTAAATTTATAGAACATGTTCGTGTCAAAAGTGGAAGCAATGTAGCTGTTGCAGTCGTCGGAATATTGGAACTTTCATAAAACATTTTGCATAGAAAATATTGAGTCTGAAACAATGACGGCTAGACGGTACGAGATGTATTATACATAGCAGAAATTTAACTACAATAAATAAACAATAGTTGATTAAATGTTAACAGCTGTATCTGTTACTGAAGTGCTGAGTTAATTTAAGAGATTGAAGCCATTTGATCTGCAAGAGAATTTGCACAAAATTGCTTGTAATCAAGAATTTATTTTTTATTCAGGAGTAGTTGGATTTAAGTTTGAAAGATAATATATTTTCAATTATGCGCTACCAGACTTTGGTATGATTATTTTAGAAGTATTTATAACTAGCTTCTGCCAGCGGTTTCGCCTAGGAGAATTCAGGGTAAACCCTTCAGGGGTGGAATTTAAGAAAACGTTAAAACACATGTTTCTTTATTTTTAATGGTTCGTTAAAAATCAAAGTTCCAGTTTTAAACACGACGGACATTCATTACAAACTGTGAATCCCCTTTTCACCTCCTTAAGTGTTGAATTTCGATAAATCCTTTCTTAGTGTTCGTTTCAATTTTAAAACAACACAACTGAAAATCTTTCAGCTTTCTAGCTCCGTTGATATGTTAGTAAGGTCATCATTATATAATTATATAGTCATATTTTTATATAATTATATCGATTTATTATTTTTTACGCTCTAATTATATATCTAATTCTCAATTAATAGTTTAATTATTTGTATACATATACATGTATAACATCTCGTTACGAATACTGCGGATTAGTGATCAATTAATCAATCTAGAATAACAAGATGTAGTCAAGTACGCTTAGTGCCACAGGGAAATTATATCATTCAATACGATTGTGGTGAAACCGCAAGTAGAAACTAGTATAACAAAGTAATAGTTTTAACAACCTCTTCTATATTTTTTTTATTTTTAAATATTATTTAGAACAAAGAATTTATTAAATATGAAACAAAAAATAATTTTCTTTTTGTTAAACTACGATATTTTATGGCCATGAAAGCTTAAATTGCAAATTTTCGAAGCAGAAAATTAAACTAGTCTTCTGAAGTATTGAACGATCTTGAGATGAGTTTATTTAAAAGTATATGATGCCACTTTTGAAGAGTTAATACCTTTAAGATAATCTCTAACAATATATGAATTATTGTTATTAAAAGATCTTAAGTGACATTTAAATTGTCCAAATTAAGTATACTTTTATTGATGTTTAAATTTCATTTTATACTAGACTTTAATAAAAAGACCTAAGTAATAATATCCGTCATTTCATAGAAACACGTAAATAGTTTATAAACAGCCGTATGTTTAGTAAATAGTTTGTAAACAAAATATGTATTGTTCGTAAGTCGCAGGGCGGGTGCACCTATTTAGAACAACTTTTTAAACTTCAAACTTAACCAGATCAATGGTTTAGAAACACACAGAGGGTAAACGCACTGACATTCATTTTTATTTCATAGAACATTTAATTTGTCAATTGTTATTTTCCTCAAAAATTTTAAAGTAAGTATGTTTTCAAACCTATTCACACGAATATTTTTGAAAACCTTTTCCACATGCAAAAGACAAAGGATTCTCGTCACATGCATTTATGAAACAGTGGCGACATATTCACCGAAAAAATCGTATGTGCTCCACTGACATCACATTTAAAAGACTTTGATGTGAACGTTTAATGCCGCTCTCCCACTGTGGTGCACGCTGTGCAGGGCAACGCGACGCATGCTAGCTGCATGGGTTCGTTTGTTTGACAACGTGTGTCTACGTTTCCACTGCAGCACACGCTATATAAGAATTTAATATTCCACGACTATGATCTACTGTAGCGCAGCGCTGAAGCTAAACACGCTTTCGTGGGGACCGCGTGCAAAGCGTTGACGGCCTGAGCTGCGCGGATGACATATTTGAGCGAGTCACGCCTCCAAAAATGACGTCATCAATCTCTTATTAGTCATTAGCGTGTTCGCGACTTGTTGTTATTTGAACACGACACATACGGTAGCTTCTCCGAAGGCAGTGGTGTGCCCGCACCCTTATCCACAAATCCTTTGTCAGCTTGCAAGCGAATTTTTTATCTCCGTACATTTTTACCGCAAAAGAAGCGGTGAGCTCTTTTGAATCATTAATAACATTCAATTCGATGTTCATTTCGAGGGAACTAGGTCGAAATCGATGCATTTACAAATTTGGGTTTCAAATTTTTCGGACGCTGAAGATTATGTACTTCAAAATCTTGTACTTTTTAATTTGACTGTTCTAAATAATTCGTTATAAGTCTATCATTTGTGGGTGTTTCAAACCAACATTTTTTGTAACTCGTATAGGCGCGCCAGTTACCACACCCACAGCGAGCGAGCTGGTAAGAGCGTTGACGTTTATAATAATCAATTAAATATTTTTTTCCTCGCAACCAATTTTGTGGAACCAACTTCTGCCGGCCGTCTTTCCGAACCGATACGACCTGGGAACCTTCAAGAGAAGAGCCCATTCTTTCCTTAAAGGTCGGGTTCTTTCATAGGGGTTTTCCTCTTCTTACATAAAAAAAATCTATTTTGAGCTCGTAATATAAAGGGCTATAAACACGCTACTGACACTCGCCACCACCGGTTTAAGCGTATTTACCGGAATAGGCCAATCTAAATTCGGTTTTTTGAAACGCGAAATGAAGCACGCGCGTCTGAATCTGTTCTAAGAACATTTGAAACTAAGGAAAGTTGCAGGGTCAAAATTAGAATCTTCTACATAATACATTAAAACTGGTCCTTTCAAGCACTGAGATAATTTAAATATTCATGTACAAGCACTTTGATATTATTTTCATTTAATAATGGTGTTCAAATATTATGCGAGTGCAGAGTGGCTTAAACTTGCCAAGCATTGCATAGCTGTAAACTTGTTCAAACATCTAAAATTGTAGATCGCGATACAGAGATTTTCTCTTACAAGCAGTTTCAATTTTATCCTTTTAAAATTCATACACATGTCTTTGATTTTGATTCTATTCTCCATATTTTTATTTCCAAATTTTTCGTCATGTATTATAATTTCGTCATGTATTATATTTATTTCACACGTTATTGCTTACTTTAGACTGTTGTTCCTGTACGAATTGTAGTATAGAAATTCCATGGTGAAAAACTACTCATCCTTTCATCGGGACAACAACCATTCGTTTATTTTGTATATAAGGCCTAGACAAAGTCACATTTTAATCATCGATAAATAAATTATATAGTTTCTTTCGAAATACTACTTGATAAGACACGGAGCGATTGCCACTTGTCTGGGTCCGAAGTCTTTTTGGTCTTGCACATGACCATAAGATACAGTGACTAGATTCATAAGCTTGTTTTCCACTATCTTTGTAGTCGTTTTTGTATATATAGTTCGTTACGTCGAATTAAAACTTTATCATAACCGGTATAGATATCAATCCTTAGGTCCAATACGTGGATCAAAATAATGATATGGTGTAATATAGCGTACGATATTAAAATATAAATACAAGAAGAAATGTCTATGCGATTTATAAGATTATTAGTGAACATCATATACCCACAAACCTTTTATTCACTATAATTATCTTCATTCATCTAACTTGTAACTAATATTATAAATGTGAAAGTTTGGATGGATGGTTGGATGATTGTTACTCTGTCACGCAAAAATACTGTACAGATTGGTATGAAATTTGGTTCACACATAGCTTATTACCTGGATTGATATATAGGATGCTTTTTAAACCGAAAAAATGTGTTCTCGTAGGACCATCAGAATAGGTAAATAACGGAGCGAAGCCGCGAGCACATCTTGTTAATAATATTATTAAAACAAATATATTTTTAATGACTCCTGTATAAAGTATTTTATGGCGTTCATTCATTCTTAATTAATTTATTAGCTGTTAACAAAACCGTAATGTCTGAGACGTATAAAGTGAGTTGACTTTCTCCTTAAATTTATGAAAAAGAGAAATTTATTTATGACTTATAAAATCTTAATAAATTTCAGGTGGTCTGGCGTTTGAGAATGTCGTTAAAGTGTACAATCGTATGTGGATATTCTGAGGCACGTTCCTCAATGTAACGATTTTTTTATCTTTTGCTGACGGTGAATAACATTCGTGTGGTATCTGGACAGAGCTAAATGAAATGCAAATGAGATAAACTCTACATAATGGTGTATTTCATTTACATATTTATTCATGATTAGTCTCGCTGCTAAGTGCATGTGTATATAAAAATAATTATTTATATATATCTAATAGATTTCTTTGTTTTATCAAAGGATTTTTTTGGCGTCGGGACGTGACGCCCGCTGTTGCGACAATCCTTGTCACAGTAGAGATTATTCCAACAATGCAATCAGTCACTCTGGTGGTAGATCTTTTGTTGCAAGAGGCCAGCTAGGTAGGTACCACCGCAGTGGCAAATGTTCTACCGCAAAGAAATAGTGCTCTGGCTTTACTGTGTTTCGGTTTCAAAGGCACTGTAGGCTAGTGAAATTACTGGGCAAAGGAGATTTAAGAACCAATATCTCGAGGTTGGTAACGTATGAGTTGCACCCACTAATGGTGTTTTAAGCGCTCATAGGGTGCGGCAACCGCTTACCATCAGGTGGGCCGTATGCTTGCTTGCCAAGTTAATAACATAAAAAATATATACAGAAATATGCTTCTTTTGGTTTTACATTAACAAATCATTGGGATATTCTTCGTAAAATAACCATCTAAAATATGAATAAGATAAACGTTCCTTCTGCCAGTCTATTCGGGCGCAATAATTTTAATACACTTTATCTGAATATGTTTTGTTATTTATTCATTGAAGGTTATTCACCCGTTTGTTTTCGTGTATAGATATTGAAAATCAAAAATCAGTGAGATACAGCGTGATGCGATTGTGAGCCTCACCGCCCAATACTGAGTACTGAGACTTGACCGTTGGTAAAGACTATAACGAGAAAAATTTAACCTGTCCTTAGAGTGCCTATTCTGAAACTGTATATTTCTTTGAAGATGTTTTGGAACGAAGTTCCTTAACGTTCAAGCAAATGAGCACACGAGTAAGTGAGAGCTCAGCCTAGTGCGCAACTCTCTCTCTCAGTCTCTGTCTCATCTTATCATATAACCTATTGAAATATAGAGATTTCCTTTCGAATTACATTCAGAGATGAAGAAAAATCGTAAGGAGCTTCGTTCCTGACTAGGGCCCCCAGACCAGCATAATTTTTTATTTTATATTATTAGAATAATCTTATTTTATTAACCCTTCTATTTACTAAACACAACATGAATCCTATTTTAACGTTATACATATCATTGGATGTTTTTGATTTTATAGCGTGTATCGTATATTCTAGAACAAATAAAAAACTTAAGTGTTGTCTTTGTATTACGTGTTCGTGTCAAAACTCGAGGCGTTATTGTACTATTATCTAATATATCTTCAAATATTCGATAAGCGCTCAAAACAACATTTGTGTAAAAAATATATTCTTTAACTAATGACGAATCGACGCTGCTGTGTAATAAATTAAGAAATTTAAGTTTAATAAATAAATAATAGTTGATTAAAACTTCTCAACCTGTTTCTGAACTGGTGAGGGTTAATTTAAGAAAATGAAGCCAGTTTGATTATGAATCTCGGAGAGAATTTGTTAGGAATTGCTTGTAATAAATAAATAATTGTGTTACTTTTTAATAAGACTCCTTATATTTTTCATGAGAATATATATTTTGCAATACATCGATCGATTGTTTTAGTAAGTAGGCAGGCTATGAAGACGGATACTTTTTTGATAATTCGTGGGTAAAATGGTTTTATTTAATCTAAAAAAATAGGAGGATATTAAACATATAACATAGACATTTTTTAAAGTAAATTTACAATATAACAATAAGGCATTAGAATTGGAATATTCGCGTCATCTTGTCGATGCAATTGTGACTTATGGGCATAAGTGGTCCAACCCTAGACATGTTACAGTGTAATGTAAAACTTACGATACTCAATCTCCGAGCTCTCTATTTCGTTCCTTTTCCCCCTTCTTATCCTTTCCTTCTTACTCCTTGGGTTGACCACGCGAATGTGGTAGTATCGCAAGCGTTCATAGGTTGCGGTGACTGCTTACCATGAGGCGGATCATATCCTTGTTTGTCAACCGTCATGAAATAAAAAAAAAAAAATCTCATTCTCTGTACCATTACTATGTCACTATTTGTTCCTTCTTTCCTAGCAAACACACACACACATTACTAGCAAAAAAAAAAAAAGTGTTTCTTCCTACGAATCTCTACAGTAAGTCATAGATAATTCGAGAGGCAGACAATGTATTTAAAATTTATTGCTTTGAGTAAACATTTGTAACACAGAAAGGTTAGATTAGTTTGCTTAAATATTTATACGATAGCTCGAAAAGATATAACTCCATTTCGAATCACTATCGCTTTAGAAACAATTTCTATAAGATATTTCTTCAATAAATGGAAACGGATACAATACATCATCCCTTTATATATATAAATAAATATTATTAAGTTAATCGAATTTTGTATTGTTATTTTTTTCTGGAAAATCTAGTTTATTAATAAAACAATTTTAATCAAAAAGGTTTAAATCTTGTCTAATGTATTACGTCTTTTATTACACAGCACACAGCTTCCTTGATGGAAAATAGTTATCTATAATTAGTGCCTTTACACAGGTGCAGGTTGCTGAGTATCCTGCGCCAACTGTCCGGTAAGTCATTTCGTTTTAACACGACCCAATTTTGAATCTAGTAGCTTGTACACACAATGTTGATATTCGGCGTACACCCGGTGACCGCTGGCCGAGCAAAATTACGCCGGAACCGTGTGAAAGCTTCCATACATGGCCATAGACTCCGCTACCAGATACTCGGCGTTGGCTACCCGGCAACCGGCACGTGTGAAAAGGGACTTACAGCAGCAGTGGCATCTTGCACCATGCTATGCACCTAAATGAGGGTAGGAAAAGACCGTTAGGGAGTAGATAAAGCCAAAAGGGTGGCAAATGAATATTATTTAATATTAATTTCTGTATGCTACCAATACCGCCGGCTTTGCTGGAGTTCCTATAGTTGTTATGGCGACCATATCAAAGCTATTTTTCTATTCAGTAATATACGTAATAATTATGTTCACCTATGCCATGTTCAAAGTTGTTTATTGATGATCCTACGATAACTTTACATTTTGATGCTATAAAAGGTAATAAACTATCTGTATGCTAAATTTCATCCAAATCCATTAAGTCTATTTTGCATGATTGAGTGACAAACATCGAAATATTTAGAAATCTGAACATCCAAACTTAGAACTTTCAATTTTATAATATTATTGAGTAAGTTGTGTTATTTCAAAATATTTTCATATTCTACTAATACATTAAAATGAACTCAAATTTCAATAGGCGTAGACTTTCGAATGTATAAACACGTTTATATCGTAACATATACACAATGTATCTCATCTCTCATGTTCTTATGTAAGTGGAATTATTTAAAACTACATGTGGTTTCGAATATTGAATAATTCAAGTTTTATAAAACTGATAGAGATATATTGTGTCTATACATAGAAAATATACACAAAAAATATGATTAAACTTTTATATTTCATCTCAATATTTTAATAGCAAAACAGAAGCAACAATTCAGCCATTAACAATAATTTTTGTTGTAGGTGTGCTGGTAGCTGGGCCTACTTTGAACTCAGTTTTGCCAAATTCCAACCTAACCAACTCGATGTCTGGAAATCCACTACAGCGCGATTCAGAAGGCATTTTCTCCCGCGCACAACCACTCTGAAGAATCAGCTTCCGCCGGCGGTGTTTCCGAACCGATAAGACTTGGGAACCTTCAAGAGTAGACACTATCCCTTTCTTAAAGGTTGGCAACGCTCCTGCATGCCCTCTGGTGTTGAAGATGTTCATGGGCGGCGGTGATCACTTAACATCAGGTGAGCCTTCTGCTCGTTTGCCCCCTCTGATATAAAAAAAAAAGGCTGTCACGGGCTCGTTTCCCGCTCAGAGCAGATGTTTGCAGAGCAATAAATATCAGTTTTAGTCTGGGAGTTTGTCCTCCTAATCGTGCCTCTGAGACTACGTTAAGCTTTCGGTTGTTATCATAACATCGATAATAATCGCTAACTCTTGCTCTTATCCAATGAGGTTCTGGTTCTCCCTTAGGATTTCGGAGGTCAGATAGCCATTGCTGCAACATCTAGTGTGGAAAAACTAGTTATTTTATAATTAATTAAAATATAAATACATGAACTTTACAATAAATTTCTAATATAATGCTATAAAAATCGGACACCGTTCATACATTCAATAGCGAGACTCTTTATGACGCCAGCATCGAATGAAATCAGTGATTTTATTTGTTCACGAAATTGGAATACGAGACTCGGTACAATATGCAAAGGAAAACAAACGTTTTACATAAGTTTTTTTTTTATTCTATCTCTCCTTTGAAATAGTGATTTCTTACAGCAAAAAATCTGAATACATCAAGCACAAAGAATATTGATTCATTGTTTATATATTATTAGTACAGTGTTTGCGATTATTGCATTGGATTATCTTTTTTTAAAATTTGTTATATGTTCTTTATTACAAAAGCCATTTCAATCCTCTTTATACGAGAATATGAAATATCATACTTATTTCTTTGGCTATATCTTCTTCTACTTCCTTCTTATTCCCGGTATTATAAGTCTTGACTTTTTTTTGGATTTGACAGGTTACTAGTTTTTACAAAGAGCGATTGTCATCTGACCTCCGTAACCCCAAGGGCGAACTAATAACTTATAGGATAAGAGCAATTTACTTATGAAGAGTTAACGATTATTATCAGATGTTATGTGATAGAAACCGGGACCGACAGCTTAACGTGTTCTCCGAGACATGGCGGGGAGATCCACAATGACAAACGCCCAGACCGAAACAGATAATTGTAAGATCAAATCAAACATCTGCCCGAGCGGGAGTCGAACCCGCAACCGTCGAGGCTAAGGGCAGACTCGCTACGCCACACCGATACTACTCGACCCACAACGCCACAACATTTATTTGGCTACATCATTGTTCGCATAAAGAAGATAACTTTCCAGTTCCTTCATCCTTCCTTCATCTACATAGTAACAATAGTATCCGGGTAAAATGTTCGTGACATAAAGATGGTAAGAGTATAAACTTATAGATCGTCTCTTTTTTGGCAATTGGTATTTTATTTATCTCATAGATCGAAACACATACGCAAACGGATACGAGATAATTACTGCTATTTTACGTCAATATTCTGTTTGAGAGTGGTAAGTACGTATCGATGTACGAGATACCTACTGCTATTTTACGTCAATATTCTGTTTGAGAGTAGTAAGTTTGTACCTACGTACGAGATACCTACTACTATTTTACGTCAATATTCTGTTTGAGAGTAGTAAGTACGTATCTATGTACGAGATACCTACCACTATTTTACGTCAATATTCCGTTTGAGAGTAGTAAGTAGGTACCAACGTACGAGATACCTACTGCTACTTTACGTCAATATTCTGTTTGAGAGTAGTAAGTACGTATCTACCTCCCTGTTTCAGCCCGCTTACTTATACAGCAAGACTCTGCTACTCTATAGAAAGTTATTGAAATTTTAATGGCGGTGGGAGCTAAATATGAGAGAAGAGTAAGTATTTTGGCGTTTTTAAGCTTTTTATCCGTATTAACATATGGATAACTTTTGAAAATGGTAGTATTTCATGGGATTATTAACAAAATACATTAACGTGAGCAGAGCCACGGGACACAGTCGGGAGTCCGAAATAATAAATATAAATAAATAAACGCTACACACTCAACGGCCCCATTAGGATAATTATATCCTGTGTCGGGGTCCGGAAACATTCACAATGACAAGGACAAACACAACCAGACCGGAAAACATGCCTGTACGATTAATACAAACATCTGCTCCGAGTGGGTTTCGAAACCGCAACCGTCGAGGCTTAAGGCAGGCAGACATCTGTGTCAAGTAATAATATGGTAACTACAGTAATTTTTGATTATTACAATTATTGTAACTGCTATGAATTGTGATCCACAGTCCTATAAAATTATATATGCTTTATTAAAATATTGATTGTATGTTCTATGACATTTAATATATTTTGAAACTGGAAGCAAACTGACGGGATGAGGCTTATTCTATGGGGTATATTCGTCTTCAATTTGAGTGAAATACTCGAAGTACTTCCTCAGTAAAGCAAATTACCATTGAAAATATATCCAGGGAGATTGTGACAAATCAAATCGGATTTCTTTGGAAATTTTCTAAAAAGGAAATGTATTATTGAACATTTCTCAGATGAATTTCATTTTACAACTAGATCATTTTCAAACACAAAGAACCAAACTAGTTTGAGTGACTATAGCTTTAAGCTATTGTGTATCTTGTGTTACACGTGACTATGTGGTACAGCGGTAGTGCCTTTTTTTTTTTTTTTTTTGGCAACGGGAAGGAAATCTGCTACCAGATACCCGGCTTCCTGTGGAGGAGAACCGGGCTATGTGGGGTTCCAGGACAAGATGGTAACGTCATAAGGACCCACTAAAACCTCCTCGGTGGCCGACCTCAATGCGATTGTCAGGTTACGGGAACTCTCGTAGAACTAACCAACGCAACCTGACAAGCACTGTGCTTCGCCTAGCGGCTTAAGCGCCACAGCTCGCGGGTTTAATTCCCGCACGGACCAGATGCTTGTATTGACCCTACAGGGATGTATATGTGTTGCCGGATCCCCGACACAGGATATTACTACCGTAATATGGGCCGTTGAATGTGTAGCGTTTATTAATTTATGTGATGAGAAGTACGAACTTCAGTATTTCATAGCTGTTCAGTTTTCGAAAAGAAACAAAAGTAACTTCGAGAATAATCGCAACATTATAACCACGTGACTCTGTTTTACGTTTCGCGGTGTGATAAGGTTCTTATACAAGATTTCATTGCACCATAACCCATAACGTGGCCGATAAGCGAATAATTACATACAATTTCACGGTTTTGCGACATTTCGTGCGGTTGTTGGATGTTTATTAATTGTTACATAACTCTGGAATATATTATGTACGTTCATGTAATCTATCCTCTTTAACATACAGAGGGTTCATTATTTATTTACAAAGTAATATTTCAAGTTAGTCAAGATTTGTCATAATATATCATACGCGGTAAAGCGCAATTAGTTACAATTCAATTAAACAATAGATACTACTAAATATATATTATTAGGATTATAATAATCATATTCTGATATAATATATGTGTATATGAAAAAGGATATCAAACTACAAATAACGCTTGTTTGATCAAAAGTTCTGTTCTGATGGGGTGCGAGAATCCATAGTTTTTTTTAAATAAATTATTAAGCGCTGTTTCAACGGCTCTCTTTAGGATATTAATATTCTCTGTCGGGCCTAAAAACAACACAAACATAAGCAGAGCCCTCCGACTCAAAGACATACCTATATAGGCAATACAAACATCAGCCTCTAGCGTAGGAATCAAGGTAGCGTCTCTTAGCGCTTAAGCTGCTACTACCGCTTTGCCAATACAAAAGAAACTATCATAAACTACATGGGACGGTAATATATATATATAGTTATAGCCTCTGCCCGCGACTCTGTCCACAATAACCCTAGGGTTGTTAGCTCTAAAGAAAAATGAATCATTTGTAAGTAAATAACGTTGCATAAAAAACATTTATAGTGGTTACATTTCTTTGTCACGTTTTCTGACAATCCCAAAGGAACCGAATATTTTTTCAAATTAAAAGTATATTACATGTTAATTCAGATATCTGTGTGTATAATTTCATCCAAATCTCTTCAGCCGTTCAGCATTCAAACATAAAAACTTTCACATTTATTATATTAGTAGTACTTAAATTTTAAGGTACGAGTAATTATGCTAACCTAAATAAGACTATTGACTAACTCTGCTACTTAAGTCATTTGAAACACATTAAAGTAGTACATCGATTTTGTGCCATTTTGCGCAAGTACCTTATTGTTTGTTCCCGCCTGGGACCTTAATTCGGGGACCAAATATTGATAGTGTTCAGCGTTTTCAACAAAGGATCCGACCCTTCCACACAACCCTTGTTTGCTCAGGACGTATTTGAGGCAACCATTCAGTTAGTCATGTGGGCATATCAGCTAAAGTGTATTAACAGGTACAATTAATCTTCTCTGTATATATTTAACGCTTACGTGAAAACGATGTCTATAAGTACTAAGAGATTGATTGAGTGGATTGAGTTATGGATTCATTAAGGCTAGAATTGTTTTTAGTGTGATTACAGATTTTTAGTAAACTTATTAATATAATATTTCCATTAAAAATATGTCCATAACAACTAAGACGGGTTGTACTGGTTTTACTGTAGTAGAGCCATGCTTCTCTCAGCACAAAGGGAATCAACCAATCAATCAATCAATTTCTCTGAATCATAAAAAAAAAATTATTAAACTTCTAATTAGTATCGTGCGTCGAAACTTTTTTTTACTGTTTCATCACATGGTAGTAAGCTAGTAAACAGTTACCATAGCCTATCTTACCAGTAACACCGGCGGCATTACTATTTCCAACCAAGAAAAGTGGACAGAACGATAAGAGTGGACAGAACAGAACAAAAAGACTGATTCCAGAGAGTTGTGGTTCCTTGCGATTTCACCGCTCTAATGTATAGAACGAAACACAAAATACGGATATTGCTATTTCACTCACTCTTTCAGCCTAGCTCATAGCCTAGCTTCACTAATACTAATAAATATTAATATAATAATATATCAACGCAAAAAATATATAACCGAACAAAGTTAGCGTCACAAGGTTGCAACTTAATAAATTAAAGTAAACGTTAAATTTACGAAGGATCACCAGCGAGCTTTCGACATTTTGTCTGTATGCAAAAGTATTTACAGCCTATAGTCAGTCTATAAATACACGTCATGTTTATTTTTTTAATTTATACAGCAAGTAAGTTTATGTCGTCCGTATAATTCAATTAGCTAAAAGTTTACCGACCAATATAAACGCGTGCTAAAATAAAGTTATAAAAGATCTAGATGATATAAAGAAGCATAAGCCAAAACAGTAATCCATAGCGGTTTTATGAGAGGCGACGGAATGTCTTCGGAGCACTTATCCCTAATACAAGTCAGCCATGTAGACTGGACGAAAGTATTATCAGTATTATATACAGAGTGTTATAAATACGAGACGAAATATCATAGTCTTATTAATGACTAACATCTGCGTGAGCTTAGAACTAGCGACAGAGACAAATGAATCGTTTGTAAGTAAATAATGTTTTATAAGATACATTAATCGGCGTAAAGTAACTGTACTGTTGCGTTTCGTGCGATGAGTAAGACTATCCTGGTGTGGGCATGTTACGCGCAGAGATGAAAGTCATGTGGCCAAAAGAGCGATGGATTTGAAAGTGAGTGGTAATGTGAAGAAAGGACGCCCGAAAAAGACGTGGATGAAAGGTGTGGAAGAGGATATGAGTAGAAAGGGAGTGAGTGCAGATATGACGAATGATAGAAAAGAATGAAAGAAGAAGACGTATTGTGCCGACCCTACTTAGGTGGGATAAGGGCAATAAGAAGAAGTAAGAGCGCCGAAGGCCCAATCTCCTATGGCCTCTATTCTTTTCCTTTTTCCCTTCTCATCCCTTCCTTCTTGTTCCTTGGGTTGGCAACTCGCATGTGACACTTTAGGTGTCGCAAGCGTCATATATACCTGATTACGGGGAACCAAGGTTATCATCAGGCGGACCATATACTTGTTTGCCAATCGTCATGATTCAATTGAATACATCCTGTAGCATGTTTTTTTGGACAACCCTACAGGAACTTAATATTTTAAATGGATTAAAAGAATCAAATGTGTTAACCCAGATAATAAACTACTTATTTGAGCGTTAAATTTAATCGCAATCCGTTAAGCCGTTTATGTGTACAATACAAATATCTAAACGTATTTCCAAGTGGATAAGTTTAGCATTGCACATTTTTTTATAATCCCACAGGAACCTAAATTTTTATTGGATAAAAATTATGCCTGCCCTTTGTACACTATGGTCAATAAAGTATAAATAAATATTAATATGTATAAGATACGTTATTTAATAACTTAAGTAGGTAAGCGTAGGACTTCGGACATGCGCTTTAGTAGGCGTTCGTATTCATGTTTACGCACATACGTTTAAATGAAACGTTTGTAGCTTATACGTTTGTTTTAGCTTATAATTACGGCTAAAACTACTATAATAACATTATTAAAAGGATAAATATTGGTTTAGTTTACTAAAATAACAGAAAGTGTAGCGTATATTAGTTATGGAGACATAAATTAATTAGCTCGCTCGCTGAGACTTATATAATTTTAATTTAGCCAACAAGATGTTCTAAATTAGTAATTTGGGACTGACACATGTAGGCGTACCTTTTTAGAGGTAATTTTTTTGGAACCAAAAATCAAAATGAAACATAACGTTTTATTTTTTTGTTCAGTATTTATTATGTTTTATTTAGTACACTGATTTGATTATACTGGTAACTGATAAGGAATCTTCATACTCAATGTTAATATACTATAAATTGTATTGATGGGACATCCACGCTTTATTATAGTTTTACCAGATTCACAAGCCAATTATCATCACACACAACATATATATATATATATATATATACATACATACATAATATCGACGACGTTGTGGCGCAGCGGTAGCGAACCTGCCTTAAACGCCACAGGTCGCGGGTTCGATTCCCGCTCGGAGCATAATATGTTTGTATTGACCATGCAAGCATATTTTCCGGTCTGGGTGTATTTGTCCTTGTCATTGTGAATGTTTCCGGACCCCGACACAGTATATTACTATCCTAATGGGGGCCGTTGAGTGTGCAGCGTTTATTTATTTATTTATGTACATACCATGCTATTCCAGTACCTATATGAATACTCGATCTTCGTCTATAATCTGTAAGAATACACAATATGAACAAAGGTCGTGAAAATATTTGAAACAAAGCTTTGGTATAGCGAAAAGATAAGATTTTTTTTATTAATCTGTCCGAGAACCAAGGGAGCGTTCCAAGTAGCGAAATCCCGACGAATTGAATGCTATGTACTGTCACTTTTTTTATCGATAACTAATGGATTCCAGAACGAAACAAGACAAAATGAAAATCCATCCATTCGTCGCTTCAAATGATTCCTCTTAAAGAATCGTGGAATTTAATTTGTTTTTGTACTTTTTCTCTGAATTCTCAAAAATGCTTTGAAGCTTCGACAGAAATATATTCTATCGATGAAAGTGGTAAAAAATTTACATAAAAATTTGTGCTTTTGATTTTAATCTTCAATAAATTTTATCACACATTTTTTAAAAGTAAAGCATTCAAAATATACATCGTCAGTTTAAAACAGTTTGCGTTTTTGCTTTTGAACTGTACTTATTATAATAGTATTTTCTACTTATCAGCCTTGTTGTGACAATAACATAGTTAAAGATGAATGTGACTTTGTAAATCTTTATTTGAACAAAGACACAAAAAGGTTTTTAACATACTTGTATGTCCAGCACCTAAAAGCTACACATACAATTATACATAATATATCTGATAAATAATATAAATAAAATACATAATCACATTTCTATTGGAAACATTCCATTAAAAGATAATTATAAAAGGCCTTATTAATTCATTATTATTATGTGTTATATAGAACTGGCGCAGAAGTTAGCTTTTTATAACAGCTATGAATGAAAATAATTCAAAGAAAAGCGTGTCGAGAGGGACAAAAATATAATGAAAAATATCGCCTATTCAATTTTGTCGAATTTATGTCCCACATAAAAGTATCCGGAATGGTGTCGAACTGAACGATGCGAGCTACGCCTTCATACGATTTATTTATTGTGTTTCAAACTCTGCATCGTTCAAAGAATTCTTTTTCAAGTCCGCTTTCATTTTTAACCGACTTCACAAAGCCGCCTTAAATGCCGCAATTTTCTCAATTTATTTTGGGTGTATGCTATGTAAAATTATCGCCGCTGTACTTAATAAACTTATAGGTGCGCTCACTGATCGGTAGCCGGTGAGTTAAGCAACTTTAGGCGCGGTTAGTCAATAGATGGGTGATCGCATACCGCATATTTCAACTAAGAGTGTTCGTGCTTCGAAGGACACAGAAAACGTCGGTCCTTCAAATTGATAAGTTAAGTCAGAGGAAGATAAATAGGCCTGTATGAGCGACATGAACAACTCTCACGCTTGGTTGGCTACTAACCACGAAAGTAGAAGAAGAAAAAATGAACATCGTGATGGTCTAATAAAGGATACCAGAGATAAAAAGTATAAGAGTTAATTACCCGATAACAGTAGTTATTTTTTTCTTCTGTACATTTTCTATTTTTCCACCTCAAAAAATTGTTATAAAGCAACACCCACTTTATACATTTCCTTACTACGTGTTTGATACAGCATAAATCAAGTTAAAATATATATATTTGACCCTTGACATTAAACACATCAATAATTCCCTGAGTAAAGAAAAGAGGTCGAAGATGAGGAATCTCAATAATATAAATTGTTATTAAGAAAATATCTTTAGTAAACAATGGACAAAGAGCAGTCTGTAGCGCTGTGACGTCATTCAGCGCGCTGACGTCAAAGCCTGCGTACATGTGGGTCAATAGAACGCCAGCTCGGCCCGGGGAGAACCCTGCAGCTAGAAATAGGTCGCAACCCTAAAAATCCGACGCTTTATTCAAACGACTATCACATGCGGCCGGGTTATTTTCAACACCTTAAGCCCAGTACTTTATCCTATTTTTTTATCTTTAAGGATAGGGACGGATAATAAAAGAGATCCGCAATCGTAAAATAAGATTGTTTTATCTACGCTTCAATAACGACCCAAAACAAAGGATTCTATCTTTAATAATCGTTAAACTTTTTTTGCTTTATTTTGTTAATGGACTTGAAGATAACTGTTGTGTCTGGTAGATTGTTATAAAATGAAAGAATTTTTGCGTGAAGATTTTTTATTATCAATATTTTAAAAATAAGTATTTATTATTGGACGTCACTGGATAACGAACTTCTAAAAAACTGGCCAAGTGCGTGTCGTACTCGAACATACGGTTCCGCACCACCGTAGACTTGTAAGATAGCTGCGCCCGCAGCTCCGCTCGCGTGGTGTACCCAATTTTCTTTCTTACATGGAACCCTAATTCCTTTTCTAAAATAAAAGTTTTGTAGCCATATAACATCAGCTATCAGCCAGTAAAAGTCCCGTTAAAATCGGTCCAGCCGTTTCAGAGATTAACCGGAACTAACAGACAGACAAACAGACACTTCAACTTTATTTATTTGTATATAACGTTAATATGTTAATTATTCCTGTATTTATATATTACATTTAATAAGATATATAGTTTTATATTTGTATTTAGATACAAACCACTGGCAGACGGACGGATGGATGGATGGATTCCGTTGGCACCCTATAGCCATTATATATTTTAGAGTACGGATCCCTAAAAAATATTGACGAACAAATTGGGTGGAAAAGAAAAGTACTTCTAGTTATTAAGAGTAATGAGCTTGAAAATTCTTAAAGGAAAATCTTTTATATTCTAAATAGCCTGCAATCTTGAGTGATATTCTGTGTATATGGATTTACTTCTCAGTAACAAAGTGAGATTTAAGCGAGTTCCCTTTGTCTTTGTGTACAGATTATTTACTTAATGCTACGTAGTAAAATCTGCGAAGGCGTATTTATCTTACTTAAAATAACAGTTGTAGTACAAATAATACCTTAAATAAAGACTTTAATAATATAAATATTTCAGCATGTAATCTTTTTAACGACGGAAAATGTACACAACTAGATAGTGGTAGTGTGTGTAACAGAAAACTATAATTTATCTTTATGTGTGTTGCTATTTGGACGCAAATAAGCAATACCATGTCAACCCACACGAATGACATTTCGAGAAAAACGCGTTTGAAAATTTTGAACAATTTGCTTTATATGATTTTTTTTATATATTGGTCAAGGTTTTGGCAATTTCAAGATGTATGTAAGTTATTTTACTTATTTTCACATAAAATAAGTATACAAACTACATATTTCGTATATAATATAACCGAAAAGGTTTAAAATAATAAATAAATTGCATGATAAAAAAAATTATTAGAAATTGTAAAGCTTAAAACCCTACAAATATTTGAGAAAAATGTTTTTCAGCCATTTACCAACACTTCTGCCTATATAACTTAGTTTTTTCAATTTTGTGGGTTGACATGGTATTGCTTATTTGCGTCCATTTATGGTAGTGTGTGGGACTCAATATTAGATTATGGTAGTGTGTGTGTGTGTTTGATTGCGTCACTGAGCGGGTAAAAGAACAAACTACATACATAGTAATTCACGAACCTACTATTTTACCCTCTTTTAGATAGTTTTTTCATAATAATACTAGCAATATTTCTTCAAGGCTTTACTAATATTACTATTGCCCCTCCAAATAAGCTCGAAGCTTGCACTAGGACTGTGCACGACAATAGCCTAAGGGGGTCAGGATCGAACCCGCGACTTTCGGGTTAACGGAACGAAGTCGGGCTAGCTTCTACCTTCATATTTATTACTTAATTTAATTCATTATTACTTTAAAAACACGTTTTTGCCTCTCTCTTATTATCACGTCACTTCAAAAATGAATTCATTGTGTCTAATGTAACAGTCGCAGTGTTGTGGTGGTTTGTGTGTGCGTTTCCGAACCAGGATATGACAATCCAAGCGTTTGTTTCAAGCATTCCATTATGTTAACCGAATTATGTAAGACGGTAGCGGAGGTTCCAAAAATAAATAAATATTACTTTATAAATTTAATTAAAAAGAAATTACATGACTAAACATAAAACTAAAAGTATGTATTAGGTACTTGCTCGACGTGAGAAGCAAGAGTCACTTAAATTATATAAATATCTTAAATTTAACATTTTAAATCGATGCGGAAAATTTTGGCTCAAACTTTTCTGTTTCTGATTAAACATTTTATTCACTTTAATAACTACGGCGAAAACCCGCTGGTCTGCTATTTAATGGTTTCGGTGACACGTGGAAACGTAACGATTGCTTATCATTAGCGTTGTTCTTACGCTTATTTGCTATCATAGTATATATATAAAAGGTAAACAATATAGGTTTATAAATAACTAGCTGGCCCGGCAGACGTTGTCCTGCCCCGAAAAAATCTAGGACCCGATAGCAGCGCCCTCTACCCGAGTCTAGAAGTGACACCGCTGAAAGTTGTTGATTTACTAATATGGCTATTAAAAAATAGGGGTTGTCGGTAAAAGGGTGAAGATTTAGGGTTGTATGTATTTTTCAATGCGACATAATAAAAAATATTAAAAAAATATTCAAAATTATAAAATAAAAAAATTTGGTGTGGACACCCTTATCACTTAGGTGCTTGAAAAATAGATAGTAGCCGATTCTCAGACTTACTGACTATGCATAAAAAATTTCATAAGAATCGGTCAAGCCGTTTCGGAGGAGTATGGGAACGTTGTGGTTCCTGAGATACAGTTCATCTAGTTCAGGAACCAGGTACTCTAAATATTGTAAATTGTTTGTATTTTGCCAATAAAGAATTTGAATTTGAATTTGAATTTGAACATTGTGACACGAGAATTTTATATATTAGATAGCGAAGCCTCAATAGCTCAACGGTACAAGGTGCCGATTTCGCTCTGTTAACGCGAGAGTCGAGGGTTCAATCCCGACCTCCTTGGGCAATTGTCGTACCCACTCCTAGCGCAAGCTTCGAGCTTATTTGGAGGGGCAATGGGATTATTAGTAATGCCTTGAAAAAGCATTGCTAGTATTCTTTTTATAAAAACAAAATATATATTACGAAAGTGTTTCTTATTATTAGTAGGAGTATATATACGATATAAAAGAAAACTGGAAGAACAACTGGTGGGTACGAAGTTTTCATTGAATTTACTTAAAACCTTAAAACCTAGAAGTTGGCAAACAAGCATACGGCCCACCTGATGGTAAGTGGTTGCCGTAGCCTATGAGCGCTTGCAGCACCATTAGAAGGTGCCACTCACGCGTTGCCAACCTCGAGATATTAGTTCTTAAATCTCGTTCGACCAGTAATTTCACTAGCGTACAATGCCCTTCAAACCGGAACACAGTAGTGCCTAAGCACTACTATTTGGCGGCAGAATATTGGATACTGCGGTGGTACCTACCTAGCCGGCCTCTTGCAATAAAAGACCTACCACCAGTGTGTGTGTATTTATAAGAAGTTAAGAAACAAAATGGTGTATAATAATTTCCATTTCTGAAAAACTTTGAAAAACTTCTATTAGATATGATAGATAACAAAAATTGCTCCAGGGATTTAGCAAGCACAGGTGTTTAAATAAAATCTTTGTTCCCTGAAATATCATAACCACTTCGAGTTTATTCCGACAAATTTACAGCCGTTGAGCAATGAACAGTGTTGAGTTTCTCTTTAATTTTAATCAGAATGCTATGCCACCTGCTGTCCTTTTTATTTGTGAAACTTATATTACCTGAATTTCGTTGCAACAAATCGTTTTATTAACCGAATTAGAAAGAAAGGAGGAGGTTCTAACTTTTAACTTGAAGTAAACGTATTTTGTTGGCACTTCCCGTGTGGCACCATTTCAGTTTGGTCGAATTCTGACAATGGTATTCATGAGAAAAGAATATAAGTCTCAAATTTGCATTAATCATTAAGTATTAGAGAAAAAAAAAGTGTGTGAGTACTTATGTACACGCGTTAGAAGTTATACTTCTTTGGCGTAACAAGATAAAAATCTTTTTTTACAAATTTTATCTTTCGCCTTATTCTACGTTTGTAGAAAAAACGACACTAATAATAGAAAAAGGTATTTAATACATTGAAAGTTTTATTATAACGCATTATCTAGTTAAATAAAGTTTATTTAAATATCACAAATAAAATGTTGATTATGGCTAACTTCAGGGTGTCGGTTTTTTGTGGCGGTGTGCGCGCGCATTGTAAAAATTTACTCCCTAACGCGTCAAAAGAAGTATAACTTCAAAGATAGCGACTTCAAAACAAAAAAAATACATATTATCTTCTACAAAGAAAGAAGTCTTCTAGAAGTCGGTGCGATATGTGGCGATATTTTACTTAACACCGACTTCTGTTGTAGAAAATATTTAATTTTTTTATACGTTTATATTTAATAACATTTGTTTCATTTTCGTAGATGTCGATAGGCAGTATACGCAATTTCCTTTTCTTTATGACAACTGTCTCTTCAAGATAATAAATTATTTATGAACGTAACAAACATAAGGAATGAGTTCACAAATATTGTTTTCACATATTCCTCGTTTGACTGTATTTTTCGTTGACCTAGTGAATAAAAATATTTTTAACAACCCTGCCATCCAGTCATGGTGTTGGATAACATCTTAAAAATAAGTATATATATATATATATATTTTTTATGTTAAAAGTTGGCAAACAAGCATACGGCCCACCTGATGGTAAGTGGTTACCGTAGCCTATGAGCGCTTGCAGAACCATTAGTAGGTGCCACTCACGCGTTGCCAACCTCGAGATATTGGTTCTTAAATCTCGTCTGCCCAGTAATTTCACTAGCGTATAGTGCCCTTCAAGCCGGAACACAGTAATGCCTAAGCACTACTATTTGGCGGCAGAATATTTGACACTGCGATGGTACCTACCTAGCCGGCCTCTTGCAACAAAAGACCTACCACCAGTGTGACTGACTGCACTGGTGGAATAATCTCTGCTGTGACAGAGGTTATCCCAACATTTTTATATATTATTTATATTATTATATTTTTAATAATATTCGAAATGTATTACTTCTGCTCAAGGAAAATTAATATCATAAAATGTTTTCACTGACAATATCTTTTAGGATGAAAAGCGTCGTCTCATTATTACCTCCGTTAATATATCAAAAATAGTCTTATTATTAATATCTATTGTAATACTTGCTAATTAGTGAATACACACATAACATAACATAATTAGTGATCATGTTTTCTTTAATATTTCATACATAATTAAGTACCATGTTGTCACTAATTAACGGTTAATAAAAGAAATTTAAAAGTCTCACAAAAATTAAAAACAAGTAGACACTGGCTCATTAGCCTGCTATTATTATTCAATATACTCTTAAACCAAATTATGGAAGCTTTCTCGTAGATTAATTTCATTTTAATTTTTTTTTATATCAGAAGGGGCAAACGAGCAGGAGGTTACCTGATGTTAAGTGAGAGGGCATGCAGATGCGTAGCCGACTTTTAAGAAAGGAATAGGCTCTACTCTTGAAGGTTCCCAAGTCGTATCGGTTCGGTTGTGCGCGGGAGAAAATGCCTTCTGAATCGCGGATTTCCAGACATCGAGTTGGTGGGTGGAATTTAGCATTTTGACGCGATGTCCGATGATGAAATTCTACCGGCGAGATCAGTCCAAACAATTCTTCAGAAGATTCCCTATGATACATGCGGTATAAGATGCAGAGTGATCCATCATCTCTACGCAGTTCCAAAGGATCAAGCCGATTGGAAAGGGCTCGATCGTCGATAATTTAAACCGCTGGATGCGGTCAATTAGGCGGAGGAAAATAAAAAGTATCGAATATAGAAGTGGTGCCTTCCACACTTATTGAACTAAATTATGAATCGTAACAGTGTAGGTGTAATATCAGTAGGGTAGCAAAAATGCCGAAGATCGGGATCATTGATGTAATTTGGAATAGGTTTACTATATGGTACACCAGACTATGATAGTACTATGAAGATATTTTTAGAAAATGACCAAATAGAAATTTGCATATTTCGCGTTATTAATTCAAAATACACTACTTTATAGAATCTTAAGTAATAAATTAGTAAAAAACTTAAGTCATTGTTATTATAGATTAGGGATTTTCTTTACAGATCGGCGGAAGATTTTTATGACAGTCAATAAGTAGCTCTTGAGCTTCTATAATTAAATATAAATAAACAAATAGTAAATAAACGCTACACATTAGGATAGTTACATATATCCTGTGTCGGGATCCAGAAACATACAAAAGGATAAGGACCAGCACACCCAGACCGGAACACATACCTGTATCATGAATACAAACATCTGCTCTGAGTGGGAATCTAACCCGCGGCCTGCGGCGCTTAAGGCAGGTTCAGGCAAGTTGCGCCACAACGTCGACATTATTATTAATACATAAACAACAAAATTACAACAGTTTCATCAGGGGGAAATAATGATTGTACCTATGCTTAATACAAACCTCAACGCACTACTCAAGAACATTCTTATAAATTAAAATTGAAAATAATTATAAATACTGTACCAAGCTAAGTGCAAACACTCTCGTTGTTGTTTTCGTCTAGAAAGGCGGTTGCCAAGAATTCCTTGTTTGCGGGCTTAATCGAATATTTCAGGTAAATAATTTTCCTATAAATTTGCGTACGTATATTTAAAAGCTTTTTATATTTAAGATATAAATATACAATGCAACTTCATTTTAGAATTAATTTATTTTAAATTTTTAATAATATTGCATTTCTACTTACAAAATTATCTATATATTATGTATGTATCAAACTTAAGTCTCCATAATAGTAAAAATTTCCATAGATACACTTAAAATTTCTTTTATTTTTTCATTCTCTTAAGCATGAAGATTACTTTACTTGGTTATCCGGAAAATGATAATGTTCTCAGGAGTTAATTAAAATTGTATTTCAGGATGAAAAATTTGTTGTATTTGTTAATTTACATGATTTACTTTATGCAAAATTATTGGGAACTCATATACTATAACCAGTATTAATTATCTTGTTTCACATTATAATCCGGTTTTCGTTAAAAGCCTTTCCTATCAAGAAATATTGCGTGATTATATCGATACACAATAATAAATAGAGCACAGTATTGTGACTTATTGAACAAAATATTATGAATGAATGAGCAATTTTAATGGATCTGTGGTAAATATTTTCTTGAGCTAGATCGATTGATTTAATGATTAAATCCTTTTATGTCATACGCATTCTATATCTTTTGGTAAAAATTGTTCGCTACACTCTTTTAAAGTAAATATTTTAAATATGTCATTATATAACGCATTTAAAACGGGCATTATAATTTAGTCATTGTACATGTCTTATTATCTGGAGCAGCCTTGAAAAATATGATGTTTGTGTCGAGGGCAGTTTGTTTACTAATGCAGAGTTTTATAAAACAATAGAATATACCTATAGTTTGGGTATTAATTAATAAATTTCTAACAAACTTGAAAAAATAGGAGACTATCAACGATATCTTTACCGTTTGTGAAGCGACTTTTTTGTATTGTTAAATATTACATCTGGGTAACATATAAACCTTATCAATAAACGACGCCTTTATAATTCATCGATATCTTTAACCGTCTTGTCAAAACGAATAACACAACATCTTGTTTATTTTTTTATTATTTCATGGCTGTATTTGGACAACAAGCTTAAATATAAGAAACAACTCTTTAATATAAGTGCTCGTAAAAACAGGTTCTATTTTTTGTGTCATTCCTTGTATGTCTTTGCTTGTTGGATCTTGCAGGAAATTAATGTTTATGAAACTGACGTATACGTGACAATAAAAATATAAGAAACGTTACTAAGAAAGAAAAAATATTTACACATAGCACGTGCTCGCTAAACGTTTATCGGCGTCGGGATGTGACGACCCCATCGCCCGCTGTTGGGATAACCTCTGTCACAGCAGAGATTATTCCACCAGTGCAATCAGTCACACTGGTGGTAGGTCTTTTGTTGCAAGAGGCCGGCTAGGTAGGTACCACCGCAGTGTCCAATATTCTGCCGCCAAATAGTAGTGCTTAGGCATTACTGTGTTCCGGTTTGAAGGGCACTGTACGCTAGTGAAATTACTGGGCAGAGGAGATTTAAGAACTAATATCTCGAGGTTGGCAACGCGTGAGTGGCGCCTACTAATGGTGCTGCAAGCGCTCATAGGCTACGGCAACCACTTACCATCAGGTGGGCCGTATGCTTGTTTGCCAACTTATAAAAAAAAAAAAAAAACATTGATGAGTATATTGTGTTATTTTGTTGTTTAATTTCTCATTGATAGCTATGTGATTTTAAATCTTTTAACTTCAAAAGATTAAAAATAAGGTAGGATATAAAGGTACATAAAGATTAAAAATAAATAAGACATATTTTAAATACTAAAATGACACCAAAAGGCTTTAAGTTAATTATTACAAATTTTAAGCTTTTACAATTATTTTCAAGAAAAACCTTGGATATGAGATTTATTTCTTTAGTATTGAAACCTTGCTCTGCTTGGCATTAATGGTTCAGTTTTAACAGAGAGTCACAGAAAAAAAACGACAAAGTAGCAACATTAGTACTGTTGCTCTGCGCTCGATAGGGTAGGTATAGTCGTCTCAGACTGTAGTCGGAAATTCTTACCTACCTCTCTCCTTTTCTATTCACCCTTCAGGGGCTTACCATTAACACTTATTGCGATTCAAATTAACCAAAAACATGCCAAAAACTGAGTTAAATCGCTATTTCGTATCATGTCATATATGTATACTAGCGGCCCGCTTCGGCTTCGCACGGGTATAAAATATATAACCTATGTCATTCACTGAAAAAATGATTAAAATCGATCCAGTAGTTTTGATTTATTCATTACTGCCCGTGGCCCGCACGCGCTAAATTTGGAGTAAAACAATCACATTAGAAACCTCAAAAATAACAGTATTTCTCCACTATTTAATGGATGTTATTATACATTTAAACCTTCCTCTTCGTTCACTCTATCTATTAAAAAAACCGCATCAAAATCCGTTACGTAGTTTTAAAGATTTAAGCAAACATAGGGATATAGGGGCAGAGAAAGCGACTTTGTTTTATACTATGTAGTGATTTAAAGGTCATGAATAGATTTTTTAGTAAAAGTCTATGGTAAGCCCGCTGGTATGGAGCGCGAATGTCATATTGACTATTGTTATAAGCGTACGTAGGCTACGGCGCTGACAGCTTACAATCAGATGGGACATATGCATCCTTTGCACTTGCTACAATAATAATAATGGTTGAGTAAAAAGACAAACATGAAGGAAATTGTTTTAAGTAATGTAGATATAATTATTATTTACGGCAGGTTTCATATCATGTTTGGGATTTAATACTAAACTATCCTGGTTTCGGTATGCAAATTAACGTAATTTAATAATACAAGTGCCTCCGTCCCAAAATAGAATTCAAGGGACATTACATAATAAAGTTTCCAGACACATTAATTATATAATACGTAAGGCAAGACACAATAATATACTCATACAAAGAGAGGGGCGTTATTCAATGGAAAATGTATTTCGGGATAAATGGGATATGGGAATGTGAGGATACTACTCTCTATTAAACGAGCTGGCGTTTAATAGAGAGTAGTATCCTCACACAAAATATTGTTTTTTTTTTATGAGTATGAATATTGAACACTAGACCCGGTAGGAGTTTGAGTATTCAAAACCTTCATACTTCAATATTATTACACAATTTTATAATATATAAATTAACGCGTCCAATAATATTGAGATTGAGACAGTAAAATTATTGCCGAGCAATCTGTGTCAATATTTTGCGCAAAATGTCTGACGACGACGTATTACCTTCAAACCGACGCCTTTAAAACTATGCGCTATATTAAGCATACGGGCTGTCTTTAAAATAATTGTGCAGTAAAATTTATGATTGCTCAATCTTTTAGTAAATCATTACACAATCTTTCAATACTAACCTCAGTTGAATATTATTGTGCAATCCGATTGTTCATCTTCCCTATTATAAACTTGATTGGTTATGGTTTTTCTTTTTATTATAATATAGACAAAAATATTCTCAATCACATAATAAAAGTATTAATATCTTTCCAGGATAATATTTCTCACTTTAAAATATTGCGTAGTTCAGGATATCCTAAGGCTATAAGAGAAACAATAGACAATCTGTGCTAAGATTTTTAAGAGACATTTCATAGCGACGTTGAGGAAAGTTTCAGAGTACCGGCGTTCCGCGTTAACTGTTATTGCAAAAGTTACCTAGGGCTGCTTAAACGGTTTAAAAATTTCGAAGACAATACAAGGTTATATAAAATTTTGCTACCGTTGAAATTAAAAATGTTAGATGAAATTTTGAACGAGAAAATTGTTTTCGAAGTTTTAATTTAAAACACAGAGGGCGTGTAGATAGATAGACGTGATTGTATTTAAAAAATATGAAAAGGTCTAATCATATTTTTATAGCGAAAATTACTTCACGCTGCTTTTTTGTAATCGATTTTTGTTATGTTATTTTAGGATAAATTAATTCTGCACGTCTTTCATTTAACACTTTGTGGCGCAGTGGTAGCAAACCTGTCTTAAGTACCACAAGTCGCGGTATCGATTCGGGCTCTGATTTGTATTGACCATGCAGGCATATGTTCCAGTCTGGGTGTGTTTGTCCTTGGCCTTGTATGTGTTTCCGTAGCGCCGGTACAGGATTTTACTATCCTAATGGGGGTTGAGTTGAGTGTGTGGCATTTTATGGCAACAAAAAAAAAATGTATTCATCAGACCAACTTCTTTTTCATATAATCACTTAGCTAATCCAAAACTAACTAAATAAAATATTAATTAGAGCGCCTTGTCATTCCAAAGATGTCTTAAAATGTATGTAAAAGAAGTAATAATTTAAGTATGTATAATATCGTTTCACTAAAATATTCATAAGCATTTCTCAGTGAGTTATGAGAAATGACAACTTCGTATCGAAGGCAAAAATTCTACGAATTCCAACCCTAGATAAGTTACAATGGAAAACCTGTTATTTAATAGTCTTTATGAATAGCTTTATATAAAGATAGTGCACTACAGTACTAAGGATTACGGTATGGTATGCGCTATAAACCTTATAAAATTAAGTTACTATGTTATATTAGACTAGCTTCCTGCCCTGGTTTTGCCTATTTTTATTTGATTTTTTATTTTAAATGACTGCAATATACTGAAATGGCAAGCAATACGACCTCCCTGATTACAAACGGATTTCGCAGCCTTTGAGCGCCATACATATATTTTTTATAGGAGTGGGTACAACGATGGCCCAAGGGGGTCAGGATCGAACACGCAAACTTCACGTTAACGGAGCGAAGTCGGCCCTTCTACCGTTGAGATATTGAGGCTTCAAATTGTATTAGGTAGTAGGCTTCATTTGTTTCACTCACGTTTTGCCAACCTCGAGATATTGGTTCTTAAATCTCCTATGTCCAGTAATTTCACTAGCTGCAATGTCTATAAGCCGAAACACAGTAAACTGCTTTACAGTAGAATAACTGACATTACAGGCTCTTGCTCTAATAGGTTTACCCTTAGTAAAACGTATTTCTTACCCCATGCTAGGGAGCAATACTATACCTGTCGCTTCATTGACGTTAATGATAATGCTCCGATGAGTCTTCTGTAATAGACTTGGTATTGCGATAGCACGTTCTGTGATTACGACTTTCAAATAAAAACTTTTTAGCTTTATATTACTAGTATATAACTTTGAAGTAAATTTTTGCTAGTATTTTTTAATTTTTTTAAAATTTCAGTATTTCTATACCAAAATATGACACATAAGAGAGGAGTCAAAAACCATCATTAGCTTAAGTTAAGAGAAATATAAGGGCGAGTCTCTTTCTGTCCCCTTTCATACGTAAGCCTACAAAGCCTACAAGTTAAGCTTGATACTAGACTATTTTTAATGTTAATTCATCCTTTTGTCTTCTTTTAATATTACACCTGACCTCAATGTAAAAAATACAGTTTGTACCATACTATAAATATAATAGTATCGATTGTTACTGTAATAACACAAACAAAATCGTCCAAAAAGGTTATTTACGTCAGACAGCCCACCGTTAGGGTGTGAGTTCCCCACTTTGGAAATATTTGACTTTAACTCCACCCAAGACCTTGACATAGATTTACCCCAATTTAACGCTTTCCGAATTATCCGATTACTTTGAGAAATTAAATTTAATACCTATTTATTAATAGGGATGAGTAATATTAGTTTTATGAGTACGTCATACGGAATAGAATTTGCGTTGGTTAAGATTTAAAATAAGTTTGTTTATTGTACCTAACTGCGCTAGGATGATGATGACGTGAATGTTTAGATGAATGGATGGATGGTTGTTACTCTTTCACGCAAGAACTTCTGAACAGATTATGATGAAATTTGGTACACACATAGGTTATTACATAGATTATCATAATATAGGACACCTACTTTTTATCCTGAAAAATGTTGGGTTCCCGATCGTCAAAAAACTACATAACGCGAGTGGAACTGCGGGCATAGCTAGTTATTCATATTTGTAGAGACACAAATAAAATTAGATGCTTTCACTGGTCGGTAAACTATATGTGAGTTAAGCGGATTTGGGCGCGATTAGTTTATGGATGGTGGTGATGATGTGACCTCATAGTGATGTACCTTTGTTACTATAAAATATAAAAAATAAATAATAATTGAATAAGTAAACGCTGCACACTCGACGGCCCCCATTAGGATAGTGATATCCTGTTTCGGAAGTCTGGAAACAAATACAAAGACAAGGACAAATACACCCAGACCGGAAAATATGCTTGCATGGTCAATACAAACAAATTATCTCCGAGCAGGAATCGAACCCGCGACCTGTGGCGTTTAAGGCTGGTTCGCTACCGCTGCGCCACAACATCGTCATAAAGGTAAATTAGATACTCGGTTGAGCACCTTAAAAGTGGGCCTAGGCTGTTATAAATTTGTAAATACTTGAGTCAAGTCAGAGGTCTATATCGGCGATCTGAATAGCTCTAACAACTAGGCTTAGAATATTTCTATGTGATGTTTTTAGATACGGATTTTTTTAAAATTTATATTCACAAAAATAATGTCCCTATGAATAAATTTTAGTACTTACTGTTTTAAATTCATGGATAGTTCAATATCGATCCGTCTGCGTTCTTACTATAAATAATACACAAATCTGAATAAATTATAACAGTTTTTTTAGACGTAGCTCCCATTATATTCTCTAATCTTTATTACATAAAATAAAAGCATTTTTAGTATGTTAAAGTGGAACAGTTTCGTCTACTTAAAATATATTTGTCCACAGAGAGTCTTGAATGGTGAATTACGAACTATTTTATGACACAATTTTTAGGTTTATAGCCCGCCGTAGATGCGACTTCCCTCGTGTGGACTACTGAATTATTGTTTAGTTTTTTCTGATTGCAGAACCCTAAGGCCAAATGCTGTTTCTGAAAAATGACTAAGTTACTCCTTACGACATCAGCTTTTTCCAATGAAATTTTTTCAAAATCGATCCAACCGTTTCGGAGACGCAAAAACGCATATAGGCAAAAAATTTAATAAATAGTTTTTTTGGTATACTTCTTTATATATTTAAAGATTTCATCAGAATATTTCCAAATAAAATTTATCATTCCGATTCGTTATATAAATATTTATACAATATGTGTCGATCAATCATTGAATTTAGGGCAACGGTAGCGCTCGTACAAGCATTGGCTAAGTTCTGCTTACCCCGCAGATGTTATTTATTGCTTAGCGTAGAGGTCCGTACGGTGGTCGACATATATCGACGTATGTATCTCATAATTTAGCTCCTATTGACAAGGAGGTAAAATCTTCAAAACGAACGGGTTTTAGTGGAGAGCTGTTCGCACGTTTGTCGTAAAGTCTGGATTCATAACCCACATTTATGTTCCGAAATAACTTAAAAGGATATTTCGAAGATTTTTCTTGTAATTTGTTCTAATAATATTCATAATAACTTTGTAAGTACATACATATAAGGTCCGCATCAATAATATGATCATCTTAATAAGTTATCATGAAAGATAAAAGGAATTCAAGTATTTGAATATTAAAAGCCTCTGAGTGGGATTCCGCAAAATTATTTGGTGAAAGTTAGCAACTTTTTATAGTATAAAACCTGAATTCAGATATGTTCAAGTAGTAATACTAAGTATAATTTAAGTTATAGAGATAACTGTTTTATTTGCGTGTTAGTAAATTGAGCAAGATCGTTTAGACCAGCGTTTTATACGAGCTTATACGTGTGTATAGGCTCGCCTTTTACACACACGTAATTTGTACAATCGTTAACGCGCGCGTAATAGAAAGCACGATAAATATACTACTGACACGTTGCGACCACTGGTTTGAGCGTACACGCCGGAATAAGCCCGTGTACGCATGTTCGGCTTTTTGAGGCGCGAAATAAAACGCATGTGTAAAGGCGAAACGACCGATACGCTCGCAATAAACGCTAATGTAAAACCGCTCTAAAACTTACGTATGTAACGTTAGTATTCATGATAATTCTCGGAATCTAAAGTTTTAATAAATAATAAAATATTAAGACAGTGTTTACACTGCTACGTGAGTTGTGTTTCAGTTGTTTACCTTTCTAAGGCACACCCAACATGTTATTAATTATGTATGAAAAATATTTGTCAACGGTATACTAAGATCCTTTGTTCTAGCATATTCCGATATAAAATCAACTGAAATATTTCTCAGAAAATATTGGTACTTGTTGAATAATGAATGATTTCGTTTTATATTTGAATTATTTTACTAAGATCAATGAATATTAATTGAATTATCTGAATAATTTGAAATTATTTACAATTTGATTATATTATACATCTTAAAACTTTCAAAGGCCTAACTATTAATATAATTGTCTCCATGACCGTAAGAATAAATTATACACGCTATAGAAATACTATTGAAATCAAATCATAGTACGATCTTAAATATCCCAATCTCAGCTTCCTGCAAACATTTTGTATTGATTATATATCCATATGATGACGTCGATGCAACAGGTCACGTACAGAACGACATAAATCGTGACCTTTATGCTTTATTACCTGAGCAGTAAGGCTCAACGTCGATTGATCCTTAGTCCTCGATTTTGTGCAGGTTTCTAGGTTTTCCAGGGATCGCAGAGCGAGACAGATAGCTCGGTATTGATATGACGTAGTTCGTTCGACTGCAATTATGTACAGAGGTTGGAACGCACTCTGACATTTGGAAGACTTTAATATCGTGTCGAATTATCGTCATTGCACATAAATGTTAAAGCTGTATGCTGTAAATTAAATGCTAGTTGCATTATCATGCAGATTTCAAATCTTGATAATGTATGTATTGTACGTTTAGGCCATATTAACAAACTTTAGTTTAGTTTAAACGACCGTTATGGCGTGCTGATAGCGAGCCTAGTTTGTTTTTTTGTAAATATCTGTTTCAGTCTGGGCGTTTGTCCTTGTTAGTCTCCTGACCGTGCTTAGGACAGTACGTTACTGTTGGTCCCGGTTCTCATAACATCTGATAATAATCGTTAACTCTTGATAAGAAATTTGGCCTTATCCAATGAATTATTGGTTCACCCTTACGTAAAAACCGGCAGGCAGCCTGTCAAATCTGGGCAAAATACCGGGATAGTGCTAGGAAGATGAATATTAACAAACTTAAGTAAGCTATTTAAATGTCTATATTTTTCAGTAGTAATTGGCTAGTAATCTTCATCACTACATAGTATAAAACAAAGTCGCTTTCTCTGTCCCTATGTATGCTTAAGACTTTAAAACTATTCAACGGATTTTGATGTGGTTTTCTTTAATAGATAGAGTGATTGAAGAGGAAGGTTTATATGTATAATAACATCCATTAAATAGTGGAGGAAAAAATAATAATTTTTGAGGTTTCTAATGTGATGTCGTAAATAATAACGCGTGCGGGCCACGGGCAGTAATTAATAAATCAAAACTACTGGATCGATTGTAATCATTTTTTCAGTGAATGACATAGGCTATATATTTTATACCCGTGCGAAGCCGGAGCGGGCCGCTAGTATAATATAAAACCGCTACCATATTCATAGTTTTTGCCCATTGTTTTTTTTGTTTAAATTTGAATAATGATACCTGACTGATAAAACTAGCCACTACGACGTCACGCCACACCTTGCCTACAACGCGTTTGGTTACATTTTACCAGAACGATTGATGTTTATGAATGACGCTACTACTACTCCACTCCCAGGGATCGTAATTTGATGCTATATACCGAATATAAAAAAAAACAATTATCTAAAAATAGGTCATTGAAATTATTGCGACTACAGCCTTGATATTCTTTGAGAGTTTAGTGACGATTTCTCTCCAATATTGTGTCCAAACAGCAAGGAATTATTACTTAAAAGCAAAGCTGAAAGCCAGCGCTGATTTGAAAAAGCGTTTTTTGATAATTTTTTAATGTGAACTTTAGAATATTATAAATAACTTTCTTTCGTTCTTTCATTAAATATGTTAAATATCTTATATATATTTAATTACTTTTGAAACTCGTTTCTATTTCACTATCAGTTCGACAACTCCTAGTAGAGGTATGCCCGGGCTATCTATAAATAGAAACATTGATTGCACCTTTGCACTTTCCGACCACCCTGCGCCCAGCAACACCCTACAGACCTACACCCCGTGTTCACTGCACGTATTTGTGATGCATTTTAAGCGAAGCGGAACTATTATCGATGTTTGGTTTGTAAATATCACATTGTAATGGTTTTAAAAGCCATGATGATGTTATAGTTTTATTATTTATTGATATAAATGATAAACAATTACCAGTTTCCATTAGGATTGTGATTATAATAAATCCGTAAATAAAGAGACAACATCGCAGACTAAACAAATATGTGTATGATTAATACAAATATCTGCTTCGAGCGTTCCGCGAAACTTTAACGGTAGTCAAGATTTGTTCGGGGTTTGGTTATATACCAAGAATCAACTGCTTAAATGACTTATACACAAAAGTTATACTTCATATTTAAAAATAAAATTAAGTGTTATAACGATTAAAGACATAAATATTTTAATTACTTAATAATTAAACAGAAAAACTATCACCAGACAAAGAAGTAGTATTAACAAATTGGTTAGGAGCTTAACGATTTTACGTTATTACAGATTGCGTTACATAGTCGCGCTGCGCGCATTCTAAAAGCGTGCCGTGAAATTAGGGTAGCAGGCTACAAGGGAACGCGTGTGGAATTTCATGCACAAAAGATTTCTTCAATCTTTAGAAACTAATGTATACCATTTTGACATCAATACGTTATCTTTTTCGAATATTCTGGAAGTTTTTTCGCGAGAATTGTAACACGTGTCAAGATAATGGAACATCGGTATTTGTTCTTTAGAAATTAGTTTAGTACTCATTGAGATAAAGGTAGGATAAATTAAAAGTTTTACAATTTGTGGAGAAAAGGCTAGGTTTCACCGCCTCCTTCATCATTTTGCAAGAAATTTCCCAGTACTTAATTTAACATTTTACCTAGAATAAGTCTTTGTAAAATGCTTTCAAGCTTTACCCTCCCTTTATACCGACGTAGGTTCCTGTAAAAAGTCAATGTCTTATGTTTGAAACTACCAATATTTTTTCATAGCGATATTTCATGCTTGTTTTCAAAATTAGTTTAGCAGTCTACTACATTGCTTTTGACTTTTGATTCGTTGATTGCGTGTTCGATCTCCTCTCGTGGCAACTATATTAATGGGTCATGAATTTTTGTGGTTACTACGGTGACGGCTTACCATCAGGCATGTCGTACACTTGTTCGACATTATTGCCACACCTTGTTTCATTTAAAGGTTATGTTAATTTTTTTCACCTAAAAATATAATAATAAATTGGAAGAGACCAGATGAATAATTATTTCATATATTATTAATAAATTTTTACAATAAAGAAAATGGAATAATGGTAGAAACTAGCTTAGCGAAACGCTTGTGAGAGACGTCGAAGATTTTAAGTGCCTTTCATTTATTTCCTCTTTCGATATATTATAAATCAGCTTTCATAACCTTTAGAACATGCCTGTTATATTAATTGAGTTCTGAGTATTTTTAAGATTATGCCTACTTTCTTAAATATGTCTAAGAAAATGTATTACAATTTTTTTTTTCATAAAACATATTCGGCTTTAGACATTATATTTGCTTCTGATAAATTTTTCACATCATCGCGTAATATATTAACATTTTCCTTTGCATGTAAAGGTAATACATGAATAAATAAGTAATGTTCGAAATTTGATACATTTTGTATCTGAAAAAGAAATATTGTTAGTAATATTTTGTGTGATAATAAAGATGGCAAACATTTGTTTACCTCAATGAAAGTAGATACCATTGATGAAGGTCATTAGGAACACAAGAGGAGTTTACTATAACAATGAGAAAAAAGTGAAAATCATACAGACATTTTGATTCCGTTACTTCCGTTCTCATACTCATCTAATAAAATATAACATTAATTATATTGTATTGTATACATATATTTTTCTCGATCGAACCGACCAATTTTACCGAAAATAGCACAATTACGAAACAAACTATTGTTTTAATACTAACGGGTTAATAATGTTTGAAGTAGATTATATTCGTGCATATACACTGTTAGGATAATCTCTGTCACATCAGAGATTATTCCACCAGTGCAATCAGTCACACTGGTGGTAGGTCTTTTGTTGCAAGAGGCCGGCTAGGTAGGTACCATCGCAGTGTTAAATATTCTACCACCAAATAGTAGTGCTTAGACATTATTGTGTTCCGGTTTGAAGGGCACTGTAGGCTAGTGAAATAACTGGGCAGAGGAAATTTAAAAACTAATATCTCGAGGCTGGCAACGCGTGAGTGGCACCTACTAATGGTGCTGCAAGCGCTCATAGGCAACAGCACCACTTACCATCAGGTGGGCCGTATAGTTGTTTGCCAACTTACCTGTCATATTATACAAATATAAACTTTCAATATTGGAAGTGACAAATAGACAGAAGTCTACAGGTAATCTTCTTTTATGCCACTATTTCGCATTGAGGCACCAAATAAAATTATGTTAGTCTAAAATGAAGAAGAAGGTGGAAGTGACAACATTATTAAAATTACAAAATATATTTACGATGCTATTATTGTGATAAAAGTCGTCCGAATTTATTTGAAACAGGGCGTTTAACAAAACGGCCATGTCCTTAATTTTAGTACACAACAAGAAACGCCACAAATTTTAAAAGCTACGATTCTCTCACTACTCTGCTACGTTAAAATGTCCGCCGTAAATGTATCAGGTTTTAACGCGTCTGCGTACAGCTCGTTACACGCTTGTGTGTTTGTTGATGTGTGGGTGACCCAATTTCTACAAGCTTTCTCATATAGTAACATTGCAAAAGCCAGTTGGCTTATACGGGACTAGGCTATTTTGGTCATTTCTATTACTTACGCGCTATTGTAACTTTGTATTGGCATTTTTAAGTTTTTTCGAACATGCCTTTTCTTTTATTGACGACGTTGTGGCGCAGCGGTAGCGAACCTGCCTTAAAGCCACAGGTCGCGGGTTCGATTCCCGCTCGGAGCATAATATGTTTGTATTGACCATGCAAGCATATTTTCCGGTCTGGGTGTATTTGCCCTTGTCATTGTGAATGTTTCTGGAAATCCCCGACACAGGTTATTACTATCCTAATGGGGCCGTTGAGTGTGCAGCGTTTATTTATTTATTTATCTATTATTATTATTTTATATATTTGGAAAACAGTAAATAAAGTGTCCAATCATTTTATTAAGTGTAGGGTTTTCAAAATGTCCTTTCACTTGAGATTTTTCTTTATTTATTTTTTCTAAAGGGCAAAAGATTCTTAATAAAACAAAGCTTACTGAAATAAAAGTGTTTATAAAAATAACAATAAATTGTACTACAATTTATGTTATGTTTCTCTGTCTCGTACGCTAAAAGCTTTTCCGGTTAGCGTGTACCATAAACAGTAATTACACATACATTCACCCCTCGGAGGGTAATTGGTAATTGTTTGTCCGGTACATAAGATTAAGCTGACATCAGAACACGTCCGTAGCAGTGAACGCGATGTCTTATGCTAATGTCAGAGGTTGCGATCGATGACGCCTACGCCAGTCGCAAGCCCCAGAGATAGCGGGAGTGTGGATTAGGGCTTTAGGCTTTTGTTGTATTATTCATTATAATGAAAAAGATTTATATTTCCATAAAATGTGATACAAATTTAATTTACATTATAATATCCAGAAATGTTTCATGTTATTTGATGATATTTTATTACGATACAATAAATTCAAAATTTGAATAATTGATTTAAAATGACTTTTTATGAAATGGGAGGCAAACAGGCCGGGCGTTTAGCTAAAAGTGATTACCTCCCCCTTGGACATCGGCAATACGGGAGACTTACCAATATAACTTAACAATATCCTCTTTATTCGAAAGTTTCTGTTATTTGTTCCCTCCTTCGTTTAATTCGGGCTCCTTGAAACGGGACGTGAAGAGGAACCTTGCAGAACAAGGTTGGTTAACGCAGTTGCCTTCCGCAACTGTATTAGCCGCCTTCTCGTTTGGACTGTACTACCACTTACTATCCGGCGTAGTGGAGTAATTTGCCCTCCGTATCAAATAAAAAGAGACCAATGATGACAGCTGGTTCCACAGAGTAATGATAGACAGAAAGCGCTTATGCAATGTGGTGTGTCTATAATTAAGAATCACCATGGCTTAAAAAATCTCTTATCAAAGATTTTGTGATACATTCAATTTAAACTATTAACTATTTTAAATGAAAAACTTTTATTACATTTTGTTGACACTACATTGACCTTCTTTTCTCATTTAGAATCGCTTTTGCCTTTAAAAGGCTAGTCGTTACCGTATCATAAATTACCAGAATTAAATTAGTAGCACAGCGATTGCTATTAAACTTTCGCGACCTTATTGAGTTGAGCTTAATTACAAAAAACAGATTAAAGGTTTTACAGCTGTAATTTTTGCTGGTGGTGCTTTATTTTTTATGGACTACAAAATGTTAATCTTCACAAAATTGCCATGATTTTCCCAACACATTAGATTGACCGGGGAAGTACTCCCCTCTCACAGAAAATCGACGTAAAGTAACAGTATCAGTAGGTACGAGTAATGTTACGTTTCATGCGATGAGTGAAAGAGTATATTTTTTACAACTTACGCACAATTATTAAACAATTAAAATGAGCCATATGGGGCTTAGCGGAAAAGGAACGTGTTAAAAAAAACATAAGGTGGCTTCAACCAGCAAAGGAGAAATGATCACGGGATAATGGGAGCTTCGTTCTTTGTCTCCGGAGTCCTTGATGAAACCTTTGTAAAATTATATACAACCACTCTAGAAGCAAACTCTATCCAGCAAAAAATCTATATTCTAAAAATATCAATAAAGTGTTATAATAAAAATGTTATTTTGAGTTCCTTCTTCTTTTTAAACTTTTGCATATAATTAAAAAAATAATCATTAAATTTTAATATGCTAAAAACATAATATATTGAAGCATATTCAAATCTAATTTTAAATCTGAATACTGTAAATGTAGCATGTAACAGTATCTATTGAAATCATTAGCGAAAGCCATAGATTTTACCAAACCATCTAAATCAAAACCTCCGCCAACTAAATCATATATATTATACCAAATCCATTGTTCTGTTAAGCTGAAAGCAGAATTAATAATAGTTCCGACATAATTATTACAACAAAATACCTATACTTGTTGTGTCCAGTGGTCTTGTTCGCGTTAAATTCATTTGCACGAAGCCTAACACGCGACTAAGGTTTTTTTATTTTTTATTGATTAATTTAAAAATAATAATCCTTAATAACTTTTTTATGTGATGACGGCTGGCAAACAAGAATAGGGTTCCCCTAATAGGAGAGGTCAACGCAACCTATAAGCCCTTGCAATACTTGAAATATTACATGCATGATATGGATAGAGAAGGGATGAGTACGAGAAAAAAGGAAGGGAACAGAAGGTGAAAGGGGGGAGGAGGATTGGATCTCTGGCACTCTTTAAATCGGCCTAAAGTAACCATATTGTTGCGTTTGATGCGATGAATGAGCACTGGAGGCCAAATTTCACTCTCACACTCTCTGTTCCCGTCCTTATCTTCTTATCTCTTTAGTTGGCAACGCGCATGTGATATTTTAAGTATCACAAGCGTTCATTGGTATGCTTGTTTGGCAACTGTCATGACATAAAAACAAAAATATATATATATCAAACGATCTGAAATTTGTATAATATATATCGTTTATTGTATGTTTTAACGAAGTGATCGGAAAAAGCTTAGTATCAGTATAATAAATCTTCCGTAGACTCCAAATTCATCTAACACGGTGCCCAATTGGACAATAAATTCTACCTAATGGACGAGCCGTCACATTTATTTATTTGCCAAGCCATTGTGACGTGGCGACCTTGTCGAAAACACGACGACCATCAATCATTTTATCTAGAACAAACTACTTAATATCAGTACTATTAGGTAATAATAAATAATATGACGACCGTTATAGCGCAGTGGGACAGATGATTTTATTGACCATGGAGATATTTTTGTTCTGGGCTTTGTACTTTATTTGATCTATGCTGTGTGTTTGAAAGTATGTAAAGCTATCGTTCCCAGATGATATTAGCTATCATTATTTATTACTGGTGGAAGGTAGGTCTTTTGTTGCAAGAGGCCGGCTAGGTAGCTACCACCGCAGTGGCATATATTCTACCACCAAGCAGTAGTGTCTTTGGCATTAGTGTGTTCCGGTTTAAAGGGCAATGTAAGCTAGTGAAATTTCTGGGCAAAGGTTTAAGAAAGATTTAATAACTAATATCTCCAGTTGGCAATTCGTGAGTGGCACCTACTAACGGCGTTGCAAGCGCTCATGAGCTACCGCAACCGCTTACCATCAAGTGGGCCGTATGCTTGCTTGCCAACTTAGTACCATAAAAAATATATCATCTAATAATAATCGTAGCTCTTGCTATAAAATTCACTCCAATTCAATAAATGACTGATTCATATTCTAATCGGTTAGACAGCACTGGCTTTGTGTTAAAACTAGTAAACTAAATATCTTAATAAATATAAAAAGTATTTGGGGCATTTCACGCGAAGAGGACAGGTAAAAATTTTTCAAAAAAAAATTAAAGAATAATTTTTCAAAAATGCTTTAAAACGCTTATTTAATCAAGAATAAATACGATTACTTTATTTATTTTATTGTTACTTTTTAAAACTGAATAATGGGACTTGAAGTAGTGCATGCCTACGGGTAACTCAAATTTTTAAAGCACTATCTCGTAAACCGTTTTAAAGACGGTAAAAAAAATTATATCTGGATCGAGGACAGGCATAGCTATAACCTAATCAAAAATAACTAAAATCGGAAACATCGACCTTTTTTACCTGTCCGCTTCGCGTGGAATGCCCGATTTACCAAAGTGTTAATGTTTTTTATTTAGTTAATATATATATGTCGCATACCAGAAGTGAGGTTATTTACAAAATATATGCAGAACCGCTGAACTTATGTAAGTCATCGGTTCTGCTATGCTTTTAAGCACAATAATAACAATACGCTGCGTATCACATTTTGATTTTAATTATTATGAGATTAAGTAAGGTAATTTGATACTAAATTCACACATATTTAAACAAGATAATTTTAGGAATGAAAAGCAAGTAAATAATATTACAATTTTTAATAAAAGTGCCATACAGACTACTTACAGAGTTTCTGGTCGAGAGGCAGGAGCAAAAGTGATTTCACAACACAAATCATTTGCTTTATAAAGCGGTCAACGGAAGTTGATGTTACAACATATTTTAAAACAATATTTCAAAATTGCTTCGATTTTTAATATTTTTTTTCGAAAATACAATTAAAGGCTGCCAGGATCAAATTTTAATCTGAATTCTTTTTAATTCTTAAATAAATGGCTTTTATTACAAATGTCAATGAAGTAAATTCACAATAAGAATTTACGTAATAATTTTATGACTTATCTATGCTTATTTAATTAAGTGATGAATCGGCGCGGCGACATATATATATATATATATATATATACGAATTATAACGTTAAAAATTCATTATTTAAACTTGACTTTGCACGTCAATCATAATTGTATCTCGTTTTATCTAGCTATGGGCGTCCTTTGTATCACAGTCTGATATCTAGGAGTAGGCGTCCTTTATTTATTAGGTCAGTGTCAATAGATTGCTGCTACAATTGAATATTTGAAATATAAGACACTATAGTGTCTATTCCCGACTTCAGCGTCCAAGAATGGAAATAAATTCTGTATTATCCTTATATTCATTAGACGTTATAAAAATACTGAATAGAGATTCGGTCAGAACGAGTTACCGTTACATCTCGTTAAAGTTTTCCAAAAATAAATAAATAAACACTACACACTCAACGGCCCCTATTTTGATAAATATATCCTATCCGGAAAAATACACATTGACAAGGACAAATATTCCCAGCCCTGAAAACATGCCTGTATGGTCAATACAAACATATACTCTGAGTGGGAATCGAACCCGCGACCTGTGGCTCTTAAAGCAGGTTCGCTAACACTGCGCCACAATGTCGTTAAAACATAGATACATCTTCCTAAAATCAATTTAGTAACTATGCTGTGTTACATTTGACCGTTATATTTTAAAGGAACTACTTAAGACAGCCGCGCCGAGATGGCCCAGTGGATATAAAACTGGACTTTAACCGAAGGTCATGGGCTCAAATCCGGGCAAGCTCTGAGTTTTCAAGTGCATAATTTGTGTTTCGAATTCATCACGTGCTTAGCGGTGAAGGAAAACGTTGTGAGAAAACCTATATGTCTTGATAGTAATTCTGAGACATGTATATCCGCCAATCCGCATTGGAGCAGCGTAGTCGATTAGGTCTAAATCCTTCTCCGTAACAGGAGAGGCCTTTGCCAAGCAGTGGGACGTTAACAGGCTGCTACTCTACTAAAGACAGTTTTGAAAACTGCGAATAAAATACCACGGGTTTTGACGCAACTTGATGAACAAATCTATACAAGTTATGCGGATTATGAAAAGGTCAGTGCGGTGACATTGTAGGTTTAAAGGTTAAAATGATCCTCTCAAAGGTCATTTCACATAGTTTAATTTAGCTAAGCCCGCTTATCCAATAAATGTACCGGAGTGTAATTGCATAACGCCTTAATAGGTCTTTGATGGCTCATAAATATCTGTAATTTAGAACTTAACTAAAAATTCTATTTTACTTAGCAAATCAGGTTCGCTATGGTTTTAAACTTTAAGAAGAATTGCACTCTACACTATTTTAATGCCATTATTATTATTATTGATGCGCTTGAAACTTTCAAGAGGCAAGACTTTTTCACATTTAGTTAATGAAAAACAAATTGTTTATTATTTATTACTACAAGAAAAAACTATTTTTATTTTACTAAGTAATTCATGTGGTATTTTTTCAATGGATATCAGTAATGCTTTTTCAAGGCACTACTAGTATTCTTATTGCCCCTCCAAATAACCTCGAAGCTTGTGCTAAGAGTAGGTACGACAATAGCCCCAGGGGTCAGGATCGAACCCGTGACCCTCGCGTTAACGGAGCGAAGTCAGCCCTTTTACCATTTACTTATTGAGGCTTAACACAATGCAACAAATTGCATTGTAATATCTTATCTCATTACAATATATTATCTAATAATATATATAAATCATTGTACGTTGTTGTATTTGCTATTGCTAGTTTTCACAATGTATATTTGGTTATAATCAAAAATAATTGATCAATTATTGATATCCTTAAACCGATCAACTGGTAAACTATTAGCGAAACTCGTCGTTCTCCTAAATTGGTTGGTCGTAGGAATCCCACAAAAGACACGTACGCACTGCTTAATCCTGCTACGATCGTGTGATTTGGTAATATAAATATTCGTTTAAATATAGCCTTTATTACAATGTAATAAGGTACTGGGAGAAAGAAGTGGAACATGAAAAGCTATTCAAATTACCCACAGTAGTAATTTATTATACTTGAATATTTTTTTAGGATTATTACCTTTTCTTTGTTATCGACCCAGCGAAGTCTCAGAATCTACTTGTACTATATGGATCTTTAATAGACGCACGAGACGCTCATAGCCGAGTGCACCCGCTGATCGGTAAACGATCGGTAGGTTAAGCAACTTTAGGCGCGGTCAGTCACTAGATGGGTGATCGCATAGCGGTGTTTCAACCGAGCGTCTCCGTGCTTCAGAGGACACGTAAAAAGTCGGTCCCGGCTGTTGACAATTAGACAGCAGTCGATAAGTCAAGTCAGAGGCCTACGGGCGACCTGAACAACTCTGACACTAGGTTGACCACTAACCAATCGATAAGAAGAAGAAGATAAACGCAACACACTCAACGGCCCAGACTAGGATCGAAATATTCTGTGTCGGGGGTCCGGAAATACACACAATGCCCAAGCACACCCAGACCGGAACACATGCCTGTATGGTCAATACAAACATTTGTCCCGAGCAGGGATTCGTTACCGCTGCGCAACAACGTCTTCAATCTATGTATGTATGCCTTGATTAATAGACAGGTAGTCAAACTATTTAAGTTTGAATATAAAGTTAGTTAGATTTTGATTGGCTAAGGGGCTTAGAAGTCCATAAATAAAAATTATACGATATGGATTTTTAAATAAAGATTACAAAAATTCCAGGAGAGAAATGAAGCTAGTATTCTTACCACCATTCCCCGTGGACGTAATTTGTAATTATTTGTAAATATAGTTACTATTAAATATATTTATTATAAATAGAAGAAAAAGAAAAAGTTGATATTACTAATAATACTAATCAGGTTTTTGTGAGAATATTAGCAATTTTAATTTTTGTATAAATTATCTTTCGAATAATTTAGGTTGATGTTCACGGTGAATTTTATAAATATTTCAAAAATATAATATTATATAAACCAATAAACACGATAACTAAAAAATGTAAGAACAGTGTCATTTCTTCCAAATGAAATGAGCAAGGACTTAATGAAATGGAAACAAAATCACGGGTAAGTAGACACAATTTTTCTTCCAAATCTTGCTTCCTTTGATAAATAATCCTCGTTGTAATGATTTTAGGAATCAAAAAAAAATATAATAATTTCTATTTTCTTAAACGACAAAGATGGCATACAAATTTTTCGTCCTAATGGTTTTTCGGCCAATCTGATGGTAAACGATTACCGTAAACGATGAATGCTCACCAAAACCAACCCAACCAACCCAAAAAGTAAAACAGAGTGGTGTTAATTGTAGGGAAGGAAGCCATCTATCTGAGAGTGTGGAGGCCCAATCTCCCACGCCCTGTCGTAGTTCATGGAGTGGGCGCTGTTGTATTTCCTAAGTTAACGGAGAAAGAAAATATTAGATCGCTCGAACTGTCGCAAAACTCTTTCGCCCTTTCACGCCAAAACGACTGAACCGATTTAAATAATATTTGGTACACAGGTAGTCTAGAGTCTGAGAAAGGACATAGGCTACTTTATAATGCGAAATAAGGGGTTGAAAGAGGGGCGGGTGTAAAGTTGTTTCGAAGTATCATTTTTAAAGCTAGAAGCTTGAAACTTATTTTTTAAACTGTTGATTAGGTATAAATAAATATGACATGCAAAGTTCGTAAAGAGTGTGCGGAAGGAATTTCAGAGTTTGTATTAAAATCGTTATTCACGCGAGCGAAGCCGCTGGCAGGAAAAAGTTCTCCATAAATCGATGCTGTTCTTAAGCTACTGTTTACTTTTCAACCTAATCCTAACACTTAACTAAATACATTGAACAACGAAGAAACGAAGCAAAACTATGAACTTCATTAATATTCGTTTCATACTTTTAATTTGATATTCTTAGGAATTATCTTCCTTACTTCGTCCTAGTTTCTCTTGGCACTGTTACAAAGTCGTAAACCAATAAATTGTCATTACTGATTGGAAACTATGTGTCTCGTATGGACACAATGAAAGGCCTTTTTAAAGTCTTGATATAATTTAATTGCTAATTTTGCAAGAACAATTTCTGGTACAACCGTCTACCCGACAAGCAAGATCGTGAGTAAAAAATATGAATATGTGACGTTATACTTTAGATTATAAAAGGCAAGAAAAAACACTACACAGTCTAAAGTCTTTGCTATTGAAGTTACACCAGGCGTAAACATCCTCCCCCCGTTGAAGGTCTGCAGCAGGAGATCTTCAAACATCTTGTTCTTCAAATGAAGGTAAGGGGCAGAGGCGAGTCAATGGTCGTCGCACATACCCCTTTGTACTGTTCACATCAGCGACTCGAGCTATATTGTCTGATCCAGTATATAGTTTCTCAACTCGACCGAGACGCCAGCATAATGGAGGGATATTGTCTTCTGAAAGTAAAACTAGATCACCAGGTTTTAGATTAGATGTGTTGATCTTCCATTTAGTTCGATGTTGCAGCTCTGCTACATATTCTTTCTGCCAGCGAAGCCAGAAATGCTGACGCATTTGTACAAGACGAGAGTAGCGTAGCAACTTATTTGGGTTGTAGTCGGTGACTGGTGGCGCTGGTAAAGCAGCCAAAGATCGGCCGATTAAAAAGTGCCCAGGGGTGAGGGCTGAGAAGTCGTCGGGAGAAGGTGAGAGAGGACACATAGGGCGGCTATTAAGGATGGCCTCCACTTGAGCAAATAAAGTAGTCAACTCCTCAAACGTTAAGTGACTGTTGCCTATTACACGCTTAATATGGTGCTTCGCGGACTTTATGCCGGCCTCCCATATCCCACCGAAATGAGGAGCGTAAGATGGAGAAAAAACGAATTTGACACCTTCCTCACTTGCAAAGTCAGATAGGGAGTTTTTAGTTGCCTTGATGAAGTCACCAAATTCTTGGGCCGCAGCAACGAAATTGCGTCCGTTGTCACAAAATACTTCCGATGGCTTACCGCGGCGAGCAACAAAACGGCGAAAAGTCATAATGAAGGCATCTTTTGTAAGATCACTAGTGGCTTCTAAATGAATGCATTTGTATCTTAAGCACACGAACAAGCAAAGATAACATTTAATTACCTTTGAGCCGCGTCCCTTGCGATTTATTATATAAAATGGGCCAGCAAAGTCTATACCCACGGTATTGAATGGAAAATCTACAGTGACTCGTTGCTTAGGTAGATTTCCCATCATGGGGTGTATCGTTTTACCTTGATGACGCCTGCATACTACACAATTAAATACCGTACGGCGCGCAAGATGCCTATGCCTTTATAGGCCATATGGTTTCACGAACTAGCGATAGTAATAATAATAATAATAATAATAATAATAAATGTAATTGGATGCGTCGATACGACCACCGACACGAATCACCTTGCCTTTAGTATCAAAAAACGGACTTAATGATAATATATTAGACTTAGAACTTAATGATTTACCCTTTGAAAGTAAATCATATTCGATAAGAAATGTTTGTTTTTGAGATATAGCACATAGATGTAGAAAAGCATTATTTAATTCATCGATGGTTAAAATTGATAATTGTTTGGTTTTAGTTTTCTTAACGTTGTTGACAAATCTTAAAACATATGCAAATGACCTCTTTAGTTTGATAAAATTAGAATAATTTAAGAAATTAATAAATGGTTCAAAATTAATTGTAGCAATATTAGATTTAAGCTCCGGAAGCTCAATATTTATTCCTGTATTTAACACAGGCCATTCGGATTCAGGAAGCAATAGAAAATTGGGACCAGACCACCACAAATCCATACGCTCAATTTGATCTGGGTACACACCCCTCGATATCAAATCGGCTGGATTCAAAGAAGTTGGCACATAACGCCATGAACTAGAATTAGTCAAGTCGCATATCTCTGCAACTCTGTTAGCGACAAATGTTTTTAAGTTACGACAATTAGACTTCAACCACCCTAAAACCACGCTTGAGTCGCACCAATGATAAAATTGAACTGATTTATTACGTAAAGAATCTAATACAGTGCTGCACAGTCTGGCGGCAAGTAATGCTGCGCAGAGTTCAAGCCGAGGGATGGTTGTAGCTTTTATAGGTGCTACCTTGGATTTCGCACAAAGTAATTTTACAGTGACGTTTCTATCAACATCTATGCTTCTCACGTAGACACAGGCACCATAAGCACTTTGCGAAGCATCGCTAAAAGAATGTAATTCAATAAGAACGGGATCATTACATAAAACTAGTCTAGGTATTTGTAAAGCGAGAATGGATGGTAGGGTGGCAACAAATTTATTCCATGAAATTGAAATATTTTGGGCAACAGGTTCATCCCAACCAAGATTTTGTAACCATAGTTGCTGCATTAACATCTTGGGCAAAATGATACATGGACTCAACAGTCCCATGGGATCGAAAATTTTAAATGAAGTGGATAAAATATATCTTTTAGTTACAATGCTATTTTCTAGAGGTATTTTAAATGTAAAATGTATATGGTCTGAATTTGGATTCCAGCCCATGCCAAGGGTGCTGGAAGACTCGCTAGTAATTAGTTTATCAGTATTATCTGCTTTAGAAAAATTAAAGAGAGAAGGTAAGTTGGTTTTAAACTTTCGCAGGTTAAAACAACCCCTTTTCAAAGCTGCTATTAATGATTCATATATGTAAAATAATTCTTGTTCTGAATCACAACCTGTATAGACGTCATCGACATAGAAATCGTGCTGTATAATATTTTTGATTAATTGGTCATCGCACTCCTCACCTAGCTGCCAAAGGCATCTCGTGCTCAAGTAACTGGAACTTGCAAGTCCGTAAGTTACAGTACTTAGCTTTAGCGTTTTGATAGGCATGGACTCATCTTCTCTCCACAAAATCAACTGAAGATTTTGATCTTCGTCACGTACCCGCACTTGGCGGTACATTTTTTCGACATCACCAGTGAGCACCCATTTGTACTGACGAGATCTGATCAGTATGGAGAAAAGAGAATCCTGCATATTTGGGCCTATCATGAGGATATCATTGATGGAAAAACCAGATGTGGTAGGAGCGGACCCGTCAAAGACGACACGAATTTTCGTAGTCTCACTGCTGTCTTTAAAGACAGCGTGTTGACACAAGAAATAAGAAGGGATGGGTTTAATGATGGGTGATTCAGAAAGATGATTTAAATTAGTATATTCACGAAGGAAATCTATGTATTGTAATTTAACATTGGGCCGCTTATGAAAACGCCTTTCTAAAGTAAGCAGTCGTTTCTTAGCGATATTATAGGACTCACCCAAACAATCTGGTGAGTCTTTCAGGGGTAGTCTAACACAAAACCTGCCTGAAGGTAGCCGAGTGGTGTGGGTTTTAAAATGGTTTTCACACTCTTGCTCGCTTTCGCTAAAGGAAACCTTTGTCGGAAGTTCTTCTAACTCCCAGAACTTAGCAATTTGTTTATTTAAGTTTAAATGAGAATCATGGTCAGTAATGGCATGATGACACTGAATATTAGAAGGTTGCTTAAATGTTGCATACATAGGACCAGCTATGAGCCAACCAAACTGGGAGCTTCTTAATTTAGGAAGTTTAGGGCCAAGATTATATTGTTCAAAGCCAAGAACATCCCAGAATATGTCTGCACCGAGCAGAATATCGATTGCTGCCGGCTTATGAAAATTAGGATCAGCTAGCTTAAAGTCTTTTAATAATGAACTATATTGATTTATATCAACGTATGATTTTGGTAGCTTACCTGTCAGCTCATGAAGTACTAGACAGTTAGCGGTGATGCTGAAATCTGTTTGTAGTGAAATTAGCTTAGCAAAGCAGCTTTCAGTCACCTGATTATTAGAATCATTTCCGATTCCTACTATATTTATTTTATTTATTGTATTCGTGTTCAACCCTAGTCTTGTTTGAAGAGATTTTGTGATAAAAGAAGACTGACTACCACAATCTAGGAGAGCACGAACCCTTTCAGTCTTATTTGTTTCCGGGTTACGGATTTCAATAATAGCGGTTGATAAAATTACTGAATTGCAATGTTGCTTTGAAAAATTGGATATGGATTCTTGAAGAGGGGTATCATTTGTTACGGAGAGAGTGGCAGGAATATGAAGTAAACTATTGTGCCTTCGCTTACATTCACGGCACGGCCCCAACCGACAATCGCGAACGGAATGACCCTGACGTAGGCAGTTGACACATAATTTCAATCTTGTAACTTCAGATTTTCTATCTTCTACACTTTTGGCCTTAAAAACTGAGCAATCATAAATTCTGTGTTCTCCGTTACAAATGATACACTTTACTGAATTCGGGACTGAACTATCGCGAGAAGAACAAGCAAATGATTTGGTTTGTAAGCGATTAGGTTTTATTGTTTGAATTGCATGTGTAGATTTAGTTTGAGTATCAGATTTGTTTCGATTTAATGTTTCTAACACGTCAGCACGATTAATTAAAAATTTATGAAATTGTTTTAAATCAGGAATGCCTTCCAAACCATTGCGATATTCTTCCCACTTCGCTAACGTCCGGCTATCAAGCTTAGTGCACATAATATGAATAATTAATATGTCCCATTGGTCAGTGGGTTGATCTAGACTAGATAAGGCACGTAAGTTTTTCGTAACATGATCAACCAGGAACCTTAATGATCGTTCAGACTCGCGAGCAAAAGTATTCACATTAAGTAAAGAATTTAAATGATAATTGATTAATTGACGTTTATTATCATATCGGTCGCATAGTAATGACCAGGCTGTCTCATAGTTAGCACTAGACACCTCTAAGTTGGATATTATTCTTGCGGCATCTCCCTCTAAATAGGTACTAAGATAATGAAATTTATGGATTGGCAAGATGCGTTCATTATTATGTATCAATGATAGATAAGTATCGCGGAACTCAAGCCATCGAAAGTAGGTGCCATCGAATTTAGCAATCTGGATTTGAGGTAATTTAAAACTTAATTCTTTATGATTGGTACAACATTGAGACGATATGTAAGAGATATTAAGGTCTTTGTTTACTTCTTCGGATCTTAAGGTTAAGTTATTTTTCTGTACTATACTCTGAGCGAAAGCTATGTTAACAATAAACAACTGCTCAATGTCATCCCTCTCGTCAATTTCAACTGACAAATTACCTGAGTTTAAAACTTCTATTTGACCCTGCAAGTCATCGAATTTTTGAGATAAGGTTTCAAATTTACTTAATTTCAAGTTTAATTCAGCTAACTCAATATGATTTAACGTTGGTTTTGAAGACATAAAAGATAAATAGTTTTTAAATTTAGTAATTCGACCCTTAATAGAACTGCGCTTTATAATAAGGGCTTGCAAAGTCGCTGAATTATCACCTTTAGATTCGCTTCCATCACTCGTATCTTTAGTCATTATTGTTAAGTTTAATGTAACAAAGTAAAATAAAAAAGAAAAAAGTATAAAATATTTAATTACTGAGCGATGAAAGTGAAATATGTAATTAAAGAAAAATAAAAAATTCTCACGCTCCTCAAATAGGTAGAATTGGCAAGCAGCGTCGGGTTGAACCGCTTGTTGTGCTCACCTCGCGTAGGTAAAGATAACGGTTGTTTGTTATCAATGCACCGCGCGCCGCTCGGCGATCCTGGAAGCGTTCGGCAAACGTTGTGTTTATATCGTGTAAATAACTGTTGTTTTATTTATGATGTATATGGATATAAAAGTTACTTTGGAAACAACAGTATAATTAGTAACTATTTTGTGAAATTTAAGTAAAAAGTATATATCAAGAAAAGGTCTTTTACCCACAATTATATAGGCAAAACATATAATACGTGATGACATAATTACTATAACAACAATGAAATAACTTTATGAATTCGAGATTTTAATAAGTAACAGCTGTTTTACAAATATAATTACGTGTAGGTACTTATTAAAATGATGTTGATTTTACAAAATAGATAAAAGGCTGATTTTACGTAATAACTTGGAAAATAAACAATTAATTGGGTATATTATACCTTATTCTCTCAAGTGAAGTAGTATGTGGTATGAAATAAAGGAATTATAGGATGAATTAAAAAAAGGAAGGGCACTTAGCTGCAATGGCCTGGCTGCGGAGTGGTTTTGCTTGATAAAATATGGTTTCTCGTCACTGTCCGGCTTGGCTGCATTGGCTGGTACTCAATCCTCAATGGATTAAATGTTGGAGATGGAACTCGTAGAAATTTCGGCGAAAAATATCTGACCGGCGAATTTGACGATGAGGTTATAGTTCGTAATAATCTTATTCTTCGTTATTTTTGTATAATTCTTGCACGTCCTGTCGCGGTCGCCACTTTATGTCTCGTATGGACACAATGAAAGGCCTTTTTAAAGTCTTGATATAATTTAATTGCTAATTTTGCAAGAACAATTTCTGGTACAACCGTCTACCCGACAAGCAAGATCGTGAGTAAAAAATATGAATATGTGACGTTATACTTTAGATTATAAAAGGCAAGAAAAAACACTACACAGTCTAAAGTCTTTGCTATTGAAGTTACACCAGGCGTAAACACTATGTTTAGATAACAGACTCAACTATTCTTAATTTAGTAATGGCCTTAGTGTTCATCAGTTATTCAAAATTCGTTTTTAATATAAATTTTAATAGAAAATTTGGGCTGTAGATAAATACCGCTAATTTTTCTACTATCTCATTGCCTTCACGTGGCTGCTTAATTTCGTCTCTAAACAATAAGAATTGTAACTAAGCCGAAAAATCCTACTAACATTTCTACTACTTCTCCAAATGAACATTTTAATTCGAAAAATAAATATTACTTATAAAAATTATTACTATAACTAATTGTGTTATAATATGCGCTATAAATTATTTTCTAAATATTTTTATCCTAAATAAGAATAAGCTACACCACCCCACCCCGCCAATGTAATTTATTTGTGGTATCCAGCTTATGGTATGTGTGAATACGTAGTTAGAAATCAATAAAATTAAATGTTGTAAATTTCTATCTTGAATATAACTTTAAACATTACCTTCTCCTACTATATTATTTATTTAAGGGCAGTCCAAAAATTTGTGGCCAACTTTATGTCGGCAATAAATAAAACATACAGATTGCAATATTGAAACGCAGTGGTCCTACAAAAAGTTGCGATGAATTGTTCACCAAATCAGTGAATTAAAAGTCGGTGAAATTATCGGCCCGATTATGGAACCTACAAAAAGTCTGACGTGGGCAGAGACTCTTATATAGATAGAAACAGAATTTGCAACTATCGCTACAATTCGAAATTGATGTGATCAAAACGACACAGCTTCGACCTGAACTGACTTAACAACACACTTGAGAGAACGAGCACGCGATGAGATGCTCATTGTAACCTGTTACTCTAGGTGCAAATGATACAGGTCAGTGGCCAGCTTAACGGTACATTTCAAAAATAACGATATAAATTTTCTTAAGGTCTATTGGAAATATAAATATAGAAATATTTAGTTCCCATAGAAATCCTTCTCTTATTCAAGTTTTTGGCGATAAAAGTAGCCTATACTTTTCTATGGTCCCATATGTATCAATACGAAAAATAATCATAATCGATTTAGCCGTAACATTATGCAAATGACCACAATTTCAATTCCCTAAATTAAATAATGTATTAACTATATTATGGGAAAGGTCATTAATATTAGTTCGAAATGATTGAAAATTAAATGGAAAGTGTAAATCTTTAAATAGATATTGTGTGTCATTTCTTTAAATAGACGTGTGTCACAATCTTTAAATAGATGTTGTGTGTCATTATACTAACCGCACTATAGATACCTGGAAACAAGCATGCATCTTCTGCACAGCACTAGCAATGTGTTTTAATTTACATTTGAAATTGGTTATTGAAAATTTACTAAAAAAGCTATGCTTACTACACAATAATTATTATAAATACACTGCAGAGTACGGCTTACATTTTAGTGGTTCGTGTACGATACGCAAGAGTGACATTAGTGGCAAGTGCTTTACGATATCTATTCCCAAAAGAAGTCTCGGGATGCTATTCTGTGATTTATCTAAAACGTTTGATTGTGCTGTAGTCTACATTGTTAGCATACTAAATAAAAAACCAAATTATTATAACGGTACTTCTTTCCAAAACAATATTATTATTTTGATGTTATTTTGCAATAATCTTAATCACTAACCATTGAAATAAATAACTAAAAAATTAAATTTTAAAATATATACCATGAAATTTCACAAACTTTTGACATAATCAGAGGTTAGAATACATAAATAGAATATTTTTTCACATAAAATATCACTCATTTTTCTTTAAACACAAAAATATTAATAAAAAAATAATAAATAACTTTGAAATATTTAACATAAACAGTAAATAATACGACGACGATCACAGAACACAGATACAAAATACTATAGCTACAGATTATTAATATTACTAATCTGACGAAATCTATTATAATATTACTAATCTGACAAAAAATCGTGGAATTAATCCTGTAGTACCTGAGGCACAAATATTCTCCTTATAATAATTGGTACTCAATAAAACTAAAAAACGTATCTAACTGTCACCAACTAAATTCTACGGCGTAGATAGACAAACGCTCAAACTCTACATACTCCACACTGTGGGTACAGTGACAGACATAGACATAAACAGTTCTTACATTTTGAAGAGTTTCATTATTTCTCCAAATACATTAATTAAATCTTCATTTTAAAAAAAAACATCAATTGGTCTGTGTGTGTCAGTCATAAATATAGAAATCCCTATTACGTATCGCTATCTTGCCGCTGAATTTCTTCCACGCATGCTGTCACTACATACGTAGAGCGCAATATCGTACGTTTCACATTACATTCCTACGTGCAGTTTTACCGCTCCGGAGATTCAATAGCATAGACAGCAATGGTAAGCAAAATGAATAAAGGACACTAATGCTTGCTCGCATCGCTCTTGGCTCATAAGTCACAATTACAGCGACAAAGTCATGCCACTATGCCACTACTAGTACCTTATTATTAAGATTTCTAAAGAATAACTGCCGAATTTCCTTTGAAATCACATCTCCGTATATTAAAAAATTCAAAAGAACTTATTATGGGCTATTTGAATACAGGTAATTTTATTTGAATGTGTCGCTATCACATATGCGTTATATATCACGTCTCTATATCATACGACCCTAATTTAAATTTTAATTTAGATCTGGTTCAATATTTGGGTATCGAATTTTATTATGTGAAGCCTCTGTCGAAGCCCAATGGGTTTCATGTTAACCCTTTGTAGCTGTGTAATAATGACTTAAAAAACGATTTTTTACTACGATATAAATATTAATAAAAATTATACTATATATATTATTTTTACCTTTTTAGTTTCTTAGTTCGTTGGACACCGTTGTGACGTTGTGGGTAGCGAGTCTGCCTTTAGTCTAAACGGTTGCGGGTTCGATTCCCGCTCGGGCAGATGTTTGTTAAAATTTCTGTCTCGGTCTGGGCGTTTGTCCGTGTGGGTCTCCCCACCGTGCCTCGGAGAGCACGTTAAGCTGTCGGCCCGGTTATTATCAATAACATCTTATAATAACCGTTAACTCTTGATAAGTGAATTGCTCTTATCCAATGAGTTACTGGTTCGCCCTTAGGGTTGCGGAGGTCAGATGGCAATCGCTCCGTGTAAAAACCAGTAACCTGTCAAATCCGGATAAGAGTAATAAGCAGACCCTGGGTACATAAAATACCGGGAATAATGCTAGGATGATGAAGAAGTTTCTTAGTTCGTTGACAAACCGTTATGTAAATTGTAAATTTATTTTCATTTTATATAGTCCAAGTTTTACTCTCTGCGCTGTTAAATTTTGTGGTCCCTTATGAGCCGTTCCATAACGCGCCTGCAATCAGCATGGCATATCTAACCCAGTACTCGATGCAATAACACTTGGCATTATTCCAAATGTGTCTGTGTAGGCAAATCGATTGAGCTCATATATAGGCAGTTAAGAAAGATATAATTAAAAGAATACTGCGTTTTAATAAACGCTAAATTTTTATCCAGCAATTGAGTATTTCAGAAATAACCTGATAGCTTAATATTCTATACAAAAGTATCGACGGTAGTGAAATTATAAATATTGTTACAGGAAATTTAATTGATTTTGAAAATAAAAATAATTAACAGGTAAAAACATTATATAAATAAACTCTATAGCTTCGGCTTTAAAAACAGCCTCGTTACCCATACACCAAAATTATTGTCAAATAGTGTTCAATTATACATGATAATATTAATTATTTTTTTACATACCTATACATATATTAGACTTGACATTTTTACTGGAATTAAAAATTAGAGCAATCAAAAACATCTCAGGTGATACAAATTAAGTGTAGGAATAGTTCAGTAAAATGACATAGTTGGCGTGACTCCAAATGCACAAGCTGAAAGCCTCGGCCTTAGTAAATCTGGCAATATGGTCACCTCCTTTTTTAACATAAGTTACAATAACCATTGACTAAACTTTTATAATTTATTATAACAATTACGTATAATATGTTCCATTTTAGGGCTCCGTAGCCAAATGGCAAAAACGGAACCCTTATAGTTTCACCATGTCCGTCTGTCCGTCCGTCCGTCCGTATGTCACAGTCATTTTACTCGGAGACTGTTGGCTCTATCTATACGAAATTTAGTAAATAGGTGTATTCTATAAATCCTAAAGCATGTAAAAATTAACAGTAGCAGTCCATACATGTAACTGAGTATTGAAAATTTCAACGTATGGCAACGTGAGATATCTTTGGATAGGGCTTTCAAAATGATGAAGAGGTTTGACTTTGCCTTTTTTCATTAAGTCAGTAGTTGTTGAGATATAAGCTCCTAAATTCATAAAAATTGTGTCCCCCCCCTCCCTCTAACTTTTAAACTATAGAATTTAAAATTCTAGAAAAATTAGAGCTTATAGAACATCAAATGAACTTTCAACCACATTTGGTTTGAAATGGATAGGTCTACAAATTTTAGAATTATATAAGTTGTTCCAATAACTTTGTTTTTCATACTACTTTTAATAATTACTATGAAATTACAAACTTAATTTTTCGGCCGATTTTATTTAAAAAGTTGTAAAGAATTCTTCATCATCAAGCTGCGGAAGCCTTGAGTTTCTGCTGTGCGTGGTACTCAACACACTTGACTGATAATTATTTAAAATAAATTTTATATGTAGTTTTGGTTCTATGTCAAAATATAATATTTCGATTTCACTGAAGACTTCATAATAGTAAAAAAATACATTAATTATGTCAAAAATATTTTATATTATATAGTTACCAAGAAAATGGTATTCAATGTATCTAAGTTAATGAGTATAATGATCAAAAGGCAACTACAAAGGAATAAAGTATACATTGTTTATTTTAAAAACATACCCTCAAGTGAATTGCCAAAGGAAAGGACTTTCTAAAAAACCATTGACCTTACTGTCGCACGAATGTAATGAAACAATTGTATTGAATACAACAGGTACAATAATTAACTAATATTTTATCTATTAATAATTTTATCGTTTGTTTAATTAGTTCTCATAAATGGAGGCAAATAAGCAATACCATGTCAACCTACAAAATTTAAAAAACTGAGTCATATATGCAGAAGTGTTGGTAAACGGAAGAACATTTTTCTTTAATATTTGTATGGTTTTAAGCTTTAAAACTTCTAAAAAAACATTTTTAATCATGTCATTTATAGATTATTTTAAACATTTTGGGTTATATTATATACGAAATATGCAGTTTGTATGCTTATTTCATTTGAAAATAAGGAAAATAACTTACATACATCTTGAAATTGTCAAAAACTTGACCAATGTATAAAAAAAACATATAAAGCAAGTTATTCAAAATTTTCAAACGCGTTTTTCTCGAAATGACATTCGTGTGGGTTTACATGGTATTGCTTATTTGCGTCCTAATATACCTAATATTTACGAGAGCTAGATATTTATAACGATATTTTTGTCTTATTAAACCTCGCTATCGCGTTTCAATGGATATGCGCTAGCGCAGAAGGTCACATTTCCCTGTCCTATCTTTTTTCATTACCTTCTCCCCTTCCCTAATTTTCCCTATCATCTTACGAAGGCCCTTAACGCACCCGTGACCAGTAACCAATTGATGGTACCGGCCATATGCTCATTTGTGACCGTGGATATTTTAACAAAATAGTAAGGTAAAGTAACATCCTATTCCATCCTGTTAACATCCTATATCTGGATAAAGGCATTCTTTCTCCTGTTAAGGCGAAGAATTGGGAGCACCCTCCACCTCGCTTCTTTACGGATTGACGGATATACATGTCTTAAAATCAAGAGACATCCTGGCTTCTTCACAATGTTTTCCTTCACTGTAAAGCACAAGACGAATTTGAAACGCAAAATAAGCACTTGCGAGCTCAGATGTATTGAAGTATGTGCAACTTTATTTAAAGTACAATGTCTATTATCGACAGCTGAAAGGCCAATTGGCTTAGTAAAATATTTGAATAAGTTAATTGGGGTTTTAGTATAGCCTATCAAAAGATATCGAAATTGTAATACAGAACAACATTTTCATAGTAATAACCCATTAATTATACAAACACTTTTCCGTTTATAAATAATTGATGCGTTCATTTAAAATACATTAACCAGGCCGGCCACGATCCTGGCTCCCGTAACAGCAGTAGAACAAAGGTTATATCCGCGGCCAACCATCGTAACCGTAACGGAAAACGGGGCGGTATATAACCAACTATTTATCAGGTATCCGTAATAGAATTTAAGTCCTATTTCACTTTAATAAAGTCGGTTTTCAAATGATAAACGTAAAGTTGTTTATTTTTAGCAACTCCTGTTATCGGCTAATGACATTTTATCCAGCCAACACAATTATATTGTGTCCGTCTCAAGGGTAATTCTATTTATCCTTTATCTTAAAATAAAATTGCGTAAAAAAATATTTATGATAAATAAGGTCAAAGTTGAGGTTGTGTTGTTTAAAATATTGTTTAATCCGATTGACGCAGCTTAATCTTCTTTTTGTTTTACGTAAAACATCTTGTATCTGTTTTAAATACACATAAAAATAAATCATTTTTGCATTTTATCAAGATCCGATCGACTTCGCGAACTCGTGAGCTGCAATATATCAATAATTAGAATCTTCATAGATTCACTAATTTCTATGGCTGCTTTTATAAAAATAATAATAACAAATTTCTTTTCAAAATAAAAGGACATCCATGAAAGAAACTTGATATTTTTAGTCTACGTTGGTACGGAACCCTCCATGTGCGAGTCCGACACGTACGTGGCTGGTTTTTATTTTGTGGTAATTTTAGCGAAAACACTGAGCAACATCTATATATTTTTATCTAAAACAGACAACTTAGCATTAAGGGAATTATACTTATTAATATTATAAATTTCATAGTATGTAAGGTTTGGTGTTCGTTACTCAATTATTCCAAACAAACGGGGAAGGAAGGAGTAAGAACAGATCTAAATGAAATTGAGCACACAGTCATAAAATAATATATAATCTGGAGGAACGAAAAGGACAGTTTCCATTCCTCATAACGAGATGGCCTAACGACTCTATCTTAATCTAACATCAGCCTGCAAAGGGAAAAAACTATTGAATTTTTTTACCCATTTTTTTTTTGTTATCTCTGAACCCAATCCTAAAGTTTGGACAGACAAAGTCGTTAAGTTTTTCATTATTTTAACAAGACGTCGTAAAGGTATAAGAAATGAGCATAAGTGAAATATGTACATAAGTGTTAATACACATATAATACTCTCTAACAAAATAAATGAGATGAAATGTCTAAAAATAATACAATAGAGTCAGGGGAGTTCTGGAAATTGTTACGATATGGGAGTGCGAATACATGTTTCTATTCAATGAATAAACTTCTATTGTTATTCTTTCAATACTATCTCAATAAGTTTTGGCCCCTGTAAAGCCCATACAGTAATCCGTCATATTGGTCTTATTGAAAGATGAAAATGTTTCGGATTTTTTTTACTAATAAATCCGTTTTCTTTTAATATTATCTTAGTATTATGAGATGTGATCGTGAAAGGGTATTTTATATCTTTCAATTACTATGTTAAATTTAATTTAAATAATTAATTATAGCTCTTTTCACAGAACGATTTCTTCTTTCTAGACACAATACCTGTACCTTTTTCAGGAATAGAAACAGTAGGAGCGAAAACGTATTTAATTGTATCGCAGTTCAATGCTGAAATACGAAGCCTTATTTTTTGCTTTGTGTTTGTTGTATGTTATAAATCAGAAGTAAAGCAACGTTGGGTGTGATAAGCCTATGGATTAAATTATTAAAATTATTGTGAGACATTATTTAACTTAATATAAAATTTTAACGGATAAAACTCATGTTCATTCGGTATTAGGTACCGTGCAGGCGCGACCGCGAACCCAGTCACCCTGATGAAGAACCTTCGATGGGTCCGAAACTAGTCGGTACCTAAAACCAATTGAGCGTGAGTTTTAGCTGTTAAAATTTTACACTAAGCTTATTGTTGTGTGACTGCATAGTAATAACTCAACTAAGAGTCTCCGTGCTTTGGAGTAAACGTTAAATGTCGACTGCAGCTAGACCGACACATCAATACAAGTTATGCAGATATAATATAACAATCTATAACGGTTCTTTTATAAGGTCATCTCACATTGCTATATTTACCTTAGTCTACTAATAAAAATTATCTAATATCAATTTTACGCTCTACAATTAAATGAAAATGTAATAATTTTTGAATACTAATAAAAATTTAACGAGTTATACTTTCGCGTGATAGTTTTATGTCGGTATTGAAGTATTTTTATTAATATTGTCGTTTTGTTTTAGTAAGACGTACATTTGTATTAGTTGAAGACGTTTCTTTATTAATAGCAGATATGTATTCTTTTCGGGAAATAACACGTAAAAATTGCTTTAATCGCTTGACGTTTCGATCAGATTGAACAGATCTTAGTCACAAGCAGACTGCTTAGTAAATATTTATAAATAATAATATGAAACATAATAATTATCTTTAATTTAAGGTAGGTGTGACTTTTACACAGCAGATTAGACCTCTGTAATTCATACGTCAATATTGAACAAATAAGCATACGGTCCACAATCACCGCAATATTTAAAAAAAAAAATTATGAATGCTTGCGGTACTTGAAGTCTCACATGCGCGTTGTAAGCCCAAGGGATAGGAGGGAAGAGAAAAGAAAGGAAAAAAGGAAGTAAAGAGGAAATGCAACAGTACCGATTGATACAGTTACTTTATGCCGATTTTCTGTGAGAGGGTAGTACCTCCCCGATCGAGCCGGCCCATTTATGCTTGGAGATGGCTTACTAAAACCTTAAATCCTGCAAACATTCAGAAACGCTTAACAATTGATATGGATTATTGACTAATTATCGGAATCCTCATCTCGACAAAGTAGCAAACTTGAGACGAAAGTCGCATTCCTTCCGTCGTAGTTACTGGTCGATATCCCGCAAACGACATGTCCCCATTCCTTACTCCTGCCACGATCAGGTTCGATAAATATATAATTTCATTCGAATATAGTCTTTATCGTAATGTAATAAGATTCGGGGGAGAAAGATGTGGTTGGTGGAGTTATTCAAATTACCCGCAGATGTCATTTATTATACTTGAATAAAATTACTCGTTAATATCTTGCTTAGCTTTTCTTTAAATTAGACCTAAGAATTTTTTGAGTCGTATTAATGTAAATAAACTACACATAAGTTTTCTACTTACAACAAGCTGTTGCCCGCGACTACGCCCGCGTAAATGTGATGTTTGAAGTTCATATAAAAATAAATGTTTCCGATACAAGTTAGCGAGTTATAAAGGAACAAACAGGAGATTAAATTAATTATAATAGCAGAATAAATAATATTAATTACGGAAACTAACACTAAAAAGTGTTCTATGTGTCCAGGTAATAAACTGTATATAAAATTAACTCATCCCCGTCAAGGTGGACTGATGACCTGGTAAAAGTCGCGGGAGTCCGCTGGATGCGGGAAGCGCAGGACCGGTCATTGTGGCACTCTTTGGGGGAGGACTTTGTCCAGCATTGGACGTCTTTCGGCTATTATGATGATGATGATGATGTCAAATATGATCCAAATCCGAAAAATATTTTTGCGTAAGAAATATCCAAATATTAAAATATACAAACTTTTACATTTATAATATTATAGTTAATAGGATAAGAAGTTTTATACGAGTAAGTTAAATTAGAATTGCGATAGTAAAAACCATAACACAATAACAGAATAACTTTTCATTTACTGAAGGAGTTTTATTTGAAAACTAGCCGATCCGGCGAACTTCGTGCCGCCTTAGAATTAACAACATTAACAATTAATAATGCTGTGTTAAATTATTGGCTCAGTTATTTATATTATTTTTTTATTAATATTTAAGTTTTTAATAAATAATACGTTACTTATACGTTATAAATACTACGTTCTTCAATTTGAACGGACGTGAGTTTATCCTATTGATGTCGCTAACATTAAATGTTTGACAGGACCAGTTTGTATGGAAAAATAAAATTATTGCTTTGACTATTTTCCTCGCATTTTTTCCAAAATTTGCTAAATTAAAACCGTTTGAACCTTCTCTGTACTTCCCCAAATAATTCAAAACCTAAATTAGCCAAATCGGTCCAGCCGTTCTCGAGTTTTAACGAGACTTACGAACTGCATTTGATTAATATATTTATATTGTAGATAGCACCGTTTGACATTCGACATAGATCCACGCTAATAATATAAGTAAACTAGCGGGCCCGGCAGACGTTGTCCTGCCCTGAAAAAATCTGGGACCCGATAGCAGCGCCCTTTACCCGGTGAAAGATTTTGATTGGCTAATATGGCTATTAAAAACAGGGGTTGGTGATAACAAAGTGAAAATTTAGGGTCGTATGTATTTTTCAATGCCACATAATAAAAAAATAAAATATAAAAATTTTATCCAAAAAATAAAAATAAAAATTTGCCGATTCTCAGACTTACTGAATATGCATAAAAATTCATAAGAATCGGTCAAGCCGTTTCGGAGGAGTATGGGAACGAACATTGTGACACGAGAATTTTATATATTAGATAACCTTTTCAGAATAACAAACTGCAATTAGATCTTGCGTATATAAACCAGCACACGACCAGGGACGAACAAACGAAGCAAAACTAAGAACCTCATTAATACTTGTATCTCACTTCTAATGTGATGGGTATTCTTAGGAATTATCTTCCTCACTTTGTTCTAGTTCGACTTTGCGCTACAACGGCGCAAACAAATAACTTGCCCTTAGCGATTGGAAATTATATTAGTTTCAAAGATGACTTGTAAGAATAACAAGATTTTTCGTTATCTCATATTATCGTTATTCTTAGAAAAATAATCAACCTATTCAATCGTTATATTATATGCATCTTTCATTTTGTGTGAAAAAATGCTTCGGCTTTGTGAATTGATGTTCTGAAACATTAGCTTGACGAAATTTTTTTTCTTCTAAATTTCACGAGTATCGCAAAAATGCTATTTCTTTTTAGAAATTGCAATATTGACCACTCAGAAATGTAAATTTTGCACTCATATTCGTTCACTTATCTCAAAACTACTGATTGCTTGGCTGGAATTGGGTCAGTATAAACTTGTTTATTAGTAACTATGTATTATTAAAACTATCGTGAGACATTATTAACTTAATGTAAAAATCTAAACGGCTCACACTCGCGTATAATCGGTGTAAGTACCGACTAGTTTCGGACTCATCGGAGGTCCTTCTTCAGGGTGAGTGGGTAACGTTCGCGGTCGCGACCCGTTTCGCAGGTCATTAAGTAACTATGTAGTAATAACGGTTTTGAATTTTTTTAATGTAAGAGGGGGCAAACGGGCAGGAGGCTCACCTGATGTTAAGTGATCACCGCCGCACGCCGCATGAACATCTGCAACACCAGAAGGCATGCAGGCGCGTTGCCGACCTTTAAGGAAAGAATAGGCTCTTCTCTTGAAGGTTCCCAAGTCGTATCGGTTCGGAAAGACCTTTATTTCAGATACAAACTTTTGTACCGTATTACGACCTCTATTTCTGTACCAAAATGGATCGATATTAAATTGAATAACAATAATTGGTCTGGATATCATAAGACCCATGTTATATAACTTTAAATTCAAAACTTGTAGTTTGGTTTTTACTTTTCCCACGGGAACTTAACATTTTTCCCGGATAACAAGTATCCTATGTCTTAATACAGGTAACAATCTATATCTGTTATAATATAGAATTAGTAGGATAAATTATTTGTCCTTGACATTTTTGTCACCATTGAAAACAATATGAAAATTAAAAAAAATAATCATAACAAAACACAGAAAGAACAAGACAATTTACAAAAATAGCATTACAACGTACAAACCTCAATGAAAATTGGAATAATTACGGAAAAACAGGCCACTTGCCGCGTTGTATTATTTATCTTCGCCTTTGTTGCGCTATCTAGAGTAAGCTTGTATACACCATAATCCCGACCCATTTCCTGCCATTGTTATCACCGTGGATAATCAAAGAAATCTCTGCTAAATAAAATTGATGGATAAAATTATCTTCAAACATATTTTATAGGAAGCTGTAGGTGATAATCACCCGATTTCAAACCGGAAGACGTACCCAGCGATATCTTTACAATTTTGGAAACGATTATGAGTCTTTTGTTTGGCAAGATATGCTTACAGGATTATTTTATAAATATAAATATGGCTAGGTAGGTACCACCGCAGAGCAGAATATTCTACCGCCAAATATTAGTGCAGGGATAACTGTTCCGGTTTCAAAGCACTGTAGGCTAGTGGAATTACTGGGCAAAGAAAATTCAAGAACCAATATCTCGAGGTTGCCCGCGCTCATAGGCTACCGGAAACCGCTTACCATCAAGTGGGTCGTGTGCTTGCTGCCAAACCGTTTACCATCAAGTGGGCCTTGTGCTTGTTGCCACCTTGTAACATAAAAAAAAAGTAAAATAAAATAAAAAGTCTTGTGATTATCTTATTCACGACTTTTGAGAGAACTCTATAAAATGTAAGTTGTAATTGCCCACGACACTCTTGTGTATCTACAATAAAGATTCGCTGAATTCGCTCGCTACAATTCCAATCTATAATAATGTCATAAATTTCTTCAAAATAAATTTTCTTTCAATATTCGTCCCTTCTAAGCTTTATTGATTATAAGTAAAAGACTTTTCAAGACTGAAAAGGTTTTATTTATGTGCTGATGTTCAAAGACTACCTTTCGTCTACGACAGTTCATGTCACGATGTTTTTCTTCACCGCTATGCTTAAGATACATTTGAAACACAAATTAAAAAATTGATAATTCAGAGGTGCTTGTCCGTTTATGAAACCACAATCTTCATTCAAAGTCTACGTATTCTACCAATTGGACCATCTCGGCTTGTCATTGAATTTTTTTTTATCATGATAGGAAGTTGTCTACACAAAGTCGCGAACAAAACCTGGTAACATTTATAGTTTAAAGAATGAACAAAAGAAAATATGATTATATAAGACATCGTAAACTTGATAATGATACGAAAACTCCTAAGAACGGCCATTGTCTAAAATAGCTATTTCGACGCTCCTGAATAAATAAACTTAAATGAATATTAAGTACGCCTTTGAAGTAATGGAAAATTTCGGACTTGTAAAACTGTTACGGGATTGAAAACCCTGTTGTGGACTTAAAGCGGCTGTGAGCTTTTTCTCTCAAACAAAAGATAATTTCTTAGGGTCGATTAAACTTTTTCAAGGCGATAACTTCGCAGTGAGGCTTCCTGTAATGTTCCGTTGTCTTTCTTTCGTTTTCATTTACTTGAAAATTAACGAAGTTTGTTGCTTTTTTTATTCAAAATACTGTACATTAAATGAAAAGTATTGATGATGGATACTTTTTTGAAATGGTAATGTTTTCGCTTTCACAATTGTTTGAAGTTTTTCGAACGTTAAGAATGAGTTAAGTTACTTGGTTTTTATTATGAAGTAATTGTATCTGTTAGTACTATGCCAGCCAGATTCGAATCAACAAAATACTTCTGTTCTAATTTTATATGGAAAATGAATTATTTAGCCGTTTGTTAGAGAAACATGTCATAATAACTAACAATGTATATATTTTTCATCTAATCCATATTCTAGAATAACATATAGAATACTTTAATTTATTCCGATGTATCTCCGAGAGCGAGATCTACACGGGTAAATAATATTACAAATCTAATAACGAAAATAAATGGTAAAAATATTATTTACTGACATATTTTGTACAAAATTTCACGGAGCCCTTTGTTAATATTAGCGGTCTGTATATGTCATGTGATTGACCTTAAAAAGGGTCAACCGAAGAATGAAAGGATATTGGTCTGTAATAGTGAATAAGGATCATATAACATTAACTCTGGAAATGGTTATAAAGTAATGATTTAATAATTATCTTTCTTAGTCAACCTTTAGTGTTACACTAATCCTGCGCCGATATACTAGACGCATAAACAAAAAAAAAATCATATTCTTCAGTAGTCTATTACATTTGATATGGACATTTAATCATGACATCAAGACTCTTTGAGCAATGATAATTCTAGTTAAAATTTCAATAACCTAATGGTAGAAAGATCTACCAGACAATATAAAGACCGAATACCATGTTAGAATAACTAACATACCCCGATCGGGAACCGAAGCTGTGACTATTAGCAAATCAGCTTTACTACATTTTCATTAGAATCATTGTCATCTAATTTCATATTGAATTTCTTTTTTTTTTATAACATTAGCAATGCTTTTTCAAGGCATTACTAGTATTCCTATTGCCTCTCCTAATAAGCTCGTAGCTTGCGCTAGGATTGGGTCAGGATCGAACCCGCAACAGCCCCAAATCGGCCCTTCTACCAGTGAGCCTTAGAGGCCACCATACATTTACATATATAGATTTTTTTTCAATATATTCTTTGTGCAAAACGATTATGGATCATTAGCTTTCAGCGTCGCGCTTAGCTATAACTTGCGAAGTAATATATTTCTTTTGCTTCCTTTGTATGTATGAACCATTAAACAATTTTCTGTTACAGATCTTCTCTAACGAGTAACTTAATTTTTAATATAATATATTTTTTTACTCACGGATATAATCGGAATATTTTCATTTGACTAATTGCATAAGCTCTATATTTCGCATATCAATGTAAGGGTATATATAAAATTGTTAATAAACTGAAAACTAAAAATCATTTTGATCTTCTTCTTCCATTTATCTTATTTATCATTTTGATCTTCTTGAGTATTTACCCAGGGTCTGCTTATAATTCTTATCCGGATTTGACAGGTTACTAGTTTTTACACAGAGCGATTGTCACCTGACCTCCGTAACCCTAAGGGCGAAGCAATAACTCAGTGGATAAGAGCAATTTACTTATCAAGAGTTAACGATTATTATCAGATGTTATATGTGATAACAAGTCTCATAACTCTCACCGAGGAACGGTGGGGAGACCCACAAGGACAAACACCCAGACCGAAACAGATATTTGTAATATCAATGCAAACATCTGCCAGAGCGGGAATCGAACTCGCAACCGTCGAGCCTAAAGGCAGACTTGCTACCCACAACTCTACAAAAATAATTGTTATTTACATACATATATTCATTCAGATTCATTCAGACAATTCTCCTTTCCCAAAGGTTGCCTGGGAGAGATCGCTTGTAAACGATATGGCCACCATTGGTACTTCCATATTGTGCATTTCTTTTTTCCTTTCTTTTTAGATTATGTATTTTTATGTGGTATACAATAATAAACAAAAATATATAAAGTGCTTAAATAAAATAAATAAAAAATAAATATATATACATATACTATACTAAATATGTCCACTTATGTATAGTATATATATATATATATATATATATATATATATATATATATATATATATATATATACTATACATAAGTGGACATAAATGACATTCTTAACTGCTAAATAAAACCTATAAATTTTCTCGAAGAATACTATTTCTCGAAGAATACTATTTCTCGAAGACTTTGAAGTTTTGTCAGGTTAAAGTAAATTCATCATATGATATATTTTTAGATAAAACTTAAATTTTTGTATAAACGAGGAAACTTGTCAACAACACTCTTCCTCGCATCTCGGAAGAACTGATGAACGAGCAGATCTTGACTTCAATATCGCTACATTTCTATATTTCTTGAAGTGCTTGAAGCTTGCTTGAAGTATTTCTCGTTTTATATAATATCTACGTACTATTATCTTTTATTTTGATATAGTGTACATTCTTGATAAATTCAATTTCAGTGAAAATTTAACAGACCATTGTAATTTATAAAAACCGCCCTAGTGCCTGTCGGACTCGCACATAAAGGGTTCCATACCACCGTATAATATATAAGTAAGAACGGATTTATCAAATTAAGTTCATCAGCAGCAAACAAAGAAACTTGATATTTTTTAATATTTGTTATTGTAAAGGTAAAATACACATTCTGTTCAATATCAACGCTCTATCTATTACAGTTCCTGAGATTCAACCCACAGGCGGACGGATAGCAGTTGCTTATTTATAAGGTTTCTTTGCCTCCCTTTTGATAAAAAAAAACCGTCCCTAAAAAGATTCACACTTTTAATACAAACATGTTGTCATGTTCAATTTTGGGAAGGAAAAATAAACAATTTGCCATGAAAGTGAATAGCTTATATTTTTTGGAAGAGATGTGGTAAATTTCCCATCCAATATAGCGAACATTTCCATAGGGATTGTATGTGGTTTTGAGTATTACCCTTGTACTCGTCATCTCACACTAACGGCCGTCGACGCCCGACTGCCAACAAATTGAAGCAATCACCTGAAATTACAACATATTTGGTGTGAAAATATGAAATAGGGTACATCCGCATTTCATTTTTTTTTATATATTCGTTCTCATCTTTTTGTTTGGTAATTATAAGCCTACTATTATATACTATTATATAATATGTTTTTATATAATAGTATATAATAGTAGGCTTTTTATGTGAGAGGAGGCAAACGGGCAGGAGGCTCACCTGGAAGTAAAGCATACGCTTTTCTCTTGAAGGTTTCCAGGTCGTACCAGTTCGGAAAGACCGCTGGCGGAAGTTGATTCCACAGAGTGGTTGAAAGTGAAAAAAGTTGAAAGTGCGTGGAAGAAAATGTCTTCTAAATCGCGCTGTTGTGAATTTCCAGACATCGAGGATGTAAATATTGCTTGGTGCTCACAGGTCTATCCTAGTCCAGAAAGATAGCCGAGGTTACCAGTTTTTGCACTTGATCACTTGTATCGCTTGTAGTATATGCGCTGGTTGCTCAGAACTGAACGAACCTAACCTAAACACGGAATGTAATACGTCACTTTTCGCGAACACATCTTTCTAGAACCTACGCGTTACGAAAGACAGACAGAGTATCAAGTGATTTTGAACCTTATACCTCGGGTAATAAGGTTCTCCGTAACAATAATTAATTTTATTAAACTATTTCAACGAAACAGAGAGCATAAATATTTTATAAGGATATAAGTAAAATCAAAAGACAAAACTGTTTCCAATGATACGATATCCATTTTTGCGATAAATGAAAAAATATATTATACTGTATAAAATAAATTTAGTTCGGATATTACTATCACTACATAGTATGAAACAAAGTCGCCTTCTCTGTCCCTATGTATGCTTAAATCTTTAAAACTACGCAACGGATTTTGATGCGGTTTTTTTTAATAGATAGAGTGATTGAAGAGGAAGATTTATATGTATAATAACTTCCATTAAATAGTGGACAAAAAAACTGTTATTTTGAGGTTTCTAATGTGATGTCGTAAATAATTACATTTAACGCGTGCGGGCCACGGGCCGTAATGAATAAATCAATACTACTGGATCGATTTTAATAATTTTGTCAGTGAATGACATAGGTTATATATTTTATACCCATGCGAAGCCGGAGCGGGCCGCTAATAGTACATAAATGAATAAAGTTTACACTTAAATGTATCAATTATTGTAATGATAATATTTGATAATCTCTTCATAATTTTGTAGAAAGGCATAATGTTGAAAAACGTATTCTGAAGGCTATTTAATTTTATATTTATGTAAAAGTTCCGAGGAATTGGGTTACATTTAGTTAAAAAAAATAAGATTATTTACAACGAGAAGGCAGATTCATTGGAATAAAAAGACATTGATTGAGATTGAAACGAAAAGGAGTGAACATGACACAGGTGTGAAAATAGGGTAGAGGGGTGAACATGGCACAAGTGATAAGTCGAAATCAAAGTGAAGTGAACGAATAAAACTTCTTATTAGCACAGCTGTTGTAGCAGTCATGTGACATGTAAACAAAAGTATCACCAACATTGAGAAGAAACTTATTTTGAAAGAAAGGAGGTAAGAAAGAAAGAATCTTAGTAATAATAGTCACGACGGTTGGCAATCAGTCGTACAGTCCGCTGGATGGTAAGCAGACAATCGCAAACTACGAATGCTTGCAATACTGGAAGTATCACATGCGCGTTGCCCACCGTTGTATACGAGGGAAAAATAGGAGTAGAGAGTTTGGGAGATTGGGCGTGCAGCGCTCTCGCTCATCGCACGAAACGCAACAGTTCTCTGTTATTTTTCTACGATTATAGTCAGAGGGTAGTACTTCCACCGTCGAGCCGGCCCATTTTTGCTAGACAAGCATGGCTGTACTACAAAGAATACAAGAACTTAACGACAATCGATTGTTACTAAGTAGTTCAGTTCTTTATTGGCCCGCCCTTGCTATTAATATTTGTCGTACCTTTTTCCGCACCATTGATTCTTTAGATAAGAAGAAATATTCCTTTACGGAATTGGCGCTATACAAATTCACACAAAGGAGAAATAAAAATAATTACATTTGGCGTCTTCGAGTTTACTATTGTTTTTATAACAAGTAAATGTAAAGTTATTTTTTGTGTAACTTTTATTGCATCGCCTTAATTTTTTTCGTTTATATATAGCATGTAGCGTTACATCCGGCCGCAGGGTGAGGATAAAGTAAAATACACAACATATGTGTTTGTTTGTACGTTTGTTCGTATGCATGTGTGTCTGTTTTGTCTTAATTTTTTATATTTATTTATTTTTATGATTTTTTATTTTTATTTTATCATCATTATTTTAAGTTTAAAAATGCAATTTTAATACCTTAAATTAAATCTATTGACCATCATTTTCCCATACCTAGTAATTCTAATAGTCTAGTTTCACTAAAACAAAAATGCTACGGGAAGAAATTTGAAAATAAAAACCTAATTGCGTTTCATTGCGTACCAGACTTATGAATAGTATGTCCTAGCCTATAGTTAGTGTTATTATTTTTATATGTTTCAGATAAACTCTTAAGTGCCCCAACTAAATCAAAATCTCAACGATAAAACCAGGATTATCGTTAGTGTGATTTCAAAGCAGCTTCACAGCACACATTAGAACAAAAATAGCAATGCTACTGGTTCTAAACAGCACTATTATTTCAAAACAGGACTCGGTCCACTGTTAAATGCTGTGGTCCTTCGTGTTGTTTTATAACATATGTCCTTCGTGTTGTTATATAACTTGCAATCAGCAGAACATATCCAACCCAGTACTCGATGCAATAACACTTGGCGTTATTCCAAATGTGTCTGTGTAGGCAAATCGATTGGGTTCACAGCGGGCAGTTAAAAAAATCGAATCCTAGCGCTGTATCCAGCTACATTTTTCGCAGCGAAAACAATTAAAAGTATAATAAAATCAACTGCTTCATTGCGCTAAGTTTGTGTCTTTAGTGGTAAATATTTAGCTGTTGAAGTATTAGTACTTCTTATCCTTACGAATCAAAAATCGTCAAAAGATATATTCATTAGTCTAGAACTACAAAATATTTTTTTAATAATCAAAACTAAACGCCACACACTAAATGGCCTCATTAGGATAGTTATATCCTGTGACGGGGTTCCGGAAACATACACAATTACAAGGACAAACACACCCAAGCCGGAACCACAACATCATCAATTTGCAATCTACAACAATGGATTAAAAATAAAATTCGTATAAAATAGCATCAGAGAAAAACGCCATCAAAAAGTAAAGTTATTCCTATTATTTTCAATTTAGCTTAGAGTAGTGATGTAAATTAATCTCAAGTAATGGGAATTAAGCGTATTGTTCAGCAAAATACCACAGTTGACGAGTTGGCGCAATTCCAAATGTACCACTACAAAACAGTGTTCAGTAAATTCGTCAACATGACCAACTTTCCTTTTTTTGGAAGTTGTATAGCATCTTCTTGAACTATAATGACTATGAAAAGTTTGCTCTAATTACTGGAATTTTAATGTTGCTGAAGGATCAATCAATCAATTTTGTTAATATTTCGCTTTATTGCATAAAATTGGCAAGCGTTAAGTACTCTTTATTCGGTTTACATAGCCAAATGACAACAACAGAGCCCTTATAATTTTCGTCATGCCCGTTTGTCCGTCCGTCCGTCGATCTGTCCGCCTGTCCGTCTGTCCATCCGTATGTCACATACAATTTTCATTGGTTTTCCGATTATACGTAGTAGATAGTTGTACTCTATGAACCGCTATACAAGTTTATAGTGAAATAATAAAAATATAAAATTAAGTGTAGCAGTCCACACATGTAACTGAGGGTTGAAAAAAAATCAGCGTATGGCAACGTGTGATGTATCTTTGGATAGTTCATTAAAAATAATACGGAGGTTTTAGCATAGAAGGACTATTACACACATATCTGGAAGTGGCTTGAAAATTTATATTAATAGATGTTATCTATTAAGTTTCAATTGTTGTAGATCATCAAGTATTAAGTTAGTATACACGCAAATAATCTCGTAGAAATCACTCTACAAAACCGTTTTTCTTCATCAAACACATACGTCACTAGGTTACGTAGGATAAAGGCAAGCAGAACTTCTTCAGCCTACGCAATAACTTTATGTAAAATCATTAATAGATTCCGGCTGCCTTTCATTAATTCAAGTATTTCGTATATATATAGTATACGAACATTAAACTATTTTTTTTTTCGAGAATATTCTATTTCTTTCAAAACCATTTACTTAAAGTACGAATTACAATTTGATGAAAATTTCGGTGATGATTGAGAGAGAGAGACGTGGTGCATAAGAATGATACAAGTATTTTCGGACGACCGTTGTTGCGTGCTGGTAACGGTAGCCAGTCTGCTTTGTGTATCGGTGGTCGTGGGTTCGATTCCTGCTCGAATTCGTTATAAATATTGGTTTCAGTCTGGCCTTTTGTCCTTGTGAGACTGCCGCCGTGCTTCCGAGAGCACTTTAAGCTGTCAGTTCCGGTTGTTATCACAACATCTGATAATAATCCTTAACACTTGATATGTAATTTGCTCTTATCCACTGAGTTACTGATTCACCCTTAGGGTACCAGAGGTCAGATGGCAATCGCTCTGTATAAAAACTAGTAACCCGTCAAATCAGTACAAGAGTATAAGCAGGCCCTGGGTAAAATACCGGGAATGATGCTAAGAAGAAGAGTTACATAATTGTTTTAAAAAACCAATGACTCTAACAGCCTAAGCTCTTAGGCCCTATATAAGCATAAGAAAAGACTAATGAACGCTGTGTTTACCGGTAATTAGTTCTTGTACATCGAGTATTTCCATTTTATATCTCAGGAGCATACCTTGTCTAATATAAAAAAAGAAACCAGCTAACAGATCCCTAATTTATTAAATATTTTTATTATATATAAATATTTTATCGGCGTCGGGATGTGACGACCCCATCGCCCGCTGTTGGGATAATATCTGTGACAGCATAGATTATTCCACCAGTACAATCAGTCGCACTGGTAGTAGGTCTTTTGTTGCAAGAGGCCGGCTAGGTAGGTACCACCGCAGTGTCAAATATTCTGCCGCCAAATAGTAGTGCTTAAGCATTACTGTATTCCGGTTTGAAGGGCACTGTACGCTAGTGATATTACTGGGAAGAAGAGATTTAAGAACCAATATCTCGAGGTTGGCAACGCGTGAGTGGCACCTACTTATGGTGCTGCAAGCGCTAGGCTACGGCAAGCACTTACCATCAGGTGGGCCGTATGCTTGTTTTCCAACTTGTAACATAAAAAAAGCATTTTATTTTTGAAGTCGAATAAATAAAAAGTGAAATCAGCAAATTAATTTATTACAAATTCATCAAATTAGCTGTGTTATATATAAATTCATAATGATCAACCCTTCATTTCATAAACGCTTTTTGTTTATATATATTTGATTCGTTCATTTAAAATACATTAACAAGGCTGGGCACGATTAGGACTCCTATAACGGTGGTATAAAGGTTATATCCGCGGGTAACCGACAAGCCCGAAACTGAAAATAGGGTGGTGTACAGCGACTCAATAAAACACAACCTGTTTATCAGACATCAACGATGGAATGTAAGCTTTATTCCTTTCAAATAAAGTCTCTTTTCTGCTCTAAAATTGTTTTATTTTTAGCTTAACGTGTTATCGGCTAACGACAAGGAAGGGTTACATTTAATTTTATCACAATTATTTTTCACGTTTGTTTTAAGGGACCGACGTGCTATTTATTTATACTTAATCAAGATATAATTTAACATCACAGCGACAATCCTATTTGTTGTTGTTGTACTAAATGCAAAAATTTTTACGTTTTTTTCTTCGTCCTTGCATTATTTCTGGTATTTACCCAGATTCTGGTTATACTCTTAGCCTGATTTAACAGGTTACTAGTTTTTACACAGAGAAATTGGCATCTGACCGCCATAACTCTAAAGGCAACCTAGTAACTCGTTGGATAAGAGCATATCAAGATTACTATCTCTCTGCTCTCTGTACTCTCCGAGGCACATTGAGGAGACTAACTAGGATTTATAAGGATTTACGCCCAGACTGAAACAGATATTTATATACAAACAGTTGTTCCGATCAGGAATCGAAACCGCGACCGTCGAGGCTCAAAGTAGTCTACCAATACGCCAAAACGATCGTCGCAAAAATATGTCACTAATTATTATAATCTTAAGTTTAATTATTATAATATTCATTTAGTTTTAATATAAGTCTATATTAATTGCGTTCAGGATATTTTTATTTATAGCCCATTTTGCAATTAATTGCTTATTTTCCTTATAGTTGCACTAATTTTACTTTTACTCACGATATAATAATCTTACACTGCGAAAAGGTTGTCCGTCCCATGAATGACTGATACATGAGCAATTGTGTCTCTTTCAAAAAAATCAAAACCATTGCATCATATAAAACTTCCCCTATTTCATTACATACATGCATAAATTATGTAACCTACTACAGAATCAATTTATTATAACATCTCTACCTCATCCTACATCATTTTAGTAATGAAGCAAGGTATAATTCACACAAGAACGATACGCCAGGAGTTATGCGCGAATCATGCGCAACGAAATTAGCATATTGCCATTCCAGTATCGTCCGGCCGCGACCAGATTGCATTTGTTAGCATAAATTAGCTTAAGAATGTATGAGGTATTTAATATTTTGTAACTATGACTTGATAATTTTGAGAATCACGAGAATTATTAAGTAGCTTGGCTATATAAGTTATGTGAATTTTGGAACATATGATAATATGATAAATAACGCAACACACTCAACGGCTCTCATTAGAATGGTTATATCCTGTGTTGGGGGGTGCGGAAACATACACATGAACAAGGACAAACGCACCCTGACCGGAAAACATGCCTGTACGGTCAATACAAACATCTGCTCCGAGCGGGAATCTAACCCGCCACCTGTGACGCGTAAGACAGGTTCCGCCACTGCGCGACAACGTCTTCAAATACAGACATATGTCGTCGACATATGGAACAGAAAATAAGTTATAAATTCAAAAATAAAAAAATCCTTGTGATCAGAACGTTGCTTCCATTTCTGATGACGTTCCAATTTTTGCCTTGGCCTTGTAGATCAAATCTCAGTATTCGGCCACTTCCACATCAATACATATTCCGAAAAAATTACGTATGTAAATACATTTGCCTTGGCGTCTATTATTCTGATCTGGTTTTTTAATACGGTAATATTGAAGTGTTCATAAAGATATCTACTTTATGAGTAGCAATTTAACAATTTTAGTTATTAAAAGAAAAACATTCGTCACTTAAATATGAATAAAAGCACATAAAGTTTCTTTAAAACGCTCTTAAAGTTGAATTAAACCTGTAAAATGTTGACTCGGACCACGAATAGTTTCACAAACTTATTTACTTTCGAAAATAACGCCCTTTCTGGTGCGGTCGCGTAGACGAATTTAACTTCTTTATGAGTATAAAACATTGTTTATAAGCCTCTTACTTGGTCTATGCTATATTATGTACATATACTTAAAAATTCAATACACTGTAAAACTAAATCTGCTTAAAAGTAAAATTGTATGTGTACATATCTCATTATCAAGTGAGCGCGCAGGCCGAGCCATAAACACTTTATTATTCCTGTTAAGCAGAAGTAAGTAATTTTTTAAGGGTAGTGGCATATTTCTGTGTGAAAAAATCCTTTTCTTAAAATAAAAATAAAAGATAAGTAATTCTGCATTATTTATGTTTTATTCTAAACCTTGAAGTAGATATACAATGATAATTTAAGTTAGCTAGTTTGATTCATGTAATAATAATAAATGAGTATGTAACTCAACCGCCCAAATTAAGAAACTATAATCTTGTTTCGTTGGTTTAGAAACACATACAAACACAAACAAACATGTCTGTATGGTCAATACAAATATTTTCCAGGAGCAGGAATCACGAGCAGGTACGCTTCCACTGTACCACAACAGTCGAAAAATAGTAAATTATTCCAATTTTACTTATAAAGAGCATTAATAAATTTTAATATAGGGAGATATGGCTTACAACGTTTCCTAATGTTTGCATGACAAAATCTTAATTCCTTAATTTATGGTCTTCATAATAAAATCGAATAAAATAAAATATATAACCTATCTATTATCTTAAGGAAATTAATTAAGTGTATTTAAAGCACCAATACATAATTACTATACATATAAATTTGAATTTATGACCCTTGCTTACCCTATCAGAAATACTTGTACACATCACTGGTTACAACTAACCTCATTTCCGCTACAGTGATCACCATTCCATATCAATATCGTTATAGATTATATTCTCCACATACATATATTCTCAAATACCGTAGTGAGATAATAATAATATGTACATGACTTGTTTTGTTACTTTTACCTTTCTGGCTCAGTCTGAGCCTTTAAAACTACTATAACATTATGAAGTACTAGATTTACTGTATACATCCTATCGATACTACTTTTATTATCAGATATGTGATAACAATAGTGATATCATTGGCTTTATGTCCTTTCCGAAGAACAATGTAGAGATAGAAAATAGAACTGGGCGATGAGACGCTTTTAAACGTCGTAAATTTGTGTTCGTTACAACAGAAAATTCATAAAACGCAATTATGGCTTCATACTTTTACATAAGTTACCCTTGATGACGTTTACCATGTATTAATGGAGTGTGTCTGCAACGATGGTTTTAGGCATAGATTAGTTAGTACGTCTGTTGATGTAGGTCACTGTTTAACATTCTAGCTGAGTCTCTATCATGCCCAGGTAGAACCCTACAAACTTGCTATGCTTAGATTTTCGGGTTGTCATCAGAGAACTGGGAAGACGAAATAGTATTCTTCTATGCAATGAAGTGCCCATTAAATTCCAGATTAAATATTTCAAATGTAGTTCTAGGCAGCTATATGAGTGTTACTAAGATTTGAGGTTGATGATAAATAAATACTGCACTAAGCAGAGCAGGAATCGAATCCTTCAACATGACACTATTAATATTTTAATAGACACTGCGCTATGTCTTTGTCTTTAGAGCGAACCTTTGTATCACTTTTGTATTGCAAATTTTAATATCACACTCATAAAAGATTAAACAAAAATTATCTTTATCGCGATAATACACAGCTAAAGACGCTAATAAACATACCTTCAGAGCTTGTATAGTAATTACGGTGACAAGATAAAATTTCAATTTGCATCCAAAACCCTCAAAGGACCATTAATCCATTTAATGTACCGCTTATGGATGCTTCCCTTAATGTAATCAAAAGACCGTTTCATTTGTTGTATCTAATGGAAGTTAAATTTTCAGCAGTAACAAATACATTTTTGATGGTTTATTAGTAAACTTCTATTTGAATAAACATTAAGTATTACTCTAAGTAGACATATAACTATAATTGCTATGATCAAATCGTCAAAAAATGATGAAACTTGAACATACTTTATCTAAAGCAAGAATAAATAACACTGAATTTAAAGAAAAGGATTTACATTACACGTATATAAAATACTTACTGAATATCTTACACAGGTTTTATCTACGTGAAATAAATCCATTGAACAATGGGCGAAATCTGTCTCATCCTTATAGTCCTAAAAAACGTCGCTCAGCCTTTTCGTACAATAAATCTCACCTGGATTCAAATCCACAATGTACTTACAATTGTTCAGCTAAAACTCAAAGCGAGCGAAATAAAATCTCGGCTAATAAAAGCTAGGAATATAAGCGACAATGGCGCAACTAGGCGAGGGGCACATCCGGGAACGCGGCCAGGTCAAGGTCACGGCCCGTCGATCGATGCAGCTATGCCCCCTCCCAGCCCGGCCCTGTGCCCCCTCTACGCCGCTACGGCGTGCCTCTACGAATCGCTACGTAACTACCGCTTCTTTACGCGCCGCTCTTAATATAACTCGCGTCAGAGATTTATATTTATCTCGGTTACTTTTTAAGTGTAATTTATATGTAAAATGTGCCAGAGTCGTTGCGAATATTCATAATAGTTACGAAAATAATATTTCTTCTCTTTGTGGATAAAAAGTAAAATAATAAACGTAATACCCACAGGATATTTGACAAACGATAATAATAATGTACCATAATTTTTTCTTTAACAGTTTAAGAGTGTCTATATCTAATATATAAAATTCTCGTGTCACAATGTTCGTTCCCATACTCCTCCGAAACGGCTTGACTGATTCTTATGATTCTTTTTATACATATTCAGTAAGTCTGAGAATCAGCTACTATCTATTTTTGAAACCCGTAAGTGATAAGGGTGTCCACCCCAAAAAATATTTTTATTTTTGTATAAAATGTTTTATTTTTATTTTTTTATTTTGTGGCATTGAAAAATACACACGACCCTAAATTTTTACTTTTTTATCACCAACCCCTGCTCTTTAATAGCCATATTAGTAAATCAACAACTTTCACCAGTTTCGCTTCTAGACTCAGGTATAGGGCGCTGCTATCGGGTCCCAGATTTTTTCGGGGCAGGACAACGTCTGCCGTGCCCGCTAGTATCATATAATAAATCAAAGGTATATATTTGTATGTAAGTTTAAAGACGCTAATCTATACAATGAGTGGAGCAATTTAGATGAAATAACCCCAATTTAGATGATAAATAAATATATATAAGCATACAAATTATAGTACCTTGTAATTATATATCTCTAGGAAATAGTTCTATGCGGATAAAATCGCAGAGTGTAACTTGTATAAAATTTTCGTCAACCTGTAATATTATCATGATTCTAATATGAAATGTTATAACTTAATATTTACCTCTAATCCTACACAACCTCTGGATTATATTACGACTCGGGAAAGAAATTTTGATAGAAGCACAAAGACATTTTCATGAATAGCGCTTTTAATTGAAGTTGAGCTAACTCAGAGATTACTTGAATAACATTTTGTGGGTAGCTATTAGACCTTAATATGAAACTACGTCTTCCAACAATTTACTTGTGGCTTAACTTACATAAAATTATCATAGTAATTATAAAAATTAACTAAACATTATATTTTACACATATTTATATTTATTCTAAATTATTCAGGGTCATATATTGTACCTTTATATTTTACTAAAGGTAGTGAATTAGCACATAGCCTACCTGATAGAAAACAGCATAATATTCTATATTCACTAGCAACATGGATTCACCGTACGTTGTTACCTAAAATAAGTATGTATGACCACCTGTCTCAGCAGCCTCCTGTCTGAGCATCCCATGTCTAACCTAGATTAGAACTCAGGTCACACTGCTCGAACATAACGCAAAGTACAAATACTGTTTATACACTTCGAAATTTTGTTAAAGTCTCCGGTCGAACCACACACGCAGGAATCAGCAAGACTATTACTACAACAAAACGCGCAAAAGCATATATTTCTATAGATAATGCTACTAACTTATTAAATGATATATACTTATATTATTGGTTTTAAAAATCCTATGCGTGTTTTCACGATAATTTCAATTTCAAAAGTTATAGTATTTATAATTGAAATGATGTTATTCATTTGAAATAGTAATTTTTATATGTAATTGATACAAATTAAGCTCACAAAAGTCCTTGTAGAAATAACATTTATTTTAATATGTTACTTGAAACAACTAATGATGAGAGTTCCCAGAATCCCTTCGAGATATCTAATTTAACATTCGTTCCAATTACAACCAAAAAAACAAATATATATTTTTTCATTCTAGAAGCCGAGATGGCCCGATGGCCCGAGATAAAAAACATAAACTTTATCGGATCGTTGCGTACTCAAATCTGGGCAAAAATCTCTGAGTTTTGAAGTGCTTTATCTACGTTAAAGAAGTCTCAACAGCTCAACGGTAAAAGAGTTGTCTCCGTTACCGCGAGAGTTACCCACTTGGGCTTTTCGGAGAGTAGGAGTGGGTTCCTAGCACAAGCGATAAGCTTATTTTGCGGAGCAATAGAAGTATTAGTAATGACTTGAATAAACATTGCTACTATAAAAAAAAAAAACATATCGATATAAAACTGCATGTCTTTTAAAATATTTTGTTTATTCGTCAATCCGCAATTGAGCTGCCCGATGTATTAAGCTCGTCATCTTTCTTCGTAATCGGAGAAGTCTTTGCCCAGTAGTGGAACACCAACAGGCTTACTTCAATTTTCTAGATATCTTGAGATGTACTTAATTGTAAGTATTACTATTTCGTGTCCATTACGATTATTATTAAATCAATTTAAAAAACGTGCGATTGAATTAAACATACCAATTTATTGTTATAATTTAATTCAGACATGTGCTAAAGCATTATTTCGGAAACATAAGAGTACAAAATGAGTTATTGTCCGAAACAATGTCCATTTCGGACACAGTGAAGCGAAATTACGTAAACAATTTTAGGGGTTTTCACAAAATAAAAAATTTAAACAAAAACACGCCCAGCATGTACGCTTTCAACTGTCATTTGCTTTGTTAGAAATGTATACTCGTTTTGTGTAAACTTTGTTCTGTATTCGTTATATGAACATTAAAAATGAGATCTCTTTTACTTTTATTTGAAAAAGGGATTATATAAAAGGAAAAATTTAACAAAAAACTAGCGAGATAACATTATTTTAAACATGAATTTAAGCGGTATTTTTTATATACGTGAATGCTATTATGTTTTACAAGAGGAGAGTAAGATCAAAGGAAATCTCTTTGGTTCAATAAGCGATACGGGTGTGCTCTGAATTTCAATTTGGATGCCGATTATACAATAGGGAAGGGTACAAAAAGATGGAATGTGTCAACGTTAAACCGTCGAATTTCAAATATTTTGTGCCTTTGAAGTATACTAACACATATGAAAAGAATAATCTTTCCTTTGAATGTCTACTTTTATATTATCAGCAAATAACAAAGCGTCAACTGGTGTTACGTGTTTATTTACGAAATATGTGTAATCACTCCTATATATAATTTCAGTATTGACCTTGAGAATGCTTTTATTGCTACCGCGAGCGTCCACCCCTACACTTCAAGCGGTCATGGTCGCGATACGACCTGAACATCAAACAAGCGACAACCGTTCATCTACGAAGCCGCTGCCCGAATGGCCTTCCGTTAGGTACCGGGGCTGGAGGAATGTTTACCCGTCCCCTCACTCCCCGCCCCGGGCCGTGCCAGCTGAGCAGCGGCACGCTATATTTAGGTTGCGCTGTAAATATTCGCTCCAAGTACGGAAAGCGCCCCCTCCCAACGAGGAGGCAGGTAGATAGGGTGGAGTTCCCGCGCTATATAAGCGGGTAAAAGTTGAAAGTTCATCCGAGCTCCGCACACGAGTTCGTTCTGTTGAAAAACGCTTTCTTTATTTAAATATCATTGCAACTTATTCGCAGTTGTTTCTACTGTATACACATAGTAATCTCTTGAAATAGCTCTTGAATTGTTAAACAGGATATTCGATTGAAAGAACATGTAATTTTGCTCTTTGGAACTTTATTTTCAGCCATAAAACTTAAATGCTTAAAATTTTATAACAATTTTCTTCTTATTATCAGTAATACCCAATATTGTAAGCGTTTTTGATTAGGTTTTTTACTCATATACGAACATATTTTGACGACCGTTGTGGCGCGGCTGTTTTGTGTCTCAACGGTCGCGGGTTCGATTCCCGCTCGGAGCAGATGTTTGGTATAAATATCTGTTTTGGTCTTGCCGTATGTCCTTGTATTGCATCCCCACCGTGCATTGGAGAGCACGCTAAGATGTACAGGTTGTTATCGTAACATCTAATAATAACTCTTGATATGTAATTTTGCGCGCGATTGCGGAAGTCAGATCGCAATCGCTCTGCGGAAGAACTAGTAATCCGTCTAATCTGGATAAGAGTCTAAGGAGACCGTGGGCGAATACCGGGAATAATGCTAGAAAGAAGACGACTGATATAAGAACATGTCCAATTCAACCAAAACAAGCAATAACGATGGATAAAAGTTTATGACTGGCCCAAACTGTTATGAAAGTCTGAGTTCCTTGGCTAAATTAAAACAGATTATCTTTCACAGTGATGGGTGATTTGCGTGCGTGAATAAACTGGGAATGGCGTTATTTTTTTGCTATATCATGCGTCATTCTGAACGCTTTTAGTCTTGTTTCTGCGAGACGTAATTATCCTATAATACTTCGTTACACGATGAACAAAATAAATATCTCTGTTTTTCTATTCAGAAGTACTTTATTACGTCCCTAATTAAGTAATTAAATTCTGTTTTGTTACAATTAATTTCTAATTTGTAAGTGAAATTCATTATATTCATTTATTGAAGCGAAATATAATAATTAGTTGGTATAGCATTATAATTATAAATAACATTAAGTTTTATATTAAATGACCTTAAAAACCTTAAACTTGATGATTTTAGCTTAAACGATATTGTTAACATAAAATTATTATGATAGCTTTTCGATTATTATAGTACAATAGTATCATAAGAAAATAGCTATGCATTTCTGTAGTAGTTCTTTCAATTGTTGTAATTGAAGAGCTACTGATATATTGAATGAAATTAAATGAAACGAAATGAAATGAAATAACATGTTTGGCTAAAACAGCTTTTTGATACTCCAAAATGCTAATATACACCCAAATATACGTAATATACAACCAGAAATAGCCTTTTCCTTTTTGAAGTCGGCTAATATCACCATAATAAAGCATTGGAAAATCGTCTACAAACAAATTTTATGTAAGTGTCGGCTGATCGAAGTCAATAATTTGAATGACAGTTGAGGTCATTTTAATTTACGATCGTATTTAGTAAAATTGCTTACTAAACTGCCTTTGAAAATAGTTTCTCTACTAAATTACAGTAATTCCAATTTATCGTGAAGATCTTTAATCGAATGGATTTGAAACTATTTATTAGCTGAATATTTTAATAAAAATCTGGTAACCTTTTGACTTTTTATTTTTAGTTAACTTGATATATTAGAATTTATTGCCGAACTTCTTTTACCAATATTATGTAATATTCACCAATTTTGTTTTAAAGATTATTTTCAATAATTAATTTATATTTAAAATATATATATCTTTAATCTTAAATAACAAAGAAATCATTGTATAAAATAGCATTTATTAATTAATTGAATACCAAATAGAACCACAGAAATATTAATAATAAGGTACTAGAAATATTAAAAGTCCCTTATTGCTTCCGAAGCACGTGTTACCACTTTTGTCACTACTACATACGCAGAGCACGATAATATCGTAAGTTTCACATAATATTGCTGCATGCGCTTGTACCAGTCGGGATATTTAATAGCTTAAACAGCAATGGTAAGCAAAGTGAATAAACAACACTATTGCATGCTCGTGGCTCATAAGTCACAATTGCGACGACAATATCACGCGGATATGTCTCTTCTTGTACGTGATTACTAAGATTTTTATGAATAGAAAAATTCAAGCCAATCGCTGGCTAATTGACGATACAGCACCTTGGCTAAAAACAGAAGTCGATTTAATATGTGACTCCCGTTCTGAAACAGGCATAGAACTCTGAGCATCATCGAACCAAGTAAGATCTTTCATATTAATGTCATATTCTGATTCAATATCTGTCTTATATTTCTCATGCTTAGGGTCATGGAAGCTAACGATGTTTAATACAGGAGCAGTTCCTCCAAAGGCTATTCTGTCCTCGTAGCTAGTGATGGCTGTGACAGCACCTGCTGCTGGATACGAGCATGTTATATATCGGTTGTGAAGGTTGATGACCTCTACGCATTCAGTGCCACTACCTCCGATTATAGCGTATTTACCTTTCCTGTTGAACTAGAAAAAAATTAAGTGTTAATCTTTGTAATCTAATCTTATTCCATAGCTTAATAAGTCAGACGTACTCATATTAGGTTTTAAAGTGAATAGGTTCTCTGGAACTTTAATTGGTCATTAAAATTTCGATGTGAATCGCTGGTGACTATGGTAGGTATTTTGAAAAACTTGTTTTACAGCCACCAGCTTTGTACCTCTATATTAATACACATTAAATCTAATTTTTAATTTTAAATAATGACAACGCTTTAAAAGAATAGAATAAAGAATTAAAACTCGATGGACTTAAGAAAGACAACATTAAAAAGTATTTCAGAATTCTAATAATTTGCATAAAATAGTTCTTTACAAGGGGCATATCTTTTGAAAATTATGATATAAATTTAAATTGCTTTCGACGATATTATCAACAGATGGTACACAATCGTGCCTAGGTAAAGTAATTAGCGTTTTAACGTCCAAAACTTGCGCAAGTTGAATCGAACTATCCAAATAATATTCAAACAAAACCACAGTCGACCTTACAAAGCGAAAACTTTAATACCTGCCTTCAACGTACTTAGTAATATTCGTTGAATTAAAGGAAAACAACCCATTTGAAACCTCAGGGCCATCTCTAAAATGATAATATTATAAGGTTTATTTTGTATCATTTAACTAAATATATGAACAACTAATTATTTTAATACAATTTGATAAGCTCAGTGGTATTGCTATATCTTCTTAATGAAGGGCCTCAAATTTCTTTGTTTAGATTTAAATACATAAATTGGAAGTGTCTATTAACAACTTCTACTAAGCTAATGAAAGTAGGCATACTTATATGGTATATTATAATTATATCACAAATCAAACGAATTTTTAAAATTGTTTTCGGTCTGTTTGTTTAGGCTACTTCAATCAAATAAATACTAAAATCAATCAAAGTCAAGATCAATTTTACAAAAAAGTACTATTGAATCGTCAAGCGCTACTGATCTGGTAATAGCTCACTGGTGGAAGGTCTTTTGTTGCAAGAGGCCGGCTGGGTAGGTATCATTGCTTATTTAATATATTTGAGTATCAAATATTCTATCGCAAAGTAGTAGAGTCTTTGGCATTACCGTGTTTCGGTTTGAAGGCCTAAAATAAAAACTAGAATTTATAATTTTGATTGAAATCAAAACTTGAATAAATATTTGCGGTCTTACCTTGAACATAATTAATGTAAGTAATGAATAATATATCGCAGAGCAACCAATTATGCGGTAAGCTTGATAGTTAATTTACATTGTAATTTACCTAATACATTATTATTAACATTTCAGCTAATTATTGGCATACATAATTAATGTATGCTTTCATCACGCTTACATAATTATAACTATACTACTAGCTGGCCCGGCGGACCATTTCCTTTTCTGAATAAAATCTGTGACCCAAAAGCAATCTCCACTGGATCCAATAGTGAATCTAATCTATCCTCAAATTGATTGGAACACATAAAAAATCATGAAAATCGGTCCAACCCCTTAGGAGGACAGTCAGTCATTCACAAATACACGGATAAATAAAGATTATATAAACACATACATATACTGTACTAATACACATACATACTGCAAAAGATACTATTGGCTTTCTGGGAGAGTCGAATAAAAATAATAATGCAAGTTACCTGACGAGATCTCCAATATCGACAAGCGTAAATATATTCCCCGTCGATATCAGGACGCCTATTCTGAACTCTTATGATATTCTCTCTTTTCTTGGCAACTAAATCCCATACCGTGAGGGCTTCTGACGGCTTCCAGCTACCGGCAATGCAGTGATCTCTCTAAATAAGTATAATGCGTCAATTACAAATATATTTTACTAGATTTGAAAATGATCACATTATCTGTAGGTACATATATAGCTTAGTGAACTATTTTTAGAGCATAGAACTTAAGGTAATTCCCAAAAAAATTACTACTTCTTATCCAAAGTTCATCAAGATCTTGATATAGCTGGAAACAGCAGATAGACAACAAACAGACAGACAGGCAAAATTTCAAATTTATTATTATGACAATGGATAAGAATTATCTCGTAAAATATATTTACTTTTACAGAATAAAATAAAGCCGCAATAAATTTATAGAAATTAAGTTTAACTTTATATAGAATATTCATTTATACAACCTATCTTATAATTTCAAAACGACTTTAAGAAACAGCTAACTTCTTTACGAGCACACACTAATGAAAAGTATTAAAAATAATGTACCTCAAAGGGTCTGAACAAACTATGAGCGAGCGTCAAAGTTGATAACGAGGGAGAACTGGATGAGAGCAAGTTCATGACAAAGGCGGAGTTTTTAATTAAAACTACCTTGTCTTAGCTTTATAAACATCTCAAGCGTTGCTATCTATAGACAGAATCTTAAGATACTAATTGGGCACGTGTTTGCTTTTTAATTGAATTAGAAAGAACGGTATCTCTTTCAATTTGAAGCTTATAAACAAGAAAAAAAGAATATTTTAATAACAATTACATTATTAACACAAATGAAAACGTAATGTATAGTAAATATCTCAAACACACCCACGCATACACACTTTGATCGATTTAATATTCGATTATAGCTTGCTCTATCGCATACTTGCCCGTTTTCTGCTTAGGGCATATAATCACTTTATACCACACGACACAAAATGGCAGCCGCTTTCTCCTTTTATCTTTTGCGAATCTTCTTCTTCCTAGCATTTTTCCCGTTATTATAATACGAGTATTTACCCAGGGTCTGCTTATTACTCTTGTCCGGATTTGACAGGCTTACTCGAACCAGTAACTCATTGGATAAGAGCAATTTACTTATCAAGAGTTAAGGATTATTATCAGATGTTATGTGATAACAACCGGGACCGACAGCTTAACGTGCTCTTCGAAGCACGGTGACTCACAAGAACAAACGCCCAGCCGAAACCGATATTTGTAAGATCAATGCAAACATCTGCCCTAGCAGGAAAGACAGACTCGCTACCCAGAACGCCAAAACGGTGTCGGTGCCTTTTATCTTTGCGAATATGATTATGTATAAATGCCACATACCCATTAAAATGCCTATCTATAAATTTAGCTCGACGTGAATACCGCAGGCGTAATTTCATAACAGCGTTCATTTATCACCCGCTTTCACGTTACAAGTAAAACGTGGCGTATTTTTCGATTAATCTTACAAAATCCGTGTAATGTGTTAAATATACGAAAACGGCTTTATCATTACGCAACTGTAAAGCCTCACTCCGATGTTTGTACATGTTATGTTGTAAAATAAACTGAACAGCTAAGAATATATTTTAATCTTGAATATATTTTGAAACCATTAATAATATAATGCTGTAAGGATCGTATATTACCAAAACAGTTGTACGAAGGCTTAGTCATTATAATGATAGCTACCCTTTTTTTTTGTAAGCAGTCACCGCAGCCTACAAATGCTTGCGATACTTTTAGTATCACATGCGCGTTGCCAACCCAAGGGATAGGAGGGAGGAAAAAAAAGGAAAAAAGAAAGGAAAAAAAGGAAAAAAGGGAAAAAAGAAGAGAACAGAGGGGGTGAAAGATTGTGCACTGTCACTCATCGCATGAAACGTAACAGAACTGATGCATGGCTCTACTACTAATACATAGTGTCCTTTACCACTACGCCAGCTCGACAAAGTCCTCTTAGAGAATACCGACATGAAGAAGCAGTATCCGTATTGATACGTTTCGTCCTTATGTTTTATTTCTTTTCTATCTGTTCTTTTTCCCTTAAACAACGAAAGTAACATGCGTTGCCACCAGAGAAGTGAGAGGAGGAGGTCACGATGTAAAGATCCGTTTCACATATTATGATTTTCATCAGCCGCTACGAGTAAGCTGACTTCATCGAATTACTTTTATTAACCTTTTCCTTTAACTTTTAATCAAAAGTAAAATATTTTCACTCTCTAAGGTAGAATAAAAATATTTTCTAGGTCACTGCTGAAATAATGCCAAAACTGGTATAAAAGAACTCGGCGAGATCGTCTGGCACGAAAAAAAAAACCTTCACGTTTTCGTGTTAATGACGCGTCTAGTAACCAAAAGAACGTAAAAACTAGACAAATTGCAATCGGCATTATAATATCTATTATTCCCGTAAAAATTGAAATAGGGTGAGGGTTGAAACGACGGAGGTGTAATTGTATCGATAATTATTTCCCTATCTTAGTCTGTTTGATTGTTCGGAATAATTCACATAAGTTATTTGATTGGTCTGGGTGTGTTTGTCCTTGTCAGTCTGTATGTTTCTGGAACCCCGACACAGGATATAACTATCCCAATTCGTTGAGTGTGCAGCGTGTTACGTTCCCACGTCTCGCGGATTCAAGGAAATAGCAGACCACCGGGTTTTCGCCGTAATAACCATTTTATCGGAAAGTTCAAAAGTGTTTAGTCAGAGTTCACCGTATTAGTTTTAATTGTTATAAATGTTTAATTTTAATTTAAGATATTGGTTTAATTTTATATTCACTCTTGTCTCTCACATCGAGCAAGTAGTACTAGTTTTAAGTTTAGCATGTAATTTCATTATTAACTAATTAAAGTAATAATAAGTAATTTTGGATTTTTTGGACCCTCCCGTTTATTTATTTATTATTATTATTTGAAACAGATGCACAAACGAACAATCCATAACATAACAATCGTTCCATAACTGTTAAAAGAATATTATTTGAAATTAATTATTTTTAATAACAAAGTCAATTACACTATTAAAAGTAGAATTGTCTCTTTTGTGGTATTAACTCATATTTTAATGAAAATTATAATACCTATTGGTATTTAAAATTTATTAATAATACTCACAAACCTTCAGTCGAAAATAGAACAATAAAATATAAGTGGTTATAAAAGATAAAATAACATTACAAAAGATAATTGTTTGAGTTTAGGGGTGACCTAAAAATAGTCGTCTTGTTAGTGATGTTAGAAAATCTGACGTCAGATTTAACGATATCAGGCTGTGAACTATAACAGACGCATAAGCTATAACCCAAATTGTTTTTCAGACAATTTGCTCTCATCATCTTAATTGTATTACTAACACTCTATGTCTGAGAGATACGTCGGCACGATATTATTAAGGAAATAACATTTTTTTAGCAAATGGTAGAGGTTCCCAATTTAGAAGTTTTTTAATACATTATATCTTTGTCATTTGTGAATTTTTTGGTGATCGTTTTTATTGGATAGTATACTTCTATATTAGTTCTCCAACGGAATCTTTACGCTACATATGACTGGTGGTAGGTCTTATATTACTAGAGGTCAGTTAGTAGATACCACCGCAGTATCAGATATTCTACCGCAAAGTAGTAGTGCATTTTGCATTAGCTGGTAAAATTACTTTGCAAAAGAGATTTAAGAACCAATATCTTGAGGATGACAACGCGTGAGTGACACCAATGAATGGTGTTGCAAGCGCTCATAGGCTGCGACAACCGCTTACCATCTGGTGGGTCGTATGCTTGGCAAGCAAAAATTATTAACATAAAAAAAACACTCAAAAGCAAAATCTCCATCATTCTAAATGGCTCTTTTGAAGCTTTCTGTGCGGACAAATATATCCTTAACATCTTCCCAATCTCAACAGTTGGGCCATGGCCCGGGTAAAATTACCCGGCGGTAATGGAGAATCCTCCATTAATGCTTTTGGGTCCTAATATCCAGTTCCTCTACAGTCCCGTATAAATTACGGTGTCAAAATCTCCTAACAGTTTAGCGTTATGTATAATATATATAAATGTACACATACATGGACGCAAATAAGCAATACCATGTAAACTCACAAAATTGAAAAAACTGAGTTATATATGCAGAAGTGTTGGTAAATGGCTGAAGAACTCTTTTCTTTAATATTTGTAGGGTTTTAAGCTTTAAAACTTCTAAAAAGCAATTTTTTAATCATGCAATTTATGTATTACGTTAAACGTTTTGGGTTGTATTATACACGAAATATGCAGTTTGTATACTTATTTTATGTGAAAATAAGTAAAATAACTTACATAAATCTGAAATTGCCAAAAACTTGACCAATACATTAAAAAAATCATATAAAGCAAGTTGTTCAAAATTTTCAAACGCGTTTTTCTCGAAATGACATTCGTGAGGGTTGAAATGGTATGGCTTATTTGCGTCCACATATTATGTTTATTATTATGTACACATAAATGTGTCCTTTTTATATATTATTATTCAATTACATTATGTTACTTACGTTTAAATCAATGCTGTCACCGCAAATATCAACACCTTCAAATGTCATGACACAACCAACATTGCATCTTATATCCCAAATCTGTAAAATTAAGTTTTGTTAGATTACAAAATAAAATAAAATCTATCTGTACTAATTTGGTAAAACCATTATAAAGATTTACAATTTTACTAATTTTACAACAAGATTACAATTGGTGTGAAAAATACATCGTATTATTCTATTTTTGCATCCAATACTTTCACTATTGATATCATTAATTATTATTTTTATTTGACAAAATTACAAAAACACTTCAAGGGAAATTAGTGTCTCGCCATTTTTCTCACCGTAGTTCTAAAATTTTTACGCCCTTTATACCATATTTTATGTACAAGTCTCAGTAATATTATACAAGATCGGAGTTCGTTTTCTTGTTTGTTTTTCACTTTCACTTAAACTGCTGAATCGATTATAGGGATTTTTCTATATAATTTATACGCTGCACACTCAACGGCCCCCATTAGGATAGTAATATCCTGTGTCGGGGGTCTGGAAACATTCACAATGACAAGGACAAATACACCCAGACCGGAAAATATGCTTGCATGGTCAATACAAACATATTATGCTCCGAGCGGGAATCGAACCCGCGACCTGTGGCGTTTAAGGCAGGTTCGCTACCGCTGCGCCACATCGTCGTCAAATTCTGTATAGATTTACCCAACTAGAATCTCCAAGTCTCCAAGATTGATGACGGAATCAATTATTTATACTATTTTATTGAATTAAATGTACATCGTAAGATTCTATATTCACAAAGCAGAAGCTAGGAGTGTAATATAAAAAAAGATGTATGTACTTCAATTGTCAGCATATAATAGGAATATTCAAAATGTATGTACATATGAAACGTTTCTTTGTAAACGCTAACGGTCAATACGAGTGCTTAATAAATAATTCGAGAAGTTAGCATCTAAACAAAATATTTTAATCTCGACAGAGACGCTTTGAGTCCGCGGTCGTTGTCCGCTATGTTTAATTCAGGGAGCGTTTACAAGCTCCTCGTAAAGTTACTACACTGAAGTGACTCATTCCGTTGAACTAACTATAAAGAAATGTGTTTATATTGCGAATTAAAAGAACTGAAAGTTTAGAATTAACGCTACTAGAATAGTCTGAATGAAGCATCAGAAACGAAGCTTCGTTTAATTTAATGGTCATGTCGCCCACAGACCTGCATCAAAGTCAACATTTTCATTATTTTTTTGTTTTATGTCAAAAGTATTGTCCTTTTAAATAAAAAAATGTGACATATTAAATCCTCTTTCGTTTTACTTTTTTTTTCACAGCGATAAAGTTTTGTATTACATTGTTAGTAAGTTGAAATAAGATACGCTTGTATTTCAAAGAGGAATCACATCTATGCTTCTAAATATTTATGTATTATTTTGCTGGTATTCTATTTTATTTTAACAGATATTGACATATTTACATATGACACCGTTGTGGCGTTGTGGGTAGCGTATCTGCCTTTAGTCTCGACGGTTACTGGTTCGATTCCCGCTCGGGCAGATGTTTGTTAAATTTCTGTCTCGGCGTTTGTCTGTGGGTTTTCCCACCGTGCCTCGGAGAGCACGTTAAGCTGTCGGTCCCGGTTGTTATCACCTAACATCTGATAATAATCGTTAACTCGTGTTTAGTAAATTGCTCGTATCCAATAAGTTTACTGGTTCGCCCTTAGGGTTGCGGAGGTCAGATGGCAATCGCTCTGTGTAAAAACTAGTAATCTGTCAAATCCGGATAAGAGTAATAAGCAGACCCCGGGTAAAATAAAATACCGGGAATAATGCTAGGACGAAGAATTGACATATTTACATAAAAGAATATTAAAAAATGACCTAATCTATATTAAATTTTCGGCTTAGTACAATTGACACAAATCTGATAGCTACTTAACTAACATAATATATTACGTGAAATAGTTATTTCTATTGACCCAGAAATAATAAAATTATATGTAACTAGTCCCAGAAAACCAGTAATGGATTAGGTATTTCATAAAAAATACAAACTTCAACCACAACTGGTATAGTTTCACAAAAACCATTGTGAAGGAGCTATTTAGATTAATTAGCCCTTACACTATGAGTTCGATTCTTTATCTCCGGATTCATTACACGCTGAAAATGAGCGGAAGCGAAATGTTTTAAAATACTTTATCTGATTTCAAAATGATTTTCCATTTTGAAATCAGATAAAGTTTTAAAACATTTGCCATTCGAAGTCAGCAGTGTAAAGCAATAAAACTCACTCTCAAAGTATTATCCCAGGCTCCGCTGGCGAACATAAACGGTTTTTGATTGTGACAACACAATGCGCACACCTGGCCGAAGTGCATCCGCTGAAGTTTCTTAGGTATGAACTGGAGACGCAACTTGTGAACCTTGTACGTTAGATCCACCTGAAAGCACACGAGTTTCGTTCGACAAACTTCAACTACCAAACACTGAGTTGATAGTTTGTTTTGCATTTAAACAATGTTATTAATATCAAAGAGATTTATGTTTACATTTTAAACTATTAAAACATATGTATCTTGATTAATCTATATTGTATTTCTGCTATTATATTTTCTAGAATATTCCATGATAAAAATGTTAGTACACGTGCTTCAATATCTAGAATGAAATTAATAGGCTGTAACCCCGACATACGATATATATTTTATACTGTGGACAGATAAAACATCAGTTGGTGCCCCTTCTTAAATTCAACACCAACGCAATGGAACAAAATAAGAGACACGCTAAATTCATTAATAACCGACTGTTATTATTAATTTTAAAGCAAAGTTCTTCATTATATACATTTTTTAATTAAATTAAATATCTGCCTCGATTAAGAATCGAATTCGCATAGGTGTCCTAAGCAGATACACTGGAGCTACGTCAAAGTGGTCGTAAGCATATGATTTATATTTATTGTAGTTCTAAAGGAGAAAGAAAAGTCTTTATAACGAAAGCGACGAAGGAAATATGAAATTTAAATTTTAATACAGTTGCAACAGCAATCTCTACTTATAATCTTGTAGAAAGTTTCAGTTTCAAAATCTTCTTCCCAGCACTATCCCAGTATTTTGCTCTGAGTCTTCTTATTACTCTTGACCGGATTTGACAGGTTACTAGTTTTTACACAGAGCGATTGTCATCTGACCTCCGCAACCCTAAGGGCAAACCAGTAAGTCTTTGGCTAAGAGCAATTAATAACCAATTAAGAGGTAACGATTACAACCAGATGTTATGATAACAACTGGGACCGACAGCTTAACGTTCCCTCCGAGGTACGGTTGGGAGACCAACCAGGATAAATGCTCAGACCAAGACGAGATATTTTCGACGCCTCGAGCAGAAATCGAATCCGCGATCGTCGAGGCCACAGCGGTCGCAAAATTTAGTTTCAGAATCTTGATACAAAATTGTAACACAGCACTGGGACAAGTTTGAAATTATATCACAAAGCTGTACAATGTACATACAACAAAGTTCCGTATATCTCAGAGAGCTGTAACATGATAACTGAATCCTTGACCAGCGACCTACTTCCCGAGGCTTAAGGACTTTCGAATATCTCGTAAAACCTATCGGATATTGACAATAAAATGGGATTAAGTTACTTTATCTGAAGTGCCACTTTGAGTTAGGATAGCCCAGTGGGTCAGATATATAAAGATTTAAAACATGTCATTGCTTTTTTAAGTAGGGCTCTTAATTTTTTATCTATTTGAAATTATTTTTAAATGATTATATGAGTAGCATATTAGACATTAGACATTAGACACTCAACGGCCCCCATTAGGATAGTGATATCCTGTGTCGGGGGTCCGGAAACACATACAAAGACAAGGACAAATACACCCAGACCGGAAAATATGCTTGCATGGTCAATACAAACACATTATACTCCGAGCGGGAATCGAACCCGCGACCTGTGGCGTTTAAGGCAGGTTCGCTGCCGCTGCGCCACAACGTCGTCGAAATGCATATAATGATAATAATGGAAGAAAATTATTTTAAAGTGATTAACAATAAAAGATGACATCATAACCCTTATACTAGAGGAATAATGTGGAAGAAATGGAAATCTTAAAATGGGTTCGACTAGAGCTATGCTTCGCTCAGTTTAAACCGGCTCGACCGGTGAAATATTATCCTCTTACAAAAAATTGGCATAAAGAAACAGAGTACTGTTGCGTTTCATGCGATCCCGAGGCCCGATCTCCTAGCCCCTCAGTTCCCTCCTATCCCTAGAGTTGGCAACGCGCATGTAATACTTTAAGTATTGCGTTCATAGGTCTCGATGACTGGTTACTATCAGGCGGACCTATACTATACTATGCTGCCAAACATCATGAAATAAATTAAAAAAAAAAATCTTTTGCATTTATATTACCCACTCAAATATTATGACATACGTTGTGGTTTACGTTTCCTCGGAAAGTACTAAATAAAGATTTATCTGCCTAACTATCCTATCGTAACGCCGTCAAAACTTTCATATAAATAAGTTAAGCACAACAGACTGGGAAACATGGTTGCGTTTAACGCAAGTACGCTACCACAATACAAAAACAGTCCTCAAAAAACGTCGTCGTCAAAAGCAAAAAAGGTTTCGAGTGTAATTATAACCTCAAATGCTAAGCTTAACATCTTATACATTATAATTTACATATTAAAAGTACTTTACGCTCATTTATTTATATTCTAATTCAACGTATTCGGTATTCTCTTATTCTGTAATAAACACAAAGTCTAATGCATATTCAGTGAACGCGAACAGTAACTAGAAAATGTAAATGTTTTAGATCTAATAATAATAAATTTAACACCTTTTGTATTTCATTCGTTACAAGGTCTGTTTTATTTGCTAGTGTAAAATATACCGTCTAATAAAACATTAAATGATCATAAATTTTGAAACTGAAATAATTCAATATAATCTTAGAATTAGAATATCGGATGACGTCAGCGCGTGACTAACTTCGTTCCGTTGCTTTGATAGTGAATTTACGGAAGGGCACCAACAAGTATATATTTTGTCTGTATGCAAGAGCAGTACATAGTATATAGTAAGTCAATGAAAAGGGGCTGTAATAATTTGAAAGGGGGTTAGGGTGAAAAGTTGTATGGAAGTATCGTCATTTTTGAGCTAGAAGCTTGAAAATAATTTTTTAGGCTGTTGATTCGATATAAATAAATCCTCGAAGATGTAAAATAATAATAGCGAATACAGGATGAAAGTTTGTATAGAAATACGTGTGTTTTATTTGTAAAATAATTAGCCGAAATAATGAAAAATGCTACCCAAAGACACCCAACCCAAGAAACCAACCCAAGAAATGGTGGTAGGTCTTTTGTTGCAAGAGGCCGGCTAGGTAGGTACGTACCACCGCAGTGTCAAATATTCAGCCGCCAAATACTAGTGCTTAGTCATTACTGTGTTCCGGTTTGAAGGGCACTGTACGCTAGTGAAATTACTGGGCAGAGGAGATTTATGAACCAATATCTCGGGGTTGGCAACGCATGAGTGGCACTTACTAATGGTGCTGCAAGCGCTCTTAGGCTACGGCAACCACTTACCATCAGGTGGGCTGTATGCTTGTTTGCCAACTTTTGACATAAAAAAAAACTATTCCACGTGGACGAAGTCTCGGGCACAGCTAGTACTTAATATATTATTTCACGTGCTTCAGTGGTAAATACTTACTTTTGCATTAAGAGGGTGACTTGGGAGGGGCCCTCACCTAGAATATCGATGCGTAATAACAGTATCCGTACTGTTTCGTTCCGCTCATAAATAAAACAGTAAAAGCCCAATCCCTTATTTCTTTCCTTTTCAACCTTGCAACCCATACGTTGCACTACAGGTGTTGAGGGCATCTTTAGGCTGCGGTGAATCATGCAGGCTGACATTTTATTTAAAAAGTATCTTGTTGTTGACGACTTTGTGGCGCTGCTGTATCGAACCTGCCTTAAGCACTGAACTTTCAGAACGCCGGGCAGGATATCACTATCCTAATGTGGACCCTTGAGTGTGTAGTATTTATTGTTTATTTTTTAAATTCTTAATAACAACAAAACATTATATTAATTTACAACCGCAGTCGCGCAGCGGTAAATAACTTGCCTAAAGCACCATTGATCGTGGGTTAAATTCCCGCTCTGGACAGATGCTTACATTGACCATAAAACTGTATTTTCCGATCTAGGTGTTACTCCGGAGCTTTGACGCAAGATATTACTATACTAATGGGGTGTTGAATGTTGAGCGTTTATTATTATTATTCTTATTAATAACCTCTTGAGTTGCCATGTCGTAGACTTTTATGGACGTGTCACCGTAGCCGACGATAATTTTCGTTTGATCAGCAGTTATTCCCAAGCAAAGCGCCGGTACCCTTTCTAGAGAAATAATATTACTCTTAAATATTATAAATATTTTCTTTACACATAAATAAATAAAAATAAATAAATAAATAAATAAACGCTACACACTCAACGGCCCCCATTAGGATAATTATATCCTGTGTCGGGGGTCCGAAAACATTCACAATGACAAGGACAAACACAACCAGACCGGAAAACATGCCTGTACGATTAATACAAACATCTGCTCCGAGCGGGAATCGAACCCGCAACCGTCGAGGCTTAAGGCAGACTCGCTACCCACAACGCCATAACGGTGTCAAATCTGTATTTGTAGACAAAGAACATTATATTTCAATTATTATGGTTTGGGGAGAACAGATCGTATACTGAGAAGTCCCTGTTTATATATCAGGAGTACCTACTTGATGATAAAAAAAATTAAAATTGATTTTTAAACGCCAAAAATATCATGTTAAGTTTCCGTTACGAGAAGCTATACATTTTGTAAACACAGATTCAGGGGCTGGTAACATTTGAATCAAATAATAAAAATACTTCGTCGTACCAAATAACAGTAATACTTCTTTATTTTTTTGTTGTGTTTAAATTAGTGACAATGCAATCAGCATTGTCACTAATTTAAAAATTGATAGTTTCTCGTGGCGTGGACTATAACAAACAGCAAAAAAATCCAACCAATTCAACTTCCTTATAAAAATATCCTCAATTTTTTAGACTAGATTAGATTTTAAGCAAAGTTAGATATAAATTCGCAAATAACTAAAGTCTCATAAGGGTTGTATGTTCAAATTTAACCGTGAATATACTGTTGATACGTACGTGTGATAAACGGAGTTGACGAGGAAGAAATACCAGGAGCTCCGTAATATTGTGTGTTAAAGCATTCTAGCGCTGGATCCGCACGGATGCAATATTCCGGAGGGTCGTCTACTGATGTACACAACTGCGGTATATGTATATAGTTAATTTAGCAATTGATCCTTTCATACTATATCTATATACTACTTACTTTTCCTATTTTTATGTATGTATGTTTGTTTGTATGTTTGGTCGCATGCATGTACATTTTTTTAAATTTATTTTTCATACCCTAAATCAAATAAATAAAAAAAGTTAAGTTTCACTTCCGTCGTGGTTTCATAAAACCACACAGTCTTTTTTTGTTTGGTTGAACGCGCTAATCGCAGGGAGTACTGGTTTGAATTGAAAAATCATTTTGTGAACAGACTGTTTATCTAAGAGTATATTATCTATAGAGTATATAGCACCACGCTAAGACGAAGGAGAGCATTAATGAAAAATGTGGTAACAACGGGAAATTTGTCTTGTAAATTCTTTTCGAGATTCCGTTTCGTGCGCTGTATAAACGTTTAAAGTTACGCAACGTTGATGTAGGATGAAATTGTTCCCCTTTAGAAGTTCTAAATAAAAGTCCGCGGCATCATATCTATCCCTTAACTATAATCTTTTGTATGGTACCTAATCAAATTTGTTCTATAACATCACGCTACGACACAATGGCGTATTTACCAGCAGGTTTTTTTTTTTCGGAATGTGTATTGCTGTTGACCCTACTGGCCTTGACAGCGTCACCGGGCGGGGGGACCGAGTACAGAGTACCAGCAGGTTGAGTAGGCTAAAGCCTAGGCAAATTTGGGGACTAATTTTTTTGTGCTACCTCATAAAACTCAAAAAGATTTCTGCATGACGGTTTTCTGATGTTTTATAGGTAGAAATCTGTAACAAGTTTGCCATTGACTTTTCCCCTCTCACTTGTCCGAGTAGCTAATTTCCATATTCAGTATATTCTAGTCAAACACCTAGTTCGCCCAGGCAAGTCCGGCAAGAGCGCCAAAAAACTTACAGCCTATACCTTGAAAACGGACGCAAATAAGCAATACCATGTCAACCCACACGAATGTAATTTCGAGAAAAACGCGTTTGAAAATTTTGAACAACTTGCTTTATATGATTTTTTTTTTTATGTATTGGTCAAGTTTTTGGCAATTTCAGATTTATGTAAGTTAATATACTTATTTGCACAAAAAAATAAGTATACAAGCTGCATATTTTTTATATAATATAACTCAAAACCTTTAAAAATACATAAATTGCATGATTGAAAAAATGGCTTTTTTAGAAGTTTTAAAGCTTTCAACCCTACAAATATTAAAGAAAAATGTTCTTCAGCCATTTTTCAACGCTTCTGCATATATAACTCAGTTTTTTCAATTTTGTGGGTTGACATGGTATTGCTTATTCGCGTCCAAACATGGTTGAAACCGCTATCTCTCCGCTCTGAGCTCGATATATTCGATATGCGCAATTCGTTTGTCAGTTGTGTGAGTACTAGCTTTTGCTCGCGATTTCGCTCGTGTTAATGTTATTGTTATGCTTTTGCCTTATCCTTCGGGAAACGTACTTTTTTCTTTAAATTCATATTCGCAGTTATACAGTTTGTGTAGTTGATATGAGTAATTATACTTTATAAATATAATAAAATTTAATTAATTTGTTTCTAATAGACTAATATAATGTATATTTGTATTTGTCTGTTTGTTTATTTGAATGCCTATTCTAGAACATTCTAAATTTACGCGTAGCCGTCGGATAGGGTAACGATAGTAAAAAAAGTATTCTCAATAAGTAAATTAGAATGTTATTCAATAGAAAATTTTGCTTATAAGTGTGATTTCCTTCGATTGGCTTCTAATAACTACGTAATGTTTTTAATGGTATAGGGATAGCCTTACATTAGGTATTTCGATTCGATATATGGCGCCGTCACAGCAAGCAGCATAGCAAACTCTTTCTTCGATACGACTGTACTCCAAAGCATACACTGGCTTAGGGGGAAACTGGATGTTACGCAACGTACATAGTACAACACCCGTACTGCCATGCCGCATCTAATAAAATAATAAATAAATAAACGCTACACACTCAACCCCCATTAGGATAGTTATATCCCGTATCGGGGGTCCGGAAACATACACTTCGACAAGGACAAAGACAGACTGGAACACATGCCTGTATGGTCAATACAAACATTTGCTCCAAGCGGGAATCGAACCCGCGACCTGTGGCGCTTAAGGCAGGTTCGCTACCGCTTGTCGTGCCGGGGGGCTCAGTAGCCGGGAGTCGATTGTGCAGGTGGCACCTTCGACTGCCCGGTGAAGCTAACAGGGTCAGACGGTTCGGGCGTGGGGCGTTTTACGCTAGACCGCGCCTAGGAGGGTGGTGTCGTATGGGTCGCTCCGGTACTTTTCTGCTTATCAGAATGGACTGCGAGCGGCTCCTGCGACACCGGTGGTGTGTTTAACCGGGGCCTTCAGCCCCGGTTAGGCGGTAGAGGAAGGAAACCTCTTTAAAAAATAACGGCGGTCGGTCGTGAGGAAACAACCTCATTAAAAAGTTAGTCTCGGCGGGGGAGTCCTAGGACCCAGGGCTCCCTTGGTTGGGTTTGCCGGGGCCTTCTGGTCCCGGTCGGTGGGGCGCGAAAGCGCCGTGGAGTATTTTATTTATGTATAGTATGTATTAGTATGTATATATGGCGGCAGTATGGTGCCGCCCAAGGTGGAGGCCGAAAGGCCTGGCGCGTTCGCGCGTGGAGGTATGTATTGGTATATATGTATTGGTATGTAGTGTATGTATATATGGCGGCAGTAGGTTGCCGCCACCGGTGGACCCTTCGGGGCAAGCGCCGGGGCGTCGCGGTTGTATGCTTCAGCGACCCCGCGACGTCCCACTATGGCGCTAGATGGGACCTTGGAGTTTTAGTGGGTAGGGGAGCTCGGCTCCGAGTTCACACACCTCCTGCGCCATTGCACCCGTCCCGGCGCTCGAGTGCGTAACTGCATTTCTCCAAGTAAAAAAAAAAAAAAAAAAAAAGGTTCGCTACCGCTGCGCCATAATGTCGTCAAATATAGTTAAGTTCTGATCAAAGTCAAACAATATCTAACGTAAACTGGTATTTACTTTTCGATATGAACAAAACTCTAAAACACATTTGCTAATGTTTTCTAGAAGTTACAGTTGTAATAAATTAATTTACTAAAACTATCGTGAGACATAATTTACTTAGTGTAATTTTTTTAAATTTTTTTAAACGGCTAACACTCACGTTCTGTCGGTTTAAATACCGACTAGTTTCGGACTCATCGGAGATCCTTCATCAGGTTGAGTGGGTTACGTTCGCGGTCGCGACCCGTCTCGCACAGTGTGTGCTCGCAAATTTTACATTAAGTTGTAATAAAGTTCGAAAAGGTAAAGCAGAGAAGGTCTGGTTGATTTTAAACCAACGTCAAAGGTTATTCATAAATAAAAATCACGTCGGCATAAATATACCGCTTATCGGAATCTACCTGTATAGTACCCGAGGCGTGACCGACAATAATATGATCTCCTTGGGGGGAATATGTCAAAGAGGTTATGGCACCCAATTCGGAACAATACCATCTATTGTACATGATCTCGTTCTTTGTGCCTTTCAAGAATCGCTCATCGTTTTCCTTTATCCAACCGAAACGATTACGCTTCTCATACGTAAATCCTTGGTAAAACATGGGATACCAAATATTTGGTATGTGCTCATTTTTATAATGCGATAGAATATTTTTAACATATTCATTGATAATTTCATTATGTTGACCCATCGTGGCCTACTAAATTAGCAACAAATTAACTTTTTTATTGTTTAAACGGTGACGAATAGGACTTTCCGTAAAATGAAACGTGAAGCTCACGATAAAATTATTTATTTTTATTTTCGAAGATTCCGGAAAAAAACATCTTTAAATTTTGATAATCTCTTCGAAGTTTTATTATTTGATATCGTCACAAAATAAACACATAATCCTACCTGTATTATGCGTTGTCGTACCTATTATGTAGTATAACATATTAATTCCATACAAGGTATTCCTAAATCATTGTTTATAAAGAACAGACTTTTAGAATTATTTTTATAGATCTAAACATAATATAAATAATTATATAATTTCTAGGTTATATTTGTAAGTACCTATATGCTTTTATTGTCTCCAGATAAATGCATTTTAGCATTTGTAGCGAAATAACCAAGCTACCTTAATCAAACCTCTTTTTGTGAATGTCTTTGTTAGAAACATTATTTACTACAAATAAAGCTACGTGAATCAATACATTGTATCCCATATAATATTACCTGAATCAAACCAGTTGAATGTCCCACGATTAAAAACTCACCATCCGGGGAGTAAATCATTGAGCAAATGAAACCAGATTCAGATAAATAACTCAAACTAACAATATTCTCGTTAGGTGTATCATTAAAAAATCTCTCTTGATTATCCTGGAGCCATACGATATCGGTTAAACTCAGCCTTTTCTCCGCAAAAGAAACGAAGCCCGAATCGCCACCTTCTTCCTCTCGAGCTAATTGCTTTTTTATTCTATAACCATATTCTTTGACAAAAACTTGTATGTCAGAAGCACTCTCAGATAAATTAAATCGGCTATATGTTGAAATATTGAACAAACTAGATGCCATTTTTGTTAGGTTTTATTATGCCATAAATATATTATCATTTATTAGCTCTTCAAAAAGCTATAGAAGTGAGAAAGCGTCACTTTTAATTGTCAGCAAAACAAAGTGTTTAAAAATATATAAAGCCAAGATTACAGTTAGCCAGTAGCTGTATTATAGGAAGGTGCTAGATGCTTGCGATCATACAAAAGAGGCTTAACTGTTAGGTAATAACGCTATTTATTTCTCCAGTAATTATCTTTTCACCTCACCCAAGGACGATGATTAGTCCAGCAAAAATTAAAAAAAAAAAAAATGATTGCTTATTGGACGATCGTATTCTATTATTAACTACCATTATGACCCACTGCCACGCTAAATTTTAATATTATTGTAACAGTCCAGCAATAGACAATTTCCAGGATCCGACAATCTCTCGAGATGTGTAAATAACTCTGTCCATTTACCTACTTATTAAACTTCTAGTTACTATTTTTTATAAACAATTTTAATTAAATTTCATAATAATCGTAAATTATAATTTATTAAAAAATAAAAATCGATCTGCCTTAACATATTAGAAATATAATTCATTGGTCTGCATAGAAAGAAACGATTTACGTACATTATTAATAGCCAACCTACAGAAATTAAATGTGAAAGAGACAGTGATATTAGCTTATATCCTATAAAGTAAGTAAAAGCGAGAAAGCAAATAAGCGTCCCGTCGTTGACGAATGTAAACGAAACTACCCGAAAACGACGCCATATTGTCATGTCAGGTTAGGTGAAGGTGGAGAAAGCACTTGCCTTTTTATTTACTAAATTTATTGAAATAAAAGTGTGTGTTATCAATTGTGAACGGCTCAATAACTTAAGGTTTGTATTATAAAAGAAAATTACTATATTTCTAATATTAAAAGATAACACGCATAAAAGTATTCAATCAATATATTTCTAATATTTGTCGGGTGTGGTATTTAGTTCATCTGAAATAGTTACTTTGTTTATTTTGTTTTAATTACTTGATATCCGCCAATATAAAACAATTTTGTACTTTGATGTGATCATGAGGATAATAGGGCCCATTCCATAAATTCATGCATTAGTGAATTGTTTATAAATCAATAGCGACGGCTGCGTCGTGAACGATACTCCATAGTTTATTTTTTATAGGCGCAGGGTGCATCGCTGCATCCGCTAAACCATGAGTTATCAGATACCATCATCACAGAGCCGAACGAGTGAGTATAATTAATAATATAAAACCGATAATTATGTAGATATCGACTACAAATATGGAAAACATGATTTCAGTTATTGTGACTCATACTTGAAGTATTGCTGTTATGTATTTCTAAGATAGATTTGGGAACTTATGATATTTAACATTCGCCTATACATTCATCAGAAAAATCTGGTTTGTAATTTTTTAAATGCAGTATCTTCAGTATCTATGAAAAATATTTGTTATTTGAGAATTAGTTTTTTGTCTAAATTTTGTAATAATATTTTTGATCAAACAAATGAACTAAGTAAAACAATTATTAAATACTTCACATAACAATGTTGTCCAGAGGAATAATAAAAAAAAATATTTTTTATTCATAAACTCGTAACATAACTATGATTGCCTTCGGTGAGGCTGTCTCCGCTAGGGCTAGGTAGACACTAAAAAAAAATTGAGTGGTTGCTATACAGTATATTATTCTAGAGTTGGAGGAATAAATCAACCCATTTTGTTCTTTCAGCTCCCTCAAGTTAAATCTCTTGTTTTACAATCATTAATAAACTGCAGTAATCTTTTACTGATAGGCAGATTACACTTTTTTTACCACCATCATACCATTAAAAATTATAATTAAACTAAAAATAACTATATATTACAGTGTCTCATAGTAATTATGGTGGGTCTGATGTGCCAATGGCACCCAGCAAGGAGCAGCAAACTCTCATGTGGCAGCAGAACTCCTACTTGGTGGATTCTGGCATCAACTCAGGAGCTGCTACTCAGGTACAACTATTTAACTTAAAACAGGTCTACACACTATTTAATTAACACTTTCATACTTCCTAGTATTTTTATCTACCCAGGGTCTGTTTATTACTCTTATCTGGATTTCACCGGTTACTAGTTATTACACAGAGTGATTGCCATCTAACCTCCGCAACCTTAGGGGCGAACCAGTAACTCATTGGATATTAGCAAATTATTTATCAAAAGTTAACAATTATTATTAGAGCTCAACCGACAGATTAACATGCTCTCCGAGGCACGGTGGGGATGCACAAGGGCAAAAATCCAGACCAAAACAGATATTTGTAAGATCAATACCAACATCGGTCTGAGGGGAAGCGAACCCACAACCGTCAAAGCTAAAGGCGGACTTGCTACCAAAATGCTGCAACACTGTCACTTCAACACTTTCATTATCTGGACATATTTAATCTGCTGTTTTACAACTATGACTATATATGGCTCATTATGATCTTGTTTTAACTCTATCACAAATTTCGGGAATTAGCCAAAGGTAATGCTGAGAAATGAAAAATTGCTTAGATACACTAAGATATTGCAAAAACAACAAAGACTTAAATCCAATATTTTATATAGTCAAAATGGTTAAAATTTACCATTTGGGAGAAGGTATGAAGCTCAATCGGAGTTGCATCTTTTAATCACTATATACTTTATTATATATTATATTATTTTACTTAGCTTTAATTGATTGTATGAAATACAATATTGATAAATAAATACATAATTTACACTTAAATTATTCATCAACACAATATGCTATCATTATATTGAATTTGTTGCTATAAACTTTCACAGGTGCCATCACTTACTGGAAAAGAAGATGACGAAATGGAAGGAGATCAGCTCATGTTTGACCTGGATCAGGGTTTTGCTCAGGGGTTTACCCAAGAACAGGTTGATGGTGAGACATTTTAACAGTTTTTCATCATAAATATATAATTAGTAATAACTACAGCTAGAACATAGTTAGTAATAACTACAGCTAGAACATAATTAGTAATAACTACAGCTAGAATATAAATTTACTATTGAATAACTATTTATTCAATAGTAAATTTAGAACACTTATTTGTATGAGGTTTTTCTTATTAGCTAATAAGTTAAATACTACAATATTTCTCCGTTATAAAGTCTATTATATTTTTAGTGAAAACTAGTAATAGATTAATCCGTTATAAACTAGTGTATTATATTTTCAGTGAAAACTTCATTAGGTAATGTAATATTGACACTGTATTTGTATGGTGTATGTTTTCCAAATAATTAAAAAAAAATATATTTCATAACTTAGTCATATTTGTATTTTGTAACATTTCGAAATTCTGTGATTAATGACTTCATAAATTTCCTTTCACAGATATGAACCAACAACTGTCGCAGACGCGCTCTCAGCGTGTTCGTGCGGCTATGTTCCCTGAGACCCTGGAAGAGGGGATAGAAATACCCTCAACCCAACTAGATCCAGCTCAACCTACAGCTGTACAGAGATTGTCTGAACCATCTCAGATGTTAAAACATGCTGTTGTCAATCTCATTAACTATCAGGATGATGCTGATTTAGCTACCAGGTAGATACAATATTTTTCATTTACACAATGTCTGTCGTTTAATAGACATTATTAGCTCTCCATTCATACTTTCATTCCCTATTTCACCACACTCAAGTTGTATTTTTGTAACCAAAGTATCTACGGTCTTCTCCAAGGTCTCATCTACATATATCTATAACAAAATTCATCAAATTTCGTTCAGCTATTTAGTCATAAAAACCTATTAGACAAAATTGCTTCCACATTTATATCATTAGTCTGAATGCTATATTTATTTAATATTATTTTTAAATAATACTTGTACTCTGGACTATTGAAAAAGTACATACAAATAATATTCAATAAATTTTTATTCTCCAGGGCCATACCTGAGTTGATAAAACTTTTGAATGATGAAGACCAAGTAGTCGTTTCTCAAGCTGCTATGATGGTCCACCAACTGTCGAAGAAAGAAGCCTCGCGTCATGCTATTATGAATTCACCCCAGATGGTAGCTGCTTTAGTGCGAGCTATCTCCAACAGCAATGATCTAGAAACTACCAAGGGTGCTGTTGGTACCTTGCATAACTTGTCACACCATCGCCAAGGTCTGCTAGCTATCTTCAAGAGTGGTGGAATCCCAGCTTTGGTGAAACTGTTGAGCTCCCCTGTGGAATCGGTTCTCTTCTATGCCATTACTACCCTTCATAACTTACTGTTGCATCAGGATGGATCCAAGATGGCCGTGCGTCTTGCTGGAGGCCTGCAGAAGATGGTCGCGTTGTTGCAAAGGAATAATGTCAAATTCCTAGCGATTGTAACTGATTGCCTACAAATTTTGGCTTATGGAAATCAGGAGTCAAAGCTTATTATACTTGCCTCTCAAGGACCAATTGAATTGGTGCGCATCATGCGTTCTTATGACTATGAAAAGTTGCTGTGGACTACCTCAAGAGTTCTTAAGGTGAGAACTATGCTTAGCATTTGAAATAATTGACGATGTTGAGATGCAGCGGCAGGTCACGGGTTCGATTCCCACTTGGAGCAGTGTATAGACCATAAAGGCTTGTATTCTGATCTGGGTGTGTTTGTCCTTGTCTTTGGGTATGTTTCCGGACCTACAGGATATAACTATCCATATGGGAGCCATTGAGTGTGTAGCATTATATATTAAAATGTAGCATATTGTCTTACAAAGTAACAAGAATCATGTTCAAATTAAGTTTTTTTTTTTTTTTTTTATGTTAGAAGTTGGGAAACAAGCATACGGCCCACCTGATGGTAAGTGGTTGCCGTAGCCTATGAGCGCTTGTAGCACCATTAGTAGGTGCGACTCACGCGTTGCCAACCTCGAGATATTAGTTCTTAAATCTCGTTCGCCCAGTAATTTCACTAGCGTACAGTGCCCTTCAAACCGGAACACAGTAGTGCCTAAGCACTACTATTTGGCGGCAGAATATTGGACACTGCGGTGGTACCTACCTAGCCGGCCTCTTGCAACGAAAGACCTACCACCAGTATTTTCGATTCTTTTAAAAGTAAACAAACTACACAATACTAATTGCTATACAATAAGGTTAAGACTTTAATATGGTTTCCTTATGATTGTTAATAACAAAAACCAAAATAATAAAAATATCAACTTCAAAAAGTAGCTTTTCTACAGAATATTTTATTTAGAAATTGGCGCCTTTTGTCCTGATATATTTAGCACCATCTAAATAAAATATATTTTTTTTGTTATCCAAAATTAGCCTTTATTCTAAAATGTATATTAATTGTTCCAACAAAAACACGAAAGGAAAATACGGTATTATATGTGATAAAATTAAAGTTTTTAATATAGAATTTTATTTGTTAGGTATTGTCAGTGTGCTCAAGCAACAAGCCAGCAATTGTTGAAGCTGGTGGCATGCAAGCTCTGGCTATGCATCTCGGCAATCTCAGTGGCCGTTTGGTACAGAACTGTCTTTGGACTTTGAGGAATCTGTCTGATGCTGCTACTAAGGCAAGTTACCAAATATATCAAACATACTAATTGTTAGAAAATTCATCTATAAATATATTTAATATGTCACACAAAGTTCATGATAGTTAGACCAGTCCTCTATCATGCTTATAACAGCTGGTCATATTTACGATACCCCTCCTGAGAATGATGTCACATAATTTTTGCATTGTTATATCTAGAAATTAGATATTTATTTTCCAAAAATAAAACAGCAGTTCTGAAATTTGTCAAGTAAAATTTTAGGGTTTTGTTTTCAGTTTAAATCAATCGCTTTAAAATACTTGTGACGTCACGAAACTTGGACCCTTCACAGCATCGTAATGTGTGACATAATTTATCGATGGAACTAAACAGGGAAAAAGTTAAACGGAAGGACTAATATTGAACTATAAAAATGAAGTAATCTATTCTTATTTACCAGGTGGAAGGACTGGAAGCTCTTCTTCAGAGTTTGGTTCAAGTACTGGCTTCGACTGATGTTAACATTGTTACTTGTGCTGCTGGCATATTATCCAACTTGACCTGTAACAACCAAAGAAATAAGGTATGTTATAATTAAACATGTCACTTTACTATTATTATTATTATTATTATTATATTAGATTTCCAACAGAAAATTAAAGTTGCCATAGATTTCACCATAACAATATTTTAATTTATTTACTTAACTTAATAAACAAGCTCCAGCTGCAGTGATCAAGTACAATTTTTATGATGTAGCAACTGATTTCATAGAGTATAGAATTATAGAAAACTTGTTTTAATAGTTGCTGCTTTAGAAAAAAGAAATTCAATTTTATTTTAAACTAGCTTTTGTACGCGGCTTCGTTATAAAATTTATAGTATAGATCTACTTTCTACGATGACTAATGTGATGACATACTACAGCCATTCAAACAGCCAAAAATCTTATAAACATCTTCCTTTCTTTATTTCTAATTATTTGCTAAAAACAAAGTTGGTTATGCTTCTTGTTTCAAAAATGATGAATTTAATAATATAAACTTTTAACCCCTTATTCACCCCTTCAGGGGTGGAGTTTTAGAAAATATTAAATCACATTCTTCCTTATTTTATTATTCACCAAAAATGATGTTTCATGCTTCTAATTTCGAATATGACGGACTATGATACAAACTTTGAACGACTTTTGGGAACATTTAAGTATGAATTTTGAAAAATACCCTATTTAAAGTTGAATTTCAAAAAATTCCTTTCTGATTCCTCGTCTATGTTTTAAAAACAACACCTGTAAGAAAAATCGGCTCTCTGGATTTAAGGGGCTGAGCGTTGAGGAATCAGTGAGCTCTGTCTTCTCTTATTGTCTAGATTAACTTGCTAAGATGTAAGATATTGTAACAGCTAAAATCCCATTTCCAGGTGACAGTGTGCCAGGCCGGCGGCGTGGACGCGCTCGTGCGCACCGTGGTGTCGGCCGGCGACCGCGAGGAGATCACCGAGCCCGCCGTGTGCGCGCTGCGGCACCTCACGTCCCGCCACGTCGAGAGCGAGATGGCTCAGAATGCCGTTAGACTTCATTATGGACTGCCGGTAACTCTTATTTATTATTTAATTGCTAATTTTTCGAAGTCCTGACGATGCGCGACATGGTTTTCAACACCATGACGTTGTTGATATAGTTACAAAAAAAAGTTGTAGGAAAAATTACCGCGGATTATTTTTTTTCTGAAACCACGGAGCTATTTTTGTTTTGTTCTGGCATGTAGAAGTTATACTTCTATATAACTTCTTACATGCGTACATACACACGCAGTTTTTTGTAACAATTTTTGTATAAAATATGTTTAGAAATACGTAAAAACTAATAAGAAATCTGGATTAATAAAGTTTAGTACAGACATTTAAAACAGTCTTAGTTCTTATATTAAGTATTTTCTTATATCTTCTATGAATTAAACCAGTCACAAACGTCTTCTATGCACATTTATAACTCTGTTCTCCCCACCAGGTGATAGTGAAGCTGCTGCAGCCCCCGTCTCGCTGGCCGCTGGTGAAGGCGGTGGTGGGGCTGGTGCGCAACCTGGCGCTGTGCCCCGCCAACCACGCGCCGCTGCGCGAGCACGGCGCCGTGCACCACCTCGTGCGCCTGCTGCTGCGCGCCTTCAACGACACGCAGAGGGTGAGATCATTGAATATAGTTATCCGTTATTTGGAGGAATTTTGGTTTTAATTTGTTAAGTCAATTTTGAGGTCTATAGGGATATATGGACGCAAATAAGCAATACCATGTCAACCCACAAAATTGAAGGAACTGAGTTATATATGCAGAAGTGTTGGTAAATGGCTGAAGAACATTTTTCTTTAATATTTTTTGGGTTTTAAGCTTTATAACTTCTAAAAAAGCCATTTTTAATCATGCAATTTATGTATTATGTTAAACGTTTTGGGTTATATTATATACGAAATATGCAGTTTGTATGCTTATTTTTTGTGAAGATAAGTAAAATAATTTACATAAATCTGAAATTGCCAAAAACTTGATCAGTACATAAAAAAATTCATACAAAGCAAGTTGTTCAAAATTTTCAAACGCGTTTTTCTCGAAATGACATTCGTGTGGGTTGACATGGTATTGCTTATTTGCGTCCATATAATGTTTCAAAGAATTTTTTAATATTATACCCAGGGCAAATTTTTATTATCTTACTGCTAGGGTGTTCATCCTACTGGACTCATTCTAGTTTCAGCCATTAGGGGGTAATAGTATCCACATAGAAAATGTTAAAACATATATCTATATTTATATCTGTAGTTATTCATCTAAAACAAATTTTCATGCTTCTAGTTTAAAAAATAATGGACTCCCATACAAACTCTGAACTCCTTTTTCACCCTTAAGGGTTGAATTGCAAAAATCCTTTCTTAGTGCTCGTTGACGTTTTATAAACAACACCTGTGAAAAAATTCAGCTTTTAACGTCCAAGGGTTTCGGCTGGGGTTTATATGTCAGTCAGGTCTATGTCAGTCACACCCTTATCATGTCATTTGACGACGCTGTGGCGCAGCGGTAGCGAACCTGCCTCAAGCGTCACAAGTCGCGGTTTCGGTTCCGCTCGGAACAGATGTTTGTATTAATCATACTTGGTATATGTTTCAGGCTCCCGACACAGGATGTCACTGTAATAGGGGTCATTAACACTCAATAACGTTTTCATATACAAATTAACAAAAACATTAAAATCTATCAATCGTATTCCAGCAACGCGGCTCCGTGTCCGGCGGAGGAGGCACGGGCGGCGCGTACGCGGACGGCGTGCGCATGGAGGAGATCGTGGAGGGCGCGGTGGGGGCGCTGCACATCCTCGCCAGGGAGGGGCTCAACCGCACGCTGATTCGACAACAAAACGTCATACCGATATTCGTTCAGCTGCTTTTCAATGAGATTGAGAATATACAGGTGAGCGATATGTACAAATGTTTGTTTGATTACAAAATATACTTTAAATAATAGAGAACATACACTGTGTCTTCGGCTTTACCTGCATTATCAACAAAATTTTAATTTTTTTTTATGGGTCTAATTTTTTCTTCAAGAAAAGTAGCCTTAGTTACCCCTTATAACAATTATAACATCTGTCTGCCAATGAAAGTCCTGTCAAGATCAGTTAAAAAAATTAAAAATCTTCTTGGTAAGTAGGTCTTTTGTTGGAAGAGGCCGGCTAGGTAGGTACCACCACAGTGTGAAATATTCTGCCGTCAAATAGTAGTGCTTGGGCATTACTGCGTTCCGGTTTGAAGGGTACTGTAGGCCAGTGAAATTACTCGACAAAGGAAATTTAAGATTTAATATCTCGAGGTTGGCTACGCGTGAGTGGCACCTACTTATGGTGCTGCAAGCGCTCATAGGCTACGGCAACCACTTACCATCATGTGGGCCGTATGCATGTTTGCCAACTTGTAACTATCACACAGTGATTTAAACATTTTTATCTTTTTTATCAACAGCGTGTAGCAGCCGGGGTCCTTTGTGAACTAGCCGCTGATAAAGAAGGCGCTGAGATGATAGAGGCTGAAGGGGCTACGGCTCCACTCACAGAACTGCTGCATTCACGAAATGAAGGTATTTTTCCATCATATATTTCATTATAATCACAATCATCATCAATTGGTTTTAAGGGGAGGGCCCTTAAAACCAATATTAAGTCTTTCAGTTTCCTAGAAATTTTGACATTTTGACAAGATTTTTAAGTTAGTGATTAATGTGTAACAGTGACCCTCGGCTATCATAAATTAAATCACACGAATTTTTTTACCGGTTTTATTTGTAGGACACCCCGTATTTCCCCATCACATCATTTTTGCAATTTAGCATCTCGAAATTATTAAATTAATAAAACAGTAGTTTCGTAATTTAAGTTTTTAAGTTGTTATGAATAATATAATAACATGCTGCATTATGGATTTCTGGAACTAAGCAAAATATTAAACAATATATTTTACAGAGCCTTTAGAGCGTAAATTCATGTTTAGTTTACTAATCATATAACCGATATTTTAAAAAAATGTAGAAGTTATTATTTATGAAAAAATGCACATATGTTTTAAAAGTTGGCATTACAACGATTTTCCTTATTGTCGTTTCTTTTCAATAATTGTTTTAAACTGAAGCAAAAATCGTGGTACATTAGTAGATTCATAATAACCAAATAATCAAAATTCCAGGGGTAGCAACGTATGCCGCAGCTGTGTTGTTCCGCATGTCCGAAGACAAGCCTCACGACTACAAGAAGAGACTCTCCATGGAGCTGACTAACTCCCTGTTCCGTGATGATCACCAGATGTGGGCCAACGATCTCACCATGCAACCCGATTTGCAAGTATGTCACATACATAAAACATTTTAGTTTTTAATGAATTTCTTTGAGATTTACAAGAAAATCTAAATCTAATAAAAATTTACAAGAAAATTTTAAAATCTTTTAAAAAACATGCAGATTTCCTCATGATAATATTCTATGACAACATTTGCCTTAGAAGAAACACTTATTAACTATTTTAATTTGATTTGCTTACCAAGATTTTAAGTACAAACCTTTGGTAAGGTCTTATTTAGTTTATCTACTGTGCCATCTCTGCTCTAAAATTAAACTTAATGAAAATGAAGTTACGTTTTTTGTATTTTGTAAATAATTGCAGATGGAATAAAGGAAAATAATATACCTAAGGAAATATTTTTGTAATTTTGTAAAAGTTATGATATAAATTGTTATCAATGTATACATTTTCAAACTGAATTGCTTTTGATGTCTTCCTATAAAATCACATAAAAAATAATTTTTGTTCTGCTTTTTGATGTCAAGATACCCCTGTTATATTAAAAAGTTTAATATTAATATCAATTCATTTCAATTTTCAAAATAAATTTAAATGTTAATTCATTTATACAGTATATTAAAAAATTCTAAGCAGGATTTTGTTTGTTTGTTCATAATTAAATGCCATACTGGTTGGGTTAATTTAAATGAAATTCAGAACACAGATAGAACTATAAGCAGTATTACCATAGAATTTTTAGCTTTTAAATTAAAATAGACTCTTTAATGTAACTGGGTGTTCTTACAACTTAAAAATGATTTATTATTTTGCAATATTTTGTGTCCGCTTAAATTTTTATTTGACCATATTTGATACTAAGTACCGTTGATAGGACATGCTCGGGCCCGAGCAGGGCTATGAGGGCCTGTACGGGACGAGGCCCTCCTTCCACCAGCAAGGTAAGGCAATGTGTCTCTCACAATGTTTGGTACACTAACATCAACACATGTAAGAATGGTATATAGCAAATGGGACAGAATATAATATATAAATTGTATTTTTGTTATATTTTTTTTGATTTTATAATATTTATTGAATAGTTTATTAAATTATTTAAAAAACTTTTTTCTATCTAGAAAATTGTACATTTGAATAAAAATCACAATTATCATTCAGTACTAATGAAGCTTATGAGAAATATTTCTCAAAATTTGCATTTTAAATTTGAATTTTTTTTTTTGAAGATTTTTTAAAATTTTTGTTTTACAAAAAAAAATGTACAGTTGGATGAAGTAAATGATTTCTGTTTTTAAAGTACATAATTAAGATATTTAAAAATTATATTCTGTAACATGTGTCGTAAATCATATTTAGTTGCTAACTTATTAGTTTTATTTGTCGAAGTATTCGATGTAATGCAATATTAGCACCTGATGTATGTAGTATGTATGTTCTATAAGAATGTTGTAAAGTCTCTGTTTAAATACATTTTCTCTCTTCTTTACACGCAGCTTAATCCGGGACCTATTTATCACTAAACACAGGTGATGGGAATATTATATTATTATGTTTGTTTTCTGTGTGTGTGTTTTTATTAAAAATATTTATTATCTGTGTCTGTCCATTGAATTTTGACAAGAGCGAAACAATTTTTTTTTATGGATTTTTCAAATTATCCAAACCAAAAATTTTATTAAATAATTTTAATTTTGCGTTTTTATTTTAACGAAATAAAAAAAAAAAAAACAGAAATAAACCTTTTGCAATTTCCTTGTTGTCCTAACTTTTCGTCAAACTTCTTTTGAAACGGACTATACTTATGTATATCGTGGACTTATTTTACTAAAAAAATGTTATGAGCATCTTTTGACTAAAATTGTTTGTAGTTTATTTGTAGCTTTTAGTACTAATTTATACTAAACTTAATAAATTTAACTATTAATTGAACATGAGAGATATTAATGCAGCAAAATTATAAAGAAAAAAATGTGTGTGACCTATTCGTGATCATATAATACTTGGAAGTCTTTGTTGTTTGTGGTCTCATCAAAATTATTAAAATAATTCATGTATTCCCATTCTTTCTACTTTATAGTAAAATAAACAAATTTCTCTCAAATCAATCTTAAATTGTTATTGGCATTATTAACTTACAATTTTTGCTTTCATACGTCAATAATTATTCAGCGCTTCATAATACAGCCAAATGAGATGTCTCAAACATTTAAATTAATCTTTCAGTTTATCGTCTACAGATAGTTTTTCTATTGTGTCTGGTCTCAGGCCGATAGTCTTTCATCAACGTAACAGATTTGAGTGGCTTTTGGGTATTCGATCGGTACGCTAGTATTATACAGATATAGATAAACTACGCTAAAGACGGAAACATGCTTAAGTGTCGTGGCGTGTCACAGAACACGACGCGATATAAAAATGTCCCTAACCATATTAAATGTACAAAACCAATATTCTTCTGCCAAGTTACGACAGGCCAGGACAACTAAGTATATTTCCGGCTTAACATGGTGTGCTCCTCCTAAATTCCAAACGTTTGAATGTGTTTGTGGAAGTCTCACAACGCACGTGTGCGTACTGATATGGCTGTCGAAGAAAAATAAATCCATGGAATTGTTCGAATAGTGGCGTTATTAATTAAAATTATTATTAGTATGGCATTGCATTTACGTACTCAATAAAAATGTGTTGTCTTTCGTAGTCGCCTAGTAATAATTAGTTGACCAAGAAATCTGCCATACATACAAACCCATTTGTAAGGATATGACTACATACATTGAAACAGTAAATTGGAGGGGCGCGCCATGTTATCATAGTTCATATATACTAATATAGACATGTATGTTACAGGTTACGATCAGATACCGATAGACTCAATGCAGGGCCTCGAGATAGGTAGCGGTTTCGGTATGGACATGGACATCGGCTCGGCGGACGCGCCCGCCGACCTCGCCTTCCCGGAGCCGCCGCTCGACAACGCGAACGTCGCCGCCTGGTACGACACCGACCTCTAGACGACTCACGACACGACACGACACGACATTCTAAAGTCGTGTGCTGTTAACGATCTTTTTATATGGTAGATTCTGTTTATGCTGTGTTTCGTATTTTAATATTTTTTTTTAAAATCAAGTTTCAACTCTTATTATTTGAGTATTTTAAAATCAGTTTATATGATTGAATATATCAATATGAATATAAAGAGATTGCTAACAATATTTGACTTTCTTAATGGAATGGAGTATACTGAGTTTGAGGTAGGGTAGAGACATCTTGTTGAGTTGACTTTATAAATCACACAATGATACTGAAAACACTAAACTAAACTAAATTTATTTTCAAAATAATACAAACATAAAGTTCGCTTAGTAATATGTCTTTAACCTAAACAATGTCGTTTTGAATTGTTGGTCGTTTTTTTTTTATCACATGTACAATAATTCATTTACAAATTAGTTTAAGATCATTGATATCATGATCATTTTAAATTAAATCCCAAAACCAAATAGGTTTTCCTAAACAACTTAATTCTGTGATATCAAACTTAATGCACTACGGACATATCGGGCAGCTTTCAGTTCTGAACATGAAATAACCATATTTTAACTGTTTGAAATCTTAATTAACTTCAAAAAAATAAATATCGGTGCTATGTTTTAAAAAATAAAATTTTGTTAATTTACAAAACTGTTAAAAATGAAAATTAAATTAAAAAAATGAAAATTAAATTTAAAAATGAAAAATAAAAAACGAAAATGATAACGTTCGCCCTGCATTGGTTATATCGAATTTTGTACGCGAACGTATGAAATGCGTGTAATCGGGAAAATAGGGTATACTTTACATTTTTAAGGTATAAAATAGACTTTAATCATAACATTTTTAGCTTTTTAAGTTAATCTTTGATTTTTATCTAATTACGTGCATTTAAGGTGTAGTGCGTTTTTTATAATTGTTATTATTATTATCGGCTGAATGACATATTTTTATTTAAATGACGCATAAGACTGTTTGATTGTGTAAGGTTGTATTTTATATAGAAGCTTGACTGCCATTTTTTGTTTATATTTCAAAATTGACATACATACACATACACTTACCCCTTCTCACAGGTTGATCAAATGCATGTCAACCTAACCTACCAAATACAGAACGCTCATTGGTTGAAGACAACCGATGGTCAACAGGCAACCAATGAGCGTTCTGTGTCTTGTATGTTAAGTTGATATGAATTTGATCAACATACGAGAAAACGAGGGTTAGACACTTAAAAGCAAAAGTCAGCCACATTATCCATTCTAAATGCATTTGATATTATTGCCAAGTATTTTGCAATTCTTTTCCTTCATTCATGAGCAACATCTAAGTGTACAAGTGTATGTGTAATAATTAATCGGTATTAGACATTTTTAATATTTCTTAATTAAATAAAAAAATAAAATTAATACTAGATACATGTATTGGAGAATGATTTCTCTTTATAGCTAATTAGAGAACATTATTAATAATGTAATAGAGTCATAGAATTGCTATATACTATTGACCAGCCCTTTCATACATACAAAATAACACCAAAAGTGGTGCCTCTTCGTAAATTCAACACCAACGCATTGGAACGAAGTTAGTCAACGCTAACTTCATTATGATTTTTAGGTCAAGGACTAACAAATGAAATTACCCCTATTTATCCCGAGTGCACTCTGAAATCGTGGATACAAATTCATCATTGCCACCAAACAATCTCCTTCGTGTCTTCTTCATTCTACGTGACATTGGCGAAGTGATCTTTTACTCAATTGGCAAAATTGAAAGTCATTAACCTAAGAATTGAATTGAATTGAATTCATTATGATTGGCAGAACATAATCGAATGTAAGACTAATGCTGTTTTGGGCACCATTAGGGCACCAATTGAGTTTGACATTTTGTATGTATGAAAGGGCTGATCCATAAAATAGAATAAGTCCATGAATAGAGTAGTCTATTCACATAGTTCTGTGTTTTATAAAGATTAGATTGTTTTTTTTCTATGGAAATGTAATTGGAACTTCCATCCAACTTTGGAGTTTCTATGGCGTCCTATTCAAATTTATTTTTTCACAAACGAAGATAAAAAGACGTTAATCTTTTTAATTAAATAAAGATATCTATAACGTCTTTTATTTTCGTATATTAATATAAATTCAAGGGAAAATATAAATTTTAAAAGGATACATCGTTAATTCGGGTAGTTCTAATGGAGCCATATCTTATATGATGTTAAGGTGTGTTTACACAAATCGATTAGTGCCAAATGATGTTCTTTCACTATTTATTTACTTTCGTGTTTTTTTTATCTGTTGAAATAAGCTTTAACACTTGACGAAGAATTTATTTGCAACCCATAATTAAGGCCTAGTTCATATGAACTATATTTTGTTGTTTATTAGTGTATACCCACCTTAACAATGACAATGTGTTCTATTCTTTCTGTGAATTATGATATTGAACATGTTTAGGAGATGCACACTAACGTAACGACGTACACGTAGTAGGATTAGATTATTGTAACCGTCTAGTTGTAAGCTTTAGTATTATCGCGTAATTCCTTTTAGGATCCTCGTATATCATTTTTCTATTTGATAATTTAAGTACCTTTACCAATGTTTTTATACTATTTCGACTATGAAGACATTGCTGAAGTAGTGAGGTTTTGTGTCCATTTATGTATGGATAATAAATTAAAATTAAAAATCATTTTGACTTTTTATTTCTACCCATTGAATTTGTTTTTTGTTTTATCATCTACATATAAAAACAAGATATCTATGGCTTCGTAGCTATTATGTCTTTTTTTAAATAGGAATTGTATTCGATGGAAGTATGTCACACTGAGCTTTGAATTTACGACTCATTTTTTTTAATGCACTATGTAAAGTAAATTTTAAAGTGATAAATAATCCTAACTTATATTAAAGATGCCAATGTGAGTTTGTTTATTACGTTTGCCCCCCATAACTGATGGATGAAATTTTGCAAACATGTTATGAAAGGACACAAGTTAGGTAGACCTTCTATCATCAGAAAAAAGTATTGCTCCCAGGATAAAAAAATATAAAGTCGTCCGGCATAATGACTATATAAACAATAGTTTACAATATTTCAAAGTAAAAAGTAACGAAGTAAAGTAAAGTAACGAAGTATGATCAAATATTTCACTACGAACTAGTGAGTATAGATTTAAACATTTTTTAAAAATAAATTTCAACAAAAGGAATCAAGGAATCAATTTTTTTGTACATTTGTTTCTTGATCACGGCTGGATCAATTTGGATAATTGCTTTCTTTAGTTTGAATGGATATACTCTCGAGGGGTGACATGGGGCCACCATTATTATCAGGTCTCGATCTAGTAATGGTATTCTGGAGAAGAAAAGAGACTTCAAATTTTATAGTCACACATGTTTTTTCTTTGGAATGTGTATTGCTGTTGGCCCTATTGGCCTTGACTCCGAGCGTATTCTATACGATAGACTCACCCGATGGTGTGAGCGCGACGCGACGTGCGAAACAAAGGACCTCGTCCTCGCCGGCGAGGACGGTGTTGTGTGCGTGTCTGTGCTGTGTAAGGGCATTTTCTAATGTAATCCTATCGTCAGGGTCTTGCAGGACGTGCTTAGGACGCCTTACTTTTGTCGGTTGGTTACATCGGTCTGTGTAGATACAAGCATGTCTAATCAAAGGATTTGGACGGAAAGTAGTTTGATCAAAATAGTTTTGCGATAAGCGGACACATATGTTGGGTATCTTTTAAAGTATGAAACTTACATATTTCTTTAGGGAAAGCGCTGTTTCATGAACTGGGAACTGCAGATTACCTAATACAAATGGCCAGCAGAACTAACTACATAATACTTATAAATATTTCACGGGTTGCGTACGATTAGATAGGTACTTCGATATAGTGGCCAAACTATTATTCCTAACTTTAAAGTAGCCATTATTTTTTTATTTTTTTATATCATATAGGGGCAAACGAGCAGATAGCTCCACCTGATGGTAAGTGGCAACTATCGCCCTTCTAAATCATATCGAGCAGGAAAGACTTCGGGAGGTAAACTATTCCAGAGTTTGCACGTACGTGGGAGGAAAGATCTTGATGCTCGCACGTTACATCCAAACCAAGCATCAAGGTGATGTGGATGGTATGAGGTCCTGCGGCGAAGGGTACGATGGTAAAAACGAGACGGTGGTACCATGTCAAAAAGTTCTTCAGAGCACTCCCCATGGTAGAGACGGTAGAAAACACACAGGGAGCTGACGTCTCTCCGGACGCTTAGGGGTTCTAAGCCGTCTGTGAGCTTGGGATCATTTATAAAACGAACTGCTCGGCGTTGAATGGAGTCAAGAGGCTGTAGCTGATACTGGGGGCACCCGCCCAGAGATGAGAGCAATACTCCACATGAAGACGAACTTGAGCTTTATAGAGCAACAAGCGATGTCCTGATGTGAAGTACCGCCTCGCCCTGTTGAGTACACCGAGCTTTTTCGCAGCCAGCTTAGCTTTGCTCTCTAAATGACCCTGAAACTGAGCCGTGCTCGTTATATCAACTCCAAGGATCCCAATACTTTTGCTGGTCTTAAGGGGAGTATTCTGGAAACTAGGCGCCACAGTGAAGGGAGTTTTCTTTGCGGTAAACGCGCAAACTTGTGTTTTGGAGGGGTTGAATTGAACGAGATTGCGTCTGCCCCATTCAGAGACCTGCTCCAAAGAGGACTCGATTTCGGACACAAGTTGTATTCTCTTCTCTTCCACTTCGGCACGAGATGTATTTGCCCGGCCCAGTATAAAGGCATCGCATGTACTGTCATCTGCATAACAGCGAATGTTACTGGCTTGTAACATGTCGTTGATATGCAAGATAAACAGCGTAGGCGATAGCACTGAGCCTTGGGGTACTCCAGCATTAATGGGCTTAGTTTCCGAGCATATACCGTCGATACCGACCTTGATACTCCGCCCGCTAAGAAAGCTGGCTACCCAGCTGCATAGTCTCTCGGGGAGGCCGTAAGATGGTAACTTCGTTAAGAGAGCTTTATGCCAGACCCGATCGAAGGCTTTCGCGATGTCTAAACTAGCTGCCATGGCTTCCCCCTTACTCTCGATGGCGGCTGCCCAGCGGTGAGTCAGGTACACTAGAAGATCACCAGCACTACGACTATGACGAAATCCGTATTGTCGGTCACTGATTAATCGGTTATCTTCTAGATGACCAAGGAGCCGCCTATTAATTACGCGTTCCATGACTTTGGAAAGTAAGGAGGTGATCGCAATAGGCCGGTAATTGGATGGGTCTGCGCTGTCACCTTTCTTAGGAATAGGATGAATAATAGCTACTTTCCACGAGGACGGCACTATTCCAGTGGTATAAGAGTGTGAGAATAAGCGCGTAAGTACCGGAGTCAATTCAGAAGCACATGTCTTAAGCACGATAGCTGGAATACCATCAGGACCACTGGACTTCCTGGCGTCGAGGGAGCGAAGAGCACGACGAATAGCACTTTGTGTAAACTTCACATCACGCATCGTATGCTCGCACCGAGGGATGGACGGTGGTGCTTTTCCCTCGTCGTCAAGCGTTGAATTCGACGCAAAGAGAGTGCACAGGAGATCGGCTTTCTCTCTTGCGGAATGTGCCAGTGAGCCATCTGGATCGCGCAAAGTTGGTAGCGAAGGCTTACAAAAATTACCTTGAACAGCTTAAGCCAAAGACCAAAAAGATTGGGATCCGGAGGGAAAACCTAACAGTTTCTCTCCAATTCTGCGAATATGGTCAAACCTTGCCCTAGCTATATGTTTTTTGTAAGACCTGGAGGCAGCGTTGAATTTCTTCTTGAGGTCAAGTGTTCTTGGATTCCTCTCTGCTACTGCTGCGGCCCAGGTTCGGTAACATGCCTGTTTAATGTTATAGGCTGTTTTACAAGCATTATCGAACCAGGGCCGCGATTTTCCACCAACGCGGACAACAGTGCTGGGAATGAAACATTCCATTCCCTGCAGGATAGTGTCCGTGACGGCGTCTGCACAGATTGATGAATTATTCGAAGATCGATCGATCGATATTTATTTAATGATATTTAGCCGAATCTTTTGGTAATTTTAGAAAGTAAATACGAGGATCTAAATATCTTACATATTAACGAGTGACGTATAATGAAGACGATCAAGAGGAACTGGCTGGTTTTGATTGATAGCGTGCGACATAAATGCTGACAAAGGCACATGCCTCGAAACATAACTCATTCTTTCTCGGGATATAGTATCGCAGACAGGCCGCTTTAGATGTGTGGTCACGAAAAGACCTTTATGCAGCTTTCCGTGACTTTGCCGACGTATGGATCTATTCCAAAACACTGATAAAAACCGAATACGGTAAAAAAAAAACATTTTATTTATTTTCATTGCCGTTTCTCGTTAAGTCGTTACCTAATAACATAGATAGCCGAAAAACAAAACGACAACACCGTATTTTCAAATAATATCTTAGAATGTTTTTATTCGTCTTGTGATGTATGTAATGTTGAAAGTCTTTTTGTCTTTAGTCAATAAAGAAGAGTCTAAGAGAATGGTCGTTTCATTTACGCAACCAACGTAAATCTCTACATGGCTACCCTGCAGTCTGTTTTTTTTAATTCATCGCAATGTTTTTAACGTTTGTAAACCAAAACTGAAACTAGAGTTTATATGCTGATTACCTCCGATCGTTGCCATTTAGGCGGTCAAAGTCGGTAGCTTTAAATATTTTGAAACAGTCCAACTATTTGAGAATATGATTTACCATATAAGAAAACCATAAAAGTGTAAAATCCCTTTAAGCATAACGAAATTCTATAGCCAGTTATCAATTGCCTAATGGAAAATAGTCAATTTTTTCACCTTTATTTAGATACGTACACTTACATTATATACTTCATTAAGTATCTAAGCTATTAACGGCGCTTATTTGAAAGACGAGCGCATCCAGCAATGTCCCCGTAAAGAGAAATCTGCCTTCAACATCAACGGTCTCAGATTTAACGCCTGTTCTGGTCACGTAGTAGAGACTTGCTATTATCGACATGAGTTTGACTAGGGATGTAACTCACAGAATATTGACGTGGAATCCATGAAATAAGTAGGTATACAGAACTTGCTTCCTCGCGCTTAGGCGAGGATATAAGAAATAATGTGGACAGAATACATAGCCACTACTACAACTTCTACCCAGAGAACCTTTTTTCTATATGCTTTTCTAGCTTATAATAACAATCCAATATATAACAGAAATATATAAAATTAAATAAATCTATAAGATATCGGTATAACAAATTACTTACGAAGTTTAGATTGCTTTTTTTGGGTTATTTACAACACAACACGATAATTATATTGAAATGACTTAAAAAAAGATATAGTTTAAATAACTTACTAGTCAATTTATTTGTTAATTTCAATCGATGTAACACATGATTATAATAAGAAGTTGAAATTTATACAACGTATATCGTAAGACGGCGACATTACTCGAAGCCCGCAAATTGTTAGGGAAGGTAGGTGCGACCGCAGACCGCACGAGGCAACTTCCCTGCCTTGGTCCCGACAGTTATTATGTACAATTAGGACTTAGACCACGGCACGCGGCACTAATCTTGCACTAACTTCCACGTAGGCGGGATATGCATAAAATAGTTGCCGCCTAATTGTTGCGGCTCTGACAGCAATTTGACAAGACGTATGTAAAGGAAATAGTTTTATGTAGAACATAGAATTCTATAGAATGGGTTATATTTATTTATCTAATTTTAGCTTCATTTTTAAGGAACTAGGTAAATTCTTTTTTAGGTAACTAATTCTAGAAGTGGCATTTAGTTAAATTGGTAGTTGCAACTAACATAAGTTTTAAATCTACTTTAAAAATAATCCTATCAATAAAACTCGTTAGAGGAATCTAAAACTTTATTATGTTCATCGAAAAGAGTAACTAATCCAGTTTCTTGTCGTTGCATTTCGATAGAATTAACCTACCGAACCACCATAGCGCTTGACGATTCCAAAGTCTTCTTCTTCGTAGCATTATTCCCGGTATTATACGACTATTTATCCAGGGTCTGCTTATTGCTCTAGTCCGATTTGACAGGTTACTAATTTTTACACTAAACGATTGCATTGCATCTGACATCGGCAACCCAAAGGGCGAACCAGTAAGTCATTGGATAAGACCAATTTACGTATAAAGAGCGATTATTATCAGAAGTTATATAATAACCACCGGACCCGACTGCTTAACGTGCTCTCCTGGGCAAGGTGGGAGACCGACCAGGACAAACGCCTACTCCGAAACAGATATTTGTGAAATCAATGCAAACATCTGCCCGAGCGGGAATCGAACCCGCAACGGTCGAGGCTAAAGGCAAACTCGCCACCCACAACGCCACAACGGTGTCCGTTTCAAAGTACTATATTATATAAGGTATATTCAGAATTATTTCTGTGTTAATTTAGTTACAACCTAAACAAAAAACTAAGGGCTGATTATGATACCTTACGTCTATTACCCTACTGTTAAATATATTTAGGTATAGGTGTTAATAAGTTTGATGTATATTCGTCAATTCTTTTCCTGTCTCCAGAAGGATAAAGGTTCCAAATCGACTTGAAAGTATCAATAATATACTTAACATTAAAAACCGATGTTCAAAGACATAATACATGCTTAGTTTTTAAGCCGAGTAGCATAAAAAATTGGATAGCAATTTTACAAATTTATTTAGGGCAAACATTATCCTGTCCTAGTCTCTTAGGAAAATGAACGTGGGTCCATTACGTCTATAGAATAATTTAAAGCAGTAAGTAAAGTTCATTGTCCTCAAAATTGGTAATAGTTTACAGACAAATTATTTTTTATAATAGGTATTATTATTTTAATACGTTAATTAAATTTCTTATTTAATATTAAAATTTAAATGTTAGATATGTCTTAACTTTAGTCTGTGTGTCGCCGCTGGCGGTACTGTAAATATGAACTGTGATTATTAAAATAAAAAAAATAAAAAATAAAAATCATTTATTTCAAGTAAGTATTGCTGCTTTGTGCTTTGTCTGTGTGTCAGTGTGTTTGTTTATCTCTTTCCAGCTATAAAAACAATTTATCTATCTTAAAGGTAAGTTATTTACAATTATGCTAACATCATGTTATTTTAATTGGATAAATATCCGTGGAATAAGTGTGTAGTGTGTACGTATTCATTAATCTTAATGTTAAACACATTTATGACTAGTAGGCCCCGTGGCTTCACACGCGTGATCTACAGATTTTTCTTTGTCCTAGCTTGTTCTTTTTCTAAAATAAAAGTAGCCTAATTTACTCCTTATAACATCAGATATCTGCCAGCGAAAGTCCCGTTAAAATCGGTCTCTCCGTTTCATAGATTAGCCGAAACAAACAGACAGACAGACACTCAAAAAGCTTTTAATTTGCATTTACATATAGGAACTTCAATTTTATTTATTTGTATAGATAAACACGTTTCGTACAATCGTGACGCACGATAAAATAGTAAATAATTCAAAAGGGAGTTTCCAAATCACAGCCTCAAACCGATAATCAACGTTAAAACTTATGTATATTTGATAGAGTTAAATGGTTTTCGGTCATTTCCCATGCGACGACTTGTAATTAGGACTATTTGATTTGTAAATTCTTATTACCAGTGTATAGAGGTCATGTCGACTGTACCAATAATGTCAGTAATTATCGAGGAGTGATCTATTGTTGATAATTACAGTTTCGTACTGTTTCAATCGTAGTGTTCGTTTTTCGCTTCATTGTTTATTGAGTTTATACTGTTACTAGCGGCCCGCTCCGGCTTCGCACGGGTATAAAATATATAGCCTATATCATTCACTGAAAAAATAATTAAAATCGATCCAGTAGTTTTGATTTATTCATGACTGCTCGTGGCCCGCACGCGTTAAATATAATTATTTACGAGATCGATCCTCAAAAATATTTTTTCTCCACTATTTTTATACATCCTCTTCAATCACTCTATCTATTAAAAAAACCGCATCAAAATCCGTTGCGTAGTTTAAAGATTTAAGCATACACAGGGACAGAGAAAGCGACTTTGTTTTATATTATGTAGTGATATACGTAGAATTACTATATGTTATAGGCAGGTCCATCATACAGACAAAATGTCGGTCTCGCTGGTGCTCCTCCGTAAATTCATCAGCAACGCAAAGAAAAGAATTTAGTCCCTTTTTTTCTTTTTTTTATCTGCCAGATACCTGGCCTCCTGGGGAGGAAAACCAGGCTATGTGGGGTTCCATGTCAGGTGTTAGGTCATGGGTACCCACTAAAACCTCCTCGGTGGCCGACCTCAGTGAAAGAGAGAGGTTAATCCCACTCTAACTGTATTCGATTATGTTGTGAGCTTGTGGCTAACTTCAATTCGTTGTGTTGATTTTGAATTTACGAATGAGCACCAGGGAGTCTGTGATACTTTGTCTGTATGGACAGGCCTGTCTATAGTATATAGTTAGTCATCGGTTATATAATTATGATACAATTTCTATTTTAACTTTTAAGATAGTGGTGTTTTGTTTTGTGTTTTCTTATTGGCCGTACCGATGAAAGCGTAGTCTGTGAAAATTTTGATGTTTTCATTTGAAAGCTGGTGTTTCCCGTGTGGTCATTTCAATATGGTCAAGTGCTGACAATGACATAAGAAAACCATATAAGTCTTAAATTTGCATTATTCATTAAGTACCACCACTCGTAACTGAAGCATAAAATAAAATAATAAAAAAAAATACCGGCTTCAGAACTCAAAAGCAAAAAATAAATATTTTCTACAATAGAAATCAATTCTACATGTGGCGATGTTTTAGAAAATGTTTATTTTTCTCCTTTTAGTTTTGAAGTTGGTATTTTTTTTTCTAATTTGAAGTCGTTACAAAAATTATCAATAATTATACAAAAAATTCGTCATGTACTTTTAGAACATTTACAGCGTCATGTATTATATCGTAAATGTTGTTTGGTTATCCTGGTAATTTTTACATAAAAGTGTGCACGTGATATTAAAACAAAGCAGCTTTATTACCCGGCGGTTCAACCAGTTACGACTCTCATTATAAGTTGCATATCTCCCCTGCAGTTTTCATTTAACGATCCTTTAATAAACCTCTGTTTTGAGGGTAGATAGCATATTTTTTTACGATCAATGGGATCTACGGACGCGTCGTCCGGCTAATTTACGATTATCAGAAGTGGTTATAAAAACTTGCCTTCATTATTAAATGGAAAGTAGTTATTTTTATATGATTGAATATTGTTAAGTGCTGGGGTTCGAAGATTTGGATTCAAACACCTGATGGCTCTAAATGAGACTTTAATGAGATCTTCAAGGTCACATAACAGAATTTCACAAATAACAGGTCAATCGTCGTCCAGAAGGATAGCCGAGGTCACTGGTTTTCTCGCCAGAGCGTCGTGGTGGTATGCGCAAGCGAGCCCATGACGTCCCAATATGGCGATGAGGATTCCGCTGAGTTTTAGTGGGTATTGCCGCTAAACTAACAAGCGGCCAAGTCCCACACTACCACAGCCTAGTGTATTTGTAGAGAACACTACGTGCAGTGGTGTGCGTGAATGTATTTCTCAGCTAAAACAAACAAAAGGGTCACTGGTTATAGCACTTGATCACTTGTATGTATCGCTGTATCGCACATTGTCTTCGTAATAATATATTATAGTTTTGTTATTGGAAGAGATATATTATAAATTAAAAACGAAAGATGAATTTTATTTTCAGTCAAAGATCTAGATTGAAAGACGATTGAATTGGACGAGAAAGGATGGTATCGAACGATTTACGGGACCACAGGCCTATGCCGTAGAGGCGACTACAATATTAAGTAGTATTTAATAAATGTTGTTATTATTTATCTAATGATATTTTTTGTTTTTGTATATATATATTTTTTTTAATATCGATACAAATAAAAGAAATCTGAAGTGTCTGTTTGTAATTCCAAATCTACAGCATTTCACTAAATGCATATGAAAGTATTTACAGTACTTACATTAAAAATCCATTTTTTTAAATTTTGCCTCTCTGTCTGTCTATTTGTTCTGGCTAATCTCTGAAACTGATGGACCGGTTTTAACTGGACTTTCACTTGTAGATAGCTGATGCTATAAGGCATTTACCATTTAGTATAAAAAAGAGTAAGGGCTCCGTGCAATAAAGAAAAATCGGTACACCACACAAGCGGAGCCGAGGGCGTAGCTAGTATCAAATAAATGTATTACATACATTCAATCTTCTTCGTCCTAGCATTATTCCCGGTATTTTATTTACCCAGGGTCTGCTTATTACTCTTATCCGGATTTGACAGGTTACTGGTTTTTACACGGATCGATTGCCACCTGACCTCCGCAACCCTAAGGGCGAACCAGTAACTCATTGGATAAGAGCAATTTACTTATCAAGAGTTAACGATTATTATCAGATGTTATTGATTACAACTGGGACTGACAGCTTAACTTGCTCTCTGAGGCACGGTGGGGAGACACGGACAAACACCCAGACCGAAACAGAAATTTTAACAAACATCTGCCCGAGCGGGAATCGAACCCGCAACAGTCTAAAGGCAGACTCGCTACCCACAACACCACAACGGTGTCATTAGATACATTCAGTAGCTTTATTTACATAATTATAACAATGTTATTTAGTAAAAGTATTAATTCTTTCATATAACACCAAGAGATCATCGATCGGGTCTCACCTGCCAACTGTTACCGGATTTACGCCGGTTACTTAACTACTTTTTTAAAAGCACTCGTAGGTTTTATGATCCTCTCAAATAAGATCTCGTTCGTTTAATATATTTTGCATGTTATTTTTAAGAATGTTTTTTAATTAATTAAAAGTCTGGTTAGTAAATATACATTACGATTTTAACATTTGTATTTTTGTGTTGGTTACAGGGATCGCCGGCTGTGAATTATTTTTGTATTTTGGGAGTATCTTCTGATAAAAGGTTCTTGAGGACCAAAGCTCATCATAGTATAAAATAAAGGTTAGTTTTTTCAATTATAATATATATAATAAGCTATTAAAAGGTCAATACAATACCTTGTCGATGGCGAAAGTTAAAAATAAATTTTATAATAAAAATAATCAATAGGACCTATTGATTTCATTACCATTAAAAATAAGCTAGAATAAAGTCCAAGGCGTGTAGAAAACAAATTTGTTTTGACATGAAATAGCCCCTTAGGGTCACGGGGCTGATGGTGACAGCCTACAATTAGTAGTGGCCGCTTCGTTACAGGAATGTTAATTAAATTCACGGAATATCGTAAGTTTTTCAGTTTTTCATTTCCAGTTTTTACCTATTTTAAGATTTATTTCGGAGTTTCGAAAGTTAAATGAGAAATTGTTTCCAATTCTTTTGTTTCGATTGTTTCTCATTTCCTCGTTCTTCCCGTTGTTATTTATTGACTCTAACTTTTCTTACAATGGCTGACAATGTTATATAGCTACTACAGGACAATATTACGGAATCTATACCAATGTTATAAAGCTGAATAATTTGTTTGTTTTTTTTTTGTTTAAATATATGTATACCAATGTTATAAAGCTGAATAATTTGTTTGTTTTTTTTTTGTTTGGTTGAACGTGCGAATCCCGGAACCACTGCTGGGATTTGAAAAACTCTTAGCATTTAATAGTATACTTGTTGTGGCGTTGTGGGTAGCGAGTCTGCCTTAAGCCTCGACGGTTGCGGGTTCGATTCCCGCTCGGGCAGATGTTTGTATTAATCATACAGGCATGTTTTCCGGTCTGGTTGTGTTTGTCCTTGTCATTGTGAATGTTTCCGAACCCCGACACAGGATATAATTATCCTAATGGGGGCCGTTGAGTGTGTAGCGTTTATTTTATTTATTTATACTTCTTCAGGAATGCTATAGGCTAGATAATATCACGATAAGATACATAGGAGCCGAGCAATAAGAAACTGCGGGAGGGCGATGCGATGAACAGACACCGTTGTGGCGTTGTGGGTAGCGAGTCTGCCTTTAGTCTTGACGGTTGCAGGTTCGATTCCCGCTTGGGCAGATGTTTGTTAAAATTTCTGTCTCGGTCTGGGCGTTTGTCCGTGTGGGTCTCCCCACCGTGCCTCGGAGAGCACGTTAGCTGTCGGTCCCGGTTATTATCAATAACATCTGATAATAATCGTTAACTCTTGATACGTAAATTGCTCTTATCCAATGAGTTACTGGTTCGCCCTTAAGGTTGCGGAGGTCAGATGGCAATCGCTCTGTGTACAAACTAGTAACCTGTCAAATCCGGATAAGAGTAATAAGCAGACCCTGGGTACATAAAAATACCGGTAATAATGCTAGGATGAAGAACACGAACACGAACAGAGAAGACAAACGTTTGTTTGTTTAACTAAATAACCAGAAGACCAGGCGAGCGAAGCCTCGGGCAACACTTTGCTATTTAGACTTGCTAGTCGTAACTAAAGTTAAAATATGATATAAGTAATGTGGTTTGATACCAAATAAAAGGCTAATTAAAACGAAAATAATTATGACTATAAAAACATAACTTTTTATGTGACTAAGTTGGCAACCATTCGGCCTAACTGATGGTAAGCGGTACACAATACATTTGTAGGTGCCACTCACGCATTACCAACTACGACCTATTGGTTCTTAAATCTCCTCTACTCAGCAACTACAGTGTTCAAACTGAAACTACGTACACTTAGCACTACAATAAAACACATATTAAATAAATCATGTAATTTTATTTTCTCATAAAAAAACCTTACTTATATAAAAGTTTTCAATACATAATCAGTATTTTTCCACCCTTGTTTTCTTTTTAGCAGTCTGATACTTAAAATTATCCACTCTCTTGAGCCATAACTGCATAGCACTCAATTCAAATTAGGCCCACTGCAATAAAGCGAAATGAGATTTTTACGAACAGAGAAGTTGTTTTTATTGTGCAAAAAAAAAAAACGTTTTTCCTCCGCACTGATTAGGTAGTTCATTTACGCGAGTCGGATTTATTATGGCTTAATTTATTTGATTCTTCATAACTTTCTCGCACAAATAATGAAGTTGATTCAAGTTGGTTTCCATTAAATCGATTTAAAAAAAGATCTAGGAGCGTACTTGTTTTTTTACCAAAATGTGTGCTATGCAAAATATATAATTTATGGAATACACATTCTAAAGGTTTTGTGACGTATGTAGAATAAAATGGAATGTAGCTTACTTCCATATTTTAAACAAATGTTGTATTGATATGTTTTAATACATTATATATTGTAGTAAGGTTTTTGACAACAGTGCTCATAATTGGTCTGTTTATTTTATATCTCTTAGTAATATTTAATACCCAAGTAAGCTGTGATGACCCCGATGTACAACATCACATACAACGCTGAAGTAAGATGACTTCTTCAAGTGGTTTAGAGACAAATGCAGGAACGCAGAACGAATCCTCCGACTAAAAAGTTTTGTCAAACATCTCCAAGTTCTAGTGTGATAAACCGAGATTGTTGTTTGTGCAAAATCATGCAATATTTGGATCACAGAAGCATTATGACGAAGCCAAGTACAATTTAGAGGTTGCCAAACTAGGAAAAGAGGTTATTCAAAGGAGCGGTATATAACCAAAACACAAATTTAGCTGTACCTACTAGGGCCATGCTTGTCCTAGCACAAAATTTGCCGCCAAATAGTAGTGCTTAGGCACTACTGTGTTCCAGTTTGAAGGGCACTGTACGCTAGTGAAATTACTGGGTGAACGAGATTTAAGAACTAATATCTCGAGGTTGGCAACGCGCGAGTGGCACCTACTAATGGTGCTGCAACCGCTCATAGGCTGCGGCAGCCACTTACCATCAGGTGGACCGTATGCTTGTTTGCCAACTTCTAACATAAAAAAAAAAAAAAAGGGCCGGCTCGACTGGGACAAGTCGTGGGTTTGATCCCGCTCGGACCAGATTTTGACGAAAAAATACGGTACGGTTTGTACATGTGTTCTGGTATGGGTGTGTTTATCCTTGTCCGTGTGAATGTTTCTGGACCGCCGCCGTAGTGTTTAAAAAAATAATTAGCAGAGTACTGTGGCGTTACAACCCATCCACCCTCTCTGTACACTACCTTTTTCCCTCCTATCTCCTGGGATGACAACGCGCATATAACACTTCAAGCACCGCGTTCACAGATTGCGCTGACTGCTTACCATCAGGCGGACCGCATGCTTGTTTGCCAACCGCCATGAAATAAAAAAGCCATTGTATGCAAATAATCAAACCGTACCGTACCTCATTATTTAAATATAATTTATGTAAATAAAATTATATCTATTTAGATTTATCTTGTTTTAAGCTATGCCTAAAATTATGATTATACATTTTTATATAGCTATACGGTTCATCGTTTCCCGTAGCAATATTATTCGTGGCTCAGATTAATGAAATTACTTTCAACTTCGCGGACCTGAAGATCAAAGTTTTGTTATACCTAAAGTTACTTAACGTAAAGTAATTAAAGCAACAATGTCTTAAATCTATCTTTATTAAAATGTAATTCCATTAAAAATAGTTATTTTTAAAAAATAACTTATTATGCAATGTAAATAATAATAATTGACGAACTTGCCTGTCTGCTACTTAAGATCAACGTATATAAGAGCCTGTTTATGGTTTTAATGGGTCTACGTATTTGACGTAATTATTTAAACCATAAAAAACTAAATATAAGTAGTATTAACAGCCTGTTAATATTCTACTGCTGGGCAATAGGCCTCCCTCTTTTTAAGGAGAAGGACTTGGAGGTTAATCTACCACGCTGCTCCACTACAGATTGGAGTACACTTACGATACATGTCTCAGAATTTCTTCAAAGACATGCAGGTTTCCTTACGATGGATTCCTTCACCATTAAGCACGAGATGAATTCGAAACACAAATTAAGCACTTAAAAACACAGAGGTGCTTGCCCGAATTTGAACCCGTGGCCTTCTGTTATAGTTTTTCTATTCACTGGGCCATCTCAGCCTTATAAAAATACAAATTATTTAAGTCTTCAATCTTAACAGCTCAACGGTAAATGAGTCGTGAACAAACAATGAAAAAACAACTCTTCTATACTTACATCGTTTTCACGAGGATATCAAATACAATTAATTCAATAGCAATCATCCAACGACACAAACAGCTACATTAAAACGTCGTTAACAATGATCCTTATAAAGCTAATTCATCTCAGAACATAATCTAATGAAGAAGTAATAAACAAAACACAAGCGTAGCGTTCAATCAAGAAATAATGAGTCATAAGATAAGATAAAACCATAGCCAGAATGGATTCAGCGAGACAGTAACAATAAATCTCTCAGCGCCAATTACATGTATATGATTGTCGAATATCCGAGGCAGGAATCGAACTAGCACTTTCGAGACAATGGGCCTTTTGGGAAATAATACAATTGGGGTCGATGTGACCCATGTACTGAGACGGGTATTGTACCGACTTGTCTTACGAAATGATTGTATTGTATGAAGATTTTGCATTATATCTTCTATAGTATTTTAACATATTTACGAAAGTAATATTGCTTGTCACGTTTTCATTATTAAAAGGCCTAATCGATCTTGATAATATTGATTGCGATAGCTTCAGACGAGAAATAAACTTAGATACTTTATACCGAGCGAAAACAAAGACTAGGTATATTATTACGTGAAGAAAAATCTTTGTATTTAATAGAAATATTTCGTGCAGAAGCACATAAAATTGAAATTAATAATTTATGGCCTTTTATTGCAAGAGGCCGGATAGGTAGGTACCATCGCTGTGTCATATATTCTACTGCAAAGCAGAAGTATGTTTTGCATTACTGTGTTTCATTTTGAAGGACAATTTGGCTAGTGAAATTACAGGGCAAAAGCGATTAAAAACCAATATCTCAACGAGTCAGTGACACCCACAAATAAAAAGTGCAGCTTACCATCAGGTGGGTCGTATTTTCTTGGCAACTTAGTGGCATAAAAAAATTAAATTAAATAAATCATCGATTGCGTACAATCATACTGCCCATGTCAAACACATGTCTGTCATTTGATTCAAATCCTTTATGCAACCAAAATGATATGATAAGAGAGTCGTTTATAAAGTTTAAATATGCCTTATGAATGTCTTAACATTGTGTTAAAGGTATAACCTTTGACATTATATCCGCTTTGACAATGGAGAGTCTGTAGCTATTGATGTTTTCTTTTACTTAACAAAGCTTGTTGTGATGGTGAATGTTCTTTGAATGAGAAAATCTTTTTTCGTTCTTTGTGTTATATTTTTCCGATTTTAGAGAAACATCAAAATTTGTTCTGTTGCAAAATATATATTATTATTTTTTTTTATCTTTATTTAAAGAGATTATCTCTATAAGGATACAAAAAAACTTAATTATTAAAATATTTCCATAAAATATTTTATTTATTTATTTATTTAAGGTAATATACATTTTCTTCTCTTATTCTATTTTACAAAGAACGAAGTATCAAAAACCCCATTGGGTTTCTTTTTATTATATTGATCAAATCAATTAAAATTCATCTACGGAACTTTTCTAAGTTTGAAAACTTTATTTTTCTCTCAATTTCTCACTGGTGACGCTTTTTATGTTCCGTACCTACGGAAAGGCTGCCAAAGGAACCTTATTAGTAAGCCTCCGCTGTCCGTCCGTCCGCCTGTCTGTCATCGGGCTGTATCTAACGAATCGTAATAGATAAATAGTTGTAATCTTCACAGAATGTTTATTTTCAATGTTTATTATCAATAATTAGAAGTAATGGGATTCAATATAAAAAACTTGATATTTTTACGTCTTATGCATTGTGCGGTGGTACGGAACCCTTTAAATGCGATTCCGCCACACACTTGCCTGGTTTATTTTTCATATAATTCTATTGCTAGCGACTGAAGCCTGATAACACTTCTAGAGTGAACAAAATTGTTATTGCTTAAGAATACTTATACCTTCAAGATTTCAACTTCTAGAGAGTCTCTTGAATATGCTCACATATTTTTTCTTATTTGTAAATTCAAACATTACGCTCCAGAATTATAATAATAAAGTCAATAAAAATATTTCTTTTGCTTCCATAAAGTATTTGATACCGGTTTGTTTTACGGAATATAAAGCCGACCACGTAGCTAAGGGGCTTGGTAAGATGTACAGTGAAAGTTTTAAGTTATTCGTCAGAGAAAACCTCGGGGCCCCGGAGGTTAAAACTTCGGTAAGCTGCGGTCTCGTGGTCGCATCAAAAAGACTATTCCCGAAGAAAATATCTTAATCTGCTGAGGAAGGAAGTAATCGTTTTCTCTGCGGTTTCCTTTGTTGCTAATTAAATTTAAATATTTCGAAAAAAAATATTGATAAACATTATATATAATTATATTTTTTGTTAGCTTAATGAACTAGAAAACATGACATAATTAGGGTTCCTCAAAAGGTACCTCAAAAGGTAAAAATAGGAATCCTTATAAGATCACTCTCTTGTCCGTCTGTCCGTGTGTCACTACCAATTTTCTCAGAGAGATTTTCTTAGTGATATCCTGTGGCGGAGGTCTAAAAATATACAAGGACAAGGACAAAGACATTCAGACCGGAACACTTGCGTATCGGCAATACAAACCTTTGCTCTGAGTGGGAATCAAACCCGCAACCTATGGCACTTAAGCCATTTTAATAGATAAGGATTGAATGAAATGATGATACCTAATATTTTCATAACATACATCAATAATTATACAATAGAAATATATCACTTATAATACGCGAATTCTCGCCGGATATTACAATGGACGCACATTTATTGTCAGTATCGCATTGTCAAAGGTCCTTACAGGTTGCGTCAATCAATGACAACTTCGGTACGTAAGGCAATTTGTGTGTTCATTTTGAAAGGTGTCCCAACTTATAATTGGTGTCGAGTTATTAACGGGATGAACAATGCTCGGCTGGGAAGTGGTGACGGCACACCTGAACAAAAGAGCTTGTTATATACGCTTACAGTATGTTTATTTCAATATCGTTGTAGAGTCTAACTAATATTTTAAATGTGGAAAGTTTGGATGGATGGATATATGGATGGATGGATGTTTTTTACTTTTCACGCAAAAACTACTGAACAGATTTGGATGAAATTTGGTACCCACATAGGTTATTACCTGGAGTGACATATAAAGTAGGGTAACTGTTAATCCTGAAAAAATGTTAGGTTCCTGTGGGATGAACAAAAACCTATATAATGCGAGTGCAGCCGCGGGCACAGCTAGTGTTAAATAATTATGTTGAGACGCAGCGATAGCGAACTTGCATAAGCGCTACATGTCGATTCGATTCCCACTCGGGGCTGATTGACCACTACGGGCATGTTTTCCGGTCTGAGTGTGTTTGTTCTTGTGCTTGTGTATGTTACCCGACACACAATATCGCTATCCTAAAGGGGCCGTTGAGTGTGTCGCATTTATTTATATACTAGCGGCCCGCTCCGGCTTCGCACGTGAATAAAATATATAGCCTATATCATTCACTGAAAAAATGAGTAAAATTGATACAGTAGTTTTGATTTATTAATTACTGTCCGTGGCCCGTTCGCGTTAAATGTAATTATTTACATCACATTAGAAACCTCCAAATTTTTTTTTTTCTCTCCACTATTTATTGGATTTTGTTATACATATAAACCTTCCCCATCAATCACTATCTATTAATAAAAACCGCATTTTAAAGGTTTAATTTTAGTTTTAAAGATTTAAGCATACATAGGGACAGAGAAAGCGACTTTGTTTTATACTATGTAGCGATGATTGTAGTTTATAAAATATTTTTATTTTATTTTGTATGATATAGTGAAATAAACCACTCAATGGCGACATAACTAACGTGAACCTAGGAGTGTGAACAATCACTTCATGATCATGAGTAATCACTTCATTTTTGATCAACGGTACTACGGTAGCTAACCAGAAATCATTAGATTTTTTTCTATGACATGTTGTGTTTCTGTGATCTTTAGAAAATGAAGTAAAATTATATACGCAAGATCTGTACCGATTATGAAAATTTCACGGTACCAATAGTACAACAAATTTCAACCTTAAAGTCTAATCCATTTAGTATTATTTTCTAATAAATTATTTACAATATATCTGCATTACTGCTTCACACATTTCACTCAATTCAATGCTGTCGGTTCAATGGTATTCATTACAAAAACTCGACCCAAATCCATTTAGAGTTCAAATTGTAGGTAAATTTTGTTTATTCAAGAGGGTAAATGGAACTCTATGTTTGTTTCAATTTATTGATTATACATATTTATCTTGGAACCAATTTAAATCTATTGTAACTAATTAAATCTTTTCTGTTCAAATAGCATCGAAAATGATGAGGCTGAGAAAAAGATAGAATGTTTTTTTAATTAAAAAAAAACATCTTTTCTGTTTATTTTGCACTTTTGCCACAAACCGCAATCGCAAAACAAGCGGCAATCGCTCCGTGTCGAAAATGTAATATTTCGAAAGTTAAATAAGCTTGTGCGATCTCAATCAAAAACGATAGGTCACGTGGTATTTCGAAAGCTTATGCCAATTTCCATACATTTTGAAATTATCTTTTTTATATTACTTGATACGGAGCGCAAATGACTCCACTCCACGTGATGGTAATTGGTAGTAAAGTCCCAACGCGAAGGCGACTAATACAGTTGCGGAAGGCAACTGGGATTGCCTTGCCCAGCCTATCCGCAAGATGCCACTTCACGCCTCGTTTGAAGGAGCCCAGATTATACGAAGAAGTTCCTCCTCCTCCCACACGTGTGCCGGCAATGAGTTCCACTTTTTGGCAGTGCCACAAAGAAAAGAATTGGCAAACTTTCTGTACGCGATATTTTTAATTTTGTTATCGATAATTAAATGTAACCCAGTCATGGTAGGCTCCATTTTCAAACAAAAATCTTTGTTTATAGATTTCTTAAAAGTTTACTTTTACTACAGGTTTTACCGAAACACCAGTTTTTCCCACTCGGTTTAAAAATATTCAGATTTTAAACATGCGTTACCAAAAATCTTTATTAGTATTAATTATGACGAGCCTAATTAACTTTTCAACGCCAAAGCTGTGTCGGGAAGTCGTGACCGCGCCGCTACACCTCATATTAAGAGTAAATCCTTTTAAATGCATAAATAATTTAGCTGACGTGGATTAAGACTTGTCGTATTTACACCGTCTCCTGTCTTGTATTACTCACATTTATAATTTTTAAACACAACAAATATAAAAAATGCGAAAGTGAGTTTGTTTGTTCGATTGTGACGATATCACGCCTACAAAGCTGAACCGATTATGATGAATTTTGGTATTAATATAGAAGGGACCATGGAAAAGGTTACGGGCTAAAACAGCACTTGAAGGGCGTGAAATAGGTGATGAAAGTTTGAATTGGAAAAGAAATAAAGTTTCCCCACTAAAAATCGTTATTCAGGTAGTCGAAGCCGCAGGCAAAATGTAGTAGATATATATTATATAACTAACTATTAAAGTTTGCAATCCAACAATATTTGACGAAGTTGTGGCGCAGCGGTAGCGAACCTGTCTTAAGCGCCACAGGTCGCAGGTTCGATTCCAGCTCGGAGCATATGTTTGTATTGACCATATATGCTTGTTTTCCGGTCTGGGTGTATTTGTACTTATCGTTGTTTATGTTTCCGAACCCCCAACACAGGATGTAACTATCCTAATGCGGGCCGTTGAGTGTGTAGCGTTTATTATTATTCATATATTTCCGCATTGTATTATTTTTAAACCAGATACTTTTTATCTTTATTATTAAAGACCGTCTACGGTGTGATAGAGTGACATTATTCGTATGAGACGTAGCGACCCTCGTCTTCTAGCTGCATAGTAATCCTCTTAATAGATTCCGACGGACGGCGCACTGTACCTACTGATAAATAGAGCTGTTAAGTGAAGCGTACATTATTGTATTTTTAATACATATGTATTTATGAATTATTCAGTTCTATCGTGAAAAAATCATTTAACAAATATTTTATAAAAATTGAGCTCTGAAACATCGCAATTGGTATAATATGAGTTTAATTCGACGAAATTTTAACTTCGATTTGGCTTCGCGGCAGAGGCATTATTCCCAGTATATATACTAGTCTGCTTATACTCCCCTAATAAGGTTTTAACGGTTACTAATATTTACAAAGAGCGATTACCATCTGACCTCCGCAACCCAAAGGGTGAACCAGCAACTCACTGGATAAGAGCAAATTAAATGGCAAGAGTTAACGATTATTATCGGATTCTATGATAGCAACCGGGACCGACAGCTTAATGTGTTCTCCGAGGCACGGTGGACAAGGAAAAACACCCGGGAATCGAATCCAAGACCGTCGAGGCTCAAACCAAAGAATCAACACTCCACAACGTTGTCAAAGGCGTCTTTTTGCAGTGGCTGTTTTTCATGTAGATATATCTATGAGACGCTCATAGCCGAGTGCACCCGCTGATCGGTAAACGATCGGTAGGTTAAGCAACTTTAGGCGCGGTCAGTCACTGGATGGGTGATTGCATAGTGGTATTTCAACCGAGCGTCTCCTTGCTTCGAAGGGCACGTAAAAGTCGGTCCCGGCTGTTGACAATTAGACAACAGTCGATAAGTCAAGTCAGAGGCCTACGGGCGAACAATTCTGAAACTAGGTTGACCACTAACCAATTGGTAAGAAGTAGATCTATATAATTTTTTGCTAGTGTTTCAAGGAAGTATAACAACAGTTTCATTTTTAGGGTATTAAATTCTTTATAATGCAAAAAATTATGACATGTATTAAATAAAACTAAGGTTTATATTTGCCTAGCAACTTTACTTTTTCCCCTTCGGTGTGTTTTTAATTAACGTTTTAAAGAATATGTATAAAACGATATAATTTAATTCGGTTCGAAAAGGGTTAAGATTGTCAGTTGTCATGAAATAAAACCGGGGCGAAAGCTAAAACGTGTACTATGTTAAAAACAATGTGAATTTATTCATTTGTAATATATTATTTATAGCGTGCTCAAATGCATATGGCGATTTTGAATCAAGTAACTAAGTATAAATTGGTATATACTGTACAAGCAAACTTTGAATATTGTTTATTGTAAAAACTTTAATAAAAAATCTTTTTATTAAAGTTTTCAAGGTAATTACAAACTTGGAAACGGGGGCCGTTGAGTGTGCAGCGTTTATTAGGTATGTATTTTTATTATTATATACAATGGTCATATGGTGTCTATTAAAGTAAAAATTTTATTTAATTAATGTATAAATAAAGGAAAAATTAAAATATTTTGAAATTTCAGTCCAGTTTTCTAGATACACCAACTACATAAATAACTTTGTAATCGCATATAAATGTATAGGATTACAAAGTTATTTTTGTAGTTAGATAGGTACTTCGATAACCAAACAGGCATTGCATATAAACATGGTATATTTCAAATTTCATGCAATTTCAAAGTGTAGTTTAAGAATTATAACGAGTCAAAATTGCTTAATTTTGTTACTCGCTGACTGACCGGTCATCAAAACTCTAAGGCACTTCTAGCACACATGGAAGCATTCAAATTTAGAGTACAATTAGTGCTTAATGTATAAATCAAGGAAAAACTAAAATATTTTATAATTTCAGTCCAGTTTTCTAGATACACCAACTGCATACATAACTTTGTAATCCTATGTAAATGTATAAAATTACAAAGTTACATTTACAGTTAACCAATCAGTGTACCTGTATAGTATACGCATAATATAATGGAATAATAGGTCTAAGTGGGTACCTAGATAATATACGATTAAATTCAAGAAGTGGGTAGAAAAAGTAGGACTTTCTACAAAAAGATATGAGATCCCATTAAAAACATAAAATATAAAAAAATTCCCAAGTCTTCAAAGCTGCAAAGCACTTCTTCTACTAAAAAAAGTGGTGACATCTCATGTACACCTGTAACTTGGCAGTTAACACTAAATACACATGATTTTTTTTTTTACGTAAGAGGGGACAAACGGCCAGGAGGCTCACCTGATGTTAAGCGATCACCGCCGCCCATGCACATCTGCAATACCAGAAGGCATGCAATGTTTATGTTTACATCAAATCCAGAATTAGCACAATTGTTAAAGAAAATGGGACCCCGCGTTCAGTCACGTGAATCGCGCACGTAAGAGCCAAGTATGGCGTCATTGTCAAGTTCAGTGTTGACAAAAATGTAAACTTCCTTAAATCGTCAAGCTATTTTCAACTTCAAACAAATCCGTTATAAAATTCCAGGAAAGATTTTTTTAAATTCTATTTCTATGTCCCTCCCGATGACGTCAAAAGCCTAGGCTCGACCTCGCAGGAGGGGCCTTTGGGACGGATTCAACTTGTGCCCCGCGCGGGCAGTCCATCTTTTACCGGCTGAGGTCTCCAGACCCGGCCCCACCGGTGACGCTGTCAAGGCCACTAGGGCCAACAGTAATAGACACTCCGAAAAAAATCTATTTCTATGTAATATTATTTGTGCTTTACATTTTGGATAAATTTTTTTATTACTTTACAAGTTAACGCAAGTTTTTATATTATATAATGAATAATTTCAGTCTTATGGTTGTAAGCCAAGCATATTACATATTAAGCACGCGAACGTAGCGTAATTGACGACGTTGTGGCGCAGCGGTAGCAAATCTGCCTTAAGCACCATTGGTAGCGGGTTCGATCCCCGCTTGGAGCAGATGTTTGTATTGACCATGCACGTATGGTTGCCGGTCTGGGCGTGTTTGTACCCCCGACACAGGATATAACTATGCTAATGGGGGCCGCTGAGTGTGTAGCGTTTATTAATTATTTATTCATTATTCGTCTTCTTCATTGGGTGCGATACACCTAAATGAGATGTACATTAAATCCTACTTTTAAAACCGTATGAATGTACTCTTTCAATTATCATCATGATCTCTGTAAGCCTAATATAGATTTTTGGACTAATATAGTAAATGCGAAAGTAAGTTTACTGCCTGTTACGTTTTCACACCGAAGAATTTTGGTACTGTCTTTGAAGAATTTTGGTATACAAACATTTGGGACCTTGAAAAAGGACATAGGGTATTTACAGTCGCGAAAACAAAACGCAAAGAGGTGAAGTAGTCTATGAAAAATTGTATGAGAAACCAATCTCTTTTATTGTTATATAAAGATGCCTCAGCAATAATTATTCACCAGCAATAATAATTCACGCGGGTGAAGCTGAACAAAAGACTGTTTTAAAATAAAATCAATTATTGTATATTTTGTAGTTATTCCCGAACCACGTGAATGAATAATTCAATTAGTAAGTGACGATTGAAAAATCAAATCCTACGTCAATAAAAACTTTTTATTTTGAATTTTAAGTTTCGTCCAAGCATTATTCCCGGTATTTTATGTACCCAGGGCTTGCTTATTACTCTTATCCGGATTTAACAGGTTACTAGTTTCTACACGGAGCGATTGCCATCTGATCTCCACAACCCTAAGGGCGAACCAGTAACTCATTGGATAAAAGCAATTACTTATCAAGAATTAACGACTACTATCAGATGTTATGTGATAACAACCAAGACCGATAGCTTAACGTGCTCTCCGAGGCACGGTGGGTAGACCCGCACGGACAAAACCTCTTTTTTTTTTCTTCTGACTTTTGAGTATTCACCTAAAATTATGAAATAAAATTCAAAACTTGTTGGATTCAGACTACTCCATAAATAATTATAACTATCGCGTCACGACTTCCATATTTTAAAACTCGCTCGATTCATGAAAGTAAGTAAAATTATTCTTAAAAATTTTCCTAATTTATTTCTTAGTAACTAAAAGCTCTACTGTATTGTTGACTCGATTTGATATTACTTTAAAATAAAGATAATTATATTTATTTTAGTTACCTTATTTAGTATCAGTTTTAAAATGCTTATAATTAAATTTATTTTTACTAGCTTCTGCCAGTATTACTAAAGATTTTTAATGATACACTTTACTATAGTAATATTTGGTTCCCCATACTACCTTTCATTTCCCATTTCACTCCTTACAAATTCAGTTTTCGGGAGTGTCCCCTTTATATCTATACCAAAATTCATTACAATCTGTTCAAAGATTTAGGCGTAAAAGCTTCACAAGCAAACTCACTTTCGCGCTTATAATATTAACTTAGGATTGATGAAGCGCAAGATCTCAGGGTCTATTTGGATAGTCTAAGTTCTATTGTGTATATTTTTAACTGTGAACCTTGTAATGCTCCTTTTAGGACGAGTGCGCCTCACAGAAAATCGGCGCTAAGCAATAGTATCATTACTGTTGCGTTTTGTGCTATGAGTTAGGGCCGGCCTTCCACCCCTGTGTTCTCTTCCTTTTTCCCCTTCTCACCATTTCCCTCTCATCCCTCGGATTGGCAACTCGTTGTTTTGTTGTCATTGTCGTTTCATTGCATCAGTGTGAATTTACGAAGGACACACACAGGAGCACAGCGGTAGCTAACTAGGCGGACATTTTTTTAAGCCCTACCGCAAGCATATACACGTCTCAGAATTTCTTCCACGACATGCAGATTTCCTCACGATGTTTTCCTTCAACGTAAAGCACGAGACAAAATTTAAACCCAAATTAAGCACTTGAAAACTCAGAGGTGCTTGCCTGGATTTGAACTTTCGACCTTCAGTTAAAGTCTACGTTTTCGATCCATCTTGGCTTGGCTTTTTTAAAGTATTAAAAAGCATAGAATAAAATGATAAAATAACATGACAAGCACTTATACATTACAAATAATTAACTTTTCTATTTTTGTTGACTCAGGCTGACGTGTTTGCGACCACGTGACAAAGAAAAACTTTAGGACCAGCTGCGTGACCGCGAAATGTAAACGTTTCAGCAAGCTTTGAAACATTAGCCAATTCGTATTGAAGCAAAATAATTTACACCTTAACAATGACAAGCAAACTTACGGCCTTCTTACGATGATGGTATGTAATTTTTGATTGGTATGAATTTTTTGCTTGAGAGGAGAAAAAAGAAGATGACAGATTGTAGGAGGAATCTCCCACTCGTCGATCGAAACTTAAAGACTAATATAATTTTAAAAAATATTGCATGATACTAATAATAAGTTTTTAAATTACGACGTTGTGGCGCAGCGGTATCGAACCTGCCCAAATTTCCGCTCGGAGCATAATATGTTTGTATTGACCATGCGAGCGTATTTTCCGGACTGGGTGTATTTTTCTTTGTCCTTGTATGAAATTCTGGAACCCCGACACAGGATATCACTATCCTAATGGGGGCCATTGAGTGTGCTGCGTTTATTTATTTAAATGCATTTTTATCCGTTTTAGAAATGTCGTTTTTCTTTTGCAACCCTGCCAACTACAAAATTTTTACTAATAAATTTACAAGAAAATGATAAAGAACACTCTCGTGTAACATTGAGTATTTTTTTTTCATTAAAATCAAAACACAACATCATAGCGAGTGAAGCTGCGAGAACAACTAGTATTATAATATACATACAATCGTTAGCAGCACTCATGTGAATACTCAAATGGGTATATTGAAACAGTGGAGTTTGAAATCAAATACCAGGCAAGTTTCTAAGGAAGAGCGCTCTGATATAATTTAATTACGCCACTTGTTAACTAGATTGTGCTTACAATTGTACGCGCCAGAATATCTGGTTTTAATTCTTAATATAGCTCTAACCAAGTCAGTTTTAAAGAATATTTAAGTAAGTAACTTGTCTAATTTTAACAGAACAGTTACTTTTTAATATTACTAAGATTACTTTTCTCGGATATCTATTACTGTTAGTCTTAGTGGCCTCCTTGACATGTGACAGCGTCGCCTTACAGCATTTAGTTTACAGCATTTAGTCTATGTATGTGAAAGAGTCCAAAAAAAAAAGGATTTTTACACAGCAAATGTGAAACAAATCTTTGAAGGTGAAGGAAAAACCCTTTGTCCAAGTTCATTTCGCACTTGTTTCGTTTTGACGACTAACTGACTAAAAATAACAACCACAGAAAATATGGACCCATGACGCAGCCCGCTGTTTTTTATTTGAAATTTAGTATGTATTGTGAAAATATATGATTGCAAAAGAGAAAAAGTTTTTGTTAATTATTAAAACAATTTTATGCGGAAAAAATATAATTTTAACGGCGCGTTTTCCCGTCAGCGCTTTAAGCGGAGTGACGTCAGTTAGATTGACGTCACTATTATTACTAACAGATTCTTAAAACAGCGATAACTCAGTTTTAATTTAGATGATTAAGTTATATTTTTAATTTTAAGAATATATCTTGTATTTGGGTGTAATCAGAGCAGAGCAGAGCCTCAATAGCTCAACGGTAGAAGAACTTACTCTGTTTGCTCGAGAGTTGCAGTTTCGATCCTGACCCTTTGGGCTATTGTCATACCCACTCTTAACAGCTTATTTAGAAGGGCAATAGGAATATTTTTAATGAATAACAAAAAAAAAATATCTAGTCAACAAAATTACATCGAAGCCTTATATGATAGGCTAGATTGGCAAACTATAGGTCAAGTTTTGTAATTAATATACATTCTTGGAGAAATTTATTGCTCTAGATTCTAAGAAATTTATTTCGGTTGAGTAATATTTTATTAAAATTTCCAATAAACCTACGCGAAAAACAGTTCGATCAGCTTTATTAATATTAAAAATAACTTAGTTTCCTTGTATGTATGAATTTAGGAGAAAGGAAAATAAGAAATAACATCACAGAGTCTTCCAGATCTCGCAGTCAAAGCGTTAGTTCTAACACTATTACTTTACTTCAATATAATAATTATATTCTTGGCAAAGGTAGGTACTGTCCGGTTTAACTACATTTTTCAGAAAACTACCGCTAAAATAGGTACTTGCACAATTAAAAAGCTATACTACATCTGGCTATTAATATGCTTAATAAATCATTTCTTTTTAAAAATCATCTCTACTTCGACTGAAAATGTTTTTTTTATTTAATTATTATTTAATTTTTGTTTATATTTAGTTTTGAAGCGGCAGTGAGAAGTTCAGTGCAGGCTGTCGATTGACACATAGTCCGTCAAGTCAAGGAACAGGATTTTTTTCTAGATAAGAGTTTTTAAGCTATTGCATAGCTTTTATCGCGGGGCTTGAGCGCGGCGACCGAGTCAAGAAATTCCGTAACGAAAATAAAACCTAACACCTCCCACTCCGCCTACCATGTAGCTCGGCCGAGCGTTCGCTTAACGTGTATGTATATGGTACGACTGTACGAAGCTCGCAAGGATCGAAACGAGCTGCTACGAAATCGGACGAATACGTGTTATATAATTTATTAATTATTAATTTTGTTTAATATATTTATAGACTTGATTTACTGTGTTCACCTATATTGAATTCCAATTCCAATGAACTGAATAAACAAACCCTGCTTAAATACTATAACCTAAACTAAAATATTCTGGCCACCGCGATGTAGAAATGGCAATTTCTTACTGCCATCTAGTATGGTAGCGTCAAACTACATAATATTATGTATAATTAGTAGTAAATAGTATCTACAATATTATTAATGTTCTTATTATATAATATTATAAATTAATTAATTATTACTTAACCTTTATTATATTATTTATTATAAATTTTTATTCAAAATATTATTTATATTAATAAATAAATTAATAATAATAATTAATATAAAAATATGCTATGCAATAGCTTTACCGCAGCAGTCCCCCAGTGCCACAGGTTTTTTTTCTGTAGCTCTGAGAACGTATATACAAAATTTGATGATTTTATATCGAACAAACAAACTGAAAGTCGTACTTAAGAATCTATTAGTACTGAGTGACTAAATTAGTTTTAACAATATTTTATTCTCTGAAATTCTGAACGTTGCTCGCTTTCGCTCACTTTAATTAGTTTTTCCCAGTAACTAGGGATTCAATCTAGAACATTCTTTAATAATGAAAGATAATATTATAAGAATTAACCTTTCTAAGAATCTGTTTTATAAATAAATATCGAATCATTATTTTACCAACAGTCGATAAGTCAAGTCAGAGGCCTATACGGGCGACCTGAACAACTCTGACACTAGGTTGGCCACTAACCACTCGATAAGAAGAAGATTATTTTACCTATAGATGCGTATTAGATTTGATGTATATAATATTATACTATTTACCCGACTGCCGGAGGGTCAAGATCTGATGATGGTTCCTCGTAGAACTCAACAAAATAAGACGAAAAGTATGCATAAAATTTTGAATGTATAAAACTTCAAAAGCGCAAAACGAATATATATTATATATTATCCAACGCGTTTGGAAATTTTGAAGAACATGCTTTATATGATTTTTTTTTATTTATTGGTCAATTTTTTGGCAATTTCAGATTTATATAACTTATTTTACTTATTTTCACAAAAAATAAGTATACAAACTACATATTTCGTATATAATATAACTCAAAACGTTTAAAAATACATAAATTGCATGATTGAAAAAATGGTTTTTTCACAAGTTTTAAAGCTTAAAACCCTACAAATATAAAGAAAAATGTTCTTCAGAAAAATGTTCTCAGTTTTTTCAATTTTGTGGTTGACATGGTATTGCTTATTTGCGTCCATATATTATATATTATATATTACTGATCAATCTATTTGTAAGTAGATGATGGAGTTTAAAGGGAATGCTTAAATTAGGGACAAATATAATTATTATGATTTATTTCAATGCTTGTCCCCGTAAATTAATATTTATATTATAGTAGCCATTATAGAGGTTGTTTATATTTTTTAGGAATTATTATTAATGCAGTTGGGTTTTTTGTTTAATTTAATAATTTATTTTAATTTAAAATGTCTTTACAGTTGCTAAACAAGCATACCGCCTGATGGTAAGCCGTCACTGCACTATGAATGCTTGCGGTACCTGAAGTATCACAAGACCATTGGCAACTCAAGTAATAGGAGTGAAACGATGACAAGGGAAAAGACAAGGAAACAGGGGTGAGAGATTGGACCTCCAGCGTTCTCACTCATCGCGCGAAACATAATAGTTCCTATACCGTTACTCTACACCGATTTTCTGTTAGGTATAGAATTTCCCTGGCCGAGCCGACACATGTATGCTTGGAGAAGCATAGCTCTTCTTCTTCTTCTTCCTGGGATTATTACCGGTACTATGCGAGTACTTACCAAGGGTCTGCTTATTACTCTTATCATTTTTTTTTTTTTTTATGTTAGAAGTTGGCAAACAAGCATACGGCCCACCTGATGGTAAGTGGTTACCGTAGCCTATGAGCGCTTGCAGCACCATTAGTAGGTGCCACTCACGCGTTGCCAACCTCGAGATATTAGTTCTTAAATCTCGTTCGCCCAGTAATTTCACTAGCGTACAATGCCCTTCAAACCGGAACACAGTAGTGCCTAAGCACTACTATTTGGCGGCAGAATATTGGACACTGCGGTGGTACCTACCTAGCCGGCCTCTTGCAACAAAAGACCTACCACCAGTGTGACTGATTGCACTGGTGGAATAATCTCTGTGTTGACAGAGGTTATCCCAACAGCGGGCGATGGTGTCGTCACATCCCGACGCCTATAAATTCAAATCATTTGATAAGCTACTAGTTTTTATACAGAGTAATTGCCATCTGTTAACGATTATTACCAGATTAATGATAACAACCGGGACCGACAGTCTATTGTGTTTTCCGAGGCACGGTGGGGAGACCCACAAGGACAAACATCCAGACCAAAACAGATATTTTTAAGATCAAAACAAACATCTGCCCCGATCGAGAATCGAACCCGCAATAATTGAGGCTATAGGCACACTAGCTATCAACACGCCACAACGGTGTCTTTACTAGTACTAAATTATTTTTGCAGGGAAAAAAATTTAAATAATAGCCTCTTAAACTTACACAAAAATCCGTACAAACGTCAACAGTCTCTTATAAGCTAACTTTATTTATCTCGTAAAGTACTTGTTAATACTCAACCCCCTCGGGTGGGAAGGAGTCTGGCTTCTCTGCCTTCGAAACATCCAACTCGTTTGTTGATCTGTTTGACGATATACAAAAGACCAGTAGTTATTGAGCTCTATATTAATAGACTAGCCTATGACTGCGGTTTGACCCGAGTTAATAACTTTGTTTACCATAGCAACGGTTACTATAGTAACGATCGTCCAGCATAGGCGGCTGTTTATAAATAATAATTAATAAAAAAAAATGATTGTCGTAAAATCTTGTCGTAAAGTCTACATCGTAAATAGAGTTATTATGCATTTCAATAACTTTAGAATTCGTCAGTGAGTGCTATTTTGCTTATAAAAATTTCTCATTATATTAATAATGAAAGTTCAAGGTGAATGTAACGGTTCAAATTATATTTGTTATGAAACATGTTTGTCGATAAGTTGGCTACACTTATTATCCGTCATAGTGGGAAGTTGGGGTGTGTGGAGATCCGAGAACATTTATAGACAAAACTTGTTTACACAACTTAAAGAATCACTTGAATCGATATTTATATTAAACTTATTATGACAATTTATTTAATATTTTATAGCATTGCTAAATTATTAATAACTAAATTATTTTTGTCACGTGACATTACGTAAATAATATTATTATTGTTTTATTTTTCTGTATTAAAAATAGAATTAAACTCTACATCTTTATGATATCTAAATAATTTAAAGTAATACACAAAGAATGGAAGTTATAATTATTTATTTAAGTAATAAAAAGTATATCATATAATTTCGTAAAAGACGTTGGAAGTTGAGTAATTGAGAGTAAGCGAGGAATTTTAAACTGGGCCACGACCGTAATAAACAGCCTTACAAGTTATTAAACAAACTTTTAATTTGATCTTGCGGAGGCCGATAACAATGCAGCAAAGTTATGTTAGCCAGGAGGGGGCGCGGTCGCCGCCAATCTTTCTCACATTGCAGTACAAATTCGTACTTCTTAGTAAGAACACCTCGCAAAACTTTATCTTAAGTAAACTCGCGAAAGTGGCAAAACAACCCGATACTCGATGTGCGACACTTTCCGCTCCGCTTGTAGAAACGCTAACCGCTGTCTCAGCGCCTCCGCACCGCGAGCGACGACCGTCTCCCTCCGCCAAACAAACGGACAAGTTTTAATATTTTGCTCACAAAGTGTATGATTAAACGCGGAGAGCGGCGGAGAGAGTCGGCCGTAAGTTATTGATTTTCCCCGACCGAACCTCGTCGACAACGCGACTCGCGGGCCGATTTGAGATTCCTACGCGACTATAACTTGATAATTTGTATTAGATCTGCTTAAAACTACTTTTAAATATTAACAATACACTTTAATTACTTTAAAAAGTGTATCAAAAAGTTTTCACAGTAAAAACTAACTGCTACCAAGTTTTTTCGTGAAATTGTTATGAGAAAAGTTAGTAGTGACTGCGCAATCGTACCGCGGGCTGCACGAGACGCGCACCCTACAACTTCAGGTCGCTCGGCGTTCCGAAGTTAACGCGAAGTTCCGCCATTTTGGAACATGCTCACAACCCACTTGTTTTATAAAGAAACTTTTTATTAATTCCTGTGGGCCGCGGAGTGTCAGTAAGATGTTTTGAGGTTATACTGTGAGTCGATATACGCTTATCTGACTTGGAACCGGTGTTTTTTTGTGTTTATCACTGTGTGTGCGACTTTTTCGAGTGTTTTTGAAGATTTTAGATATTGTTTTGAAGTGTTATACGAGTGACGTTTCCCGTATGATACTCTTGTGATATTTGTTTACTTCAGGGAGCCAAGAAGAACGCTAAACATCACTTTTTGACCTTGCTTATGGACCGGATTAACGGATAATTGTCAGGTAAATAAAACTTAACTTAGTTTGACTTGTTTTTATACAGTTAAAAAGTTGTGATGAAAAAAAGTTTTAGTCAAAAGTATTACGGATATAACATACTTGCGCGCTTGTGTAACGCTAAATACAAACTTTTTTGACAAAAACATTGACACTTCTACTTGTTTAATATGAAGGAATTAATTATAGCGTAATATTTAATAGCTAAATATATTTTGAAAATACTATATTTAATCCTTAAGATTACAATGTTTATGTAAACAATAATCTTGAATAGTTTAATGCTTTGTGTAAAATAGTGCATTAAATCAAAATGGATATATTGCAAGCGTTCTGAAAGTTCTTTTGTTTAGTTTGCATGGAAATGATCTAAGAATTTATACAAAGAGGTTGGAGATGAAATTTTAAAATTACAGGGATATGACCTTGTTTTGACGTACCCTCAGATCAATATCTTTTATTATATTATAAATACTTTCTCTTATACGTCATTTGTGAATTTTGCACTTGTGTTATCAATATGCTATTTTCTATAAGTTTACTTATTTGTAGTTAAATTATGTTTAAAATTATTAAGTAAATAATACTCTTTTAGATTTTTTCTTTCTTCTTATTACCTAACGTCAAATAAATGTATTTGAAAAAGTATAAATTATGATAGAGATAAGAAATGTTTGGCCGAAAAAAACTCTGGGTCATAAATAAAATAAAGAGCCCACGATATTGAAGATCGTTTTATTGAGGACGCCATTACAAAGTCATTTCAGTAACCGGTCCCAGTCTCAGTCTATTGTAGAGAAGGAAAATCTTTCTACAGTCACGGCTCTCGATGGGATAACGCAGACGAGACTCGCCCGCCAAAGGTCTTAAGTAAACTTTCCCCAACAAACAATAATTAACCCAATCCCCAACTACTCAAAGTACAAACTCGCGCAACATTCAAGAAAGCTATGAAACTTTGTTAAATAACTTTTCAGATAACTTGAACTTGGTCTATTTGCACAAAGTTGTAAACGGAATTCTACCGCGGGCTAATTCAATCTGTGCGCGCTTGTAATAAATGTTGTTTTCGCGTAAAACCAATTGGGGAGTTCGTATTCTTTGCTAAGTTAAAAGTTGTGGACTTTACGAAGCAAAACGCGAACTTTTGTAGAACATTTCAGTGTAGTTAGTACAATGTTATAATGGAAATAAGCACTTCAAAATGGCGTAGCCTGCAGCTGTGTTATATGAATATAATTTTTATTGATTAAAAAGTTTTTAATGTCATTTTAATTCAATGTACAACAAACAAATATTTAATATACGTTCAAACTTTCTCTTTCTGATTTAATAGTAATAAATGTATTTCGAATTGAGATTTTCAGTACTATTATGAATATTTCGTGTAGTAATCGAATTTGTTAACCTAAATCAAGTACTAACTCTGAAATAGCTATGAATACGTTATGATAATTAATCGCGTAGATAGCAAACTTGTACATAAATGTGCCTTAATAGACTATAAACATTTAAAGTGAAAACGTTGGAATTACGACATAGTGATTAAATTATGTATGTTATTTTCAAACCCGACAGAATAACTACAACTCCTGAATAATGATTCAAGTAAAAGGTGGTATGTGATGTTTATGTAAATTATAAGATTCAACTTTGATACTATAGATTTAAGGTTGAGAGTCTTTTGTCGTTCAGTTTTCAGCGTAGTTTATGAATGTCTCTCTATATTTGCCCAGTTTCATTTTATTTGCTTTGAACAATAAATGGCCCTCAGGGTCGCAACTGTCTTTTAGGCTTACAATGTACAATTTGTATTCGTTTTGATGTTATTGTTAAGAAACATGAAAAATGTTACAAAAACTTTAAAATATGTAAGAAAGTATATAACAATCTGTGTGACAGTTAATTATTGCTAAGCAGATGCAATAATTTCACAGTTAGATATGGGGTCGGATCTAAATATAGAATTGCTTATATAACTTTTAACTTTAAGCCCTAATATTTCATAACACTATTTACAACAAGAAATAATAATATGCAAGTAAATTTGTACTTAACACATATATTTATTATATAAAAAGATAGAGCTATAAATATATTTTATACTAAAGGCTTACAGATGAAGGTAAATGAACGCCGCGTTTCATCGACATTCGATTTCAACATTCGAGCGTTTCATAGAATTTCTAAGAGAACTATTCAGATTAAAGATAATATTTTCAGCAAACAGGAAAAACCAAACTTTTTAATGTCATTACCAATGAATGAATGATTAGCCATAAAATCTCGAATTATGTTAAAAATAACTAAATGAAAAATAAAGTGAATTATAATCCGTTGGTAATTAAATCCAAAATAGAAACAATTTTTCTCAATCATATACGTCTGTCGACACTATTGACATCTTAATAATAACGTACTATAAGTAGCATATACGCGTGACCTTGTCGCCGCATCTTGACTTTTGAGCCACGAGTGGTGTGAGCATGCATTAGTGTTTTTTATTCACTTTGCTTACCATTACTACTTATAAGCTATTCAATATCTGGGGCGCTACGAGCGCACGTAGCAATGTAATGTAAAATTTCCGATATCGTCGTGCTCTGCGTATATAGTAGTCACAGTTTGAGTAGAAGAAATCAAGTGGCAAGATGGGCACACTTTTTTAGTAAATAATAAGCGACTTTCCACATTCCTAATAGTTTATTGTTAAGATTTCTGTTTCTGTCGACTGTTCTGCCGTTTCCTAGCGCAACTGCTGCGAAAGTTGAATTCGGCTCAAAGTGTGCTCGATTGCAAATAATTTCGAGTATCTTTTTGCTCAGTGTGTGCTGACCCTTTCGCGACTTGTCAATACAAAGCGACTGTAAACAGACTGCTTCAATTTTATTGGACGCATTTCATGAATATGAAATGAGGATTGCTAAGGAAATTAGGTTATGAAACTATAATTTTCATTGAACACAAATAGTAACTCGTACGTTACATTGTTAGAGGAAACCTTAGTTTTGTTAAAAAATAACAAAGCAATATAGAGCTTTTATGCTTTCATTTCAAAGAACTCTTGAAAAGGATTTTATCGATTTAGTGTAGTGTACTTATTGTATTGTACTGTATTGATATTTGCTTTATTATTGAGACTACATCTTTTTTTTATGTTTCTAAGTTGACAAGCAAGCATATGGCCCACCTCACGGTAAGCGGTTGCTGTAGCCTATGAGCGCTTGCAACACCATTTGTACCAGTTATTTCACTTTTTCGTTTTATACTTTGCCCAGTAATTTCACTAGCATACAATGCCCTTCAAACCAGAGCACAGTAATACCTTAGACACTACTGCTTGGCGGTAGAATATTTGATACTGCGGTGGTATCTACGTAGCTGGCCTCTTGCAACAAAAGACCTACCACCAGTGTGACTGATTGCTCTGTTGGAATAATCTCTGCTCTGCTGTGACATAGATTATTCCACGTCCCAACGCTTAAAAATATCAACGCTTAATAATCATCAAACATCTTTGAAAGATTTACTTATTCCTCACTGGTATGAAAGTACGTACATATACATTACATTTAACACGCACACATTGACAAGTGTTCTAATTAAAATATTTAAGCATAATTATTTGAACTAGGTTAGAGTTTGAGTATTTAGTAACAACGTACAAATGTTTATTTATCATTTTATCACTTTGTGCAAAGTAAATCATTTGCGTTGATATGTAAATATCCAACTGTAGGTCACAATACGTAATTCAATCTGCGTATTTATTGTATTTAATTAATGTTTGATAAAACAAAGCTCATTTATTTACAATGGTACGGTAATCCTTACATCACTACGATGAATTGTGCCCCAAAAGCCTCAATTGCTCATCGGTTAAAGGACAGCATCCGTTTTGTTAACGCGAGAGTTCCGGGTTCGATCTTGACTCACTTGGAAAAAAAACACTTTTCTGAATTCTTGATGACGTCCTTAGCCGTAGTTCGGCCTCGCAGGCAACAGTCCTAAGACTAACAAAATGCGTTCATCCATCGTGCTTGATTGAGTAACAAATATACAAACATACAAAGGTTCACATCAGCAAAAGTAAAAGATCTTCATACGTAACACTTTCTATCACTGAAACAAATTTTCTATCGGTACAGTACTTTAAGATTACCTATATATACAAACAACTACTATATAAAAACCTACTATATAAAAACAAAGAAATTTTACCTACATAAAATATACTTCATAGGATTTCCTTTTAATAAATAAAAGTTATAGAACAAGCTAAAGTCGCACTTGACCGGGTTCGTAAGAAACTTAGTAAGAAAAGTTTACCGTATTTCTGAGGACCTTCGATGATAAAAGTAAATGGTTTTCTCCGAAATGTTATTGAATTCTGTTCCCTAATTAGCCATTTTTATAAGCCCAATTTTATGTGAAAATATTTTATAAGAGTTTCTTTCATGTCACGACAGTTGGCAAACAACCATACCGTCAACACATCTTATGAATGCTTGCCATACATGAAGTATACATGCACGTTACATATGAGGGAAAGGATGAGAAGAAAAAAGGGAAGGGAACACAGGGGGTGGGAGTTTGGGCCTCCGACTCACAATCATCGAACTAAACGCAATAGTACGAATATTGCTGCTTTAAGTCATTATAAAGCTTTGTTTCCACCAGAAATATGCGGAGATGCTTATTGAGGTGATGGGTGAGAACCAATAGATTCGCTTCATTTACCTAGTCTTGCTCAACACAGTTCCTGTGGGAATAGTTCACCATGGCCATGTAATTGAAGCGATTTAATTTGTTATTAAAAATGATGATGATAGCCTCACAGCCGTGTTCGGCTATAGCGACAGCTTCATTGACACTATCAAGACGAGCTAAGTTGTTCAGCTCGTCGGTGTGCTTTCCAATGGCTTGCATACCCAATCTTAGTAGTAAAAGTGCGCCCACATTGGACGCACGTTAGCACACCGTTTGTGTACCTATAAGGAATCACTGCAGGTGGGAAGGATTTAAGCATATCCCTTTTGCGGTCTAAATCAGACCTACGCTTCAATTCAAACTCGTCCACTTTTGTGTGAACGAGCTTACGCCACTCTGCTCGCTGGTCTGCCAACACCTCCCATTGCAAAAGCTCGATATCGCATCTTTTTAAATGTCTTTTCAGAACATCCTTATATCTAAGATACTGGCCACCACGTTTCCGCTTACCATGCTGAAGTTCTGAAAAGACGATGCGCTTCGCCAGACGCTCTTCCGGCATTCGTAGCACATGACCGCACCATCAAAGTTGTCGCCGTAGAAGATACGCCTCAATGCCATCCACATTGGCTCGCCGCAAAACTTCGGTATTCCGCACACGATCTGACCACTTAATTCTTAAAATATATCTCAGGTTTGAGGTGGAATCGGTCGATATTAAAAAATACTTCCCTAGCTTCTTTGATGAAAATGCAACGTTATTATAGTTCCATGCCGAATACAGCAAGCACAGTAATAATAAAATACAAAACTAAGTATATCCGATACTTTTTATCATATCTATAACGCCCAATAGCGTTACTTAACTTTTAATAGCGTACATCACAACAATGTTTAACACGAATTAAACAGACAAAGAGTGCCAAAGAAATAGAAATATACATACTATCGAACAACCAAATGACTATGTAGTAATAGATTTTAATGCAAATGGTTAACAAATTGTTGTCATTACAGTTTTTTACTATACAAATCGACGAAGGAAACAAAAAATGGAATGCGGAAATAACCTAGGAATAAGTAATAAAAGAAAAGTTTCATAAAAGAAAATTATGTCTTTTTACTTCGGTTGGATTCCGGATATCGAAACTATAATGGGAAAATTTATTTATTTCATCTTCCTCAAAGTTCCACTCCAGTTTCGATCTAGTTAACGTTTTTCAAACCCGCGGGAACTTTACTGAAATACGATGTTACGTGAGCTTATCGTCGGAATAAATCTTATACTAGCGGTATTTTATATGAACTTATTTTAAATCGTATGTGATTTATAGATTTGTCCCGAAAATATTTTTTTGTTTTTGATTTGAATTTTATGATACGCATATCTTACAACCTCACATGTTTTTATTTTATTTTATGACGGTTGGTAAACAAGCATAAGGTCCACCGCAACCTATGAAAGCTTGCGATACTTAAGTATCACATGTGCGTTGCCAACCCAATGGATAGGAGAGAAGGGATGAGAAGAGAAAAAGACAGGATGCGGAAGGGGTGGGAGATTAGACTTCCGGCGCTGTCGCTCATCGCACGAAACGTAACAGTACTCCGTTACTTTAAGCTGATTTTCTGTGAGAAAGTTGTACTTTCCCTGTCGAGCCAGTCCATTTGTGCAAGGAGCAGGATGGCTCTACTAGTACTAAATGCCTTAATGTATATTCTTAACAGTAATGAAACTGATAAGACAGTATAATAATTCAGATATAAAGAAAAATTGTCATGGAACTAAAGCCAACACACCATAAGTCTAAAATTATGAAAGAAAATACTACACGATTTTTTCCATATAAAAACTCTCAGTTTAAATAATAAATTATTACTGGCCTTTTTATAGCCTATCCAAAGTACCGTTTACAAGAACAAAGAAGACGGCGGATCGTCTTTAAAGATTTCGTAAGACCAGTTTTCACTGCTAGCCCCGCGAGTGTCTAATTAATCCATTCTCATTACTAAGTCTGTAAAACTTCGGAACGGAGCAAAACTACTTAACAAACTTTGTGTTACTATTGTGTGCCGGCTTTACGCCACTCTCATGTTTATAACTCCGGATATAATAAAACAATATAAACTTATTAGTTATGATTTACGAAGATACGTATCCTACTAATAAAATAAATATGAAACGTTCTATGTTCTTGTTTTAAAGAATATTGGCAATACTTTTTCAATTCATTACTGTACTAGTAATATCCTGTTGCCCCTTCAAATAAGCTCGTAGCTTGACCTAGGAGTGGGTATGATAATAGTCCAAGTTGGTCAGGATCGAACCCGCAACTCTCGTGTTAACGGAGTGGAGTAGGCCCTGTAACCGTTGACCTTGATGCTTGAATTTGATTGAGATTTGTTACTCAATCACGCGAAAATAGCTGAACGGATTAACAAATAGGATACTTTTTATCCCGGAAATAATGTTAATTGTCCGTAGAATAAATTACAAACGAACTACAAGATTGAAATGTCGCAAAAGATGTTTTTGAAGTGAAACTTCTAATGCGACTTCCAACAAGGTTGCGTTAAACGTTTAACCCACGAGGGAGAGAGAAAGAAAGATACACAAAGGAAGAAAGTAGGAGAGAGAAAGAGATTGAGTCGATAGATCCCAAGCACATACGCGTGGTATTCTTGCTATGCAGCGAAATAAACAGTGCTATTATATATTATAGATTTGGATATTTCTCCACTCGAAAATGACAATTAAAAGATGCGATCCATTGTGAATTGTCAGCAATGTTAATAAAGTTTGTCTTAAAGAAACAATATGATTTCAATAAAAATCAATTTCTAACCCTTCCTAGTTTCACTTCCACATTACGAAGATTCACTTCTTCCGCGCGGAGGGACTCCAAGCACTTTTTGTTTCGTGAAAAAACGTAAGGTGAGTGAAATAGGAGATGAAAGTTTGTATCGGGAATAATTTAGTTGTAATACAGGTATCTTATTACAAAACGTATTATTCAGGCGGGTGAAACTATTAATATAAAAGAGAACTTGACGACGTTGTGGCGCAGCGGTAGAGAACCTGCCTTAAACGCCACAGGTCGCGTGTTCGATTCCCGCTCGGAGCATAATATGTTTGTATTGACCATGCACGGATATTTTCCGGTCTGGGTGTATTTGTCCTTGTCCTTGTATGTTTCCGGACCCCGACACAGGATATAACTATCCTAATGTGGGACGTTGAGTGTGTAGCGTTTATTATTTATTTATTTAACTTATTAGAAATAGAAATAAATAACTGTACCCAATGAGTATTGACGTGCACACTTTTCTTTTAATATCCCATTTTTTGTTGGAAATTTTATAGATATAATATAAAAGTTTTATATAATATGAAATAAATCTAACCAAATAACAAAAACCGCGATATTACGTTTTTGTGCCTAATTCTTGTAGAGCTATTACGTAAGTGGGTATGTTCAGAGGCTCATTACTTACTAATAGATTAACAAAATTGCCTATAGAAGATTATAATGCTATCAGATAAAGAGAATTCAATAAGATCAAAAAAATCTCTTTTTCTAATTCTTGTCGTAATTAAAAGAATTAAAAATGTTTTAAATCGAAAGACTTCATGCATATAATATAACAGACAACTTTAACTTTATTCCTTAGTGACCGAGTACAAATACAAACTCAACTACACCCGTAGTGACCCATATCTACCAAACTTCACTATGGATTCGGTCTTCTTCTTATCGATTGGTTAGTGGTCAACCTAGTGTCAGAGTTGTTCAGGTCGCCCGTAGGCCTCTGACTTGACTTATCGACTGATGTCTAATTGTCAACAGCCGGGACCGACTTTTTACGTGCCCTCCGAAGCACGGAGACGCTCGGTTGAAGTACCACTATGCGATCACCCATCTAGTGACTGACCGCGCCTAAAGTTGCTTAACCTACCGATCGTTTACCGATCAGCGGGTGCACTCGGCTATGAGCGTCTCATGGTTTCATGATTCGGTTATAGTCATATTTAACAAGAATACACCCACACACATACACATCAAAACGTACATACTATAAATCCATAAAAATACCTGGGGTCTACCATGAACTTTTAGTAACAATTCTATTGTAATCCATTTCAATTCAGGTAGTAAACATTTTATTCAGGTTTTATATGAGCATGACGTGACTGACTGACTGACCCTGACTGTCAATTTTTTTGTTCCTGTGAAGTAATCGCTTGGATATACTTCTAGGAATTTGCTGCTCTGCTATTTGATATAGAGTTGTGCCTAAAGTAAATTATTCTAAAAGCAATGTTTAATTTTATTAGAAGACGTTATGTTAATTACACGTTAGTAAAATTATAAAACGGCAAAATTATATATGTACATGAACTCATATTTACACGTTTTTACATTTTATACTATATATTTATACACACATATATACATACTTATCTATACATACCATTATTATATATATACACACACATAAACCCACGCATATATACATATATTATTATATGTACGATAAAAAACTTTTTATTTCATTCAATTTATCTAATTCAAATTATCATTATATCTTGTTCCTTTTATAACAAGAAGCGATTACAATATTAAATATGATACTAAGTTTAATAGCGTATATATTTACTACAAATTAAAATCTACTATTGCAAGTTGTATATTCAATATTCATTACATTTCTACGAAGCTGTGTGGGTAGGTAAGGCTTTCATCTCATTCCGTTGAAATGAAATTCTATAAAATTATTACGAAGCTGAAAATAATTTCTTGTTAAGATTTATTTCAGTCACTTTATTGTAGTTTATTATTTTGTATAAAAATTTTCCAAGAAATGTTTTTTAATTAATATGAATAAGTGACTTCGTATTTAGGGCAGTAATATCTACAAAAGTTTTAATAGGGCTATCTATGTGGATATAATGTTTAAGTCCATCTTAGGCATTGTGTTGTAAGTACTTGTATCTTGCTATATACCTGAAATATTAGTGTAATAGAACTTTATAGTTTGAGACTTCAAGGAATACTGCAGGTCACTTGTTGATTTTTTTTTTAGGTTTTAGGGCTCCGTACCTAAAGGGTAACAGTGGAACCCTATTACTATGCTTTCGCTGTCCCTACGTCCGTCCGTCTATCAGCAGGCTGTATCGCTGTATCTCCCGAACCGTAATAGTTAGAGAGTCGACATTTTTACAGAATTAATATTTCTGTGGCCGCTAAAACAAATACTAAAAATAAAATAAAAGTTAAACCCATGCAAGAAACTTGATATTTTGTGGTTATTTCTCATATATATTTTGACGACGTTGTGGCACAGTGGTAGCGAACCTGCCTTAAATGCCACAGGTCGCGGGTTCGATTCCCTATCGGAGTATATATGTTTCTATTGACCATGCAAGCATATTTACCGGTCTAGGTGTATTTGTCCTTGTCCTTGTATGTGTTTCCGGACCCCGACGCAGGATGTCACTATCCTAATGGGGGCCGTTGAGTGTGTAGCGTTTATTTATTTATATTCTATGGTGGTGCGGAACACATATTTCATTATTTATATTCATATTATATAAATTTGTTTTGTGAGAACATTGTGAACTTGAAAAAATAATTTTATCTTAAAGTGAATTAAAATAGAAGCATCCCAACACTGAACACTGGGTTCGTCATTCCGCGAAATTTACAATGACGCAGTCTAATTTGACCTTCCGAGGGCTTGTAAACAACTTGTGTTATTTAGCTTATTCACAAAGTGAGTTTGGCAATAATAAATTTAAAAAATACAAGCAATCAAGCGTGTTTACTCTACGTAACAGGAAAATTCTTGGAATAGAATTTATTCGGAAAAAATATATAACGGGTTTTTCCTGGTAATATTAATAAACGTTTCGTTCTACGTCTTAGGGTTCTCAATGGCAAAGGGTTTCTCCCTTTTACAATTTTACTATAGATTGTTCTTTTTATCATGTGACTAACTTGACAAGCAAACATAAGACCCACCTGATGGTAAGCGATTATCGTAATCTTTGAGAACTTGACACAAATCATTTGAAGGTGACACTCACGCGTTGGAAACCTCGAGATATTAAATCTCCTTTGTCCAATAATTTCACTATAGTGTACTTCAAACCAGTCATGCAAAACACACAATTTTTTTACGCTAGAATATCTAACAATAAATGGCCTCTTACAATCAAGTGTATTGTGTTTTAGAGGTAGAGTTCTGCTATGCTTCGACAAAAAATCACCGTAAAGCACCAGCATCCGTATTTTTCGTTTCGTTGAGTAAGAGGCCGCAGGCCCAAATGCTTCATCATTTCTATCGCTTTCCCTTGATATGCCTTCTCTCCCTCTCCAACTCACTCTCAAGAAAGAGTGGCTGCTTCTCTCGATTCGGCAACACGCTTCATGCTACGAGCATTTTTTTTTTTATGTTTGAAGTTGGCAAACAAGCATACGGTCCACCTGATGGTAAGTGGCTGCCGCAGCCTATGAGCGCTTGCAGCACCATTAGTAGGTGCCACTCACGCGTTGCCAACCTCGAGATATTAGTTCTTAAATCTCGTTCGCCCAGTAATTTCACTAGCGTACAATGCCCTTCAAACCGGAACACAGTAGTGCCTAAGCACTACTATTTGGCGGCAGAATATTGGACACTGCGGTGGTACCTACCTAGCCGGCCTCTTGCAACAAAAGACCTACCACCAGTGTGACTGATTGCACTGGTGGAATAATCTCTGTTGTGACAGAGGTTATCCCAACAGCGGGCGATGGGGTCGTCACATCCCGACGCCATTAAAGTTTCTAGTCTACGGTGATCGCTTATCGTCACATTTGTGATATAAATAGCTCAACCTTAATTTCATTCAACCTGAATTGATTAGTTCGCAATATATGTCCAAACAGATAGAAAACTATCGTCTCTGTTAAATGGTTTGGTTAGTATAAAAGATTTATAGAAATATATTTATCGAAAGACGAGACGAACTTCAATATTTATACTTGTATCAGAAATGCTCCAACAAAGGTAGATTGAATTCTCGAGGCGAATACCTTTCACAATAGGCGACAATATTACATACTCGTTCATAGCCCATCCTTGAGGTATATCCTCGTACGTATCTAATATATTTATAAAGTAAGTGTTGATATTATCTGATTGGTTTTCGATAGCGTTTTTCGAGATGGATCGTAGGCCGTGAATTCAAATCCGGTCAAGCACTTGATCTTTTATAAAGAATATTAGCAATGCTTTACTAATATACTCCAAATAAGCTCGAAGCTTGCGCTAGGAGTGGGTACAACAATACCCCAAGGGGGTCGGATCGACCCCTCGACTCTGGTGTTAACGGAGCGAAGTCGGCCCTTCTACCGTTGAGCTATTGAGGCTTCATTCATTTATATCATGTGCTTAACTTTTATTTCAAATTTTAATTCTGCTTAACAGTGCAGGAAAATATGGTGAGGATACCTGTAAGTCTTAGAAGAAATACTAAGATAATTATGTCTATGTGGTAGGACTTAAATACCCTCCTGGTAAATTACCACCGTACGTACGTTGGTGAAAAACTCATAAAGTATTTGTCGAAGTATCTTGGTGGCGGTATAAGCCGCTATCCCATATGTATTTTAGGATGATCTGATGAAGAACTACAAGAGATAGACAAACTTACTGATTATTATCCTCTCTTATTTATAACTATGTCGAGAATAGAAGGATTGTGTTATTGTTTTCAAGAAGTTACTGGTGATAGGACTTGTATTGCCAGAGGTCGGTTAGTAGATGTGGTATCTACGCAGTGTCAGATATTCTACCGAAAAGCAGTAGTATCTCAGGCATTACTGTGTTTTGGTTTAAATGACACAGTAGCTGAAAGTACCGCACAAAGAAGATTTAGGAACGAATATCTCGAGGTTGGCAAGGGTTGTTGCAAGCGTTTATAGACTACGGCTAATGCTTACCATCATTTAAGCCGTATGCTTACTTGCCAACCTAGTGATATAATAAAAATTATTAGTAAACTATATTCAATTTGTTGACTTAAAAAAAAACAATTTAACAGTTCCAATGCCTACATTTTTGAGCATTAGCGAGTTTCTGTGAACAGACGTCGTTAGCCTATATAAGCAGGCTTGCTCACACAAATAATCTACATTTTAGGTGATATGCTATATGAAAATTAGCAAATCAAAACACAGTGTTCCATAATTAATATTAAGTCATTAAGTCAAATTAATATTTCATCGTTTTGTTTAGTAATGATATTCGTGCTAAAATTACTAGTTAAATCTTTATATATATAATTCTACTGTACGCGTGTATGCCACTGAACTCCTCCTTAATGGCTGGACAGATTTTGATGTTTTTTGATTTTAGAATGGTTTATATTAACAATTGGACCCAGTAGGGGGCGCTGCTTTCGGGTCTCACATTTTTTTTCATTTTCGTGGCAGGACAATGTCTGCCGGGCGCTCTAGTATTTTATAAGTATTAAGTTCAAAATTGTATATATAAATAGTTTAGTGTAAGAAACCAAAAAAATACTTTTGAGCAAAAGACTTCTGATAAAGAAAAGCATTGATAATGCAAAATTGTGGATACCCCGCGGGGTATAATGCGCGTGTGAATATTTTTATTGATTTATAACGTAGGATACAAATCCCACCTAAATTCTTAAACTGTGTAGTATTTATACATTTTAATCATTAAAAGCCACGTTCAATTCGGATATATGTATATTTTTTTTCTAAAATTATAAACTTTATTTCATAAATATAAATATTTTTAATGTTGTTTTCATATTTCAGAATGTCTCGCAAATCTCGTCAGGGTTATAGCATTCGGCATTTACTGCAGTTACCCAATCCTCGCTCGTCCCCGGCCCGCACCCGCCGCCGGCTATCAAGGTTGGTACCTGTTAAATATTTAGAATCTTCCAGAAGTAATTATGCAATATATTTATGTAATATGGGAGCACAATAAAACACGTCCATTTGTTACACCGTATAATAACCAGACAGAGGAAAAACAGATCTACCTTCTAGTTATAATAAAAATAGTACCCTCATACATTACACCTTCACCCTTAATTACTAATACATACATATTATCATATAAACAACATAGCTTAATCAAAATCTAATTGGTATCGTTTAACGGGTTTTCTAACGCGCTGGGGACGAATCGCTGGTGGAACGTCTACCTGATTCTCTTCAGTTGGAGGCATAATTAAGTCCCCTATGGCCGGCCCCGTCGACTCAGTCGTCGATACTTCTAGCTGTGGTTCTGGTGTGGGGTGATCACTCGGTATTTCTGTAGTCTGTGGTAGTGCTTTTGACGTCGGTGGTGTTAAATTAAAGCTTGCCCAACGTTTCCTAATTTGATCAACGTGTCTTTTGATGGGTGGACCGTCATCCCTATTTACCAAGTAATTACGAGACCCTACCTGTCCCTTTATGTTACCTTTTACCCACTTCCTTCCTTCCCCATAGTTTCTAACCCATACGTGATCGCCTTCTTTAAATTCCCTAATAATCCCTTTTACCCTTTTTTCTTGTTTTTTTTGAACTTCCTTTACCCTATCTTCAATTAACCAATCCCTATGTAATAAGTCCAGTCTAGATCTTATACGTCTACGCTGCAAAATCATAGCTGGTGAAAGACCAGTAGTACTTTGTTCCACATTCCTATATGCTAACAAATAAGCTTGTAATGAAGTGTCGACATCACAACCTTCATTTAAAGATTTTTTATCGCTCTTTTACAAAGCTTAACAGCACCTTCCGCTGCCCCATTACTAGACGGATGATACACTGGAGTAAATGTAAGCTTAATTCCATTGTTTATCATAAAATTGGCATAGTCCTTACTAGAGAAAGGTGGACCGTTATCAGAAACTATTTCTTTAGGTAAACCAAACCTAGCAAAAGTTTCACGTAAAACTTTGATAACCGCTACTGCCGTAGTATTTCTCATATTAAATATCTCCAACCATTTCGATGTCGAATCGATTAAAACTAAAAATGTTTTACCGTGAAACGGCCCTAAAAAGTCGATATGTAATCTTGACCATGGTTCCGAAATATAAGGCCAGGGCTTAATCGGTGCTCGCGGTGGTGCAACGTTCTCCATTGTGCACGTAAAACACTCTTTGCTAATGCGTTCAATATCAGCGTCAATGCCGGGCCACCATACATAACTACGTGCAATGCTTTTCATTTTAACAATACCTAAATGACCAACGTGTATCTCTTTTAATAGGACGGGTATTAACGATTTAGGTATGACTACACGATAACCCCAAATTACACAACCTGCGTCTAAATATAATTCATTACGACGAATAAAATAAGGTTTCAGATCTTTATCATCACATGTTCTAGGCCATCCCAATCGTAGGTATAATATAACCCTCCTAATGATATTATCCTTATTTTGATATTCTAACACTGTCTTGCGCGTAATTGGGAGAAAATTTTGAACGAAGTTGACATAAGTTTTCTCCCCTTCTAGACGTTTTCCTCCTCCCACTGGAAGTCTAGACAATGCGTCGGCAGCATTTTTATTACTCTGAACGTATTTGATATCGTAATTGTAGCCTGCTAAAATAACGGCCCAACGCTGCATTCTACTAGCTGCCATCGTAGGAATACCATGCTTATCGCCAAAAATAGCTACCAACGGTTTGTGATCCGTACGTAAAATGAATTTTCTACCGTACAAGTATTGATGAAATTTTTTAACACCATAAATAATCGCTAAAGCTTCTTTATCTATCTGAGCATACGACTTCTCTGCTGTGTTAAGGACTCGAGATGCATAGGCTATGGGTCGTTCTCCTTTAGAGGTTAAATGAGAAATAACGGCCCCTACCCCATAACTACTTGCATCTGTTGTCAAAATTAACGGAAGATCTGGTGAATAATGTGCCAAAACCTCACTCGATGTTAACACTTGCTTTACTTTATTAAAAGCATTATTACAATCTGTATCCCATTCAAATTTTTATCTTTTTAACAATTGATATAATGGCGCTAATATTGAACTTAAATTACGTACAAACCTACCATAATACATTACTAATCCCAAAAATGAGCGTAATTCAGATATAGTAGTAGGTACTTGAACCTTCCTAATAGCTTTAATCTTATCGGGGCATGTGTGAACCCCCTCCTTATCAATTACAAAACCCAAATAGGTAACTGCGTCTGCGAAGAATGTACACTTATCTTTTTTAATTTTCAAACCATATTTTTGTAAGCGACCGAATACTTCATGAAGTGTTTTTATATGTGATTGGTCGTCTACCCCGGTAATTATGACATCATCAAGGAAAACACCCACTCGTGGCATATCCGAAAATAACTGCTCTAATTTTCTTTGAAATATACCTGGACTCGAAGCCAAACCATAAATTAATCTATTGTACATAAATAGTCCCTTATGCGTATTTATTACCGTGTACTTCTTTGATTCATCTAATTCAAGTTGCGCATAGGCTTGTGACAAGTCTAATTTAGTAAATTTGACTCCACCGTGTAACTTAACTAATAAGTCCTCCACTCTGGGTACAGGGAAACGATCCACCTCTAAACACTTATTTAACGTTAATTTAAAATCACCACATACGCGTATTGTACCATCCTTTTTCATTACCGGCACGATCGGCGTTGCCCAGTCAGATGTAGTGACCGGAGTGATCACTCCATCCCTCACCAGCTGATTAAGTGCCTGCTCCACCGGTTCCCGAAGCGCGTAAGCGAGCGGGCGTGCGCGCAAGAACACCGGTTTTGCATCGGGTCGCAGTCGAAACCCCACTGTTCCACCAGTAAATCGTCCCAGCCCGTCCGAAAATACTTCACAATATCTGGAACTGAAATCATTAAAATTAAAACAATAGGAACTTATATTATTACAATTAACAATAGGTAATTCAATTTGTAACTCATTTATCCAGTGCCTACCCAAAAGATTCGTTTTTGCGTGTTTAATGATAAATAAATCTAATGATTTACATTTATTTTTATAACTAACTCGGGGTGTAATTTTACCGACAGGTTTTACAATTTCGCCTGTATAGTATCGTAATATTATATTACATTTACTTATTACATTTTTTGAAAAATATTTTACATAAGTATTATAACTAATGCAAGAAATCGCACTGCCCGTGTCTATTTCCATACAAAGAGTACAGTTATCAACATTGACGATAACGGTGTATGGTCCAAATATATTAGAATAACTGTTTATAGAAAAGTTATTTACCTCTTCACTATCCGAGTCTTCATTGTTTATATCCGAAAAATTATCCTGTTGTAGGTTATTTAATGATACCTGTCTCTTTAAATTAGGACAAACCTTCTTTAAATGTCCTTGTGTATTGCACATTCGACATACATATAATTTATACTTGCAGGTATAGCCTCGATGATTACCACCACATACTTCACACATTTGTCTTAAAATGGTATCACGCTTCTTTTGTTGCGTAGAAAAATTTCTATCGCCGCTCTGGCCACCCATTTCCGCTCCGCTCATGGAACTTATACCACCGCTTGAAACCGGTTTACGCGTCCCGGTAATTTTACCTTTTATTTGTTTATGTTGGCTCGCTCCGCATCGCATCGCATCGTTCTGACGCCTATATCGACTCGCTACTGTCGTGACTTTATGCATGGAAGACTCCTGTGGTATATCGTCACCAAATTTTCTCGTACGATCTTCTACCAAAGCTGCATCCGCCTCAGCCGCTTCCATGGTCACCGCGAGCTTAAACGCCGATTCAAATGTTATGTTGTCCTCTGCAAATAATCTCTGCCGGAAATAGTCACTGCTAATACCACATACAAATTGATCTCTTAAATTTTCTAATAAGGTTTTAGAACAGAACCCGCAATATTTCGTCAGTTTCTTTAATTCCGCCACGTATTCCGCCATGGACTCATTTTGCCGTTGCACTCTTTGTCTGAATTTGAACCGCTCTGCTAATACACTCGGTTTTGGTTGAAGATGGTGCCGCATGACCTCAACAAGCTCATCAAAATTCTTTGTAGATGGTTTGGCTGGCGTACATAAATTTACCATCAGCTCATAAGCATCCCTGCCGATGACTGTTATCAGAGTCGCCACTCGTAGTGCTGGTTTTACATCATTAACAATGAAATATTGTTCTAAACGGTCAACATATAAATTCCAATCGTCCTTTTCAAGGTCAAAGTGTTCCAACTTTCCCACCGACATCTTAAAATAAGGATATAATACACTTACGCGTGTGTATTTTTACACCTCGTCGCCACTGTTAAATATTTAGAATCTTCCAGAAGTAATTATGCAATATATTTATGTAATATGGGAGCACAATAAAACACGTCCATTTGTTACACCGTATAATAACCAGACAGAGGAAAAACAGATCTACCTTCTAGTTATAATAAAAATAGTACCCTCATACATTACAGTACCTAATCATTTTATAAATATTATATTGAACTACTCATTTGTTACATTTATTTGTTTGGAAATCGGATCAATAAGTCTATATTTTTTCTTGTATTTCTAATATTTATAGTCTCCTAAAAACTATGGCAATTATTACCTAATTTATAATAAAACTAGCGGCCCACTTCGGTATAAAATATATAGCCTATGTCATTCTCTGAAAAAATTATTAAAATCGATCCAGTAGTTTTGATTTATTCATTACTGCCCGTGGCCCGCACGCGTTAAATGTAATTATTTACGACATCACATTAGAAACCTCAAAAAAAAAAATTTTTCTCCACTATTTAATGGATGTTATTATACATATAAACTTTCCTCTTCAATCACTCTATCTATTAAAAAAACCGCATCAAAATCCGTTGCGTAGTTTTAAAGATTTAAGCATACATAGGGACAGACAAAGCGACTTTGTTTTATACTATGTAGTGATTAACAAAGAAGACTGACTTTACAGTATGCTAAGTAGAACATCGGCATATAAGGCAGACCTACAGCTGTAGACATTTTTTTTTGGTTTTGTATTTTTAAAGTTAGTAGAAAGTTAAAGTAAGAAAAGTATAGTGAGTTTTGAAATAGGTAGAGCTAGTAGTGGGTATTGTATGGTTATTATTATTGTGTTGAACTTTTTATTTACTTTTATGATTTTAAATATAGAAGCCCGTTGATTTATTTTAATGATATATAATTAAAAAGTGTAGCTTAGAGAAAAATGTAAGATACTTAAAACATTTTTGAGTACTGAGAGAGATATACTGATAATAGCACTCTTTCCGATGTAAATATGTGAATGTATCTCTCCGTGTAAAATGTACATAAAAATGGATGATTACTGCTTTTAATTATTTGTATACATAGCTCTAAGCAAACTATAATCCTTTACAAAACAAGTCTAAAACTACTCGGATCCGGTTAGATCATTATTACTCGTCGCAACAAGCGTGTGTCATTGGTCTTGGACAGCTGTCTACGGTCTGAGATCACTTTTCTGACATTGATGAAAATGCATTTAATTATTTGCAGTGCGCATGTTCCATTCACAAGGCTGAGTTTGCACTGATAACCAATCCTTATCGTCGTTATCGCGCAATAAAACTTATTCGATAGGTTGTAAACATCAGTAGTGGCACCCCAATTTTTTTTTTGTTTTGATAATAATTATTGTTAATAATTTTCAAATTGTTAATATTTTATAACAAATTTCTTTTTTTATTAATAAAATTATTTTTAATGGAAGCAAACAACTCTATTTAAATTCATGTATTTGCTTCGAAGCCAACCCTGCTCTTATAAGTTAGGAATTTTCCTCACAGAGGGCGGTCGTTAGAGGATTGTTCGTAGCTTGTATTAGTTCACGCCGTAGCCGACAGATGGCAATCACGCTAGAATCACGTAAATTATTATTTTTGTAAGGAAATAATTATATTAAAATCCATCTGCGCTAAATGTTTTAAAATTTTATTTATGTAAGAAACTTTGCAATTTATTTTTTATTTATCTTACCGCTTCGTAGAAACGACTAAAATAATAAGGTTTAAGAAATAATAAACTTGATTTTACTAATTACAATTTTAGTCTGTAGACATTAATGATTGGTCAACTTATAATTATATAATTAATTATTTAAGACTGTATTTATTAATTATAGGTATACTACGTAGGATTACTGCCGTAAAGTGTTGTGTTATGTCTTTATTAATTAAGTGGTGGCTTATATAGTAAATCTGGCAAAAAATAAAACCGTTTTAGAATCAATCTCATATGAATTATTTTATATATATATATTTCACTGGTGGTAGGTCTTTTGTTGCAAGAGGCCGGCTAGGTAGGTACCACCGCAGTGTCAAATATTCTGCCGCCAAATAGTAGTGCTTAGGCACTACTCTTTGGCGGCATTGTGTTCAGTTTGAAGGGCACTGTACGCTAGTGAAATTACTGGGTGGACGAGATTTAAGAATTAATATCTCGAGGTTGGCAACGCGTGAGTGGCACCTACTAATGGTGCTACAAGCGCTCATAGGCTACGGCAACCACTTACCATCACGTGGGCCGTATGCTTGTTTGCCAACTTCTAACATAAAAATATATATATTAATAATTAAGTTGCCATATATAATACTACCATTAAGTATTTTAAATTTGAAAAAAAAACATAAAAATAAAAACAAATGAATAATAGAAATAGCATAAAGCGATTGAAAATTCCTACCTGGAAAGCAAATCGTCTTAGTAAACGTTAGTTAGCCATAGCAATGCTCCCCTCATCACATTCTTACGAAAACTATTCGAATTCGTCTTTCTGTATTTATTTACAAAGTGAAATCAACTATTTATTTGGCGAAAGATGGCTTTGATCTTACATTGAACGAGCAAACATACTATTGACCTTCCATTAAACGTTTGGACGTAAGGTTAACATAGCCATTTCTTAATTTTTTTTAATATAGAAATAATATTATAATGGCTTAGGATTAGTTTTTTTACTTATCTATAAAATAAATAAATTTACATAAAAAAATCTTAGCTATAAAAATAATTTTCTAATTGAAATGATAAGCTATTTTAATTCGGAATTTCATTAACAAAATTATTTATGTAATAATTATCTCTATGATTTTAGGACAGACATACTCTACATAAGTCAATTAAACGTTTTGGCGGGAAACGTTCCAAAAAGATAATCTATATAAAAAAATGTTTCTATGTTGGTCCTATAAGTGTTCCTAAACCATTGACCGACTTATATAGAAATTAAAAAATTGTTCTGCAAAGGTTAAAAACCCTAAAAAGCTTCTTGGCCTAAAAAATAAAATTTCCAACACTTTTTTTTTTACATGGCAATGCAAAGCATATTGGGTGCAACTAGTACGAAAAAATAAAGCGATAAATATATAAAAGGTTAAAAGGTATGTCCACTTACGCTGCCCTTAGAAAAAGGGTTTCTTTTCACGGACTGCTGGCTGTTAGCGAGACCCCTTGTCCGGCCCGATTTGTCTACATTACTCCGATGTAAGAATTAATGTCCTTACAAGGGTAAATCTTTGCTTTATCCGAGATTGATGTGCTTTTCTTGGAACGTTTTCTTGTATTATTGGATCTTAACGGATGTAATGCTGACTGGAGTGTATTTCTTTTTGAAAATTATACCGTTAAGGAAGTTACTTTGTTATAAGTTTTTAACAGGAAAAATATTACTTTATATGGCCGTCCGGCATCACAATCGTCCGGTAGGATGATATATTAGTAAAATAATAACTAGAATATAGCTGATAATGTGAAGACGACATGTTTTATTTATAACTCAAGTTTTCAGTTTTTGACGGTTTTCTTGTTATGTTGGCAAACAAACTCACGGTCCGACTAATGGTAAGCAGTCGCCGTAACCTATGAATGCTTGCGATACTTGAAGTATCACGGATGGCTCAACTACTACTAAACCTTTCAAATAAAAATATATCAGATGCATATATTAACTTGTTAAACTTACTATAGCAAACCTACCAAAATAATCCTAACTTTTTTGTCAACTGTCAAATCTGGATAAGACTAATAAACAGATCCTGGGTAAATAAAATACTGGGAATAATGCTAGGATGAAAAAGAAAGTTGTTGTTTGTTTTTTCAACCGAAACGATTATAATCAATTACGGTATTGATATGCCATGAAGACGGTTATAGGCTACTTTTTGTTGCGAAAACAAAACTCGAAAGATTGTATATGGAAGCAATTATTTCTATAACTGCACGAAAGATTAAAATTGTTTTTCACGTGGGTTAAATGCCTTTATCTTTAATTAAACTCCTCTATTACATGAAAAAAAAAATAGGAAATAATGATATAGACATTATATATAATATTGGTAAAATTGTGTTCTTAGTGGGAGCTATTTTTACACGATAAATCCGTCGTTAATCTGGTGAGTGTTTAGTGATTAAGCACTCAGCGGGCGGTCGGCCGGTCTTTTATACGCCGATTTGTTAAACAGTTACACTGGGTGGAAATATTACTAGTGATGGACATTTTATTATCGATATGAATTATTTTTTACTCTAACTCTTCAGTAATCAGTTATACAGCAATATTTGTTGATACTATTTACATACTTGTAAAGAGGTTTTTTTCAATAATTTTAATAATAATTTTGTGTACGAAATAATATTTACATTGTTTCAGGTAAGTCTTTAACTGACTCTAACGCTGCCAGATGAATATATTTCAAGTAAGTATGATTTTTGTTAACGATATAATAGAAGAATCAGTAGAAAATCAATGCTTGCTATAAAAGTAATAAATTAAAATTAAAGATCCTTTTTATTATTATTTGATCTTAATCGAAATTTCTGAAGGACTAACTTTTTAGGGAAGAAAAATTATTTTAATCTTTTATTTAAATTTAATAAATTAATATATTGGTACGACTTTTAAAGTTTGTGATCACGGGTCAACGATTGGGTAGCTATCGTTGAACAAACACTTATAATTTGTAAAGTATTTGTAAAATACTAAATAAAATATTTTTATCGATACTAGCCATGTCCAACTCTAAACGGAACAAATGCTTAGTGTAGGTAATATTTCTTCGGTGTCGGCCACCTCGCGCCTTCACGCCTGTAATTTACTGACGGTCATCTAATGTACGAGCTGCGATTGAAATATAAAGTCTAATTGATATTTATTGAACACTTCAAGATGGGAATGTCGGTATATTGAATTAAAGTAGTTTTCTAACGTAAGATCCTTGAGAAAATAAATCGTAAATTACAGGTGGTAGACTACTAATTTTGGCTAATCATAATTTTAATAGAAAGGAAAATTAAGACTCTTAATTAAGACAGTTGATTATTTAAATTTATATTTATTTAGTAGATTCTGCATGCGTCTTTAATAATGATTTTTACCGAGCCACCTTGAATGTAATATAGAACAAATAGTTTTCCATACAAGTTTGCATCCCGTATTTCACTGTTTAAATTTTGATTTGGCGACAAAAAGTAGCCTATAACCGTCCACATGGTTCTATTTATATCGATGACATAATTCATCACAATTTGTTCAGCGGTTTAGGCGATAAAGCGTCACAAACAAACAAACTAACTCACTTTCTCATTTATAATATAACTCCGGCTTCGCACGGGTATATAATATATAGCCTATGTCATTCACTGAAAAAATGATTAAAATTGATCCAGTAGTTTTGATTTATTCATTACTGCCCCTGGCCCGCACGCTTTAATTGTAATTATTTACGACATCACATTAGAACCCTCAAAAATAACATTATTTCTCCACTATTTAATGGATGTTATTATATATATAAGCCTTCCTCTTCAATCACTCTATCTATTAAAAAAACCGCATCAAAATCCTCTGCGTAGTTTTAAAGATTTAAGCATAAATAGGGATATAGGGACAGAGAAAGCGACTTTGTTTTATACTATGTAGTGATAGTAGTGATAGTGACGACATATATCGACACCGTTGTGGCGTTGTGGGTAGCGTGTCTGCCTTAAGTCTCGACGGTTGCGGGTTCGATTCCCGCTCGGGCAGATGTTTGTTAAAATTTCTGTCTCGGTCTGGGCGTTTGTCTGTGGGTCTCCCCACCGTGCCTCGGAGAGCACGTTAAGCTGTTGGTCCCGGTTGTTATCACATAACATCTGATAATAATCGTTAACTCTTAATAAGTAAATTGCTCTTATTCAATGAGTTGCTTGCTGGTTCGCTCTTAGGGTTGCGGAGGTCAGATGGCAATCGCTCTGTGTAAAAACTAGTAACCTGTCAAATCCGGATAAGAGTAATAAGCAGACCCTGGGTAAAATAAAATACCGGGAATAATGCTAGGATGAAGAAGTAGTGATAGTGACGATATGGCGTTTATGACACTTTTGCAAAAGTTTAATATTATTATGATAATATTATTAAGTAATGATGTCTTCTTTCTCCTTCTTCCCAACTTATCGTTGGCCTCAGATAGCAATATAAGATGATGGCTTTGTTACCCCATGACCATAAGCTATGGCTAAGACTGCTATTTAATAGGAACAGCTTATTCTTCTCTATGAATCTTTATGATGTGATATTAAATGAGAAATATTGTTTCACCGGTTTAATGAACAACAGTTGTTGACGACGTCGTGGCGCAGCGGTAGCGAACCTGCCTTAAGAGCCACCATTGACCATGCAGCCATGTTTTCCGTTCTGGGTGTGTTTGACATTGTCATTGTGTATGTTTCCGGACCCACGACACAGGATATTATAAATTGTTAAAACTAAGCAATCCAAGCAAGCAACTACCAATATGATTAATGATCAAAACCTCAAATCCTCAAAGATTCACAATCTCATATTTTCTTAGTAAACTTACTTTACCTATTCCAAGCATCTCGTGACCACTTATCAAAATTATCATTAAATCTGTCATCGAGATATTTATTGGTACAATAAATCGTCTTAAACAAACCACTTGTATGCTCGTCCACGCTATAAAAGAGACATAAAACAGCGAAGAAACAATCGATTAAGCTTGCCCATAAACTGGCTATGTTGGCAATAAGTTAGATTCTCGTATTTTAGGACGATATTGCTCCCGTGTGCCCTCTTCAACATAAAATCTAGCAATTTGTGCTGCTCACGCTATTGCCGATTGCCAATTCTTTGAACATGTGTTGAAAATGTGTTCAAGAATAAAGAACTATGCATTTTGTTGCTATTTTTATACAGATTTACATACTCTTGTATAAATAACTTTAGCTTGTGTAATTTCATAGTGTTAGTTTTAAATACGTAAATGATTCATAAAAAATAAAAAAATAGTTTATTTTTACGAGATTGTGGCGCAGCGGTAGCGAACATGCTTTAAGCGCCACAGGTCGCGCGTTCAACCCCCGAAGCAGATGTTTGTGTTGACCATATAATCATGTGTTACGGTCTGGTCTTTGTGTATGTTTCCAGATCCCCGACATAGGATATAACTATCCTAATCGGACCGTTGAGGGTTTTGTGTTTATTTATTTATTATTTTTATTATTTAAAAGCCTGGTACCATATTTTAATTGTTGACATTTTTCCCTATCTGAAATAATAATGCCTTTACAGTTTTTATTATTTATCAATGTAGATAGCTTAACTTAAAAAAATAACGCTAATTAAAACTCTCGGATTAATTTTCAACATATTATTTTAAATATAAATATAATATTGCGCTGCGTTCTTTTATATTATAATGGACATGGTAAGATAATTTAATGGTAATGATAAGTAACATTCTTTACAGTTATACATAATTTAACAATATATTATAAAGTCCATGGTGACATTTTGTCTTGAGACAGCCTGCAAGACGTGACCCTCCACCGCAGAATGCCAACCTCCTAACGAGTTTTTGAAAGCGCTCCCTACAACGAAACCATCTTAAAGGGATTTACACTTTGAAAGTAAATTGTTGTCTTGTAACAGATATAACTGAATATTTTGGTTTCATTTTCCCATAGTTTGTAATTTTTTGAAGAAGTTGATTTTTTTAAATATTATTTTTTCTTTTTTTATGTTACTAAGTTGGTAAGCAAGTGGTTGCCGTAGCCTATAACCGTTGGCAACACCATTTCTCACGCGTTGCCAACCTCGAGATATTAGTTCTTAAATCTCCTTTGCCCAGTAATTTCACTAGCCTACTCGACCTTCAAACCAGAACACAGTAATGACAAAGACACTACTGCTTGACAGTAGAATATTGTGGACTGCGGACTACGTACCTAGCTGGCCTCTTGCAACAAAACACCTACCACCAGTAGCAATAAAACTCCTACGTTCTCTATATTTCTCTATTCTCCATAACTGTCTTCACGCTCTTTGGGTCACACTTACATATGTGATACTTCTGGTGCTACTATTGTATAAGACCTACGCTATAAATTGATACCATGACTTGAAACTTTCTTCTGTCCATATGAAATTCAAAACTTGAATATCTTATGGGCCAATTTGTTCTACAAATAGAAAAATACAATTATATAACGATTTTTTCCAAAATTATTTATTAACATTATCATTCACTTCAAATAATGGTTATCGAAAAAATAGCAAAAAAACGTAGGACTTTAACCGAATGTCCTGGGTTCAAAAACGGGCAGGCACTTCTGTGTTTTCAAGTGAATAATTTGTATTTCAAATTTATCTCATGCTTAAAGGTGAAGGAAAACATCGTGAGGAAACCTGCATGTTGTGAAATAAATCATAAGACCTGTATATGGTGGTGGTATGGTCTTAAAAGGCCCGCCTGGTTAGCTATCACGTTGGTGAAAAGTTTATAAAATGACAGCTCGTCAGCCGATTTTCGAAGTCAGCCAGCGTATAACAAGTTGTATCCTAAAAGGGTGGCAACGCAAATGCATACCCTCTGGTTTTGCAGATGTTCATGGGTGGCAGTACTCGCTTAACATAAGGTAAGCCTCCTGCCCGTTTGCTATCTCTGACATTAAAAAAAAGTATTGTATGTATATCTAAACTTCCTTAATACGGAATGTAGCCTTTGAATTTATCTCAATAACCATTACTATACATAATAACAATCATAATGAAATTATTGTATTTGTATTTCTCAACCAACAGTTATGATAAAGATAATCAAACCAGCACAATACATCCATTATTACTAAAGTCAACCGTCTTCATCCAAATCCACAAAATCCGCTGATGATCCGTCCATTAAGTATTCATCTCGCGACATTAGAAGCTGCCGTTATTAAAACCACCTGTAAATCCCACACTCCTGTATATTGCGTGTTGTCTACTCTCCACACGTACGGGGGGTTCAGTCCCTTCCGCCCTTGTGACTTTTGTCTCGAATCTCAGCGCACGTCTTGGACATCGGGGACACGTCTTACGGAATTAATAATAAGCCAAGAAGCTGGCTGCGGTTCGGGCCGCAATGTGCCGAAATTTCCAACCCTCATTACTGGTCCTCTGCACTCACCGCGCGCTCCAAACTTTCAGTGTTCGCGCTCGCGTTCAACTGTTGTTTATTGGTGTTGTCGACATCTTGCAACGCGTTTTAATAGCCGAATTAGGAGTGTTCTAAGCACTACGATTTTAGATGTCTCATTGACTGTATATCCAGCAGTTAACAAAGACACAAAAATTCTAAAAATTATTCTTTTTATGGTGTTTGACAAACAAGCATACGGTCCGCCTGATGGTAAGCAGTCACCGCAACCTATGAACGCGCGTGATACTTGAAGTATCATATGCACGTTGCCAACCCAAGGAACATGGGGAAAGGGATGAGCAGGGAAAAAGGAAGGGAGTAGAGAGGGTAGGAGATTGGGGCTCCGGCGCTCTCACACATTGCACGAAACGCAACAGTACCCACTGATACTTGACGCCGATTTTCTGTGAGAGGGTTGTACTTCCCCGGTCGAGCCGGCCTATTTTGCTGGGAGGAGCATACCTCTACTATTTTCTTATAGTTACACAACAAGTCCCTCTATCTAAGTGTGTAGATTGCTTGTATTCCAATGTTCAATCGATATCAAATAACAAGCAAATACGACTCTGAGATGGAACTATTTGAATAAAGGTCAAACAACATTGTTAACAAGTATCAGCCCTGTTCTCAAAGGGTTCTATTGACAGTCTTGTACGCCTGGGGTTACTTGAGAAAGCAGTCAATCTTAATACCAGTTGTCATGTTGTTACTTTATAGAGACATCTGGGAAGTTCCTTGCGTCAAACAACAAAAACAAATAGCCAAACAAAATTATCCGTGATTCATGCTTTGATATTTTTATTAGTCTACTTAAACTATTTTTATATAACATACAACACCTCGCATGTCTTGGTTCGCAATGGTTGCTTACTTTTTTTTTTTTTTTTATGTTAGAGGGGGCAAACGGGCGGGAGGCTCACCTGATGTTAACTGATCACCGCCGCCCATGAACATCTGCAACACCAGAAGGCATGCAGGCGCGTTGCCGACCTTTAAGGAAAGAATAGGCTCTTCTCTTGAAGGTTCCCAAGTCGTATCGGTTCGGAAAGACCGCCGGCGGAAGTTGGTTCCACAGAGTGGTTGTGCGAGGAAGAAAATACTAGTGTCGTTTATTGACTATGCTTAACATTACTGTATAAGCTATTCATAGTAATTTCATGTAAAACTAATGATATCGGTTTATGTAGTAGTGACCACCCATGCTGGTGGGAGAAATCTAGCGGCAAGGTGATGAACCGTGTTTTGTAAGTTATAAACAACTTTTACATTATTATTAAGATTTAATATGTATTCTCGGTTCTAAGGATCTACGTATTCAACATTCAACTCTTTTTCACGTAAGCTATATACGTGTGCTGCGTTTCGTTCAATGAGCATGACAGCTCTGAGAGACCATCCTTTAATCGCCACTGTTCCCTTCTTCGTTTCTTTCTATCCTAATTTTTGGGTCAGTAATAAGTATATAATAATTACAAATTTGCAAGCATTCACAGGCAACGATGGTCACTTATTATAAGGCAGATCGAAAGTTAGTTTGCCACTATGGTGGAATCAATTTATTTAAATGTAATATAAATTTGAAAAGGTATTTTTAACTAGTAGAATTACGTGTTCTACTTTATTAATGGAATTATATTATAATAATAAATATTTTATTATTAAAAATTAGGAAGGCCCTATTTTCTTAGCGAGTTAAAGCTTACACCAGTTTTAGAGTTTGATGATAAATTTTTACATATACAAATTTAATTAAAACAATTTCCAATATTATTAATAGTAACCCTGAAAAACCAATCAAAGTACACGAAGCAAAAGACAAAAAAAAATGTAGATAATAGTAATAAAATAATACAATAAAAACAGTAATTTTTCGATTATGATACTATATTATTATTAAGAAAAAAAAAATTAAATAATGAACCGTTCAATTGAAAATACAAAATAACATTAGAAACTCACAAAATTTTCATGAATACAAAAGTTATTAAGAAATTTATTAAGACAGGCCGGTTAAGGAACGGATATTCATAATAATTTCACGAGGAATGGGGTGAAAACATTCTCCTAAAATCAAAAGTTCAAATTTCAATTACTTATTCGTTCGATGCGTGTGCTGCATGCGAGGGTCTGTAGGAAATGAAATAACACTTAAATGTGATTTATGGCTGAAAATATTGTGTTATTATGAATAAGTCATTGTTTTCTTAACAAGATCGCATTTGTAAGGAAACGTGTAACGTTTAAATTAAAATTTTTGACGAATGGGTGGTTTATGCTAACTTCACGACTTTATTAGTGTAGCTTCGAACATAACTGAGACTGTTTTTATTTTTTATCGTGTTTTTAACACTTTTCGGAAGTCAATCTTTTGTCCCCTTGTCCGTTTATGCGTTGTACGTCTTGTGATTCGAGAACAAATAGTCCGATTTCCATGATCCTTTATCCAACCAGGTCTTAATAATAATGTGGTTATTACAGCTGATCACCGTAATATTAGTAAATTGCAGCGCGACTTAAAAAAAACTGTAGCAACATCGATCGACAATTTACGTAACCACTTAGCCTTTATATATATGTCATGTGTAACTCATTTGAATGACCAGTATCAAAAAGGTACCAATGTTTATCAGCTGACATCTATACTATATTTAATACCTACACCTCAGGTCGCATAACAAATTTCATTTCCTTCCAAAGAAGCGTCCACACAAAAACAGAACACGAAAGTTGGGCGTTCCAACGGCGTCCTTCTGTGAATTTATATCACTTGAAAACAAGAAAACAAAAGTGGAGTCGCGCCAAAGGTACATTATCTTAACAAAGTACAGCAATTAGGTACACGTTCCACATCTGACTACAATAATTTAAATATGATAAAACAAAGTGAGACGCTGAGGCGAAGAATAAGGCGGGCTCGCTTAACTTATTTATAAATTCTTCCTGTATTCGTAAGACGCTCCAAGACGGAGGGCCGAGCAACCCTTTCTCGTATAATGCAATAAAAGGGGTACTCATATAAGTACTCACCGCTTTACGTGTACTGTGATAAGGGCTAATCCTTTATCTCTATTCGATGCGTGGGAATGATATATTTAGCCAATATTATTAGAATTTATTTTATAATACGTATTGGGTATAGAAAAATCTGTTTTAAAATAACTTGTAAGATTTTTTTGTTACGAAGTCATTGTGTTGAAATATTTATTAGTATTTAAAGATAACAAATATTTGTTATGTTATTTTTGATTGTTGAATGTCGAAAATGAAATGATAGCAGAGGTATATAGATAAACATCGTCTTCTCAATTATCGGCTTGACAAAAACATAAGCCGATTCGATAGGCCACAAGCCTTATACCGCGTATCAGAGGACCGTCTCAAAGCTATAAAATTACAGATCAAAACTCTATCGACCCGGTGGCCTTTATTCAAAGCCACCGGAGCGCACTATCAAAGAAACTCTTCTTAGGAGTTAGCGTCTTAGGGTCGGCAAGTTTAGCAAGGGTTGCGAGATGCGGGTGGGGTGGGTTACGTTTTTGAATGTAAATAGTGGTGCGTGGGTCTCATATGAATTAAATTTAAGTAATTAATGGAAGAGCCGCGGTGCGGGTTCATCCTTGCTATTTAGATCGTATCAGCTATTTATTTTAATTGCTGCAATGCGATTAACTATAATTACTGCTTACGATTTTACCTGATTGGCTGTTTTGTCCTTTCATTAAATTATCATATCTTTGTGCAAGACAAGACAAACTTATTATACTATACACTACTTTTTTCTTAATAAAAATGTTATTAATACTACAATATTCTTTGTCTCATTATTTTAAAATTCTTGTTAAACTTTTAATTAGTTTAACAATTGTTATTATCTTCATTCTATATAATTAGCTGTCACAACATAACATCACCGTACGACCGACGAATGCAATAAAGTACAAATAAGTCCCTAAACAGGAAAATAACATAGATGGACCAATATCTAGTTGCTGCTCTTTTTATCGTATTTCAAACGAAATATTGGTCCACACAAAATCTTAGTCTACTTCTTGAAGCATTGGTGTGTTGTCGCTTGTGTGATGCCCAGTTTCACCAGATTACAATTTGGTGCAACATTTTAATCAAATATTGGTGGCTTTATTCATCAATTAATCAAAGCCAAAATTGTAGATCGGAATGCAGTTTTTAGCTAACATTTCATGACGACGTTGTGGCGCAGCGGTAGCGAACTTGCCTTAAACGCCACAGGTCGCGGTTTCGATTCCCGCTCGTAGCATAATGTTTGCATTGACCATGCAAGCACATTTTCCGGTCTGGGTGTATTTGTCCTTGTCCTTGTGTATGTTTCCGGAACCCCGACACAGGATATCACTATCCTAATGGGGGCCGTTGATTGTGTAGCGTTTATTTATTTATTTATTTATCTAGATTTTCTCACCGCACGACATATTATATTATCCTAATATAGTCTTTGACTAACAGCACGCACGACAATGCAATATATATCCGTACATGGCATTGTCACTTAAACAGTACACACAACATCGCAATGCATACAACCCATTGTGCCGTGAAAAAAACAGTTAACGCACAACCCTATCTGTGTTAGTTTTTTTAAATTAAAATTTCTGAATTTGACTTTTGACAGTTTTATTATTTTTAAATTTAAAGTTTTTTTGTAACTAAGTTGCCAGTTGTACTAATGTACATAAGAACTAAGGGACGCAATAGGTCATTTATTAATTATAACGAACAGTATGTGGCGAGAGGGAGAAGTCAACAGCTGAAGAAAGGGTGGCCATATTTTAAGATGTCGTCGTCATCTGGGAAGGAATGCGTGGTTTGGGTCCGGCTTTAATTATTTATTACTAGCCGTTATACCCGACGTCTCTTGTTTACGCATTAATGTTTTGATTATTAGTATACATACAACTAGTATTAAGAATAATTTAGTATTTGCCGTCTAACGTTAATAAACATTTCAATATCTTTTTCTCTTAAATAACAAAACGTTAATAGGATTCAAAGTTACATAAGAAAATAAAATAAAATCTTCGTTACTTATCGTGAATTCCATCGTTAAAAAGATTTTATAATAGTCGACTTATAGAAAATTAATATAATTATATTTTTAAAAGGCTTATAGTACTTACTAACTTGAGAAAAGAAAAATGATTCGTGTTCACTTTTTGTCGCAGATACTATCATTTTAATTTCTAGTCTTAAATTTCAAGGTTATATTGAACGTTTACCTTAATTATGAAATCTCTAGAGTATACCACTTTATAAAATAAACTCCGTCTTTAAGTATTTAGTCCAGCGTTTACAAGTAGTTAACTCAATCTTCAGAAGTCGAATTACCAACAGGGTGGAACGCGACAGGCTCTTGTAATACGAAACTATAAGATGTTCATCTTCTACATAGTGTTTAGCGTTTATAAATGTTATCGTACCAAGATTAAGGGTCAAATTTGATTTCTTGGATTCTGAATAACGTTTGTACTAAAAAAAATATCTGACTTTTCGCTCGTAGTGGCAATGGGTTCGAAGTGTTTGTCTAAATGTTATTTTTTGGCTCATTCTTGCTCACTAAGTTGTCGGTACTGTTTCTACATATAACATCTAATTTTCGTTAAGTTACTTACTTTTTAAAAAGTTGTCTAGTTAAATTGCTCTATACTAAACGTGTCAAAACCATAGAAGCATGATTTTGAAAAAAATCCTTCATATAAAGAAAAAGGGCCTTAAAATAATGCTTTACATTATTAACAGAGAATACATCAATTTTCATTTCAGATTGTTACATTAACTACAAAATACCAATCATTAATCTCGAAAACAAGGATTCACTCAATTTCGGCGTTATAATCAAATAGATGTCATTACGTCAACAACAAAGGTGATTCAATGCGTTTTGACAAGTCAGATGCTAATCAGTCAACCCTTTAGGTCGACAAATCGGAAATTAGGGAGGCATGAGCGCTCGCGGATAACCCTGCCTTTACGAAGTAAGGGTCTCTTCGACCCGAGAGACTTGGCCCAACCTTGTTCTGTTCTTTGAATATTTAACACGGGGCAAGTGGCGTTTCACATGAACCAATGTAAAATAGCACCGGAAAGATCTATTTGAACATGTGTTTACGTGGAAGTTTTCCTATAAATGTAATTATAACTTGTGTAAAAGTAGTATTTTGTATGATTTGCTACGTTTGGAACATTTAAAGTGAGGAGTTTAAAACTTAATGCGTATATTGATTCCTACATTTTCACCATAATTTATTCCTAGATTGACTCAATTAATGTAGATTAAACAACATGCTTTCGCATCAAACTACATTGACGAAATAAGAAAAAACTAATATGTTTACCGATTTTTATATTAGTGAAGCTTCTTGGTCTAATATTTCCATTTTATTTTCTCATAACCTTAGAATAAGACAAGGGAATAGTCAATACTGCATCATACATCTAAATAATTCAGTATTGTCACGTTGACGGGCCTAAAGGACCCCGATCTCGCCGCATTACCGCCGTAATGATACGTGTAATCCCACACGGCTGGCTGTGACACCTCATGAATGTCTCATTTATCATTATCTGGCAACATCATTGTTTTTTTTTTCTTACCTGATATTAACAGTTTTACTCATTAATTATGTCGTCATGAGATAAGTATACGTTTATTGTAATAATTCGCTTCTATTGCCTTAATATATGTGTAGTAATACATGTATGAATGTAACAGACTTATTCAACGTAATTTTCATTGACTTCGAGACGTATGATTAATTTGTGAATTGGCAGACGTAGTAGAACCGATGCCAAAATAGTCTATAAAATTGGGTTTAATAATTTGGAAACTTTAGTTTTTTTTAGTCAATAGGTGCACGGTAGATTATACGGTTATTTATTTATTATCTTGATTCTGGGATATTTGCTACCGACAAATCTTATGTAAGCTAGAGAATAAAAATTAAGTCTACCCTTTTAAATATTAAATTGGATTTTGTTTAAGACCAAAAAATAATAATAATAAAATTTATACTTAAAAAATATATAAATTTAACTATAAAAATACGATTTATTAAAATAAACGAAACGTATGGATTTTATATTAAAAAGAGTATGATGCTTCAAATAAATGGTAATCAATTTTTTAAACTTATAATTCGATTACAATTTTTTTCAATTATAATTCGAAACGGCTTTAATTCTAATGAAACTAATTTATAAAACTAAAGGGTGTAACGCAATTTGTACATTGTGTTATTTCTTTGTTATATCACTAAAAAGTAATATTTAATATTTCCCACGAGTTTGTTTCGCCTGCTCTTCTCGGAAAGAGGTTTAATTTTGGAGCCGGTGGTAGAATCTTGACTTTCAACAAATAAGTTATATGCTTTATACGTTGAATAAAAATATTTGATTTTGATACATTGTACCTTCAAATAGTAGTGATAGCATAAAATAAGTCTGATAAGATACATATAATTAAGCTTTTAAATTAATAAAAATGGTGCACCATTAAAAATAAGTTTTGAAATAGAAAAAACTCCAACAGATACGAATCGAAACTTCAGTAAAAACCGCAGCCACTATTGTAGTGGTCGGACAAATGAAGGTTTGAATTTAAATTGTCCGGCGCTGCTGGCGACGTATCGGCTGTCACATTACCGCTCCGGCGCTGGTGGTGTTATTATCAAACTTTTTGAAGGGTCTCCGGTCGCCGGCGCGACGCCGACTGCGCCGGGATGAATGGTAGAATAGTGTGGAGATGACTTTTATATTTTCATATCATTGCATTTTGTATACATAGTAGCTGAAATAATGCTTAAAATATCTGTATTTTGCAAACTTGTTATAACTATTAAAACCATCCATTCAGAATATAACCAACCATCATATTCAGAATAGGATTTCCAGACTTTTAAATGTAAGTATTAGAAATCAGTTGTTTTGTAAAGGCGTCGGGATGTGACGACCCCATCGCCCGCTGTTGGGATAACCTCTGTCACAACAGAGATTATTCCACCAGTGCAATCAGTCACACTGGTGGTAGGTCTTTGTTGCAAGAGGCCGGCTAGGTAGGTACCACCGCAGTGTCCAATATTCTGTTGCCAAAATAGTAGTGCTTAGGCACTACTGTGTTCCGGTTTGAAGGGCATTGTACGCTAGTGAAATTACTGGGCGAACGAGATTTAAGAACTAATATCTCGAGGTTGGCAACGCGTGAGTGGCACCTACTAATGGTGCTGCAAGCGCTCATAGGCTACGGCAACCACTTACCATCAGGTGGGCCGTATGCTTGTTAGCCAACTTCTAACATAAAAAAAAAAATAAAAAAATAAAAAATTGCCACGTTGTAAATATTATATGTAATGAGTCTTTCTTTATATTTGTAATGAGAATTTTAAATATTTATATTTGGGTTCCGTAACCAAATGGCAAAAACGGAACCCTTATAATTCTTCGTCTGTCCGTCCGTATGTCACAATCATTTTACACAGAGTCCTATCTAAACGAAATTTAGTAAATAGGTGCATTATATGAAATCCTAAAATATATAAATATTAAAAGTCCACACATGTAACTGTTGTTGTTATGTTATTATTATTTAATTATATATAATTAACCACGGTTATTAATTATTCTGCAGAGCAGTGTTAATTAGTCCGGTAGATTAGGCACAGTAAAGTATTATATACCTATGTAATAATATATGACCAATTGTTTAACTGCACATAATAAAATCATTTAATGATAATAACTTTACAAAGTCAATATAACTACTCAATTTATATATATTTTATTTAAAAAAAATTGTATCCATAGTAATTTAGCCCGTGGTCACTGAGAACAGGAGGCGCATATGGTAATTTCTTATTCCAATAGGAAATAGCGGCGGTCAGTCGCAATAATCCATCACGGGAGGTTATTTGTTTGTCCCGGGACATGTTTATATCATTTTACGTATTCCTTACAGGTTTTGATAAATATTTGTTTCGAGTCAGTTCGGACATGTCCAGGAATTGAATATCCGGAATGAGGGCGACCCGCTCTATGATTGGCATGTGTTTGAAATTGGTACGGAACCTCTTTGTTTGCTCACATATGAATGCTCTAGACACTATATATTTACAGGGGATAATCTAATTCAGCAAAGTAAATATTTATGTTCATATCTCTTAGACCCTTTTCCTTTTTTTAATGGTCTAAGACATGTATCTTTAGCTTTAATTTTAGTTATTTGGAAGCTTTATACATAAGGTGCCCATGAAAATAATACAGATTAAAAGTAAATGCTGCTTATACTGGTAAAGCTAAAATGTCTACCTTGTTAGCTGGTACCGTACATTGGTGATAAACTCGTGAAATGATTGCTCGCTAGACGCGTCGTCAGTTCAGTCAGTACCCAGGGCAGGGGCGACAAGCACAGATCGCCTTTCACTTCCACTTACCAAAAGGTGAAGTAGAGTCGTTTGCCTTCCGGCTGATCTCATCGTATAAAATTAAACCACCATGACGAAACTATACGGTTTATTTCTATTCACACAAATAATATTCCTAAATAAACAAATAACTGCTTCGTTCTCAGCACTCAGTTGATAAATACAATGTGACAATGTTCTGGAAACACACAAAACAAGCACAACCACCCAGACCGATACAGATATCTTGTATAGTCAATATAGCTTCTAGCATTAATCAAAGCATAAACATCAAAGCAAAGCATTTAGAAGAGAAACGAATTATACCATCCGAGGTTAAAAATTAAAAGACAAGAGACAACACTTGACCGTTTTAAAATGAATATAACTAAAACATGCAACTAGTTAAGATGAAACAATGGCAAAGCAAAAACTGTACTATCCCAAGGGCCGCTACGTCATTACCGCCGGAGAGAGGCTAAGGATCGCATGCATACAGAATCGACCTTATCAGTTATGCATAATGCGAGACCCCGAAGGTGAGTGTACAGTCGTTCATATAGGCTGGTTTATTTAAACTTTATTGTAGAAAATTAACACTATAAGTTATTATAGAAAGTATTATACTATTTATATTATTAAAGGCTACAATAATTTTTAGGGCTCTGGACCCAAAGGATGCCTACAGAGCTCTATTACTTAGCCTCCGCTGTGCGTCCCTCCGACCGTCGGTGCGTCCGTCTGCGGGTAATAGGTAGAGAGTTGAGATTTTCATAGATTGTGTATTTTTATCGCCGCTCCAACAAAAAATACTAAGCTGCTTATAAAATCTTTTTACATAATGGAGTGAAATATGATAAAATAATATATAATAAATGTAAAACTAAATAGCAAAAAGAAACACGCTATATACATCCGTGACGATAGCCCTGCGTAGCTTCATCCAATGTCAGCCTGATGGATTTTGTTATGAATCTATTACAGTTTTTTTTATTTGCGAGGACGCGGCGTGTACCCCATGAATATGAATGCCGCCCATTTATTTGTTTCTTAGATAAAAATGTTTTCTGTCACTATTTAGAAATAGGTACAAGTATAAATGCTTATCATATAATCGTACAACTACATATGTATTTTTGTATTTGAAGTTTATATTTTGTTTCGTTATTATTATTTTTATTTGAAAATAAATTCAAAAACTATGATATTTTATACATAAATCTTATTGCTGGTGTAATTTGACTGAATTACTTTAATCTACATAATAATGATAGGTTTTTATATAGAGCTATCGCCTCAGACTCACTATATTCTATGGACAGGGCCTTCTGTGAAGAAAAATTTCAAAAAAGCGAGTCTACACAGTGAAGAGTTGCTCTTTGGTAATTTCAACGCCAACGCAACGAAACGAAGTTAGTCACAAGCTTGCAACGTCACCGACGTCTATGGCTATTGCAACCTGATCACGTATCAACCGATGCTTTTGTTTATTAAGTGCAATGGTGGAACTCGACTGGTCACAAAAAAATATCATAATTATGTGCTGTGATAATAATGTTTCTATATTCTCTATGAGTTAATTCCTTATTTGCTAGTATAAATTTCTAAATAATATATCATTGATTTTAATTAACCGAAATATATAAAAAACTTTTATAGTTAGTCATACACGGTAAGCAATAAAAACATACTACAATATTTACGACTTTGTAATAGTTTTTTGAACGTAGATACTAATAATAATGCTTTTGAATCAGAATCCTAATTCTTTGGCTAACAGCTATAAGCGTCTAAGGGGTCTCCATTTGAAATTGAACACATCATCTCCATAAATTTTGAACATGGATTAAGATATGTTATAGCACCTCAAAATATTACTCTTGTTAAGAATAGATTTGTCAAAAATCTCAGAAATTGAATCATAAAGCTAACTCAAGGATATAGACATCTATTACTCGAGCCAACTGCCAGCATGATAAATACATAATAATTATTATAAAAATGGTGAAGACCTCTTGTATATCTATTTAAATCTTATAAATTAATGTACACCAATCTCGCGTCGTTTAGAGTCAAACGGCTATCTTCAGATATCGTATCGGTTTCCAATTAACAGTGGCACAGTTGACTCTCATTATATTTTTAATTTGGGGGAGGAATCTCAAATTAAAGCGAACAACGTCAAAGGACAAGCCGGCTGTCATTAGAGCTAAATAATTAAAGAATTCGACCGTCTTCACAGTCGTTAGACGGAATTAAGAAACCGCTCTGCTAAACTTCGTAATTTTGTTTTATCTACTATCTATCACCTTAAACTTTGTTAAAAGATATTCAAAGGAATCGTGAAAACGATACAAATCATTAAGAGTCATTTGTTTTTAAAATAAGATGATTCAATTACATAAAATTATATAAATATATTTAATAACAAGTACTCAGTCGAAAAAATTATAATATTTAAAAGTTAAGTCATGGTTGATTTCTGTTTTTTTTTTCAATAGCTATTCTCGCGTACTTTTTATTCAAAATCGTTAAGTACCTAATGTACATCCAACAATCCTAATAACCATTTTAATAAATTTATAGATGACAAATGAAATAATTTTTTTATACTTTTTCTGGTTAACGCTTTATTTATTTTTGAATTATATTTGAACTTTTTTCTCATCAAGTGGTTAGTGGCGAACCTAGTGTTAAAGTTGTTCAGGTCGCCCTTAGGCCTCTGACTTGACTTAACGATTTTCATCAAATTGATAAGAGCCGGGACCGACTTTTTACGTGCCTTCCGAAGCACGGAGATGCTCAGTTGAAATACCAGTATGCGATCACCCATCTAGTGACTGACCGAACCTAAAGTTCAGTGAGTGCAACCGGCTATGAGCGTCTATTATTTTTTATAATTAATATTTATATTAATATAACTTAATATAACTTTTGTAATTGCAAATTTCTCTTTCGTCTAGACGCGTGAAAGCGCCACTTTCACATACTAACAAGATTCATTACAAACACTACAAACTTAAAACTAATCTCATAATCGGTTTAAGGTGGGGTCCTTCACAATTATAAAAATGCTTAACGAATATGATCTTTATCTGCATAGTAAAAGAGTTCTTATAAATTCGTTACTCCTTAAAAGGTACTTAGTTATTTATACTATGCCACTTTTATTATTAAAGAAAAACTGTAGCTAAAAATTTCATAAGATCGATTTTTTTTTTTTTGGGCGGTAGGTGCAAAAAAGTGTACAGGTTCAAAATTTTTCTCCCACTTTAATATTCAATTTTTAATGTATTTCAATAAGATTGGACTATATAAAATGAATTAAAAGACTTCCCTACCTGCCAGCAGTTTATCCTACAATTAAACTAACAATTATATACCACAACTGCAATTTCACAAAATCTTCAAAAATCACCTCAAGTTTAACCACTGAACTACTTATTAAAAAAGAAAAAATGGAGTCTATCAAGCACTCAATTCATGAACTGACACAACATTTCAATACAAAAATGGCTGAGTTCCAACAAAATCTGAATTCCTCCATTCCGGCAACTAGTCCAACATCTCATTTAGCCGCACAGTTCAGTGCATTTAGAACATTTGTACTGTCTGCGCTTGAAGGTCTTCAAATGCAAGTTCAGTTGCTTAACAAGCAGTATGATAACTTCGAGATGAGGAGTAGAAGAAAAATCCTTTTGCTGCATGGTGTTGCTGAAGACCAGAAGGAAAATGTAGCTACCACCGCCATAAGAGTTTTGACAGATAATCTCAAAATGCCTGATCTTTCCATAGATGACCTCAGACGTTGTCACCGTTTAGGTTCTACAGTCACTCAGAAACCAAGAGCCATACTCATAAAATTCAGTGATCTATCAATAAAAATAAAGTGTGGTTCTCCAAGACTGGTTTTAAAAATACGGGCATTACATTATCTGAATTTTTAACCAAGCCAAGACATCAGGCCTTCATGGCAGCAAGGCAGCGCTTCGGAGTCTCTAAGTGCTGGACCAAGGATGGGTTTATTATAGTCGATAGTCCGGACGGCCAGCGCCACACAATAGCGACCATCACAGAGCTTCATAACATCCCCAGCGATCATGAACAGGGTCAAGCCTCAACTTCTGGTCCTCCGGCCGTTCCTACACAATCAAAGGCGAAGCAAGTTGCTCAGGTAACTCGTTCCAAAAGGGTCATGAAAAAGTAAAGGTCATTAAAGTTTTTCATCTTGAGTTTTTTTAATAATAATTGATACTTTTAAATTTTGTGTACTGTGCAACAATGCATTGTCTGGCGTAGTTATTCTGTTGTCTATTTTACTTTACTACCCTTGTTTTATCAGTACTTATTAGTTATTAATGTTTTTATTTATGTCACTAATACATTATCTCATAATATCAATTAAGCGTCACTTTCAACTGTCACTATGGCTTGCAGAATGAACTTGTGACTTTGACATTTCTTATGTCAATTACTATATACATATATCATAGACATTTTAGTTTCAAATATGTAGATAGCTCTTAGTATTAGTTTCATAATTGTAAACTGAGATTGATTTTATTTTATTTTTTTCTCTGATGATTTTATTGTGTTATTTTGGCATATTATTTTGTAATAGTATAATTGCATTTATTGCTTTAAATTTATAAACTGCTAGTGGGCTTTAGATGCTGCTTTATATTATTAATTGTAAAATAATAACATAATATTATATTTATTTATGTTTATAGAATATTTATTTTATTTAATATTATATAACTTTATTCTTATTTTTAAAACATATTTATTTAATTATGGATAGTTATACTGCTAGTTCAGATGATGACAGCTTTTATCAATGTGTCTCCACTTCATCGAATGACAGTTTCCATAGTACTTCTATCCCTTTAAATTCTGTTCTAGAATCAACTTTATCAAATTTTTCTAAAAATTTTAATGTTATGCATATTAATGCGCAAAGCGTACCCGCACACTATCCTGACCTATTAGCTTCTTTCGACGTAAAGAATATCCACGCTATCCTTGTTTCCGAAACATTTTTAAAGCCGTGTCTACCTTCCACGTCATACGCCTTACCTGGATTTCATCTAATTAGAAATGATAGGACAGGCAAAGGTGGTGGGGGAGTTGCTATATATTTGCGTAGTCATATTCCTTTTTCCATTCTTGATAAATCTCCTTCAATATACACTGAATCTTCTGAACATTTATTCATCCAACTTCTCTTTGGCACAACTAAATTATTACTAGGCGTAGTATATAGTCCTTCCTCTCATATAAATTATTTCCAAACGTTTGAGGAACTATTAGAGAAACATGTGCCAAATGTAGATCATACTCTGATAATGGGTGATTTTAATACGTGTTTACTAAAATGTGACCATCGTGCCGACTGGTTAAAAAACATTGTCAGTGGTGCTAATCTTAATATTCTACCATCTAACGCTACACATTACTTTCCTAATTGTATGCCGTCTTTACTAGATTTAATTATCGTATCATCTTCCGAAAGAGTTATTGAACATGGGCAATTGAGTGCTGAGGCTTTTTCTTATCATGACCTTATTTACTTGTCTTATAAAATACGACCACCGAAATTAAAACCTACGGTTGTGATGCGGAGAAGTTTTCGAAATTTCAATAATGAAAGGTTCTTACGTGATCTGAACCTGATTAATTGGGATGACATTTTCTGTGCCTAAGCTATAAATGAGAAAATCAATATTTTCAATTCTGTTTTGACTGAACTATTTGATACTCATGCTCCACTCCGTCCGATAAAAATTAAACACCTTCCGGCGCCTTGGCTAACACATGATATCAAAGCACTTATGGCTAAGCGCAACTCTGCCAAGTCTAAATATAAATTACACCCAACTGATGAAAATCTTATCAAGTACAAAACTCTGCGGAACCGATGCAGTAAGACTTGCAGAGATGCTCAACGAAGATACATACATACAGCAGTTTCTGGTGACAACCCGGCCAAGATTTGGAAATTTCTAGACGCCATGGGTATAGGTAGTCAGCGTAAAACTACACAGTTAAAGCCTAACATTGACATAAACTCACTTAATAAACATTTTACCACAATTAATGTCTTGGAGGACAATGTTAAAAGTTCTACTCTAATTTCTCTTTCCTCACTTCCTAGACCTACTTCTTTACCATTTTCATTTAGTGCTATTACTACTGAGGATATAAAAAACCATATACAAACAATAAAATCTGATTCGATCGGTAGTGACGGCATCAGTCGTAAAATGATTATCCTAGCGCTTGACGATATCCTTCCTGTTCTCGCCCATATCTTTAACTATTCTCTTTCCAGTAATACTTTTCCTAACATCTGGAGTCGGGCAGTTGTCATTCCGTTACCAAAAATTAGTAATCCTTCCTCTGTATCTCACTTTCGTCCAATATCTATCCTTCCTTTCTTATCTAAGGTTTTGGAGCGTATAATTCATCAGCAACTTTCTGTATTTCTTAATCAAAATAATATCCTTTCTACTTTCCAGTCTGGATTTCGCACAGGACACAGTACGACGACCGCGCTCATCAAAGTTTGTGACGACATTCGATTTGGAATAGAAAACCAGCAAATTACAATTCTTGCCCTACTCGACTTCTCTAACGCATTCAATACCGTTGATTTTGACATCCTTCTAGCCATTTTAAAATCTATAAACATTTCTCTTAATGCTACTGAATGGTTTAGATCCTATCTACATGATCGTGAACAACGCATTTGCGTTGATGGCAAATACTCGTCGTGCTGTCGTCTTGTTGCTGGAGTTCCGCAAGGCGGTGTACTCTCTCCCTTGCTTTTTTCTATATTTATTAACTCTCTTACCAAACTTCTCTCGATCCCTTTTCATTTGTATGCTGATGACTTGCAGATTTATATTACGACAACCGTCAATGACATCTCTCGAGCTATACAACTGATCAATTCTAATCTCTTCACTATAAGTAGCTGGAGCAAGTCGTATGGGTTGACTATAAATCCTAGCAAGTCTCAGTTTTCTCTTTTTGGTAATCAAAGTCAACTTAACAAATTAGATCCTAATATCCTTTCTTCCATAATATTTGATAGCGCTGTCGTGCAATTTAGCGGTTCCGTGAAGAATCTGGGTATCATAATGGACAGTAGTCTGTCCTGGGGTCCTCAAGTTGCTGAAGTTAGCCGAAAGGTATTTAGTACATTTGGTAGGCTAAAGAGGTGGAAGAATTTTCTGCCAATCAAAACTAAAATAAATCTTTCACAATCACTTCTTCTTCCACTTCTGGACTATGGGGACTCATGTTATCTGGATTTGTCACAGGGACTGCTAAATAAACTTGAACGCCTGCAAAATCTCTGCATAAGATTCATTTTCGGTCTTCGGAAGTTTGACCATATCTCACAGCATCGCATTAAACTACAATGGCTTACTGTACAACAACGCCGTAATCTTCATGCTCTTGTTCTTTTATATTCTATTCTTTTCCTTCCCAATACTCCTTCATACCTAAAAGAACGCTTTTCTTTTCTTGGCTCGAATTCTCAAATCTCTATGAACCTTCGCTCTCAAACTGACAACCTGCTTGAGGTGCCTCTTTGCCGTACTCATTGTTATAGCAACTCTTTCACCAGCAAAGCTGTAAAGTTGTGGAATGAATTACCTCGTCATATTAGAACATCTAAATCACTTGGCATGTTTAAAAGCCGTCTTAAGAAATATTATCTGGCAGTGTAATATAAAGTCTATGTATGTCTATTAAAGTAATTTATAATATTTTATGTATTCATATTTGAATATGTATGTATCTATGTATTTGTGTATTTTAATATTTATGTATTAATATGTAAGTCTATATATGATAAATAATATGTTTAATGTAATTACAAATATTAAATATATGTTAAGTATTTACTTTACCTTTTTGTGCACGAGTAGCCTTTCCAACAATAAGATATGTTATAAATAAAGGTTGCCTGTAAGAGATCACTTTAAGTGATAAGGCCGCCCTTGTACCATCTTTGTCAAATTAATATATGTATTATGTTGTATTTTCTCTTGTGTGTACAATAAAGAATTTAAATAAATAAATAAATAAATCGATGTTACGATCACGTCATGATACGAATTTTCTCAATCAATTTATTAGTAATAAAATTATTTTAATTTATTTATATTATTTTAACCCTTTTGCATTTACAGTCACATGTTAAATCTAATCAAAGCTAAAAACATCTTAAAGTCGTAAAACTTCTAGCGACGCAAAGGTACCCTTGGCACGATGGTATTCAAATGGAATAAATCCAGGTTCCCCGGGTCTAGTAGACCCCGGGGAGTGATCTCGACAGAGATGACCGCTCTGAGGTACTTGACACTTAGATGAGACGCTCTCAAAGCGCTCTGTAAACAAGCGTTTGAAACGCGGCGTATGTACCACGGCGTTTTCACGCAAATAATTGTACTGCTAAGACTGATTTTCGTCTGCAAAATCCTGAATTCATATAATGTTGCTTACTCATTGCTATTTTTTCATAATTTTGACCACATGAAATTATAATATCTATCTTATTATTACTACATCACTTGCTTTATTGTTTACTAGCGGCCCGCTCCGGCTTCGCACGGGTATAAAATATATAGCCTATGTCATTACTGAAAAAATGATTAAAATCGATCCAGTAGTTTCGATTTATTCATTACTGACCGTGGCCCGCACACGTTAAATGTAATTATTTACGGCATCACATTAGAAACCTCAAAAATAACATTTTTTTTCTCTACTCTTTAACGGATGTTATTATACATATAAACCCTACTCTTCAATCACTCTATCTATTAACAAAAACCGCATCAAAATCCGTTGCGTAGTTTTAAAGATTTAAGCATACAAAGGGACAGAAAAAGCGACTTTGTCTTATACTATGTAGTGATGAGTCACTATTGATTTTTATCGCTATTTGTGGCTACAATAAACAATTTTAAGCCTAACTACACTAGTTAAAAGAATATAGAATTTATAATCTCTATTAATGATACTATAAGTTTCCTAACAATAAATTAGTACAATTTTAATTTCAATTAAATAAATTATAATTAAAAAAAAAAATAACAAATATAAATAAATAAACGCTACAACACTCAACGGCCCCCATTAGAATAGTGATATCCTATGTCGAGGTTCCGGAAACATACACAAGGACAAGAACAAACACACAGACCGGAAAACATGCCTGTAGGGTAAATACAAACATCGCTTTAGGTAGGTTCGCTACCTGCGCCACAATGTAGTAAAACGTGTTATAAAATATTGATAATAATAAAAGTCGAAAAGTATTCAGCGTTTAAAACGCCGGTTTGCGGGGAATAATGTCGCAGACAAATTACGATTTGTCCTACAAGGGCTCTGTGAAAGGGGTAATATTTAGATTTTAATGTAAGAATACAGCGTACATTGCGCTCGTTAAGGGGATAATTTCTCGCCCGCACTTTTGAATTAAATGCCTCTTTTTGCTTTTACTATTAATAACCTGTTTGATTAAACAAACTAATTAAACAGTGGTTTTAAGAATTATTATGTGCTATTGCAAGCTGTCGCTTGTATTTACCCTAAACTAAACCTAGAAAGTTGTTTTTTTACAGGTGTTGCTTTAAAAACTTAAATGAGCTAAGAAAGGATTTTTCGAAATTCAACCTTTAAGGGGGTCAAGTTTTGTATCGAAATCCGTCATTTTAGAAATCAAAATTTGTTTTATTGCGAACCATTATTAGAAAGAGCACGTGTTTTAATATGTCCTCAAATTCCACCCCATTCCAAGCTTAAAACGTTTCAAATTTTATATGAAAAAGTTATATGTTGTCCCAAATTGAACACGAGCGAAGTCGTGGGCAGAAGCTAGTTACATACATAATAATAATAATAATGAAATAATAATCGGTACAAGCTCAACGGCCCCCATTAGGATTGTAATATCCTGTGTCGGAGGTCCGGAAACACACACAATAACAAGGACAAACACACTCAGAACGGAAAATATGCCTGTATGGTCAATACAAACATCTGCTCCGAGCGGTAATCGAAACCGTGACTTGTGGTGCTTAAGGCAGGTTCGCTACGACTACACCACAACGTCGTCCAAAAAACCTACAAACTTCTATTTGGACGCAAATAAGCAATACCATGTCAACCCACACGAATGACATTTCGAGAAAAACGCGTTTGAAAATTTTGAATAACTTGCTTTATATGAATTTTTTAATGTATTGGTCAAGTTTTTGGCAATTTCAGATTTGTGTAAGTTATTTTAAACCCAAAACGTTTAACATAATACATAAATTGCATGATTAAAAATGGCTTTTTAGAAGTTTTAAAGCTTAAAACCCTACAAATATTAAAGAAAAATGTTCTTCAGACATTTACCAACACTTCTGCATATATAACTCAGTTTTTTCAATTTTGTGGGTTGACATGGTATTGCTTATTTGCGTCCATTTGATAATGTTGTTAAATTCCAATTCTATATATTTATTACACTTATTTAACTCTTTCACACAACGCAGTGACAATATAAAGAGATATAAAAGAGCTCTAACAATATCAGTTAATATTAATCGTTTTTCTTTCGCGACCCTTCCTAGGCCAGTGCTTTATTTCCCTTCAATTCGCCCCCAGAGAATAACTATGATATATTTATTATTACTCTAAGACGAAGACACCCCTGAGATGTATTATAACAGCTAAGAAATATACGGAAAATTATTTTATTTATAAATTTAGTTTCCATTATCTTTGTAAAAAATTATTATGTCATTTGATATATTCTTACTTTTCGACATAATTAATGTAAAAACAACTTACAATTTGTTGAGTTTTATTCTTTACTTCCGATATTCTTGTTAGACCATAACGATGTTATGGACATCGGGTCTACCTTAAATACAATTTAAACTATGCAAATCGACGATGTTATAAATCGACGTATAAAAAATAATCAAGATTATTTAGATTTATATCAAACTAGCGGCCCGCTCCGGCTTCGCACGGGTATAAAATATATCATTTTGTCATTCACTGACAAAATGATTAAAATCGATCCAGTACTTTTGAATTATTCATTACTGCCCGTGGCCCGCACGCGTTAAATGTAATTATTTACGAAATCACAATAGAAAGCTCAAAAAAAAATTCCATTATTTAATGGATGTTATTATACATATAAACCTTCCTCTTCAATCACTCTATCTATTAAAAACCGCATCAAAATCCGTTGCGTAGTTTTAAAGATTTAAGCGTACATAGGGACAAAGAAAGCGACTTTGTTTTGTACTATGCAGTGATGTAATTTAATCAAATGTAAACATAATCAACGACGTTGTGGCGCAGCCGTAGCGAGCCTGCTTTATGCTCCACAGATCGCGCGATGGATTCTCGCTCGGAGCAGAGTTTGTTTTGAATATACAGGCATGTTTTGCGGTCTGTGTGTGTTTGTCCTTGTGTATGTTTCCGGACCCCTGACACAGGATATCACTATCCTAATGGGAAAGTTGAGTATGTAGCGTTTATTATTATTTCTGTAATTTAAACACTATAATATCTTATGTATAAAAATGTTTCTGCAATTAAATTATATTCTATTCTATCGATAAGGTAATTTCTAAAATATCGGTGACACTAAGCCTAAAAAATGTACGCCCCGAACTCCTACTTCTGTCCTGAAATCGGTTAAAACATTGACATTTCATAAGGCTTATCATGCTGTAACAAAAAGTGTCAAAGCATTTTATATCGCGAGCGCGAGTTGGTACAATTTCGTAATAAAATGCACTCAGTTTGTAACAGTAGATGAAATTCTCATTCAAACGGAATTCAAAATGAAACTCAAAATTCGAGCAATAAAAATATTGCATCTGTATGTAGGTGCTACGCAGGTAGATCAAAACACCGTCTGTCGCCCGGTTCACGTTTAAACTAAAAAGGAAAAATCAACCTAAACATCCCCTACGGACGTCCAAACGACCAAACTGAGTTCTAATCATGAAACGTCAAAAATGGATATCGAGAATTGAAACCTCCGACCTTCTTTTTCTCACAGGAGTCCAAATGGCCAAATCAACTCAATAAGGGCACCGTGACGTGTTTACTCGCAACCCACAACTGAGAGCTTTTTACATTTTTTTCAAACGTTATTTACTCGGTGTCGTAAAGGCATTGTGCCCGCTGAACAATGGTTAGGGATATTTCGCATTTTTTTTTCTTTGTTTTAATTTTTTTCTCTTTTCCGAGTGTCCGTAGACGCGCCGTTTTGCTATTCATTTCGATTTACTAAATTGATACGATAGCTGTCAAGTTGCAAAGCTTTGAAGGTGGGATTTGTTCTTTTCGAGATAGGTTTTTGCACAGTCATATACCTACAGTTGAACCAAATTTTTGTCGATCGAATTATTTGGTTTAATAATCGTAATATCACTAACTTTGGAACAAAGTGGCTTCATTTTATATCATTGACACAAGTCTCATTGTAATCTATTCAGTTCATGAATAAATATAATGATGACGTTGTAGCGAACCTGCCTTAAGCGCCACAGGTCGCGGGTTCAATTCCCGTTCGAAGCAAATGTTTGTATTGACCATACAGGTATTCCGGTCTAGGTGTGTATGTCCTTGTCATTGTGTATGTTTCCGGACCCCGACACAGGATATTACAATCCGTTAATGTGTGTAGCGTATATTTATTTATTTAAATAAATGGACTGCCATAATGTCCAGAAATAATGACCAGTCAACAACGTGTCAAAGTATACTGTAACACTGTTGCAAATAACTTTAATATACAGACGCACATACATACTTATATATAAAGTAACACTGTAAACCGATATAACAAAATTTAGCCATTACCATTGCTTTAATAAGTCAGGCTAAGGGATCGAAGACACGTATATTAGTCAACTTGTCTCAAAGATTTTACAAATCTATAAAATACTTAAATCTATTTTTATTTATGATTCTAAAACATATAACAAACTCACTCATAACTTTACGCGACAAGCTTCTCTTATCATATACTTATTATAAGTATTACAGTGAAATAGTAAAATTAAGAAAATATGTCATAATGGTTGATTACTTAGATAAGAAAAAAGATTACCTAATATTATTAACAAAGACAAAGTCATTTTAGTTTATTATTAATAGTCATTTTAGAGCTACTATTTATGTAGCGCAGTGTGTTGAACGACAATCATTGTCTTAATTTTTCTTAAAGCTATTTGTTTTAAATACAACATTAAAACATTATTTCTATTGTTATTTGTTCAATCTGTACAGAGACAGTACGCATATTATTAGAATTTTATATTCTCTCTAAAAGCCTTACCGTCTATTTTAGCTCTGCTTTAATAATAAAGAAGCAATAAAGAGCTTCGTCCTTACCCGTTTTCAATAAACACCTTTATCGATTATTCAGCTCGTCGTCCATACTTACATCTCTGAAGCCTCCGCCATAGACAGAAAGTTGGCAAACTAATTCACGACACAGGCATAGCTTGTGTCGGGTGGCTGGTAGGTGGTCGCCAGGCGATAGCCGGTGGCCGCGGGTGGGGGTCCCGTGGAGGGGCTTGGGGAGCGGGGCGTGCTCGCGGCTGGGCGGCGCCGACCAATCCAGGCGTACCACCCACCCGACCCCGCCCAACTCACCTGCGCCTCACCATTAAGCCCGCTTTTCTCGTACTTTTTTCGCGGACCTCGTATCCGTTTGCTGGCGCCGTCTTTATTTTATTTTCTCCTTTATACCTCCTTCCCGGCTCACCTCCTATTTTACGCCCGTCGTAGGTAGGAGAAAACCTTTTGTGAATACGAATGCTGAGCAGGTATCCGCGCTCGTTAGTTACGGGCGCTGATATGTAAAGTAAATAAAGGTTCTTTGCGAGGCGTTCGTGTAATGAAGCCAACCTTTCATCGTAGGTATCTGGTCGCTGAGCACGTTAAATCTAACAATGTGCAGATGCCTAATTAAAACGGCTAAAGTATTAAATATTCGTCAGCAGGCTCGCATTCTAAACTTTGTTTTACGAGCGTTGTCGCCGCGAAGAGAGTCATAAACTTTCATATCGATCCGTAAAAAGTTTGTCATGAAAGTAATCTGAAGCAACCTTGCTCCACATTTTGTTTCAATGGCTCATAGAACGGTGGAGTCGTATGCAAGTGTCCCTACCAGGGTGAACGATCTCCACATTGATGAAGTTTAACTGAACTTGGAAAAAACTTTAGCGAACTTTGTTCGCGCCGCGTGATTAGGAAGACTTAGTTTTGAAGTGAGACGGGAACTGTTTTTTTCAGTTTTGAAAGTGGGTGGCTCAGTTTATGATCCGGGTGAAAGTCGCGCGGATCGATGAACTCCGGCCGGGGTCAACTTCGCCGATCAAAGTTTGCTAATAACCAAATTTAATACGCGAGGGGAGGCCAGTGCGTTGAGGATTGTTCCAAACAAATATGCCTAACAAAACTTGATGCAAACCGAACGTATTTCGAAAATAAACATTTTGTTTACATTATCAAATGTAATTCTTTAATAACTTATATTGTGAACTTATAGTATTGGTACCAAGACCGCATAGTACACTAGGAAAATGGCCTAAGTAAACAGAACCCTTACATAGAAGCAACGCTGTTGCAATCAGAAAGAGGGAGTAAAAATATTGTCTAAGATCACTTATCTCAGCACTCTTGTTATCTATTTAATGGTTGTTGGTACTGGTAGACAAGGCACGACGTAAAGTATTATTGAATGTTATCGCCAAATCACAGTGAACAACGTATGGAGACAGAACGGGCGATCAAAATTGAGTTATGCGATGTAAGTTCTATTGTGATTTATTGTCGTGAAACTCAAGCCTAGGCTATAAATCAAATAGTTGAAATATCTCATATATTAGCATTGCGTTTGACTAGAATTATGGGATTGTTTCAAAAAAAAAAAACGACAACTGATTTCAAATTTTTAAAGATATAGATTTACAATAAAATAGAGGAATATTATATACTTAGGATCTGTCTAAGAATTAACAAGTATGTAATTCTTGAATAACAAAATAATAAAAAGATAATTTTGCATGTAATAATATCATGACATAAAAACAAAAACATCAAGTCTCTTGTACAGGAAATACACAATATTATGTGAACATTTCAACTCTACCTAGTATAGCCAATGAGATACAGCCAGCTGACAGACGGATGGACGTTCAGATAGCGGAGGCTTAGAAATAAGGTTCCGTTGGCACCCTTTGGCTACAGAACCCTAAATCAAGATTTAAATATTAATGATGATACAACTCCTCAATATTTTTACCAAATCATGACATACCACGAATCAAAAGTAAGCACTTGTTTTGGTAATCCAACGACGACAATAATGATTGAGATCAACGTCCTCTCCATGAATTCAGATAAGAACTTCTCCGTCGCTGAGTCAGCTGACTACGGCCATTACAGTTTACGAAACTTGACATGTGCTGACGCAAGCATGATTTCTGTTACCATGAAACGAGAAAATTGTTATCGTAAAAAGTTTCTCTGTAAATTTTTATCGTTGAAGTAAAGTTAATTATAAATATATTATGCAGTTTGTTCATCATTAACTAGTATAGCTTCTACCTGCGGTTTCTCCCGCGTGAATAACAATTTTTAATTCATCCTCTATTTAACCCCCTTCAAGTTTTGTTACAAAAAATAGTACAACCGTCTCCATTCACCCACCAATTTCAAAACAAAAATTCATTATAATCAGTTCACCTGTTTTAGTGTTAAAGCGTCACACCTGAATAAACAAAATCAATTTCCCATTTACATGCGATTTTTTAAAAGCGATTGCATATCCAATAGCATTGATGATCGTGAGTAAGATTCCTGCGAATTTAGAAAGCAAATAAGAAGACCCTGACAAAAGGCCTACACTACAAATGTCAGAATATATACAGAATAATATATAATAAGCGTATTAAAAAAGAGATCTAATTAAATTATTAAGACTATCGTGAGAAATTATTTAAATTAATGAAAATAATCGTCTAAAACTCACGTTCAATCGGTGTAGGTACGGACTAGTTTCCGACCCATTGAAGGTAATTCATTAGGCTGGGTTAAAAACACCGATTGAACGTGAGTTTTAGGCCACAAATTTTCATTAAGTTAAAAAGACACCTATTTAATTAGCCTTAAATTACTAGTAATCCGACATGTTTGAAAAAATGCGTCTACTATCAACTATCAGTTGTAACCATCGTGATAAACAAAGTGTAGGCTTGTTTCCGTTTGAATATAATTTACGTAGGATCCGATGTTCGAGTCCGATTTTACATGGACTTAGAAAAGCTAATAAATTATTTAGGGACCTTTCATCTGCATTACGAAACAGAGATGTATTCGAGCAACGATATAGTTTAGAAAAACGGGAAAAAAGCAGTTCTGATTAATTAGAGTCTTCTCATTGTGCCAAAGATGAGTTTACTACATCAAAAAATCTAGCTAATGTTAGATAGATTCTTAGTTAGCAGTAACATCAGTAATAAATAAATAAAGGCTACACACATAACCTTCCATTAGGATAGTGATATCCTGTGGCGGTGTCCGGAAACACACACAAAGACCAGGAAATAAGAAGAGTAATCCAGAAACATACACAAATATGAGGACAAGCATACCCTGACCGGAGCACATGACTGTATGGCGAATATAGACATCTGCCCCGAGTGGGAATCGAAAGTGCGACCTGTGGCGCTTAAGACAGGTTCGCTAAAGCTGCGCAACAGCGTCGTCAACAGTAAAAACAATAAAATTTTACGTATGAAATGACTTATCTACGTAAAATCAAATTTGTGTTATATGAATATACCAAAACTTGTGTTTAGAATTCGTCTCTGTATTTATAAGGAAGTCCGCCGTCTGCAATTTCCCCATGTCGGTCTAAATTGTTTCTGTGAATAAATTTCAATCAATTACACGGGCGAGGTGTGCGGACACGATAGTTTCAACATAATGCGTCCGATCTCTTTGAATATTCAATCAGTATCTTTGATGTACGCTATTCAACAATTTACAGAAATCACCACTATTTACATTGGCTTGAAGTTTCTGCTCTCCTGGTACGTATATATGTAGTCAAGTCTTTTAACATAATTATATATTTTTGATAGCTCAGAAAGAAGTTAATGTTTTTCGTTATTAATATACCTATACCTAATTATGTTGTATGGTCGAATCGGAAAAAGTTACATCAATGATTTAAAAAAGTTAGGTATCGTTAGATTTGTTTTAACATTGAGAGCGATATAAGAAATCTAAATTGTATAGTGGTTTATTTACATACACGTTACATTTTTGTTACATATTTAATATAAGACCAAATATTCTACACGTTTGTTTATAGTAAAACATAATAGACAATGTAAAAGTACAAGTTTCGTATTTAAAGTTGCCAAAATACTGCTGTAATTTAAACATCTTTGTTATGATTAATCTGTTCTTGTTGGATTGAAGACGTTATTGACTTGTTTCTAATTTCCCCTTTACCTAAAACTGTTTGTAATCATGTAATTCATCTTATCTTCATGGAACTTGGAAATATAGCCGATAAATCATAAGATAGTGCTGAGGCATGGTTTCTTATTAACCATTGTCTCGAATCGAGTAGGTAATTAAACGTCGGGCGATAACCATTATAACCCGCCTCGGCTAGACCTCAGTAATATTGATCTAATAAATTACCCACGGCTATATTATGCGGATTATTGGGAATAGCATTTGTGGGAATTAGTTTGTGGATGCATCTTGATAATATTCTGTAGTAAAGATTAAAATTTATATAATATGATTATTTAAACGGATTTTCTCCTCTTAAATAAATAACGTTATTTTATTTGCATTTCATTATTATGTTTTTCGCTTTACTGCACCATTTTCATATAATTTTAATCTTTAACAATTATTAACGTATTTTTATAAGTAATATATTCATTATTCATATACATACTTCTTCTTAATGTTACCTTTTTCATTTGAACATCGCGGTAGGTTAGTATAATTTTTCAAGATCAATCTATAAAAATAAATAAATATCATTAAAAACATTAGAAGATCTAACAAATAATAACATCTTTTTGAGGAAGTATAACTTTTAATTGTAGTTCTTGTACAGTTAAATTACTTTGACTACTACTTTATTTGCCTACGTATGTTAGAATATTCATAGAAAATTATATCATCTAAATAAAAAATATTGCCAAAGATAACATTTAAGGATAAATTTCATTTATGAATAAATAAAACATCCAAGAAAATCTCTATAACATTCCTAGAGCTTGAAATCTCTCAGATATTCCTGACGCTATGCAGTGGTCCGTTCAGGAATGCTTACATCGTCTTAAAACTCTCTCGTCCTGGTATACATCTTAAAACCAACTTGTGCTTCGTACAAACGATAATTGCTTCAACGTTAATACTTGCTATACTAGACGTAAATCTGTGTTAATTCTGTTGAGGAATTGCTAATATACATAAATGCTTATGCTTAGTACCTAGGTGATGAGGTGCGAAAATATACTTAGAAACGAAGTAGATGCGTTGATAAAGGGCTCCCAATAATAGTTTTTAATTAAATGAATCCAAGCTATATCGATTTATCGCCCCGAAAACACCTGCATACTAAATTTCATAAAAATCGTTGGAGCCGTTTCCAAGATTCAGATTACATACATACTCATATATACCTATAAATTGCTTGTTTAAATAAATATGTAAAAGCTCTACACTCAACGGCCCCTATTAGGATAGTAATATCCTGTGTCAGGGTCCGGAAACATTCACAATGACAAGGACAAATACACCCAGACCGGAACATAAGCTTGCATGGTGAATACAAACATATTATGCTCCGAGCGGGAGTCGAACCCGCGACCTGTGGCGTTTAAGGCAGGTTCGCTACCGCTGCGCCACAACGTCGTCGTCGTCGTATTAATATTATAGTTTAAATGAAAAAAATAATATGAATTATTAATTACATCGACAGACGAAATGAAAGAAAAATATCCCAAAATTAATAAAGCCACCATTTATAGCAATCACTTTTTGAATCGTACAATGTCCTTAAAAATATTTAAAAATTTAGTGATTTATATCAGATTTAGATCAGATACTATATGCTGTAATCATTGTGATGCGAAATTTTCGCATCATTTTATTAAAGCCACACATTTACCAAGTGGGACAGGCGGGTGTGTGGAGAGGGGATGGGAGGTATTAATGGAATCAGGCCGCGGTCACTACGAGCTGGCTGAATCGCTCCGTTGATTTTAAAGGATTGCTAGGAATTTGCGACACGCTTTAAAGTATATGTGGTGAGCTTGGACTTTGAAATGCTTTTCGTAATGCCTAAACTTAATTTCGAGCTTGGGATTTCGTTGCATTAGATGGTATCTAGATAGTGAAATATATATTGATGATAAGTGTAAAATTGATTAAATGTTTTTTTTGTATTTTATAATCAGTTGAATTGTAAAATGATATCCGTTCCATTTGGGCCGTCGGAAATAAAGTATAAAATTTTGCGAAAGTATAAAAATAATTACATGAACTTACTAACTAACTTGCATCTAAGTGATAATCATCCTTAGGCCTCTTAGCTAACTATTTTATTAAAATTGGTTCTATTTTTAAAAGGTACAATAAAATTAGGTTCATTTTAAATTTTGAGACATGCAGATAAAGAACACTCCGTATCTTGTTATATTAAATGCCGCTCTCATCTTCATAACTGTCAACGTATTGCCAAAAAGCTAGATATTACTTTTTGAAATTATAAAAAAATACTATATTAATTAATTAATTGTAATTACTTAAGTATCATATAATTTCAGTCACAGTATATAACAATCGGAATATACCAAGATGTCGGCTCGGGAAAGGGAGTGGTAAATATGACGTATCTGAGAGCCGTCAGCACCGCAACTGTAGAACTTGCTCTGCGGCCAGTGCAGATGTGTACGGACGATGTGTGCCTACTGTACCGTCTAAAGTTTTCAACAGCCAGGGGAAAGCGCCTTGAGCGATGCCTATCTTAGCTGTAAAATTATTAGCGGGCATTCAGACATGACTATTTACTTAGTGGGCACGTTGTCGCCTTGCCTGGAGGCATTACGCAAACGTATGTATAATATATATGTATACATAATAAAAATAATATGTACTTGGTCCAAGTACCCATGGATGGAGTGAGAATGTCCAATTCTTGAGAATTCATCCAATTCTATAATATTACCATATTTCAAGTACTTATTTTATTAAAATAAAACGGAATTGCTACGTCCCAGCTACGCCGTAGCGAGTTACAACTCATACAAATCCTACCAAAATTTGATGCATCAAATTTCTGTCACGTCAGTACCCCATTCAATTTTCAATAGCAAACATTTGTCCAAAAGTTTTCTCAAATCAAATTTAAAATATGGATATTTTTATGTAGATTCAGCCCTCGGACCCATGCGGGTGACAAGTGTGGCGGCGGAATATTGCTTTAGGCGAGGTTGTATTGTTGAAAGCTGGACCTATTCAATATTTCTTTCAAACATTTCTAAGGAACCAATAAGCGTGCGTATGAAAACTGTAGGAATGGAGTTCTATTCAATATTTCTTCTTATATAAGGAGATTTTAAGTTTATCATTCTCAATAGAGTAATAAGTGGAATATAAATCCTTTTTTATAATTCTTGAAAATGCATGTGATCGTTTAACTTGAAATCCAACTTGATTTAAAATAAATATGTAATTTAAATAAATACAATGTTTTTTATCTCACACATTATTATCCTTAAAAAGACAGACCTTTTTCCATTAAAAAAATATTTATAATATAACGTTCTAAATTCATTAAAAAAAATATATAAAAAAATTTAAAGTACAGACAACAACAGAGACGATATATTCAATAGCCCCCTTCAAAAGGAAGGACCAATGATTCGAATTTATGCTTTATGCAGTGGAAAATGATAAATTTATGTGTCCAGTTTCTGAGAAACATTTCGACGTCTCTCAAGGAAAATGTCTTGATTTTTTATGGTTACTGCGGCACGTTTGCATAATTTACTAGCGAATTCTGTATTATATTTTCAAAGGAAACTTTTTTATAATTATTGACTCTCAAGGAGCTTTATTTTGATTACTTCAAATAAGAAGTCGCAATGATTTGTCATTGGTAACAAATATATTTTTATTTCCTATTAACTTTATAAATAAATAAATAATAAAAGCTACACACTCAACGGCCCCATTAGGATAATCATATACTGTCCGGAAACATACACAATGACAAGGACAAGCACACACAGACCGTAAAACATTTCTGTATGGACTATGTATGCATTGTGAGGGAATTGTACCCGCGATCACCACAACGTCGTAAAAAAATGTATAGATGAAGAAATAATAATAATAATAATAACAAAACATATTTTAAACATAAATGAAAATCATTAGTCAGATCCCGTTATATTTTCTATATAAATGTATATCAGCTTATTGTGCCAAAAACCGCAATTCAATTTTAAATATTATAATGATTCGGAATTTCTGGAAAAATATTTTACATAATTGTTAACTTCGAGCTAAGAAGTATCAATATGTATGTAACAGAAGAGATAAACAAATTTTAGCTGCCTGAAGACAGATGGCGACTGAGATCACGTAGGACGCGAGCGTGGCCTCAACCCTTCTCGGGTAATATCTTTAAAAGTTTGGCAGCCTCCCCTCCCAGGGGTTGCTAGCGATCTCTTTACGTTTTACCTATCAAATACTATTAGCATAAAACGTTTGAAGGAAAAATCTAGAAAAGCAATACTAAAATTATGTTTCAGAATGTGTGATAAGGATTCGCTTTCATATTTTTGTTTAAGTTGATTTTCTGTTTTCATCGTAAATAATAATTCAACCAAAGCAAGAATATAACCGAAACTGTGAAAGTCTTGGTATTGTTACCAAGTCTAATTTCACTCATCACTAATAGTAACCTCCCCTCTCACAAAATATCATAGTGAAGTAGCAGAATAATTACTGTTGCATTTCGCTCGTATTGGTAATATTTCTGTGATAATCCTATGATGGTTTACAATAATCTAACCATAATAATTTTAAAAGTGTATAACGAAGTCAGCGAAATACATTTGTAGCCAAAATGTCAAAGTACTTCGTTTCGTTTGGAGTATTTAATTTAGACTTAATTCGACTGAAAAGATTATACACCGAGGAGAAGGGATGATTGATTTAATTATTCTACTCCTTAGACGTGTCCTCTTATAATTACGGTTCATTACTTAAACATCGCTTTATACCGGCTAATTACTTAATAGAAGTAACAAGTTATTTCCATCGCAAAGTTGAACCTTTGAAGGTAATCAACATTAAACAAGATCGAAGAAAAGTACGAGAAAATAATTTATTTATTTATAAACTTCAAATTTTATTCTGTAAAATATAAATACATTGTTCATCTTTTTCCATATTTCAATATAAAAATACTTAAAAACTTATCGATGTAATATTCGTATTTAATCGTAAATGCATATCATGCTTCGGACTATTTTTACCCGACTGCCAAAAAGTAGTATTTTTAAGAAAAGAAACACAAAGTATAAATATTTTTCTTTATTCGATTATTAGAATGGCTTTTATTCGATGTAATTACAATGTTCTTACATGTTGCTGAAATGCGGTATTAAATTTATAGAAAAATTATAAAATTATCTCTCCTCGGCGTCGTGGATCATCTCTGTATTTAGGTCAAAAGACCCTCTACGCCTTGGGGACGCCCTGATAAAACTTCGAAACAAACTTTTGTTTTGAGCACCTTCGGATCCAACGGATAATGTAACAATAAGCAGTATAATAATAGAGCCGAGATATTTTTGGATTTCTTCCATCAAAATAAACGCATAGTTTTTGTCTTAAGCTTCTAAAATAGTTTACCTTCATTATAATGATTATAATTAAATTCAACGTTTGCGATTATAAATGTTTATTTAATTCGATACATTACATATTTTAAGCAATATTTTATAAATATGTCAGAGAATATCATCTCGTTTGCAAGACTATTAACACAGCTTAAATATTAATAACCACAACAGTGCTTATTAATTTTTAATAACTTATATCGTAGCTCCATTAATTTAACTTTAACAACCATTAATTTATTTGGAGAAGACACAATCAAGATGCTACAAATGGTGCCAAAGATAAATATATGAAATCGAAAAACATTACCCACCGTCTAAGTCGGTCGGCTAAAAAACGGCTCGTGAAGTACATTTAAACGTAAAAAGCCAACAGGAAAACAAATAGCGCAGTTTGTTACAAGCAATCAGTTACTTGGTACGAGCCCAGTGGCCTGCAACCGCAAAAATAGGGGCATAAATGTGAATGGATGTTAACGTGTTTTTTACGACGCCCGCCCGACGTATCGTTCTGTTTGCGTCCGGCGATATCTTTATTCCCCGGCTCCCACATAACTGGAATTAATTTTTGTTTTTGCTCTCTTTTATCGATATTCTCTATCTCCTATCTCGGATATCGTAGTTCTGATAAAGTGTCGTAGATGATAGCTGGATTTGTTGACTTATTTATAATTGAAGTTAGTGCATTTCATATTTTACAAAATCTTATTTTTCGTTTTTTTAGTTTCATTCTATATTAAATTTAAGTGAGCAGTGCTTTTCCTAAATAGTTTTATTAAATAAGTTGATAGCATTGTTATATTTCTACGATTTTGTATTGCTTTTACGCATAAAACCTACGTAAACATATAGACATAAACAAAAAGAAATCAATTCACTGATAAAAATATTATTTTAAGAAGTCCAGTGTGACTTAAAGGATTGTCGAAGTAATTAGATTATAATAATGATTTTACTCGTCAATAAATTCTATTTTGCTAAGTTGAATTTAAAACATTAATACGATTCAATTATTACTTACATTTTTCTAAATCAAAACAAGGATCTTATCAAGACCAACAAAACATGATCATACTAGATTGACAAAGGTAATTTATTTATACGATTTATTGTCGCTATACGAGGGGAGGTCGAGGAAAGTCAACATTGACTCTGTGTCGAAGTGTTTGCGCATTGGAACCACTGGCGTGTTCTTTTTTGGATTGATTTTTCAACGACGTAATTGGCGTACGTAACAGAAAAAGTTTATACAAATTGTCTCCAATTAAATTCAAAATTTGAAACATTTTTTAAACTTTTATTATTAGTATTTTTGTTGTGTTATTGGCAACAGAAAAACATTTTCTTTTTTTTTTTTAAGAATATTAGCAATGCTTTTTCAAGGCATTACTAATATTCCTATTGCCCCTCTAAATAAGCTCGAAGCTTGCGCTAGGAGTGAGTACGACAATAGCCCAAGGGGTCAGGATCGAACCCTCGACTCTCGCGTTAACGGAGCGAAGTCAGCCCTTCTTCCGTTGAACTATTGAGGCTTCTTGACATATGATGTGAAAATTTTAACGGACGGACGTACGGACAGTATAGGCTTAATAACATCGCTCCGTTGGCAAATCTTGGGTACGGAACTTTAAAAACACAAATAAATGAAGAACGTCATTTCGCTGATATCGGTTAACATAAAAATAAAACTATTTATTTCAGTATTTTAAATATGAACCATGTGATCAATAAATGCTTCTATCATTACGATGACATACGTATGTGTGTAGATTATTGAATGATATATTGACTCCAAAACATGAACCAGTACAATTTTTGTATGTGTGCCATAAGTAATGAGCGCTTCAGGCAAAGTAATCAATATGGAGAAGACTTTTCATTTATTTAATAATTATACTACTGTTATATTGATCATAAAATATTTGATATCTATATGTTTATTTTTAAATGTATGTTATGTATGTTTTCGAATCTTTTATAAAGTTGAGAATATATTATCGTCATATTAATCTATCTCATATCTTTAAACGAGCAATCCTTGTATACATATTATATGAAATCTGAAATCTCGTTTCCAAGAAACGGCTGCAACGGTTTTCATGAAATTTGATGAGATTTCATGAAATCTGCTCCGAGCGGTAATGGAACCGGCAACCGTCGAGGATCAAAGCAGACTCACAACCAGCACCCTACAACGTTTTTTTTTTTTCAAAATAACAACAATAATAACAATTTGACACCGTTGTGGCGTTGTGGGTAGCGAGTCTGCCTTAAGCCTCGACGGTTGCGGGTTCGATTCCCGCTCGGAGCAGATGTTTGTATTAATCGTACAGGCATGTTTTCCGGTCTGGTTGTGTTTGTCCTTGTCATTGTGAATGTTTCCGGACCCCCGACACAGGATATAATTATCCTAATGGGGGCCGTTGAGTGTGTAGCGTTTATTTATAGTTTATTTATTTAATTTTATTCACTAAGCATACACAAAATGGCATTACAATGCAATTAAAAATACTACTACATAATTACTATAAATATAACATATTTAGTACGCTTGTAAAAGGATTGCGAACTCAGCTCAAAGTTTTACAAAACAAAAATGTGCAAATTATTATTTTTAAAAGTCTATCTCCACATAGTATACCCAGTCGCTCCGCGTCTCTCCCGCCCGCGGCCTATTGTCGTGTCATATTAACGGGAATCGCATCATAACTCCCGATAATCTACGTTTATTGGCTTCGTTCACTGCTATATTACTCTTTAAATATATCTCGTATATGAAATTTTGTTGGATATTCCTGTTATTTAATTGAAGATTATTATTTTTTACTTTTTATTTTATTTATCTTTATCTTATTATTCTTATTCAAAATTTAATATAATGATAGGGCTACTAATTATAAGAAATACTATGAAGTATAAACACACAAAAATAAAATATTTAAATTGGAGTATCTATAATTTTATTTTGAGATTTTGTCTATTAAGCTTCTTAACATAACAATTATTATTGTTATTATTTTTTTTCCAATCATATATACTACGATATTCAGAGCTTTTGGAATAAAAATAAAACCACAAACCTTGATTAAAATTTATTTCTAAACAATAACGTCAAACTTAAACATAGGATATAATTTCAAAAAAACTCAAACTTAAGATAAGTATGTATTATATTTTTATATTTAAAATGAGGAAAAGAACCAAAAAATATGCACACAGATGAATTTGGTGTAAATAGGTACCATATTTTTTCGCTGTACATAATAATTGTTATTACACAAGAACAAAGGTTAGCTTTACAATCACGATCGAGCATTATACTAAAGACAATTCATTATTAGAGGGCCGTTATGGAGGCTATAATCGGCAGTTATCGCCCTTTTATAGCGGATTTTACGAGCCAAACTATTCACCCAAGAAATGTACTTGTTCTTATCCTATTACGACCTTTGTTACAGCTAATTAGAAGGGCTATACACGATAGTTCAATGGCCATCGTATTCGAATTGTATTGACTAATTTTCGACCTAATTTATACAGGGAAAAGTTTGATTGTTTTGATTTAATGAGTAATAGAATGGGCCAGCTCGATTGAGGCAGTACTTCTCATGGAATATCGAAGTGGTCTCGATACTGCTGCGTTTTGTTCGATGACTTGTATGTCGGAAACTCAAACTATCTTGTGTATGCAATTTAATATTAAAACAAAGTCTAAACTAAATTTCAGAAATGCATTTCCTCGACTCAAATGTTCTTTTCTCATATAAGGCTATATTTTTATAATAAAACACAAAGAAGCTAAATCTATTAAGTTATAATAGTTGTTTACAGCCGGCACTCGCTGTGCGTTTACAATATATTACGAGGTTGTCGGCAATAAAAAGGGTAAGAAAAAAAAATGAATAAAGCGGAAAACGTTAAAATAAAGGAGGCCGCGAATATATACGACTTCCTGTAGGTAATAATAATGCTGTTTGCAATTCATTTGCCTGTACCTGGTTACCCTCGGCTACGGAAAACAACGCCTGGTATTTCTTTTCCAACCCTCTTGATTTTTCTTAAGAGCACCGATTTTTATTCTAAACCCTTTGCTTTCCGAAATCAAAGCTTAATGACGTTTGACTTTAAGAAATACGTAACTGAGTTTAGATAAAATCTATTTTAAAAATTGTACTGTATTATTTTTTCGGTTAAATTTTTAATTTCATTGGTTTCAAAAATACAAACTTAAGAATAAATATTGTAAATTAATCGAACAACATTTAACAATTTTTTATCGTAGTCATTTACCTTAAAATAAATAACATTATAGCTACAAGTACTTTTAAAATGTACAGAGTGAATTACTTATACTTAATACATTTTCTTAACATACACAATAATATTTTCTTACAACCATTTTCTTTCAAAGCGTAAAGCCAACAAATGGCGTGTCGCGAAAGAAAAATCAAAGCGTAACAAGGATCCGGCTTGCTTACATTTAAAAAACGTAATTGTAACTAACCGCTCCCCTTTATTAATTTACCTCATTTATTTCTGTCACTCCCCCGTCGAGACGTCACATTCTGAAGAAAGAGTAAAAAAGTAGAGAAATATTCATGACACTGCTACGCTAAAAGGATTTAATTTGATATCAAAAAAGACGTTTATCTTAATAGCTTTTTCATATTAGTTTGGTATAATTTATAGCATTTCCCATTTAACACATTTCACAACATATTTTTTTTTATTATCGATGATATCTTAGTTGTTTTTTGTGGCTGGACCGAGGAAGTATTAAAATCAGCGTACAGTAACAGAGTACTGTTGCGTTCTGTACGATGAGTGAGAGCGCCGGAGACTCATTTTCCCACTCTCTCTGTTCCTTCAGGTTGGCAACGCGCATGTGATAAGTACTTTAATTATCGCAAGCATTCATAAGTTGCATGACCACTTACCATCACGCAGACCGTATGTTTGTTTGCCAATCGTCATGAAACAAAACAAAATAGAACGAAATGCAACAGTACCGCTACTGCTATTTCACTTCTATATTCTGTGATAGGGTAAAAGTTCTCTGATCCGAACCCATTAATGCCGAAAATGCTACGGAACTTCGACACGTATAACTATAATGTATAAGTATACCATCCAATTTGGTTAATAAAATTCGATTTTTTTTAAGTAGCTGAATGATGCGATCGGAAGTCACTCTGCGTAAATATTTAAGAAGTCCCCCGAGTCTCGAGGGTCTCTGAGTATCACTTAAAATGCTTGATGAGCAATCGAGGCACGGCATAGATACAGTCGTTACCAAAGTGGCAAAGTTCAATATGCAAATGAATGTGGTCAGCAAGTTTTAAAAATAATAATAATAAAATAAAATAGATTAATTAATGCAAAATTATTTTTTTTTAAGAAAATTTTAAGTGAAATATTTAGCTAAATACCCATGCCTTACAAATTGGTTAAACATGAGTTCAAAGGGAATTGCAATGAATATTTTTCATTTCTAGAATTTATATTTTAATAAAAAAATCAACGAACGATTGCAAAAATGAACATCAGAACAAGTGGTTCTTTTTTTCAAGCATCAAACGCGCCGACTGCCGGGGAACGGGACGCATTCCGGTGTCCCGTCTACAACCGCTCCTTTTTTAAATCCCGGTAACAAGCCAATAAATCCCGGCACATTTTTCTCAGTCCGGGATTCACCACCCCGAAAAAGGCTTAGCGCGATTACACTCAAATTTACTTAACACTTAACACATTAAACACGTTAATAAAGATCTTTTATTTAATTTCCTTATCTAACGCGCTACGCCGTCCGTTTTAATTTGATAATTGTTAGAATTGGGTCTTGTGTAAATTTTGTTATGTTAATTGAATCCTGAATATGATTAATTTTACGTTAGGACAAAGGATACCCTGAATGTGGGTACATTACTTGATTGGGCAGATGCCGCTGAAATCGTTAGTGGTAATAAGTCTAAATTATATAAATAATTAAGATTAATTTGCTCACTAGTTACACAAACATGGGTGCAGGTAAACACAAAGTAAATTAGAACTCTGAAGCTACTGGAGGACTCTTTTAATTAATTAAGTACGTATAAAGCGCGATGAGCAGTCCCACACATATTTGTTGATTAGAGTCGTCTGACTTTAAACTTACCCATTCAAAGTGGATCCTCTACGACCTTATATAATACAAAATATACTCTTGGACTTTCCAAATCTGAAATATAGACTCAGTTTCACCGAAATTAAATTAAGATCATTTGACTGTTTATTAAAAAGGCAACCACTAGATTAAACCACGCGGCTTACCTCAATTGGTCGATCAATTTCAGTGGTAGAGATAATAATTACTACTAATAGTTACATATTAACTACCATCTCGTAATTACAATGCGATAAGCTCCTACCATCAGTCAGACCGAATCGGTCAGGATCATTTAGGATGATTAATGTATTGCTATTTATTTAACGGTCAATTGGATAGGCCAATTTGATAATAGATCTCTAAACTGTCAGTTAAATTTACATTTTTTATGTATTTCATGAAATTTATTTTTATATGTTTAGTTATGAAGATAAATCTTTGTACTATTTTGAGCATATTAATATTAATTCAGCATATTATTTAAAGTTTATGTCGAGGAAGAGTAAAGTAAGTACAATTATTGTCTAACATTGATTCAATTAAATAAAACATCGATTGCACATAATTATTCATATTGTCAATGTCACATATATATAAACACATTTCATTAGATACAATTCTCTTTGAAATGCTTAGATAACGACCTATTAGCTTAAACCATTTAACATGGTTTATGGGCACTAGTTTTTTACTTCACTGAACGAAAACTTTTTAATAATATTATGTATTGGGAAAATCATTACTTAAATTAGTTACGTATTTAATATCTTAAAAGCGAGCACATATGTGATATCTACTCAAATATAACCCTTAAACTACAAGCAATAAATTCCAAATATAAATTATTCATATTCGTCATCGGACCAGATTAATAATTACTATTCACGAGTCGCAACTGGTGCGGAAGGCGGCATGATTAGCGATACGTCACCGGTAAATATGGCAACACTTATTCGAAGATTTATATGGGGGGAGAGTGGGGTAATGGGGACACTTGGCAATAAATCTAAGCGAAGTGATTTGGTACAAAGTACTGGGCCCACATTGTAAGCTCCGCTCGGTCAGGAACATCCATTGTGAGCCAAACACCCACGGAATCCGATAATACCTAGAGATTGTCCCGTCTTTCCTCTAACACCTCCCGTCCCGAATAGATATAGATGTGCATTGATAATTTAATGTTTAATCTATCCCAATTAATTCACTACACTACATATTCTAAATTGTAGTATCTAGCATGTTCTATTAAATTTTAGTTATAGAAGCAAAGAAATTTATTTAAAATTTGAGGTTTAAATTTAAATAGATTTCTTCAAAAACACTACAATATAAAGGTCAACGGTAATTTATTAAAAATTCTTCGCCGTCAGGTGTGATTTTCTGTCAGAGTTCCGGTAACAGGGACACACACACACACACTCATACACACACAAACACAAAAGCAGACCTAGTCAAAAATAATTATGTGATATATGACCAGACAGACCTGAAACCACCACGTCAAAGCAACAATAATTCTTTAAACACTTAAGATGTTTTAAAATTTCTCTTGTGCCTTGATCATATATATCAAGAGATGACCAAATGTTACAGATCGTATCGACTGAAGGCGCTCGAGAAAGGATTTTAATATGTCCGTGGTGTACCAGCGTGCCGCGTGTGCGACCCGGGCTCGGCTAAACTTAATCTATAAATCAAGAACTGAAACTATTTCGTAATTAGATCGTATTTAGGATGGGGTACAACACCTTCGGCTCCTTGAGAAAGCGCCTCCCAAAGGGTCCGAAGGTAAAGGCTCCATTGCCTTTCAAGTACCTCTTTAACGGCTAATATCCTCGGTAAATGGATCTCAAATATTTTGCTCTATAACCGTTAGGGCTAAGCGATGTTGTCATGTTTATTGCTTTCCGGTACACTATCAAGGGCCTCTCATATTTATTTTATCAAATTATCGAAATATGAATCAATATTACTGAGTAATATGAAGTACGTTATACAAATAACAAACTAATTTCAAACATAATCTCTTGTTTAATGTGTAAATATAGACATTATTTAATATGCATCTAAAATTAAAAATCAAAACAATCGTTCTGTAAAGCCTCTTAACGGGGCTTCCATTCTTTCATTTTGTAAAACGCTTTTGATGTTTTCATACTTAGTGTTTTGTAAGTTGATCCTATTACAACGTCCAGGTAACGTAGCACAATGGAGTCGGCGGGACGCTAACGAGATTATAACTTTATTTTGTAAATTAATAAAAAAGTAGCGAACCATGTGTTCCATTCCACCCGACTTCACCTTCTGTATGAATGAGGCGTTTATGCTTAGATGTACGTACGGTTTTTTTAAATTCTATTTTTGTATTTCGTTTCTTTTATGACCGATGATAGCTTATTTGATTTTGTTAGACTTTCTTTGTATTTTGTTAAGACTTTAACAATTCGTTTGATTTTTTTACTGTATTTTGATGATTAATTTATTTTGTCTAATATAAATGTTGTTATGATCTGATTAAGAATTCTTACATGTATAGAATTACATTCGATCGTTACATTCACAACATTTTTGTATTTTATTCCTCAGATTTCATAGGAGTTCAATTCAGTTATTGCTTTGTTTTATATATATATATATATATATATACTGTGAAATTATCACAAAACATTTTGTATGACATTAGTAAATTTCTCTTCGAGTCAAGAGTAATAACAGATGCAACACAACGTCGTTGACAACGTCTTTTAACCATAATATAACCACACATTATTATGTAATATTAATTTACAAAATATTTTCAATCATATACTAATTATATTTATAAGTAATTCAAACTGTACAAATCATGTCCAACGGGAATGGTGGCAAGAAGCTACCTTTTCCACGCTGAATCGCGATTCTAATTCTTGTCAACTGTGTAGTACAACAAAATGTTTGTTTTTAGGAACTTACCTTATGAACTGTTTAACACTAAGGCTCCACGAAAACAGTGTCTACATAATATATTAAAGAACATTACTACCATATGTTACTAGTTTCCCACAACAAGTACACATAGATTTATACTAATGTTGTTGAAGGTTAGCTTGATCTTGTCTCCGAGTTCACATATCATATAATCCCGTGTTAATGAAACGGTAAATTCGTATTCGTTGTATAAAGTAGCAGTCGGCCAATATTCCCCTCTGAGGAGACGCGCGTTGTCTCTCATTAACTTAATACGTTATGGTTTGTACTTTAGCAATATGTGCGAAATGAAATTCTTACTATATACAGGTCCCCTCAATTTGTGAATAAATAGATAAATAAAAATAAATAAATTCTACACACTCAACGTATCCCATAAGGATAGTGATATCCTGTGTCGGGGTCCGGAAACATATACAAGGACAAGAACAAACACGCCCAGAACAAACATCTACTCCGAGCGGAAATCGAACCCGTGACCTGTGGCGCTTAAGACAGGTTCGCTACCGGTGCGCCACAACGTCGTATATGAATAAATAATTTTAATAAATAAACAAAAAAATTAGAATTATTCATGCGCTATTTTACGTTTGTAAAACAAGCAAATTGAATTGAAAAACCACGTCGTGGCACAGCGATAGCGCAACTGCCAAGTGTCATAGGTCGCGGATTCGAATCCCGCTCAGAGCGGATAATGTCTTACACATACAAGCATGTGTTTCGTCTTGCTGTCTGTCCTTGTTTTCGTGTGTATTTCCGGACCACCGGCCCAGGATATTAATATCCTTATGGATTCCGTTGAGTGTGTAGCATTTATTATTATTATGTTTTAAAACTAAGTTCAGAGTTGCAAATAAAAAAGTAATGAAGTTTCTTGTTATTAGCTTTCTTATTCGCTAATATACTATAAAGACTATGTTTTTAACATATTTTTAAACTACAAAATATAATCTTATTCCATAAATAAAAGAGAAAAACATCAGGCTGTATCAACACTCGTCATCTAAATCGCCCCTGTACAAACGAGTTGTCGTAAGTTCGTCTCATATGCGGACACTTGGTGTAATTTTATCTTCGTCTCCACTAAGCCGATTGTATAACACGCAATGACACTAATTTACGAAAAACAGAAATGAATCATTACAAGATAAGTCTGTCTCCCTTGTAAATAATTGTATTTATTAGTTCTCATTAGATGGCTTTTTTATGTTAGAAGTTGGCAAACAAGCATACGGACCACCTGATGGTAAGTGGTTGCCGTAGCCTATGAGCGCTTGCAGCACCATTAGTAGGTGCCACTTACGGGTTGCCAACTTCGAGATATTAGTTCTTAAATCTCGTCCGCCCAGTAATTTCACTAGCGTACAGTGCCCTTCAAACCGGAACACAGTAATGCCTAAGCACTACTATTTGGCGGCAGAATATTTGACACTGCGATGGTACCTAGCCTAGCCGGCCTCTTGCAACAAAAGACCTACCACCAGTGTGACTGATTGCACTGGTGGAATAATCTCTGCTGTGACAGAGGTTATCCCAACAGCGGGCGATGGGGTCGTCACATCCCGACGCCGGTAAAACTACCTGTGGCTACCTTAAGTAGTAAAATATAATATCTTATGAAACTAGTGTCGTGAAAAAGGATTCTAATTTTTTTTAACTATGCACTATATAATTCTATACTATTTATTTATGGTTGTACTAAATAGATATAAGTATATCATATGCATTTTATTACGTGAGGTATGTTTACGTGAGGAGAAAAAAATATTAAATATTGTTATTATTATGAGGCTCTTCTTCATCCTAGCATTATTCGCGGTATTTTATGTACCCAGGGTCTGCTTATTACTCTTATCCGGATTTGACAGGTTACTAGTTTTTACACGGAGCGATTGCGATCTGAACTCACAACCCTAAGGGCGAACCAGTAACTCATTGGATAAGAGCAATTTACTTATCAAGAGTTAACGATTATTATCAGATGTTATTGATAATAACCGGGGCCGACAGCTTAACGTGCTCTCCGAGGCACGGTGGGGAAAACCACACGGACAAACGCCCAGACCGAGACAGAAATTTTTAACAAACATCTGCCCGAGCGGGAATCGAACCCGCAACCGTCGAGACTAAAGGCAGACTCGCTACCCACAACGCCACAACGGTGTCACATGTGTTATTATTATAAGGCTCTCTGATATCTTAAATGCAAATAAGAAATTAGTGATGGCCCGTAACATTACCTTACTATAAACTTACTGATGTATTTTTATACAAATAATAATAAGGTAAATAAAAAGGTTCTTTTTACAAAATAATAATTGATTCCAATTTCAAATCAAATTTTAAAATTCTAATTTTTACCAACAATAAAAGCTGACTTGTTTGACCACCAAGTAAATTTAAAAACCGGACGTTTTTCAGTGTATACCTTTTTTTTTCTTTACTGGTATGCAATAAAAACGAAAACATGTTTAGTGGCTTAACGCTAGTCAGCTAATAGCTAGTCAAACAATTGAAAAAGTCAGTTTTATGTTACCGTTGTAGGTTTTTTAAACAATAATTCAACGTTAGAAATATTTTAAGATTTTTTTTTTTTTAATAAACGCTACACACTCTACGGGCCCTCGTTAGGATAATTATATCCTGTGTCGGGGGTCCGGAAACATTCACATTGACAAGAACAAACACACCCAGACCGGAAACATGCCTGTACGGTTAATACAAACATCTGCTCCGAGCGGGAATCGAACCCGCAACCGTCGAGGTTAAAGGCAGACTCGCCTATACTAAGCTTCAGTTAGGTTATAGAATAGTATTTCTATTCGTTTTTTATTCATAGCTTAAACTAGATTTGCAATAAGGGTCTAGTTTTTTTTATTAATATAGGTATGTCTGAAACACATTTTAACATCTTTATATAATAAATTTTTCATCAAGCATAAAACATATTTTAAGAGATATTTATGTAGTAGTTTTTATCCTCGTCGCATTGCATTACATTCTCGAAGTTTCTCCGCCACAAATGGGCCTTAATGACCCGGGCCGGACACTAACGTACGAGTGCCGAGAGACTGCCACGAATGCGCGACTGATTTCCACCACCCGAGGGAACTGAAAAGGAAATATCATAAGAAGTTATGATGAGTTTAGACTAGACTAAATTGGTTCACATCTTTAGTTGATTATCTTATTATGTTTACGTTTTATTTACACATAACATGTTTTGTAAATATTTGTATAAGTATAAAATACATAGAGATAAAATGGACGCAAATAAGCAATACCATGTCAACCCACAAAATTGAAAAAACTGAGTTACATATGCAGAAGTGTTGGTAAATGGCTGAAGGAGATTTTTATTTAATATTTGTAGGGTTTAAAAAGACATTTTTTAATTATGTATTATTTTAAACGTTTTGCTTATATTATATACGAAATATGCAGTTTGTATACTTATTTTATGTGAAAATAAGTAAAATAACTTACATACATCTTGAAATTGCCAAAAACTTGACCAATCCATAAAAAAATCATATAAAGCAAGTTGTTAAAAATTTTCAAACGCGTTTTTCTCGAAATGACATTCGTGTGGATTAACATGGTATTGCTTATTTGCGTCCAAATATTACATGAGTAACTTATCAGTTTCTTTCTGGTTAAAAACAAACAGAATACTTGTATTTATATGTACTGAGACCATTCAAACGACATAATAAAAATAATAGAGGTAGACGTGGAACCAATATACATAAAATGTACTCCAAATATATTCAAACTTACTTTGTTATTTTGGCTTATCAACAGCTTTTTAAATAAAGTATTGTATGAATATAGTTACTTATATCTTAATTTTAAAAGTTATTGAGATAAACACCGCATGCATACTATACAGATAACGAAAAAGAAGAAACAATTATTTACTGTAACAATAGAAAAGGTTCCTGATTGAACAGAAAAGATAATTAATTTAATTAAAATTGATATAGTCACACTGGTGGTAGGTCTTTTGTTGCAAGAGGCCGGCTAGGTAGGTACCACCGCAGTGTCCAATATTCTGCCGCCAAATAGTAGTGCTTAGGCATTACTGTGTTCCGGTTTGAAGGGCATTGTACGCTAGTGAAATTACTGGGCGAACGAAATTTAAGAACTAATATCTCGAGGTTGGTTACGCGTGAGTGGCACCTACTAATGGTGCTGCAAGCGCTCATAGGCTGCGGCAGCCACTTACCATCAGGTGGGCCGTATGCTTGTTTGCCAACTTCTAAAATAAAAAAAAAAAAACTTAAAGTCTTTAAAGAAAAATCACAATAAATCACTTTAAAACCTAGTTTTATTAATTTGGCTGGTAGCTTTCAAAATAGACAGTAATTAATCATTACACTGAAAACCAACTACAGTTTTTAAATATGGTTAAATTGATAGTGAATACAGATGTAGAGATTAAATTGACATAATTGGTAACAAAGCTTACCAGCCCCTTTCGGTATCTTAGAAATTAATCCAGGACTCGCCACTGGTCACTTAGCTACACGCATTTATTTGCATTAATCAGCCCACCTGCTGACTAGCGCACAACCTATTAGCGTACCCAACCCTTGCTCACCTTGGATTGTATGATTGTGCCAAATCGGCAAGATAATGCTGCGTATTTACTTTGATTCTCGTCGTTAAAAGTTTAGGGGGCTGACGAGGGCCGTCGTTAGGCCCCTAATGGCCACCATTTGTCTTGTCCGGCCTCTAGTTGTGCCCCGCTAATGAAATTATTGCCGCAACTATAGTAAAGGTTATAAATACCCTGAAAGGCCCGAGCGGACGCCACCTTGCTTTGCACTAATGGGCCGGTCAAACTGTAAACTGTGTTATCAATGAAATTACAATTAGTGAAGGGGATAAAAATTACCGGAGGGTCGGAAGTTGCATTTATAGATGTTTATCGTTGCGGACATGAAAGTTTTGCATATTTCCCTCAATTATAATATAATATAAAGTTGTTTTATGATATAGCCATGTGTCTGAGTGAGGATACAATGTTATCAGTTAAAAACATAGTAGCAAACAATAAGCGATCCTGATAAGGTGAATGTTTGTCCGGTCACGTTGCACGTCCAAATGACACTTGCCGATGAGTTTCTGAGTATAAACTTGGACGATATGAACACAATAAAATGCGACATTCTCTTCTGTATTTCGGCGAGTGTGTCGGGCAAGAATGCCATCTGCCTTGGACAATCAAAACTTTGTGGGAATGGAATTTTCTGCTTAATGTCCGCCGTATTGCTTCGGACAGCTCGCTCGGTGACCCATGTGGTGTCTCGGACGTTTTCTCCAATATTTGTATAATCAAGAAAGATATTACGTGAGGGAAAATTAAACTTTTGTAAGACTGTATGAAACAAATAACATTTATCTTTTCTTATTTCAAATCTTTTAAAAGAAATTGTAATAAATGTAATATGGTAGTGAAAAGATTACTTCATTTTTTTTTTTTTTTATGTTAGAAGTTGGCAAACAAGCGTACGGCCCACCTGATGGTAAGTGGCTGCCGCAGCCTATATTAGTTCTTAAATCTCGTTCGCCCAGTAATTTCACTAGCGTACAATGCCCTTCAAACCGGAACACAGTAGTGCCTAAGCACTACTATTTGGCGCCAGAATATTGGACACTGCGGTGGTACCTACCTAGCCGGCCTCTTGCAACAAAAGACCTACCACCAGTGTGACTGATTGCACTGGTGGAATAATCTCTGTTGTGACAGAGGTTATCCCAACAGCGGGCGATGGGGTCGTCACATCCCGACGCCATTCAATTCACTTCTTTGCATATAATTGATAATATAGAGATAGTTTTTAATATAATGTCATTTTAAAATAGCAAGAATATTATCTTATTGCATAAGAAAATGCTGGAAAAAAAATCTTTCCCGCAACCACAACATCTTTTCTCACAAACACAGAACGCTAACACTAAGTAGTCTACAACAGGACTTAACGTCGCCACAAGGAGAATTTAAAAGTTAAATAAAAACCTTTTTTTAATTTGTTCAGTGAGTTAAATAACGCGATTGAATACACAGAATATTAATGTTAATAAAAGCTAAGAATTTATTCAATTTATTTTTGAATTGTATATGTAAAGGTATTTCAAGATAGAAGTCACAATTAACAAATATAAAGGCTCCATATTATTACGCTTATTACGCTGTTTGCTTTCTACAAAAGGCTAATAAAAGTGGAGACCACATCAAAACGAGCTATTCGGTGTACCACAAAAGGGATCGGAGCGGTAAATCGACGCTTTTATTATTTACTGAGTGAAAAATACAAAATGCTCATCTCTCATACCCTAATCTTCTACATCAAACGACGATTCCATACCTTGATATTACACGCGTCATTTGAACAGTCTCAAAGACATTCTTTGCTGGGGAAAAAATTAGAATAACAAAGAGAACAATAGGACATATAAGGCGCTTCCAATTCAGTGTAAAATCCACACACACATTGCGACCAAGGAGTAGATAAAATTAAAAATTCTTTATCAAATGTTCTTAGCTTTAATCTTTTGTTTTTATTATTTATATTTATATTTTCTCCGGCGTCGGGACGTGACGACCCCATCGGCTGCTGTTGGGATAATCTCTGTCAGCAGAGATTATTCCACCAGTGCAATCAGTCACACTGGTAGGTAGGTCTTTTGTTGCAAGAGGCCGGCTAGGTAGACACCACCGCATTGTCAAATATTGTACCGCCAAGCAGTAGTGTCTTAGGCATAACTGTGTTAAGAATATCTCGAGGTTGGCAACGAGTGAGTGACACCTACAAATGGTGTTGCAGGTGCTCATAAGCTGCGCTTACCATCAGGTGGGTCGTATGCTAGCTTGCCAACTTAGTAACATAACAAAAAATTAAACAAACTCAAAATATACTATTTATCTCTTAAGACATTTCTCTTTTGAACATTTTGAAAATTGAAATAACACAGGAAACCATGGTAAATGTGCGTATTTGTCTGTTGCGGCTGCGGCGACACATGATGGATCAGCTAGCGGGCTCGCTTTGTACTCCATTTCCGAATGGTTACCTCCCAATACTGGGCGCGAATACTCACAGATTTTAAACGCATTCCGCCATTTTGTGGACCATTAGTCGAGGTGAAAGAGGCTCTGATTATGATTGATTGCTCCACACAATACGGCAACTTGACTTGTTGAATGGGACCCCTCACGTGTGCACTCGCCTTATTTGTTGCAAACTTTGTACCGTCTATTTCGACACTTTGTTTGATTACAAAGTTGTTTCAACGTGAAGCACTTGAATAATTACCCTGAGTGCGTCATGAGCTATTACGTAATTGAAATTTAGAAACGTTTATAGAACTCATTGATCATAATTAACGTATTCGTAATAAGTTACATATTTTTTAGTAAATCTATTAAGATTCTAAGATGACATTAGTGGCGTGTTAGTAACGTGCCAAAATATCCGCTTGGTGTGGATCTTTGTGTTGATCTTTAAAATATTTATTTCTGCGCGTTATACTTTGAGATCTCTCCACCTTGACTCGGAGAGCACTTTAAGCTGTCGATCCCGATTATTATCACATAGCATCTGATAATAATCGTTAGTACTTAATAGGTATAATTTGCTCTTATCTAATGAGTTAATGGTTCGCCCTTAGAGTCAAAGAGGTCAAATGGCAATAGCTCTGTATAAAAACTAGTAAACTGTCAAATCCGGATAAGATTACTAAGCAGATCTTTGAAAACATATCATGAATAATGCTAAAAAAGAGAGAGAAAACGATTCTAATATATTTAAACGTTCAATTGAAACATAAACAAATGTATTCTGTCTACTAGATATCAATTCGAAATAAATATTTTATGAAATTATATTCGTGGGTACTGTTCTATGGAATTGTAATAAAATATGAATCTGTATTGAGTCGATCCAATGCACCCATTGTAAGTCGAGAGCCGATCGCCGCTGCATTCGAAGCCAGTGGGGAATGAACGTAGATTAACAATTCGAAACTTCGCTTTAAGATGTTAATTTCAAAATGCCAGTCTGCCGATACCCGCATTCACTTATTGAAGTTAGAACACAAGAACAGTTGCATAGCAATGCATTGTTTTCAGTAATATTCAATTTTGCCTTCGAATCTACCTTTCTTTGTATTAATACGTATTTAAACTTTCCTTTGTTTAAGAAATTATAGTTTTGTTTTTATTGTTACTGGCCTAAATGTGAAACAACGAAAAATGTGAGAGTTGTAAAATTACACAAATATTTTAATGTCGAACGCCAACTGTAGTAACTAAGCCAAACTTTTTCCAACAGTTTTGGAACAAAATATTTTTATGCAGTAAAACAAAAACCGTTTGGTAATTCATTCAAAAAAGGAATCTCAAATGTTGGTTCTTCAATTTTCACTATAATTCAAAGAAGCAATTACTTTTTATCTAAACGCACGAACGCACGACAAAGGGCCGCGGGACTTCGACACGGGACACCGACGCATTGCACCCGTGGGACGGCGCAGTTAGTGCACACAAAAACTAAGATTCCGAAGGGAAATCTGCGTTTCCTTTTGTATATAATGGACGCATTGTTTACTGTTTTAACAGTTAAATGGATTTTTCTCGAAAAAGGAACAGTTTTCCCATTGTTGTAATTCTACATCGCAACTAACGCGTTTCAACACTTTTCATTAAATAACAGCATATACAAAACATTGGAGTACATTGTTATACTATTATAGGAATAAACACAAATACACTTATGAATAAATACACTTATGAATAAATCTTATGCCATAAATTTAAAAATTTAACAAATAAATTCAAAAGATTAAAAAGCAATGTCTTAGGGTTGCAAAGAACAATCCAAATGTCTTTTTTATAATCTGTTTGCATGCACCCACTCTTACCGGATAATCTCTTTATTCACGACGCCGCTGATGTGCTTGCACGGTTTTATAGAGTTCCTTGTTTGCATTCGAAAAACATTAGGTCTTGTAAATTAATACTTTTCAAAAAGCAATAAGTTTTAATCATTGATTTAGTACAATTTTAATGTATTTTTGTTTAATATCGTAATTATATTTTGATGTTTCTCTACAAGTTAGTCTTTAATAAATCTACAATGTGGAGTTAGTAAATTATTGTTAAATAGTAAATTGCTGATTGAGAGTTGAACAGCATTATGATATGCTAACGGTAGCACTCATAACCGTCAGTCCGAGGCGAAGAGGCAAGAAATCTCAAAAATATCACGCATAAAGACACAAAGTTTATATAGTCAATGTAAACATCTCCGAGCATGAATCGAACCCACGATCATAATGCTAAAGTACTACGAAATGGTTTATCTTATATTGTACCACAACATCTCTGTGGAATCTACATCCATCGGCGAGCAGCAGGATACGACCTGCGAACCTTCGAGAGAAGACCGTATTCTTTCCTAAAGGTCGGCAATGCACCTGCACGCCTTCTGGTATTGCAGTTGCATGCTCATGGGCTTCGGTGTCGCTTAACATCAGGTAAGCCTCCAGCCCTTTTGTCCCCTCTCACATAAAAAAACTAATTTGTCCTTAAACTTATTATTTGAAATAATAAAACGTAGCTGTAGGTAAATAAAGGAAACAATAAAGCCCTATATCATGTAATAAAATAAAAGAAAAATGGCAGGTATTCTAAATGGATTAGATGGGAAAAATAAATACATTAAGGCCTAATTCCTTCCGAGGCAATGCGTTTAACAAAGTTTAACTGTACATAAAATTTTATTGACCCATATGAAATAGTGAGACAATCCCGTTCGAATCCGCGAATCTTTTCGAGTCATTAGCCGCGTTTTTATTACTCAATGACAATAAACATGTCGTAAGCTATCGACTGAAAACATTCGTAGTATTAGTTCCCCTGCCGTGCGGGACGGCTATCATTATTGTTATTGTTTTCAATATAATCGATTGCAATATGGAGTACCTTTCTTTTGTTTTTGTAGCTCTTGAAAATTTATTCCTAAAAATGATCTTAACAGCACTACTTTTAGAAATAATAATTCGACACTTATATTTATAATTTTCAACAAAACAATGTATAGAAGATACACAGTTTAGTAGAATGTTTACTAAACGCTATGGACAGACCCTTCAATACAGACAAAATGTCAACATATCGCTGGTGCTTCTTTGTAAATCACAACTAAACGAAGTTAGCCACAAGCTTGTAACTGATTTCGTTAATTACAGTCTATACTTTTAAATAAATATTTTATTTTCATATTTTACAGACTATCTTTATAAAGCCATTTCATTTTAGACTGCTTGTAAGCATTACAAAAAAGAAAAAGAAAACAATCTAAAATACCTGCACCGTGCTTATTTATTGCTAACAATTTTGCTTACAGCGGGAAATATTACGGTACATTTTTCTACGGAGCGTCTCGAAACTCCTAATTTCTAATGGCCCATTTGCCACTTTGTCAATTGTGCCAATAAATCTGAACGTTGAGCTGAGTAACGACCCCCGTCTCCAGTTAAATATCGTGTCATTCCTTTATTTGTTGCAGAGGAAAAGTCCGGTATTATAACTTACCGTTCTTTATATATTGATTTTTAGGTAGACGTTTTTCATTTAGTAAAATACGACGTCATAAGCTAAATATTACCTTCAAAACCAACAACTCAAATGGATTTTGTATTTTTTTTAACTCAAAAACGAATACCAAATTGCTATAATATCTTAAAGAAGTTATAAGCCTCAATCTCTAAACGGTTAAAAGGATCCGCGCGAGAGTTGCGGATTCGATCTTGACCCACTTGGACTATTGTCTTAGACAAAAATATTATAAGTAATGACTTGAAAAGGCATTGCTAATATTCCTTTTAAAAAAATTGAATGTTAATAAATAAACGTGTTGAACAAAAACAAAATTCTACACTCCCCTTGCAACTAAATTATAGACACATTCATTTTATTACTCACTCCAACTATACGAATTATTTTACACTAAAAGTAATGACGAAATAAAAATCAGTCGTATCCTTTATAGAATGACATGGCGCCAAAGTTTAATTAATAGAAATTCAATTCGGGATATCGATTCCAATAATTACATTGGAATGTTCCTTTTCTATATAACCAGTGACGTTGACAGGAACCGTTGAACACAAAGTTTGAATATAGTAAATTTTCAAATAGATTGTGATAACTTTTTAATCGAACATCATATGAGACCGTCGAAGTAGCTATTCATAGCTTGTTTATAACCAGCGCTTCGCTTACATAAGATCGATTTCAAACCAGGGATTTTTTTTTCGAGCATATACGGGCGTTTCAGCAAACGCGCTTATACGCGCGCTTCGAAAAACCGACTTATACCATTGTGTATGCTCGGTACGGTGGTGGTGAGTGACAGTTGTATTCAAAAACATTATTGGCGCATATACGAGCTTATAATCGCGTCTACGTTCGTATGAGTTGGGCAAATGGGCATACCTAAAAGGCGCCTCTGTACGCATCAATATGCGCTTTGAAAAAACGTCGGTCTGTAGCCGTCATGAGACTATATATGTCTTTGTTTTCTTTTTATTATATATTATTTAATAGATTTTGAACTAAGAAGTAGCTTATACTTTTTGAAAATCTTAGTTATTTCAATAGAAAATTTAGTTGATTATGTCTTAGGCTTAGTTGATAATAGGTAAGTTAGGTTGTTATATTTTTTTCGTAACCAATCATATAGATATAAAATAATATAGATAGATTCATTCAAAAGCGTCCCTTGAAAACCTTTGACGTTTCGCATGTACTAAAAACCGAAAAGCTTCATGGCTGGTTTGAAAATCGATTGAAAGGAACTAAGTGACTATGGGCCAGTAGTCAATATGTTTTGACAAATTTGGTAGGCGGTCTACAGACCGAAAAATCTAAAGTACATACTTCCTTTTTTATCTAAGTTATTTATTTATTAAGCTAATTTAAGCGTTATTATTAGTCACTAAATCTATTTAATATACTTCATGATTATTCATAAATTAAGTGTGTAATCCACTTCAATTCGATATTACGTTGAAACTTTTGTAACCAACACTGACGCCTACATATCATTGATTATTTAGAACCAGACGCTTTTTCAGACTAATTCTGGAAACGTATTTGCCTTGATCCTCACATAACAGACGCTGACTACATTTGTCCAACACGTTGATTTCCTACTTGTCTTTATTCCTTAAATTTTAGATGCGAACGTCAGAGTTGGTCGGTGGCGGCTTTAAGTTAGACTGACTACGCAACTGCATTACCGCTGCAGAATTTAGACTCTATGGAATTATTGGTTAAAAATATCACTGATGTGAACTAAAGTGTGCTTAACAATTGTTAAATTAAATAATGTTGGTTAGCTTCAATTATGGTAAACATTCAGGTCTTCATAAAATTTAATTAAGGCGAGTCATCAGTCACTGGCGAACTAAGGTCGCGTCACTGCGCCAAAGAGATAACATGGGGTCAGGCGTTGCACTAACTACCCGCACGGTGATGAATGTACCCTTAACAGACCTCAAATATGCCACCGTTTTCAGTAAACAAACTGTTTATATAACCCACTGGTTCATAGTAATCTTTGTTTGGAGTTTACGATGGCAAATCATGAGGCTCTTTTTGAGAAAATCAATTTATCTTTAAGTCCATAACTTGGGCATATTATTCATAAGTTTGTTAGACTCCCCAACGGACGGTCCAAATGCAAACAAGCCTCGATTCGCGTTATTAATCATTCAGTACGGTTCCTTGTTATCGAGTGGCAGCACCGTGATGAAGTAGCGGTTCACCTAATTGTGATTATCGCAAAATAGGTGTTGACCAGTCTTGCGGCTGACCATAGGGTATCTATTATGCAGGTGCGAGCGGTCAGTCCGCGTATAATCTTTGAGGGAAATTCTTATTAAATTATATACTTACTGTAGGAAAATTTAAATAAAAACAATTTTTTGTATTTGCAATGGATACGTGATATATACAAATGTTAAAATAGCCGTACAAAGCGTACCAGCTCGTTACACGACACAGTATTCACCTTACACTCACTCCTCATTAAAATTTGTACGACAGCTTCTAAATTCTACTCTTTTCTCCGCACCTCCATTTCAATATACAGGAAAAAGTGGAAGAGCGCTGTGTACGGAGTACCGAGCCGGGCTGGCAAAACTTTTGCCTTCCCACCCCACGGAGGGGGGCAAAAAGTGTTGCCGACGGGTGAACGCTTGTATTTATACCTATGTCAGGGAAAAGTTTTCCGTGTTGCGGGTAGGAGAATGAGGGGGAAGGGTGGACGCATGCGCCGTGCCTCCACCGCATAGCTGACATGACAGTCCTGTTCAGGACTTTGGTCTAGACGCGGGCCTGTACAACTTTTACTTCCAAAATCTGCGTATTTTACGTAACTACAAATGATGAGGATATGATCACTGTTATATTGAGCAAATTATATTTCTACAATTTAATTTTAGAAACAATGAAAACATTTATTATGTTACAGTACTGTCGATATTTAAAAAAATAATAAAACATACTTTTTTTAATTAATGTCGTAACTAAAATAAATTTTATTATTTAATTTGTCTGTCTCGACGACCAGCCGTGTTGCACTTCTTAATAAATTAATGAAATAATTCTACTTATATGAGTCCTTGGGCTCACATTGAGTTCAAAGTAAATCAATGTATCGATCGAGTACGTACGGACTGTCTGTAGGTCGTGGCTCAACTCATTATAAGTAACTGCTAGTTTCTTGAAACTTTTAAGTATTTAGCTACAAAGAAAAAGTCTTATTCTTTTGTAACTAACAAAAGCGACTGTTAAAGGTCGTAAATAAATGACTTTATTAGCCATTTCAATATAATAAAAAAATATTACACACGCGTGTAGCTAATTAAAAAAAAAATAATTTAAGTAATTTTAAATTCAACTTATTGTAAACCTACTGAAAACAGGTACTTGAAAAATAATCTTATCATGATTTATTATGTGTCATCATGATGTGTGACGTATGCACAACTCTGTGAACTTGAAAACGACTCGCCCGCCACTTTCTAACAGATTTGTTGCGACTTGTTGTTACTCCGTTTGTTACCAAACTAAATTTGAGTTGCTAAACTAAAGTTGAGGATATTTAAAGAGAACTTTTTCTCGGAGTCAACGGCCGGTTAGACCGTCACCCAGTTTCAGAGTACCTACGGAGTTATGGCAGTTGTTCGTAAACTACTTGGACCAGCGGGCAGAGGGCTGCAGTTGGAAGGTCATGGCGATAATTCGACCTTGCCCACAACTTCTGCACGGTTGTTCAACTATTCGATGTTCATATCTAATTATATAGTGTTATTGCCTACATCAGACTCATCGTGAGAGAATAGGCGACAGCACGATGTTAACTAATAAACTCCAGCAATCCTCGGTTATTATAAAGTAATGAATATATTTAATAAAAAACTTTTTATTAATGAACTATTGTCTTTGTAAAGCCAAAGTGTTTATTTTTAATGTAAAAATAAAAGTGTCTACAAAAATGAAAACAAAAGTTTATTATAATTACCAATATCACAATATTTAATAAATTATGTTTATTTTGCCGACTAGGTTATGGTTAAAGAATCTTTATTCTCATAAGAATTACAATAAAAATTCACTTACTGAGAACAATATTAAAACAAACAGTAGTAATTAAACTGAGCTTTCACAAAATCACAGTCACAAAAAAAACGAAATACACAAAATATCATAAAATGTTACACTTATTTTTTTTTTTTTGCGGGTAAAGTTAAAACAAAATCACAAGACGCAAGAGCGACCAGACTATTCAACAATGTTATACACGGATACAAAGCAACCCACGCTAGATGCGGCATCAGTATATATTTGATTCGACTTTGATTTTTTTTTTTTTGTAATTTATTTATTTTTTTAATTTTATTATTTTTAATTTCTATTGTTAATCATATTATTATGGATAAATTTCTGTATAGGTAAAAGAACAAAGCAAACATTTTAGAATATTATTAGTATGACTTAGATATAGAAAATGTTATAATATTTATCTATTAAAGTATATATACATACAATGCTAGGGTTGTTTTATTAATAAATGTTTAAAAACTATGTATGATTATACCTTTTTGTTTTTGTTTTAATACATGCGAAAGAAAAAGTTTTTTTTTTTTACTAAATATGAATATATATATACAGAATATATATATATATATATATACATACACATACCTACACACACACTTACACACATATATATATTTATACACATATTTATTTTGTTATTATTATGAACTATTTGTATTTTTCTCTAATATATAATTTAAGTTGTCGTTTGAAACTGGCAATTGACTTAGTATTTCTAATAGTTTCTGGTAATTTATTATAAAGTTGGACACCTTCATATTCAATATTCTTTTTTCCATAATTTGTTCTATGCTGGCGGGTAACCAAGTTATTCGCGTTACGTAGAGTTTTTCTTTGGACCTCGTATTTTCTAGTAAAACTTATTTGAGTATTGATATAGCCATTTAATATTTTATGAATAAGAATGTTTGTAGCGTAAGTAAATGTCTGATTTATATTCATTAAGCCTGTTTCGCGATATATTTTCTCAGTTGATGTACGCAAGTTATACTGAAAAAGAGTTTTAATAAGTCTATTCTGTGCCGTTTGTATTTCTTTTAGGTTATTTTTTGAAGCAGTACCCCAGATTTCTATCAAGTAATCTATATGCGGTTTAGCTAGTGAATTATATATTAAGTAACGTACATGTCTTGGGATACATTTAACGATGCTGCGGAGTGTACCAGTTAGTGAAACCAGCTTCGACTTTATTTTATCTATATGTGGCTTCCAGCTTAATTTATTATCTAATATAATACCTAAATATTTTTCTTTTGGGATTTGATTTATGGTTTTATTGTTAATTTTTAGTTCAAAGTTGTTGTTTATTTTTTTATTCTTAGCAGAAAATATTATAAAATTAGTTTTTGCTGTATTAACAGTAAGTAAATTACTTTGAAACCAGTCGTTCAAGATATTAAGATCGTTTTGTACTTGGGGTATAATAAAATCAGTTGAGCAGCCGGAATAAAAGATACTGGTATCATCTGCGTATAAAGTTAAATCACCTTTGAGGCCTATCTTATTAATATCATTAATATAAACTAGAAAGAGAAGTGGACCTAAGATAGAGCCTTGTGGTACTCCACATGTAACTAAGTTTGGACAACTTTGATATTCACCTAATTTTACAATTTGTTTTCGATTTAGAAGATATGATTTGAGTATTTGATACGCTTTTCCTGTAATGCCTATATCGAATAATTTTTTTAATAGTATTTCATGGGACACCGTGTCAAAAGCCTTCTTTAAATCTATAAAGATGCCAAGTACAATTTGCTTTTTATCGATTTTATTTTTAATGTGGGTTACTAAGTCTATTGTTGCTGCTAGGGTATTTGATTGTCGTCGGAAGCCATACTGTTTCTTAAAGAAAAAAATGTATAGAATTTAAATACGTTTCTAGGGCGGAATACAAAATTTTCTCCAAAATTTTAGAAATAACTGGTAAGACCGATATAGGGCGGAAGTTACAAGGATCGGTTTTACTTCCTGTCTTATGGATTGGAATTATTTTTGCTATTTTTAGAGTATCTGGGAAGTAACTTTTCTCTAAACATCTATTAAAAGTGTCTGTGAGCTTACTAGCAATTAACAGTTTTATACATTTTAATGTTTTTGTACTAATACCATCGATGCCGCAACTAGTATTAGGATTCAAGTCGTTGATAATTTTAAGTACCTCACGTGTTGTCGTCGGGGTGATTTCATTTAATTCTGTTGAGTGTAGTGATGTAGCAGCTTGGTCCTGATGAAATTGACATTTCTGCCCCTTGTCCGGAATTTCACTAGCCAACATTTGTCCAATTGTTGAAAAGTAGTTATTAAACTCTTCGCATATATCCGTAGGCTCCGTTATGACTTTTGATTTAATTTCAAGTTTGTCAGGAAATACAGTACTCTTAATTTTGTTACTAGATAACTCTCGTATCAGCTTCCACATCTTCCGGGGTTTATTTTTGGTTTCACTGAAGCGTTTATTGTAGTATATTGCCTTTGTTTTCTGTATATCAACTGCCATCTTTGTCCTTTCTGTTTTGAATTTCTCTTCAGTGGTTTTAGATTTTTCTTTCAAATAGCTTTGCCAAAGTTTATTTCTATTTTCTAATCCCTTTATTATATCCCCATTAATCCAATCTTTTCTCGGTGGGTTTAAAATTTTAGTTTTATAGATTTCACAATTGGATATACATTTAATTAAGCTTTTTTCTAGTTCCTCATAGCTTTGTTGGTTGTCGATCATGTTCGCATAAGAATCATACAATTTATTATAATCGATTTTCGTATATTGAACTTTTATTAGCGGTGGAGGCTGGTATTTTCTAATCTCTAAATATATATGTTTATGGTCTGACAATGCTGAATCGATAATTGCAAAATGAAACGTACTATCCAGGTTTGAGCTGACATGATCTAATATCGTTTTCGTGGCTGCAGTTTCTCGAGTACAAAATTTCTGGTCAATTTTATTCAAAATTTTAAAGCTATTTACTTTATATGTATTTTTATATTTTTGGGTAGTAATATTATTATGCATTAGGTCAATATTGAAATCTCCGAAAGTAACAGCTCTTTTGTTTTTATGTAATTGGTGAGAAAAAGTCTGTAGAAAATCGTTAACATTTGTTCTTTCAGGTTTATATATTGCTCCAATATTCAGTGAAAACTTCGATATATATACCCAGAGGAAATGATTGTCGTTTTCGCACAATTCTTGGATAAGATTATGTCTTAAATTATTGTGTACAAAAATTGAGACTCCACCACCCCTCGAGTTTTGCCTGAAGTTATAGTAATGCGTGTAGTTGGGAATCTGATGTCTTTTTGCCTCGTCTTCATTCTTTATCCAAGTCTCCGTTATAATAATCACATGTATTGTTTCTTGAAATGATTCGATTATACATCTTAACTCATCCAGTTTTCCAGTTTTTACGATGCTACGTGCATTAATATAGAAACATTTTAGAGATTTTCTTGTTGTAATTATGTCTGAGTATGTATCGGCAACTTGGTAAGTAATTGCTTCTCTTATAAAAAATTTTTTCTTGTTTCTTGTTTATTTTGAGTGTTAATTACGGAAGTTGTATGATTTTTTCTTAATGATTTAACTATTCTGGGTTGTCCTTTTACATACTTTATGCTTAAATCAGTTTCACCATTAGAGACACGATTTTCAAGTTCTTTCTTTAACGCAATGAAATGACTTCTTTGCTGAACTGTTTGGTCCGAAAAAATCTTGATTTTATCTAACTGGGAGCTTTTGGAACGAAGTATATTTTTAACCGTCTCCTCTGACGAGAAACATACTTTTATAGGCCGATTTTCTCCTATTTTAAATTTGCCTAGGCGAAGTATTTTATTTGGTTCTGGGCAATTAACATCAATAGTTTTTATGATTTTTAATACTTCTTGTTTGTCGTACTCGTATCTTTGTGCAGGAGGTCCTGGTTTCGGCTCCAATATGCCAACTAAGACAATATTTTTGGCACGTTGATTCCGGTCTTGCATTTCCGCAAATATATCATTATAATTTACACTAATTTGTTGAGAAGTACATGGCATAGCTTTATTTTTGAGTAAATTAACTTCTGATTCTAGTTTTTTTAGTTTTTCTTCCGTAACAATCTTATTTTTTTTCAGTTCTTCTACTTCAATTTTAAGGTTTTGGTGTTCTAATGTTATGTGTTCAATTGTACTGCTGATGTTAAGCACCTCCCCCTTTATGGTGTTGGACATCTTGACAAAGTTTATTTATACTCTCCTTTGGATGTTACTATTTTGTACTTACAAGTGTCATCATTTCAGTCATTTGCTTTCTTAATTCTGATAGTTCTTGTCTGATAATAGAATTGTCATCTTCTGGTTGCTTGCGCTTGCTGCGTATACTTCCATGCGATATGCTTAAGTTATCGTCTATAGGCATCTTTGTCAGATTTGGTTGTGAACCTCCAATCTTGGTATTTGTACCACATCCAGTTGGTGATCGCAGTAAGCTCATTGTATATCTGTGTTTGATCAACACAGTTGCAATATGTGATGCCTTGACGCTTGCTTGAAAAAGACGGTAAATAAAGAAGCCGTCCCGTTCCCCCGAAGAGGTGAAGAGCTGTTACCGCGTCGGTGACCAGCGAATAACCAATCACTCGGAGCTAATACGTCGGATATCACACATTGTATGTTAACTTGAAGTGCACTTTAAACTATTGATACTAAGATTATGTTTCTATTAACAGCTAAATAAGGATTTTTAAAACAAATTGATAACACGTCCGTTTCGCTTGCGAGCTCAGAGAGAATTTCTAGGTTTACTATAAAAACCCTAATTTGTCTTAATGAGAATTTCTTTGTTCGTTCAGCTTACTCAAGATAAAATATTAGAGCTAGAGTACATCATCTACGTCAAAACATTTCTTGTAATCTTATCATGAAACAACGAAATCAGCTAAGAATCAAAATTATCCGCGGATCACCCCGATGTCGGATCGAGGCGACTTAATTAACTGAATCTCCATCTAGCCGTCAAAGGCTTCAAACAAATTGGCCAAGACAAAATAATGCGGGAGATAATAGCCGTTTAGACAGCATAACCGACGAATAACCGCCGTGGGCGTAGCACCTGACTAACAAAATTAATTACAGCCCAATAAGGAAATATTAACCGGCCGCTTAATAAGCCATTCTCGAGGATACGCCACAATTAAATTGGGAGGGTCGCGGAGTCATTATTTATAAACAATAATATATCACACAGATATTTTCAAGATGGCGCACGCCGCAGACCTAGAAGTACGTCATAGAATACTGCCTCAGCAGGAAGTGAGCAACATAGAGCGAATACGGTAACAATGTTGTATCGACATCCTATGGTGATTCGCATAGAAAAGTTTTAAAAGTGTAAAATAAAAAGAGCCGGTGGATCAGAGACAATAGAAAATCAATTGTTAAGCGATTAACAATCAATGGAAAAATATAGCTAAAGTGATTTTGATAAAGTTTTCACTATCGGTTAAGTTATACCGTTAGAGACGTTCTGTCTCTAAGACAAGGAAGAGGTACATTTAATTATATAAAAAGAAATAAATTCTCATTTATTTTATTTTATTATTATATTTGCAATTTTATATTATTAATATGAGCACTATTAAAATTTATTATAGTTAATTTTTTTTAATTTATTTATGTAATGACGGTTGGCCGTCACCACAGCCGATGAACGCTTGCGATACTTGAAGTATCACATGCGCGTTGCCAACCCAAGGGATAGGAGGGACGAAATGAGAAGGAAAAAAATATAGAGAAAAGAGGGGGTGGGAGATTGGGCCTCTGGCGTTCTCACTCACCGGATGATACGCAACATATATATACCGTATAAGTAAGTACACTTATACTGTTACTTTCTTTTCTTTATTTGATTTTCTGTGAGAGTGTTGTACTTCCTCGGTCGAGGTGGCCCATTTGTCCTGGGAGAAGCAAGGCTCTACTACTAATTGAATACTAGAGATCTTAATTTATTTAAAAACTTATCTGGGGGCACGGCAGTGCCCCCGCCAAGTCGAGCAAAAAGCGGCACGGCCGTACTATCCTTTTCTCGAAGTACTTCAGGCCATTTTCGGCGCTCTATAACTTCGTTGTGGATAAAGCTATAAGCCTGAATTTTCAGTAACCGAGAAGGCATTGTATAAACACGGTATATTTCATATATTATAGCAGTTGCGTAATGAAACGAGAATGTTTTGTTTAGCTAACATACCTTTGAAGGGAATATCAAGCATTCAATGTCAATTCAGAAAACATTAATATACATAAATCCTTACATCCATTAAAAATAAAATATTTCAATAGAAATTACTACAATTATTAAATTGTGTATATAGTTGTTTACACAAAATATTATTTGAAAAATTTATAAATATATGAAATAATATATGATAATATATAAAATATATGAAAATGTCAAGAAAAACATTAAAATCAACTCGATAGCTAAATGTGTACTGGTGTAGAAGCAAAACACGGCTCGGGCGTACAACGGGTATTTATGGCTATATGACGGAAAAGTTTCGGAGCGTAGGAGCTAAAGCCATCGATTTTCAAAACTTTTTCATGGAAATAAACCTACTTTCGTTGTGTACGTGCCACTTGTATGTGTACGTGTTACCAACACAAGCACGTTGAGGTCACATGACCTCGATTGATCGTAAATGGAATGAATTAATGAAAATTTTGATTTAATTCGCTAAGTCATTATGTTTTAAGATGATTTATGTATTTTCAATAAAAATATAAATGCTAAACACAGAATATAGTTTAGCGAAAACATTGAAAAAATACGATCATATTTTTACTACAACCAGTTTTATTATTTTTTATTAAAAATAAAAATAAATTATAAGTTAAATTTCATTATTTGTCTATTCATATATATATTGGTATAGGGATAATTTTTCGTCTCCTGACGCAACACAGGACTATCGACCGAGTATATCGAGCGCGCACACATAGAAAGGCATCGTACTTGTAATGGGTCCGCAAAGAAAACTTTTTAAAACTTTTCCAGCGAGGCAATATGGCTCGTGTTCTCAGCCGTCATGTTTTATTTAGGCAACATTTAGCCATCTCGCTCTATGCTTAGATACTCGCATGTTGTAGAGTGGGATGGCTGTATTTTCCCCGCAAAAGCCTCTAGCAGAACGATACGACTGCCTTGCCCGGGATACGAAGTAATTATTTCTATTCTGTCATTGCCGTGTATTTTTTATGCTCAACCATTTTGTATGTAAAACCTAAAATTAAGTTCTGTGGAAGAGCTATAAATAACAATAGCTAGAGACCTTAGACTATTTGAAAACTACAGACTGAATAGCAAAAAGGCTTAATTAGTATATTTAATTCTTCACGCAATCTATGAGTACTATAGCAATTATTTTTTAACAGTTTTTTTAACTTACATACATAACATATTCCGTATTTTAAAATCACTACATATACTATGTCGTAAAACAGAGTCGCTGTCTCTGTTTCTATATCCTTATGTATGCTTAAATCTTTAAAACTACACAACGGATTTTGATGCGGTTTTTTAAATAGATAGAGTGATTGAAGAGGAAGGTTTATATGTATAATAACATCCATTAAATAGCAGAGAAATACTGTTATTTCTGAGGTTTCTGGAAAGGGGAATTGTTTCACTCCAAATTTAACGCGTGCGGGCCACGGGCAGTAATCAATAAATCAAAACAACTGGATCGATTTTAATAATTATTTCAGTGAATGACATAGGCTGTATATTTTATACCCGTGCGAAGCCGGAGTGGGCCGCTAGTGACTTATAAAATAAAATAACCGATATGACAAGACAACGGCTGCAACGCAGCGTTGGTGACAGGTTCTTGAGCGCCACAAGTCGTGGGCTCGATTCATTGCCAAATGTTTTTTATTATATAGAGGCATACGTTCCAGTCTGGGTCTGTTTGTGCTTGGCTTTGTGTGCGTTTCACACAGGATATTATCCTAAAATGTTGGGTATGTAAAAAAATATAAGGGAACCTGATATTTTCCAAATGCTAATTCGAATCATCTGTTTAGTCATCAGTAAAAGCAACGTCTGTTTGTTTTCATGGAATAGCCGATTAGATTTTGATGTGGTACTCCACATTTTATTGAGTTTTAGTTAAATATATAAGTTACATTTCATTATTTGCGTTTGAGGGTGGTGTCGCGGTAAAAGGCTAGTCTTAAATATTTCTGTACCTTTTTTCCAATAAAAGTGTTTTTTATTAGTCTCAGGTTTGGCAACCCGTAGCTACGTAGGAACAAGAGTGCAGTCTCACGGTGGTCGTTTATCAAGATCGCCATCTGATTGGGGCGCGGCTCAGCTGCGTTTTATTGTCGAATTACGCGCCCATTCAAATTTTAATTTATATTTCTTGCATTATATTCAATATTGGAATTTCATGTTTTGGCTGTTTTAATAAATTACACAACGTCGATCAATCAAAATCGGATATGATTCAAAAATTTTGCAAAGATACATAATATATTTTGGAATTGTTTTTGCAACTCACAGGTAAACTGGAAATAGAAACGATTTATATATATATATATATATATATATATATATATATATATATATATATATATATATATATTCTTCTTCTTCATCCTAGCATTATTCCCGGTATTTTTATGTACCCAGGGTCTGCTTATTACTCTTATCCGGATTTGACACATTACTAGTTTTTACACGGAGCGATCTGACCTCCGCAACCCTAAGGGCGAACCAGTAACTCATTGGATAAGAGCAATTTACTTATTAAGAGTTAACGATTATTATCAGATGTTATTGATAATAACCGGGACCGACAGCTTAACGTGCTCTCCGAGGCACGGTGGGGAGACCGACACGGACAAACGCCCAGACCGAGACAGAAATTTTAACAAACATCTGCCCGAGCGGGAATCGAACCCGCAACCGTCGAGACTAAAGGCAGACTCGCTACCCACAACGCCACAACGGTGTCAAATATGATTGAATTTGCTTTATGATTTTTTATCATGGATTCCTGTGCATATATTGTTCAAATAAGTTCAACCATTGTAAAGATTATCGTACACAAGCGCACGGAGACACAAAAAAGCAATCAAACCTTCTGGTCACAATTTTTTGTTGACATTATTTACTAGAAGGTTAAAAACATAACATAATGAATAGTATTCACTGAGCTAGCAGTGTTTCATGTATTACCATGCTAAAGTGCATATAAATGGACTGATATTAAACATAATAATATAGATAACGTTTATCACAAAGAAAGTCCGGAAATGTAAAGCGTTTTTTTTCAGTCATCTGAATATTATAAACTTAAAAATATGGTAGTAGATTTTTTTTATTTTTGAAACGAACTTTCTTAACGCGGCTAACGGGTAGTGCGAATGAGTAGAAATCATCACGTAACGAAATGCCGTAATGTGTATGTGTGCGTGTGTGTTTGGAGCCTACAATACACAAATGAGCACAGCGCAACTCTCTTTCTCTCTCTCTCTCTCTGCCTCTGTCTCTTTTTATCATATAACCTATTGAAATAATTATGCAGATTTCATTTCGAATTACATTCGAAGTTGAAGAAAAAACGTAGGGAACTTTGTTCCTGACGGAGGTCCCCGACCGCACAATTTTTTATAAAATATTTTCACTAAATATTTTACTTAGCATGTACATTTTACTGTTTCAAGAGCACTTTTTATAACCGATTGCTTTATAAAACACTTAAATGTAAAGCAAGAACTGTTCGAGTTTCCAGAGAGCTCGTAAATTATTGACCATTGTTTTATGCCTTCTCATTACATAGATTATTTTAGGGGAATATAACTGTTCTTATAATTTATATGGAGATAATACTAAAAGAAGAAATATTTCTTAAAGAAAAAAAAAAAAATACAGCGTGCTTTAGACCTCACGATTGAAGTAAAACTTCTTTAGCTAAAATTAGTCAGCGAGTAAAGGCTTAGGAGTTAAGACGTCCGTCCGTCCGTCGGTCGGTCGGTCAGTCGGTCGGTCTGTCTGTCTTCAGTAAATCGACAAAAGAATGAGATGAATATATATAATATAAAATAGTATGTATATTTCTGTCTCATTCATTCCTACACATTTTTGTATTTGTGTCTCTTACCTGTCGTTTTTCCGTTGCATCCGGTTTGAAATCACAACGATTCTAAAGAAGTTTCACTTCGAAAAGGTGCTTTAAATAGTATTGTAGAGTTGTTAAATCAATAAACGCTACACACTCAACGGTCGCAAACTACTGCCGTAAACAAGCAGAATCACGCCCAGACCGGAAGACATGCCTGTATGGTCAATACAAACGTCTGGCCCAGGCGGGAATCGAACTCACGACCTGGCTATCACTTAATTATTGTTTAAAGTTCACTATCACTGCGACACAATGTTGTAAAAAAAGGAAAATGCTATTACACTTTCAAATTTTTTTTCAAGATTTGTGAAAAAATTTGGATATTGTAAAAATGTTTCCGACCCCAAAGATGACAATAATTATATCTATAAATCAATTGATATCGATATGGAAATATTAACACAAACATATGCACGTATTATATAGATAAAATAAAATCGAAGCAAAAACCGGATATTCGGTTTGCTATAGTAAAAAAAAATTTAACGCAAACGGAGTCGCGAACCAAATGCTAGTGAATTCAATTATTTACAAATTTACATAATTAAAACTGAAACTCTATTCTTGTTTTTCATAATTACTTTATGATACTTAAGCCTTTATCTTTAAATCTGTGAGTGCCGTTCCTGGTACGGAAGAGGGTCGTGCGTGCTCGGCTTGGTTCTATCGGATGTGGCGAAGGCGCATCTTGACGGCACAACCTATCTGTACTATAGAGGCAGGAGTCGTTATTTTAATTTTTAACTGAATTACTTTTACTATCATATTATTGGCATTATTATATGTTATAATTTTCAAAATAACATAAATCAGCTATAACTATTTAGAGATTTTTACTGCAAACGGCCAGCTAGGCAGATACCACAGCAGTGTCAGATATTCTAGCGCCAAGCAGTAGTAGGTTTTTCATTACTACGTTTTGGTTTAAAGGACACTGTAACTAGTGATATTACTGGGCAAAGGAGATTTGACAACGAAGAATTAGCAACGCGTGAGTGTGTAACTAACCTCCTTAACTAAATAGAAATTGATTAAATCTAAATAAACAATAATTAAATATATTAAAATACATAGCATCTAATTGGTCAGGACCCTCTTTACATTGTAATCATAATAACTCGTGTTCTTTTAGAGCATCAGAGGCAAAAGGTTCAAATCGTCATAAGTGACACCTACAAATGAATGGCGTTGTAAGTGCTCATAGGTCACGACAACCGCTTACCATCAGATGGGTTGTAAGATTGCCAAATTATTCGCTAAAAAATAGTTAATACTTTTTCGGCGATTTTAATGAAATTTGTTTTGCCTAAAACCTTTAACACAGATGTTATTAGACTATTTACCAGAATGAATAAACATTTTAATCTTGCTACGGTAACTGTACAGAGTGACATAAAAAAACACACTTTTCACATTCAAGATTTAGGAATTAATCAGATTACACTGGAGTGAAAACGTGGCCTGAAGGTGTATTATTATAATATGATAACAACTATACTAGTATTAATATTTTAAGTTACGGAGACTAAAAGACTTGCACGATTTATTTTGTCTCTACAAAGCCGGTGACATGGAACGCGAGCGACTGCAGTTGCATAAATAAGAACAGTAATTAGCATTCGTTGCGGTGTTCCAAGCTGCTTTAGTATTATTATTTATCGAATAAATTAAAATAAAATAAAATAAATAGTAATATAATATATAAGTTTCAAGAATCTATATGTATTCTGTATATATATTGTTTTGAAACTTAATTTAAATTATTTTTCATAAACTTGATGCTTGTTGCCATGATGATTAGCCATTAAATTTTAGTATTCTTAATACTAAGAAAAAAAAATATTTAGCATTTTACATTAATTGGCAACAAATAAAAAATTAAACTTATCGTAACAATTATTGACTTTTCTCTTTATCTGTTAAAAAATCTAAATTTACATCAACATTATCGTTAATTCTATTTATGATAGAGCCATATTTCTCGTTACATGACAAATACGCACAAATTACTATAAAATTACAGCAGGAAGTATAGCGACATTTAGCATCACGTGCGTTGTGTAACTGCCGTTCATTAGGGTAGTGTTGACAGTACATGCGTGCGCGCCGCCCGCGCCTGGCACCGGCCTATCGCGCCACCATCGATGACTAATAAACCGAGACTGCTCCAAACCAGCTTACCTAAAAACCCATAATATCCTTATACCCTTCAAAATAAAGCTCAAATTCAAAAATCTTACTTAAAAAAATAATTTGGAAACGATATCGTGAATGATATCAACAAGGTTAGCAGTGCAGTCGATTTCTATCTTATTGTTCGGAAATTAAGGGGCAATTTTGTACATTGCGTGAACGATTTTGGGAAATTATTTTCAGTTGTAATCGCGACCACTTCTGGCGAACACTTATATCATGCCTTGCCCCGAATTGAGCGGTACCTGTCAGAATTCACGTTGTCTACGATCAAGTTCGATTTATTTGTGTGGTATTATATCTTCATTTACATTACCGCTATAAATAAAGGACAATAGTTATACTAAGTGTCATATTGTTAAAATGAAATATAGGACAAAAACATGCAATAGTTAATTTGTCTTTATCTTCGAATAAAATAAGAATTGAGATCACATTCCCCTTTAAAACAAATTCAACTTCCTCTCGATATTCAGAGATAACTAGCAGTATTCGTCCTGCATTTCTTGCGATGAGTGTTAGAGTCAGAGGCAAAAACTCTTATACGTCTATGTGTTCTTCAATCGTATCCTCCTCTCTTATCAACTTTAGCTACGATACCTGCTTTCGACGAAGCAAACCATGTATTTTGTATTAGATACAGTCATTTACTTCACGAACATAATATTTGCCGCTTATTATCATAAGCCTTTCAATGTGCGTTAAGTTTTGAGATTTCAAAGTTTTATCAGAGAAACGGCCGAGCACCTCCCGATTACTCATTTCGCAATAGCCCGAGGCAATTAAAAAGAAAGGGGTAGTGCTATCATTAAACGGAAGCGGCGGCGTCTTAACAAGAATATAATGCAATTTTAAAATAATCCCCGCAAAAAAGAAATTAATGCAGGCACCTCGCTGGATTCTCTTTTTATCTCCTTAATTGGTTTTCACATCTTCTAGTGTAAAAAATATCGTGTTCTTTGTAATCTCGGGCGATGTTTTAATAAATATAACGAAGTGAGCTCGAGTCGGGGAGCAAAAATATTGCTGCCCTTAAATAAACCTTCACACTTGAAAGATCAACGTGGCAACCGGCGCGTTTAAGATTTATTGGGAAATAATTAAATGCGCCGCCCGACGCCTTCTAAGATAGTAATTAAAGAAAATGAACTCAGAGTTTTTCGCCTACAAAATTTCACAAAGTTTTCAAACTCAAATCTGTAGTAAAAACATGAGATAATTACAATACGGAAATTCAAATATCCTCGTTTTTAGGATTCCGTGCCTCAAAAGATAAAAAAAGGAACTATCTTGTCATTCTGTCCGTCCGGTGTATCAGAACAGATTTTATCAAGAACGGGTGGACCTAGATGTTCGCGAAATCTTATTTATGTTAAAGCTACAACAGAATAATTATTCCTTTCTCAAAAATATGACTAAGTTAGTAGATCCTTGGACTTTTCTGCATCAATAGACCTGCTTGACAAGGGAAGTAAAACCGTCTCGCTTGATATGAGAGTATGAGAGCCTTTAGAAACTCAAATTTCACTCTCACTCTCTTCTTGTTTCCAATTATGCTTCTCCTTCTGCCCATCATCTCCCATTTCTCATAAATCAGGCCTATTATTTGCCCTCTTCATAATACAAGTAATACATTTTCTATGTAATCACTACATAGTATAAAACAAAGTCGCTTTCTCTGTCCCTATGTATGCTTAAATCTTTAAAACTACGCAACGGTTTTTGATCCGGTTTTTTTAATAGATAGAGTGATTGAAGAGGAAGGTTTTTATGTATAATTATAATGACATAGGCTATATATTTTATATCCGTGCGAAGCCGGAGCGGGCCGCTAGTACAATATATATTAAATGAGGTAATTGAAATTGCTTTATTTATCTATACATGGTTTAGTGAGAATTTGATAAACGTTTGTATTATTTCGCTTATGAGCCAAGTTCCTGCGTTTTTCTCCAAGACTAATACGATTGTTTCGAGCTTTATCTCTCCTTAAGAGCCTCTTAGCCGTTTTTATAGTCAAAACTTTGCTTCTTTTTTACTCGTTTTTCGAATAAGGAATAGTTTTTCCTTCGATAATGTTCTTGACTGTTTCTGTTGGGCTATTTATATATCTTATTTCAATTTTATTCTTGGACACCTGACTAACAACATTTTAATGATAATACATTACTTTAATACGATTTAAAATCACTTATCTTTACGTTGTATAAATATACTCCTAATGTTCCTCTTTTGTATATGATATATAAAAGATTTCAAACTGTTCTTTGTTTCCTTAGAATTTACTTGGATTTGAGTTATAAGTTTTCAATCCCCGCAAACGTGAAAAGATTTAAATACAATAAATCGTCAAAATTCTAAACTCAACGTCAATTTCACTCCTTCTCACTGGACAAATAAGCCAAGCGCAATGATCTATGTCTGCTACGCAGTTTAGCGTATGTAGAAGATGACGAAGACAAACAAAATCACAGCACTTGAAGCAACTCGAAGTAATGTAATCCACTCATAAAACCTCTATTAATCCTCGGCAGTGTTGTGTCATCAACGGTAGCCGAAATTTTAATCACCCCCCATCCTCATTCAACCCCCTCGACGCCGCAGGGCTCCGGATGGCCGCCTTACACGATATTCCCATTACTTAGTCCATGGCTATAATAAAATTTAATATAATTCTGAGAAAACGGATGCCACCACAATGACGATGGCTACCATTTGAAATTTGACATGTGAATTTTGAAATTTTGGCTACTCACTACGTTATCTAAAACATCGAATTCAGTCAGAATAAAAAAATAATCTAAAAGAATTATGCAATGTTTTCTTTTAAATACAGCACAGCAAAGTAAAAATATAGCAATACGAGGATCATACAAGAAAATTGATGCTTTTTTTATATTTTTATAATATTTTTTTTGTTTTTATTATTGGTTTTTATAGCAGCAATTCCAAATATTTATTTATTACAGTCTAGCAAAAAACTCAAAAATATCAAGCTAGTGCCGTGTGTTAGTGGCCAACCTAGTGTCAGAATTGTTCAGGCCGCCCGTTTACGCTTAGTAATAAAATGTATATACAACTTCACTTTCTGTAAATAGACAAAAATATATGCAGAGGAAGAGGGTACAGTAAAATAAATTAATACAATAATAATAATATAAGTTACATTATTGAGATAAATTATCCATAAAATCTGATCGGTAATATTAACGATGGATCCGACAAAATTCTTCATAAAGCAATAAAACTGAATCGAGCCGCAGTACTCTGACTTTTGCATAGAGCCGCAGGCTGTCGAAGGGTTAGGTGTATCTTTTGTACGTCCATCTTAGTATAGGGGTCTGTTGTACCGAGAAAATTGAGAAATGGACCGAGTAACTTCGTTACAACTCCCCGGTGCTACTGGATTACCGAGCGGGTTGAATGAAAAATGTTTTGTTTTTTATCGAAATGTAGACCTTATTTATTGGCACGCATAGAAAGCAGTAAAAAGTGTAATAAATAAGAGCATCCATTATCAAATTTACTTTCTAATGCAATTTAAAACAAAGTCCATCCTAGAGTAGCATTTCATGTAGCTACTGAGGGTGGTCACGGATCCTTAGATAAAGCTGTTTAGATTAAATCAGTCTCTTTTAGAGTCACTATAAATTACTTACTATTACTCCACTTATGTTTTTTTTAATAAGAAAATAACTTAAAACATTAATCATTTTATTACAATTGTATGATAACAATAAAATTCTACACAATATTTTGATTTTATAAAACATAATAAAGGACTAATTGAATTCATTTGTTATATACTAGATTTTAATAAGCCACAATTAATGGAATATAAAAATAATTTGTTCCTTATACAATTTTTCAACCCCTATATCGGGCAGAAAGAAAAAGTATTTATTTTAAGGTTCGGTTTTTTTTGGCCGCGCGGTCACTGGTTTCTAAAGACACCACCTGTAACAAACACCAATGAACCGATCCGCCTGTTCATTACGCCGGACGGCCGGTGTATGACTATTACTAGATTATCATCAAATACGGACCCCTAATAATAAACGGAATCGTGTAAATGCTTTTAATTTTTTTGCCACGTAAAGAAAAAATATAAAAACTATTACGAATTTCAGTACAGGTTGTTTCAAAACCTTCCAAACTTTATTCTTGAAATGCAAAGTTAGCTAATGAAAAGCTATTTAAATTGAGTTTATTCATGGTAATAACAGAATAAATACAAATATTAAATTTGCAGAGTGTACCGAACAGGTAAGTTAATTGCTGAGTTACAAAGGCTTAGCGAGCGCGAAGTTCTACACTTTTAAAAACTTCATAGGATGCAGTAAACTCATTAACCGGAGTGCGGGGCTTATTAGGTGAGATATTCTAAGTTAAAGGGATAAATATAGGCCCCAAATTAGCTCGTTTTTATCTATAAAAAAACCTCACATATTAGCATCTTTGTGACGATATTGTGACGCAGCGGTAGCGAACCTGCCTTGCCGCGCCGCGCCAATGCTTGAAAGCGCCGCAGGTGTCGGGTTCGATTCTGGCTCGGAGCAGATGTTTGTATTTACAATACAAGCATGTTTTCTGGTCTGAGTGTGTTTGTTTTTTATCTTTAGATTTACACAGACACGAAGACATATAAAATAAAATAAAAAAATAATCGTTTAACCGGCACAAGAGAGACAAGCAGAGCTACGCTGTGCTTACTCTACTTGGGACGGTTTAGTCAAAATAGCAGCCTACCTTTCTGTGAGTAAGACTGCTGGAAGTCAAAGCCCTCTTCTGTCTTCTTCCTTTTTTTGGTCTTCTCTTTTTATCCTCTGGGCCAGCGATTCGTATGTGATACTGGTGCTTTAAGCGCTACAAGCGCTCCAGTAGCCGCTTACCATCACGACTTGAGATTTACCTGCCTATCACGTATACCTTGTTTGAAAAGAAATAGTACCTAATTGTTTTGAATAACTATTATTTTTTATAGATCAATAATTTAATTAGGATATACTGGTAATGATACTTGATTTAATATTTAATACTGAAAACGTTAGATCATGTTTGTAGGATGATTAATTACTATCTTAAATAATATTTATATTTTCTGAACTGAAAGCTAAACGTAATAAATATGTAAATCTTAAATTTTGATCTCCAGACTCCTCTTTCAAGTCTACTAAAACGAACACTTGACGATCTAGACAGTATAGGTAGTTATAATATAGAATATCTAGTCTCAAGTCGAGCTAATAAACCGAGGTCTGGCAGTATATGAATAAAATTATAATGAATTTCAACGGAACATTATCATCGCGTTAATCAAACGTGGCGCGAGTCGCGACTAGAGGTGCATTAGATACTGATGCATACGCGGGGGATGTCTTGAGACAATTTATAGTAGTTTTAAGGAAATGTTTGTAATTTCTTTGTGATTTATGTTAACCCAGTATTAATTTATGTGCTTCTAATTTATTATAATCTTGTATGATTTCGTATTTCCCTTTTAAATTAGTAGATGCAAATTGCAATACGTAATACATTGAAGTAGTCTCAATGGACAATTTAATAAATTAATAATTGGGATGTTTTAAGAAAAATAATATACGAAAATACAAGCTAGCACAGGCCGTAGAGCTTCCTATGTTAAATGTTAAGCTTGGAACAGAACATTGTGAATCGAGAACTCTTATATTTTATAAAATTCTTAAGATTGTAATATTAATCATATCTACGCTTTTAAATGTCTAATTTAAAGTACCTTTAATACAAAAAAATTACGAATTCTCATAGTCGGTTAAAAAATAAAAAATTTTTAAATAAAAAAATGAGTATGATTGTGTTTAGTATCGCAAATATTTTTTAAAAGTAAGTAAAAATTAAGTTGTAAAATGTAATTTCCTCAAGATCGTTTCTAGGTGTGAAGTATTTGGTTATCTGCAGGACATCTTCCCACTAATAGAAGTACGAAGTAACACAAACATCTCACAGGGCCTGGCTAATCGCTTAATCAAAATTTATTCCGCACTTTGATTTTAAATTTGGGACGCAACATTTATTACTGGGGCCCTCGGCAACCCTTCGAGGGCGGCTTCATTATCGCGGATTAAGGCTGCGGAATATTTTATCGATCGCATCGACGCCAGTATTCATTTTCAATTAAGCGCCAAGTATTTTATTAAGTCGGAGCGTGGAATTGATGAGTTTTGCGAACTAATATTTACAATGGCGTGCGTGTTACACCCCGTATATCTTCCGCGGTCTGTCACACCGCCAACCTCTTATGATCTCGCTAGATTTAATTTTCTATATTAATAAAATACATTTTCCTTTCATCCTTATATCAACAATATCATAAATTTGTTGAGTTATTTTATTAATGTGTTAGTTCCATAACATGTATAAATTAATTAAAGCAATTGATAAAAAATGTATTTTATGTGTTAAATATAAGGCTTTAGTAATGCCTAAAGTAATAAAATTAATAACTATACCCAAACTCAAGCTCCACAGGTGATAGAAGGGCTGGTTAATTTTTCATACAAAAAATCGGGATCACGATTCAGCGAGGAAATGCAGCTATGCTAGCATTTTTGTCACCATTCCACTTGGTCATGCTTTGTAAAGATGTATTTTTTTAATAAAGTTAGCATTGAATTGTAAATATATAAATAACATACATAATACAAATGTCTAACCTCAAAATAATAACATCCTACGATAGAGAAACGGATATGAAAAATCGATATTCAATTTCAAACGAGATTCCGCAAAACAAGTCGAACAGATAAATTAGATGTTCTTTAACAAAGCATTGTTGGAGCGAGCTGAGGTGACTTCAATTTCCTGCCAGCAGCGCATCCGCGGCTCGGCTTCAAACGCGGAACTTTTGAAGGCTTTCACGTCACGATATTCGATGCACCCCTGCACCTTTGTGTTTACACGCTCATAAGCAAATAGGCTATTGCTATATAACAACTCAGACGAGCGGTTTTAAAACGTCGCTTTAAATAGTTCACTTTTTATTTTAAATTTAAATTTTAAAATCAAGAGATTGAGAACTTTTTTTGCAAATAAGTTTTAGTAATAAGTATAATTGATTATATTCATATATGTACTTTTGTCGGCTAAGCGTTAATTTGCAATCCCGTATCCATATATGGGCTGTAATATTATAGTTTAGTAGCATATAACTTACACATTTATATTTATACAAATACATTCTTGTCACCATTCTTCTTGGACATGATTTGTACAGTTTTAATTATTTATAAATATAGTTGAAATATAAATATGTTGTAATTTTGGTTGTATTACAGGCCTAATATCTATATGTTTTTTTAAATTTAAAAGTATTGTCAAACCTCAAATCGTAACGAACTACTGCTTAATATAATAACGACTGCTAATGGGTTTTAATAATACTTATCATTAGTATATTGAAAACTACCAGCAGTTTTAAAACGTTCGTATGCACTGCCTAAATACCTGTGAGAATAAATAGATGAACTTGAAGCGTTCCACCCTCGGTGGCTGGATCTAATGCAATTTCCTATGCAGGTGTTCTCGTTAATGTACCTTTGCGATATTTAACTAATTTTTAAACGAATAATTTTAAGCTTCGAAATAATCTAGGTCAACCGAGCGTTTAGAATACTATACATTTAATAAAGCATCTATCAAGCATAATTGATCAAATAGCCTATATTTCTTATATCTAATGCTACAAATTGACAATATTCATTAATTATTATAATAACAAACCCATTATTTTGATTTATTATCATTCCTAAATTATTATATATTTATTCATTAGTGACGTTAAATACTGACTCGTAAGGATATGCATAGCTTCTAGCTACTGTCTCTCTTTAACTTAATTATCTAAATATTTAAAAACCTATGCCGAATATTTTAATAAATACACTAAATACTGTCTACAAGAGCTATATCGTGTTACGGAATACCTGGTAAGGGTGCACTCGCTTGATCCCATTTGTCTGACGAGACGTGGCTGCTATTAGAGGAACTTTTCACTCACGAGTCACGAGGAGCTTTGTCTAATCGATAAGTTAATGCGTGTTGCACCTTCGCTAATTCTCTTTCGTATAAGTAGCCATACAGAGTAGCTAGCTGTCTATCAATAAATATATATACTAAAATATTATTATGTATTTATATATCAAATCACCTAAAGTTTATATTTTATATACGATGCCTACCATTTCGTGTCTTTTCGACCGTCAACAGAAGTGACGGATTTACAAAATATCAAGGTGTAGGCTGTAAGGCTTTTGCCGCCCTTACCTCTGGTTGATAGTGGGAAGAAGAGAAATACATTTTCTACAATTTCACTCTTTCCTCCCATACAAAGTGTGCGCAGAAGGCGCAGAAACCGATTACTGGTGGAGGGTTTGTTTGGGCGGTTTTACTCTAGAATATGGACGTTTGCTACTCGGAATGTACAATGGCAACTTGACAAGTGAGAGGAGAATGTCATCGGCAAATTTGTTGCCGATTTGTTACGGAGAGATTTGTTACAGACAGAGAGCAGGTTTTCTGGTAGTAAAAAAATTCGGTCCCCATATTTGCCGCCCCAAAAATATGCCACCCTAGGCTCAAGCCTATTCAGCCTGCTGGTAAATCCGCCATTGGTACTAAATATTGTTGTAGATAGATTAGCTTCCAGTTAAGGAACATAATAGTTATACTATTTGATAAATTACGTAAAATATGCAAACATCATAAAAAAATATTTTTTGACTACTGACTTTAATATATGTACTAAGTGGAGCGTCATAGTTGAACCTTTTGTAAAGCTTAGTCGATGTAACTCGCTGGAATTAGTGCATATTAGGCATGCTAAAACGTTTCAGCCGAGGCTTTGCGGGGCTCGTAACAGCAATAGCCGCCTTCGCGAAACGAAAACTTTCAAAATGCCCTCGCCCGGGCCTTTATTAAAACCTACAGAGCATATTGCATAACTGACGGCAATAAGTAAGGCGACCGACTCACTCCACGCTGTATACAGATTCAATATTCAGACTGAGTTGGAAAGTTTTATTATTGCGGCGTAAATATAATGAGTGCAGGTGAGGCCGTGTTGTCTGCCGGGATTTACTGCGACCGTTATTCGTGAGCTGCGGGAAGACAATGAAATTAACTTATGCAATACGAACTCCAGAATTAGTTGCTAGTTTTAATGTACGCTATTAAGATTTTAGGATTCATTTTTGAAATAAATAAACTGCATAAAGATTTAAGTTTGAGATTGCTTTTATTAATTTCATTTGAGAAATTAGTCCGGAATGTAATTGTTGTTAAGGGATAAAACTAAAAATACTGTTGGATTTTGAAACTGCTATTGTTCGATTATATTTTGTGTTTTAGATTTATAATACGAAAGACTCTGTGGTTTAGTTAAATAATAAAATGAAAAACACTGCTATTGAATTTCTAACAAGCAATTCCTTTGATTTTGTGTGTATACTGCGCATTGACTTCGGTATCTGTGGCAAAATACATTTATGATTCAGGTAATTTTGGTTTCCTGATGTATAGACTGAAACTCTTCAAAATATAGGATTAAATACATCAGTGCATTCACATTGTTTTGAACACATAATATGACTAGAGGTTAGAAGGTTCAAATCATTTAGCTACTTTAGGGTTCAGTACTCAAATGGAAAAAACGGAACCTTATAATTTCGTCAAGTCCGTCCGTCCGTCCGTCTGTCCATCTGTCCGTCTGCCGTCTACTTGTTTTGGCGTTTAATTCGTTTTCATTTAAAGCCCTTAAGATTCTTCATCATCAAGCTGCAGAACCCTTTAGTTTCTACTGTGCATGGTTCACAGCGCACTTGACTGGTAATTATTAATACCATCCACGAAGACGACATTATTTATATCAAAATATATTTCATATACAAAATCATCAGAGCTACCCCCACCATCTAGTCGCTTCTCTATACATATAAAACAACAAGAAATTATAGTCGTTTATACAAAACAATATAAAACGCGTCGTTCATAAATCAAAGTGCAACCAAGCTACGCATATTTCATACTTAATTCTTTTGCGGTTCTCGGCTCTATATTTTATGAGGCATCAATTTAAGAATAATCTTACACCTGTGTTTTTAATTTGTGTATTTATAATTTTTATATCAATAACATTATTATTACAGATATCATGTTTCGTAAAACTGTGAATACAGATTTTGTAAATAGTGAATATGAAAATAGGCTATCATAGCCTATGTTCTCTTGGAACCCGAGAGGTTTCAGCGTGCTTCTTTACCTGAGAGGAGAAAAGTTAAAAGCAGAAGAAATGAAAAAGGGACCACAGAAGGTCACAGACATCGAAATGAAACACAAGAGTATGCACTATCGTATGGATGCTTGTCTATTCATACGCAAATAGCAAAACTCTATTACTAATACTTATTCACAAATAATTTGAAGACGTCTTACTGTGATTGTAATATTTTCATAGTTGAAAATTTATTGTATTCTTGCGTTCGGTCATAAATCTATTGTTTGAAACCTCAGCTGTTTCCCCTGGCACTCATACATTGCTATGTAGACACCGCTGGGAGGCTCGCTGTGAAAGCCACGGTTAAACTAAAGGTTAAACCTACGCGGAAATTTACTTTAAATATCAGGAATTCTCAAAAGATTTGAAATTTTTTCCCTTAGCAAGAATATATTACATATGTCGGCGCGAATACAACAGTTCAGATAAAAATTAGTTCATAAATCATAAAATTGAGATTCTTATTTTAAAATTAACGTAAAACAGCGTGTAATTGTTAATATTATTGTAATTTCAATTTCTAACCTAAAAACTTTTGATCATTTGCACTTGTATCGAGATCTATAAATACGGCTGCTTTGTCATTGTCAAGTGGACAGTCCTCCGCAGTCAGCCGACTCGGACGGACCTCTTGAGCACAGCTCCTTGTTGTGCTCGCCCCAGCACGCGCTCCTTGCCGCGTGCACCCCGACGCTCCTTGCGCACTCCGCCGCCACCTTGCAGTGCCCCGCACTCGAGGCCCCGCTGCGTGCTCCGCACGCCCAGCCGCGTGCCCCGCACGCCCGCCTCCGCCAGGACCAAGTGCTCTTCGGACCTTAAGTGATTCTGTGTCGTGTACGCCCGTTGCGTTCGCAGAATAGTGCTAACAGACTACGTGCAAGTGCCAGTGAGTGGTGAAGAACAGGACCGATAGTGTAGTGTAGTAAGTGCAGCCGGTTCCCGGAGCCGTAAGTACTCACACTTATTAGTTTAGAGCACACACCCCGTCACCTACGGACAGGGGATTCCGCAGGAAAACACCGTAGGGCACTCATCTCCTGCCGCCCCAGGCGAGAAACAGGCTGACTGCCTTGGCTCCACAATGGACGCCCTTTCCCCGGCCGAACTAACAGCCTTTCTGAGGTTCTTGGTGGCCAAGTACCCCGGAACGATCGCAGAGTTCCGCTCGGCCCAGGCCTCCTCAAGGCCGACCGAAAAGCCCTCCCCGCCCCGCTCCCGCGCCGGCACCCCCAGTGGCCCCCGCAGCACCGGTGTCCCCCATGGACACCGACTCCCCGAGGTCCCCCTCGCCCCCGCTCTCGCCGACCGAGTCGACCTCCTCGACCTCTTCCGCCTCCTCCTCTCCGACCTCATCGGACAGCGAGGAGAACGACGGTTTTCAGACCGTCGGCGGCAAAAAGCGGAAGGCAAAAGCCCCTAAGGCCCCACCGCCCCTAAAAGGCGACTGCCCCAATCGTCGCCCCCGCTCCCGGTCGCCCGCAAGGCCGACCCCCTCACAGCCCGACCGTCGCTGCCCCCGCACCGAACGCGGACCCAGCCGCCAAGGCCCCTCCCCCATCTTCATCCGGGACAAATCGTGCTGGATGAGGTATCCACCGCCCTCGCGGCGAAAAGATACATTTACAAGCGCCCGCCCCACTGCACAAGGCATCCGCGTCCAAGTGCAGAATTCCGAGACCCACCGCAGGGTTCACTGCTGCCCTGAGAGTCGACAAAGTCGACTTTCATTCCACCCCTCGATGAGGACCGCGAACTACGCGTGGTCATCAGAGGGATGCCAAGAGATTAGCTCGAATTTATCAAGAGGACTTAGTGTCCCAGGGCTTTCCCGTACGGCAGGTACACCGAATGTACCGGAAAAACACTGACAGCACGACGCTGTTCAACACAATTCTGGTCATCCTCGACCTCACTCCCGAGGGTAAGGCCATATTCAACGTCAAGACCGTGGCTCAACTGTCCGGTCTTAGAGTAGAGGTCCCCACCACAGGGGACTCCCCGGGCAGTGTCACAACTGCCAATACTACGGCCACTCGGCCAAAAATTGCGAGATCCGCCCCAGGTGCGTCAAGTGCCTGGACGATCACGGGACGCCCGACTGTCCCAGAAAGGTCCCAGACCCGGAAGTCCCCCCCAGCTGCATCCTCTGTAGAACGCAGGGACGCCCTGCGAGCTACAGGGCTGCAACAAAACACCACGGCGGCACCGGGCCGCCGCGAGGACGACACCCGTCAAGCGGGCCATATCCCGCCCCAAAAATCCAGCCCCTCAGGCGAAAGCCCCGGCCCCTCAGGCCACCACTTCGGCCCCCGCGGCCTCGTTCGTAAACACGAACCTCCCCGCGGACTCCGTCTGGAGGAAACTCCAGCCCCAGACCAGCGACGACACCCACAACGGCCGTCGCTAAACCCCCTCAGCCCAAGCCCTCCCAGGCCGCCCCGGCCTCACCCTCGTCCTCCTCAGACTTCGCACTCGTGTCGAAGTTTCTAAAGTCCTTCGACATGAAGGAACTCAACACGTTCGCCGGCAAGCTCCGCGACCCGGCCATCTGCAACGTCGATGCGCTGACGCAGCACATCGACCTTGTGTCTGTAATCATCAACTTCAATGGCAGCGACTAGTAGGGTAAAACCACGGTCCCTGAGCCTCGTCACGTTCAACGCAAACGGCCTTATCCAACAGATCGACCTTGTTCGCGAGTTTTTAAAATCCCACCAATCCGACGTCATGCTAGTGCAAGAGACCTTCTTAAAACCGAGCATGCGCGACCCCAAAGTTTCTAATTACCGATCCATCCGCGACGACAGAGCCACCCGCTTCGGCGGAACTCTGATCTATTACAAAAGGTCCCTGCACTGCGTGCCGCTGGATCCTCCACCGCTTTCGAGTATCGAGGCGTCGATTTGTCAGATCAGTATGACGGGCCATCAGCCTATCGTACTCGCTTCCGTCTACCTATCGCCCAACAAAACCCTACTCGAGCGACCTTGGTCGCTCCTATCGATGGGAGGCGCGGTCCTTCTGGCCGGCGACCTCAACAGTAAGCACCCCCGCTGGCACTCTAGCGTATCCAATAGTAACGGACTAATTCTCGACAGACTGACTTCACTGCCGACTCTCAACTTTGAGGTCATAGCTCCCATGACGTTCACTAGATACCCCAACAGAGGAACGAACGACAGACCCGACGTGCTCGACATAGCCATCTTGAAAGACGTAACGCTCCAGTTGCGCTCGATCGAGACGCTATCCGAGCTGAACTCCGACCATAGGCCGGTCCTAATCCAGCTAGGACCCGTCGTGCATTCCACCCCCGACTAAGACCTAGTGGACTGGAGGAAGCTCCACGAGCAACTCCGGTCGGTAGAATCGACCCCCCTAGACGGAATACCTGCCGAAATCGACTCCGTCGAGACCGCGAAAGCGGCCGCGTCTAAACTCACCGACAACATCCGCGACAAAATAGACAGTTGCTCCAGGGAGGTTCCAATCCGCCCGGACGGGCGCTGGGAGCTCCCGGAGGACCTGAGGGATCTCCTCAGACGTAAAAACGCGTTCACTAGAGCCCATGACTCCTATCCGACCGACGACAACCGGAGGCGACTCCGGGCCCTACAGAGGAAGGTCAAAGCTCGCTTTGCCCAACTCAGGGACGACCGACTCGGCAGGTATCTCCCAGAGCTAGCGCCCTCTCACCTGGCCTACTGGGCGATGGCGCGAACTCTGAAAGATCCGACCGTCTCCACGATGCCGCCCCTCTTGCGTCCGAACCGACCCCTCGCATCCGACGACTCTGATAAGGCCGAGTGCTTGGCTGACAGCCTCGAATCCCAATGCTCCCCCAGCTCCCAACCAGTCGACCCCGAGCACCTCCTCAAGGTGAACTCGGAGGTCGAACGTAGGATCTCCCTGGCCCCGACGGACGAGCCGCTGTCGCCGACGACAGCGGACGAGGTCGAAATCCATTATTAAGGCCCTCAAGGTCAAAAAATCTCCCGGACCCGACAGAATCTCCAATAGGACTCTGAAGCTCCTCCCGACTCAGATCATCGAGCTATTGTAGTGCTCATTTTTCAACGCCCTTCTGGCAGGATGCTCCTTCCCGGATCAGTGGAAGGAAGCGATAGTCATAGGGATCCCGAAGCCAGGGAAACCTAAAAACCTTCCCACCAGCTACCGACCCATATCGTTGATCAGCTGTCTCGGTAAGATCTACGAGAGGATCTTACTCATTAGGATCAAGGCCGTCGTTGAGGCCAAAAACATAATGATCAACGAACAGTTCGGCTTTCGAGCCCGTCATTCATGCACCGATCAAGTGTACCGCCTAACGGAACACATCCTCCAGGGCTTCACCCAATCGCGCTCCACCGCAACGGTGGCTCTCTTCTTCGACGTCGCAAAGGCGTTCGACAAAGTCTGGCACGACGGCTTGATATACAAGCTGTTCGATTACGGCCTGCCAGACAGACTCGTGCTCATCATACGAGACTACCTGTCCAACCGCTCCTTCCGCTACCGAGTCCGGGTACGCTGTCTTCCCGACGCACCCTACGCGCCAGGGTCCCCAGGGCTCCGTGCTCTCACCCGTTCTGTACAATCTGTACACCAACGACATACCAAAGTCGAATCCCAACGATCGCGTAGGCTTAGCTCTCTTCGCTGACGACACAGCCCTCTATACCACATCCAACAGACCCGACCTTCTGACTAGCCGCCTCCAGACCGCGGTCAACGCCATAGGCGATTGGTTTAGGAAATGGAGGATCGAAGTCAATCCCGACAAAAGTGCAGCGGTGCACTTCACCAGACACGCCGTCAGAAACTACTGGAGGCTCGGTCAACCGGGAGACATCCTGCTCTTCGGCCAACCTATTCCTTGGAAAAAGGAGGCCAAATACCTAGGCGTCACGCTCGACGCCAAGCTAAATTTGCAGTCCCACATATCGAAAGTTAGGAACAGAGCCGCCTTCGTGCTCGGAAGGCTCTACATGATGATAGGCGGACGGAGTAAATTGTCGCTTAGAAATAAGCGAACACTTTACAAAACCGTCGTTCGTCCTATACTAACGTACGCGAGTCCCGTCTTCGCTCATGTCAGTTCTTCGCAATTAGCGAAATTTCAAGTCATTCAGAATAGGTTTCTGCGCATGGCCACGGGCTGTCCGTGGTACATGCGCAACGTAGATCTCCACAGAGACTTCGATCTCGATTCCATAGCGAAATTCATGAAAAAGCTCTCCAGAAGCTTTTTCGAGAAAACCCTATCCACCCGAACCCCCCTCGTCAGACAGGCCGCCACTTACACAAGTAGAGGTGACATACCGACACGACTCAGGCGTCCCAAGCACGTCCTGCAAGACCCAGACGATAGCATCACGACAGCTAACGCCCCATACACGAACAGAACACGACATCAGACACACATGCTGCAGCGTCTCCGCCGGCGGAGACGAGGACCCTTGTTTCGCACAGCCCGACACAACGCCAACTCGACCGCTCACCCCGGACGGTGAGCACCGCGCACGGCCACGGTCGCTAGACTGCGCTCGGAGCGCTCCCTCCCTCCGATGACGTCCCAAGTCTAGGGCTCGACCTCGCAGGAGGGGCCCTTGGGACGGATTCAACATTGCCCCGCGTGGCAGTCCATCTTTTACCGGCCGAGGTCTCCAGACCAGCCCCCACCAATGACGCTGTCAAAGGCCACTAGGGCCAACAGCAATGGACACTCCGAAAAAAAAAAAAAAAAAAACATTGTCAAGTAATTCGTGTTCGAGCCGTCATAAAGTAAGGACCTATCTAGGCCGTCGTTACGCTGCTCATTGAAATAAACAAAGTGTACCCAAATACTGAAGTTTTCTTTGAAGGACCCGAATAAGAGTCATCATCATGTAGTAATTCGACAGTGACGTCAGCGAATGCTGATGTCACGCATTTTAGACACATGACGGGATCTCTTTCTAAGACATGTATATTATCATCAATCCATAAGCACATTGTATATTCAAGATAAACGAATTTAGATTTATTAGTAAAATTTAAGGTGGTCAACCATAAGCTTAGCGTACCGAAAAATCGTAAGTCTGTGGTTTCAATATTTGAAACCATATTTCCCCAAGCGCAAAAAGATTGGCTCGACCGGGAAGTAATACTCTATTACAGAAAATGTGCGTATACTAGCAGAGTACTATTGCGTTTCGTGCGAAGAGTGAGAGCACCGGAAGCCTGATCTCCAACCTCCTTTGTTCCCTTCCTTTTCCTCTTCTAACACATGCGTATACTTCAAGTATCGAAAGCCTTTATAGGTTGCGGTAATTGGTTACAATCAGGCGAACCGTATGCTTATCTGTTAACCGTCATGAAAAAAATAGATTTTTGACGAAAATTGACGTTTAAAGTAATAATTCAGTTGTACTGCTTTTCACTTCAACGTTTCTGAATTGCATATTAAGTTTGTATATATGGTTGTATATTAATGGTTGGTCACAATAGACTCAGAATAAGTTTCGCAGCTCTTTGATTTCCAAATTCACACCCTGTTTTACGCTCACTAATTTTCTTGTTCGGACACAATTTTGGGGCCCTCACAATAATAATTTCGGGGAACTATTATAGTGGATCCTCTACGTAATTAATTTTGCTTAAACTGGATCAATTGAAGCGTGAAGACTCGGTATAGGCCGACTCGGTAAGGACTTTTGCGAATGATAATATAATTAATTTTCAATCAACTCTTGTATTTTTATTAGGGAAAACTTTCTAATAATTAATAATGATTTGTTAAATTTTGATCATAATATAAATTGAGTTCATTCGTTGACTTAGTCAATGAAAACTTAATTCGATATTTTTGTGAGATTTTATCGAATTACATACGACTAGAATCAACTTTTATCTTAATAAATTGTATTTAGAAATAGTCTGTATTAGACAATATTAGATGGCTTAAAATTTAAAGGCCACAAAATTTATCTCAATTTTACATTTTAGCGCTTTATCCCTGACATTTTTGTTATAAAGATACATTTCCCTTAGAAAGTTATGTTAATAACAATCGTGGCATCTTATACATATATCAGAATGTACATTTATATTTATTTCAAACGAAATGAAACATAAAATAGAATTCATATTAGTAAAACCATAAGCGTTCTATAAATTGCTCTCATAATACACGGAAAGCTATTTCTAGTTATTATGTAGAAATAATAGAACCTGCTTGAGGCTGCCCACGTCTACGCCAGCACATTCTCACCTGAGACCTGACTTACTAAGACTTCGCAACTTTGACGTCTCTTGCTTCAAATACTGAATAGATTGCAATCGATAAGTTGGGAACAGACCGTTACTGACGTCGATAAATAAACTTATGTTTCAATAACTTCTCGGCTCTACCCAATGTATACATAATATCATTGCTTCTAAAAGTACAGATGAAAAACTTCAATTTGTGAATTAGAAATTTCTATTAATTTCAGAATTCAGGAACCAAATAGGAGTTTACGAAAACCATTTAATTCGAACGAGTTTTTGCATCATCTAATTAACTACACAGCTATACCGGCACGTAAGCGCCACGTTCGCCATAAATACAGCAAGAAATCGGGACCATCCCCATAAATTCCTCTCGTAAAAGGCTCCGCGATTATGTTAGAGGGTGGTATTAGCAAAGTTTGTCCGATCGTGGGGTTCACCCTCTAATACATTTTTCGTTGATGTAACACGATTTCTCGACGGCTCCCGGTTACGTGATAGATTAAGGAGAAGCTTGGTCTCACCACCGTCGGATTAAGACGGGCCTTCAATATTTAGGGCATCAGCTAATATACAATGTTTGCTTGTCAATAGACTTAGCTGAGTGCTTATGATCCCCTGGTTCATGAATCTTCTTTCGTATAAATAGGGGTTTCAGAACTCGTTCTCGAGAATTAAAAAAATACCTCAGAATAATATTTGAAAATGTTTGAAACAATTACGCTCAATTTAATATACCCCATTGTACGTTGTACATTGTTATGTTTAATAAAAAAGCATTTTTGTTAAAGTAAATATTAACTGAAGCGAAGAGAAAATTGCATGTTATACAAATTACAAAGCAAATGCTTCTGAAATCCCTTAACCCCTTCTCTAACATAGCGCACCTTTCGATATACTTCATTCTACTTTTCCTTCCACCGGCTCAAACAATAATCATAAATACATTACACGCGATTGGAGATGTGAGCCCGTTCGTAAACAATGCAACTTTTTATAGAAACCTATTTACTACAACTCTGTAAGCTAAATTCAACTGAGCTACCATTACAATAAGGCTTAATTTATAGTGATACAAAGTTTGAGTCAAACTTGGTAACGTACACTTACACTGTCTTTATTGCCTTTACAACTTTGACGGATTCTAATCATATCTTATTTACTCATAGTGTACGTTTATGTAATACGTAATTGAATTATTTGTAAATTCGTCGTACATTTTTTGTGTGCATTACGCAATAACTTCTGTAACTTTTTTATACTATAAAAGTGGCACACAGGTGTACGGCTTGCCTTACCAACAGCATTACAAGCGTGTTGCCAACCTAAGAGAAGAAGTGGACGGGGAAGAGAAATAAAGGATAAGAAGTTTTTGGTCTCCGGCGATCCCAATCATCGAACGCAACAACAATACGGATACGTTTACTTGACGTCGATATTCTGTGGAAGAGTAGTACTTACCCGAACGAGCACGCTCATGCAGGCTGAAAACAGCAAGGCTCTTTTGCTACTGAATTTTGATGGTTTCTTTTCTTTTGTCAAGCTAAACGGGTTTGCTACTGGACTAACTGAAATTTCCTTTTTTGAGGATATGATCCTAAATTTTGTGAGGATGAGATCGAGAGGAGTCCATCCATATTTTGTTGGTTATACTTTAGAGAATGAGTGTATGTTTATGTAAAAATAAATTTGTTTAATGAGTGTAGTATATTTTTAAAAGCAACCAATTACAAATGAACGGATACCTACTCTGCCACTATTTATATGAAACAATGTATCTACTATTATTCTTAAAAACAACAACAACAAGCCTCAATAGCTCAACGGTAGAAGGGTCGACTTCGCTCCGTTAACGCGAGAGTCGAAGGTTCGAACCTGACCCCCTTGGGCTATTGGCGTACCCACTCCTAGCACAAGCTTCGAGCTTATTTGGAGGGGCAATAGGAATATTAGTAATGCCTTGACAAAAAAACATATTTGAAATACGACGTTAAATCATTTAATCAGCGTCTGTTCGTATGTTTTACTTTATCAGTAGATGTTAATTGATACAAATTTTACTAATTTTCCTTGCATCGAGAGTGGCAGCCCCCGAACGTATAAATACTGAATAAGCAGTAAACAGTATTACTTCGGCGAACCCTTTTCACTTGGCGAATTAGTAAAAAGCTACTGGGGAGTGAAAATTTTAACTTAAATACGCCTGTAAGCTTGCGTACCTGAGTGTGTTTGACAGTCCGAAGTGATTACATTGCATAGCTCCATGAGTCTACCCTTCCTATTGTTTATTTCAATTTGGCATAATTTGATTCGTGACATTTTTCACGTGTGCAAACGAGTAGAGCAATTAAACTGAGAGAATAACACGTCACTTGTTAACCTGTCGTTTGAAATGTAGTTAAGGCGTAGAAAGAGAAAGAAGATGGAATCAACCTTAGATAAAAACTGCGTGCCAATATTTTACGTATTTTATGTGTAATGTTAAATTACCTAAATAATTGACAAATGTATCTATATAATATATAATCTATATAGACAGTCTTAACCGTAAAAACATGCCAACATTGACATTTAGGAAATTTAAAAATAGGTTGCCAAACCTATATATATTTCTTTTACTCGTATTAGTGCTACGATCGACAGACTAAGATAACAATATCTTGGCAACACGTAAGTGGCACCTACCTATGGTGCTGCAGCGGCTCATGGGCTACGGCAACCGCTTACCGTCAGGTGGGCCCTATACTTGCTTGCCAACTTATAACATTAAAAAAATGTAAATATATGAAAAATGACTTGTAAGAAAAAGACCACAGGCAAAAAAATCCGTGGTGTTTTAATTGGATATACTTAAAAAAATTTAGTAAAGGTAACCTAATTTTTATTTGTAACCATGGTTTATATTGAAAAATATACTTAATAATCCTATTTATACATCCTACCATAATATAATTAATTTGAAAGTTTGTATAAAATAAGTAAAATAAACACTACACACTCAACAGGGGACGACGTTGTGGCTCAACGGTAGCGAACGGGAGGTTCGCTACAGGTCTAAGCGCGACAGGTCGCTGGTTCGATTCCCGCACGGAGCAGATGTTTGTATTGACCATACAGGCATGTTTTCCGGTCTGGGTGTGTTTGCCTTGTCATTGTCATTGTGTATGTTTCCGGACCCCGACACAGGATATAACTATCCTAATGGGGCCTTTGAGTGTATAGCGTTTAATCACTACATAGTATAAAACAAAATCGCTTTCTCTGTCCCTATGTATGTTTAAAACTAACATTTTTTAATAGATAGAGTGATTGAAGAGAAAGGTTTATATGTATAATAACATCCATTAAATAGTGAAGAAAAAAAATTCTTTTGAGGTTTCTAATGTGTTGTCGTTCATAATTACATTTAATGCGTGCTGGCCACGGGTAGTAATGAATAAATCAAACTACTGGATCGATTTTAATCATTTTTTCAGAGAATGACATAGGCTATATATTTTATACCCGTGCGAAGCCGGAGCGGGCCGCTAGTATATGTATATATTTAAAATGTATCTAAATCTACTAACTATTTGATTGTTTTACAATTTATGAAACTTTTTACGTATTGAAAGCTACACAAAAAGGTAACTACCATGACGCTTGATATTTGTTTGTGTTGTATTAATGTTCATAACCCACAGCGGCGTACCGCAGTCAGCCAAAATTATCACGCGTAATTAAAAATGCCAACATACTCGCAGACGTGCTCGGGGCCTGTCTAATTAGCAAAAAGTTAATAAACAGACGTACGGGCTGACAGTGACAAGCTCCCGTGAAAATGCCAAGATGAAATACGTTTAATTTGCATACTCGTTATAATGTACGGGCGCATACACGTCGCGTCGACTACCGCGCTCCTATAAGGTTACCGCGTGACCTTCTCCTGTAGTAATATTATATAGTGGTTTCATTTATTATGAGAAAGAAAGAAAGAAAGAAAACTTTATTTTGGACACGCAAAAAACAAAATAATAAAAAAATGAACTAATAATAAAATGTAAAACAATTTAAAAGCATGGACAATGTTAAAAAAACAGAAAAAATTTAATAATAAAAAAATAAAAATTAAGAATGTAACCTATTGTAAACAAAAAAAAAAAAAGAATCAATAATAAAACTACGCATATATCAAAAACAACAGCAACATTGCGTGTCCAAAAAAAGGTGTGGCATTCAGCATATTTTAGGTGAAATGAATGCACCTAGGGCTGATTTTCAATGGCAACCTGTTTTTAATGTATTTATTTTTTTTTTGCATATATAGCCATTCTTTATTATTGTTTAAATATTATTATTAAGGTATCTATAATTTATGTTTTATTGTTCTCTTGGGTTTTTGTTTTCTTTTAATATCCTAGCTTCTGATTTATTATATTCGTAGAATCTCTTACATTATACTAGTGTAAGTAAAAATTTCGATGCTGATATTAATAGCATGCAAGACAAACCTCAGTGGTTTTTTTGTAATGCTTTAATGTTTAATATCAGTTATGCAAATTTTTTTTCGCCAAAATTTTTAAAATATTTTAAATAATAAAGTGATTTATTATGTTTATTAAAAATAAGATCTGAGTATAAACAAGATGCATGCAAATATTTTTATCTTGACTTTTTTCGTATCGGTACGTATAAAGGTACTACGCACGCATTTATATAACATCGTTGCAAAACAAGAATTCATTAAGGTCATCTCACACCACCCGAGCGGCGACTGACCATCGATCTGTCAAATTAGGCACACGTACGATCGAGTGCGCTCTCAGATGCCGAAGACGGGCTTAGCTAACAAAGCCAATCAGAGCATACGTCGGTCGATGGATAATCTATCATAATGACATCGATTTCCCATCTGCTTGCTAGGGTCACGTGGGGCTCACGTCAAGTCAATTATGTCATGTATAACAAAAATTATTTAGTATCTCATATTATAGCTATTTCGCCTCACCTTTATTATTTATAATTTAATGTTAGTATATTTTTGCATTTTTTCTTTTCACTTTGTTACGATGATAATTTCATTACCGTTCAGGCATAATATTAGCAAATAAACTCGTTCCGATTCTCGCTCCACATCAGTTTTGGTTAAGCTTTCGTTAATAATTTAAAGATGTATAAATCAAGACGTCATTATTGGGAAACAAATTATTCTGGTCTATTAGTATGACTACGGTCATCAGACGACTGTGAGAGAAAAAGAATTATAATTGGAATAATTCAAAAGGTATAAAAGATAGCCTTTATTTTCTACTAATTTCCATCTCACGTATGACGCTAACCAGCAGACACGCCCCACTACGTGTCTAATAAGACGCTCTGCGGCCGCTCATTGCCAAACGCGCGCAATTAATGTCGCGTCACACATCCGTCTGGAGAGCGCTTTATAATTACACTTGAAATCACCCGCGTACTCATCCGCGTACATGAGATGCATCTATTCGTTACAGCAATAAAAATAATATACTTTTTATTGATAAAGGTACTAAAAGATTACTATAGTTTTGTAGGTTTCATTATCCTTATCCACTATTTAATTAACAGTTTTTATATCTTCAAATTTCCATCTATCTTAAATTTCAATCACATCATTACACAATTCAAAGCTCATGCAAATGAAAAATTGTAATATTTGAAGTCCTACGTAGAAATACTTATGACTTTCTGACGTGAACGACTGGACCGATTTTTTACAGAACATTCACTAGTAAAGCTGATGTTATAAGGAGAACTATAGATAACTTTTATTTTAGAAAATACATTAGGGTTCCATTCCATAAATAAAACTGAACATGAATTATCTAGACTTCTGCAAACAGAACCACAGGTTTAGCGAGCTAATTAATAAAAATGTATAATCTTAATACCTCAATTTAATACCAAACAAATATAAGCAAACAGAAATAGGAAATATTTAAAACAATAGCGAAATTTATAAATCTAGCATAAATACTTAATAATACGTTGGATACAATATAAATTTAAGCCCCAGAAGACAGAACCGCGTCACTCATACTCTTTCTCTAATGAAGCAACTCGTCAAGAGCCATAATGGTTTCCTCTTGCCTTTGTGAACCTAACTTCGCGACTCTTAGGAGTAACTAGAAGTGACGTTGAGTGTGTGCTAGCCGCAAGCGAAGCAGTTTATACGGATTTTCTTGAGCGCTAAACTTATTGTATGCTGAATATAATAATTTCAACCACAGTGGTATATTCATAATATCATATCAATCTTTGAAATCTGAGTAATAAACGGGATGTATGTATTCAATTTATAATTTATAATTATATTTCCGATTATATCATACTACATAATATAAGTGGTGATGGATACAACTTTTTACTGCTCAGTATACATTTTACGCAATGTATAAAGACTATTTTTAAATGCTTTATTACACGAATAATTTATAAAAAAAATACAATATCTGTATATGGCGTCTCCAATAAAACCATAACAATTGTTTTAGAGAATATCATGTAACAACATTAAGCTAACGACCGTGGTAGTGAGGCTGCTTTGAGACTCCGACGGTCATGGGTTCGATTCCCGCTCGGAGCAGATTTTTGTTATAAATATTTCGGTCTAAGCGTTGCCTTTGTGGGACTGTACCTCGGAGGCCCTGGTTAAATACCGGAAATAATGCAAGGAAGAAAAAAAACCATTTAAACTAATAGGATATACTATACACATCCTCTTTAACATAATAATAAACAAAATCGTTTTCTAAGCACCCAAACACCCGGATTCAAAATCTCCTTTTTGAAATCGGTAAAAAAATAAGACTTATTCAACTCGAGAATCACCGCCAGATTCCGTAAGTACTTCATTTAACAGAGCCGAGTTTATTTATCCACGTCTTAAATAAACGAATCCTATAGTTCTTGACGACTTCTTCAGTCTCATTCCGTCATGCAAAGATACGTTCCTGATTAAACACGCCCGCTATTTGTATAAGACGTAATTAAAGATGCGACGACGTTTACGCGTCTCAAAAGAAGCTCCATTTATTAATTTGTCAGCCAATATTTGCTTCTAATAAATTTACGTGGAGACTTATAAGACGTCCTTTGAAATTTCAGTGATTTTATTTACTTAAAATAATTCATATAATACATAATTATATTCATATTAACTTGGTAATATTATAGGGATGTTTAATAGCCTTATAATTTCTGGTAAGTTTATTAAAACATACAGAACCGGAACTGCTGTTTTTCGATGTTCGAATGCAGTTAACTCATTTTAGCTTGAACTTAACATTTTCCGTTATAGATTCCTGTAAATTTTATACCATTTTTCTTTACAGTTTGTAAGATATAGTTAATCCTTTGAAATATAGATAGGCAGACAGGCACATCTTAATACAAAACTAATTATGTTTTTCGTTTGACTGTTTCCATCATCGTAAAAATGAAAACGTATTCTCATATTTGAAAAATCCACTTCGTGAAATCTCGACATGACATCACGAAGGAGTCTCGTGATATGAAAGCACAGTAACTATTTACATAAACTTTATACCGCAATTTCACGAATATAATTACAGAGGCGTCACCTGTGAACGAGGCGTCTGTATGCAAATTTGCTTCTGAAAATTTCTGCACCTTATAATAAGAATGCGAAAGTGTTTGACGCAACGGGGGCCGATCGCGAGATATCGCTTCATCTGATAATGCGCCCTTCCAATTTCCGCGTTCTCATATACGACTTCGAATATATAAATAATTTTAGGGTGAAAATATTGGGCATAACTAATTTATTCGCTCTTTCTCGGGCACACGAAAATGAAGGTATGTGCAAAATATATTTTAATAACGCACTCTCCCGAGAGTCGTCCTGTGATACGGATAACGAAGTTGGAAACGCGAATTTTACTTTTACGCAGATGGTTGGCCTCTGTAATTTAAGAGGAAAAATTTCGACGTCGTAAATTTGCGTTAACGCGAATGCGTTGATTAGATTTAAAAAATATTGCTACTGATTATAAGATCTCCGATCTGATTCAATTACTTTTTAACAAACGTAAGTAGGTATTAGTGTTTTCAATATAGGTAAAACAGTTTTTATAAAAGTTAAATTTGATACAGTATAATTATAAAATACAAGTTATCTTGTTTCGTAATATCCATGAAATAACGAGTTAAGTAAATTTGAAGAGCGGTTACGTTCACCTTTTCCTATAGCTTTCATTTGTAACGGAAATATGACGGGGCCCGGCGCTCCGTCTCCGGCTGTGGCCCGTATCAGCACGCAGGTCGCGGCGACGCCCGCAGATTGGATCGAGTTAATTTCGCTCCACAAACAAATTGACAAAGTTTAGAGCGGGGCATATTTCTTCGCGGGCACCCGCCACCCCGCACATCTTAGAGATTCCCGCATAGCGGAAATTAAATTTCACATCCGAACAAGAGCGAGAACACTTACCGACGAACACGTGTCGCACGACACGCTGCGGTGACGAGCTGTGGCTGCCACTGACTCACGAGAATAAAGATTGATTATAAATCCCTGATACAAATCAATAATAACCGTATACATAACTAAAACGTGACAACAACTTAAACATAGTTTACGGGTGAACAAAACTAATCCGTACGCTATTAAAATAGCAATTAAAAGTCCATTTACAACGATGGCCCGAGACAGACCTGGGGTCACCTCGAGAAGGACGCACGAATTGGCCATTAGCGGGCGCTTTGGACCTTGTTTACATCGCGCTTGCCTTAATGACGACCTTTGCTCTGCTTCCCTTCGTTAAGGCGAGTGAAAACCTCACACTAAAAGGCGTGGGTCCCCGAACTGGACCCGTAGAGGCGTGAGAGACAAAGCCGCGTTACGGATGAGTGTGATAAGGACAAAAGCTGATAGCTTTCGGATTAATGCCCATGTACAGAGCCGTTAAAAGGCTAGCCGGCTGAGTCGGTGCGCCAGGGTTAACAAGGTTATTACGGGATGATCCCGAGTAACCGCCACCGTAAAAGTGTTAATTATGTTGTAGAAAATGGAGTTATTTTCACTCAGCATGTGGACACACAATGCATTCTATATAAATTTGTCATAAGGTAGTATAATCAAATAACACATTACCAAAGGGCGGTGGTAGTAATGGTTCCAATATGACACCGTATAATTTTTTAATTTTTCATCACCCGTTATCGACCTAGATTTAAAGAAAACGAGTTTTTATATTAAATACATAATTATATGGTTTAATCGTATTTAAAAATATGTTTTAAGTAGAACATTCAAATTGAAGGATCGGCTAAAAAGAAACACATTAGCTAGGTACCTACATTAATTAGTTAATTAGTTTAGTTAGTTCCCAGTACTTTTGAAATAGAAAAAAACTAAAAAAATTATTTTGGACATACAAATAAATTGCAATAAGAAATGAAGGTAATTTTTTCTAATATAAATATCAATGATATCAAAAAAATATATCACCAAACAAAAAAAGTTTTAAAACAATATAATAGAATGTAATTTTTTTAAGTACAAACAGCTTCAGGAGCAATCACTAGGTAACAATAATTATATATAAAATGTAACTATTAGATATTGGGTACATAAAATTCATAATTTAAAAATTAGTTCAAGGCTATAAGCATCATAAAAAGAACTAGCAATATATAATCAATATTTTATGAAGGCTGGTAAAATAACAATATTTTGGCTTAAAGTATTTATTATGGTTATACAGTCGAAATATTCATATCAAATAACTTTAAAGTAAAATAAATTACCGCGCACCACGTGTACAGGCGAACTATAAATCCGAGCATTAGGTGAAAGCCTTCATTACTTAAGTCCGTAAAACCCTTATCCCATAACGTTAATAACACAATTACTATAAATCTATCATCACTGAGCAAACACGGTCCGAATCTCAGCCTAAGCTAATACATTTTGTCCACACCCGTATTCATACTTAACGACTAGGGAGTTGTATTTGCTAAACACACACACGGCGCCCGCACGAGCGCAATATAACCTGGAAGATGGCCGGGTCGAGCCCTCGGGTCCTTCCCCAACCCGAGAGGACAGTAATTACGGTAGGCAAATTAAGCAGTAAGGGGCCAAGCAGCCCCACTATGTCCATCTTTGTACTTACTACGTTCGGCGGTTTATTTTAGGTTATTCCTCGTCTTATTACAATGTAGCTCGCCTCCCCTGCGGCGCGCTCACCTCCGAAACTGATTTGGGCCCCGGCATCAGAGTTTCATTACGGTCTGTCGAAAACAATCCACTCTAAATATCTATTCTTGGGTGCGCGCACTCCGGAATTACATTAGTCTGAGGTGGCGAAGGCTCGACTCAATTTGTTTGCTCGTAATAACGCTACGCTATCAGGTTGGTTATAACAAATGAGCTATTGTGAGAGCAAATCGGAGTAAAATGGTTTTACGCTGTCTGCTCGATTTTATAACTACTGTGCTGCTACAATTTTCGACGTAACCGTGTGAATCATAATATAATTTAATGAACAAGTGAATAATCAACCATTTATAGTAAAAGTATTTATTTATAATACTTTATTTATAATACTTTATTGTACACCACATAACAAGAAATTTACAAATATAATATATCATATAAAAACGAGTACAATAAGGTGACCGTACTAACGTGTAAGTACTAACTTTTAAGTAAGAAAGCATTACAATCTCCGTGCGAATTTTATATTTTAAAAGATTATCTAATTTTTCGTATGAGTCTAAGTTTTGGTGAAAATTTCAACGAAGAATTTAAATACAACATAATAAACAATGACTTAAAAATGTCAAATAAAAGAGCAACTGTAAAAATAAACTCATTTCAAACTCCTGAATTCCCTATACACCAACTTCCATCCTAAACTTTAAAAGGCTACCCACAATGGCGTCGCACACGACACTCCCGCGAGAGTTCGTAGCAAATATTATTTGTCCATTAAAAAAAATCAAGAGATGACCACACTCGAGATGGTCACAAAGCGTCTCGTTAGCGGCCGTACGTGCCGCTTGTCACACACTTCAGCCCATCGGCCCTTCGTAAATAATGAGAGAGGGCAGCCATTGCTTGCGAAGTTAGAGGAAATGAAATGGAGGTGGTAAAGTTTTTAATAACTTATACAATGCATAAAAATATATCATAAGAGCGTTTACGACTATTTACTTTGAATGTTCAATTGTAATCATTAATAATATGTATTTTTACACATAATATATATTTTTACTACATTAATTACGTTGGAAATTTTACAACATTATTTATATTCAATATAATATACACGACTCGGTTTTTAGCACCACAAAATATATTTTAAATAAAAAATAAAGTTAATATTAAAATAGCATATCCAATGCCTTTAACGCGTAGTTTCAAAATTCCTTAATCTCTTGGGAACTGAAACCTACGTGGGGCATCGACTTGTCGTCGGACGGAAGGCTGAATACCTCTTAGATTGCCTCCGACCTCCTAAATATAGCCAGCCTGAAACAAGGAGTTGTATTAGGCGCTTGAAATGGGATTTGCTAAGATGTGGCTCAATGATATACTATGCTGACGAAGGGATCTTAATAGAGTTGTGTTAGGGTTATTATATTTGAGGATTTATTGGCGATAGAAATGTACAATGGTTCACTAATTGCGGTTCTCCGATACGATTGGTTAGTTCAATGTAGGTGGGCTCTGAAGCTATAATTGGTGTTATCCAGACTTAGGTTGCGTTTCCACCAGATCGCTCAGCTCAGCTCTTATGGAAACTGGTTCTTAAAAACACATTTGTGATGGAAGCACAGCCTTAAAGGATAATCCATTTAAATAAATACTTAATTGCCTGTTAAAACATTTAAAATAATAAAAAAATTATATTAATATAATTTGCATGCCTAATTTATAAGGCGAAACATTATCACTATATTTTAATTTATTATAACATCTTATGTACAAAAATGTTTCTGCAAATAAATGATATTATTATTATTATGTTGTTTTATATTTTTATATCTCTCTTTGATAAAAAGGTAATGAACTAGACAGGCGAGCCGTGGCCAAGCCAGTCTAGTTAGTTACAAAAGTAGATGCAACAGACGTCGAGGATAGAAATTTTCGTGTTATGCGGCAAGTGTTCAATAAAATAATAATAATATTATTATTATTAGGCTACGAAGCGATTTGACATTTGACATCAAAAAAGCTCAACAACAAATCTGTAGACCGCGTGAGCGAAAAAAAAATCTATTTAATCTAATTCTTTTTTCTCTGATTGATATCAAGTATACCACAAAAATTGGAAGCCGACTTGAAACAGCTACTTAAATGAATTAGCTGACGTTTATGCCTCCGTCGAGACAAGCCGCAGCGTCGTACCACCTGCTAGAATTATAGGATCGTTAATTCTTGCTCTGATGCCTTTGTCCTTAATTTGTTAAGACCAAATCTAAAGTAGATAATATTGGAAATATTTTATTATATATTTCCTAACGTTTAATATAATATTTTATTTTAATTGTGGCAGACATTAATTTTCATAATTAGCCAGAGGTTTCAAAGTATTTTTTTTATATAAAACCAAATAGTGTCCTATTATTTTCCGTAGCAGAAGCCGCAAGGAACTTTCGAATTTTATAAATCATAATAATTTTAGTCCATACTAAAATAATCCTTTTCAAAATACTAAAATTTAAAAAAGAATCCTATATTAGTGAGCATCAATGTAGCCTTAATGCAGACGAGCGATTACTTGATTCTAAACTGAAATTGTGATTTGTAACACAAATGCTCTGTAAATCTTTAAAATCTAATTACCTGTAAAATACGCCTTATATTATAACCTAATAAAGATTAGATAATTGCGAATGGCCGCTTTTATTCAAACAGATAATGTATTGTATCGGCGTGAATTACTCGCTCGTTACGCGCTCCAGTGCCCGGGGCCGCGGTATCTTCGAAACAGCTCCTCTGTGAATCTATCAGAGCACGGGAACCGTGGAGCATATGCAAATTACATTCACAGGGGCTTATCACCGGCAATAATATCAGGTAATGCTATTACAATTCATATGGGATAGAAAATTTTAAATTTCACTTTTCATATTTTAATTTACTGAATATTTTACCATATTTTAATCTGACTGATTATTTCACTTTTAAGGTATGAAATCTTTACTTCCTGAACAGTATTGTAAATGCGAATGTAAGTTTGTTTGTTCTACTCAACCGATCATCATGAATTTTCGCATACATACATAGACTTTGTTGTTTGTAGACTTTGTCCAGCACGATTAAGACTGCGGACAATGCTACTTAATTACAAATTATTTCACGCATTTTTCATGTTCTAAACCATCACTAAACACCATTTTCATTGAATAAAAATATTGTATTACTATCTCGTTGCAGTGTCAAATAATTATTGTTTTACAAAATATCTCAATGGATGCTATGTTCGCGACCAGCACCGGGCCGTTTGTCTCCGGCGCACCTCCGCGCGTCCGATTTATGGCACAGTTTTGTGAACTCTTAACCGTTACGTGATCTGCTTCCGAAACCAATTTATGCCCTCCATGGGAAAAGTTGCCGCCTATTCTTTACGACTCATCTTCATGCGCACCAGACTACAACTGCTTCCATTGATTTTAAATTGGTTTTCGTAGCTGTTCGACATTTAAATTAAATACTGAATTTTATAAGAAACTCAATCTTATTTTTTTCTGTCTGGCTTCTCTCTGTCTGTCTGTTTTTCCGGCTATTCACTAATAGTTACAATTTTAACGTTCACTGGCAGATACCTGATGCTATAAGGAGTAACTTAGGTTACTTTTATTTTAGAAAAAGAATTAGGTACTGTACAATAAAAAAATCGGAGCGCTACGCGAGAGTAGCCGCGGGCGCAGCTAGTATACAATAAAACATATAATCGATAAATAATATATCAAAAGAAAATAAAACTACCAAATCTCTAAAGCGTCATGGAGTGATTTATATAAGAGCCAATATTTCCCATGCCAAAGCATTCATTATTAAAAGCCAAATTGACAGGGATAGAGGCGAACTGAGTGGGAATCAGTTGACCCAAGCATTCAAACTGAACCCTTTGTCCTAACAAAATAAATCCTAAATAATTAGCGTAGAATTCTATCAAATTGACCGATGGGTATTCAGTATTGGACAAATTGTTGACTTGTCTGTTGTCCTTCCGAGCTCACCCTTCGCATAAAATGTTAAAAATTTACGTTAGGTTTTTAATGATTTAAATATGTATGTCCATTGGCAAATAAAATAGCTTTTGAAAAATTTGATTAGAAGCCCATTCTCGATGAAATCATATGTATCTCTTTGTACCTGAATACTAGAATAATTATTAGTGGGCCCGGCAGACGTTGTCCTGAAAAAACAAAAATTTTTTCGGAAAAAAATCTGGGACCCGATAGCAGTCTTATTGTGAACAGAAGTGACACCAGTGAAAATAGTAGTTGATGCATAGAAGGGTGAAAATTTTTGTATATTGCGAAATCATAAGAAACAAAAATAAAAATTACAAAGTTTTGGTGTGGACCACCCTTAACAATGACCATAAAATTGACCATTTACACATTTATTTTAAAAAGCAGCATTGGTACTCAAAATCATCCCCCCGGTCACCCGATGGGCATTTAGCATTATTATTTATTGACTCCCCGATTCACTTTTCATATCGCCCCTCTGCGTCCCCACGAGGCAAACAAATCGGAAGAAGTAATTATTAAGAATACTGTAAATAGACCGCCTCCGGGAACTTTATTAGATATTTTACGTAACGTGCAGTTTGTGAAAGACTTGAAAGTTGTTTGAATCCAATAAATTAGATCCAATGGTTATTGGAAAACTAATTATGATAAATTTCACCGTATAGATTTTTTGAAGTAGTGTTTTTATATGATCTTTATTATATAATTTGAAGCCTCAAAAGCTCAACGGCTAAAAGGTCGACTCTACTCCTTTAACGCGATAGTTACGGGTTAGATCGTGACCTTTGGGCTTCTGTCGTATCACTCCTAGAGCAAGCTACAAGCTTATTTGGAATGATAATGACTTGAAAAAGCATATTCTTTTAAAAATATAAATTAATAATAATACCGGTAGCAGGCAAATACATCAGCTTTTTGTAATCACGGAGGTGGTAACCTGATTGTCACGTCAAGCCATAATCAATGTAACATTTCTTGTTATACCCATTATAGTATATTTGCTAAAGAGGAATTCTGTACTTGAAAGTATTTTTTCTTGTCTTTTTCTTTCAACAAACATACAGGAATTGAGAATGTATAGGAAATTGTTATCACATTCGATTCGAGCATCGAAATTCGTAGGATTGGTAGTTTTGTTATTTCGCACGGCAGATCCTTTTGTTACTTCGATTCGCGTTTAATGGGAGGGAAGTTACTATGGGGAGGTGCGTTCAATCGGCCGAATGGAACAATCTTCGCTTCCTAATACTATGCATGGCATCTATTCTTGTTTGACACGTGAATAAGTATTGATAGCCTCTGGTATTGTACGAATGTTATCTTAGCGAGAGGAGCACGGCGGGTCATGTTATGTTGGTATTGGGAAGGCTCGCCTCGTCCACCCTTAGTCTCGATAACGTATAAATCAGAATCTAATACGGTGCGACAAGACAGCTAGTTTTTTCCGTCTTATTGAACCTTTTTCCGATAGAAAAATGTCAGGACCTTTTTGTACTTTTTGTCTTTATACATTTTGACTCATAAGAATAGTCCAGATAAAAAGATTAATAAATTATCTCAATTTATCTTTAGTACTTTGACGTAAATATACCATTTGACTTGACATGATTATCGTCTTTATTTTTATCAAACTAAAAACTTACTAAATATAATGTATCCATACGTAGCTTCAATTTTAGTTCTTTCTTCAAAGCATCAATTCCATTCTAAAGTATCACAATCGATAGACAATAGTTCGAATATTGCAAACATTGAAAGATAGATCGACAAACACGGGAATCACTTGTCTGCGGCGAGCTTGGAAATTAATTCCATTGAGCACAAAAGCCGTGTAATGAGACAAGGGCGCTTTATACCTAATATTTGTATTGCATACGTATGTCATCGATTTGATACGGGTTTTCATATTATGACCGAAATTTCAAGGTTATTAGTATGTTTTGTAAGATTATTCAACGTTGTTTACTTTATTACCAAAATTGTAATATTATGTATTATACTTGCGAGTTTATAATATCTATTGCAGTGGTCGAAAACTTATACAGCTCTTATTATAATTGTATTTATTATTTTATCTTCATTTTATTATATTGTAACAAGTGACTAAACTAAATCTATGTAGTAAATAGTATATTATGCAATAAACTCATCAGTTTGAACAAGAATTGATAACAGCTATTATTTTAAAATTTATAATATCTTTAAAAAAAATTCTCTTGATATAAAAAACTCAAAATAATCACTTAAAATCCATTTTTTATGTCACTAGGGTGGAAATTGGATTTTCCTATGTTTTTTTTATGTTAGAAGAGGCAAACGGACAGGAAACTCACCTGATGTTAAACGATCACCACCGCCTCTGAACATCCGCAACACCAGAGGGCATGTTAACGTATAAAACTTATTATATATGAAGGGATGAAGGGAGAGGACTTACGTAATTTCTTCAAGCCACCTATAGGCTTAGACTTGACTTATCAGCTATAATTATATTGCTGTGCTCTCTAAAGCACAAAGACGCTCAGATGACTACTAAACATGGCCCAGTAATGCTGAAATCACCAAGGCTTTACAAGCGTAAGAAAATTGACTATTTCAAAACACGTAATAATTCTTTCACAATTGTAGGTAAAATTTTCCACTCCTAAATGCTCTTAAAAAGCTCTTGCTAGCCAGATTGAAATACTTAACAAATCCTCGGTCGAGAAGCCTCATAAGTGTGATGCATGAGTGAATTTGCATGGACTTTGCTACATGTGGAGGCAGGAATCCTTATTTCATGCTCCGTGGCACATCTTATCGCCCGAGGTCGCTGAGAGCTCTAATTATAATTACTAATGCTCGTGTACTCAAAGTCGTTGTTTTTGGTCTTTGAGAGCAGCTTTAGTTGTTTGTTTTTAACATATTTTTCAAAATAAATAATATATTGTGATAAATTTAGATTAATTAGTTTAAGTTTAATGCCTAAAACTTTAAATTTTAGAACTGAAAATTAGTGGTAATATAGTTCATTGTCCAGGCTTTAAAATTAATGATTTTAGGAAAAAAGTGTTGACCGACCGGACCCGATTTTTCCTATAGAAAGATGTATAAATAACTGGGGGAAATCATTAAAACCACTGAATTTAGCCGGAAGGAGGTGCGGAGGGACTATTAGTGATTTGTTGCTAAGTATTAAGTTTAGAGAAAAAAGTTGTACATAATAAATATTAAAATCTATAACTTTTATAGTAACCATTTTTAGACCCTAACCTCAAATTAAACGAGTAAAATGTAATATAACCACCCAAATAATTACATTATAATTTTGGTCTTAACAGAAGTTCTGAATTTGTAATTATATAAACTTTAGAATTATTTTCAAATGACTTACTAACATTTACTCAGTTTTATTAAAAATAGATTATTATACAATATGATGTACTTCCATTAAATAAAACCCTAAAGCATGAACATCATTTGTTATACCTCGATAATTTGTACCATTACTTCAATCCGAAGCGTTAATGACGATGAATTTTAGACCTTATTCAGGAGGCTCTTAAATTAATTGCCGGAGCCTTGATATAATGGAATTAACTTAATCGAATAGTTGTTTACACCGTGTCACTGGGAGCAATTAAAATTGTTTCGGAAGATAATAAATCATTCTAGAAGTGAAACATCACGCTGGTGGGTGCACACCTTGCAATAAATTTTCCAATTACAGCGTGAATTCCGATGGTACAACGTTACGGGGATATAAAATTTAATTTAATTACTTGTATCTTACTACCTTCAGTTATCTTGGGTAGAACTTTTTAGCAGGTTATCTATAAATATAGTAGAAGACCTGACTGACATATACACACCCACCCTAAACCCTTAAACTGAGAAAGCTGAATTTCTTCACAGATTTTGTTTTTAAAACGAGCTCTAAGGATTTTTCTAAATTCAACCCTCAACGGGGTGAAAAGGAAGTTACAAATTTGTATGGAAATTCGTTATTTTTGAAACTAAAAACATTAAAGTTTGTTTATAGGCAAACAATTAAAAATAAAGAAACACGTTGCAACATTTTCTCAAATTCCACCTCTGAAGGGTTTAAATGGAAGTTCAAAGCCACTGGCAGAAACTAGATTATTACGATTTAAAAAATATAACATTAATAATATGCAAATAAATTTTATATTTAAAAAAGAAATGTGTACATAATTGTGTTGATTCATTTTGATAGTCGTTTTATTTTTGTTACTAAGAACGACCTAATCAATAAAGATTATATTTAAGATTTTGTGAGACCTTAACTTTAAAAGATATAATCAAGCAAAATAAAAAATTACAATTATCTAATAATTTTAATATTCAAAAGTATAATTTAATTTATACGTTTTATTTATTTGATTAAGTAAAATGGAATCCATCGAGAGGTACTACGAATGATAATCACATTAATCTTTTTAAGATGCAGTGAAGGCATCTACCTAATTTCATTACCATCGACTGACTCCAAACTTGATTTATTCTTTGGCGAAGCAATTTAATGATAAATATACGACCGTATCTTGGCGAAGATAATTTGTTCAGCAGACGACTGCCGCAGCTTGAAAAGAGCAAATTAAGTCACAATTACCAATACTTAAGCATAATTTTCTCTTAATCACCTGTTTTGGCCTTATTCCTATTTATAGTTTATTTTACCCCTTTTAATGTTTAGCATCGGTAATAAGTCTAATCGGTTCATACAAATAAAAGTATTTCACGGCGCTATAATTAGCTTTAAGTGTTCCAAAGACAATAAAAAATTTAGTACGCATAGTCTCTAAGCCAGATTAGTACTAATAGAGTTAATATTTATACTGGTGGTAGGTCTTTTGTTGCAAGAGGCCGGCTAGGTAGGTACCACCGCAGTGTCCAATATTCTGCCGCCAAATAGTAGTGTTTAGGCACTACTGTGTTCCGGTTTGAAGGGCACTGTACGCTAGTGAAATTACTGGGCGAACGAGATTTAAGAACTAATATCTCGAGGTTGGCAACGCGTGAGTGGCACCTACTGGTGGTGCTGCAAGCGCTCATAGGCTGCGGCAGCCACTTACCATCAGGTGGGCCGTATGCTTGTTTGCCAACTTCTAACATAAAAAAAAAAAAATTATATACTGCAGTTTTCAGAACGTTTTTAATTTCAAAAGTTTTTTATTTATGATATGGATAAAATTTGTGGTACTATAACAATAATTATATATATAAAAATTCTTTAGTTTATATTCAAATTGGGTGCCAAATTTTAAAAATAACTAAGAAAATCAAATTCCACAGACTGATAAATTTACGGGGAGAAAGTTGAACTCTGCTACTAACATAATAAGAAGAAATGGTTCTAATTACGAGTACATCCATAAGCACATGAATTAAATATGGCAGCAGCGTAGGTTCTGAGAAATATGAAATTACTTAAGTAAAAAAGAAATCACATTACTAAACATAAAACTAAAATTATATACTACTTGTTCGATGTGAGAAGCAAGAGTCACCATCACTACATAGTATAAAACAAAGTCACTTTTTCTGTCCCCATATCCCTATGTTCGCTTTAATCTTTAAAACTACGCAACGGATTTTGATGCGGTTTTATTTAATAGATAGAGTGATTAAAGAGGAAGGTTTATATGTATAATAACATCCATTAAACATTGGAGAAATACTCTTATTTTTGATGTTTCTAATGTGATGTCGTAAATAATCGTGCGGGCCACGGGCAGTAATGAATAAATCAAAACTACTGGATCGATTTTAATCATTTTTTCACTGAATGACGTAGACTATATATTTTATACCCGTTGCGAAGCCGGAGCGGGCCGCTAGTTAAGTATAAATTTCACTTAAAGCTCATCATTTTTGTTCTAATATCTGATTAAACCTTGTGTAAGCAGTTTCACTTTAATTTTTCAGCCTGGTTGTCGTCTACTTATCGAAAGCGTAACACACGTAGAAGCAAACAAGCCATAAATATTATTAAATCTCCACATTGACTTATGTCACATTGTGTACACACAAGAGCACTTAACGGGTGTTAATTTGGCGATGACTGTCGCGCCGCAATCCGTCATCGCCCGGAGCTTGCGACGCGAGATGACTGCTAAGGGCGCGAAAACATGGTTATAACTTGTCAGATATAGCTATGGAAATTAAGCAGAACATTATCTTAATCGTACTAAGGTTTGGTTAACATGCATCCTTGGTATAAGTCGAGGTTAAGGCATATGTCGAGGCGACCATTCAAATCGAAAATAGAGGTTCTCCTACAATACGTGGTAATACATATTTATTATTATTATTATACTTATTTATTATTTAAATGTATTTCTACATATTTTGTGTATTTTATAATTTTCAATCAATTTATAAATGGTGAAATATTTTTTGCATAATAATTTTTTATTGAGCTTATATTTCGATACTAATGAGTATTATCTAAGCCTTTTAATACTTAACTTTAATGTGTGCAAATGTACAATTGTACATACACCCTAATTACATGAAGAACCAAAGGGTACAGCGATTGTGTACATGACTAGGTATTTTTGAGCCCCCGCTTCCGAGTGGGAAAGTTAAGCATTGTTCTACACTGTGGAATATTAAAACTTAATGAACGCGCGGAATTTGGAGGGTTTCAATAAAAACGAACACTAGTTAATCCATATACTACAGTATAAATAATTTGTTATAAGTGTAATTCAGTATCTAACCGGCTTTAATTTGAATTATTTCGGATAGTAAGATGAAAATATGTGGTTTTACACAATCTAATACGCACATAAATAAAATTAACATGTCTGTATATTATTTATAGCCTACTCATTGTAACAGCTGAAACGATTTCTCTTTTTAAAACTTACAATTCAAAGTCAAATAAAACCTGGTAAATATATTATTGCACTATGTTAATGGAAGCCCGAGATATAACTAAATTATTCAAATTTCGTTTTCATTTTGATTGCACGTTTATCAATTACAACTTCAGCCGCTAAGAAATAACTATTTAAATTGGACAAAATAAATAGGCAACGACACCTAAATAATGAAATTGACTATCAGTGTAAACACTTAACAAGTTCAAAATATTCACTATACATGAGCCGGCACCCGACACTCCGAAGTCGAAACAAAGGTTGCCCGCGATAATTGGATGTGGCCGATCTGAATGCACGCTAGACGAGACTTAATTGAGGTTTTAGAGTTTGGCTAATTCGCCCACCTCCGATCGTCCCTAGTAAGACTTCGTCTGGTTCTCCTTGTATGGCCTGTTGGGGTTAAATGTGTTATCTCGCTATCTATACATGTATATACATTAAAAATACTTTCGTTTTTCAATAACATAAAATTTCTAAATTATATCAAACAATTTCTTCAAATTGGCCCAAAGCCGTTGTCGATTTGTAGTCGACTCACGTATGGTGTAACAAAAAGTAACAACTAAATATTTTGGAGACCGGTAAAGGACCGATAGAGGTTGGATGCGGGTAACAAAAAGTAGGGCTTTGCCTAGGGGCCGACACCCGCGCAGATATGATAATCCCGAGTATGTAAAATAGTGAAATTTAGGGCCTCTCCATGTGAAGAATTGTGTTCGTTCGGTAGGCAAATTATTCTAATGCGGCCCTTTTATTCGAGGCACACTCCGCACACGGGTCGCCGACTCCTCCAACACTCATTTGTATTTCAATAAAACACCACTAACCCTATCTAAACAGCGCTTTCGATTCATATATCGGATGGACCTCGTTAAAGAAGCCTAAGGCTACGCTTATACGGCAATCTTACGTGCGGCAACTAATCGTTACCCGGAATAATTTAAATAGCAGACCTCTGAAACCTTTAACAAATAAACCACAATGTTTCTATGATATATTCGAAATTCATTACTCAACCACGAATAGCTCTTAATGTTTTTGTTACAAAATGTAGAGTGTTATTTCAGCATTTTCATTCAAATTACAATCTCAAATCGGTCATCCATTAATCGATGCTCAATGAATCAATTTGAATACATTGAGCTGAGCCAACGTTTCGGGAGTTTACACAAACTTACAAGGTATATACGAGTATATCTCATACAAAAAACATTATCTAGCTTGCTTTACAATAACGTTTCCCCTGGCAGGACAGTTATCCTAATTCAAAAGTGTAAATAGCAAATAGAAACGACATATCGGTCCGACGAAATCCGGTGAGTCCGGTGTATCGTTTCGCTTGTCCGATTTGCATAGCACCGAAAGTTTACACAATCACATTTTCCTCATCAGCCTGCGGGGAGCATAATTCTTCCTTCCATCTGCCGTCTTCCTGTATCTACCCTTGCCAAAACCTCTTTTTTGCCGGGGTTCGGCCGGCGGCACTGTTCGCGATACATAAATTTCCACGATCGGTCATCCCTTAAAAACAAGTTTAGCTCTTTATCCAGCGGAGAGTAAGTTAAAGAATGGCTCGAACGTACGTTACCCTCCGATTCGTTACGTATTCAAATTATTTCGCCATCCTGTTTTTACGTCTATTTGTATTGGATTGTGTATCTATAGACTCTGCAGGCTTTTGTGTAACTGTTGATTAATTAGAACTACACAAGTATAATAATGGATTTATTTATGAGAAAATTCTTAGTTAAAAGGCTTTTTATATAGTACGTCCCCAGTATTTCCCAGTCAGCTTATTTTTTTTTTCAGTTTACAAATCAATCGTTTTTAAATAGATTAATCGTTATCTGTAATAAGTATGAACCTGTAATCGACAAAATAAGAAGAGCATTCTCACAATCAGAAAAAAAGGGTGCCTATAAATAGTTGATAATTATCAAAAGCACGATTGCAGAGCCCTTAAAGGCGCTACGTAGATAACAAGATGTCCGTATGTTCAATACAAGCATCTACATTTCACCATCGGACATCGCGACAAAACTCTAAGTTCCATCCATACCACCTCGATGTCTGGAAATCCACAACAGCGCGATTTAGAAGACATTTTCTTCCTCGCACAACCACTCTGTGGAATCAACTTCCGCCGGCGGTCTTTCCGAACCGATACGACTTGGGAACCTTCAAGTGAAGAGCCTATGCCTTCTTTAAAGATCGGCAACGCGCCTGCATGCCTTCTGGTGTTGCAGATGTTCATGGGCGGCGGTGATCACTTAACATCAAGTGAGCCTCCTGCCCGTTTGCCCTCTTACATAAAAAAATCTACTACGAGCAGAAATCTAACGCATTTAGGACTCGCCACCAGTACACGATAGCTATCGTTTCTTAGGTCTAAGTTAAATATTTAGTGTAAACACCTAAACGTAAAAAATCTATACTATTAAGAGCCTTAAATCTAAAATCTATTCTTGGCATACCACAAGACATGCCTACGTCAGCGCTTGTGAGTGAATCCTATGCCTAATTAATTGGACGCATCACATGGCCAAGGCGGACCCCTTGAGCGTCAGACAGGTCACCCCCGGAGAAGTTCGACTTACGATGCTCACGTGATTCCCACTGGATAATTAAATAATAAGGCTTTAAACTGTCCCTTTTGTTTAAGTCTGCGTTGAACTTAAATTAAACAATACTGTCTTTTGGAAAGAGTTTGTAAATGACAAATGAAACTATTTTTTTGTAACTATTTTATAGTAATATGTATCGATTTTAAGTAACATAAAAAAAGTTTATTGTTTTGTAGACATTATTTTTGTGCGGTTACGATTTATTCCCTTTCGAAAATTTTATTTTAGCGGAAATCAATTTGTCTAATTGGAAGACATAACAAAAACATTATACTTAAGTCTGACTAGAACAATTTGCTTTATTGGTATACGCTTACAAGTACTACACATTATCAATGGACCGTAACAATTCAACGGATCCATATATTAACAATGCGAGTACAGCTCCATTTCACATGCACGTTTCCTACTATTCAAGCGTGCAAACGAAAACTTTAGTAAGAGCGAAAGATAAAGCCTGACCGTATGCATGCGACGCACGTCCACTCTTTACAAATTCAAAACTGTTGAGCCATTCACACAGCGGATAAGTTTCACTCGGCTGAATGCCGTGATAAGTCGCCGCAACTCGACAATGAAGGAATCGTGAGTTGATTTCGCATTATGTAACAATCTCTGCTCTACTTCAGAATTCGCTATCTGTATACGGGCGTAGCTCGACTTTGCTCTAAGCTCGTACTGTAATCTAGATACCGAATTTCGTCCAAGCGGATTCTAATTCAAACTATTTACTTCGAACTTAGATTTGACGCTAATCTCTGTGTATATCTATTTGATACTAACAACTACAATATTTATACTTGTAGGCTCTTTAATTATTTTACCTAAACGCTACACACTCAACGGCCGCCATTAGGATTGAAATATCCTGTGTCGGGGGTACGCAAATATACACATACACAGTGACAAGGACAAATACACCCAGACCGGAAAAACTGCCTGTATGGTCAATACAAACGTATGCTCCGAGGGGGAGTCGAACCCGCGACCTGTGGCGCTTAAGGCAGGTTCGCTACCGCTGCGCCACAACGTTGTCAATTTTCATATTTATATTCGATTTTATTATTGTCACTGTCAGCAAGTAATATTTTTTAAATTTAAAAAGATATCTTTAAGCCACGTGTTAAGTTTTGTTGAGCCCAAAAATAACTACATGTTAGTATGCCGTATTTGGGATATTTATGATTCTACACAACCGTGAATAAATAAATGACATGTTATAATAACACGGTCCGCGGATATGTCGCCAATAGCATTAGGAAAATAAAAAGTCGAAAAGCACATACCGTAACAGAAGACATTCGATCTCAGAACCAAAAGTATACAATCCAGAAAGTTATCATAAGAGAAAAAAAAATATGGGAATTTGATACGTTTAAAATATTATTTAAAGGCTATATTAGCGTGTAGGGTTAGTATTGTTGGATGCTTACTTGGAACGTATGGGGACTCCAGCGAAGCATGCCGCAGTGAGTCATGCAGTTATTCAATAAGCCAGGACCGCTTGTCCGGATTTACAACACCGTGGAAGGACGGTTAATGTTAGGGTTATCACTGTGACAAAAGTGTGTAGGTAAAAAGAAAATATTATTGGTATAAAGTAGACTAAAATATACAGTCTATATAACATTCTAAATATATACTAATTGTTACCCATAAAATTGTGAAAAATTAATGGTAACACACCTTGAAATCGACCTAATATTATTTTGCAACCTTTTATTTATTCATTCATTCACATAATACATAACCATAATACAATATTTATTTATATATTTCATAAGTTTTTTTCAGTTCATTCGATAATTCAATTAATTTAATCATTTCTTTTAAGTCGACCATTTGAAATCTTGGCTAAACGCCCATATTTGTGATATGACGTCCTCACGCTTTCCCATTCATATTTCTACTTTCAATCTACGTTTGATTTATTTAGTAAATCTAAATAAAAGCAATCAGAGTCCAGATCCATATAGTTATGGAAATACGTGCAATACCAAATGACCATAAAAATAATCGTCTCTTGTTAAACAACATCAACACCACAGAACAGCGATGCATACGAATTATCAAAGCAAACTCTATATCCCGGTTTTACAACGCAATAAAATATTGAAATAAAAATCGTCCGCGAACCAGCAATAAAATAAAATGCTAACAGTTTTTACGGCGCCGACAATATAATGAAATAATCGTAACGGCCGTCGACGTCATATTGAATAGCCCAATAAATCTTCCTCGGGTCATATTGTCCACAGTCCTCTTGGCAACACTTTAATATCTAAAAATATCATTTCGATAATCGAACCGGCGCACACTAGCCTCTCCGTATAAATCATTTCCCCGCACTCGGCTGTCGTTTATTTTTCAAACTTTCCATTCCCAAATAAAGTCCCCGAGCATCGGGCCAGTGCTTCCTCTTTCCGGGGCGGTTTTTACATGATTTGTCGGCTGTCGGCCATTTCCCTTAATACTGTCAATATTTCAAATATTAATTGTTATAAATCACAAAACTTCTCTAGCGTTTCCGCTTTTTATAGCTACCGTGGAATTAAAATTTATTTTAACGGAATTAGATACGTTTCTACAAGCGAACATTGACCGCTCATAAAAAAAGTACTTTATAAATGTAAAGAATCGACTAGCTCGTCAAGGGAAACGTGTTAAATTATGTAGCTACACTTAACGCGTCATTCTGTACTACTTTGAAAAAGTTCCGCCCATAAAACATTAACAAGCACTCAAGAAAATTCCCGGTTCTGCCCCGTTCGTTAAGTAGTGTCAGACGGTAGTTTTTCCCACCTCGAAGGCGGCCACTAGAAGCCGGAGGGTCGCTGTCAACGCGATTGACCAGCCGATATCTCCCAAGAGTGTCGCCCTTAGGCCCTTCTCTCGAGAAATTCTCTGAGATCATTGCAAATCCTTCAATTAATGACAAACAACGGCGAAGCTATCGTGCACCCAATTTTCAACGTCATTCCTATTTTGTACGGTGACAGTTGGCATGGGTCACGACACACTATACAGTTATATAATTCCCAGTGCTATAACTTAACCAACTTGGTTTCAGCGTTTGCAATTATCCTGCCTGTTTATACTTTAGAATAAAATTCAACGTCGTATCGAGATATAAAAATTTATAAATATATCCGGCAATCATTGCATCATGTATCACTGTAATAGACAATTTGATATTATTATCTATTTTGTCAATGCAATGAAATCATAGCAAAAAATACGAATCATGTATAAGAAACAAAATACTTACTAAGTTCAGTACACAACCGCGCGCCATAGCACGCTAGCGTATTCTTTGTTCAGGATTTTATATCCATCTAATAGACAGACAACGCGTATCATAATACAAGCATATAAAACAGCACATAACATTACCTGATAGCGTAATTATCGCCTCGAAACACGTCGTGGTGCTGCAGAGGAATCTTGTCCGATATTTTCATGAGTAGAGATGCGAGCGGCGCTTACTCGCTCGGCGCGTATCGATCGAGAGGGAGGGGGCGTGGGGGCAGAAATTTGGGAAAACTTTGAAAGTTTCGCGTCTAATTCAGGCGCACGCACACACCCGTCGTGCCAGCTTAACCGCCGCACACAAGTATGATGTTGCCACGTAATTTGTGTTTTGTTTTGTGCCCGTTCAAATGTCACGTGTCTTCAACTTGGTACGTGGATGAATACGCTTTCAGAGGATTCTGAAATACGTTTCTGGAATTTCATAACATTTTACTGCTATATAAATTTGACGTTATAATAGGTTGTTTTAATTCTTTGCGCTACCTACTAAACGACATAGATTTTTTTGATAGTAATGCTTTTTAGGGTTCCGTAGCCATAGCGTAATGAAATCTTAAAATATTTAAGAACTAAGGGTAGCAGTCCATACATGTAACTGAGTTTTTTCATTAAGTCAGTAGTTGTTGAGATATTAGCTCCTAAAGTCATAAAAATTGTGCCCCCCCCTCTAACTTTTGAACTATGCGATTTAAAATTCTGGAAAAATTTGAGCTTGTAGGACATCAAATAAAATTTCAACCACATCTGGTTTGTAGAAGATAGGTCTACAAATTTAAGAGATATATAAGTTTTTCCCATAACTTTGTTTTTCATATAACTTTTAATAATTACTATGAAATTACCAACTTATTTTTGCAGTTGATTTTAATTCGTTATTATTTTTAAAGGCCTTGAGATTCTTCATAACCAAGCTGCGGAACCCTTCAGTTTCAACTGTGCGTGGTCCACAACGCACTTGACTGCTAATTATTTTAATTCTAATCATCTCTTTTATTAATTTCTACCATCTAAACATTTTACATTAAAACCAAAGCTTCAATACCGTCTATAGTAGTTAAGTAGGTCATTAATTCACAAAAAAATGTGTACCAAGTAAGTAATAGAATATACCTAGATAATAAATTTAGTACAGAGAGTAATCTCCGTGTAATATGACAGACACACGGACAAATGAACGGACGGTCGCACAGACTAAGAGAAGTTATAAGGGTTCCGTTTTTTCCATTTATCAACTGAACCCTAAAAGTAAACTTAATTGTAAAATAATGCTTGTAATCTTTAACGTGATAAAAAATTTCAACCACTGGTCGTTCACTTGCGGATAAAATATGCGCCTTTGCTTTGGAATCATTCACACATTGTATTGAAGATCAAAGCTGGCGTCATTACGCATTGTAGCGGTGAGTGCTTTGTAAAAGAAAACAATTAAGAAGATGACTAGGGCGACCACGGTATCGACGCCATCGGACAATAGACGCGGAGACGGCCACTTCCTGTGCCACGATCAAAGCTGCCTTCTGTCATCGTTGAATGATTAAAAGCGTAATACTTATTAGCTTGTACGGACTTTTTGTTATTTTTATAGATATTTTAATTGAGAATGAAATAGTTAACTGATATCCTTGACCTTATTGCCTTACAGACAATTAGAGACAAATTTAGTTAACATTCAATAACTTAATGAATACTAAAACTTTGTTCTATTTGTATCGTATCGTTACTGAAATTAAAAAAAGTTATTTGGATTATTGTTATATATTTACACATAGATTAGCGTGAATCTGCATGCTCTTCAGACACAATCGAAAAACTATTATGTCTGCTAAACCATTAACTGATATAAACAATATCGTATTAAAAAAAACTGTCTAAACGCACACTAACGTGAACGTTCAAAGCAAATTCTTTTGCCTATAAAAGTTCGTCTTTTGTATTTTTAATTTATACCGGTTATAATTTTTGAAATATTATTTATCGTACAGCTACTCGTAAACAGGCCGCAACAAATAAAGGAATTCCATTCAAAGCGAGGCTTTTGCGGACATAAAAAATTGGGCTGAAAATAAAAACAAAAGAGCTATGAGTTCGCAATTAGCGTGATTTAACGGCCATTTAATTACAGCGTGATTAATGCGATATTATCCAGGCCATTATTATTTGTGGTCACCCTAATAATTTTTAGTGACTTTTATATTTTAACAACAACAAATAAATATTTTTTATTTCGGTATTTTTTATACTTTTTAGTTACGAATGATTGTACTTGATTTTAATGATTCATGGAAGTTTAAGACTTATAAGGTTCCCATGGATGCCATTGTCATATCTGAATCAAACTGAAATAGGACCACACAGGAAGCACCAGCTTTCAAATAAATAGAGAATCATCAAATTCGGTTCACCAATTCGAAGATTATGAGGTAACAAACATAAAAAAACACAGTAGAATTGAGAACCTTCTCCTTTTTTGAAGTAGGTTGAAACTTCGTAATTTCACTCGTGTATCGTTCAAACGTTTTTCGTTAAAACGAATTGGTTAAAACGATTTTTTTAAATTTAAAAATAGATTTTTATAACTTTACATTACTTTAGCACTGCTTTTCAGTTTTCGACATGAATGGACTGACTTAGCGGAAGAAGTTTTAATAATAATAATACACAATTATTTAACAATTGAAATGTTCAAATATTATGATTCATGGAACTGGGAACCTGTTCACTATGCCATTCAGACAATTTTATTCCATTGCTGAAAATCAAAAGTCCTCGAAAGAGAAGGCTCGAACCAACGTATATGATATATCCCGTTTCGAGTGTATCATACGGTGACCACGTACCATCAGTTAAGCCATGCAGAGAGTACAGTCACCAACACAGTATACAAAAACAAAACTATATCATTTAAATGTATTTTTTATTTTACTTGTAAATTCAGACTCAATAATTTAGAAACATTATTAAGCTCGTAATAATCTTTGATAAACACAATGTTAATATATCGTATATCTTAATTTGAGAAGTCGTCGCCCCGTGAATCTCTATAGTAATTAACATTCGCGCCATTACAGTAATTAAAGTGTTCTCTTTTAGCGAACAAGCTTTTGTAATATCAACGCTTCGCTATGGAATTATTTATTCGTTGTCAGTATACACTATAGCGGATTATGTCTCTGCTTAGAAAGTACATTGTTTTAGTAAATTTAATTTCACAAATTTCAGCTACGTAGAAAATATTTTATAAAACTAGCTATGCCCGCGGCGTCACTCTCGTGGTCTACATAGTTATTGTTTAGTTAAACAAACTAAAAATCCTTTGGACAATAAACGTCTTGCTTTCTCACCAACACACCGTATCGCATCGCCCGTCCATGCTTTCTTTCTTATTGCTCGGCTGCTATGTATCCTATCACCTATAACCTTCCTCAAGAAATGTACTATCAAATTCAAAAATAATTTTCCAAATCTAAGCAGTAGTTCCAGAGATTAGCGCGTTCAACCAAACAAACAAACTCTTTAGCTATATAATATTGGTATAATTAAGAGATTTTAAAACAATAAGAGTTTCGATTGCACTTATACATGAAATTTATTATGTACAGTAATAATATGCTATTTTATGAAATTTTTAGTTTCATAGAATTACATAACTTAAACATAAAAATACAATTTAAATGCTGTATATAATTAATGTAAGCAGCAATATCACCTCTACCTCGTTACGCATTATGTTATTAGAAATCTCATAGAATAATAGTGATTCAGATATATAAATAAAGTCTTCTGTATAAGGTTCATGCTGCGAATTTTAAAATTAAGTAAACGCACGTAGTATCGACAATGTACTGTGATATATTTAAGGGTAGTTTAAAGAGCGGTGGCAACAAATAAAGCTGTTAGCTGCGAATCGGCAGTCGGGTCACGGCGACACACGGGATCAAGTGCACTGAGAGACCGATATACAGGATGCTATCCTCTTAACACTAGTCATAAGATTGAGTTAAATTTATGAAGGGATATTTTAACGTTTTTTTTCCTTTTGTATAAAATTTAGTAATTGTTACGTTTATTATTTGTCAATTCAGATTTTTTACTGAATTTTTATAGCCGTTTAGATTTTAGATTTTTTACTGAACAGTTTTACTGAATTTTTATAGCCGTTTAGTTCTTCACCTTTTGAGATTTCAAGTGCTTCATTTATTTTTCAAATTCATCTCGTGCTTAGCGCTAAGAAAAACATCGTGAGGAAACCTACATGTCTTGATAGATATTCTAAGACATGTATATCCGCCAATCCGCAGTGGAGCAGCGTGGTGGATTAAGCTCTAAATCCTTCTCCTTGACAGGAGAGGAGGCCTTTGCCTAGCAGTGCGACATTAAAAGTTACCTTACTTTTTACTGCATTTTTTTATAGATTTGTTTAAGTAATGCAAAACACAAGATAAATATGAATACAACTAAGCGTATGCAAAATTTAAAAGAAAATTGCAAAAATTGTGGAATCTTTGCATGGCATCGTTCTACGTTTTCCATCTACTGGCTTTGCTCGGTCATTTTAATTGCGTTTTAAATATGATCATCTTATATAACCAAAATATATCATAAGATTAGATTCTGATCTCATGTGTATCCTTAGACATCTCAAAAGAAAACCGAAGCGAAGTAATAAGAAAAGGTAAGAGTGCCCCATTGAATGATAACTCCGGTCCTTTGTCTCCTGCGTCCGTCTTGACGAATCGAATTAAAAGGCTTATTGTGTCTACGTGACAGCTCAACCCTCGGCCGAGACGCGTTTTTGTTTCAAGCAAACTAAAATATTACGGGCCATTCACTAGATCCCCTAGCGAGGGAGAGATTTGCTACTTGAATTTGTACTCAATTTTTAACAGGGACCGTTAATTAAGAGAGCTGCTCTTTATTGGCAAGCCGAGTCTTAATGCGTTAATTGTCGAAATGCAATCTCGGAAGGCCTTTCAATCATTCGAATGCTTCGTATTTTAATTTTGCGCTAATTAATTTTTCGAGAAGCAAACTGATGATTTTTTAATAAGTTTCGTAATTGAAATTGATTGTAACTGACATAATTTAATAAAATGATTTTTTTATTTATTTATTATTTTTTGTTTCAGGCTTCCTTGAGGACTCGTATACCATCGCCATCAGATCAAGGTATATTAAACTGTGTACAATATTACATTATTTATTATTAAAATCCTTACTAATATTATAAATGTCAAAGTAACTCCGTCTCTCTATCTGTCTGTCGAGCTTTCACGCCAAAACTACTGAACCGATTTCAATGTAATTTGGTACATGGATAGCCTAGAGCCTGAGATGCTTATGTGTTACATAAGATACTTTTTAATGCGAAAAAATGCTTGTAAGGGGTTGAAAGGGGGGGGGTGAAAAGTTGTATGGAAAAATTTTTAGAGCTAGAAGATTGAAAACTTAAAATTAACCGAACTCCAAGCCGATCTAAGTGTACTATTTTGACAGAATTAAATGATATGACTTTTCTCAGCATCATTAACATGGAACAATGAAATCGACACCGTTGTGGCGTTGTGGGTAGCGAGTCTGCCTTTAGTCTCGACGGTTGCGGGTTCAATTCCCGCTCGGGCAGATGTTTGTTAAAATTTATGTCTCGGTCTGGGTCTCCCCACCGTGCCTCGGAGAGCACGTTAAGCTGTCGGTTCCGGTTATTATCAATAACATCTGATAATAATCGTTAACTCTTGATTAGTAAATTGGTCTTATCCAATGAGTTACTGGTTCGCCCTTAGGGTTGCGGAGGTCAGATGGCAATCGCTCTGTGTAAAAACTAGCAACCTGTCAAATTCGGATAAGAGTAATAAGCAGACCCTGGGTACATCAAAAATACCGGGATTAATGCTAGGATGAAGAAGAATGAAACTGACATATAAAATTACTATCCCCCGCATTTTCCCAGAGACTGCGTACTACTCTTATCCTAGATTTGACAGGTTACTAGTTTTTATACAAAGTGTTTGACATCTGACTTCCGCAACCCTGAGGGCGAACCAGTAACAATAACGCAATAAGAATAAATTACCTATCAAGAGTTAACGATTATTATCAGATGTTATATAATAATAACTGGGACCGTCAGCTTAACTTGCTCTCCATGGCACTGTGGGGAGACCCACAAGGATCAGGCCCGTCAAGGCTAAAGGCAGGCTCGCTACCAAAACGCCACATTGGTCGTCATATAAAATTATTACCCAAAAATTTAATTTAATTTAAAATGCCCGAATACTTTCATAAAATTAAAAAAAAAAACCTTACTCTTAATTCTCGTCATATTAAAATAAATCTTAGGGAAACGTAACTGCCATTCTTGTTGAACATGGTTTAATTATTCATTACATCCCACGACGCAGTTTCTTACAGACGCCGGCCGAAAAGTTAAACGTAAAAATATATAGATACTAAAACGAACACGCACATTAATGAGGGCTATGCAATATTTATACACAAGCTACCCTAATTGCTAGGGTGGAGAGTGGAAAAAATGGGCAATTTCACGTAATGTAATATGTATATTTAAGGTGAAATTCCCAAAGCCAGTGTTGAAATTCGTCGCGGCGATACTTCTGCCACGAAACCACTTCAAACGTCTTTCTGCGGCCGTGTCGATAGGAACGGTTCTCTACTTCGGTGTAACTTAAAATTAATTTTATTTCTCTCTTGGTACTTTTTAAATTGTCATTTATAGCATTTAAATTGGAAATAAAGAATGAAAAATTGAATTTAACTCTAATTTAAAAAAACTCTAAATATGTATGTATCATAAAGTGCACAGGACGTAAGATCAATTAAAAATAAAAACTATTTAACCCATTGTATTACAAACAGTTTGTTGTTTTAAAATCATAAATGATTTCAGACATATCCATTACAGTGTCACATATTTAAACAATAAAATGTATATACTGTTTAAAACTAAATCTAAAAAATAAATAAGTCTAAAAATTTAATCCAAAGCTGTGTATCAATATTCTAAGTAGAGAAACTTGCCCGTCGTACTTCGTAAGTAGCCGAGATTTTTATTTTTTCAATATGTTTAGGTGCTCAGCGTTGCTCCCCTCGCCGCCACAATTTCCTCTTGACGGAAACCCTCAATCTAATGATACGCCTGTGTTAAAAACACAAGGAAATTTAATAACGCCCGCCCACATAATAGGAAAACAAAGAAAATTTAATTTCGACGATTCCCACATGCTCAATATCGCTGAGAAGTTACGCCCCCACTTACTGTGAAAATTAAAAAAAAAATTACATAAAATTCACCCCACTGTATAGATCTCCGTATATTTAAAGTTTCTTTGCATTTTAAAGAACAAAAGGATCCGTAGTATCCGTTGAAAAATTTAACAAACCCTTTAAAAATCTGCATATCACGTTACGGGGACGCTTAAACTGGCAGTAATTATTCGCAACAAAAGTCAAACACATTTCAAAGGTAGGCAAATTAGTTTTGCACTTAATGATCCGACAAAGAGGTTAAATCTTTTTAAAACGCTCACCCGGAGCGTTTCCTTTCCCGTTAGGGTATGTAAACAGTACGTAAAAAAATATTTGCATTAGCTCACCCCGCATATATGCAAATCCGTCGGCCCATACGTGGAAAAGCTGTGAAAATTGTATCAAATTGTTCCAACGACACCGTAGGCTTTGCCGGCAATTTGTCAAGCGAACAATTATTATTTGAAGCCCCTACCCGCTGTGAATTAGGTACATGTTAGGATGAGGAATTTTAAAGAGCAGTGAATATAAATCATATGCAAATTCGTATATTTTCTATACTAAAATGTATAAAATAAACAATGCAATAATATAATTATCTTAATTACTACAGTCACGGACGTTTAGTATTGTGATTACTAATAATATTTGCCCGTCCCATTTATAATTGTATATTTAACAATGACTTCAGTAATTCAACTTGTTCAACGTAATAAGTCGATGTGGGTGTCAATTTGATAATAGTCGATAAGTGAAGTTAGAGGCTTGTATGGGCGACCTGAACAATTCTGAGACTAGGTTGATCACTGATGACGCGATAAGAAGAAGAAGACATCGGTAATAGAAAACATTTCTAAAACAAAAGACGATGAAAACGATTTTTTATCATAATTGTATTTGAAATAAAAGCGATTTAAAATGGTTTTAAATACAAATAAATTATTAATATAAGTATTTATATAACATATCCGCAATTGGCGTGTTCCCACGCCGTTCAATAAAAACAAACTGCAAATCGTCAATCCAAAAGCCTCGAATTAAGCCAGGCCGACCCGAGCAATGGGCCGTCCCGAAAAATGTTATACGCCACCTGTGGCTGGGGTAATCGTATGCGTTGATCTCACCATGAATGCACCGACTCAGGCTCGTGTCCTCACATATACAAAGATGTAGAGATAAAAAATATGGCATAAGGACCACTGTGCTTTATTGTTCTCACTCACTTTATCAAATTGTTAACAAAATAATTTCTTCAAATAATGGTCTATCAATATGATATGATAATTAATAGTAATTTTTATTTTTATAACAGATTTTTCATATAAAAGAAGAAATTAATGAATTAATTTTAAAATTTACTTTTTTTTTGTAAGTTGATTCGACATATTTTAATTGAAAATATATTTATTAATACAAAAGCAATTGAGCACCAAACATGATTCCTCTGATCTGTCCTACTTGTCTTCACTCTTAGCCCTCACCCCTCAACTAACACCAGGTAAGTTGCATACTTGTTTTCAACTTTTGGTATGTAAAACATTAATTTTATTCTAATTCTTTCAATAAAATAAAGGCATATAAAATTCTTCTGTTTATTTTTAATTTGACAAATATTTTTTGTTTTATGACTTCGCACGTCACTTCTAGTGCAAAATTGCAAAACCAACGCCCATGTAGAGCCCATGCATCCGTTTAGTTCCATGCCGATAGGTCGAATTTATGCGGCGCCGGCGCTCAGGCAATTATCATTCACGCAATGATTCCACCGGCGGCCGGACGCTCCCAGTCCCGATACACGCGCCTAGTCAATTAACACGCCCATCGTATCCACTCAATTGCCTCTACGGATTTATTGACTGGACCGTCGATTCAATCTTTCATTTGATGTTAAAAAGAAGCCATTAAGTTTAGTTTTAAATAAAGATATTTTTAAAATAAATGATAAAAAGCTACAATGAAATTAAATATAAAAATCGTATACATTATTAAAAATATTGAGTTTTTTCAGTAATGTTATTTATTCAGAATTGCTGAATATAAAACGCTGCCTCAACATACCTCAAGTAACCAACAAAAATTTTCCCACGGTTATGAGGTCTTAATAGTGAGCCGGTCCTTTATGAAGTCGGGCGGACACAATAACGATAAAGGTGAGCAGAAAATCCGGACAATAAAGTCGACAAAAAAGCTGAGCGAGGGCTAGTGCGGGGAAATAGTTCGTGAAATTTCGAAGGGTCCTGTAGGGTATCGCGTACGCGGACGGGACACTTTACGACGGTCCTCTCAGTAAACCTGCCGTTATGTTGGGTTAAAAGATCGTCCTATTCGCAATATAAAGATGCCGAGGCAAGATTTGTAGCCGGTTTATGGATGTAGAAGGGTTGTTAGATGCGGCGGTTATTACGATCATGTCGAGTGGAGAGGTCGTATCATCCAGAAGTCAACATTGCGAATATGATGGAGGACTTTTGAGGGATAGAATAAGAAGCGGAAATTGTTAACTGGATACTGTTCTCTTTAACATGGAACTTTCATCGAAATGATAAACATTTTTTATTACGACCGCTTTTTTACGAATAAGATAATTACATGATAATGACATTGATTTAAACATGTTGAAATAATTAAAAAGAAAAAATCATAATCTAAATTTTGCACATAACTCAAAACCTTTTAGACATAAAATGGCAAAGAAACATGTTTCGCATTTCTAAATTTTTCCTTTTGTTTGGTCATGTGACGACGTTGTGGCGCTGCGGTAACGTACGTGCCTTAAGCGCCACAGGTTGCGGGTTCGATTCCCGCTTGGAGTATATGTTTGTATTGACCATACAGGCATGTGCATACAGGTCTCGGTTTATTTGTCGTTGTCATTGTGTATGTTTCCGGACCCCCGTCACAGGATATAACTATCCTAATGGGGGCCGTTGAGTGTGTAGCGTTTATTATTATTAATATATATATTACTTAGCTTGTCGAGCCCTTAATTTATAAAACCCGCCTATCGAGATTCTAGAGAGATAATTCACAGCTCAGACACAGATTCAAATTAAAACGTAGTATCAAATAGCAGTACATTCGTAGCATAAATGGCATTTAGTTAGCAGGTGGAGCTGTGGCTAATTGTACACGGCAATCGTGAGCGGACAGTATAAACAACCCGCTTGAAGGCGTTTACAGGTGTTTGTAAAGAGCCCTCACGTAAACAGCACCGTTTACACTTCCTCTTGCTTATTCCGTACCTCAACGCTTCCTTTCTGTGGATGTGAAATACGAAGTTAGCTTTGTGCTTCAATTTATAGTTCAATTGTACTTCTTACTTACTTACTTACTTATTGTACGTATTGTACATGCGACACTTGAAAGAAAGCTGTATACCTACTCTATCGTCTATTTCTGATAACATCGGTCACGTTATTATTTTATTTATTTATTTATTTTTTTATGTTAGAAGTTTGCAAACAAGCATACGGCCCACCTGATGGTAAGTGGCTGCCGCAGCCTATGAGCGCTTGCAGTACCATTAGTAGGTGCCACTCGCGCGTTGCCAACCTCGAGATATTAGTTCTTAAATTTCGTTCGCCCAGTAATTTCACTAGCGTACAATGCCCTTCAAACTGGAACACAGTAGTGCCTAAGCACTACTATTTCGCGGCAGAATATTGAACACTGCGGTGGTACCTACCTAGCCGGCCTCTTGCAACAAAAGACCTACCACCAGTGTGACTGATTGCACTGGTGGAATAATCTCTGCTGTGACAGAGGTTATCCCAACAGCGGGCGATGGGGTCGTCACATCCCGACGCCGGTAAAATTTTTATTGTACTTTTTAAAATTTTATTACATAAATAGTGGTTTTTTCCGAGAGCGAATTGCTTGGCTCAATCAGTCTTAGTGGCGTTATCGGGACGGACCCAGCCGAGGACAAAATTAATTTTGATAAAGAACTTTTTTCACACATTCTCAAACATCCTGAGAACTAATACATCGGATCAAATGCTGTGTTTATAAACAGATTAAGAACTAAATGAGACTAATTTGAAATTTAAAGTCTGCGAGATAAAACCGGTTAAATCCAGATACTAGACTGCGGTCACTACACCTCGCCCCGACACGTCTCGGTCAAGCCTTTGCAACCTGCCGTGCGAACTAGCCCTTTGAACTCGCACCTACTAACCGCAAACGTTTTGTACACAACCCTAAACAGGATGATTTCGGAAAACAAATTGCTCGAAATAGAGCAGAAACATACATAGAAAAACTAGTTTAATGTTTATTCAACTATTTGGTGATTTTAGTCTTCGTCTCATCTTTATTATTTATATGTTCCTCTGTACGATAGGCCATTTATGCGCTTCTAAGTGGAGATCAGATAAATCTATTTCTTTTAATTAAGATCAACGCTATTTGTCTAAGGTTCAGTATATTGCGTTAGATCGTATTATTAGAAAAAACGTTGTTTGGCCTGAGCCTAGTGAAAATGAATAAAAAATTAGTCAACACGAGCGAAGCCGCAGTCAATGTTAATTTATATTAAATTTTAAATACGGCTATAATTAAATAATAAATATCTAGGGTCTAGCATGAATTATATTTCGAGTCAATTCAGTTCAGGTAGTAAAACGATTCAGATTTTAAATGACCATGACAAATAAATATATGTATATGTCATGACTCCCTACCATGTTCCATACCGAGCTAATGGTGGTCACCTTTTTATACAAAACCATAAATGAATTGCGCGTTGTAAGAAAGATAACATAATACAAGAAATAAGAAGTCGTTTTGTTTGCCCGACCCGAAATCACAATGATAAGAGACAGAGTAGAACAACGAGTGAATATATTCACCAAAAATGGGAATTAAAATTTTCGAGTCACAAAATATGTATTAGAACGAGCGGGGACGTGTTGGAAGTTACTTCGTCCGGAGCGGTTTTGCGGAATATGCAGTACTCCCGTATCCCGCGCGCTGCATATTACATGAGCAACTTTAACGGATTTCTTTAATATTTCAGCGTGGGAAAATTCTTGCGCGGTTCTTTGTTATTTCGTTTCGAATAATGCTATTGAAATATTATGAAAACAATTGTTGGCATAATCTCTTTCAAAGCAGAGATTATTCCACCAGTGCAATCAGTCGCACTTGTGGTAGGTGTTTTGTTGGATGGCGGCGAATAGGTAGGACCACAGCAGTGTCTGATATTCTACCGCAAAGCAGTGGTGTCTTTAGCATAACTGTGTTGAGTTTTGAAGGGCACTGTGGGCAAGTGAAATTAGTGGGCAAAGGAGATTTAAGAACCAACATCTCGAGTTTGACATCGCGTGAGTGACACCTACTAATGTTGTTGCAAACACTCATAGGCTATGGCAACTGCTTAGCATAAGATGGGCCTTATGCTTGCTTGCCAACTGAGTAAAATAAAAAATAAATACATAAATAAGGAAACGTAGATAAGATTCGTAGCTCGTGATATTAATTATAATATTTATTATAAACAACAATAGCTTCAAGCCTTTCACGCCTAAGCCCCTGAACCAATTATGATGATTTTTGTATGGATATATGTAGATGGTCCTATGGAGATGGTTTTTGTCGCGAACTTGGAGGTGTGGAACTAAATATTTATATTGCATCAAACGTGACTCATTAAAAATCGTTATTCACGCGACACAAGCCGTGGCCACACGCTAGTAATAAATATATAATAAAATAATGCATTTCTTATCTCTTATAAAATATAAGTCAAATAATCCGCAAGCTGTCCAAGTTTTCCGCGGTATCTGGAACGCCGGGGGCTGTCCGACAATAGATCAGGTTCTTCCCTCCAGCACGCTGCGCTTTGTGGTAGAATTAAACGCAACTACAATATAATAGACTGCGATATACAATGACGAGATTGCACTCGAGACTTAATTTCATCTCCTAATACACGCTACGCTATTTGCTCATCATCCATCTATGTTTGCGTGCTACCGCATTCATTTTCTCCTCAGACGCTCACCATATTTTCCTTTTGTCTAGACGAAATCTTAACGAATATTTAAGTAGAGCAACTCACACTTAACCGTTCACCGTGTTGTGTGGAAGCGAGAAACGAAATCGTATAGTACAATTGTAAGTTCGGGAGGCGATATCTTCAAATTGCTCATGTAAGGCGAAATTAACCCTCGCCCACATTAACACAGATAAGTCGGCGAGCTCATTTGCGGGCCTTCCGGCTGGCGCTCGTTACATCTTGATATTCTTTACCCCTTCACCGATACGGAGTACCACACGAGCAATAAATGGCGCGGAAGGAGCCCGCTATCGCACCGCCCGATATCTTCCATCCGAATTAATTTCAGAACGCTCCTCAGAAACGAACTTAGTTTCGTGGACTTGTTATTTCTACGTGCAGCCGAGCGAACACGCGAGTTCTAATCGCGAAGAGTTGCGAGATAAAATGGCGACCCGTAATTACCATAGCGCCTTTCGAAGATATGTGGAGAATCTTAATGGTACGGTGGCTTCGTAAATAATGGGCTCTTATGGGAAAGTTGCTAAGAGCACTGTTTCGAATGTAATTTTAAGGGTTTCGTGCCTCACGTGCTTTTAGAATAATGATCTAAGAGTGAATGAGGTGAAGCAATTACGTTATTTATTTAAAGCATTTCTAACACATTGGTTATATATTTTATATTCAGTACATAATCTATTAGATATAATAACTTTAATTGCCTTGCATACATACTAATATTACTCATTTTAAGTTACGTTTACCCTTTTATTATTTGAATATATACCTACTAAAAACAAAACATTATAAACAGTAGGTCCACGAGACAAATCGTTAAGAATGATCGCGTGATAGCGCCCGCATCTTCGGGATGCAGCGGAACCGCGACGCTCAGATACGAATGAATTATGAGCTATTCTATGATAACCTACAGTTTAACACTCTGAAGCACTTTTGTAGCGCTTTAATATTAAAAAATCTACGGAAATATTTTAATTTCTCTTACCCTCATATTTCCGAAATTATTATCCATTTTTAATAATAATTCAGATTTTCAGTTAGTATACTTTTAGATAACTGAATGAGGTATTCGAAAAAAACTATGGAATTACTCAATATAAAACATAAACATTATATTGTTGTATATTATAGGTCAATTAAATGTAATTCAATGTCTTCATTTAAGTAAGCTAAGTACTACAGGAAGAGCAATAAACAAGCCACTTACATGTAAAGATTAAGTCAGCGCTAGAAAGCGCTGTTTCAGCTTTTAGCAAGTCGCGGTCGCCTGCGGCAGTGCGGTGTCTTTTCGTTTCTTACTATAGGCAATTAACAGTGCACCGTACGCTTTGTACAGATTTTAATCTATAATCATAATTACATTTATCTACAGACAATAAAATACGTAAAATTACACTGTTGAAATCTTTGGTATATAATTTTTCATTTTTATTTGATTATATTCAATAATATAATTAATTTAACCAACTGGAAATTATTAGTTTTCTTAAAAATTTCCTTTTTAGAAACTACACCGATGAAAATCAAAGTTGAATTCGAATGACAAAAGTAATAAGATTTCTCATTGTAAATCTATATTTGTCTCCAGCAGATCTTCAAAAAATATTCTCTTACAATTCAAAACCACAAACAATCCGGTTAATCCATTTTAAAACGTACTTCACGTTATTCAGGAAACGATATGTGCAAGCACTTTAGTACAATGAACATATTTCCCACATTAGAACTGTAAATTAGGCAGCAAAAACGGTCTCATTTTCCACTCGAGCGCTGCGGCTAATATTGTCTCGCTCTTGAAATATGCAGCCTTACCTGCCGCCTGCCTGGGAGCCGCCGGCGAATGTACTGTAATTGTAAATATACTGCATCGTTTAATCCAAGCTACATCTTCTGGAATGTTCGAGAATGCAGCCAAGATTTGCAAGCAGTCTGTGGCTATGAGTTTTGGCCTCGGGCCTAGATAGCTTAATAGTCAGCTTGGCTTCGAATTTCTTGAAGTCTTCATATTAACAACCCGCAAAATCTAGTTAACCTGTAAACGAAAATTGAGTTTCAACTACATACGAAACCTTTTTAAAGTTGTTAAACCTTCGAAAACTTTTTTCAGCGATTCGCTACTGCAAACAGCCGTCAGGCGTCGTAGATGAAATTGCAAAAATGTAAAAGAGCTAATGTTTGCTCACCTTAAACCCCTTCCCGACCCCAAGTCCCGGCGTGACGAGCCGGATAAAAGGCTTTAATACACCCTCATCCCTTATTACGAAACTTGAAAAAGACAACAATATAGATCCAATGTGTCGCTAGCTCGGGCAATCATACGCGCATCAAAGGTGACGCAGCCGGCTAGCTCAGTGTGGAGGTGACTTTATATAGCGACATTTTGTTAACATTCCGTATGGAAATGCCGAGTCAAAGGGCTACACGTTATGAGATCTGGAACAATACGGATTGTTACAATCCCGTTTCCTTCATACGTGAGGAAATGGTATTTGAATGTCTAATGAGAAGCCCCTGTTTGTGTTCTGAACGTGAAATCATGAAATGTGTCATAATACACGTTATTGACGTCACATCGTTTCTAATTTGAGTTATGAAGTTAGAGTCAATTTCAAACAAGTTACGTAGAAGTTTATTATAAACTTTGAATAAATTCTAAGAAACCAAGTCTCTTTCCATATGAAAAGGCTTGAAACACATAAAGCAGTCATTACCACCCTTCTGAAAAATCTCGAAGGCTGTTTTGCAAGTCAAAACTCTTGAGCGTGACGCCTCCCACATTGAGTGCTGCAGGTAAGTGGATATCATATGTGTGAGAAGACACGTTAAGTACAAAATGTTTTTAAAAATACAATGTTCTTAATTTCGCTTTTCAATACATTTTTTAAGTTATAACAGTAGTTTACTTTACCATGTTAAAACATGGTCAAATCCTAAGAAGAAGTTATAAGGAAAGATATTTTCCTCAATATAAGAAATAAGTTTTACACAACATACTTCTTCATCTTATCGCTAGGTTAGTGGCCACCCTACAGTCAAAGTTCTTCAAATCACATACATCGGCCTTTCAGTTTATTTACTTACTTTTATCGAGTTGATAACACGCATTAACTGAATTTTTCCATGCCCTCGAAGGCACGGAGACACTGTTTGAATACTAATATGTTTAGCCTTCTAATTGTTTATTGGCCAGTGAGCAAACCCAGTGAGTGAGAGTGGAGAGTAGGACGCCCGTCTACCAGATGGAGTGATCTCAAGCGACTGGCATCCATTGGATACGAAAAGCCGAAAATCTACTACAACAGCGTTTATATATTCGCCGATGATGATGATGAGTGCATCCACCTCATGTATTTCTGAAAAATCCTTAACATTTAACTTAATTATTATATAAGCCATTATTAGTAATTAATACGTACGAGCATAGGCGCTATACTGTCTATTTCTATTCAGCTCAAAATATAGTTTATTAATTAATACAAAATTTTCTAAATTGTAAACTTATGATTTTGTAAACTCCCAAAGCTAATTGCTGTATAAAAACTCGCATAACTTATATTATGCGTTGCGTTAAATAATGATGCTCTGTTCACGACGTCGCGTTGGGGTCGCGGGTTTGATTTATAATCACGTAAATGTACGGCAAAATCACAGGTGTGTATTACTGTCTTAATTTCACACAAAGCTTGGCTTTTTTAAACATCTCTGTTTAAGTAAAACAGCGAGAAACACCTTATCTAGACGAAGCACAATATGTATTTATAATTAGTAGAAAATATAATATATATAAATTTTATAAAATAAGTTCGAGCAGAATTTACATAAATTAAATTTGAATGCATGTGTGAGATTTTGTATGAGGTAGATATAAAAAATAAATATAATATAAAATAATGTAAAAATGATTATTGTTTATATGTGGGCAGCAGTTATATATTAATGAAAGGACATTTAAGATATTAGCTATTTATTAAAATAACTAGTATTTACTATATGTATTTATTGAATATAAGGTGAAATAATGACCAAATATATATTCTCTCAAAATATCTTTTATTTGTCTTATTATTTGATATAGACATTAAATGAATCTACCACCGATTCGGAAAGTGGATTCTGATGAGAAGAATCGGCAAGAAGCTCCTCTTTCAAAATATATTCTTTACATAGCAATCAGGGTAACAATAAAATATAAGTTAAATACGATGAATTACAAGTAATAAAGTACTTATCTTAATACAATCCAGCAGCGTTACCACTATGGCACACTGATAACAAAGAACTATATTATCTAGCATGACATCGTCCCTTTTATAGTCAGATTATATACCAATATGTCGGTAGAAAATAAAAAAAGTTATACAATACAACAACTTTAAACAATATTAGATACAATTATATATTTAAAATACTAAATAAAACTTATCTAACACATGCATAGCATGAATAAACCAACTCTACGACTAGTAGCAGAACAGAAACATTACAGAAAATTGATGTAAAGTAGCAGTAACGGTACTGTCACGTTTCGTTCGATATGTTAGTGGGTCCACGGTCTATGCACCCTCTCATTCCATTACATTACATTAGGCTTTAAACAATCAAAAAGTTATATATAAAAAACAATAAAAAATGCTAACTCAAACTCTCACTTGACAGATTTTTATATTGATAAATAACTTATGCCGATCGTCGCCTGCATCGCATCTCAAAGACGTGTCACAGATTGATACCACATGGCATCGTTAACGCGACGTGTTCGCATTAGCGATGTCGCGACATTCACTACGCATCGATATTCAATCAGAAGCGCCATATTGTTTCTCGATGAGTTATAGTTATGAGTAAAAATTACGACGAATATATGAACGCAAATAAGCAATACCATGTCAAGCCACACGAATGTCATTTCGAGAAAAACGCGTTTGAAAATTTTGTACAACTTGCTTTATATGATTTTTTTTATGTACTGGTCAAGTTTTTGGCAATTTCAGATTTATGTAAGTTATTTAACTTATTTTCACAAAAATAAGTATACTAACTGCATATTTCGTATATAATATAACCCATAAATTGCATGATTAAAAAATGGCTTTTTAGAAGTTTTAAAGCTTAAAACCCTACAAATGTTAAAGAAAAATGTTCTTCAGCCATTTACCAACACTTCCGCATATATAACTCAGTTTTTTAAATTTTGTTGGTTGACATGGTATTGATTATTTGCGTCCATATATAATATGCATTTCCTAGACTAAATTAAAAATCTATATTTGCAAGATAGGTGCAATGATAAGTACATTTTTATAAAAATTTTAAATTTTTAAATTCTTGTTAATACCTTCCACATATTCGCAAACTCGAAGTGTTTACAAACAGCTTGCATTTCGTGCGGCTTCATTAGCGAAAATAATAGGTCAATCGTACTGAAATACATAATTAAACATAACTTTCTAAGTTACGTATAATCATGGTAATAGGAACATTTGTAAGATGCTAATTAAATTTTAAAATTTAATAAAGAACGTTTTCGGTAACCATTATTGAATATTCTTATTATGCTAGCACCAATAATAACCACATCAAATTTATAGGCATTTACGACGAATCATTGAGGATTCCTCCATAATTCCTTACAATTTCCACACACAAGCCGTTCATTACATACCATATAAGGGCACATCGTGTAATTTACTCAGAGCTTAATGTAGAATTCCGGCAAGAGGCCGCAACACGTTGCCGCAAATTGACATTCAATCAGTGTCGCGGCATTGTTTCCCTATCAATCCTTATTGGTAGCGGGAGCACGCGCCGCGCCGATATGCCGCCATCAAATCGCAATTTGTTTATGAAAATTTATTGTATTTGCCATTACCGGATTCTTTTCCTACGGAGCGACCCACGGAACGAAATCACCTTATTCAATTCCCTTTTGCATACATCACACACGGTGTCTTCGGAGGAACATCGGTTTTGTCTGAACACGTGAATTGCGTTTGGGACGCGTGTTCGTTTCTTATTAGTCTGGATTGCGTAGACGTTTTTCACAAATCGGCCGCGGGGCGTACACCTTACGCGGCTTGTGCATCTCATGTTCTTTAAAACTCTACATTTTACACAAGAATTACTTCCAATGTTCATCTTTACACATACAAAATATGCTTATACCTACGTAATAAAGTAAGAGATATTGTTTCTTTGAGGCACTAATTTTAGGAACTAATAGACCAATCTGACAAAGTATGTGGAAGTAGGCAAAGAAGGAAGCCAAGTATGTATTAGGATGACTATGAGTATGAAATAGAAGTGTATTATCCTATTTAAGCAGGAAAACCAACAGATAGAACCAATTATATTTATGTGATTACGTTGGCATGAAACCATACGTCCAGCCAAGTGGTAAGCGGTAATTTTAGCCTATGAGCGCTGGCAACAGCATTCATTTGTAGGTGTAACGTACGCTCTAACCTCAGTTCCAACCCCGAATTATTAGTACTTGAATCATTGCCCAGTATTTTCACTAACTACAGTTCCTTTCAAACCGAAACACAGTAATGCAAAACACACTACTGATTTCAGGTAGAATAATTGACAATGCGGTGCTAACTACCTTTCTGGCCTCTTGCAATAAGAGACCTACCTCCAGTTTAGTTATAATAAACGATACAAGTAATATTTTTCTAAATATACTTTACATATCTTAAAAATAATCTTAGCTCTGATCAAAATATCACGTAAAATGCCAACCCGCGATATTCCAATTCGGATATCGGGAGAAATCATTTATCAGCGTGGAATTAGCGAGTCACACATGTGAAATGTCGATCCTAAGCGACGCGAGCGATATGACACCGCTTCCCTTCTGTTTCGAGGATTTGGTAAAAGAATTGTCGCATATATCACCGTTAATAGGGTGAGGAGAGAGCACTACTTATGCCTAATGCGACAAGGAAACATGCTATGCGTTCGTACGCCTGAATATATTTCCAGAACTGAATTTTCAATGGTAATAAATATGTGAGCAAACCGAGTAAAACCTCTCGTATAAACCTCGTTCTGATTTTACAATTGCATATAACTTTGATTTTATAACTTGTTACCATATTAAAGTAATGTATTAAATATTTAATATTTTTGTATAACGACTGAAATTAAACAATAATAATTATAAATTATAACGCTTGTCTGCCTGTTTGTCTCTGTGTCCGCTTGTGATCTTTTAACACGAGAACTAATACTACAGTTTATTACTTGACGTCAATATTTTTGTGGGGGTAATACTTACTTGTGTAAGTCCACCCATATATCCCGATAACTGCTAGGTAAGGCTCTTCTAGTACGAAACATTTGTCATATTCAAATTAAACAATAATCAAAGCCTGTTTCTTTAATATTAATAAAATTTTGTTTTATGAACCATCTCTGTAAATATAAGAGTCACGCTTTTCTTCAGAAAACATGATATTAACCCCGTTTACAACATAACAATAAAGAGGTGACGGTCGTAAACACGGCGAAATGTTGCTTCGTAAAAAGGAACGATGCGGTAAATATGGACAAGCGATGTCTTCGACGGTGGAATTACTGTAGATGCAGTAAAGACGCTTTTAAGTTAGAAGGCAAGTCATGAAAACCTAATTTTTACGAGCGTACCTCATTAAAACTCGGATTGCATATAACCACAGCTTACTTTAAAAAAACACCATATATTGTTATACTATTTGTGACCGCGGCTTCTCTGGTGTGGTCTATTTTGCTTAGTTATTTCTTCACTACCCTAATAAATTTTATGAAATTAAATTATCCTAAGTTCTTTTCGCTGTTTTAGTGAAAATACCATCAAATTTTATAACCATTTTGTAGCCATTTTAGCCTAAATAAACAGATTACATTTTTTTCAAAGTGCAGTATATAATACACGTACTAAAAACCTATTATTTATTGCGAAAAAGATTAGTTATATTCTTATTTAAGTCATACTTTTATACCACTTTACATAGAATTATAATAATTTTTCGTTTAATACTAAGCATAATGCATGGAAGATAAGATCTATCTCCCGTGCCCCCCAATCAGTCGAAGATTATGCTAAATACTTGTAAGTATAATATTCCACGACGTACAGCGAATACGTAAACGAGTTTATCAGCCCCCTCTAAAAAGCTGTTATGTTTTCAACACATGATTATGTAAAAGAATTCCGCGATTTCCGCGTGCGAGAAAAGAAAATGTGTCGTTAAGACGCGAGGTGGCCTCATTTGCATCTGTGGCGAGACTCTTTAAGAACTGTTTATAGGTACACATATAGACTTCGTAATGTGACGTATTTGCATTAAAAAGGTACCTTATAAATTTTTTTCTGAATTTACTAATCCTAAGCAGAGCCTTGTTATTCTCACACCCAAAATCGACTGCTTTCTTGTCAGCACAGGAGACCGATATCCCCTCTCTTTCTCTCTGTTTCTATCTCGTTCTATTTCCTCCTCCTTTCCACTAATGTTACTGTGACCCATCGGAGCAACCATATGTTTTTTGCCGTCATTGTTTTATAATAAAAAATATGATAATATGAAACGGCTTTCGTTAACATTTTCATGTTACGTAAATGAATAATATTCAAACATAATAATTTTACAAGGATGTCTTAGTATTTAGTGAACATAAAAATGACAGTAAAAATTACACACTGATGATCCATTCGCAAATAAGGGAGCCTAATTTTCTGACTCGTCTAACGACTTCCCCGTCAAGTTAATAACACAAAACAAATTACCAACGAAATCTCCAAGCAGCACCGAAACAATTAATCAAAACATTCGGCCCTTGGAAAAAATTAAAGGAATAATCCTTCCGAGCCGGTGGATGCCATTATGATTATTTAAATCATCGGGACGACTCGACAAAACTGCGGAATATAGATATAAGACTGCAATAACCCATTTAGGAGGATAAGAAAAAGGGATGGTAGTCATTAGCATATAATGACAGTAATTAAAATACACAAATAGAGCTATAAAGAAGGCCCGGCGTTGAAGGGCTGTCTTCATCTTCCGCTGAATTTATACATGGCAAATATTTTCGCTCCGGCTCAAGCCGCTTCAGAATTAAGAACAGCATTGTTAAATTTATTAATTAATGAACCCGATGCTGCGTGCGAGATTGTGGTATACTTGAATTGATGTAATAATAAAATAAATATAACTGTTACATATCCTTTTAATGAAAACTACTGCTGCGCCCTCGGTTTTACTCGCGTGGTGTACCTATTTTTTTTTCATCCCTAATAATTTTTCTAAAATAAAAGCCTAGGAACTCTTTATATTATTAGCTATCTGCCAGTAAAAGTCCTGACAAAATCGGTTCAGCCATTGCAGAAATTAACCGCAACAAATAAACAGACAGACAGACAAAAAATTAAAAATGTTTTTGTTTAAGTACCGTATATACTTTTATATGCGTTTAGTGAAAAGCTGTTAAATTTGTATTACAAACAGACACTTAAATTTTATTTATTTGCATAGATATAGATGCTAAGCTACGACTTTATCACAAAAAAATAAATTCAAAGAATTTTCGTATTCTAGCAGATTACTTTCACGTGAATTATTTAGTCAATGAATTAAAAAATCCTCCAAAATTACAGCAAGCAGATAAATGTATCTGAGTTCATAGAAATCTCCCAAATTATTTCAATTCATCTACCGTCTCGCTCCACCGCCTCGCAGACAATGGGTCGGCTAATTACGAGATGTAAAGCTTTATTAACGCAATCGGGTGGTTATTAACATAAAAAAATAATATTTACCGAGACTCGCTGGCGAAGGCTCTTAATTTACGAATATTGCGGCATTAGGTCCCTCAACCCTTCGCGTCTTACGAATAATTGCAGCGATGTAACGTCTTTAGGAGGAGGATGAGCGTCAAGATTAAGACTCATCACACTTGTTGTGCCGAGTAAAATTTTGCATTGTAATGTTTGATAGAGATAGATGAATAAATACTTAAGGAATTTTCGTTTGTTTTAACAATAATGTTATAGCGTTAGCATTTATTGTCTATGATGAAATAAAACCAGTTAAGTGCAATTCGCCCTCATATATAATGAGATCAATACAACCGTAAAAAAACACAATCAAGTTTCTTGTATGGGGACGATATATTACTGCTCATGAGATACAGCTGACAGACGGATAGTCAGTCGGCTAGATAGAAACTAACAGAACACGAAATATATATATAATTAAAATAATTTGATTTGAAAAGAACACTTACCATGCCATTATCAATCCAATAAAATTATGCAACTTAGCTAAATTTTTATTAATCAAATATGATATCAATAATCTGATCTCAATTTTAGTTAGTAAAATGTGTTAAGTATGTAAAATTTTTATATGACTAAAATATATGTCTTCCATTTAACTTAACATAAAAAATTGTAATTTTCAACACGCTTTCAACAACTTTGGCCCATCGAAGAATATTTACATTATGTACAAATTACCTATTGATATTTTAATCAGAAGTCCCTTCGCTTATTTCTAAGACATTTCTATTAGCATATAAATAGAGAGTAAAATATGACATCAGCATTTTAATTTTTCGATATTACGAAGCGATTTACAAATTAGCGGGTAAGAAAAACGCTATGGAGGCCTTAAGAGGGTAAAATCGTCCCGCAGATGTTCTATTTAAATGTAAATTTGGTTCGACACGCCGACGACATGGATAAAAAAAATAATTTAGAATCGAAATATTTGATAACTTCATCCAATATTAGGCTACGATACAAAGCAGTGAAGTCAACATTTAGTTTTTCCTTGGGACTTTTTATGTGAGGGCTGGTTAGCGGTTGTCGTAACCGATGAACGCTTCCAACGCCATATATTTGTACTTACCTGATGCCAATCATGCGTTGCCGAGCTCGAGATAGTGTTTCTTAAATCACCTTGGCTCAGTAATTTAACTAACTACACTGTAATTCAAACTGAAACACAGTAATGCAAACATAATACTGCTTTGCGTTAAAATATCTGACACTGCGGTGGTATTTACCTAGCCGACCTCTTGCAATAAAAGGCCAATCACCAATAAACGCAGAATTCAAACCCAGAATGCTGTTTGCAACATTTATATTAACTTCGTTCCAAATAGAAAGCTGTGAACTTCTTTCTACAGTTAAACCAAATTTTAACTAAACTTGCTAATAAAATCTATTTTCTTTGTAAAAGAAAAAGAAAAGCTTTCATCAGTATTTAATCAACGGTTCGCAACAAACACCAGGAGGGTGACAATTGCAGACATCGTGTGAAAAAAAAAGAAAGAATTCTTTCCGCTGTGAAAGGCAACAATAAAGGAATCGTAGAAAGGTCCGGAAATGGAGGTGACAGATTGTCAGTGGTAAAAAGTCACACCTCCTGTTTACGGGTCACAAGCGGGATTAGCTATCATTTACTTAAGTACTTTATATAATTAAGCGAAACGACCATTAGACTCGTTGAGGGTCGGTACGTTCTTCCTTTCTAAGTTTTCTCGGTGATGTAGTGCAATTATTTTCTTAATTGCTACGTACTATCAAAAGGAAGACATTTTATAAATGTTTTACAAGTTAGTCATGAGAGTAATTAGACATTAGTAATTACAGTTTAGCACTCCATCGTTCTTAAAACTAAGTTTAACATGATATAAAATAGGTAGTTATACATGAAGTTAATTTATAAATTTTAACGAATTTAATTTGCTACATTTTCCACATGGACTACAGTTTTGGTTAAACTAGATAAAGGTCAAACTCTATGAACTCTAAACTGTATTACGAATTATTTTTGCTTAATTAATATTAATTACAATATTAGTGAGGAACGACTGCCAAATGTTGTTGAACAGTGGAGGTATATCACCATAAAAATAATTATCATTTCTTTACGGTGCAATTTTTCTTTAATTTTTGAAATGTTGATGAGAAATAATAAATAAACGCTAAATAAACGCTACACACTCAACGGCCCCGATTAGGATAGTGATATCCTGTGTCGGGGTTCCGGAAACATATACAATAACTAGGACAAATACACGCAGACCGGAAAATATGCGTGCATGGTCAATATACGCATATTATGCTCCGAGCGGGAATCGAACCCGTGACCTGTGGCGTTTAAGGCAGGTTCGCTACCGCTGTGCCACAACGTCGTCAAATAATTAGTCTTTAACATCAACCCATTCAGATTTTATGGCAAATATGAAACAACAACAAATTGAGTTATTGAAAAGTGCTATGAAATTTTCTATAGAAAACGAGAATATAAGAGCACGACTTACATATAAGAAGTATATATGTCGTATGTATGAGCCCTAATTAGCTGCTAATTTAAATCTACTCAAGTTTTACCAAGCACCCATAACAGTACGCGCCCTACGTCCATTAATCCCCTTTGCATCTTGAATTAACGAATCGATAATAATTGATTAAGTACCGTGCCGAACTAAGGAATACCACAAAGGAGTCCATTCGAAAGCGCCTACGAGGAAAACAAAAACAAGACTCTCCCTTTTTTGACCGAGACGTAGAAGGCGAAATCTGGCTTTGTTCATTTGCTCGGTAAACCGATAATTTCATTAAACAACAAAGTGGGACTCCTCCGAATCTCTCTGTAAACACGGCAAGAAGCCAATGTCCCCCAAGATGGGAAATTCATTTGGAGAAAAAATTTAAGTCCAAGCGCAACGTTGCAAATTAAGAATTCTTCGTCCCCTATTTTGTTTATTCGCATTGGTTCTGATTGAAGTTGCCTTGATAACGAAATTAAAGTAACCAGAATGTTCATTTTTAATCAAGAATCTTAATCGTACATACCCTCAAAAACAATCTGGCTAATATTGTTCGCGTAACCTAAAACGGTCAAATTCCGGGCGTTAAAAATATAGCGAGTAATTTGGAGCATTCGAGCGGGCTTGCATTAAAGTTAGGTAGCGGGCAAATTAAGCCGAGCCCCCGATATATTGCGTTTGTTCTTTTGAAGCCGCCGGTGAAGGGTTAAACCAAGAATGCTTTGCTTTTTATAGAAAGTCCAATAAACTGGGGTCGAGAGTTATACATATATGTACAAATGTTGAGTTTGAGTGGTCAGACAACTTTAATATTGATACATCCGTCTTCTTCTCTCCAGGAATCTATTTCATTATTTTTAGCAAATTTATATTTTTTATTCAATCAAAATGAAAACGCACACGCTCTTTAGTTTTGATTTTAGTTCTTATGGATTTAGGTCTTGCCGAATTTTATATTAAAAAAAAAATCACACATGTTTTTTTTAATTATTACTAAGACATTCAGTTGCAAATTATTTGGATTTGTTTTAAAACAATTAATCATATTTCAACTTTTTTCACGCCTTATTCTTTTTCGCCTTTTCTATATTTTTGGTCAATACCATGAATGTAAATCTTATGCTGTTGCAGTAATAAGTTTCAATAGCAGATATCAAGATAGCCATACGCTTATTTGTTATGATAATATTATAAACAAAACAATAATTTTAATCAATTTAGCTCACTTGTTAATAATAATATATCCACAAGCTTAAACTTAATCTAAGTAAGTGATAAGCAAATGTCACGTATTAAAACTAAATAAACATTACTTGACTAAACATATCCTCTTTTCATTTTATTTTCATGAAAATAAAATTAAATTCTACACACGATCACAAATAATAATTACGTATAACCAATGAATTATACCGGTGCTAGGTAATTAGACCAAAAATACCATTAAATTAATAAATAAAAAACAGAAACGGGCCTCGTTGTATCGGAGCGACGTATAGGACCCTCTGTCGAATAAATTTATGTAAAAATTTTCATTAATATTTTTGAGGCCGACCGTCCGCTCGCCCTTGGGAGTGAAAATCGAGTTCGCGGTCGCGATGGAAAAATGCAAACCGAAAATTATGGGGTCCCTCGCCTTGTATTTGCTTATGAATACCCCTCGTACCTGCCCGCATTGTAACGTATAGGTAAACATAATATGAGAATCGTGTACGAAAAAATTCGAGCACATTGTTTGGGGCCATTTCATTACTTATGGAGGCCACTCAATCATTTAAAAGTGTTTGTGAATATGTACGATACAATCATTTTAGATGTGTTTATATCATATCTATGTACTAATTACTTTTGTGACATTTAAATTATTTTAATCGGCCAAACTATTGCAATAATAAGTTAAAGACAAAAGGAACTTTATAACGGAAAGACATATAAAATAATTTGAGTACAATTTTGAACTCCTTCAATAGTTTACGGTCACCCTAGTTTGTGAGGCGTTCACTATGAAAAACTCCCCACCCGGGATCTTGGAAGATTATGAAAGATTTGTGAGTTTTGGAGTGGCGCCCGAGCGGTCGCCGTGAGCTTAAGAGATTTAAATCGCTCACTGGCCCGGAATGCCAGATACAAACAGATTTTTTGCTGCCTTGCATTCACTTGAATATATTTTTAACGCTATAAAGTACAGGTAAATAAATTACATTTTTATTAAATAATGAAACTGTATTTAATAACAATTAAATAATTTTATTGTTTAAAAAAGCGATCTTATAAGGCTTACAATTAGATACATAACCACGACCAAATATTTCATACTTTAAGAAGTTCAATTTTATGTACAAATCCTATCCAAAAATAGTCAAATTTGGTTTATAAACGGCGACGATTTCGCGAAACACAAAGAACAAAACCACCTCTTTCTCTTTGTAATCGGTTTACCTCGATATACTTGGTATATAGCTGTACTTGTTGTTCTATATATTTTTTAGTTTATAAATAACGTGTTATTCAAACTAAGTTCAACCGCATAAAATACAAAGTCTTTCAAGAAAATCTCACATCGCCGTATTTCATCCGGCACTAAGGCCACGGTGCAGCCAGAATCTGCGCGCCATATCTCAAACGAACCTGTAAATCTTCCAGGCATTTTTATATTCGCCTCCCCGACTAAGGGCTAAGCAAGTCGCACCGACCCAGATTATATCTTGACACTTGATGGATGAATGGTTATTGGATCTCAACATTTTTATCATTTTGATACAGTCGCGAGCCTAGCTTTCGTGTTTGGAGGTATTGGTTGGAGTAGTTTTGGTTTTAGGAGTTTATATTTATTTAAGTCTTGGTGAAAACTATAAAAAAAAACAAGTTATTTAGAAGACATCCAGTTGCAACGATTATTTTGATTTATTTTAAAATAGTTAATCATATTTTATGCCTTCTTGCTCTTCCTTCACTTTCATTTACCCATTCTTTCAATAACATGAATAATTAAATCTTTTGCTGTTGCGTTAATAGGCTTTGATAGCCGCCTTCAAGCAAGCCATACGCTTATTTTTTTTTTTTTTTTTTTTTTTCGACCTCGTATATTTAAATAGAAATTTCACGTACGATTATATACTTACCACGATATTCACAGAAGTCAATTCTAATATGAAAATATGAAATGAGAATTCAAACAAGCCTGAATTTTAGAGACGTCTTTTTGGAACATCGATATAAAATATCGACTAAGATGGTAATAAAATAATTTTATAATATCCCTAACAGGTTGAGCGCAACGCTATATTATGGGCTATATGAGCATGAGATATGCGAAATTGGCAATGTTCTCAGCGCCGCGTCTGACACTGCGACCCGATCGTTTGCACTCTTTACTACACCCCTATCTCACACTTCATGTCATGGGTACTGTAGGCATAAAAATTATGCTTAAAACTTTGTGCAAGCCAATACAAAAAAAAGTGTCTGTTTTGCGTCTTCGTCTTTAAGTAAGCATGATCATGACCATCTTTTTCATCTTTCTTTACTATAACAACATTAAAATATTTTTTAGCGTTTTAAGATATCGATATTCAGTACACACAAACATAACAGGTACAAAATAAACGTTACGTGTGAAATTTTAAATCCAAATCAAAGTAAACCCCTTTGAATTATATGCTGTCTCTACGTAGTTTCCACTCACTTTGGTGTGCACATCATACGATACGGTCTAAAAATGCCGCGGCCGCGTCGGCGGAAACATATCAATTCAATTTTGCGATCGCTCGCGGAACACCGTGAAATGGGACCGTACAGGAGGCCGCTAAATCATGGACGCGATAAACATATCGGAAGGGTTTAGCTTTTATTAGCTGTGACAAGAGATTTCATCTTTTAAAAATTTTATAATGTAACTTTTTATTTATTGCATTTTCGTACTGATGTGTTGTTATGATATCAATCTGAACTTTGACGACAATATTATATGAACGAAATTCCAAGTATTATATATGAGAAATACTTTGCCTGTGACAGTCATTAAGTAATAGCAATACTACAGTAGTAGTAATCATCAACAAGATGAAAAGCAAACTATGATTTGATTTCGAATAAAAAACTGTATGGTATTATCAAAATGCAATAAAAAATACAAATTAGAAGATTTATTTATTTTATTTATTTATTTATTTTGTTGCATTCCACAATATATAGTATGTTGTTATATGATGATAGATACAGATATACATTGTGGACCCTGTCGGGCACAACAAAGTAGGAGAGAGGAAGACTGACATTATTATTATTATTTGTATATGTATATATTTATATTTTTAATTGTATTATTTTAATGTTTTTAATTTATTTATCATTTAAATATTCATTAATACTGTAGTAACATTTAGTTAGTAATAGTTTCCTTAGTTTATTTGAGAATGTATGGTGTTTAGTTTCTTCTTTAATGGTATTGGGTAGATTTAAATATAATATTGATGAAAAAGTAAATTAAATCTTAATGAATTTACAAAATCATATATTTATAAGCAGCTAGTGGTAGCGTTCTCAATTAACTCTCTCGCTAATAAGATAGAAAGGGCTCTTCAGTAAAAATTCATCGCGTCATCCGGCGGGCGGGTATAAAAATTAAAAATGCACACGCGCTCAATGCCTCAAGGAAAATGTGTTGAGCTCGAATGCTCCATAAAAATTTTAAAAGAACACTCTAATCCCGTTTTTAAGCGACGGAGACAATATATCTTAAAGCGTTTCACAAGATGTGTAATTAAGCCAACCTAAAAAATACCAAAAAATGCCCTATAAATCTCACTGGATTTTTTCGGCAGCAATTATACGATTTAAAATAAAATATATTAAAAATGAATACAATGCGTCTCTATTACTGCGTTATTAATCAGTTCTCCCAACTAGCGCCGATATATATCTACCAATTTAATATCCCAGTCATAATTGAAGCGAACGTTCTTCCAAACCCATTACGGGGAGTTCGTAGACTCGTTGAGTCCTACCTAGGTAATGAACTCACATTATAAATGCAACGAGGCATCGCCTCCGATGCACTAGCTCCGACGAGAAGAATTAATTCATTTGCATGTAAAACTTCACCTACGGTAGTCTAAAGATTAGGTATGTAAGACGCCGCAGGATCGATAGACGCTCTTAAACTTTGTAACATGATTCCATTATGAGTTGAAATGAATATGTGTAGCCTTTTTGCTTACTAAGACGATATACGAAAATTATTTCGCAATTTTTTTTTTCTGTTTTGTTTTGTATCTCTTTTTTATTTCGTGCCGGCTCAATATAAAATCACACAGTATATCAACGCAAAAGTAGAAGTATTAATACACTAACAATAATCCTCTGGGCTATTAGAAGTCAAATGGAGTTCTATAGTAGCATAAAAAATGCTTCATAAACTTGAGTCTAGAAGACGGCTTTGGCGCAGGTTCGATTGGTTAGATATTTCTATTGATCATACAAACATTTATTGGGTTCGGGGTGTTTGTGCTCGTATTTTTATGTTTCCTGACACAGAATATTACTGTCCTTTTTGAGTTTGTGCAGTGTGTTTCGTTTTTATTATTGAAAAATAACATTATTATAAACATAAATTACAATATGGTCATAAATAAATATATGTTTATTTGATTTAAATCAAAAATGTTGAGGTCGACACAATTCATTCCGTTCAGTATTAAGATTACCGCTAAAGGTTTATCGCTAGCCGCGGAGGATCGTTGATTCGCCACCACCTCGCCACTAACCCACAGCTCACCTGCGAGCCGGCAGTTTTAATGGCATCGGTCCCCTCTCACCGGAGACCTCTTCCTAATTCCACGTACTCCACTCGAGCACTTTTTAGAGTCATTTCGCGCCTCTTGAGTACAATCGGATGGAAAATGGAAGCTTCAATTTGTCAGCCAAGAGCTCTGCAAGGGATGGGTCGGTTTGGATAAAATGATCCTTGAGAAACTTCTTATTAAATTAAATATTGGACAGGGAAAGCGTTATTAGTTTTTGTTTTGTGAAAATTTATTCCCAAAAACAAAGGTAAAATTTTTTACTAGTTTGTTTTGATTCTTTTGCTTAGCATTAAGCTCTTAATAGATGAAATTATAAAAAAATGTTTACGGTATTAAAAATTTTAGAAAAAATATGTACTGGTGATTAAAAATTTTAGAAAAAATATGTACTGGTGATTAAAAATTTTAAAAAAATATGTCGATATAAGGTTTTATAGGAACGAAGAAAATGAAGCAAGATTTTAAAATATCCGGCTATCCAACACTGTCGAGACCAACGGCTGGTACTGATCGCTCCCCCGGGCCTGCACTTATCATTGACATTAACTTTTTTGTTGTCCATAACATTTGCATAACTCTTAAACTCTATCGACACAGCACGCCTCGGAGCCCCGAGGCGACCTCCCGCAGCCTATACTTTGTAAGATCATTTTCAGACTTCGCGAAGTCGCTCGTCTTGGGAACTGTAAAGCGGGGAGTAATTTGTAAATTACCTTCAACGAGGCGACGTAAGAACGTACGCATCTTTGACTTTATTCCCAGATGCCGTATGAATACATAAATATCGGGTAATTTATTGAATAAGCTCGTTACTCGTCTTTATAATTTATCTTTCTTTAATTTTTTTTATTTCATAGAAAACAAACATATGGTCCGCCTGATGGTTCGCAGTCACCGTAACCTATGAGTGCTTGCGATATTTGAAGTATCACATGCCAACCCAAGGGACAGGATAGGGCTGGGCATATAAAGGGAAAAAAGAACGGAACAGAGAGGGTGGGAGATTGGGCCTCCGGCGCTCTCGCTTTCATCATCATCACATTAGACGGACAGGCATTAGAGATGCTGATAGTTATAGCAATATTTTCTTCTATTGTTTTTACGCAACTGCCCCTTATGTATTAAGGCTTCCCAACAAAAACTAAAAAGAACATAATTAATTCTTGAAATAACGTAAAAACAGTGTCCGGTTAATTTCTCTTTACGTAACGCAAAAGGCCTTTGCAGACAATAAATATTTTAAAAATCTGTTATGTAAAAACAACTCTAACTAACTATAAAACCAACGATCCCCGACATCAATCCGATGATAGAATGTCACAGATTAATAAGAATTTAAATGAGACTATTTTGACGTCTGTCACATTCAGCCCGCCCTTCGGCTAACGAAGCTAATTCCGTGCGTCAGTAATAATGGAGTCGTTTGAAAAATTATTTATGTGAAAACATTTTGTGATTTCATAAAGCGGCGTTTCTGTAACTGTTTTTTTTTTTTGTACATTTTTGTTTTATTTTTATGTTTTTAGACAAATTAAAAGAAAGTATAGAATATTTGTGTGCAGAAGGAACTTTATAAATCTTTATTGAATTATTAAAAAATAATTATATTATAATTATAAAACCAAAATATATATTACGTATATTGATTTGAAAAAAACAAGCATACATTATGTAGGTAAATAGGTAAAGTACTACTCAACTTTATTTTTCATTTATAATAAGCATTAATAAATTAAGTAAAAACGAACACAAATATTAAAAGAAAACACTGCATTTTTTTTATAAAAGCATGTTTCAAGTCGGCCCAATTTATGCCATAATCCATACAACGATTATAATTTAAAAACATGAGCGTGTAACGCACCGTCGTATCTAAGATGGCGGATAGCTTAATGAGAAGGTATCGCTGGAAGCAGCTGTTATGATACCGGCCAGGAGTGTCGCCGCACTCACCCTTAAAGATTTTTTTGTGCAAAGTAAGAATGGAAACGACATTTTTTTACGAAAAAAATTTTAATATATATATATACATAATATATAATTTTTGTGTGTGGGTTTTTTTTTTAAGTTAATGAGTCTGTGTTTAATTCGTTAAATTACAGAGTTTAATATGGCAACTATAAATACGAGTATATAGACTGACCTGACTAACCCAATTAAATGGTGATTATCTTATAAAACAGACTGATTGTAATGTTTTTTTAATGTTATATATTATTCTCATTTTAACCATTTTTATTAGAAAGTATATTTGTAAAGAAAGTGTCCTTATCCACAACAACTTACCATGTAGCTACTTCGTCGTAAAGGCGATCGCTTTTTCTCGCCCCAGCCTTCGAAAAAATAGGGAGATTCCTATCTTGTCGCTTCTAATTTACTTATTCCTCTTTTAAAGACTTATTTACCTTCAAAATCCCATTGTGCGAGCGGCGATCTTCAGTAACGAGGCGACCTCTCCAGCGACGTGTCAAACGAGATTTTTTCTTAAAAAAGCAATAACAATTTACATAAACACCCGGTCCTAGTTAACAGTTAATAAAGGAAACGATGTCCCAATTGACAAAGCTGCCTCTTTTAAATGCCTTTTAGATGGAAATGTTGATGGCATATTGTTTTACAAGGCATTCTTTTTTCTAGCTCCTTTGTTAAGGAAATGACTTGATTTAAATCGCTACCGTTTTGCGATTGTTTACTTATCATTCAGCTATTGTCGCTTTAGTAATAGTACGTAATAAAATTTAAGTATTAATTCTTTTTAACAGCCCTAAAAGAAATGTATCAAATAAAGAGAGCAGCAAGAGAACATTAAATTATGAGCATCTTTAACACAGAAGTAGTTCACGTTGAATTTATGAGTACGAAATATAACACATAAATGATTTATCACCATCATAATATACAGATAAATGAATCATCACTACATAGTATAAAACAAAGTCGCTTTCTCTGTCCCTATGTATGCTTAAATCTTTAAAACTACGCAACGGATTTTGATGCGGTTTTTAATAGATAGAGTGATTGAAGAGGAAGGTTTATATGTATAAAAATAGTGGAGAAAAAAAAAAATTGTGGTTTCTAATGTGATGTCGTAAATAATTACATTTAACGCGTGCGGGCCACGGGCAGTAATAAATAAATCAAAACTACTGGATCGATTTTAATCATTTTTCAGTGAATGACATAGGCTATATATTTTATACCCGTGCAAAGCCGGAGCGGGCCGCTAGTGAAATATAATTTTAAAAAAATTACATAAAATATAAAACAAGCTAAAAACCTCACTTTAATCAAAAACCGAACTAAAAAGTAGAAAATAATTTTAAATATGAATAATACGTTAATTTTTTTTACTATGCAAAATACTAGGGTCCTTTTTATTATTTATATGTATATATATTATGATGCCTGGAATTTCAAAATCACGATTTTAATTTATTGGCATCGCCCCTGGATACGTGCCCAAATTTTCATTGATAGATACATGCGAAGCGAACTAAGCGTGCTAAAAAAATATAAAACGCTTTACGTTGTGTTATAAAATGACCAACCATAACGATATAATAAAATAATTTGTAATTAAAATACCCATCAAGTGAAAGAAATCCGCGTCATATCAAGTTCATGTCTTTCTATTAAAAACTTCCTCAACTCAACTAATAGTAATCTAAAACAAAGTTCGCTCGGTTCAAGGTCGCAATTTAAAGTTTTTCGAAAAGTTCGTTTCCCGCTCAGTTTTTTATAAGTATATAAATCTTTTTGCCGGGAAAGTTTCCCACAAAGTTTTTGGCCCAGATTGTCATCGATTTTTGTTTGAAGAGTTTGTTTTTTCATTGTTCTTCTTTACTTGTTTGACGGTTAATTCATAAAAACTTTGCCGTCTGCACGATCGATAGCGTTTTGGTTGTTTGTAAACAAACTAACTTCATTATGAGCACGTGGACAAAGTTCTAAAAGAAAATATAGTGTGCAAAATTTATATTAAACCGGAAATGTATTACGTATAAAAATTCTTTAAATATCTATACTATAAATACAGAATATTTCATGATGAATTCTGAAAAACAAATTTTTCAAACCACTCAATTAATACGAAAACTGTATAGGAAATTACAATGGCATACAAATATAAGTATATCAAAATAATTCATAGTTAAAATCAAACATACACGTATAAGCCATAAAGCGAACCATACCTTGGTCATGAGAAACGAAGGCTTCACTATTTTCACTCGCTCTATAAATATAACGTTTTCACACCTAAATATTTTCCCCATCATAAAGGCTATGCATGCAAGTCGATTTGAGGGCTCTCATCACCTCGACCCTGAATATTTTTGTATGTATTGTGCGAACCCTCTGTCTCAACTTATGTAAATGCCCTAACACTTTCTCAATTTTTTCGCATTTTCCACACAATACAGTGCAATTTGATGCCATATTCCTACATTATCCACATAGGTGAGCCCTCTCGACTCGGATTTTCAAATAGAAAGAGTGATTTGAAGCTTATTTGGATGATCCTGAATAAAATTTTGCAAATCCATTTGTCAGTATTGTCGTTACAGATAAAAATTTAGTATTCACCCGTCAAAATAATAAGGAATATTTTTTGCATTAATTGCTACTTTCATAGACAAAGAAAGCATAATGAATAGCCGTCCCCACTGTCCGTCGCGGCTGATTTATTTCATGACTTTTCGGATATGCAAATGGCATTAACATTCAAAGATGTAGGTATACTCGCCCCCTTAAGAAATCCCGGCGACCGCAGAATGATGCCAATCCTGGGTGAATCTTAATATTTTATGTTGTGTTATTCCCATTCTTTTTCCTTTCTGATATTATTTATTTCCTCGCCGACAATGAGATTCCCACTTTGGCGCGTAATAAAAATGAATTATTGTTCATCTCTTTATAGCACTCCGTTTTGTTTGGGTTAATGTTATCGAGATTTAAAGTGACGATTTAAGGGTTGTCTATGACTATAAAATGTTTTAATTTTGCAAAGCAAGTTACCAAGATTTTAATGAAACACTGAAATAATAATATTAAGTAAAATCATTTGTGTAAGTTACAAATACAACCATAGAAAATAAAAACAATTGATAAAAAAACTTTATACTAATATTAAAGAGGAGAAGAGTTTGTATATAACTTTAAACGTTTGAACGTTTAGAGCGTTCAAACAAGTCTTGTAAGAGTGGTAAGTATTTAAACCAATAGTCTGCTTTGAAAATATTTTTTGCAGCTGTTAATTAAGTATTTTTTATTGAAATGAGCTATAGGCTTTAGAATATCACGCTATGATCCCTAGGAACAGAGCGGTAAAGTCAATCAATCTGAAAAACTATAAGCAAGTATGCAAAACAACATGAATGCTGTATGATGCTGGATGCCAGGAGTTATGATAGAAGCATACAAAATTACATGTCATTCTTGTTCGACACGAGAGATATTGCAGGATATAACTAGTACTAAATAAATATATTTTGTTTTTAAAATGTATCTAACATATCTATCACGTGTGATTAACATGTCCCCAGTGGTTTAGTATGGAAGACTGAGAAAAAATCATCGGTCTGGACCAAGGGAGTACTCCGGGCTATGATTGATCGCTCCTCTAATTGGTTGATGGATGACGCGTACACGCGATGTTTCAATACTGGGTTTTGCTTCGACTTCAATTGCGTAAACAGGTTTTTGAGACGGATATACATATAATAAAACTAATGTTAAACGGCCCAGAAGTGAAAATGGTTATGAGTAGCTGCAATCAAGGTTTGACGATATTTTCTAAAACATATAAAACCAATTTAATATTTAAATGCATCTACAATCTAAGCTTCATAATCTTATAGGTTAATTATTCGTGATATTGTAATTGGTCATAAATGGTAGACCGTTAAGGCCCATTATTGCAAGTGGTCAGATAGGTGGCTACCACTACAGTGACAGATACTCTAGCGCAAAGCAATAGTGTGTTTTGCATTACTGTCTTTCGGTTTGAAGGTAATTTTAGCCAATTAAATTACTGGCCAACAGAGATTTAAGACGTAATATCTCTTCTGACACCTTTAAATGAATGGTGTTGCAATCGCTCCTAGGCTACGATAACCGCTTACCATCAGGTGACAGTCTGCTTGCTTACCATCTTTTGTCTCGAATTTATAGCTTAATTAAAAATAAGAGAACAGTTATATTGAAATTTATTATCAAATATTATACGTGTATAACATATTGACATTTCATAATTTGTCGCCAATTATGTTCATAAACATCAATGTTCTTTGATGAGTACGCATATTATATACGTTAATTTTCAAATCCAAACGTAAATTAAACATCAAGAATGTTACCAAGCCATCAAGTAACAGTATTTGGAAATAGTAATTAAATTCCGTAACAGTACAAAGCAGAAGATACGCAGCGGAACCTAATTTTCATAACTGATTAGACTCACCCCACACGGGATACGTTACGTCACGTCACGCGGGCCTATTCGGATATTAATCGTAACGCATCATACGAGATAAGCTAACATTACATTAACTCCTCTTACGTGTTCTCCTGTTCTTTTTAGGGTTCTGTATCCAAACGTTGCCAACGGAACTCTATGAAAAAGCCTATACTGTCCGTCTGACCGTCCATCCGTCCGTTTGTCAGCAGCTGTATTTTACGTAACCGTAATAGAGTGTTGAAAGTTTTACTGAATATGCATTTTTTTTCACTACAAAACAACAAATACTATATTTTTTATATAAATAAGGGTAAATAAATATACAAATACTATATTTTTTTATAAAAATCCATACAAGAAACTTGATATTTTTGACGTTTTTTGCTGTATCTTGCGCCGGGGGCCCAATCTACGACCCCTCAGTTCCCTTCCTCTTTTTTCCTTCTCATCCCTCTCGTCCTATGCCTCGGTTTGGCAACACGCATGCTTTATTTAAAATATCCGTAAGCGTTCTTAGATTGCAGTGATTGCTTATCATCAGGAGGACAGTATGGTTGTTCGTCAACCTTCATGCAATAAAAAAAAAATTTAAAATTACAGTTGGAAATATAAAACCTTTCGAATTCGAACTAATATTGAGATCCATTAACCTATTAAACACAGAATAAGGGTATATTTATTTGGCCACATGTTGATGTTACCCCTATCAGACGTCGGATGCACGCCATGTCTTGCTGACGTCATATTTGACGTCTCCCAAATGCGAAAAACGTTTCACATTATTTGCTTACGTATTTGTGATTATGTTTATTGGCAAAGGTAATTGCTTTTACCAAATTGCCTCTAGGCTTATTTGGAACTTAATTTTTAAATACAACTTTTGTTATTAAATTAAAATTTAATTAATTAACCTTTTTTTAACAAAAATGTCGTCATTTACATGAATAATTGTATTCGGTCAAATTATCTTATTTTCTTATTGTCCTTGTACTACATCAATTTACAGCAGTAAATACTTACAGCGTTCATACTGGAGAGAATTCCAAAGAATATCAAAGTGAATTTATTACTAAAATTATTTAGTGTTACTCTTCGTTTAGTGAGTGTGAGTGCCGGATACCCACACTCCTTTCCTACTGTTTTCTTATTACTGTTTTATTATTTTCTCTCCTCCTCCTTTCTCTCTTTTCTTTGAGGGCAACGAACGGTAGAACTCAGGTGTTACACATAAACATGAACTATAGTATATGACTTTTTTTTTTTATGTTAGAAGTTGGCAAACAAGCATACGGCCCACCTGATGGTAAGTGGCTGCCGCAGCCTATGAGCGCTTGCAGCACCATTAGTAGGTGCCACTCGCGCGTTGCCAACATCGAGATATTAGTTCTTAAATCTCGTTCGCCCAGTGATTTCACTAGCGTACAATGCCCTTCAAACCGGAACACAGTAGTGCCTAGGCACTACTATTTGGCGGCAGAATATTGGACACTGCGGTGGTACCTACCTAGCCGGCCTCTTGCAACAAAAGACCTACCACCAGTGAAACTTTTTTTCATCTAATGAAATTACCATATTATCCTAATGAAAACATTCATTACATTTATTAATATTTATTATGCCACTTATTTAACGAATAATGCTTAACAAAAAATGCCTATAATTTAATATGTAAATGTGATATAAAAAACAAAATATCAACGTTGAAAAGCATGTATCGGGAAACCTCTTCACTAATAAATGAAACGTAAAAAAAACTAATGAATGTTAAAAATACGAAAACATTTCCAGGTTCATATCGATACATTTGAATGCCTTGCATAATTAAGTAATAAATGACCCGGTATCAAACAATACGTACGCTCTTGATCGAATGTACTATAGAGTAGGTAAAGTGCATATAAAAGCTGTCTAGAAAGTTTTGTCGCTCGCGGCCGATCGATACTGAGCGCAGGGAAATAACGGGTAACGAAACAGCTAGTTCTGGTAATTTGGGTTATTATGCCATTTGAACATTAGGTGCGTCTTTCCTCTGCTGATATGTAATTCCTTAATAATTTCTTCATTTCAAGAATTCTTTTCTCACTTCAAAAAAAAGGGGATTTTGTTTTTTTTTAATGTTTGTTTCCTTAGAACTCCGACATTTGAACCGATTAGAAAAAAACATTTTTTGTGTAATTAATATGTCACTCAATTGCTTCACTGTAACTTTTTGGACGTTTTTATGGTTACTAAAAAGATAGGAAATTAAACCAATTTAAAAATAAAAAGCTAAAAATAATTATTTCCTATAACAGAACGTAATTTGTTATATGCTGTTGTTTTACTTATCAAGTCGATTTTTTTACTATTTTTTTAATTCAAAACAATTCTTGTTCTTGTTCACGCCATACAACGTGTACATAATTTAATTGCTTCAATTCGTTTGTCGTAATTCGTACGTCATAGTCATGTAATAATTGGTCTTAAAGAAACAATCGAATAATTGTTTTTTTTTTTTGGTAATTCTTACGTCAAAGAAAGATGATTTTATTACTTTTACTTATTTTTTGGCAGTTATGTTGAACATTAGTTCTATGGACAGTAAACATAATAAAATAACTCTAACTTTCTGTATAACGTAATCCAAGATAAACTCGCATGTGATCCGATATAGCTAAGTTTTACTTAATACATAATTGGGACCAAATCCCTATTGGATCTCGAATAGGGACAGGTTCCTTAGTGCGTGTTCAAGGGGAAATTAATCAAATTAACCTGTACGAAGTAAATTGTAAGAAAAGGGAAAGCGTTCTTATATATAATAGTATGTAATAAGTATACAATTTTCTCTATTATATTCCAGCGCCAGAATTTTTAAAATAATCCTGCATTTTTATAATAATTATTATTATTTGTCAGAAGATGCTTGTTCGGTTCTTACGGTTTGTTTTTAAGCTTCGGCAATGGCTCTCATTAGGATATTTAAAGCCTGTGTCAAGAATCCGATAATTTACGGTAGTAGAGCCATGTTCCTCCTAGCACAAATGGGCCGGCTCGACCGGGGAAGTGCTACCCTCTCACAGAAAATCGGCGTAAAGTAACATGATCAGTCAGGTAGTATTGCGTTTCGTGCGATGAGTGAGAGAGCCGGAGGCCCAGTCTTCCACCCCTTCTGTTCCTTTCCTTTTTTACGTTCTCATTCCTTACTTCCTATTCCTTGGGTTGACAACGCGCATGTGGTACTGCAAATATCGCAAGCGTTCATAGGTTTCGGTGACTGCTTACCATCAGGCGGACCGTATATTTGTTTGCCAACCGTCATGAAATAATAAAATCACAAATATAATCTCAAAACACCCAGACCAACCATGGCTGTATCGTGAATAAAAACATCTTCCCAGTACTGTAATAGAAACACATTAAAAGCCTGTTTTCTACCACTATAATATTTTTGTGCAAATATAGGCGCGGAATTTATTTAACTAACCACTGAATTGAATATTTAAATTATATTAAAATAACAGTTTTCATTCGATAATTACTCATAAAGCAATCTACACACAACACCTATGCTCTATTAGGTCCAGTACACATGGTCTATAAATCGGCGATGTCAGTAGCAGTGTAAAGGCGCGGACACAGTGCGTGATAAATTAACAGTAAGCGTGACGTGCGTGCTACCGTAATCCCCTACGTGACGGAGACGGGATTTAATTGTTCGGGTTATAGCATTTATTCATCTTCCCTTAAGTTTTACGTCAAATGAACACCAACTTATTCGTAATACAACCTAAAACATGAATTATTTTTTTTCTATCAAAGTTGCTAGCTGACTTTTCTAGATACAAGTCATGTTACGAATCGGTATTGGCTTCGCTTCACAAAAGATGTTGCAAATTTAACATTTCAAAAATGCTTGGAAAGCCTTTGAAGTTAGGTTACAGTCCATTCAAATTTATTTACTTTAAAGCGCAAAAGAGAATAAAAAATATTTTATAATAAACTGTACAGAAACTAATCAAATAAGTTATTAATTAGCATCTCAGAAGCAGCTTTCGTTATACGTAGCTAAACTCTATGTAACCGACTAAGTTTTTTTCAATAAGGGTAAAGTGTTTTCCGTGCGCTTCTGTTTTCGTACCGCAATTAAACTGCTGTTAAACTTCTTGCAGCAGTGTTTGTAGAGCACCTGAATGGCCCGCAAAAGTTGTACGGGCACCGCTCCTTGTTTGCCTGCTAATTATCCCCGGCAACTGCGTATTCGGAGCCGAATCAGCGCACAAAACGCTGACCCGAACTAAATGGTCAAACGAGACCAAAACCTTTAACCGTCTATTCAATACGGCCACCCACTAACACGCCCCGTCACCATAGTGACTGCCTCCTCCACGCTATTATTTCATTGTATCAACATTCATATCGACATCACGCATAACTGTGGCTCGATTAAACGAGGGTTGCCCGAAGCCAGATTTGTCAAGTCTCTTTTCAAATTAGACTCCACGGTCCGGCATTGGCACTTCACGCGTTTAAAATCAAAAGCGCAAAAGGGTTACATAATCCGGACCTTTTTCGGTGCGACTTGTGTTTGTGTGCACGTCTCGTCTTTTGTCACGTATTCTTAATTAAGGACCGCCGGCTGCCAAGCGACCCCACTCGTCACATTTTCATATTGATTGTAAGAGGGCTTCGCTTACATGTCGTAACAGGCATTGTCTCAATAAATATTTTGAGACGATAAATGTTGGTTGATCAAATCTGATCTTGTAATAATATAAAAAGAAATTTAAATTTCCTAATACTCCCTCTGTTTGCGAAAAGGAAGTCGGAGCTAATAAACCGGCGCTTAACCTTAGTCGACAAAGCCGATACAAACAGAATGACATCCAGCCGCTCAAAAAGATCTCGCGAAAAAAATCCGGTGGCGACGTGTCAAAGACACCGCGAAGCGAGGGGCTCTTTGTTGCCTATCGAAATATTTTTTAAAGCTTAACTCCTTAGTGAATTGAGAGATTAAGTCCTCTTTGAAGAGGCAACCGGTCCCCGGGGTCGAGCGTGATCATTCCTTCAGATCTCATTTCCGTGGATGCTCTATTTGATTGTTATTTTTGTTACTTTTCCCATTTTATTCCGTCGCCGACGGGATTGAAGTGACAGTCGACGATTTGCACTAGAGCGCGATAAGTGTTTTCCAACGTTTTTTGTAAGTAGCTTTGTTAGTGTTTCTTATTTTTTTCGATCAGGTCAAGAGAGAGACACGACAATTACTAAATAACAAGAATAGACAATTCTAAAACAAAACAACATTAAAAAACGAAAGGAAGAAGAAATTGCAATTTATTTTAATAAGAAAATTAAAATAAACTCAGCTCCAAATTTGTGGTTAAAATGTCCCATTGAATAGTATGTTATGAGCGTACCAACGTCATCACGAACACGCATGGACAGGCGTCGCTAAGCCACAAGAAAATATGCAAATCGCAATAAGGCAGTAGGTAAGCGCTTTTAAGCCGTGTAATTATTCACATCGGATTTGCAAATCGCGCCTGAAGCGTTTCATTTCTACACACGCGAATTAAACTGACCCTTAGCTTGCGTTTAAATCAAAACACATGTGCTGAGAGCGGGTTTAGACGGCCGTTGATTTTGAGATGAGGGCTTCCCCTTTTTGCGGGTCCCTGCGTCGATTCCTTGGCGGGCGATGATCGATACCCCGCCCCCGCCGCCGGCCGCGACCCTCCTTCCCTCGCTCTTAATTAGGACTCGGAATCTGCGGCGGACACACACGCACACACGTACGACGGGTATAATGTTAATCAACTTTCATTATGCACTAAGGAATTATATGGGTACGCCTGAGGAGTGATTATCCGCGTTAGGCCGCGTCCCCGACCAAGAAATCATACTTTATTATGATTCCCGCATTCAGCTTTACGGTGGCACCTCGCGGGGCCGACAGCCGACATCGCATTAGAATTAAGTGCGCATATATCAAGCGCGTAACAGCATTGTTCGTAAAGTAACTGCCGGATAATTATCATTCGTTGCTAGTTTCCGTATTTCATGTATTTATCTTTGACAAAAATGTAAATGGTTCTCAAACTATCTTCAGCTGTTCCATGCAGTTAACCACAGTCCATTTGCAGATAATTTGTTTTATTTTAAAATTCGTAGTCACCTTTAGAGCTTTAGCCTTAATTAACAAAATAAATAATTTTATTTATTTTATTAAATAGATAGCTTCAAATAAACTACTGTTTGTTGAGCAAAAAATAAAAAAATATCTATTTCTTTCAGCATTTAGCACCTTCAATCATTCTGTACGTTCAAGAAATCATGTAAAGATATAAAAAGGGTACATCCTAGAAAGAAAAGTTTTTCATTAAGAATTTTGAATTTATAATGTATTGTAGAAAGCCAACATAATATAACAAAAGTACAGACAGCTCTTACATGCGCTAAAAATAACATAGAACGAGCCAATTCAAATAAGAGTTAAATTCTGAGCTCATGTTTACATTGCTTTAGATTAGTCCGTGTTTGACCCGAGATATTACACGCTTTGAGTAAGCGTTTTCAAGCAGATTAATTCCACTAGTCTGCTATATCTTGTTATTATATATACATCATCATCACTATCACTACATAGTATAAAACAAAGTCGCTTTCTCTGTCCCTATATCCCTATGTATGCTTAAATCTTTAAAACTATGCAACGGATTTTGATGTGGTTTTTTTTAATAGATAGTGATTGAAGAGGAAGATATATATGTATAATAATATCCATTAAATGTAATAATATCTAGTAATGAATAAATCAAAACTACTGGATCGATTTTAATCATTTTTCCAGTGAATGACATAGGCTATATATTATATACCCGTGCGAAGCCGGAGCAGGCTAGTAAAACAATATAAGCAATACTAGATTAACATTTTGAACACATTTTAAAACCAATCAGTCCAAATGATATAGTACAGTGCTCTCTGAACTGTTATCTCGCGGTCTTAGGAAAAATTAAGCAAATTTTTTTTTTTTTATTCGAGAGGAACTTGTTAATCCCATTGTACCCTATCTAACTTACATACATATTTAACAAACACATACAAAAGAAGATATAATTATAATCTACGTACTATTTAATAAAACAACTAAAAATAATTTGCTATCATACAATTGTTCTTTTTATTTTATATTTCGTATTACTTGAACTAAACTTCTTTTTTTCGAATTATTACTTTTACAAAACTTTACCATCAAATCGGGAGACAACGTCACAAATACACATAAACATACATTACACATATGACTACGGTGTGTGTCGGTCAATATCGTAATGTACTCCTAATAATAATTTCTTATGTTAGTGATTTCATAAAACAACATCCCTAAACAATCACAAAGTAAACGTTTAATATTAAATAGTACCATCGGCCCGCGACTTCGTCTACGGTGACCTTCGCATTGGCTCCAGAGAAAAAGAAGAAAAAATACACAGAAAATCTATTGATAATCCAACAGAAACTGATCATTTGTCCGAGATAAAAAGCTATCTGTGTGCTAAATTTCATCCCAATCCGTTATGCTGTTTATGAGTTATTTAGTAACAAACATCCAAACATACAAACTTTCACATTTATAATATTATGGTTGGAGTATCTTTATAAATCTCTCAAATAATATTCCCGATACAAAGCGTACCTTAATAAAGACGATAACTTCACAAACCGTACACAACATAACTAGAGCCCTTGATACCAAACCCATGGCAAGTCCTAGCCTTATTGAGTAATATCCTTTAATCTACGGTTATGAGGATAAACCTCCAATAAATCTTTCACTTACCCGACCTTTAATAAACGCTTGTAATAAAATTTAATTGATCAAAGCGTTCCCTGAGTATGATTTACGAGCCGTCTGAAGCCTACCTTTGCTATCGAAACTATTGTTACGAGTAGCAGTCGAATTTCAACGTACAATGTTCTATTTACTAATATAAATAGTTTTATATAATGTATTTTATTTGACAGGAAATATATAGAAATCTTTTACGTACTAAGTACCCGCTGCGCCGCTCGCGTGTTTTGAATTTTTCTAAAAAAGTTTTAAATTGTAACATCAGCTATCTGCCAGTGAAAGTTGAGCCGTCTAAGAGATTCACCAGGGCAAACAGATAGACATTTTTTTTAAATATAAATACTTTCATAATTAATTCAAAGGCGTCGGGATGTGACGACCCCATCGCCCGCTGTTGGGATAACCTCTGTCACAACAGAGATTATTCCACCAGTGCAATCAGTCACACTGGTGGTAGGTCTTTTGTTGCAAGAGGCCGGCTAGGTAGGTACCACCGCAGTGTCCAATATTCTGCCGCCAAATAGTAGTGCTTAGGCACTACTGTGTTCAGTTTGAAGGGCATTGTACGCTAGTGAAATTACTGGGCGAACGAGATTTAAGAACTAATATCTCGAGGTTGGCAACGCGTGAGTGGCACCTACTAATGGTGCTGCAAGCGCTCATAGGCTGCGGCAGCCACTTACCATCAGGTGGGCCGTATGCTTGTTTGCCAACTTCTAACATAAAAAAAAAAAAAAAAATTATGAATTAAGTGGAAAGAATTTAATTTGGATTTACAAACAGCTGTTTCAATTTTATTTATGAATTATCTCTCACAGCATGAAGAAGCAGTATTCTGTTTACTATGGTTTGTATCCTACAAATAATATAAATGTGAAAGTTTGTTTATTACTAAACAAATCCTCTTATTTTTACGTAAATGATGTATGAGATTGTAACGATACCAAATTTTATTTAACTTTGTAAATAGGTTAAGTTTGAAAAGTTGTTTTTGTAATAAAATAAAAATAACTGTGCGTTGTCCACAACGCAATAAAAAAAAAAATAAAATCAACAATAGCTGAACGGAAAAGAAGAAATTGAGCACGCAAATAGTACCAGGAATAAAAAAAGTACACTTTTAATCAACTAAAAGTTATAGATTTCTGTGGGATTATCAAAAAATGAACGAAAGACGTATGTTAACTTATGAATGGTCGATCAGCATAAGACCTACGTGCGAAACCGTGGGCATTGCTAGAATATTGGTTAAGAATCGAAGCGTCAAAGATCCAACCTCTCCTCTTTTTATTGAAAAATTTAACAAGTCGAATAAAAAAATATTAATAAAACTAGTAATAAATTGTTTTTATTCTTTTATAAATACTTAGTTAATCAAGAGTTACGTACTTCTATCGTAAATCAATCATAAAGGCCTCAGAAAACACCTAACGCTTGCTTGATAAATGAATTTTCTTGTTTCATTTTCTTCACGCGCAATTTATTTATTATGTTAACCCAGTGTGTTATCCGGCCAATCAGCGTTGACCTGTGACTGTACCGTTCTTGGGAATATAATTAGGTACGTGTGTGTCTTGTTAAGTTGGTAATCTTAAACACGTAAGTATTTTCGCGGGCCCTCCAGCTAATGTAATAGATGAGGTGTTCCCATTAATTACAAAGAACGTCGGGCCCAGCGAGTTGCCGGTAACTGGAACAAATTAATAAGATTATTAACTCCTTCTGACAAGTCATTCTTCTTTATATGTTCGACTAATGTGTGAGAATTTTGTAAGACGTTGGTATGTTATTGATGAATGCTCTTTTTACAGTATATGTAATGTGGGTAACATTGATATTACACAGGTTTTGTTTTTGAACTTTTCACGGCTTAGCGATAGCGATCTTGGAGGAAATTTTTTTTTTCGCTAGAATCTGCAATCCGATCGAACCGAAGTTATGAGTGAAATCCAGGCGGTTATAAAATAAAATTTAGTTCAATATTCAAATAGTAATGTTTTAAGCCGCTGTATTTGACTAATGTAAATGTTTCACCATGTTTAGTAAAAAAATGGCGAAGTGCGAGTTAGACTTACTTATGATATAAAACTAGCTACGGCTGCGGCTCCGCTCACGTGATGTACCAATTTTTTGCCTATGAAAGTCCCGCTAAAATCGTTCCAACCGTTTCAGAGATTAGGCGGAACAAATTGACAGATAAACAGACAGACAAAAATGATTTTTGATATAGATACCTTACGTACTTTGATGAATCTAGTAAAAAGCTGAAAAAAATTTGGAATTACAAACGGACACTTCAATTTTATTTATTTGTATAGATGTATAGTTAACTAAAGTTTCACGCCTTTCACACTTTAAAGAAATGACATATTCTATATGAGTTTTAAGACTATATTGTCTTGGACTTAACACAAACAAACTACAAAATGAAAACGAATATATTAAATCAACCCTTAGCGTAAAAGAAAGACATCTTTTTGTAGTGCAATAGGCTCTGCCACGACCACGACACATGTGATTGATTGTTAATGAAGTGGTAGGGCGATAGTTATTAATGACGGCCGACTCCGCCCGCGCTTCTTTATTTACCCACTAACACCTATTAGCCGACCGCGTCTGATACACTGACGTACAATATATCATCGCGGGAAAGATCAATCAATTTACCAAATTATATTGTGACGTCGAATTTATCACCCTTTCGTTATATATTATATCATTCTTGAGCAACTCAGGACTTTCAATGTGTAAAATACAGCGTCGCCGTTTGTTCAAGTACTATCTCGTCACGGATTATCGACGTAATGTAGCAGTATCCGCACTCTTGTGATTCATTCGTGTGGCTTGTACGTTTCCTTTCTTGCTACGATTCCTAGTAGTAGAGCCATGTTCCTTCCAGCGCAAATGGGGTCGAGCTCCAGGCTCGATTGGGGAAGTACTATCCTCTCACAGAATATCGGCATAAAGAAACAGTGTAATGTTGCGTTTCGTGCGACGAGTGAGAGCGCCCGAGGCCCAATATCCCACCCCCTCTGTATCCGTCCTTTTTCCTTTATCATCCTTTTCCTACTAGTATTGCAGGCGTTCATAGGTTGCGGTTACTGCTTACCATCAGGCGGACCGTATGCATGTTTGCCAACCGTCGTGACTTAAAAAAACCATATGGTATATAAAAAATGTTGTGCTTCGGTATAGGTCTCACAGATAATCTATTATATTTTATATTACTTTCAATCTTCGTTATATGTAGATTGAAGGATTCTGATTTCCAACCAACCCCATTCATCGAAAGGGTTTGTTTTATTTCAATTAATTCGTAATCACAAAGAGTTTTGAGACCGCAGCAGTCACTCTATCGTCGACAATTTAAACAGATGTCGTGTTAAGGAGGTCCTCTCAGAATATTCGTTTGGAATTTAAATTGCAAATTCGTGCGGTGGCAGGTGCAGCCTCACGATTGAATATCCGATCTCTCTTTCTATCCCAAATCAAGATTACTTCCCATCTCCCTCACACGTAACGTTCAAAATCAGCGAATAATGAACGTCAACAAATAAAACTCGAGCGTTACTAATTACTCGGCCCTCTCAAACGAAGAGAGGTAATCTTTGCACTTTATTTCAAAGAGGAAATCTCAAAGCTAATGGCGTTAACTTGAAAGAGGCCAATGACTGTGATTTTTCTCGCCATGAACTTTTCAACTTGTGATTTATTGACTGTACAAAAGACGAGTCCGTGGGTATTAATAATTTCTTTAGTCATTTCGTCGATGTTAAAATGAGTCTATACGTAAAATGTCAGTCACACACTAGTGGTTACAAACTAAACAGAGGGTGATATTCATTATGAATGGGGCAAGCGGTCGCAGGTAGCGCTCTAAATTAAAGTTTGGCTCGTTCGCGATGTGTACGAAACATTGACTGCTTAGACAGGCTGGTCACGGACCCGCTTGGTCTTAATGAATGAAGGAATTCCGGTCAGCCCCTAACACATACATCCTATTCGAACTCCTTGCCTTTTCTCTTAACTATTCTAGGATGATTCATTGCAGGATTTATTGTACGAAACAATATCGACTAAACATCACAACTGTTATATTTACATTGTTTTCACGTATATTCTAAATATTTAATTGCATTTAAAAGTAGTCCCATTCCAGAAAGAAATTGGATTTCTCGTTAATCTTCGTCGTATCCCCGTAGCGAGCCTTCTTTCGTAGGCGAGTAATTAGCTTCCCAATTTTAAAGAGAGGCTCCACTCGGTGCCACCCATCAATCCACTCCCCTGCCCGCTACGAATCGATAATAATTAATTATTTTTGACATAATCACAGCCAAAATCCATTCTGTTTTTGCTAATTCACGTCCCTATAATAAAACGGGACGACGCTTTTAATGCCGGCCGGATGAAATTGATAAAAAATAAATAAGATTCAACACAACTTTCCGCCAAGTCAAACAAAATTCGCTTAGCTTACGCTGCTAAATGTTGCGTGATTAATTAGGTTTTGGACGTCTAATTGATTGTTGGTAAATATATACGTTATTTTATCTTCTAATTCCGATATCATAACGCAGTACAAAGATACAACGAAACCCACATACAGTGGAAGTGACAAGGGATGTTTGTACGGTGCACAATCGGTGGGACAGTGTGTCAATATTGGACACATCGAATAATAGGCCAAGATTCAGATGAGGGCGTCTGCCGGATACAACAAGGCCAATAGATGTTTGAGAATCATCAACTCGATATGCTACGGGTAACTTCAAAGGCTCTCCATATGAAACTATTGTTTGTTGTTCATCAATTAAACTAGACAGAATTTATGTTTTAATTTAGCAATCATAACCGCTTGTCCACGTACTGTTGTTATACAAAAGGGTAGTTTCAGACGACTATATCAACTTGTTTTTCGAAACACTTATAGGTGCTTTTTACAATTTGTACGAGCGTTAACGTGCTTATGAGCTCTTATAAACGCGTAATATAAAGCGCTATTGTCACTCGCCACAACCTGTTCAAGCGTACACGCTGGAATAAGCGCCGTGTACGCGCGTTCGGCTTTTTAAAACACGCGTGTCAGAACGTATACCGAAACGAGAAACCCGAAAACAACGAACCATTGTAATAAACTCTTGTTCTGTGGCTAAAAAAATAGAACACGAATTTTCCAATTAGCGCCGTCGAAATGAAATATTTTGATATACAAGCCAGGGGAAAGTAAGAATATCGAGAGTCCACGAACACAAAATACCAGCAAGTTGTCGGTACTTAAAAAATACATAGTGAAAACATTAGGTTCGCCCTGGGCGGGTTGGTTCCGTGATTAAACCCAGCGAGGCATGCATAACGAGCACCGTATGTTTGAACGCTTGTGAATACTTTCAAAGTTAGTACGGACAGCGGTTGAGACGGGTACCGACCGGTACACCTGCGCTTGTTTATTATCGGCTAAGACGGTACTTGAAGCTACTGTTTGTTTAGGCTACCGAGCCCGCCTGACCTACTTTATACATAATATTCGATTTTAATCGATAACGCATTTAAGGGTTATATTATATTTCAGAAACGCTTAAAAGAAATCAATATTTTTAGTACAAAAAATGATTTCTTTTTATTCTTTATTTTTAATTACAATATTAGTTATGATTTTTCTAGTAATTACTAATATTCCTATTGCCCTCCATGTTATGCATTTTAGTATGTTATTTATTAGCATGTTAACTTATGCTAGGAGCGGATACGATAATAGTCCAAGGAGTCAGAATCGAACCTGCAACTTCGCGTTGACAATGTTGGCCCTTCTACCTTTGAGCTATTTAATTATCGATTTTAACCGTTAGCACATTTAAATATTTCATGTTTATATATTTCAGAAAACGTATTATGAAAGTATATTTATATTTTTATAAAAAAATATTCTCGGTATCATAAAATAAATTATGAGCACAATCATCATAAAATATGATGATTGTGCTCATAATTTATTTTAAAAATCGAAAAGAAAAATAAAACAAACAAATAAAGCATCCTAGTAATTCTGATATTGTATAAACTTTACAATAAAATCTATCTTTTATGTCTCTACCATGTTCAAAGATACTTCTTTTTATATATGTATGTATAAAACATAATTTCATAAGGATTTATCCCACGATTCGGACGGTCACATGCTAATGCAAGAAGTTTTTAATTAAAACCGTCCGCCGTTAAGAGGCTACGTAATGGCTGATCCTCAGGAGGGATCCGATATTGGTGTGTGCTTGGAAAGCCGAAGTACAAACATATTTAGGTCCGATGCGTTGCGTAGTGTACAGCTAATCACCGGACGGATAAAGACGCTTTGTACACAATGCCTTATAACCCTTTCTTATTAATAATATTGTGTACATTATTGTGCACACAAGATTCCTTATTAAATCCTATATAAAAAATAAACGTTTTATTTAAATAAATTCTTTTCTACTTTTACAGATGCACGTGATTGCGACGACGTGAACACTGACAAGGCAAGTAAATTACGAGTTTAAAATCGGTTTTAGCTAGAAAAAAAGCAACGTTGAAAACCACTCGAGTCTCCCCACGAGCGCAATACAAACTTCGCCGTCGACTTTATTGCCTCTGTGACCGCCAAAAGTCGCCGAGGAAAAGTGCAAGCTTGTTTACTCATATATCAGTTGTAACGTCGTTTTCTTTCTGATAAGCCGACTCCCTCGCTGCCAATAAAGTGATTAAGTCACAAATCGGTTCGGCGACTCTTGCTTCCGAACCGTGATATATGTGTAGGGCGTTTGAATTTATATTTACGTTATGTGATAAAAATATCATATGTGATAAATTAGCTTTTTAGTTCTCTTTAATCGCTCGTAGCCGGTTGCGCTTACTGATCAGTAAATGATAGCTGGGTTAGGTAGCTTTGAGCACGGTCAGTCACTAGATGGGTGATCGTTTAGTGGTATTTTAATTGAGCGACACGTAAAAAGTTTATCCCGGCTGTTTTCAGTTTGATGATATAGTAGTATAATATAGATAGAATAGTCAGAAGCCTGTTATCGAAGTCTTCACAAAATGCTACATGATCATCATCTTGTAATGAAGATATTCTTCGACAATGTGACCGAGCTTGAAAGCGGATTTCCGAAATACAATGATTATGGTCAACCAGCTATTACACGAAATCCCATTTTCTATTTAGCGATATTTCTTTAAACCTTCAAAACATCTATGAAAAGTAAAAAAAAAATTCAAAATGTTGAATATATATATATATTACAGTAAAAAATATCTTCTTCGTCTTCCTAGGATTATTTCCGGTATTCACGCAGGGTCTACTTATACTCTTATCCGTATTTGAATGGTTAATAGATTTTACGTAGATCGATTGCCATCTGACCTCCGCAACCCAAAGGCCGAACCAGTAACTCATTACTTAAAAAAAAAAAAAAAAAAACATTAAATTGACTTAGTACAAAAATCATCACGGCTTTCCCTACCTATCAAATGGCTCCATTACAAATAAATTGCCCTTCGACATCGCTCCGCGTGTTATAAATTTCATACGTGCTGAGAAATGACATACGGTATTATTTATTACGAAGGTTTTTTTTTGTTTCGAGGAAAAAGGAAGACATTGTGATGTAATTGAGCTACGTTTTATTAGAACACGTCAAATCGTTCCACAAATTGTTATAAGAAGGTTATATCAAAATCCGATTTTTATGTTTTATTTTGGAATGTAAAAATTGATACTATTGATGTTTAATTAGCACTTATATTTAGACATAAATCGATATATTTGAAGTCCTTGATCAGTGCATCACTATTTTTTTAAAATTATTTATTTAACGAGCTTTATTACTTAAAAGTTTATGTTGCTCGATAAGACCACAATACAAAAATACAAAAAAAATATCTTATACTTTCCCAATGTAACAAATTCATTATTATTAACGACAAAGCTAATGCGTAATACACAGAAAAGTATTTACTATTATTAAGAACATATTCGTCAGTTAATTACCTATAATGGATGATACAAACAAATACAAACCACACTCGATTACCAGTACATTAACATCTGTCACTGAGTAATTTACCATTCACTAACCCTCGGTTTACCTTTGCTTTAATATCAACGGCATTAGTAGGAGGCGCCATTAGCTCTACAAATGACACTAAAATGAAATCTATTCATTTCCTCAGAGCGGAGTCAATCGAGGTTGATATTGTTCAATTTCACGCGATACGAACATTACCGCTGAATCGCGAGTTGACGGTTTCACGTTACAAACGTAAAATAAAACATTAAATAAACTTGACTACCACATAGATTATAAAATAAATATTATAGTAACATTTTTTTTAAGCTCACATAATAAAATTAAAAAAAGAAAAATATGATACGAATGTCTCAATCACAGATTTTAGAGCCCATTTAGAGTAATATCTTTGGTCTTAATAAATAAAGTAAATTTCTATATAAAAAAAGAAAACCTTTTTGGGGGCTGCTTAGAATTTTTCTAATTTTCAAAAATGAACTCTTAAAGAACTAAAGAGTTCTTTAACAGTTAATTTTTTATGCAAGCTCTAAAATTTTAATTTAAAATAAATATTTAAAATCGATCAATTTTTTAATCCTTTGTTAAATCCGATCTCCTAATGTCAACTATGGAACGGTCTTTTACCAATTTTGTACTATTGTTGGATAAACAAGCATAATAACCCGCACCAACCTTCGTGTCTTCGTGTCTTCTTTAGCCTACGCGACATTGGCGGAGTAAAAAAATTTAACTAAATTGAATCACATTTCCCACTTGATTATTAATTTTTATTATTATGCAAAAATATAACCCAAAATGCTTCTGATTTTAATATTATGTATTATTTATTCTAATGCTTTATAATGTTTATGCCAATAAAATATACATATTAACCCGTTGGAAAACAGTTTAATCAACGTCGTTACGGCGGGTAGATGTCGCGATAGGCTCAATATCTGAATCCTGTACCGAGTTTCGGGTTAATTTGTTACTGGCACGGTTATCAGGGATCGACAAGCTACATTTAGTCGACATATCCTCTTTATGTGAATGAAGGGTCAGTTAATAACAGTGATGTTAGCCAATGTGAATCATACGAGTGAATAATAATATTTGCGAACCGTTTAACCATTTTGAAGAATTCTATTAGCTTGTAAAATAATAATGCATTTGACAAGTCGCCCTTGTTGATCTTTTTAAAATTTTTTATCTAGTTATTTAAGGTTGTTTTTAGTCAATTGTCATTGACAACCACATTTATCCTTTATCTTACATCAATTTATATTTTTATATAAACGTACTTCATTCTTTTTATTTATTATTAAAAAGATAGAAATTCTAAATTGGAAATTTTTGGTATGATACGAAATAATATCTTTACTCGCTTAAACTTTAACTAATACGCGCTTATGCGAGCTTATAAGGGCGTCAACTCTCGTACGAGTTGCGCATATTGCAAAAAGCGGTCCTATAAGCGCTTCAAATCCTAGTCTCGTACGCTATAGCGTTTTATACGCTCGTATCACGAAATTTCCCAAAATCTAATAGCTAATTAATTATTGCATTTCGAATGGTTTTTATACCTAAACCTAAGCCTTAGCCCGTTAAAGTCGGTTATAGATTTAGCGCTATCTAGTACTTTTCATTTAATGTACAGCATATAGCGTAAAAACTATTTAATGATCATATAATTGCAGTATAAAATAGTAGTATAATTGTATTCTGTTACTATTATCGAAAGAACTTTATTTAATAGTTCAACTTCATTTTCATACAAATAGCCGATATGTTACCAATTATTATTAAATTATTGATAAATTTATGAGCGAAAGAAAAAAAATAGATTAATTGAAATCAAACGACTTCAAAATTGCCTACGAAATGACACGTCTCCGTATATAATTTCCTATTTAACGGAATAAGCCGCTCGAAATTCAAGTAAAGTATAGAATTATCAAAAATTGGCTTTATTACGAAACTATTTGCCTTCGGTAACAATCTTGATCAAATAAAAAATTAACCTGCCGAGGGTGACGTAGTGAAATTATGCCGTTCCGTATTCTGTGGCAAACGGAAATATTATGTGAAAAATTGGTTTGTGGATAATTGAGTTGATAATAATAAATTATCCTTTTTTTTTTTTTTTTTTTTTTTCGGAATGTGTATTGCTGTTGGCCCTACTGACCTTGACAGCGTCACTGGGCGGGGGCCGAGTACAGAGACTCAGCCGTGATAAAGGGACAGCCCTCACGGGGGCTCAAATTTGATTCCGTCCTTAGGGTGCCTCCTGCGAAGCCGAACCACGGCTAAGGACGTCATCGGAGATGGAGGCAGCCCTCCGAGCGCATTCTATACGATAGACTCACCCGACGGTGTGAGCGCGACGCGACGTGCGAAACAAAGGACCTCGTCATCGCCGGCGAGGACGGTGTTGTGTGCGTGTCTGTAAAAAAATTATCCTACTAACATAATAAATGTGAACGTGAATGTGTGTTTGCTTGTGTAGTTGGATGTTTGTTAGTTAATCCATCTCAAATGGATGAACGGATTTGGATGAAATTTAGCTCTGATGTAGATTGTTACCTGGATTAACACATAAGACACTTTTTTCCCAGAAATATGTTGAATCCCTGTGGGATAAACAAAAAACAAATAGGTGAAGTAGGTGATGCAAGTTTGTATCGTTGAGTTGTATTGCAATAAAGGTATAATATTATATTTAATTTTGAGTCATATATAATTTTATAATACTTTAATATAACTCGTATTTATGATAAAAACACAGTTTTTGTAAATCACCTTTTTGTTTTTATCTGTTAAAACTTTTACACTTCCATGCAGAAAAATGACGATCGTCTGCGACTGGATTTGGCCATTTCAATAAAATTATACAAGACTATGAAAATAAAAACTGAGGCGGCTGGGTATATTCAACGGACAAATTAATTCTCTACTCATATTTTTCTTTATAAATTTTAAACCTTATTGTTTAGAAAATAGGAGTGATATTCCTGTTACGAAGAGTTTGACTTTTTAAAGTTATTTTGTAACCGCAAGGCGCATCAGGCGCTACGTGTCGTGCTCTACAAGTCCAAATGTAATTTTTTCGATTTTCCCTCGAATTATAAAATCAATTAGGCGACGTCGCCATCACGTTACCGTCAGACAGATTTTACTTATTATTTAAATTATATTTCAATATTGATAGGGTTTTTTCCTGCTTGTGCTACGACGAAGATTTTTTATTACTTACTTACTTTATCATTAATAAAACACCGATGTTGATATACCCTATTCTTGTTAACCATAATTATTTGAATAAGTACAAAATAAGTTTTTATTGCTTTGTTTCACATAACTTTTTTCAGTTTTTATGACTTTAGGAGCTTATATCTCAATAACTACTGACTTAATGAAAAAATGCAAAATCAAACGTCTTTATTCTTTTGGAAAACCTACATTGAATTTGAACTGAGAGTTCAAAAACATAGTAACATGTATGGACTGCCACACTTAATTTTCATATATTTTAGGATTTCATTACAAAATCGTGGTGCGGTTCATAGAATACACCTTTACATTTACTTTTTACATTGACGAAACTATAAGGTTACCGTTTTCGCCATTTGGCTACGGAACCCTAAAAATGTTGTTTAAAATATTTGACAGTAAATTACATTTTTAGTAGCTATTATTATTTAAAATAAAAAATAATTAAAATAGTGTTTCATCAAAAAATTATTTCAAAGAAATTTATTCATCGCTGAGATTTTATAAAAGTCCGCGTTACGCTCGAGCAGTCAAAAACAATACTTATTCAAATGAAACAAAAAGCAATTAACGGTGGAGATATCCCTCCGTCCTCGGAGGATACAAGAGAGGAGAGATTATTGAAAAAATAATTAATAAATATTTATGGTGGGCCACCTGAGGAACGACACGACTAGAATACCGTTTTTATCCAGTCCTCGAGTACGCATCTGCAGCATAACACGGGAAAGCGGTTTATTACGAATGCAAAATTTTCCATTCATATTCAAAATTTTATATCCCAATGTGGCCGGGAGATAGCTAATTTATTCCGGGGGAGCCAAGGAGACGTCCCAGCACCTCGCGTCTTGGGGAGGATTAGGGAAGGGTTGAACGCTGCGAAATTGACAGGTGCCCGTCAAAAATTACAATTAATAATTGAGACCGCGGTCGCTGCCGTGACTGCTCCTTCGTAATAGTAAAAAGGTGATTTCCCAATCACGTGACACGTTTGTAAAAATTCAAAACCCTATTATACAGCTAATATTAATAATTTTATTTCAATTTAATTAAAAATATAATTTAAAACAAAATTTTGAAATAAGCTGTTGACAACCTTTATAGCGCAGTGTTTGTGCCTTAAAAGGCGATATTCGAAAATACATTTCTCACTTGAAGCAGATGTTTGTTATTGACCTTACTGGCATGAGTTCCGGTCTGGGTGGTTGTCCTTTTGTAACTTCTAAGTTTCCGGACCTTGCTCAGGAATTTGACTGCACAGGGAACGAAAGTAATACTATCGTAATGGTTTACTGAGAAGCGTTTTTCTATTATATGCATAATGTAATCAAAGTCAATTTTATTTTATATTTTTAAAATTATGTGAGTTTTACAATTGAATGACCTCATCATTCCTCTGTCCGTCACACGACAGTAAACATGGAGTCGCATCGATTACTCGTTTTACAGCTGGGATAGCGTTTAATGGCGGTAATCCACTACTAACGAAGTTTTATTGCCCGTTACGACTGGCAAAATACAGCGATCAGAATTTATCCACAAGATACCAGAGTAAGCCGTTGTAAAATAGTATATTTTACGTTCTCTTGACTTTCGTCGCTTGTAAAACAGTATAATCAAAAATGCTTTTATAAAAGAAGCGAAACAAACAGCTTTATTGCACACACAAGTTATATCATTGTTTAAAAGAATTAGCATAAAAAATACGTTACAGCGCCGTAGACGTGATAGAAGTTAAACTTCTTAAAAATATATACAATGTATATTTTCAAGAAGTTTCGGAAGTTCCTACGTTATATCTTTCTTCTCTACCATTTATTGAAGTGTGACATGTTCTTGAAAATCAAAAAAAAAAATCAAAATTAATTCTCGTCCAACTATCGAATCACCGCCTAAGAAGTTTCTCTTCTGCTGTCGTGCGTATTATACGTATGATATTATAAGTATTATATAAAAGTTGGACTAAATCTACTAAGTTTGGTAATTTTTTTTATGAGATCATAATTATAATATCAACATAGCAATGTGACGAAGGCGTGTCCAAGCTAGCTTGTTACGTGGTCCATGACCAACGCGAAATAGAAAAAGAGTTAAAATTATTATTGTTATCTTAGAAGAGCGAGCATCCACAGATAAATGAACTGTACAAGAGTGATAACAAAAGGCGAGAAATTTTAGCTGTCGTAGACAAAATTAAATAATACACAAAATTATAAACATTAAAAGACTGGAAATCTTACTAAGAATCCCGAACATAATTGAAGAACCCAAAATTTTTGCCTACTAACAAAAATAAATTTCTCGAAGTATGTACAGTGTGCAAGGCCGATTTGTACGCGGACGGTATTTTAAATGTACTGATATCGTAACAATGAATATAACTCATATTTTCGAACAATGTTTGATTAATTGAACACATACGATTTTCACAGTTACAAATGATGGTTCTCAATCAAAAAGTCAATACGCAAGCAATGAACGTCCAATTTGATAAACTAGGGAATCGTTGTTTGGATCTGTATTTTTACGCTCTATTTTTAACATACTGTACTCAGTTTTAAATTACTGTAACAATAAGAACTTAACAATTTGTTTTTTCGCATAGGAAAACATCGTAACAAAACTTGAAATAAATTCTGATACAATTGATTACAAATTCAAATTTCAAAGTGTTCTAAATAGTCGATCCCAATTTATTTCATAAAAATATCTAAAATACAAACAACTTCGTTGCAGTTATAGTAGCATCGATTACAAAAAAATCTTATAAATTACAGGATAGTATTACAAAAATGCTAATGAAAAACTCGTGCTTAAAAATGGACGAAAATAAGCAATACCATGTCAACCTACACGAATGTCATTTCGAGAAAAACGCGTTTGAAAATTTTGAATAACTTGCTTTATATGTTTTTTTTTATGTATTGGTCAAGATTTTGGCAATTTCAGATTTATATACGTTATTTTACTTATTTTCTCAAAAAATAAGTATACACACTGCATATTTCGTATATAATATAACCCAAAATGTTTAAAAATACATAAATTGCATGATTGAAAAAATGGCTTTTTAAGAAGTTTTAAAGCTTTAAACCCTACAAATATTAAAGAAAAATGTTCTTCAGCCATTTACCAACAATTCTGCATATATAACTCAGTTTTTTCAATTTTGTGGGTTGACATGGTGTTGCTTATTTGCGTCCAAATATTAGTAGTAGTAGTAGTAGAGCCATGCTTCTCCCAACACAAATGGGCTGAACGGGATAGTACTACTCTCTCACAGAAAATCGGCGTAAGTAACAGAGGACTGTTGCGTTTCGTGTGATGAGTCAGGACGCCGGAGGCCTAATCTCCCACCCCTCTGTTCCCTTCCCTTTTTCCCTTGTCATCCCTTCCTTCCTATCCCCTTGTGTTGGCAACTCACATGTGATGGTTCAAGTATCACAAGCGTTCATATGCTTATTTGGTATGCTTGTTTGGTAACCGTTATGATATATATCAAAATAAATAAAAATATAATATATGTCCGCAGTAAAATCAAAGAAAATACCACCATCAATATGTACTACATGGTAACGACCACTCTCTACATTATGCACGTTTAGTCAACTGCTATCTCGGATTACGAATGGGGGTAATTTTTCACGCACCACCACCGGCCAGAGGCGCCGGTCAATGTGCATTGGACAAGCTTTGAGTTATTGTTTCCAATCGTTTTAACGTTCCAAGAGAAAATATTATTAGTGTCAGTAATACATGTGTTTCGGAGCAAATTATACCTTCTACTTTCTGATATATTTCATGCGTGACATCCTCCTAATATTATAAATGCTTTTTTTTCGGAATCTGTTTGCTGTAGGCCCTGCTGGCCTTAACAGCGTCAACGGGCGGGGGCAGAGTACAGAGACTCAGCCGTGATAAAGGGGCAGCCCTCACGGGGGCTCAAATTTGATTTCATCCTTAGGGTGTTCGCGCTCCGAGCGCATTCTATACGATAGACTCACCCGACGGTGTGAGCGCGACGCCACGTGCGAAACAAAGGACCTCGTCCTCGCCGGCGAGGACGGTGTTGTGTGCGTGTCTGTGCTGTGTAAGGGGCATTTTCTAATGTAATCCTATCGTCAGGGTCTTGCAGGACGTTCTTAGGACGCCTTACTTTTGTCGCTTGGTTACATCGGTCTGTGTAGATACAAGCATGTCTAATCAAAGGATTTGGATGGAAAGTAGTTTGATCGAAATAGTTTTGCGATAAGCGCTTCAAGTTATAAATGCGTAAACGCCTAAACGGCTGATCTGATTATGGTGAAATTTGGTATAGATATAGATGGAACCACGGAGACGGCTATAGGCTTTTTGAAATCAAAACTTGAAGGGGGGAAATAAAAGTTTATATCCTCATTGAAAATCCTTTTAACGCCAGCGAAGTCGCGGGCAGGAGCTAATTACTTATAAATTAATTAATCTAATATAGTATGCAGTTTTCGGTACAAGAGCCTTGTTTTTACCCTCTCACAATATCGATGTAACATAGCAGTATATTGTATGCTGTTGCTTTCGATGAATCTGACCGCTGGAGGATCCATCACCTTTTGACCCTCTAACATTCATGCGGCTCCATTCTTTCGGCATGTCCCTAATGTCAACAATCACTTTTTTTTCAAGCGTCCATGTGCTACGGTACTTACTTACCTATTTTTTATCTGATTGTATATTGTTGTTGACCCTACTGGCCTTGACAGCGTCACCGGGCGAGGGTGGTCGAGTACTGAGACCTACCCGAAAAAAGGGATAGCCTTCGCAGAAGCTCAAAGTTGATTTCTTCCATTGGTTGCCACCAATGAGGCCAAACCAAGGTTATGGACTTCATCGGGGAAATGGCTAAAAATTGCGCAATGCATTTTAATAATCCAAACGATCGTCTCCACTAGAACGATTCCACAAAGGGATCTACGTCGTAAATATTTTGTCCGATTAACCGTTCGTTCGACAGCCGCGAGGCGTAAGAAAATGTTAATTAACGAATCCATTGTTTTCCCGCCCGGCGGCTCCAAGATGGTGCCGCTTCCGTTTCCGCCGGCCGCCTTCTTTATGTGCGTTTCCCTTATTTTTACTTGAGACGGGTAGAGGCATTGTGGCGCGTCGTGGCGCACCCGAGTATAATGATTTTAATTTCCTCTAATCAAGCCTTCGGCGGAGCTTAAGAATTCTAATCGTGCACACCGCCAGAGCCGCAGCCGCTGACAGAAACATCACCACTTATTCTGATTGCGACGAGTGTGGTTCTGAATAATTAATACGCCTTTATTTTGCGTTATGCGAAACGACGAAACAAAAGCCCTGTGACGGGTTCATTTATGAATTGTAGCGCTCGATCTTGATTCTTAAACCCTTTTTGTTTTTATTTAATTTCTTACCATATAAATAAATAAGTTTAAATCTTAAGTGCTTTAACAGCGTCGAATTATTTAAGTCCATTGATAATAATTTGCATCATAAATCTTTTAGCATTAATATATCTATACTTAGCCTAAACGACAGAACCTTAAAGTCATTGAAGAGATTATTATAAAAGTATTTTTTATATATCTATTACTAAATCACGCAAAAGAACTTAACTTCTACAGTAGTACATTAATAAAAAGTACATTTGAATCATCAAGCATCATCAGGATCATCGGTTAGGAAAGCTGATTCTACCGCGAAGAACCGGCAAGAAACTCGATAGTTACTATTTTCAAATATAGAGAGCTTTATAATTGTGTAATGAATATTATCAACATTTTAATCCTGAATGAGATCCTTTTGTCTTGACCCAATTCACAAGTCCACACAGACGAAGTCATAGGCTGCGCTAGTCATATATATCTAATAAATAAACGCTACACACTCAACAGCCCCCATTAGAATAGTAATATCCTCGAAGGTCCAGAAACACACAAGGACAAGGACAACCACACCCAGACCGGACATATATACACATGCCTGTATGGTCAATACAAACCTTTGTCCCCAGTGGCAATCAAACTCGCGACCGGTTGGGTTTAAGGCAGGTTCGCTACCGCCGTGCCACAACGTAGAATATAAATAATTGTAACTTTTCTTACGATCAATACATAGTGTCTGTAAAGCTATAATATCTATAAAAACCAATGTAAAACATGATAGTCATTATCAAAAACATCACGGAGAAAGTTTAATTATATGGGGGACGAAGAGAACCCCTTCGTTCAATTCTCACTAACGACCACATTTCGGTCGTCTAAATCACGGCCACGCCACTTGCAATTAATTTTTTGACTAGAAAATGTTATATCCGTACGCTATAATTGCGACACTAAGCTTAAGCGATAGGTATTTTAAACAAACAATACTTTCAATAACACATAACAGCACTTATATTACGTCGTTATAACAAAATATCAACGGTTATAACTATTTATTTAGCTTGAACATGAATATCACTAATTTGTTTAGTGATATTCATTATTTACTAATGTCAGATCAACTTACGAGTAATACTTAGACAGTATTGTTATCTGTTCCCTTCATTTTTTTCCATTTCCTCCTGTACCTTGGTCCCGCGACGCGCATGTGATACTTTAAGTATCGCAAGCCTTCATAGGTTGCGGTGACTGCTTACCATAAGGCGAACCGTATACTTGTTTGCCAACCGTCATGAAAAAAAAAATATTTTAAAAAAATGCCAAAACTGTCCTTAGTTGTAAATTTTTTATTGTCAACCCACATGCACTGTTAACCCAAATTATCAACACCTGTGTTCAAACTTTTCATACATTCCTTAGAAAACCATACCGCGAATAATGTTTGCCGCCTGCGGTCCGCGCTCAATTAAGGCAACCCTTGCTCGTAGGGCGCTCTGCATTCAAATCAGTAAGCAGAAGCCCTATACCACAATACGACGCTTAACACCATGGAACGAGTGCGAAAATAGACAACACCAACCAATTTTCATCACAAACTGTTACAATATCATCAATTGTTTATTACAATCTTCCTCACTTTTTATATCTTCATTAAATTATTGAAACAGTGAAAATACTTACAAGTCCTGTATCTTCAATTAGGCTTACCAACAATGAAAAAAATACGTATACGCAAATTTTAACGATTGCGCAAAATTTTTCAAAGTCAGTTAATAACACAATTATAAGCAAAGTATTAAAACTAAATATATGGAAATGAAAAATACTTTAAAATTTAAAGCGACGTATTAAACATTACATTTATTTGAACATATGGATTTATTCAGGGTATTGTCAACTCTATAATTGTCTTCACTTAATCTAACAAATAAACCAGACTATAATCTGAACCACTCCAAGGTCTTAATCATAGCTTTGTAAAAAATTGTTAAATCATGATACATTTACATAAATACGTTTTTTTAACAAAGAAACAAAACAACAAATTATGTTAAATATTAACGGTAACTCAAAATAACAGGCATTAAACATTGAAAAGTCGAGCTATAGATAGAAACTTTTCAAAATGTTATACGTTATACTTAGTGTGGGACTTAAAAGGCCCGCCTGGTTGCGTACCACCGTACGTAGTGAAAAACTTGTGAAGTGACTGCTCGTAAACATGACTCCGTGTACTGACGACATAGAGTCGGTGAGATCGTTCTCGGGTTTTTTCGTAGAGTCCATTGCTTTGATTGTTAAAAGAATGGACAACCCACGTGGAGCTCACGTCGAATCCATCTCAAGGGCCTCCTGCGAGGTCAAGCCTATACTTGGGACTTCTCTGGGAAAGCATCATTGTCGATGGCATCATTTAAGAGCAGTAGAGCAGTAGATGTCTATCGCTTGACCACGATAACGACAACTGTAAACGATTCATTTGCTAAAACAAACTATCATTTAACTTTCCGTTAAATTTTTCATAGTCGGTATTAATTTATCATTTCTATACAATAATAATAGTTACAATCAATAATCGTTTCTATTGCTCTTAATATCTAACAAGACAAAATAACGTAATATAATAAGATTTATTAAACCGAAACTAAACGAAACAACTTCATCTCCCCGACACACTCATAACCCTCGAATAAATAAGGCAAGCTGCAATAAAATATGAAAAACGATTACAGATCAATGAAGCGTGGCTTCCCTCTCGGGGCGCAAATAAAGCCAGAGTACACACTTCAAATATGCTTTTCTTAATCGTTCTCATAAAACAAAGATCAGCCAGCGATCTCCCCCGTGCGTAAAAATATAAAAAGTCCCCCCTATCACGCGTCTATCAGCGAGGATTTTCACCACAAATTGTTTCCTAAGGAACCCCGAATCGATATTGTTTAAACTCTTGATATTATAAGTGGCAATCGAATACACAAATGGCCCATTCCGTACACTCCATGATCCGTTTGTTAAGGAATTCGTTTATTATTGATTAGATACGTTTTCCTTGTATAGAAAGTAAGAACAAGATAAAGCATTGTAGAGGTTGAATTACTTAATAAATATAATGGTTTCGTAACAACATGAGCAACATTGTGTTGCTTTTGTAATTATGTCGGATAATTACTCGTGCCATTATCGAAGTTAAAATCAAACAAAATGAATATTTAATGAACAAATAATTTTGTATCAAATCCCTAGTATCTTTACTTATATTTAGAAAAAGGGAGTTTCAGCGTTGAATTATGAGATGAAAGTTTATATAGAATTAGTCAAAGACAAAATCCTGAAGTCAACGCAGTCGCGAGCAGATTCTTACTAACAATATATAATAATGTTCGAATCTTTAATAAAATAATTTAATCTAATCTTTATAATAATATGTACATTTTAAATTAAATTAGGGAAAAAAGAATCGTCAAAAATATCGTCGCTCGAGGTATCGTCTGTACTGTATTGGCTCAGAATCTCCCGGCGGATGTGTCATTGTAATTTGCCGGGGGATGACGGATCCGCCCCGAGCCCACGATTATAATACCGTAAGCCATTTTAATCTTAACTTAGTTAAAAATCTTGCTACCGACATTAGCATTAATCACTTTTGACAGGCCCGTTATGGATATGCTGTAATTAATGTGTTTAGATTAGAACGTTTTAAGAAACTGCATTAAAATGATTTTATAGAAACTAAAAATAAAATTTCAAATTTGCTTCTTTAAAATTTTTTGCTACAATAATAACAAGCAAACATATGCCTGATGGTAATCAATCCCCGTAGCTATGAAAGCCTGCAACAGAAGATGTATCAGTCACATACGTATTGAACACCCTGAGAAAAAATGGGAAAATAATGACTATAACAGCAGTAATAATTTGGTTTTCTGGAAGTAATATATTATAGTCCAAAAAAAATTCAAATGAGTGAGACTCGGCACTTATTCGATTTTTTTTTTATTAAAAATGAAATATAATATATTTACCTTCTGAAATTCTAGAGAGTTCTTTAAGATCCAATCAACTCAACATTGAAATTAAATCGAACAAATTGAATTATAAAATTATTTTCTCAGAAACAAAAGAAAATGCCTTCATCAAGCACGAAATCTAAAGCTTAATTGAACGCCGACATTGAGAGATTTCAATTCAATTACTAAACCATATTTAACGAAATCCAATCCCCTTTCCCTTGAGAAATAATATTATTTATTCACAAAAAATAATACAAAACGCGGTTACGAGACGCGGGACGCTCTGTTGGTTCAACTGAGATCATTCGATGTAAAAGTTGAGGACGGAGGCAGGAAGAAAACTTGGTTAACGGAAACCCTCTAAAAATGATTGATGCCATAGAGTGGCGGGGGACGATCGCTCAGCACTGACGCCGTTCAAATCGAACATTTTAAAACGAATAAACGTCGAACTGGAAATTTGAAAATTAAGATCATTAGCGCTGTATCGACGAAGCGAGCCCCTCGTTTCATTACAACCCGAATTTTAGTCATTTTATTGGTCGATTTTCAGTCATATCGATTAGCTCGGTGCAACAATGGAATGCGATTCGCAATCGCATATAGCCAATTTCCTTACGTATTGGAAACATTGTACAATTGTTTGAAGACATGTTACTACGTGCGGCGTTTAGCCCGGGAGCTAACAAGCACTGACGTCGTTTGTTTCTGCGGAGTCTTTGTTCGGAATATAACAATTAGGTACACAAAGCGACCGGTGAGGACGGTGTTATCGCAGGTGATGCCCGCGAACAATACCGCCCGCGACAATGCATGCTCAATATCTTTATGCTGCCTGCTGTTGAAGGACGATGCACTCGCTTGTTGAATCAGACTCCTTCCCTCTGTGTTTAAGGCAAGAACATAGACTAATGAAGACGTAGACAGTCAAATTAACAGAAATCACATTAGCTAAATTAAGATGTCATACGTAGAAAACGTTATTTAAAACAAAGGAAACTAATTATTTTGTTCACTATAATCTAAAATATAAGTAAGAAAGAGTTATTTGAGTAATTTATGCGTAATCTTTAATTGTGTTAGAGCAAGGTCATTTTTTTTTTTTTCGGAATGTGTATTGCTGTTGGCCTTACTGGCCTTGACAGCGTCACCGGGCGGGGGGGTCCAAGTACAGAGACTCAGCCGTGATAAAGGGGCAGCCCTCACGGGGCTCAAATTTGATTCCGTCCTTAGAAGAGCAAGGTCAATCGGAGGTATTACATACTACACTATTCAATTTGAATATAGATAAGAAATAACAATAAATACGTTCTAAAAATATATTAAAATAGTTTAACAAAATAATTCGTGTCACCTCTATATAAATAAATTAATCTATATTCGCGGCGAGACACCACGAAGCCGCCGTTTTGTGCTCACTTCCTTGCCTCCAGCGTCTCTCACGACACTCGTTGTCCTCCCTCATCGCTGAATGCACATTTGATTTTCTCTCATATTCAGATCTAGACGTAATAACCGTACTTACCGCGTCTTAGAACATCAGTATTATTATGAATTTCATTTCCCGTGTATGTAAATAAGTGGCTTCAGTATATTTTTAAGTTTTACTTATAATTCTAAGCCTCAATAGCTAAACGGTAGAAGGACCGACTTCGATCCGTTAATGCGTGAGTCGAGGGTTCGATCGTGACCCTCTTGGCCTATTGTCGTACCCACTAGCGCAAGCTTCGAGCTTATTTGGAGGGGCAATCGGAATATTAGTAATGCCTTGAAAAAGCATTGCTAATTTTCTTTATTAAAAAAAAAGAAAAGAAAAATAACCATCAGACCCAGACACCCATTGCCGTGGCTACAAGAGATTCATTAACAAATAATACACTTAAACTTTTCTCATGAATCACTATGTCTATTAATGACAACCACTTGAAGATCCTTTCGGTAATTTTTGAGTTTATCACGCTCAGACAGAGGTATAGACACGGTGGCGGACTTTGTTTAGAAGTATTATTTTTACTTCGTTGTATTTTCTTGAAAACCAGAAAAATTAAATTCTAATCCATTATACTTATTTCATACAATATTATACAAAACAACCCAACCAACGAAAGCAAAGGTTATATTATAAATTGACAAAATTTCTCAAAGATACCGAAATCATAAAGACAATATTACCAAACAATAAGCAACATGTATCAGTAAGTAACACACAAATAAATCAAAGTCAGACAAATCGGTTAACAAGTGACGCGTATAAACCGAACATTCACGCAATGAGCTCTCGTGTCATCAACTCGTGACACCTGCGGATGTCGGGTTAATCGTATAAAGAGCTAATTGTCTGTGCGGATTCCACAGGTAAACTACATGAAGCGCTATTAGCACGTAAGCGCGTAGAAAGCAAATAGTAATTCTAAATTCAAATTGTTTTGGTTTTATTTTATTTTTATTTATGATTACAAATAGTGATTCTTAATTCAAAATTGTTTGGGTTTTATTTGATCTTAATTTATGAATGCAAATTGTAATTCTAAATTCAAATCCGTTTGTGTTTTTTTTTATTATTATTCATGATTTTATGCGTTGTATAGTTTTCCGATATTGCATAACTTATGGTGCTAAATTACAATGAGTTTTTTTATTATTTAAATATTTACATTTAAATCAAAACCTGTTTTAGTTTTTGTTTTGCAATAGTATTTATGCTTTTTAGTGTTTTTAAATATTGCTAATGATTCTAAATTTTTCCTGTAATATACCTATATATTAGATATAATATTGTATCATAATCATATCAAATATATATATTTAATGACAATATTTGAATGTTTTTATTTTTGTATACTTATTTACGTAAGAAATAAAAGCTTAAGCTTCAAAGAACAATACACCTTTTTGGATATCACATTTTTTCAAAAAAGGGGATGGGAGATTGAGCATCCGGCGCACTCACTAATCGCACGAATCGCAACAGTACCTACTGATACTGTGACTTTAGGCCGATTTTCTATGACAGGGTAGTACTTTCCAGTCAAGCCGGCTCATTTGTGCTGAAAGGAACATGGCTCCACTACCTTTCATATTTATAGGTAGTCCTTAAATAGAAACAAGTAGATTTCAAACGATGCGTAACAATGTACAATGTACATTCACGCGATGAAAGCGGCTTGTCATGACACCTGTGTCTGTTGTTTAATCGTATGGAGCTAATTGTCTGTGCGGGTTCTACGGTAAACATTACGCACACTCACGCAGTACTACGTAGAGATATAGAAGTACATTTAGAGGTTCATTTTAATAATTACTATATTAATTTATCTACGCTTAAAATATGTTATTCGGTTGACTATTTCGTAAGATTAAATATAATTATAATTATTCCATTCCCTCAATTTAACGCTAAGCGGTGAATTTTAAATTAGTATGTTTTTAATAAAGTTTTTTGGAATCTACGGGCGTTTATACCTATTATATACTACTACAACTGCTACGTTTTGTTCGTCGAGCATGAACGGTGGAAGCATAAACTTCCATCCCCTCTACTCCATTCTCTTTTCTCTTCCCACATCCTTCATCTCACGTGACACCGGTGATCGCTTACCATAATACAATAGTCCACCATATAAATACGTCATAATAATAAAGTCCACCATATAATAGTCGCATAGTTATGATATGTAACATCAGCTGACATCTGACCTTTGTCATAAGGTACATTTACATTTAACATTATATATAACTAGTATCACGCACTCTGATTGATCAAATAAAGTAGCGCTTCTCCAATTTTCGGTTACACTTTTCCGTTCCTTTTCATGAAATCACTTCAACAGATTGCCGAAAAGAGAAAGTCAAGAAGTATCACAACAAAAGATAACCTTGTTCAAAGTCATCATGAAATTAACAATTATTGTCAGAATATGACCTCCAATGTATTTCACAATTTCGTTACTCGATGGTACACTATTACAAAATGTTCTATTGTAATCGACGATCGTGTACAGGATTATTCGACGTGGAGTGATATAATTCCAACTGGTATTTACAAGCGAGCGTTTCACTTAAACGATATTAAGACTTAATAACTATTATATTTTACATCTGACGTAATTTTCATAGAATACTTATTATAAACTTTATACGTTCTTCTGTTATTATATAATCTTGCTTTTCTTTAAGTTCCACGTATTTTATGAAAATTTTCAACAAAAATATTAGTTGAACGCTTAGTTTTAACGAGAAATATAACGCATGAACAATTATTATATTAACTAGTTACATACATTTAATTTAAACTAAATTGTTAAATGAGTTTTATTTATTTACGCTATTTTTGCTTATAGTTTACATTCTTCTACAGTTATAAAATAATTTTATTTTATAAAATCTATTATTTATGTTATTACTGTTATTAGACGAGGTTGAGAGAGAAGGAAGTCGCTAGTTCTATCTCTACTTATCTCCTCATGAAGTATCGTTATTCATGACCAAATCAAGTTTTTATGGTGACATGTTCTTTGGTTTGGTTGGTTTGGTTGGTTTGGTTGGGTAATCTTTTTGTATGTGATCTCACGACTTTCTAGTTATTTTTTTATTTGAAAAGTAGGACAGATTACTCTACTGTACCTGATGGTAAGTGGCAGTAAAATCCAAACGCGAAGGCGAAGGAATCAAATAATCTCATCTGAACAAGAGTAACTATCCCGAAAAGGAGAATATCGTAGTAAAATTATAAGCTGTATAAACTTAAATTTCCCTTAGCAACTAAGCCATCGCATGATTTTTCATTTCAATATTTTGAATTAGTTTATTATTTTATGGAAGTAAAATATTTAGATAATGAAAATACAAAATACTATACTATATTCGAATAAAAATCCAAGTAAATTTTTACCACGAACGTGTACTGAATAAATGCACTTAGCCTGCGTCTTTTCTAAGGTGAATTAAAAAAAATATAACTTCAAAAGCTTGATGAAAGTATTATATTTCGAACGTTTATAAATACTAAAAAATACACCCACTGAATGAAATACCTATGACTAGCCTATAAATCTTCTATTCGTACCATAGGTTCGTACTGAATTCAAACTAAGTTTTTTGGAATCTCAAAGCGAATGTCAAATAATGTTCTACTTTCTCGTCCGTCGGTCAATAATGAGTTTCTTATGAGTATGTTATAGATAAGTCCGTTTCATATCCTTTGAATTACTTTTGCTGCTAAAATCACACAAATTGAAAATAAAGAAAATCTTATCCTCAATTATGTAAAATCATACATTCATTCCTACGTAATTTAATATTATAAAAGTCTATCTCCGTCTGTCACGCTTTCAAGCCAAAACCACTAACCGATTTTGATGAAATTTGTTACAAAATAAAATTTGATATTTCTATTACAATCATTACAAAGCCACAAACAACAATTTTTCTTATAAAATTTTCAAAAAAAAATTCAAACACGAAAAACGGAAATTCGCAGTAGATAGCCGGCAACCGTTAAAGTCGTATCACCATCATTTTTTATTATTCATGGGACGATCTCCTTCAGAGTGTTTTATATGAGCGACGATCGAGTATCAATTTGCACGGAACCGCCCTGTATTAGCATTTCCCTGGGCCTACATTGTTCTACAAGGAAAAACTCCCCCTTAGGATAGTTCCATATTAAATTATTATGTAGATTCGACGGTGGTCTCATATAAGTTTTACGGCTGTTATTTGAATTTCATATATACTGTCATAAAATATATCATTGCTGTACAGTGCACATATATTTTTAAATTCCTAAATAAATATTTTGACCAAATAGTATCAACGTCGTCGCATCAGTTTCAAGAATAATTTCTGTATTAATGATTTAACAATTAGAAGTGATGCAATAAAGGCATATTTATTCAATAGCTCAATTCAATATTCAATAGCTCAACAGAATAGATAAAGGGCCAACTCCACTCCGTTAACGCGGGTTCGATCCTGACCCCTTGGTTATTCTCGTACCCACTCCTATCGCAAGCTAGAAGCTTATTTAGAGTGGCAATTTAGGTATTAGTAATGACTTGAAAAAGCATTGCTAATATTCTGTATAAAAAAAACAAAGCTCTATAAAATTTACCTTAAAGTAAGTCCTTGTAAAGCCACAGATTAGGCTAATCGCAGTCTCTCAGTTTCTTTCTTGGTTTAGTCATATATTAATTATATTTTGGAACTCCCCGTCCACAAGAATTCCATAACATAGTTTCTTTACATATAATATCTAGGACATACAAAATCGACTTCAACAAACGTGTTTGTGGAAATAATAACGCAAGCGAAATTCGCTTACAAAAGTCAAATCCCGCAAATGCCGCTCGAGTCATTTCCCTCAAAGCTGGCTACGTCTCAGCCACAATACGTTAAGTAGTGTACGCTTATGAGTGTTCATTAAAGATACGGTAAAGACGGCGACGGCTAAATTGGCTTCTTACTAACACTAAGATGAGTACGTCTTTTGAAAATGTACGTTTGGATTAAAAATTTTAACGCTTTTCTTTACCAAAAAAACATTTTTAATAAAAAGGAAAAACAAATTAGTTAAACTCAAAAAAACTCTTCTTCTTTCTCGCATTATTCCCGGTGTTTACCCAGGGTCTACTTATTACTCTTATCGTAATTTGACAGGCTACTAGTGTTTATACAGACACCGACACCGTTGTGGCGTAGTGGGTAGCGAGTCTGCCTTTAGTCTCGACGGTTGCGGGTTCGATTCCCGCTCGGGCAGATGTTTGTTAAAATTTCTGTCTCGGTCTGGGCGTTTGTCCGTGTGGGTCTCCCCACCGTGCCTCGGAGAGCACGTTAAGCGGTCGGTCCCGGTTATTATCGATAACATCCGATAATAATCGTTAACTCATGATAAGTAAATTGCTCTTATCCAATGAGTTACTGGTTCGCCCTTAGGGTTGCGGAGGTCAGAAGGCAATCGCTCTGTGTAAAAACTAGTAACCTGATAGCAACCGAGACCGATACCTTAACGTCCTCTCCGAGGCCACCCAGAAGGACAAATGCCCAGACCAAAACAGATGCTTATAAGATGAATACAAACAGCTGGCCAGCGCGGGATCCGAACCCACGACCGTTGAAGCTAGAGGCAGCCACACCACAACACCCAACAACGGTCGTCGAGCCGGAATCTATCGCAATCTGACAAACCTAAAAATAACCCTAAAAATTACAGCCCAATAAATAAAAATAAATTATACAATGTACGGTAACCAATTACCTTTTCATATACTGTTAAATCAAATTCAAGAATTATTATTTATAAGAAATAAGTAGAAATACCCAAACTAGTACAGTAGCTGAAAAGCGCCATAAGGGTGTCACGCTCAAAATCCCTATTTTCGCTCAGTAAATGAGCATTCATTTCGCTGTAACATGAACTGTTTCCACTATAAAGAAAAGTAATACGTATACAAAACATTGTATATGTTTATTTTTACTATTTTGATATAGTTGACTTTAGAAGCAAATTATAAGCGATCAAGATCAAGAGTCAATTTGGATTAAAATTTTTAAAAACAAATTCGTAACATATACGAGTAAGGTTAACGTGATCAAATAAGTAATGAAATTTGTCGTTACGTCACTATGTGTCGAAGGCGGCAACGCCAAGATTTACTTTTTACTCCAAAAATAATATATTATTAAAATCGGTGAAACCTCTAAGATGTTTAAATTATATTTTTATCGGATTTTATTGGTGATTTTATTTACACATTATTTTTTCTAAGTGACAAACAAATATGTATACATTTTCAACCATGTAAACATCCTGAACTTGGCCTTGAAAAGTATATAAAAACGATGAAAATTTTTCCGTGTCCGTTTTTGGGCTTGGTTCCGCAACAAAAAACTTTTTTAGGATGTTTTGTAACTTTCTATTTCTTCAAAGGAATGACGTCAATAGAATATTTCAACATTTTAATTTATTTTCATCGCAACGAACGAGGAAATTTTGTAGTATTATTTAGCAATTGCTTGCTAAAAATATTTATATATTTCTAATTATAAACAACATCGTTTTTTGTTAGGCAATTTATTAAAAACATCACAAAGTAATTTCAAAATAAATTCATGTACTAATAAAAGCGTATTTTTATACGTACTTTCATAATGCCTAAATTATATTTAATTATTTCCTTTAAATCAGTAAGCGCTTTCGCTGATTATTCAACATAAATTCCATGGAAAATATTGTTACTGATATAATAAAAAACCTACACGAATTTTCTTCGAAATGCCACAATGGAAACCAACTCACACTCATGTATAGTTCAACTAACAAGGGGCTGTTAATTTAAATTTACTATCTTAGCTCCGCGTAATGAACGGGAAGATGATTGCTATAATGGGATTGTAGATTTCGTCGCTAAGTCATAAGTATTCGTGTCGCTAAACATACCTATACCATAACAAGTAACAGATTTAATTGAGATTATAATTATTTGCAACATGTTTTCATTTCTTATGACACTGTTGTGGCGTTGTGGGTAGCTAGTCTGCCTTTAGCCTCGACGGTTGCAGGTTCGATTCCCGCTCGGACAGATGTTTGTATTGATCTTTACAAATATCTTTTCCACTCCTTTCATAGTATTTATTACACTGCTCCTTCCATTGGGTCGGCAACACATTTGTAATGTATTTTAAGCGTTTATAGGCCACGATGACCACTTACCACCAAGCGAACCGTACAGTTGTTTGCTGCCTTTGTTATATAAAAAACCTACCTATTCAGGAGTCGGGAGGTGACGACCCCATCGCCTGCTGTTGGTATAATCTTTGTCACAGCAGAGATTATTCTACCAGTGCAATCAGTCAACCTTGCTAGTGGTAGTGCCACGCTGCATACGTTTTAGTTGCAGCCGCATTGGGCCGGCACGCCCGGGAAAGAACCATTCTCTCACTAAAAACCGACATGAGGTGACTATGCGGTCGCGTTTCGTTTATTAAATTAGATAAACTAATATAAGCATATTGGTGAGTTATATTTATAATTATGTTATTAGCATACAAAAAGTACATCAATGCATGATCTAATAATTGAATTAGGTATATATTTGAATATGAGTCAATCAGTTAACACAAAATACGTGAAAATTTTATACGCTATAAAAATTCATTAAGATTTTATTTGCCGCGTATATTATCATCGCGTTCATGTAAACTTATGAGACGGTGGCAATTTTTAATTACTATCGTCTGAGCATCTGTCTGGAGACAATTGTGGCAAGCTGAGTGGCTGGCAAAGCTGGCAGGTGACAACGGAGGCGTCGGGGAGCGGTTAAACGTGGCATTTTACCGCCTTTATGCATATTTGATGGCGCCGTCATAATCTCTGCAAGGGGAAGCTTCATCTGTATTGGATGTGAGATACTTTTAACTTGTACATGATACATTTTTGACATTTACGAGTATATTTAATCGAAAATGTTAGTACTATTCTTTAATCTTTTATATGAAATAAATAAATTTTCAAAATAATCGCATTTGATCGCTGATTTGGAATGTAAACGCTATGAACCCAAACAGCCTCTAGTAGGAATCTCAACGGGTTTTTTAAATAAACTTAAATCACATATTTCTTGAAAATTATATAGAAATCTAAAATTGTCATATTTTATTCTATTTGTTATTAGTTTTCGAAATTGGTATAAGTTTTTAATGTAAAAAAAATTGAAGCTTTCTAGAAACTTACACCCAACCCTAAATTAATTCAGTAACGAAGCAACCGTTAAATAATCCATCGCTTTAAGCCAAAGCCGATGAATTCGAAAATAATTACAGACATTAGACGTAATAAGAGTGTTGTATCAATTACTGGCCGTAAGCAAACAGGCATTACGTGCTTAATATTAAAATCAAATTTAGGGAACGCCCCCGTTTGTAAAACGCCTAAATATCGTCACAGAAAAGCGTTCACGTGTGTATTAGGGGCTTAAATGTACTGATAGAAAAATAGTTGTATATATCTTATTCCTACAATTTAAATAACCTTCATGACGATTCACTTATAGCGCCTTTTGAAAACGAAAATTTAATATTTGTGAAAAAAACAATTTTTCGAACAAAAAGCCAATTTTTTAAATTGTTACAAACGTGTTTTTGAACTTGGTTTCCAAAAAGGTCTAAAAATAAATGCAAGCTCCGATGAAAATATTCGTAGCAAATTTTCGTCACTTTTTTGAATGTGTAAGATTTTCCTTTCACAATGATTCACAAAATCACACAATCAGCCTAAGAATAACTTAAAACTTCAAGGCTTTCTTCACTTGCTGTCCGTACAAAATTTTCCGTTGGCCGCTACGCAACATCAATTAAAATCGCATTTCGAAACCTCCACGAAACACGTCACGCCGACGTTTCCAAATGAAACCGAACAAGGCCTGATGTCACAATGTTTTCCGTCCGAGAATAACTTTTGAGTTCTTCATTGTGAAAGCAGCTTAAATTATACTTGGGAATTGCAATACTTTTGCTATATAAATAGAATTTGTTGCTGTAAATACGAGACGATAATATTATGAGAAATGTTTTCACTTGGTAGGAAAAATCTTTACATTTAGCATACCAAAAATATAATTATTATTTTAAAAAACCTATCTCGGGCTGCTTATACGCGTATTATTATAAGGCTGTGCATATTGATTGGCAACTTATTAATAAATGTTTCTTTTATTACAGAATGAAGACGAGATACAAATCACCCACAAACTCTTCAGACCGTCAACATCAAATATGTAAGTCAAATTTTTTGTATCATACGTGTAGAAGAAAATCGAAAAAACAGAAGAGAAAAAATGATACATCCACTACAAAAATATTTCACAACTCAAAAGCTTTCTCGTCCAACAAAAGCCAGAAAAATGTAATTTTGACAACAATCTATTTTTAGTTTAGATATTAAAAAACTAGACACGTAATAGCTGGAGACATTTCCAAGCGATTTCATACATAAAGTTATAGTAATTGTCGCTAATCTGCGAACCAAAATATTATTTATATTTATGTCGTTCGTGTAAATATGTGCGCAGTGCGGGGGTGAGATCCCCGAGTCGCGGTAATTATTGCGTGACTTATTGGCGTACAGATAACACGTACTTTACGACCAAATTATCAAGACCTCCATTTCTATAGCTGGGGGACGTCTTTAAAAAGTTATTTTATTTTGGTATTTTTATACGATTGCAATATATTGCATATTTTATGCATAGGTCGGTTGAGAAATGGCTGTTTTAAAGTTTTAATTAATTTACTGATTTAAAAAAAAAAAATCAGCTAAACAGAGTTTTTGCTCTACTTTGTCATTAAAATATAGTAGACGGAAAATAGAAAATAGTACGTCTGTTATTAAAGTAAACACATTCTTAATAAAATATTATAATATTTAAAATATAAACTACTTGAGACAAGGAAACATAAATTTGCATGAATATAAAAATGTTTGAAAATTAAACTTTTTTTTATGTTATGACCGTTGCCATGACAAGCATATGGTCCGCATGATGGTAAGCAACCACTGCAACTTATGAACGTGCACATTGCCAACTCAAAGGATAGGAGAGAAGAGATGAGAAAAAGGAATAGAACAGAAGTTTTCTGATTTTCTGTAGGAGTACTTCCCGGCCGAGCTGGTCTATTTGTGCTGCCTGCTTTATATATATATGCAACTACATAAATAAAGATATAGGAAATATGAATTTGTATTTTATGAATCAATTTGCGTAAAAGCTTTTGGCATCCGCGTTGACTCCGGAAAAGGTTTTACGTAATTCTATATACAACATAACTATATACGTGGTATGTTGGTTATTTCAATAAAGTTATTGTAATATGTCATTCCTGTATATAGCATATTGTATACGAAACACTCCCGAAATTCTCAATTAAAATTATAATTTTTAATTTTATTGTATTATCGTATAATTAAACAAAATTAATAATAATTTACATTATTATTTAAATAAATATCATAGAAAATAAATATTTATCTTTTTCCTAGCACAAAAATTCGAAAATCGATGAACGACAACGTATAAACTATCCCCAAGGTCAAAGACCTCAATTGTACAATTTATAAACACAGTAATCCGAAAAGTTAGTTAGGCCATAACGTTCAAACAAAGTAAATGAAGATACTTAACCTTGTTGGGAAGTTTGATCCAATAAAACAAAGTTTCCAACAAACGAATGCATTAAAGTCACCCGCAAACTGATCCAATCGTAATATCGCACTTCCAGACATCGAAAGTTAGTATGCATTGACTTTGAAAAGTCGTCCAAAACTAAGTTGGGTTATGTTTATGAAACTATTCGGATGCGGGTGTGTGCCGCCGATACACATGCAAGAACTCGCGCCCAACTCTAGGCATAGTTCGCTAAGTGGAACAGCTGTAAAACAAAGTAGCGAAGGGTCTAGGAACTTAGTGTGTACGTTGGCAACTATTCGGGGCCCGAACAGCGAACACACATCCTCCGGAGGCGCGGCGGGAACGATGCAAGACGCGCGGAGGCGTCGCGGCGCGTCGTCGTTTCACAACTTTGACAGTTTAATTCGGGAAGCACGGGCGCGGCCGACGACCGCGGCCGATTTATAAATAAGTTAAACTAGGTTTAACAAAGTATTGCAGAGGATGATAACGAAGCGGCGCCTACGCTCCGCCCCTGCTCCCCGCTCGCTCCGCGTACAGATAAACTTTTAAAATGACTTTGGAAGCTTTTGAGCTTTTAATCGGCAAAGTTGTACAGACAGACAGTTCGGGCACAATCCTTGAACCGCTTGCGCCGGCGACGGCGGCCGCAAAACTTTGTTTTACAGGACTACTTTTCTTCTTGTTTCAAGGTTGGACTCTTAAAACAAACTCCGGTTCGACGGAGTTCGTGAACTCGGGCGCCAACAATTTACAAATTTCTCTCTTTCATAACAACTAACTGCCGCTCGACGCGCGGCGAAAGTTGTCCTGCGTAGATCTTAATCGCATTGTCTGTTGCGCTCGCGGCTCGAACAGCTGATTGTGACGACACAGTTTATCAAACTTTTGCATTAATTTGACTTCGATACGTCATTTTATTCAAGACTACGTAATTTATAAGGTTTAACAGTAAATATTAGGACTCAAAAAGGTGTTTGAAGAAAGAATAAGTTAAATTGTAAAGACTAAAATATACTTTACTGGAATGGCCGACGGTGTACACCCTCAGATCCATTTACTCAATTTGTTTAAGTGACACTGATAGCACGGCTGCGGTCAAAAAAACTCGTCTGCCAAATTTGACGGCGCCCCTGGCGACCGGCGGCGACGTCTTTTTTCAGTTTACGCTTCACCTGCCAGGGGCTGGGGAAGTGTCCTCGCGTTAAAACACTGATTGGCTTTTAATCTAAGCGTTTTCCTTTTTCACATTCACATTGGATTTACCTTTACCTACTAGATCTATGTACCTACAGAAACATGTCATCCGATTGCTTTTATATTATATACGTTCTGACTTTTTATATGGAAAGTGGACTATAAGAAAGTATACTTTTACATAGACAAAAATGTTTCTTTATGTGTTATCATGGCTTAAAATGCAGGTATATATTGGGTTTTGCGCGTAAATTTTACGTAACTAGAAATAAATAGGTTGCGGGTGTGTGGGGCGGGGCGGCGTGGGCGCGGCGTGCGCGCGCATCTGCGGTGCTCCTCCCGCGCGGCCTGCACTCGGCCTCCGCATAGTCCGCGAATCGCGCCCCGCGAGCTACCCGTGCCGCGGAACTCGCTCCGTAACTCGCCACTCTCTGCCGTCGCCGTCCTACGAATAAACTTTTCTTCGTAGCCGCACTACGCAGTGCTACGGACGGCCAAACTTGCTACGAATAGCTTTACCGTCTATATCGCGCTACGAATTGGCGTAAATTTTGTGCAGTGCAAACTTTAATTTACATTCTTGTGAATTCGTGTTTAAAAAAAACTTTTGTGCGTGATGAGGGATCGCCCCTCGATTTAATAGAGATGTCGGCTCTCGTCCGACCTATTTGGTAAGTCCGAATTTTTTTAAAACAATTTACTAACGCGATTTTTTCTCGTATAGATGTTACTGCGGGTCTTATAGATTTTCATCGATTTATAAGTTTGAAACTTATGTCGGTTTTATTTCAGCAGTGAAATCGTCTCGGAAATATTCAAGAAGTGTTCAAGACATAAATAAAAAAAATCGTTTACGCACAAATCCCACGCTCGTAAAACCATTTCACGAAATGCTTTCAATGTAGGTAATATAGAAATGTTATAATTAGTATAACTAGTTTAATTGTTGTATATTCAGTGTGTTCATTATTCCGAGTTCGGTTTGCATATCTGCCGTAATCAAATCATAGGTTAAGCGCGAATCAGCAAATAACCGCGAAGTTATTAGTCTGCTGAGGGAATACGTAATCGCGCGACGATAAACGCGTTAACTAAACCATTACTTAAGCACACGAACATCATTTGTACAACCAATTTACATACAAGATTTGATTGTAGTAATTAAATTATTAAAATTTATTTGCTTAATTTTTTAATATAAAGTTATTTTTAACTTATAAATTCTTTAAGTAATCTGTGTGAAAAAAGTTTTAAAAATTGTAACAGTTCATTAAAATACAATTTTAAAATCAAACAATGACTTCTTTAAAATATTTAACAAAATATTAAACAAAATATATAACAAAGTTGTGTACAAAATAAGCAAATGTTATATAAGAAATAAAAATCCTTACAAATATTTTACGAGTTCTATAAAAATCATGCCAGTCTATTGTTTAATTATTTAATTTTTCAAGTCAGAATTTTTTTACATTAAAAGTACAAGGGTAAGGAAAAAGTATTCTTAAAATATCCATACAAAGGCTGCCCTCAAAATAGAAAATAAAAGTCAGCTGTTCTGTGAGTCGTGCCACGCGCCGCTACGATTTTTCTAACCAATTAATTAATTTATTTACATTTCTTAAATTACATTGAATAGTAGTACTTTTTTATTGCAACACTATGATTTAGGTAAGAAAAAAATACTCGTAAAGATTTTTTAAGTTCAAAATAATACAAATCCAAAAATATTTGAAAAAATGTTTTTTTTTTATTTAACTATCATTATATATTTTTATATATACCTATTATGTGATTTCTATTACAATAATTTATTTTTTAAATAAAAGTATAAAAATGTTACATGTACCAAAATATCAATGCTAATAAATGTAATATAATACGTATACTTACTACAAAATACCAAATGATGTTGACAAATTATTATGAGCTTAAAAAGGGCTCGTAATCTTGTGGTTCACCAAACATTTAGCTTCGACGTATTTTGCTACCTCAAACGTGGAGTTATCAGCTTGCTGAAAATAAGCCTTATCTACTATATTAATATTAGAAAAAGATAACGGTTCTATATAATATAATTTTTGTTGTTACTTGACAATTATTGTTGTAAATATACAGATGTCATTGGGGTATTGCAATATATTATCAAATATTCAAAATTATATTATCATTCGATTCCTAATTATCTTTATTCATACCTATAACTTTATTGTATTTATTTTTAGAGTTATTTAAAACATTAACAAAAATAGTAATAAAAATATATTTCGCACTAAATAATTTTACATTAGACTACCTGCTAGACCACATATTTCAATCTATGTTAACGCTTATCTTGGGTAGAGCCTTCAGTAAATATATCTGATGTGTTCCACCGATCTTGATAACAGTACAGAATGTATCAACTGAAGCTATTGAAAATATCAACATTACACACGAACATACTTGCAACCCTCCATCAAATCTAAAGCTTATCGCATATCAGATTTAAGGAAATAAGAATTGATCTTATGAAATAAACCTTTAGAAGAATTTATCATATGAATTAATACTTTCTCATTTTTTTACTGATATAAAATAAAGTCAATTGCGAGGCAACTTGATTAATTTTATTGGATAGAGTGGTCCTATATATTAATACTATGCACTTATGTACTAAATGCATTCAAATTATTTTCATGTACGTTTTGTGTGTATGGTTGTTTTTAAAACAATAATAGCAAACAAAAGAAGATCAACGGTGATACAAACAAAGAAATGAAACTGTCCTAATTTAAAGCGACGGTTTAGTAAGCATTTATCTCGAAGTAGAGCTACTACCAAACTATTTTATGGGTACTGTCATTTAATAAATACACAAATTTTTAAACCTAAGTGCTTGTTTAAAGAAATTGGTCAAAAATCTTACGCTACAAGAAATCTGACGAATTTCTGACGATTGGCTAGATGCATCTTGTGAGCCTCGAAAATGAACAAATATTCCGGCAAATTTCTTTTCCTCTGTTTCTCTCAAAATTCTTTTTTTATGCAGGATTTATTTACAAATTGAACATGTCACCCTCATTGTTACATGCATACACTTAATCACGGCGGTTAAAAGATAAATGTACTGTTTTGTACAGTTGCCTTGCTTCTGTAGTGCACGGGAATGCAAGAATTTAATTGTATAAATGTATATCTATAGGATTTGTGTGAAATAATAAATAACTTTCTATTAGCTTCAATATAAACACATCCCGCCAAAATCTTAGATAAATTTCGTAGTCTTTAAAAAAAACTGCTTATTATAAGGTTAACAATGTACGTCAGGCGTAATTTTTGAAAAAAAAAACCTTATTACAATAATTATTCTTTGAAAGACTTAAAAATAAAATTCCCAACGTAATAAAAATCAGAAATAAACAACCGCGTAAAACAAAAATAAACATTAGTCCGTGTTAAATTTAAATTTTCCGTAAAACCGCGGGCCTGTTCAACCTATTCATAAACGTTTACCTCAGACAGGGCCGCCACTAAACGGATTTCACGTGTGCCGCCGATCTTGATAACCGCTCAAATTGTTTCCACTGAAGCCGTTGAAGCTATCTGATGGGACAGCGTCCCGGACAGTTAATTGTGGTTTATTTTACACACAAATGCCTCTGACGTGTTTACTCTGTTGATCGATTTCAGATTTTATATTACGCTAAATTCAAACTCAACTCAACTTTAGAATGTATTTATATAAAGTATACTTATTTATTTTTTTAATATCTTTTTAGCTTTATAATAATGTGTGCGCATCAATTAAGTAACAATTAAGTGTTATTTTGTTAAAACTTCTAGTCAGTAATTTCTTAAGATAATAAATAAAAGTAGTCTAAAATCACTGCCTTTCTAATGACCCCGGTTCGGGGCACATTGAATGGTTTCAAAATTTAGAACGGAGATAGGTTGAACTAATTTTAATTTGTGTCTTATATATTTATTCAAGAAACTTTATTAAATAGACATAGAGCTTCAGTATTTTCATATGCTAATAATATTGTTTTCTTTTCCAATATACACAATGTATATAATTTCCAAACATAATATAGCTATTATTTAAAAAAAAGACTACAAAAATTCTGGTATTTATAAATGGAATGTATTTTTCATTATTCGAGCATTTAAAAGTGGCAAAATCTTTTTAAAGCATAAGTAAGGAATACACGACTCGATGGTATCGGTGCGAGGGCCTACACGATAACCCTCAATATAAGGGCACCCTTCGCACAGGGCTGTCACTAAGAAACAAATGAAATTTCGTTACTATTTTTTAAGTTCTAGATATATGTTTGGATACATATATCTATGATTAAAAAAATTGTATAGCCATACAGTCTAATACAAAACCAACTTAGATTTTTTATGCTACTAATTTAGCAAGCAAACATACGGCCCACCTGACCGCTTACCAAGCGGTTGTCGTGTCCTATGAGTGCTTGCAACACCATTCATTTGGCACTGACGCGTTGCCTACGTTTCGTTCAAAACATAATGATTAAAAATTTCATATAATATCCGTCAGAATGTTTTTTCAAACTTAGACACCTAAAACTTATTAAACCGTTTAAGCTTTTCAAAATCACAATTTTGTGTTGATTTCCAAATAACCTGTAAATTTAAAAGTAATAACATTTTTAGTATACTTTTTTGTTTTTACTACACCTAGTTTCATTCAGGGTAACCGTAAATAATGTAAATCCAATCTGGCTCACCTAAAAACTATAATACATTATAAATCTTTCTTATAAAATTCTGTGGATTTTGTTTGAATAAATAATAAATAAAATAAATAAATAATTAATAACTTAGCAACCCTATCTGATTTCATAGAGGGGTAAGAGCACATCGCTAGTCAGAATGCACCGTTCTCGGTACCATTACCCCACTTATATTTAAACTGAGTCTATTGCGTTATTGATTTGTACTTTCACATGTTGATATTCACTTTGTTTTGACTAACGATTGTTGCCACATTTTGATTATAAATATCATTGACTTACAGTCATATAAAATAAGGACCTTCCAAGGGCTCTTCAATACAAAAAAAAATGTCAAAAGGTTGGCTGCTCTTTCTTCGTAAATTTAACACTAACGCAACTAAACGAAGCTAGTCACACGCTAACTTTATTCGATTAGGTTGCAAGATTTCGGCTAATTTCGTTTCGTTGCATCGATTTTAAATTTACGAAGAAGCACCAGTCTGCCTTTGACATTTCGATTTGTATGGAAGATAGCGTTTATTTATTTATTTTATTTATATGACAGGCCATATAAATTAAATAAATAAATAAACGCTACACACTCAACGGCCCCCATTAGGATAATTATATCCTGTGTCGGGGGTCCGGAAACATTCACAATGACAAGGACAAACACAACCAGACCGGAAAACATGCCTGTACGATTAATACAAACATCTGCTCCGAGCGGGAATTGAACCCGCAACCGTCGAGGCTTAAGGCAGACACGCTACCCACAACGCCACAACGGTGTCATTTTATTTATATGACAGGCCATATAAATTAAATAAATAAATAAACGCTACACACTCAACGGCCCGAGTTATATCCAATGTCGCGGGGCCGGAAACATGCACATTGCCAAGGACAAACACACACGGACCGGAAAACATGCCTGTATGTCTTTACAAACATCTGCTCCGAGCGGGAATTGAACCTGCGACCTGTGGAATTTAAGGGAGATTCGCGACCACTGCGCCACAACGTCGTCTATAATAAGTCTATGTTTGAATAGGATAATTTTTGGCCTAGTTGTGGCGGCAATAAAAATACACATTCTCTGAAAATTAAAACTCTGTGCCTCTATTACGGTTCGATTCGTTCGATAAACAGCCCGCTGACAGACAGAGGTACTGACAGCGGAGTTTTAATAATAATATCCTTTGGGTACGGAACTGTAAAAATAACATTACAACAACAAATTACAATATCCCTACAGTAAATGATATTTTCATGCAGAACGTTTATTTCAAGAACAATATAGAATATTATTTACAGTCACATCATTAATTATTTAACGCTACACACCCAACGACTCCCTAAGATGGTGATATTCTGTGTCGGAGTCCGGAAATATACCCAAACCGGAAAACACGCCTGTATGATTAATAAAAACATCTGCTCCGGGCGGGAATCGAACCCATACACAACATCGTGTCCTCGACCACAACGTCGTCAAGATTAGGACATTTTTTTAGGGCTAGCACTCAATTACCTAAAATGCAAATGCAAACGAAATATAGATTTGGAATAAATGTAAATAAAACTATAATAATTAGCATAAATTAGTACCCGTAGTGTTGGTTACCGTTGACATAAGATTTGACATTAAAAAAAATTCTATAACATCTATACAAATAAATAAAATTGAAATGTCTGTTTGTAATACCAAATTAACTGCTTATCACTAAATGTATATGAGAGTATTATATACGGTACGTAATATAAAAAAATATATAAAATATAAAAACAATTTTTTCCTCTGTCTGTTTGTTCTGGCTGAAACGGTTGCACCGATTTTAAAGGGACTTTCACTGTTAGACAGCTGATGTTATAAGGAGTAACTTAGGCTTTTACTTTAGAAAAAGACTTAGGGTCTCGTGCTATAAAGAAAAATCGATACACCACAGTAGCGAAGTGTTAATATAATTATGTAATAAATTATCTGATCAAATCACGTAACGCTGAATTACACTGCGTGTTATCGGATCCAACACGGACCATTATACAATCCTGTCCAGTTATCAGTGCGCGTCAGTTGCTAAAAGCTATAAACTTAAAGTTTCCTTAAAGCCATTAAACAGAAAACTCAATTCGAGGCTCAGATCAAATTGGCGGAGTATTTATCTTAGCCAGGGAGTCGATTTAAAAGCAGAATCACGCGAGCACACGGAGCCATTATCGCAAACGCGCGATCCTCAGGCCGCGCCAACTCTATGAATCTAATCCACGGGATTTAGCTGCTGATTTACAGCGGAGCCGAGCCAACGAGGGCGCGACTGCTTGAAAGAAAAGTGATAATGTCTTAATCCTACCACACTCGAGTTTTCTCCCTCCAATTTTATGGTCGCGCGCCCAGACGGCACGTTTTGATTTATGATTTCAATAATTAAGAATTCTAAGGTGCAATTTGAATTTGAGCCGCGATGTGGGGCCCTGCGGAGGCCGAAGCCTGTTTGTTATTGCTCCGGGGCGCGAAAGGGTCGCAGGTCGCAAGACTTACCTTTCATTTTATGAGGAATTATAAAGAGCTTCAAGAAATTACAAAATCTTATTTAAGCATTTAGATGTGAACAAAAATTCAGCAATAAGTCACCAACCTTTGTTATTATGTTACGAATTATTTATTTATGCTTAAAAATTCAGTCAGATTGGAACAAGCAAATTGTTACATTTTGTGACTAAATCATACTTTTTTTGCTAGCTGTTTACTATGTTACGTTTGAATTATAGTAGAAGGCTACACATCTAAGCGTCTTTGCGTAATCCCGCTCCGCAATATAAGCCAGTGGCTGTCCTTATATCGCGCCTTAATCTCGAGGCATTACAATTAACGCGGCCCGAAATAACCCGCCACTCGCCACCCACTGATAAAGGTTCTACTTGCACTAGTTTAAACTGGTTAAGCATCTACCGCCCTCGGGGTTTATCTAATTACCCTACACCAACACACGCGTTTTCACAAACGTAGATTTGCGCGTTTCAACCCCTACGGTCCATTCGAAATCCGTCAGCGTTTCGGGTAATCTCACATACCTTTTATCGTGACTCAGGGTTCATCACGTACGAAAATGTTTGCCGGAGACTACGGATTGGTATTTCGTCCTTCCGGCAAGCTCCCCAATACCTCCGTCAAGAGCCATCGACTCGTATCTAAAGTAGTACCGGACGCTTATTGCCTAAGTTTAAACGATTATTGCAAATCAATATTGTACAGTTCAGTTACAATATACGTTACTTTTAATAAAAAAAGAAATGATAAACGTTTTGTTATTTACATAACTATATAATACGATGATAATGGAAATACGATAATGAAAAAAAACTGTGATGATCTAAACACAATCTCTTATTTATAAAGGCATTTTTGTCGGTTTCTTTGTAAATAAATTTTTCTTAATAAATTAAAATCCATAGACACGATTGGTTTGATGAATAATACAAAACAATTGGATTAATTTTTTTTATGTATATAATCGAATAGTTTTACACAAAAACAAAAAAAAAATAATAGACAATAAATGTTACTACTTCAAACAATACGGAAACTAAAAAATATACAACCTTTTTTTATTGATTTGTCATATAGTTCCAACGTCAATAAAAATATAATCTAAAACTTTTTTAAAAGTTTATAATTAAACCAACATACTTCTTGACGTTACGTACAACTTAAGAATATATTTAATATTACTTCAAAATAATTTAATAGAATCACTGAATATAATTGCAATTAAAATAGCTATTTATATAAATATTCATTGCGTGGTGCGTTATAGTTTATAGCTCTAAATAATCAAGCGTATAACTTAAAAACAACAAAATGAAGCAGCAACGTGGAAACCAAAATTTTTCACTATGATCATTATGTAGAAATACAAATTAGATTATCTAAAATTGTTGTCTCCTACATTTTTTTGGCTTAAATTAATTATATTTGGTCTGAAAGCTCTTGAGTGAAATGGTTTTTACGTGGGAACGATTTTTGTGCATTTAAAAACAAATATAAAGTGCTTAAAATGTGATAGCGTCGAGTGGAATCGCCGAGAATCATTTCCGCGTAAAAATATTTTTGTTTGTGGATGGAAAAATCGAATCGCAAGTACAGTTTTTATTGATATAATATTCGTTATAATTAACGCTGGAAATGAGTTTCATGGAACTGTTTGTTCCAGGACGGCGCCGCTGAACACTCACACGACGTTGTCACAAATAAACAAAAGGCGACTGGATTTCGGAGTAGATATAGAGCCATTTAGAGTTACCGACAGGCGACAAGATCGCGTCGAAAACGAAACTTCAATGGAGGAGGATATTATGGGGAAAAGACGACGAAGACTGCTCGACGACGATAGAAGAGAAGACGTCGATCCTTACCATCTTAGTTTTACAACGCGTCGTTCTAATATATTACGACACCCCACTGAAGATGAAGAAGCGCTCCTTGAAAAAACTCAAAATGCTTTGAGAACTCTTACTAACTGGTCTAGAGAGCATAATTCTTTGCCTGGCGATGACAACGAAGACGCTAATGATTTCGATAATCTTTTCAATGATAAGAGATCCGATAAAATGTTACCATCGTCCCCGTCTCAATCATCCGACACTGCAGAACATTCACGTAAGAGTTTTGAATTACATAATCGAAATAACGAAATGCAAACCAATTTATACGATAAAAATGATCACGATGATATGACTCAGAGGACCCTTAAAATGGAGCAAGAAAATAGTATTGATCACTATGACAAGGTCGATAAAAGTCCTCATCATTATGACACTCCAAATTTCGATGAACTCGTAGACTCATCTTCTAATGAACTTGAAATAGATATGTCAGATCGAAATGATGACAAATATGATGACAGAGAAGCAAAAAGAAGGAGAGGCGAAATAGCATCAGTCAATAAACAGTCATTATACAATGCGTACAAAGCTGCAACAGCTTCATTACCGTATTCAACACAGTCAGCCTTCAAACCACCAGCAGAAGTTAAACATAAGATCCAGGGATCTTCATTTCCCAGTGAACCTTTTGGTGGTTACTCTCACGATCATGAGAAGAGTTCGTTTCACAAGGGATCAAAGCACTATACAGTGCTACAACCGGCTGGTGCCGGATCACGAGCTGCAACGGCTTTGCAGGAGGCACGCACCGTGCCTTCAGCACAGCCCGCAAGAGATTCTCGCCCTCTCACTGCACTTTCACCGCCTGGCTCCAGAGGTATAACTAAATCTGACACCGATAACCAAACTTTCTTAACGATAATAGTCAACTTCGTGTTATGCACGAGTCAAAGTTTATTTCAAGGTTCTCAACTGACGATAACATAGGAGATACACCATGCCTAATAACTGTCATGAACGTAAATTATCGGAACTAAGAACTACATATACATTCAGAATATTGTTTTTAAGAATTTCAGTTATGATTTCTGTACGAATAAATATATTCTGCCTATCCTACCGAAAAATGTTATTGTAGTACGTAACAAAGCTTCGTAAGTAATAATGTTATATTTGTTAGACATAGCTCATAATTCAATGGATGGCATATATGTACATTTAAACTCCACCTACGTCAATACCGTATATAATGTATGTCGAGATTTTCCTCGTATTTTGGCTCTACGTCATGCTATAAAAACAGGTCAGGGGATTGGGCGGGGCGAAGTGGTGCCGCCCCGCTTCTCTTAAAAGAAAAATTGTCAGTCGGACCGCGCAGCCGCCTGGCGTTCTTTATTTTTTCTTTTAAGTTGGAACGAGGGTTGGGCCAGAGTGGTGGGCGGCTCTGCGCAGGTACGCCCCGCGGCACGCCCGCCCGTATCGATCGCGCTCCCACGCCCCCACTCGATGATTAACAAAATACTAATTTGTTCATCGATTTGTCCACAGAAGGCAACAAGTGTCCAACTCCTGGTTGCAATGGGCAGGGTCATGTTACTGGCCTCTATACACACCACCGAAGGTGAGCTTGATGATTTACATGTATTTCAGAGCAAGTTGACGTCACTAGATTTATATAAAAAAGGGAAAATCAAACTTAATTTTCTTGTAACCTAAATGTATTTCTCTAATTTAGAAGTGATTTCATCAATGTAAAAAAATATATGTTAATATAATCAATATAGTTGTAATCAATATAGATATCCAAACAATTGATTGCCTTATTAAATATCCTGCATTGATATAAAATTATTTGTTTATCAGTCTGTCAGGATGCCCAAGAAAGGATAAAGTTACCCCTGAAAGTAAGTAAGATAACAGAAATTTTACACGAAAGTTTAGCTTTCGGATTAAAATTTTATTATTTGCATTTTTAAATTACAAGTTACTTTTAGTTATTATTTATAAACATATAGAAGTAAGTTTTATTTTTAGTTTGATTTGAAAAATTATGTTTCAGTTATTTTAATCTTAGTCATCTTGTCTTTGTTTCATTTCAATATTATTTAATTAAATAAGTTTAATATTATTTCGCTATACTTAAGTATGTCATCGTATTGTAATTGTTTAATTAAACTTTACTCCTTTTTTATGTAAATATATATTAGTATGATAAGCCACTACCATTTTTTCAAGTTATAAATTAAATCAATTTCATTTTCTTTTGTTATAACTTACATTTATGGGACCTATTTTCACTGATACTAATTTTGTACTCTACGTTTGGAAGCCCTTCAGTTATTGATAGTACTCTTTCTGTATCTGCTTCGATTTGTGTTGTTCGAACATAGGACACGTTACCACCTTAATAAAGAAAGTTAATACTAAAAAGTAACGTATCACAAAGTGCTTATTTGCCCTTTTTTGTTGTAAAACGATCAATGCTTCCTCTCAATCTCATAAATTTTTGTTAAGTTTTCAAATTGGCTAAAAGTAATCGTCAATTGGCAGTATTGGCGTTGCACGAAACAATCTTAAAGTGTCCAACCCCGGGGTGCAACGGCCGAGGTCACGTCAGCTCGAACCGAAGTACGCACCGCTCCCTCTCCGGTTGCCCGACGGCAGCTGCACGGAAAGCGGCCGCTCGTTCACAAAGAGGACGACCACCAGGTATATGAGACAAGCTAACCTTGAAAAATATTAGGGATGATTATTACGAATTAATTAATGACAGTTTTTGATCGCTCTTACAATTTTTTTTAAATCTTATTTTTATTGAAATATTCTTTTAAATCAACGGTTGCGGAATCTACTGTATTTCAGGGCAGATATTTGTATGTATATCTATGTGTGTTCCATACAGACATTTGTTTCGGTGTTGGTGTTTGTGCTTGCGTTTGTATTTTTTTGGACATTGGCCCAGAATACTGATTCGGGCCGTTGAGTGTATAGCGCCTTTATTTTATGAATTAATTATATTTCTGAGATTTTTCTCTAATAGCTTATAAAATCATAAATCTACAAAAAGAAATATTTTTATTTAGTGCTATTACCATCACAACTGACGCCGATAGCACCAGCACCAGCACCAGTACAAGCAACTGTACCTGTCAGTACGCCAAGTGAGACTGTAACCGCGGCACGGGACCGAGAGATAGATCAAGCGGCAACGCCGCGGAGTCCCCCCGTGAAACGCGAGGCTCCCGAACTGCTGGTACCGAAGCGAGAGGCCGCCGAGCCCGAGCGCGACTCCCCCGGCATGGAGACGCGCCACGCCGGCTACGGCGCGCCGCCTGACCAGCGATCCCCATACGAACGACCCCCAGAAGACCACGTGCGATCATATAGGTAACAGAACATTCAATTAATCTAGTCTATATAATACTTTTATTTAGGTATTTCAATGCCTTATGAGGGATTCAAATTGCCAATGAATTAAATAACATTTTTCTCCTAGTCAAATGAATGAGACTCGTTATGGCTACGAGACTCGGTGCTACGAAGGCGCACCTGCTTTCGAGCGCTACGATCCCGCTCAGTGTCCACAACGGCCATACGGATGGGAGGAAGAGAGATACCACGACCCTCATCTACCAACTCCTATGAAAACCGATCAGTCCGAACAAGAGACCAATTCTGGTCCCATATACCCTAGGTTTGTGAATCATCTTTTTATTTTACCGTATTTACGTATTTAGTAAAATATTTGTAGCCTTTATGTGGTAAACGGGACTTTATCTAAGTATATTCATCCCCAAGTTAAAATGAAATTTCAAAAAACCGCGATTAAAATTCTTTAAAAAAAATCCCAAAATCCTTATCTGATTAGTCTTTGGGACTTGTCCGTCCAGACCAATGTACCATTACGAAGCGAGTGGAGTAGGCGGTGTGGCGGGCGTCAGCGCGATGGGTCCGGGCGTACCCCCAGGCTTCTCCGCGATCAATCTCTCTGTGAAGATAGCCGCGGCACAAGCACAGCGACCACGCAGTCCCACACCTAGAGATCCCCGCGATCCTCGTCCAGCCATAGATCTTTCCACGTCTAATGGTAGTCCACAGGTGAGAATTAGATTCAGTCATTACACCGAATACATGAAATTAAATGAGCCTTGCTTTAATCGTAAATAAATTGTATGATGACGCCCATTTATGCAACAGGGTCCATATGCATCACCGGTGTACACGAGTGCCGGTGGTGGAGGCGGGGGCGGAGCCCGAGGCAGCCCTCAGCCGGGCGCTTCGCCTCAGCTCGCCAGTCCCCAAGTACCCAGTCCACAAGGCCAGACTCTCGACCTTAGTGTGTCCCGTTTACCACATAGGTGAGGCAATTTATCAATAAATTAAAAAGTTTCTTAGGAAATTAATACTCTTGGTTAAAATGATGTAATTAATTTTCATATTTTTAACAGTCGAAGTTTTCCTGGCAGTGTCTCCTACAGCCGAGAATCAACACCAGACAGTGGAGGAAGCCATCCATACTTAGAAGCATATCACAGGGATACTGCTGGTAAGTGAATGCAAAATATAATATTTCAACTCAAGAAACATGAACCTGAAGCATGAAATGAACTAAACTGAAGCATTGAAATAACTTTCGTTGGTTTAATTACTGTAATAAACAAAATAAGTTATCGATCGATCCCAGGAAATCGCAATTTCCGAAGCTGACCAAATAATAATGCGCCCAACTAGAAAATATACCCTATTAAACAGAAAAAAGTGCAGCCGTTTTCGAATAATCGAGTTCCGTTTTTAATTGAGACGAATTGAGAACATCATTATTTAAAGTCGGTTAAAAACCAGGAAAGAATTTGTTATACAATCTGTTTTAACACCGTATAAGCCGTACTTTTCGAGTGCCATAAAACATGCTATACAAATTAGAAGCGGCCGCAGTAATAACCCCCTTTAGTATAGCACGCCACACACGAGCTCGCGGCGTATTGCTAATCCTGCTCGGCAGGCGTCTTGACGACCTTGTGGTTACGTGCATACGTAGATTGCCTTGTACATGTACGTTAATTAAAACGTACACTGATCATTAATTTTTTTTTATTTCTAAGCTAAATGGTGGAATTTCTTTTGAAGAAAATTAGTTGCAATTTTTTTAATGTAGGCGAAAAGGTTAGAATAATTAATTGGTAAACCTACTTAACTAACCTACTTTCTAGAATAAAATTCTATTTTTATTATTTTTATTTTTTTAATAGAATTTTAGCTGTTATCTGATTTGCATCCTTGATTAATGATTAATAAATAAATAATTTAATAAAAAAATTAACCCTTTTTAATAAATAAATAATACAAATTCTATGAAACTTGAATTTGATATTAGTAACTTATTATCAAGAAACTGTCGGCGTTTACTAAAAGTACTATTGGGTACTCAAATTGTGATGGAAAACTTAACTTTTAGAAGAGCACATCTAAACGTCTCTTAGATTTTAAATAAATCAAGATGAATCTTGCTTTATTTAAGTTAATGTCTGGTAGACATTAAATAAATTCTTCAATTATCGAGAAAATAAGTGACTAAAAGAGAGACAAATATCTTATGTATTTTACATCAAATGATATTGAGATGATAAGCGAAACGCTTTAAAGCAACTTACAAGAACAAACACATGAAGTTCATTTTCACTCAGGTTACGGAGGCGTAAGTCCCCACCCGGTGGCCGGTTACGGTCTCGCTCAACCGGATTACGCGGCTGCAGCGGCGGCTGCTGGTTACGGTGGTTACCAGTACCAGTGCGGCGCTTACCCCCCTCCGCCCGCATACCCACCACATGCACCACCGTACTCCCCGCCCTGCTACATGCCGCCACCACACACGCCGCACGATAAACCGAAGGATAGCAGGTGAATATTATATAGAATAGCATAACAATTTGTACTAAGCAGGAAACGGCGAGAGATGAAAACAGATACTAATTTTGATATGAATTCACGGGATCCAATGCAGCATACCCTTCCTACATCCTTCTATCCAAACGAGTCTAGAAGTTTTCCACAGGACGAAAGATTAGGACAAATGATGTTCTAGATTGTCAAGCTACGTAGATCCTTTCATTCCAAGGGCCATAGTTCCACGGTCGGCTGACAACGATGATCCTATCCTTTCCCCCCCGACAAATGCTGATGAGATATCAAACTCTACGGAGTTTAGGTCACATTACACACAACTCTTATAGCAAAAAAACTTATTCTTTTTAAAAATGCTACCAGCTGAAGGTATATTTCACATTTAAATCAAAGTTTTTAAAAAAAAATACAGTTTATTACCTGATACATAACTGAAATATTTTCTAGTTCTTATCATTCAATTTTCAAGAATATTCTTATCAATATTATCAGTTACTAACTGCTTTAATGAATTACTAAAACCAAACTCAAATTTTCAATTTCAAACCATACTTCCTATTTTCAACTAAAAATATTTAAAAGCGGAGAATGCTATTTTAATTACATAATTACGTAATTAATTAGTTACGAATGTTACTTTCATGGTCATCGTATTAATCTTTGACCATTTGAACATTGGGTAAATATAAATATTTTCCCAAATTATCTAACAAATAATAATACATACCTACATGTATGAACTATACTTGGCCGATAACTTAATACACAATTGATTAAGTTGTTTTTTTATTTCATTTATTCAATTAACAATTTTAATACAATACTAGAATATTACACAGTTCTAGAATGTTGCCACATTATGTTAAAGGCATACTCAACCAATGTGACTCTATTATCATAAATCTATAAGATAATTTAAAGGATAGGAAAAATTATATAATAATTTTTATAACTCTATCATTTCTTTGTCGATATAGTGTTTTTATTGACGCACGTGTGTGCAAACATGAGCATTACAAAATATTGTTTTATAGTGTGAGATTTCGAAGTCATAGCGCAGTTACACTCGGTGACTCGATCAGTCTAAATATACCGGCGACAGCGCGCGCGCACGCCGTGCGTCGTCCGACGCTCTACATTAATATAGATAAGATACACACAAAACGTACTACAATACCCAAAATATGCGACGAAACAGGTGAGATACGAATCATAAAACGTTTCGAATTATAACAATTAAAAAATAATTTATTTTATATTTTATTAAAGCTTGCAATAATACATTTGTAAACATTTATTACGGCTACGTAAACAGTTAACGTGTAAAAGGCATTTCGTTTACGTTATTTTTTTGCTACCGCATAACAGTAGGTTAATGACTTAATGACACAGCTCATTATTACATATATAGATATAAATATAAACGTAGGCGGAAATATAAATTTATAATTAGCCGTGCTCATTCGCAGCATATACTAAATCAAATGTAGGTGCCGGCTACTGTTAACAGAGCCAACTTCTGTTATCAACAACTTGATTATTCTATTATGTATTTATTTACGATAGTTATCATCGCGACGACTTTTACGGAAAGTCGTGTTACCGGATTCGGGAGGAGAGAGAGCTAATCCAGTGTCCTGTGGAGAGCTGCGATGGCTCCGGTCACATTTCAGGCAACTTCGCTACTCACCGCAGGCAAGCGGCGATATTAGCGCACTCACAAAACCCGAAACTCAATATATGCAACTCAATGCTATATTGGTGCAATGCAATATACGCCAAATGCAACATCAGTGTGACGATTTGTGCTCTGTTCCCACTTTGCGCATTTCCGTAGTCAATTGAATTGCCCGAGGTTTCGCTATAAACTAATCGCATGTTGCAACGCTAGTATTCATATGTTTATCGACAAAGACATTGCAATTTTGACGTATTTGAATATATAAACCAATGTAGTTTCGTTCGAGAATAAGACGCATACATTTTACGCTAATTATAGTACAGATGCAAACTCACTCATAAAACTCAACATATGTTCCACACTTACGATTATTTTTATCTCTCTTTGAAAGTGATTATTACTTTCACATTCTCTAAGGTTTTAAACGAATCGAAGAAGTTAAATAGTTATAAAAAATAGAAATGCATCGCAACAATATTAAGGAATACCCTAACTAATTTTAAAAAGCTATTAAAAATGAGGAAATCTTTTAAAAAATAACTAAACGACTACATATATTTTTATATCAAACTCTTGAATATGCCGAATTTATAAACGCAAATATAATAAATATGTTATTATAATAAACGAAGGAAAATATTGAATAATAGAATGTACGGCAGTTCGTTTTTTTTTTTTAATATTAAACCAAATTTGAGTTTGCAAATGACCGCATGTCCTAACCCCATTTGTGTTGTAACCGTGTTTTTGTGTCGTTGAAATAAAAAACGTTAGATTAAAAATTTACATACAATAAAAATGAAATTAAAAAATTGATATTATAATTATGCTCACGAGTACGGTATATTTACAATAACACTATGAACCATTGTGATACTCATGTTTTATGCACTACATTATAAAGACATTACATTTAGATGTATGTTATAGTAAGTTGCCATACGTAACAACGGCACACCATTGTAAGCAGTTTGTATATGTGCAGCCTGTCGGGGTGTCCGCGCGCCGACCGTTCGCAGCTCCAACCGCACTCCCAAGAACTGAAATGTCCCACTCCCGGCTGCGACGGATCAGGTCACGTTACCGGCAACTATTCATCACACCGGTCACTCTCCGGTTGTCCCAGAGCTAACAAGCCAAAGAGCAAGCCAAGAGACGGACAGGATTCCGAGCCCCTTAGGTGAGAGGAGAAAAAAATAATTTTGGGTGTTCGCTTCTTCTCAGGATATATTAATAGCGTTTTTAAAATATTCTATGCCTAATTCTATGGATATCCTCAATGCATTCGCGTAATAGTTTGTTTTTCACAATACGAAACGCGATCTATAAACTGGTAATAATCATGACAAGCGTGTAAACTAGTTTTATGTTTTGTTTTGTAATTATTAATAGTCAATGGAATGTGAAAATGGTCAAATTTTAAAACATGACATTAGTTGATCTATCCTATAAGTTATATAGCCTATGCTTAAATTATTATTAACATATTATAATACTACTTCAAGTTTATTTAACTTCCTTTCAATAAGTTTGTTGGTATTTACACGCTGCCTAGATGCCCTATACCGGGCTGTGATGGATCTGGTCACGCTACCGGGAAATTCTTATCGCATAGAAGGTAAGGAAGATTAGAAACGAAAACAATAAATAAAAACGATAGTTTGTTGTCCTTTCTTAGAAGTAAATTGATATGTACTTCATTTTAATATAGTAATTACTTAATTGTAGCAAAAACATTCGTTAACTTTAAAACTAATTTGAACGAAACTTGTTTCACCTGAGTGAAATGATAAGACTTACAAATTTAGACACCGATAAGAATGTAATACACTTGTAAAATATAAAAAAATTCTTTAGCGCTTCCGGATGTCCGATCGCGAATCGCAACAAAATGCGTGTGCTAGAGAGCGGAGGGAGCGTCGAACAGCACAAAGCCGCTGTAGCTGCTGCGGCGTCCGCTATCAAATTCGACGGAGTCAACTGCCCGACGCCCGGCTGTGACGGATCCGGACATATAAACGGATCCTTTCTAACGCACCGTTCTCTCTCTGGTTGTCCGGTCGCTGGATCCACCACGCCCACACCGCAACCAAAGAAACCCAAATATCCCGATGATATCACGCCACTGTACCCAAAACCATATTCGGGTTGGTGTTTTTATATATTTTTTAATATTGATAATTATATTGTTTTTAATTGTTAACTATATTTTATTTATTTTTTTTCCTTAAGGTATGGATATAAATATGCAAACGGGTGGTGGAGAAGATCTTATGACACTGGAGCAAGAGATAACTGAATTGCAACGTGAAAATGCGAAAGTCGAGTCACAAATGATTCGCCTTAAGTCAGATATAAATGCAATGGAATCACATCTCAGCCAGGGAGAAAGAGTAAGTAAAGACATAAACACTATGTAAACAATAATAAATGCATATTATCTGCCTTGTAAAATCACATTGGTTCAATTTAAAGCTTATTCAGAATCCAAAATTTACCAAATCTTTGTCTGACAACGTAGATGGTACAGTCATGGCTTCAAACATCCAACTTTGAGTGCTACTAACTTCACAAGAATTTGTGAGTACCGCTTACTTTCTATGATACGGTAGCCACTCCGAAGCAGAGCCAGTAACCCGAACGATTTTCAACCGCTAGCTCCAGAATCAATAATTAATCCATCACTCGTCCTTACAGGACAGCCAGATGATAATGCAACGGACGAGCAACATCAACGAGTACTACGAGAGTCTCCGAAACAATGTCATAACGTTGCTCGAGCACGTCAAGATACCCGGTGGAGGAACGGCAACCGCAGCTCCCGCACCTGGTGGACCACCACCCCCCGGACCCGGCGTCAAACCAGCACACGACAACTTCGACTCCTATCTCACTAAACTCCAAACCCTCTGCTCGCCAGACGGCTATTGCCCGGACGAGAACCGGCCGATTTATGAAACGGTGAAGAACGCGCTCCAGGACTTCACAGTGCTTCCGACACCGATTTAAGGCTCACCCAGCGCCGCCGAAGACGAGCGACAATGACCTCGTCAGCCATCCGGAAAACATATCGGCGGAGCTTAATCAGATCGACGGATAATGTCTATCGAAATTATAATGAGAACTATCCTATAGCTATTTACCAAAGGTTTATCTTCTAAGACTGTCGACGTTGACGTCAAATCGAATGAAGTGAATGATTAATTGTTTTAGGCGTGTACAGTGTCCTACGGACGTTATGTGTTCTATTTAGATAATGATGTCTATTTTATAATACCGTTGTATACGATGTGTGACTTCTTTAAGACATCACGTTAACGTTCGAAAAATTCGACAATTAATGTTTAAGATGGACTTAAATTTAAATGAATTTTAAACACTGTTACTCGTATATGCTTAAAATAAGTTTATGTTAGGAGAAGTTTATACAACTGTACGTAAGCTATTTTAGCCCCACAAATTCGCTCACGGGATGCAACGTGTAAATATGTATGTATTTCATTAATTAGTTACTACATTAAAGCCAGGCTACTGATGCGGTGGTTGGTGTATAGAAAAAGAATTTTTGTCGATCAAAGAGACATAAATAGTAATAAGATTATAACTCTATGTTTATGTTGATTGTTCATACTGGGAATGTGCCAAACGCTTCCGCAGGAGCACCCAAACGCTGACATATTAAGACTATTATCGATATAGATATAAAGAAACAAAAAATAATAAACTCTTAGAAGACTCTAGTCAGTTTGTAAATAAATTGTGAATACATAGTTGTCACGTCTTAACGACGTTTTTATTTATATTAGAAAATAACGCGATCTCATTAGATCATGTAAGTTAAATATTTCAGTCATTAATTAACCATTATTAGGTGTAAATTAATAATTTCTTTGTTAGCCAATGTTCACTCGCTGTGATTATGTTACGTGTTACTTATTTATTGTTACCTTTAAGGATGTGATAGCTCAAATCGAGACGGGTTAGCGTTACTTTGCAATTTATTATTTGTAGCGCTTCACACAGTGCAATTATTGTTTTAACTATAGAAATAAGCAACACAGGATGTTTTGTTAATTGTTTTTTTATGAAATCACCGACAATTTCTCTTATAACATCGGTACAGATCAATAATTATATTCGCATTTAAATATTAAACCTATTAGTATGTTACTAATCTGATTGTCATATACGTTTCTGTAAAATATTGAGTATGTGTTGTTAAAGAGAATAAAAATAAATACTGAGATACTCCTCTAATCTTTTATTACAACCTAAAACCATACCGTTATTGAACCCGAAACACCAACACTTACATTATTAACGCCATTAGTTAGTAGCTAGTTAAACTATAAATACAGAGTTATAATATGTGTATTGCTTTTAGCTCTTCTGACTTAGACAGCATCACCGGACGATAGAGAGCAACATTTAAACGCTACGCTAAAAGCTACACACTCAAGGCCCTCATTAGGATAGTCGTTTCTTGTGCCTGTGTTAATTGTCGGTGTGCATAACAAGAGCCAAACTGAAACACATTCCTCTATGCTTAATATAAACATCTGTTCCGAGCGGTAATCAAACCCAGCACCTGTGGCACTTAAAGCAGGTTCGCTACTACTCTGCCACAGTGTCGTTAGATATACAACATAAATAAATTTCAAACTAATGTCATCTCAGTTATGTAGCTACATAAATGAGCTTGAAATAATTAGATTAAATTAAAATATGACATTAGTTTGAAATTTATTTTAGGAGAAATTGTCAATCAAGTTAATAACCCTTTGATACATGACAAATGTCATTGTCACTTTTGCTTAAACGCGCGAGATTATTCGGTTTGGATTCGCATTTCAGATAAACGCATAAATAAAAAAATCCAGACGACTTATCCATCTTCTGTGAAAAGTTTAAGATTTATGAAAAGTTTCTCTATTGGAAATATACCATACAGAAAAGTCATCATTACAGTAAGATTATTTCATGGCGTTGAAACATTTAGAATTGTTGTGACGTATTTATATTGAAATAAAATGATTATCATATTCATAAGTATTATGAATACCTATGCAATGAATGCAGAAAGAACTGTGCTTCGAAAAAGTAGTGCGTTATAGTAGACTCAGTTGATAAAATATTTACAAAACTACTTTGAAACTTGATTCCCTACATCAGAATTGTCGTGTACGTGTCACAAGTTTACAGTTGTTGAAATTATATTTAGATGAATAATTGACTACAAAAAAACTATGAAAAACTTGGTAAACTATCTATCTTTAGATCTTTTAAATAAAACTTTGATGTTGAATGAATAAAATATGGAAAAATGGTAAATAAAAATTTTGAGTAGGTCAAATTACAAGGTCCTGATTTATATTATTTTTTTATGTGAAATCTAATTATATTTTTGTTGAATTGTAGTGAATATTGATTATGAATAAATAGTTATCAGTTTCAAATAAACGTTTATGGTAGTTTTCATATAAATAAAACAAAAAAAAATGTTATCAAAACATTGCATTTTTACGAAAATTTAGGTTACGTTATATTGACATGTAGTGCCGGACACTATTGTCGATAAACAATTTATTTTCGTACAGGATTTTCTTCTGTATTTATAAATAAAATTGTTTATATAAAATTTGGTTTTCTTTATTTTTCTTCGCATGTCAATTCTTATTTTCTCAAAATAACATTATTTTTTGTTTGGAATTATTATAATTAGAATTATTTATTATGCACATAAACATGCCTGTTGTATTACATATAAAATATTTATTTTATTCTATTTTAGATTTATATTACAAACAAAAGTTAACTACTCATTGACATTGCCACCGATGTCAGTTTTACAATCTTCTTATTCTTTGTTAGACCATCCAGCGAACTATAGCGGTGCTAAGATTCTAAAATGCACGTTCTCCTCCAAGTCTGTCCGAAATCCCGAAATCCTTAGTCTTTGCCTGGTGAAACAAAATTTTTTAACGATGACGACTAAATGCTTATGCAAATTGCAAACAGTTTATAAACTATATCTATTATTTTACATATCAAATTTAGGGTAAATTTAACTGCAATCTTGGTTTAAAATATAAAATGTGATTTAAAGTAACTTTTTCCGATTGTGTTGTTGTTGGCCTACTGGCCTTGCCAGTGTCACCGGCGGGGGTGATCAAGTACAAGCCAGCCCAGAAAGACATTCCAGTTTGGAATAAGCTCGATGCAACGTACGGAAAAACTAAGATGACTACTGTCGGTACTCCCAACCCTGCGCCCTAACAATTTTATCCCTCCATCACACAAGGCTCATCTACCACTGACTTACAGCTTGTCTGCAAAATCATAGCTCAAATCGATATGGCTGAAATAAGCACTTTCACCGCTCAAATCAGAGATCCGCAAATAGGTAACGTAACTGCATTCGTAGACAAAATTATTAGGTTCAATGGCTCAAGCCGCTAGAATAAAACCCCTTTCTCTGAGCTTAGTCACGTGTAATGCAAAGGTCTTATTGATCAAATCGGGCTAGTTCGCAATTTTCTTAAGAACCACGAAGCTTTCGCGATCCATAAGTAGACTTATCCGAAACGACAGAGTCGGCAAGGCCAAGTGCTTAGCTGACAATAGGCCAATAGAACCCGAGCGCCTATTTAAGGTGAACACGAAGTTGAAAGCATATAAGATAAGTCTAGATAGCTCCTGCGGACGAACCATTAATCCTCACCACTGTAGAGGAGGTCGAATCGATAATCAAAGGCCCTCACGATAAAAAAATCCAGGTCCTGATCCCATCACCAATAAGATTTTGAAAAGGCTCCTGATTCAAATTTTGAATCTCCTAATTCTTATTTTCAATGCTCTACTATCAGAATGCTCATTTCCTGATCAGTGAAAAGAGACCATAGTATCAGTAGTATATTCACAAACCCAGTAAACCAAGGAATCAACCCGCGAGTTATCGTTTGATCAGCATACTCTCTCTCGAGAAAGTCTACAAATATCCTGCTAGCAAGTATCAAAAACATGATGATTTTGTGGTAATAGATGAACAGTTTGGTTTTTGTAAAAATCATTTGTGCGTTAACCAGGTCCACCGCATAACGGAGCACATTTTAAAGAGCGTCACCCGTGCGCGAACAAATACGACAGGGACTCTCTTCTTTGACGCCATTAAGGCTTTCAATAAATTCTGGCACCCTGGCTTAACTTTTGAGCTTTATCGCCTGGGATTGCCAGATAGACTCATCATACGAGACTACTTATCAAATCGAACTTTTCGTTATCGAGTAGAAGGCATTCTGTCTTGCCCTCGTCTTATAAGGGATGGAGTCCCACAAGGTTCCGTTTTAGCTCCATTTCTATATTCATTATATATAAACGACATACCTAGACAGATCTACAATATCTATCTATCACTCTTCGCGGACGTCTGTATCTGCTTCCGCTTTAACCAAGTGTCTCCAATCCGCAGCCGATGCCCAAGGCAAATGGTTAAAAATCTTGGAAGATTGAATTCAATCCAGAGAAAAGCGTAGGAAGCCTATTCAACAAACCTCGCATTAGAACTTACTGGCGATCCGGTCCACCTGGATTCATCATTTTATTTGCCGTTCCATCCAGCAGAAAGATAAAATGACAACTGACTATCGCTTGAAGATCATATCCACATGGTACGCATTAAAGCAGCTTTCGTTCTGGGCAGACTGTTTGCGATGTTGGGCAGAAGGAGTAAATTGTCCCTTATAAATATAAATAAATAAGGTCACATGGTACAAAGTCTGCGTACACCCTGGTTTTTCGCATGCACATGCCCGAAAAACATTTCTTACGAATGTCCTCGCGCTGCCCATGTAAGGTGCAAGTCTCCATAAAGGTTTTAAAATCGATTCGATTCGAAGCGTTTATCGCAAACCTATTTCAATCAAACTATCTCCCATCCCGATCCTCTGCCTAGACAGGATAGTATTTATTAAAACAGAGTTGACAAACCAACTAGATACAGACACGCGCACAACACCGCCTGTTGCGGCACCGCTGCATGCAACGGAACGTAGAAGTCGTTCCGGCTAACACGATTGGTGTTCGAGGGAGAAGACAAGTAGAAACAAGATTGTAACGTTCATTCCAGAATTCAGCGACCATCTTACCAATGTGCTTATTAATTTAAACAAATAAAATATATTATACAAAACACCGCCTTCGCTGGCGAGGACGTGGTCCATCGTCTTCGCAGATGAAGTCAGAGTTTCTTTCTTGTTTCGCACACCTGCGAGTGAGTCCATCGATTAGTTTGCGCCTCCATTTCCGACGACGTCCATTGATTTAGTTCAATCTCACAGGAGGCAACCTATGGACGAAATTAACTTTAAGCCCCCACCCGGTGACGCTGTCAAGGCCAGTAAGGCCAACAGCAATGTACAATCAGATAAAAAGGGATATGAAGGCAAGGCTCCGAACACATTTTAATCGATGGACTCACCCGACGACGTAAGTGAGTCGCAGGTGTGCGAAAGAAGAGACTTCGACGTCATTTGCAAAGACGGTTTTAAGATTTATTCTATCTGCCCAACATAGCATACATTTTTCTCAGAACGAATGCTGCTTTTTATGCGAATATGAGCTACAAACGGTAGTCTATTGTCAACTAGATACTTGGTTTCATCTTTTGTCCGGCATATGGGAGAGGATTTGCTTTTGCTGCTTCGCCAGATTATTTCGGATCATGACCTGTCGATAGAGGCGAGTTAGAAAAGAAGACAATTCAGGCGCACATGACCACAAGGCAATGCCAGTCAGGCCCATTAGCTTTTTTTTTAAACATATATGGGTAAGCTCTTGACCTCCATCGAGGGAGAAGGTCTACGTTGGAGTGAGCTAACTCATGAGAAGCCTACTACTACTACTTTACGACGGTGCGGCAGGCTGGTATTTAGCTGAACCATCCCACAGGTGGGTACAGTACTCCATGCAGGGCCGGATTTGAGCTTTATATAGTGTCAGAAGCTGTCTAGGCGTGAAGTACCGCGTCACCTTGTTGAGAATGCCCAGGTTTTTGGCCGCCGATATGAGCCTTGGACTCGGCTGACGCCAAAATTGAGGTAAGCACTCAATTTCATGCCAGGAAGTTTAATGCGGCCGGTGAATTCTATAGACACACCACGGTAGGATTCAGCTCGAAAGGACTCCTTTTTGCGGAGAACAGACAAACCTGCATTTTGGAGATGTTAAAAGCGACCAGATTATCGTCACCCCCTGGGAGACTCGGCTTAAGGTCACATTCGTCTGCTTCACCTCTCTTAAGGATCGTACTGTGTCCCCGTCGTCTCTTGCACTAGAAAGGTATCTCACCGTTACTGTGCTGTAATCAGCGTATCCGACTATGCCTGGCACGAGCAAATTGTTAATGTGTAGTAAGAAAAGAATAACAGAGAGAATTGACCCCTAAAAACTCCAGCATTAATAGCCAAAGGTCAGAAGAGCAGCTATCTATGACTACTCTGATCGACCGCTCACTCAGGATGTGACGACCTCATCGCCCGCTGTTGGGATAACTTCTGTCACAGCAGATTATTCCACCAGTGCAATCAGTCACACTGGTGGTAGGTCTTTTCTTGCAAGAAATCGGCTAGGTAGGTTCCACCACAGTATCAAATATTCTGCCGCCAAATAGTAGTGCTTAGGCATTACTCTGTTCCGGTTTGAAGGGCACTGTACGCTAGTGAAATTCCTTGGCAGAGGAGATTTAATAACTAATATCTCGAGGTTACATAGCCTTATTCAGATCTAGAGTGCTGAGTATTTGGAATATCTCTTTTTCTGAATATGTATCTCTTACATTGCAGAGTCACAACGAGGTAGCAAAAGGTAGGCAGTTACCAGCGGCATCTAATTGGTAATTCTTCGCAACTAGAAATGCAAATAGTTCTGCTTTCTTTCTTTTGGCGGTGTGAGCTAATGAACCATCTGACTTTTGTAATAGCGGTAGAGGAGACCAAAAGAAAAGGGACGAGTAAGATGGGTAAGACGGTTGTCTAGCTCCAATGCGGCCGATATGGTTGAAGCGGGCCTACGGAGGGCACATTTGTCGGACTTGGCAAAACTATTAAAGAGTCTTTTCAGTATCAAGACATTCGACGCATTGCAGGCTCGAGCATCCACACACTTCTGGTAGGCTAAGTGCTTACGTGCTTCGACACTATCACGCTCGAGAGTTGAACCAAGGGGCGCTGCATAGAGTAAGCCATCAGAATATATAACGACAAATTCCATAGCCTTTAATATCCTTCAGAAACACCATCTGCGCAGCACGCCGGGTCTTTGAAGAGAATCATATGCGCTGCCAAGGGTAAGAGACACAAAGAAATGCCGCATCTCATCCGACTCGGCTGACTTGAATCAACATTTGCTCGAGTTCAGGTGGCAAGATTTCACCAGATAGCGGTCGTAGCTAATTAACCTCGCCAACTAGATGCGGTCAGCCAGCGGAATACTGTGTTTAGGATCCTGCTAGCCTCCGCGAATAGTCACATAGTACAGACACCAAGTAGTACCGATACCGGTCCGCAACACCATGCAACTGCCCAGACTCTACTACCAGGATGGCTACTCAAGGCATCATGACGAAAGGCGACAAAAATCACTTAGCGGCATGGCTTTGCCAAGAGAGTAATGAAAAACCACGGCCGAAACCTACCACTTGAAGGTGCTGTTCATTTAACGCTACCTAAGAGACACGTGTGGGTATCTAGAATAGCCCACGGACGCAAACGACATTATCTTTCAAAAGTGTATTCCACAATATTATTCGAAAATAATTTAATCCTAGTAAATGTGTATAAATGAAAAACATTGGTATAAAAATCCTTTTTATTTACTTCATTATAATTATAATTCTCAGAATCTATACATATAACAAAAATATAAATTTCGTACAATTTATTAAGTAATCGTATACTAGTCATGATTTAAAAACTGTTTGATTTTTTTTTTCATTTTCTTAGTGCATTGCTATCGCTTTGGCAATTGCGACTCAAGCATCTAGTCAATACCAGCATTAGTTGTTGCAATTGGAGGTGGCTGAATAAATTCTGATAGATAGATTTACAATTATAGAGAGATTTACAATTATTGTCTGTATGATGCTATCATCCTAGATAGAACAGTTATAAAAGCCGGCAGCTAAACTGGCTCGGGCTTAAAAAATCTTCCTTACTGAAAGAAGAAGAAGAAGAAAGAAAATCGAAAATCACTTAAACTTAAGGTCTACAGCCGGCCACCCCTAACGATTTTCAACGGCGTCATCTAATCACAATTCAATGTGTTTTCCAGCAGGGTCTCGTTTTCAACGGAAATTCACAGCCCGAAGTCGAAATACAGAAGTCTTAAATAGAAAGAAAGAATTAATATAAAAAAACAAAAGAAATATATAACATATAACAAAAAGTTATAGAAAAAAACCGTTTTGAATAAGGTCGGTAAGAAAATATAATGGTTTGTGTACTCATTTTGAGCAATTCAAGTATGATTAGGCGTTATTCGTCAAAAGTCCTTCTTGAAATAAATAAATTAATGTAATTAGCACGTCCTTATTACACGAGTTACTTTTTTCAAACTTACTATATCATGGCTAAAGTGGTGAATGCGACCTTTTCTTCATCCGTACCATAGCGCTGCCACAGTTATTTCCGAATCGAATGGCGCAGCTAGTCGTTACAAGCGTAGGGTAGATGGGTTCTCCAAAACCAAAAAAGATAAGCTTAAATTTGTAATGCGTAAGGAAGACAAGTAGACCGTCGGGCATTTTGTTCTGCAAATAGTATATAAAATGCTATACTAAAAATAAAACCATGCTAAAATTTTAAAATAATAGCTAATCATTAATGGCTTTTAATAGTAGGAGAGCTATGCTTGTCCCATCATAAATTGGGCCGGCTCGACAGAGGGAGTACGACCCTCTCACAGAAAATCAGGCGTTAGGTAATAAGAGAACTGTTTTGTTTCGTGCGATGAGTGAGAGCGCCGTAGGCTCAATCTCCCACCAGTCCCACATTTTTTCCTTCTCATTTCCTACTCTCCCTTAGGTTTGCAACGCATAAATTCTACTTTAAGTTTATTATGTTCATAGGTTGCGGTGAATGCTTCGAATCCTCTCGAGTAAAAAATTTCATTTATGAGTACCTTATACACATCTAGTCAATTTTATAGGTATATAAATATGTGGCCTCCTCTTCGTCCATGTCGTAATCACAGATACGGTATACGGTATACAAGCGGGAGAACAGTAGTTCTCCCTCGTAATCTTCGCCATACAAACACTGCGACCGACATTTGTATTCTTAGGAAATATATTTATAAAAAAAGACAAAAAGAAAAAGAATTATAATCCATTATTATTATATATAAATATATATATATATTTGATAATGAATCATGATCATGGATGATGATTAGATAAATTACAAAACAAATAATGGTCTATAAAATAATGAAATAATATATTATATCGATATCGATAAAATTTCCACCCGCCCTGTAGAATTTATTCTGTGATCAACTAAACAAAATGTTTCCAGCTGTCAATATATAATGATATACTATTATGAGACAAAACACTATAAAAATAAAGCATATAATTCTATATTGAAATTTGAATGACAGCAAGCCAATTGTTGGTAAATATGTACAACAAAATACTGAAGTTTTCCGTAATTTTTGTTGAATGATTTCTTCTTTTTTTTCGGGGACAAGCATAGTTATTTGTTTATGTAAATACTGTAGTTGCGTCTATGTAGAGTATTTGAAACGCATATAATTGAATTTGTAGAAGAAATACTTGAAAATAGCGTATAAGTGCTATCCATATTCGAGCTTGAAAATTTTGATAAATACGATAAAAGATAAAAGTCCAGTTATAGAAATAGCTTTATCGTTTCTAGACCAACATAAATAACACTAGTCTTTGGACGAAAATGCACTTACCGTTAATAAAAATGCTTCCAAAAACGGAGATTACAACTTTCTTTTTCATAAAACTAAGTGACATTTGCCAACTCGTTTTTATCGCGGTAAAGACGATATTACTTTATAGCTTTCTGTGTAGCGTAAAATTTAATATATTTTATTATAAACAATAAAATTTCGAAAAATTGAGTCACTTATACACCGAAAAATAATATTTAAAGTTAGGCGGGGTAATGAGACTATTTCTGTCAAAATCGCAAACTGACGGCCAGCCGGCTGGTCAATCTGAATCCTCGATAGGTTAATTACTATACTACTATGTCATAGAATTTAAATTTTAATTCTTATAATACTTCTATGTACTACGTACCTTTTGGGCAGTGTTTTATCCCTATTCGCCCACGCTTCACGTTACTTAAAACGAATATTGTTTTCTGTGGTGAACTGGTCACAATTTGTCAACTTCATTTAATTATAGTTGTCAAGTGTCAAAGTCAAACACATGTGCCGTGCTGTTGCTGTGTGTTGTTCAGTGTTAATAAATTCCTTTAACATTTATTATTTCTATGAATTTTATATATTAAGCTGTATAAAATATTAATAATGAAGGAAAAAAAATTGGTATGGACATGAAAAATAATAAAAATGTTATTGTTGTAATCAATAATCATTTCTTAAATAATAATCGTAACATGTTTTAAGGTTCGGTATTTTAAGACAGAGGATATCAAAGAGGAAGGAAATGCTAATAAAAAAACTAACGATGTGAAAGTTTTTAAGATTAAACCTACATCTAAGATTTTAAAAGCCCAGAAATACAAGGTAAATTAACTTTTTTTTTTCAGATTATTTATTTTTAATTTTAACATACTTACAACTTATAATAATCAGAAATAATTTTTATTGTTATAACTTCATCGTAGAACAATAATATAACTCACAATAAGAAGATCAAACACAAGAATGTAGAAAAAAAATATCCTGGGAAAGCTCCAGTTGATCCTGAAAAATTGGAGCAACATTCAAGAGGAGAAGGATTTGTAGGCAAAGGAGTTAGGCATCCACTTTACGCATTGAAATTGAAAAAGAAAGAAAGGAAACACAAATATGCACAGGAACAAGCAGCAAGAGCTGATATTCTACTGACAGAAAATCAAGGGTGAGCACCTATCATTGACTTATTATAAACTAACGACTAGCCCTTTAATACAGAAAAAATGTTCAAAGATTGCTGGTTCTCCTTGGTAAATGTATCAGTAACAGAACAAATCAAAGACAGTCACATGGTGACTTTATTTGATTACGTTGCAAGCTTGTGACTAACTTCGTAACTATTTGTTGCGTCAATTTTGAATTTATGAAGCACCAGTGAGAGTGTATTTTATCTACCCAGGGTCTGATTATTATGCTTATCCAAATTTGACCGGCTATTAGTTTAGACACAGAATGATTGCCACCTGACTTCCACAATCCTAAGGGTGAACCAGTAACTCATTGGACATGAGCAAATTATTTACCTAGTTATGTGATAACAACCGTAACCGTCAGCTTAGCATGCTTTCCGAGGCACAGTAAACGGTTAAGAAAGGCCTATCCATATACATATGTCTATGGCCACTACTATAAGCAATATAGTAATTAATAAAGCTTATAGTTATTTATCTTTCTTACTATCCAATTCCGGTGTCTCTGCTAATATAAACTATATCTTACCTGAAATGTATTTTAATAAACAAAATTTTTAAGTTTTTTAGAGGTTGATGAAGATAACAGAACAACAGGTATTACCCAGAAAGTTATTGCTGATAATGTGGACATAACAGCAGCCACAAAGGTCTTTGAATTAAACCTGGATTTTGGACCATATAAAGCAAAGTACTCAAGAAACGGCAGGCATCTTCTCTTGGGCAGCAAGAAAGGTCATTTAGCTGCTTTTGATTGGGTGACAAAAAAACTTCACTTTGAAATTAATGTTATGGAATCTATACATGATGTCAGGTATGTTTAATTATAGTGTACTGGTAGTTTAAGTAATTTTCTGACTTCATAATATAGAGCTCAAAAACTAGCCAATATGATATGAGGACATTAATAATATTGACTGTCATAAATTAATTTATAATAAGCAACTAAAAAGACAATATCTACAATTACAGAAATCACAGTCAAATCTGTTTACTTTTTATTTGATTTCATTTAAAGAATCAATTTGTGTTTATTTCCAGTTGGTTGCATGTGGAAACAATGATAGCCGCTGCTCAGAAGGAATGGTTGTACATTTACGACAATACTGGAATGGAAATTCATTGTATCAAGCGCATGGATAAAATATTGAGGATGGAATTCCTCCCTTATCACTTTCTACTAGCTGCTGTTGTCAGTAATTTTTATATAAAGTTTGATCTCCGTTAGGTTTCAATATTATTTTTTTTAAATTAACTGCATGAAAGATACATAAATAATAATATTTTTAAATCTATTCGTTTATTTCATTCATTATTAATTTATTAAAATTTTTATTCATTTGTTTATAAATTTTATGCAAGTTATGGAGACAAAAATAATGTTAATGTGAATTTAATATACACCTATATATTCTACAATTACAAAAATAGGCATGACAAAAAAATTAAAATGTTACTTAACAACTATGCTTTTAAATTGTTATTTTAAATGTACAAATCTGTTATTTATTTATTTAAATGTTATTTCAGAATGAATTTGGATTTATGACATGGCTTGACATTTCTATAGGAGAAATTGTTGGTCATTACAACAATAATATGGGAAGGACCCCTGTAATGACTCAAAATCCATACAACGGCACACTATGCTTGGGGAACTCAAAGGGTGTGGTCTCTTTATGGTCACCGACTGTGAAAAAACCTTTGGCCAAAATATTATGCCATAAAACTCCATTGACCGCAGTAGCTGTAGATAATAGGGGAATGTAGGTATCTTAAGACTTAGAAAAAAATATCAATTTGTTCATAAATGACTTATTAAAATATGGGTTTTCTGCCCGTTGTAGTTTATGGACTGCATTTTGTATCTGAAAAAATTAGTATAGAGCGGTAACCACTCTTCTGAGAAGAATTGCTTTCCAAATTTTCAGATATGTTTCTAAAAATCAATTACAATAAAAAGTAAAGTAAAGTATTTATTATTTATTATGTATTTATGTATTTATTTATTTATTTGTAAAGTATTTAATACAACAAATATAGAGTAGTTTCATATAAAAATAAAAAAATATTTTTATTTTGTTAATTTGAATATTCAATGAAAAACAATAAAATTTAAGGTATATGGCTACGTCAGGTGTTGATAGAAGTATGAAGATATGGGATATAAGAAATCTTGATGGTCCCATTCAGCATTACAAACTTCGCAGTGCCCCCGTTGATCTAGAATTTTCTCAGAAGGACATGCTTGCTGTTGGTCTAGGTGATGTGGTTGAAGTATACAGGTAATGGATTATAAACTATAATAAATTGGAAATACTAAAAAAAAGTAGAAAAAGTTTTTTATCGCCATTACTGGTACAAAAATGTCTATAAATAAATAATCAACTACATTCTAGAGAATTGAATACTATCTTGAATGTATAATATTAAACATAGTATATTAAAATTATTACCTAACTCAAAACACTCATATCTAGGTGCCTTATAGAAAATACGTTAAAGGTTGTTTATTTATAAATTAGGTATTAACTGATAAGTGAAGTGAAGTCAACCTTTGTTGGTGACCAGTACATCTCTGCCATTAGATTGGTCACTTACATTATGGTCACTAATCACACGTCTAAAAAAAGTCAGAACTTTGACTTTTTTCAAGCATTTGTAGCAATTTGTTTGTGTTTAAATAAATTTAGAAGCACCAATTGTCTTAATGAGCAGGATTAGAGGCAGTCGACTTCATTTGGTTTTTTACACAATTTGGATATATAATTTCGGATGTTCTTTTTCAGCAACTGCTGTTCACAAACAGCAGACCGACCCTACCTAAGGCATAGAATGGGTAAAACAATGAATAATTTTAAGTTCTGCCCGTATGAAGACATCTTGGGAATTGGTACAAGCCATGGTTTCACCAGCATTATTGTACCAGGTAATTTTTAAACTATCACCATCTACTAGTTACTAACATTGATTTTAGCCACATTAATCCCAGATTCCTGAGAATAGTGATTTTGCCCTCCCTGGACCAAATGCTTGCTATAACCATGCTAACTCACATACAAAACTCCTGCTTGTGTCTCCATTAAAAAAATGGATAAATAAAGTTTACTTGTAAATTAAATCTGTAACAACTATTTGGTTGCATTATTATAAAATTTACCTAATTTAAGAAGAAAAACATTAAACTCATAAGATTTTTATAAATTTCAAAACACTATTTCACAGGCAGCGGAGAACCAAACTTCGATGCACTTGAAAGTAATCCATTCCAAACTAAAAAGCAAAGAAAAGAAGCTGAAGTCAAGGCCTTACTTGAAAAGATTCCTGCAGAACTTATTACTCTCAATCCAAATGAGATTATGGAAGTAGATGTGCCATCATTGAAAGATAAAATGGAAGCCAAAAAGAATCTATTGGTATGTATTTGGTAAATTAATTTTAAGACCTAAGTTTGAGAAATAATGGAGTTTAGGGATCTAGTTAAATTAAAAAAACATTAAAATTGAAAAGTTAATAATTCTACTTAAAACTAAAGACTAACAAAAATTTTAAAACAGACCCTAAGCATATTTGATTGTATTTATTGAAAACAATTTGACTGTCGAAATTTCAATAAAATTTCAAAACAAGTGTTGAACAATTACAAAATTTCTTTTTCTCGTTGTATATTAAAATGTATAAATAGCAATAATTTCAAATTATATAAAATAATAGAAACATGTTTCTTAATTTTCAGTATCTTAAACCTAAAAAGGTTGATTTTACACCAAGACACAAGAAAAAAGGAAAAACGAATGTTGCTAGAAAGAAGATTATAAAGGAGGCAGCAAGAAAGGTAATTCATTTTCCACTTCAATCTATATCCTACAAGGATAATATTAATACATGACATTTGCTCAGTTTAAATATGTAATAAAATTCTATTGCAAATACTTTTTGCCGAATAAATTTTTAAAACCTGAATTGCTATCTACTATTTGAGATGTTTTCTTTAAATCAAGTTTTCTTTAACCTGTTTATGAGTGATGACAATAAAACCTATTGTATGGTAAATGAACCTCTATTCATTTAGAGTTCCCTATACACAATCACTTAATATTCATATATTGCTATTTGTGGGAAATGTTTATTTATTTTTTCGTTAATTATAAATTTTATTACAAATATGCAAAAAATAAAAATCAAATGAAATGAAATGAATTTAAATAATTTTTATTTCAGGAATTCATCAACCAAACTATTGAAGCAAAGAAGATACTTGACGCGTCTGCAAAGGAAAATGTACCAAAACAATCATTTGGAGTTCTTGATCGATTTGTTTCTCAACCAAAAAACAAGAAATAAAAAACATTTTAATATAAAAACTTTTTCGTTTTATTGTTAACTTTTCTTAAATTGTATATAATCGAATGTTATTTACATGATTTATATACAATAAATTAATTTCGTTTATAACATGATCACAAAGAACAATATAAAAATGTCTTTCATAGTTCACATAAAAATGTCAAATAAAAAAAAAAAATTGCATTAAGCCTAACAAGGAATATCAAATAAGTCACATAATCCTTCTGTACCGTGTAATGAAAAAAAGTAGTCTTGTCTTGTAGCTGGTGGACTTAATCTTAAAAGGTAATCTGAAATAAATTCTCAAAGTTAAAAAGTAGAAATTAATTTCAAATAATAAGGATCTATAATATTGATGGTAGCAAAGGTGGTTTCCGACCAGTGTTTTTCTTTTTCAAGCATATAATATGATCTTCTGGGCATACATTCTTACACACGCTCTTCACGTTAACACGGGCTTATTCCGTCGTCTACGCATGAACCAGTGATAGCGAATGTCAATAATGCATATTTATAATGCTTTCTAATACAAGCTTATAAGCGCGGGAACGCGTGGTAAAAGGCGCTTCAAAGAACAAGCTTCACTCAAAAAGGCTGGTCTGAAACTGCCCTTTAAACTTCCTCTTGAACAATTTTGTTTCTAGATGGTTGTGTTTGTATTTGTATATGACTATTTACAGTTAAAATAAACCAATCATTAGGGAGTGATGTGTAATTAAGTTCTGTAGCAATTAACAATAAAAATATTAATATCCATTCTATTTCACTAATTATGGTAATTATAATTAACAGAATATTTTAAAATCTTATGAAATACATTTTAAACTCTTGTATAACGAATATTTTATATTAAGAACCTAACCTAATAAATCAAAAATGTAAACTCACTGCAATCTTGTGATATGTTCTCTTCTTGGTCCATGTATGCTTGCACCTCAGTGTCCATACTTTCTTCTAATATCTGTAAATATTTGATTTTGCATCATTCAAAAATATCAACAATAGTAAAACTTGCTTCTTAAAAACTTCTTTCTCTATTTTAATAGTAATTATTTATTTTCTTAAATATTTTATATGATTTTTTCTTAAACTTATTGTATAATTACAATATAAATAAAAATAACACAACATACTCAACTTTATAAAGATACAATATGAATTACTTACTTTCTCCTTTTCTACATCACACAATAATATAACACCGACTGCCTCATTTGATTTTACATGTAGAAAAAACTTTTGTTCCTTTTCCTGGAAAATAAAATTATATAAGAATTAATTACATAACTCAACATTGTCTTACAATTTTGGCTCAAACTTCAGTGCATATATTCTGAATGTAATAATTCTTAATCTCAGTCACAGCCAGATCACATATCAAAAGGATTCAAATTGTCATATCTTTTTGTGAAAAGATAAAAAAATCAATAAAATCTAGTAATTAACAAATTGGGTAAATATGAAATTATGAATTGAATATTTGCTTGAAAACAAAGCAAAAGCTTAAGTTCAGTTAAGCATTAAATGAGATATTGACGATGATACCAAAACCAACAAACATCATTTTGACAATTTGATTCACAAATTCCTAGACTAAACTAGCATTTGCTTAATATGATAAATAAATAAATGCTACACATTCAATGGCCCACATTAGGATAGCACTATCCTGTGTCGGGGTCTGAAAACATACACAATGATAAGGAGAAACACAGCCAGACTATAACGGAACATATGTCCGAATGATCATTACTAAAATCTGTTTTAATTGAAAATTAAATCTGCGACCTGAGACAATTAAGGCAAGTTCTTGACCACTGCACCACAATCTCGTCAAGTGATAATATATTAAAAAATACATCTGTGAAATACTTTCAAACTTTTATTTAATTTCCATTATTACTAACCTTATTAGTAGCAACACGTCCTACTGATAAATCTGCGCCGAGTGGTGCTTCTAAAACAAGCACTTGATCTTCATGATTAAAACACTCTTTTATATCATTCTCAGTAACATAAGTTAATGCTTCATTGTCCGGATCATCTAATACATTTTTAATGCTTTGTTCAATCCAATGCATTTGCCTGAAAATAAACAGTAATATAAACTAATAAAAATCAAGATAAAATTACATTCAGACAAATTTAATCTCTACAATTTTCTATGTTTATCTATAAAGACTTATTAATATAAAAATTATATATTATACTAGCGGGCCCGGCAGACGTCAACCTGCCCGAAAAAATCTGCGACCCGATAGCAGCGCCCTCTACCCGATTAAAGTTTTAGATTTAGTAATAAGGCTATTAAAAAGCAGGTGTTGGTGATAAAAAAGTGAAAATTTAGGGTCGTATGTATTTTTCAATGGTACACAATAAAAAAATTAAAAATTAAAATTTTATCCAAAGAATAAAAAAAAAAAAAAATTTGCGGTGGACACCCTTATCACTTAGGGGTTTGAAAAATAGATAGTAGCCGATTCTCAGACTTACTGAATATGCATAAAAAATTCATAAGCATCGATCAAGCCGTTTGGAGGAGTATGGGAACGAACATTGTGACACGAGAATTTTATATATTAGATATGTGGCAGCATGAAAACAATAGAAAAACAATAATGCTGATTCTTATAAATTAATGTATAACTATATTTTTGAAAAAACCAGAGAACAAAACTAAATAGGCGTGGCAAACTTTCACACCTATACATATTTTGTATTATGTAAAGATTTCCAAACAAACTCACTTACTTATCTAATAATTCCTCATGCCCTTCCAAAAAACTTATTTGTTTTCTTAAAATATTAACTTTTTTTCCAACTTCAGTAGCATTTCCATCAGGACCTGCACCCCTATTGAATCATAAACAAAATTAATTATTTGAACAAAGATTAGTATACAATTAAGTACTGTTGCTATTACTTACTTCCATTGTATACTATTTTTACTTCGTTTTTCTATCAAACCTATGCCTTCTAAAACATTTGTTATGTCATAAATCCTTCTTTTTTGTCGCACTGCCAATAATTCGGTTGCCTAAAAGAACATGAAACTTTGAAAATACTCGCTATCTTTTCAAATAGTTTTATTTTCGAGCGCAAAGTGACAGCAATGTAATGTAAGCATTAGGAAGTACTCACGATTTTTAAATCCAAAACTCCATGACTCGCTTTTTGTAATAGGGACACAAACCGGGTCGTTAATAACCCCAATGACTTTTCATATCTTTTATATCCATATAACTCCGCCATTATATAAGATTTAAAGCTTTATTCATTTAATTTTATAATTATTTTTCTTATATTCTATAATTTTGCGTAGCGGCGGGATATAAGGTTGGTAGGCACTGTTTTTGTAAATCACAGACTAGTAATTGACAACAGATAAAATTAGAATCAGTACTGACAACTGATAAACAAAAAAATAACCATTAGAGATCTCCATTGGAAAATGTTTTTCAATTTTAAATTTTATTCCTGTCCACGTTTTAATCCGTTTTGAGTAATGTGACAATTCTGCTGTGCTTATCCAACTATTAATTTTATAATTTTGTAATATTGTATGATAGTAATTTTGATATCACCAAAATGACATCATTATTACTATGTAATAGTCATTTCATTTTTGTAAATAAATAGACCAAGCATTCGAGAGAATGAAATATATTAGTGCGCCAATTTTTTTTTTTTTTTTTTTTTGTGTATATAATAGATAGGTGACATGTTAATTAACTTCAGGTGAGCTCGGTGTATGAGGTGGGTAACCGGTTCAAAACAAAAATAGATCTAGCCCTCCTTTTAAATTTAATTTGTATTAGTACAGATTAGGTATATAATTATTACATTGAGTCTTAATGAATAATAATTATTATTATCATTTTAATGAATATAGTTGAACTTTTAGTCAAGTTATTGATTATTCTTACATTGAGAACATTTCCAAAACAAAAATAAAACTATTAGCCCATTCACAAAATGTATGATGTAAATCCACTGTAGAGTGATTAGTAAAACTTCATATAATTCTATTAGCAAGAATTTGTTTCAACATTTCACATTTTTCTCTTTCAATCATTAATAAATCATCCTGTTCCCTTTCTTTAAATTGTAGCTTCCTTAGTTCAATGGACTCTTTCATCTCCAATTCTTGCCTACGTAAAATTAATTCTTCCTCCTTCAGTTTTAAATTTCGCTCAAATATCTCATCATGCACTACTTTATTTCTTTCTTGGCGTTTTAAATATTCAAGCCACTGTTTCTCTAAATTGATTTTGCTTTGTGATCGATCAGATTCAATCCTATTAGCCAACCTTGTTTTTCTTAGTTCAATCATTGCTTTACTTTCTCCATTAATCTTTACTGAGGTTTCTCTTGGAGATTGTTTCTTATAATCTCTATTCTTGTGTATAAATTCACCGATAGTAAATGTATCACAGTCCACATTATACTGTGCGTAAATATTATCCATTTCTCTGAAGTATTTGAATTTCATATGTAAGCCTGTATCTATACATTGCTTGTATTTTTTTGTTAGAGCATTGATTTTCCATCTTACTTGATCTGGTGTCATCTAAAATAAATTATATTTATATAATAAATGTAAATTCATTAGTGACGAGATATGTAAGTCTAAAGAAGTAGGTGCATACAATTGACCAAATTTATTTTATAATTGTTAATAAAAATATAAAAACCATTTAACATCAGTTACATTTTAAAAAACTAAGTTAGTACAGATTTAGTGAATCAACTCCTATAAGATTGGCAGTATTTCTATGAAAAGATGTAGCCAATGTAGATTTAGTAATAAATACCTCAATATCATAATCTTTCAAGCTCTCTGATACTGCATTCCATATTCTAGTTTTCTTTTTTGGTGTTTCCAACATTTCTAATTTATTCTCATATAATTTTAGTAGAGTTAAAGTAGCACTATAAGTCCATACAGCACCTAAAACATGAGATTTACAATGTGAGTATTATGGTACTGTTTAAAAATACATAGGTACATATTCATTTATACATACAAGCTTTCTCCACATTGTCTGACTTCTCATGTGGCTCAATGCAATTTATGGCTGTGATAGAGATTCCATCGGAATGCACTTGTTCTACTGTAAAATACAATTTATTGAAATCAAATAAATATCTATACTTTTATTTTTCAATGTTTTTATAATTCATACCGTCTTGTAAAATATTATCAACATAAGTGTCACTATCATTCATCTTTTTAAATTAAAATTTGTTTTGTTAATTGAGTGAACTAAATTCTTATTAATTGCCAGTGAACTTTTCTTATAAAATCAAACAAACGGGCTTATAGTTTAAACAATAAGTATTGTTATTCGCTCATTGTTATTTGTTGTTATTGTGCATTTGTGACAAACTGACAATTCAAATATTTATTCATCAAATACTTATTTGCTCTGTGTATTTATTGATAACTGATAATGGTAAGTGACATCTAAGTGAAAACCAGTGACCAGTCCAGAACTCACAGAGTAAAGGACAGAGCATATAAGTGGAGTAAAGACTAAGGAAGATTTTGTTATTGATGTTTTATTCTCTATGAAACCAATCCATAGGCATAGAGAAGAAATATCTTCCTTACTCTATGCACAGAATTAATATCATAATTAATATAGCACTATAGTAATTCTATGACTCTATGTCCATAGGTATTAACTGGCAACTTGACTACAGGCCATAGAGGCATAGACACCACAGAGCGTAGACAGAGAAAGAACACATCTTTCATAATACACATGAACAACTTCAGCTATCGATGCATATATGGACGCAAATAAGCAATAGCATGTCAACCCACACGAATGTCATTTCGAGAAAAACGCGTTTGAAAATTTTGAACAACTTGCATTATTTGTGTTATATGAATTTTTTTATGTATTGGTCAAGTTTTTTTAAATTTAAATTTTTACATAAAATAAGTAAAAATTCAAATTTTAACATAAAATAGGTATACAAACGGAATATTTCGTATATAATATAACCCAAACGTTTAAAATAATACATAAATTGCATGATTAAAAAATGGCTTTTTAGAAGTTTTAAAGCTTAAAACCCTACAAATATTAAAGAAAAATGTTCTTCAGCCATTTACAAACACTTCTGCATATATAACTCAGTTTTTTCAATTTTGTGGGTTGGCATGGTATTGCTTATTTGCGTCCATATCATGTATGATATTCAAAGTATAATTTTCGATGTTATTTCTAGGAGCTTTTTACGTCACTGCATTAAGGGGGTTAATAATAGAAATTTAGTGTTAATGGGATGAATACATTAAATGAATACATTAAATGTTGGCAGCACTGAAAGCAAGTGTGAAACTAGAAAGTATCAAACATCAAACGTCAAATGACAATAAACAAAACATAATATTATTATTGCGAGATAATAAGTGCCTACAGGACACAACTAAAAGCCAACATTGGAGAATAAAATATATTATTATTGGTTCACTTGTTGTTTTTTTTTTTCATAATAATCTTCATTTAGTTATATTTTAAAATTTTGAATGATAATCATTAATTAATAAGAATAGTTCTCGTTGGAATGAGCAATAAAGAGCTTTTATTTTTTTTGGCTGAAACGATTGCAGATAGCAGTGATAGCGATTCTAGTAGCTGGAGTGATATTTGCAGTGTGAGATCTGAAATTTCTGACGATGATGATGATGAAGAGGATAGATTATTTTTTCCACTTATGCAATACCTAATTAGATTAAGAAGAAAACGCATTGATGACTATTTACATATTGTAGAATCTTGGACAGACGCAGAATTTAAAAACCGCCTAAGGATATCACGAAAAACAGCATACAGACTTATAGGTAAATTATACTTACATAATTGCATAATTTTTTGTCATCTTGACTTTTGTCAATTATTCCCTTTTTTCTTTCAGATGATTTGGAGAAGTCAGGGTATATAGCATCACATAAATTTGGATTGAGACCCTTGGAACCGAAACTATGTTTTTATATATTTTTATCCTTCATAGCTAATACAGAACCACTTACACCAATAGCGTCAAGATTTGATATATCAATATCATCAACATTTCGTGTGATAAGAAGGGTAGTTGCTTGGGTCCTGACAAAATTAAATGAGGCTATAAAATGGCCAGGAGACTTTAATGACGTAAGAACAATTTGTGATAATTTCCAGAGCAAAACAGGGATTTCCAATATGTTAGGAGTGATAGACTGCACTCATGTTAGAATCGAGAAACCAAAAAATGCCAGAGAGTATTGTAACCCAAAAGGATACTTTTCCATTGTATTGCAAGCCACAATAGATAGTAATTTACAGTTTACAAATATTTATTGTGGTGAACCGGGATCTTCAAATTGTGCAAGAGTTTTAAAGAAATCTCCACTATATCATACAGCAACACAAGACAAGAATGCTCTTTTTCCTCACAGCACATTTTTAGTGGGGCACTCAGGTTACCCCTCTTTACCATGGCTTGTACCACCGTTTAGAGAAAATAAAAGATTGACTATGGAACAAAGAGAGTTTAACTCACTCCATGCTGCTACTAGGAAATTGACTGATAAAGCTTTTAATTCATTAAAAAGTAGATTTAGAAGGGTGAAACTTTTTACAGTGTATCGAAATATTGCATTCATCACTGATACAATTGTAGCTGCATGTATATTACATAATTATTGTCTGAATGAAAATGATCATATAGAAGATAATGAATAGCAGAAAGACAATAGAAAATGAATTTTATTTTCTTAGTCTTAAAACTAGCTAATACTGTACAAAAGTCTTTCATATATAATATGAAAAATAAAACATTCAAATTGCTCATTTACACCATATCTTAGTATTATTTTAATTAATAATTTACTGGTCTGATAATAGCTTCTTCAATAATGCACATTTTTCTCTTTCAATTTTTAAGAATTCTTCTTGCTTCTTCTCTTTTAATTGTAATTTTCTTAAAGCTATTGATTGTTTAATTTCTAATTCCTTCTTTTTTAATTGTAATTCTTCTTCTCTCAATCTCAAACTTCTTTCATACCTTTCATCTCTAATTTGCTTCTGTTCCTCTTGCCGCCTAATGTATTCTATCCATTGTTTATCTAATTCTACTTTGGCTCTGCGTTCTGCTCGAAGTTTCCTGAAAGGTGTGGAGTTTTTGTAGGCAATCTTCTTGTTCATAACATTGCGTTCCTTGTCGCTTTCTTGACTTTGCATAACGCCCGATGCAAGTCTGTATGTTGCACTATCATCACTATATCGGCCAAGAATTTGATGCATTTCATTAAAATATTTAAATGCTATTGGACCTTGTCCGCTATCAATACAGTCCTTGTATTTTTTTGTAAGTGCATTAATTTTCCATCTTACTTGATCTGGAGTCACCTAAAAATATTGTGGAAATTGAAGCAAGATTTTCAAGAAGTTTAGTTTAAGAAGTAATTCATAATACACACCTCAATGTGAAAAGATTTTAATTCTTCTGCCATTGATGTCCACATCTTTGATTTCTTTTTAGGATTATCCAGCATATTCAATTTAGTTTCATATAAATTTAACAACATTAATGTTGCATTCTTTGTCCAGATAATATCTAGAAAAAAAAATTAATTAATAAATGATACTAAATTAAAGTTTTCACAATATCAATGAAATTATTATACATACTTTGTTTATTGGATTCATTAGTTTCTATTTCTTCTTGATTAATTTGATGAGTATTAATACTGTAGTTAGTTATGGTAAGATTCTGTTTGTAAGGTGAGGCTAAACAAAATTAAAATAAATTTTATAAATAAAAATATTCAAATTTACATTTTATCTCAAATTCGGCTACAGATTTAACTTACTTTGGTTATCTAATATTGCTAAAACCGCTACATTGTTGTCTATATTATTATCCATTCTTAATTATTCTGATTTCATTATACGAGAATAATAATTATACCATTTCAATAATCTGAAATACAATATGAAGGTAAAACTAATCTTTCAATTTATAACAATGAATGCAACACATATCATAAAGGCGGATAGTTGGTTCTTAAGAAATTAAGGTTAAATGAAATAGTCAATACTCGATACTAAATACTATACAGTGATAATAATAAAAACAATAAAGGAATAAGATCTCCGAAAAATAAGTCGTTTTATGGTTCACACTTTGACAGTGACATTATTATCCTGTCATTTAGTGATGTATATTGCAATGAACGCCCGTAATCGATGACTTTCCATTATAACAAACAATCGTAATCTTATACATATTATGATAAATGCTCATAGGAGCATGTTGTTAGTACATAGTATTAACATTATAGTAACTTCTGTATTTCATTTTTTAGAACTGTAATTGTAAAAAAACACTACGCTTGGTGACAAGTCACTTACGGTCTTAATCTGGTGCTCACTTGACACGGGTGCTTTGATGAGTACCTGTTCAGGATCGGACAAGAGTCAACGGCAAGGTGCCATCACTATGGTGGCGACCAAGACTTCGCATAGTACACCCCCGAGAACACTGCGTGTGGGATGCACAGCGTAGCGATTCTAGGCAGGGAATCGGCGTGCGCGTCAATAAAAAAAAACCGTATGCTTAGTAGCCACTGTTATGTTTGAAGGAAATCGATGATTTACTTATCTCCACATTTCTGATTAAAAAATAGATTTATATCTTAATTTAATATATTCCATAATTTGAATTCGATTCATCGATTTCGATCGACTTTTTTAAGTTCTTCATTTTATTTAGTCAAGGATTTAAAGGCGTTCAGCGGGTCATCTCTAGCTTTAAGATCTTTCATTGACGTCACAGAGCATATAAGTAAGAGACTTAACTCCCATAGATTGAGGTGACCATAGTAAAATATAAATTCTTGTGGAACGCTCTCTTACCAACTATTTAAAAAACATTCAATTCTACCAACATTATAATATAGCAGACTAGTGACGTGCTATGTCGATAAAATATATCGATAAATAATACATCGATAGTGATGTCCCCTCCGCTGTTATTGTATTTTAGGGTTACTGGATTATTATTTATTACTGATTTTTGGTAGTGGTTAATGTGTATAAAAATTTAGGTTGTTATTTTGTTTTCAATTTACCACTAAACCAAAATCAGTAACAAATTGTTATGTTGACAAATAAATCGAATCGAATCAAACCATAATTTTATTAAAATAGAATTAGACGAAAATGTAACAATAGTCTCAAGATAACTAAGAATTGATATGGATTACAACAAAATATTTTGCGATTATATTTATACAAATGTGTATATATCATGAGATCTAATTGAAACTCTCTTTTATCCATTGATTTCTGGAATCTGAAAGAAAAGGGAAAAATGTAATAAAACACCTTACTGTAAATAATAAAAAGAGGAACTACATATGATACATTATTATATATTTTTCTCTGTAAGCCTTTGATACCTCTTTTTTTTATCATGACTGGAGTGAAGACTAACAAAATTAACAGAAAAAAAGTCGAACAGTTGTATCATAATTTGCTTATTATATATCTTACATATTCTTATTATATCTTTATTTGTCAAATTTGGTTACATATCAAAAGGGAAATTATTTAATTATAAATGTTTAATATGAAAGTTATATCAAAGTATAGAAGGTATTTTCAAATAAATGTTCACCTTTTTTGTTATATATAGCCTTTCTTTAAATTCAAGAAACTATATGTTTAATTCAAAGAGATTTAGGTATAATATAAATTGGCAATTCTGCCATAATCTCATCTGTAACCCTTTGATATCTGATTATGGTGGAGCATTGAGTAACAGATATGGTTTAGCACTCTTTTTTAAAAATCAGTCTTTAAAATGTTTAATACACATTAACTTATTTTGGTGCACTGCATCTGGAAAAAAAAGCATTGATTATTGTATTTTTATAGTTAAACCTTTTTTCTACGGTTGCAGCGTTTTTCCTAAAAGATGTTGTTTTTATAAAAAAATCATCTACTATACAGACACATATATCATAATATAATAAATTACTATTACAATTTATAAGTATTTTATGTTTTAATAATATTAGTTCAGTAAAATTAATGTAAGTAATTAATGTAATATTAGAACTATTTGAAACTTATATGTTATCCAGAGATGATGTTCAATATGTATAAAACAAAGCAAAGGATTTTATTTAAGATAACTTTTAAATTTATGTTTTTGATAAGCCTTTGAATTTAATTAATAATTCATAATGCCAGGTCACAAATTTAAGATGTCTAATACCTATATAAAAATTAAGTTATTATGAGTTTTGTGATTTTCGTTAAATAATAAAATCTTCAATGAATTAAATAATAATGAAATATGTAATAGAGCTACTTAATTATTTTCTTAGATAGGTTAGGTTAGGGCATAATGATATTTTGTATACAGAAAACTTACCGAACTTTTTTCAATTAAAATGTGAAATAATCATTAATCACATTATTTCATAAAATACCTTCTTGAAAATCTTTTCTTTACGTCTCAAGCCTACATGTTTCACATTTTCCATTAACCATGTTTGTTTATTTTACATTACAAACGTAATAATATATTATATAATAAATAAATAGCAATTAAAAGACACATATGGACACATAATAACTTCTTATTTTTATCACAAACTAGTAGAACACAATATAAATTATATTTCATAACAACAGCAAGTCAGCAAAACAAGATGGAGAATTGAACTGATTGTGATTACTGAGTACTGAAGATAAAAATTAAAATAAATATTATTTATATTAAGAGAGCGAGACAGATAGCGTAAAGAGTGAAACGAATGAAGAAGTGTCAGACGCCATTAGAAAAGCCCATGTCTCAATAGATCGTTTTTTCTCGGTGAAATTTCAACAGACTGATTGACGTTGCCTGACGTGACATCGGTTTTACAATAGTTTTTGTTTAAATAAATGGTAAATAAAATTGTATCCTCTTGGTTATACATAGCCAAGCACGTTCTCCTATAATGGCTAACTGTGGTGAATTTATTAAAAGTCAGTTTCCATTGATTGACGAGGAATTGAAAAAATATGTTGAAGGTATGGATTGTAATATAAAGGTTATAAATCTGTAATTTTATTTTTATAAACTTTAGAATTAATGTAAGGACTTACAATACGCTGCATTGATTTAAAGTTAATGCTATTCTACAATCGTAATCAGTGAACAGTATTTATTATTTATTAGAAAATATAATCGATAAAAACGATGAGTTAAAGTATTCTTTGTATTCATTATATTTAGATATATTGGATAATAGTGCGGGAGAATTTGAAGATACGGAAGAAGTATTTGAAGCTGTAGGTGAAGTTTTACAAGGTATTTCGGAAAAATCTGAAGAAGATATCAGGTAATTATCTATTGAAGTGTTCTCTTCATTTACATCAGTTTTATTTTAAAGAATAAATTATTCAATTCGGGAAATAATTAATAAAATATGCAGTTTCTGATCCTTATTACTTATTTAAAAATTGTCAAAAAGTTTTTATTAGACTGGGCTATCTGTTTTATTTCAAATAATAGAAATCATTTGATTTTAGTTTATAATTATAAGATTATGTTTATAATTTTTTTATTCAGGGAAATATGTGACCAACTGCTTAGTATGTTACAACCAGAGAAAAGAAATAATAAAAATGGTCCGAGGAAAATTTTGAATGAGCCCATTCACATGGCATCAATGACAAACAATGTTATTGAAACTGAAGATGTGAAAAGTATTTGGCTTTCATCTAGAGATGACAGTTTGGTAAGCTGATTTAATTTAAAACAGGCATTTTCATAAGTTTTTTATTTTTATTTATTATTGCAAAACATTTGTCTAGTTTATTTTAGTATTGAATGAGTGTTTCGAAAACATAAACTGAAACATGTATATACTCCAATCTTCTGTGAAGCAGGGTGGTGGATTAAGCTCCTAGTCCTTCTCTTTAACAGGAAAAGAGGATATTAGCAGGTTGTTACGTAATGTCTTTTTTATCCTTTTATAGAAAGTAGATGCTAAGAAGCTAGAAAAGGCTGAGGCTAAGCTGCAGCAAAAACAACAAAAGCAAAAAGATGCAAAACTTCCCATTGCCGCACCAACATTACAAACAGCTACAGCTTCACAGGTCACTTCAAAGAAGGACAGTAAACTTGAAGCTAAAGGCACTAACAGAACCCAAGATATAAGGATAGAAAATTTCGACATTGCATATGGCGACAGGTAAATAAAACATACATCAATAAATTTTTTTTGTTGGTGGTAGTACCTAAATTCCTGTTTGGTTAGATACCAACATGTATTGGTGAAAAATTCGTGAAGTTACTTCTTGTCAGCCGTGTTTCGAGGACAGTCAGGATATAACCATTTGCATCTTGAGAGTAGGCAGAGAGTGCTACTGCAGTTCACCTTCTGACACTGTAGTAACCACCTTCACATTTGGAATCTGCTTTAACTTACCATCAGTCGGAGTACAGTAGTCCCCATGGCCAAATAAAAAAAAGCTTAGTGGCTTACCTTGATTAAATGGATTTACTGACTTCCTTATGAAAATGGATAATTTATAATAATTATAATAATAATAAAATTACATAAATAATTTTTCTTAACTTACATTTTATGTCAGATTTGTATTAGTCATATAATTATGTATTTAGTAGAATTCAGTCAGGGCCAGGCTATTAATTGTAGTATCTATATAATTATATGTATATACTATTATTTTACACTACAGAATATGAAGTATATCTGTACAGAATATGAAGTATGTCTGAGTGTTGTATTTTGTTCCTCTGTCACCTAAATTTTCTTCAGAAAGAGAGCCCCTTCTTACCTTACATTTCATGTAGCAATGCACAGTGAAGCCTGTGGTCACTAGTTAATATAGGTTATGGAAATTAATAGCTTTCCATCATGATAAGTGGTATGCCTGGGAGGCCGTATGCTTAGCTTAATTTAATTTTTTTTTCTTCAGAGTATTATTACAAGGTGCAGACTTGGTTCTTGCTTTTGGTAGAAGATATGGTCTGGTTGGTCGTAATGGCTTGGGAAAGACAACATTACTTCGTATGATATCTAGCAAGCAATTAAAAATACCGTCGCATATTTCAATATTACACGTAGAACAAGAAGTTGTCGGTGATGAAACAATCGCTCTACAGAGTGTTCTAGAATGTGATACAGTTAGAGAAAATCTGTTGAAGCGAGAGAAGGAGATTACAGCCGCCATTAATAATGGGTATGATATTATATTTTTATTGCCAATTTGTAACTCAAATGTGAGTGAGTGTCAAAAACAAACAAGCAAGTTTGTTTTTGATTCTGTACCCAAAAGGTGTGAATGAAAATCTATTACTGAGCCTTCATTATTCGTTCGTCTATCAGCGGGCTGTATCTCACAAACTGTAAAACACAACAAAAATAAAATTTTGAAAAAAATTTGGTGACCCCATAGAAGATACCTTATATTTTTGATGTTTTTTGCTGTAACTAGTCGAAATTTTCATAAATTATGTATTGCTATGATCGCTATAAAAAAATATAATATATATATATATAAATTTATTTTAAATTCAATTGTAAAAGTTTGATATATTATTTTTTTTAGTTTGACACTAAAATAAATATCTTTTCTTCTTAGATCAACGGACACAAACTTATCAACAGAACTAAGTGAAATATATGCACAGTTAGAAAATATAGAAGCAGATAAAGCACCGGCTCGAGCTTCAATTATCCTCAGCGGTTTAGGATTCACACCTGATATGCAAAGCCGGGCCACCAAGACCTTCTCCGGCGGTTGGAGAATGAGATTGGCACTGGCGAGAGCTTTGTTTTCAAAGTAAATATTATTATTAATAGTATAGACTTCAAATTAAGTTTCATACAATTTATTTAAAGTTACTTTTATACTACATTTTCTGGATGGAAGGTTTTCTTTTTTGTACTTCACTATTGTTGATTGAGTAGTTAAGTCGTGAAACAAACAATTTAACAAATTCGTAATTTCATTTAGAAAAGACCAGAAAGAATCTACTATTCAACAATTAATTATTTTTATTATATAGTGTGTTATTTTTATGTGGAATTTTTACTAAGGGAAATTTCAATAATGTTGATTGACTATGTAACGGCATGCTTAGGCCTACCACGTCAGTATTATTTAAAATTATTGTCATGATTTTTAGTTTATTTTCTGTCACATAAAATCCCTTGCTGTGCCGTCAATAGGCACAAGCCCCAAGTTATAAAACTAAACAAAGTATGTCGGACATTTTATATTTAATTTTTTCGTTTTTGTTATATACTCACAATTACTAAATAACTCAAGAATTAATCCACATGTTCAGATGACAGCCAAGAACTGAAACTTAATGTCACACTACCCACAAAGTCTATACATAACATGCCTTCCCCCATTGTACATACTACACTTAATCAATCACTTCAAATTTTTCACTAATTGTTTATAAAATGTTTAATTGACTTTCACTATAACTATACTATCACTAACTTTTACACTAACATGCTTTTGAATATCTACTCTCCCTAATCACTTTCATCCAATGGTTCATTGAACCTATGGTTACTACCATCATCACTATCATTGTTTAATATTATATATTTACGAGGTCTAGCTTCGGAATTATGAACAGGCGAGCGTGTCCGTTTGTGCGCAGTAGTGTTCGCTGGCTCTTCGGGGCTCTGATGTATAGTTACATCCTGTGGACCTGTCACTCCAATAATATCTGCCCACTGGCTTTGTGGTGGTAAAGTAATTTCCTGGCTTCCATTACTATCATAGACTTCATTATTTTTCTCTTGCTCAGGCATATTTCTGTGTAAGTCTTCACTTTCTTTCCCCTTCACTTCTCCTGAGCTATGGACTTGATTGATATGTCTAGTAAGCAACTTTCCATTGCATCTAATTAAATATCTACAAATACCTATTCGTTTTTCCACTACTCCTTTTATCCATTTAGGGCCTCTACAGTAATTCCTCACATAAACGCTTTGTCCTATTTCTAGAGATCTAATCTTTGTTCTTTCATTATTTTCTACAATTTCCATGTTTTCTTTATCTTTATTATTCAATGGATTTAACTTGTCAAATTTGGTCTTAAAGCGTCGATTATTTAGTAGTTCTGCTGGGGTGACCCCCGTAGCTGTATTTGGTATTGTTCGGAGGTTGTATAATATTTGAGGTAGCCTGATATGCCATGGTACAGACAAGTTCTTTTTAAGTTTATTTTTGATTGTTTGAACTGTGCGTTCTACTTGGCCATTGGACGCCGGATGATATGGGGAAATTAGGATATGTTTTATATCGTTTGAAGCTAAAAAGTTTTTTAATTCTTCTGAAATAAAACTTCTTCCATTATCACTTACTAGAGTATCTGGTAAACCTTGTTCTGCAAAAATATCTCGTAACATTTTAATCAATGTTGCACTACTAATATCAGGAACAATTTTTACCACTGGCCATTTTGAAAATGAATCTATTAAGATTAAAAACATTTTTTCCTTGAAAGGACCTGCATAATCAATATGTATCCTAGACCAAGCTTTCTCTGGTCTGATCCATTGATGACTCACTTGGGTAGGCATATTTCTGTTCTCTGCACATATAGAGCAACTCTCCACTAAGTTTTCAATGTGTTTGTCAATATAGGGCCACCAAAAATAGCTTCTCGCTAAAGCCTTAGTTATAACTATACCATCATGATTTTCATGCAACTGTTCAAGTACTGATTCTCTCATAACCTCCGGTAAAACAACTCTACTACCACACAAAATGCAATCTTTATAAACAGACAATTCTTCCCGCTTTTGCCAAAATATTTTCAATTCTTTCGTAACTTGAGATGGCCAACCATTTTTAATCCAAAACATTATTTTACTTAAAGTCTTATCTCTTCTAGTTAGTCGAGCAACATCCTTAGCCGAATAGTTTAATTGTATAGGGGTTTCTTCAAGCAACAAAACTCCTTCAAAATCTTCTTCTGATGATATATCTTTTGAAGGCCAACGACTTAATGCATCAGCCATACCGATTTTATTACCTTGTACATATTCTAGTTCATAATCATAGGAATTTAGTAGTAAAGCCCATCTCAACATTCTCGGCGATATAATATTCGAAATAGGTTTCTTTGTATTAAATATACCTATAAGTGGTTTGTGGTCAGTTTTAATAGTTATCTTCCGACCGCTGATATATTGGTGAAACTTTTTTAAGCCAAAAATAATGGCTGCTGCTTCTTTATCTACCTGAGCATAGTTACGTTCATGTTTATTCATAGTTCGTGATGCAAACATGATGGGTCGTGTAGTACCATCATTCATTTCATGTTCTAGTACCGCACCAAGCCCATATTGTGAGGCATCACACGATAATATTAATTTTCTTTTTAGATCATAATGTACCAATGTATCTTTACTAGACAATAAGTTTCTTAACTTTTCAAACGCTATTTGTTGTTTCTGTGTCCATCGCCATTCTATTCCTTTGTCTAAAAGTCTATACAAAGGTTCTGCTATTGTTGCTTTATGAGGTATGAACCGATCATAAAAATTTAGTAATCCTAAAAAAGCTTGTAGTTCTTTAACATTACAAGGAGGTGGAGTATTCTCAATCGCATGAATTTTCTCTTCACTAGGGTGAATACCAAATTCATTGATGATGAATCCCAGAAATTCTACACTTGTTGTTGCAAACTTACATTTCTTTTTGTTCACTCTGAGTCCCGCCTCTTGCAATTTTTTTAATACTGCTTCTAGCCGTTCATTATGTTGTGCTATATTGCAACCTGTTATGACTATGTCATCCAGGAGTACGGCAACCCCAGAAATTTTTGCCAATAAAGATGACATTAGACGTTGGAATATTCCTGGGCACGCCTTAACGCCAAAAGGCAACCTCTTTACTTTATAAAGGCCTTTGGGTGTGTTCAGTGTTAGCAACCTTGAAGTAGCTTCATCCACCAATACTTGTGTGTAAGCACGTTCCAAATCTATTTTTGTAAAAAACTTGCATCCCTGAAATTCACTGAAGGTTTCATTTAAAGTTGGTAGTGGATATGTGTCTGTATCTGTAGCAAGGTTGACAGTAGATCGGTAGTCACCACACAACCTGATACCACCATTTGACTTCAACACCGGCACAATAGGTGTTGCCCATTCAGAGTATGATATAGACTCCAAAACATTCTCATCTACCAATTTATCAATTTCTTGAAATACACGTTCTTATGGCAAAAGGTACCGGCCTGCTCTTTATATATTTTGGTGACACCCCTTCCTTTGGTGTGATACTTACGATGGGTCCGGTATATTTGCCAAGACCTTCTTGAAATACTTCCTTATATTTTATTAGCAATTTCGAAATATTCTCCATATTATTTGATAGATTATATATACCGTGCAGGTGAATGTTTAAATCACTAAACCAATTCCGACCTACTAAGCTTGGTCCATGACCTCTAGCAATTATTATTTCTAAGTTACAATTAATATTTTTAAACTGGACATTCACTGTAGTCTTTCCAATTAAATCTAACTTGTTATTTGTCCATGTTCTTAATGCCAAATTTATACTTTCCATTTTAGGCATTTTATTACTCCAAATGAGTCTGGCTGTCTCTTCGCTGATAAGAGTAAATGCACTCCCTGAATCAATTTCCATTGGTATTTCTCTTTTATTTAGAATTATATTTATGATAAATTCAGTTTGCCTTATGCTATAAACATTGTTATCGTATAAACCATTACAATTGACATTAGGCTTTTTATTCTGTTTATTAGATTTTCCTAAACAGACGGGTTCAATATGGCCTATTTTTCCACAGAAATTACATTTACTCCATCTAAATCTACAGGTTCCCAAATGATTTTTCCCACAACGAAAGCAACTAGGCTTTTCTAAATTTTTATCAGTTGATCTACTGTTAATTTTGTTAATTTCCATAGGTTCTTCGAAAACAATATTTCTTCGACTCGCATCTACAATAATACTGTTTGCATCTATATTTGCAGTCTCATATGACATAGCTATCCTGGATGCCTCATCGAAAGTTAGATTATTTGTTTGTAGCAGCTTCTTTTGAATTTCTTTATCAAAAATACCACATACTAATCTATCTCGTAATGTGCGATTTAAATCAGTAAAGTTACAACCAATACTTAATTTCCTTAACTGAGCAATATAATCTCTTACTCTTTCCCCCTCTTCTTGGTTTCTCATATGGAATTTATATGACTGTACAATTTCATTGGGTGTTGGGTGGAAATGTTCATCTAATACAATTTTTATTGTAGTAAAACTAACCTCAAATAATTCCGATGGTGCTATCAAAGACACTATCAAATCATATAGTTCAGGACCACAAACTGCCAGTAAATTGGCTTTTTTAAGACAATCATCTATTATACCACTCGCCTGTAGGCAATAAATAAACCTCTCGATGTAGTTTTTCCAACAGCCATGTGCCACATCAAACTCGCAAAATTTTACACTCATGATTCCTATATATTATAATTTTTATTATTTGTATATTTAATTTGCACACTTTTAAGCACTTTTTACGTATTTTTTCACTCGTCGCCACTGTTATATACTCACAATTACTAAATAACTCAAGAATTAATCCACATGTTCAGATGACAGCCAAGAACTGAAACTTAATGTCACACTACCCACAAAGTCTATACATAACAGTTTTCAAAAAGCGTTTTGCGTATCTGAGACTAAATCTAATTTGCTATCTACGCTATAATATCCGTTATAGCAAAAACTGTAGAACACTTTAAAAAAGAAAAAATTTATAAACTAAGGCTTGTCCCTTCCACACAGAAAAAATCACCAAAAATTCGTTGATGCTCGTACGTTAATTCAAAGAAACTAAGTTAGTAGAGCTAAATTTTTTAAGATTAATTATTAATTAAGATTATTAGCAATGCTTTTTCAAGGCATTATTAATATATTTTAGGCGTCGGAATGTGACGACCCCATCGCCCGCTGTTGGGATAACCTCTGTCACAGCAGAGATTATTCCACCAGTGCAGTCAGTCACACTGGTGGTAGGTCTTTTGTTGCAAGAGGCCGGCTAGGTAGGTACCACCGCAGTGTCCAATATTCTGTTGCCAAATAGTAGTGCTTAGGCACTACTGTGTTCCGGTTTGAAGGGCATTGTACGCTAGTGAAATTACTGGGCGAACGAGATTTGAGAACTAATATCTCGAGGTTGGCAACGCGTGAGTGGCACCTACTAATGGTGCTGCAAGCGCTCATAGGCTACGGCATCCACTTACCATCAGGTGGGCCGTATGCTTGTTTGCCAACTTCTAACATAAAAAAAAAAAAAAAAAAATATTCCTATTGCCCCTCCAAATAAGCTCTAAGCTTGCGCTAGGAGTGGGTACGACAATAGCCCAAGGGGGTCCGGATCGAACCCTCGACTCTGGCGTTAACGGAGCGATTATTTGATTCGATTATGTTGCAAGCTGAAACTAACTTCAGTCGAATCTATTGCACGCTTGTGACTAACTTCGTTTCGTTGCGTTAGTGCGAAATTATGAAGGAGCACCAGCGATTCTTTTGACATTTTGTTAGTATGGAAGAGCATGTCAGATGTCTATATAAATTGCTAGCAGCCCGCTCCGGCTTCGCAAGGGTATAAAATATATAGCCTATGTCATTCGCTGAAAAAATGATTGAAATCGATCCAGTAGTTTTGATCTATTCATTACTTGCCCGTGGCCCGCACGCGTTAAATGTAATTATTTACGACATCACATTAGGAATCTCAAAAATTATATTTTTTTCTCCACTATTTTTATACATATAAACCTTCCTCTTCAATCATTCTATCTATTAAAAAAACCGCATCGAAATCCGTTGCGTAGTTTTAAAGATTTAAGCATACATAGGGACAGAGGAAGCGACTTTGTTTTATACTATGTAGTGAAGTTTATGCTTTTTTTTTTCATTTTAGACCTGATCTCCTGTTACTCGACGAGCCGACCAACATGTTGGATATAAAAGCGATCATCTGGTTAGAAAACTACCTTCAGAATTGGCCAACAACGCTTCTTGTTGTCTCTCACGACAGGAACTTTTTGGATACTGTACCGACTGACATAATGCATTTACATACACAAAGGATCGACACATACAGGTATTTTTTCTGATTCCTTAATAAATATATTAGACTAGTTGCGCCCGCGGCTCATCTCACGTGGTGTAATGATTTTTCTTTATCCTAATTCTTTTTCTAAAATAAAAGTAGCCTAACTTATAACTGCCTCAATAAAAGTTGAACCATGCGCAGTAACTCATTTGGACGCAAATAAGCAATACCATGTCAACCCACACGAATGTCATATCGAAAAAAAACGCGTTTGAAAATTTTTAACAACTTGCCTTATATGAATTTTTGTTATGTATTAGTCAAGTTTTTGGCAATTTCAGATTTATGTAAGTTATTTTACTTATTTTCACAAAAATAAGTATACAAACTACATATTTCGTATATAATATAACCCAAAACGTTTAAAAATACATAAATTGCATGATTAAAAAATGGCTTTTTTAGAAGTCTTAAAGTTTAAAACCCTACAAATATTAAAGAAAAATGTTCTTCAGCCATTTACGAACACTTCGGCATATATAACTCAGTTTTTTTTCTTTTCAATTTTGTGGGTTGACACGGTATTGCTTATTTGCGTCCATTTTGGGTCTCAACCGAATGCGGAATAAAGAGGAGCGCGTAACTATAGTCACGTGGCGACGCTCGATCCATTTGGTACACTCGCTTGTTGTTTTAGTTCTTTAAAAATAAATTATTAAAAATGAAATTTAAATAATTAAAGAATTTATGTTACCGAGTTGGAGATTTTAACAGTAATGATTCTAAATTGGATTTCTCAGCTGACATAGAAGATCTCACATACAAGTCACTACTTACAAGTCAAGGTACAACTCCTGGCCTGTATGTGACATCCCAATAAGTGACAGTGACTAAAAATGTACATTAACTATTATTATTTTTTTATACACCTTTTTTCTGTACTATTTATTTGTTTTATTGTAAATTCTTCTAAATAAGGAATTGAATTTAAAAGATATAATAACTATATTATATACTTATTTCCGTTTTCCCACTTTATAAATAAATCTATTCCAAGAAGTCTAAATCAACATTTTGGCTATGATTGTACCTGCGCTGAAGCTATTTTGGTTCAACTTAAATTGAGGGAACTATATTCCTTGTAACATCAGCTGTGTTAATGAAAGTCTCGCTTACATCGGTCCAGCCGTTTCAGAGAATAGCCGGAACAAACAGTAAAAAAAATACTAGCATTTGTCAAAAGCCTAAAATCTATAAATATATTATAACTGTCTCTTTTTGGCCAGGTACTAGGTTATATGCCTAGTAAAGTAATGTAAATTGAACGAACCGTGTAATCCCCAGGGGTAACTACGACCAGTTCCACAAGACGAAGACGGAGAAGCACAAGAACCAGCAGCGCGAGTACGAGGCGCAGCAGCAGCACCGCGCGCACACGCAGGAGTTCATCGACCGCTTCCGGTACAACGCGAACCGCGCCTCCTCCGTGCAGAGCAAGATCAAGATGCTCGAGAAGCTGTGAGTATAATTGTACATCCTCCAGCATCCAGTCAGAGTAATGCTCCTCCCAGAGATATAGGCCGGCTCGACCGGGGAAGTACTACCCTCTTACAGAAATCTGAGAGGAAGTACTACCCCTTTTTTACTACTACTATTACTCCACCTGATGGTAAATGGATATAAAGTCCAAACGCCAAAGTGGCTAACACAGTTGCGGGATGAAACCACGCTAGCCTACCTCGCCCTGCCTACCCGCAAGATGCCTCTTCACGGCTCGTTTGAAGGAGTCCAGATTATAAGTAGGGAATATGTGAGCCGGCATTGAGTACCACTTTTTAAAATTACGACAAAGAAAAGAATTGGCAAATTTCTTTGTTCGCGAAGGAATTGATGCCATGATGCCACACTTAGTCGGTGACATCGGAGACCGGCACGCGTAGTTCTTGTATGGAAAGGGGAGGGAGGTATGACGGAGAATAATTCCTCTGAACCATCGCCGTGATACAGTCGATTCGATTCCTTTTTTCCCTTCTATTCCTTGGGTTGGCAAAGCGCATATAATACCTTAAGTTTAGTATTGCAAGCGTTCGTAGGTTCCGATAACTGGTTACCATTAGGCGGACCGTATGCTTTGGCAACCGTCAATTAAAAAAAGAATCTCGCTTTCCAATCTTGCATTTGCAATCTGTAGGGGTGATGTCGTAAAAAGATTAGGAATTGTATTCCAGGAAACCGAGAAAGCGCCCGGTATTTAATTTTACCAATGATCTCAATCAGTTACCATATATAGAATTAAGCGTTTCCCAACTAGGTAATGGATACTATGCCATTGTGTAACGCTTGCGAGCGAGAAACACCAACACAATAAGATCAGAACGCATGTCAGTATAATTAAAACAAACATTTGCTTCTAACGGGAATCGAACCCGTGACCAATAGTATTTAATTAAAGGTTATATTCAGCCTCATACTTGGATTAAAAAAAATAAAGAAATAACCTATTTACGTCTCAGAATTTCTTACAAGTCATGCAGATCAAAACAAAAATTAGGCACTTCAAAACTCAAAGCCTACATCTCTGCTTCATATTGCATATATGTCCATTAATAAGTTACCATTTTGTAAATGCAATTATTTCTATCATTGTTTCTTTCAGACCAGAGTTGAAACCAGTTGAGAAAGAAATAGAAGTAGTTCTTCGGTTTCCGGAGACAGAACCGCTCTCTCCTCCAATATTGCAGTTAAACGAAGTTGGATTCTACTATTCTAAGGACAAAGTGATATTTTCGAACGTCAATCTTGGAGCAACGCTTGAATCTAGGATATGTATAGTAAGTTGTTCAAATAGTAGTAGGGTAGTTTAGGCTAGGTAGCGCAGCGTAGGTACCGCAGTGACAGATATTCTACCGCAAAGCAGTACTATGTTTAGATAACGACACTGAAATCTGACTTGTGAAATTACAGTGAAACAGATTTTAGAACCAATATCTCGAGGTTGTCAAGGCTGTGGTGACACCTACTAATGTATGGTGTTACAAGGCTACCATTAGATGTGCCGTATGCTTCCTTGCCAACTTAATCACATAAAAAAAATAATGGACTGGTTATACCCTGAAATTACTAACTACCCTCTCGAAGAATATTGACGTAAACTAACAGTATTCGTACTGGTAGATTACGTTTCGTTAGTTTACCAAAATACTGAACTGCAATAGTTTAGTTTTAAAAATTGTAATAACTGGGAAAAAGTTGTTTTCCAAGTAAACAAATTTGCGTTATTTTCTTTCCTGTGACTTTCGTTTGTGTGATTATAATATAAAAAAAATAAACGCTGCACACTCAACGGCCCCCATTATGATAGTAATATCCTGTGTCGGAGGTCCGGAAACATTCACAATGACCCAGAAAATATGCTTGCATGGTCAATACAAACATATTATGCTCCGAGCGGGAATCGAACCCGCGACCTGTGGCGTTTAAGGCAGGTTCGCTACCGCTGCGCCACAACGTCGTCAACGTCGTCGTTTGTGTGATTGTTTACTAAAAATACAAAAAATAAAGCGAAAAAAAAAATTTCTACAAAATAAGTCAGTGCTTAAAACATGTGTTTTTTGATAACTTTATAACTCAATTTCGATGCATATTAATTTTCATTCAGCCTAAAACATATCCATTCCATTCCAATTTAATCTCATCTGCAAGATTCTTATAAAAGTATGATTAAGAAATAAATCTAATATATAAAATTCTCCTGTAGCGGTGTTTGTTACCAACTTCCTCCGAAACGGCTCTACCGATTTTTATGAAATTTTGTAATACCGATTTTTATGAAATTTTGTATGAATATCGGGTAGGTCTGAGAATCAGTCAAAATCTATTATTCATGCCCCTAAATGTTAAGGGTAGTTCAACCCATTTTTTTATTTTTGGACATTTTTTTATGAATCAGCATTAAAAATTCGTACAAACCTAAACTTGCACCCTTTTACCATCAATAATTTTCACTGGTGTCACTGTGTTCAGAATTAGACTTAATTAGGGGTGCTGCTATCGGGTCTCAAATTTTTTTTGGGGCAGAACAACGTCTGCCGGGCCCGCTAGTACTATATAGAAAAGTTAAATAATTGAATCTGTATTTTTTGTATTCAGGTTGGTGATAATGGTGCTGGAAAGACGACATTACTAAAAATCATAATGGGTATACTCTCCCCCACAAGCGGTATAAGAAGTGTGCACCGTGGTCTCAAGTTCGGTTACTTCTCCCAGCATCACGTTGATCAGCTCGAGATGAATGTCAATTCCGTGGAACTGCTTCAGAAGAGCTATCCGGGTGATTATATAAATAAATAAATCAAAAGTACACACTAAACACATTAGGATAGTGATATCAAATGTTGGGGGTCCGGAAACTACACACAATGACAAGCACAAAATACACATGCCTGTATGGTCTGTACAAACATCTGCTTCGAGCGGGAATCGAACCCGCGACCTGTTGCGATTAAAGCAGTTTAACTACCACTGCTTTACAACGCTCGTCAAAATGACTCATTTTTTGTCTGAGTATGAATGTTGATTTTAATAGTATAGTTAGTGCTATAAAAATCAATATATATATATATATATATATATATATATTTTTTTTATAGGAAAAACTATAGAAGAATACAGAAGACAGCTGGGAAGTTTCGGTGTGAGTGGCGATCTTGCTTTACAGACCATCGGCAGTTTGTCCGGAGGTCAAAAATCCAGGGTGGCTTTCGCAACCATGTGTATGGGCAACCCTAACTTCCTGGTACTCGACGAGCCTACCAATCATTTGGACATCGAGACGATAGAGGCTCTGGGGAAGGCGATTAATAAATATACCGTAAGCATTAACTTACTATAAACATATAGTATATACTATTCCATACAGTAAAAATGTAAAATACAGTGAAGTTAGTCACAAGGTTATAAATTAATCGCATATCTAGCGTGTCTGTCGTGATTAACTTCGTTTATAAACAAACTCCTCCATGTCTTTGGACCCAGATCGGTACACATTTCTGCACGGTTAATATAAGCATCTGTTTCGGAGCGGGAATCGAACCTGCAACCGGTGATTAAGGCAGGTCCACTATCACTGCGAAGTAGCAGTTGTTTCTTAAATATTTTAAATCAAATCTCTTTGCCTGTGTGTATATAACTTGTGAACCGCTATGAAAAACTTTAATCAATATTAATTTCAGCCTTTTCATTATAATAATAAGAATCTCTACACACTTAAGGGCCCAATTAGGTTAGATATATCCTATCCTGTGTTAGGGGTCTGGAAACACACAATGACTAACACAAAACACACCCAGACCCACATGCCTGTATGGTCCATACAAACATCTGCAAACACATCAAACCCGCGTCCTGTGTCTCTTATTAAGTTATCTTATTACTAAAGACACTTGACTTGTTTTTTTTACTATTTATTGAAATAAATTTATCATAATTGAACAGAACAAATGACGTGTAATCTAATGAGATGTTATAGTTATATATTTGTGATTATATTTTGGGATTCATAAATCATGCTATCATTAGAGAACTTAAGGTTATAAACAAGTTCTAGATATACTGACTTTTAGTTCAGGATTTGTAATAATGTTTGTTTCCAGGGAGGGGTCATTCTCGTCTCTCACGACGAGAGATTAATACGGATGGTTTGTAAGGAGCTGTGGGTTTGTGGCGGCGGATCGGTGGCCAGTATTGAAGGCGGCTTCGACGAGTATCGTAAGATCGTCGAAAAGGAACTCGAAGCGCAATAGACAACATGACGTCATTATGTATAAAGAACCATTAAATTATAATTATGTATTATATGCGTTGTATTCTCAATTAATAAACTCGTTTACAGTCGTGGAAGTAATTAATGAAAAATCGATAATATTTAATGAAAATTTTTATTTCATACCTTCGACCTCTCATTTTAAATAAGTTTCAGCATACAATTCCACAATGAATTGAAGTACTCGCAGATACCATGGCAAATTATAGTATAAAATTAACTTAAAAGAATATTTACAAATTAAAATTCATAATTCAAAATACATAATATACAATTAAAATAGTGACTGAAGTATTTAACGGAATAATGTTATAACGATAAAAATCATTCATTTTAAAATTTCAAAACTAATAAAAATCGCATGAAGCTAATTATCATTTTTAAATTAAGCCATTACATAATTTCGTCTTTATATAAATGCATAATTATTTTTATGAAGAAACGTTACTCTATTTTGTTATATCGGAGGGAGAGAGATATATTTATGACAATACAACAATATTTTATATCTTGGACTATTTTTGATGGGATAAAATGGTTTAGATATGATAAATACGCTATAGATGCTATATGGCAACCAGTATTGGTTCATGGTACAAATAAAAAAAAGTAACGCTAGCAGATCACAAAACCTCTAAAACTAAATTATGTCCAGTTGGCAAAGACAAATGGCGGTTGATCACTCGACTCTCGCTGGCCAGCGAGAGTGGGTCGATTTATAAAAACATTTTTATTGATGCTTCTTGCGCCTATTTTTTGTTTTATCAGCATTTCTTAATACTTCCGCATAAGAAAGTTCAAGTTTCCTCAATTTGTGTATCTCCTGAGATGCAGTACTCTGTTTTATATCCCAAGAATCGGTTTCAGAATTCCAACCCTGGTAGATCTTGCCCGTCCGGCCGCTTGAGCTAGGGGTAGGGGAATTCAAGTTCCTATTATAGAACTGTAGAGTTGATCCATTCCATTCGGCTTCAGATGTTCTTACAAGAGGACTGATTTCGATCGGTCTGTAGTCTCTTCTCTTCTTATTCGACGATTTCTGATAGGTAATTTTAGGTGGCGATGGGAATACGGGAGAGTCAGCACCCTGACGATCTTGGCTGTGCTTGCGGTTGCGATGTCTGGACTTCTTTCTAGTAGCTGCAATGTATTCCAGTGGTTGACGTACCAGCGGTGTAAGAACTCGTTCTTTCTCTTGTTCTATTTCCTTATCTTTCTCTTTTTCCTTTTCAGCTTCTTTAGATTTCTCGGTGGCGCTCTCAACTACTGGTTTATTTTCTTTATTATTTTCCACTTTATTTTGTTTAGGTTCCTGTTTCTTTACAGGTTCAGGAATAGATTGTTCCTTTTCTTTAAGCGTTGGTGTTTCTGGGGCAGTTATATCAGATACTGGAATCGATTGTTCAGACATCACAGACGACAAAACGCTTTGTGTATCGTCAGTAAAATTGCCAGGGGCTTCTTCCGTGGCTGGAGTCACTGGTGGTACTTTTCCTGTAGTGGTATCATCAAGTAATGGAAGTTGTTCTCCTTCATCTTTGTTCTCAGCAGCCTTTTTCAATATTGTGAAGATTTCTTTAAATAGTTCTCGATATTCTGGCCTATTACGGAAACGGCTGTCCATTGGACTGGCATCATCATAAATACTGAAGCGATAATCTTCACCATCGGCAATTGTACATAAAAAGGAGCCTGGTCTCTCGCGTTCAGTCTGAGTGGCTTTATTACTGGTTTCATCTGAAAAGCCAGAGCTTGAAGTCTCGGCTTCAGAGAAGTCAGGAGTTTGGATGATCTTCTTACGCGACGTTGGCTCAACTTTTTTCTGACTATTTTCTTTCTGAGCTTCTTCGCCGTGCCCACTCTCTTCATCGGTGTCTTTGACACTGTATTGACTATAATCACCGGATGTTTGCAAGTCGTCTTGATGAGAGATAGGCCCAGATTCTGTTTGTGCGCTAGGCAATGAATTCGGCTTATTCTTTCTGATATTCTTTACTTGAGACAACTGAACCTCGAGCAGAGCTTCGTACTTCTGCACTAGCTCTCTATATGGGTTATCGTGTCCATCTTCTTTGTTTGCCCATATACCTTGGAGTAACTTTTCCTTAGCGTTCTGCAAAGACATATTTATTAAATCTTAGGTATACTTAGAAAATTTTATTTACAGTGATTGAATTAATTGCAAGTTATAAAAGTTTTCACATACAGAATGGTTATTTTAGTACTGTAATGGCATTGATAATGTTATGATAGTTATTATCGTCGATAATTATAATTAATGAATATATTTTGAAAGCTATGAGACGAAAATAGAAGGAAAAGACACTTCAACTGGTATAATAATATCCTATCGACGCATTTATTTAACAATTAATGACACCTAGATTACTACAAAATTGTATGAATTATGCTTCATGTAGAATAAATAAAATTAGTCAAAAATACACCCATTACTCCACCATTTCAGACTTACGGTTATAATCAATTTAGCGGACAGAAGCACACGTTAATGAGATATGCACACAGTCACATTATTTGCTAGATTAGTAATTAATCAAACAGTCATGAATGTATTAGTACACCGTTAGTTACATTTAGATACGGATGGTTTAAAACAAGGACAATGTAAACACAAAGACCTATTGAATGAACGGAATACCTTCACCAATCATCAATGACTTATTAGCGTGCATTCTCTTACGTCTAATAACGTGTCAGTAATGGACGTACCTTCAACTACATGCGATATATCCAAAGAAAACTACTGCAAATGCGCTTCATAATGCATATGCAAAGCGTGATCAACAACATCAGGGGCAGTTGGAAAAGTTTTGTCGCCTAGAAACGATCAAAACATTCTCATGAGATTGTGAGAGGGATGTACCCTTTATTGAATAGTTTATTTTTTAAATACGATTATGGATGGTGATTTGTAGAGATCGTGGTTGATGTTTCATTTCGAATGGGAATTTCTCATAGTATTTGTAAGTTTTGTTTAGTAGTTAGTAAAGTTAACGTTGCTGCACAGAATTGCGAAATTGTGAGTTAATATCAGTTAAGTTAAATCTTTGTTCTAGAAACATTAAACTACAGAGAAAGAAGTTGAGGTTAGTAAAAAAACATTATATTTAATAGAGAAGAAAGCCTGAGAAAAATTGTTACGTAGCACTACGAAAGAACGAATAGAACATGCAAGAACATCGATTACTCACATCAAATTTGACAAGTTTACTGGTGACATGATCTTCTCTTGGGCTTTGCTGACCGGGAGTGAGAATGAGAGAACTGATGGCGCTTCTATCATCATCGTCTCCATCGATTATAGAGGACATGTCGTCTCGTTCCATTCCTCTAAGACATCTGATGCATAGCTGACCTTGTCTGAAAAGATAATTTTCAAAATCCTGTTTTATATATACACATTTCATGTTAAGTTCTTTTATGAACAACATTTCATATACACCATTTTTACAGATATAAATAAAAATAACGTTTATATCACTCAAGATGGATGAGTCGTCTTGATAAAAGTTAGTCTTTTGAATATAAAATTCTTACCTGACTTCTTCAAGGATTGAGAATTCTTCATGCATTGACTTTGGCTCATCATCCCTTTGGTGCCAATTTCTTAGCTGTTCTTGCAGTCTATTATTCTCTTGTATCACCGAAGCCAGTTGTTCTTCGAGCTCAGTTACTCTCCTTTGTTCTTGAGCGAATGCGACTTTGTTCTCTCTTAACTCGTCACTAAGCCTCAGTAAGTCTTCGTCCTCTTTAGTTAGTTCCGGAAGAGGTGCTATGGACTTTGGTGGTGTAATAATGTTTTTGTTATTGGCCGTTGCCAACTCAGGGGGTTTTTGATCTTTTTCTTTGGGTTTCTCATTTTCGGGTTTTCGTTCCGCGCGCCGCCGGACGATTTCTAGTTGTGCATTCAAATCGTCGACAGTCTTTTGAAGTTCTTCACACTTGGTTTCTAAGCCTTCGATGTTGCTGCATAGACTAAAAAAAAATGTTTGTTTCACAAATCTAAAATCATATGTATTTTCACTTGAGATTCATATGTCATTAGAAAACTATATTATAATAGAAATGTTATTCATTGTTAGATTGTGACAAGTATAATTGGTTCATCGGAAGTAGTGTGTACAATGAAAAGAAACTCCGATGATTGTAAAAGTAAGAACCGCATAGCGACTTAGTTTTTACAGTAATAATCTCACGTTTTAATGTGCTTCTTGTCGGCGGCATGGTCGACGGCTAGCCTGTGGTTCGCGCGCTCTAAATCTTGAATGCTCACTTCCAGCTGTTCGTAGATTCTCAGTCTTGAATCGTTCACTTCCCGCAATGCTACTGTTTGCTTCGTTAAGTACTGAAATATTTCACATTGTATTATTTATTTTATAAATTTGAAATGTTAAACTTTAAATTGAATAAATAATAAATTCTTACTTCGATTTCTTGTGTTTGATCTTCGATAACATTTTGATGTTGACGTAATGCAGTTTCTAGTTCCTTATTTCGCTCCAAAAGTGTCTTCCCGAGTTCTGCTGCTAGCTGCAAATCTGTAAAAAAAAGTTTAAAAGTACGTAAACTGTGAAAGTGTAAGATTATGCAAATGTGGTGAGAGTAATGCGGATGTAATGATGGTTGAAATTGACACTAGGTACAATTATTTTATCGGGCCATATCATCACGTTATAGTATTATATAGTCTCGCCGACAGCGATGGGTTCCGAAAATTCTTATATAACTTAAACATTTTTCTTCTTATTTAAAAGGTGTAAAGAATTGTTTTACAAAAAAAAAATAGAATTTATCGATACCTAACGAATTGATATATCGTAGAATTCTTTTTAATCATAGAGTCGTAATCTGAAAGCAGTTAGTTATATTGCGTCAATATTTGTCCTTGTCGAGATGAAAAATGGATTATTAAACTACTACTCGGCGGGTGGCGTAATTTAACGCCTGCAGTCACGTCCTACTTTAGCCCTCAACAGTAACACATGACGCATTGGTACGTGTACCATGTCGCTAGTAAAACCAGTTCATAAAAATTTATTATGGCAGTGCATTGTAGTAACAGGATAAACCCCGAAGTACCAATCTCCGTGAACAGTACTTATCACCTCGACCCCTTTAATTAAATTAAAAATATTACAATCCTGAATTATCTAGGATGTTCGATAGTAATTATTCGTAAAACTATTGGAACGAAAGGTTTATGATTTCATAAGAATTATAGTTAAGAAAATTATTTTGTGGCATAATTGTTTCATACTTGTAACGTAAATCCAGATTAATAGCAATTTTAAAAATCAACTTCTAACCCGAGGCCACCGCAATCTATAGTTTATTTCTCATATCGAGAAATGACCAAAAAAGTTACCATTATAATTTAATAGGCAAATTGATGGCTATTTATACGGTTATTAAATTAAAATAACATCTATACCTTATTATAAGTTAGTTTTTTATATGGATTAATAATAATCGTCATTTTGAATTTAATTATAAAGCTTCCGCTTTTCTCTAAGAATTTCACTTTTACAATTCTGTTTTCATTTGACATACAAATAATTAATTGCGCTAAATTACAGGATAGCTTCGTTCTTAAAATCTAAATCTTTAATTGATCAAATATATTTTAAATGTGGCACGTTTTCGTATACATACATATTACGATAATTCTGCATGCATTCCAGCGACATGACTCGGTCACACATTATTTAACATATTTCAATACAATAATTATCTTATTACATAAATGAATATACTACACTTCGTAGCCTTAATACAATGAAGTAATATTTTGTAATATACTAATTACTTTGTTAATTATGATTATTAATTAAAGCCTTCAAATATAGAACAAAGTTAAATGAGAATTACGTATTTTTCTACGTAATTGATAAATTGTTATGACTAATATTTGTAATCGTTTTGCTTGATAAGGAAATTATTTTTATTTTATCAATAAACGTAATGCCTTGACGACTGTAAATGAATGCAATAATGAAATTCGTAAATTATGTTGTTCAGATTTCTATTTACAAAAACTTATTATACGAGCAGGAGGTCGCAATAATGCAAAACTTTCTAGCGATCACGTCGAAGCTTTGAACAACTGTCAATTATTACGTTTACATTGTTAAAGTTTTGAGGTTTTTAATAAAGTTTATACAGATTCATGTCACTAGTATAGATTTTGTTTATAATTAAAAAAAAGTAACATACATATATAAAAATATATTTCAAACCAATCTTTCAGACTATGGGTTTTTTTATCAGAATGGGCGCCTAGGCAATAGGCTGGCATGATGTTAAGTGATCACCGCCGCCCATGAACATCTGCAACACCAGAGGGCATGCAGGTGCGTTGCCGACCTTTGATAAGATATACTCTTCTGTAGAAGGTTCTCAAGTCGTATCGGTTAAAAAGAAGTTTGTAGTATGACGATCCTTGTAACGCAGTGCTAGCGAACATACTAATGCTGATGGTCGTGGGTTTTGCGAACTATTGTAAGACGTTTGTATTATCCATACAGACACGTATTGTTGTCTGGGTGGTTGTGCTAGTGTATATAACGGAACACCGATACCGCTTATTACTATACTAAGATCGTTGAATGTCTAACGTACCTATTTGATTTGTGAACAAAATTTTAAGCCGATAAAATACTGACTAAAGCAGCTAGTATATTCGCCATAGTATTTTGTTTAGAAGTGCTTTAATCACCTGCACTAATTAACTTAACCCTTAATAGACTTTGTATATTGATAATAGATAAATTACCGTCACATTCAAGATATTGTAAAAGTTATGTAAATATTGTTATTTAAGTTATTAGTAAACTTATTTACTAAGTATTTAGTGTGATTTGGTAAAGACAATGACCTCTGTACAAACATCAAACTACTGAACTGTATTTACTTATTTGTTAATTAAATTCTATGTATTTTAGTCGAATTAAAAAATTAGGAGTTTCTAAATTCGTCTCAATTTTTTAAATATATTTTACTCGATTACTCGGAGACTTGAAGATTAATATGGTTGCCACTTTTCTATTATTGGTGTCAAAAAATTTGTAAAATAAAATAAAAATTGAAAAGAATACCGACTTCAAAAGTGAAAAGCAAAAATATAAATAACTTCTACAGCAGTCAGTGTCTTCTGTGCCTATATTTTTATTAAAATATTTATTAGTATAAAATGTCAGAAATTATAAAAGAAAAGTAGATAGTCGTATTGATAACGTTAACACTAGTTTTAATTAACAAAGTAATTGTTATTAATTGTTACTAAAGTGAAAAATTAAGTCAATTATGATGTCCTACTTTCTGAGCTAGTAAAAATTCTAACAAATGATTATTATTAGCCACATAGTAATAAATTTATTTATGATGAAAAACACTCTGGTTATCGTACATACTTCGTAGGTATTAATTGAGTATTATTTCTATCTTTTCCTTAAATACTTTTTTATTTTTCCTTATTTTCACTACTTTCTTCTTTTATTTTATAGTAGCATCAATAAATATTTAAAGTGGTCTTTTAAAGGAAAATCTTGAACCTACTAGAAGAAGACGTCAACGCTACGATTTCATTCACAATAATAATAGGTGTTTTGCCATCGAAACACTAAGGAGACGCGAGGCGAAATTAGAATCCATCCGCCTGAATTTTCAGCTAAAATTGTATTATACATTCGGTTCAACTGAATGGATGAGACCAAAAAATGAAGCTTAGTTTCATAGTTAAATTTTAAGCTAAACAGTTAAAACCGCATACGATACGTTCAAACTTCGGCAGTTTTTACTTAATTCCAGATAAAATACTTTATTTTAACAACAGAGGCTTCTAAAGATAATGTAATTTTTTAAACGCAACACAATCAACGGCCCCCATTAAGCTAGATATATCCGGTGTCGGGCGCGGGGCGTCTGAAAACATACATAACGCAAGGACAGACACCCAGACCGGAACACATGCATGTATGGTCAATACAAACATCTGCTCCGAGCGGGAATCGAACAGCGTCGTGAAAATTTGACGTATTACTATTCTAAATTAGTAGGCGAAGCTTCTAATAAATACAGCTAGGTATAAAATCATTTTGGCTTGACAAAGAATAACTAAGTACAGTTAGCTAAATAGATAACTGTAAAATTATTATTAACCAATTGCAGAGGTCATTGTTACTTATTACTTGGACAAAATTTACTTCAATACATCTCTAGACTTCCTTTTATATTTTGTATTATAATATTTATATATATATATATTTTGATATACTGTTAAAAAGAGAATGTTTGTTAAAGGTTGTTCATGTGAATATTAATTAGTTAACGTATCATTAAGAATATTATGTAGGAGTTATGAAAGTCTTTTCATTAAGTATTTAATTTTATAGTTAGTTTTTATATTATGACGACCGTTCTAGAGCAGTGGTAGCGAACCTGCCTTAAAAGCCAATGGTCACGAGTTCGATTCCCGCTCTCAACAGATGTTTGAATTGATCATACAGGGATGTGTTCCTTGGTGGTTGTGGTTGCGTTTTGTGTGTTTGCAGACCACCGAAAAAGGATATTAGTAACCATTGGTAAATGGCCATTGAGTGTGTTACGTTCCCACGTGTCGCGGATTCGAGGAAATAGCAGACCACCGGGTTTTCGCCGTAATAACCATTTTATCGGAAAGTGCAAAAGTGTTTAGTAAGAGTTCACCGAATTAGCTTAAATTGTTATAAATGTTTAATTTTAATTTAAGATATTGGATTAATTTTATATTCACTCTTGTCTCTCACATCGAGCAAGCAGTACTAGTTTTAAGTTTAGCATGTAATTTCAATATTAAGTAATTAAAATAATAATAAGTAATTTTGGTTTCTTTGGACCCTCCGCTGCCGTCGTACATAATTAGTGTATGACGTATATTTTTGTTATTATTATTCTACACGGTGTTAAAATTAGTTTTATAAACAAAACAATATTTAATTATAGTACTATGCGTCACTACATCCTACAATGATGGCGAATATTATATAAAAACTTGTTTCATTATAATTTTAAGCAATAAAATAAAATTTATGACGTAAAATCCTTCATAGGTAGATTTACGAATGTTTTTACAAAGAACATTAATAAGAATTAATAGTACTTAAGCAGAGTTTTGTTAAATTGTTACTTATTAGTTTATTCTATAGCCGTAATGAATAATGCTTGTAAAAACATAATTAAATAAATAAGAGGATATACTATTTCGGTCCATGTAATTGCTATAATGACGTCAATTAAAATTACCTTTGTAGCAGAAACAATATGCCACAATACTTTACAAAACTCATCGACAAAACATAAAAATGCTTAATCACGGATCAAAGTTTAAACCAGAAAAAGAAATATATTTAAAATGTTAAGTTTTTATTTAATTTTTATAAACGCTACACACTCAACGGCCCCCATTAGGATAATTATATCCTGTGTCTGGGGTCCGGAAACATTCACAATGACAAGGACAAACACAACCAGACCGGAAAACATGCCTGTACGATTAATACAAACATCTACTCCGAGCGGGAATCGAACCCGTAACCGTCGAGGCTTAAGGCAGACTCGCTACCCACAACGCCACAACGGTGTCAAATTATCTTTTTTTATATTGTAAATATGCTTATAGGAACAATTTTATGTTGTGTTTTTGTATAAGAAAGATTAAATTTAAACATTAAATGGGTGTGGATGAATATATTCTTTTAGATTTCTTAAAATTCATATCTAAGTGGGTACACGAGTAGCAATTGTAAATTTACTTATAAGAACATTTGTTGGGTAGTTCCTCTTTAGCTACATTAAATTTTCAAAAAAATTATTGACAGAGGGAAGCAAAATCACATTATTTAAAAGGCCAACATAGTTATATATTATGTAGGTATGTATACTTAACAAAATAAGTATTTTTTTTCGGATTTCGTGAGGAAACGCAACTTCAGCTTTTTGTAATACATTGTTATTGTGTAGACTTGTAGACTGCAGAGGTCTTGATCTTCATTTACATACTTGCATTTGTAATTGTGACACTATAAAGTGTTAAAAATAACATTGTTAATACCTCTTTTGTTAAGACGTAATTTCTGCTGCTAGTTTTATGTTTATGATTTCGTTTCGCCGTTAATAACTTGGGATAGCAACCAAGTCCAACCAGTCCAACCATTTATAATTATTATTCATTTTTATACCCTGTATAAACTCGTATAAGGTTGTGTAAGAAAACGTTAAGGAAATAAGAGAAGGTTAAACGCAGTCTTTTTAAAACGTTGAGTTATTATTGTTCGTAAAAAACCATATCGCGTGAAGATAAGTGTTAATAGTAAGCTTATATTCATTGAAACAATGGATTAATTATCGATAAATTGAAGATAAATCGTTAACGTCACTAATTTTGCATCTACGTGCTTATCTTCATTCTTTAAAATAAACCGCATGGTATTATTAAAATGAAAATATTTAAATAATAACATATAGAGGTAACTCTACAACGTGAATAAGAGAACTTTGTAAACTTATAAATAATAACATAATTATATTGTAAGTTTTTGAAGTCCTAGCATAATATTAAACACACAAAAACAGGTAATAGGAAGTATAATTAAAAACCGTAATAGATAAAACTTTTGATCCGTAGCGAAGAATGGCAAATTCCATGGTACAATTTTGTGGTGGCATTACTAAGTGCATTGCGAATTGTCCACCAAGCGCGACGGGCATCGCAACGCCTCGCCCCTCTCTTTTACACAACACTAACCTTCGGTTCCTTGCAGGCATTCCAGTTCGACGGTATAGTCCCATAAGTCTAAAGAGTTCAGACCGTTCAGTTCCCAAGAGTTTATGGAGTCGCATTGCTCGTTTTCCTCGGTCATTATTCCATCGGGCACTTAACTTCCGAAGGTCACTCACTACGGTGTGGTTTTTTCGTTACGTGCCCGAGGTGGCCATATTTTTTTTACTTCATCCGAAGTTACAGCGCCAACGGCGACGTGACCAACGTGGCGGCGCAGAACGAACTGAACCGCGGAGCGAGCAAATACCGCTGCAATTAAGTTCGACACGCCATCGCTTGTTCTCCCCAATCTCATTTTGTACATTTACTTACCGATAGCGTAGATAGGAAAAGAAATTATTTTTATCGCCTTCGGTGCAAAAAATCGAATGTAACTTATCTACGGTGAAAGTGTGCTATCAATTCGTATGGTAATACACCTTCTTTATACCTTTAAAGATACCTACAAAGAAAACAATCTATATTAACAGCCTCGGTTGCTTTCTCACGCTTCATGAATCTTGTCTATCTAATATAAAATATTAAAAGGATTAAATTTCAATCGAAGAAGTTTTTCTTACATAACTTATCTTCATACTAAATTCACTTTCGCAGAAAAAGTATCGAAGTACAATTCTTAGTTCATAAAGTTTACAATTACATTTAATATCAAAGATTTCTTGTTTGTTTGACAATAAGAGGTATAAACTGGTTTTGAAGTTCCGCCTTGCAAAAGCAAAAAATGTACTTATTCTAAATATTAAAATTAACATGTTTTTATATTCATTAACTTAAAAAGTACTCGTTATTACATTAATTTGGATTATCTGTTTTATAAAAAAAATGGTCATGGCATAGCTTGATGTTATTTTGAAAGTAAATGTTCTGTTATGAATTTACTTATAAGTAACAAACTTTTATGTACAAATTATTCAATTAAAATGAAAATAATAAGGTAAAGGTACAATCATAAAGGTTAGTGACCGTACGAGGTCCACCGTCCACAGCTTAATTACGCCACTGACACATACAAATATTACAAACGCCACGCAAGAATCACATGCTTACAAGCACTTCCACGATCATAACACTGCAAGTATAATACGTAGTTATTTTACATAACTACGTAATTAAAACACCTTCTGTTATAATTTAACAACTTCTTGAAAGGGGTATTGTTGTAGTAATTTCACAGTACGATGATAATAATGATGAACAATTTCTTTACAAGCAATGATGAACCGCATTCGAGTTTTACATAACTATTTTGAAACACAACGTCTTCACTATTCGTCTGTTTTGTCCGTCTCTAAACTATAGCTAACAAATGACACTCGAAAGCCATAGGTTTCTTTTTCTTGACTTTTAGTAAGTATGGAAATATTTTATCTCAAATTTTAATAAATTAGTATACATTTAGCTGTGATGCTACCAAGGGTAACAGTAACAATTTTAGTTCAGGTTGAAAAAAAACTCTAATTTCGTCACTAGATATAAAAGCGAAGTACAGTGTTGGAGGCTTACCCGGTGATGCCGTCAAAACCAGTAAGACCAAAAGAAAAAAATTAGTAAAAATAGGAGTTGCGGGCAGTTCTTGTTAGCTTGATATATGTTATCTCACTCCTGTTAAAAGTAAGATATTAAAAGTAAGTAGAGCATTTGATTATGTATTATTAACGTTTATTAATATCAAGGAAATGGTAGTTCGTTCTATTCTGTAACACAATGATATGTTTATAATATACCAAGCCATGATAACGCAACATATGACAATGCTATTGAGGTCTCAATAGCCCTCAGTTCGAGAATATATGGAATATGGAAACAGTCAGTTTGAAAGTCGCCGATCAAGTTGTAATGTGTACAAGGATTTTGGGGTCGTTGTATTTTATCAGTCCGTGATACATTAAGAAATGTTTATCGTTATTTAATGCTATTGATAATTAGTTTTGATAACGATTGATATACAGTTGAATATAATTTAGTTAATACCTTATTTATTATTTTTGTAACCACAAAACAATAGCTATCAGTTTCATTTTATTATTTCTTTTACTGTCTACGTTCGCGCTGATGGTTTTTAACCTCGCGACTTTTGTACCACCGCAAGGAATATCATACTATAGACAAAATGTACCTACGTATACACTGAGCGGGTTTTGTTGGAAAAGTATGTATGTTACATTTTAAGTCAGCTCAAAATAACCACACGGCGAATGGTTATGGTTTTCAGTAATTTTTCCGTGCTATTATAAAAAACGGATAGAGAATATTCTAAAATAAATAGTTCCGAAACAGTTTCCGACACCCAAAAGAATGAGAAAATGCGTCTTCTGACTTTGTTGTCAAAAATCATATTTTATTATACATATTATATTAAGAACGCTAAGTGAAATTAGACATGTTAATTTAATAAGCCATTACCACTATTTTTTTTAAATCTTCTTTAATAGAAATTTTGAATTCTTTGAAATACAGTCAATTAGATCCAACTTTTTAATAAGCATGCCGGACCTTCTCGTGCTGATTTTAATTATTTCATTTTAACACAGTCGATGTGTATTACGTTTTAGTATCGATTTGGGTTTATTTTACAGGTCATTGTCGTCTATGTCGCTGTCACGGATCATTATCCTTGCTACTTTTTATCATGATTCAAACAGCATGACCAACTGTCTATTCATACTTATTGGTAATAAAACGATAAAAAAATATCGATATAATACAGCTCGATTATTGAAATAGCGTGTTATTAATTCGTTCTAAATTTTACGTAACTTAAAAGATGTAAGACTTTGGAGAATTATTAAAATTTATGAATATTATTTTTCCTATAATTATTATCCAAAGGTCGTAAAAAGTTGTGAATTTTCACAAAACGTGCATTTCTGTTGTCGCTACAACAAATAAATCCTAAAAATAAAATAAAATTTAAAAATATAGGGGATCCCCAAACAATAAACGTTGATGTCTTTGACGTTTTTTCTGAATCTCTTGAACTGTAATAGATAAATACTTTATTTCTTTAAACTTATATATTCCACGGAACCCTTTAAGTGCGATTCCAACACGCGCTTGGCCGGTTTTCATTTAATAATTGCAAGTATTTTATCATAAATCAAGCAATTTTTCGTTACAAGAATGTTTAATGAATGAAAAATCGTGGCGATTCTGTTTTTATTATTGATGCTACATAAACACTTATGTGCGTCATTTATAATGAGCTGAATTCATTACAAACGTGTTTCTTATCGGTTCTTCTCGGTAAGATTCACATTCAGTTAACCGGTAGCGTCACGTCACGTTGTAATGATTTCACAGATTTTGTAATTTTTGAAGATTCAAAAATTAGCAATACAAAACTTTACAATATTTTGATTTGGTTAATTATAAAATTATGATCCTATAAATTCCGGTTATATTGACCATTGAATTTATTATAACAGAATGCGAAAGGGCATCTTTTAAATCTAGGGCTTAAACTCCAAATCCAAACATCCAATGAAATATTGCACTTAAGTTTTTTAACTGTCGTTTTTAAATAGTAACTGTGTTTGAAGTTAAAAACATTCTAGCTCTCCGCGTTGAGCGATTTTTGATAGGGGTTAAACTTATGGCTTCATTACCCGACTGCCGGAGGGTAATGTTTTCTCAACTGATGTCACGACATGCTTCATCTTGGAATCTAAATGCTACCGGACTAATCTTCTTAATTTAATTTTCAAAATTAGGAGTTTTAATTATTCATACTATAATTAATCTAAGAAAAAAAATATTCAAAAAAAGTTGCAAGTTTTTACGTTTATCGGCAGTCTCCATATCTTTTAAAATTGAATGTTTTTAAGCAATTTCAATTCTACCCAATTCATTTGTAAGTCTTATTATCGTCGGCCACTGCCTCAATGATAACAGGCAACCGTCCGTGGTTATAAGTAACATGTATAATTCATTATGAATGTACAAAATTACAGTTACAAGGTTATTTAACGGCTAAGGCTAACGAAAAAACCACGCAGTGTTGGTAACTCATAATGTATGATTCTATTTGATTGAGCCTTGCTTATGTTCATATAAATTAAATTTAATGTATTATCGTGATGATGAATGAAAAAGAACTGTTTTAGTAATAACGACTTCAACCGTCTAAAACAAAGGTAGGTATATCCTTTGCGCGACCCCACATCCCACTATGGTGATGATGGTTCCGTTGAGTTTTAGTGGGTATTGCCGCTTGATAAACAGGTGGTCCACACTGCCACTGCTGTGGCAAAGTGTACTTTTGTACGAATACACTACGTGTTCGTAAATGCGTTTCTCAGCGAAAACAAATCTATATATATAAAAATGAATCCCTATATCCCTTGGTCACGCCATCACGCGTGAACGGCTGGAGCGATTTCACTTTTTTTGTTGTGTTTGTTATTGTCAGGAGAAGGTTCTTATGACAGAAAATATTAAATATAAAATAAATTTAACTTTTAACAGTAAATACCAGGTTTGTATGGAATCGACGGGTAGGGAAGTTCGTATGGAAAAAATTGTTTTACTTAATGATTGTAGACAGGTAGATAGTTTAGAAAAACCGAGAACTGAATTAAAACTCCTACGGTATCGGGATAAACGGAAAAATTTACTATGCACCCGGACAAAGTCGGGGCGGGTCGCTAGTTATAATATAGATATATGTAATGTATGATATATGTATAGATATATGTAATGTAGCAATATAGGTCTAAGACCCCGCAGGACAGGTTAGTAAATAGTAAAAAATAACACCTACGACTTATACTTTTATAAATATATTACATTATTATATTAAAAGGCTAGAAATATTAATCTACCTTACCTATACGGTATGTACACGCTATACGGTATGTATTGTTAAAGTAGGTTTATATTTCTACTAAAAATTAAAATATTAATAATTTTGCATATAAAAATACAAGAAAAGTTTATTGCAAACATCACAAACATAAAAACGGAAAGATATTCTTAAAGACGTCTTTATAATTCATTATTTTACTAGGCTTTTTTTAAACTATGTCTTAAAAATAAAACCAAAACTATATATTTTTTTTAATTAAAATTAATTTTGGAACAAGAATTGAAAAATTTTGTATTCAATAAGTATTCTATGTAAGACATCGTTAAAATATCGATAACACATCTAACTGTAACAAGCAAAAAATATTTCAAACCACGTAGTTGTCAGAACACCAACGTAATAAATGCAAAATAAATAATTAGTACTGAATAAAATTACCGTTAGGAATAGTCTGTACGACATCCTAGCTATTATGTCTGTCGTTTCACATTGCTTCAGCAATGATCAAATAATTATTTCTGCGTTACGTCAACGTAAATGAGTTCACAGTCGTCAGAGAGTGACTCACGAATTTTTAAGCTCGTTGAATACTATTTTATAATTTTACAGTAACATAATTTGATGTCAAACTGGTGGTAGGTCTTTTGTTGCAAGAGGCCGGCTAAGTAGGTACCACCACAGTGTCAAATACTATGCCCCCAAATAGTAGTGCTTAGGCATTACTGTGTTACGGTTTGAAGGGCACTGTACGATAGTGAAACTACTGGACAGAGGAGATTTAAGAACTAATATCTCGAGGTTGGCAGCTCGTGAGTGACACCTACTAATAGTGCTGCAAGCGCTCATAGGCTACGGCAACCACTTACCATCTGGTGGGCCGTGTGCTTTTGCCAACTTGTAACATAAAAAAAATGATTTTTAAGATTTATGTATATTTGGGTCACTTGAACATTTATCAAAATGATAAAAATCTGTGGAGAATAAATACAATTACATTATCTTAATATAATTTAAATAAAGGTATTCCTAAGTAGAACACTAGCACATGAGTGTTGAGACACCGATTTCTGTTTTTTTACTTTTAAGTTATTTTACATTTTTTATGTTAGGAATAATAGTTCCGCAACCCGTGAAATATTTATTAGTTTTAAGTAGGTGGCTATTATTGGTCATCATAAGCAGTTTGCAGAGCAAATGTACAAGCTGCTTTAAATATACCCAAATCGCAATACGCGTGCTTATAAAATTTTAAGTTTGCAAGATTTCTCTAATACTACTATCAGGTACGGACAAAACACAGTTGACAATTACAATCATTACAATGGGACCTTTAGAGTATACTCTTTAAAACGAAAAAAGAATTATCCAAATCGGTCCAGCCGTCTTCGAGTAATCCATGTAACAAAAAAAAAACACTCGAATTGATAAACTAATTCTTTTCGAAATTGGTTAAAAAATAAAAACAAGTAACCGACTCCAAACATCAAAGCTCTAATGTTTACTTCCAGACGTTCGCAGGGTGAGAATCATTAAAGAGTCATTTTGAAGACATCGGACATAGCTCAATGCTGGACTCCGCTCCCTCAACGCAGGAGTTGAGGATTGGATCCTGACCCCCTTGGGCTATTGTCGTACTCACTCCTAGTGCAAGCTAGGAGCGTATTTGGATAGCAATAGGAGTATTAGTTATGACTTGAAAAAGTAGTGCTAATATCCTTTATAAAAAAAAATTAAAAGTGGTTCCAGCCATGATAAACTTACTACTTTATAAGATAAATACTAATTAAGGCTAAACAGGTTTAACTTTATTCAATGTATAATTTACTGACCATTGAAGAACATGACTGTATTTGGTAAGACAGTCTCAGGTCTTTGTTGTTTTTTTAATAATAAAACTCGTACGTACGTAGTAATTTAATTAAGGAAATGAAAAAGTATAACGCAGTTTCATTCCAAGTGAATAAGAATTTATATTAAGTACTCAAAAACGATGTCATTTTACTTTTAAATATATTACTTTCCAGTTTACGTAGTTTAATTATGATTTAAAACTACTTTTAAGTAAAATAAAAACTTCTTAATTTCTTTTATTGTTATTTTTTTTTATGTAAGACAGAGCAAACGGGCAGAAGGCTCACTTGATATAAAGCGATCACCAGCGCCCGTGAACAAGAACATCCGCAACACCAAAGGGCATGTAGGTGCGTTGCCGACCTTTAAGAAAAGAATAGGCTGTTCTCTTGAAGGTTCCCAGGTCGTATCGGTTCGGAAAGACCGCCGGCGGGAGTTGGTCCCACAAAGTATTTGTGCGAAGTAAATGTCTTCTAAATCGCGCTATTGTGGATTTCCAGACATCGAAGTGGTAAGGATGGAATTTCGAATTGATACGGCATTATTGTTAAGCTAAAATTAAGCAACTATTTTGCAATGGTAAAAATATATTTTACCATGACAGAATGAAGCAAAAACTAGGTAACCCATCAGTCTCCATCGTCATCACGATCATATCATGAATACGTGTGATAAATATGAAACCTTTGTTATAGTTATCCGTGTTATATCTTTTTTAGTTTGTATATTTTATAAATAAACGAAATAAAAAATTTGATATAACAACACGATATTGTCTGAAATATATATCGAAACCAACCCAATCTAAAAGAAATCTAAACAAAACATCATATTTTGTAAATACACTAACTCAATCAATTATATTAGTAAATAGGTAATTGAATAAAGAACATTATGTAATTAACCAGCTAACCTGATAGACGCCACAGACCCTTTTTAATGTAAGTAATAAAAATAATAAAATATACGTAATATTTTCAAAATAAAAATAACTGGATCTCGGCAGCAGCACCACTTAACAGGTCCAACTACGGCTAAGAATCAAACAAAAAGCAACAAAATCAGTGAAGTCAATCAATCACTTTACAAATGGACGAAAATAAGCAATACCATGTCAACCCACACGAATGTCATTTCGAGAAAAACGCGTTTGAAAATTTTGAACAACTTGCTTTTTATGTATTGGTCAAGTTTTCGGCAATTTCAGATTTATGTAAGTTATTTTACTTATTTTCACAAAAAATAAGTATACAAAATGCATATTTCGTATATAATATAACCCAAAACGTTTAACATAATACATAAATTGCATGATTAAAAATGGCTTTTTTAGAAGTTTTAAAACTTTAAACCCAACAAGTATTAAAGAAAAATGTTCTTAAGCCATTTACCAACACTTCTGCATATATAACTCAGTTTTTTAATTTTGTGGGTTGACATGCTATTGCTTATTTGTGTCCAAATATATTATGTACATATTCCTCTTCTTAGTCGCTACACTGTTGGCGGAGTGGCCGTCCGTGGTCGCCGATTTAGGATGTTTCGCACACCTATGTATATGCCGCAGCAAATAAAAATAGTATTTTAATAAATACAGTAAAAGTTGATCTTTAAAAAATATCACGGGCTGACTTTAGTGAAATTATAATTTAACTAGACAGAATCAGTTTTATTATGAATATTTATTGATAGAATAATTACAAACTAAAGGAGAAGAGACTTAATTTTATAATTTATATCCTATTTTTATCCAAATACTCAAAACTCCAAATACTTTAATATCTAATCAAAGTATAAGTATTTTTTACTTGACTGCTGAAGGAGGCTAATGTTTTGTATAAAAATATCTAGTCATTTAGCAAGTAGCTCTGTATGAAGGCCCATCAGGGTCGCATAGTTCTTAGAATCGGTTACATAATGCCATTACAAAATATTTTGCTTTGCTAAATACGCATATCACTTTCGTGTTATTATTATCGCTTGCATTGTGTAATTGGCGCATTGTCTTAGCCTGTTATAATAAATACCCTCAATTATGTTATAATGTGACGGGTTACAGCTCACATTTTGACATTATTGTTACTAATTTAAATAAGTAAATGTCTTTCTATAAACATTTTAGGGTTCCGTACTCAAAGGGTACCAACGGAATCTTATTACTAAGCCTCAACTTTCCGTCCTTCCGGTCGTCTGTCAGCGGGCTGTATTTTTACGAACTGTAATAGGTAGAGATTTTAAATTTTCATAGAATGTGTATTTCTGTTGCCGCAACAACAAAAATACTAAAAGTAATATAAAATTTAAAAATAAGGGGGAAAATACGGGGACAGCAAGATTTTTATCGTTTCTTCGATATTCTTGACGTTTTTTGGTATATCTAATGGACTGTAATAGATAAATAATTTGCATTTTCATAGATTGTGTATGTCTTTATTTATTTTTTTTTCCTATTGCGCTACAACCCTTTGTGGGTCTTGGCCTCCTCCACGATGGTTCGCCACTTCGCTCTGTCCCTCGCCTTTGTCCTCCAAGCTGTCTATCTGCCTATTGCTCTCAGATCTTCTTCAACGCAATCTTTCCATCGTTTTCTGGGTCGTCCTTTTGGTCTCTTTTGCTGGCGTATCCACTTTAGTATCGCTTTAGCTGCTCTATTGCCATCCATCCTTTCCAAATGTCCTGCCCACCTGAGCCGCTGTGACTTACAAAACTTCACGATGGTTTCATTGTTCATTTTTTTTCTATAATAGCTTGTAATAAAAAAGTAAGTAAGAAAAGAAACTTAATATTTTTAATTTACTGTGGCAAGGAACCAAAGGCTTTATCTGTAAGTACTTCACGCACTTGGCCAGATTTTTTAGGGTATTCCGGACTACTAATATAAATGTTAGTGTGAGTTTGTTTGTATGTTACGCTTTCAAGCTTTTACTACTCAATCGATCATCATAAAATTTAACTGACAAGTTGTCAGGAGTACATACGAGGACATAAGGTAGTTTACATAGGGTGTAAGTATTTTTTAAATACTTTTATTAAACCTATTTTCGTCTCGACTTTTCTTTCGTTTTTATGAGAATTTGCGATTAATAAATTACTTTTTATATTCCATGTCGTTTTTAATATAGGTATTATACAAACGACATTTCGGAAACAGCTTAGATTTAAATAATTTAATCTGTATTTCATAAATATTTAACGATCTAGCCAAGGACATCGGAGATAGAAAACGGATCTATTCATAATACAAGAACTATTGACCATGACTGTACTGGGCTGGTTATGTAACAATGCTGATGGCAGTTCAAATCGATTGCCTTTTTAAACAGAAAATTTTATAATTATTGGAAACTAGCTTTTGCCCGTGGCTACATCTGCTTGATTTTTAATGAATTCTTTATTAAAATAGGAATATACAATTCCCGTTCACATTTATAAATAAATAAATAAATAAATAAACACTACACACTCAACGGCCCCCATTAGGACAATTATATCCTGTGTCGGGGGTCCGGAAACATTCACAATGACAAGGACAAACACAACCAGACCGGAAAACATGCCTGTACGATAAATACAAACATCTGCTTCGAGCGGGAATCGAACCCGCAACCGTCGAGGTTTAAGGCAGACTCGCTACCCACAACGCCACAACGGTGTCAAATATGCTACAATTGTCTGTATAATTATAATTAATCTGGATGCCACAAGACCCATTTATACCGAAATTCAAATCCTGTAGTGAGTTTAAATCCTTGGGAACATAACACTTTTTCGGGATAAAAAGTGTCCTATGTTTTAATCCAGGTTATAAAGGATATGTTTTCCAAATTTCATCCAAATCCACTGAGTAGTTTTTGCGTGAACGAGTAACAAACATCCATCCATACATTCATACATCCATACTCACAAATACAAACATTCACATTATAATATCAGTGGGATGGTAAAGCGTCAGCCTGTTAACAAATTATAATAATCTGATAATCGAAAAAAGATTTTAAATTTAAAACCTTTTATACAATTACTGCATTCGCTATATGTTAAGCTAATTTTTATCGTGTTGTTGAAATATCAATGCGATCACCCATCCATATACTGACCGCGCTTAAAATTGCTTATACGACTGTCCGTTTACAGACCAGTACACGCACATTGCGTCTCATCGTTAAGCGTTATATTAATATTAACATTAGCATATAATTAATATGAACTGCTAAAAGTTGTAACATTTTTTCTTAATTTTGAGCAATATTTGCTTTGAGCAATAGTTGTATTAAAACACAAGATCATGCTTAAGAACGAGTTAGTATTGAAACATTTTTACATGTGTGTGCTATAATGCTATTACGTTTTTTATTCCAATGCAAAGATTGAGATATTTGCGACACATACAAATAGGGTTGCAAGCTCTTTGTGAATAAAGTATTTTTTTAAGTAGGTTAAGAAAAAAAGTATTTTTAGAATTGTCGTTCTTACAATGTGTGTTTTTTTTGGCACGCGTTACCTTTAATTTTTATGAAAACCTAATTAAGATTGAATAAATAAAATGTATATTTTAGATGTTTTGGTTCGTTCCGAACGATTTTTCTCAGCACATTCCTAAAAAAAATAAAGGAAAGTGTTATGTAGTGTTGGAAGAAAAAGTATAAAGTATAACGAACAAAATTAATTATCATGATTTTTGCTCGTCGCTTTAACGAGCCAAGTTTATTACAATAGAAATACTCATACAAATTTTTATCAAAAAGCCTATATTATATAATTCGGTCAGTGGCTTAGGTATAAAAACGAGACAGAAATAATCACAACAACAGAACAGTTACTTTCCTATTTATAATATTATACTGAATTAAATACTGGTGGTAGGCCTTTTATTGCATGTAAGTACACCATAGTGTTAGGTTAGATATTATACCGCAATGCAGTAGTGTTTTATAGGCATTACTGTATTTCGGTTTGAAGGACACTGCAGCAAGTGAAATGACCCGACAAAAGAGATTTACGAACCAGTATCTCAAGGTTGGCAACGTGTGAGTGACACATGACAAATGGTTTTTCAAGCGTGCGTAGGCTAAAGTAACCGCTTACCATTAGGTGGCCGTATGCTTGCTTGCCAACTTAATTAAATAAAATTTAAAAAATATATATTGACAACCCTATATACTAAGGAGTGTAAAAAAATAAACTGGTACATTTGGTAAATGTTTACGATTTACATCATTTAATGTTACGTCAATACGTCTCGGTTACGTTTCGTTGGTATTGTTTACATATTAACTGTCGTGTCTGCACGCAACTATGAGATATTGTTATGCATTGTTTAGTATTATCTGTGAATGTAGACAATTCGATAAGTCTTACAAAATAATGAAAGATGTAAATAAAATCTTAACTTTATTTATTTCTTTATTTAGTGTATATTTTGACGATGTTGTTGCGCAGCGGTAGCGAACCTGCCATAAGCGCCACAGGTCACGGGTTCGATTCCTGCTCGGAGCACATGTTTGTATTGACCATACAGACATGTTTTTCGGTCTGTGTATTTGTCCTTGTCATAGTGTATGTTTCCGGACCCCCGACACAGGGTATAATTATCCCAATGGGGGCCGTTGAGTGTGTACCGTTTATTTATTTAAAAATGACCGTGGTTCGGCCTCGCAGGTGGCAGTCTATAGACAAAATCAACTTTGCGTCTCCGCGAAGGCTGTCCCTTTTTCTCGGCTGGGACTCAGAAAAAAAGCAACATCTAATCAGATACAATAATAAACCGATTAGAAACAAATGGAATATATAAAGAGTAACAAGATTTACAGTAAACGTATAATGTAAACATTTCAATGAATTCAGTATTGCACGCAATGGTTTTGTCTAAACTACTGTATACAACTCTAGAGGAACAGCTTCAGTATTTCGAATTATATTATTAAATTACCAAATAATAGCTTACGTTACGGCTTACGTTAGTATAGATATGTATAATATATAAAAGTATTTGCTTTCCAATTCTTAGTACAGCAATAAGTTATGATGAAATAGTAGTTCAAAAAATAGCACGTGATTTTACTTAGAACAAGACGATTTTCGCAAAATAAGTATACAAAGGCGAGGCCATAGAACAATCTACTTTCTAAAAACAAATTGATTCGACTTTCAACAAATTGCGCTGCTCCCTTGCGCGTGCTCAAACGCGATGAGCTGACATCGCTTCCTGCATTTTGTCATTAGATTAGATGAGAATTGGAAAATTTTACATTTCTCGAATATTCTATTAGAACATCATTATTCATTAATACATAGCTTGGTTTCCTCATTAATGAGATTCGTTAAGCAATCAATTATTTGTGATTGATGTGAAATGTCAAAGAGCAAATGTTAGTTGAATCTTTACGGAGATATACAACAATACACAATAGTCGTCCTTTCATTTATTTAATGAACATTTTCAAATGATTCTATTGACTTTATTGTAGCACAATACGGGTTTCTTTTTAATATATTTAGAATAGAGTGCTACATAATAAAGGTTGCAAAAAAGATTTAAGTTTATTACGACTTAATAATATACTCGAATTCATAATAAACTAGTTTCTGCCCGTGGCTGCATTAGTTAATTAGAATTACATTTACCTGTATACAATCTACATATCTCCGGCTCATGCTAGTGATACTAAACCAGCTTTTAGGACTAAATACAAGTTTTTCAAATGGCTTCAAAAAGGAGGAGTTTATAAATTTGAAGTCTCTGCTGCAAGATGTCTACGGCGTTTGTTGAAACGATTTTCTGTTACATAGGGACTCATAAAAATAGTGCAGTTTATTTGTGTTGGGGAATCTCTGACATCAAATTTATTAAAAATATCATTTATACTTTTCAAAAATTAGACTTAATACTATTATTATAGATTATTCATTCAGGCCAAAAGCAGCAAGACTAATATTACTTACCGGTAATGTATTTCACCGTTATACTTTTAACAATAAAAGCAAAAATAAACAATAAATACCAGTAGTTAATACTCATCATAATATTTATACATGTTTATTATGAAGTACAGTCATAACCTATGGTCATAAACGTTCTTATCAGAAAGCCGATTATTATACGGATTCACGTTGTCAGGAAAAGTTGGTTATTACTGATGTTGGTCAAGTTTAAGTTTTGTTGAATGATATTAATTAACATTTTATTAAATAATGTGTTACAATAAAACAGAAATTCGATAATAACTAAATTTAGTTAATAACATAACAGCTAAAGTTGAGTTAACAGATGTTTAAGATTATCTTTTTTTTTTTTTTTATGTTAGAAGTTGGCAAACGAGCATACGGCCCACCTGATGGTAAGTGGCTGCCGCAGCCCATTAGCGCTTGCAGCACCATTAGTAGGTGCCACTCACGCGTTGCCAACCTCGAGATATTAGTTCTTAAATCTCGTTCACCCAGTAATTTCACTAGCGTACAATGCCCTTCAAACTGGAACACAGTAGTGCCTAAACACTACTACTTGGCGGCAGAATATTGGACACTGCGGTGGTACCTACCTAGCCGGCCTCTTGCAACAAAAGACCTACCACCAGTGTGACTGATTGCACTGGTGGAATAATCTCTGTTGTGACAGAGGTTATCCCAACAGCGGGCGATGGGGTCGTCACATCCCGACGCCTAAAATCTTAATACGCACTGATTTTCGAAGACGAAGACTTTCACGTGTCATAACTAGATCATTTTCAACTTTCTGAAATCCATTTTTTTATGATAGATAGATATGAAAAAAATGAAAGTGAGCAAATCGTTATAAGTAAGCTTAGGTTAGTTTTTTATATTAATTTTTGTAAGTATGGAGCGAATACTGATCATTATCTTCAAAATCATTAATACTATGTATGTATGTCCCATGCTTGAATTAGGTCTTTTCTAAATATTTCTGATTTTGAGGTAGTTGTAGTAGTAGTTGAATTTTTTTTTTAATTCGGAATGTGTATTACTGTTGGCCTTAATGACCTTGACAGCAACACCGAACTCAGGGGTGTGGCGAGACACCCGTGAAAAAGGGACAGCCCTTGTATAGGTATAATTGTCTAGCTAAGTTGTAGTGAAATGGCCACGTAAAAGTTCTCAAATCTAAGGGCAAAAATAAGTGGCATTTGTAACCTTTATTTTAATTACAGTAATTTTGTTTCAAGCAATACTTCCATAGAGTTACCGTTAACTTTTTAACGATTCACAGCCGAACTAAACCTTTCGATTTGACATTAATTACTTTCTGTTTAAATAAGTATTTAAATTTCGTTTTCTGCAAATTAGTTTGGTTTACTTTTGAAAGGTGGAGTTTTAATGATCTTTGCGGTGATTCAGTAGTCAGTAGGAGAATTTAATAAACCCGCAGGCTATGATCATTAGTGTCAAAGTTGTTTTTAACTAAGTTCGAAATTTTCTATGGTACTTTTGAAATCGTGACGAAGAACTTAACACGAATATGGATATTTAAGTGTAAAAAATCTTTCGTTTATAAATTTACGATTTATTTCAATGCTAAATGTTAGTTAGATTACGAAACTAATTGTGTTCGTTCCACGGGAGTTCAAGAAACCATTGACGTAAACCGAGGTCAGCCACCAAGGAGGTATCAGTGGGTAAAAGTATCACATAACCTGGTTCTTTAACCCAGAAGGCAGGATAGCTTTTATGAAATAGGTAATATTTAAATATGTAGTAGAAAAACTTGGGCCATGGAGCTCTAGTGCAAAACAATTTCTAAAAGATATTACACCCCAACTCATTCCACAGGTGACAGGGGGCTGATTCATTTTTCGCCCAAAGAATCGGGATTGCGATTTAGCGGGGAATTGTAGCTAGCATTCTTGCCACCATTCTCCGCGAACATGATTTGTATAGTTTTAATTATTTGTAAATATAGTTAGTTATTGAATTGTAAATAAATAAGAAATAATTAAACCGGAAACATACACAATGACAAGAACAAACACACCCAAACCGGAAACATGCTTGTATGGTCAATACAAAAAACATCGGCTCTGAGCGGGAATCGAACATGCGGCCTTTGGCGCTTAAGGCGGGTTCGCTACCGCTGCTCCACAACGTCGTCAATGTGTTGTAATACTGGTTTTAATTAACTAAATAGTAATTTTATACACAGTCTATATATTATATGTGGCAGTCTATATATAATATATATTTAAATATGTACTAAACACGCAACCATATTATCGTGAGATGCATTTTCTATAGAGAAGCTTAGTAGGTATGTCATGTTTTGCTATTGAATAATAGTAAGTATATTTATAGACTGGTATATGAGTGGAACTTTTTTCGTCGATCATTACATTAACAACCTACTGTTGTTTATGTTTTATGCTAATGTTATTAAATAATTATTATTCAAACAAACAAAATATCAAGAATATTTATTAATGATATATTTTAAATTTTCCACTCATTACATCAATTCGATTCGATTTACCAAATTGCAAATTTTTATAATAATATATATTTTTTATTTAATGTATGCACATATACCCTTATTCTGAAATGTGATACAAGAATATAGATATGGGAAGTATACACTTAGGTCACCTTTTGACTCTTCCGGATATTTTAATGTCAACAGCATTTATTATCTCCGTGCTATTTTTAATTTGTATTGCCTCTGGCCTTGCTCGCCTCGACAGCGTCACCGGCTGGGGATGCTAGTGCAGTGCACTACCAAAACATTCTTAAAAATGTATGTATGGGTGTACCCAAGATATGAATATGATTACGCAAAATATAGTGTAAAAGTATATATTTGTTCTATAAATGAATATCTTTCTCTAATCCTAGTTTGATTAAGTTATTGAGAGCCCTGAAAAAGATTTTTACTCAACCGCTTTCAAAAAGTATTCAATACCTCCTCTTTTTGCCCTACATCCTTTTTACCTATAAATCCGACCCTGATGACTAGTATAGAAGTAGGCATTTAGGCGATAGATAGTATAATCTTTCTTATCGAATGGTTAGTGGCCAACCTAGTGTCAGAGTTGCTCAGGTCGCCCGTAGGCCTCTGACTTGACTTATAGACTGTTGTCAAATTGTCAACAGCCGACTTTTTACGTGCCCTCCGAAGCATGGAGACGCTCTGTTGAAATACCACTATGCGATCACCCATCTAGTGACTAACCGCGCATAAAGTTGCTCAACGTACTGATCGTTTACCAATCAGTGGGTGCACTCGGCTATGAGCGTCTCCGTCGAGATAGTATAATAATTTTACATCACAAGTAGTGCGTAGAATGGGTTTAAAAACGTCATCAAGTTCATTATCGATGAAAAGTAAATAAAACCGGACGACGAGATGTTCAGTTCAAGGGCAGTTGTACCGGTTTTACTGTACGTGAACGTGTATTCATTATTTATTGGAAAAAAAAATCGTAATTATTCGCCATGACTCGGAGATCTCGTCTCTCGTATAGCGTATGCATTCATTATGTCCGATAAGTGTATACTGTGAAAGATTATAAAGAAGCCAGAAGGTCTAGTTCATTATTGATTTAATAAATATTCTTGTAATGCTATTTCAGATACTTACCTTATTTATTTAATTTGAAATATTTTTAGATGGAAACATAATTTTTAGTTTTATTTATTTATTTAATTTATAATTTGTGCCCTACAAAAGCGATTCCTGCGAGACCTGCTTGGTGAAGCCACAGCTCATAACTTATGTCGGTTAGGTACTTCAAGGCATCATTAGGCACTATAGGCATATTGCAACTTTAGATGGGACCCTGAGGCGTAGAAGGAGAGGGAAAGAAAAGAAAAGAGACAGAGCATTTGAGACTTACACTGATTGAAGACAGAATACAGCTACATTAGGTGATACTTTGCGTGAACATTGTACTTCATCAGTACATCACAAAACAATCTACTAAATATACTAATTTATAAATTGATCTAGATTTCAATCTTTGAAATTTGTCGTATCAAACATACTGTGCTAAAAACACTATTTTACATCGAGTCAAAATCAATAAAAAAGTATTCATTAATTCCCTACCCTATTCAGAGTTATTTTATATAGGGTACCCACCCCTTGTCTTTTTATTATTACACCGACGTGAGGTTGAGGGGTCGATCTCGCTCGGGACAGATGTTTGTATTGACCATATAGACAGGACATGTTCTGATCTAGACGGCTGTCCATGTTTTACACAGTACATATTCGTATTAATCGAAAATTCATCGATAAATTAAAAATTAAAATTTTAACGAAAATAGCCTGTTTTTTTCCAAAATTAAATTAAGACGAACAAAAACCTTATATGAAGATAATTTATTTTTAGCTCGAAGTAATCAAATTGGTCATAGTTAAAATTAAAAACATAATGTGTCATGGGATCTACGACTGGTATCGTGGCTCCGATGCACAATAAGTAATAAATTACACCTTCCACACGCGATTCGCTATGCTCTATCGCTTCGTTTAGTACTTCTCAACATTAGAAACCTTAAAAGATACTATTTTAAGAATTATATTCGAATGCAGAATATAGCGGGCTGAATATAGGTAAAAATAAAGCAAGTCCCTTCAAGACTTTAATAAGAATTGCAATTGCTATATTGCTAAGAGAGGGCTATAATTTACAGTGAAGTTACCCGTAATGTATTTTTAAATATGTAAATTGTAATCCTCGGATTTAGTTACATAGCATTTTTACTGAATACCCATACTTTAGTAAGTACGCGGAATCATTTGATATTCTATTCACCGACACTAAGAAAAGTGTATTTTAATCTTTATCAACGTTATCTTTTTGTGGACTAAAAAGGGAATACATTACAAGACATTGACATAACATAGATTTTTTTTCTTAAAAAGCAATTTTAGCCATTCTTTTTCAAGACAAATACAAATGATCCTATTTCCCCTCCAACTAAGCGTTAGGTTGTACTAGGAGTGGGTACGACAATAGCTCTAGGGATCGAATCTGTAATTGCCGCGTTAACGAAGGTTGCTCCTTTACCGTAGAGCTATTGAGGCTATATTTATTATAATTATATATGTATATTTTATTAGAAATTTACAGCATCAGCATAGATGGCAGGTGTTTATGGAAGGATAGTGTTGAACAGGTATTGGTAATGAAATTTAAACCTGGATTTTTATCACGCACTAAAACATAATATAAGATTTTATGGGAACGAATTTTAGCATTTTGTATTTCCTTTTGTATGGTTATATCTAATTATATTGAGGAAAAACTCTGGTAAGCCATCTTGAAACCACTTTATATATTTATGGATGTGAGGTGAAGCAAAATAATGAAAATCTTTAGGCGTTTTTGTTTGATTTTTTTGAGTTTCTATATTGAGATATATGTTTCTAGATTGAGAGATTTATATATTTATTTATTTAAAGGTCACCAACAAAAAAAATTATCAAAAGATAACAAAAAATCATTGTTGTTTTGTTCGATTGCGTCAATATCCCCACGTCGATTTTTATCAAAAGACTATAATATATATAAGAATTATATAGTAGGTATATTTGCTAACATTAACGCTAACGACGAAATTTTAATGAAGACGATAATTTCTCACGCTAATAATTTTGACGATTATCACATTCCGTGTAACACGATGTCGAAGAGAAGTAATTACGGGGAAATCTTATCAGTTATGTACGTGAGGCATAAAGTACTGAATAATCTTAAATCTAATAACATTCATTTACTAGCTTCTGTCTGCGGTTTCACACGCGTTTAATTACTAAATGCTGCATATTTCGCGCTTGCTTACTTTATTTATAAATATGGTTACTCCTCCTGTAGGTCTGAGTCTGAAGTTCAACTTTATTGTACCATCAAATATAAAAAGATAATTTTTTATCTCGCTGTTTACTAACGACCCTTGTGGTAGTCAATTTGCTTAAACCTAATCATCGGGTTGTATCAACTCCTGGTCCGATTCCCACTGGGGGGATTGTAGAGCCTGTGCTTGTGTTGCGTAAGTTCCCGGGCCCATGACACAGGATATTACTATCCTAACGGAGGCCGATTAGTGTGTAGCATTTTTGAAAGTTAAATCAAATAAAAGAATATATCAACAGATTATTATATATTTTTGAATATTTATTGTGGTATCGTTATTTTAATTTGTAAGTTTCTTTTAAAATGTCGAGGATAAGGATTATTCTAGCAATATATGTACATATTTTTAATGACAACATTCAAAAGATGTCTGACCAGTAATTTACATTATTTATAAGTACTTTCTTGAATATACAATTATTCCCCATATAAACGCGTTAGTCGTCACGGATATTAAACATAAAATCAACTAAAAAGAAATCTTAATAGTTTTTTCTTATCTGCTTTTAATGGACCATCGAACAAATCTAATTAAACAGATTATGATGTGACTTTCACTGTAATATAATTTAACAATCTAATTTAGACTACTTTGTTTTTCTCTTTACTATATTAAGTAACAAACTACATTATTTATAAACAGTTTAAAAACAAAAAAGAAATAGCTGATTTCAAAGGGCAAAGTGACACGTAACAATTTTAATCGCGGACAATTATTATAACTCATCAAATTTAGGAGTTTAGTTTTTTATTTCCCGAATTATCTGATCCAATAATCTATTTATTACAGAAGAATATCTTATCCAAAAAAAAACAACTTAAAAACCTCGACTTCAGTTCGGTTAAAAAGAAGGCCGCTGTCGAACAACTCAAACGGATGAAATAAAATTCTGTTAAGTCCACTCTTGATATAGCTGACTTCAAACACCATAGTGACACTAAACTATTTTCATCGCGAAAAATTGTTGTAACTCATACAATTTTATTTTAGTTTCTAATTCATGGAATCATCTGTTGCAATGATTATTTATTAAACATAATATAATATAATATTTTATCAAAAAAATATAATCTGACTTAAAAACCTCGACTTCAGTTCGTTTAAAAAGAAGGCCGCTGTCGAACAACTCAAACGGATGAAGTAAAGTTCTGTTAAGTCCAGTCTTGATATAGTGGTTTATTATTGACGACATTGGGAATATTAATGAGATTGCATATATCTATCTATGTAGCAATCCAATCGATTTCCTACAATACTAGAAGTGATTAGGAAGCGTTATAAAAACACTAGTTTAAAACAAGCTTACAGTTGTATAGGGGCTCGGTATCGATTTTAAAACCCTATAAAAGTTTCAAAGGGGAGTAGGGTGAATGCACGCGGAGGCACGCTGCAAGTTTCTGCGAGGCAAGGTTCGTATGCCAAAACGAGATGCCATCTGTCTGAACGAGCCCTATCAATCGATTTTACTTAATTTCATTTTAATATTTGGGGAACTGACTAATGTGTCACTCTATACAGTTTGGAATGGATCAATAGCAGTCAATAACTGTACAAAGAGGTTAGAATTGATCAATGATTCATATAGCGTTTTATTCGTGAACAATGTATGGAGGAAACCATTGAGTTGTGAGTTTCCTTTGCATTAAGATTTAAAATGATATTGCAAGTCCGTGACACAATGGAGAAGAATCTGGGTTAATGAAGCTGCAGTTGCAAATTACAGCGCCGCATTGAAAAATACTGTATTGTTAATAGATAACCTTATTATAGATACTGTTAAACTTAAATAATACATATAAATATAATTTAAGTTTATATAAATGGAGATATTTTTGTAGTGAGTCATAACGAAAGGTGTGCAAACAATGGGTAAAGTATTAGTTTGTATGAATACGACTCCGTCGTTGTCTCCAATGTCATTAGCATGAAAAATCAATACGATTTGAATTCGCAATATTACGTATATTAGGCAAATAATTATATAAAATGAAAAAGGTAATGTTGAAATTAATTAGTACTTTGTTAATTGCATCATTAATACTGACCATCGAGCATACATCGACGCGAATTCCCGTCGTCATCCCCAAAATCGTCATGGAAGCTCGACTTGTCCTTTGCTACATCCATGTTTTACCACAAAGCACTACACATCACACAGATCACAACTAACGATTCACTCTATCACAAAATAAGGCCATGTCATGGAATAGTTTCAGAAACTGTACGTTTGGTGTCTTATCGTTTTCGAATATAAATAATCGTAATGAGGCAGGCGACCGTCGCGCACCGGCCGTTCAATGTCAGTATCGACTGGACGATCAATTATGCGACACAGCGTAGAGAAGAGTCGTGTGTCGCAAGAATCAGGCTCAGGCACAATATAGGAACAGGGCAGCGCATGCGTGAGTACCCTGGTTTTTTGTTTCAGCACGCATGCGCGGGAAGGGGCGCATGTCAATACGGACGGCGAGGCGTTGTGGCGTCGACGGGTCGCCATGCTTCACTGAGCACATTCAGACGGTGCCATAGATCATAATTCATCAAATATGAATTGATTAGAATTTCCAATACCCAATCTTCAAGGTTTAAGTCAAATTTTTATTTCAGCTCTTATAGAGAGGGAGTTAAAGTAAATCATGGTAGATAATATTTTTTGTAATTTAAAATTTTATTAGTAATTTTAATTGTTTTTTTTTCTTATAGTTCATCAACGATAGTAATTACTAGGTATATTCATTGAATGACTTTCGCCTGTAAAATCGACCGACGCTAGCGCCTGCCAAATGTTGTAAAGTTCATTGCTATTTCATTAGTACAGGCGTTTGGGCTATACATTAAAATATTTATGCCACTATGTAGTTTTAAACGCTTGTTGACTTTAAAAAACGTAACAATTTTATTCTTATATATTATACAAAATAGCCAAGATATCTTTTACTAATTGTCCATATTATTTGTTTATTTATTTAGCTTCATTGTAATGTAACGGCCAAATCGACTAAAATAAAAATAAAAATTGTAACAGTCAAAGGCATTTCTTAGTTTATAAGTATAATTATATACATAAAAATATAAATCAAGATGACATCATTTTAAGAATCATGAACTTTTGACCGGTAAATTACAATATATTAAAAACCGGTTTGATATGATTATCAACTTAATAAAAAATAATTTTAAGGAATATCTTCATAATATAATAATAATAATAATAATCGTTTATTTTAATCACTACGATCATAAATATTACAGAAATTAATTAATATACTTTGGATTTAAATATAATGATAATATAATAACAATCTATAGGCACCTGTCTAATAACGTAAAACACATAGATGCATGGACTTTACTAAAGAAGCATGCTTAGATGAAGACCAGATTAACGACCTAACTTTTACTGTATAGTTATTAACTAACGTTCTGAGATTCTATCTTGTAACATGTAAGACTTGTTCAAATATATAAATCCGGTTCAAAGTTCTATGATATTCAATGTGAAACGTGAAAACCGATAACATTATGTAGTAGTTATTCAAAACCGATAAGAAAAAAAATCGGATAACAATAATTACATATCAATTACTCATTACGCAACTAACGAATCTTAGTAGACAATGGAAGTTTGATACACTTTATTACCGTCTCCAACGCGAACAAAGCTTCATTCACAGATCATGACAATGGCCACGCTATTTTATTGGCGAAAGCATATTACATAAGCTAAACGATGATTAAAATAATTAATGATTAATCCTAATGACTTACATCATAGTTCTTAAAATTACTGGCCCAGGCCTTGTAGTGATTATTGCATTTCGTCATGTTATTTGTCTTAGACAATTTGTTAACATTGCAGATTATTGACCGAGCCAACAATATATCGTTTATCAATATCTTAATAACATATAACCTTTCAAGAAGCTTGAGTTTTGCGATTGGACTGTTAATAAAATAGCAAAGACTTCAACAGCCAGCAGCGCAAAAACAATTTGGAATTGATCTCTGCTAGTTCAATTTTGTATGATGGGCATTGATATATAAAAAAACCTTTTATATATCAATGCTGGTGGGTAATTCATTAGCAAAAAAATGGGCTGAATAAAGAAGCTCTTTTTTGAACGGATCAAATCAATAATACATATTAGTTCATGGAACATGATAGCAGAACCATATTCCTCCAAGAACAAATGAAGACCTCGCACAGAAAATCGGCGTTCTTTTTTTTATGCCATAAGTTGACAAACAAGCATACGGTCCACCTGATGGTAAGTGTCCGTAGCCTATGAGCGCTTGCAGCACCATAAGTAGGTGCCACTCACGCGTTGCCAACCTCGAGATATTAGTTCTTAAATCTCGTTCGCCCAGTAATTGCGTAAAGCAACAATATCAGTATAGCTGCGTTTCGTGCGATAAGTAAAAAAATGGGCTTAATCTCCCACCCCAAATGTTCCTTCCTTTTTCCCTTCTCATCTCTTCCCTCTTATCCCTTGGGTTGGCAACTCGCATGTGATATTTCAAGTACCGCAAGTGTTCATGGGTGCGGTAGCTGCTTACCATCAGACGGATGCTTGTTTGTTATCCGTCGTTACATTAAAATAATATTAATAACAATTACAATTGTATTGAGATCGGACCATGAATAATATCGTATGAAGTTTCAATGGGAAAAACAAAAGCAAAAGTGGCGCACCAATTAATCTATCAAACTTGTATGGAATCTAGCATTCTCACGTTGCTGTACAAATAACAATTACAAAACGGACACCAAGAATATTCCGATCAAACGATAAAGATGGTTATGGTATTCGTAACAAGACCGTCGCGTGCCAAACCTTCGTGGGATGAAACGATTGTTCTATTTTATAACAAACAAGTACTGTAAGTGAAAACGGTAGCGATATAAGTACATAGTTTTAATTATGGTGTACTATAAGGGAGTAAATTATGAATAAATCTTCTTCGTCCTTGCATTATTCCCGGTATTTTATTTTAACCAGGGTCTGCTTATTACTCTTATCCGGATTTGACAGGTTACTAGTTTTTACACGGAGCGATTGCCATCTGACCTCCGCAACCCTAAGGGCGAACCAGTAACTCATTGGATAAGAGCAATTTACTTATCAAGAGTTAACGATTATTATCAGATGTTATGTGATAACAACCGGGACCGACAGCTTAACGTGCTCTCCGAGGCACGAATTATGAATAAATGTAATATACTTATATAGTGAAGAGTAGTAAATAGTAGATGCACATCACTTGGCGACGGAACATAGCATTCAATACCATTCAGCATTCTTGGTAACACAGTAATACTTGTATTGATAGAGAACATACAACAAGGATAAAGCATTTTTTTCTATTTTACAAGTTGGCAAGCAAGCATACGGCCCACCTGATGGTAAGCGATTGCCGTAGCCCATGAGCGCACGCAACACCATTAGTAGGTGCCTCTCACGCGTTGCCATCCTCGAGATATTGGTTCTTGAATCTCCTTTGCCCAGTAATTTCAGTAGCCTACAGTGCCTTTCAAACCGGAACACATCCTAAGCACTACTATTTGGCGGTAGAATATTTGACACTGCAGTGGTACCTACCTAGCCGCCTCTTGCAGCAAAAGACCTACCACCAGCATATATAATTATAATATGTTGGCGCATGAGGAAGTGTCGAGTGACTGCAACTATAGAACTTATTAACGTATTAAACGTTGGATTAGAAAGACAATCTTTAAAAAGGTGTCATTCTAACGAAGCGTCACATTTGATGATTGATGGTTGCGCGATGGTTATGATGCAGAAAATCTTTGAAATCAGACGTTGTAGTTAAAGTACTGTGCAATTTATTGTGTTGTCAAGTAAAGTGATTAAAAGTATTGTTGATTATAATAGCTTGTTCATAAAGTTAACCCGCTTAAACTACAAAAATGATGGATGAAATTGATAAAGACTCAAGGCTATCCTTAGCTTACTTTGATACAAAATGAATACTAATAAAACCACAGGCGTGGTTTTATATATATTAATTTAAAGCTTATGTAATAAATATCTATTAGAGTTTTTAAAATCAAATCATCAATTTTGATAAGCTAAGACGACGACGTGTGATTATTGTAATCAATTTCGCAGGAGCGAGATAACAGCTTGAGTTAGTCTAATCAGATTAGAAAAGCAAACATTGACTAGTTTTGGTCTATTTACCGAATTATATAACGATTTTATAAATTAATTTAACAGCGGGCAACTTCTTTATCAATTTAATTTAATCTTCCGGTCGAAATTTTATAATAAGTATTTTTAGAACGAGATTGGAAATAATTTCAGCGTGATGCACTTCTAATTTTAATACGATTGAATGAAATTAATTTAAAATGATTAAATAATTCACAATTTAAATAAAAACACAAAGTTTATCTTATAATTTGTTTTATTTTATTGTTTTATCGCATCAGACGCAATCTATTGGAATTAAAACGCTTTTGTAAAACGCGTACAGTTTTTTTTTATTTTTTTATTAAGAATATTAGCAATGCTTTTTCAAGGCATTACTAATATTCCTATTGCCCTCCAAATAAGCTCGAAGCTTGCGCTAGGAGTGGGTACGACAATAGCCCAAGGGGGTCGGGATCGAACCCTCGACTCTCGCGTTAACGGAGCGAAGTCAGCCCTTCTACCGTTGAGCTATTGAGGCTATATTTGTTTTTGTTAAATCTGTGTGTAGTAAAGTTTAAATAAATGAAACGATTTAGCAGTAACTTCTTCATCCTAGCATTATTCCCGGTATTTTATGTGCCCAGGGTCTGCTTATTACTCTTATCCGGATTTGACAGGTTACTAGTTTTTACACGGAGCGATTGCCATCTGACCTCCGCAACCCTAAGGGCGAACCAGTAACTCATTGGATAAGAGCAATTTACTTATCAAGAGTTAACGATTATTATCAGATGTTATGTGATAACAACCGAGACCGACAGTTTAACGTGCTCTCCGAGGCACGGCGGGGAGACCCACACGGACAAACGCTCAGACCAAGACAGAAATTTTAACAAACATCTGCTCGAGTGGGAATCGAACCCGCAACCGTCGAGACTAAAGGCAGACTTGCTACCCACAACGCCACAACGGTGTCAAAATTTAGCTTTAGCAGTAACTGTTTGCATTAACTATAACGGGTTGTATTATAAATATATTTTGAAGAACCACAAACAGAAGGTTTTACGATGCATGAATGTTGAACCTAATTATTTATTACTAGAATTAACAATCCGTTATTAATAGTAAATTAATAATTATATATTGTTTTAAATTTTAATCGACAACTTTTTTTCTGATAATCTATAATATTCTTGACGAGGTTGTGGCGCAGCGGTAGCGAACCTGCCTTAAACGCCACAGGTCGCGGGTTCGATTTCCGCTCGGAGCATAATATATTTGTATTGACCATGCAAGCATATTTTCCGGTCTGGGTGTATTTGTCCTTGTCATTGTGAATGTTTCCGGACCCCCGACACAGGATATCACTATCCTAATGGGGGTCGTTGAGTGTGCAGCGTTTATTTATTTATTCTAAAAACAGGATTTTCATGTAAATGTCTGCTTTGCTTGGCGTTAGGTACTTATTATTAATCAGTCAAGTAATGTTCTTTTTATTTATATTAAATACAAACTATTGGAGGATTATGTTATTTGACCTTTAAATAATAACAATTTGAATATTAATCATAATTGTATTCAATGAAATTATAATTTTTACAAGGCCTTAGATAATGGTTTGTGTATAAACAAAATAACACAAAATAAAAACTATAATTAGACTGATTTAAAATTGAAAAATCTTAGCGCCAAAAGCTTTTTTTAGTATATTATTATTTTGATAGTAGATAGTAGCTAGTGAAATTACTGGGCAAAAGAGATTTAAGAACCAATATCTCATGGCTGGTAACGCGTCAGTGGATCCTATAAATGTACGGTATTGCAAGCGTTCAGCCTCTAGGTTACGTGGACCGCGTGTCATCAGGTATTTCATATGGTTGCCAACTTAGAAAAAACAAAAAAAATTACGGTTATTATTTTTTATTTAAATACTCAAATGTTTTATCTGATTGATAAGTTACAATACGATTGTCGAAAAGATTATTCATCGCCTCATTACATTGTGCTGTAACAGTGCTGTCACTTGCATTACACGTTTTTGTGATATGTATTTTTAACCTAGTTTTATATAACATTCACTGATATCTAGATTTAAGATTGGCTTTAATGCACTAGACTGATTAACGACAATCATAAGAAAGAAAATATAAGTTACAACACTTCCTTAACTACTTAAACTTGATAAGCAAAAGTTTGATTATATTATATCCGAATTTTCATAATAAAATGTATATCCTGTCATAATTACGTGAACAGTTAATTCAGCCGTCAACATTAATCATGTCACATGTAACTAAAATCAATACGAATTCATTATCATAATTGCGGAACTACAATACATAAACCTAAATACTGATTAGGAACTGTTACTTTTAGAATTTGATTGATTACTTTCGCCAGAAACTGTTAATTTTATAATGTAGTTAATTGTATAATAATATCTATGATTTCGGAATTCAAATGAAAAAAGTTAATAAGTTCTGGGAAAATACAATGCGATTACATTATTTAAATATATTTTGACAATATTATTTAAATATTTTCAAAATTTTTGTTTTTTTTCTTTATAGTCTCATTCAATATTAATTGTAACCAAAGCAAAATTTTTAAATTCATAAATGATCTGTAAAATTACGAGAAAAGGACAAGTTTTAATGTAATATTGTGAAATTTATTGCAGTTTGAGGATAAGAATCCTCAGTTTTACAATGATTTCTAGATTTTAAAAAAAATTACAATTTTGAAATATTAGTAAATAGTAAATACCTACTATTAAGAGGACGTCAAGCTCTGATGCTAACGCTATGAAACGCTAGGATGACGATATTCATGAGTACTTATCTACGGTTAAAACAAATAATATGGTACTTTTTGCATAATGCATTATTTTTATAATAAAAATTTATATATAAAAAAAGATTTTACTGCGATTACAGATAAGCCAAAAAATAAGGAAGCTATAAAATTAATTACTATATTTAATAACGTATTTTATAATTACAAAATTTTGATTTCCTTGCATATATAATTTGATACAGATTAAACAGTGGTTATCGGCGCTAATACAAAACTGATTATATATTAATAACCACTTCCTAAGAGACAGTCAGGATACTTTGCATCCGAGCCCATATTCTTACGTAAGTAATTTTGTCTGGTTTTATTTATAACAGTACGTAATACAGAGGAAATAACATGAGCGGTAATGACAGACAATTAGGGCGTGGACATGTCAGACGTGGCTTTTTGTATGCATATAATATTGTGAAGATGCCATTGGGTTTTGTATGTGTCTTGATACCTGATACGAATTCTATATTATCATTGGAATTATTCAGAATAAATAAGAGATAAATAGTGTTTGATTTCTATTATTATTTTATAAAAATGAATAAAACAATTAGAGGAGTTTCGTAAAAATACGGCTGAGTTAATTCTTATACCTATCCATTTAAGCGTAGACGGTCTTCATTCAGCAGGTTCTTCAACACGATAGAATTCAAATTGAATGTCAAATTGACGATTAAATATATGTATTTTAAACATAATAAAGATAACAAAGAAGCATACGGTATGTCTGATAAAAACAAGTTATAGTAATCTATGTTCAACGAGAATTCCAAAGAATCACTTTTAACCTAAGATGAGGTAATCCTCATTTTTCCAATCCTCCTTTCTCTCTTCCCTCCTAATGGAGGGAAAAGGGCCACCGCCTTTTATAATTATCGAATAAAACAATGGAACGGCTACTGCAACTTTAAATTAATTTTTAAGAAGATAGTACTTTCAAAGTCTAAAGGTTCATTGGATCATAAGGGATTTTTGTCATACGGTAATCAATTATTCTATAAGTTAATTTAACATTCATATAAGCCGATATAATATGTACTTTTGATATATCGATTAAGTTTATTACAGAGTGATGAACATAAACCATTTTGTGGATAGATTTGGACGATTCGTAAAACCGTTTTTTTTTCTGCATATTCGATTTGTCGGCATTAAGTGCACGAATTTGTATGGATCTGTAGCGTGGAACGCGTTAAAAAGACAAGATCATCATAATCCCGCTTCGCGCCATCGAATTTCTAGCGACATCTACACGCAATACAACATAACGATAATGGGAATATGATCGTCACAATCCTGAATCGCGGTATCATAGTTTTCAAAGCGAAGTAACAAATATACAAATTCACAACGAAAATCGCTAGCGACTATACAATATCATCTATATCTATGATAAATCTATGCTATATCGTCTTTTTTATTTCATTACGGTTGGCAAACAAGAACACGGTCCACCTGATGGCAAGCAGTCACCGTAACCTAGGAACGCTTGCAAAACTTAAAGCGCGTTACCAACCCAAGGGATAGGAGGGAACTAACCAAAGGAATGAGATGGGAAAAAAGGAAAGGAATAGAGAACTCCGGCGCTCTCACTCATCGCACGAAACCTTGGGTCCTTCAAACGAGGCGTGAAGAGGCATATTGCGGGTAGGCAAGGCGAGGATGGCTAGTGCAGTTCGCCTTCTGCAACCATATAAGCCACCTTCGCGTGTGGACACTTCTTCTACTTACTATCAGGTGGATTAGGGTAATTTGCCCCCGAGGTTATAAAACGAACATACATGTTACAGCTACTTTATTCCTCTTAATAGCTTTGGACACCTTATCAGAAAAGAACCGCCGCCATATTGCACTGAATACGGAATAATAGAAGATGTGTTCCACATAATTATGGAATGTGTACGAAACGAAGCAGAAAGGGTTCAGGTAAAATTAAAGCTAAATATTTTTGATTTTGCATCTTGCACCAGTAGGTATCTTGGCTTTGCCCTGTTCTGAAGAAGCCAAGTTACTGTATAATTTAGTTCAGTTAGGAATTAAGCGCCGTTTATAATTTTGTATAAGGGTCACTATGGGGGTGACATATTCTACAATAGAATAAACCCCTTAAAATAATAAATAGAAAAAAAAAACAGTTACTTTACGCCGATTTTCTGTGAGAAGAAGTACTACACTTCTCCGGTCGAGCCGGCCCATTTGTGCAAGGTTTGTTCCCTGTGTATTGAAGGAATATTACACCTCGTTCCTCCACAGATCAACCAAATACTTATAAAAGGGTTAAATTATAATTACGCATAGGAATAACTCTATATGTGCCATATTGAGTACTACTGCTACTTCCGCCTTCCGGATACATGATTCCAACTGGATAATATTTCCTACGCTCAGTAATATTATACAACACGTAACAAGTCTGTGTATTGCATTTCATATGTGATCAAACCAAACAAATAATACGCATACCAAACCGTTTTTGTATAAATTTTTAACGGTCGGCTATTTTACGATTTCGTAAGCCGCGAGTAATCGGGTTTTTTAAGGAAAATAAATGTTCATTGGACGACTATTATGAGAGAAACGACAACGCCTAAACGATTAAAATTCCTTATTTCGCTTTTGTATGTATTTGTGTTCTTTATAAGGCGTTGTACACTTTTGCAGTCGTTAAAAGTGATATTTTTCCACAAATGGCCTGGACGTAGTATTCTAGTTCTGATTTTGTTACTATAGAAGAAAAAACTTGTAAACATTTGATCAACAATATATTAGGTATATTATAACATAAACTGGCCAAACGCGTCTTTGACCAAGCTTTGTGAAGGTTCTTCCGGGTTTTGGGAAGAACTTGAAGTCTTAAAATTCAAATTCACATTTAAAAATCGAATGCATCTTCAATATTTATTTTATTGACAACGAAAATAAGTTTGTATTTCATAATATTCTTATTAAACTAAAAAAAACTGTTTTATTAAAAAATAGTTATAGAATAAAGCAAGAAGATTGTTGCATTATCATGCAGTTTTAAAACTTTTGTTTGTCTGTCGGCCGTCCAGGTTCCAGCTAATAACTGAAATGGACAAATTTGGCACGATGTTCGCTGACTGCTAATTGATATTAAATGGAGTAACGTAGGATAATTTTATTTTAGTTAAATAATCAAGATTCCACGCTACAAGAAATTAAACAATGACACAGGTAGTAGCTAGCAGTAGTGGCTAGCAGTACCTAGCAGTATTAGAACTTAATAAATATATAATAACCTGTTGGGATAACCTCTGTCACAACAGAGATTATTCCACCAGTGCAATCAGTCACATTGGTGGTAGGTCTTTTGTTGCAAGAGGCCGGCTAGGTAGGTACCACCACAGTGTCCAATATTTTGCCGCCAAATAGTAGTGCTTAGGCACTACTGTGTTTCGGTTTGAAGGGCAATGTACGCTAGTGAAATTACTGGGCGAACGAGATTTAAGAACTAATATCTCGAGGTTGGCAACGCGTGAGTGGCACCTACTAATGGTGCTGCAAGCGCTCATAGGCTGCGGCAGCCACTTACCATCAAGTGGGCCGTATGCTTGTTTGCCAACTTCTAACATAAAAAAAAAAAAAAAAATGAGCCTTATAAAAATATATATGACGGAGGTGGTGTTATATCTCGGCGAAACTCTTCACCGTCCGACATTATTGTGGGCAAAATGTGGGTACGGGAAACAAACGAATGCTACAGAATCACTTATTTGATTTAATGTCAAATATGCAACGAGTCGTAAGACAGTTCTTATGATGTTGTTAGCACGGCGGCTAGCACTGAAGTGAAGTGTCGCCGGCCACGCGAACGCATCTAGGCTCCGTCGAAGCGTCGTCTCGATGACGCTTGCGGCTCGTTGTCAAATCAGCTTCCATGTTGTAGTGTCGATAGTCAAAACAGCTCCCGTACTAATGACTTCTCCGACACGGCCATCCTACGGTACACACGTCCCTGTGTGTTACTCTGAAACAATGTTTCTTGCACAGTATCACATAGCTCGGTCATTCCTGACCTTATCCAGTAAATTTACCACATTACAATCATTGCTCGTGAAACTCAGAGCATAGCCGAATATTAGTATCTCTCTACACAATCAAACAATTAAAACACTTAAGCTCTACATGTGATCTATGGCTACGCATAGCCCAGTAACCTCCAGTTACTCATCACTCATATGCGATCCCCCTGGGAACGCCTCTATGGTTTCCACTGAAACCCGACCTCCACCAAAGTTGCCTGCTTACCGCCTACTCACGGACTACTAATAGTAGACACCGATTTCTACCGAGCTACGGCTACACGACAACCTTTGGTACGGTCCAATCATCATGTAAACTTAAGTACTTTCCTTATCGTCACAACAACTTGGCTCTACATCAGTTTCATCAGTTAAGCTCTGATTTTCCGTCATTTTTCGCAATCTATCAAGTGCGTATTTGTAGATACGCTTAGAATTTAAAGCCTGTAAATTATAATGATCACCATCAAGAATTTCTATGACCTCGAACGGTCCTTTAAACTTTGGATCCAACAGTGTTTGATTACGTTCCTCGTTCACAATCAAAACAAAGTCTCAAACCGAAAATTTATTGAGTTTTGCCTTTGTCTGATCGAACATACGTTTTTCATAGGATGCTGCAGCGATCAAGTACAAGTTAATGTTACTAATGTTATAAAACTCTTCAAAGTCTTTACTCATAAGCAACGCCCTTGATCCACGATAATATTTTTCGGAGTAGCGAATAGCGCTACACTATCTCTTACAGCTGTAGTACTCGATTCTTAGTATCGATATTAACAGTTTGAAATAGCAAGACGAATTTCGTGAACGCATCAATAACAACGAAAACATATTCTTTTAAATCATTTTTGGCGCTGAATTTTCCGTTATTTAAATCAGAAACAAGCTTAGATATTTCAATATCACGATTTTGTTCAGCTAAAAGCCAGTTATCAGAAAGTTCTGTCAAGTTAACTGTTTTGTTTTGCTCTACCTTGGACTTTAATTTAGATCTCACGTAATATTTACCATCAACAGAATTTTGGTGATTACGGGATAAGAAATCTGCATGTGTCATATTTTTACCATTATTATAAACTATGTCAAAATTAAAACATTGTAAATAGGCCCACCACATATGAACTCGCGGCGTTAAGTCTATCTTTTTAAGGGACGATGTTAATGAATTACAATCAGTCACAACTTTAAATTGTCTACCATGTAAATATTGCCGAAAATGCTTAATCGCGTTAACGACAGCCAAGGTCTCTAACTCGTAACTATGATACCAAGATTCCGTGGGTGTGGTCCTTTTACTAAAATACGCGACTACTCTACGCCTAGCATCTACGACTTGAAATAAAATAGCACCGTAACCCTCCGAGTTGGCATCCGTATGTAGCTCATCCGGGTATTGGGGGACATAAATCATTAAAACGGGTTATTTATTAAAAATGGAAATAATTTCTTTTCTAACGTCTTCATGGCGTTATTGCCAGTTAAATTGAACCTTATCACACGTTAATTTATAAAGAAAACCCATCATACAGAAAACCTAGGTATGAACTGTAATGAAGTAAGTTGTCAACCCTATGAACTGTCTTAACTGAGTTACTGTGGACGGTGGAGGCAATTGATGGAGGAAGTTTACAACGCCTCTACTTTTCTACGATTAGGTCTAACCTCTCCTGACCTTACTTCATACCCTTCTTCGATAGTCTCGGAAATAACAAAGATATCGTCGACGTAAACAATAACGAAAGTATTTTCTAGATTACCCAAAGCTCTAACTATCGCGCGTTGAAAAACTGATATCGCATTACGGAGCACGAACAGCATGGTCAAATACTCATACTGACCGTCACGTGTTATGAACGCGGTACGTTGTATTGATTGGTCATCGGATTTGACCGGAATTTGACGAAAGCCTGAAGCACCTGAAGCCTTGGTCATAAGCGGTAACGGATACCGATCAGGTACTGTATTACTATTTAGTTCGCGATAATCAATACACATTCTATCCGTACCGTCGCGTTTCTCAACTAAGGGCTGGAGCTTGCAAATGGCGAACTACTTGCTCGAATGATATTAGCACGCATTAAATCATCTACACGTTCACGCATTATTTTTCTCTCTTCCGCACTAAGCCGATATGGTCGTCTTTGTACAGTCTTACTAGGATCAATTAGCCGAATCTCAAGTTCACCCGTAGTCACGCGAGTTTGCGGCATACCAGTAATAAAATGGCTTGAATAACGAATTAATACAGAAACTATTTCCGATTTATGATTCGAGGACACGTCGGTATCTATTAAGTTAAAATTATTTGACAGGGGCAGTTCATTAACACTACTAAATAAAACGATATTTTCTGTATCAACTGAGGGTAATTGTAAGTTACAATTATTTACATCATGAACTTTAGAAATTTTAAATTGTGTCACGGTCATATTAACACTAAAGCCTTGCAGCAATATTTCGCGCCCTACTATAATATCACTACGCAAATAGACATCCGGCAAAACATGCAATAAAATCTCGATTGAATTACTATCAATTTCAATAATACAAGAATCTGAATAGTGCTGAGTACACTTGACTGAATAATGCCTCTCAATGTAACTATGTTTTGTTCACGTTTTCCACAAAATTTAAGAGACACTTTCTTTAATTAGTGAACGCAGCACTATGCACCGAATCATAATGGGAATTCGAAAGCTGACCTTTATGTTTTAAAGTTCCTTCAGGAGGGTCGATGACGACACGTCGACACGTCACTCGCTGCGCGACGCCTCGGCACGTTCTCCATTTGGGCAGCGGGTAGAAATGTGTCCTTGTCTTCCGCAAGTGTAGCAAACGATGGAGCTGCTTGTAGCCTGCTGCTGAGGGTTAGGTCTTAAAGCTTGAGAGAAATTTTGCATCTTCATAGGTTTTCCGTGTATGTCGCTTCGCCCGTGTAAGCAATCCGCCATTTACTTCGCAACGTAGTGTGGTCTCCATATCTCGTCTGTTTTCCCGCTCGAATCCCGCTTCTGATGACGGAGGTGGTGTTATATCTCGGCGAAACTCTTCACCGTCCGACATTATTGTGGGGCAAAATGTGGTACGGGAAACAAACGAATGCTACAGAATCACTTATTTGATTTAATGTCAAATATGCAACGAGTCGTAAGACAGTTCTTATGATGTTGTTAGCACGGCGGCTAGCACTGAAGTGAAGTGTCGCCGGCCACGCGAACGCATCTAGGCTCCGTCGAAGCGTCGTCTCGATGACGCTTGCGGCTCGTTGTCAAATCAGCTTCCATGTTGTAGTGTCGATAGTCAAAACAGCTCCCGTACTAATGACTTCTCCGACATATATATGATTACAGTACCATAATTATATCTTAAGAATAATTTAAAGTTCAACTTTCTCAACAGAATAAGGTAAATGAAATTCATTTCAGTCATATTGTAAAGTTGCAGACAGAAGAAAATCAAAGGTCAGGCGCTTCGCATGTTGGCTTTCATTGCAAAAGTGTGGTCTAAAGTGCAGATAAGATAACACGAAGTGATTACAGCCACTAGAAAGTTGCCTAACTACAGGATATCGGAACGCTATGTGTAATTGTTTTAGCTATCGATTAATGGGGCGATAGGTCAGTGTTTGAAGGAAATAGGCTAATGGCGTGGACTTTGTTTTATTGCTTATAATGTTAGCATAGAAGAATTAGCTTCTTATAAAAACATATATTTATCGTTATTGGTTTATTATATCAAAACAAAACCCGTTTTCTAAATTTTTATTATTAATTTATTTTCTCTTGTTTTAAATTACGTCGCTTTGTAATAATTACTGACCCATATTTTCTTATAATTTCCATATATTGATTTGACCACAGCTTCGATCGCGTGGACGCCACCGCGTTGTAGCTCATTCAAATTGTCATTGTTAATACTTTCATTCTACCTATAATAAATAACTCAGTACTATAAAAACCAGTAAAAAGCCACCATTCCATTATGGATATAATTAAGTGACTAAATTGGATCACTAGTACCTACTTGTGTCGAACAGACATCGAAAGACATTGTATTTTTAAAGAGATCGTTTTTCACACTGGTTAATAATAGATCTACCTTTCTTTTTGTAATCGCATAGTTTTACTACAAAATATTCAAAAATTCTCAGAATTTGTAAACGACTTTATAACTCGTATACTTAAAATCAGTGAAAAGGCCATTATAAAATCATCGGTCACTTTTCCACGTTCTATCCCTCGGTGTCGGTTCCGTCTCCCAGACATAACATAGATAAATGAGTTTCATTACAAATATAAGCAAATTGTATGGACGTGTCTCGAGCGTGAAAGCGAAGTTATTTGTCAGACAACACCATTGTAGCCGGACTTTACGATGTAGATGCTCTATCAAACTTTGTAAAGATTAACATAAAGTGCTAGAATAAGTTATCATTTATAAAGGGAAACATGTGGGGAAAGTTATATCTATTTTACAAGGTGTTTGTAGATTTATAGACTAAAAATTTGTTTTAATGTGTCCAATGATATTATCAAATGTCTACAAAACAGGTTTAGTTAGTTTATAGCTTTTCAAGTTTGTTTTTCTTGTCGTATTCTCAAATTGAAAAAGTGAAGAGCATTTCGCTGAAAAGAAGGCAAAGCTCGTTTGAATTAAGGATGTGTAAGAAAAAGATTAGCTCCGAAAATAAAAATTAAGTCAACATAATTATAACGAAAAGACGGGATTGAGGAAGCGCGTCCAAATTCAGAACATCTAAGATAGATTCTAAAGGGCGCTATCAAAACAAAATAATGATTTATTGTAACATACGAGTATAAACTATTGCGTATCAATAAGGAGTGAAAGCAATTCGTAATAAGGGCAAGTGCCAGCAAACGTTTAAATTCTCCATAAATCACACCTGTCTATCAACAATTCAAGTAAAGTTTACGACTCTTGAACTGCAATCGGGTTCGCAGACAACCATATAATTAATTACTTCCTGCTGGGAAATAATATTTGCTGACACATTCACCGATTGTTTCTTTGTAATTGGAACGAAGTTCCTTATCGCGCGTTGTGAAAGGGGGCTAGACGGAAAAAATTCTTACGAAAAGTTGTCACGACACTTTTGCTATAGTTGTAAGCCGTGCGGCGTGCGCGTGTTTCTCTGTCTGTCTCTCTCTCTCTCATAGAAAGCAAGCCAGTTATTTTCGTTTCGTCTTTCTATTTGTTTTGAACAGTGTGGTGTCGCGACGACTATTTTTGTTGATTTGTTTTTGTACATAATAAATGATAAATTAAAAATATTATTATAACTTTAAAAAAAAAATTACAATTCCTTTACTAATTAATCGAAAGGAACTTCGTTCCATCCGGGTGTCCCTAGACACCTCTCAAGTTTTTATTATTTAATCTACATATAGAAAAGAGAGAAGAAATGTGTATTTTAAAGTTTTCTAAAACGCTACCTCTAAAGAAGTCATTTTTAAACTAGAAGCATGAAACTTTGTTTATTGGCCAAGAATTAAAGATAAAGAAACACGGCAGCAACAATTCCACCCTTTTTTAACACGAGCGAAGCCGTGGGCAGAGTTAGTAGTTATATATTTCTATCTTCTTCATCCTAGCATTATTCCCGGTATTTTTATGTACCCAGGGTCTGCTTATTACTCTTATCCGGATTTGACAGGTTACTAGTTTTTACACAGAGCGATTGCCATCTGACCTCCACAACCCTAAGGGTGAACCAGTAACTCATTGGATAAGAGCAATTTACTTATCAAGAATTAACGATTATTATCAGATGTTATTGATAATAACCGGGACCGACAAATTAACGTGCTCGCTAGGCACGGTGGGAAGACCCACACGGACAAACGCCCAGACCGAGACAGAAATTTTAACAAACATCTGCCCGAGCGGGAATCGAACCCGCAACCGTCGAGACTAAAGGCAGACTCGCTATCCACAACGCTACAATGGTGTCAACGGTGTAGTTATATATTTCTATCTAAGATGTAAATATTTTTTTAGAAATTCATCCATTTATACTGTTAATAAAGTATGTATTATGTTATTTAATTTGCAACACCATTATGAGAATTACGAATGAAGCCATTCAGCTAAAGTAGTTTTAGTGATTAAATCCTTTTACCGTTTACCGATATGTAAACATTATCACTTGGATCCATATTATTATATAAGTAAAGAAATAATTGTTTTATAATAAAAACCTTATTATCTTGAAAAGTATCGGACACATTCTGAATACGGACAAAAGTTCTTTAAATTTAATTCCGTTAGCAATTTTTCGTTTTACGCAATCTATAACGATAAGCTACATTCAGACGAGAAGCAATTTTACATTCTGACAGGCTCCTTGTCACAATCTCTATCTGAGAAATACAGCGGCACAGTCTGTACATTTTCCCGCATAGATATTAGTCTTTCGATCTGTCTTCCTGAATAAATACATATTTAAAATCACATCGAAGATACGAATATGAATTTAAACGTTTCCTTACAATATCTACACACGCAAGAAGACTTGATGGCGACGCGTACAACTGCGTAGGCAAATTCTATCTAACAATCTTTTAAAAAATCTCCAAAATCGGCTAGCAGCCGAAATTATGACGTAATACGCATATCTTATCGTACCCTCCTCATTCAAAATTTAATGCATAATATATATGAAATTAATATCAAAATATACATTTACAGTACTACCTTATTTTCTAAACAGCTTGGTATATTATTCATTTTAAGCATTCCATGCACGATAAATACCAAACATAACTACAGTAACGGTCATACTGTAAATTCTCGTGGCACATTTCAACGCCCCGCTTATAATCACCACCATCATCGATTTCACGGTGTTCCTGGTAAGGTATGATTGGACATTATATGGGAATCTGTAATCAGTTGGAAGGAACGGTCACGAGCGAGACATCCACTTGATAGATGATAATTCGTTACGGGATAAATTCGAAACGGTAACTGTGCCTTTGATCCTAGGATACGGTATCGACTGCGACTAAAATAGAATATTTCCATTTTGTAGGAAATTTTAAGTCTTTCGAGAGTCAATTATCTTTATTTATATAAAAGGAGAGGACCTGACTCACTGACATATCAATGCCTAGCCTAAACCTTTTGACCTAGGAAGCTGAACAAACGCTCAGTAAGAAAAGATTTATCGAAATTCAGCCCTGGGGGGTGAAAAGGAGGTTGAAAGTTTGTATCGAAGTCCGTCATTTTTAGAAGCATGAAACTTTGTTTTTAGGTCAGCTGATAAATAGAGTGTTTTAACGTTTTCTAAAATTCCACCCTGGAAGGGTTGAAATGGGGGTTCAAAGTTTGTATTAAATCGCTATTTTCATAGTTCATATTATAAAGTTGGAGCAATTTATTTGATAATATGAATGGAAATTAAATTGAATGTAATGGATGAAATGAGTTTTTTGAGCTCTCTCTTCGCCCGTAGGAACGGAGCAATAATTATAAACGTCCATCAATTTGACAAGCTTTAGGAAACTACGCAAAGCGACACAGATGCGATGCATGGCATGCGGTAAGGTGTATCAAAATTTGTCCGCATTTGATAGGTTCATTATTACGAACGAATATGGACTTATATTGGTTATAGTATGAATGAGTTTAAAGAAATATTATTATAACACAAAACCGAAGTGACAAGAGCTATTCACTAGTTTTAAAATAAAATGTACCACAAGTGTTTTATACAAGCAATAAAGTAAGACTTTCTTAATGGAATGGACTTTTAATATATAACGAGTAGGTGCTTCTCAGAATATAGTGAAAAATATTAATACCTACTTATTATATAGCCATTACGCTTCACTTATGTAAAACTTTTATAGTATACAGTTTTGTAATAATCACTTTTATACACGTTAGATGTTTTTTTTATTTATTTCAAACAATATGTGCTGGCTCAGTTCACCAGGAATACATAAATATTGTTTAGTTTATAATACCGTATTATAGTTTAACTTAGGTATGTTATTTATGGGACGGACTGAATGTCAAGTCGCATATGAGAATCGTGTCCGATCGAATCGGTCTTGATTCACCATTATCGTTAGATCGGGAAAATTGTTCTTGTATGAAAACCAATACCCAAATCCCATACCTCCAGGATTCCTCCTGGATACCATCATCAAATCCTGACATGGTTACAATGGGACCATCGGTCCAACCCTCTTCGAGCAATCGAGTAAGAAACATACAAAAAAACATACAACATAGAATTGACAACCTCATTTTTATAAATATATGATTGCTGTTTGAATTGATTTTTATTTTAAAATCAAACCATTTAATAGTGATTTAGACTATACTGATTAAGATGTTAATTATACAGTATATGTTATGATATTTGAGAATCATGTAGATTTAATATAAAAGATAACGTAAAGATTAGAATAACGTGCTCCAAATGAACACGCTTTGAATGTTACGAAATTATAATTTTATGTTTTATTTATGCTGTTTTGATCTTTAATGAGGTAATAGTATTGAATGAACATTCATTTGGAATGGTTATTCGTACTACGTGGGAAACTTTCTAGCTTAGACAGCAGGTATAAATAGTGTACGGCGAATGCCTTACAGACGTGATAGGTAGATGTGATTAGTTAATCATTAACAGTTATCTCGTGAATAGATGGACTTATATAATAAAAATGTAAATATTAAACTTTTGCTTTGTAATTTTATTAAAATGTTATCATTATTAGTTTAATAAGAATTATTTTTAGACAAATTTTGGGAAATAAGTTATTTATGCGGCTTGCAGGGTAAATGATAGTGAAGAGGTTGAAGTTGTAAGTGAAAACGTCACCAAATGAAAAGGTACTCTCATAGCTACATCCGCACGCTAATCGTTAAACGATCAGTGGATAAAGCAACTTTAGGCGAGGTCAGTCAATACATGGACGACCCTATAGTGGTATTTCAATTAAGCGTCTCCATGCTTCGCAGAGCACTTGAAAAGTCGGTCTGGGTATGGGTACCTACATAAAGTTTTGACCATTACTAATAATTTCATTGTAATGAAAATAGTTTGTTTTTTGTACATTTGACAGTAATCTTTGAAACTGTTTGAATTGTTTGTAAAAATTCTTTCACTAGGATTTCGCAATTTTTTTCAATTGTGCTGAGAATCCATGTCTTAGCTGCTGATATGTTTATATACTATCTAAAATAAATACGTTAAACATAGTTGATAAAAATAAATAAAACCTTAGGTACATTTAATACCAAAAACTCGCAATGTTATAAATCTAGCACAAGGCCTATTGGAATGGCACGCAGTCTACTTACACTGGTATTTTAACTGCCATGACATTATACAGCAAACATGGTTATCAGGACCTAATACCCAAAATTCATTCATCACATCTGACCAGTGCTTATAGAAATATAAATTAATAAATGAACGCTACACACTCAACGGTCCCTATTATGATAGCAATATTATGGCAAGAGTCCGGAAACATACACAAATACACACAATTGTTCAGACGAAAACACACCCATTCCTGTAAGGTAAATACAAACATAGGCCTCGAGTGAAAAACGAAGTTGCAACCATCAGTGTTTAAGGTAGGCTCACTACTTACTGTATCACAATTATACAATGATATACGTATAGCATAAAATAAAATCTTTTTCCAGCTTAGAGTAAGATAATAATACTAAGTCTCATGTAAAGATAACCATTTGGCATGCATTGAGGTAATGAAAACATTGGAGGTCGATACGATACGAGCACTTTCCCCGCAAATCTCACCAACTCCGTGAGACCTAGAATTTAGAACTTATAAGGAATATTAAGATGTCCGCGTTAAAACCTACTTACTTGTTTAATGTTAGCTATTAAATCAACGATTTGCATTTCATTTTACGATGAGATAAGTGTTGTGTTCACTCTGATTGGACTGCTGTGTATCTACGCAGTTTGGAAAAGTCAAGGATTTTTAAACTGAATTAAAAATTGAAATAGGTATATTTCACGCTTTGAATTCAATTTTTATTTTTACTTTAGATTTTGAATTGTATGTATCTGTAAATATTATAAAATGAAGTCGTTATCTGCATTCTGTTTCTCAGTTTACTTCGGCGACGCCATAAAAGGGTCTTTTTTTACGGTTTTCACTAATAGAAAGAACGATATATGAGGAAAGTTTGTGTATACAATTTTTAGTTATTTTATAGATAATGGGTGAGCTATGAAAGTCAATGACAGATTGTCCGTGTGAAGCGCAGCCTAAACATCGAAGAAAGCGCCTGTAAAATATATATTACATTTAGAATCTGTGAAATTTTTATATATTAATTAAATAACAAGATTTTCCACTTAATCGGCAATTTGTTTTAATGTGATATTAAATCAAGTCATTTTGTTTAAATTAATGTGTTTTTGAGTTTGACTAATTCAAACAGATTATTGTCACCGTGATTCTAAAATAATATATTTGCATTAAATATATCAATATGTTATTAATAAGGACATGAATAGAAGCGTTTACTCTTTTTATTAATTTGACTATCAATACCTGCGGCTTTGCTCGCGAGCTCGTTAACGTTGTTGCTCGTTAAGCTTGTTATGCCGAACGACTTTCCCAAAGTTATTTTTCTAACTAACCCAATATTTTTCCGTATCAAATACCCTCATTTGTATCACCATCATAATATATCATGTATTGGGTAGAAAACATCCAAACATACAATTTTACCATTTTTTATATTAATCACGATAATTATGTTGGAGTTCTGAAGAATTGAAACCTGCAATGTTTTGACGGGTTTCGCAAGTGCAATTAATAAGGTATTTGTAAGATACTGCGAGTATGTAGTATTTGGGTTTCTTGTATCGTAACGCGGAAAAGCTATGTTATATAATATTTGAGAAATGTTATTAACCAGTGAATTGAAGACAGATTGCATTAAATTTATCATTAAATTATTATAACCAATCAGATAAATTTAAAACAATTAATGGTTTCTTGAAATGTTAACCACATTGTTTAATTTTGATGAATTTAATTTTAAACATTTGACCAATAACAAGAGTGAGACTGATATTTTACCAATTTTGAAAATTTAAATCCTTACCAGTTGCTTGGAAATACGGGTATCTGCTAGTAGGTATAAACCGATTGAACATGAGTTTTAGCCTGTAAATTTTACATTCAGTTAAATAGTGTCTCGCAATAGTTTTAATAATTTCAAAAATAACTTATTTCTAAAAAAAATTTTTCATTAAATATCGGTACAGGCGACACTATTATTAAAGACGTAACAATAATAGCCCAATTAAACATCTAATATTTTGTTTAGTATATTATATATTATATATTATTAGTATATAATATATTATACAAATAGTACGAGTATCCATTCCTCAATCTTTTTGTATTTGTACCTATGAAATAAATCGTAACCAGTCTATTTTATAAAGTTTTGTATTTCTTAAATTATATAACCATAAGATGCTGCGTTTTATTCTTGATAAGATAAATCATTCCTCACAATATTATTTAGCTGTAAGAATAGACTAAAGGCGAGGCAAACTTGTCACGAATGGAATTAAAGTAACCGTATCGAAAGGCAACATCAAATACGATCTGTGACTATTTGCAATTGATTTTCGTCAGCATTGATCGTTCAAATAAGCTTTTAAAAGTTTTCTCAATATAAATGATTTTTTTATTTCCACAAAACATTCCATTAGTTCTAAGCTATGCTTTTTTTTTTCGGAATGTGTATTGCTGTTGGCCCTACTGGCCTTGACAGCGTCACCTCGAGTACAGAGACTCAGCCGTGATAAAGCAGCCCTCACGGGGCTCAAATTTGAAAGCTATGCTTAACACACCTTATTGGTAGTGTCATAGTATCCATAGATGAAAGTTACTGCTGGTTTTATTTTTCCGCTAAAATCAGGATTGCGATTCATCGGGCAAATATTGCTAGCACACTTGCCACCATTGCTTATGTTACATATATATAGTAAGTTTTAAATTGTAAATATGCTATTACATTTATCGCATATTATAAATGTAAGAAACTTCAATGATTATATTTAGAGAAAATATTGTTTGTGCTATCATCAAATAACACTTATTTTTAATCTATACAAACAGGTTTTTGATTTATGTTCATAATAATATCAACTATATAATATATGTATTAATATATTTCCTCACCTTATTTTAGTTCTTAATTCCCATATAATTTAATGCTAAGTATTTATTTTTATTTTTCACTTTACTGATCCGAGTATAGTCAGCATCTTATGTTAGGTTTCGCAAGCCCGTTTATTTGTTAACTTCCAAATCGTACGTGACCATAGTATTCGTTATGGAGGTACGCTTTGAAAAGGTTGAGAAACACTGACATAGATTATTCAATTCAAGTGCTAAGAGGTTACCGTATTTATTATTTCTATTGACGTTTGAAGTTTAGTGAAAGTGATATTTAAAAGTTAAATTGGCTCGTCAATTTGTTTATTTAGTCTTAAGTATCTTTTTTAACTTTCAAGTGGTTAATGAAACGATTTATTTAATTACACTGCAATTTCGTTTGTGAAAAGAATTTAATTGTGTATATATTTTTTAAATAATTTAGCTGTAGGGCAACGGCATGTCACGACAATTTCATGCTTGGTTTTACGTAACCGACTGTTATAGAGTAGTGGTAATGGTAAGTTTAACAACGATGGTTGCGAGTTCCATATCTGTTTGGGATATTTATGTAAGTCTGGCTTATGGCATTGTGAGTTCCACCCCACTATAAGGATTGCTTTGTTCTCGTCGTGTATTATATATGTACCTATATAATAACATTACAAAATAATAATGGTTGATTTACGTTGAACCATTGAGCCTAATTTGTATAAGTTGGTTCTTGGAAGGTGCAGAGATCAAATGGTAATTGTTCTGTCAAAAGCCAGTAAGACTAAGATTAACCTTGATTTGAATATCAAGCGAGGTAGATAAATTATGGGATGTTAATTATCTTCTTCGTAAAATATTCTAGTCTTCTTATTACTCTTACTCAAAAGATCACATATAAAATACATGTACTTAACACGCTATTTACTGGCGAAGACGAGGGTTCTTATTTCATGAATTCTCACGTCGAAATATGCTGAAACTGACGCGTCATGTCTGGAGAGTTCATCGGCTAGAATACGTTCAGAGGGCTGACTATTAACTTTCAATAACAATTTTTCCATTTCGATCCAATAAACCGATTCAGATATTATATGAGCATGACGTAAAAATATATATGTATGTCATGGTACGAAATATTGCGATTGAAATGACGACCTAAACTATCCGGATCGCAGATCAGTGTAGGTCGTCATTTCAATGGCAATAAGATTTCACAGTAGGCGCCCAGAGCGTTGCCTCCATTCCTGATGTACATTTATAAATTCATCAAATTAGATTTTATATAAAAAAGACTGATAAAACATTATTTTAATTTCAAAAATTTATAGTTCATCATATCAGCTATGGCCTGATTTACAACTACTAATATATGCTATCGGGTAATGTAGATGAGATGTTGTAGGTACTTAACATAAATTACTATTGGGAGAAGATAATCAACCATTAAATAGAATAATTTATATTCACGGATAACGTTTATTCATTCATTCAAATTGCGTAAGTACGCGCCTACTCCACGCCAGATTACTTGCGTGAAGGACGTGGGAGGAAACTAAGCACTGTCCTGTATTTCCGCATACTAATATTACACTAGACTATATTGCTGTTATAGAAAGCATTTATTATCTACTAAAAGCAATACGCAGGCTCTTGAATGGTAGGTAAAGGAAAAAGTGTTGAAAAATTGATTTTTGGGCCAGTTTCCTATGCGGGTGTAAGGAGTAACTAAAGTTACTTTTATTTTATAAAAGAGCTTAGTTTTTACACGGAGCAAAAAGAAAAATCGGTACACCACAGCAGCGGAGCCGCAGGCACAGCTAGTATTTATATACGATCTAAAGTCTGCTCTTAACTAGCAAAAAGCAAAAACTTATACCTGCATTACAGGTTACAACAAAAAGAAAATTGTATACATTATATTATTAATTCTTACGTTTCTTTATAGGTTATGTCGGCATGTCTTATTTACACTTTATTCTTCTTTCCGTGAATATCATTACAAAAAGATATAACGGATTTTAAATTACAAAAATTATTTGACTAAAGTTCACACTATTACGGTTAAATAAATGCATACAATATAATACAAACTATACAAAAAGTTTACTTTGAAAAACTGTGAAAACAACTAAATATAGAATGCGGTATGTTACGTCATCGTTTAATAATTCAAACCCTTCACAGGTATCAGGGATTGCTTATTGTTGACCAAACATCAGAATCATGACTAAGCAGAGAAATATTATTTCTTGCCACTATTCGAAGCAGAATTTGATTGATTAATTTTTTTTCAGAATATAAAATACCGATTTTTAAACTATAAAGCAAATAATAGATAGATTATCTACAGAATATAATAATTTATTTTCTTTACAAAATATATATTTTTTGCTTTTTAGTTTTCTTTTTAAACTAGGTATTCCAATTTGAATATTTTGCTTTAAAAATGTAAAAAGAGTTTAATTTTATTTTAAAACTTGTTTCCTTACCTACTTTTTTAAAAGCTATACCGCCATTACAGCAAAAGGTCGTGTGACGTAAGTAAGAGAATAAAGCAATTAAATTTAAATGCTAGTTTGTTTTCACATTGTATAACAAAAATTTATATACATAATGTTATAAAAAAATAACAAAAATTATTTCAGGTAAAAAAAAACTGTGTTGAAGAAAAACTTTATTTGACTCGTAGGTATATATAACAAGATAAGAAATAATTAAAAAAATAACGACGATAAACATCAACTCAGTCATTGTTTTGAAGTCAGAATTTTTTAAAACTTTTTTAAACACTATTTGTGAATATATTTTAAATTCAAAGAGATTCTTACTGATATTTAAAAATAATACAAAAAATTAAGAAGGAATTGATTGATGAAATAATACAGTAACACGTATGTACATGCGCTTGCGCACCTGACGAAATGTACTCAACTTGTTTTCGAATGTGACAAATGACTTTCAACACAAACCAAGGTTACCTCAGTACAAGTATTGAGCTTAAGAGTTACAGTTCATTCTATAAGTTCATTCATATACACATTTATACAAATACAAAAAATTTAAGTGTCTGTTTGTAATTCCAAATTAACTTTTCACTAAATGCCTATGAAAGTAAATACTTACTTACATAAAAAAAATCAATTTATAAATTTTTAGTATGTCTGTCTTTCTCTTTGCTCCAGCTATTCTCTGAAACGACGATCTAAGACTTTCACTGGCAGATAGGTGATGTTATGGGGAATAATAGCTATTTTGGCTACTTTTATTTTAGAAAAAGAATTAGGGTTCAGGGGCCTACCTCCAAGTTCCCTATCAAGTCGGTTCAAATCAAAGACAATTAAATTATTGAGCGTATTTTCAAAAATAGGTATTTTGATGACACATTTAACTCACCTTAAATTACAGGAAACGTTAAAAATTATAAAGCAAGAGATTAGAGAGATCTCTTACGGATAGATATAACTCCAGGAATATAACGGAACGGAACAAAATATAATAAACTTATAGTAATGATCAAATGAATGACCTGTCGGACTAAAAAGTCTATTAAAACAGGGCATGAAAATGATAAAATATATTTACCACATATTCCGCGCATCAGACACAAAAAACTGATTTACCTGAAAAAAAACAAAATAGATTTATAAGTTTTCACATGTTTCTTAACTATAACACGGCTAACTAATAACTTTTACCAATAATTCTGCAAGAAGCGTTGTAAATCCTCGTCGAGTTGATACGAGATCAACTTGACTAACGATGGTAACGAATAGGGTTGCCATAATAAAATAAATAAACCTTCAAACGAGAAATTCTAGTACTGAATCTCGGAAACGGCTCCAACGATTTTCATGAAATTTAGTATGCATTAGTATGATTTCGGGGCGACAAATCGATCTCAATATTATTTAATTTTAGAAAATGTCGTTTTATCAGTGGTTTAAGGCAATTAAAAACCTAGTTAGAGTCCAGAATTCTCAAGTCCGATTATTTTTTCCCTTTGTTGTTTCTTTTGTGAGAACAAATTCAAATTCAAATTCAAATTCTTAAAAAAACTCGATATATATTTAAAAAAATACCATCATCCAGGTACTTTCCTTTATTAGATGTACTTCCATTGACTTATATGTAATTAAAAAAAAAAAAAAAAAAAGGTTTTGAAGTGAACTTAAAAAGAGACAACATTCTTTCCTACTAACAAAATGTCGATCAATCGCTCTCTCTCTCACACAAATACACTGTTAACATCCATAGTCCATAGAGTATTCATCTCATTCTCTTACAAATTAATCAGAATACAAAGTTTCACTTCTACCGCGTACTCACACTCGATTTTTTTAAATAATCCTCATTTAGAAATAAATATACACATTACTCTTACTTTGAAAGTATTAAGTTTAAACAAATATAAGAATACTAACATTTGAAAACGGATTATAGTGTATAAAAAAGTGCCACGCGTGGAAGAAAGTGTTAAATAACAAGTGCAGTCGTAAAAAATTGGTTGCAAAAATAAATATTAATAATTCACAAAATAATCAGGTATCATTATATTAAAAATTACATAATTCGAGTTCATTATCCGGCAACCCTGCATGGGCGTAGTCACCGACATGTTTTTGCGCAACTTTCATTACCTTTTTAGGCTTTGGTCAAAGACCTATCCAGACCGCAATGATATTACTTAACTATAATCAGTATGTTATAAAATTGTAACAGTGTAGTGTTTACACGAAATAAAAGTACATGTAATTTATATAAATATTATATACATGTATTTGATTTTCAACTCTGTTTTTATGGAGTTTTGAAATCGCTTGTAAACGGACGGAAATAAATTTTGGCTCCATGTTATAAGATGTTTGTATTGCCCATACAAATATTTGTTTCAGTCAGGGTGATTTCCATATCTGTTGATACTGGTTGTCAACACAACATTGTTTATAATAGGCAAGTTATTCTATTCTCATGTTTAACTTATTACAATCAGGGTCAAAATGCGATCCAGACGACAAGCCTTTTCCACTTTATGTTACGAACGGATTATTGGGTACAGATTTATTCCATATGTCATAAAAGATCTACAAAATCTATGGGCACATATATTATTTAGTCTATTAAAATTTCTATGAAACCTAAACGAGGCGTGGGCGGATCACTGAAAAACCATTAAAGAACAAGTGAAAGAAATACATCATAAAACATCGTATTCGTACTTGAACTTATCAAAGAAATAGAAAGTTCCAACTCCCGAGTGCTATTTCACAGAACGGTGTGAATATACGACGATAGTTATAAATCCCTTTCGAAAATATATATTGCTAAAGCACAGATGAAAGGAAAACAGAAGTCGATTTCAATAGATTTAAATGATTCTTTTGTTCCTTTAGTTTTAGTATCATAAACATGTGTTGTATTAAAACAAAACATTCAAGAGTTACAATGACACTTTTTGTATTTCCTCATGATGAAAATATGTATATTTAACGCTACACAATAATATGACAATACGCTGTACCTGGGCTCCGGAAACACTTTTTTTATGTTAGAAGTTGGCAAACAAGCATACGGCCCACCTGATGGTAAGTGGCTGCCGCAGCCTATGAGCGCTTGCAGCACCATTAGTAGGTGCCACTCACGCGTTGCCAACCTCGAGATATTAGTTCTTAAATCTCGTTCGCCCAGTAATTTCACTAGCGTACAATGCCCTTCAAACCGGAACACAGTAGTGCCTAAGCACTACTATTTGGCGGCAGAATATTGGACACTGCGGTGGTACCTACCTAGCCGGCCTCTTGCAAAAAAGACTTACCACCAGTGTGACTGATTGCACTGGTGGAATAATCTCTGTTGTGACAGAGGTTATCCCAACAGTTTAATCAAAATTGCAAATACCCAAAATGTAAGGTCAATAGAATTATTCAGCAGCTGAATAAATACAATAATCTGAATTTCAGGGTTTCTCTGTGTAATAGATTTTTTAATTCGACATAAAGACTAGCCTATGTCGTTCTCCTAAATGGAATTTATCCGATAAATACTGAGCAGTTCATATTTTATTCAACAGTTTATCCACGTGTGTATATTATAGGTGTATGTGTATATGTGCTTTTATATTATACCAGTTGCAATTATCAGATTAGATGGTAATTGCACTTACTGTTTCTAACTGGTCAAACTTTCTCTGTGGAAATAAATAATAAATATTCATTTAAATATGTACTGCGCACTGAAGAGTTTATTCGTTTGAATAATATTAGGAACCACTATCTTATCATTTACTTATGAAGTTTATATGTTAACTGACATCACTCTATGAGACTTGGACGCAAATAAGCAATACCATGTCAACGCACAAAATTGAAAAAACTGAGTTATATATGCATAAGTGTTGGTAAATGGCTGAAGAACATTTTTCTTTAATATTTGTAGGGTTTTAAGCTTTAAATCTTCTAAAAGAGCCGTTTTTAATCATGCAATTTATGTATTATTTTAAACGTTTTGGGTTATATTATGTACGAAATATGCAGTTTGTATGCTTATTTTATGTGAAAATAAGTAAAATAACTTACATACATCTTCAAATTGCCAGAAATTGACCAATACATAAAAAAATCATATAAAGCAAGTTGTTCAAAATTTTCAAACACGTTTTCTCGAAATGACATTCGTGTGGGTTGACATGTTATTGCTTATTTGCGTTCACTTGTGCGTTAATGCGTAAAAAATATATCTGTCAAAATATCAACAAGTATATGAATACAAAAAGATATTACGGCGCGGTGATGGGTCGGTATCGGTATGTGTCGGTGGTTATATGAAACAAACACACATATATCTAATTAAATGTTGGTAACACACGTGCTGAAACTAGTTTCATATAATATTATGTATAATATAGAGTTGTCCCCAAATAGAAGCGATAATAAAACCTGCAATTTAAGTAGAGCATGCTTAATTAATATTATGTCATTGTAATTCGCAATTTTCATATTTGTATTTTGGTAACAATATTTTTTAGTTCTATTGCGCAAACTTTTAAAACTGGATATTCTTAGGAAACATAATATGGTTTATATTAGTCACTACATTGATTCAAGTTACATTTTTTATTTAGCAACAGCATTATATAATATCTGAGATATTGTTATTTTAAGAAGATAATAAGATCAAATATATTATACGTTATTTGTTTGATACTACACTTATATTATAAAGATGTATTAAAATTTAAAATACAAGTTAATAAATGAATAATATTTTATTACAAATTGTAGCTATTTACTGTAAAAAGTACAAGAAATTTCTCTTTCGTTAAAATAAGTTTCTCTTTTTTTAATTTAAAATAGTATATAATCAGAGGTAGATTAAATAAAAGCAAATTAAAATTAAATAATAGAAAAAGTGTACGCGGGTACTTTGGGAAGTTTTCTTTATTTCTGGACATGCTGATCAACATAAAAATAAGTAAAGCCGTCACGAAAGCTTTAATTAACTAAAAATACCAGGTAGATTCCCACCATTTAAAAAACGGTGAAAAGTGTTTGAGATGAAACACATATTATAAATGTCTAATGTCAAAAAGATAATATATTCATAAACATTAAAGTCTCACGTTGAAGCGAATCATAAAGAGTTCAAGGCACTTCAATTAAAATATGCACGTCAGCGAAATTAATGAGTTGACAGTTGTGGCACTCGTAGGATAAAAGCTGGGTCGGACCGCCTTTGACACCGTTATACATTATGTAACGAATCGGTAATTATTTTTTATTTATTACAAAATATAGATTCTGTTTGTAATTCAAATAAAGATAGTCACGGTGTGATGATAGTGTTAGGATCGAATCCCACAGTTGATAGTGTATAAAAATACGGTTTATTTTATTAATCACACAGTTATACTTCAATTTTCTTCCAGAAACATTTACATGCATTTTTATTTTCTAGAGGAAAAGATAGAGGATAGTGGGGGCGAATTTGAATGACTCCTAAATCCAAATGGAGACTATATAAACATGAAAAACTGACACACTTGTGAAATTCAATGTACCTAATATTTATCGTTAAACATGTAAAGTATATGTGGAACAATTTTGTACGATTTACAGTCAACATACATACGTATATTTTAAATGCAATCGTGCGTGTAGGATCTAAATCTTGAACATGTTTATTGAAATCTCCCATATTCAAATGCTGTATACAATTAGTTGCGAGTACATTTTACTACATAATACTTTCCATATATGGATATCTTGATTTTCGTCAGCGTCCTGATACTTCTATTAAGAAACCTGAATAGCTCGTGGCGCTTTAATTAAATCCTATTATTATTTGCTATCATATGGCAGTGATGTAAATAGCATTGCAACTATAACATTAAAAATATTGAGAGACTTATGTAATAAATAAATAAACGCAACACACTCAACGGCCCCATTAGGATAGTTATATCCCGTGTCGAGGGACCGAAAACATACTCATGTACAAGGACAAACTCACCCAGACCGGAAAATATGCCTGTATGGTCAATACCGAGAGTCATACCACAGCCATACCACTCCACAAGAGTACCAGTCCATATTTCGTTCAAAAAGTGGGGATCGCAATGCAGCGCAGAAATGCAAATCATGGTACAGAATGTCTATGTTGTATTGTTGTAGAATAAGCTTAGACGAATTAATAAAAGCATTAGACAAGCTAATTTCTAAATCAATTAGTCTATCTATCTATAAAGAATAAATCGTTTAATATACTCATTATTAATGTTTTGAGCTGTTACATGGACATCCGTACAAGACACCGTTAGCTTAATGCATTGCAATTTTTTTTGTTACCTCAAGTCACATAACACTAAAAGCTTCTAATAAACAGCTAATGCAAATCATAAAAATAAGACTAGAAATCTTTGATTTTTTATTCTTATGAGGTTGGAAAAACGTTATGATATATTAGATTGAATGCCCGTTACTACGTCACATATTATTATAAATAAATAAAAAATAAACGCTACACACTGAACGGCCCCCATTAGGATAGTTATATCCTTTGTCGGAAACACACACATGGACAAAGATAAGCACACCGAACACATACCTGTATGAGTGTATGGTCAATACAAACATCTGCCCCATGTGAATCAAACCTGCGAACCTGTGGTGGTGCAGGTTCGCTACCGCTGCGCCACAACGGCGTGAAATGATTATCGTTATTATTGCATTATTTTTATTAGCAATATGTATCTGTTTTATTGGTGCATAGATTTGTGAAACAGAGAAAACTCTAAGAAATAATTCCTACAAAGAAGTTGACTAAAAAACTTTTTATTTTTAAAACTCTTAAAGATTTCGATTCAATCTTATTAGAATAATTTTCTTGGAGTTAGGAGTTCAACATAAATAAATTTGTCGAGTAATAATATTACTAGTCATCGATAATATCTTGGATAGACATTTTAGGTGCCTTCTAAAGTACGATCATGGCAAGTTGAAATTATTCCATTTTTTTATGTAAGAGGGGGCAAACGGGCAGGAGGCTCACTTGATGTTAAGCGATCACCGCCGCCCATGAACATCTGCAACACCAGAAGGCATGCAGGCGCGTTGCCGACCTTTAAGGAAAGAATACGCTCTTCTCTTGAAGGTTCCCAAGTCGTATCGGTTTGGAAAGACCGCCGGCGGAAGTTGATTCCACAGAGTGGTTGTGCGAGGAAAAAAATGTGTTCTAAATCGCGCTGTTGTGGATTTCCAGACATCGAGGTGGTATGGATGTGTTCCATCTATAAACTGACCCTGTCCAAAGTTACTTAGCAACCGCATAACTATAAAGTGATGTTAATAAACTAAATAACACTGAATCTTTAAATTTAAAACAAGTTATATAACAATCTTTCAATGTCTTTACGTGTCGGATTACGCTATCTATATCACAGCACCTGTTCCTTAAACAATGGCACTGTTCACTTTCGTTTGCGCCTCCTCTTGTTAACATTTAAGTATATCGAGCGTAGTCGTGACTTCACCTCTCCTAGTTCCCTTTCAGAGTCACGAGCGAGAGACGTTGATAAGGCGTTTAACCATCTGAGAAATATAGTAATTGCATTCATGAATTACGAATTAAGATACGGTTTAAGTTAACCAGGTTACGTAACGTCTTTGGGAAGCTGAAGATGTTCTACACGTTTAACTATTTATATAAGTTTTATGGTTTCCTATATTTTTTTTTTAATGTGAACTGTTGGTATTACCCGTTTATGACATGGATGGGTGGTGGACATAATCTGTAGAATCATATCCGATAAACCTTTTTTGCACTCTCACTTTTTATAAACTACAAACTTTTATATTGATGAGACAAACGAGCGGATAGTTCCACCTGATGGTAAGTGGCCACTATCCCAATGGACATTCACAACATCAAGGGAGTCGAAAACGCGATGCCGGCCTTTAGGTAATAGGTACCATAATACTCGACTTTTCAAGACCCTAAATTATAGTAAAAGTTTGAACGTACATGGGAGGAAAGATTTCGAGTGTGTAGATGAGATGTAGTTCTGCGGCGATGGTTGCGAAGGTAAAACCATGACGGCGGCACCATATTCTAGTATGGTATTTTTCTAATAAGCAGACGCTAAAAGAATATTTCTAAGCCATACTCGTTACTGTATTAGTTTAGTTATAGACAGCCGTGGGCCCAATTTTCGCTTCTCAAATTTAAATTGCATAGATGGGAAAACAGAGATACTTTTTTGATACTATGTTAGAATGTATTTATTTGCCTGTTTACAGTAATACTGCTTTACCAAAATAAAACTATAATATCACACTTACCTTGTTTAAGAAATTATCTTAACGGACATACAAAAATTATATAATACCATTACATGCTTAGTAATAAAAATTTAAAAATAAGTATGAAAGTGTTAATATAAAAGCATAACAAGTGGGGCACGATCGAATATTTTGCAATTAAGCACAACACTGCACCCGTAACACTAAATTCCATAACGCCTTTACCTTTAAAGGTCAAATGTTTGTATAATAATGATACTTTATAAGTAAAGAATTTTATTATATACAAAATATATTTTCCGGTGGATGTTTCACAATATTATGCTAATAAAACTGACGTTCAATTTATAATAATTTCGAAATTTAAATTGTCTATTTGTTCATGATTAACCCTCAAATTCAACCTTGGTGAAAATTGGCAAGAAGCAGCGGATTCTCCTCGTTCATTATTTTCAACCACTCATCTCGCTTCCTAACCGTGGACGGCGGGACCGTTCATCAATGGATAAGGAGCACAAACTCGAAGAGCGTAAGGCGTGGGAGGCGAAGAAATAAGACGTGCCCTTGGGCCGTGGACGCGCAAGTTGAGGAACTTAGCCATCGAAGCACAGTGATTGTCAAGACGCGTTGGTTAATTCTGCACGTGTTCCCGAAACCTGACTAACGCACTGAGGTCAGGCACCGAAGGGGTTTTACTGGGTCCCCATGACATTACCACCTTGCAAAACCTCCCCGATAACAAAAAAAAATAGGGCTAAGGGCGGGCGGCATAATGTGGTTCGTTAAAATCATGAAATATCACAAGTGGCTTTTGAGTGAGTAAAGTGTAGTGAAATAGCTCGTGTATTTATTTTTTCGTTGAACGCGCGATTTCTAAAGCGAAACTTGGATGCTTTATTTTCCAGAATTAAATTAGATTGCACTTGTTATTTTAAATATAATTGTCTGAGCATTTTTATACTTTGACTTTTGTACTACACATGATTTTAGATACGGGAGGTGGGAGGTTATAGTATCAAACCTCACCACGTATCACCAGGGAATGGGTGTGTTGGTTAAAAGTTGCTGACAGCAACACGTGATTAATGAACGAAGTCTTATTTTCAAGTAGAAAAACAAAGTGATGCCTTCGGTGTTAATTGTGTATATAAGTTCACTGTTTATTATTATATAGATTGTATGTTTATGTTGCCTTTGTGGTATAAAAACAAGTATTGGAACTATAAAAAGAAACATTTTACCCCAAAAAAATAATAGGAAAGAGCCAAATGATTGTCAAGGAAGTCAGAAAATTCCATGGCGTTCGAAACCTGTGACCATATCAAGTTTAGTATAAATAGTTTTTAAACAGGCTATGAGATGTAGACCTATACTAAATAAAAGGCTTGTACAATATTCATTGAAAGAATAAAAATGCTCACTATGATTTTTTTACTTTTGTTACATTGCAAATAATGTTCCTACACTTTAACTCTTTAATACAAGTTTACATTAATGAGAAATTAAGTTCCATCCCCGATGACGTCCTTAGCCTTGGTTCGGCTTCGCAGGAGGCACTCTAAGGATGGAATCAAATTTGAGCCCCCGTGAGGACTGCCTCTTTATCACGGTTGAGTCTCTGTACTTGGCCCCTCCCCGCCCGGTGACGCTGTCAAGGCCAGTAGGGCCAACAGCAATACACATTCCGAAAAAGTTGATGAAAATTTAATTGATTTTAATTATTAATTTTATGGCAGCATAATAGCGAATTTTTAATCAACACCGTACAATAAGGTAAACGCTACACACTCAACGTTACACACTCAACGGCCCCCATTAGGATAATTATATCCTGTATCCCCCCGATATCCGGAAACATTCACAATGACAAGTACAAACATACCCAGACCGGAAAACATGCCTGTACGATTAATACAAACATCTGCTCCGAGCGGGAATCGAACCCGCAACCGTCGAGGCTAAAGGCAGACTCGCTACCCACAACGCCACGACGGTGTCAAAGTATGAATTTGACTTTTTCTTGGACTTCATTTCAAGAAAAGTTAATTCTCTAAATATTGATCTCTCTGAAAATACCTTTTTGGGTTCCGCAGGCAATTTACTCAGATATTATAAAGGTGTCTCTGTCTGACTTAGTAAAATTAGGAAAATATAAAATAACGGGTTGTCTGGTGCATTCTACGCACAACTCGGGGTAAAAAACATCCCGTGTTTATAAGATACTCCACAATTTATCTGACTTCAAACCCTCCTGACAGATGATAAAACAGACCATAGAGCTTCTAAAGTCAGAAAACTTCCACCACTAATTTACAAATATGGGAAAGTAAATTTTGAAAATCTTACCTTTATAATTATCACTATTTAAAATAAGAAGTTTTGATATGGAATAATTTATTTCGAAACTAATGATCATGTATTTAATTGTATCAAGGGATTTAATTAAATTAATCAAGGAATTTCATTGTAAAAATATGCAAGTTTTGATTAATATACTATCTTTACGTATTTGTTTATTGATGATTATATATGTTTTAAGTGTAATTTTACACCATCCAGTGCTTCAATGGAATATGATCGTGCAGCATATGGCAGGTTAGACAACTGGTACACACGACCCGCGGGCATCAAGCCAGTCTGAACAACTGCTATGTAATTAATACCTTGTTTATAAGCGATATTCTTTCACGTCCACGTACTATAAACTAAGGAATGGCCTTTCCATCCAAAAACACTGACCAAAGATTTACTGGTTCTCCTTCGTAAAATCAACTCTAACGCAAGAAAACGAAATTAGTCATACGCGGACTTTATTCGATTACGTTGTGAGGTTTTGACGCTAGCATCTTCTTCTTATCTTTTTGTGTGGCAACCTACACTAGGTTAGCCACTTACCACACAGGAAGTTCAGGTCTCCCATTTAAGTTTCTGATATGATTTATAGTTTATTATAAATTTGATAACAGTTTTAAGTGGTCACCCATCTATTGGTTGACCGTGTCTATGGCGTTTAACCCATATATCACGGTTATCGTCAACGCACGTGGCTACAGTGTCTTAAACTTTAAGTCGATTATTTAATTTTATTATTCAAATAACCATAAAGGTATATTTTTTTTATAAATAGCAAAGTTAATTATAAGATTCAAAAATATAACTTTAATTAAAACTGTGAGCTGTGTGCCTTAAATGTTACGAGTGCTTTCTTGTTTATCTGTAGTTTTTAATTTGGCGTAGAACTTTCGTTTGTTAAAAAACAATCTGGCAAATATAATTTACTCTCGTTCTAGATACTTTATCTATTAACACAAACTACTTTCTAAATTTAATTTTTCACAAATAAATAAAATGCATGTTGTAACTTACATAATATTATTTGTAATTTGTATTATCAAAATTTCATTATTGTATTTAAAATGAACCCACAATTTAGTGAGAAAATATACATAGGAGCTTTTTCCTATGAATATCATCATGACAATCGAAACAAGGTATAATGATGTAGTAACTAATAAAATAATTAATAAATTTTATAAATATTTTTACTTTAAAATTATCCGCCGTGTCCTTAACGTATGCTACTCGCGTTATCGTGCAAACTAATTAAAAGTGAATTTATTATTATGTAAATGAAAGTGAAGTTTTAGCTTAGACTATCCATTCGAATATTTTCGTCGGTACTATGAAGAAAAAGTAAGGAACACAATCTCATATAGCGGAAGGGAATAGCTGCAAAGTTGTATTATTGAAGAAGTAAATAATAGTTTGAAAACCCTCCAGTATGGCGTTTGATTACCAAGACCATATTAAATTTGCTTAGCCGTTGTTGACATAATGAAGCGTGCACTAGAAAAAATTAATACACAAATTAAAAAAAATTGTTTTCGAAGTTTGGACATGTTATTTTGACATTTTATTAGCGTCTTGACTTTTTATATATATTTACCGATAAGGCGTTGATAAATAATACGGAAAACATTCAGTCTACATTATTGTTTCATATTTTATGCTGATTTCAAAAATTGCGCTATATAAAGCTATAATAATATATAAAACGGAAGTTTTTCTTTCCTTATTTAATTCTTTATCCCGCTGTAATAATTGCTGGTACTTTTTTTAATCTACCCGGCTGCTACTATACCGCTACCCTTATTTAATACGTTTAGGCGAACACTTTTTTAATATAGAGAGCTTGCTTCTTTAAATGTACCTCATGGTTTGACTATTATGCATTCCCATATTATTTATCTGTATAAGAAGAAACTTTAATGAGTTATTGTGTACGGGGCTGCGAAGTTTGTTTGTTCACATGTATATAAAAAAAAGAAAACAAAACAAATATGTTCATTACTTTAATTACCTTTAGATAAAAGAGTATGTTGTACCATTTTTAAAAAAGAAATTAGGTAATTATACTTAATTTGTAGAAACCATAAATCTAGCAATCAGTAAAGTAATTATAAATTTAAAAAGAACTGTGAAATTACTATTATCAAAGTATGTAAATCATTTGATTCAATGTAGCTATTCGATAATCTTGTATTTTCTTTATTCACTTACATACGACCCGAGATGAAAGTTAGCAAGCCGTCGTAAGGAATAAAAATTTTTTCAATACATTTTCAATATGAATTTACTGTGTAAGTGTTTTTTTTAATTTTCGATTATTCCAAAGAACAAAATATTTAGAAACTTATCGTACATATTATCATTGATTTGAAAATGATTTCTTGTTTTTTTTTAAAGTATATTAGCAATGCTTTGCCAAGGTATTACTAATATTCCTATTGCCCCCCCAAATAAGCTCAAAGCTTGCGCAAGGAGTGGGTACGACAATAGCCCAAGGGGGTCAGGTTCGAACCCTCGACTCTCGCGTTAACGGAGCGAAGTCGGCCCTTCTACCGTTGAGCTTTATATATATATATTGTAATCTTTAAAATCCAGCGCTATCACAGTATATAAATAAGGTACTACCCTCCTTTCCCTTAGGTTGGTTATACGCATGTGATACTTCAAATATCGCAAGAGTGACTTGCGGTGACTGCTTACAATGAGGCGGACCGTACCCTTGTTTGCCAACCGTCATGAGATGAAATATAAAGAATCTAACCTTCTCCACCATAAACCGATCCCTGTAACGAAATCTACTCAGAGTGACTAGTGATAAAAGCAGTTGTATCTGAAAAGAAGCGCAGTGGGTTCTTTATAAGCTTCTATTTAATTTTCCTTTCAGGGCTACTTGTGATAATTGTTGCAATGCAATCCAAGGCTTGCAGCAAACAGTGTCACTCCCATATACCAATATGTGGAACTGACGGTAATACCTACACCAATGTTTGTGAGTTCAACGAAGCGAAGAAAAATGACCGCGACTTATCGATTTTATATGATGGTGAATGTTTAAGAAAAACTTTCCTATCCGGAAAAAAGAAATGGTCTTTAAAGAAAAAACTGAAATTTAAACTTAAACCAACCAAAAGACCTCATAATAAAACACCAATTTCTGAGAAAATTATAGAAAAAGTACCAGTTTACACTGGAGACTCGGAGACGTTCGTGGCCTTCAGCAATTGCTATAAGAAATGTAGAGTTTATTGTCCGAATCATATACATTATATCAATAAAGTTATGTTCTTTACAAGTAAATGTTTGATGTGCTGCTTGCAAAGTTAAAAAATTATCTTAATAATATATCAAATTACATAATTTGTTTGTTTATAATTATTTAATCCATTCCTCCATATGAAAAATATTTTTGATAATGTACAATATCAAAACCATCCAGCGGTGACATACGATGGCGGACTATATTGTCAAAGTCAAGGGTCGAACCTGGATGAGGCGAGCATAGGATCGCGTAGAATGGTAATGACAAAGGCCCAGCAATGGGTGAACTGCGTCAGGTTGCGGATAATGAAGATGATGATGAGATATTTGCATTAGAAAAGGTTAAAGCCCTGCTGTTTAAGGATGAACGAGCTGGCTCAAGCGAGAAGTACTTAGTACCTGTGAACTGGCATTACTTCTGAAATACAGTTTAATCTACTTCAGGAGTCAGAGTCACATAATTCACCATTATGATACAGTAAAGTTTTCTATTATTATTTATTACTAGCGGCCTGCTCCGGCTTCGCACAGGTATAAAATATATAGCCTTATTATACATATAAATCTTCCTCTTCAATCACTCTATCTATTAAAAAAAATTGCATCAAAATCCGTTGCGTACTTTTAAAGATTTAAGCATACATAGGGATGTAGGGACAGAGAAAGCGACTTTATACTATGTAGTTATTATAATTTTATATAGGTGGATCCTTATGGTGGCTCTCAAAACTGCAGAAGAATATATATAAAAAGATATATCCATCATATTTATGATATTTAAAGTTTTTTATAATATTTATTTTGTAAATATGATGGTATATTTTTATATGTGTATTATAAAATTATAATTTCCGAACAATTTATTATAACAATTATCCAAGAGCATGTAGTAATGTTAAATAAAGTAAGACGTTACTAATTCTTGACATGTTCAATTTGTAAGCTGAACTAATTAATTATTAAGCAATTTATTATGAAATTACCAATATACGGCAGAAGCTTATACGCTTTTACGTTATATTAATTATATGAATTTTGGTTTCTCATTTGCATTTTACAAAATCACTTGGACCTTAATCATACTTACTTTAAAAAACTATACTAAGCTGGATCGATAAGTAATATTAATGAGAAGATATAAGTTTTTGTAAGCCTCTGCTCGCGAAAAGTCGGATAAAGATCCGCGTTTCTTTTAGAATTGAGTCCAGGGATAAATTAAACATGTGTGAGTAAAATTGTCCATTCAACACATGTACACATATAAACATATCTATTAATTTTAAGTACTATCCTGTAACGTTTATTGCTAATCCCACAGGAACATTTAACAACCTAAAATTTACCAAGATAAAAAGTATGCTCTGCATTAATGATAATAAACTATCGGTGTAGCAAATTTCATCCAAATCTATTCAGCTATTTTTAAGCGATTGAGTAATAAACATTCAAACTTTCATATTAATTATAATATCAGTAAGATTAAATAACTTCTACATGCGGCTTCATCCATGTAGATTAATACTTTGTTTGTTTCGCCTCGATTCCAGTTTAGAGCAGTTATTTGATATTCATGCAAATTTAAATATTTGCCTAGATTTGTGAATATTTTTGAAGAGATGACTTATGGCAAACGGATTACCTAACTTGGTCGATGAGCACGCATATTCTACAAGTATGCATAGCGAATGCGTATTATCACTTATTTTACGGTAAATTAAAGAACCACTACAGCCTGTATTTTAATTAGGCTCCACTGACATCCTGTTCAACGCAGAGTAATCGAGTCGTGGAAAAACCAGCATTGCCAGGTTACCCGCAATTCCTACCTATTACTTCCGTTTCTATTAAAAACCATAAACATTTTGGTTTAATACCGGCTACCGAGATTACCTTCAAAATCAAATCATATATTTTTATTAAACCTAAAACGCTTTAGACTTATTTGTTGGACGTCAGATTCTACCACCGGCTCTAAAATTACAACCTTTTTTTTTATGTTACAAGTTGTCAAACAAGCATACGGCTCATCTGATGGTAAGTGGTCGCCGTAGCGTATGAGCGCTTGCAGCACCATTAGTTCTGAAATCTCCTCTGCCCAGTAATTTCACTAGCCTACAGTGCCCTTCAAACCGTAACACAGTAATGCCTAAACACTACTATTTGGTGGCAGAATATTTGACACTGCGGTGATACCTACCTAGCCGACCTCTTGCAACAAAAGACCTACCACCAGTGTGACCTTGATTGTACAGCGCTATTTATTAAATATGAAATAGAAATATAATTAGCATGAATGTATCTTATCATGATAATGTAATTCTGATTACACAAATCTATTGTTATCACGAATCTATAATGAAATGACGATGAAACAATTTGATTAATGAACAGGCAAAGTGTGCTTGAAACTGGCATACCTATGAACACATCTGCGATTTTAAACGTGATAATATATTGAATCTAATCAAAGAATAATTTATAGGCATCTGTCAAAACAAATTTTGAAATGCACGATATTTGTATGAATAATGATTTTAATATTGAGGACCAGGTTACTACACCATTGTAGTTTGTAATAGGTTGATAAAAGTAACTATTGAAGATTAATTGCAGCAGGTTTTTTCTAGAATTGAAGTTAGCCTTCTGGCTTAGAGCCAACGTTGAAGGGAGAGAGAAAGAATAATGCAAAAGTTCACAACTTTTCCGAACAATAACTTCCCAAAAACATAGTTTTCGATAAAGCCTCTCTTTTTACTTTCTGCTTCGTAATTGAGATCAAGAAATGATATGAAATTTACTTTGTTTTATTCTTGCCCAAATTAAATAAAAAGTTTTTAGGGTAGTAGGCAATACGAAACCATTATAATTTCGTCATGTCCGTTTGTCCGTCTCCGTATGTCACAGTCTTTTATACTTTATGAGTTTATGTTGGTTTTATCTCTAAGAAATTGAGTAAATAGGTGTATTCAATGAACCGTTACATTATTTTTTTTCAATTGCCCCTTTCTAACTTAAAAAAATATGAGAAAATTTAAAGTAGTAAAATTTTTTTAGTTTTTCTCATAAATTTTTTTTTTCATATTATTATTAATAATTAATATGTCATTACCAGCTTATTTTTGCGGTCGAATTTTATTCGTTAATATTTAATTTAAAGTCCTGAAGATTTTTCCCCATCAAGCTGCGGACCAGTTATTCTCCACTGTGGGTTGTTAACCACGAACTTGGCCGGTATTTTATTTAGTAATTTCGATAAGAGCCACGTCAAACCAGCGTTAATGATTATATCAAAAGAGACGATATAATTTTTGTGGCATGTTTGAAACCGGACTGTACCGTGTAAGGCTTCTAAGCCTATTTGTATAGCGTGTTAGTTACATTGTTCTTAATTAATTTTAGTAAAAGTGAGAAAACATTGGAAAGTTATCTTAATATAAGATTCAATGGAATGTTTTATTTACTTAAAAAAACTTCTATTCTATAACACTTGCTCCGCATAGAAAGTTCTTACTTTTACAGTAACCAGTTCTTCCATTAATAAAACTGTTAAATAAAAAATTATCACAATGGAATCTTAACAATGTATTGTGCAGTTATTGAATTTTTCATTATCTTCTTGGGTATCAAATAAATATTCATTGTTAATAATTGGAGTTTTATCATTTTTTTGCAACTTCAAGAACGTGAATTCACATTTTCCCGAATATGCTAGATAGAGTCTCTTGTCCTTCTTTCTCGCGTATTCAAGTTGGCACAAGTTGTGATAAGTTTTCCAGTTGTTAGCACAAACGGGGGCGTATATCTGACATGTCTTTCGACATCTTCCAGTATGTAATACGTAAAGATTAGGTTTGTACTTTTGTGCTTCTGTGAAATGTGGTCGAGACGCATAGTTTTCAAAATTTGATCCGCACAATGCACCGTATATTTGTTTATGAATCGGTCTTGGCAGTACTTGTGAAAATACTTGATCATTTTGCATTACAAAAAATGTCCAAATTAATAAAATTATAACTGTAAATTAATTTGAGAAATATAAGGATAAAAAGTCTAGACTAGATGAAAACTGTTAGAAAATTGTTAGATTTTAATGCATACAAGACAATTAGGTGCAGTGGTGATGGTAACTTGCCATAAGGCTGAGTTTCTTTTTGCCATTTAAATTACTTGAACCATGATCCGATAAAAAAGATTCATAATAGTCATCGAAAACATAACATCACTTGAATTAAGAAGTTCCTTTTAGCTGCTGGTCAAAAAAATATATTAAAATAAATTTACCAACCTTTTGCCATAACCATGGTATTAATGATCCATTCATATTTAATATAGTTTAGTATAACTGCGCAATGATTATTGCTATCTATCAATTTAAACACGAATAACTAAACTGCATTTTCATACTAATTCTTAATACCGAATAGCAAACAAATCGTTCTAATCTTTGAGATTAAACCCATTAACTTTACGTAGCGTTAAAATCATAACAACACGAAATAACAATAATAATAGCATTGCAATAACACGCTTTTAGAAAGGAATGCTTTAATTGTTGATTAAGGGCGATTACACCTTAAAATGGAAATGTTATTAAAGATGGGGTAATCTCACAGTTGGAGGCAATTTCATACTTTTAAGAGTTTCTAAGTCAAATTGAAATATTGGATTCCTCATGACTTCCTTATTACTCTGCCTGTTCATATGTATGTCATAGGAATTATGACTCGAAACTCGCACTTTATCAAAAGATTTGAATCATGGATCTCTTTAAATCGCTATATAATGATTAGGTGAAAATAAGCCAGAAATAAACATAAAAGCACATGTCATACTTTGGAGGCGAATAAACAATAATGTCACAAAAACTTAAACACAGAGGATACTTATTGTCCCGTAAAAAATGCTAGGTTTCTATGGGAACATCAAAAAACGAATCTACAGGACATATTCGCCTGAAATTTAAGATAAAATATGCTTCTTATGGAATAAAAAAAAAATTAGACTGTTAACGAGAGGGTAGGGGCACAACTAGTATTGACATAAGTTATTTCAATCATTTGTTGTTCCTATTTTTTTCTCGCTGACCACAGAGGACATGTCAGCTTACACTGCTATAAAGGTTTTGAGCTGATATAGGTTTAGCTGATTATAGGTTTTGAGCCTCAACGGTATTTGACCACTATGGCAGTCCCATCAATCCCGGCAGTCATGCATAGTTTCTACTTCCTTATAGTAGAATACAATTTATTGATAGTTTCTAAGTTGTTTCATCAAGCATCTATTGGATCAAAAAATCTAAATCTATTTAACTCTGACATATTATTTAACGATCTCGATTTACATAACAAACAATACCATAATAATAATGTATCTTAAACGTTTAAACCTACTGATGAGAAAGTCCGAAAGCCAATTTCGTAATTGAATAGCATGCATGTGAGGGATTACGTACGAGGACTAGAAAACAACTGAGATATATGTATCATCATTACAACATACTTGCACCATAACTAACGTGACCAAGCGCACGTCTTCGAATGGGATAATCTATGTCCCGTTTCGACATTAATGTATGATGTATAACTTGATACGCATTTAACATTGTATATTGTGTTGTATTTGACGACGTCGTTGCGTAGCGGAAGCGAACTTACTTGTCTTTGTATATTTTTCCTATTTCTAGCCTAAAAAAATTCTATCCTAATGGGGGCAGTTGCGTGTTTTGCGTTTATTTATTTATTTATTTATTTATTTATGTACAATATATTTATGTTTTCTTTTTTACATCGAAGAACAGTGTTCGTAACGATGGATTACGCTCTATGAGTTAGTGTAAGCGGAGTATCATGTCATTAGATAAAGAATAAAAAGATGCATGTATATCACTATTGTAGTGTATGATGTATTGAATTTTGAATACGTGGACGTTATTCTTTAAAGGAGCCAAATAACTGTCCTTAAAGTTTTGGTTCAATAGAACTCGGCTCAATGCAGGCAGTATCGTCTCACAAAATGTATACGTCTATGGTTTCGTTCGATCTTGGAAATGTGAGATCTGGATGTGTGAACTTCCATTCTTTATTTTCCTTCTCCGCCGATCCGAGTTGTCCTGTTTAGAGAACTAAAAGATATGGTCATCTTAGGCATAGCATGATAGCACACCCACGCTGTCCCGCGGGCGAGTCGAACATGTAATTACTTTTTTACTGCGTATGTGTATAGTCAAGAGATTATCTATGAACGGACAATCAATGATAATTGCTTTAAACCAATTATTGTTGTGAATTTGAACTGCTAGGCTATTTTTAAAGTTCTACGGTCACATATCAATATGTGTATAAATTACATACATATAAACAGCAATACACTAATGGCGATTTTACAGATGGCAGGCCTTTTATTGCAAAAGGCCGGCTAGGAACCACAGGAATGTCAAATCGTCTACCTTAAAGCAGTATACTGTGTTTGGGTTTGAATGACACTGTAGCTAGTGAAAACTGTGAAAAAACTGGCCAAAAGAGATTTAAGAACTCATATCTCGAGGTTGGCAATGCGTGAGTGGCACCCACAATTGTATGTTGTTGCAAGCGCTCATATTCTACGACAACTGCTTCTAATAAGGTGGGTCGCATGCTTGCATGCCAACATAGTCACATAAAAAAACATACGAAAAGAAATCAAAAAAATAGGTCGACAACATGTATACTATTTTTCACGTATTTAGTAGCGAACAAAAACTTTTAAAGGACTTTACCGCTCACACAGCGTGTTGTTCATCTATTAAACGTCTATGAGTCACACTAAACAACGCTAAAGGATGACTCTATAAGGTATCGAGGTGAAGTCACAAAAGCTAAGCCCAGTTCTTCAAAAACACTAGGTCAGGTACCCAATTTTTTATAAATAAATACATTTTTCTCTTTACGAGCAATAATATAATTGAAATAGCAATCTTATAGTGGATTTAACCTTTTTCTTAGAATTAATGAATATTGAGATTAATGATTTAGCTATAAAACTGGATTTATTGTCTCGTAGAACAGAAATGCTTGATTGTCTTTTGTAGGAATAAAATTGAGAACTGTTTTTAACAGCGTTAGCTGCTGGCTACAGAAAGTAATACTTTAATTGAATCTATGTAAGGCTTGTGCAAAAATAATCGTTATATAAAAATATAGGTATTTTTTATAAATCGTCGATATTTCTAAACTCCATGAATCGATAATTGGTATTTATTTTCGAGTATCGAATTCGATATATTTTTATACAAACTCTTTAATTAGTTGAAGGACAAATTTGTAATAAGTCGAAATAATAAAATAAATTATTAAATTAAACAAAAAACCCAACTGCATTAATAATAATTCCTAAAAGCTAAAAACAAGCTCTATAATGACTACTATAATATAAATATTTCTTTAATGTTAGTAAAGGTACTGCAGACGGGGACAAGCATTGAAATAAAACATAATTATTATATATTTCCGTAATTTAAGCACTTCCCTTTAAACTCCATCATCAATTTACAAATTGATTGATCAGCTTGTCCCCGTCTGCAGTACCTTTACTAACATTAAATAAATATTTATATTATAGTAGTCATTATAGAGCTTGTTTTTAGCTTTAGAATTATTATAATGCAGTTGGGTTTTTGTTTAATTTAATAATTTATTTTATTTCAAACTTTTTAGTTATATAATTAATAATTGATTAGGTATATATATATATATACAAGGAGAAGACCTGAATTACTTATAAACGTGAAGCCTTAGCCCTTCACCCTAAAAAGCTATTTTTTGGTGTTGTTTTTAAAACGTAAACGGGCACTAAGAAAGTATTTTTTAAAATTCAACCCTCAAGGGGTTAAAAAGCAGGTTGAAGTTTTGTTGGAAGTTCATCATTTTTGAAATTAAAATCATGTAACATTGTTTTTGGGGAACTATTAACACATTTCCTTCAATCCTGTCCCTGAAGGTGTAAAGCTTTATATGAAAAAGAAAGGATTTGTTCTTCCAAATTTAACGCAGCGAAGCCGTGGGCAGAAGCTAGTTATAAGTAATATAATTTAGCTCTCTACACTATGCGGGTCTAACTAGAATGTCGATTATATTTTTGGCAAGTTCTATCCCACAAGCTTGTAACTTATTTCGAGCTGGCATCTGCCCGCGACTTCGTCTGCAGTGACTTTAGAATTGGCTCTAGAGACAAATGAACCATTTGTAAGTAAATAATCACTTCATAGTATAAAACAAAGTCGCTCTCTCTGTCCCTATGTATGCTTAAATCTTTAAAACTACCCAACGGATTTTGATGCGGTTTTTTTAATAGATAGAGTGATTGAAGAGAAGGTTTATATGTATTATAACATCTATTAAATAGTGGAGAAAAAAACTGTTATTTTGAGGTTTCTAATGTGATGTCGTAAATAATTACATTTAACGCGTGCGAGCCACGGACAGTAATGAATAAATCAAAACTACTGGATCGATTTTAATCATTTTTTTAGTGAATGACACAGGCTATATATTTTATACCCATGCGAAGCCGGAGCGGGCCGCTAATATTTCATAAGACAAAAGATAAAAAAAGTTCTGTAGAGTGATTTTTGATAATCCCATGACAACCTAACATTTTTTAGGAATGAAAAGTATTTTATGTCTTAATCCAGGTTACAATCTTTGTATGTGTTAAGTTACATTCCAATCCGTTGAATCGTTAATGCGATGTGTGATTGAGTAACAAGCATCTAAACATTTTTGCAGTACGTTTTTGATAATGCCGGGGGAACCTAACATTTTTTCTGGTATCAAATGTGTTAATTCAGGGTGTGTTAATTCAATATAAGCTCTCTGTGTGCTAAATTTCACCAAATTCGATCAGCAGCTTTTGCGTGAAAAGGCTAAACTACTTTCTTACTCCTCTCTCATACTTGGCTCACGTTGTCATCAAGATTGCAATAACTATTGATGGAGTGAACGCATTTTTACGAAACAAAACTGAATGTTACTCGAAAATACGCTGTATCATTTCTTTGCTGACTTTGAAGTTGAAAATTGCAGTTTTGCAGCATTGCGTCAGAGGATAAGGAGTGCGGAGAGCCGACAAACAGGCAGACATTTGCAAAAAATATAAATATATGATATTTCATCATTTAGTTTTTAGTTCCGAAGTAACATTTTTATAAGAATCTGAGATGTAGGTACAGAAACTTAAAATTTATATTTTTCTTACATTAAACAAATTACATGACTAGGAATCGAACAATACTTTTATTATAATATATTGTGCTTATTCCTATATTTTATTACTTAATTATTTATTAATTGTACAGTACATTGAATAACATTATATATTATAATAGTTTGCGTTTTAGAAGTTTAATTATTTTATTAATCTACCTATTTATATAACTATGCCGTATTTTTATTTATAGAAAATGCTTTAATTAATTATTCTAGACATTGGGAGTGTAATTGGCAATCACTGGCCAAAAAAAAAAATCAAACTTCAATCATCGATATCTCGAAAACTAAGCAACATATCGAAAAATTTTATTTTTACTTTTCGTCTTATTTTATCGAGTTTTACAAGGAAACATCATCAGATTTTAGCTCTGAGCGAACTGTGATATTCCGCTTTGAATATCTTTGCTTCTGCGGAACCCATGTTAAAATAATGTAGCCTATGTCACTCTCACAACTGAGACGAATCTAATGATACCCTATAAGTCGATGTACGTCCAAGAGTTTAGCCTGTAGAGCGTCACAAAGAAATAGACATACATACATACATACATACATACATACATACATACATACGCTCGAAAAACATTACCCTCCGGCAGTCGGGTAAAAACAAAAATAATCGAAACATTTCAAAATTTCTTTATCTTGCCCATCCCTAATGTATGTTATAGAGCTAAATAACAGAATACGTTAATACGCGGATTAATTATAAACCAGGCCATCTGCAGATTACTAGATACGGTCGGTTAACGTGCATATTTTACTGAATACTTTCTGGATAATAATCTATACTAGAGAATATGAAGGAAAAATGATAGCAGAAGATGCAGACTAAGTTAGTGGATTCGTTTCTGTAACAGTTACTTAGCCTTTTGTTCAGTCGGTAATGGCGGTAATATACACTATATTTGAGATATTAAAGTATATTATAGTAAACACAAACGTTATATTCTAAAAATTATCCCATTCGATCGTCTTTTCCAAATTCAACGATCTCGGCCAAATGATTGGGAGATTAAGCAGTGAATTGGCTCATTTATACGCACATGATGAAACAGAAAGATTATATTATATATTAATACGAGAACATTATATTATGCCATATACATTTATGAATATAATACCATATAACATAATATCTTAATAAAAACAACGACAACTTTGTATTCTCAAGGAATAGAAACAAAATATCAATATAGATTCAAAAAGTTTATCAGTTACGATAAAGATTCCCGTAATATAATTCCTTCAAAGGACTTGACCTCTTGACCTCTTGACCAATCAAAGGGACTAGCATGGCAGCATATATATATCTTATCTTTATATATATATATAAAAGAAAGTCGTGTTAGTTACTCCACTTATAACTCAAGAACGGCTGAACCGATTTAGCTGAAAATTGGCAGGGAGGTAGTTTAGAGCCAGGAGAAGGACATAGGATACTTTTTATCCCGTTCGACAGCATTCCCGTGTGACTTGACATGAAACGTCAGTCATTATAAAAAGTGGTATAACAAAAAAGAATCAGACTTGGAATAACAAAACGCAAATGACAGCAATGTAATGATATTTGTAAGAAATTAATAATAAAACTATTTCTATTAAAGAAATAATTAACAATTATAATGTAACGTGGCATGTTCACGGGTCGGAAGACCATCTGCGTTGTTTGTTTTTGCGCCTGATAATAAAACAAAAAATGTCGTGTATCACAAGGTACTTAAATGAAGAGCAACCTATGTACTAAAATACAGAAATAATTATGAATGATTAATTGCATTGTAGGTATTTAATTTTTTTTGTATTTTTTCCAATTAAGAAAAAAACTGCTTATTTATTTCCTTTAAGGCGGAACAAAGTTCGCCGGGTCAGCTAGTACACATATATAACAACAAAACTGAAATAGAGAATATACTAGTACAGTCGCAACATATAAAGAGGCCTAGACTAACCTCCCGACCTCCTTCTTTCTGACCACCTAAAGTTAATCAAGAGTGAATAGACATCTAGGCAAACGGTCCACCAAATGCTGTCACACCGTTGTGGCGTTGTGGGTAGCGAGTCTGCCTTTAGTCTCGACGGTTGCGGGTTCGATTCCCGCTCGGGCAGATGTTTGTTAAAATTTCTATCTCGGTCTGGACGTTTCTCCGTGTGGGTCTCCCCACCGTGCCTCGGAGAGCACGTTAAGCTGTCGGTCCCGGTTATTATCAATAACATCTGATAATAATCGTTAATTCTTGATAAGTAAATTGCTCTTATCCAATGAGTTACTAGTTCGCCCTTAGGGTTGCGGAGGTCAGATGGCAATCGCTCCGTGTAAAAACTATTAACCTGTCAAATCCGGATAAGAGTAATAAGCAGACCCTGGATAAATAAAATACCGGGAATAATGCTAGGATGAAGAAGAAGGTCCACCTAATGCTGTATCACGACTTTGTCTCAGGTGTGATGACAGTCAAGCGCTAGCCTATATGTTTAAAAAAACGTGCATTTTGTTTCTATTGTTAGTAAATCCATTAGATTCACATTTATACACTATTAAACACTTTTAAGGATAATATAAAGTTAACTTTGGTTTCAGTGATTTGTAGATTACATTGTTACAATGAGCGTTATCTAATATGAAATAATAGACAGCATTTTCATCTCAAAACTGTGATAGCACGCTGTCAACGTAATATTAACACAATATAACAATAATAATATTTAATCTTCATTCCTATCTGATGCAATACAATGTAAAACGTATTTTTCTATATCAAAACAAAGAAAATTATCTCTTTCGAAGACACCAATAAACATTATAATGGTAGAAAGCCATTCAAACTTGTGTTTCAATTAATTAAGTTGTATGTCAATTCGATTTGATGAGAATGGGACCTAAAATCGCCTTACTTACGCCTTACTTACGCCTCTTAAGCCTAAACCAATGAACTGATTATGATGAAAATTGCCACAGAGAACTTAGGAAAGGACATAGGTGACTTTTTATCGCAAAAAAAGGTTTGACAGGGGTTGAAATATAGGATGAAAGTTTGTACCATTGCACTAAAGTTGCCTAATTAAAAATCGTTATTCACGCGGGTGAAGGGGGTGTATGTACGGCTTCAAGAAAAAAGCATAGTTATGTTCCGAAAGGCTGGCAAAAAAATTCAAATCCCTGGTCTTCCATGGGCGGAAACGATCACTTTTAGGTGAGTTTAAAGGCGTCGGGATGTGACGATCCCATCGCCCGCTGTTGGGATAACCTCTGTCACAACAGAGATTATTCCACCAGTGCAATCAGTCACACTGGTGGTAGGTCTTTTGTTGCAAGAGGCCGGCTAGGTAGTTACCACCGCAGTGTCCAATATTCTGCCGCCAAATAGTAGTGCTTAGGCACTACTGTGTTCCAGTTTGAAGGGCACTGTACGCTAGTGAAATTACTGGGCGAACGAGATTTAAGAACTAATATCTCGAGGTTGGCAACGCGCGAGTGGCATCTACTAGTGGTGCTGCAAGCGCTCATAGGCTGCGGCAGCCACTTACCATCAGGTGGGCCGTATGCTTGTTTGCCAACTTCTAAAAAAAAAAAAAAAAGAGCCTCCAGCCCGTCTGCAGACTCTTACATAAAAACAATATTTCATGCTACTTTTACATACAATTATTAAAAAGTTGTAATTTTTAATATAAAAATTTTTATATTTTTTTAATGCTGCTTCTTTACAGCAAAAGGTAGCTGGCTCACCTGATATTGAGCGATTACCGCCGTCCAAGAACATCTAAAGCACCAGAGGGCAGGCGGGTGCGTGCCTTAAAGGAACTTCTCTTTAAGTTTCTTAGGTCTTATTGGTTCGGAAAAACCATCAGTGAAAGCTGGTTCCACATTAGTTGTGCGTGGAAGAAAATGTCTTCTAAATCTCGCTGTTGTGCATTTCCGAGATCGTTCTTGAGACATCAAATGGACTTAAATTTTATTTATTTGTAACAGTGAGAATTTATAGCTCAGAATATATGTACTATTTACATCGATTTCATTTCCCTAACGTTTAATTAATCGTTTGCGTAATTTGAATCACGTTCCAGATGTGGTTTGCATTTTGATTATGTAACTAAAATCTTCCTGTCGCATTCAATGCTCGTAAATCGACATGCGCATTACATTTACAGTTGAAAGTACTTAGGAAATTTTATTATCGCTCTTATTAAATTTATAGCCTAATTAATGAAGGTATGAAAGTAGTACAAATTAATGTTTGCTCATTTCGAACTGTTCTAACTTAGCTATAACTTGAGATATTTTGCAAAATATAGCTTTTAACTTTCTTTTTAAATAATTGGTGTAATTATAATTTACACTCTCTATTTATTGTTACAAGATGCCAAAATATTTTTGAAGATAATTATAAATGATTTGCCTATACACTAACCGATTTTGTAAGTTATTGTTAATGCCTTTATTTGATATATTATGTCTTCTATAATGTCCGTCTGTTTCCCTGTCTCACTACACCTTTATCTCAAATGACAAAGAACGGTTCAACCCCGTTCGCTATGACGGTTATCTTGTTTCGGACTTTACTATGCACAAAATAACGCAGAACACAATACCTATGAGTCCATTCGTTATGATGTGCTCGAAATGTTGCTGCCTAAAGTCCCAATAACATTCCCCATTAGCCGTAATCTGGTCTCCTTAAGGCGCTATTAAGTTTGGGTCTGAATACACGACTCTCCAATCAATGACGCAGCTGTCAAGTAGAGCCAACAGCAACAGACATTCGGGAAAAAGACACTTCGCTTAGTAATATTGAGTATAAGCTACGATAGGTGTTAAATGGTGCTTTACATATTTCTAATATATTGAAAATATTATTTGTTACGACAAATAACTATTACAGATCTATAACGACGATCTATGACAGGATAACGACGGAGGTACAGTATAATTAATTTCAAATGTTCTATGTCATTTTGTTATGCTAGGGAGTAAATCAACATGATGGAATGCGGTTCATGAGTCGCACTCGTTTGCCGACTTGATAGTTACTATTCACCTTGCACGGTAACAGCAGTCCGTAACTATTAATAGTGGACTTTACCATCGGTAATGTCATGACTTTAAATCTCTAATTGACGTTCATCTGACTTTAAATATTCCTGATGGAGCTGCGTGTATTGTGTGCTTTGTTTTATTGTACCTTAGAAAATAATATATTATAAATTATAATAGAATGTTAAACTATAGTTCATAATTATATATATATATATATAAAAAGATCATTTGTCAATGAAATGTGTATGTTTTAAAAACGTTTCCTTTTAGATTTTTCATGTGTAACCAATAAGTAAAACACCGCCCAAAAAGTTTTGAGTTTTATTGTAATTTCAGACTACGATGTATCAACATAATCACTGTCCAGACAGTAGACAATAGTTAAACCGTTTCCTATCAAACGATTGCTATGTATTTATAAATGATTTATGGGACAGGAAATTTGTTAAGCAATTTCAATGAATGTGGTCCTGGGACTGTTAAAGTGTCATCTTATACTTACGAAAACGTAACCAAAACGTAACGTTATACGTAAACGCAAAAAATAGTACGGATAATGATAATTTTCGTATAATATTATGTCAGACTACGTTCTCAAAACCTCAGTAAGGCATTGTTTACTACTACAAAATAGCATAATATTTAGGAGGTAAGTTAATAAATATTATTACTTTCATCCTTTCTAAATATTTATAAACTTAATTTCTTAATTATTTTAATTTAATATACTTATCTAATGTCTCCCGTTTAAAAACAAAGCTATTATTTATAATAATACAACTACTTCCTCTTTATTTAAAATTGTTACTAATTATCATGTTCAAATCTCGTTTAAATGCTTGTTAATTTATTAATAATTTTCCTTCCACGAATTTCGCGACTTACTTTTACTTAAAGCGATAATTAACTTTCTTGTTGTTAAATGCCACAATCTTTGCAATATTCATTTATAGTATTTTCTTATATTACTCCCCTTGAACTAAATATTGTGTAATTGCAGTCACGGAAAATTACCATTATTATTTCTTATTAGCATTTAAATAAATTATAACATTTTTGATGGTTATTATAAGATAACTGCAGAAGTTATTTGAAATCACTAATAGAATATTGGAATACAAGAACTGAAACATGTAAAAAAATTGATAGCCAATTTCAACCCGACTAAGGATTAGCAGTACGGCACGGCTGGCGATTTTTAATATAATAAATTTGAAATTCCAACAATAATTACTGATTAAGTTACAGCATCCTAAAACACCGCGTCTGGGAAATTTAAAATTTATTTTTAAGTTTTATTTGTCAAATGAGGAAACTTACATAAATGTTTGACAACCTTCAACCACTTAAAACAAACTTTCAAAACTGATTTAAAATTCAACCATACTCTCATGTTTACTTATGTAAGCATAAGGTTTACTATTTTAAACTTCTTACATATTACAAAAATCTATTTAATTCCTTGTTTGCATAAAATATATATCATACTTTCATTGGTTAAAGATAAGTAATTAATCATGTATTTTATGATGCTCGTATAAACCTTAAAGTATAAGACTGTATACTATGGACAAACACAGACAGACAAAATGGCACTAAATCGTTGGTGCCCCTTCGTAAATGACATAAAGGCAATGGAACGATTTTAGTTACACGTTACCTTAATTAAGAAGCTACCTTACGTTGCTTGCTGTTGTACAACTTGGTGTTGTACGAAGCGGCACCAACGAGTCTATGACGATTTTTCTGTTTGGAAAGAGGTATGTCCTTAGTATAAGTCTATGCCTAAATTATAAGAAACAAATAAGTCAATTGTAGTAGAGAGTTACAATTTGCATGAATGGAACGGCTCGACCTTGTTATGACGTAGCATTCGTACTGGAGCATTTAGTTCGATGAGTACGAGCGCCAGAAACGTACCCTCACCACTCTTGTACTCTTCCTTCTGCAACCCTTTATCCTGCTCCTCATCTGAGATGCCAAGATGACTAAACGCATATGAAAATATACAACGGTCCATATTTATAACAAACAAAACAACAGATTTTTAGAAATTTTACGTTGTCTGTTTGTTTCAGCTATCTGTCTCCGGAACGGTAGATACGAGTAGCTGATATTATAAGAATTATCTCAGGTTACTTTTATTTTAGAAAAATAATAAATGTTATAAAAGCGAAATATAATCTTCTTCATCCTAGCATTATTCCCGGTATTTTATTTTACCCAGGGTCTGCTTATTACTCTTATCCGGATTTGACAGGTTACTAGTTTTTACACAGAGCGATTGCCATCTGACCTCCGCAACCCTAAGGGCGAACCAGCAACTCATTGGATAAGAGCAATTTACTTATCAAGAGTTAACGATTATTATCAGATGTTATGTGATAACAACCGGGACCGACAGCTTAACGTGCTCTCCGAGGCACGGTGGGGAGACCCACAGACAAACGCCCAGATCGAGACAGAAATTTTAACAAACATCTACCCGAGCGGGAATCGAACCCGCAACCGTCGAGACTTAAGGCAGACACGCTACCCACAACGCCACAACGGTGTCAAAAGCGAAATATAATATAATATAAAAATAGCAAAACAATAATTCTAAAGACAATATGAGTGAGTAAATACTATATTGTAACCGGTATAGTATGCGCCTATGGACTACGCCGTACGAATCAAATATTAGTATATTTGTCGTGGCCTTAGTATTTAGCCTTAGTTCTTGGGTTTTCGTGTTGCCAAATCGACATAATCCTAATAAGGATCGTTAAATATGTTGCGTTACATTACCGTTCTGACATTGCGGCAACAAACCTGCAATTTAATTGTTGTGGATTGTGTGGGCGAGTGTTTTTCCCAAAATGCCACTTTTGTTAAATATTTACATAAATAAAAAAGTATGCCTGAATGACAATTTTTAATTATATATCAAGTTTTTGCACGACAAAAGTACCTGACAAAAAGTTGATCTTCATCTCGATTAGTCTGTGGTTTTTTTTTGGGATTGTGTATTGCTGTTGGCCCTACTGGCCTTAACTGCGTCACCGATGTCTCACTTGTCTTTAAATTGATTCCGTAGGTAGATTGCCGGCCGCCTAACATTCAATAATTAGCTTTAAATATTTTTACGCATTATCTATTTGCATTTATCCATCTATAGATTTATTTTAGAGTATCTAAGTGTCAGTATTAGCACTAAGTCGCGTTCAATGACACCTCGTTTCACACCATGGTCAGTCACGCTCCACGGCGCCTCCTGAAAGTCTCACGAGTGTGACAAATATCGCGTTACGCAAAAAAAAACGTCAGTCTTTCGCAAAAGAACAATTGATGACGGTTTTTTATTGATGCTGAGGTGTAGAGTGTCACGGAAATGATTTTTTTATAGTATAATTACATTTTAATAAATGATCGTTGCGTAGATTATTTTTTTCAGTTAACGAACGTTTATAAATAATTTTAAATACATAATTTAAATTCTATTACCCTATTTTTAATTTTAATATAACTAAGTATTTAGTTACTTTACTAACCTATTATTTAGTTATAAGGACTAATTTTTACAGTCTTAATAAACAAAAGTATTTATCATAATCATAACTCCTTTAGGGTTCAATGGATAAAAATTGGTTAAGCTTCTAATCCTTACCGTGATGAGGCCTTTCCTCATTCGCTGAACATTAATGGATTAATTATTTAACAAATATCAACTGCATTCTATTATATAATGTGTAAACACAGTAATTAATAGCAAGATTCAAAGAGAGAGAGCAAAGAAACAACTTATATCAATTAAAACATTTTTTTTTTTGCATATTTATAATAATTTAAATGTTAACGTAACATTGTTTGTTTGTTCACTTTTACCTACCAAGACGCTGATCTTGATCATGAGCGTAATGAGGTAAGAGCAAGTGGGGGCAGGTGCCTTCCCTTTAGACCTTGCTTAATACTGAGAAATACACGAATACAATGCATTTTGTACTATTTAACTAATAACCATTGAAGAAAATGGTTATTTTGCCCCCCTCTTTTGCACTTCCCTAGGCCAAATGCTAGCTACGCCCATGATCTTGATACTCTTAATTTAAAAAAATGTAGATGAAAAAATTACTGAATGAATTCTGTAAAATTATTGCTACTTTCTAATCAATTTCCTTTAATTCTTATTTTGGTACTCAGCTTAGCCTTCAATATTACTTATTATCAAACAAATAGATAAAGATCGAATGATAATTATTAGATATTTTATTCCTAGATGTCATTTTTACGAGCGCGTTATGTTAAAACCTGTTAATCTTGTTATCTAGTTTCCTTCCGCTAATTGTCTCCGAGCTCGTTAGGTCAACGTACTTATTTAAAAACGCGGATACTTTAACAGGCGATACATGGTTTTTTGTAAATATTACTTTGAGCATTTGCATCTGAGTAAATAACAGTTGTCAAGTATTTGATAAGTTTGGCGCCAGCCGCCATTTTGAAATTTTAAACTAGTTAACTGAGTTCAAATAAAAGGAAATAAATAATTGAATTACCTATCATTTTCTTCGAAGTCTTTTTCTTCTTGTGTACATATTTTTTTTAAATGATTTTATTGAAGACTAGGTATATACATATACAGAACGGAAGCCTAAAAGCATTCATATAAGCAGAGCTAGGCGTATAGAGTCGATAGCTCGTTTTTTAACGACAGTCTAGTATTTTCTTCAAGTATTTAGCGGTTCAGTTAACGTAAATTCTGTAACGGATAACAAAAGATATCTTTAGTTCTTACAAATGTATCCAATCATCCCATCATTACAGAATATGTACATTTTACTATATCTTAACTTACCGGTTTTTTTTTTTTATGTTAGAAGTTGGCAAACAAGCATACGGCCCACCTGATGGTAAGTGGCTGCCGCAGCCTATGAGCGCTTGCAGCACCATTAGTAGGTGCCATTCGCGCGTTGCCAACCTCGAGATATTAGTTCTTAAATCTCGTTCGCCCAGTAATTTCACTAGCGTACAATGCCCTTCACCGTCCTAATGAGAAGAAGGCTTATATATAAGCAGGACTTTTATGGCCGATTGGTAAGCTACCACCATAGGTTGATAAAACAATTGTGAAATGAACTCGGGATCGGCCAACGTTGGTACGTTGTGTGTGGTCACTAGTTGCATCTTAAAGGTCGTTGACCTCTCTAAAATAAAATAAAATGTAAAAATGTATCTCGCTCTTTGATCTATTCGTCATGGCCAGATGTATAAGATATAAGAGCCAAATAACAAGAACAGAATAATTATAACGACACTCACTTTCCAGAAATTAAATAATAATATATAAGCATACTCGACATGAAACCGTTTGTAGAAATGTCTTAATATTGCTTCTACACTTTGAATTAAGAAATGGACTTTACAAACTATAATTAAAATTATTGCGTATTAAATTCCAGAATGTATTTCTAAATATATAGTTACAGTAAATAATATCATTGTTCAAGTATGTATCAGACTTGCAAAATAAAGAATTGTTGACGTGAAATTTAAGGAAGGATCAAAAATAACGACCTACGTTTCGAATATTGAATTTCTCACCAATGATTGTAAAACAATAAATATATCTAATAACATTAATATGATAAAAAAATATTGCAAATATTTATTGTCACAGAAGACGTATAAATTACATAAATATTTATTTACCCAGTTTCTTGGTCTATTGTATTGTACCTACGTTATTTTGAAACCGTCGAAAAGCAAATTAGCATAGTTGTATTCAAGATCAGTAGACACGAAAAACCTGTGATGCGAGCCTACGTGAACGTTACTATTATCAGATTTTTATTTACCAGTTATAATATAAGACTTATTTAGAAATGAAAAATTGATAACACTAATTGACAACACTTCCGTAACTTGTTACTTGGTTTAAAAAAAAACGGTAACCTAGTTAGAGCTTAGTGTTAAACTACTGCCCTACAAAGTAACAAAATAAATTCCAAAAATACTTTTTACTGGCTAAGAGAAAGCAGTTACTGTAGCCTATGTAGCAATACCAGAAGCATAATTGGAATACCCTTGGGGTATAAAATGAATGGATGGATGGATAAATGAATGAATGAATTAATTAATGGATGAATGAATGAATTGCCATATTTTTTTGTCTCCATTGTAAGTACAACGAAGGTCACAGAATGATTATGGTTTGAATCTCAAAAGAAAAGCAACAATACGAAAACTGCTTCTTCAAGGCAATTCTTCTTCAGTAGTACTTGCCTGCTCGACCCGGCCTGTTCATGAAACCAAAGAGATTTGCAACTGCTATATTTCAATTTATTTTAAATGTATACATTTTTCAACCCTATAAATGAAGCGTGTACAATTTTTTTTAGAACACATTCTTTGTTTTATATATAATCTATGTAGATCTAGATTCAATCTTATTAGTTATTACGTAATATCTGTAAGTAATCTATTACACGTTAGCAGGTGACCTCTCTAATGACTTTAATAACAAAGTTACCGGTAAAGGAAGTTGTTCACGGAGGCGGACAATGTTATACTTAGCATGTCTCTTAAATGGGTAACAATTATTAAAATAATAGACTCTAATTATTAACCATTAAACTATGTTAAGTAATTTATTTATAAGTTACCAGATTTAAACAAAAATAAATACAAGATAACATAGAATTAAGAGTAAATGTAATCAAAAATTTCCAAAGCGTTTATACAAGTAATCACAACTTAATATACAGAAAAAAGCATAAATATACAGAAAAAAGCATAAAAAACATGAACACTAACTAAAGGTTTTTAAGACCAGCGTTTTTTTCTACGGACTACTTCCAAGGTAATATACGGGCAATTTGTTCTATTCTGTATAAACGCACAGCCTGAGTTCGCATTGAGGTTTGACTGTCGGAGAAAATAATCTAAACTAAACAACGCAAAGAAATACGTAAAAATACCAAATACCAGAGTCAACTTAATTTTATCCGGAACAGGATTGATGGAAAAGTGCATAATTAAGTTCTCTGTATACTATTCGAAAGTAAGTATCTATTACTCCATACGCCTACGCCGTAGAAATGACAGATTTTTTCATTTGAATTTGAAAAAAAAATGAAACAATTAAAACATTTTTGTATACTATTTGAAAGTAAGTATCCGTCAATCATGCGCCTACGCCGCATTATCCTCGCGATATGGCTAGCTTAATTACAAGATTACTTTTAAATAAACTTTATAATATCATTGTACTAGGTCCTGTCCGCGACTTCTGCCGCGTATATAACGATTTTCAATCAGACACGTTTAGCCAAATTTTTCGTGACAAACAGTAGCCTATAACGGTCTTTATGGTCTCCTCAATACCAAAATATCATATAATTAGTCCAGGTATTTGGGCGTGAAAACGTCACAAACAAACTCACATTCGCATTTATAATATTAGTAGGATTCAAATCATTTGTTTCATGAATGTGAGTCTACAGAATTTGTATAATAAGTTACTTATATTTGATTAATGTGGAAATCATTTGACCATTGTAAACTCTGTTATAGTCTCGGCGGAAGACCGGAGCTCCCAGTAATACGGGTCTTACCTAGTACAGGGCCCCTTGCAACAAGTTTGTAATTACTTTGTTACCAATACAAGGATTTTTATTTTTTTATTTTTTATTTATTTGACGCCGCTCAACGGTACAGAGTCCAAAAAGATCAATCCTTTGAATAGTTTATTATAAGACATTCAAATATTTATGTATTACATAACTTTTTAAAGCGGTAAAAACCTTCGTGTTATGGTATCTATTGGCCTATTTTTACATAAAACGTTGCGTAGTTGATTTGCTGCATCCTGAAGCCTGTTTCATATTCAATCAACAATGCATTATGTATTTGACTTACTATTATGGATAACAGCAATCGAAGACCGAGTAGCATTTTTTACCTTATAAAGCTGTACATGTGTGAATAATTTAATTTATTATATAAGGAGATAACAAGATTTTAGCATATAAATATAATCTGATAGGATAAGTAGTCAGTGAACCAATGAACGTTGGCATCCAAAACTTTTAAACCGGCGACACCATACCGGAAAAGTTAGTGTCGTTTAACGTCGTTAGACATACAGATTTGATGGGGGCCACTGGAATGCTGGATGTAAGCCGTATAAGACCGAGGCACGTTTGAAAGACAGATGACGTCTGACGATGATGACGTAGGTCTCTTCAAAATGTAGTCGATGTCTATAAATTGATGTAACTATACCTGTTATGTTATAGTTCCATCAATTTATAGACGTCCACTACATTTTGAATGCTATGTTATAGCAAAACAGTTAATATAAACCATTTGTTTTTTTGTTTGGTTAGCTTAGAATGTTGTCATACGTACCAAAAGCTTACATACCTATTCGATTTTATTATAACAAAAATTATGTTTTCATTACAGTAACTGCTTATTAATGTTCCAAGCTTGGGTAAAGGCCTCCACTCATGTTGAGCCGTTAGTTAAAAAGGTAAATCATACTGCTCTATTGCGAATTGGACGATATACATCGTCATCCTAGCATTATTCCCGGTATTTTATGTACCCAGGGTCTGCTTATTACTCTTATCCGGATTTGACAGGTTACTAGTTTTTACACGGAGCAATTGCCATTTGACCTCCGCAACCCTAAGGGCGAACCAGTAACTCATGTGATAAGATCAATTTACTTATCAAGAGTTAACGGTTATTATCAGATGTTATTGATAATTACCAGGGCCGACAGCTTAACGTGCTCTCCGAGGAACCGTGGGGATACCCACACCGAAAAACGCCCAGACCGAGACAGAAGTTTAACAAACATCTGCCCGAACAGGAATCGAACACGCAACCTTCGAGACTAAAGGCAGACTCGCTACCCACAACGCCACAACGGTGTCGCTGCCCACAACGCCACAATTGGCCGATATACATATCTCAGAATTTCTTACAAGACATGCAGGTTTCCTCACGATAGTTTCCTTCACCGTAAAGCATGAAACGAATTTGAAACACAAACTAAGCACTTCAAACTACGGAGCTACTTATTATATTAGCACTGGATTTGAACCCTTTAAAATCTACGTAGAGGACAGAGTCCATTAAGCAATTTCGGCTTTTTAAATTAGTTTGCTTATAAAAATTAAAGAAAAGACAATTAGATATTATATAGCTAATGTTTAAGTAGTCATTTATAAAAGAAGGTTATCAAAAATTTGGGTTGACTCACGGTAGAAACTATAAGTGCGCCTACGAGTCAAGAATTCGGCTACATCGGCATCGTAACGGTGGTTTGGCCGTGTCAGCCTTATTGTTATTCAAACGACACTCGCTGAACTCCAGTCCCTTTTCAAACTAACTGATAATTATGAATACATTGAGTATTTGTCGAACTGTGAAAAGAGCTGTCTTAATTTATGAAAAGATTGGAAGATCTTGACACTTGATCAGGTATAGTTGCTAGACAATCGTCCCGTATCATAAAAATAATTTAAAACGAACACAACATCCCGATACATAACACACATTTTCATGGCGTATTCATGTTAGATTATTTAACGTTTTGGATCGATATTAATGATTATTTTTGGGCTCATAAAAATGTGATGGTCCGATCACATAATAAATTATGCGCGATCATGAGTACACGTTCAGTACCTGGATGAACGAACTAGTAGTATTTCTTTCTAGTAGAAATATAGTATTTTTTTTTGGTAAATCGAAAAATATACTTAGATACGAAATAGATGCGTTGATAAAGGGCTCCCAACAATAGTTTTTCACACAAAAGAAGGAGATTGAAAAAAGGGAAAAAAGCAATCGGACTAGAAAAATCTGGACTCGAAACCAGGACTTCATTGTCTGAAAACAACTTCCGAAGTCATTGTCCGACAACACGACATTTTTTAAAAATGAATCTTAGCTAGATCGATTTATCGCCCCCGAAACCCACTGCATATTAAGTGTCATGAAAATCGTTGAAGCCTTTTTGAAATTCGGTTTATCTATGTATAAGAATTGCTCGTTTAAATGCGTACATATTTATGGGTATCTTTTCGGTTGTAGTGTTGCAATTTCTACAAAAAGTCAAATTATTCGTATTCATTAATATGCAATGACTGATCTTATAACAAACGTACCAGTCAGTCATTAACATTACACAGAACGCCGACCTAACTTAATTATCATTTCAAAATTTCATGATTTGATTTTGGATATCTTCAGCAATTTAAATAGTAGTTTTTCAATTTGGTAGGCGAGAATGTAACTTTTTATTTGGTAAGAATTTTCGTATTAATCATATTAAAGGCTCAAGAGCAAGGAACGTCAAGTTCCAAATGGTTTTATGTATATAATTATACTACTAGCGGTTGAAATCGCTTACGCTTTGAAGAAGCGAACTTTTACTCTCAAAATTGATCTTTAATTAAATCTACGATACAGATCTTGGATTTCTCTTTATCTTTCGATTGAAGCATCGGTAAATGCGAGTTTTTTATATGTGCAAAATTCGTTGCTGTTTTAAAACATTAAAAATATATTGAGAGAAATAGGTAAAAATAAACTCAACTATTGTATTGATTAATGTCATGATTTACCCAATTTTCAAAATGTTGACTTAAGTAAATAAAAAAATCGACAAAATTATCTTATTAATTTTGGATTGATAAAATTTTTAAAGGCTTTATAATAGAGTTCAATGTTTCAATTGTTCCTCAAGGGAGTCAATGACATTGCGAAACTTTCAATATGCTTAAGATTTATTGTTAAGACTTTTTGTTACCCGTTTGGATCGCTTATCTTCAAATATTTCAAAAGCGTACTGTAAAAAGCCTTTACTTCTCTGTTGTTTTCTTTAAGAATGATATTAAAATTTTAACAAAAACTTTATGCCATAGAATATTGGCTGCCTGTCGAATAAGCTCGTTACTTCATTGAATACCTCGTTAATTATTTCTTTTTATTCTATTAGGAATGGAGGCAGAAGTAAGAACCGTAAATAACAAGAATATAACTGTTGATCTAACTGAACAAAAACTTTCCAGATAAACGCTTACGCGTATTTTCTTACTATATTAAAAATCTCAGTCAGCAATGTAATACTACGCAATATTAATCACCAAGCACTTAATTTTAGAAACAAAACAAATATTTAGTTACCTAATTTTATGGACACACAAAACTTATGCAGTTTAAATATCCGATTCATTCATCATAAATTAGTTTCATTTGTGCTTTTTTGTTTCGCTATCACACAGATATACTGATTATATATCTTTTAATAACGATAACCAAAATTACTGATTTCCATTTCATTTCCGTCATGATTAGTTTCACTTATTTAACACTAGCTTTTGCCCCGGTTTCGACCACATGAATGGATTTTGAATATTCTTTAAAAAGTGATCCGAAGTTTTCATTTCACGTCTTCTTCCTAGCATTAATCATAGTATTTTACCCAGGGTCTGCTTATTACTCTTTTTAAGATTTGATAGCTCGCTAGTTGTTACGCGGAGCGAGCAAAAAGCTTTTCACGTATATTCACGTATATGTAGTATATTCTACATAATCTAACTATAGTACATTATATGGTAAACCAATTTAAAGAAATCGAAGGCGTTTGTCGGAATATTTGGATAAAACGTTGTTGCTAAGAAATGAAGTCATCATTAATTTTCCACACCGCGTGTTAATTATTGAAGAACCATGTATTCACCATTACAAAGTTTAGAATCGTGAATATTTATATAATAACGAATAGTAATTTAGCTACCACAAAAGGTGAAGAATACGAAGCCATCGCTAACCGGGTATTCGGGGGTCAATAACGAATACATTATAACTATTGTGATTCGTGAGAAAATTTTTAGTTCACAATAAGATAATAAAATAGAACTGCTACAAAGTTCAATTGTTTTCGGTGTGAATTTAATTAATTATATTTATAACGAACTTTTGATTAATAGGAGTGATAGATATTAGATGTGAATGAAAGTAAAACTATAAGGAATTATTTTTTCCATAACCAATTTCGTTGATATTACATTGTTTGTATAAATAATCTCATACCGCATCATATCATCATACATTTTTATACCGGAATATCGTCTATATCTGGTCGACATATCCTACATTCGTACTATGCGATCTTTCGATCTTCGTTATTGATGCGCACGGCCAGGGAGTGGAATGCTCTTTCGCCGTCTGTATTTCCGAACGCATACAACCTGAACCTCTTCGAGGTGCGAGTACACAAGCTTCTTATGAGTAAACTCACTTCACCATGACCTTATCTGTACCTTTTATAGTCTACTCTGGCCGTCGAAATTCTTTCAGAACTACACGACATTCTTATGTAGGTAAACTTTAATGCTACACACATCGACTTTATTTACTCTATGGCTACACACTACAAAATATCATCCTTTAAGCCAAGCTACTGCGGGTCTAAAAATATTCGTTTGTTTCATACAAGTCTTGTTTAACACAATGACATTACAAAATTAAAACCTTATATAATATCTAAATAGTATAGCCAAGTATGCTCATGTGAAATAATGACTAATGTAAGGTACATTATGTAATGTATGTAAGGTACAGGTAAAATGGTAAAAGATTTTTTTAAATATGTGCAGTGTTTCCGGACCTTCCACATACAAAGACAGTTCGCACTATTTTTACTAAGTCTTTGAAAAGTGCGGCTTATTAATGTTGAAAGCAGTGGACATGCGTTAAATTGATAATGATGAGTCAACTCGTGATGTTATTTTTAAAACTAAATTCAATGTCACATTAAGTCACGACTAATTTGACAAGCTGTACCTTCGAATTTGTTTGCGTAGACTTTAGGATTTGTTTAATTTAAGCCTAATATTGCTAAAATATAGCATTTATATTGGTGAAGTGTGATGGTTGTGGTGAAGGATGATTAATATTACAAACGCGTTAGTTCGGATAGTTTTATGTTTTAGAACGAACGTTAAAATTAACAGTCTGAAGACTGTACGGTTATATAGACATTTGTTCTTCTAGATTTTGTTCTTGATCTTACGAATCAACAGCTCAAGGCTGTACCACCAGCACGATAACTTGTCAGACTCGGATAATCCTTTTGTAGAATCATTTCACACTATTTAAGATCAACAAAGGCATATTTTTTACAATTCTAAGTCCACTGTTGAAAGGCCTGCTATTGCACTTTTAATAATTTAAGAAGAGAAAAAAAAATTAAGTAACTAAAAGTGACTAAAATTGCAATGCAATACTATCGGTCAGATTAAATTTAAATTGAGTAAGCCAAGATAGGAAAACAAAAGTATGAAGCGTTGATAACATATAAATTAACTAACGATTGAGGTGACATCATTCCCATACTTTAAGATTTGTTTTCTATTTATATTACTTCCTATGTAAGGTATTAATAATATTCATAAATATAGCTATAGGTATAATCTTCACATAATTCAGTATGAACTTGAAATTTTATAGCTTCGATCAAAATAATATTATATTTAAATTAGATTTTTGGTCATAAATTGTAATAAAAATATTTACATAGACTTTAATTTTTTTTTATTTCGATGTCGTCATACCCTTCGGTCACGACCTAAGGCTACAACGCACCGGATAAGGTTTCCTGTATATCCACTCATACGCACTGAGATCAGCCACCGAAGACGCCATGGCAGTCGGACAGAGAACCCCTATTTGGTTAGTTAGTTGGTTCGGTTGTCTTTCCCAAGAGGCCACGTATCTGATTGCAGATTTCCACCACGTCTTTCATTATGGGTCCATATCAATCAACAACTACTTTTGAGCTACAGGACAAACTCTTCAACGTATAATCACTACATTCTTCTTCTTCTTAGACTTAGCCTTATTTCCGATATTTACACAGGGTTTTTACCCTAAGGGCGATCCAGTAACTCATTAGATAAGAGAAATTACCTATCAAGAGTTAAATATTATTATCAGATGTTATGATAACAACCGCAGCTTAACTACTCCCCGAAGCACGGTTCCTAGTATCACTAAATGCTTAGCAAAATTGACACCTACCATCAAATGTCTAGCAATACTCGACTCGAATAATGTATCATTTAGCTCTTTCCTTATATTATGTATTTGGATTTTGGCCACAAGGAACGGGGATCCTAGAAAAGAGTTTGCTGACCGCTGTCTTAAATATTAATTTTTTTATTAACCAACAGTATTTTTAACGGTAAGAGCCAGGTAACTGATAGCTTGAAGTCAACTAGTCACAGGTATTATAATCCGCTATTGTATACGTCCTGTCTATTACCGTTCTACTTTGCTGTCCGAGGATTGTGTTATTAAGTACCTATAATAAGATCTGTTGAAATAAAAATGAATTTAGTAATATAGTGGAAAGTTAATGACACAGGTTAAAATGTATTTCATCAACAGCTTTGACAGGTTAATTAAATGAGTAACAGATCGAGGGGAAAAAGTAAACAATTTTATAAGATTTATTTATTACAATATATTTCGTGACACAGGTTCCTAATAGACGTTGCGTATTATTTCCGATTTACGAAAACGGTAAATTAGAAACGATCACGTTTAATATAAGTTATAGAAAATATGAATTAAAGTTCTTTGCTAGATTACAAATATTCGTCTTAAACGATTTCTTAAATTAATGTTAGTAACCTCAGTCGTTTTAGTTTAGATAATAGGGCGTAGAATAGATTATAATAGGGTAAATCGAATGAAGTAATTGCGTTTAATTAGATGTCAATCTCCGAAAATGTTTATGAAAACAATTTTAATTCAAGGCTGTATCCAAATTCTTTAAGAAATATCGCAGATACGAAAAAGATAGACCGAAAATTTATCGTAAGTGCAGAAGAGGAGGAGAAATCGGACTTATTTATAAAATAAATAAATTCGGTCTAAAATAAAACAATTCGTCTGATTCTTTTAATGGAAGTATGAGATAATTTCGGCGTATGTCAACCCATTTCGATTTTGTTGATATGCTAATCACGGGCTTGAGTCATATAGGATGAAACCTCTCAAAATATAAAGAATCTCATCAAAGCCATTAAATATATGAAAAGTTCAAAAAAATTAAGCAGATATAAGATTTTTCTTATTTCTTTTGAAACATTCTGAATCAATTGAGAATTTTGTGAAATCTCACATAGAAATACATACAATGGATGTTAATTATCCACGATATATGATTATGAATCAGTAATTGCTACAAACAGCTGAAATCATCTTAAGAGATGCTCCATACTCTCCGAGGCGTAGGGTACGAAAGCGTGACCGTATGTATCGTCAAATGATAAAAGCTAACGAATGACAAACGAAAAAAATTAGTTCCGTTGAAAAACAAGAGTTTGCACTCGTAACTGAACGTTTATTGTTATCACATGGAATTTCTTTTAGACGCTAATGGAAATTTTACGCACTTTTAGGTAACATGTTTACTTGAAGCCTGTTAGCTTTAGAGAGCGAATTCGTTTCGAAATATAATATTTTATGTAATGCTTTCTACTAAACTATATGAAAAATAGCTGTTTATCATTCATAAATAAATGTACCCAATCATAATAATTTATTTTTGTTAATCAAATTACGCTATTAATTATTAATTTTATTGCCAAATTGTTTAAAAATCTAACGGTTTACAAACAAATAAATATTTCAAATTTTTATAAATATATATGGAGAAGGAAATAATTTAAATCTAGACACTAACTACCCTCTTACAATTTATACTAATTGGATCCTAAATTGCTATGGACAGGCCCTTCCGTATCTTACCTTTGACATTTTGTCTTTAAGAAGGTGTACAGTATACCTATGCAAACAGTTAAATATTGTATGTCTTGCAAACTATGAACTGATTCTTCGTAGCTTTATCTTATCATAGAAAGAAAAAATACATTTACTCGTTCCGGTATATCGGCAGTAAGATAGCATAATTACTACATTACTATGTACATAAATATAAATTTATCTTGATTCAGAAGAAAGCTATAAAAAGATGATCTCGAAATATCCAATTAAATATGAAAGGTGTGTTCGTTAAAGTGGGTAGTTTACGAAACTTGCTAAAATTCAAATTAACTGCTAATCATTTTAGAAAACGTTGCGTCAAATTGTTCAAACGATGAATATTAAAGTTTTAATCTCGCATAATACAAATATGACACTGACCTGATGCTGTCCAACATTCAGGACATTCTTGACAAAGCGTCGACCAGTCGTAGGAGAGGTCCTCAAAACTCGCCATGGCTATGGCTTCACACCTTTTACAAGTCCACAACAAACATGCTATTTAGTCTCACAAGCACTTTAGCACAATGCAGTTTTGCGAAAATTCTTAAGAAAAAGATTCAGACCTTGTGTTTAAATCACTGAAAAATTATTAAATCATATGTTGTCATAAGCGCCGCAGGTGATAAAACAAGTTAGCGGCGGTTCCCGCGCGGTAAAGCCTCCGTATGTGCGCGCGCACACACATTAGCGGCCGGCGGAGTACTGCGAAGTGCGAGGCAACCTCGCGGGCCACTCGGGATGTGTCGCTCCAAACCTGTTCCTCGGACTCTCAGCGAAGCATTCACTCAACGAGCGTTCTTTCGATTTCAATGAACCGTTAACGTTCTTTTCTTTGGGTGTGTCTTATCAACTCGCGTAATATGGACGCATCTGCTATTTCCGCGCAGTCGTGATATAAATTAAATTGTTTACATATTTTATTTTTAACCTTGCATTTAAATTCTAAGCAGGTAGACAGATTATAAAGGCCAACTTAGCGACCTTATGCAAGCCCACGCGATTTGAAAATGCAATTTAACCATAAAAGTTTTATTACTCTTTTGCCATAACTTATATTTACAATGGTGTGTCGAGCCTAGTTTTAATTACTTGTATTTCTTTAAATTCTTAAATTATCTTTAGGCAGAATTTTAAATGGTCTACAACAACCTTATTGACGTAAAAATAAAAACTGATTAGTCTATGTGCTTTAAAATTATTTTCTTTACCGACATACTTATTAGTAAAATTAAAAGATGTATGTAAGCACGGTTCATGTTCATCGTGATTAGAGAGCAGAACTTTGCTTTAGATTTTTGAAATGAAAATCTAGAAACACGTATTTTAAAATATATATACAATGAAATGCAAGTATACACATCGTGCCCAAAGACGTCTTTATGTAAATGCTTACTAAATTTTGTTTCGCATGAAGGTGACTTCATTGCTTTAGCAGTTGCCAAAGCAGAAAGCGGTAAGTGAGCGCATTATGTGCATATTAAATTAATATTAAAAACCTTTTACACTTCTTTATCTCTCTTCGCATATATTTAACGTATTTAAAAATTATCAAATATTTACTTAATGGTAGAAAAATCACCGGTTAAGCAACTAGTGACGGTAAAAGTTGTGAAAGTGAATTTTTAATGTTATGACTTTAATTTTATTTGGAGATAACAAAGTTAACGTGGCGCGCCGTCCTTGAACTATAGTAACACAGATAGTTAGCCATGTTCAACGCAATGCAACGCAACACAACAGTAAAATAAATACAGCTATTACGAAAAGGCATAAATTTTAAATCTTATCTTTATTTATTACAACCTTGCAACGTAGTAGTAAAAAAGACTATTTGCGATTACATTTATTTGAAAAATAAAATTACAATGTACAAGTTTATATATTTATCTTTAAAAATTAAAAAATATATACTCAAAAATGTATAAATAGAAAAATGATATAGATGGCCGCTACCTTTTAAGTTTTCTGCAAACTAAATTCTTGCACATAATGGCAAGAAATCATGTGTTAAATAGGGCATGCTAGCTCGTGTTTCTCGTTAGGGCATATGTTTGACGCATTAATCAACACGTTTCTTAGCTGTTAACTAAATGATACAATATACCAACAACTTAAGTAATTTAAAATAATAAAGTTTGTATATTCGCTTTGTTTCAAAACGATAATCTTTAAATTGAGAAATCTATTGAAAAAAATGGTAAAATTTATATAGGTTACCGTCAAATACTGCATACATAATATATACTTAATAAAATTAAAATAGTAATAAAATAATAGAGGTCAAGATTTAAACGTTTGTTAATAATTTTATTGCCTTTGAAATTTTTTATTGTATCAAAACAAGATGCAAGACTCAATCCTGTAGCAATTACAGCACATTTTATTGAATATTATTCGCAAGCTTAGCATCAACTGCTGAGATAAGATTTTATTCTAATCCTTTCGTTAAATAAGCGTTGAAAATATTATCTTTAATCATAAACTTACTTTATAGTAAATAAAACTATATACTATGTAGTCTTCTTTTGTGTGCTTTATAACTGAAGGTCGTCCTTGTCCTAAAGTGCCTTCACTGACAAGTCCACTAGCTTTCTCCAATGCTCCATAGAATTCTGTCCTGGGCTTTTCTAAAAGCAGTTGTAATATTGAATCTCGTCATTTTTTTAACTATGCTAGACCAACGGGTAGGTGATCGACCCCGTGATCTTTTCCATCGATCTTTCCTACTACAACCAGCTTTTCCAGATTGTCTGGTTGTGTCCGGGCAATATGACCAAAGTAACTGAGCACTTTTTGGTAGCATATTGTGGATAGTATTGTGGTAATCTTCAGTTGATCGATATTGGAGTTCTTGGTTGTTTTTGCTGTCCATAGCATGCGCAACCTTCTTCTCCAACACCACGTTTCGAAAGCGTCGATTTACTTTCGGTTTCTCGGACCGTGATTCGGAACCGTTCAGAAATATTGAGAATACCAAAGCACGGGTCTAGTTTTGGTGGTATTCGACACTTTCCTGTTTTGCCCGATTCGGGTTAACTTACTTATTACTACTTTAGCCATCTGCGTACCTGTCCGAATTTCTCTTTCACAGCCTCCCCGATTGCTTATAAGGGAACCAAGGTAACCCACAAACTCATTTACAAACTTAAGGTCCGAGAGTTCTCTTGTTCATTCTGTGTACCTGTTCGAATTTCTATTTCAGTCTTTGCGATTGTTTATAAGGGAACCCAGGTACACAAACTCATTTACAAACTTAAGGTCCAAGAGTTCTCTTGTTTATATAAAAGTTCCAGCTCTATAGTTACTACTATTTTGTAAGTCAATGGAAGTATTTTTTACAATTAATCATGATTAAGGTCAACAGTTCAAGAGTTCGTGTGAACCAATTAGTACTGGCAGTTATCAAGGACGGCATGAATAGTGTTCACACTAGTAGTGTACCGATTGAACAATCCCCTATACTTATTTACTTCTAAAGTAAATTTTATTAAAATATATTTTCTTAGGACTATATTCCACAAATTTAAAATATTTTTTTCCAAACATTTTTAATATTTTTGTAAATTTATTTAATATAACAATTGGAATGATTATGCTATAATTTATAAAAAAATAATAGGATTCAAATGTATGTACAGCTGAAAACGCGTTTATTTCTTTATTATGTAATGATCCTCACTCACCGTGTTGAACTGCTATCAAATATCCCATAACGAAAAAAAAATTATTCAATAGCATTTAAATCCATGCACAACTTGAAACGCATTCATTTCTTTGCTATACAAATGTACAGTAATTATAATCGTCAATCGCCATGTTTGAATTGCAATCAAATGTGCTAGCTATAACGAAAAAAAAATTCAATAGCATTTAAATCCATGTAAAGCTCAAAACGCGTTTATTTCATTGTTATACAAATATACAGTAATTATTCTCGTCACTCGCCATGTTTGAATTGCAATCGAATTAGCTATAACGAAAAAAATATATGTTAATCGATAGCATTTGAATCCATGTACAGCTTAAAACGCGTTCATTTCTTTGATATACAGATATACAGTAATTATACTCGATCACTCGACGTGCCGAACTGCAATCGAATATGTTGATAATAATGAAAGAAATAACATAATTATTACAAGTTATTAATCATAAATCAGACTAAGTATTTTGTTATTTATAGGAATTAATTGTTTTCATTTGACGTAGTTTAGTAGTAAGTTTGTATTTAAATGTTTAATAAAATTTTGTAATAGAAAAATCATTTTTGTAAATTAAATAATATTGTGTATTATTAATAGCTTATAACAATTAATTTAATACTTGAACTTTTTACTCAAAACCGCGGCTCAAACAATAGTAGAATATATTATAATTAATGTACTTAATATATTTCTTGCTTGACCCGTTTTTACGTTTAAATCACATCCGTTTTTACTATTTGAATTAGCAGTACTTCTTCTTCTTCTTAGCGTTTGTTCCGCCCTATTGCGGGGAGAGGGATCCTTTATAGAGGGATTTTTTTTGGAGCTTTTATCCTTCCACTTTACCCTATCGTGGAGATCAAGCTTTGTTAACCCACAGCACTCCATATATCTGTTCACAACGCTGATCCACTTCAGCTTAGGCCTTACTACGAGATGTTATTTTTTTTTGTAATAGCTATAGAAAATTAAGGAGGACTAAAAAATACGCAAACTTATTCTTGCATTTTTATTTCATTCACAAAATCACACAATCACAGTCATTGAAACCGTAACAATTTATTTTATTTATATAATAACATTTATTTAATAATAGTAACGTAATCTTAAGAATTCTTTCTTCTTAACCTCATTCACGTAGCAAACCTAGAAAACAATTTCTGTCATTTTTTTACTATGTCATTTGGTTATGTAGTATTTTTTCCCACTGATAAGAAACCAGACGTGTTTGAAAAGTATTTCGCATTGGCTTCATTTATTCTAGTCTCCGCTGCTTGAGGATTGACGATTTCTAGACCCTGCAATAGAGAACGAAACTTTAATAGTGTAAAACTAGAACTTTAATCATAAACTTGACTTGAATCAACATTCAATCATTAGGTCAGGTGGTGGACAATTGGACATGTCATTAAGTAATTATGTAGACTGTTGAGATGGTTAAAGTATGGATAATTAAAAAATATATGATAATACAAACATTTGAAGATTTGAGTAGTGTTAACTGATATTAGGTACTTCATAATAAGATATATCATATATGTATTTGTTTAAAATAATACAAATATCTATAGAACATAATATAGGAAGAGCTATTATAGTGATTTTTTCTACAGTACCGTAATTTGAAGAAACCGTTAAAATATTAAAAAAGTAAACTCTTCATAGAAAGATCGTGTTTTCAATATTAAGAACATTGTCACCAGTCGCGTTAACTATATCAAAGAGTATACATTTTAACTAGGGTTGTCTCACGTACTTACTTTATACTAAAGTAGTGGACGTTTTTAGGTAATTATACTCTATACTATACGAGAACAATTAAGTACACGAAAATACTATATTTTGCTTGATCTTAATTTATTAATTTTTCAGAATTATTTACTGCACAAAATGACAGTAAGAAGACTGACGGTAATTCATACTTGTATAGAGCATTTTCAATTTTAATGTCTATTCCTGTGGCATCAGGATTCAAAGAGATAGGCTTTTTGTGATGAACGTGAGACGAAAGAAACAAAGCTTCTCTAAACCAGATAAAAAAAATACTTATTTACTGAAACCTAAAAATTTTTAGTTATGATAATAATTTGATAAACCTGGCGAAAAACACAAAAATATATTTTTTAAATATAATGCTAAAGCAATGATTCTTTATTTTGACACTATATACTTTTTCTAACTTAAATCACCAATGTACTTTAATTCCAAGAAAAAAAGGTGGCAACCCTAATTATAGCCGATTATCTTCCCGAGCCATGAGGCTGTTTCTGCTACGAGAAAGAGACGATACAACGATATCATTAGACAATAGTATCTTTACGATTTTCGCTCGCCATTCCAAGCCATTAACATTTAAATCTGTGATCACTAGCCGCGGTGTTGCTCCGTCATACACAAGTAGATAAGTAAGCCAATGGCTCGCGATGACTCTACAAAATCTACGCTATACGTAAAAGTCTACGTTTTTAGCTCGCTGGATGATTAGACGTTGTGTCTGTCTCTGTAATGGCATCGTCGTCTGATGCTTGAATACTTGGTATTTATAACCTAAAAAAGCGGCACGCGATATTGCTGTTGGCGAAATTACTAAAATGCAATATGTATTTCATTTGTTTTTGTAACGCCGATTAAATACGTAATACTTCAATTATCTCATCAAAATGACAAAAAACTAATTGGCGGTATTTGCAATATTACATCAATACGTGTATAATATAACGAGATATCATATATGATTCCAAAAACAAAATTAAGGGTAATACTAGGAGTTGTGTTATAATTTTAATATATATAAATATTATATACATATATATGTTATATATTGGCCAGGTATGAATTCATAATGGCTTAGTAAATTTCTTTAATTTCACGCGCTAAAACCACATTTCTAAAATCATTAAGCGCATATTTAATATTAATATTCTTTATGGCATCAAGAATTAATAAACTCAATTAAAATTTAAAACGTTCACCAATAAATCATGTTTTTATTTAGTCATTTGAATGTGCATGGAATAACTAAATATAATGAGACTTTATTATTTAAGCATAATCAAATCAAATCAAACTTTATTAATCAAACAAATTTACATGCATATATAAAAGGTTCTTAACAATACAAGATGCAATGATAACAAACATGTTGCAGTGAGTCTGGTGCGTAAATTAGGATTCCCTGTACTATAGGCACCAGTGGGCTCCCCTCCAGTAGAAGACATTATATTTACTTGATATATTATAGCATTAAGAAGTTGTGTAATGCATGCAAAGTTCTACATACCATTGTAGTTTGAGTGTGTATGTGTGTGTGTGTGTGTGTGTGAATGTGTGTGTGTGTGTATGAATGCGTGAATGTGTGAGAAGATTTATATACATATTACATGATATGTTATATATATATATTAGATATTTAATATCGATCTGTAATTATATTCTCTGTTTCTTGATACGATAAAAATTTAAGGAAATCAATATAAAATCATTAAATACATAATTTGTTTATGTAAATCACTAGTAATATTCAGGGGTACGGCAACACACAAGCACAATAAGCAAACTGATAGTATGCCATTTATTGAAACCGATATTATACCGTAAGGCATTATGCATATTTTGTAATACGTATTGTGTTTCGATTTGGAGGGCCATTTAGCCAGTGAAATGCCTGGGCAAGGGAAGAAGAAATTAAGAATATCTCAAGGTTGGCAACACGTGAGTGTCACCAATGAATGGTGTTGCAAGCGCTCATAGACTACGAACACTGCTTACCATCTGATGCCTCGTATACTTACTTGCCAACTTAGTAACCTTAAAAATCAGCCACACATGTCCGTAAGTTCAATACAAACATTTGCGCCGAGCGGGAATAGAAGGCACTAACTTCAGAGTTTTAAGCAAGTCCACTACTTCTGAGCGACAACGATCGTAAGCTTTCAAGTTCTTAATAAGATATTAACACAAATCAATTTATTCCAAGACGTTAGTATAGACAAAACTATGTATTTCATTCTATTGTAACTTCAAAAGGCATGTTCATAAATAGGCATAATTTACTACTTAACATTTCAATTACAATGAGACGGGCTTAGTTATGAAACGTTAGTTTTGTTCGTCCGTGGTCATAAACACTACTAAGGAACGCATATCCCGCAGAGTTTCAAGCACATAATCTCTGATGATTGCTATCTTCCTAACGGCGGTGCCGACTCACATGGACAAACGTTGGCCAATATCACCAACACATACCAATCTCACAATCAAATATTCAATATATTGTAATCAAACGACAATTGTAACCATTGTTTGTTCCGATGTTAAGTGTATGCTAATGTGATTTAGATACTAGTGACATACAGGTTTCAAACATTACGACACAATACAATGCTTGTTTTATTATATCTAGACATGATCACTTGATAAATGATACAATCTTGATTTTTTTCACTTAGTATATTATGGTGAAATCACATATTAGTAAACATGGCCAACCTTGGCTCATCCTATAACCAGTGTAACGAGGCTCTAGTAGCAAGTCTAAGGTAATAGCACCCTGTTTTCCTAGGTCGTTAACACTTGAATAGTACAATTTAACAGAATACATAATACTATTGAAAACCGCAGGCATGAGGAACTGAGATAGTGGAATTATTAAGCTGATACAGCGCATAAAACTATCAAGATTAGATACAATCCTTGAACGCAATTTATTCTGTCTTGTTTTGGTATTTTAGTAAAAGTATATAAAAATACCAGTACCAGTGGTAACAACTAATATATAAAGAGCCATTCTTTAAAAGTAGTTCAAGATGAAATATGTATATTGTGAGAACAAGTCATGCCACTCGTCACAGAGCTATAGAACTTGGGTGGTACATTTACATAAACTTTAAAGCAACATCAGATAGTATGTCAAGCGATATATCAAAGGGCGTCATTTCCCTAACACAAATACCAGCAGCGAAACCTAAACGGTGAAAGTACTAACCAGATCGTCTGAAATACAAATAAGCTATTTTCTCGCTTGCTTACATACACCATTTAAACGACAAGACCATTAAAGTCCCAGTAAATGTGAACAATCTAAAAATAAATATGGGCGAAGGAGCACAAGCGTGGAATGGCAGATTTCTACTTTCCTAATGAACTTGAAATATTACATTTGCCCCCAGAAGATAGTACTAACGATACGGCCCATCATATTAAAGAAAGCATCGTTATGTTTTATGGTCTATAAATTTCATTCTAAAATATGGTAGAAAATATTGTTAAAACAATCTCGAATGCTGTTTCATGACTGCCACTGCGCTGTACGTACATCTTTTATAAGACGCTTAACATAATTTTAGAAAACGTGCTCTAGCTTTTTGATGAGAAGACAGTATAATTATGAACGAGTATATACTTTTATTTTCTTTTTTGGCAAAAAATAGTAACATTTTAATATATTCATTATTCATATTACATTTTTACGATCATGAATATGACAGTATATATTGAAAACCGCGTAAAACAGCCGATTTATTGGAAAGGTTACAGGGTATACAGTAATACCCAGGTCGTTCCGGTATTAACGACGTAGGTCGAAAATAACGAAAGCCGGGGTACACAATTACACATCTTATACAATGTACATATACAAATAAAAACTTATCAGAAATAATTATATACCCCACAGAAAACCTCAGAAAAAGAAGCTACATAATTATATACTATTAGTTTTTGGAATACAAAATAACGAAATAATAAGTCAATTGTGGCCGTATTCTTACTGTTTGTTTTGTTACTTTTTGTTATCGTAACATTTGATGATAATCGTTAACTCTTGATAGGTAATTTGCCCTTATCCAATGAGTTACTGGTTCGCCCTTTGTGTTGCGGAGGTCAGATGGCAATCGCTCTGTGTAAAAACTAACAACCCGTCAAATCAGGATAAGAATATAAGTAGACCCTGGATAAATACTGGCAATAATGCTAGGTAGAAGAATAAGTGAATTGTGGCACGGGCGCACGGTAATACGCAGAGGGTAGATGTATGAATATTATATTATACTAATGTAAGACTTCTGGCAGAAACTTGTGTTAAATGTACTTTAAAAAACTATGCATATTATATGTAATTAAATTTTCAACTTAAATATGATTAATTCTAATGAGATAAAAGAGTTCTCAGAATATTATTATTATGTTAAATTTAGCGTTTTTTATTAATTTGCCTATAATTAATTAAACACAATAAATATATAAGTAGGCGATGGTGTACAACCATAATTATTGCTATGGGCATTTGGTTCAACAGTGTCACTTTTTTTTATATATACAGGGTTTTTAGGATAGGGTAGTAAATAGGTGTATTCTATGAACCGCACCACGATTTTGTTAAGAAATCCTAAAATATATAAAAATTAGGGGTAGCAGTCCATAAATGTAACTGAGAGTTGAAAAAAAAATTCAACGTATCGCAACATGTGAGATATCTTTGGGTAGGCCTTTCAAAATGATAAGGAGGTTTGATTTTAGCTTTTTTTATTAAATGAGTAGTTGTTGAGATATAAATTCATATTCCTCTAAATTCATAAAAATTGTGTGTAAAAACTAACTTTTAAACCATGGCGATTTAAAAATGCCAAACCCATATACATACATTTCTTTTACTCCTATTATGGCTACGAGCAACAGAATAAGACAACAATATATCCTTTGAAATAAATAACGTTACAAAGGCGGCAACATGCTATGGCTGCATCCATGAGATTTTTAGTCTAAGGTATCAATCGTAAATCTGTTTATGTGTATGGATGTCTTTAAGAATACATCAAAAAATAATGTCAACATTACAGAAGTATGATGACAGTCGCACAGATTGTAACAATAGTTGGCGTGTATTATGTAATGTACTTTTTTCGTCTTCATTGATATCATGAATCGAGATGGTAATTAGCTTCGCAATATAGAGTTATAATCTTTTAACACTAGCCAAGTTTTTCCCACGACGTACTTTATTACTAATTAAGTCTTGAAATTTCTAAATACGAGTTATAATTTAAGAATAATCACGCTTTTGTTTTATTTTTATGTGGAAGCTATAAACTCATAGAATATTATGAAATTATAAATGATAAAAACTACATAATGTAGATAAGCGCAGATTTCTTTTTTTTTTTAATAAAATAAATAGCAGTGTTATTAAATAATTTATAACTATCTAAGACCTGCAGTTAAATTTTTTGATAATCCTAACATTTTTTAGTGATAAAATGTAACTTATGCAGGAAATAAACTATGTGTGTGCCAAATTTGAGTGAGTAACTAACATCCAAATGTGTATATATAGCTTTCCAGGGGCGGATTATCCTTTAGGCAAACTAGGCACGTGCCTAGGGGTGCGACATTACAAACAGGCGCAGGTTGATTTAAAAAAAAAAGTACTAACCCTAATGAAAACATATATACTTTCGCTAGAACTTATGTTTAATTTACGTTAAAAAATGAATTTAAGAAGAAACTTAGCAGGATAGCAAATAAAGAAGAGATTGATAATAAATAAGAAAAAAAAAAAAACATTCGACGACGTTGTGGCGCAGCGGTAGCGAACCTGCCTTAAACGCCACAGGTCGCGGGTTCGATTCCCGCTCGGAGCATAATATGTTTGTATTGACCATGCAAGCATATTTTCCGGTCTGGGTGTATTTGTCCTTGTCATTGTAAATGTTTCCGGACCCCCGACACAGGATATTACTATCCTAATGGGGGCCGTTGAGTGTGCAGCGTTTATTATTATTTATTTATTATTCAACAAAAGGAAGGGGAGCCAATGAGGTGCTTGCCTAGGTTGAGTCCACATTTAATCTGCCACTGTAACTCATATTTATAAAATTAGTAGGTAAGTAGAATAGTATATCCTACACACTTTTGTTATAATTAAAAGTGATAATATTAATTAAAACTGTTAATATTAGCCTCAAAGATATAGCCGTTTTAGACTCGATCAATAGTTCAATCTGCGCGGAATATTTTACGATATTCTAACAACAAAACGATGTTATCGAGCAAGTTTATTATCGTATCGTGTCGATTCCTACTCTCGTAATGCGATTACGGGATCGCTCCGATTCTTATCAGTTTAATTTCTCCCTTAAAGGTCGAAAGCTTTTATCAATATTATTACCGTTTAGATTCTTAGCTATAGCAATAATCCCGTTAATGTAATTTTATTTCTAACGTTTTACTAACCTAAAAAGAAATATTTATTGTAATATAATATGTTTTCCGGCTTCGGGACGTAACGCCCGTTGATAGGATAACCTATGTCACAGTAGAGATTATTCCACCAGTACAATCAGTCGCACTGGTCTTTTGTTGCAAGAAGCCGGCTAGGTAGGTACCACTGCGTGTCAAATATTCTACCGCCAAACAGTAGCACTTAGGGATTACTGTGTTCCGGTTTGAAGGTGGACTGTAGGCTAATGAAATTAATGGACAAAGGACATTTAAGAACCAATATCTCGAGGTTGGCAACGCGTGTGTCACAACTACTTATGGTTCTGCAAGCGCTCATAGGCTACGGCAACCGCTTACCATCAGATGGGCCTTATGCTTGCTTGCTTACTTGCAACGTAAAAAAAACTTTATTAGTTCATTAGTCATTTCTTAATTCGTCAAGACTAAGCTAAAATAGGCTAAGTTTTATATTCAATCATCTGACTACGACTTTGGTTGCGTAGACAGAATTATGTTTAAATAATTGAGTTATGCAAGACGACCGTCTAAATGTTGTTTCTCTTTCACTGGTTTAAGTACCATTTATCTAGATAAAAGATACAGTATGCCCTTTTCTGTACCTCCGACAACGCAATTGCAAAAATCTACGAAAATCTGTGAGTAAGTTATAAAGCGTGAAATCGTAACACGAAAACATAAAAACTTCCATAAGTATTTATAAAATTATAATAAGAAAAATTTTTGAGTTTTCAGTAGTTGCTTTGTTCTGCAGGGAAGCTGATTTGACAGTTAAGGGATGATCCCTATATAAAAACAGTAATCCACATTTAATATATAACTATAATTATTCTACAATAACACAGGAACGTTACGGTTCGTAGCGTGCTCGAGTTAAAGGCCGCGGGAGTTATATTACTGACCTGCAAAGGCGTGAAGGCGACCGAGGACGCGGTACCAGAAACCTGCCTCCTTATACTGGTGGCTCCGCCATATTGCTGATTCTGCTTTTGGAGGTTCTTCTGCAACGTCTTGCTTATCCGAACTTTGGTCTTCTCGTCTATCTGTGGGAGACGGACGCGACCGTGTCCGGATTTGCCTATAGTACCGCGAGTGTAGCCCAAGTCTTCTTGGTACGCGTCGTCTTCAATCTGTGAATTAAAATAAGGTTAGTAACATGTCATATAGTTATTTACGTATTATGTAAGCTCTAAACTCAAAATCAAAATATTCTTTATTCAATAAGATTATATGTATAAGCAGTTTATTGAATCAAAGAAAAAAAATCAAATCAAATTTAGTCTGTTTCATTTAAGTGAATCTACCGCCAATTTGCAAGGTGGATTCTGAAGAGAAGAACTGGCAAGAAATTCGACAATTTTTCTTTTCAAATATAAACAATTGTCAAACTTTACAATTAAAATGTATATCCTGTACTACTCTGAACTACTGTGAACGGTGTCCTATATCTATAGTTGTCTTGAAAAGATCGTTTAAAAAATTTTTACAACTTTTTTTTTATTTCCATTTGGTTTCTTTGTTTTATGACATACTTAAAGAGACTAACCCAAATATACTCTAACATCATACTTTAACAGGATGTCAATATCGAATGTCATAATATGACATAAGTTTATAGATCTTTTAAGGTTTCTTGACATTACATGACATCGCCTCCACATATTATTATGAAATATAATATGCGATGCGATATAATATTACTACAGTCTAAATTGCTAGAAGAATTAAATCGAGAAAGTTGTGAAAATTTGTAAATGTTATTATTTCATAATTAGCAAAAACGAATAAACCACAAATTATCTGATTTATTTTTAGGAAACATTTTTTCATATCTAGTAGTAGTAGACTAGACTCAGACCCAGTACAAATGCGCCGGCTCGACCGGGGATTTTTTTTTTTTATATGGAAAGTAGGGCAGATGACTCTACTCCACTTGATGGTAAGTGGGAATAAAGTCCAAATGCGAAGGCGGCTTATCAGAGTTGCGGAATGCAACCGTGTTAGCCACTCTTGCCTGCCTACTCGCAAGATGCCTCTTTACGCCTCGTTTGAAGGAGCCCAGATTGTAGGAAGGAGGGAACACGTGAGCCGGCAATGAGTTCCACTTTTTGGAAGTACGACAAACAAAAGAATTGGCAAACTTCTTTGTTCGCGAAGGAATTGATGCCACAGTAAGACGGTGACATCGGAGACCGGCACGCGTATTTCTTGTATGGAAAGGGGGAGGTATGATGGAGATAATTCCTCTGAACACTCGCCGAGATACATTCGGTAGACGCAGTTGAAGAGATTCGAGTGTGTTGGAGACCTCTTCATCGCCAATGATGCGAATCGCTCGTCGCTGCAACCTATCCAGGGCTTCGAGCAAGTACTTAGCGGGGCCATCCCAAAGGTGCGAGCAATACTCAACGCAAGACCGTACCTGAGTTTTGTACAACAGGCACAGTTGCTGATAAGAATTACTACCCTCTCACTGAAAAGCGGCGTAAAGTAACAATACTCTTGCATTTCGTGTGAGGAGTGAGAGCACTGGATGCTCAATCTCCCATTCTCTCTGTTCCCATCCTTTTTTCCCCCTCATCTCTTTACTCCTATCCCTTGGGTTGGCAACGCACATGTGATACTTCAAGTATCGCAAGTGTTCATAGGTTGCGGTGACTGCTCACCATCAGAAATTTTTTTTTTTAAACGCTACACACTCAACGGCCCCCGTCAGGATAGTGATATCCTGTGTCGGGGGTCCGGAAATATTCACAATGACAAGGACAAATACAACATAGACCGGAAAATATGCTTGCATGGTCAATACAAACATATTATGCTCCGAGCGGGCATCGAACCCGTGACCTGTGGCGTTTAAGGCAGGTTCGCTACCGTCAAATATGATATGCGCCACAATGTCGTCAAATATGAAATTAAAAAAACTATTCCGAGAGGTTTTTATCAGATACAGATTTAGAATTATGGCACCATGACACGCCTACTTTCATAGTAATTATTTAATACACCGCCATACAAGGATGCCTACAATTTTCCAGCACTTTCAACTCTAAAATATTGCCTCAGAGGTCACGATTAACCCAGTTAATAATACACAAATGACAACTTATCTGTGAATCTTTTAAATAGCTACAAGCTATTGAGGAGCATCTCTGCCTCTCGTTTTATATTATAGTCTGTTAAATGTAACTTGAACCCTGCGCAGTAACACGTTTTTGGGTCTCAACCGTATGCGGTATGAGGGAGGCCGGGTTTAGTACACTCACTCACGGTTGTTTTAGTTCTTTAATAATAAATGATTAAAAATTAAATTAAAATATAAATTAGTTTTATCAAGTGTGTTAACATTTATTTTAAGATAATGCCTCGACCACAATCAACTTTAAGGAGACAGGAGAGAAGGATGGTATTTGACGTTTATAGTTATTTTTTAAAAGAAAATAATATACCTAATTCTCTAAATAATACTGCGGAAGATACGAAGAAGTCTGTCTCACTATTAATAATGTACATTAACTTTTTTTATATATAGGTACCTTTTTTCTATACTATTTATTTGTTTTAATTTATTTAAGTAATTAATAACGATATTTGTTATCGGTAAATAATTAATTGAATTTAGAAGAAATAATAACTATATTATATACTTAATTCCATTTTCCCACTTTATAAAGAATCGATTTAAATAAGACAAAACCAATATTTTTGTCTAACTTTTTGTCCATTATTGTACCTGCGCAGAAGCGGCCGTTTTGGTTCAAGTTATATTTAAGGAACTATACGCGATTCAATAGACACTATTGTGTATTTCTATTATGTGTGGGTACATACATAATATGTCCCCATCTACAAGTTAACGTATTAGGCGGCTTATAGGCGGCTAGGGTGTATCTTCAATATTACTGCATAATACTAATGTGTGGGATAATATAGAACCTCGCTTTGTAATGAAGACGTTCAATAATATTGAGTAAATATTTAGGAGCCATTCATATCGATGACGACGAAGTAATAGTGAACAGTGTACGAAAAATATTGTGGCAAAATTAAATCTGCTCAATCTTTTGTTCAATCATAGCGTAATCACCAGTATTGCACAATAATATTGATGGTGTACGGGCCGCCTAACTTTGTTAAAATATGTATATATCATAACACGTGATACTAAGTTATCTTTATTTATATATTTGTAATTGCACATGCATTTAGCGCACGCGAGCCAACGTGCCGTCGACCGTCCGCGCCTCACCAGCTAAAGTTCCGGTCTATTTGAAGTCAGCGAAAAAAGACTGTTTGAAATTCTGCTCATCTGCCGCAACTTACCAACCGTGACGTCACATTTTACAAACGAAACGGCAAATATCGGTAATTATTACCGTAATCTTGTTACAAATGCTATTTGCATCTTAGTTTGTTCTTAATTACGATTGTAATTACGATTACTTGATATAAGTTTACGTGTTTTGTATGGTAACGTGTACTTAGATAGCGTTTTAAGTATCAGTGGGGTAATTTCGACTTTTAATCTATTCATACTATTGAGGCTACACCGTGTAACGTTACCAAATAGCATCACGAAATGTGGAAATAAAACGAATGGCTTTATAACAAGATGAATGATGAAAATATGTTTGAATGAATGATAATAATAAATTCTAACTTTGAAACGAAACCCTATGATTTCGTTCTGTCCTTCTATCCGATGTCAGTCATTTTACTCGGAGACTATAAGCTCTATCTGCACGAAATTTAATTAATAGGTGTATTCTATGAAACCGCAAAACAATTTTTTTAAAGAATATTTGCAATGCTTTTTCAAGGCATTACTAATATTCTTATTGCCCCTCCAAATAAGTTCGAAGCTTGCGCTAGTGGGTACGACAATAGGCCAAGGGGGTCATGATCGAACCCTCGACTCACGCGGTAACGGATCGAAGTCTGCCCTTCTACCCTTGAGCTATTGAGGTTATAAAAAACTAAGTCTGTTAACACCCTTATACCGTTCCATTATTAGCAATAACGTGTTTCATTTTCAATTAGCTTTCACCAGAGTATAATGGGATTTTCATTATCAAGACCTAATTCGTGAAATGTATAATTTATATTCGATAGTAAATATAATTGCTATGCGCGTAATTAGTTTTAACGCAAAATAATTATTATTTTAGACCTTAGTGCTTGGGTTGATTATGTAGTTGTTATGTAATGAAAGAGCTGTTATAATGCTTCATTTTATTAACTAGCCAATTCATTAACTGGAGACGGTAACAACACTAGGCAAGTCACAATAAAAATTACGGTTTCTTGATATATGAATTATTATATGATATATATTATATTTTAGAAAAATTATTATATTAAAAACATATTAGAAACAATAAGGATTCCTTTAGAAATTACTTAGTTACTTAAATATCTCACAGAAAATCGGAGTAAAGTATCAAGTAGTAGGTACTGTTTGCATTTCGTGCGATGACTGAGAGCGCTGGATGCCACCAATCCCATCTCCAATCTCCCACCCCCTCTTTTTTTTCCTTTTTTCCTTCTCGTTCCATCCTATCCCTTGGGTTGGCAACGCGAATGTGATACTTTAAGTATCCCAACCGTTCATAGTTTACGATGACTGCTTAGCATCAGGCGGGTCATATTCATGTTTATCCACGGTTTTGAAATTAAAAAAAAACTAAAGGTAAAGACGGAATTGTATGTTTGACGACGTTGTGGCGCAGCGGTAGCGAACCTGCCGTAAACGTCACAGGTCTCGGGTTCGATTCCCGCTCGGAGCATAATATTGTTACGGGCTGGGGTTCGGTGATTTGGAAACAAACACCTGATGGCTCTAAATAAGACTTTATTGAGGTTTAGATTACACACAGAACTTCACAAATCACAGATCCAAAACGCAGGTCAATCACAGTCCAAAAGAATAGCCGAGGTCACTAATTATCGCACTTGTTCACTGGTATCACTTGTAGTTTCTTCGCTTGTTGCTCAGAACTGAATGACTCAGTCGACGCGCCGGGCCGCTTATATACGCGGACACGGGTTCGAGAGAGCTCCGTCCGCGGAACGCTATTCTACATGTTTCGAGAATACATCTTTCTCGAACCCGCGCGGCGGTCGTAGAAATAAACAAAAGGAGTAGCAAGCGATTTTGAACCTTATGCCCTGTGATAAGGTTCTCCGTAACAATATGTTTGTATTGACCGTGCAACCATATTTTCCGTTGTGGGTGTATTTGTCCTCTTCCTTGTATGTGTTTCCGGACCCCCGACACAGAATACATCCTAATCCTATGTCCCCAACGTTTAGTGAGCAACGCTTATTATTATTTATTATAAGTAAAATGTATGACGTTACACTCACGTCTGCGAAGTTGAGCCGGTTCGCGTTCTTCCTGAACTCGGTCATCGCGTATCGCTCCTTCATCTTGCGCACGCGCTTCCCGCCGCGCTTCTTGCGACTCTGCTCGATTGGTTTCGGTAGCGGTTTCACGAACTTCACCGGTGGCGGTTCCTGGGTACAAATTAAAATATTTAATTGAAGTATTTCCTTATTTATTACCGGGATGACCGAGTTTTTGTCGGTAGGTATTATTTTTGGTAAATCGTGTTTTTTGGAAAATAATAGTTTTTCTCAAAAAGGAACTTGAAAAAAGGAAAAAAAATTGGACTGGAGATATCTGGACTCCAACAGCGGTATACATTGTCTAAAAAGGTAAAAACACGGATAAAACGACATTTTCTAATGTTGTCCATTCATGAAGAACTGGCACGCAACTCAGCTGTTACTTATCCGAATGAATTTTTTACCTACATAAATTTTAGAGTATATTTATATTACTATTCAAGACTCACGACGGTAGCAAAAGTATACAAATAAATAAGCGCTTCACACTCAACGCCATACATACACAATGACAAACAAACCAAGACCGGAACACGTGTCTGGTCAATACTAACATCTGCTCCGAGCGGGAATTGAAACCGCGACCTTTGGCGCTTAAGGCAGTTTCGTAACTGCTGTGCTCACAACTTCGTCAAACCCTTTGTTGTTTAAAATATTTATTAATTATTATTTTAGTTCAATATTATATGATATTAAACGACACGTCTACATGACATAACGTTGTGGCGTTGTGGGTAGCGAGTCTGCCTTTAGCCTCGGAGGTTTCGGGTTCGATTCCCGCTCGGGCAGATGTTTGCATTGATTTTAAAATTATCTGTTTCGGTCTGGGCGTTTGTCCTTGTGGGTCTACCCATCGTGCCTCGGAGAGCACGGTAGGCTGTCAGTACCGGTTGTTTATAACATTGAGTTGAGATGGCAATCGCTCTGTGTAAAAACTAGTAACCTGTCCAATCCGGACAAGAGTAATAAGCAGACAGGACTGGGCAAAATACATGCTTTGCTTTAATTGAAATACAAATTACAAAATACTGTATCGCAAGTCATTAAAATACGAAATACAAAATACTTTTAAGTAAGGTATTTGAAATATAGAATACAAAATACAGTATTTTCGCTATTTTTAATTGAAATACGAAATACAAATTACAAAATAAGTAATCTAGACCAGCACAGGCTGAAAAGTAGAGGAAAACAAGATTAATTCATCAGTAAACATTACTGATATATATGTAAGGTATTTGTATTTAATGTTGTATATATTGCACCTACACCACCTTTTCATACTCTATATAAATAATCTCAATTTTTCCCAGGATTTCTGGTAGAGATCTCTTATTAGAGATAAGTCATCCTTTTGTACCATCATTCTGTGTGTCCCCTGTTTTTTTTAACTGTATGTATTTGTTTTTTTTGGTGCATAAATAAATAAAACCAGAGTTTCCTTTCATAACCACTAGATTCTTAAATGTAGTGTCAGACAAAAAGCCTCTTGTTGGAGACTGAAAAACACCTGGAAAAACAGCTGGAAAAAGGAAAACAATCTTTCTGGAGGTTTTAATGAGCACAAACTTGTGTTAAATGTATTTTAATGTAAAAATGTATTTTGAAGGCTCAAGTATTTGAAATACTAATAACAAAATACTTTTTAAGGAAGTACAAATACAAATAACAAATACGTATTTGTATTTCAATTACGTATTTTAATTACAAGTAATTCAAATACTGCCCAACCCTGTAAGCAGACCCTGCGTAAAATACTCGTATTTTTTTTTCGGTTTTATTGCTGTTGGCCCTACTGGCCTTGACAGCGTCACCGGGCGTGGGGGCCGAGTACAGAGACTCAGCCGTGATAAAGGGACAGCCCTCACGGGGCTCAAATTTGATTCCGTCCTTAGGGTGCTTCCTGCGAAGACGAACCACGGCGGCGGACGTCATCGGAGATGGAGGCAGCGCTCCGAGCGCATTCTATACGATAGACTCACCCGACGGTGTGAGCGCGACGCGACGTGCGAAACAAAGGACCTCGTCCTCGCCGGCGAGGACGGTGTTGTGTGCGTGTCTGTGCTGTGTAAGGGGCATTTTCTAATGTAATCCTATCGTCAGGGTCTTGCAGGACGTGCTTAAGACGCCTTACTTTTGTCGGTTGGTTACATCGGTCTGTATACTCGTATAATACCGGGAATAATGCTAGGAAGAAGATTATAGGCGTCGGGATGTGACGACCCCATCGCCCGCTGTTGAAATAACCTCTATCACAACAGAGATTATTCCACCAGTGCAATCAGTCACACTGGTGGTAGGTCTTTTGTTGCAAGAGGCCGGCTAGGTAGGTACCACCGCAGTGTCCAATATTCTGCCGCCAAATAGTAGTGTTTAGGCACTACTGTGTTCCAGTTTGAAGGGCATTGTACGCTAGTGAAATTACTGGGCGAACGAGATTTAAGAACTAATATCTCGAGGTTGGCAACGCGTGAGTGGCACCTACTAATGGTGCTGCAAGCGCTCATAGGCTGCGGCAGCCAAAAAAAAAGATTATACGTGTCTACAATGTACCTGCAGTTTATCTAATTTCTTCTCAATCCCCTCTCGGAGCTGTCGCCCGATGGTTCCGTCCGTGCTCTCGTGGCACGCGTCCACTCTCGCGGCCAGCGTCAGCTTTGTCGATATGAGCTTTGCGGCTTTGTAACGTAATTCCTATAACAAACATAAATCGATCAATACTTTTTTTAGACATCACACCTTTATGATTTTTAGGTTAATTATTTTACAAAGAAGACACTTACGTATAAATAATTTAATGAGCTGTTTTTGCAGTATTTTCATTTTCATTTACAAACTTTACCTTAAAATCTTTTACAAATGTCATATGACATTCAAAGTTTGTATAGAATGAGCCTAAAGAACAAGTTTCAAGCTTCTAGCTCTAAAAATGACGATAATTCCATACAACTTTTCCGCCCCCTTTTCAACTCTTTTTCGCATTAAAAAGTAACCTATGTCCTTTCTGAGGCTCTAGACTATCTGTATACCAAATTTCATTCAAATTGGTTCAATAGTTTTGGTGTGAAAGTGTGACAGACAGACAGACAGACAGAATTACTTTCTCATTTATAAAGTATTAGTAAATTAGTAAAGAAATAAGGATAATCTATATATTCTTAACATATTTTCAAAATGTTTACTTACAGGTGGTGTATCTTGAACAATTTGAGAAAAGTATATAAATCCAGTATGCGGTAAGGATGCTGCTTGAGAGAAGCCAGACAATGTTTTTCTCTGCTGTCCCAGAGGAAGTACATTGCACGCTGGCATCTTTGATAACTTCGACAGACCACCAGCCACTCCAAGAATCTTAGCTGCTGTTGATGCACCTACAATGTATTAAAAAGTATAATTAACTGGCGGCCCGCTCCGGCTTCGCACGGGTATAAAATATATAACCTATGTCATTCACTGAAAATATGATTAAAATCGATCTACTGGATCGATTTTAATCATATTTTTTTTTATTTAATTTTGATTTATTCATTACTGCCCGTGGCCGTGGCGTTAAATGTAATTATTACGACATCACATTAGAAACCTCTTTTACCCTAGAAATTAATTTATTTTTTCTCCTCTATTTTTATACATATAAACCTTCCTCTTCAATCACTCTATCTTTTAAAATAAACCGCATCAAAATCCGTTGCGTAGTTTTAAAGATTTAAGCATACATAGGGACAAAGAAAGAGTCTTTGTTTTATACTATGTAGTGATGATAATGAAGGCAAAAATACATTTCAAGAATAGAACGTGTATTTACTATTTATTAATTTTACAACAAAACGTTAAGAGTTTAAATGATTTATTTACAGTCTATAGAATCGATTTTATAAAAAAGGACCATTTTCATTTATTGCTTGTCAGCATTCAAGGCTAAGCAGCTATCAAGGCTAGGCTGACTTTAATATCACTTCCTAAGATAATAAGCGGTGTTTTCCCAGCGTCTGTTTATACACTTATGCAGATTTGACGGGTTACTATTATTTTCTTCCTTTTTTAAGATAGGAGCAAACAAGCATACGGCCCACCTGATGGAAAGTGGTTGCCGTAGCCTATGAGCGCTTGCAGCACCATTAGTAGGTGCCACTCACTCGTTGCCAACGAGAGATAATAGTTCTTAAATCTCGTTTGCCCAGTAATTTCACTAGTGTACAGTGCCCTTCAAACCGGAACACAGTAGTGCCTAAGCACTACTATTTGACAGCAGAATATTTTACACTGCGGTGGTACCTACCTAGCCGGCCTCTTGCAACATAAGACCTACCACCAGTGTGATTGATTATAATATGATATGAATAATCTCTGCTGTGACAGAGGTTATCCCAACAGCGAGCGATGGGGTCGTCACATCCCGACGCCGGTAAGTAATAATAGTTTTTATAAATAGCAATTCCCATCTGATCCAATCTCCCAGTCTCCGCAACTTAAAAACGAACCAGTAACTCTTTGGATAAGAGCAAATTACCGATCAAGAGTTAACGATTATTATCAGATGTTAGTGTTAACAACCGGGACTGACAGCTAACATGCTCTCTGAGGCACGACAGGGAGACTCACAAGGTCAAATGTTCAGACGTAAACATCAGCTTCAAACGGAATAGAACCCGCAGCCGTTGAGGTTTAAATAGGCTCACTAACAGCATGCCATAACAAATGTTGTACTTTCTTATCACTATATTTCATTTTTCACTTGTAAACGCAACTTACCCACAATGGCTGTAATATTTGGAGCTATAAAAGACATTCTGCTTTCAACATACTCATAGATTCTAGATTTAAAGTTGTTCAGTTCACTCGCCATATCACAGGCTTCGCATATTTCTTTCAATTCATCGTCTGATAGTATATTCCTGTCAAAAATATTTATATAATTAAAGGAAAAAAATTGGAATCTGTGGTGACCTTGAAATTGAATCCCAGAGTACAGAACATTTTTCCAGGATAAAAATAATGCTGATCCTATGTGCTAATCCAGGTAACTATCTATATCCATCTCAAATTTTATCTAAATCCATTCAGCCATTTTTTTATGATTGAGTAACAAATGTCCAAGATCCAAACATACAAACTTTGACATTTATTATATTATTAAGATGATTTAAATATAGAAACAACAATTAAAACTTGTTAATTACCCCCGTGTCGTTGATGCTGTGACGGACACTATCATAATAGTAGCCTGAGTAAGGAAACTCTGGAGTGTCTCATTATTCTTGGCTCTGTCTAAGTCATTGCCCAATTCTTTGACAGTGTGAATGTATTCCAATGGAGTTATTATCAACGACTCCAGTTCTGGGAACCTTTTCTGATATTTATCTCGGACAAATCTGTGAATAATAGCTGGAAAATGAAACATGATTTTACAATAAGCCTATATTTATATAAAGTCACTGATTACCAAATCTTCTATTTAATTAAAAAGAATATATTATTGTTATTAAGACAATTATGGACAACAGCTTAAATTTAGTATCTCAATTTTAAATTCTTTTAAAACTAAAGATAATTTACTAGCTTTCAAATGGACTAATAATAATGAAACTTACCAATTTCCCCGTCAATTTCCACCGCAATGTTATTTGCTTCAACAATTAATTGGTATTCTGGATCTGACTCCATCAAACCAGTCACTTCTATTTTTTGTCTATCATTACCAACATTTTTCTCAATTTCAGTTATAACCTAAAAATAGAAATAAAAATTAAGAAGACTGTTTTTATGACATACATACATTTTTGACAAATATCTTAAATCGTATAATACAATTTCGATAGTATATCATATTTACTCTTTTTAATCGTTGTGAATCTCTTAATTTCGCTAATTCTCTGATGGACACATTTTTTATATCTTCTTCTTTCGGTATAACTGGTGGAAATGGCACAGCAAATTCATGGGAGTCAGTTTCCATCGCATTGCTTTCAATAATAGCTTCGAGGTCCCCATCATCAGTTTCTTCTAAATCGGCCAACAATTCATCAGCTAAAGACATGTTTTGAAATGATCGAGGGAACCGCAGTAAAAACTAAGAGATGTTTATAAAGAGCTCTCCCTTAACTTTATACAAATAGAATGATATATTCTTCGTTTCAGCTAAAAGGTCTATTTAATATTTTTATGTTTCCACTTTCAAACTTTGTAACTTTGAAAGACTTTGGTTAAATAATTTCATATTATTATTTATTTATGCATTTGATTATTTATTTTTGACCTGTGTTTTTAATCACAGACTACACAATTCACAATTTCACATTAATGATTCACAGAAGTGAGCAAGTGAGTACATAATACATATGCTCTGTGGTGAGTACTTGAGAAGACTCTAAACACAGAGCAAATAAGTAACTATAGAAGAGCATGAGCAACTATCATAGACAATAGAAGTCTAGACGTAGAGGCAGACGGTGGACAATAGATCCGTTAACTGGACCTCGTAGAATGAGAAAGAAGATAAAAGAAATATTAGATATAATTCTCTATATAGTTGACAGTCTTGACCGGGAATAAAACATGCCATTTAAAAAATAAGTTGCCAAACCTATATTATATACCAATTTTTTAAAATCGTATTAGTGCTCCGAGCAAAAGACTAAGATAACAATATCTCCTTTGAAATAACGTTACAAGAGCGGCAACGTGGTATTGCTCCGTCCATGAGATTCTTACTCTAAGTTAAATCTATTTTCCAACGGGATCTATGTATATTGTGAAAAGGATAAAAATTGGCTAAAATTGAATACGAGCGTTAGTTCTCAGTGAATTTATTGGAACTAAAAGAATTAATATGCGAGTAAGGTCGCGCACTATGAATTCTTTTAGTTCCACAACTCTTTAAGTTGTGAAATGATACAAATAAAATGGACTATATTTATAGAAAAATTTTATTTATAACATTACCCAGATTTGTAGCCGTTTAGTGATTTTTTTTTCACTGAGCCATCTATGTAAAAACTTAAAATAAATACTCAAGTTTTTTGTAGGTTTTATTAAATCACCGGGTTTTTAAATTGACAGAAAAAAGGGAAAACTTAGTCGAATTCAAGTCCAAAAAGACACAAGTTAAAATATCATCATTTGTTTTCCGAACTGATAAGACCTGAGCACCTTCAAGAGAAGAGCCAATTCCCTTATCCAACAACGTTGTGGCAACGCACCTGCATGCCCTCTGTTGTTGCAGATGTTCATGGGCGGTAATGGTCACTTGACGTGAGGTGAACTTCGTGCCCTCTTATAATATAAAAAAAATATTCCTAAATTGAATGTTCACCATTACCCATCACCATGTTAGTAGCTAGAATGAAATATGTCCTCAATTACTCCACTGTTTTCATCTCTTCCTATTAATCGTTTACCATTACCCCAACCAGTTTATTGTTTGGGGAATTGTAAACACTAATTAGCTGCTTGTAAGCTTGGCTTTATTAATAAGTTAAAAGAAAAAGGAAATTCCAATAAAATTTCAGCAAAAAGCAATCAAAAATATACCCTCCTACTTTTTTATATAAAATCTTTTTCTTTCAACTTCGTTTGACATATTTTCCCCACCCTAAAATTTACGTTTCTTTTTTGACCGGTGTAAAGTTTGATATTTACAAATTACAGCTATAGATCACAATTTTGCACAGTTTAATGTGAGCTGTTTCGAAATATAGTTCCTTAAATGTAACTTGAACCAAAATGGCCGCTTCTGCGCAGGTGCATTAATAGACAAAAATGTTAGACAAAAATATTGGTTTCGTCTTATTTATATAGATTCTTTATAAAGTAGAAAAACGGAATGAAGTATATAATATAGTTATTATTTCTTCTAAATTCAATTAATTATTTATTTATTATCGTTATTAATTACTTAAATCGAATAAAACAAATAAATAGTATAGAAAAAGGTATCTATATTAAAAAAAATTTAATGTACATTATTAATAGTGAGACAGACTTCTTCGTATCTTCCGCAGTATTATTCAGAGAATTAGTTACATTATTTTCTTTTAAAAAATAACTATAAACGTCAAATACAATCCTTCTCTCCCGTCTCCTTAAAGTTGATTGTGGTTGAGGCATTATCTTGAAATAAATGTTAACACACTTGACAAAACTAATTTATATTTTAATAATTTATTATTAAAGAACTAAAACAACCGTGAGCGAGTGTACTAAACCCGGTCCCCCTCATACCGTATGTAAAAAATGCAATAATATTCAGTTCCGCATTTTATCCCTTTTATTTCGTAAAACATTACATTACAAGATATATTCTTTTTTAATCTGACATATATTTTTTCTATAATTTTAATTATATAAAAACATCAAAATAGGTTGGACTCGAAAGAGTCCGTAACATATTTCCCCAGCAAAGACAATTAGAAAATAGTAGTTTCTTCTGTAGGAATATAGATTAATTTCCTAGCTGGTCTTCTTAATAAACCCGATGAAGTCTTTACATCGACAACGCGTACTCTTCCGTCTGGTCCAGGAAATACCTTGTCAATAATTCCCTTTGGCCATATATTTCGAGGCATACAAGAGTCACCAATTACCACAAAGTCACCTGGTTTTAGATTTGGAGTATTTTGGCCTGATGAGGGTCTTGGTAAAATAGATGGTACGTATTCTTTTATCCAACGTTGCCAAAATATGTCAGCTAGTCTTTGAGCTTTTCTCCAATGTTTTCGACCCATTAAGTCGATATCATTAAAATTTCCAGGTAGAGGTGCACCAGATGAAGTTCCTAATATGAAATGATTCGGTGTTAAAGCTTCTTGATCATTTGAGTTCACTGAAACGTGAGTTAAAGGGCGTGAATTAATAATATGTTCTGCCTCTGTAAGAAGGGTTAACAAAGTTTCTTCTGATGGCGCAGTTTCGTTCAGTGTTGATGTTAGAGCTCTTTTAAAGCAACGAATTAGACGTTCCCAGCTTCCACCCATATGCGCTGCAGCTGGAGGGTTAAATTTCCATTTCATTTGCACACCATAGTTTAACGAAATATTTTGAAACTTTTCGCAATCAAGCTCTTTCAGGGCGTTTTTTAATTCAGTTTTAGCCCCATGAAAATTTGTTCCATTATCGGAATATATAACTTTAGGACAACCTCGCCGTGCCATCATTCGTCTCAGTGCTAATATTGTAGAATCCGTCGTAAGACTAGCCGCTAATTCAATATGAACAGCTCTCGTGGTTAAGCACATAAATAATGCTCCGTAACGTTTTTCATGTCGTCTTCCTATACTGACTAGCATGGGTCCAAAATAATCTAAGCCACAATGGCTAAAAGGACGTTGATGATATGCCAATCGCGAAAGAGGTAAATCACCAAGGAATATTTTTGGTGGTTTCGATTTACGAATTCGGCAGCGTTGACATAAATGTTCAATAGTCTTCACTGTGGATCTCAAATGTACAATCCAAAATTTTTGTCTTAATTCATTCACAATTGTTTCACAACTCCCATGTAAATATTTTTCATGATAGTGTAGTACAAGTAGTTTTGTATATCCATTTCTTCCATCTAAAACTATTGGTTCATTCAGAAATACATCAATATCAGTTATTGTATTAGCTCTACTTCTCAATCTTATCAAGCCATTCTTATCTATATATGAATTTAATTTAAATAAACGACCTGACTTTGGTATTTCCAAACCGGATTTTATTGTATCTATCTCAAACGAAAAACTCTCGCTTTGACTTTGTTTTATCCAAAGCAATTCAGCAGCATCCAAATGTTCGCGTTGTAAACAACCATGCTCTTTTTTTCGCAAACATTCAATGAATAGAAGAATGAAGGCCGTACTTTTTATTAGTTTCAACCATTTTGAAAATCTTTTAATGTTCGGTAGACTAAGCGATAAAACTAGGTTAGCTGAAACCAAGCATCGTTCTCGTATCTTTTTTTCTGGTAAATTAATTTTAATGCTATTATTCAAATTATGAATCGGCCAAAGGCTTTCGGATTTGTAAAGAAAAGTCGGTCCCTTAAACCAACGATGATTTTCATTTAAGTTTTCAATGTGTCTTGTAGCGTCATCAGCAACATTCAATTCTGTAGGTAGCCATTTCCATTCTGATTTCTCAGATAATTCGCCGATCTCGCCTAAACGATTAGAAACAAATGTTTTGTAATCTTTTGGATCTCCAGCTATCCAAGCATACACAATTGAAGAGTCTGTCCAAAAATAACGTCTTGAAACATTGAATGATTCATGATTTTTAATAATGTTATTAGCTAGTCTAACTCCAAGCACTGCCACCATAAGTTCAAGTCTTGGTACTGTAACTGGCTTAGAAGGGGTAACTCTTGACTTACTAGCTATAAAAGAAACTGATACTTGTCCGTTATATTTTACAAAACGCCAATAAGACACACAAGCAAATGCCTTTTCGCTAGCATCACAAAAAGTATGGAGTTCTATTTGGCTTTGCAAGGCATTTATAAAATAGCATCTTGGTACTTTACATGTGTAGCATGATTTCAAACATGTTAACCAACGCATCCAAGCAACTTCTTCAATTTCCTTTATTTTTTGGTCCCAATCTACTCCACTGCGCCAAATTTCCTTAAGTAAAATTTTTCCTTGAGTTATTATTGGAGCTAAAAGACCAAGTGGATCAAACAAACTCATGAGAATACGTAGAGCTTCTCTTTTCGTTGGTATTTCAATACCGTCGAGAACTGAAGGTGCGACTCTTGATAGTGTTAAATTAAATCCTAATGTATCATCTCTAGGGTTCCATTTTAGACCTAAAATCTTGATAGGCGTGCTAGAATCAAAATTTATTCCATCTGAACTTCTTTCAACTTCTTCAATGTCATTTATTACGTTCATGTTATTTGACATCCATCTAGTTAATGAAAAACCTCTTTTTAAGCTTATATCAGCAACTTCTTTGATTGTTTTTAAAGCTTGATCTTCTGAATGAAAAGAGTGTAAATAATCATCCATGTAAAAACGCGTTTTTATCGAATGTACAGCATATGGAAACTCTCCAACGAACTCGTCTGCATTGCGACGTAGAATATAAATAGTGCAGTGGGGGAACATGCAGCTCCAAATATCATAGATTTCATTTCATATTCTTTAATTTTAGTATCTCGATCAAAATCTCTCCAGAGAAATCTTTGAGCTGGTCGATCTTCTGGGCGTATCCTTATTTGTAAAAACATTTCTTTAATATCTGCAGAAACTCCTATTTTTCCTTCTCGAAATTTGAAAATAATACTTAAGAGTGGTGTTAACAAATCAGGTCCAGTTAACAAGTTATCATTTAATGAGGTGCCTTGTACTTTACTAGCCGCATCGAAGACTATTCTTAACTTGCCAGGCTTATTTACATTTATCACACCAAAATGAGGAAGATACCACTTTCTAGGTGTATCTATAGGTTCACATGGTCCAGCATAACCATTTCTGAAAAAATTTTCCATGTTGTCTTTATATTTTTGTCCATAGTCTTTGTTCGAATCCATCTTCTTTTCAATAAACCTTAATCGCTTAGAAGCAGTACTAAAACTATCTGGCATAGTAATAGCATCGTATCGCCACAACAAGCCAACTTCCCATCTTTTCCCATTTTCGACTCTTCTGGCAGTACTGTCTAAGATTTCCATAGCTCTGATTTCATCTTTATTGAGTGTTTTCGTAAGAGATATTCCTATAGATTCTATTTTAAAGTATTCTTCTACTAATTTATGTATGTCGTCGTCTATTTTTGCATTAATTTGACCTACAAAATTTACCGTATTGGTATAAGAGTTAGCAAATCCATGAACAACCCATCCTAAAGATGTTAATGTAGCTACGGGTTCATTTTTCTTTCCATAACGAGTTTCTTTTGAAATAAGTGCGTGCCAGTTATCTTGACCTATTAACAGTTCGGGTGATGCATGATTGTAATACATGTTGACTAGAGGCAAATTCTTTAAATGTTCATATTTTGTAAGGTCTGAAACTGTCTGCGAAATCAATGGTAGTTTCTTAATAGTTCGTACTCCTTCCAGTTTCATTATTTCATTTGAAGGACCAAAAATGTCTAAATCACCCTTTATTGAATGTAGTTCCTCAGTTGTTGCATTTACTCCGGCTAATGTAAAAGGTTCTTCTATTCCGTTTAGACCAATTTCTTTCGCAACACTTTCTTTTAAGAGTGTGAGCGTACTACCTTCGTCCAAAAGTGCGTATGTATTTTTTGAGCCAAGACTACCAGAAATTGTAACTGGTATGACTTTCAGAAGAATCCTACTTTTATTATTAAAGTTACTGCACGTTGTAATACCATCAATGGGCTCATCAACTTTATCTGTATCAATATTCGGAGGCTGTAAATTAAATTTCGTGATTACGCTAACAGGTTCTTCAGAGTTTTCCTTACGTTCGTGAAGTAAACGGCTATGAGACATTCGGCATCCATTGGTGCCGCATGACTTGGCACGACAATTATCTCTACGATGTCTTGATCTTAAGCATTTGAAGCAATATCTAAAAGTTTGAGCCCATTTCCAACGTTCGTCAATAGATAAACCTTTAAAATTGCTGCATTCATAAACGGTTCTATGTTCCTTTGATTCACAATAGGGGCAACATACATTTTTCTCTTTAGAATTAATAGAGGTAAAGCAGTTATCTGGTTCATCATAGCAACATTTTTCATCTCCCAAATATTCTGTATAAAAAGCTTTTTGTGTGGGATACCTTTGTGAAGTACTCGGACGTCCAGATTCCAAAATCCAAAATTTCGACGTAGCGGCAGCTTCCCGTTGTAGAAAATCTGATAACTTGACAAGTTCGGAAATATTATCGTTCTCATGATCTAGAGCGTAAGATAACCAGCGTAATTTAAGATGAGGTATTTTCAACTTTAGAATTTGTACGAGTTCAACACTGTTTAAATATTCAGGTTTATTAAGGGCTTTTATAGAAGCAACGCAGTTCTTAACTTTACAAGCAAATTTGCAAAGTTGTTCAGAAGAATCGCTTAATTTAGGTAGTTTCCTTCCAGATGTTGTATTTGTTCATGTATAATCAGCTCCGGGCGACCAAATCTCAACTCTAAAGTTTTTATTATTTCTTCGGGCGAGACATTTGTATGAAGCAAAGAAGCTACCGTTTCTCGTGCATCTCCTCTTAAACAACGGCGTAGTCGTGAAACATTCTCTGTATCTGACAAATTTGATTTACTTTCTTCATATGAAGCTTTAAATGATAACCATTCATGAATATTACCAAAAAAAGGTTGAAGTTCCTTGCTATCAAAAGTAGATCGTCGTAGATTATTTATTTCATTTGCTAAAATCTTTATGTCAGACATCTTTTTATCTTTGTCAAAACTCGAAAGATTTTTAGTTTTACTAAACTTATCCGTATTAAGTTCATCTACTTTATAAGCTAAATCTGTTTCCCATTGGTTTAAAATACCATCCTGTGACTGAATTGAATTATTTTGTTCAGTCAGCCAACCCTTTACTTTATTTTCTATATCCTGTTCGCTAACAATTGAATTATCTTCTTCATGTAATGATAGTTCTGCAATTTCTACTTCTAACTCCTTTTCTATGATCGACTTTTCAAGTTCCGCTATCTTTTTAGTTGCCTCAAGTTCAGCTTTTTTCTTGGCTAATGTAATAGTAGCTATTGAATGTTTTGTACTTGCCTGTGATGTGTGCATATTAGATTGTTTTCCCAATATACTTCCTCGTTCTGTTTTATCATGTTCGATTTTTTTTGATTCACTCCGTGTAATAATTTTCTTTTTAGACGACATCGTTATAATTGGTTCGGTTCAGTTCTTAATAATTATTTCCGATATCGTGAAAAAAATGTTCGTGGACTGTATTATTATTTTTTGCCGATGGACCAATGTAAAAAATGCAATAATATTCAGTTCCGCATTTTATCCCTTTTATTTCGTAAAACATTACATTACAAGATATATTCTTTTTAATCTGACATATATTTTTTCTATAATTTTAATTATATAAAAACATCAAAATAGGTTGGACTCGAAAGAGTCCGTAACACCGTATACGGTTGAGACCCAAAAACGTGTTACTGCGCAGGGTTCAAGTTACATTTAACAGACTATACCCCTGTTTACAATAATTATAGTGGTTGACTATATTATATCTTATTATTTTTATACTTTGATAGTAGTATTATAATTATTTATCTATGCAAGAATTGCCAGAAGAGTAGTAGCAACACTAAAAACCGTTTGCCATTTTTGCTGTAAAAAGGTATGCCTGGGGCCTTCCGTAGGCCTGAATTTTTGTGATTAGTGTGATTCCAAGACATTTAGTGATTATTTAGCACTAACTAGTTATCTCAATGGCGCTAAATCCACAGTACGATGCAATTGGAAAAGGGTTTGTGCAACAATATTACACACTGTTTGATGATCCTGCACAGCGAGCAACTCTCGCTAATATGTACAATGTAAGTATTTGGAAGTTAGTAAGAATGTGTTACTTACATTAGAGCATAACTTTTCTGTCTATGTAATATTATTTAAATCCCTTTAAAAAAATTTAAGGTTAACAGAACCTCCCGCCGAAACATTGTCAAAGCTGTGTAATTTTTTTTTTTCAAAAGATATATTAGTGTTGCGCTTATGGCATAATTTTTAAAATTTCGAGAAGTGTGGGGAATACATGGACAAGGCCTACAATTAATTATTATTTATTCCTATAATCTTAAACTTGAGAAAGCTCTTTCTACAGCAGGTCACATTAGTCATCTTGGGAACTCTCTAACCAGGAAACTGGTTGATAAGGCGATAAGGACTTAATGAGACTTTCTATTAATTTTTTTTCTTTCTCATTAGTTCCTAGTTAATGCTCTTGTTAGCCAGTTGTAGTTCTTAATTCTATAATTGATCATCATGCAAAAAAAAATAATTAAAAATAATGTCTTTCATTTGTACTAGGTACTCAAGACATAGTAGATACTTAAAAACTTCGAAATTTGGATCAAGACATTAATTTCATAGGCTGATTTCAAAATTAATTTAGGATAAGTAAATTTTAATTTTTTTATTTTCATCTATTATTATATAAATTTTAGGTTGAAACATCTTTTATGACTTTCGAAGGAGTCCAACTACAAGGTGCTGTTAAAATAATGGAGAAGCTTAATGTGAGTATCTCATAAAAAAATAATATATAAATAAAACATATGATATTATGAGTGGCATTTGCTTTGCTTTGAAATGACACTTATAATTGGTTTATTTTAATGAATAATTTTATCTTAAATCACTTTTCAATCTCTTATATCATCATCAGCTTCTGTCCGTAGCTTTGTTCAGATAAATAACCATTAATGTGATATGTAAATAATTGGTTCCCCATTCAAACTCTCATCCACTATTTCACTCTCTTAAAGTTTTGTTCTCACAACAAAATGTGGTATATAACCATTCATATCAAATTTCATCAGAATCAGTTCAACCATTATGTGTGAAATTATCACAAATAAACTCAATTTTGTACTTATAATATTAGTTAGGATTGTATTGAAGTTAAATACAAGGCAAACATGAGACTGTTTAAAAAAAAATTGAAAAGAAGGTTATACAAACAGACGTCGAATTTATATTATATTCAATTATGTATAGTTAAGAAATAATTTTAAAGCTTAGTTACAAAACCCTAATTAATTGTATTTCAAATTTGAACCATTAAATGCTGAATGTTAATATCGTAGTTGGTTGAATCCTGAAAGTTAATATTGATTGTTTCAATTTGAATAATTGCTCACTTTATAATCAAAATCTTATATTAGTAATTAGTAGGAGGGTTGCTTAAGAACTCATATCCCAAAATTTATATTTATTATTTAATTGATTTCTTATCATTTCAGAGTTTAACGTTTCAAAAAATTGGCAGACTTGTGACATCAGTTGATTCACAGCCAATGTTTGATGGAGGAGTTCTAATTAATGTTCTCGGTAGACTGCAGGTATGATTAAACTTAGTTGTTTTTATAAATCATAGATTTATAATTGTAGGCTAACTTCTTCAGACCACTTTGTAACCACAGGACTATTTTAAGAGTTAAAGAATATGTATCTAAAGTGTAGCAAAAGAAATTTACAGTCCTTTTAAGGAGAATATAATTATGTATTTATGGAGAAACTTAATTGATTCATTTTATTATCTTAACAAATCTTTTGTTTTATCAGTGGAATTTGAAAGAATAAAAACATTAGTATAATTAGTAATATAATAAATAATATATAATAATACCCATGCTAATAATAGTATGATTATATACAGTAAACACACATCAGTTATTATAAAGTCATTGATCTTATGAACTCTCAGTAGACCTTTCAGAGAATTACTTGACTACTTGAATAGATTGGAGAATTGGAATAAATTGTGGTTAAGAAAATGATGGCTGTTATAAAAACAATATACCCAATATCGTTTTTATAACAATTGCTCATTTAATATAACAAGCATTGGAACAGTGACTTTGGCAAGATTGCTTGATTGTTTTGATAGAAAAATATTTAGCATTTAGCAATAAGAAAAAACTCATATACAAGTACTTTAAATTTAACACAAAAAGTGTTTTTAAAAATTCACATATAAATAAAAATATTTTCCAAAAATGATTTCCTCTTTTAAGAATTCTTCTACAATCTGGTCTGAATAAGTTGGATGGAACTAATTTAAACAAAATGTGAAAATAACATTATTTTCTAATTTCAATATGAATAACTAAAATGTTGGATTTTAAATTTTAATAAATTTTCTTATAATACAATATTTTTTTTATAAATTGTTGTTCTTCAAATTTTTACATTTTATCTCATTTAAGTAATAGATAATCTATTTATTATTATTTTTTTAAATATATCACATATTAATTTTATAGTATAAAATAAGTACTGCTGCTTTATACAGACGGATGACGATCCACCACATGCATACTTCCAAACGTTTGTGTTGAAGCCAATAGGAAACTCGTTCTATGTTGAACATGATATGTTCAGGCTGGCACTACACGATGCTTAATGGTAACTTTAAGAAAGTGAGCTTGTGGATGGCTTTGTTTGAACACTGTAAATAATTGTTCAGTAATGCAGCAATAATAACTTTATTAAACTCACATAATAAGTATTATTGATACATACAGAATAGAAACTCCCAGTAAAATATATAAAGTATTCTTCAACTATAAAATTCCACATACATAGATTTTTATTTTAGTTTATTTACAGAACTAATGTAACAAAGTGTTTTCAAATCCGAGCGATTTCAAATTGGTGAGTTTTCATTCTGTATGTATGAGCGACAAACTCTATTCACACCTTTTTATTAACTGGTTTCACTAAGAGCCATATTTTTTATGGTAATGAAAAAAATAAAACAGCATTCTGAAGTCCAAATCTAATGTACAAGTTTCATTTGGTCTTTTATATATTATTAATTTATTAAATTTTGTTAATTTTTTCATATTAAAATTAATTAGACTTCAAGATTTATCAACAATATCACTATTTTAATTTTTATTTCCTGCAGCCTTTTTAAACATAAATATGGCTCTGTATTAACAATAGAAAGGTCTTTGTTATATCTTAAACAAAAACAATGTTACTTTTTTAATATAGCATAATAGGGGCAACAAGGATACAACTTGGGTAGAGGTAAACCAGCCAGGTCCGTCAGAAATATACCATGTGTTGCAGACCTAATAAGGGAACATCCTTTAAGAGGAGGGGGAAGAGATTGTGTATCGCGTCGAATATCACGATATTCTTTGCGTTTGCGTTTTTTTTAAATAAATCCTTAGCAATCTAAAATACCCATTCTGAAAAATTCCATGTCAGATTTAGAGTTGAGTTTAATCTTATGACATCTCACCGAGCGGGAAAAAAGGGGTCGAAAAATAGCCAAAATTTATGGCCCATTAAGGGGGGTTAGTTAGGTAGGTATTCTGTTTGGATGAAAATTCACATTGATATTCTGGGTGAAGGTTATTTTCTTTTGTCTTGTAACGAGCTTGCCAATTTGTATGAATAACTCAAAGGCTCTTGTAAAGTCGTTTGAAAAATTCATAACACGTATACTCGCAGAATTTGCATTTGATCTCATTTTTGTAAGAAATAACATTACTATTGTTTAAGATATAACAAGACTATTTCATGTTTGTGGTTAAATTTTTAATTTATCTAAAATAACATACAATTTACTTACATATATGGGTACTTATATTTATAAAATACATACAACTCTCATACGAAATTATTGTCATGAAATCTTAGAATTAGGACTTAATCTGCTTCATTGTTTAAATGGGTAATCACATTTACAATTACCGATAAATAAATAAAAAATGCCTTCTGTATGTTGAGACATCCTGTTATACTAAATTTTCTACTTTTGACTTTATTATAAAATAACACATTTTCATTTAGGTATATAATTATCATGTGAGACATTCTTCAATTATAAAATATGAATTATTTTGTAGTAGCTTCAATTAATATCAATAAGAATTATCTTAAGATTTTGATATAGTTATATAAATACTACAAAAAATATTTATTTAAAATGGTACAGAGCAATAAATAATTAACGTAATTTAAATAAATAATTAAAGCTTTACGAAGATTGCTTTGCTTATTTTTGTAAATTTTTGCTTATTTTTGTAAAATAAGCAAAGCAATCTTCGTAAAGCTTTAAACCAAAATTTAATTACATGTTAAATATCGGGGTACAGTATAATAAAACTCGAATAACATTAATTTATTTATATTTCAGTGCGACGATGACCCTCCACATCCCTACATGCAGACATTCGTTCTGAAGCCGCTCGGAGATTCCTTCTTTGTACAGCATGATATATTCCGCCTCGGCATCCACGACGTCGCTTAACCTCCTAATGTATCATATTAATAAAATATTCTACTGTTTATGACTATTGTTTATCTTGCTGTAATCTGCATCTGTTTTGGTTATCTAGGTATAAGGAGCTAGTATGTCCACTGCCCATGAAGTTTAAATTGTAAATTTAATCATACAAAAATGTTTGGCAATATTTCGACTAGCTTTAGATGAATTAACGAGATGGCTATAGTCAATGTAAAGGCGGACGTTTTTCAGTTACATGTATACCTACATTTTATAATAAAAAAATACATTATTTTTTAATTACCAAGTTTTATTTACAAATACCTATTTATGTACTCATCGACGTCATTAAAGACTTTTTAGGTAAATAAAACAAATATAGATGCTAAGACAATCATGTATTAAGTAATAAATAGTCAAAAATTAACAAAAGAACCACTGAAAAACAGGTACATATTTTTTTACCAATCTCAGATTTTACGACTTGCAACTTCAAAATCCTTAGACGCTACGAACACTTAACAAGTTACTTGCATGCACTACTAAGAAATACACACGATTCCGCGGACCAAACTTGTCTAAGTGTATGACTAGGTTGCAGTAAACGCTCATTTGCAAGACTGGTGAGCCAAAAAGTTTGAGTCTTCCTCTACAATTGTTTCGGGTTGATTCCTTTTTACATAGCAGTTTTACAATACCGAAATTCGAGCTTATCCATTCGAAATTAATCTTTTATTAGGACGAACTACATTCTAAAAAGAGCTTGGAATTAACCTTACAATAAAATGTAAATATCGAATGTATAAATTAATTACATTTATAAAACTTTACCTTTTTTGTACTGCTAGAAGGATCACCGTGTTTGGTACAAACTACCTTCAGGTGTTGAAGACTACAAAGCGGAGATCAAATCGGATATGGCAAGACCATATCGGTCAGTATCATATAAAGATTTGTACATGATCCATTTAGCCTCTATTTGCTAGTACTGTTCCATTATTTTATGTAAAAACAACCTGTCATTTTAACATCGTAGCATCTATAGTTATTGCGCAACGCGGTTAATAAATGGAATTAGTAAATATTAAAATAACACACCTTGCAAAAAATTTATTCACATTTATTTTTTCGTGGCAAGGGTTAAAGCACACGTGTGTACCATCAAAAAATTAGATGTAAATATCTTTTTTGAAATAATAAAAATTTGTTACGAAAAACTTTGATGATTTATGTCACAATAATTAATAATAATAATAATAATAAACGCTACACACTCAACGGCCCCCATTAGGATAATTATATCCTGTGTCGGGGGTCCGGAAACATACACAATGACAAGGACAAACACAACCAGACCGGAAAACATGCCTGTACGATTAATACAAACATCTGCTCCGAGCGGGAATCGAACCCGCAACCGCAATAATTGTTTGCTGTACTGATCAGAATACGAGTATATTATATTTTCTCGATGTCTTGTTGTCGTCATACATATATTCATTACATTACTCATTCACGGCGCGGTATCAGTCCATACCGCGTGGTCGACATGTATGGTTATTTTTTTTAGATTTATTATGACATGATTTTACAAAATAGTGATTTAATTGAACAGATTGATCACATTAATGGCAGAGTTTCAGTTCGATTATAATAATTAAACACCGTTGGTCGATTATAAATCTCAGGCAAAACCACTAATTTTAAGGTGTATTGTGGAAGACATCAAACCATTTAAATTACAAATTGCAAGGCGAAAGTACTCTGTACGCGTTGCTCTGCACAACCTCAAAAATTAATTTTTTTTTTTTTTATTGCTAATAAAACGGTCTAATATTATCTTGCAAATTATCTTCACGGAACGAGAATGAACGTTAATTCAGGTGTAATTCACCGAAATGAGAAATTATCCTTAGCCCTAAGTTTAACAACAAAAATTTAAATGATGGTTCAATAATTTATTTGGAGCCATAAAATTTATAATTTATTTTGGGTAACTATACCCATTGGTGACGTAACTAGTAGAAAATTGACTTTATATTAATTATCATTTTATACCTATTTAATTTAAAAAACTAGCATGAACAATAATATTTTATTTATATAAAAATATTTCAATAATATTGAAATTTCTTTTTCCTGGATACTTGTTAAATGTTAAGATCCTCCTGAGCTTAGGGCCCCTCTACCGGGAGGACATATCCAGCAGGGAGCCCGTGGCATTTTGCCGTCTTGCCACCCTATTATTACGCCACTGATTTATGTTAAGCATATGATGTACGAAAATTAGGAGATTGATAAGCATTCGATTTAAATGCCATAAATATTTTGCAAGGTGTTTTAAATAGTGTTAGGTAAGTATATAATAAAAAAGTTAAATGAAAATTTAACAGAACAGTACTAGAAGGCGTTGCTCTTCGCCCAAAGATATTATTAGCGATTAACACTAGAAACAGTAACATTTTAGCTTTAACATTACTCATATTTGCGCTCAGCAAGCGATTAAATGTTGTACGTTGTTCAATCTTTAGCCTGAGTTTAGAATCTCTTACAAGTTAAAAATAAAATAATTTAGAACTCACAACCTTAAACTAAAATTTACAAGGATGTCTAAAATTATGATATATATACGAACAAATGAGCAATAAGAAATCATTGACTCTTCTTTAAGTCTAATTTTGTAAACACAATTTAGTTAACAGTAAGCGATAAAGGTTTAATGATAAAACTTGAATGCTTATTTTTTATTGCTTTTCGTTTCCATTTAGATATAATAACTATCACTTTTACTGATACATTTTATGCTTACTTGTTCATGAAAACATTGTGTATTTTTGGGTTGTATAAATTAAACGCTGTATAATTATACAATACCGAAAAAGCGTACATTGATTTTACGTTAGGCACATATTGGAACACATTTTTAATAATATTCTTTGTACTACTTTTTATAAATCGACGATATATAAAATCGTTAAAATATTAAATTTTAAAGCACTGTTATGTTAATTATATGATAAAGATGTTGTGTCAAATATTGATCGAACATACATAATTATTTTTGTTGGTGCTGATAATAACAATTTTTCTTCATAATGTAATTGTAAAAATTAAAATTGTTAATCAAATAATATTTCACATTTTTATGCCGTAAATTAAACTAGGTCAATTTTAAAAATAATGCGAGAATAAATAATAAAAGTTTGAGCATTAATCAGTAAGTACTTTAACATAATTATGATATAAACATATTTCTCACAACTTTTATTTATTGTTTTTTTGTTATGAATTTTATGGTGTTGATAGCTAAAGAAATAAGGATCGAAATAATAATTCTGACGTAATATAAATTGACTTTGGAATCAGTATATAACAATTAAAAATAATGCAACAAATAAAAAACATTAACCAATGCCATGATTATTTATTTATGGCCCGAACATGTTAAGGCGTTTTATAAGTGTGGCGCATGGTATTATCGATTACACGATTTGGCTGCCACGGATATTTATTCACAATCCAAACTTTCAGAAATGAGTGGCTCAAGCGCAACCCATTTATTTATTCATGGCAGAGGTTATAAACTTATGGCTCTTATAGGAACTGAATAAATAAAACGGTACTTGCAGAGGTAGTAAACTCAGGCCGGAGTCGCCAGAGTGTATATGTGTATTTATGAGCCTCCTTTCTTCCGTCCCCGTGAGCCGGGGAGTGTCACACCGCGAAGGGAACGCATGGCCATGGCGCGGTTAAAGTGGCGCTGTGTTTTGTGCTCGTCCGCGTCACCACCGCTGTCGACTGATGATAGTATAACTAGCAGAACTCCCATTACCTGATTGATAAACATATTGGATATTTATTTTTTAAGCGTGTTTCTTGATGTCTGTTAGATATTTTGGTAAAAGGTTTCTCATTTTTAAAGACTGCATTTGTTACCGTATTTTCTTTTTATTTAATATCATAAATAATCCTAAGTAAATCTTACCAAACAAACGATAATGAGGAGAGTGTACACGTGAACTGATGCTTCAGGTATGTTCTCTATGTCTTTGAGAGCGACCAGCGCGGGCTCAAAGTCTGGCCGAAGGTCTAGCGCGTGTTTTAAATGCGCTGCTGCTTCCTAAACACACATCCCAATCAAGACTTGATTTTAGTGTAAACTAAATAATAAAATGGGTAGGAATATGGAATGGTTATTTTTATGACTACGAAAAAATTATCAAGAGTTTATTAATTAATTAAAAACTTCATTAAAACTTTATGCGACAAAAATCAATGACGAAAGTAATAGTCAAATAGCAGATATTTTCTGAAAATCTATTTGAGCTTTAAAATGTTAATAATTAATTAGTTTAAAGATCAACCACTTAAAAGTTTAATGATTATTTTGTATGCTTATATTAAAATCAATGTGATAGAATATTACATCCAAGATTTTTATATTATGGCATGGTCTTCAAAACCGGATAATTTCAGCCGGATAAAAAGCTCAAACGCCAATTTCATAATATGCACAAATCTTTAATAATAAATAATAATAATAAACGCTGCACACTCAACGGCCCTCATTAGTATAGTAATATCCTGTGTCGGGGGTCCGGAAACATTGACAAGGACAAGGACAAATACACCCAGACCGGAAAATATGCTTTCATGGTCAATACAAACATATTATGCTCCGAGCGGGAATCGAACCAGCGACCTGTGCCGTTTAAGGCAGGTTCGCTACGGCTGCGCCACAACGTCGTCGAATTTAGTTTAATCATCCTTGAATGTTTGTATGTTTGGATGATTGTTACTTACGCAAAAACGCGGTTTTGGATGAAATTTGGCACGTTAATTGGCACCTTATTTGGCTTAAATTTGTTACCTGGATTAAGATATAAGATACTTTTTAACCCAGAAAATGTTAGGTTCCCGTGAGGTTATCAAAAAACGTACTGCAATTATGTTTGTTTCTAAATCAAACATAAACGTTTTAAGGGATTACTTTAAAATTCAAATACCTTATTATCTGGATTAACTCATTGGATATTTTTTATCCCAGATAAAGTTTCTGTTCCTGTGGGATTATCGAAAAACATGCTAGTGGACGTATTTATTGAAATTAGGTGTAGATGTGCCTTAGGGAACATTATTTTAAAACAGTTGATTAATTTCTCGCAGGAGCCAATTCTAAGGTCACCGCGGACGAAATCGATGGCAGATGCCAGTGTGATATAAAACAAAATAGTTATTTTTATTCTAACATAATTTTATATCCAAATGCTTACTACAAACTGTACTCATTAATAAATTTAGTGTTATGTAATATATTATTAATTAATACATCTATTTCTGTCTTCTATTAAAATTATAACATACCTGATAATGCCCGTATGCTTTAAATATCTCTCCTAGTGTAAAGTACTGTTGCCACGCGCTTCTGTCAGGAGGTTGTACCTCCAAGGAGCGCCGCGTTAGGTAAATGGCGTCATCTAGGTACTGTAGCGTGAAGAGAACTCGCGCTAAATTTAGCAAAACCTGTAGAGGGAACGAATCTTTTAAGGGGTTTTGTAAGACAAAAATGTTTTTGCCACAAGTTAATAAAATATAATTTTCAACTGTCTCTATATTTAAAGTAGAAACTAGATTTAAAAATACACCAACTCTTATTTTTGGAAATGAAAAATTCAACATTAAAAATTCTAGTAATGACTTCTAATATCTATTTTTATAATAACATATATATTTTGGAGGCGGTAGTAAAATCTAACTGTTAACAAATAATTGTAATGCAAACAAAAACATTTAATTTAATTTAATGGTATCCACCATTAATATATGTTTAATGCTTTATTTTAAAGAAGATAGAAGTTGTAAGTCATATATAATTTTTTTGTGGCAAAAACATTTTTGTTTAATTATATTAATGGAAAACCATGCTTTAAATGTAAGTCATGAACTTTTTCAAATGGTATTAAAATAGATAAGTTACAAATACAAAATATAAAATACCCGGGTTTGAATTGTCTTATCATTATATATATAATTTTACTGTATGTATGAATGTCACTGAACTCCTTCTAAGCGGCTGGTTCGATTTTGATGATTTTTTTTATGTGTATTCCGATGGATTTGAGAATGGTTTAGATTAACAATTGGACACTGGAGGAGGCGGTGTTATTGGGTCTCCTTTATTTTATTTTCATGGGAGGACAATGTCTGCCGGACCTGTTAGTATATATTTAAAATCTTAACATTGAATATCTGTATGGTATTTTGACTTACTTCAGCATTGTATGGTGAGACAGCCAATGCTCGGCGGAAGCACTCAATGGACTGTCTGGTATCACCTTTGATTCTCCAGAAGTTACCAATTTGATTATAGAGCTGCACAGACTTTGGTTTATCTCTTTTAGCTTTTTCAATCTTTTTCTAACGCATTTATGTCTAATTCTGTTACACCATTTTTGTAAGATTTCTTCTTAGTAAAAATAAGGGCAACCTATTAAGTATAAAAAGGAAGTTTAGTAATGAGTAAACTTTAAAGCATTAATGTTTTTAATTATTGAGGAAAAGATGACTATTTTGGTGCAGCTGTGGTGAACCTGCTTTAAGCACCATTGGCATATGACCCTGTCTGTCATATGTTTGTGTGTTTGTTTCCAGAGTATTAATATAGGATATAATTTGTATTACTCCTAATAAAGTTTTATTATTATTGGGTCTTAAAATTATATGGGCTTAGAATAACGTGTAATGAATTAAATATATTTTTTTGTTTCTGTTTTCTAGATATCTATTCATATAAGACAATCATCTGTTTTAATTCAAAATGTGAATGAATGAGCCGTAGTCATTGAGAATTCTACATCTGGTAAACATTGCTTATTTTCATAACAAAATGTATGGAAGTACACAAAAATGACACTAAGCAAAATAGTGTATTTTTTCAATCATATTGTTACAAACATATTTTACCTACTAGCTTTGTCCTCAGCTTCGCTTGGATGGTCTTCAAGATTATTGTATAAGTTTACATGTGATGAACTCTAATTCTTATGTCAAAATAAGAGTAGCCTAATTTAAGCCTTATAACATCAGCTATATGCTATTTTGAAAGTTTCGTCAAAATCGGCTAGCCGATTTGAAGATTAGCCACAACAAACAGACAGACAAAAATAGTCTTTGTAATGTGTGACATATTTTTATAGACACTTAGTAAAAGCTATTATATGTTACAGATACTGCAATTGCATTAAATTTTATGAATTTTAATAGTAATAATTTTATAATTACTTCCCCACCTGGGGCTCAGGTACATTAGGATGACGATGGCGTCTTGCTACCCCAACTAGGTTGTCATAATATGTAAAATTAACTGCTTTGCCACAGTCTAGGTACTCCTCATCAATTTCAGCACCATTTACTTCGGTTTGCAATGCTTCATCACCATTCTCTCCTCTAGCCCTGTTTGAAAACAATGAAATTTTAGAACTTATATTTAGTTACAGCTAATTGAGGAACAGGTTTTCCTACATTATATTCTACAAGACACCCACTACTAATCATAAATTAAGTAAAAACTAATGAAGCTTTGTATTTCAACTAAAATATTGAAAACTAAAACAGATTTATAAAAGCAATTTAGGCTTATTGTAGAACTTAGTAAATAACTAAATTTTTTTATTTGCCTTTTTCTCTATATAACATTGTATTGACTGATTTTTGAAATATTTACATTCACCTTAAACTCCTGGAACCTTATATCTAGAAAGCTGATTTTTTTTCATAGGCATAGTTTTTATAATATAAGCACCAAGAAAGGATTTATCGAAATTCGACCCTTAAGCCTTGAAAAGGGGTTTGGAAGCATGAAACTTTGTTTTTAGGTGAACAATTAAAGAAAGAAACATGTGTTAACATTTGCCAAAATATACCTCTGAAGGGTTGATATTAATAGTAAAGGGCAAATGTTTTTTTTACATGCTCTTCATTTACCTTTGCTGTTGGAGCATCTGGCAGTCTGTGCAGAACATATCAAAGCCATGCTTAGTCCAAGTATTACCATAGTAAACAGTTGATGTTATTATATCAAATACATTATCTTCTTCACTACTTTTAGATTTATCTGAATCATCCTAAAATTTGAGCAAAATTATAAGAAGTTTATTACATAAGAACATATTTTAAAAAGAGTTACAAAGTTTGTTATTACTTGTTAATGAAAAGTGAAAGTGTATAGCTTCAAAATCTAAGAATGTTTTAGTTTACACAGTATTGTGTATATTCTACAAGTAACGTAAGTTGAATATAAGGTATTCAAGGCTAACAAGATTGTAGAATGAAATTGTAACGTAAATAGACCCGAGTATATACGAAAATAATGAATACATGCTACTTGTTATATAAATCCTACAATTAAATATGTAATGCACATAACCCACCTGAGTTAATGTATTGCCATCAACAATTTGGCCTTCTTCGACATCCAATTTCCAAATATTTGAAGTCCGAGAGTTAGTTGCGATAATTTGAAATGAAAATATATACAGAACCAAACAAGTCAGGTATGGTGATTCCCACATTGTGACTGATAAGGTCAAAAGTAAACATGTAAATTGTTTTTTAGTATATTTTTAAAAGACAACTTTCACACTAAATGATTTATTTGGGACACAACAATCATATAGGTATAAATTTTAATCGTATTCTCCACTTCTATTCCTTGTCTTTATTTTGACAAATCAAGTGCACACAGAGTAAACAAAAATACTAATTTGTACTTCTTTCAACTCCGTTACTCGCTATGAAAATCTTAGACAAAAAATCACAAAAATAACCAAGTCACTGCCAAAGCTTTTTTATTAATCAGGTATTTTCCGTAGGTAGAATAACTAATAGTAAATAAACAACTTAATTGCATTAATATATTAAAAATTACAAGTAACAGCTTAATTAAGAACATGAATTATAAATAAATGAGACACAATGAAAAAAAATATATATGATTAAACTATACTTTATGTAAGGTACTGGTTTTATTATTCTATGTAAGGTAAACAAAGTAATGTGCTATGCTTATAGAACTTTGTTATTTATTTTTACACAACAAAGTCATCAAAAGAGGTACATTCCTTCTGAGGGCAAACAGAAATATCTGCTTCTACTTTAAAAAAACCAAGCCAAGTCTCCAATCGGTAGCTGATATACTAGGCAAATGGTTTTAATCTGGCAAGGGAATTTGAATTCAATCTAGAAAAACGGAGGGTTCTATTCAACAAACCTCGAGTCAGAACTTACTGGCTATCTGATTCACCTTAGGTCATAACTATATTTGACCGTTCTATCCGGTGGAAAGATAAAACCTTATATCTAGGAGCCACATGGCACCCAATAAGGCAGCGTTGGTTTCAATTCCTAGTAGCTTACCTTGTACCTACTTAGTACGTATACCGTACGAAGAGTTACGGATTATGGCATAGACATATATAGTCTATGGATTATATGTGTTTCATGTTGTCATTGTCAGAATGTCAACTTCAAATTTCAATAATTTGACACTTGCGTCTTGCTCTTCACCGTTGCCAAAAATCAAAATAATATCATTATAATACAATATTTCGTTAACAAACGTGTTGCATGTTTTATTAAACATAGAAACCATTTTAAATGGAATTAAAAACATGAAATTATGAATATGCAAAAGTTTTTTTAGATAAAAACATGAAGAGGGAGCGTACAGGCGACAATTGTCGCCCTTTCAAATTATAAGTATCTTACGAGAATAAATTTGTCTCAGCATAAACCCTACTTACTAAATAATTAGCAATTGTCCCTTCTTTTTTTACAGCCCATCAAATTTTGAGCTTAACTGGCATCAGTTTTGAACGAAGAAGTGTTATTGTAAGTATTGTCTGTTGTATGTGTATGTTTTGATTAAGTATTTATACTATTTTAAAAAATTTTCACTCTATAAATTATAATACTAATTTTGTGTTGTTATTTAAAGGGTTTTGTAGAATTGACAATAGTACCGCTGAAGGATAATCTACGGTACATTCGCTTGAATGCTAAGCAGTGCCGCATCTATAGAGTATGTTTGAATGATCAATATGAAGCAAATTTCCAATATTTTGATCCTTTCCTGGATATATGTCAGAGTGATCCTAATACGTAAGTTAAATGAAGTTTATTTAGACATATAATTAAGTAAAACTTTTGTTTTAAAAATTAAAATTGTTGTTATAAATTTCATTAAAAATAAACCATTAAAATACTATTTCTAATTCATTAATATTGATATTTGAATCGAAGAATGTAAAATAGGATAGATTATCTGTAATGCAATGTAAGAATATGATTTACAGAGGGTAGTATCATAAATATAAAAAGGGTCATTTCAAGCTGTACACAATTATTTGTTAGAATTTTAGAAAAATTTAACGAAATTAACTCCAATTAAATATTTTCTATGTTATAGGAGATCTCTTGAAGTCTTCTCCCAGTTTCACCTGTCAGCTGCACAGAAAATCGACCCTGATCACAACTCTGGGGAGCTACATATACAAGTGCCAGATGATGCAGCACATCTTGTCGGTGAGGGGAGAGGGCTGAGAATTGGTATTGAATTCTCATTGGAATCACCTCAGGGTGGCATGCACTTTGTTGTTCCTGAAGGAGAGGCAAGTTTAACTGAGGTAAGTTTGATTTGATTAAAGTGAATTGTTTGGTTTTTTTTTACTTTCTATATTATATAATTTTTAAATCATAGTATTTACTATTAGGGTAAATGATAAAACTGCATTAAAAATATATTGGTTTCAAAATTTATGTTTCATTTGTTTTTTCAGAAATCAGCTCACATGTTTACATATGGCCACTCTATCGACTGTGGTTTCCATGCGTTGATAGCTTTGCTGAACCTTGCACATGGAAACTTGAATTTACAGTAGATGAGTGCCTAACTGCTGTATCTTGCGGGGAGCTGTTGGATGTGGTGTACACACCAGACCATAGACGAAAGACATTCCATTATGTTGTGAATACTCCGGCTTGTGCACCGAACATTGCTTTGGCTATTGGGTAAATTGGAATTTTAAATTACCATAAACGTTTCTTATATCACAATGCTATTGTGTTCAATTAATTTTATTGTCTCATAAAGCTTAATGTAAACAACCATTGTGGCGTGTTAGTAGTCATGCTGCCTTTAGCCTCAACAATTGCGGGTTTGATTACTTTTCTGGGCGGATGATTGTATTCATATTACAAATATCTGTTTCGATCTGGGACTTTGTCAATGTGGAATACCCACCATGCCTTGGAAAGCACGCTAAGCTCTCAATCCCGGTTGTTATAACATTTGATAATAATTGCTAACTTAAGACTGGTAATTTGCTTTTATCCAATGGTGGTTTGCCCTAAGGGTTGCGAAGATCAGATGGCAATCACTGTGTGTAACAACTAGTAGCCTGTCATATCTGGATAAGAGTATCGGCTTTGGGAATGTTTGTTAGTAGAAAGAAAGCTTATATAGTCAATTTTGTTATTTTCTCTTTATTAAAGTTAAAGAAGTTAATTTAACTTTCATCAAATTATCTAACAATTTTAACATGAAATATTATTTAAATAATTTACTATATTTATAATTTTAGACCATTTGAAACCTATGTGGATCCATTTATGAATGAAGTAACACATTACTGTTTGCCAAATCTTTTGCAAATACTGAAAAACACAGTTCGCTATCTGCATGAAGCATTTGAATTTTATGAAGAGACTCTGTCTACTAGATATCCATACCCTTGCTACAAACAAGTTTTTGTTGATGAAGTAAGTATAGACTATACGCTAATACAGCTAGCATTTATTAGCTATAATATTCTATTACTGGCCTTAGAAGTCCCGAATATTTTACTATATGGCTGAGATATTTTTTTTACGTTTTCAACCTCAATACCTGACATTTTTTTTTTAATTTTCCAAAATATAAATCATATACAACCCGCTCACAAAATTTCATAAGATTCACTTGAGAAACGGGACCTGTAGAGGAACTACTATACATCAATTCATCCAAAAGCATTTTCGGCCCGAACGAACAAAGACACTTTGCACTTACACTGGTCAATTAATATTTCAAATTTGATATTATACTAAGCTTTTTACTAAGCTATGCGCTTATAATTATTATTGATAAGACGAACTGCTTATCATCCATGGATTCACCGTGCGGGCACCGGGTCCATCGTGTGGGCACCGGGTGCATCGTGTGGGCACTGGGTCCATCGTGTGGGCACTGGGTCTATCGTGTGGGCACCGGGTCCATCGTGTGGGCACCGGGTCCATCGTGAGGGCACCGGGTCCATCGTGAGGGCACCGGGTCCATTTTGCCTGGAACTTGCGACCCGGGTGTAGGTTTAAAGATGCTCCTCCTGCCTAGCCAAATTTGAAAGAAGCCTGTTGGAGTTGCTTCAGATGCTAAAATAGAACTCACTGAAGCTCTAGGCAGGCCAACATCTTTCTGTGGGTCTTACAGGGATTTTGCTGATTTTGATACTTCTAATACATACTAAACTACAAAGTCATTTTTAGTTCATTTGTAAGTTCATAATATTTATTGATTTTTAATGTATGGTTTCCCATGGTACCGTAAGTTCTACCAGTACAAGTTATACTATATAAATTTTTTTTTTAGACAGAAGACGATGCAACAGCGTATACCACAATGTCTATTCTTAGTACACATTTACTTCATTCCATTGCTATTATTGACCAAACGTACATCAGTCGTAAAGCGATGGCCCAAGCGGTCGCTGAACAATTCTTTGGATGTTTCATAACAATGCAGAACTGGTCTGATTTGTGGTTGGCTAAGGGTATACCGGAATATCTATGCGGATTGTATTCAAAGAAATGCTTTGGAAATAATGAATATAGATATTGGATACATCAAGAGTTACAAGAGGTAATATAATGGACGCAAATAAGCAATACCATGTCAACCCACACGATTGTCATTTCGAGAAAAACGCATTTGAAAATTTTGAACAACTTGCTTTATATGAATTTTTATATGTATTGGTCAAGTTTTTGGAAATTTCAGATTAATGTAAGTTATTTTACTTATTTTCACAAAAAAATAAGTATACAAAACTGCGTATTTCGTATATAATATAGCCTAAAACGTTAAGCATAAGACATAAATTGCTTGATTAAAAAATTGATTTTTTAGAAGTTTTAAAGCTTAAAACCCTTCAAATATTAAAGAAAAATGTTCTTCAGCCATTTGCAAACACCTCCGCATATATAACTCAGTTTTTTCAATTTTGTGCGTAGACATGGTATTGCTTATTTGCGTCCATTATAATTGTGTTATTTATTTATTAACCCTCAATTAAGATTAAGTATTTTGTAATTTAATATATTTAATAAATTACGTGTTTGCTGTTTGTCGCTAATTTCACGTTTGGTCCCAAGACTGTACAGCCTTGCTTTTTTCGGCAAGAATGGAAAAGTAATGAATTATTCAAATAAACTTACTCATAAGTGTAAACATAATTGATATATAATTGTTATGTGTATGTATGTATTGATATATAATTGTTATATTGAGTTTACGGGAATAAATAAATAAACGCTGTATACTCAGTGCTCATCCTTAGAATAAAAATATCTTGTCTTGGGGGTCACCAAATACACCCAAATTGTAAGACATCCTCGAGTGGGAATCAAACCCGTGACCTATGGCGTTTTATTCGATAAATGTGTCCAGTGGCTAAGGTGATTACTTATCGTCATAAGGGCTCTATTTTTTTTTCTTAGGTGGTAGGTTATGAAGAACAATATGGTGGAATGGTCCTCGATCCATGGCAGCCTCCCGCTAGCGGCGCCCGAGTTGAGGCAAAAGATGTCTTTTATTTCCCTGTTAGGAATGTCCATACAATGTCTCCAAGGTATATTGAGGTAGGAATTATTATTGTTTACGTTTGTATATAATTATCTAGTTAAGTGTCTCATGTAATACTAGATATGACATGTAATACATGTGCTTCTTGTTATTACTCGACTGCGCAACGCAAGGTTGCGCGAGAGGAATGTGTTTATCTGTCTGTGTTTGTAAGCTTTCTCAGTTTTTTGATATTTCAAAAGTTTGATTGAATCAAACGATTCAAAGAGAATAGAAGAAGAATGTTTTTTTTTGTGCAAATATCAAATTCTGTGTAGTTTTTCCAAACTGCCAACCCTTTTATATCTGTTAATAAAACTGTTTTTTTTTTTATTATGTTTGTCCTCTATGCGCTTCTAAACTATTGATCTGGTTATGTTGAAAACTTGATCAATTTGACTGATTACACCAGCGAAAGTCTTGGCTTTAAAGAAATGAAATTTATGACTCTTTTTAAAGCTTTATTTGAATAAAAAGGTAATGAATGTTCCAAATGTCTTTAGATAATGAGAAAAAAATCCCACTTGGTGTTACGGATGTTGGAACAGCGTATTGGTCAAGAGTTGCTTCTCCAAGTTTTTAACAAACAACTATCTTTGGCGACCAACGCAGCCAACACCAAGATTGGCAGCGGCTTGTGGGGACATCTCCTTTTGTCTACGAATCTCTTTGTCAAAGCAATATTCACAGTGACCGGAAAAGACATGGCTGTGTTCGTTGACCAGTGGGTAAGGACGGGTGGACATGCCAAGTTTCAACTGACATCTGTGTTTAATAGGAAAAGGTTAGTTATTTTTTTTAATAATAAAGGTTCTTTTTAAGGTATTCTCATTTCTCAGCTTTTTTCGTACATAGTTGCAAAAAATTCTTTGTCAATCCAATTTTTTTTTTGACACTTAGCAAACATACCCATCTGATGGTAAGCGGTTGTCGTAGTTCATGAGCGCTTGCAACACCGTTTATTCGTATATATCACTCACGTGTTGCCAACTTCGATACATTGATTTTCAAGTCTTCTTAGACTTCACTGGCTACAGTTTAATTTAAATCGAAACAATAAATAAATAAATATTCCTACACACTCAACGGCCCTCGTTAGGATAATGATATTTTATCATCTTCGTTGTTCTGACGTTGGGGCGCAGCGTTAAAACCTTACGCCCCTTGCCTTAAGCCCCACAGGTCGCGGTTTCGATTCCCGCTCGGAGCAGATGTTTGTATTGACCATACAGACGTTTTCCGGTCTAGGTGTGTTTGTTATTGTGTATATTTCCGGACCACCGACGTTTATTTATTTATCTTCAAGTTTTGTTTTCGCGACAAAAAGGTCTTCTAACCCTCTGTATGGTCACATCAACATACCAAAATAGGTTTAGTGGTCTTTTTTTTAATGTTAGAGGTTGGCAAACAAGCATACGGCTCACCTGATGGTGGAAGTGGTTGCCGTAACCTATGAGTGCTTGCAGCACCATTAGCCACGCCAGGTGCCACTCACGCGTTGCCAACCTCGAGATATTAGTTCTTAAATCTTCTCTGCCTAGTAATTTCACTAGCCTACAGTGCCCTACAAACCGGAACACAGTAATGCCTAAGCACTACTATTTGGTCGCAGAATATTTGACACTGCGGTGATACCCTAGCCGGCCTCTTGCAACAAAAGATCTACCAGTGTGACTGATTTTAAACGTGGCACACTCAACGGCCCCCATTAGGATATTAATATCCTGTGTCGGGGGTCCGGAAACATTCACAATGACAAAGACAAATACACCCAGACCGGAAAATATGCTTGCATGGTCAATACAAACATATTATGCTCCGAGCGGGAATCGAACCCGCGACCTGTGGCGTTTAAGGCAGGTTCGCTACCGCTGCGCCACAACGTCGTCAAAGAGATTGTTGAGATAATCTCTGCTGTGACAGAGGTTATCCCAACAGCGGGCGATGGGATAGTCACATCCCGACGCCAATAGTCTTAGCTTGAAAGATTTGCATACAAACTCACCTTCGGATTTATAATAGAATTACTATACAGGAATACAGTGGAACTAGAAATCCGTCAAGACTGCGTCCACGAACGTGGTATCAGGAAGTATGTGGGGCCTCTATTAGTCCAACTACAGGAATTGGACGGAACCTTCAAGCATACGTTGCAAATAGAGAATATTGTCGTCAAGGCCGATATAACGTGTCACAGCAAGAGCCGTCGTAATAAGAAGAAGAAGATCCCGCTGTGCACTGGAGAAGAAGTCGATATGGATTTATCTGCTATGGAGTAAGGATTAAATTAAAACTTTATTAGTTGAAAATAAAATTACTTAAGTAATAGGTTTTTCGATTTTGTTTGCATGCGTATTATGGTTATTGTACCTCCAAGGTCCTGTATAATTTTTTGACAATCTTATTAGAGTATCCGAGGGCTGAACTTACTTAACCGCGATCTTTTCATCGAAAATTCAAATTCATAAATAAGACGTTCAGGCAATGTGTCAATCTTGCCATAAAACGCCGGCGGTAGTGGGTTTCATTCCCACTTCCTTACATATGTTTGTATTGACCATACAAGGATGTGTCCCGGTCTGCTTACTTTAAGCACTTTAATTCTTATCTCCCCTTCCCAGCGACTCCCCAGTACTCTGGATCCGTCTAGACCCAGAGATGTCACTACTACGTAGCACCGTCATATCTCAGCCGGACTACCAGTGGCAGTACCAGCTACGTCACGAGCGTGACGTCACAGCGCAGAGCGAGGCCATAGACGCCCTCCACAGCTATCCCGAGCCCGCTACGAGGAAGGCCTTGACGGATACTATAGAAAATGAGCAAATGTATTACAAGATTAGATGCAGGGCTGCCAACTGTTTAACTAAGGTTAGATTGATATTATATGGACGCAAATAAGCAGTACCATGTCAAACCACAAAATTGAAAAAACTGAGTTATATATGCAGAAGTGTTTGCAAATGGCTGAAGAACTATTTTCTTTAATATTTGTAGGTTTTAAGATTTAAAACTTCTAAAAAAGCCATTTTTAATCAAGCAATTTATGTCTTATGTTAAACGTTTTGGGTTATATTATATACGAAATACGCAGTTTGTATACTTATTTTTCTGTGAAAATAAGCAAAATAACTTACATAAATCTGAAATTGCCAAAAACTTGACCAATACAAATTTGACCAATATAAAAAAATCATATAAAGCAAGTTGTTCAAAATTTTTAAACGCGTTTTTCTCGAAATGACATTCGTGTGGGTTGACATGGTATTGATTATTTAAAAAAATCTTTCCATTTTTTGTCTCATCAAAATTAACATGTTCGTATTTAGAAATTTTGGAGTGTGTATATTGGTCCTGTTTAAATTGTTATAACTTCTTATTAAATTTCCTAGATAGACATTTGACCTATAAAAATAGTTCATCGCAATCACCATAGTGCGTTAAAGACGGTACAAAATTTTTATATTTTCCGATTTTTGATCGATATTTGAGTTTAACTATTATTACTTATATTATTTTAAATTATTTATTTCGAACTAAGGATTCCATATAATAATTCAATAATTAATACTTCAAGGGTTATTTTAAAAATACAATTTTGAGATTTTTGGAGCTTTGACGCTCTTCCTGACGCTCGTAGTGGTTTATAGAATTCTAGATTATATTTTAATGTGTTTAAGGTCGCAAATGCCATGATCAGTTCCTGGGCGGGACCGCCGGCCATGCTTACGATATTCAGGAAGATGTTCGGTTCCTTCGCCGCGCCTCACATCATCAAGCAGAACAACTTCGACAACCTTCAGCATTACTTCCTGCAAAAGACCATACCGGTGGCCATGGCGGGTGAGACAAAATATGTATTCTATTCATCATATAGTTCTTGAAATTTAAAGTGAACCAAAATGGCCGCTTCTGCGCAGGTACAATCATGGACAAAAATATTTTATTATTTAAATAGATTTTAATATTTTATTATTTAAATAGATTTTTTATAAAGTGAGAAAACGGAATTAAGTTTATAATATAGTTATTGGTTTTTCTGAATTCAATTATTTACTCATTATCGTTATTAATTACTTAAATAGAATATAACAAATAAATAGTATAGAAAAAGGTATATAAAAAAAATTGTTAATGTACATTTTTAATCACTGTCACTTATCGGGACACCTTATCTTGAAATAAAATTAAATGTTTACACACCTGACAAAAATAATTTGTATTTTAATTTAATTTTTAATAGTTTATTTTTAAAGAACTAAAACAACCGTGAGCGAGTGTTCTCCTGGTCTAGCGTCGCCGCGTTGCTATAGTTACGCCCCCTTCATACCGCATACGGTTGAGACCCAAAAATGTGTTACTGCGCATGGTTCAATTTATATTTAAAGAGTTATACATAATAATATGCTTCGATTAACGTCTTTTGGTATCTGATACATTTTTATAAATTTAGTTTTTTTTGTAAAATAATTGGAATCATTGTACTCTCTCTTTCTATCTCTCCCTCACTATCTCCCTGTCTCTCTCTCTCTATTATGTAACAAATTATTCTTTATTCTGGTCCTATTATCAAATAATAAGCCTAAGGAGATTCAATTCAAAGTATTTTTTTGTTGTTTTACTAGCTTCTGCCGAGGCTTTAATGAGGCTAGACTAACTCTTTTTAGTATAAACATTTATCCCCTCAACAAACCCCCAAACAAAGTCACTTTCCCGTTTATAATATAATTAAAATTGTAATAAATTGTTTCCTATTATTTAAAATGTATAGTTTCAATGTTTTAATGTAATTATAAAATTGTAGGCTTAAGAAATATCCACGGTATCTGTCCACCTGAAGTAGTGAGGTTTTTACTGGACTTATTCAAGTACAACGACAATTCGAAGAACCATTTCTCGGATAACTATTACAAGGCGGCGCTAGTTGACGCGTTGGCCGCTACTATCACACCCGTTATATCAGTATTACAACCTGTGAGTATTATTTAATTGTATTAAAATAGCTTCTACCTGCGTCTTCCCTCGCGTGATTAACGATTTTAATACAAATTTTGATCCTCCATTTCAACGATTCGGGGGTGGAATTTGAGAATATGTTAAACACGTTTTTTTATCTTTAATTGTACGCCTAAAACAAAGTTTCATGCTTTTTGTTTAAAAAATGACGGATTTCAATACAAACTTTCAACTCGTTTTTGATATACATATCAGGTTTTCACCTTGTATATATTATATACATAATAGACTCATAGTTAAATGTGTCTGTTCGCGCTTCGACTTTAGATCACGGTGTTAAATGTTCATTATTTCAATTTTTTGGCGTCGTGAGGTGATGACCCCAACGCCCGCTGTTGGGATAACCTCTGTCACAGCAGAGATTATTCCACCAGTGTAATCAGTCACACTGGTGGTAGGTCTTTTATTTCAAGAGTCCGGCTAGACAGATACCACCGCAGTATAAAATATTCTATATAAAAGCAGTAGTGACCGCAAAGTAATAGCGTCTTTTGCATTTCTGTGTATCGGTTTGAAGGGCACTGTACGTTAGTGAAATTACTGGGTAAAGGAGATTTAAGAACCAATATCTCGGGGTTGGCAACGCGTGACACCTCATGGTGTTGCAAGCGCTCATAGGCTACGGCAACGACTTACCATCTGGTGGGCGGTATACTTTCTTGCCTATCATAAAAAAATGTATTAAAATCTAAAATATGTAATTATATATTCAGGGTGCACCAATAACAGCTGATTCATTATCAGCCGACACACGACTGGTCTTAGAGGAAATAACGCGCGTGCTGAACTTGGAGAAAGTGTTACCCTGTTACAAGAACACGGTCTCAGTGAGCTGTCTTAGAGCGATAAGACGACTCCAGCAGTGCGGTCACTTGCCCAGCATACCGACTGTGTTCAGAGCTTATGCTGAATATGGACAGTATATAGGTAAGTTCTAGAAGTTTCTACAGTTTTATCACCCGTATTTGTAGTAATAAACATTGAAAATTTTTAATTATAGGTAGGTAAAGTAGGGTCAGCTCCGTTAACGCAAGTGTAGCACCTACGACCCTGATACCTTTGGGCTATTTTTTTGTCATCATACCAGACCACGCTTGCTCCAATATACGCTAAACATATAGTACATTTTAAATTAATATTTATGTATGTATGTTTGTATGATTATTTTATTGTGACTGGCTGTGAAAGAGGCGTGCCCAAAATACTTTGAAATGAAACAACATTTAAAAACACTCTTGGGCTATTGTCATAACCACTTACTGCAAGCTAATGAAGAAAGATTTTTCATGTCATTAGTATTCCTATTTCCCCTCCAAATAAGCTCGTAGCTTACGCCAGGAGTGGATACAAGCCCAACGGAGTGTAGTCTTGTGGTAAAAAATCGTAAATATATATGTCGGAGAGTGGCCATTCTCATCGACATCGTCATCAGTGGTTACAACTCTTTTGGGCGTCATGTGGGTAAAATGCAAGCACTAAACAACCTATACAATATTTATTGTGGATTTATCAAATCTTTTTAACAAATCATAGTATCAGATATATTCGAGCAATGGGTTTGGCACACCGATCTGACTTCACCTACCAACAATCTAAGAGTAATCCAACTCGATCCAATCAAAATTTCACAATATATCTTGTTCCAGTAAAACAACGTAACTTTCATTTATTTTTCTCATGACCATTGACAATGTCAAGATGGTGTCTCGACCCCACTAGAGGTTTCCCTCTACTCGATATGGTTACTATTATAACAACTTAATAAAAATTTAAACAATATTAAAAGTTGATAACAAATGAAATTAAATTAATTTATGATTGAAAATAAACAATCATCAGTAAAATTATCAAAGAGAAGCTCGGTTAACATCCAACTCCGACACGGCCTTCCTGACGATTCACACGTCCACGTGTGATGTTAAAAAAGTTATGCGTGTGCTAGTGTACACAAGTAAGAAGTGAAACTTCTTTATGACCTTATTTTTCGAAAAATGATCTACTATATGCATTTTTAAAGCTATCCCTACTCCGCTGGAGAAAGTACTCTTCGAATCAACCGTGGTAGGGACAAGAAAAAGATGGCGCGTAACGGAAAAATGTGACGGTAAAGTTTTTCCAACGCCGATAAAGAAGTTTCACTTCAAAATTTTTTTTTCACAGATGTACGTCTAGCTGCTTTCGAATGTCTAGTCGATTTCGTCCGAGTGGACGGCAAGCCGGAGGACCTGTCGTCGCTGCTCACCGCGGTGGAGAACGACCCGGACCCGGGCGTGCGGCACGGGCTCGCTCGCTTGCTGGTCTCTATGCCGCCGTTCGAGAAGGCATCGAGACATCGCTTGGACACAGAAGCTGTTGTGCACAGGTGATTATTAGAAATCCTAAATCTAATATTTTTAAACGAGCAATTCTTGTATATATATATATATATATATATAACTTGAATCTCGGAAACGGCTCCAACGATTTTCAAGATATTTTTTATGCAGGGGGTTTCGGGGACGATAAATCGATCTAACTAGGCTTAATTTTTAGAAAATGACTTTTTATTTATGTTTTTCTCGGTTCGTGTCCAGATGTCTCATGTCCGACTATTTTTTTCCTTTTTTTTTTTAAGTTCCTTCTTTTGTGATAAAAATTATTATTGAGAGTCAATAATAAATCAAATAATTCAAATAATTGATCAAATAATTGATCAAATAATTGATCAAATAATTGAGAGTCAATAATAAAGTAATCAACTAGGCTCAATCGTATCTAAGTATATTTTTATATTTACCAAAAAAAAAAATACCGAGCTCATCCAGGTACTAATATTGTAAATGAGAAAGTAAGTTCGTTTGTTTGTGATGCTTTCACCTCCAAACGGCTGAGCTGATTATGATGCCTCATTGAAAGGGTGCCTCATTGAAAATAGTTATCCATGTGTGCTGTGAAAGTAGTTTGAATATAAGAATTGACTTTTAAACATTTTATAATATTTTTCACATAGTACATTACATTACACGGACAGTAAACTTGGACGAGAGAACAATGGAGGCTGGAGGATAATTTTAATCTTAAATAAACAATATTTTAATATAATCTTAGATATACTAAATTAATCTTAATCCTCATATGTTTTTCAAAACCTTTTTCGCATACAGTTTTAGTTAACATGTATGCTAAGTTAAATTTTGTATAAATTTTTGTCTTTTCATAATTCTTATTTTAAGTCGTGGGCGGAGCCTTGTTATAAATAAACAATACAAAATCGACGGCCCAGTTGATAATAGTTGTATCCTATGTCGGTTGTTCAGAAAAACATACAAACAAACACAACCACTCATCGAATCATATGTCTGTAATTTTTTATGGCCAATACAAACGTTCGTTTCCGTATAAAATTTAACAATAAACTTGATATTTTTTACGCTTATATTCTTTACGTACGAGTTCCTAGCGCACTTATCCTGTATTTTTTATATAAATTGAATTAGTGTACAATGTACATTGTAATTAAAAAAAAAACCATAATCAAAATTTTCTTTGTTCCAGATTGTGGAATAATATAAACAGTCAGTTATCAAACGACGCAAGACTCCGATGTGACCTTGTAGACCTGTATTACACATTATACGGTCTAAAGAGACCTCTATGTGTTCCGCTGCCAGAGATCCAGGCCATGATGAAGCAGATGCACCACAAGGAGAGAGAAAGGCTAGATAGAGAAAGAGAGAGAGTTGAGAGAGAGAAGGAGAGACAGAGGGAGTTGGATATGCAGCCGGTTATCAAGCAGGAAATAGAAGATGTAAGTTTATTTTTTAACAACAAAATCAGAGAATGTTTATAAAGGTTGTTTTTTTTTGGGTTCTGTACCTAAGGAATTTTAAAGGAACCCTTTTAATAAGCCTGTGCTTTTCATCCGTCCGTCTGTCAGCAGTATATGCGTGTATAATGCGTTTCAAATAAGAATAAGACTGAAAAATCCGCCATCTTGAATTATTCTTATTTGAAACGCATTATTTGTATATTTCGGTTGCCGCTACAACAAAAAATAATAAAAATATATTACAAAATGACAGGTAATTTTTTTAAGGTGGTACGGAACCCTTAATATGGGAGTGCAATGGCCGGTTGGAGGCCTTTTTGAAGATGAAAATTATTATTATATTATTATTATTATATTCCATATTTGGTTGAAATAATATCAATAACTAATTTATTCAAGATCCCTATAAAAGTGGAAGTAGACATCGGTCCTATGGGCGAAACGATAAGAAGCGAGCCACCGAGGGACGATAATCTCCCCGTACCGATATCCAGGATCAAGGAGGAAGATGACAAAATGGACGTCATGGTACACGATCTACCCCTTGGAGTTTACAGCGTAAGTTATTAGCATATATATAGGGGATAATAGATCGACACCGTTGTGGCGTTGTGGATACCGTGTCTACCTTAAGTCTCGACGGTTGCGGGTTCGATTCCCGCTCGGGCAGATGTTTGTTAAATTTCTGTCTCCGTCTGCACGCACGTTAAGCTGTCGGTCCCGGTTGTTATACCATAACATCTGATAATAATCGTTAACGCTTGATAAGTAAGTTGCTCTTATCCAATGAGTTACTGCTTCGCCTTTAGGGTTGCGGAGGTCAGATGGCAATCGCTCTGTGTAAAAACTAGTAATCCGTCAAATCCGGATAAGAGTAATAAGCAGAGCCTGGGTAAAATAAAATACCGGGAATAATGCTAGGACGAAAAAGAATAGAGGATAATAGATAAATGAACTAGCGCCATCTATGAAGTGGCCATCAAAAAAATTGCATTTGCGAAAGTAAGAGATATAGGGGCTGCGATATTGATCTATGGCTATCAGGTTTTGGTGCGCATGCGTGCGATGCTATTATTTCGTTCCTAACCACTTTTTAGATTTGATACAGTATAAGGAAATATTCCACTCGTTTCTATACAATTATGTACTTTTATATGGTTGTTTAACTATTATTCGTAACTAAAAATTAAAGTATCATTTTGTTTTAGTAAAGTATAAATAAAATTTAAGTAATTTATAAATTTATTTAAATTGACGACGTTGTGGCGCAGCGGTAGCGAACCTGCCTTAAACGCCACAGGTCGCGGGTTCGATTCCCGCTCGGAGCATCATATGTTTGTATTGACCATGCAAGCATATTTTCCGGTCTGGGTGTATTTGTCCTTGTCATTGTGAATGTTTCCGGACCCCGACACAGGATATCACTATCCTAATGGGGGTCGTTGAGTGTGTAGCGTTTATTATTTATTTATTTATTATTTAAATTAAAATCATTAAAAAAAAAATCGACTTCAAAAGTAAAATTTTCTATAGAATATTTTCTTCACACCTCAGGTACCGTTTGCGCTGATATTTTACTTAGCACCTATTTTTGAAGAAAAAATATTTTTTTATTAACTCATTACTTCGAGTTGACTATCCAAAGGTTACTTTAAGAATACATAAATGAACATTATTATTATCTTAAAATCATATCTTTTATTAATTTCAGGACGATTCGAAACGCGAGTACATATCAGACAATGCTGTCCCCTTGCCGGGCATACCGGGCTCGTCCGGACCCGTCGGGTTTGAACCGGGGATGTTTAAAAACGATAAAGACGATTTAGGAGTACTGAAGGTATCTAGTATAGTTAAATATTTTTGCGTTATCAAACTTTAAATCACATGTGTATTATAATATTTACCTTGCCTATTATATATTACCATCGAAAAGGTCATGGATTCGATTCCGGGTCGGGACCAAATCACGAAATAAAATAAAGTAGCAGATCTTGCTAAGCGTTCCTTGTGGTAACAGATGATTCAGCTTGACTATCCGAGAATTTCGACAATTATTATTGTCGACAACACAACTTCTAAATTCTTAACATATTATAAACTACAGTTTCTCATAAAACACTCTTGCTATTGGTGAAAACCGCATAAAAATCCGTTTGTAAGTTTGTCGTGAACAGACAGACGTGACGGGGAATCAATATTTCAATCATATAATGCACAAAAATGATATAAATGTGTCACCTCTATTGACTTTGGTTGTTTCATCAAGACAATTAATGTTTTCACTTCCTCAATAGAATTCAACAAAAACTACAATCGTTGAATCTTTTTTACAATTCGTCACTCTGGATTCTTGACGTATTCTAAAAATATATTTAATCTTTTTAATCTTTTTTATCTATATTTGTTCAGCTAAAGAAGAAGAAGAAGGATAAGAAGAAGCATAAACACAAGCACAAGCACAAGCACAGCAGCAAGGATAAACTAAAGGAATTTAAAGACAAGCCCTTCCCGCCGCGACCGCCTTCCAGCACGGATCATTTGAGGATCAAAGAGGAGACGCGGGAAACATTTAGCTCGTTTAGTTCAAGCCAAAGTCCCTCCGAAGATATATCTTCAATGCCTTCTAACATGAGTTTCTAATCTAAAAAAATACAAAAATGTACTGTCGGGGGACCCCCGAACGAAGTTCCTTACGTTTTTTCTTCAACTCTGAATGTAATTTGAAATGAAATGTGTATATTTTAGTAAGTTATATGATAAAAATTTTAGAAATGACAGGGACATACAGAGTGAGAGAGAGTTGCGCTTTCGGTTGCACACTCACTTGCTCGTGTGCTCATTTAATTGTAGTAGGTTCGATACACATACGTACACACACAGCCTTTTTTTTTTTTTTTTTTTTTATGTTAGAAGTTGGCAAACAAGCATACGGCCCACCTGATGATAAGTGGCTGCCGCAGCCTATGAGCGCTTGCAGCACCATTAGTAGGTGCCACTCGCGCGTTGCCAACCTCGAGATATTAGTTCTAAAATCTCGTTCGCCCAGTAATTTCACTAGCGTACAATGCCCTTCAAACTGGAACACAGTAGTGCCTAAGCACTACTATTTGGCGGCAGAATATTGGACACTGCGGTGGTACCTACCTAGCCGGCCTCTTGCAACAAAAGACCTACGGCATTTTGTGAAAATCACTACATTTATTTGAATGAAGATAAAATTGATTTACTTAAAATATACGCAAATGGATGTGCCTACAAAATTGGATGACCTACCTCAGTGTCTTTGGGATCCCATCATACGACTACCATCTTTGAGTTAAAACATACAGAACAACATACATTCAAAATTGGTAACCTTTTGGAAGTTGATTAAAAGTTGCTGAATGAGATGTTACATGAGTTACACATTTTTCATTATCTGATACCAATTTTGAATTCGCACGCAAACGAAGCATAAGGCATGCTAGTTATTAATAAAAAAGATATTCCTTATTATACACACTAGATTTAGAATTTAAAGTTTCTAGAATATTATTGTATAAATGAAATTATATGAGGACAAAGCTTAGATGACTTAATAGGTTTACTACATACTTAATTTTACGGTAGTAGGTACAGTACAAATGGGCCGGCTCGACAGACGTGCAGACCGAAAAAGATATTTGTAAGTTCAATACAAACATCTGCCCGAGCGGGAATCGAATCCGCAACCAGAGAGGCTAAGGGCAGACTCGCTACCAACACGCTACAACGGTGATACCGAAACCGGTGTTACCAAAAGCGATGTCTGACATTTATTCTCCATGAAATTTAATAAATAAAAAAATAACTACAAAACCAATATAAAATTGATTTGGAATATTAATTATTAAACAATTTAGTTTATATAACTTTATTCTTAACTTAATTAGTTTTGACTAAGATTACATTATAGTAAAAACTAAGGTTAATTTAATGGTAAGTACTTTAAGAACATTTATTAAATGTAAGTATTCTAAGAAAATAAAATATATTTTAAAATGTTTTTTTTTCATTACTATATTATTTACTGTACTGTATTGAAATACATATAATAAAATCAAGCTAAGCTTACATTTAAGCCTTTTGTTTTTTACTTCCCTTATTACCATTTTAGGATACTTTTCGTGACGTCACAATTCTTGTTCGGCGTTCGGCGTTTATCGCGTGGCCGTTTTTATAGTATAGCAAGATTAACTGTCTTTTATTTTAATTGCTTTAATTAAGTAAAGGTATTGAAATAATATTTTTAATAAGGCTAAGTGCGTGTCTGGTCGTAAATTAATTTAAATGGCTTTTAAAATTGTATTGTAAATTATGTTGTTTTTTTAGACGTCAATAAATATATACTTATAACATAATTGGTATACGCTATTACTGCTGGCGCTGTAATTGCTAAAAAATGGGCTTATTTCTAAAAAAGGTTGACGGTAAAAAAAACGGTTAAGTGCGTATCGGATTCTCACATAAACGGTTCCATACATACCTTCGTGGAATAAAAATATCAAGTTTGATGCAGGATTGATTTAATTTTGAAATAAAAGAAAACAATGGACAACGAAGGTTTAGTAAAAAAGGTGCGATTTCCGAAAACACATTAAGATATGTAACTGTATCAATTTTTCTCGTCAAGAAAACGTACTTTTCATTTATTGTGGCCCCCTTTTTTTTAAATAAAGAAAAGTATTTTAAAAATACATATTTAATTTTTTTGCCATAATTATTGAAGTTCATTCTAGCAGTAGAGCCATGCTTTTCAGCACAAATGGGCCGACTCGATCGGGGAAGTACTACCCTGTCAGGAAATTGGCGTAAAGTAAGAGAGTGCTCATGAATTACGTCCGATGAGTGAGAACTCTGGAAGCCCAATCTCTCAGCCCGTCTTTCCTTTTTTCCCTACTCATACCTTCCGTCTTATCCCTTGGGTTGGCAACCCGCATGTTGTAAATTTCTATATTCCATCCATACCACCTCGATGTCTGGAAATCCACAACAGCGCGATTTAGAAGACATTTTCTTCCTCGCACAACCACTCTATGGAATCAACTTCCGCCGGTGGTCTATCCGAGCCGATACGCCTTGGGAACCTTCAAGAAAAGAGCGTATTCTTTCCTTAAAGGTCGGCAACGCGCCTGCATGCCTTCTGGTGTTGCAGATGTTCATGGGCGGCGGTGATCGCTTAACATCAGGTGTGCCTCATGCCCGTTTGCCCTCACAAAAAAAATGTTATACCTACTTCAAGTATTGCAAACGTTCATAGGTTGCGGTGACTACTTAACATCAGGCGGACCGTATGCTTGTTTTCCAACCGTCATGAATTAAAGTTTATATGTTTACGGATTCCTCATTTTGTAAAAAAAAATATGTTGGTATTTTTGTTATCGTGTCATCGGAAAACGTAATTGCATTTATTGCACAAATTATTACTTTAAAGATTGTTTTGTGATTAATAATTATATAATTACTGTTTTCCAATTATTAATACAATTAAATCGAATTATTGTAATTTTCTTATCGTTTATAAATTTACATTCTTAATTACATATTCTAGTTTATAAGAATTTTAAAAATCAATGTCTTAGTAACAATAAAAATATGACTCAATAAAAGTGAGATTTATTTTGTCACATTATTATTTTACGTACTTATTCGCCCAGCGCATATTTAAGGTCATTGTACTATTTATTACACCGTATCACGATACAATCTAAACTCATAACTTATTACATTACAGTATGTAATAGATAATGATTACTTTGAATGACGCGAGCCAACCCGTGGAACAGATATTATTTAAAGTAAATATAAAAGATAAGTATATAATATGTATATTTAACGGCTAAAGAGTGAGAAAAAGAGTTTTTCTAACGTTGGGAAACGCATTTACGCGTAATGGTAATGTGGTGCTCATTGCTCGCTAATCGAGCTAAGTAATACCCACTAAAACCCAACGAACCCATCGCCTTGCGCCATAGTGGGACTCCACGGGTTTCCTTGTGCAATCAATCGTTATGACGCCCGTGAAAGAGTGACCAACCTTCGGTCACCATATCCGAAGAAAAATGGCTGAGAAAAAGTGGTTGACGAAGAAGAATGAAGAAGAAAGATAAGAAAAACATCGGGTTCTAATTGAGCACCTTTTCTGTTTTAAGTTTTAAATATCGTTGTTTACATTTTCGAAATTGCGACCGACGTAGTGTAGTAGATTAAACTTTGTGGACCAATGACATGGTGCAGCATTGACACGGACCCATTTTACTTAGGTTACGAACTCTCCACTTTAGCTTGGGAACACAGTGAGAGATAATCATTAAAATCATTTATTGTGTTGTTAGCATTTGACACAGTCGCCACCCCGAATTCCGTTACCGTTGAGTGAAAAAAAGACGAATTCGAAATGGGAAATCGATAATTGGGAACGAAATAAACAGTTACAACCTTCGTAGTCCTATAGGCTCGTAATTGAGCGAGAATGTATGCAGTGAAAAAACATTGTTTCTGATTATTACAATAAAAACAATCTTTATTGTTATAACATTGTTCGCGATATTTATGTTTAACAACAAAAATCGCGATAGGACACCATCATTATCAGCAAAGTCAGTTTTTACTAACCAAATACAATTGATAAGTGATGACGTAAATTTATCTCCGAGCAACTTAATTTGTTCAATTTACGTAATACTTATATTGGCTTTAATCCCCGGCTTCACCTGGAATTATTTTATTTTATTAATAGAAATCGGTTGGAAAATAAAAAAACAAGATTTATTAATTTAAAAACCAACGTGAGTTCGTATTGGAAGCCCAAATTTTGCATACCTATTCTATACTTTAAAAAAAACTATCCCCACGATTATGAGTCTTTTGTCCTGCGAACATACGAAGCTTTCACACCAAAATGTTTCCCATTTTTACCTTTCGGGTTAAAAATCCTTAAAAATTATTTATTTTTCTTTATATAAAATTCTTTATTATTCCGGCGTCGGGATGTGACGACCCCATCGCCCGCTGTTGGGATAACCTCTGTCACAGCAGAGATTATTCCACCAGTGCAATCAGTCACACTGGTGGTAGGTCTTTTGTTGCAAGAGGCCGGCTAGGTAGGTACCACCGCAATGTCCAATATTCTGCCGCCAAATAGTAGTGCTTAGGCACTACTGTGTTCCGGTTTGAAGGGCATTGTACGCTAGTGAAATTACTGGGCGAACGAGATTTAAGAACTAATATCTCGAGGTTGGCAACGCGCGAGTGGCACCTACTAATGGTGCTGCAAGCGCTCATAGGCTGCGGCAGCCACTTACCATCAGGTGGGCCGTATGCTTGTTTGCCAACTTCTAACATCTTTTTGATTATCTAAAAGGAAGCCCTAATACCAAGATCCATGCATATAACTTCAATTCAATTCGATTCAATTCTTCGATTGATGGGTTTCAGTTGTGCCAATTGGGCACAGATTACTTCGCCAATGTCACGTTGAATGGAGAAGACACGAAGGAGATTGCCCGGTGAAAATAAATTTACTAGTTAAATAAGAGCTCAGGCAAAACAAATTGCTTTTGTTAGTCCTTAACCTAAAACGACACAAAAACAAAATAATTATTATCTGTAAGATAGGTTAGTTAAATCATATTTACATGTATTTTACAGAAGCATAAAAAAAATCACAAATTACAGTTTAATGAACTTACACAAGAACGAACACAAAGGACGATTAAACACAAACATCAATAAACACTCAGCACTTACAGGACGGGGATCTTACGAGGAGGATATCATAGGCAGGATAAAGAAGGTTGGGTCAACTGAAGAGGATATGGGAAACAGTGCCTTCGTTGCATAAACCTTTAAACAAACTGTCATCCCCTATTTTTCACATTTCACTAACTCACAACTCTAATTTGTAAATTTCTTTCTCATTGATTAGTTCTCTTTATGAAAAGTTTAAAAACAAAATGTCGTCAGTAGTTTTGGTTGTCCTTTGATAATAATTATTGACTAATCGGAACTTTATTCTATAATATCACATTTTATCAAAACAATTCTACCAGGCAGTATTGATTTCTCTTCTAATCTAATAAGCAATGGGTATCTGTAACCGAATATGCTTACCACAACATCGTATTGTATTACAATTAGGTATGTATACATATCTAAAACCACTACCTACATAAATTAAGCAAACCGAGTTATGGTTACTTAGTAAAATTATTAAAACTTTTTCAAAAATCAAAACATCATATCAGAATATTAGTATAGAACGGAGACAAACCATGGATAGATCTCAAATTTATAATAAGTTTATCTTAAAATTTAGTTCATCATTGTGTAGAATATAATAATTATTGACATTATTACTATATCTAACACCACTTTCATTGCCTTCCTAGGTGACAGTAGAGGGTTAATTTTTCGTTCAAAGAATCAGGATTGCGATTCAGCTAGCATCCTTGTACCATAACTCGTGGATATGATTTGTATAATTATAAATATGTGCTAATATTGGTGATAATTTTTTTTGAATTTTTACGTCCAGACAGTAAATTGCGAGCCTCACAAAAACGTATTCTTAAAATGCCTGTCCATATGTCTAAATTTTTAAAGCATTCCTTCGCTGTCAAAGCTGTGAAATTGTGGAACGCACTTCCTTTGACCGTACAACAGTCCAACACATTAGAAAAATTTAAGAAATTAGTAAAAGATCACTATCTGCTTAATAACAACTCTTGATTCAATATATATGTACATATTATTAAAAATACATATACTTATATTATCTTATATCATTTGTATAAAGTATTTATTAGTTTATATTATTATATGTTTAATAGTTGTATGTAGTAATGTGTAATTATTTGTATGTAAGTTTATTATAATATTTATGTTGTTCATCACCTGCCTATTCTGGTAACTTTATTACTCCTTCCCTAAGGTTGTCTGGAAGAGACCGCTTTGAGCGATAAGACCGCCTTTTGTGCCTTACGATGTAACCGTTTTGTACATTCCTTTATAACATTAGTTTTAAGTTTGTAGTGCACAATAAAGAGTTAAAATAAAAATAAAATAAAATAAATAAAAGTAGTATTATTGCCAATTAAGTATATGTATTTTGATATCAATTTGCATTCATAATTCAATTTTAATTTTTTATATTACTAGCACTGTTACAGTTACTATCGTACTTTATCGTGTATTAATTCCCTTACTAATAATTATGTTATGTACATTATTGCATAAAATGTAATCACATTTTTCATATTTCTTCTAATATTTTTGACTAACTAATTAAGCTTATTACATTAATAGCTACGTATTTACATAATTTATTTTAATTGTGTTATATCATTTGAATGGACAGGTTTCACTAAACTAGGAGCAAGCTGCCAGTGTTTTGTTTGTCTTCGCGTACGGCTTCGGACTTTTTAGTTGTGCCCAAAGATTCTGTCTCGGACGACGTATGGAGAGCAATTAATTATTTATTAATATCTGATATAGAAGAATATCTGAAATAATTGCATTAATATAATTGCAGTGTTAGTTTAATTTTGTTAATATGGCGTTACATAATAATGATACCAAAAAATTGGATGTGGTAGTTGTTGGAGGTGGATTGGTAAGTCTTTTTATTTTTATAAATAATAAGTAACAAAAATAAGATATCAAAATAATATAGTTAGTGTTATTGGATACTATTTTTTTTATTATAATAATTTTCTATTCAACTATTTAAGTCCACGTGTGCGCGTGTATATATAGATCATTGTTATGATAAGGAATGAACTTATGTAATGATAATAATTACGTTATCATTTTAATAACATAATTATTATATAACAAGATCAAATCTTGATTTAGAAATATTGTGCAATAATAAAAAGGATATAATTGAATTGAAATTTTAATTACAAAAATATATACTATAATCATGTAAATATTTAATAAAAAAGAAACTTAACACATTAATGTTGTAAAAAAGTAAAAATCGGCCAAGTACGTGTCGGACTCGCACAGAGAGTTCCGCACATCCTTAGAATTAAAAAAAACAGGTGGCACTCGGGGACTGCCGCGCTAAAGCTATTGCATAGCATTTTTTATCAACTTATGCAATACAGAAAATCTTGCTTGTTTTTAAAAAGTTAAACTACAAATGAAATCGAACATAATTTCAAAGCAATAAGATACAATTTCGTCTGTAATTCAAAATTTCATTGAAAGAAAGGTAACTAAAGTAAAATTCTTAACTAAAGTAAAGTGCGTAACTAATTCAAAATATTTGAATTTGGAACGTAAGTACATCAACAGTAGATACATTTTATATGGAACTTTAACTTTATAGAATAATCGCCTTAATTCTCTTTGAGTTAAAGACGAAAATCCTTTGCATATATAAGAATTATGTATAAAGTTTATATATTATTTTTTGAAAATTAAACAGTCTTTATAGCGTATTATTTAAAGATCATTTTCCAATACATTTATTAAAGTATTTGCTATAATTTATCTTGTTGGGAGTGCTAGGTTTTATTTTCGTTACGAAATTTCTTGATTCGGTACCCGCGGTCAAAGCCCGCGATAAAAGCTGGCCAATAGCTTAAAAAAACTAGACGGATGTTGGCAGATTTTAATCAAATATCAATCCTTTTTAGTAGTAAAAATCGTGCAACATGTATTTCCGGCTTATTTATTACTTAAATCGTAAAACCGTTCATTAATATATGTATATGTACTTTGAAAATCATTAGCATGTCTCAAGAACTTTGTATCTTAGCAATAATTATGTTCTTAGTTGAATCGCCTTAGTTATTTCCTGGTTTGATGTGCCAAAAGCTTTCTTAACGGTTAAAATTGTAAAAAATTAAGTATAACCCACCAAATTAATATAATGTGAAGTGAATAACTAAAAAAAATAGTTATTTCAAAGTTTCAAGTTTTCACTTCTGTTGGCAGTCCACAAAACTGCCTTTGTAAACATTTCATTACAACTGTAATCAAAAACCAATATAAAATTGATATGGCGTTGATATCTCAATTTAGGTTGATCAGAAGAGCTTGAAACATAGCTTATATTTTAAGTTGGCCACAATCAAAAATATTCTTATAATGAACTTATTATCGGTTAAACTGAGATAAACCATAGATTCTAACTAGTAAACCATACATAAGTATGTATATACTTACGAACGAGTATGTATGATAACGGGAGCCGATAACAATAGAAGTACACAAGCTAATTCTACCCTATGATGACGCTGCGCGCTGGTAGGTAGCTAGTATTGCCTGGAATCGTTTCAAAAATTGATCTATTAATATTAAATTCTTACTATAAATATTTTCATAGGCACTTTATTTTTAACGACGTTGTGGCGCAGCGGTAGCGAACCTTTAAGCGCCACAGGTTGCGGGTTCGATTCCCGCTCGGAGCAGATATTTGTATGGACCATACAGGCATGTTTTTCGGTTTGGATGTATTAGTCTTGTCTTGTGAATGTTTCCGGACCACAGACACAGGATATAGCTATCCTAATGGGGGCCGTTGATTGAGTAGCGTTTATTTATTTAATTACTTATATACTTTTGTTTTAGGTTGGTTCACTTGAAGCTATATACTTAGCTAAAAGAGGACACCGTGTGTCCCTCTACGAATATCGTGAAGGTAAGCAAGTTAAAAATAATGTGGAATGATGGATCGTGCCCATCTCGTGCCATACTTTGTCGCATTATTAACATAATGAATATAATTAGTATGTATATGTATATATTTTTGTACTTAATGAGTTGTTTTTGACTAGTAGTTCACAAATCGATATTATTTTTCATATTATTCTTCTTAAATATACAGAATTGTATATACTATAATATATTTTATATCTTACTTAATATTATTAAATATCTGAAATGTTTCTTTGGATGGATGGATGTTTGTTACTCTTTCACGCAAAAATTACTGCATCACAAATTTGAATGAAATTTTGGTGCACACAAGGCTTATTATCTGGCTTAACATATACGTTTTATATGCGCGACTGTGAATAATCCGACGATTCGAATAATCTACAACTAATTATAGGTTACTTTCCATCCTGGAAAATTTTGGGTTCTCGTGGGATCATCGAAAAATTACATAATGGGAGCGGTGCCACGGCCACAGTTAATATTTATTATATAGTTTACAGTTAGTCGTTATATACTTGGAGTTCGGTACTTGGAATTTATCCAAGTACCTATTGATTTGGGACTTATGAGCTAGACACGAATTCTATATATATGTTTAAATGAAAATTCTACCTTTAGATATACGAAAAACTCCACAAGTCCGAGGGCGTTCAATCAACTTAGCGTTGTCGGTGCGCGGACGGAAGGCTTTGAAGGGAGTTGGCGTCGAAGACCATATGATCAATGAACATGGAATACCTATGCGGGCTAGGATGATACATCGACCGGATGGCACAACGTATGCTATACCATACGATGCTAGAACGAATCAGGTGATGAAACACATATTTTTTGGAGTTATAACATTATTGTGATAACTTTTTCCGACAATTCTGATAAGTTTACCTACTAGTAAGTAGTAAGGCCTGCTTTTCCCAGCATAAAAGAGTCAGCTCGACGGCGAAAGTACTACCCTCTCACAGAAAATTGGCGTAAAGTAACAGTACTATAATACTAACGAGTGAGAGTACCGGAGGCCCATCTTCCACTCCCTCTGTCCCCTTCCTTTTATCCCTTCTTATTGCTTGTCTCCCATACCTACCTTGGGTTGGCAGCACGCATGTATGGTACTTCAAGTATCTCAAGCGCTCTTAGGTTGCGGTGTCTGCTTACCATCAGACGGACCGTTTGCTTGTTTGCCAACTGTCATTAAAAAAAGGGGGAACAAGGGTGAAGATCAGTGATCTTTTTGAATTTGTATTCATTTTCTCATTTTTTCCTATAAAATGTAAAATTTGTCATCTAACTATGACAAAGCAATATTTATTTGGGTACAGGAATATCGGTTAATTAAGTAATAAAACAATTATTTTTTTCAGTGCATTTATTCAGTGGGAAGAAATCATTTAAACAGCGTTCTTTTAAAAGGTGAGTGTGTACTTAATAGCTAAGATAGTTCATCGTGATTTTATATTTAACATTGTATTACAGTGACGTAAATAGATGATAAGAAATAACTACATATGACATTTATTAAACTTAAAATAAATAAAGATATTTTGAATAAGATATCTTGAAATGTAGATTGAAACGATTTGAACAAGAAGGAAGTTATTAATTCAATCGATTACTCGAGTACTGAAAGACTGATGCAAACTGAACTGATATAGATAATTCCTTATTATTCGGAAGGGTACACACCCGAGGTGGGTCCATTGTTTTCTAGTCCGGATATGATGATAGGATCCTGGAGAAATCGATTCAACTCATTAAGACCACTTAATGCGATTAAGATATTGTTATAGTTGCTTGTCTATTTTATAGGAAGAACGATATCCTCGTTCTTTCACATATTTCACACATTCTATCACATAGAATTGAATGGGTATTCTATCACATAGAATTAGGAACGTTAATATGGTTGCATATTATTCGTAAATTAAAAGTATAAAATAAAATAAAAAAAAAAAAAAAAAAAAAGTCCGAATTCAAAACTAAAAGGCAAAAATATGAAAAATTCCGTGTCTGTGAAAATAAAATTTTTTCAACTATTTATCAAACGCAATAAAAGAATGTTTTTTACAGAATCTGAAAACTACGACAATGTTAAAAAATATTTTAACCATAAGCTGTTGGAGTCGAACCTACAGACGGGTTCACTAACATTTCTAAAGTAAGTGCATCTTATAACAAAGTCAAGTCTCAAACTATTCTATATAGAATATAAGAAGAAGCCTCAATAGGTTAACGGTAGAAGGGCCGACTGCGCTCCGTTAACGCGAGAGTTGCGGGTTCGATCCTGACCGCCTTGGGATATTGTCGTACCCACTAATAGCGCATGCTTCGAGCTTATTTGGAGGGACGACAGGAAAATTAGGAAAAAGTGTTTGGTGGAACAGCAACAATAACAAAGCGAAAGAATAATTTATTAATCGTTTGCTTGTTAAACTAATCAATGAACGAGTGATGCCGCGGGCACAGCTAGTTATATTATAATGCTTTGGTACTTTAACAATTAAAGGTGGTCCATATTTTAAGGAATTAAAATATCGATTGATTTTAAAATACCTCAGTAATGATTATTCCACCAGTGCAATCAGTCACACTGGTGGTAGGTCTTGTTGCAAGAGGCCGGCTAGGTAGGTACCACCGCAGTGTCAAATATTCTGCCGCCAAATAGTAGTGCTTAGGCATTACTGTGTTCCGGTTTGAAGGGCACTGTACGCTAGTGAAATTACTGGGCGGACGAGATTTAAGAACTAATATCTCGAGGTTGGCAACGCGTGAGTGGCACCTACTAATGGTGCTGCAAGCGCTCATAGGCTACGGCAACCACTTACCATCAGGTGGTCCGTATGCTTGTTTGCCAACTTGTAACATAAAAAAAAAAATGGTAGTTTTGATATTGTTAAATCGTATCTATTAAATGAAATCCGCATAAAAAAAAAATTTAAAACAAACAATTGTTCAGGCTTCTTTATACAATAGAGTCATTAATAACGTATACATTCAAATATAAAACATTCTCTATCTTTCAGGACCGATACCAAAGAGACAGTAAATGTAAATGCTGACCTTATCATTGGAGCTGATGGTGCGTTTTCAGCAGTGCGGAAAGAAATGATGAAGCAACCACTCTTTGATTTTAGTCAGCAATACATCGAACATGGTTATTTGGAGCTATGCATACCAGCATCAGAAGATGGTGGAGTAAGTATAGACTTACAGATTGTGTGATTCATAAATAAGCATTGTAATGATGTTAAAATTAAAAGTCACAGTTGTTTTATTTTATGTTACTAAGTTGGCAATTAAAGACTATGGGTGCTTTCAACACATTCAGCCAACTTCGAGACATTGGTTCTTAAATCTCCTTTTCCCAGTAATGTCACTAGCCTACAATGCCAAAGACACTACTGCTTTGCGGTCGAATATTTGACACTGCTGTAGTACTTATCTAGCTAGCCACTTGCAATAACATTACCTATCACCAGTGGCACTGATTGCGCTGGTTGAATATCAGCGGAAAGATTATCTCAACAGCGGGTGATTGGGTTGTCACGTCCAACGCCTTAATTAAAAGAAGAGACTGTAAGACTAGTTTAGCCTCAATAAAGGACATTCAAATTGTTATTGTTGCTTCGCCTCCGTGAATAACAATTTTAATGAGGCATCATAAATACAATATAGAAATCATTGGTTTCCCATACAAACTATTATCTCCTTTTTCACTTTCAAGCCTTGTTTTCGCGACAAAGAGTAGCCTATAACCGTTTTCATTCTATATCTATATCAAAAATCATAATTATCTGTCCTTGGCCAGACTTGAAACCGTCACAATTAAACTCATTTTCGCAGATATCATATGATTAAAGATTACATATTATTTTGAATGGTGCTATTAATTTCGATAACAAAACAAATTAAAGAAGTAATATAACCTACGATCAATATTCCGTAGTGAATTCTAAAATCTAGCAAATGGAAAGGGTGAAATGAATGACTGTGATATTTGTTGAAAATTTTGTATCGGTGGTATATTATGTCGCTGTGTCTTTTTAATAGACCAGCTTCAATGTGATAATAAGCATATCTATGAAATTTGTCCTTTAAAGGAAACCCTCGAGTTGTATACATCGTGAAAGTCATATCCGATAAAAAGTGATATTTATCCAACTTATGATGACCATCATTATCAATATACTTAAATTCCCTCAAGTTGTAGCTATAATCCAATAGGAGAGTGTAATGTTTACTGCTATTTGCTACCGTGTCTAAAGCAATGTTGTCAGTATAACAATTTGTAGATGATTTTCCAGGTAAGTTTTCATTAAATGTATATTGAAAGAAAATCCGAACATTATCACTAATGCATGGTTCAAACGGTAGGACATTCAAAGATTTATCAGTAAACATTAAGTCTTCTTTATCCTTGCCGGTTATCAAACTATAAAAAGCTGTGCTATAAAAACTGGTGATGAAAAATGTGAACCAAATCCAAACGATCATAATAATTCGCATTTTCTTAATGTGAAAAAGGTCTTTGCTTACGTTTCCTAAAAGATTACCCCACATTTTAAAAGCTAAGCGTTGATTATCTTTTTCGTCTGTGAATTTTCGATGGATAGCAATAATCACAAAAGTTACAACAGAATACGATAGAATTATTAACGCCCAGGTGCTAGGGCTAAATTGTTGATAAACTTTTTTCCAATTTTCCTCACCGTGTGCTGGTGTAAATAAATAAAAGTTTGCATAATTATAGCCCCAGATGCTTTCAAACGTATCCATACGATTCTTCATCAACAGAAAACCTCCAACGATAATACTGACCGTATTATTTTGTAAATATCTTAAAACACCCGTGACTGTCCCGTTGGGTAAAACAACTCCGTAGTTCACTCCTGGTTCCACCAGAATATATTCAAGTGTAATATTTTCATGTTTTGCAATGTTTGCGAGCATGTATTGTTCTATTCCGTGTGCGTTTATTCCTAAATAGGCGAATTCTTTGTTTGTTTGAAATATGAAATTTGGTACGTCTTCAACTCCGGCAATAGTGACTGTGCAGTTGCCATATTTGTTTTCTAAGTGATTATAATTTGTTGATACTGAATCAACATCTTCGCAAGATTTTAAAGTTATTAAATCATTGAAGGACTGACCACATCCACCTTTATCAAATGGGTTATAGGTAAAAACTTTTATCTCATCTGTATTAGATTTCGTCAAAAGAAGAACATTAAATATATTTAATTTCAACAATAATTGAAATGTCTCATGATATTCCGTTTCATTCAAATAATATATGAGAATAATAAACTTCGCTCTAGGATTCCAAGCTAGATCTCTTGATAACTCGTTGAAATTTGAATAAAAGTGAGTATAGTCTCTCATTAATGTTATGTATAAATCAGACCAAAGCAGCCATCTTTGCGTTTGAAAAGATCTTGTAATAAAAGCGTAACAACTTTTTGCCGTTAGTAATTTTCCTAATGCATCTACATATGACGTTGTATATAATAACGTGATTAGAGTACCACAAGGTATATATTTATTTGTTATGGCAGTTATGCAGTCGATCGAAGATTTTTGGAACATATCATTACCTGTTCTGTTTGTTTTCTCGAAAATATCAATGAGGCTTGAGGATGTTACAGCAAGTGTTAAAAAAATTGGATAACATGTTTTTAATAATTGCATATTTTTCACAGACACCTTTGTTATTTGATCTAACTCGTGGTACTAGTATTATTTTATTATAATTATTATGTGGAGGAAGTATTGATTTTTGCAAGAAGCAAATTATTATATCATTTGCTTATCATGTCAGATTATTAGTGATATACTTATGATATATGATATTCTAATGACGGAAAAATAGAAATGTTCGTGTATCCAATGATTTATTGTTTCCTAAACTAACAATTAAGTACTCAAAAATGACATATCAAAGAAAATGAAAATGGAGACATGTTTCACCATTTTACTTCGAAGGTTCCGAAATTTACTTTTCAAATAAGAACTATCGTACGTTTTTGATAAAATAGTGAGTTTATCAAAAACGTACGACAGGATTTCATTTAAAATGTGCTACAGACATTGTGTCTTATGGAACAATATTTATTTACGTATGAATATTTCATTTATCTATGGAGCCAATTCTAACGTCATCTCGTACGAAGTCGCGGGCATGTGCTAGTTATTTATGTAATTCTTCTTTTAGTTTCAGATGCCACCCAATTATTTGCACATTTGGCCAAGAGGCAATTTTATGATGATCGCTTTGCCAAATCAAGATTGTTCATGGACGGTTACACTTTTCATGCCTTTTCCAAACTTTAAAAACATTCGCACTGATGAACAGCTTTTGGATTTCTTTGAAAAGTATTTCCCAGACTCAATACCTTTGATTGGAAAAAAGAAGCTAATCGATGATTTCTTTGGAGGGTCTCCTTCAACACTACTTGCTGTCAAGGTAATTTTGAAGATTGAAATTTATAATAAGAGTATTTTAAATGATTGTAATTCAATAAATTAATGCTGCTGTCATTTAAAGCCGGAAAATATTATTGCATACTATTATAAAATTATTTATTACTTTTATTGTGAACTTTATTTTTTTTAATGAAGTGATAAATATTTTCCTTATTTTCGGAGTTTTAGTTAAGAGAGAGATTAAGTTTCAAGAACTGGTTAAATTAATTGGCTCGATCTGAAAGAATTAGTTTTAAGAAGTATTATTTTATAATAGAGGTTGAATGATGAATTATATGTAACATGCAATTGATACTCCTGGTATTGCGTTCTTAAGCTACATAGATCGATAATTTTTTTTCTTATTGTGTTTTGCTTGGCCCTACCGGCCTTGACAGCATTACCGGGCTGATGAGTAATCGTTTAGTATCAGGATGATTGTTAGCCCTTTTTTCCACCCATGGCGTTACTAGTTTCAAAATCTTAGTCTATGTCTTGAATAAACTAAGTCAATTTGTGTCATCTTGCCGGGAAACACTCGTCGATCAAGCATTTTTGTCCCTCGTATCAAGGGATTAAAAGCAAACTTTTCATAGAGGTAGAAAAAATAATTTTATTAAAATACGCATAATAATGCCGTACTTTTTTTTTTCTAGTGCCGTCCATATCACGTGAACGACAAAGCCCTTATAATCGGTGATGCAGCTCACGCTGTGGTGCCTTTCTATGGTCAGGGTATGAATGCTGGTTTCGAAGATTGCTCAATCTTGGATGAGCTATTCCAGAAGCATAATGATGATTTGGAAAATATTCTTCAAGAGTTCTCGGACACGAGATGGAGAGATGCCTTCGCAATTAGCGATCTGGCGATGTATAATTATATTGAGGTAGGTAACAAATACGTATTTTTTTTTATCATTGGTGTATCGTATTTATATTGGTTGGAAATTAAAGTAGCATGCCAAGTCAAATAATTTCACAGACCGTGCGTTTGTTGCGGGAAGATATAGTCATACAATTTAGTTGTTATTTAATTTAGTTACATCTTATTCAAATAAACGTTTCTATTTTTCATTATACTAGTTAGGCTTTTTAAAGTTATTATTAATATTCCTATTTTCGCGCTAGCTAAGTGTGTATCTTGTGCTAAGAGTAGATGCGACAATAGCCCAAGGGGCTAGGATCGAACTGAATTCTCGCATTACAGGTCAGCCCTTCTACCGTTTCGTTGAGTTGAATTTTATAACTGCAGCTCTTCTCTTCACAGGGCCTGGTTAAAGATGAAAATAGTCCTTTTTTGTACATTTGATCTATTTACATACTTAAGTGTTAATATTTGCTTCTGTATTATATTCATTGGAACGAAGTTCCTTTTCTTGGGTTGGCGTAGGAACTCTCCTCTAGTAGGATGATCGAAAAAAACATTATCGGAAAGTGTTGACGGAAAAGCATTACTCCCGTTATTTGGTCTTATATGTTGGGGTGGCAAGGGGTGGGAAGGAATGGCATGGGGTGTCGAGAGTTGGCAAAGGGTGACAAAGGGTGGGGTTTCATGATTGTGATATAAAATGAAGGAACTTCCTACCGAGTGTTTCGCGGCAGGTTATAATTTTTATGTATTGGTATTCCAGATGCGTGACCTGGTAACTCGTCCATCATATCGACTCCGTAAGGCTATGGATGATTTTCTGTTTTGGTTGTTGCCAGACTTTTGGGTACCACTTTACAATTCAGTTACATTTTCCACCATGCCATATAGTAAATGCTTACAAAATCGACAATGGCAAAATAAGGTAATCAAATATATAATATAGTAATTCCATTGTTTGAAACTGTGTTTTTGACCCATGATGAAAGCTTTAAAGAGTGCCGAACGAATCTAAAATCTAAAAATATAGGCGTACATATATATAGGTACTATAATAAAGTATTCCCGATGTTTTGTGTCTTGTGTATTGTAAAACAAAACGATAGTGTTAAGGTGTTGCTAATCAATGTCAAAATAACAGTTTTTAGTGAATGTATATGAAAGTGTACACTTATAAGAAAGAAACAATTTTTCTAAGTTTTAGTCTGTTTGAATATCACTGACATAGCTGATGTTATAAGGAGTTATATTGCAAATTTTATCACATATGCCATATCGATCTTTCGATTATGAAGTGTCTGCAACACTCATCTTAAAACTGCCAGAGAATAAAGCTCTCCAAAGAGTTTTTCATTTCAATAAATTTTAAAGTTTCGACTTATTTCGAAGACGGATTTTTAAAAAGAATATTAGCAAAGACTTTACTAATATTCCTACTGCCCTTTCAAATATTCTTTAGGCTTGCAGTAGAAGTGAGTACAACAATAGCTTAAGGGGCCAGGATCGAACTCGTAAATCTCGCGTTAACACACCGGATTCGGCCATTCTACCGTTGAGTTATTAAGTTGTAATCTTTTAAATTTTTAAACGTTGTAATCTTTTAAATTTTTTGAAATAATAAATGTACGTTTTCTTTTTCAGGTTCTTGCGATGGTGGTCATGTTTATATGTTTAATAAGTTTCATACTTTATCTGTTTTATAAATAGTTTTTTCAACTAAAATAGTTGCAATAAAGTTGAATAGGTCGAATTTTTTGTTACAAAGGTATAATACGTTAAAATTTAATAGAACTGTATAAAAAAATAAAATGTTATTTTTTTAAATAAAAACCACTGAGTATATTTATAAGCGATTATCGTTAAAATGATTTTGCAATTGATATTTTGGGCGGAAAAAACCGGTCATGTGCTTCTCGGACTCAAACATAAAGGCCGTACTTCCGTGGAATAAGAATATCAAGTTTCTTGTGTGACCTCTTTAATTTTGGAACTACATTTGCTTTTATTATTTGTTATTATAGCGGCCATAGAAATATACTAAATAAACTTGGTCTTTCTTTCCTTCAAATACACAATTTCTATATTACAGTTCATGAAATCATGATTAGTAATAACATTGGAAAATATATAAATTTTATTGTATAGAGATCCCGTTTTTAGTATTTATTGTTGTAGCTATGGGATGGGACTACCATTTACATTTGAGATAGCCTCATTAAATAATCGTAAGAGGAAACTCTTAAAAAACGGGTTTAAGAGCTTTATTGCTTTGTTAATAGCTGTTCGCAGCGGGATTCGAATCCTTGACCCTAGGCGTAAAATGAACTTCGCAACCATTGTTCCAGACCTATCTTCTGTAGGTACCAAATAAAAATACTTTTATTACTGAGCTGAATTCATATTTTTGGAAATGTTTTTTCTTTTGATATATTACCTTATTTAGTATGCGGGATGTCGCTCAAGCTGATTACTCGTTCCGCTTACGAATGCTTTATGTTCATTTTCATTGTGATAATATATCAAATCTGTCATATATAATCGCTTAGTAAAATATTAAATTCGATGAATTAAATAAAATACAGGATAAAAGAGTACAATGTGTACGGAGATCAAATTATAAAATTTTCTGTAAACTAGTAGCCTGTCGAATCAGGATAAGAGTAATAATAAGAAGACATCATAAAAGACTTTATTCTTTATTAATCGTTTTATTCTATGTTTAGTGGAAACTAGTTTCAAAGTTAAAGATAAAATTTAGATTTAAATATTAAAAAAATTAGATATAAAAGTCGTTACCGCTGTGCGTGCGTCACTATAGTATTACTATGAGACCATAGAAATATACATATGGGACACATAAAAATCGTACTTTTACTCGCGCTTAATCACAATCCAAATGTAGCAAATTAAATTTTTAAAGTCAAAGAAAGCAGTTGCTTATGCGTACGCTTGTATTAAAAGCTATGTGTAATATTTGTTTGCGGTTTAAAAACGCGTGCGTTCAATCGCAGTGCGTTTTCGGCCTTGGACTCTGTTTTGTAGTGCGATTTGGTAAAATTTACGACTATATAAATAGCTTTTATATACAATACTGAATATATGTATATAGAATGGAAACGTGACATAAATAAAGATGCAAAATATGGTAACTTTGTATAAACCAGATAAAAGCTGTTGGACCGTAGGAAGTTACGAATTAGTCTTAGTTTATTACACTTTAAAATTAGTCGGGTAGTTCAGTTCAGGTTTGGAATCTGAATCACCATTTCCGTATGCATAATTCTTGCTTGATTAAACTTTAAGCTTGAGTATAAACACAATTTGGACTGTTTCTTTTGTATTATTTTAACATTACTACTTTGAAATTTGTACATCAGATAAAGAGTACTTACATACAATCCGAGATAGCCCAATGGACAGAAGACGTGGACTAAGCGAAGGTCACGGGTTCAAATCCGAGCACTTCTTAGTTTTTAAGTGCTATATTTGTGTTTCGAAATCATCTAGTGTTTAGTGGTGTGGAAGCCTATAAATCTTGGTAGAAATTCTGAGACATGTATATCCGCCAATCAGCAGTAGAGTAGCGTGGTGGATTAAGCTAAGCCCTTCTCCATAACAGGAGGCCTTTGCCCAGCAACCTGACACTAACAGGCTTTTAGTTTACTTTGACTTTTACTTAGAAGTGAATACATAAATACGGCATGGCAACCCACTAATGGAGTTCATTATATTAATCTATCCTGGTAGGGTAGTCAAAAATGAAACATGTGTAATTATATATTAAAAAGATGGTACAATCAACATACAAAGTAACGTAATATTAAATATTTACTGATTTCCATCTGTCAATGTAATATGCGTAATGTACACAAACATTTGTATACAATATGTGTAAATAAATTAAAAACTAAAATAACATTTTTAGTTCAACAAAGTAAAATAAACAAAATGGACATTACAAAGTAAATACAATGTAAAAAAAATTACATTAATTAAAATAATATTTAACGACATTATTTGCATTGTATCAAAGTATATATATATATATATCAATTTTTATCGCAAAATCTTTGGTTTTATTTAGGGCATTTGTGATAACAAATATTTTTCTTTCTTTCAATAATAGTCAGATTCAGTTGTTCCATTAAACAACTACATTTAATGGCGTCGGGATGTGACGACCCCATCGCCCGCTGTTGGGACCGGTGGAATAATCCCTGTCACAACAGAGATTATTCCACCGGTGCAATCAGTCACACTGGTGGTAGGTCTTTGGTTGCAAGAGGCCGGCTCGGTAGGTACCACCGCAGTGTCCAATATTCTGCCGCCAAATAGTAGTGCTTAGGCACTACTGTGTTCCGGTCTGAAGGGCATTGTACGCTAGTGAAATTACTGGGCGAACGAGATTTGAGAACTAATATCTCGAGGTTGGCAACGCGTGAGTGGCACCTACTAATGATGCTGCAAGCGCTCATAGGCTGCGGTAGCCACTTACCATCAGGTGGGCCGTATGCTTGTTTGCCAACTTCTAACATAAAAAAAAAAATAAGCCTTATAAAAATATATTTATGATTACAGTACCATAATTATATCTTAAGAATAATTTAAAGTTCAACTTTCTAAACAGAATAAGGTAAATGAAATTCATTTCAGTCATATTGCAATGCTTGTTTGCCAACTTCTAAAATAAAAAAATAAAAAAATTAAAACATATGGCAATTATAAAATACCATACTATGTTCTTCTTTATGTCAGAGGGGCAAAGGTTCACTTGATGTTAAATGATTACCGCCGCCCATGAACATCTGCAACACCAGAGGGCATGCAGACGCGTTGCCGACCGTTAGAATACAATTTGTTTATACGCGGATGACCTGGAAACGCGGCTGATTAGATACTTTACGAGATTTTCATTTAGCTACCATGGTGGTAGCTAACCAGGCGGGTTTCTGATACTTTGTAATTGAACGGCCGCTATTTTGATTAAATAAAATTTTCTAAGGTTTTTTTTACTACCAATATTATACTACTTATGACTTTATTAAAATTGTGCTAATTTCATTTATTTATAAATATATGTGCATCTCAATTCTTTATGTCTTCACGAATTAGCATTTAGCATACCTTGTTCCGAGCGTGCGATTGGTGAAGTTTACACTTTGTATTCAAAACGGTCGCAATAAAGGAATTAAACGGTAATTATGAAGAAAATCCAATATTACAATTTAAATGGGATCTAGAATTGAGGGATCGAGCTTTGGTGTTATTTGATAAGCCTTTTTTATCTATAACTCCTAAAAATATCACTCACATAGCCATGAAATTGAGATTAGTTTTCGGACAAATCTTATAATTATGACCCGTGTTCTCGTGTTTTGTAACTAGATTCAAAAAAGAGTTTATTAATTTGTCTAATTTTTGTGTGTGTATGATACGTGACCCTTGGCTTAGAGTTAGGTTTACTGGTGGCCTTTTTAGGCCTTAGAGTAGGCATTGCAAGAGACCTGCTGGTAGGTCAGTTAACCTACCGTAAAACAGTAGTACTTTGTTTCGGATTAAAGGACACTGTAGCTAGTGAAATTACTGGGCGAAAGAGATTTAAAAACCAATCTTTCGAGGTTTTTAACGCGTGAGTGTTTGTGAGTACGTTGAACATTTACTATGTAATTTTAATCTATTATCTATTTATTGTATCTTTATGGAGAGTGACACCTAAAAGTGTACGGTTTTGCAAGCGCTCATAGTTTATGACGACAGGTTACTATCAGGTGTGTCTAAATTTCTATGCCAACAGAGCCCCATAAAAAAAACTGAGGTCGGTCGGAAGGTTGAGAAATAAAACATTTTTATTTTTCAGTACATTTATTCGGTGAGTAACAATAATAAATTCAAGACACAGTGAGACATTGTATGCTAAAAAATTTACTCACAAAAGTGCTTGTGCCGAAGTATAATACTAGTAATTTTCACACGTGATAAGAATACCAGTAATATGATTTTACTTATACAAGAAAATAAATACACACAATATTATGCCATAATTTTGATAAGGCAGCTAACATTACATTTAAAGCGACATTTCTTCTTGTTTGAGTCGTCTTATTCATTATTTTAGAAGCTGAGTTATAATAAATAAAACCTACTGCACAACATATTCCTCAAAGCACGGTAGTCTCCCATAGACGAATTATCCTATTAATATTATAAATGTGGTAGTTTGTATGTTGGTTAGGTTCCTGAGGTTTTATTTTATTATTATTATCATAGGAGCCAATTCTAATGATTCTAAAAGGTGCTAATGAAGCACTCCGCTGTCTGCCGGTCTGTGTCTACTGCACGAACCGTCGTAGGTAAAGAGCGGAAAAAAATAAACAGGGTCCCCATACAAGACCCTTTATTCTTTATACATATAAATAGTAATTGAAAAGTACTTTCTAACGTTGTTTATATTTTATCACTTTTGTAATAAGAGGACCTCGAACTCATGGGAGTAGTAGGAAGGGGTCCCTATTACTCTCATGAGTTCGAGGTCTTTCTTGAAGTAGTACGCAAGAAAAACTAGTGGCAAAAGACTGTTCTATGAAATTAATATGATTTTCTAAAAAGTGCTATTAATTTCAACAATAAAGCAAATGAAAGAAATAAAATAACCGAAGAATAATATGGCGAAATGAATTCTAAAATCAGTCAAACGAAAGGACTTAAATGTGGGACTGTGGTGTTTTTTAAACATGTTGTAGCGAAAATTTATTATTCCGCTTTGTTTTTTTAACAAGCCCATTTCATAGTGATAGTTAGCATACTTATGGAATTTTTCCTTTAAAGGATACCCTCGATTTGTGTACAGACTGAATGGCATATCAGTTAGGTAGTGATGTGGAACCAGTTTTTTGTGACCTTCATTATCAAAATATTTATCTTCCCTCAATTTATAACTATAATCCATTACTAAAGTGTAATGCTTATAACTTTTTGCCACTGTTTCTAAAGCAATATTGTCATTTTTACACTTTATAGATGATTTTCCAGGCAAAGTCTCATTATAACCATATATAAAGAAAGTTCGGAGATCATCGCTTATACAGGGCTCAAACGGTAAAGCATTTAAGGATTTATTAGTCAATGTCAATTTACTCTTAGTCTCACCCGTCAATAGACTATAAAAAGCTGTACTGTAAAAACTGGTGATGAAAAATGTGAACCATACCCAAATTATCATAATAATTCGCATATTTTTAACACGAAACAAGTCTGTACTTGCGTTTCCTAAAAGATTACCCCATAGTTTGAGAGCTAAGCGTGGATTATCTTTTTCTTTCACGAAATGTCGACGAATAACAATAATCACAATAGTAGCAAAGGAATACGACAGAACTATTAACACCCAGGTGGTGATGCTAAATTGTTGGTAAACTTTTTTCCAAATTTGTTCTCCCGAGGCTCGTATAAATATGAAATAGTTTGCGTAATTGTAGCCCCAGATGCTATCGAAATGTTCAATTCGATTCTTCATCAACAAGAAGCCTCCAACGATAATACTGACAGTATTATTTCTTAAATATCCCAAAGCACCAGTGACAGTCCCGTTAGGTAAAACAACACCGTGATTCACTTCTGGTTCGTCCAGTATATATTTAAATGTAATATTCTCGTGTTTTGCAATGTTTTCAAGCATGTACTGTTCTAATCCATGGGTATTTCCTAGATAGGAAAATTCTTTGTTCTTTTTTAATATGACATTTGGTACGTCTTCAACTGCGGCAACAGTGATCGTGCAATTGCGATATATATTTTTTTGTTGATGATAATTTGTTGTTATAGAATCGATATCTTCACAATTTTTAATATTTATCAATTCGTTTATCGACTCACCACAGGCACCTTTATCGAATGGGTTATAGGTATAAACGTTTATAACATCTGTATTAGATTTCGTTAGGAGAACGACATTAAAAATATTTAGTTTCAAAAATAATTTAAAAGCCTCCTCATGTTCTGTTCCATTTAAATGATGTATTAGTATAATAAACTTTGCTCTTGGATTCCAAGCTATATCTTTTGATAACTCGTTGAAATCGGATTGAAGCTGAGTATAGTTTTTCATTAAAGCTATGTAGACATCTGACCAAAGCAACCATCTTTGTGTTTGAAACGATCTTGCAATGAACGTGTAACAGTTCTTTGCAGCTAGTAATTTTCCTAATGTATCCACATATGATGTTGTATATAATACGGTGACCAGACTACCACAAGCTATATATTTATTTGTTATGGCCGTTATGCAGTCGGACGAGGATTTTTCAAACATATCATTGCCAATTTTATTTGTTTTTTCAAATAAATCAATGAGACTTGATGATATTATTGTGAATGTTAAAAATCGATAAAGATATTTTTAATAATTGCATATTTGACTGAGACACCTTATGTGTTGAGAGTAACACGTAGTACTAGAATTTTATTATATTCTGACTAAAATTGGATTACTATTGATTATTGCAACGCATACTATTTGCTTATCATATCAGATTGAGTGATATATGATGTTCTAACGATGTTAGAACGTAAATGTTGTTGAATTCACTTTATTATTTTCTGGCCTAACATTTACTCAACACTGTTTATTGTTTTAGTTTTATATAAATTGTAGAAGTTGTCTTTGATGGTTTTTTTTATTTTATATTTGCTTGAAATCAATTTTGCTTTTTTGGGTATTGCGAGATAAGCTGCATGAAAATATTTGCTAAAATTCTGTATGAGGGATATACTGAAAGCATCGTTTTTCAACTATTTTCCCGGCGTCGGGATGAGACGACCCCATCACCCACTGTCGGGATAACCTCAGTCACACTGGTGGTAGGTATTTTGTTGCAAGAGGCCGGCTAGGTAGGTACCACCGCAGTGTCAAATTTTCTGCCAAATAGTAGTGCTTAGGCATTACTGTGTTCCGGTTTGAAGGGCACTGAAGGCTAGTGAAATTACTGGGCCGAGAAGATTTAAGAACTCATATCTCGAGGTTGGCAACTCGTGAGTGGCACCTACTAATGGTGCTGCAAGCGCTCATAGGCTACGACAACCACTTACCATCAGCTGGGCCATATGCTGGTTTGCCAACTTGTAACATTAAAAAAAATCCTTCTAGTCTTTTCTATCTTGTCATAGAATAAAATTGCTATTACTAGTAATTGCCATTGATAGAGTTTTAAATATTGTTAGTTTGTTTATTTTATCAAACCAAAAAAATTTAAAAGTGGCAGCACCCCATACATGTAATTGAGCATTGAAAAAATCCAATGCAAATATACATATGCGTGTAGGATATCTATAGATTGCTCTTATAATTATAAATTGTATGAAATGATAAAACAAGTTTAAATATTGAGCTTGAGTTGTGTTGACTTTAGGACCAATAGTTAACATACGACATATAATATAATAATACAATATTTTTCTGGTTCATTTTTAGCCCAAAGAATAGGCATTGCGATTCAGCGAGGAAATGCAGCTTGCATTCTTGCCACCATTCCCCGTGGACAAGATTTGTACAGTTTTAATTATTTGTAAATATAGTTGGTATTGAATTATAAATATGTTGTGATATTGGTTGTAAATTTAGTATATGAAATTAAATTTTAACTATGTAACAAATAAAACATTAAAATTAATAAAAAAATACAATAAGATTATTATGTAATAAACAATATATACGGACTAACCAACTACGGTGTACATAAGGAATGAACTTAGTCACATGCTTACTTCATTCGTTTATGATGCACAAGATAGCCGAATGAAGTTAGCGTGTGACTAAGTTCGTTCCGTTGCGTTTGTGTTGAATTTGCAAAGAGGCATCAACGAGTATAGAATTTATTAAGTCTATAAGTATAGTATTTATTAAGTCTATGGTTGCGACCGAAAAAGCTTTGTTTTTGACAATACCTTTTGGAAATACTGCGGTATATAAATTTTCTTTTCAATCTTTCGAAATTATATTTAATAGGCAAAAAGAAGATTTCAATGAGCAAAGTAGCCTTTCGCATTAATAGTGACAGTGTTCTACAAGGCGGTATCTTAAGCCCGTTTCAAACATAATAATATAAATGACCTTTAATATTTTCTTTTATGGGGGATATTTTGTAATTTGCTGATTATATTTTACTAACATTTAAGAATTTTTTCGCATTTTCATAGGCTCAGCATTGGTTTTTTTTTATTTACAATTTGAGCAATGCTTTTCAAGGCATTACTAATATTCCTATTGTCGCTCCAAATAAGCTCGAAGCTCGCAGTGGGTACGACAATAGTCCAGGGCCTTTTTACCGTTAAGCTATTGAGGCCTAACTTTAACGGTTTTGGTTTAATGTTATCGATAAGAACTTAGTAGTAACTATCGGGAAATCGATGAGCAATGCCGGGATTGGAACCCGCGACCATTGCCTAAAGTCTATATTTTCTGTCCATTGCGCCATCTCGTTTTCTTTCACTTAATTTCAATATAACTTGCGAGATATGAAAATGCTATATAATATTAAAATATTCCTTCATATTCTCTTAAAGAATTAGCATTTCTCATATATTGTTAGTGCGAGCGTGCGTGCGCTCAAGTGTACACTTTGTATACAAATTGGTTGGAATATGGGAACTTGACGGGATGCAGAAAATCTAATAATTAAATTAAAATACATTTGAGTACGTTTCCAAGTAGAACTAATAAAGTATATTTCAGTTAAAATATTATGTTACGACCTTTACTTTTCAGGGCTCCGTACCCAAAGGATGTCAAAGGAAACCTATTAATTAAAATTTCATAGGATGTGTTTTTCTGTTGCTGTTACAACAACAAATAATATTTAAAAATGAAAGCGATCTTTATACAGGAAACTTGATATTTTTATTATACGGTGCTAGGGGACCCTTTATGTGCTAGTGGGACACGCACTTGGCTGAGTTTTTGGGGTTCATGTGCCGACTTGACTGGGATGTATTATGTTCTCAAATATCGAACGAAAGTAGCAGTTATAATTAGAAATTTTCTAGATATATTGATTTACGTATCCATTTTATATCAAGACGTATGAAAGATATAATACATATGTATGTTTAAAAATAAATAACAATCAGTTCTACTCTTGCTAAAGGCGTTCCCAGACCCTCAACATTCCGCATTTTGGCGACGAATCGAAAGTTCCCACCAAATTAATTGGCCCCTCAGATTTGACAACGAGAAAAAGAACAAACTACGTTGACGCTAATGAAAATTTATTATCGTAAGGAACCCGAGGGCCGATCTCTGTAGCTCTTTATTTAGCACTCTAAAAAAGACCACATCAAAATTGATGACGTAATAATGGACGAAGGCTTAGGAGCCTCCTAGGAGTTTTTAAAAGTTTTGTCATAATGCTTGGATGTCAAAAATTGAATAAGCTTTATTAAAAGCAGTGAAGTTTTGTATTGGACGAACCAAACTTTTTTTAAATTATACTAACCTTTTTGCGCGACTTTATCCACGTGGAATTTTTAATAATTACCATAAAATGACACTGTATTTCAGATTACGCATTTGTATTGATTGGTAGCCATGATTGCAGTTGAATCTCAAGCACGGCGACGACATTTTTTTATTTCATGACGGTTGGCAAGCAAGCATACGGTACGTCGCCTGATGGTAAGCAATCATCGCAACCTACGAACGCTTGTGATACTTGAAGTATCACATGCGCGTTGCCAACCCAAGGGATAAGAAGGAAGGGATGGGGAGGGATAAAAGAGAAAAAAGGAAGGGAACAGAGAGGGGTGGGAAATTGCAAATCATTCATAACAAATTTTTGAGTAATGTACAACAAACATAATTATAATAGAAATATAATGAAATTAATATTTTTGGGTTCAAAAGGATTTGAAAATGATCTTCAATGCACAGACAGCCCCAATACAATTTGAATTACTCAAAAAAATTGTTTATTTATTTCTAATCGTTTAGTCAATAATAAAACTTAAAGTGAAATATGTGTACTCTGTAATTATGGGTTTCTTTTAACAATAATAAATGTTGTAATGGTACAATAGAAAAGGTCTTATTAACAGGGATATTTGTTTTAAAAATAGTACTTAGTTTGTTTTGGTTTTTAATGTTGTTTATTCTCAAAAGGTGCAAGCGGAACTAAGCCTCCGCTATCTGTCCGTCTGTATAATAAATTATTATTATTAATAATTAAAATACAATTTCTATAGGTTTTTTTAAATTACCACTTTATATCATTATTCAATAATTATATAGTATAGTCCTTTTAATAAATAATAAAAATTATCAGTCAAGTGTGTTGTGGACCACGCACAGTTGAAACTAAAGGGTTCCGCAGCTTGCTTATATAATAATATATATAATAATAACTTTATTTCGACCAACAATGGATCATATGTTGTTAGAAATACAAGTATCTTACGCCTATTTGTTAGTATTTCTAAAACTTATTTAACCTAAGGTATGATTAATTTGTCAGCACGTGAATCCGATAGCAGTGGTTCACATACAAACAACTTCTATTAACAAATGCTCTCAGGACGCCACTTGAGCTGGAAAGAATCCTGCGCAGCAACGATGTGCACCGCTTTCGCATAATGGTATAAAAACAGTCCTCGGCAAACATCCTCGATGTAGTGCAAAAACGAGGCATACCCATTAGCATCCTGAAAGCATTGTTATATTGTACACGCAAGGCGTTGTACTGTTTCCGCGTATAGTCTACCCACAGGCTGCTAGGGTAAAATGTGGTGCAGTAAGCTCTGAAAAGCATTATTTTGACTGGCATTGAGCAACGAGCAAACCTGCGAACAATCATATTTGCCCTAACAGACAAAGCCCTGCTTTATCTCTCAATATCTGCATTGTCTTTCAAGCCATAGAATACTATATGCCCAAGATATTTAAAGCATTCAACTCTCTTTAGTGGAACCCCGTATAACTTGATAGCAGATACAATAGATGGAATCGATTTTCCCCTGGCCTGAAAGGCCTGGCTTTTCTTACAGTTGTAGACTAAGCCATGACGTTTGAAATAGTTCTCACAAAGACTTAGCAGTTTTGGTAACCCACAGACAGATGCACTCAGCAGAACCATGTCGTTTGCGTAACTAATGTTATTAAGACAGACTTCGTCAATATGACATCCGACACGAGTGCTACTGAGCGTCTGTATTAGGGCATTCACATACAGATTAAACAACTTGGGTGAGGTCAGGCCACCCTGCCTCACCCCACATTCCAACCTGTAAGACCTTGAGTAGCTCTCTGACCATCGCACAACAGTAACCTGATTTTTATACCAAAACTTAAAAATCCTGTTGATCTCTTCAGGCATGCCAGTGAGTTTTAATTTCTGCCATAAGATATCGTAATTAACCAGGTCAAATGCCTTGGATAAATCGAGAAAAAAGGCGTAAATGGGTGTTGGTAAGGTTATGAAGAATCTTAACGGTTTTAAAAATAATAACGAATTAAAACCGACCGCAAAAATAAGTTGGTAATTTCATAGTAATTATTAAAAGTAATATGAAAAACAAAGTTATGGGAAAAACTAATATATCTCTTAAATTTATAGACGTATCTTCTTCAAACTAAATGTGGATGAAAGTTCATGTGGTATTCTACAAACTCAAATTTTTCAGAATTTTAAATCCCATAGTTTAAAAGTTAGAGGGGGACACGATTTTTACGATTTTAGGAGCTAATATCTCAACAACTACTGGCTTAATGAAAAAACTCAAAATCAAACCTCCTTATGATTTTAAAAGAACTATCCAAAGATGTCTCACACGTTGCCATACGTTGAAATTTTTTTTTCAATCGTCAGTTACATGTATTGACTGCTACCCTTAATTCATATATATATTAAGATTTTATTACAAAATCCTTGTGCGGTTCATGGAATACACCTAATTAGTAAATTTCGTATAGATAGAGTCAATGGTCTCCGAGTAAAATGACTGTGACATACGGACGGACAGACGGACAGACGGACGGACGGACAGACGGACATGACGAAACTATAAGGGTTCCGTTTTAGCCATTTGGCTACGGAACCCTAAAAACTAATACATAGGTACAAAATACAAACTGTTAAAATTCGTCGCATAACCGGCGACCGCGAGTGGGGCTTTGATAGAGCCGCCAATTAAAATGCCTTCCTAACCCAACCTCGAATAGCGTAGAAGGCAGATCATTAGCTATCGAAAAACTAATTAAAATTTCACAGAAGTAAAATGTATAACGAAAAGCATTTCTTCTCATTCAGATCGCAAATATAAGACCGGCCAAGTACGAGACGGATTCGCAAATAAAAGGTTCCCTACCACCGTAGAATACGTAAGAAAAACGTTAAAAAATATCAAGTTTCTTGTATGTAGTATTTTATATTTTAGCGGCAACAGAAATTCATCTTTAAATTTCACCTTTTTACCTATATTACAGTTCATGGGCTACGGTGGGACAGACGGACGGATAACAGAGGCTTAGTAATAGGGTTCTGCTGGCACCATTTGAATACGGAACCATAAAACTAAAGCAAAATACTGTGTGATGTTTCGTATTTTAAAACTAAATAATTTCGCAATTGTTATATTATTTATGAAAATGAAATGGCGGCTAATGGCTAATGAGAAAATGGCTAAAAGAAAAAGGAGATAAACCAAAATATATAATTTTTCCATTTGCTATCGATACATATATCTGAGGAATAGAACATTAGTTTTGTTATAAGTTCCTAGGTTCTTTAATAATGTAGAAATCGGCGAGTTGCATAATGAAAAGGTCTTTCTATTATTTTATTTAGAAATTTTCAGTTTTCGACCATTGTGGCGTGCTATTAGCGAGCCTGATTTGAGCGTCGACGGTCGCGGGTCTGATTCCCGCTTGAAGCAAATATTTGTTATAAATATCTGTTTCGATCTGGTCGTTTGTCTTTGTGGGTATCGCCACCGTGCCTCGGAGAGCACGTGAAGATGTTATCGTAACATCTGATAATCAGATGGCAATCGATCTAAATAAAAACTAGTAACCTGTCAAATCCGGATAAGAATAATAAGTAGCCTCGGGGATAATACCGGGAATTATGCCGGAAATAAGAGATGAGAGAGTTATTTTCGGTGATATAAAGATGTAAATTAGTTTAGAACACTTAAATAGGGCAATCATCTACAAGTAATAAGCAGAGTAGTTAATTATATATATATATATATATATATATAAATTCATTTAACAGACTGCTCCGTTGTACCATGGGGGATTAAAATGAACAAATGGTTGTTAAGTTTTTGTTGAATTCCTTGGCGGTCGATCAACTTTTCGATCGGGACATAAATTGTCTATATTAGCCATGCAGATCTATGTCACTTATCGTGTCTTAGAGACCATACTAAGGTTTCGGTAGAGGTTGTTACCATATGATATGAACCAATTTACTTTAATAGCCCACGAACAACCCTTAATCATGTATGAATCATATTCGCGGCGTCGGGATGTGACGACCCCATCGCCCGCTGTTGGGAAAACCTCTGTCACAGCAGAGATTATTCCACCAGTGCATTCAGTCACACTGATGGTAGGTCTTTTGTTGTAAGAGGTCGGCTACGTAGGTACCGCAGTGTCAAATATTCTGCCGTCAACTAGTAGTGCTTAGACATTACTTTGTTCCGGTTTGGAGGGTACTGTAGGCTAGTGAAATTACTGGGCAGCTCCTCTGCCCATTTAAGAAGCAATGTCTCAAGGTTGGCAACGCGTGACTGGTACCTACTAATGGTGCTGTAAGGACTCATAGGCTACGGCAACCACTTACCATCAGGTGGGCCGTTTTTTTATGTTACAAGTCTGCAAACAAGCTTTGCACACTTGTAACACAAAAAAATGAACACTAACTAATACTTAAAACTGTTAAATCCCGATAAGAATAACAATTCCGACAATAGGGAAGCCTGAAAAAATTCTATTAAATTTATTTTTATTAGGCTGACGATAGATGATCCTTACTCAAGAGAGAGAGAGCATAGATTTTACTCAAGTTCGTAACATTTATCACAAAAATCGCTTGTCTAATAAAAAGTGATAGACACTTAAATTTTGAAACATAAAACTGAAATTTTAGAGATAGGGCATATCATAACAGAACTACCCTTCAGTAAATCCAACCCTCATTAAAACTAACTTCGAACAAATCTGACGGATCCATTAAATGATTAAAATACACCCGACAGAATATTAAATAGCCTGTAACGGATTAGAGTTCCTAAAATATATAACAAAATGATAAACTTTATAAACAAACTAGTTTCCGTCCATCTGTACTTAAATTGCCGTTGGGCCTAATGGTCTTGATATATAATATATTTCGCATACCAGAAGTGAGGTTATTTATAATAAATATGCAGAACCGCTGAACCTATATAGGTCATCGGTTCTGATATGCTTTTAAGCACAATAATAGCAATACGCTGCGTATCACATTTTGATTTTAATTATTATGAGATTAAGTAAGGTAATTTGATACTAAATTCAGACATATTTAAACTAGATAATTTTAGGAATGAAAAACAAGTAAAATAATATTACAATTTTTAATAAAAGTGCCATACAGACTACTTACAGAGTTTGTGGCCGAAGACGCAGGAGCAAAGTGAATTCACAACACAAATCACTTGCTTTTTAAAGCGTTCAACGGAAGTTTATGTTACAACATATTTTAAAAATATCTCAAAACTCTTTCTTACATTCGTTTTTGAATAATCTCATTATAAAACAATATTTCAAAATTGCTTCGATTTTTATTAATTTTTTCGAAAATACAATTAAAGGCTGCCAGTGACATGATCAAATAATTCGTATTCGCGCCGACATATATAATATATAACTTTGTATACAAAAGAAAGAAAACCATTTGGAGTAGAATTGGCGAACACTAACTAAAAAAAAATCAAACTTCACTCATCGATATCTCGAAAACTAAGCAATATATCGAAAAATTTTATACATACTTTTCATCTTATTTTGTATGATCTGATGATGGTTCCTCGTAGATACGAGGAACCATCATCAGATCTTGACTCTATACGAACTTTGATATTCCGCTTTGAATATCTCAGCTTCTGCGGAACCCATATTAAAAAAATGTATCCTATGTCAATCTCACAACTGAGACGAATCTAATGATACCCCATAAGTCGAAATCTGTAGGGCGTCACAAAGAAATAGACATACATACATACATACGCTCGAAAAACATTACCCTCCGGCAGTCGGGTAACTAATAATAAACTTGTATAATTTATTGTTTACGTGTAAAGATGCTTAGAATGATTTAATTTGTAAATGTTTGATGATGATGTTGACGACGATGCCACAGGTCGCGGGTTCGATTCCCGCTCGGAGCATAATATGTTTGTATTGATCATGCAAACATATTTTCCGGTCTGGGTGTACTTGTCCTTGTCATTGTGAATGTTTCCGGACCCCCGACACAGGGTATTACAAATACTATGCTACAATTATAAATGCTTATTCATATAAACTGTGTCAGGCCAATCCGCGAAAAACATTTCTTGGGGCGAATGATTCTCCTCTGAGTTTGCCCTAAAGATAAGGAGACTAAAATATAAGCCTCAATAGCTGAACGGTAGAAGGGCCGACTTCGCTCCGTTAACGCGAGAGTCGAGGGTTCGAACCTGACCCCCTTGGGCTATTGTCGTACCCACTCCTTGCACAAGCTTCGAGCTTATTTGGACGGGCAATAGGAATATTAGTAATGCCTTGACAAAGCATTGCTAATATTCATTAAAAAAATACTAACTTTATAGTATAGCTTCACGTATTTTCCGAAGCACGGAGGTGTTGGATCGAAAATGTATTTATATTCAATGCAAATATTTATTCAGAGCGGAAAGATAGCCTTTGACTATAGCAGTTCTACCACTACGTAATAACGTAAAATAGAATATAATATTCCATTTTATTTTTACAATAAACATTTAGAATTCTTTGTTAAATTTTTACCTGCCTTTTTAGGGTTATGTGTTATTTATTATAGTCTCTACAACTGTATATACTATAGACGGTATTGGAGAACCAATTAAGAGGAGTGACCATGCAGTCGATGAACAAACGATAAAAGTTATTTTATTTATATTTTTGAACAGGTGCACCTTGACTTTTATAAAAATGTCATGTTTCAATTTAAAAGGGCTGTTTGACTGGTTATTATTTGTAAGACGCGTGTTGGTAGCATTTAAGCTTTTAAAAGCTTGTTTAAGCCTATCCAATTTATTTTCTTAACTAACTTTTTACGGTAGCAGAGCCATGGTTATCTCAGCACAAAAGGGCCGGCTCAACCGGGAAAGTACACTCTCACAGAAAATCGGCGACAAGTAACAGTATCATTAGGTACTGCGATTCGTGCGCTGAGTGGGAGCGCCGGAGGCCCAATTTCCTCTCCCCACTTTTTTCCTTCCTTTTTTCCCTTCTCATCCGTCCCTCCTGTTCTTTGGGTAGCGTTTGTTTTACTTCAAGTATCGCAAGCGTTCATAGGTTGCGGTGACTGCTTGCCATCAGGCGGACCGTATGCTTGTTTGCCAACCGTCATGATATAAAAAAACTCTTTTATGTAATGTTTGTATACATGTATTTATTGTGTATATCGACGATAGATGTAGAAGTATCGTTAATAATTATGAAATTAGAACAAAAAATTAAAGTTAATTACTAGAACTTTCTATTTTTTTCGGACTCGCACATAAAGAGTTCTGTAGCACAGTATTATAAAAGAGAAAACCCCAAATGTATGAAGTATCTCGTATGACTCCTTTGTTTTAAAATTAATTTTTTTCTTTTTTTTTTTAAACGTTGCACACTCAACGGCCCCCATTAGGATAGTAATATCCTGTGTCGGGGGTCCGGAAAGCATTCACAATGACAAGGACAAATACACCCAGACCGGAAAATATACTTGCATCGTCATACAAACATGTTATGCTCCGAGCGGGTATCGAACCCGCGACCTGTGGCGTTTAAGGCAGGTTCGCTACCGCTGCGCCACAACGTTTATAATTGAATTTTTAGTATTTGTTGATGTAGCAAAAGAAATATACATTCTGTGAAAATTTCAACCCTAGCTATTACGGTTCTCGAGATACAGTCTGACAGACAGATGGATGTTTAATATTAGGGTTCCGTTGGCACCCTCTCGATACGGAACCCTAATAAATATGAACTACTTAAAAAATTAAAGATTGCCGTTAATTAGCTAAAAGCTATTATTATGCTTTGGAGAGATCTGTTTTAATATGTACGGAATCCTCAACCACCACCACAAACTTTATGTGGTGGTACCACATAACCTATTTCACATAAAGAATGATTAAAATTTGTTTGCGCGGTCAAAATAGATGAATGTATATTATTGAGAAACTTGCATTATTTCCGGTCAAATCCGGATAAGAGTAAAAAGCAGACCCTGGGCAAAATAAAAATACCGGGAATAAGGCTAGGACGAAGAAGGCTTGTATTATTCCCGGTATTTTTTCCTAGGGTCTGCTTCTTACCTATATCCGGATTTGATAGGTTACTAGTTTTACATAGAGCGATTTCCATTTCAAGTCCGCAACTGCACATTGTCTATCAAGAGTTAACGATTATTGTTATCAGATGCTATTGGATACCAAGTGGGACCGACAGTTTAACATGCCCTCCGAGGCACGGCGGTGAGACCTATATGGGCAAACACCCAGACCAGAATAGATATTTGTAAGATCTTTCCAAAGTTACCAAACTGCCCAGAGCGAGAATCGAACCCGAATTATCTAGGCTAAAAGCAGACTCTCTACTAACGAGCAACAACGGTCGTATTGTGAGATACTATCTAATAAACAAATATTTATTCTGTAAGAAAATTTATTACGTAAATCGGTTTTTTAATTCACGGAACGCTTTACAAAGACGACGATCGATTGATTGTTAGCGAGAAATACAAAAAGTTCGTTCCCATGCAAGTCTTAACAAATAATAATATTATAATACCATGTGTTAGATGCGTCCCTTTAAACAAACAATCAAACAGTACGCTGGAACACATGTGATGCGTCAGACGTCTTAAGAATGTAATGTAATGTTTTCTTTTACTCATTTACTTCCGTGTAGGGTTACCAGATCAGACTTAAATTACTGGACAGCGAAACGAAATACTAACGACGTTGTGACCAGAGGTTGCGACCTGCCTTAAACGCCACAGGTCGCGGGTTCGATTTTCACTCGGGCAGATGTTTGTTAAATTTCTGTCTCGGTCTGGGCGTTTGTCTGTGGGTCGTGAGTGTGTAGTGGGCCGTTGAGTGTGTAGCGTTTAAATAAATATTCTATTCTTTCTATTTTTGATACAACTTTAAATAACCGTGACATTTTTAATTACTCTGGAACCCCAAACGTCAATTCATATTCCAGGACAATCTTATAAGAACTCGGTCAATTGGTGGTCCTACTTTTAAATGCCATCTTAACTCCACCATAATATAACTTATGGACGACAATGTCACTTCAGTGACAATTCGATCTGATTTATAATTTAATATAATAATGTCTACGATAATTTTTTCCACATATTTTTTACAGGGGCTAGTTATATGACTTTAACCAACAAAGTTTAGGGTACGTAAAAATAGTAGCTATTAAGTGATAGCATTTTTATAATATTTTGAAGACATTCTTTCTTTATCTCTGTTGTATCTCTTCTAAGTAATTTGTTGTATCTGGGACTACCGTCGAGCTATAGTATATCTTTATATTATTTATATCTAGATCTTTCAAATCGCTTCATAATTAGGCTAAGATATGGCATAAGTTACTGAATTGAAAAAAGCCTCTTAATTTTTTAACTATTGAAGATAATGAATGAAAATAGCTGTTACAATTCGAATACAAGATTGGCGAGCTGTGGTACTAGATGTTAAAAATTATTATTTTAAATTATAAAAATTATTTTTTTCTGATGAAAAATTTTATTGACTGATGACAATAAAATTTTTCATCAGAAAAAATTCTTATTCGATTTAATTGAAATTCGATAGTCAGTTAAATAAATGATTGGGATATAAGAAAAGCCAAGAAAAGCAAACAAAAATTTTTTACGTTGTTTTAAATCATTAAAATAATCAATTGAAATAATGAGCTAAATTATAGATTTGAAAAAATAACAAATGTTAAAAATTGAAAAAAGCAGCTTATTAGCTATATATAACAGCTATTGCAATATTTCCTAAGACAAAACGCTAGTGGTATAAGATATAGTTTGGTTAATGGGAGACCGAAAAAATCAACAAAACATTTGCTTTTAAATTTTTTCCTAGAATACTTGTTTTGTTATATATTTATTTACAGAAGTGATTAATGATTAATACATGATATATGAATCAATAAAATATGATTCACGGGTGAAAGTTTCTTATTCTTAAAAATCTTTTTTACATTTGAAAGTGCATCTGAGAAGTCAGTCAAATGAGGTCGTCACTGTATAAGTGGTCTAACCCATATTCTTTTGTACGCCAAAATTTTTGTACTGTAGGATTTTTTACTTAAAAACACTTCCAGTTAATTAAGGAATAATAAAGTAATAAAATTATACTTTATTTTATAAAATTGAAAAAAAAAAGTTGTTATATAATTGTTATTGCCCCATTGGGAATTGGCTCTTATATTACAGAATTTCTTTTAGGATAAACTGGTTTTCTTACGATGTATTCCTTTATTATAAAAGACGAGATAAATTAGTGAATACCAATGTCTCAGTTTTCAAGTCCAATAATTGATATTAATTCGATTGACCTGACCTAATTTGTATTCATTAATAACGATGTTGTGATCGTGAATACATTATGTTGATACATTATGTGAATACGTTATGTATATGGGATATGTTGGAATAATTTAACACCAACAGTTTTTGTAACTGAAGACACCGTTGTGGCGTTGTGGGTAGTGAGTCTGCCTTTAGTCTCGACGGTTGCGGGTTCGATTCCCGCTCGGGCAGATGTTTGTTAAAAACTTCTGTCTCGGTCTGGGCGTTTGTCCGTGTGGGTTTCCCCACCGTGTTTCGGAGAGCACGTTAAGCTGTCGGCCCCGGTTATTATCAATAACATCTGATAATAATCGTTAACTCTTGATAAGTAAATTGTTCTTATCCAATGAGTTACTGGTTCGCCCTTAGGGTTGCGGAGGTCAGATGGCAATCGCTCCGTGTAAAAACTAGTAACGTGTCAAATCCGGATAAGAGTAATAAGCAGGCCCTGGGTGCATAAAATACCGGGAATAATGCTAGGATGAAGAAGAGTTTTTGTAACTAAAATAATGACCGCCGTTCTATTGCAGAGGTAGCGATTGCTTTATACACTGATGGTTGCAGTTACGATGGAACTGACAACCGTTGTAGCGTGTTGGGAGCGAGCTTGCCTTTAGTCTCGTATTTGTATCGTACAAATATCTGTCTCGATCTGGCCGTATGTTCTTGTGGGTCACCCCATCGTGCCTGAGAGTAGCATCTGATAATAAGCGTTATCTCTTGATAGGTATTGTGTTGCCAATTCTCATAGGCTACGACAATCACCTACCATCAGGTGGGTCGTATGCTTGTCAATCCAATGAGTTACTGGTTGGTTGGTTGGTTGGTTTGCCCTTAGGCTTGCGTACGTCAGATAGCAATTTCTTCGTGTAAAAAAAAGTAACTTGTTAAATCCGGATGGACAAAATAGATAAATGATGGAAAGAAGAGGTTGCGTCGTAACTCACGATCGAGGCAGATGTATTGTTTGTATCAAACAGCTCCATCTGGATAGTTGTGTAGCGTTTTTGAATGTATATTTTGTAGTAAAATATTTCCATGTTTTCTTTTTCTTATTGCTTCACCAGATATTTTTAACTTCGTGAAATGTTCATTCAATAGTCAACGTCCTAGAAATCGAATGGTTCCGACTCTTACAGGGTTTGCGCTATTCAGCATATATTGAATGAGCCAATTACTGCTTTTCTTGACCTACATTATTATTTTCTTCTGAAAAAGTCCGCTCTTCTATATTCGTTTCATTTACTTTCCGGGTAATGGAGCGACCGTTTATTTCATTTCTTGAACATATCGCAGAGAAAGAATTCTATGTATTTATTATTTTCGTACTTGTAACCTATATGAATGCAATCTATCTTTTTCTAGACTACTTGTAGTAATAAGCCTTAAGCCCGATGGTTGCGGGTTCGATTTCCGCTCGGAGCAGATCCTTTTACTAATTATTCAAATACGTGTTACCGTTTATTTCATTTCTTGAACATATCGAAGAGAAAGAATTCTATGTATTTATTGTTTTCGTACATGTAACCTATATGAATGCAATCTATCTTTTTCTAGACTACTTGTAGTAATAAGCCTTAAGCCCGATGGTTGCGGGTTCGATTTCCGCTCGGAGCAGATCCTTTTACTAATTCTTCAAATACGTGTTACCGTTTATTTCATTTCTTGAACATATCGAAGAGAAAGAATTCTATGTATTTATTGTTTTCGTACATGTAACCTATATGAATGCAATCTATCTTTTTCTAGACTACTTGTAGTAATAAGCCTTAAGCCCGATGGTTGCGGGTTCGATTTCCGCTCGGAGCAGATCCTTTTACTAATTATTCAAATACGTGTTTCAGTATTCACGTTAAGCTTCTGGTTGCTTCCGATTATTATCACTTCACATCAGATAGTTATTATTAATTCTTGATTTGCTCTTATCCATTGGTTAATGGTTCGCCCTTAGGATTATGGTCACATCACAATCGCTTAAGAAGTAGTATCTTGTCAAATCTAAATCAGAAATATAAGTAAAACCTGGTAAAAATACCGTAAATAATGCTAAGCAAGAAACTAGATGTACTACCTGACACACTCGTAAAAATTGCGAAAATATACAGCGAAACAGCTCAACTTTCCCTTAGAGAAAGAATTTTAAGAATCGGTTTAGAATCTTGTCGTGAAGGTTATTTCTATATCATCATCATAATCATCATCATAATCATCATCTTGTCAACTGAAGAACGGTCAACTGATGGACGTAGGCCTCCCAAAGAGTTGCACAATGACCGGTAATACATTAAAAGAAATGATATCATTATAAGATATATAAATATATATTCTTACGGTAGTAGAGCCATGCTTCTCTCAGTACAAAAGGTCGGCTCGACTGGGGACTGTACTACCCTCTCACAGAAAATCGGCGTCATGTAACAGTATCATTAGGTACTGTTGCGTTTCGTGCGATGAGTGAGAGCGCCGGAGGCCTAATCTCTCACCCCTTTGCTCCCTTCCATTTTTCCCTTCTAATCCCGTCCCTCCTGTTCCTCGGGTTGCCAACGTGCTTGTGATACTTCAAGCATCACCAGCGTTCATAGGTTGCGGTGAATGCTTACCATCAAGCGGACCGTATGCTTGTTTGCCAACCGTCATGACATAAAAAAATTGTATAAATTTATGATAATAAATAAAAATAATATAATAAGAACTACCGTAAACGTCCAATTGCTTTAAAATGAATAAAACTGTAAACTATGGAATCCAAGAGGGATTTTAGTCTAAGATTATAAAATTTAATTTCCTCTGGCATAGCTGCAAGCTTACGTATACACTGGATACATTTTTAATAGGGTGAATATTCCGTGGTATTCAAAGCTATTGGCGTGCCGTAGTCGCTGCATAATTTTGGAGATTCGATTCAAATTCCTTTGAAAATGCCCGAATAATCTTAGTCGATTGCCGTTCCTCGTGGTATGTTTGACTCGGCTTGCGATGTAGAAAACCGTTATAAATTTATACAGCAACCTAAGATAGTCTGCATTTCTCCTTGCTTAAAATATTTTTAACTTACATTTATCTAAAGCACCGTTATATTGAGCTATAGTACAGATTTAATAGATTTTAGGTACTGATTTCGAAAGGAATTTGCGTAGTTTTGTTAATGGCTTCTTTCCTGACTTGTGAGTTTTAAGAGAGCCAGTGAAATTCATTTTCAATTTGTATGCACATAAGTCTTTTGATAATGCTTCTTCTTTCTACCTGTTAGGTAGGTACCTCCGCAGTATTAGATAGTCTACCGCGAAGCAGTATTGTGTTTTGCATTGCAATGTTTCGATTTGAAGGGCACTGTAGTTAATGAAATTACTGGGCAAAGGAGATTTAAGAACCAATATCTTGAGGTTGGCAACGCGACAGTGACACCCACAAACGAATGGTATTAGGGCTAATAGGTTGCGACACACACTTACTATCAGGTAGGTCGCATGCTTGCTTGACAACTTAGTAAGACACAGTTAATAAAACATAAAAAATATATTCTTTTGAAAAATGGAAGGCATTATTATATCACCACAAAAACTAAAATACAGAAGGAGCTTGAAATAACCGTAATTTAAGTAACCGTTTAAAACTAAACTACTGTCGATCGAGAGCAAATCTCAAGAGCGTATTCACGGGGTAACACTGTCTGCGTTCTTTGTTAAATCTCATGCCACGATAAAATTGTCGAGTTTATGACAATGCGATAATTTATTCCTTAGCTAAGGAAGCTACTGAATTGTTCATTCACGTGGGAGAAAGAGTAATATACATTTCGAATAGATGCTATTACATTTAGCCTAATCATTTTTCGTGTTTATGTAATAAAATTTTATTGTAATAGTAATTTTATGGCGGATTAGTATGGTAATTATTCTTGATACGCTATCTATAGTCATTAAAAATAATGTTAATGGTACATGATAATGCACCATTATAAATTAATTATTTTTATTTTATTTCGGCTGCTCAAATAAATCTTAATTAATTAATGGTGAAAGATTGGAGGGATGTTAATAATATTGAAAGAAGATAATTCCTGACCGTTCTGAGCTAATATAAGCATAAGTTAACTTATTTTAACCCGTTTAGTAACGCAGTCATTTATATGTCCACGTTAATTTGTCCACGACGTTTGATGTAGCGCTGGCAGTGTTCATACTATTGAGATTTGTTCCCTCACGAGCCTCGGTTCGATGAGTGTAAATATTAGAGGCTCTCTTACTATCGCAGTTGGCAATTTTTGTAGGTAAAAAGGTAAACACAGTTTAATGACCTTAAAATTAATTTCATTTTGAAATAATCATCAATCTCACGGGGATAAATAATAATTTTACCGGCATCGGGATGTGACGACCCCATCGCCCGCTGTTAGGATAGCCTCTGTCACAGCAGAGATTATTCCACCAGTGCAACCAGTCACACTGGTGGTTGGTCTTTTGTTGCAAGAGGCCAGCTAGGTGGGTACCACCGCAGTGTCAAATATTCTGTCGCCAAATAGTAGTGCTTCAGATTGTGTGTTCCAGATTGAAGGGCACTGTACGCTAGTGAAATTACTGGGCAGAGGAGATTTATGAACCAATATGTCGAGGTTGGCAACGCGCGAGTGGCACCTACTAATGGTGCTGCAAGCGCTCATAGGCTACGGCAACCACTTACTATCAGGTGGGTATGCTTGTTTGCCAACTTAAAAAAAAAAATTTTTTTTGGACCACGCTTCTGTACTACCCTAGTATTGTGCTAAATATTCATAACTATTAAAAATCTTCAAAATTCGTTCAAAGCCGAGATGGCTCAATGGATCAATAAAATCCAATCCGGGCAGGCACCTCTGTGTTTAATTTGTGTTTCAAAATCTCGTGCTTAACGGTGAATGAAAGCATCGTGAGGAAGCCTACATTGTGGAAGAAATGTTTAGACATGTGATATGCTATGTAGGGCTTTTAGTGGTAGGGCTAAAAGGCTCGCCTGGTGAGCTACCACCGTACGTTGATGACAAACTCGTGAAGTGACTGCTCGTCAGCCGCGTTTCCAGGTCCGCCAGCGTAATCAATTAACATCTGGTGAGCTTCTTGCCCGTTTGCCCCCTCTGATATGAATTTAGTGTTGCATCATATTTGCTGTTTGTGTTTCCAAGCAAAGAATAACATCCCTAATGCATTCACTGTCTGATATGTATTAATTACCTATATAATTAAATGTAAAAAGTAAACCACAATAAAAACAAATTATAATAATAAAACAATACTTTAAGATAAATGTTATTACCCTTGAACACGAGACCTTAATAATGATACCAAATTAATGCAACGAAAAAACTTACAAAAGGGTTATAAAATTAAATTTAGTGTGGTCCAATGAACACTTTATTCGAGATGTATGCGTCTAAATGCATATAAGGTCGCATTTTTATGTTAATTCGTTTATGTGACTGATTATTTATAAAAGAATTTGTAACTATTTGTTTTAATTTTATTTATTTTATACTAATGATACGAGTGAATGTGAGTTTTCGTGTTTATAATTACGAGAGTCATTCGAATGCACGGAACGATTCTTATTATATTTTTAACAGTTAGGAAGATACTATAAAATATAATTGGCAATACTTAACTTTTTTCGACTTTACAAATAAACCAATAAACTTGTGTATTTTGATTCGTATTTTGATTGATTATTAAGTAATTTTAAAATGTAATAAAAGTAGATTCGATTTTGTTTTAAAAGTAATTAGAATTCCTTTTTGTTCGGTAATGCAAATTTTTTCTTTTTATATTTAGTGTTCTTTTAGGGTTATACAGGTTAGGGTTAACAGTTATCTGGAGTTATATCCTTTGTTTCTGGACACCCAGAAACACAACCAACCAGATCCAATAGATGACAGTTTGGTTAATATAAACCCCAAAATTTTTGTGGGAAAAGTTTGCAGGCACTAGCACTTAATGCAGGCTCACTACAGCTCGTCAAATTTATAATCCATTATATTTATTAAAGAATACAAAATACGATAAAATCAGTTGAAATCCGACACGCACACGCGACAAATATAAAAACTGAATTGAATTGAGCAATTGAATTATCTATTTTTCTATTTAGATAGAAAAAGAACGTCGTACAAATAGTTGATTTTATCTGTTGCATCAAGAAGTAGAAGGCTTAGAAATAATCCATAGCAAAATTTCTATTTTTAAATATATCTTGTTAATTGCGATAAAGATACCTTACCTTATTTTATTCGTTAATGAATTATCCGTATAATGATATTACACGTATTTTAATACTATAGAAACTACAGTTCCTAGTGAAAGGTGACCGAACTCGAATATAAAGCTGCGTTTTCATTAGTAAATCGCGTCATTTAAATTCATGCGATTTGTCATACAATTATTAGAGTTTTTGATTTAATTTTATTAGAATTTTGACGTTAGGGATATATTAAAGTAGCATTTTAAAATAAGTGCTATATATACGTAAGTTTCTCACAGCTTTTTTCGGAACGTGTTGGCTTTACTGGCCTTAGCCTTAGCGTAACCAAGCGAAAGAGGGACAGCCCTTACAAGGCTAAAATTTGAAAATTTGATTCCGTCTTTAGGGTACTTCTTGCGAGGCCAATTCACGGCTAAGGACGTCATCGGATATGTTTTTTAGAGCTAAATATATTGTAAATTTGATGTAGAAATATAAACATAGTTTTGGAAATGTAATCATGATTATCAGTAATTAAGTTACGAAATTAGATTTTGTAGCAATATGCTCAGTGAGAAAGAATTTGAAATAAATAAGAATGTTAACAGTCAATGGTGACAGTTTGTGTTAGTGTTTCCTAAATTATGAGTTGACCTCTTGCTGATAGAACCTTCAAACCGTAAAGTTCTTGAATATCTTTATGGTTTCGATGGTGGAACCGGAAACTATATTAATATGTATTTATTAAAATACGCGAAAGTTGGAAGTAGCCGAGAGAGAGAGGCTTTTACTAACCGACTAAAAGCAAAAAAGAAAGTTCTCACCTCGGTTATATTTATCATGTTTTTGACTTTTTGAGAATGGTCATTTATAAACCGTTTTGGAAAATTCTTTTTTATTTGAAAGGATGTACTTTCAGATTAGATCTAGGATCTTAGGACTTTCGAAATCACAAATTCAGTTGTTTGTTTGTAAACGCATTTCGAAACGGTTTTAGCCGATCGAAAGATAGGCGATTGAAGTTATTTATTTTCTATTTTATATACACTGAAATGAATAAAAAAATTGGAAAATATTCTACCGTAAACCAATCGTGTATTTTCAATTACTGTGTTTCGGGTTGATAGGCACTATAGTCTATAGCTACTGAAATTACTAGGCCAAGGAGATTTAAGAACCAATATGTCGAGGTTGACAACGCGTGAGTGACACCTACTAATTAAGGGTGCTCCAAGCGCTCATAGGCTACGACAATAACTTATCTTTTAAAAAAGTTTGTATCAATTGTAAATGGTTCTTAATAAGTACGCCTGTAGCGTTTTATCTAAACTACAGTACTGTAAGCACGCCAACGTCGCGTGCGCAGGTCAGTGGTCACCGTGAAATGAGATTGCAGCCTCCGACCACAGATAGGCGGCACGCGCACATTCACTACAAGCTCTTAGCTTATTGCTTGGGGTTTCGACATGCAAGATATTACGATCAGATATGTATATCATATACATAATAGACCTAACTCTTTAGTGATTGGTACTATTTCAGTTTGTTTCGATTTTCTTTTAAAAAAGAAGAGTACATTTTTTTGTTTAATTTCTTATTTCTGAAATTTACTTTTTGTAGGTTCTGTATTAGTTCCTTTCTAATATTATAGTACGCTTCGACTCAATGCCTCCACAGGTGATAGGTGGGCTGGTTCATTTTTTACCCAAAGCATCAGGATTGCGAATCAGCGGGGAAATGCAGCTAGCATTCTTGCCACCATTCACCGTGGTCATGATTTGTACAGTTTTAATTATTTGTAAATATAGTTAGTATTGAATTGTAAATGTTGTAATATTGGTTGTAAATTAACTATATGAAATTAAATTGAACTATGTAACGAATTAAACATTAAAATTAATAAAAAAAATACAATAAGATTTAGATTATTATGTAATTCTGAGATTTGTAATATTTTTAATACTCATATAATTTTAATCAATATAACAACATATTGTTACGGGCTGGGGTTCGCAGATTTGGAAACAAACACCTCATGGCTCTAAATAAGACTTTATTTAGGTCTAGATTACACAACAGAACTTAACAAATCACAGGTCCAATCACAGTCCAAAAGAATAGCCGAGGTCACTGATTATCGCACTTGTTCACTGGTATCATTTGTAGTTTCTTCGCTTGTTGCTCAGAACTGACTGACTCAGTCGACGCGCCGGGCTGCTTATATAACGCGGAACACGGGTTCGAGAGAACATATCCGTCCGCGGAACGCTATTCTACATTTTTCGAGAATACATCTTTCTAGAACCCGCGCGACAGTCGAAGAAATAAACAAAAGAGTAACAAGCGATTTTCAATCTTATGCCCCTGTGATAAAGTTCTCCGTAACAATATTTACAATGTTGTTATATTGATTAAAAAAAATCTTTCCTTTTTAATACTTTTAACGGTAGCTGCTTAGGTGAACACTGCTAAATTGATTATTAGGTCGGTAACATACCTATATACAGAAAACATCCGGGTTTGAGCTTCCGGCGGCGGCGCTCCCACTCACCGAAAAAACGAAACAATATGGATTATGTTAAAGTTTTATGGGAGGATGATAAATCAAGTACAATAACTATTTTCGAATAGCCTTAAAAGCTCAACGGTAGAAGGGCCGACATCACTCCGTTGATGCGACAGTTGCGGGTTCGATCTTGACCCCCTTGGGCTGTTGTCGTACCCACTCTTAGCACCAGCTACTAGGTTATTTGGAGGAGCAAAATGAGTTAAAGTAGTGACATGTAAAGTATTGCTAATAGTCTTTAAAAAGAAAAAAAAAGTGTTCGAAGCGTATTAATTAATAGGCAATTCAAAACTGATTAAATACATCGAGTTTCACGTTAATCCGATACTCATTAAGCGGGTGTCAATTGTAAATATTTCCTCGTTTACGATGTGGCGACGTAATTGATGGTAATCTAATGTACCTAAAAGTACCAATAAAGCTCGTTAAAAACGATTTATTTTTATTTAAATTACTCATTAAATATTTCTGGGGGCATAAATTGTTATAATAGGTAAATAGAAAATTCTAAATCACGGGGTTTTTTCTCCCATTGAATAAAATCATTAAAATATAATTCGTTCAGTTATTTCTCGTGATGCGAGATGAACAATTTGGTCAGAGACTTATAGCATTAGGTTTTAATTTACATTTTAGATTTTAATCTTTTCAAAAATATGTCTAAAGCAAGGTCTTAGCTGCGTTATAGTGCCATTATAGGAAGTATAAATAATAAATAAGTTTGCGATCTAATGATAACTGACCGACATTTTGCGACGATTATTTGATCGATAATGTCGATATATTTTTCTTCGCTCGCTCGCTGCCTATCTTCCTGATGACGTCTTAAGTCGTGGTGCCTTACAGGTAGCAAAATAAGGACGAAATCCACTACTAGTCCCCGCTAAGGCTGACCTTTTTTCACGACCAGAGCTCAGTACCTCCCCGCTAGGTGACGCTGTTAAGGCCATTAGGGCCGACAGCAAGACACGTTAAAAAAATCAGTTTTTTCTGAAACGATTAAACGTAACTATATCTAGTCAAGTATATAGTCTACGTAATATCTTTGCGAGTCCATAAACAAAATCATCTCGAAAATTCATATATTCCAATACAAAGCGAACTACGAACTCGTGAAAATATTTCACAAATGATATCCGTTGGAAGTTTCATATCCGAAGTTGGCAAACTATTCGATACGATCGTAACTCTTCGATTTAATTAAGTTGGTATCTGATTACGTATTGCTATACGCGACAGCGAAATGGGAATGCGTTTTGGGAATATCATTTTTATTATTATGTTTAAAATACATTTTCAATCATGAAATGGATTTCACAGCATCGTTTTAATAAATCACTTCATGAGAGACTACCGTAAATTCGGAAAATGGTAGAAGCAGTTCACAAGGTGATGACCACATTGTGGCGCAGCGGTAGCGAACCTGCCTTAAACGCCACAGGTCGCAGGTTCATGCCATGTTTGTATTGCCCATACAGGCATCTTTTCCGGTCTAGGTTTGTTTGTCTTCATCTTGTTTATGTTTCCGGAAACCCAACACAGGATATAACTATCCTAATTTGGGCCGTTGAGTGTGTAGCGTTTATTTATTTATATACGTATTTAAAATCATTTATAAATAGATTTTTTACTATCCAAAATGTTTTTATGTGACACTTATCCTTGATAAATTCCTGTTGATAACAATTTTAATATAACACTCCAGGATGCTTTGTACTTTCCGGTCCACCCTTTAGGGTACATAATGCCCGTTATTGCAGGTCAACAATAGTCGCGTGTCTTTTGTTAAGGTATTGCATATTGAGAGGTCTTTCCCACCGGAACGTCCCCTACGTGCATCATTCGCTTTCACAGGAAACGTTTGGGAAAAAATTACCCTCATTGTGGTACAATTAAATTTCATGACATTACTGGTGGTTTTATAAGTCTGAATACGTAATAAGTTTTTTTTATTGACAAAAAAATTTAGGACATGTTTATTCAAATCTATGTTAACAAATGCTTAGTATTGTATTTCATGTTTTTTAGTTGAATTAGCTATTTGTGTTTTATGTTATTATTAAAAAAATAATAATAAGCGATGCACGCTCAACGGCCCCCATTACGATAGTTATATCCTGTGTCGGGGGTCCGGAAACATATACAAAAACAATCACACCTAGATGCAGACACGCCTGTATGATCAATACGTACATCTGCTCCGAGCGGGAAAAGAAACCGCGACCTGTGACGCTTAAGGATAGTGACGATGGATTAATTTTAATTATTAATAAAATCGTGTCTTTCCTCATACTACAAATATTGGCATTGGGAAGACAGACAGTAAGCATGCTTGTACCCTTATTAAATAAAAAAATCTATACTTTTGTTACTTCCAGTACTAATACTGATATTCATAGATATCCTTCTTTCATCTGTGTATAATACTACGTTAAAACGACTAGAATTTTCAGAACAAGTGACTGAGTACGTGAGATAATAAGTCAGCTGGTCTAAGCTGCTATCATGAGTCGACTCGAGCCTCAGGCTTAGGAGCTCGTAATAAAGGACGCTCGTGCCTTTGTTGAAGTGCTAAGGATTTTAATTCTGTTTAGTATTATATTTTAACGTTGTTTTTAACTGTCCAAAAAGATTTTTTAAATATATTTTATTAGCACAATAGATACAGGGAAAGTTACTTCTTCAATGTTCGTTCGCGCAGTGTCGTAGAAAGGCGAGCGACGAAATACCCGAACCAATATAAAAACCTAATATTAAACTTTTGCATTGCTTTTAAAATGTCGAGTTTTTTTGGACGGTTGGGAAACAAGGATGGTGGACCCTGCCTGATGGTAAGCAGTCACCACATGGGAGATTGGGGCTCCGGTGCTATCACTCATCACACGCAACTGTTACTTTACGCCAATGTTTTGTGAGACGATTGTGAGAGGGTCAAACTGGCCCATTTGTGCTGGGGCGTGGCTTAGCTACTAAGAACTGTCTTTTATATTGTTGCTTTTTGCCTAATTGGTTGACACCGATGTGGCGTTGTGGGTAGCAAGTCTGCCTTTAGTCTCGACGGTTGCGGGTTCGATTCCCGCTTGTGCAGATGTTTGTTAAAATTTCTGTTTCGGTCTTGGCGTTTGTCCGTTGGTTAAACCATTTGCCAAGTATTAAATTGTGTTACCGGTGGGGTATATCTGTGGTTCGTATAAAATATTTTTTATTAACCAAAAAATATAATCTAACTTACTACGAGTAATATGAAAAAAACCTAATTACCAACACGAAATGCGACTAAAGATAAAACAGCTTTGAGAAAGGTAAGAAAATATTTTCTAAGAGCATTAGTACGTAATTACCCACCACTGGGTAAAGACAACATCGCAAGGAAACCTACATTTCCGAGGTGAGAGGGCCACCTCACAGCCTCATTAAAACAAAAGCCTACGGGACGCAGACTTTACTCAACTCTACAGCTGACCTCGTTATTTTTTATATTTCTACCCTTTCGTTATCATTTTTTTATATTAAAAGGACTCGTAATAGAATTGCTTTGTAATGGTAATAAACCTGTAATTGGAATTATTTTCTTTGTATACCTATTTATAATATAAAGATTTTATTTAATTTTTAACAATTTAGCCATTTTTGTAAATGAAATTGCTATGCAATTTTATACAAGACCATCGTTGCTTGGGCTGTGTTGCCGAGTTAAATCTTCCATAATAAATGCAAGCTAAATCTACCATATTATATGAAATTTTAAACAGATCTTAAGTAACGTTTCAGATAAAATAAAACAATTATAATCATTCTTCTTCTTCCCATTGAGTGGTTATTGGCCAACCTAGTGTCAGAGTTGTTCAGGTCGCCCGTAGGCCTTTGACTTGACTTTTCGACTGTTGTCAAATTGTCAACAGCCGGGACCGACTTTTTAAGTGCCATCCGAAGCACGGAGACGCTAAGTTGAAATACAAATTTGATCACCCATCTAGTGACCTACCGCGCCTAAAGTTCTTAACCTACCGATCGTTTACCGATCAGTGGGTGCACTCGGCTATGAGCGTCTCATTTATTTTCATACTAGCGATAAAACTTATATATGTTTCTAAATCAATTTAGAAATGTAAATGTGAATAGTTAGATTGATTTCTAAACGTCTCTTAAATGTACGTTTCGGGACCGTTTACAAAATAAAAGTAATAATCATTGTTCCTAGCATCTGCTCTCGTAATTACTTTGTTGGTAATCTCTGGTCTTTAATTACAACTTAATTACCAGACTTTTGCCTCCAGGCTCTGTCAGTAACTCAGCTTATAACAGTACCAATTTCGTAACTATTATTATTTCGTATTAGTAGAACGGACTAGAAACTAACTTAGTGATGATCTAAAAACTTATAAATCAGAACTAGATGACGTTGTAATATTAATAAGACGTGCATCTTTTACTGTTTTATATGTTAAAAATAACAAATATGTAATTCTAATAATTCTCTACACATATTTAAAAAATCTTGAACAAAATATTTACAAAAAAAACCGACCAAGTGCGAGTCGCACTCGCCCACGAAGGATTCCGTAACATTTTATTTTTTCGGAATGTGTATTGCTGTTTGCTCTACAGGCCTTGACGGCGTCACCAAGCGGGTCGGGGGAGGGGCGAGTACAGAGAGACAGCCGTAACAATTTTTGTTTCACGTTTGTTGTATGGGAGTCCTTAAATTTGTTTCATTTATTTTTTTTTTAAATTTTAAAATAACTAAATATTCTATGAATATTTCAAGCGTCTACCGGTTGTCGTTATTAATATCGAGCAAAAATCACGTTTGTTGTATGGGAGCCCCTATTTTAATTATATTTACTTTATTCTGCGTTTTAGTATTTGTTGTTATAGTGGCAACAGAAATACATTTATTATATATTTCAAATATCTAACTATCGCGGTTCATGAGACAGCCTGGTGATAGACGGATACACAGAGAGATGGACGGACAGCGGAGCCTTAGTAATCCGTTTGAACCATTGGATACGAAACTCTAAAAAACTAGCGAAATAGAAGTGTTATAAGTGCCTAATTTGGTTGAACATCTAAGAATCAAAGACACGTTTTGTATAATGATAACTAAATTGAACATTTAAAGCTCATTTCTAAAGAGTAATTTGCAATTTCCATTCAATTTTATTCTCCGCGAACAATAACGACAGTTTCTATTGTAATTGAACGGGTTGATAGACTAGAATTAGAGCGACAGACGCCTGAAGCCGGTCAGTGGTCTATTCTCTGTTATAAGTACTATAGCATTCACTGTTATCTGCGCAGTTCAGTCGCCTATGGGAATGTTTTGAGTTCGTTTTAGGGTTAAGATTAGAATACGAGGGTTGGAATGGGTTGGTAATCTCTCATCTATTTATACCGTGTTTAGTGAAGGTTAAATTTTGTTGTTCGAATTACTGCTGATTTGGACAAAACTTCGGAATAATTCGATACAATGAAAGAAGTAAATTATGAATAATTAACATAAGCGATACGCAATTTTTATACTTATTTGAAATAAAATATAAATGTGGTTGTAAGAAAAACAATTTTTATTAGGTCCTAAATTTTTTAAAAGCATAGTTTTTATGAATAAAAAATGATTATTAAACCAGCGAGGCACGAACGCGCGCGACAATCTCTTTCTGCAGTATGGCATTTTAAATAAGGTACGTGGACTCGTGTCGGGATGTATTTTTTAAAAACTTGAGTTCTATGCTATAAAAATATGTGCAATGTATCAAGATTATTTGTGTCCATTATAATATTTTAATTCCATTTTATAAAGAAATCTCTTTTCATGAATGCCATGGTCGTTTCAATTTGAAGAATCTAAACTTGTTATAATTTATACAGTTAAAGTTAGAATAATTGATATATTTTATTATAAAATACTATAAATATTATAATTTTTGTAATCGATTGTCGGAAAATAATTGCGATTTCAAAAAGATGACTACTATCTTTGTATTAGTTTTGTTTGACTCCAATCATTACAAAATGATATCTGTATAAATTTTAAACATGCTGTTGCTTCTTCTTCTTATAGAGTGGTTAGTGGCCAACCTAGTGTCAGAGTTGTTCAAGTCGCCCATAGAGGCCTCTGACTTGAAATTTTCGACTATAATCAAATTCATAACTCTGAAGCATGCAGACGCTTAGTAGAAATACCACTATGCGATCTAGTGACTGATCGCGTCCAAAGTTGCCTAATAATATAAATATAAATATAAATAAACGCTACACACTCAACGGCCCTCATTAGGATCTTAATATCCTGTGTCGGGGGTCCGGAAACATTCACAATGACAAGGACAAATACACCCAGACCGGAAAATATGCTTGCATGGTCAATACAAACATATTATGCTCCGAGCGGGAATCGAACCCGCGACCTGTGGCGTTTAAGGCAAGTTCGCTACCGCTGCGCCACAACGTCGTCTCACCGATCGTTTACCGATCAGTGAGCGCACTTAGCTATGACTTGGAGGTAAGAACTAGTAATAAAGAAGTCTAAGAAGTCCCCTAAAGATCGGTCAACGCACTCTCATACTAATGCTGACTACTTTTTACAGCATTGATTAATGACCCATCTTTTACATCGTTGGATCGCACTATTGTTAAGAAAATGAAATTCTCAGGCCGAGAAATACGTAGTCCAATACAAGTCAACAATACATTTCTCTCGTACGTGCTTCGAATATTTCACGTTGACGGCAGGGTCACAACCGATTCCTTGTAGTGCAATTTACTATTTTATATTGTTCAGTTTGTTACTTTCGGTAAAATACTGCATATTGCTCTAGCATGGCCTGCTTAATATTGTATGAAGGTAGCAATACGAACACATGCGCCTCGATATAAATCCATACAATTGAGAACGAAGTTTACATTTTTATATAATACTAGTAGCTGCCCGAGGCTTCGCCCGCGTGAATAACGATTTTAATACAAACTCTTAACCCCTCCTCCTTTTTACAAACTTTGAATCTTGTATTTATTTATATGGAATCAACAGCCTAAAAAGTAAGTTTCAAGCTCTATAAATGACGATACTTCCATACAACTTTTCATCCCCCCTTTCAACCCCTTACAACCCTTCAAGTCCTGAACTCCTTCAAGTATTGTTTTCACCCCAAAGCGTAGCTTATAACCATCTCTATATCCATACTAAAATTCATCAAAATCTCAACTCACTTTCACATCTATCCTAACGGGAAAAAGATACAATGAATTTTTGTTTTGTGAGTCTTTACAGTGGTATTTACGGTCACTATAAAGATAATAAGTAAATAGAAATTATAGACTTAATAACTCAAGAACAAAAAGTAAATGTTTTTTACAACAGAAGTGAGTGCCTTATGTGTTCATGTTTTACTAACTTTGAAACAATCTCATCTCATGTTATATATACGAGACGCTTCGAGTACACCAGCTGATCGGTAAACGATCGGAAGGTTAAGCGAATTTAGGCGCGGTCACTCACTAGATGGGTGATCGCATAGTGGTATTTCAACCGAGCGTCTCCGTGTTTCGGAGGGCACGTAAAAAGTCGGTCCCGGCTGTTTACAATTTGACAACAGTCGATAAGTCAAGTCAGAGGCCCACGGGCGACCTGAACAACTCTGACACTAGGTTGGCCACCACTCACTCGATGTTATATATTGTTCTTAGATCATATGTTAAATGGTCTAAGGTAATGTTTGATTTAAAAAAAGAGGTTATTACATTATTAAATCAGTTAAAATTGTCAAGCATGTTTATGCTTGGATTGGTTATCTTAATTACTCTGAAGAGAAACCAAGAATAATTTAATTCATCCATGGCCATGTTTTAGAAATCGGCCTTTAGATTTGATTTTAATATATTATAATGTAGGTAATGGCCTAAAAGACTACCTTAAAATAAAATTAAATATGTGGCGACACTGTTGTGGCGTGTTGGTAGCGAATCTGCCTTTAGCTTCGAAAGTTGCGGGTTCGATCCCATCATTCGCACTTAGAGTTGCATAGGTCAGAAGGCAATCGCTCTGTGTAAAAACTAGTAACTGTCAAATCCGAGAGTAATAAGAAGACGCCGAGTAACTCGTATAATACCGGGAATAATGGTAGGAATGTATCTCGGCGAGTGTTCAGAGGAATTATTCTCCATCATACCTCCCCCTTTCCATACAAGAAATACGCGTGCCGGTCTCCGATGTCACCGTCTTACTGTGGCATCAATTCCTTCGCGAACAAAGAAGTTTGCCAATTCTTTTCTTTGTCGTACTTCCAAAATGTGGAACTCATTGCCGGCTCACGTGTTCCCTCCTTCTTACAATCTGGGCTCCTTCAAACGAGGCGTGAAGAGGCATCTTGCGGGTAGGCAGGGCAAGGGTGGCTAGCACGGTTGCATTCCGCAACTCTGTTAGCCGCCTTCGCGTTTGGACTTTATTTCCACTTACCATCAGGTGGAGTAGAGTCATCTGCCCTACTTTCCAAATAAAAAAAAAATAATAAATATATATTTTTCTTATTTATATTCTTATCTAGTGGACAACTATAGATTGGCTTAATGCAAACTGACTCCATCCTCAAAGTAAATAGCCATTTAGTCGGGGATCGTGTTAAAGCGACAACAGGATGGGTCTTTTGTGGCGGTTCCTTTAAATTGACAGCGCCTGTAAAATATAAGTGTCATTTGTTAAAGGGTCCGTATTACGTTGAGGGTGATAAATCGACATCTAAGCGTGTCGTGTTATAGCGTTGACCTATTTTGGTAACAATTACAGTTTAGAAAAATACATGGGCAATGTAATAATATAGAAGGGGCGTTTCATTATTTGTACCTTGCATACTAGCTTTTGCCGCGACTTTACAAGTGTCACTCACCATCATAAGTGCCTAATAATAATATGTTCCTTTTTTATTTCATGACGGTTATCAAACAAGCATACGGTCCGCCTGATGATACGCAGTTACCGCAACCTATGAACGCTTGCGATGCTTGAAGTATTGCGTGCGCGCTGCCATCCCAAGGGATGGGAGGGAAGGGTATGAGAAGGAAAAAAGGAAGGGAACAGAGGAGACGGCAAATTGGGCCACCGGCACTCTTACTCGTTACACGAACAGACATGTACATATGTATTAAGCCTATGTACATGGAAGAGGTCTGTTAAGTAGGTAACACTGCAGTGTCAATATATTATAATATGCTGTTGGGATAACCTCTGTCACAACAGAGATTATTCCACCAGTGCAATCAGTCACACTGGTGGTAGGTTTTGTGTTGCAAGAGGCCGGCTAGGTAGGTACCACCGCAGTGTCCAATATTCTGCCGCCAAATAGTAGTGCTTAGACACTACTGTGTTCCGGTTTGAAGGGCATTGTACGCTAGTAAAATTACTGGGCGAACGAGATTTAAGAACTAATATCTCGAGGTTGGCAACGCGTGAGTGGCACCTACTAATGGTGCTGCAAGCGCTCATAGGCTACGGCATCCACTTACCATCAGGTGGGCCGTATGCTTGTTTGCAAACTTCTAACATAAAAAAAAAAAAAAATACAGCAAAGCAGTTGCGTGCTTACTATGTTTCAGTTTTTAGCAAGTGAAATTACTGGGCAAAGTGTGGAACTGCTTGCTTGCCATTTTAGTCCCAAAAAAAAGTTTTATGTATATTTTATTATATTTTTAAATAATTAATCTCTCTTGTTATTTAGCATGCGACTGTACCAGTAGTAAAAGTTTTGTTGGTATATAATTGTTTTGTAAATAAATCTATTTAAGTGGTTTCAGGCCATTCTGACTGGTCAACTGGTTTACTGCGCTTAAAATATCGTTTACGAAGCTACAATTATAACTCATAAAGTACACATTCAAATGATTCTATATAAATGGCCATAGCTCTATGAATAGGGTTGGCTCATTTTCATATATTAAGATAAACTGAGCTTCTAAAAATTTGTAGGAAGATTATTTCAATTTTATATATTATTTTTAAAGGAATTGCGCAGTTATGATGGAAAACTTTTGGAAAAAACTGGTTTTCGGTCAGTTGTAGTAGTAGAGCCGTCATGTTTTCAGTATAAATAAGGCTCGAATGGGGAAAACGACAAGAAGTAGCAGTCTCCCAGTGTTAAATTTCGTTTCGAATTCGTTGGTGTAGGTGCGGAGGAAGATCAAGAATCCATCTCTTCTGTCCTTATATACCTTGTCTCTAGTGGCTAGTGAAAGCGCGTCTTCTGTTCTTAGTAAAATAGTGGGACAAGAATTAGTAGTCAAATACGGAAAAATAGTACGAAAAGTTATACGTAAATTTACGAAGTTTAATCCCGACTTAATTTGTTTATTATTATTAAAAGCATATTTTTCAAAATTTTTAAAAATGACGACGACTATGTTGTGGCGCAGCGGTAGCGAACCTGCCTTAAGTGCAGGTCGCGGGTTGGATCCCGCTCGGATTAGATGTTTGTATAGACCATACAAGCATGTTTTCGGGTCTGGGTGTGTTTGTCCTTGTCATTGTGTATGTTTCCGAACCTCAGACACAGGATATAACCATTCTAATGATGTGGGTGCGCACAGCGAACCATAACAAAATTTTTAACACATCAAGATGACGGGGCAATCACAACTGATTTTTTTAATATATATAACACAAATAACAAAACAGAACTGTCATAAATTTCAAGCATACCACAAAATCAAAGAATTGTGGTAAGTGGTAACCCTATTCATGGGTAGTTGGTTACCGTTCAGTTCTCGGTGACCACAATTCAACTTTTTATTACTGTACGTTTGTGAGTGCTCAATTGTCTGGAACCGTTTAGTAGTTGTGGAGTTAATATGGGCCGTGTTTATACACTCTCTCTGTTTTATGATATATGTTGTGTAATTGGTAGTGTATTATGGTCTTTATTTGTTCTCCTATGCATTTAAAATAAGATTCTCAGTGATATTGGTAATTTTATTACTGTAATAGTAATAATATTTTTTTTCGATTGTTATATAGATTTGAGATTTGATATGATTTAAGACATTAAGGGGTGATTGTATAAATAAATTTATTATTGAGTAATTATGGTTTTATTACAATGTGTATGTATCTATCGACAATTAAAACATAACATTTAAAATACATTTTAAAAAATTACAGATGTACAGCTATACTAATTCTCTTGTATAGTATTTTTATTAGTAATATTTAGTTATATCAGTTTTATAAAAAACTTACTTCAAAAAACAAATAGAAAAATTTTCGCATTGTGTATGCGTGCATACTACAAGATTTATTTTAAAGGTGGGTTAATGGAAGCTATCGATGAATATTTGGACGCAAATAAGCAATACCATGTCAACCCACACGAATGTCATTTCGAGAAAAACGCGTGTGAAAATGCGTGTGAAAATGTGATCTTGCTTGATATGATTTTTTTTATGTTTTGTTAAAATTTTCGGCAATTTCAGATTTATGTAAGTTATTTTACTTATTATCACAAAAAATAAGTATACAAACTACATATTTCGTATATAATATTACCCAAAACGTTAATACATAAATTACATGATTATAAAATGGCTTTTTTAGAAGCTTTAAAGCTTAAAACCCTACAAATATTAAAGAAAAATGTACTTCAGCCATTTACCAAAATTGCTGCATAATGCATATATAACTCAGTTTTTTCAATTTTGTGGGTTTACATGGTATTGCTTATTTGCCTCCATTTCATAAAAGTTGTAACTATCATATAAAATCATAGAGAGCTACTTTTATATTTATAATCTCGATATGGATATTCCATAGATAGTAACGGATTTACTCATTGATACAACACGTGTGATTTTAACTTCGAGAATTATCCCACAATTTCATATGACTGTGGAAACTCGAGGCGAGCCGTTGTTTCTGACACTTACGTCAATTGAATGGAAATGTTTTGGGGGAGCCCAGCGGGGTGACGTCAGATCTATTGATCATTATTATTCATTGGCTGTAAAAGTCTTTGTAATACTGAATTTAGCATTAAATACCTATTAGATGAATTTACATCTTTATTGAGTCTCTATATCATGTTCGTATCTATTGTGTTATTTTAAGGTGATTTAAATATATGTATGATATTTTAAAGTTGACTAAAACTCTTTTTCTTATTTTTTTAAAGGCATTACTGATATTCCTATTGCCCTCCAAGTGCCAATCCCAAGCTTAGAGCTCAGACGTAGCTTGGGCTAGGAGTGGGTACGACAATAGCCCAAGGGGGTCAGGATCGAAGCCGTGACTTTCGCGTTAACGGAGCGAAGTCGGCCCTTGTACCGTTGAGCTATTGAGCCCTCAGATTTTTTTATCTTAATTTTTTTAAATTTTCTTTCACAATTTTCTTATCTTTTACTAAATTTCTTATTATTCTTATTTAAATTTTAAATGCCTATTGTTTTTCTACGAGGTGATCATAATCTAACCATCATAACCAAAATTAAATGGCTGAGGTGATAATCTGACCTTTTTAATCAAAATTAGATGGCTTGTTCATATCAAATCAACAAGCTTTGGTTCCATAAACGTCCACTAGAAAAGTTATGAAGCATAGTGCCGCTGATGACTATCCACGGCAACAGATTGAGAGTAACATTTATGTATATACCTAAGTATAATTGTAGTAATAGTGAACTCCGATTAAACCTTGGGACAGTTATTTATATTGACCAAACAGAATTGGTCCAGTTTGTGTGGATATGCTTGTTTCAGTGAATTTCCTGACTTCTGATAATCCGATTCCGATTGTAATAATGAGGACCGTTTCTTAGTATTTACGTATTTGGCATTTTTTAGTCTAAAAAGTCTCGATTGATCTTAACAGAGATGGCGTTAGATTCCTATTAATCTTGAGAGCGAAATTGCTTGGCATGTTTTAAATTTTTAAGGCTTACCTTGAGTTACATTGAGATAAAATGGAAGCCTAATAAAATCACTCTCATTTCTTTCTATCAACGAGAAAGTTTTATGGCGAAACAAAAGTTTTACCGTATAAAGTTGAAATTGGACGGAGAATAGAATTAGATGCCCTTATACAGGAATAGCCAAAAGAATTTTTCTTCGGCAGTCTCGTATTGGCAACCTACTTTTAGACTTAAACGTAAATATGTAATGTAAAATACAGGCCTGTGTCACAGATTTTAGAGTAGAAATCTGTGGTCTGTTTTTCAGATTTTAGTGGTCTGCGCGCTATTTTAAATTTTATTGATTGTTTTTGGAAAAAATATCACAATTTTAAAAAAGCAATTACCGCCAAAGCTTTAAAGGATTGGAACAAAAAAAGTCGATACAGTGATCGTTGGTTATTCACTCATATTTTGAGTTAGCTTTGCTGCTGTTTTCGGCATCAATATATGCTGTTTCGGTGGGCTTCACCGGGGAGTCCATCCCACAAGATGAAGTACATGAAGTAACTGTCTGTAGTGTTTCCTTCCGTTCGATGATTCGGAGTGCCGGAGGCGTCCAACCCTTTTTTTTTTTTTTTTTTTTGTTAACGGGGAGGAAATCTGTTACCAGATACCCGGCTTCCTGGGGAGGAGAACCGGGTTATGTGGGGTTCCATGACAAGATGGTAACGTCATGAGGACCCACTAAAACCTCCTCGGTGGCCGACCTCTGTGCGATTGTCAGGTTACGGGAACTGTCGTAGAACTAACCAACGCGACCTGACAAGCACTGTGCTTCGCCTAGCGGAGCTCGGTCCCGGGGGGCGAGATGGTAAGCCCCCCAGCGCTTCGCGCGCAAGCGCGTACGGCAGTCGGGTCCACATCGACTGCAGTCCTTCTCAAGGCCGCTCAATACGGACGCACAGGTTCCCCACCCTGTACGTCGACGACCCGAGGGCACGCCCTATTTATATAGCCCCGGGTAAAGGGGCTGGAGGGCCGGGACGGCTAGCAGCATCAGGTGGGCGACGCCGCCGCCGTCGTCGTCGAGCAGGATCGGCCCTTTCCCGATCCCGCTCGGCCGTCTCCTTCCGGACCATGACGGTCTCACAGAAGGAGACAACGGCCTCCCACGGCGATTCCCTGCCTAGCATCGCCAGTATGACTGTTGGCAGGGAGAGGTCACGTCCAATCTCTTGGACCAAGGCGCTACGCTCCGCGTCCCACGCGGGGCACACCTCGAGGGTGTGCTGTGCGGAGTCCCGGTCCCCGCCACAGTGGTGGCACATCATCGTCGACTCCCGTCCGATCCTACACAGAAACTCACCGAAGCACCCATGTCCAGTGAGCACCTGTGTAAGACGGTAGGTGACTTGTCGCCGCCTTACCATCCACGCTCCGAATACCGGCAGGATGGCACCGATGATGCGTTTGCGCGCATATCGCTCTTCGCGAACCCCTTACCCCTTCTCATACTTTCTGTTGAAACACTGAGTCATAGGCGCTCGAGCACCTTCGCGGCGGAAAAGAGACCAACAAGGACTGCGACCGGCAGCAGCCGACCACTTGCCATCCTCCGACGGTAGAACGACGCTCGGGACCCAATTTTCTATCACTATTGAAATTCTTTCTATCAATATATACAGTCCACTAGTTTTGCTTTCTCCCCAACACTTTTAACTTATTTATTGGTATTGGATACATTTATAGACTACGTACGCTTGTATGGCATGTTTAGAGTATAAAAAAATCCCGTAACGTTAAAAATATCAAAATCTATAGTTTGTAAAAAAGTTTTTTATAAGGAAGAAATATATAATGTATGCAAGATGCAGTGACCAGAGCAACACGAGCCTGGAGTAGGTCATTTGGCTCTTCGCCAACATGATTCCGATCTCGGCAAAACGAAAACCGATAGCCTAGTTAGCCATCTTCTATGGCCCGTCCATTGCCTCTCTAAGGCTACTAATAAGGTCCTATTACTTCAGAAAGTTGATCTAACAGGTTTAATATATTAATGGCTTTTTCATTAGCGAAAGTAAAGTTAGTTTTGCGAAGGTTGCTTTTGGGTGTTTCCATCACATTGTGTGTTAACACTTATATATAGAAACAAACATTTCTTTATTTGTAAATGTTTTCTGCGTTTTTGTGTTTATGAAACTATGTCCCGTGAAAAAACTTTTAGAGTGCCAACTAAATAATTCATTTTTAGAAGTGGACCTTCTTAATAAGATTGAAAAGATAGAAATAGGTCTAATAATATAGACAAGTATCTTTATATAAAATTCCTTACTGTTTTTGCAATCAAGTATAAATGTGCATTATACCATAACAGATATTGCGAGCGTAATTATTTATTGGTTACGCCTTAACTTCAAGTGGTATTACAATATCCTACAAAGCCTGAGGGTCTAAATCCACTTAGAGGCGTGGCAAGCGCCAGTCCATCGGTTGCTAGACAGCTATTTAATTGTTTACAAAAAAATTATATAATAATTTTACTTTGCTGTTATTATTATTATGGTATTTTCATTTTTAGCTAACTAAAATATTATGAATTATGAAATAATGACAAAATAATATTTTTGAAGTTATACTTCTTTTGGCGCGTTAGGGAAAAATGATGATAGTAAATTTTTACGCTGCGCGCGCACACCGTCACAAAAAACCTACACCCTGAAGTGAGCTACAGTCAACATTTTATTTGTGATATTTAAATTAGGGTCCGACCGAAACTGGTTTTTCAGCCGAAACCGAAACCGAAACCGAACTTTCGGCCTCGCTCTCAGTTTCGGCCGAAACCGAAACCGAAACCGAAACTTTTAAAAAATATTTAAAATTACGTTTTTTTACTGAAATTTGAATTTCAAGTTTTTTTAGCATTTATATATACGTAGTCAACTAATTAGGAACGGAAAATAATTTGGTTAAATATTTTATAAGTTTAATTTTATGAGATAATGTTCGTCATAAAGTACACTGTTCAAAGGTGTGTACTTTTTCGAAGCTAAGAATATTTTATGGTGGTTTATTTAAAAAGAAATCTCTCGCATCGAATTTGACCATCTAATTAGGGACAGCAAGAGTTAGAGTTTAAAAATAAACCTGAAATACAAAGGCGGAAAGCCTTGTGTTTTTATTTGGCGTCATTCTTTAGTTTATAGTTTTGATTTCTAAAATTAATATCACAATTTATTACTTAAACATGGGTCACTTATTTAAGTTATAAAACGACCAAGCGAAAATAATTTTATCTCAACGTAAATAGCCATACCCTAAAATAGCTTATCATTTGATTTGCTCCAAAAGTATGGTTTTTGACGCTGTGCAATATTTTCAAACCTATACTGAAACTGTGTACCTAGAAAGAAATTTAGATCGCAGACTGTTAATAGCTTTATAAAAAGTTCCCTTTGTGGGCTCTGTAATTATTAAAAGAGAAATATTTGGACTAGAACTTAGTGGCGAAGTTACATGGGCGCTTTAACACGAAAACGATCATAAATATACTTCACTGTTTATTAAATGATTTCTAGCCGGTGAACTACTATCAGTTTTAGATTGGCCTGCCAATAGCCTAGAGATGAATTCTTTGGAACATTTGTGGTACAACAAACTGGAAATTTAAACCAACTCTAGTAGTTCCAAAGACGCCTGGAAGAACTTCAATATTGAAACTTGTCATTATTTGATCGAGTCGATGCCGCGCCGATGTCGATATGGCTATTGCTAATATTGGCAATCACATTTATTATTAATTTTTAATAGAAAACGTTTCCCTTTAGATGAATTTCATAATAAACGTACATTTTTCTCTTCCATTACATTCTGCGTTCATTATTTCTAATGTTTTCTTAAGTGAAGGAGAAGTAAAGTTGAATTTTAGTTTTTGTTTTTTTTTTTAATAACAATCCATTCAAAAATTTAATAATTGTATTAAGAAAAATTGGTTAAATGATCAAGATCAGATCAACATTAAAAACGTAATGAAGACTTCATGTAAACTGAAATTACGGAAAATATAAATAAATGTTGATCTTATTATACCAATGTCCCTAATTAGTTGACCACCACTGTATGTAATATATACAGTTAAATAAGATAAAGACTAAAAATTCATTAAAGTCATAACCATATTTTTTGTCATGAATATACAGGACTTACTATTGGGAGTACTCTTAAAAAAAGAAACAACTTGTAGTTAGATATACTAGATACATAACTATCTAGTAATACGTTGTGTTCACAATAGCTTAAAGATCAATCTAATACTTATTTCTGGAGATTTTTGGCCGCGTCAGCGAGCGGTCACGAGTTGGCTGCGAAGTTTACCGAACAACGCACGAAAGCTCACGAATACTCGAGTTTCGGCGAGGCCGAAAGTTTCGGCTATATTTTGGCCGAAACCGAAACTAAAGCCGAAACTAGATTTTTTGGCCGAAACTGGCCGAAACCGAAACCGAAACCGAAATTTCGGTCGGTCACTAATTTAAATAAACTCGGTATTTTATGTACCCAGGGTCTGCTTATTATCCGGATTTGACAGGTTACTAGTTTTTACACGGAGCGATTGCCATCTGACCTCCGCAACCCCAAGGGCGAACCAGTAACTCATTGGATAAGAGCAATTTACTTATCAAGAGTTAACGATTATTATCAGATGTTTTGTGATAACAACACGATCCGAGGCACGGTGGGGAGACCCACAGACAAACGCCCAGACCGAGACAGAAATTTAATAAACATCTGCCCGAGCGGGAATCGAACCCGCAACCGTCGAGACTAAAGGCAGACTCGCTACCCACAACGCCACAACGATGTCAATTTCCTTCAGAAATATTTATATATAAATATATTAATTTCGTTTTAATTGTGTAAGTATACCTATATTTAGTCAAAAAATTTCCCTATTTAAAATTGGAACACCAATAATCAAATAGCGATTAAACGCTACACACTCAACGGCCCCCATTAGAATAGTGACTGTAGTGGCCCCCATTAGAATACTGTGTCGGGGGTCCGGAAACACATACAAGGATAAATACACCCAGACCGGAAAATACACCTGCATGGTCAATACAAACATGTTCCTAGCTGGAATCGAAGCCGAGACCTGTGGCGTTTAAGGCAGGTTCGCTACCGCTACGCCACAAATTCATCAAATTATTTATTGATTATATGATTATGTATAAAATGATTTTCTTAAATTGAAATAATAATACTTATTAATAATGATTATATACTTCCTTGAATTGAAAATGAAGAGGATCTATCTGAAATCTTATAGTAAGGTGAGTATAGTGCCTTAGGGAGCAATTAATATTGAAAGCTTAAGCAATTTAAAAGCTAATAAGTTCATATCAAAGAATGCTTGCGCTCTCGGCAATATTCTAACACGCCCAGTACAATTAGATAATAAAACAGTTATTACATTTGTTTATAATAAAAGTATCTATTAAATATACATTGTAATGTATTATTTAAAATAATCATAATACAATAGTATCATGTATATATTTCTTGCTCTTATTTCTAAATCATTTAAAATAAAAAGTTGTATTTTAAAGATTTAAAAACAGCTATAACTTATAGGTCGCAACTCTATTTGATTATAGCTTGTATTTTAAGCCGATTTCGATTTATATAAAAATGTAGTTTTTAACAAATAAAATAATTATTTACATATTGCGGAAATTTGACGGAATAATTATTTAATTCCATAAATTATGTTTGTAAATATTCTATAGCTTGATAAAGCTTGATTGTTTATATATAGGGATAATATTTGTTACAGAGAAGATTATTTCTCAATTATTAGAGACGCTGTACCATTGTGAGTACAGTTTGTAACAGATATAAATATTGCTTAAATTTATATCTTCGCGATGTTATATTTGACTAAAAACCTCAAAGTCGCAGAGAATTCTTCTGATTATCATACAAACTTAATTCAACATACATCTGCCCGAGCGGCAATCGAATCCGCAACCGCCGTGGCTAAAGGCAGACTCGCTACCCACAACTCCACAACGGTTACAGTCAAAACACTCGTTTAAAGGTATTAGATAGATAGGTTTTAACGGTTTTACTATCTTGACTGGTTTATGTGAATTGTTCTAATTAAACACGTTTATGTTTGCAATACATTTAGAAACACAGTTGTGCCATAACTACAGTATAGGCCGGATATAATTTCTAAACGCCCATACTAAACACTAGCTTGATGGGAAAAGAGAATTCACACGCAACAGAACTCTAATGAGCCTAATTACATCCTATCTCATCAGATGCAGTGTACTTTAGAATTGCGATGTTGTAGTGTAATATAGATTTGCATCTTTTAATTTTAGTTTCGATACTCGGTTGGGGCAGATGTTTGTATTGACACAGATACGTACGGTACGGTACGGTACGGTTCGGTCTGAGTTTTTAACGCTGCACACTCAACGGCCCACATTAGGATAGTGATATCCTGTGTCGGGGGTCCGGAAACATACAAGGACTAAGACAAAGGTCGTTGTTTTTGTGTTAGTTCTTAACTGACTTTAAAAAGGTAAAAGTTTTTTCCTCTTATGTCCTCTTTTCCGCACTTAGTCTCATTAGTGCTTATTCTTAGTCTACTGGACCATTGTGCGTTAGGTAGCGTTGCGGAATTGGGGCGGTCAGCACCGGCATCCCAGGTATTACCAGAAACGGCGCCTCTTAGATCTTCCAGTTCGTCACGGATTAAGATGACGTGAGTAGGAGTCTCCTGTTAATTGAGGCATCCTCTGCATACCTGTACCTTACATCCAGACTAGTAAGTGTTTGTTTAATTGAAAATGATCCTAAATTATTAAAACTATCGTGAGACATAATTAACTTAATGTAAAATTTAAGCGGCTAACACTCACGTTCAATCGGTTTAAGTACCGACTAGTTTCGGACTAGTAGTCGGTACTTAAACCGATTGAACGTGAGTGTTAGCCGTTTAAATTTTACATTAAGTTTACATTATGAAAATGATCCGTTAAGAGTACTATTATCCTCCGCAGTTCTTTCCTACCCAAACGGAGAAGTATTGCCTCAAGGCCTCAATCTATGTCAGGTAGAATCATCGTGACCTTCTTGATAGGTAAAAGTTTTATATTTAATAAAAAGTCAGCGGTTGATGTACACCAAGCGGGAATCGAAACTACGACCGAAACTACCAATGCTTAAGAAATGTTCACAGACGTTGCACCAGTTCAGTGCGAAATTTTTATGATAATATTATAATTTAATTGTATGCGGATTATTGCTTTTTAAGCATACTAGTTTTTAAGGTGACGGCAATTAATATTTTTATTTTTTTTTTATTTATAAAATTATCGTACTGAACTGTAAATAATTGTCTAACAGAAATATAAAAAAATTGTTGTGAATTTTTAACGAGAGTATAAACGAATAAGAAGAAAGCACTTCATTTGAGAAAACGGCTTTATATTTAGAAATCGAATGTATGTTTTACAATGCTTGTTACATTATTGTCTGACATATGTAAAATATTGTATTATTTTTATAAAACGATGATAAAGGAGAGGATATAAAACAAGATCAGAGTTCAATGTAAACATATGGAGTTTTTTATTATAAGAAATCGGTTTGATCACGCAATACCATGTTTTAATCATAACGCGCTTACATATAATTATGATTAATAGACATAAGTAAACATGTATAGAGCTATTTTAGTACGAGCATCGAAAGCAACAAAATCTCAAAATATATTTTTAAAATATACAAAGACGTTGTGGCGCAGCGGCAGCGAATCTGCTTTAAACGCCACAGGTCTCGGGTTCGATTCCCGCTCGGAGCATAATGTTTGTATTGACCATGCAAGCATATTTTCCGGTCTGGGTGTATTTGTCCTTGTCTTTGTATGTGTTTCCGGACACCGACACAGGATATCACTATCCTAATGGGGGCCGTTGAGTGTGTAGTGTTTATAAAAAATATATATATATACTTATATATATAATCGTTAAAAAGGTCGCCAAAAAAAACTTTATTTTGTGAGTTTAGAGTACAGTTAATAAATTATATAACAATCAATTAGTAGTTAAATAATATTGTTTGTTGAAAAAATTAATCAGGTAAATAAATGAAATGTATCAGGAGGGCTGGTAAATTTTTCGCCGAAAGCTTTTTGATTTTTATAGAATATTATGTAGTTAACCGGCGTCGGGACGTGACGACGCTATCGCCAGCTGTTTGAATAACGTCTGTCATAGCAGAGATTATTCCAACTATGCAATTAGTCACATTGGTGGTAGGTCTTTTGTTGCAAGAGGTCGGCTAGTTAGGTACCACCGTGTTGTCAAATATTCTACTGCAAAGCAGTAGTGTCTTTGGCATTAATGGCGATTTAAGAACTAATATCTCGAGGTTGGCAACGAGTGAGTGACGCCTACAAATGGTGTTGCAAGCGATCATAGGCTTTTTTTTTGGTAACGGGGAGGAAATCTTCTACCAGATACCCGGCTTCCTGGGGAGGAGAACCGGGTTATGTGGGGTTCCATGACAAGATGGTAACGTCATGAGGACCCACTAAAACCTCCTCGGTGGCCGACCTCAATGTGATTGACAGGTTATGGGAACTCTCGCAGAACTAACCAACGCGACCTGACAAGCACTGTGCTTCGGATAGCGGAGCTCGGTCCCGGGGGGCGAGCTGGTAAGCCCTCCAGCGCTTCCCACGCAAGCGCGTACGGCAGTCGGGTCCACACCGACTGCAGTCCTCCTCAGGGCCGCTCAACACGGACGCACAGGTTCCCCACCCTGCACATCGACGACCCGAGGGCACGCCCTATTTATATAGCCCCGGGTAAAGGGGCTGGAGGGCCGGGACGGCTAGCAGCATCAGGTGGGTAACGCCGCCGCCGTCGTAAGCGATCATAAGCGGCAACCTTACGGTCTTGTTAACTTGTAAAATAAAAAAACATTAAGCTAATTTAATTTAGTTCATATCATTTTAAATATACATAAGCTGAGATGGACCATTGAATATAAAACGTAGACTTTAACCGAAGGTCACGAGTTCAAATCCGGGCAGCACCTCTGAATTTTCAAGTGCTTAATTTGTGTTTCAAATTCATCTCGTGCTTAACGCGAAAAACTTAACGTGGGTCTTGGTTTAAATTCTGAGACATGTATATCCGCCAATCCGCAGTGGAGCAGTGTGGTGGATTAAGCTCTAAATCCTCCTCCTTGAAAGGAGAGGAGGCCTTTGCCCAGCAGTGGGACATCAACAGGCTTTATACTTACTTTACTATTTTAAATATTTTCCAAATACTCCAAAAAGCGTTATCATATCCACTTAGCTGGCTTTTCTACCCACGTCTGGAATTCCTAAACTTTTTATTAAAAAATATGCCGACGAAGTCTAAGATAACAGTAGATAAAAATAATCGATAAATGACTTTGGATGCATTGATCGCGGCTAATTAGCTTTATACTTCGAGAAATTCAGTACATTATCTCCGTAGTCTTTTATCCTACCACCATCGAATACGTCGACACACAGCCTATCCTATAATTTGGAATTTTGTCGTTATAATATATCTATACAAATAAATAAAATAGTCTGTTTGTAATTCCAAATTAACAGCTTCTCACTAAATGCAGATGAAAGTATTTACGGTACTTATATAAAAAAAATGGGATGTCTGTTTGTTCCGTCTGATCTCGAAATGGCAGGACTGTTTTTAACGAGACTTTCACTGACAGATATTATATTTAGAATTTTTATAGAATTAGGCTTCCGTGCAATAAAGAAAAATCGGTACACCAAGCGATAGGAGCCGCGGGCGCAGCTAGTAGAAAGTCAAAATATATTAAAATTATAAAAAATGTATAAGTATTGAATAGTACGATTATTTTAAAAATATAGTAAAATTTACAAATTTCTATTTGTAACTGTTAGTTTCAATAGCAGATCTAGAGTTCCAAGTAAAACTGTAACTCAATTTTCATGACAAATAATACTTTACGCATTAAATATAATTAGATTATATTAAAACAGTTTTTCTCAGCGGTTTCACCCGTAACAATATAAAAGTGTTATATTGTAACAAAAAAATTTAAATATAATTCTAGACTAGCAGTAATTTAGTACATTGTGTCAATATTTTGAAAGTTTCAGTAAGTATTTTTAGGACTGTTACTAAAAAAAATAGTGCGTAGAGTCCCTTCGCGCGGTAGAAGTGAAACTTCGTAATTTCACAAATGAAAATAGAAAAGGGTAGAAATAGATTTTTAGTGAAACCATATTGTTTCTTTAAGACAAACTTTGTTAACATTGCTTACAATTCACAATTGATCGCATCATCCGACTCACTCTCTTTCTCTCTCCTACTTTCTACCTTTGTGTCTCTTTCTTTCTCTCTCCCTCGTCCGTTAAACGTTTAACGCAACTTTGTTGGAAGTCGCATCAGAAGTTTCACTTCGAAAAATGTTCTACTAAATTACACAAAACCTTTACATACTTAATATAAATTTACTAAACAGAGAACACGTCACTGAATAATCTCGAGTCTTAGCATTAATAATAGTTTCGATTTTGTCGCGTTTCGACGTCAGTCTACGGGAGTAATTAAGCGCGCCAGTAATTGATGATGATCTTAATTAACTTGAGTAAAGACTGGAATTTGCAAATATAAAGTGTATATAAAGTAATACTAAAATAGCTATTACTGAAGATTTATCTACAGGATCAAAACAGATCACACTTGCTTGTTCAGGACTCAGGTGGAAATGGAGGTACTTACTTACGTCTTACTTCCTCCGGCGCTCCAACCCTTTGTGGGTCTTGGCCTCCTCAACGATTTTCTTCCAGATCACTCTGTCTCTGGCCTTTTTCTCCAAGATGTTTTCTTGCCCACACTTTTCAAATCCTCCTCGACACAATCCATTTACCGCTTCCTGGGTCTTCCTTTGGGTCTCTTCTGTTGCGGAGTCCATTTCTTAATGATTTTCACAAATCTGGTGTCGCTCAATCTTTCCAGGTGACCTGCCCATCTAAGCTTTTGTGCAGAACCTGACTATGGTTTCCCCATGAATCAGGTTCTCAAGGAAATGGAGGTTTTAAAGCTTAAAAGGTGTCCAGCTGTTGTTGCTGTGTTGTATAAGAATTGGTACTTTTACGACAAAGTGAAAAATCGATTATAATTAAAAAATATTTTTATAACAATAATATTTTTGTTTTACTTAGAGTTTACAAAATTTGGCAGTTACGTTTATGAAAACATTACTCAGCTTAACTGGGGTAAACTATCAATGGACCACATATTAGGTTACCTGTATCGTGGGAGCTGAAGTAAGATTAACAATTTGGACATGGTTAAGCTATCAGTCATTGAGTTGCAGCCATATGTAATAAAAATTAAAACCAATAATATGAAAAGATAATAAAATTTTAAAATGAATTAACAAATATGTCCATGTGAAAGTCAGTTTCAGAAAATTTTTCGTGACACTAAGTACCCTTATGAATATCACCCAAGGTTAAAAAAACTGTCACTTGTCATGTTGTCAACGTAATTTTCGGACGTACTGTCAGCAAAATATTTAATAGTTGAAATTAGCGCAGAAGGCTTAAAGAAGAAACTTAGATTTAGGTGATTTTTTACGTGATTTGAAATTGGGCGAAGGTCGAAATGAGGAATGCCAGTAGATTAAAAAAAGTAGGTGACTCCGGATTATAGAAAATTAAATGTCCTTTTGCAATGCAATGAACATTACAAATTGAACACCTGCCGTTTTAATATTCAAGCTCTTTAATAAGTTTCCTTGTTATAAATCATATTTAATCGAGGCAATAACTCTAATAACTAGATCCGTTAGATTTATCTAAATGAAGTTACGTTCAGACTTAAGCTATTACATGCGATGAGGGGAAAATCGTATTACTGTATTTTTATTGCCCATTGGCGCTGTGGTAGTAAATCTACCTTAGAAACATATATTTGCGGGTTTGATTATTCAGAGTATTAATTAATTAATCAAACATATTTGTTTCGGTCCGGAGCTCATTATTCTTGTGGTTGTGTGTTACCGGAGCCTACACACACACACACACACACACACACATGTTAAAAGTATCCTAAGGGGTATGATAAATTGTTGAGATTATTGGTTTCATTTTTCTCCTTCCTATTTAATTTATGTCCTGTTATGTTCCCGTATATCACACACTATTCGTTACCACTGGCTCCACAACTCACCATATATGCGTTGGCACTCACGTCACCTGTCATAGTATCGGTAGCTGTCACCGTACCAAATCTGACGTTCGCCTCCCGCCAAACCATGAGCACGAGACAATATATGTCTATGATTATAGAGCATTATCATGTACAAACACTACATCTCCAAAATTAGTTTCTAGATTCATTACAAGCTTTAGACACAATAACAACATCGAAAACGATTCACAAAAAGTTAAAAGCGGTTTTGATAGTCGTTCTCAATGAATTTATAATGTTTTTTTTGTTTCGTTACTTTCTTTCCGACTTTAGTTTTATAACTTTTTCATAAAATTAACAATACAATTTATTACAGTTTCTTTAATTTTTTAACAATGAATACCGGTTAGTAAAGAGCAATCTTTACATGTAGCTTTATACAAATCGTGAAACTCATTATTCATTTGTATAGATAATGCTTTGTGGAAAAATTAGGTGAAAATATTGTACAAGCGCAACATTATCAGCTGTAAAATTTCCTCGTCAAAGGCCAAGGTTTTCTGTGAACTTAACATTATAATAAATTCTGAATTCCAAGAGTTTCTAATAGAAAGGTGTTCGATACCAGCTGTTCCCAGTTAACGCTAAATTACAGCCAGACGCAGGTGCAAGCGTAAAATACCTATGCGGCAAATCTCGCAATTTCTCCATAGATTTACTTTAGGCTTTCATGTATTCTAAGAATCTGAAGACACATAAAGATCTAATACACTTTAAATAATCTCGGAAACGGTTCCAACGATTTTCATGAAATTTAGTATACAGCGGGTTTCAAGGACTATAAAGTAGCTAGGATTAATTTTTATAAAATGTCGAAAATGAGAAATCTGACCGTCACAAGACACTACTTTATGACGTCACGATTCACTAAATGATCTGTTTATTGATAACTAGCGGCCCGCTCCGGCTTCGCATGGGTGTAAAATATATAGCCTATGTCATTCACTGAAAAATGATTAAAATCGATCCAGTAGTTTTGATTTATTCATTACTGCCCGTGGCCCGCACACGTTGAAGGTAATGATTTACGACATCACATTAGAAACCTCAAAAAAAAAATTATTTTTCTCCACTATTTTTATACATATAAGCCTTCCTCTTCAATCATATTTATTAAAAAAAACCGCATCAAAATCCGTTGCGAAGTTTTAAAGATTTATACATAGGGACAGAGAAAGCGACTTTGTTTTATACTATGTAGTGATGATATGATTAAAGATTTATTGATTGATATACGAGTAAATCAATCAGGATTTTTATGAAAATAATAATTTCTTAATGAATAACGCAACACCTACATGATAGCGTTAAATTATTATTATTTGACAGCAATTTTTGTGTTTACACATTCGTGACGTCACGCGATAATTAATTGTAGCCGTCGGTGTTTCATAAGTATCTGATAAGAAAATAATAAGTATGTTTTCCTAAATAAAATATATTCATTTATTTCTGGTATTAAAAATGTTGTGGAGTGTAGTGTGGAGCAACGCGGGTTCGATTCCCGTTCTGAGCTGATATTTGTTATAAATATCTGTTTCGGTCTGGGCGTTCGTCCTTGTGGGTTTCCACACCGTTAGAGGAGCACTTGTTATCATAACATCTGATAATGATCGTTAACTATCGATAGGTAATTTGCTCTCATCCAATGAGCTACTGGTTCGCCCTTTGGGTTGCGGAGGTCAGATGGCAATAGCTTTGTGTCAAAACTAGTAACCCGTCAAATCAGGATAAGAGTATAACCAAAACCTGGGTAAATACCGGGAATAATGTAAGGAAGAAGAAGAAGTAATACTACTACCTACTTTAGTATTAGTACTCTCCGTTACTATTAGTATTTTTTATTTCATGGCGGTTGGCAATGATGCAACGCCTGATGGTGAGTCACCAACCTACGAACGCTTGCGATACTTTAAGTATCAGATGCGCGTTGCCAACTCAAGGAACAGGAAGTTATGAGATGGGAAAAAAGAAAGAGAAGAGAGAGGGTGGGAGACTGGCCCTCTGGCGCTAACTCATCGTACGAAATACAACGTACCGACTGATACTGTTACTTTACGCAGATTTCTGTGAGAAGGTAGTATTTCTCCGTTCAAGCCTGCTATTAATATAATTGATGTGACAATTAATTAATAACATAATAGTGACTAATTTTTCATATCATAGCTCAAATATGCAACTGAGATTATCCTCCTATTGTAGTCCGTTTAAATAAATAAACGCTACACACTCAACGCCCCCCATTAGGATAGTTATATCGTGTGTCGGGGGTCAGGAAACATACACAAAAACAAGGACAAATAAATCCAGACCGGAAAACATGTCTGTATGGTTAATACAAACATATGCTCCGAGCGGGAATACAACCCGCGACCTGTGGCGCTTAAGGCAGCTTCGCTACCGCAGCGCCACAGTGTGATTTTAGGGTTAAGTGATTAATGCGTGATTAATGGACGGCCCCTATTCGGTCAAATCAGGATAACAGTATAAGCAGACCCTGGTATAATGCTAGTAAGAAGAAGTAATATTACTACCTACTTTAGTATCAGTACTCACTCTTTTACTATTAACAAATTGAATCAATATTTTTACTTATAGCCTACAATAACTCAAATAGCCAATTTAGAATTTCCTCTTTTGTAAATATTAATAATTTTGCAAGCGTACTTAATATGTGCATTTTATTTAAATGTATTTACTGAACTAAATGGTAACCCTAGTATCACATCTATTTAAATCAGGTTGGCTTCGTTCGGCACGCAAATGCAAATTACATCTCGATTGGCGGAGAAACTGTCGCTGGAACAGCTTACAAGTTAGCTTGGCTTAATAAAATACTGTGATACAGATAGCAAATGGCCGCGGTACTCTAACTAATTGCTTTTAAAATGTTTTTAAATAGTTGTTATTCTGTATGCATATATTTTTATTGGGTTTTTAACTCTTTTAAGTATTTTAATATAAAATTAAATTAAAAAACCGAGTGTTGGATGGAATGGATCGGTTCATACATTGCCACGCTCTCATATTATCATATCATAATATTTTTATAAGTTATGGGGTTTTGAAATTTGAGGAAATACAAGATAAAATATGACATTTTCACGAATTTTGGAGGTATTCTCGTAGATTTTTTGAGCTTCTTGTAGGTGGTAAGGCCCAAGCTCCTTGGGGAAGTGATAGGCACAGCTTCCACCCTCGTTTTCAGTATAGAAATAATAAACAAGCCCCCTCCATCTCAAATACTTGAGTTCTAGCCTTGTATATTCTCTGAACTAATTCATTGAATCGGTGTCGGAAAGTATTACGCTACCATTACGCAGATCGTGTATATTTCCTAAAGCTTTATTCAATCCACAATGTTGAAGGCTTATTATCAAACTAGCTGCGCCCACGGCTTTCCTCGCGTGGTCTTTTTTTATTTTTTCATATAGGGGCAAACGAGCAGATAGCTCTACCTGATGGTAAGGGGCAACTATCGCCCATGAACATCCACAACACCAAGGGGTCGAGAATGCGTTGCCGGCCTTTGGGGAAAAGGTGTCTATATAATCGACGCTTGAAGACTTCTAAATCATATCGAGCAGGGAAGACTTCGGGAGGTAAACTATTCCAGAGTTTGCACGTACGTGGGAGGAAAGATCTTGATGCTCGCACGTTATATGCAAAACAAGCATCAAGGTGATGTGGATGGTATGAGGTCCTGCGGCGAAGGGTACACATAGTTATTGCTTAGTTAAAGAAACAAATGAACAATTGTTGCACTTTATTACTGTGTTGTTGTTTTATCAACTTATCGCATCGACCTCCTTGGCTTTTTATTATGGCTCGGCTTATATGTATCGTATCGTGATGTTATAACTTATGGCATTCTTCAAGAAATGTACTATCAAATGTAAAACAAACAAACTCTTCTGCTTTATAATATTGGTTTACATAAGACTACTAGTAAATTAATGTTTGGGGACCGTAGTGGCGTGTTGGTAGTAAGCCTGCGTTTGGTCTCAACTTTCGCGGGTTCGATTCCCGCATGGGGGAATATTTATCTTACAAATGGACGCAAATAAGCAATACCATGTCAACTCACAAAATTGAAAAAACTGAGTTAGATATGCAGAAGTGTTGGTAAATGGCTGAAGAACATATTTCTTTAATATTTGTAGGGGTTTAAGCTTTAAAACTTCAAAAAAAAGCCATTTTTTAACCATGCAATTTATGTAATATATTAAACATTTTGGGTTATATTATATACGAAATATGCAATTTGTATACTTATTTTTGTGAAAATAGGTAAAATAACTTACATAAATCTGAAATTGCCAAAAACTTGACCAATACATAAAAAAATCATATAAAGAAAGTTGTTCAAAATTTTCATACGCGTTTTTCTCGAAATGACATTCGTGTGGGTTGACATGGTATTGCTTATTTGCGTCCAAATATCTGTCTCTGTCTGTCGGGGCGTTTGTCCTTGTGGGTCTACCCCGTGTACGCGGAGAGCACGTTAAGTTGTCGGCCTCGATTGTTATCATAACATCTGGTGATAATCGTTAACGCTTATTATGAAATTGCTCTTATCCAATAGGTCACTAGTTCGCTCTTTAGATTGCGGAGGTCAAATGGCAATCGCTCTGTGTCTGTGTGTGTCTCTGTGCAAATACAGGGATAGAAATAAATGCTAGGAAGAAGAAGAACAGTATAAAAATAAAATCATTTATGAATATATGTCCGGCGTCGGGATGTGACGAGCCCATCGCCCGCTGTTGGGATAACCTCTGTCACAGCAGAGATTATTCCACCAGTGCAATCAGTCATACTGATAGTAGGTCTTTTGTTGCAAGAGGCCGGCTAGGTAGGTACCACCGCAGTGTCCAATATTCTGCCGCCAAATAGTAGTGTTTAGGCACTACTGTGTTCCGGTTTGAAGGGCGCTGTACGCTTGTGAAATTAGTGGGCGGACGAGATTTAAGAACTAATATCTCGAGGTTGGCAACGCGCGAGTGGCACCTACTAATGGTGCTGCAATCGCTCATAGGCTGCGGCAGCCACTTACCATCAGGTGGGCCGTATGCTTGTTTGCCAACTTCTAACATAAAAAAAAAAAGAAGAAGAATACTATAAAAATAAAATATTGACATATTTTCATGCTCTCTCTGATTTTTTAAGAATAATGCTATTAAACAATTATAAAATTTATCTAAAATTAATTCAATTCTATGCTATTCAATATTTAAACTGAATTAATAATTTTTTTTCCTGTATATTTTTGTATTTTTGCAATAGATTTATAATCATTATTAATATTTTAATTTTTTGTGATTTCCTTTTCTTGTTAGTCTTTCGATCTGCTTCTTGTTTGTCATATTTATCAGTGGAAACTTTATTGGTTTGTGAACTAATGTATTGTTTTAGTGCATTTAAGTATTATTGTATAACTGTATGTTTCCCAAATAAAAAATAAATAAAATAAAATCATTTATGAATATATTTCGTTATTTTTTAAATCTTTTGTACATAAATATGTTTTGCACTGTAATTAATTATACATACACAATAACGGTATTTATTGAAAAACATCGAATATCACTTATTGGTCGTGTAATTACATAATCGTAAAACATTATTAATGCACGTGTTGTATAAAATGTTTACCAGAAATTTAATTAAAACGCTCGTTACCGTCGCTACATGAGCGATAATAAGCCTTTTAGAACTGTTGCTATATTGGTCCTTGAATTGCAAAACCTTTTAAACTTTACCTGTAATAAAATGTTAATATCATTTAATTAATAACCTATATTCGATACAAATACGGCTTAAGGTAGTAGATCCATACTTTTCCGAGCACAAATGGGCTGGCTCGATCGGGGAAGTAATACCAGTATAAGTAGGTACTAACAGTACCTACTTATACTGGTATTACTTTTCGAGCGATGAGTGAGGTCTCCGGAGATCCAATCTCTCTCCCCTATTACCTTTCTTTTTCCCTTCTCACCCCTTCCTTCTTGCTCCTTGGGTTAGGAACGCTCATGTGATACTTCAAGTATCGCAAGCGTTCATAGGTTCCGGTGGCTTACCATCAGGCGGACCGTAGGCTTGTTTGTCAACTGTCATAAAAAAAAATTAGTTTATAATTGTAATTCCAAATAAAGAGCTTTTCACTAAACACATATGAAAGTATCTACGGTATTTACGTAAAAAAATATTTTTGAAATTAGTGTCTGACTGTCTGTTTGTTCTGGCTTATCTCTGAAAGGGCTGGACCGATTTTAGCGGGACTTTCACTGGTTAGAAGGAATAATAAGGTTCTTTTATTTAATTTTATTTTAGATAAGACATACTTTTATTAAAAGAAAAACGATTTAGCGTTTCGTGGAATAAAGAAAAATCGGTACACCATGCGACCGAACCCGCGGGCATGGGTAGTTAAGAATATTATATAAACTTTATACGAGTGTCTATTAAGTAAGAAAACCAACAGAAGTAATGCATAATCAAACTGTAATTGATAAAAGATAATTATTTCCAATATTTATATGAAGTAATTTCTCTTCTAAAAACTTGTACCACTGCAAGTCGTATTAAAACACTTTTACGAATAAAGCTTCGAAAAATTTTACTTATTGGATGTTCACGAAGGAAGTCATTTGATGACATTCCGTTTTTTACAACACTGGTTTACCGTTACTAAAAAAAAAACTTTATTCACTTTTTAAGGCCAACGACAGTTAAAACCCAAGCAACGTGATCCCGACAATCTCAAAAACATCTCTCGCCAGCAAAAACTATACGACGTTCGGTCAACAAAGATCATGGCACGAGACACATTGGGCGTCCATTGTGTCTTTTTATCATAGACGAATAGTTCGAGAATTTCGTCACACCAAAACAAATCTTTGAAAAGCAAAAACAAATGAAGTCAACGTTATTTCGATAGTCGAAAGAATCAAATTGGAAAATACGCTCGAACGACTTCAAGTCAATTCAGCGATATAGATTAATAGCTTTTAACAAACATCAATAAAATTTGAACTCTATGCTATGGACGAAAGGTTTTAATTTGCTTATCTTAGTTATGATAGTTTTTATTATAACTGGTAGGAGATAGGCGCAAAATGCACCCGCGAGCTGTCACGCGCCGAGTTGTGTCGGTTCGTTGAATCTTAACGAAAATGAACTAATAATTTATTATCTTATTTTGAATGATCGTGATGCATTTATAACTTTGAATTCATTTGATTTTAAGATAATTGTTATTTGAGTTATAGCGTTTTTTGTATGTTACTAAGTTGCCAAGCAAGCATACGGCTAACATGATGGTAAGCGGTGCCATTGTCTCTTGCAACACCATTGCAGGTGCCATTCACGCGTTACCAACCTCGAGATATTGGTTCTTAAATCCGTTTTGCCCAGTAATTTCAATAGTCTACAGTACCCTTCAAACCGGAATACAGTAATGCCTAAGCACTACTATTTGGCGGCAGACTTGTAACATAAAAAACAAAATCTCTGCAAAAATACGAGCATGTCGCAAAGGGGTTGCCCAACAAAGTTTAATACTATCCTTATGCCATTGAATATAAAGCGTTTATTTAAAAAATAAAATATGCTCGTAATATTTTGTCGAGAAAAAAAATATTTTTAGAACTTAAATTTATGACACCAAAAATAGATCAACATATGTAAAACATATTTAATGAATGTATCAAGTCGTTTTAATTATAACATTCCTAACTAAAGTAATTATAATATTTATACAAATATGCATGAATGGGACCAGTGAAAACCAGTTTTAAATCCTCATTAAGAAAGCAATTTTGCAAGTTGTAAAGTATACAGGTAAGTTGGATACTCTTATCGCCTGAGTCAGAGGAAATTGAAATGACGTGATGCTAAGACTGATTGTACACAGAATGCTTAGCTTGGATACGCGTTGTGAAGAAATACATAATATTATATTTCTACAATTATATTTAATTTGTGTTTAGTGTTCTTGAATTATCATATTCTATCGTGTGTTAAACGAGTATATTGTTAAGTTTCTTTAGAAATATTTGAAAGCATGTGACCTTTGTCTTTCATCCTGTCCTATTGTCAGAAAACGTTTTCGAAATACTGTAACGTAGAAAAAAAAAATCCGTTTGAAAAGTAAAAAAACGAATTAAAATTAGTACACGATTCAATTGAAGGAGAAATCGTTAACCATACAAAAGAACATACAATTAGTCAAATATAGAAGCTCCTCCTTGTTGGAAGTTGGTTAAAACTCCGACACCCCCTTCATTAACTAAAAAATAGATAATAAGATTTAAATGGCTCAACAGACTATCTAGAATCATAGCTAAGAACATTCTCGATCCAATTACCGTTTAGACAAAAAAAAAAACGATATAGAAATAGGTTCAGAAGTTTTGGAGCAAAGATGACACAGACAGATAAACACATACAACCGTTAAACTTATAAGATCCTTTTTTTGTCAGGATTAAAAATAAAGGGAAGGCGAATTAAAAGCTATGCCTTCCATGGTTGACAAGTCTTACAGTAGTTTGTATCCACCTTCACAGCGTAGTCAGATAATAAAATATTCAATTAATTAAGACGAGGGGTCTCGAAAGGCTTTTTTGTTTATGAACTGGTTTAATATAGCTCAATATTTATCAATGATAATAATTAATGAATAGTTCCTGTAGCGTTTTACTCAAGTCAAGATTTATAACTAGCTGCTTCCCGTGGTTTCATCTGTGTTAAATTAAGATGACATAATAAAAAAAAACTGAACTATCGCTTTAACACTTTTCCAATTGTTATTTACAATTGCTATCATAAATATCATCATAATCGTCTTAGCGTTGACACCGTTGTGGCGTTGTGGGTAGCGATTCTGCCTTTTCTCTCGACGGTTGCGGGTCCGATTCCCGCTCGGGCAAATGTTTGTTAAAATGTCAGTCTCGGTCTGGGCGTTTGTCCGTGGGTGTGGGTTGATATCACATAATATCTGATAATAATCGTTAACTCTTGATTAGTAAATTGCTCTTATCCAATGAGTTACTGGTTCGCCTTTAGGGTTGCGGAGGTCATATGGCAATCGCTGTAAAAACTAGTAACCTGTCAAATCCGGATAAGAGTAATAAGCAGACCCTGGGTAAAAATAAAATACCGGGAATAATATTAGAACGAAGAAGAAGAAGGATCATCTTTATCCCCGTTTATCGCGGTTGCGTCCACAACGTTTGCTTCGAAGCCCAGGGACGGCTTTCCTATTTTTTTCCTCCAATTCGCTCGGTCTTAGGCATCCCTAATTGTAAAACCATTGGTACGCATGTCATCCCGCAAGACGTTAAGCCAGCACTTCTATAATTGCTATATTACTAGTAAAAACTCTACCCATAGACTTACTATATACCATACAATTATTATATAGACAGGCCCTTCCATTCAGACAAAATGTCCAACGCGACAAAACGAAGTTAGTCACACAACTAACTTCATTCTATTATGCCGCAAGCTTGTGAATTTCATTTCTTTGCGTTGGTGTGATAAAAAAAACTAAAGCAATTTTGTGAATTCGGACCAAAATTAAATGGTATTCGCTTGTATAGACAAACATAAGATTTAAAATATTAGTATAGAAAATATTTTACTATACTTAAAAGAAATAAGATAATGGCTTATTGTCTATCTTTTAACATAAGATACTGTTATCCGGATATAGTTTCAATTCTCTCTGGATCTAATTCTAAAGGCATCGCAGAGGATGCCGCGAGCAGATGTTAGTATTACAATTATTTTTTAATCCTACATTGCAATAAAAATGAAACCGTATCCATTTTTGGCTTAAATTATACAAGTATTCTCTTTGTTTTTACAATAAGTGGAGATTTTTAGCATTGGCTTTACCTCGTTACTAATTAATAAAGACGACAGGATGTCGCGATAAAATCAATGTCCCGCTGAGAGTCAATCGCGTTTTTAAGTTCACATTATACATATTTTCCTTAAGGAAAAAAATAAAATAATAATTATTATTTGAGCTCTTTTAATTATTTGCATTTTTGTCTTCCTTTTATTGAAAGAAAGAAAGAAAGAAAGAAAGAAAGAAAACTTTATTGAATCCCGCTGTTTAAATGTTCAATTTATAAATCTCCTAATTTTTTGCCTTCACTCGTGTTAATATAACTATGGTTACCATAGCAACAGCTTACATACTCTTAAGTGTTTTTTTTTACAATATTAATTAATAAAATACAAAATACGTACAGCCCATTCTTAGTGATTCCAATAGTATTTGTTCTGTTTAAAAGAAATTTAATTGTTCCGGAGACTATTATATTGTTGTTGTTTACTTTAATGCCTTTACTTATACCACTAAGGAACTACACAAATATTACTACCAAGTAAGGACAGAAGACAGGCGGATGGGACAGAGGCGTGGACATTCAAGGTTTGCTTAAAAAATCGTTATTCTAACGGGAGAAACCGCGTGTAGATGGCAATATACAATACACTGCTGCTTCTATACACTGTGTGTGTGTAGTAATATCCTGATCAAGCACAAACCGCCTATCCATGCTGAATCATGGCCAACAAAAAACTTGCTATAGAATATATATTTAATAAAACCAAAATCAATTACAATAAATTTATTCATAAAAGAATATGAAAGAGATAAATTGTCATAACGTTATCGGACACAGAACAAAAGACAATAGACCGTCTATTTGAAAACAATATAAGCTCTAATGATAGAATGGAATAGCGGGACATGATTTATTGATTTCTTCGGCCGCAAACAATGAAGCCGGTGTCTTTAGAAATGGTATTGACATTGGATATGATTGAATACTCCTCAACTTTGGTGCCGTAATATATTTTTTAACAAGAAATATATTTTGCCTATATAGATGTTTTTGAATTTTGTTTTGTAAAATTGATATTATTTTTGTAGGCCGTATAATGAGAATGATGGCTGCCTTTAGCCTCAATGGTCGTGGGTTCGATTCCCGCTCGGAACGGATGTCCAAATCCGGATAAGAGTATTTAAGCAAACCCTGGATAAATGCCGGGCATAATGCTAGGACGAAGAAGAATGAGAATCTTTCAAAATACTGCATGGAATGTAAGGTCACAGAAGACGTTTACCATGTTTTAGTGGTGTGTGTTCGGAATGAGTCGCAGAGACGTATTTTATTTGAAACAAACAACATTATTTTAAGAACTGGTAACGTTAATGTAATACTTGCTATCCCATCTTCTAAATTAGCAAAATTATTGTACAAACTATTTAAGTTTGTTATAATATATATAACTTTAACTATTTAAATTTAATAGAATATAATTTTGTAAAAGTGTTATTGAGCGACGTAGTTGCATTTGTGTCCAAGCTCCTTAAATAAAGAATTTAAAAAAATCTTTAAAAATATCTAAAAAGTAATCCGACTACCAGTGGCATATTTTGGAAGCGCAGCCTTTAGAAGCTGAAAGCATACGCAAGCGTTCGCAAGCTTCCGTTACCAGCTGAAAACGTTCGTACGATGCGTATAAGTGTGTCCAAGGCAAACCTGCTAAATGCGAATGTAAATGTAGTTCAGAGGATTTACCATTAACTCTTATAGCGATTCAAATGACGACCAAATCAATCCGACCCGAAAATAGATTTTATATTAGCATGACGTATAAATATATGTATATGTCATGGTATGAATTAGTGATGCTCAGTTTAGGTCGACATTTGAGTCGCAAGAAGTCATAGTTGGGATAACCTCTGTCACAGCAGAGATTATTCCACCAGTGCAATCAGTCACACTGGTGGTAGGTCTTTTTGTTGCAAGAGGCCGGCTAGGTAGGTACCACCGCAGTGTCCAATATTCTGCCGCCAAATAGTAGTGCTTAGGCACTACTGTGTTCCAGTTTGAAGGGCATTGTACGCTAGTGAAATTACTGGGTGAACGAGATTTAAAAACTAATATCTCGAGGTTGGCAACGCGCGAGTGGCACCTACTAATGGTGCTGCAAGCGCTCATAGGCTGCGGCAGCCACATACCATCAGGTGGGCCGTATGCTTGTTTGCCAACTTCTAACATAAAAAAAATATATATATTGGTAAGCCTGCAGACTAATAGTAATGAATTGTAATAAATGGGTTATTATTAAGTAAGAATAACATTATTTTTTATTCACAATTACATATCAGACTATATTAAGCCATATTATTATTTATTTCAAAATTTCTCAAAAGTTTCAGGTGTCAACATAATACGAACTTTAAAATTTTCGTCGTCCAATCAAGACACAAGAGGAGGAAAAAGAAGGAGGAATTTAATATATACACTGGGAGTGGGAAATTTCGCTTCTGGCCCGAAGGAGAAGCAAAAGTATAAACATAGCTTATGTCAAACTACCTTGTGAGGATTTAATCGCCTCTTCCATTAAAAAATAATAATGATGCAGTGTAATGAAACCTTTTTATCTATTTGTAATATAAATAGCTTAACGCTCTTATCCGTTAACCTTTATCGTTATTAATTGGTTTGGTTGATTTAAAAATGCTACCGCGTCGATGTGTCTTGAATGCCGATGTTTTACTGAGATACAGGCGAGTGATGGACGCTGCGTCTGAAAGTCGGTATGTGGCCATCTTAATAAGAAACGGAAGACAGTTTATTGATGAGTGCCACAAACTTTTTGTTGAGGTGCGTGTAACAGAACATTTTAAATTCAGACACGTTTTGTTTTTCGACTTCGTTTGTTTTATTGAAGATATATTATAAACTTATATTGTTTTTCGATTTTATTAAATATTTTATTGCACAATTATATAAAATGTCTCTTAATATTTAAAGCGCATGTTTTCTTTTATTGCTGACTATAAAATTGTAAGGATTAATTGTAATTAGGGTAGTCCTCAGAGATCTCGTCTTGAAAACAGAGTCCTCAGAGAGAAAGAGACAGAGAGCGGGAGAGAGAAAGAGATAGTTTGGTGTGAAATTCCTCAAAAATATGAGCTATACTACGCTACTGAAGTTTGACAATTAAATTAAATTATATTATTCCTTATGATTATATTAATAAAATCAATTTGATTAAGTATAGCTCATTTCTGAGATATAATAAAAATGAATATACAACTTTAAAGTTACTGGAAATTCTGTTGCCGCAAGTATTTAATTAAAAACAACCATAAATTACCAACTGAAGTTCTCACCACTTAGTTTCAAATAACTATCCTTCCTGTTAAATAATTAACTATCTACGAGTAAATATTTATTAAAAAGACTAAATTTATCTTTGAATCAAACATTGAATAAATATTTTATATAATAAAGTGCTTAAGAAAAACCTTTTATCCTTTCACCATTGCGTAACGATCAAGATTATTCAAGTCCGATATACATGTTTGGTTGGTGAAGTCCGGGCGACTTATCATAACAATCAATACGCTTACGGCTGTCCATTTGTTTAATTGTCTATAGGCATTGGAGCTAAACTTTATCAGGGGTTGTCAATCTCGGTACGTATTTCAAAAGTAGCCGTCTTACCGTTAAGTATTTTATATCACGTGCACCCGTGGCTTCGTGCTTATGTGGTATTGGATTTAATTATATTTTTCTGACTTGATTTTTGTTTTATTGAAATTTATGTTTATGTAAATGAACTCGCTTATAATGCGGTTGGTTCAATGACTTAGTATAGGATTATGGAACCCCCCCCAAAACCCGGTTCCTTTTCCCATGAACCGGGCATCTGATGCCAGATTTCCTCTGCGAAAATAAAAAGAAATTGTAGATGATTGTTGCTGCTTTTAGCATAAATTACATGACAGTTGACTTGGATTTATATCTGTAGAAACTGTGTACGTTTCGTCTTGTAAGTGTAAGCTATCTTTTTTGTTCGTCCTCTTCAAATTTTGTGATACAATAATGTTTTAAATCTTCGTAACTTATCTTAGCAAATAAAATGTTTTCTGTATACGGAGCCTCAAAGCGAGATAAAGTGTATTGATTGGCTAAAGACTAATGGACCGAGAAGCAAAATGTTTGGATTCGACAGATTGACAGATTACTTGACGAAGTTGACTATTGATTATTATAAGATATATCATATAATACGTATCTTTTATTAAGGTGCAGTTGGAAATGTTTTTATAAATACTAGATTTCCTATTTTTTTCACTACCTTGACCAAGTCACATGGTCCGATTATCGGGACCCTGCCGAGAAAAAGGGACAGCCTTCGCGGAGGTTCAAAGTTGATTTTTAATATGTCAAAAATGATTCATAGTAGTGCTTGCCTTTCAGCATGAATGGATCCCAGTAAAAATATCGCTAGACTAAAGAAGTTACTCTTACAAGTAAATAATATCGAGGAAGGCGAAGTAAGAATATCAAAAGTTTTGTATTTCGTTTAAAGAGTGGGAATGCCGAAGGTGCAAAATCAAAATCAAATATTTTTATTCAAAGTAAAAAGCATATAACTTATTTGTTGAAAGTCAAGATTCTACCACCGGCTCCAAAAATAAACCTCTACCCGAGAAGAGCCGGCGAAACAAACTCGGGGGTTATATCTTTATTTAATGTATTATTATTATTATTTTTAAGGGCAAACTCTCAATCAGCCATTTCTTGGGATGGCAAGACGCTTGTGATGTTACTGGTGTTGCAAGTTAATATTGGTTTTTGATACTTTTTTTGTGACGCTTTTGCTAGGTTTTAGGTATAAAAAACAGACGAAGCTACTTTTACATAATTTTTATTATTAACGTGAATTGATAACTTTTAAATTTCAATCAAATTGTTTTAGTTTTCTTTGTCTTTACTATGTACATAGTTAGTTGTTCTGAGGAATTGTTTGGATTGATCCCGCCGGTTGAATTTCACCATCGGACATCGCGACAAAACTCTAAGTTCCATCCATACCACCTCGATGTCTGGAAATCCACAACAGCGCGATTTAGAAGACATTTTCTTCCTCGCACAACCACTCTGTGGAATCAACTTCCGCCGGCGGTCTTCCCGAACCGATACGACTTGGGAACCTTCAAGAGAAGAGCGTATTCTTTCCTTAAAGGTCGGCAATGCGCCTGCATGCCTTCTGGTGTTGCAGATGTTCGTGGGCGGCGGTGATCGCTTAACATCAGGTGAGCCTCCTGCCCGTTTGCCCCCTCTTACATAAAAAAAAAAAAATAAATAATAATAATAACCGAAAACTTACCAGACGTCTGGAATCGACTTTAAAAAACAGTTTGAAATGAAGTTTTGGCTTTTCATTTTAATTTTTCATATTATTAATTACTAGTATCTGCCTGCGGCTTCGCCCATATCAAATGTTTTCTAATCAGCCATCTGAATGAGTAACAAACATCTAAACATATTTCCAAATGGATACGCTTTGTTATTGATTTTTTTATAATCCCACGGCTACATAACATTATTCCGGGATAAAAAGTATCCTATGTGTTATTCCAGATAATAAGCTATCTGTTCTGGCTTGATTGAGTAACAAACACCCATCTATCCATTCATCCAACTTTCACATTTATAATATTAGTGGAATTATCTTTTTCATACAGCGGCTTTCCCAGAATTACTCTTAAACTAATTTTTTAATAAACTTCAAGAAACAAGAGATTCAATCACATTTCAATTGACAAAGATTTTTTTGAATTTTATTTATATTTTGTGAACTGATTTCGATTTGTGTTGGGTAATGTATGATTCGTAGTAGTCGTGATGTTTTGTGATCTGATCAAACTCTTAATGAAATATGATGGCACGCACCGCGTTGGTGTCATTATTATATGTCTTCTTCGCGATATAATATTCGCAGCGCTCTCGCTTTGAACTCGCGGCGAGCTCACTGTGAACTCGCGGCGAGCTCACTGCGTACTTCCTTGGCTTGGTAATCGCTTGCAATTCGCCAATGTAACAAAGCCCTAATTATGTTAATTTGCATCCCAATCATACATCCACATTGCATACCAACTACGCAAAAAATTGGCTTAGAGCTTATGCGGTTGTAGTTGGTTCATGGTTATAATTGGACTAAACGTATTTTTAAACAGACCTATTGAAATATGAAAAGTAACCTTCCAAGAATAATTAAAAGACCTATATAGTACATGGGTATAAAAATGTACAGAGGGTAGGACAAACAAAATATGCCACCAGCATTTGTTATCGAATACGCCAAATAGTAATAAACCTACGTTTATTACCTCACGTCATAAAACTTGTCAAATTGAATAAAAACGAGACCGGATTTGGTTATGTAAGTAAACCCAAATTATTTTTATCTATTTTATTTATAAAATTTACTTACTTATGATATCAAATGGTGAAATTTCGAGTTCATCTCATAAATTAACTTTACTAATTGATAATGAATATTCAATTACGTAGCGAAGCGGGACATCTGTTTCTGGACGATCTTAAAGGGAACGATTAGATAACAACTTATTTAAAAGATAAGGGTTAAACAAGAAGGGCTGGTTTCGTGTTATTGACTCGAGGATCTCAGCCAATGGAGAGAACGAATGTTGGCAGGTGTTCTGTTATGATGAAAAAAAGTGAATGACGCTTATAAATAGCGGGTATGTTAGCTCGGTTCTTGAAGAACGCTCAAAACTTGTCTTTTAAAACAGCTAACATCTTTGTACGCTTGCGATGTTTTTTTAATACATCAACGGTTAAAACTGGATAACTTAATGATGCGATGTTGTATAGACAATTTAGTATGATTGTTTTTAAAATATACTGTCGATAGAAGACTAAAATTTATTCGATATATATAAGTCTCCTTTTTTTATTATAGCGATTGTATATATATTTCTACTTTACCGGCGGATCTGTCCGCATGGACTACAGTGTATGACGATGACAAGTAACCTTTGTCGTACATACGTTCCTATTATATTAAAATCGGCTCCTTTAAGTGGTGAAAATCTAACAAAGAGTAAAATTTGTATACATATCCTACTTATATGATAAATCTTAAAGTTTATAAGCATGGATGGATATTTGTTACTCTTTCATGCAAAAAATACTGAAAGGATTTTAATAAAATTTGGCACACAAATACCTTACCTTTTTTTTTTTTTTTTTATTTGGGGAAATGCATTTACGCACCCCCGCGCCGGGACAGATGGTAAAAGTGGCGCGGGAGTGTGGGACTCGAGGCCATGTGCAATGGTCTTTATAAGACCTGGCCCCCCTACCCAAACTAAAACCCCAAGGTCCCGTCCAGCGCCATAGTGGGACGTCACGGGATCGCTTGCGCATTCAACCGCGACGCCCCGACGCTTGCCCCGAGGGGCCCTCCTGGGGCGGCAACATAGTGCAGCCATATATAAATACTATTACATACGAATACATATATAAACTTATAATAATACCCCCCCTGACGCTTACGCGCCCAGACCTTTCGGTCCCGCCTGGGGCGGCAACATAGTGCCGCCATATATACATAAAATACATACTAATACATATATAAAGACATAAATATACCCCCCTGGCGCCTGCGCGCCCAGGCCTTACGGCCTCCGCCCGGGCCGGCTTCGGGAAGTTTATTTTTCAATAAACTCACGAAGCCGGCGATACCCCAAATATATACAAATATACAAATAACCCCCCTAGCGCCCTCGCGCTCAGGCCCTGCGGCCTCCGCCCGTGCCGACTTCCCAGGAAAACCCAGGAAGTCCGCAGAACCCCAATATATACAAATATACAATATACAAATATACAACTCCGAGGCCTTACGGCCCCCACCGGCCGACCTCCAGGGCAAGCCCAAGAAGTCGGTATACCTCCACTATATACACATGTACACCGCCCACGCAAGCGCGGGTGGGCCTTGCAGCCCCACCGGCCGACTCCCGAGTCCGGTCCGAAGACTCGGGAAGCCGGCAACCCTGTTCGCTTCACCGGGTAGCCGAAGGTGCCTCCTGCACAATCGACTATTACTCCCGGCTACTGAGCCCCCCGGCACGACAAGCCCAGGGTACCGCAAAGTTTTACCTCCGCGGTGGGGTGTGTTTGACATATGCTAACTAAATTTATTCTCTTATATTATAAAAAAGAAGCTATGGGCACAGCTACTAAAATAAGAAAATCATAAAAGAATACACTACCAACTAGAATAAAAATATTTGTATGGCCGAAATCGACTACGTAAAGAAATCATTTTCGCTATCACTATCCCAGAATGGTCTATTTTTAAAAAGATTTTGACCCTTGTTATCCTGTCAATTAGTTCTATTCTCGTCATTACTCTTATCATTATGTTTTGTGAGGGGAAAAATTTTATATGTTTAAGACTGGATCTCACAACTTGTCCAAACGATCAGTCGTCTGGGCAATTAAAATAATGGTTGTCCATCGATTTTTTTCCATATAATTACGTTTGATCGTTGATAATGTCGTTGAAGAAATATTTAGACGTATTTATCTATTTGAAGGGGCTTACTAAATCTCAGAAATAATACCGTCGAAGAGTTTTGCTTTTTGTGGCAAATTCGTGAAACTTGTTATATAAATTTATAAACTTTAATAAAATTGAAGTGTTCACTTGTAATTTCAAATTAATAGCTTTGCACTAAATCCATATGAAAGTATAAAAGTATGTAGCTGTAAGTATTGAAGTCTGTCTGTACATCCCCTCTCACCTGTCTTCGTTTCGTAGATACGCTCATAGCCGAGTGCACCGCTGATCGGTAAACGATCGGTAGGTTAAGCAACTTTAGGCCCGGTCAGTCACTAGATGGGTGACCGCATAGTGGTATTTCAACCGAGCCTCGCCGTGCTTCGCAGGGCACGAAAAAAGTCGGTCCCGGCTGTTGACAATTAGACAAAAGTCGATAAGGTCAAGTCAAAGCCCACGGGCGACCTGAACAACTCTGACACTAGGTTGCACACTAAGCAATCGATAAGAAGAAGACCTGTCTTCGTACCCCTTACCTCGAATGGGAATATATGGCGATGGTTTTGGACTGACTACATCTTGGCTCTCAATGGCTTTTCATCAGGAATACCATGTATTCTATTTCGTTTTCTTTTGACGGGTATAAAATAGGCAGTCACGGGTACAGCCGACAGAAGAGAATCTGAAACTTTGATATAACTGGTATTGTTTAAATATAAATTGTATAAGTTTGTAAATAGTCAACATTAGTACGGTTACATTCAAAGAGTCCAATACACACGCACGTCAACGTCTGATCATGTGTTTGATAAATAATATTCATCAATAAAAATATTCTTTAGTAATCATGACTGTCCATCTTTAAAAGACTTTTCAGTCTGGATATGTGAATTGATTCGGCGGATTGAATAACATGCTGGCAGGTGATCTTGTGCAGATGTTCCGAGGACAATTAATAAGTTTTTGAGCAGTAAACGTGAGCTCGGCTGTATTGAAATCTCTTTTATGCCAGAATGTATTCTAAATAGTTTATTTGTGTGTCAGAATTCTGATGTGTGTTGAATAAGAGATAAATCGGCGCGTCTTTTCATGGACACAGAATTGTCATAATGATGTTTGAATATTTAGCACTTCTAGTTAAAACTGTTTTCGATTTTGTTTCGTCGATTTTTAGTTAAACAAATTGTTTCGAAGTTATTTATTTCTTCTTTATTAGTAGCTATATTTTATTGAAGGAGCTGCCAAAGTTGTTTAGGATTTTTTTGATGATATTACCAAAATCGGAAATAGATAGAAAGGGTCAGTGTAAGATCTAACTTGCCGTGAATTACGGGTTTCTATTTGTGTTACTATACTATTGTCAAGTGTAAATAAGATTTTTTTGTGTTTTATAATTTCAACGATTTTTACCACTGTAATAGTAGACATTTTTTGGCCATTGAAACAAGGGACTTCTAAAATTCGTTTATGTCAGGTGTTTATGACGGCTTTTTGGATATATGTAACAATTTAAGTAGCTCCTTAACTTAAATATGTATATGTAGTAGTTTCTTGAATAAATGAGTTCTCACGTCTCGGAAAAGAGGCAAAGATACAGACATACATACATAATATAGACAAGCAAATCTATTCATGCTAATTTTCGTGGTGAAAGCAAATATGAAGCAATAAATACAATGTTCTTATTTTAAATATTATTTTAGTATGCTATTTAGAATATAATAAAACAATTGATTGTGTTTTGAAGAAATTTGTAAACTTATGTTAGTAGTTATTGTTGTATGAATTATATAAAATATTGATGAAATAACAAAAGTAATTTCTCGTGTGACATAAAGTATTTGTGGACAAAATACGAGAAAAACGAAGTAGAGGTTCAATAAACAAGTTAAGAAAAACAACGTTTTCTTGATCCCAAACTCCCAATCCAATCACGATATCGTACGAACGTATTCCCGTAGGTCAAACGAATAACACGAAGAAACCAGTTCAAAAGGAATCGAGAATCTTTAAGATTCTACCCCGTAAAAACCCCGTCCTAAAGTAGCGACACTAGAACACAATGCTACATAACACTGCTGACACGGTGTGTCCCCTTACCCTAATCCGTGTACTTGCTATTGTCCATTATCAAATCCACAATAAAACCTAGAATAGACTTTAAGTTTAACATATTAAGATATAAAATTCTTTAAAAGGGTAGCGAGGAAATTATCTTTCCGTTTGATGTTAACTCAAATTTTGTGGGTCTTCTTTATAAAGTAACTTGATTCTTATTTCGGAGGCTCAAGATAGATTTTTGTTTGTTAAATTTCGGCAGGTGATATTATATTTTTGGTGAAATATTCCGTGCTCCACATTTAAATATAATGTTACAATATAAAGGTTAAATTTGTCTCTGCACTTTTCCATTAAACTTTTTCCGTGTCGGGCACGTTGTTGAAATAAACGGTTGAATGGAGCCGACGTATTCTGATGAGTAAGTTTTCACTTTGTAAAGTGAATTGAAAAATGTATACTTTTTTTAAATGTAAAATTTTAGTTTTTAATAATTTTTCACAGAAATTTTATCTGTCTCAGATTTTTCTAATGTTTGTAATCTCATTGTGAACTTAAATTTACCTGTTACCATTTCTATTTTCTGGACTATAAATTTCTAAAAGCAGAGAGGAAAAACATTTTCATATAGAATGTAAAGCTGTTTAGATGATTAAGAAATTAGATTTATGCTCATGCAGTAAGAGCGCTTATTGTTTGAATTAAGTACTGTATTATGTTATAGCTTATAATGTTTACTATGTTGTATGGTTCACTAAAATAACCTTACATTTAAGTAAGGCGTCAAAAATATGGTTAGACTCATTTGAGTGTTCCCCTCCACGGAAATCTTTAGTAAAAGGCGAAAGATTTATTCGTGTTGAAGGGAAACCAGAGTGACGACATCTATATCATCCAAAGATCTTATACTAAGCCGTAAGAATCTGGCCAGCGCGATGTAGAATATCGTAAATCGAACACAACGCCATCTAGTGAGGGCATGCCTGTACTACTAATATGTAAGCTTAAAGCTGGTACACAATAATATTAAAATGCGATTCTGAGGGACGCAGCAGACAGACGGGATGTGTCGCGAAGTCAGGCGGCATTACGTTGCAGTATTAATTTGTACAAGTCCGATAAGACTGCAACCGTTGCCGAAATTACTACTGCAATAGTAGTTGCAATGCATTTATATTACAACTAGAAATGCTTTGTTTACTGAATTATGGTTTATCGTGTGTTTTGTTATATAGTACTCCGTGTAACTCCTTAGTCCATAGAAAAGTAGTTATTCGACGAAGAATATTCACGCGTAACTTAAGCTATTGTTATAGCTATTAGAGGAAGTATATTTGCCCGAAAAAGCCTTTTAGCGATTAACCGGAATAAACAGACGAACAGACAGACAAACTTTAAAATATTTTTTTGTTATAAGTTAAGTAAATACTTAGTATATAAGTATTTTATATGCATGAAGTATAAAGCTGTTATTTTGTTGTTTTACGAAACGATGCGCGACGCTTTTATTTTATTTATATGTATGACTTCATCGTATTCAAGGTAATAATTTATGATGTTATACCAATCAGTTTCACAGTTTTGTAGTAATGGTTATATCTTTGGTTTTTTATCGCCGTGAGAGCTAACATTTATACGTACTATGTAGTACAGTAGCCAAGACAATAGCAGGAAGGCTCGTTCTGTCTATTCGTCACGGTTCGTATGTTCTCTGTCTAATCGCAATAGTTTTTGCCTCATTCTATTGTACAATAACCGTGCACTGAACCGGGAAATGTGGGTGACGAACCGTATAACGTTTTTGAACTTTGTCTATACGTATAGTTATAATGAAGTACCCGTGACATCTTTTTTAACATATTTTCGATTTATTGTTTAGTTCCTATCAACCCACTCATTGCCACTTCCTGCTACCCTTTGCCACCCTTTGCCACCCTTTATCACCCTTACTAATCTTTGCTATCACCTACTATCGTTTGTCAATCTTTGCATTCTTACTTATCTTTGCTAGCCCTTGCCCCCCACCCCAAAATAAACAAACAACGCTAGGTAACGCATTTCTATCAATGCTTTCCGATAACGATATTTTGATAGCTCGCTTTTCTACGGCAACCCGTGATAAGGAACTTCGTTGCAAATTTTTAATCATTATAACAAATTTATGACTTTATTATATTAATAAAGTATCTTCAGAACAGCAAAAGTAAAAAAATAGTCCTATCATATTATTGTGACTTTCAGATTTGATATGTAGACCCAAATTAAAAAGAAACATTCATATATTTAAAATCAACAAAGCATTTTGTTTTTTATTTATTCCTGTCACAATATATCTCATTCCTTATAAGGCGACATTAAATCTAACAATAAGATAACGTAGACGTTTAATTACGCCCACAATAACGGTGAAAGGCATTGTTTCTTTGAACTAAATAATAAGTGATTGTAATCGAACATACATACATAGGATTGTGGGAGAATTTGTTTATTATTTGCTAAGCCATTTTCCTTTATTGTGGAGGGATAAAAAAAATGGCGCCAACATCTTCAAATACAGTTTGTATATTGGTGATGATAGTCATGAAAAAGGACTATCTTTTTTATTCATTTAGGTTACTAATATTTTTTTCAACCGACTTCAAAAAGGGGGTTATCATTTCGATTGTTATATATATATATATATATATATATATAAACGCCGGAGGGCAAATAACTCCTCTCCACCTGATGGTAAGTGGAAGTGTAGTCCACACGCGAAGGTGGCTAATATGGTTGCAGAAGGCGAACTGTACTAGCCATCCTCGCCCTGCCTACCCGCAAGGTGCCTCTTCACGCCTCGTTTGAAGGACCCCAGGTTGTAAGAATGAGGGAACACGTGTGCCGGTAAAGCATTCGATTTTTTTGAAGTGCGACAAACAAAAGAGTTGGCAAACTTCTTAGTTCGCGATGGCATTTTTGTTACTTAATTTGTTGTATGTATGTACGATTGTATGTTTGTTATTTACTTAATTACTCGAAGACGGCTGGAACGATTTGGATAATTCTGGTTTATGTGAAAGGATATACACCCTAAGTGTTCTCATTGTAATTTAGTCTGTATCTGATGACAGGATCTTGGAGAAATCGAGGGAACTATTAGATTTTTAGAGGCACACCTATTGCGATTTGATATTTTTAAAGTAGCTTGTACGTTGCTCTGAAAAACGGCATTTGAAGAAGTGGAACTGCTATGTTCATCACCAATGTCCACCAAAACTACTAAAACGTAGTATTACTACGTTTTAGTATTTTACGACTTGCTACACAATTAGGTAGCTTAATACATTATTCTTAACTTAGAGTAAAATAAACATAAATGTAGACAAAAAACTGACTTTAAAGATCAAAGTCGGGGATTGTGTCAGTGTTTCATTTAGCACCGATTTCGACTATTATATTAAAATCTTTAAAAAAATTCGGCACCAGTCATAACTCAACTTCTCATCTACTAACTGAAACAAAATCGTGCGGCTCGTCTATCGGCGTACCTTTAGTCAACCGCTCTTAAATAAACTATATTTTCTAATATTTTCAAAACGAAATCTTGAATTAATAGTAGGACTGGGTAGTCACTGTGTTAGTTTTTATTATTAAATTGATATTTATTAGAGATAGTCATTCATATGTGGATAAATAACAGATTATTTTGTAATTTGAATAGTTTTATTATAGTAGAAAATATCATCGTTTAATTTTTTATTTATTAAGTAATTATAAAAACAACAATTGACATATCATCATCTAAGCATAAAATATAATAAGTTAATTAATTTTAATATGGAAATAGATTAAATAGAAGATTATTTTCTGTTTTACTTAACGAAGTACGTATAGTACGATACAGTTTGATTAAGTATATCATTGCGTAGACATATACACAACACTATTTCGTTGTAATAATTGTTTTTATCGAAATTCGGGCATTGAAAAAATTTTAAAAACTATACAAAATTAAGTCACACGCGACATTTCACCTAGCTGTAAGAGCTCTTGTTCGGCTATTATTTGTGCAACTTTCATTTTTATAATGGTCTGCCTAAACTGAGGTAACTTTTTAACACTTTTCGCGTGTCCTAAAAATAAATGTTCTAATTCATCTATTTCTTCTGCTAGTATCTGTTTAGGTTTGTAGCCGTCAGTTATATTACCTTCTGTTGGTAATGTGGTTTCGTTTTCATACTGAAGTGCATTAAGTGGGTCGATACTATCAGTTGTGGATTCATCACAAGATATAGGTGAACTTTTGGTGACGATCTTGGGGTCGAAAGGTGATGATAGAGTTACATCATCGCTTTCACTAGAAGAGTGATCCATGAAACTATCTTCATTTTGACCTTCAGTCTGTTTGGACTCTGTCTTTTGTGATGGGCATTTTGCTTTAGCTATAGGTTTTATAAAACTCATTTTTTTAGCCCACTGCCAATGTCCATAGTTTTTTTTTTGTATTTGTGTCAATACTTTTCAGGTATTTTGCATATGTGTCTCGAAGGTTTTTCCATTTCTTTTTCGCGGCTGTACCTAAAAATATAAAAAAGCTTAGTGAAGTTCTTAAAAATGGTTTGTCGACATAATTTTTTGAATTTTTGTCAGAGAAGAGGATTTATGATGATGCCAGAAACAGCCATTTCATGTCAATAATTTCAAAAAATGCATGTGATGTTAGTCTTATAATTTATTCTATCATCCACGATTCAAGTATAGACCGTGAATTTAACGCATACATATGGACCAATTTTTTGTCTTATCTATATGTATTACGTATTAAATATGTTTTAAATTTTAATACAATGAGAAGCCCTTTGAGACCGCCCAGGCCGCTCTAACAAACCAAACCCTTTTCCGTACCATACACCTTTTTTTGAGAGAAGCCGTACTACATTAATACAAAAGAAGTAATTTACTAAAAAATATTATATTATATTGTTTTGACTTACCGTCTAATCCAAACTCTTGTCCTATAATCTCCCATTTCTTGGCTTTTTTCCTTAAGTTTCTATGACTTGGGTGGTTTATATCGTATAGAATAGGATAACTTTTCACTCTATCGATGAATTTACCTGCAATCATTTAAAAAATTTGTGTAGATAAAATAATAGCAGAAATACATTGACGTCCGTGAGCTAGTCGCGTCCGTCCCGCTCTGCAGACGCCGATGTCTCGCCTCGCCGTCGCGCATGTGTGTAAGTTTATACATGCTATGCCGGCAAACACAGCTAAGCGATGGACGACCGACGCAACGCGACGCTTCGTTCGTTGGCTCGATTTAGTCCCGCGGTACTCCGCATTCCGCGTTAGACGCTGTCATGGGTAACGCTCTTCGCTTCGCAGTCGCGGGTTCGCAATTAATAATAACAGTTTAACACACAGTATCGTGAACCAAATACTATATATTTTAATACAAGTATTATCTCTGTTTTGTTATTTCCTTAATTTTACAAATAAGTATTTTATTTTTATTTTCATCTATTTCGTTTTCCTAGGAAGTACTTATTGCATGTAGATGATTCTTATTACTTCGAATTACACTTGATGCACAGGTATTATTATCTTTGACTTGATGTTATTATAAATTTTTATACATAGCCGTCGAAAATATCTGATTACCTTTGCCTTCATAATTACGTCAGTATCCTACCTACTAACGTTATATTATTCGAATTCTTCAAAGGAAGCCGATGGAAATTGGCTTAGGTATATGGAGTCTTCGCCATTGATATTCATCAGTAAAGAGACGGTATAAATAAATAGTGTTGCTTACAGTTTTAATTAATAATTTGTTTTACATAAATGTTGCCTGTTTACGCTTTCAATAACGCCAGGTCTATTTCTGTATTTCCCTAGTATGTAAATTAAAAATCGACTTAGGTAAGGATAGCATGAAAAGGTCGTGCGTGGCGGCTAATGCGGATCCCGGCTTAGTAATACATATAAACAATATAAGTATCTACTATACATAAGAATACAATGCCCTCCGTTCAAATTCCCTTTAAGGGTAATATGGGGCGAAATACTTGTTAATAAAACTAACGAGAAAAAGTTAAAAAAAAAACTGAATGTGATCTAAGATTTCATTATACTTAATAATATGGTGGGTTAGTTTTTTTTTTAAAATTATATTACAAAAGTGGCAAGCAAGCATACGACTCACCTGATGGTAGGCTGTGAGACGTAATTGGTTGTAAGCGCCTATTAGCGCTTGGAACTCCATTTGTTTGTGGGTGTCCCACACATGGCACCTTCAGATACTGGTTTTTAAAACACCTTTGCCCAGTAATTTCACTAGCTACAGTTCTATCAAACAGAAACACAGTAATGGCGAACAAACCACTGCTTTGCGGTGGAATGTCTAACTCTGCGGTGGTATTGAGATAGCCGGCTTCTTGCAATAAACCTCCTAACACCAGTAAAAGTAGAAAGTATGAGTAGCTCATAACTAATATGGGCTTGTATATGATAAAGCTTAAAACCGTATGCTTACAATTATGTATATGGGTTTACTGATTTGGTCTTCTTATTTTTTTATTTTTTTATTTTAACACTTTATTGTACCCCAAAATTAAAAAAAAAACCATAACACGCACAGGAAAAAATTTAAATTTGCATAAAAGGCGGTCTTATCGCTTAGTAGCTATCTCTTCCAGACAACCTTAGGGATAGGAGATCCGCATGAAATGGTGGGCAGTGTTGATATATAATAAATATACATACAAATAACTAACTACATTCTATTACTTCTTCTTATATTCTTAAAGATAAGTGTACGCATATAAAAACGTATATGTATCGCAATTAATGTTTTTCATTTATACTAGCTTCTGCCCGTGTCTTTGATCGCGGTGACTATAGAATATGGTCCAGAGAGAAACGAAGCATGTGTGAATAAAAAAAAAAAAAGAAATAGTTTTGTAATTTCATCTACGTTCAAAATTTCATCCAAATCTGTTTTCATAATTGAGTACCTAAAAAACAGCCAAACGGTGTGTTAACTTTCACATTTATAATGTTAGTGGGATCTAAGCAAAGACTTGACATTATGGACCTTCCCTTTCATGCAGACAAAATGACACAGACTCGATGGTGCTCATTTGTGATCTCAACACCAATGCAACTGTTATGATTTTTGCACGACATAATCAATTGAAGTGGGTGTGTGGCTGTGATTGAAATATCAGGAGTTCTGTCATTTTTCTGTATGGAACGGTCGGTCCATAGTTGTTTTTTTCAGACTTCGTTATTTACAACACTTTTCCTTTGTCTGTCTGTTATTTTTGGATATATAGTCGACTACGTCCTTTCTATAGATTTTTTTTTATTATGTAAGAGGGCAAACGGGCAGGAGGCTCACCTGATGTTAAGCAATCACCGCCGCCCATGAACATCTGCAACACCAGAAGGCATGCAGGCGCGTTGCCGACCTTTAAGGAAAGAATACGGTCTTCTCTTGAAGGTTCCCAAGTCGTATCGGTTCGGGAAGACCGCCGGCGGAAGTTAATTCCACAGAGTGGTTGTGCGAGGAAGAAAATGTCTTCTAAATCGCGATGTTGTGGATTTCCAGACATCGAGGTGGTGTGGATGGAATTTAGAGTTTTGTCGCGATGTCCGATGGTGAAATTCAACCGGCGGGATCAATCCAAACAATTCCTCAGAACATTCCCCGTGATATATGCGATAGAACATGCAGAGTGATCCGACATCTTTACGTAATGCCAAAGGATCAAGCCGATCGGAAAGGGATCGGAATAAATTTTTTTATGTTACAAGTTGGCAAGCAAGCATAAGGCCCATCTGATGGTAAGCGGTTGTCGTAGCCTATGAGCGCGCGCAACACTATTTGTGTAGGTGCCACTCACGCGTTGCCAACCTCGAGATATTGGTTCTTGAATTTCCTTTGCCCAGTAATTTCACTAGCCTACAGTCGCCTTTCAACCGGAACACAGTAATAACTAATCACTACTATTTGGCGGTAGAATATTTGACACTACGGTGGTACCTACCTAGCCGGCCTCTTGCAACAAAAGACTTACCACTAAAAGTAGTGAATATACATCAGAAAGACGGATTTACTGTTTCAATTAGATCGTCGAAGTATATAATATACTGAATATATTTGGACTAATCTTGAGAAATGATGATTAAAACATTTTATAGTTAACGTTATTCGTTTTGTAAGTGATGAATAATTAATAAGTTGTTATATTTTATGCTTTCTGTATAAATGTCACTTTTATACTCATAAAATATGTATTTGAGAGTTTCGATAATTAGTTCTTCGTCGATTAATTTTTTATACGTTATTTTATTTTACAAGATTTTTTAATTTCAACATTTAAATAAAAGGTCATTTGATAGTTAATCAAATGAGTATTTCATTGAATATATATTATTAGATTTGCAACTATAATGTTGACAATAAATTAAAACCCTTCAAAGATAATATGCATTATTATTTATTACGTTCTTCTTATCGAGTGGTTAGTGACCAACCTAGTGTCGGAGTTGTTCAGGTCGCCCGTATAGGCCTGCAACTTGACTTTTCGACTGTTATCAAATGGAAAACGTTACGTGCCCACTGAAGCACGGGCGCTCAGTTGAAATACCGCTATGTGATCACCCATATAGTGACTGATCGCTCAGTTGCTTAACCCACCGAGCATTTACGGACTCGATATCGCACCCGGGTATAAGCGTCTATTATTTATTACTTCCATATACTTAAAAAAAAAGTGTCCTTACTCTGTCAAAACTGTGAAATTCAGAAATTGGCGTACAATAAAACGTAATGACAATAACAATTAAATGCTTTACATATGGACTGATGGCCAACGATATAAAAAATGCTCATTATCTTTATATAAATTGGTATGAATGTTATTGCAAGAATTTTTTTTCCTACGGCATATTTTGACACCGTTGTGGCGTTGTGAGTAGCGAGTCTGCCTTAATCCTCGACGGTTGCGGGTTCGATTCCCGCTCGGAGCAGATGTTTGTATTATTCGTACATGCATGTTTTCCGGTCTGGTTGTGTTTGTCCTTGTCATTGTGAATGTTTCCGGACCCCGACACAGGATATAATTATCCTAATGGGGGCCGTTGAGTGTGTAGCGTTTATTTATTTTATTTATTTATTTATTATTTATTACGTTCCTTGACACTATTAACTTAATACCCACTAACGCAACGATACACACTCAACGGCCACTATTAGGATATATGCTGTGTCGGGATGTCTGGAAACATACACAATGACAAGGACAAACACACCCAGACCGGAAAACACGTATGTATGGTCAATACAAACATCTGTTCCGAGCGGGAATCGAACCCGCGACTTGTGGCGCTTAAGGCAGGTTCCCTACCACTGCACCACAATCTTGTCAATTAATTTCAATTATTTGTGTTAATAATTAATGAGACATTACCTTCTACTTGTCATGACTTGAATTTTAGTTAGTCGCAATTCGAAATAACGGCACAGAAACAGGTGTTTTACATTCTTGTAAATAATGAGTTGAATGAAAATGGTGTGTTTATAAACAGATGAAATGATCGTGGGAAGAACACAGTGCCCCTCTATCTAGTGTACAAGTCCAACCAGATGTCTGCGTCTATAATAAACCGTTGTACTGAAGTACACACTACTGGTATAAATACTTAACTTGTGTCAACAGTTTTTATCCTCTGGCGCATAATGATAGCGTTATTGATATTGCATTGCAAGTTAAAATTTAATGAAACTTTTTAGCTCTCTTAGTAAATAAAAATGTCTGCAAAACTTTACATTTTTAAGATTAGTGATTTTTTCTTTTTGGACAAAATACCATCGGGTATTCTATCTATCTCTATCTCTTTGATTCTAGCAACCGAATCCGTCGTATCAGGGACTAAAAGTGAACACTTCAATCGTAGGAAGAAACATCGTATACACACCACGGAAAAAAAGTTGGACATTGGCACCCGCTGGTGACAATTATCTGCGGGAAAATGTCCTACATTTCTTCCCAGGTGCGTTTCCATTCTCTCTGTATTCTGGCTTATCACTATTATCTTGAATCTACCATATCAAATTTCATCAAAAGGGGACTGTGAGGAGACAAACCTGACAAATTTTAAAGGCGTCGGGATGTGACGACCCCATCGCCCGCTGTCGGGATAACCTCTGTCACAGCAGAGATTATTCCACCAGTGCAATCAGTCACACTGGTGGTAGGTCTTTTGTTGCAAGAGGCCGGCTAGGTAGGTACCACCGCAGTGTCCAATATTCTGCCGCCAAATAGTAGTGCTTAGGCACTACTGTGTTCCAGTTTGAAGGGCATTGTACGCTAGTGAAATTACTGGGCGGACGAGATTTAAGAACTAATATCTCGAGGTTGGCAACGCGTGAGTGGCACCTACTAATTGTGCTGCAAGCGCTCATAGGCTGCGGCAGCCACTTACCATCAGGTGGGCCGTATGCTTGTTTGCCAACTTCTAACATAAAAAAAAAAAAAATTAAATAAAATTATCAGGCAGAATCCTGGCAAAAGAGACAATGATATAAAGACCAAGATAAGACAGTTACATAAGACCTATTTTATAATTAAAAATATTCTAATCTTCTAAGAATATTAGCAATGCTATTTTCAACTCATTCCTATTTAGCATGGGCTAGGAGTGGGTATGGGAATATCCCAAAGAGATCAGGATCGACTTGTAACACTTGTTATCAGAGTCAGCCCTTCTACCTTTGAGCTATTCAGGCCTCAAAAAACTATTCGAACGTAATGACATACAAATCATCATTTTTTAATTATTAATCAATAAAATGAAAATTAATGAGTAAATTTGTCGGTCAGTGAAACCCGCGCGGTTTCTTCTTAGATAGAATCGTGTTTCTTGTTGAACTCGTTTTCAAATCATTCATCGTTGATGCACATACATACATAATATACAAGGCTCAATAGCTCATCGGTATTTTTTTAATGTGTATTGCTGTTGGCCCTACTGGTCTTGACAGCGTCACCGGATGGAGATCCGACAGCGTTAAAGATAGATTTGCGGGTTCGATGGCCTCCTTGGGCTGTTATCGTATCTACTCCCATCTCCGATGACGTCCTTAGCCGTGGTTCGGCTTCGCAGGAGGCACCCTAAGGACGGAATCAAATTTGAGCCCCGTGAGGGCTGCCCCTTTATCACGGCTGAGTCTGTACTCGGTACTGTACTGTACTGAGGGCCAACAGCAAACACATTTCGAAAAAAAAAAGTCGTATCCACTCCTAGCTCAAGCTACGAGCTTAATTGAAGGGGTAACTGACAGATAACTTGAAAAAGCATTTATAATATGTGGGAGATTGTGATTTGACTTGATTTTTGTGAATTAAAAGTAGTGCAATTGACTACTCGTCCTTGCCATTAACGAGCAAGCCTATATATAAATAGTCTAAGGGTCCGTCAATAGATCAGAAGTTGCCCGGCTGTGGACACGGCACGACGGTGCTCTGATCTGTTTCAGGTGGGTAATTATAAAACTTCCATATGTTGTTATTCTGTTTAGGTAATAATCATGTGATTATTATGAATATTCATATAATAAATTGTTTCTCAAGTATTTGTGTGTTATAATAATAAAATATTAATACTACCCACTACTTCTGAGTATTTCACATCCGTTCTCCCACAAAAATTTAGAAATATATATAAAACAGTTACAAAATTCGTCCAAAATAAGAACATAGTATATAATTGATAAAAATACAGCTATTCTTATTAATATTATTTTGTATTATTAAAATTTTTAGAATAAATAAAGAATCGGGATTGAGGTTCATCGGGGAAATCACTTAAAACATTCTTGCCACCATTCCCCGTGGACATGATTTGTACCGTTCGGCTTCGCAGGAGGCACCCTAAGGACGGAATCAAATTTGAGCCTCCGTGAGGGCTGTCCCTTTATCACGGCTGAGTCTCAGTACTCGGCCCCGCCCGGTGACGCTGTCAAGGCCAGTAGGGCCAACAGCAATACACATTCCGAAAAAAAAAAAAAATGATTTGTACAGTTTTAATTATTTCTCTATATAGTTAGTATTGAATTGTAAATATGTTGTAATGTTGGTTGTAAAGAAGGAATAAAATAGAATGGTGTAAAAAAGATATTTATATAGTACTTACAAAAAATGAAAAGGATATTAAACATTTTTGGTGATGATTACTATCGTCTTCCACCGCCTTCAACGGCGCTTAAGGCTTACACAAAAAATATGGATGGATATTAAATAATAATTAGCTACTATACTAAAAGGTATGTTGTCCTGTATCTCTGAAGTCCTTCATCATTACATGTCATATTATAAAATCAGTACAAAAACAGCACAAAATATATTTCACAGAATCTATAACGATCCTTTTCGGAGCTTTCTTTAAAGTATCCTGCAAGACACATGCGCTATCGCATTGCGTAAGGAAAAGTATTATTAATTTTTGTGCCTTACATAAAACTTAGCTTTTGTGTAACATATAAGTTGACGTACTAGAATATTATAATCCCTATTAACAGCTTTTCAATAAATGCATATGAAAATATATACGGTACTTACATAAAAAAACAATTTTTAACTTTTTTTGTCTGTCTGTGCGTCTGTCTATTTGTTCCGGCTAATCTCTAAAACGGCTGGAACGATTTTAACGGGACTTTAGTTAGACGGGTTACTTAGGCTACTTTCATTTTAGAAAAATAATTAGGGTTCCGTGCAATAAAGAAAATCTGTACAGCATGCGACAAGAACCACAGGCGAAGCTAGTCTAAACTAAATTGACTGTTCAATGTAAGAAGAAAAAAAAAAATGATTCATTCATCTGTTCCATAATTTATTCATGTCTGAGATAAGACTGATCAGGATGTTTTCAATGTAACAAATTTAATTAAAATTCCATTCACAGATCAAAGCCATTTAACAATCCGAGAATACAAAGTTATTTAAAGAATACTTTTGCTGTTATCGGAACGCGTTTAAAGGAATTCTTTAATGAAATTAATTGGTTAGCGATTCTGAACTAACGAAAAATATTCTGATATTCTTGAGGTTAATGAGAATCTACTGTTCCAGTTTGATTAAGGTTTTCGACGATGGGTGGTCTCGACAAAACCTTTTTATTACCATATAGGTAACTAGCGGCCCGCTCCGGCTTCGCACGGTTTAAAATATATAGCCCTGAAAAAATTATTAAAATCGATCCAGTAGTTTTGACTTATTCATTACTGCCCGTGGCCCGCACGCGTTTAATGTAATTATTTACGACATCACATTAGAAACCTCAAAAATAACAGTATTTCTCCACTATTTAATGGATGTTATTATACATATAAACCTTCCTCTTCAATCACTCTATCTATTAAAAAAACCACATCAAAATGCGTTGCGTAGTTTTAAAGATTTAAGTATACATAGGGATATAGGGACAGAGAAAGCGACTTTGTTTTATACAATGTAGTCATGATAAAAAGGTTATGTATGCGTCTGTATGGGATACTGCTACGTTACGTTGATATTCTTTGCCGGTCGAATCCGCTTATTGATTTAGAAACTGTACGGTTCTGCTACTTATGTATTAATATTTTTGACGACGTTTTGGCGCAGCGGTAGCGAACCTGCCTTAAACGCCACAGGTCGCGGGTTCGATGCGGGCTCGGAGCATAATATGTTTGTATTGACCATGTATTTGTCACACAGGATATCACTATCCTAATGGGGGCCGTTGAGTGTATAGCGTTTATTTATTTATTTATATATATTAGTTTCTGGCCGCAATTTAGCCTACGTAAGTAACCATTTTTAATGAAGCACCTTTAATGCAATCTATAAATAATTGGCACCCGATAAAAAATTTCATCCCCTATTTCACCCCCTTAAAGTTTTATTTTCGCGACAAAAGTAGCGATCTATATCTATATCAAAATTTCCCATAATTGCTTTACAGATTAAGCGTGAAAGCATCAAGAATATTAAAGTTGGCATTGCTTTTGTGAATATATTTAGGTATTGCATTAATAATTGCCGTTCGGAGCAGATTTTTTATTGATCATACAAACAATTGTTTCGGTCTTTTTAAATTATCAATTTGTTTAAAGTCTGATAAAATTTAAATAAATACAATAATGGGAATTTTTATAAAACAAATCTATATTTCGGCGACAGGGCTAACTTGGATCGTAAGCAGCTAAAGTTTGCTTATGAATACGGACGTCAAAAAAAGTAAATGTGAGACTTTGTATTTTTATTGATTTGACTATATCGGAAACACAAGCGCTACTTTTAGTGCTATGTAGAGTCAAGGAGAAAAGTGCCTACGAAGAATACAGTCACGTTCGGTCACCACGTGTTACTCAGCCTTGGAACTGTTCAGTGTTTCTGTTTCGTCAGATTTTGTCTTGTGATTAATTTGTGACCTAGTAAAGTGTATCGAGTTCTTCTTCTTATCAAGTGGTTAGTGGCCAACCTAGTGTCAGAGTTGTTCAGGTCGCTCGTAGCCCTCTGACTTGGCTTATATATAAATATTTCTACGCCCACGATCTCTGCTAATGAAAATAACAACTCTGACGCGACATAAATGTTAAAACATTTATTAAAGTCTTCACGTACACATTTTCGCTGCCCAACAATGCTGGCATAAAACCAGTTAATGTTAACTATTATTAAAGACATTTAATTGGAAAAAAATCATAATTACTGTATAAAAACATGGAAAAGTTCACAATACTTGTTATTCCAAGCAAAACCAGAATCTGTCGAACCATTTATGGCTATGAGATGAAAACAATAAAGACGAAACACAAAACAGTTTTGTAGCTACAACCAGGGACGGACTCGGTGAAAAAGGAAACATGAAATTTACTTTTTAAAATGAATAAAATAAAATAGTAACAGACATCTCATTTAACGGGTGTTATTTAATCCACCAGTGTATAAGTTTAATTTAATATTTTGTAAATGTAGTCCGGCCCTGTCCGATATACCAAAAGTGTAAAGCCTTATTTCTTGTGACAAAATATAACGTATTAAACCAAAACCGGTCGTTAATGAAATACGTTCAATGCTCTCTGTGTTCAGTAATTAAAAAATTTCGCATCGTATTTCGGCCATGAGCAATCCGTATTAAGAGCAATTGAGCTGATGGGCTCAATTGGATACACTTGATTAGTTAAGGCGTTTTAAATGGAGCATGTCGTAAGTCGTGGAAATGTCTGTGTGATTATGTTTTTAAAATGAGATTGAATATACATAGGAATGTTGGGTTGATGTCTGGAACGAGACAGCATGGTATATATATACTATGGACCGGCCCTTTACTGTACCGTAATGAAGTTGTCACAAACTTGCAACATTACCGAATGAAGTTTGTATTTGACTAATTTGATTTCGTTGCGTTGGAGTTGTATTTACGAAGGGCCACCAACGACTCTAAGACATTTTATTTTTATGAAAGGGCCGGTCCATAGAATATAGAAAGTCTATATGCATACTGAACAGGTTATTTTTGTTTAGGATTTTAATTCGTAATTTTTTGGATATGAAATTATAGAGATAATTTTGATTGTGTGAAAAGTATGATTGAATGTTTTTTTATTTACTCTAAATTCTTGTATTTAAAGAAGATGACAATGTGAAATTTTATCTATGTAATAATCTAAAAGGAGGTCGGCTCGACCGAGGATGTACACACCTTCTCAAAGAAAATAGGCGTAAACTTAAAGTATAATTACAGTTGAGTTTCTTGCGACGAGCGCCAAACGCCTAATATCACACCTCATCTGTTCCCTTAATTTTATACTTCCGTATCCCTTCCTTTGTATCCCTTGGGTTGGCAACACGCACGTGATACTTCAAGTATGGCAAGCGTTCATAAATTGCATTACTGCCATCAAGCGGGCCGTATGCTTGTTTGCCAAACCATTGCTCACTGGTTATTAATAAGGTAAGGTAAACAGGATACCATAGATTTACGGGTATATATATATATATTTTTTTTTTTTTTTTTTTCAACGGCCCCATTAGGATAATTATATCCTGTGTCGGGGTCCGGAAACATTCACAATGACAAGGACAAACACAACCAGACCGGAAAACATGCCTGTACGAATAATACAAACCCGCAACCGTCGAGGCTTAAGGCAGACTCGCTACCCACAACGCCACAACGGTGTCAATATTAATAATTGCAATGATTTATGTTTACTAGGATGATATATACAATAACACAAAACTGGAAATGATAAACATATCATGTGCAAAGACATAGATTGTCTTTGTCGTTACATAGTAATATATATTCTGCTCAAGTACAAGGGAAAATTATCACGTCAGCTAGTTGGAAGGCGTTGAATGTGATTGATTACCCTTTGAGGTTCGTAGGGATGTATTATTCGATGCGCTGAAGAGGCGAGATTCGAACTCCTAAAATAGATGTTACATAACTGTTCAAACATTTACTGTATACTAGCATCTGAGCGCGGCTTCGCTCGCGTGAAAAATGTTTTGCAATGAGGCATCTTTAATGGCTCCCGATACAAATTCCAATCCCGATTTCAACCGCTTTACGATTTTTTGGCGATAAAAACTAGTCTAAATTCTAGTTCTATCTATTTCTAGTTTAATGTTTTTCTAGATACGACTATTAATTGAGTTCTTTGTGAAAGTTTAAAATCATTTCTTATAATAATTATGATCAGTAAGATCGTTGAACGTCTTTAAAAAATATATCATCTCAAACCTACTGGGCTGTAGGTATCTCATGAACCGTAAGAAGTAGAGAGTTAAAAATTCACAGAATGTTATATTTCTATGGCCGCTGTAATGAAAAATAATTAAAATAAATTTAATTTCAAAATTAAAAGATCTCCATACAAGAAACTTGATGCTTTTATTTCATTTGAGGACGTTGTGGTCCAGCGGTAGCGAACCTGCCTTAAACGACATAGGTCGCAGGTTCGATTCCCGCTCAGAGCAGATGTTTGTTTAACCATACAGGCATGTTTTCCGGTCTGAATTTATCCTAATGGGTTGACCGTTGAGTGTGTAGCATCTACGGTACGGAACTCTTTTATGTGCGAGTCCGACACTTAATTGGCCGGTTTTTATAATTTTAAAATCAATTCCAGAAAATTAAATAGCGTAAATTACTTCTCTATCTACCAATGAGACCAAAAAAAAAACAGATAGACCTGTTTATTTATAATTATGTATAAACCGAGTATTATTAATTCAGCTTTGATCGTCTCATAACTTGTTTAACACATAATCTCATTAAAAACTTTTTCATCGACATCCTTCCAACAGATCTTTTATAGCAGTTGTTCCCTCCGATTTAAATGTAAATCTAATGTAGTCTAGTCACATTATAATATTATTGATATGTAATATATGGGTCGTAAATAATTACGTACGATCGTTCACGACAGATCGTGGTGTGTGAACACGATCGGTTGACTCTTGAGATATAATTTTAGTTACATTACGAACTTTACACCTTAGTGTGGTGTTGTGTGGATTTGAGTGTCATCGAGGTCGAAAATGGTTACGATGTGTTTGCTCAATGACCGTAAAAATATGATAGTAGCTTGGTACCTTTTTTATTTGGTACTAAAAAATTTGAATGTGTGGTAATGTTGCCGTTTACATTGACGACCATTGTGTTGGTGTGAGCCTGCCATAATCTCGGTCTGGGAGTTTGTCGTTGTAGGTCTCCCCACCCTGTTTCGGAGAGCACGTTAAACTGTCGGTCCCGGTTGCTATCATAACATCTGGTAATAATCGTTAACTCTTGAAATGTAATTAATTGCTCTCATCCAATGAGTTACTGATTCACCCTTAGGGTTCCAGAGGTCAGATGGCAATCGCTCTGTGTAAAAACTAGTAGCCTGTCAAATCCGGATACGCAAACCGATAAGAAGACGTTTGGCAAAATACCTGGATGATGCTAGGAGGAAGAAAGAAGTTGCCGTTTATATTAAAATATAAATGTTTTATCTAATATTAATATACAAAACTATATTGCCATTATGCGATAATTGAATGATGAATAAATTTTATTATTTTCAAGAATAGTGTTCGAATTCAGAACCCAAAATTTACTAATATAAAATAAATAACTCACATAGTAAACGCCTCTTTACAATCAATGAAAACTTAATAAAACTCGTCTCGTAACTCAATATACATTTAAAACGAAACTATTTAGTTATATTTAGCTCTAATCGAATTCTATAACCTTTACTTGGAGTGAGAGTTTGTTTATAAATATTTAATATTGTCAACGATAATTTAAGTTTATTTATTAATATTATTAGTGAAAATGTCAAGAATTTAACGATTGACGGCATGACGTCTAATTCAAAATCAATTTTTTCTGTTATTAAGATCGTTATAAAAAGATTATTAATGCGTCTATTAAAACTTTATATAGAACTTGTTTTTACCTATAGCATCTTTTGGATGAATTTTCAAAAATAAGTAAAGTAATGTTAAAGAAGCGTAGTTCACAACCACACCAGTAGTTTAAGGTTGTCATTGAGTTGCTATTTGAGACGTCAGAAAATAAAGGAGACGCGGAGAAGAATAAGAATAGCAGTAGAGAGAGAAGAGTACAGACTCTGTGTCCTTCTTTTTTATATGACTAATTTGGGAAGCAATTATATGGTCCTCCTGAGCGTATGATTTGTAGGTATCACTCATGGGTTGCCACACGCGATATTGATTGATAAATCTCCTTTGCCCAGTAATTTCACTAATAAAGGGTCCTTTAGACCAACCACAGTAATGGAGTGTGTACTCCAGCTTTGTGGTAGAATATCTGACACTGCGCTAGTACCTACAAGAACAGCTTTGAGGTAGAATATATTACTTATTCTAATACTCTTCTTTTGAGAGAATTCTCAATCTCTCCTACACCAGTAATCTTCTTAAAAATCGAAGCTTTCCTGCCAAATACTATCTACATAATTCTTGCAATATAACCGTTAACTGCTAACGATAATAAATAAATTAGAAGAGAATCAAAGTTACTTCCATATTTAAAGTACAAAAATTCGTTATTAAATCAACCAGCTGTCAAAAACCTCTACAGAGCTTAAATCAACCGTTAACAATATCGCAACAAACGGTCCACAAACACGATATCAGTTAACCGGCTTGTCAAACATCGAAATGTAAATAACAAAGCCATTATCAACATTCCGATTTGCAATTGTTCGTTAGATAACGTCATAACTTAGTTAAAACGGACAGCTTTGTCGCAATAACCTAGATAGTAAAAACCTATATTTTTGGTAAATTACTTTTGCGATATTTGCTGAGATATTGAGACTGTAAAAGCTAAAAAAAAATCTGTATAAAAACATAATAACATAATGCCTGATGATGTCCCACATAAAGTGAATTCTTTTTATAGAGTCCTTCGCATTTCAGTATGTCAAGAAGGACAAAATTTTTTAAGTTCTTTCTTCCTAGACATGCAGTTTTCATTATAACCTTATACAGTTAAAGTAACAGTATCACTAGGTTGTGTTTCGAGCACTGGAGGCCCAATCTCCCCCTCTCCCTCTGTTCCCTTCTCATTCCTTCCCTCCTATCTCTTGGGCTAGCAACGCACATGTGATAATTCAAGTTTCGCGCGCGTTCATAGGTTGAGGTGACTGCTTATCATAAGGCAGAACGTACCATTGTGTGCCATACGTCATGAAAATCAATAGGTGTATTCCTCAACTACAATGTCCGGGAATATTTTGAAACACAAATCATACATTTGGAAATCAGTGGCCATTTCACGAATTCGAAGCAATGAAAGTCGATGTTAATATTAAACGTCAAATGTTTCTGATAAAAAACAGATAAAGTATTATCCAAACCACAAAAACTATACACGTATGGAAACAAAAGACCATTACAAATAAAAACTCGTCAAACTTTTGACGAGTCGAAAAATATTCCAATGCACCAAAGCTGTTATGTATTACTTTCACGGTATAAATTGCTGCAATATCATATTGTAATATGTAACTCTATTATGTTAAAGCATGAAATGATAAGTAAATAAAAAGATATCTTTACGTCTTTAAAGGTTTGTTTCCGTATTTGTATGTTATGACGGTTGACAAATAAGCATATGGTCCGTCTGATACGAGTAGTAAGCAGTTACCGCAACCTATGAACGCGCGCGATACTTGAAGCAATAATACATTTGCGTTGCTAACCCAAGAGATAGAAAGGAAGGGATTAGAAAGAATACAGGGAAGGGAACATGGGGGTGTTAGTTTGGGCCTACGTCGCTTTCACTCAATAACTTTACTTTACTCCGATTTAAAAACACCGTTTTACAGGAACTCTCACAGCGGCAACTTGGTAAGAAATTGATACTGGTGGTAGGTCTTTTGTTGCAAGAGGCGGCTAGGTAGGTACCACCGCAGTGTCCAATATTCTGCCGCCAAATAGTAGTGCTTAGGCACTACTGTGTTCCGGTTTGAAGGGCATTGTACGCTAGTGAAATTACTGGGCGAACGAGATTTAAGAACTAATATCTCGAGGTTGGCAACGCGCGAGTGGCACCTACTAATGGTGCTGGAAGCGCTCATAGGCTGCGGCAGCCACTTACCATCAGGTGGGCCGTATGCTTGTTTGCCAACTTCTAACATAAAAAAAAAAAAAAAAATGCACATGAATTAATCATTCTTCCATTCAAACGCAAAGGATAATTTTATCCTACATTTATGGTCGTTACTTTTAAAAGCATAAAGAGTTAAGAACGTTTAAATTATAGTATATTGTACTAGCTATCTCAGTTCAGCTTTAAACTTTCTTAGGGAATCTATAGTTTTGGTTGCTAGTATCTACATTACCGGATTTAAACTAAGCCTTACAACTTTCAAAAAACTTGCAAGCGGTAACAGAAATTCCCCTATAGGTTGTGATAACGTCAAGTTTCCGCGTTCGATTCAAATGATAAGCAAAACGCTGCAAACTGCAAACAAGTCGGCAGCGGCTATCGGTCGTTGAACCGCGATAGAAGGAATGGACCGCATTAAGATCAAACTGTAGTTCTGTTGAGTTCCAGACGTAATTGAAGTTTAGATTGCGGTACATACGCCTACTTGCAAAGGACTGAATCCCACTTATATAATAAATGTGAAAGTTTCACATACAGATAGCTTGCTACCTGGATTCTTTTTCCTAGCGGTTTATACGAGGATCTACCCAGGATCTGCTTATTACTCTTGTCCAGAATTTGATAGGTTACTAGTTTTTACACAGAGCGATTGCCATCTGATTTCTGCAACCTGACTTACTGGTTCGCCCTTAGGGTTGCGGAGGTAAAATGGCAATCGCTCTGTGTAAAAATTACTATCTTGTCAAATTCAGATAAGAGTATTATGTAGACCCTAGGTAAAATACCGGGATAGTGGTAGGAAGCAGAAGAAGTTCTATTAAATAACAGTAAAAGTGTTGTATGTAGGAAAGTAATTGCGGTGATACGTTTCGAATGAGTTTCTTAAATTGCGTAGTATTTTTTGTTACGAGTACTTTGCTATTTGCACGAGAACTGCAGTAATTTCATCGCTGCGCTATCGCAGAATGCCTTCGTGTTAAATTTTTGCAATAGCACGACAAGCTGCCAATGTACTCTAAACACGCTACCATTATGGTAATGACACAAAAATCTAATTAAAAACAAAATAGTTATTTACTTTGAATACAAAACTGAAATCAGTTTCTTTAGAAATACATTTTCTCTTTATTTTATATTTTGTTTAAATTTTAATTTAAGTTGTTGCACGAACTAAACATTTTACCTTTTTATATTTAAGAATAAGACGACTCTAGCGACTTTTAATTTAATCAAATTCATCCAGTCTTTTTGGCTACAAGGGCGCATAAATGAAATAGAAATTCATACACCCGAAACATATAGCTACATATTACATATCTCAGGTTGTTCGATAAATAGTTCGTACCTTTAGAATAAAAACGACGTAACTCAAAAAGCAATTTTTTTTCGAATCAACAAAATTTTTAAATTGTTGACACCTGAACAATCTTTCCTATATTATATTTTCTTGGTTATTTACGCTCGAATATGGCTATGTTTGGACTATTGTTACACTGAGAACTTTGTTTTAAGTCATTTTATGCTGATAACTAAATTTTTGTTTTTTTTTTAATTGTGGAGGTTTCGCTCTAAAGGTTCGAATTTCTTTTAAGTTAAGTTTGCGACACTTTAAACCAGCTTGTAAAGAAGAGTATAAGAGCTTTTATTTTATTATACATACATTTTGATAAGATGGGTTAAGATATACGAATTGCGAACATCTTAAAGGCATAAGGAAAAACTGCGTCTCGTAAACAAATTACTGTACATACATAATATGTTTTATTTATGGTATATGTATATTCCTTCATCATTCTCTATCAAAACATTTGCAAACTATCGAATAATATATCCTTTCATACACCACAGATGTTGTAGGGAAATCCCTACTACTAAATTATGTCATTTATATTTAAAAGCTTATCATGAAGGCCAGCTATAAATTTAGCCATCTGTTGACCTTATTAAGACAAGGCCATTCCTAATTTTGTTGTATTTTTTAATCTGTGTCATTCACGCGTAAGTTGTTTCAAATCCCGCTGAGATTCTCTACATGTGTTGTTTTTGGAGTATCAATTATCGGCCCAAAAGGGACTAACATGAAGACATTTATTAGAGCAAGTTTATATTGTAACAATATAATTTTTTACCTCATTAAAAATTCTTTCCATCTACGACCGATCGGCGTGAATTTTTTAGACCCGTTGTCATCCGGTTCCACCGACCTGTACCGTAAGGCTCCGGCAATAGCGGTAGTAAGCCTTAAGCGCCACAGGTCGCGGGTTCGATTCCCGCTCGGACCAGATGTTTGTATTAAACATACATTGGTTTCCGGTCTGGGTGTATTACTAATTTGATACAAGATATCATTATCCTAGTAGGGTAGAGTGTGTAGCGTTTATTTATTATTATAACATTATAAGTACGTTGTATATAACTCGTCACTTGAGAGCAGAGACATATTTCAAGTTAGTTTTCACTGGTGACTTTTTCCGGTGGCTACAGTTTAATAAGATAAAAAGTAGTACGTATACCGTTGCAAAATTAGGTTAGTCGTGAAAACTACATACTGCATTGTTTATAATATTAGCGTGTCTATACGACTGTGTCTCAATATATTCTAAAAGTTTTGTGTTGTATAACTATTTATAGCATATACAATTATACATACATAAATATAGTTATATTACAAAATGTAAATAGCCAGACGTCTAGGATAGAATTTGGACTGTTACGAACATAATTAATTAAATATGAAAAAATTTTTTAAACATGCTTTTTCAAGGCATTAATAATATTCATGGGGAAACAATAGTCAGGTTCTACAAATCACAAAGGCTTAGATGGGCAGGTCACCTGGAAAGATTGAGCGACACTAGATCTGTGAAAACCATTACGAAATGGACTCCGCAACAGAAGAGACGCAGAGGAAGACAGCGGAAGCGGTGGATGGATTGTGTCGTGGAGGATTTGAAAAGTATGGGCAGGAAAACATCTTGGAAAAAGAAGACCAGAGGCAGAGTGATGTGGGAGAACATCGTTAAAGAGGCCAAGACCCACAAAGGTTGTAGTGCCGGACGAAGAAGAAGAAGACTAACATTCCCACTGAGCCCAAATGAGCCCGAAGCTTGCGCTAGGAGTGGGTACGACAATACCACAAGGGGGTCAGGATCGAACGTTCGACTCTCGCGTTATAGCGAAATCGGGGCTACCGTTGAGCTATTGAGGCTTAAATAAAAGTTTTTTATGTTAATTAAGATGGGAAGGACTTATATTTTTGTTATATGAATAACAAAAAATCTCTGCATTCTAAAACGGATTCGCAGCGAATTTCGCCAAAAATTCCAACTTTCATGTCTCTGTGGGACGTGGTTGGAATTATTTTGTTCCTCTGTGCGTCCCATCTGCCATTTGAGTTTATACGCAGACATGAGAGCAATTAAAATTAGCAGAAATCCCGCTTTATACGTTTTGAAATTTTATTTATGAATTTAAAAAAAGCACACACACAGCTTAAGCTGATATTCTTTTGACCTTTCATTTGGAGGAAATTCTTGAGTATAATGAAGCAATAATTTTAAATTGTTAATATTATTTAATTTTTTCAAGGATTAGTTATGTTAATTTGAATATTGGTCCTAATTTATAACACCAAAATTGGCTTCATCCATTTGTCGTCAGCGGCATCGTGCATCGAACAAACATTTTGTGTGAAAACGTATTGGTTATAAGATTAATTTCGGAAAATTGAATTGAAATGTCTCGCGTATTATTTAAATAAAATTAGTCGAATAGACGCTACATAATATAGTTACATTTCTTTATTTAAGTTTCTTAGAGAGTATATACTTAAGGAAGAGTACCCGAGAAGTAGGTTCCGAACCAACGAGGTTTACTCCGCCTAAGCCTCCGCTATCTGTCAGCGGGATGAGTGGCGAAACGTAATAGGTAGATATTTTGACGTTTTTTGTTGTGTCTTACAAACTGTAATAGATAAAACTTTCTTACGTTAATCTTTTCTAAATTTTAAAATTAAATATATTTTACATATGACAGCTATTATAAAAAACAAAATTAGTTACAAAATTAAAGACTCTTTTACAAGAAACTATTTTGTGTTACAGATACATCTGTCTTGTAGCATGTCTGCGCTTACATTTGCATATTTCGTTTTGTTTGCATGTTGAACATGGCAATGCTGAAACACATTAAGAAAATTTTAAGCAGGAACACCCCACGCACACTTTATTAGACGTGTTGCACAATTCACATACATTTTTATTTCATGTTGTTCTTGTATCTTTATATAATTGTACAATACAAAGTTACTTTTAATTCCTATTTAATTTTGAATTTTAGGTGACGTTCACTGATCGAGAAATGATCTGTTAGTTTAACTCCTTTAGTTTTGATCAGTAAATGGATAATAATATTAATATACACTACACCCTCATTGGCTCCCATTGGAATAGTGATATCCTTTGTCGGGGGTCCGAAAACATACACAACAACAAGGACAAACACACCCAGACCGGAACTCATGCCTGTACGGTCAATACAAACATATGCTCCGAGTCGGAATTAAACCCGCTTGTGTCATTTTTTTAATTTGTATTTTAATCTTATTTACTTATAAAGTCTCTGGCCACGTATATTTTTGCTATTTTCTCTATTTGGAGGGTTATTATGTCTGACATCAAAATAGGAAGTTTAATGTACAAATGTATTTGCATGTTTTATGTTTATTGAAAAATGTTGCCTTCATAAGTCATTGTAATTTTGTCTGGATTCGATGATGTCATCTTGGAGATATCGAGGGAATTATAATTATAAGCACATCTATTTCGAATTGCATATTTAATAAAAGTAACGTGCTCTAAAGAAGCACCAATTGGTGTTCCTCAGGAGATGATGATCACCGAAACTACACAATACTAATATATATGACGGAGGTGGGGTGTTATATCTCGGCGAAACTCTTCACCGTCCGACATTATTGTGGGCAAAATGTAGGTACGGGAAACAAACGAATACTACAAAATCACTTATTTGATTTAATGTGAAATATGCAACGAGTCGTAAGACAGTTCCTATGATGTTGTTAGCACGGCGGCTAGCACTGAAGTGAAGTGTCGCCGGCCGCGCGAACGCATCTAGGCTCCGTCGAAGCGTCGTCTCGATGACGCTTGCGGCTCGTTGTCAAATCAGCTTCCATATTGTAGTGTCGATAGTCAAAACAGCTCCCGTACTAATGACTTCTCCGACACGGCCATCCTACGGTACACACGTCCCTGTGTGTTACTCTGAAACAAAGTTTCTTGCACAGTATCACATAGCTCGGTCACTCCTGACCTTATCCAGTAAATTTACCACATTACAATCACTGCTCGTGAAACTCAGAGCATAGCCGAATACTTAATTATCTCTCTACACAATCAAACAATTAAAACACTTAAGCTCTACATGTGATCTATGGCTACGCATAGCCCAGTAACCTCCAGTTACTCATCACTCATATGCGATCCCCCTGGGAACGCCTCTATGGTTTCCACTGAAACCCGACCTCCACCAAAGTTGCCTGCTTACCGCCTACTCACGGACTACTAATAGTAGACACCGATTTCTACCGAGCTACGGCTACACGACAACCTTTGGTACGGTCCAATCATCATGTAAACGGTCCAATCATCATGTAAACTTAAGTGCTTTCCTTATCGTCACAACAACTTGGCTCTACATCAGTTTCATCAGTTAAGCTCTGATTTTCCGGCATTTTTCACAATCTATCAAGTGCGTATTTGTAGATACGCTTAGAATTTAAAGCCTTTAAATTATAACGATCACCATCAAGAATTTCTATGACCTCTAACGGTCCTTGAAACTTGGGATCCAACTTTGTTTGATTACGTTCCTCGTTCATAATCAAAACAAAGTCTCCAACCAAAAATTTATTGAGTTTTGCCTTTGTCTGATCGAACCTATGTTTTTCATAGGATGCTGCAGTGATCAAGTGCAAGTTAATGTTACTTATGTTACAAAACTCTTTAAAGTCTTTAGTCGCAAAGCAACGCCCTTTATCCACGATAATATTTTTCGGAGTAGCGAATAGCGCTACACTATCTCTTACAGCTGTAATACTCGACTCTTAGTATCGATATTAAGAGTTTGAAATAGCAAGACGAATGTCGTGAACGCATCAATAACAACGAAAACATATTCTTTTAAATAATTTTTGCCGCTTAATTTTCCGTTATTGAAATCAAAAACAAGCTTAGATATTTCAATATCACGTTTTTGTTCAGCTAAAAGCCAGTTATCGGAAAGTTCTGTCAATTTAACTATTTTGTGTTACTCTACGTTAGACTTTAATTTAGATCTTACGTTGTCTTTACCATCAACAGAACTTTGGTGATTACGGGATACGAAATTTGCATGTGCCATATCTTTACCTTTATTATAAATTATGTCAAAATCAAAACATTGTAAATAGGCCCACCACCTGTGAACTCGCGGCGTCAAGTCTATCTATTTACGGGACGATTTTAATGAATTACAATCAGTCACAACTTTAAATTGTCTACCATGTAAATATTGCCGAAAATGCTTAATCGCGTTAACGACAGCCAAGGTCTCTAACTCGTAACTATGATACCGAGATTCCGCAGGTGTGGTCCTTTTACTAAAATACGCGACTACTCTACGTTTACCATCTACGACTTGAAATAAAATAGCACAGTAACCCTCTGTGCTGGCATCCGTATGTAGCTCAGCCGGGTATTGGGGGTCATAAATCATTAAAACGGGCTCTTTAGGAAGAATGGAAATAATTTCTTTTCTAATGTCTTCATGGCGTTGTTGCCAGTTAAATTGAACCTTATCACACGTTAATTTATAAAGGGGACTAGATCATACTAGAAAACCTAGGTACAAACTGTCTGAAGTAAGTTGCCAACCCTATGAACTGTCTTAACTTAGTTACTGTGGACGGTGGAGGCAGAGTTGACAATGCCTCTACCTTTCTACGATTAGCTCTAACCTCTCCCGACCTTACTTCATACCCTTCTTCGATAGTCTCGGAAATAACCAAGATATCGTCGACGTAAACAATAACGAAAGTATTTGCTAGATTACCCAAAGCTCTAACTATCGCGCGTTGAAAAACTGATATCGCATTACGGAGCACGAAAGCATGGTCAAATACTCATACTGACCGTCAGGTGTTATGAACGCGGTACGTTGTATTGATTGGTCATCGGATTTGACCGGAATTTGATGAAAGCCTGAAGCACAATCTAATTTAGTAAAATACCGCGCACCGTGTAAACGTGATATTGGGTCTGATATAAGTGGTAACGGATACCGATCAGGTACTGTATTACTATTGAGTTCGCGATAATCAATACACATTCTATCCATACCGTCGCGTTTCTTAACTAAAAGGGCTGGGCTTGCAAATGTGAACTACTTGCTCGAATGATATTAGCACGCATTAACTCATCTACACGTTCACGCATTATTTTTCTCTCTTCCGCACTAAGCCGATATGGTCGTCTTTGTACAGTCTTACTAGGAAAATTACTAGGACAATTAGCCGAATCTCAAGTTCACCCGTAGTCACGAGAGTTTGCGGCATACCAGTAATAAAATGGCTTGAATAACGAATTAATACAGAAACTATTTCCGATTTATGATTCGCGGACACGTCGGTATCTATCAAGTTAAAATTATTTCACAGGGGCAGTTCATTAACACTACTAAATAAAACGGTATTTTCTGTATCAACTGAGGGTAATTGTAAGTTACAATTATTTACATCATGAACTTTAGAAATTTTTAAATTGTGTCGCGGTCATATTAACACTAAAGCCTTGCAGCAATATTTCGCGCCCTACTATAATATCACTACGCAAATAGACATCCGGCAAAACATGCAATAAAATCTCGATTGAATTACTATCAATTTCAATAATACAAGAAATCTGAATAGTGCTGAGTACACTTGACTGAATAATGCCTCTCAATGTAACTATGCTTTGCTCACGTTTTCCACAAAATTTACAAGAGACACTTTCTTTAATTAGTGAACACCCAGCACTATGCACCGAATCATAATGGAATTCGAAAAGCTGACCTTTATGTTTTAAAGTTCCTTCAGGAGGGTCGATGACGCACACGTCGACACGTCACTCGCTGCGCGACGCCTCGGCACGTTGTTCTCCATTTGGGCAGCGGGTAGAAATGTGTCGTTGTCTTCCGCAAATGTAGCAAACGATGGAGCTGCCTGTAGCCTGCTACTGAGGATTAGGTCTTGAAGCTTGAGGGAAATTCTGCATCTTCATACGTTTTCCGTGTATATCTTTTCGCCCGTGTAAGCAATCCGCCATTTACTGCGCAACGTAGTGTGGTCTCCATATCTCGTCTGTTTTCCCGCTCGAATCCCACTTCTGATGACGGAGGTGGGGTGTTATATCTCGGCGAAACTCTTCACCGTCCGACATTATTGTGGGCAAAATGTGGGTACGGGAAACAAACGAATACTACAAAATCACTTATTTGATTTAATGTGAAATATGCAACGAGTCGTAAGACAGTTCCTATGATGTTGTTAGCACGGCGGCTAGCACTGAAGTGAAGTGTCGCCGGCCGCGCGAACGCATCTAGGCTCCGTCGAAGCGTCGTCTCGATGACGCTTGCGGCTCGTTGTCAAATCAGCTTCCATATTGTAGTGTCGATAGTCAAAACAGCTCCCGTACTAATGACTTCTCCGACATATATTTCATGTTGAGATACAATTAAGTACGTAAATATTGTTGCCCATTGGAACGAAGTTCCTTATCGCGCATTGTGAAAGGGGCTAGACGGAAAAAATTTTACGAAAAGTTGTCACGACACTTTTTGCTATAGTAAGCTATTATAAGCTGTGCGGCGTCGCATGTTTCTCTGTCTGTCTCTCTCTCTTATAGAAAGCAAGCCAGATATTTTCATTTCTATTTCGCATTGAACATTGTGGTGTCGCGACGATTATTTTTGTTGAGTGTATACAGGTTTTTGTAAATAATAAATAATGTTAATAATAAAAAAATATTATTATAACTTAAAAAAATAAAATTTTATTACAATTTCTTCACTAATTAATCGAAAGGAACTCCGTTCCATCCGGGTGTCCCTTGACACCTCTCAAGTTTTTTATTATTTATTAACTTAAAAGTAAGATAATAATAAAAAAAATCAAGCTCAAAAGTGAAAAACAAAAAAATAAAAATGTTCTACTATAGAAGTCGTGCCGATGTTTTACTTAGAACCAATTTTAAGTTATTTGTTTGAGCTAGGTTATATTAAGAGATCAGAGTTTTATAAGATTTTTGCGGTAAAAGAGCTAAATATACATTTAATACGTTTTTAAATCGTTGAATTATTGTTTTTTTTTGTAAATGGACACAAACGTTAAATATCAAAACAATAATTTAACTCGGAATATATTTAGTAATGTCCAATGAAGACGTTGAAAATATTCAAATAGCATATAAATTTCAATAATTTGTATAAATTTTGTTAGTTTTAGGAATCGAAACAAATAAAGTAATAATTTATTAGGTATTATTAAATAAAAAACACGCAATCCCACTTATAATCGTCCAAATTTATTTCGACCTTCGTATATTTACAAGTTCTGATTTGTTATTCAATATTTCTGTTAATTAAAAATACATAAGACAATTTTACGATATGTAAAATAATGGAGATTTTAGTGATTACAATGTTATGAATATAATTCGCATTAAGTAGTGTTGAAATTAGCATTATATTTTGTTTATTATTAATAAGATTTTATTACAAATGTTATACATATTAAAATATTTGCATGTCTGACATTTACAATAATATTAAATATATTAGGTATATTAATTATATATACATAAAAACTAGCTTTTCCGTTGTCGCTGCAAAACCTATTTGTTCTGTCTGAGTGTATACAAAGTTGTCCTTACGATAAGCCAAGAGTTTCACAGTGATCGGATAAATAGTTGAGGAAAGCATAAAAGATGAACAAATACTTTAAAATTTATTTGTCAATGACGTGTTTCGGTTTCATCTGCGTAGAATTTAAATAATTTGGGTCTCCGGTTCTGCCGTTGTTAAAAATTGAAGTCGCTTTAAAATCGGTTCAGCCATTTTAAAGCTAGATCGCCTGAGAGCCTGTACCCTTTTGCGAAATGGCCCACAGCAGGCGATTTGTATGTGGGAAATATAAATAAAACTTAAAAGCATGATCCAATAAATTTTTAATCTCACCAGCGCTTCGTTTGACAGCAAAACTGTCTGTTTTTACGTATCTGTGCTAGTAATCGTTTTACAATTTATCGTCATACTTTTAAGTTTTATTTCTGTATGTCACATAAATATTCTCTACCGTGCCGTGGCGCCAATGAGCGCAGGGCCTTAGGGCAGTTTCAGACCAACTTTTCATACGAGCGTATACGTTTATTGAAACGCGCCTCGAATAAAAACGTCTCTGAAACCTTTTACGAAATATGCTACTCCTACCAGTTCGATCATACACGCCGGAATAAGCCCGTTTCTTTTCTCTTTTTTATTCATGTTTGTTGGCAAAACAAGCATACGGTCCGCCTGATGTTAAAGTATTGCTCTACTACTAGCAGTAGAAAGGTAGTAGTACCCACGTTCAGTTCTTAGAAGAGCGAAATTAAACGCACGTGTAACCGCGTATGCCGAAACTACCCTATACGCTAGAAAAGAAAAAACGCTGGTCTGAAACAGCCCCTTCTATTTTATTTTTGTGGAAGATAACCGTCACTAGGTAAAACAAACTGAATTAATTTGAGTTTTTTTGTTTTTCCATTACTAAGTGGAAGATTTTCGTTATCTGCTTCACCTTTTTATTACACTTTTAATTGGTTTTATCTTATATATATATTATAAAATATAACGTCTTTTCGTCTGTCTCTCTCGTTGCTTACTTGTTTTTGGCCAGTTATAGTAGCAGTCTAAGTTTTTTTTAGTTATAATTAAGACCGTTTGCGCATTGCAATTAAACGCATGCGGTTTAGGAGTAGCTGAAAACGCAAAATGGCATACAATAGCGTACTGCGTGTGGCGTGTTACTTAATTTTATTTCAATATCACAATATAAATAAAAGACGTTTACGCTGTGCCTGCGGCACCATAGTTACTATGGGACATAAAAATCGCGCGTTTTCAAACCGTTTAAGAATACGTTTTTAATATCAGTCATTTTTAAAATGTTTTTAAATCGTTTCCAAGATGAAGTAGCTTTCCCATCATAATAATTAATCTTATCATAAACTATTTATACAAAAAACATGCACTATCTATTAAAAACAGAATAATGATATACGGCTCTGAGACCGTAATCGCGTAACAAACACAAAAAAACTTACACAAATGTGAGATCTCTTATTTTACTCTTATTCTCTAAAACAAATTGTTGTTATATGTATGTAAAAATATAAATAAACCTGCTATGCCCGCGACTCTGCTCGCGTTATCTAGTTTTTGATGATCCCACGGGAACTAATATTTTTCGGGTATAAAAATTATTATATATGTTAATCCGGGTAATTATTAATGTGTTATTAAAATGATAATGTGTTTACCAAATTTCATCCAAATCTGTTCAGTATTTTTTGCGTGAAAGAGTAACAAACATCCATCCACCAATCCACCCATCCATCCATCCATCCATCCATCCAAACTTTCACATTTATAATATTAGTAATTCTATCTAGTTTGTGCATTCAGAGAGGAAGACCATGGCAGCTGTGACACATTTTAAATAGTAATTCAGCTGCTAATGTCACTCTTTACAGATTTTGAAAATATTATTTGTAGCATTACACACCTAAGGACAAAATTGTTAATTGAAATTATGTATAGTAAATTATTCTTATACTTTTTTCTTATCTTTGAAGTCATTTATGTAAGTGACACCGCGTGCAATGCTAGTATCGATTATTATAAAGATGTAAAACATATAAAGAATTCTTTATGTTTTTAATGTAATGTATAATATCGCAATAAATTATACTATTTTTAGTGTTTGATATTATTAGTGACTACTTTTTAAGTGTTATTTTGTTTCGTGTGTCTTGTTTTAAAAAAGGTGTGAGGATGACATTTAGCCTTTAATTCATGCCGATAATTATGTATTCCTTTTTAACACCATTATTAATATATCGGTATATAATAGCTGGCTCTTTTGTCTTTAATAAAAAAATGTGAACTGGATTTGTTGAATGGATCTCTTATAGGTAATATCTGCGTCTGCGGCGCCCTCGTGTGGTGTACCGATTTTTACTGCATGGAAACCTAATTCTTATTGTAAAATAAAAATTGCTCCAGCCTTTTCGGAAAAAACACCCAGAAAGAATAACAAACATTTTAAAAGTTGAATTTTTATATAAGTACTAAAAACGTAGAAGTTTCTTATCAATTCCCGTTTTTCTGTTTCGAGATTTGGTGATATACAAAACCTTCAAAATTAGATTTTGAGTCCAGGCGGTTGCCTAAACACACAAACACTACACACTCAAAGGCCCCCATTAGGATAGTTATATCCTGTCAAGAACAAACACACTCAGTCCGGATAACAAGCCTGTATGATTAATACAAAACATCTACTATATAGGTACCTTCAAATCTAGAGTGAATAGGCATCTTCTAGGCAAGCGCGTTCCACCTTAGGCTGTATCACAACTACACACCAGGTTTGATAACAGCCAACCGCTGGCTTATACATAAAAAAAAAAACTACTCCGAGCGGGAATCGAACCCGTGACCTGTGGCGCTTAAGGTAGGTTCGCTACCGCTGCGCAACATCGTAATGAAATCGTTGTAATAAAAGAGTAAGTAAAATTATTTTAAGTTTAGTCTACAAACGTAATGTAAATAAATTTAATAGACATTTATACAATATTACCGATGGTAATATGTTAGGGCTTGTAAATAAAACAAAGGCAAGGATCTCATCCTGCTTGCATCGTTCACACGAGCTTAAGTTAACACGTGGTACTTGTTCCCACCGATATAAAGAGCCGCTATGCGGGTGTATTCTGCTACCCTCATATAACCAATATAAAAGAATTAGAAATTTCTTTAGACGATTTTCGTTTTTATACAATTATCATGCGGTTTATTCTTTAAACATATTGGAATTTAGATTTTTATTTTATTAATAAATAAACGCTACACACTCAACGGCCTCCATTAGGATAGTTATACCCTGTGTCGGGGATCCGGAAACATTAACAATGACAAGGACAAACACGCCCAGACCGGAAAACATGCCTGTATGGTCAATACAAACATCTGCTCCGAGCGGGATCGAACCCACAACCTGTGGCGCTTAAGACAGGTTCGCGATCGCTGCGCCACAACGTCGTCTTTGATTTTTGTCTCTCTGATTCTTGTATGTAAATCTCATGATGATAGCTTATTAATATCCTTATCGTGTACGGTGTGATTTTAAATCGATATTTAGGCGGTTTTTATCTTAAAAATTAAATTGACAACTATAGTGATGTTAAAATTTATCTACATATTTTTTTTCGAGAATTATTTCGATTGCAGTAAAATGCTTTATTCATTTGGACAAACCCTATGGTGAAAGTTAGTTTAATATATACATTTTTCGATCACTACTCCCAATATTATTATTATAATTTTTTTGACAAAGTTTCTATTTTTTACACCATAATAAATGATGTACAAAAATCTGATAACTTTAAAAGAGCAATTCTTGTATAATATTTTGATACTTTCATAAAATTTAGTAGGCAAATGGTTTTGGGGGCGATAAACCGATGTAGGTTTCATTTTTAGAAAATTTCGTTTTATTCGTTTTTTTTTCAGGAAATGAGCCCCGGTTCCAGTCCAGATGTCTCCATTCTGATAATTTTTCCTTTGTTTTCAAGTTTCTGTGAGAAAAGCTATTATTGGGAGTCATTATCAACGCATCTAATTCCTTTCTAAGTATATTTTTTCGATTTACCACAAAAAAGCAAAGCTCGGTTATCCAGGTACTAAACATAAAGAACAAAACAAAACACAATTAAACTGTGTGTGTGTAATCATTTATACGTGAAATTTAACAATGTGTAAAACCGATTAGTTTATATTAGAATATATTATGAATGAAGTACAAACAAGTTCCCAGATGGACCTTAACTAGAACCCACGAGGCAAATGTTTTATGCATGCATGAAATGATCCGTCAAATTCAAATTGGGTGAATTCACCCTTGCGAAAACCGCATGTTGCAGAGGGACTATATTGAATTGGCTATGACTGTGTTATATCGGAAAAGTCATGTGAAAAAAATAGTTTGCTTTCTTTGTTAAATAAATAATTTTATTTAATCTATCTATATAAATTAATAAAATTTAAGATTCTGTTTATAATTCCAAATTAACAGCTTTTTACTAAATATATGTGAAAATGAAAATACGGTACTTATATAAAATAGCAATTTTTAAAATATTGGTCTGTCTGTCTGTTTGTTTTGGTTAATCTCTGAAACGGCTGTATTGATTATAAGTCCCGTTAAAATTTCCTTCACCCTTTCACTGTCAGATAGCTGATGTTATAAGTAGTAACTTAGACATAGGCTAATTTAATGTTAGAAAAAGAATTAGGGTTCTGTTCATTCAAAAAAAGTCACTGCACTACGGAGAGAAGCCACCGATGCAACTAGTTAATAATTAAAAATAATATACGGCAATCAATACGATTGTCATATCCTGCGTCGAGAGTCTAGAAACGCATACAAACACAAAAACGATAACATACACCGGAACACATGCCTGTATGGTCAATATAAACATACGATCTCCTCCGAGTGGTAACCGAAGCAGTAAGCTGTGTCTCAAGGCAAAGGTCTTTAATTATATTGTTTATAGATGCAGTCGTGATCTTCAAAGTATATTATTTTAAGGAATTTCGTACTTATCTTTGACCTGGATAGAATATTCCAAAATATATACGAGACAAAATTGGCAAAAACTAATTAAAACCAGAGCAGTAGCGACGAAGATTTCTCATAAAGATAATGAAAATAAAACGGTCGAGTTAAGGTATTTGCGTTTTGAGGTCGCCTAATTATTTTACCATATTTTATTCAGTTTTAGAGTTTTATAGTTTCGATTCGTTCACTTTAAATATGCAGGTACAATGACAAAACTTTGATAGTGGAGTTTTTTTATGTTAATAAGTTGCCAAACAAGCATACGGTCCACCTGATGGTAAGCGGTTGCCGTAGCCTATGAGCGCGAGAAACACCATTAGTAAATGCCATTCACGTGTTGCCAACCTTGAGATATTGGTTCTTAAATGTCCTTTGTAATTTCACAAGCCTACAGTGCCCTTAAAACCGGAACACAGTAATGCCTAAGACACTTCTGCTTATGGGTAGAATATATGACACTGCGGTGGTACCTACCTAGACGACAAAAGACAAAAGACCTACCACCAGTGTGACTGATTGCACTGGAGGAATAATCTCTGTTGTGACAGAGATTATCCCAACAGCGGGCGATGGGGTCGTCACGTCCCGACGTCGGTAAAAGAGTCAGAGATTTTTATTATAGTAAAATGGAAAATTTATTTTAATGTAATAAATTATTTCATAAAGCTGTATCATAAAACCAAAGCAAGGACAAGTGTCCTTGCTTATCTTTATATCTCAACCTTAGATCGAATGTCAAGGTGGTGTCAATCACGAAACTTTTTAAAATATCATTATTACACTACACACCAAGAAATTTGCACTACACACCAAGAAATATTCTGTCTTGGACTGCGTGCTTCACATCGAGTCATGGTAACCCAATTGACTTCAACTCGGATACTACTCGGAGCGTCTCCAGGATTGTCTGGGTCAATCACGTTTTCGCCTGGACCCCCATTCTAGGCCTTGCCTAGAGGGGTTTTATTATATACATATACATATATCCATCATCATTGTTGCTTTTCATTGTGCAACAGCCTTATGTCTATTTTTTTAAATCCAGATACAATATAGCTATGCTTTGGGCGACTAGTAATAGTCATATAGATACAATTAAGGTAAGCTGCCTAGAGGTTTTACCGAACTGTTCTTTAAAATTTATATCAATTGACTTAATTAACTAAGGGCCGGCCCTACTGTACGAAAAAAAATATCCAAAGATTTGATTCGTAAATTCCACACTAACGCAACGAAACGACTTCTGAACTACTACTAGTGCTTGACATTTAGTTTGTGTGGAAAGGCCTGTCCATATATAACAAGCCTATGTTTATATCTTGAATTTTTGAATATGCAAAACAGAAAATAGTTTTCCTTGTACCTATCAAAGCAGATAATCCTATTACGTATGAAGTATGGATGACTTTTTATGAGATTAAACGTCATCGCATATCATCTCCCGGTGCCTCTGAGAGGTGAAATAAAAGACTAGAAATGTGTCAATATGATAAAATGCGAGTGACGTACGAGAGCTTGTTATCTTTAAAAGGCCTCGTTATCTCCGATAGAGGGTTTTCAATTTAACGTCATGTTTATTTTGTACAAACACAGCATAGTAAGTATAATATTGTATTAATTATTAGGGGAAGTTTTATAAATTTTAAAACAAACTTTCATACTTATTAAAGTAGATCAATTGATATTTCAGCCTTTCTAGCCTTAACAGCGACACCGGGCAGTTTCTCTATCCGACTACCTCATCATGACCCATATTTTTGAGTTTATGACGTAGGTTTGTCTGTTTCTGTAGTCTTGGCTTGAGCTTGGATTTTAAATAGTACCTATGTTATTGGATTTGTCCTAAAAATGGGTATTGCATGAGTCCTTAAGTTAAGATGTGGTTATAAAAGTTAGAAATATGAGAGATTTTAAAATGTACTTTCAAACGCAAATGCAATAGCCAAATACAATTTTTATACAACAGAGAATATAACATATAATACAAGTGTTTAAAATTTAATAGTTATTACAAGAACAACGTTTTTAACAACGTTTTGCAACAACGTCGAACAACAAGGACGTTATATTATTATGACAATAATTTTACGAGATCGGTCTTTAGCCTATGTTAAAGAAGGCATTTGATAATGAATTGATCTGTATATTTTTATATACGTTTATTGATTCCACAGACTTGACCAATTAGAATGATTTAAAATAAACTGTAAGTAATTCCGAGGTGGTCCCATATACATTTCAGAATTATCTAAAAAAGATAATTGGAAATGGACACCGAGCAACCCATTAAAATGTAAGAGGTAATTAGGAATGATTAACAATAAGGTTTTTGGGTAAATACACCAAAATGGTTCAAATTAGTTTGTTTGAAGTAACCTATACTTCAAAAAGGAGGAGACAATCGATACGAGTAAATTGTATCGTAAGGTTTTTTTTAAAATTATTTTATATGTTTATCCAAATTTTTGTTCTCGTGGTATCGGATCTTGTAATGAATTTATCAAGTTTTTTTATATACTTACCTACAGACTTTTTTTATTTTTATGTCATGACGGTTGGCAAACAAGCATACGGTCCGCGTGATGGTAAGCAGTCACCGCAACCTAGGAGCGCTTGCGATACAAGCGCGTTGCCAACCCAAGGAACAGGAGGGTCGGTATGAGAAGGGGAAAAAAGGAAGGGAACATAGAGGATGGGAGATTGGGCCTCCGGCGCTCTCACTCATCGTACGAAACGCAACACTACCTAAACTAAATTAACATTAAAACTATATTAACTTGAGCGATTCAATGATTATTTAGATTTATTTTCAGTTTTAAAACTTTAAATGTTCAAAGTTTAACATGAAATCGTGTCTCAACGAAAACAAACTGAACTCTATTTATGGTAGTTATTTCGAGCAGACATTATCTGGAGCAGGAGGGCAGCCGTGCTCGTACGAATAAATTGCCAATCCTGACCCCTGCTTGCACGCTCTTCGTTTATTTTAACTATAGGATTTTGAATATATCACGTTAATATAAAGTTCCTATAGTATTCAAGTATACTTTAGATTTATACTTCATCTTATTGTAAGTTGTTAAAAATTTTCAAACGCGTTTTTCTCGAAATGACATTCGTGTGGGTTGACATGGTATTGCTTATTTGCGTCCATTATTGGGCCGGCTCAACCAGTGAAGTACTATTCTTCACAGAAAAATACCTTAAAGTGACTGAGACTGGGTACTGATGGGTGATCCATGCTCCTCCCAGCACAATTGGGCCCGCTCGACCAGGAAGTACTACCATCTCAAAAAAATCGGCATAAAGTGACTTAATTCTGTTGCCTTTCGTGCGATGAGTGAGAGCGGCGGAGGTCCAATCTCCCATCTCCTCGGTTACCTTCCTTTTCCCTTGGCATCTTCTATCCCTTGGGTTGGCAACGTTGGTTGTAATACTTCAAGTATTGCAAGCGTTCATAGGTTGCGGTGACTGCTTACCGGAAAACATGCCTGTATGATCAATACAATATCTGCTCCGAACGTCGTCAAAATATTTATAATGATGATGATTTGGAAGTTATTTAATTGATTATAGAATTAATTTTATGAAATTATTATTAATTCAGATACCGCAAACAAAATCGGTTTAATTGAAGAAGGTAAATTTTGTATACAACGTTTTTGCTATAAAGAATTAATTAATCGTTGTTAAATACGTGGATTGTAATTGCTGTTATAATCCATGTATTTTATATTAATTAGTTATTAAATGCAAATAAATCGTATAAATATTGAAGGTAAAATATTTTATTGATAATATTTCATTTTAATCTGTTCGATTATAGTATCGAAAATTACATATTTTGAGGATAAATATTTTATCATAAATCATACATTTATGTATTTTGTTAATTAATAAAAAACTTATGGAGAGGATATGCACATTTAATATTGTAGCTAAGTTGGTGTCGAATTCAGAAAACTAAACTAATATGTTTAGATTTAACAAGAGCAATTTTAGGTAACAGACAGTAGAAACGAGATAGTTAAAAATGTATATGTATTACAACTAAACAATTGTTTAATATAATTGAATTGTTTGGATTGATCCCGCCCGTGGAATTTCACCATCGAACATCGCGGCAAAACTCTAAATTCCATCCATACATTCTTTAAATAAAACTAACGATTTCAAAATACTGTTACGGGCTGGGGTTCTTGAATTTGGAAACAAACACCTAATGGCTCTAAATAAGACTTTATTGAGATCTAGATTACACGACAGAACTGCACAAATCACAGGTCCAAATCACAGGCTACTCGTAGTCCAAAAGAATAGCCGAGGTCACTAATTATCGCACTTGTTCACTGGTATCACTTGTAGCTTCTTCGCTCGTTGCTCAGAACTGAATGACTCAGTCGACGCGTCGGGCCGCTTATATAACGCGGAACACGGGTTCCAGAAAGTTCCGTCCGCGGAACGCTATACTACATCTTTCGAGAACACATCTTTCTAGAACCCACGAGTCGTCAAGGAATTAAACAGAGAGAGTAGCAAGCGATTTTGAACCGTATGAACCGGTGATAAGGTTCTCCGTAACAATACAAACGTAAAAGGACAATTTAAGAAAATTATTGCTTGTTTTTTTTTGTTATATTATAATGGTGTATAATAGTGTAATTATTGAGTAATTTTATAAATTAAGAAAAGAAAAAAAAAGGTTCGATGAAATAATTTTATTCGAATATTGCTGTAGGTATATTTAGTAATTTAATAGTTGTATAATGTATTGAACATTGGTTGACCATCTAGTAACCTAAATTGTTTAACATCAATCATCAATAGTGATTCGTTTAATTGCACAGTCCAGCTGCATGACCCGATGTTTGGAATACGTCACGAATAATGAGATTTTGATTGATTTGGTCTATTTGATTATGTACTACTGTTTAATATGTACCTGTATGAATGGAATGCCTGAAGCCGGAAAATACTACTTTTATACAGAATACCAATAGGAGATTGACATCGTTGTGGCGTTCGATGGTTGTGGATTCGATTACCGGTCTGGGCGTTTGTCAGTGTGAGTCTCCCCACTGTGCCTCGGAGAGCACTTTAAGCTGTCGGTCCCGGTTGTTATGAAATACATTCTAATAATAATCGTTATCTCTTGATAAGTAAATTATTCTTAGCCAATGACTTACTGGTTCGCCTTTAGAGTGGCGGAGGTGAGATGGCAATCGCTCCGTGTAAAAACTAGTAACCTGTCAAATCCAGATAAGAGTAATAAGCAGACCCTGGGTATAATGAATACCGGGAATAATGCTAGGACGAATAAGAAGTATGAGTGTTGCCATCAAAGATTTCCCGTATAATCAAAATTCATTTTTAGCTTTCAGTCGTTCGCCCTACGAGCAAAGACGCAGGTAAAACCTAGTTAGTTTTTAGTCCATTAAATAAATTTCAATGGATTATGTACTATAATTCATTGTAATTAAAATTAAATTACGTATAAGAGAATTTACTGCATTAAGTTCGAAATTAATTAATACTCACCGAGATAAAATCTTCATTATAACATGGTATGAAGCATATCAGGAAATAAGGATACCGATAATACCCTAGCTAATAGAGAGAGCCAGGCTTTAAATGATCCTCATGATAGAGTAATAATATTATAGGAAAAAGATTAGTCTGACGCCCATATGTTGTGTAATATTTTTGTTTTCGCCATTAGTAATTTCATTCAGGAGCGCTTTTGTGTTGTTCTGCTTTTAAATAATCACTTATAGAATTAGTCAATAAGGGTTACTATGTTCTTTTCCTCAAGAAATAAATAAACGCTACACACTCAACGACCTCATTAGGATAGTAACATCCCGTGTCAGGGTTTTGGTAACATGCACAGACACTTGTATAAGCACCCGGACCCCGTATAGACCGGGACAAATGCCTGTATGGTCAATACAAACGTCTGCTCCGAGCGAGTCATTTCGTCGTCAATTCTTATTTCTGTGGTCCAAATCGAAGATCAACATATAAAGATCACATGACTGTTAGTGTTAAATTAATGACTACGAAGACTATAATTAATGTTTAAGAGAGTATTTTAAGTCTATCCCAAGTGGTTTTTGGTAGAATAGTTTGTCAAGATTGGGTTTCGTTCATACATGAATAGCTCGATGCGGTGGTCTTGTTCTTTATAAAAACGTGTAATTCAATATCTAAACTAATTTAACGCCCACTTTAATGTTAGTCCGAATTGATGATTTCTATTTAGAGTTTAATGTTACAAACCAGAATTTAATTTATGAAGGCTAATTTCTCGTTCTGGAAGTATCGCCACACAGTTTTATTTGTGACCGATGAAGGCCAAAGCCGCAATGGGGCGTCAAAATGTCGTATGGCAGAAGTGGGTTGTGCGTTCCGGTTGCCGGGTAGCCGGCGCCGGGTATCCGGTAGCGAAGTGTATGGCAAGTGGTCATCGGTGCACGCCGGATTCACCACTGTGCGTAGAAGCTACTAGATTCAAAATTGGGTCATATGAAAGCGACATGAGTTACCGGACAGTCGGCGCCGGATACCCGGTAACCGGTACGTGTGAAAAGATACTAACAGTCCAGTGAACCGAATACGGTACATGACAATTGTTTAACTGTTATGTATATTGTCAGGACAGTGATTGTTTTAATATATTTTAATTAATTGATATCTAAGTCTGCTTATTACTCTTATCTGGATTTGACAGGTTACTAGTTTTTACACCGAGCGATTGCCATCTGACCTCCGCAACCCTAAGTGCGAACCAGAACCAGAACTCATTGGATAAGAGCAATTTACTTATCAAGAGTTAACGATTATTATCAGATGTTATTTATAATAACCGGGACTGACAGCTTAACGTGCTCTCTGAGGCACGGTGGGGAGACGCACACGGACGAACGCCCAGACCGAGACAGAAATTTTAACAAACATCTGCCCGAGCGGGAATGAACCCGCAACCGTCGAGACTAAAGGCAGACTCGCTACGCACAATGCCACAACGGTGTCACCATCAACATAAACATCATCACTATCATCAGTAATTAGATTTATATCATCATCTTAGATAAGTATGATGATAAATAGGCTTAGGATCTCTAGAATCGATATGCCGATTATTTGTTAGAGTTTAGTATTTTCCCGGTCGATTATCTTAGAAATACAGATTTAAAATCTTATGATGTAGAATTTTCCCACAGACCTTTAGCGATAGAAGAAATACGAAATACAATAAATGCTTATAAGATACGTGTTTATACATTCGTAAAAATCACCGTTACAACTTCCGAATGATGTATAATCGTGTTTTCTGCAAGATTTTACCTTTGGTATCCCGAGAATTGATTTATGTTTACATTCGGCATAACTTGACTTGGTAATCGGAAAGAACTTTAGGGTTCGGCCAAAAGTTTCTTAGCAAATATTTTGAACCAGCACCGGATTTAGGCGTAGACCTAAGACGACAATATGTATGTGAACTTTGTAGGCAATAATTACAGAAAAATGATGGATGATTTATTACCTAGAGTACGTACAAAGTTACTAAATTGTTTTCAATTTCAGGTTCTTAAAAACGGCACAAAGTTGGCGAATAAGCATACGGTCTCCCTGATGGTACCGCAGTCACCGCTACCTATGAAAGTTTGTGATACTTGAAGTATCTCATGCGCGTTGCTAACCCAAGGAACAAGAAGGTCACACTGGTGGTAGGTCTTTTGTTGCAAGAGGCCGGCTAGGTAGGTACCACCGCAGTGTCCAATATTCTGTTGCCAAATAGTAGTGCTTAGGCACTACTGTGTTCCGGTTTGAAGGGCATTGTACGCTAGTGAAATTACTGGGCGAACGAGATTTAAGAACTAATATCTCAAGGTTGGCAACGCGTGAGTGGCACCTACTAATGGTGCTGCAAGCGCTCATAGACTACGGCAACCACTTACCATCAGGTGAGCCGCATGCTTGTTTGCCAACTTCTAACATAAAAAGAAAAGGAAGGGATGAGAAGCGAAAAAAGAAAGTGAATAGAGGGGTGAGAGATTGGACGCCAGCGCTCTCACTCATCGCACGAAACGCAACCCTACTAACTCTATTTTACTCCAATTTTCTGTGAGTAGGTTGTTTCTCCGGTCGAGCCGGACCATTCGTGCTGGAAGAAGCATGGGTTTACTACCGTTTAACATGGCTCTACTACTGTTTATATAAGTTCATTAATATTTAGAACGCAGTGAACTTAATTACAAATACTTTAAATGTGGTAAAGTATTTGTAAATAAGTCTAGACCAGTAAAAGATTAGTTTAAACAAAATTCCAAAGAGACGCATTCGAACATTATTAGCATTCCGCGGGCGTCCCGTTTTCTTCGCAAAATGATTCAAGCGATAATATTATTTATGTAAACGATATCATAAGGTTCCATATTAAATGCACGTCACACAGGAGGTAGTAGTCCTTTCAATTTCCAACAAGGTTCAGTATGCAAAAATTGTTCCAACCTCTGTACGTGTCAAACTTTGATCTCGGTACATTTAATATAGAGTCTGTGTGTCAAATTTCGCTTTCTATCCTGATGTATATTTACTTATTATTCCAAGTATATATATTATTACATCTCAACGTCTGTCTATTTGTCAGTTATTACTTTTATTATTTATTACAATCGTATTCGCTAGTGCGAGCCGCTCCGGCTTCCAGGGATTGACAGTCTCTTAGGTGTTTTTGGTTTTTTTATAATTGTTTTCTACTCAAAACCTAAATAAAATGTTTTAAACTTATAATTAATTGTAGCACAATTTTGCCACAATTTAATAACTTTGTCACTGTACTCTTGTTTAACATAAAATATTTGATTTTATATTATACTAGCGACCCGCTCCGGCTTCGCACGGTTATAAAATATATAGCCTATGTCATTCACTGAAAAAATGATTAAAATCGCTCCAGTAATTTTGATTTATTCATTACTGCCCGTGGCCCGCACGCGTTAAATTTCGACCTCAAAAATTATTTTTTTTTGCTCCACTATTTTATGCATATAAACCTTCCTCTTCAATCACTCTATCTATTAAAAAAACCGCATCAAAATCCGTTGCGTAGTTTTAAAGATTTAAGCATACATAGGGACAGAGAAAGCGACTTTGTTTTATACTATGTGAAGCACACTTATTTGTCTATGTTTTTTTCTGCATAATATTGACATTTTACTCTATTTGAAAAATAATCCCAGTCCATTCGGGCCTATTCGTGCCGGAAAGAGTAAGACTACTAAAAATAGTATTAACATTACTTGGGTTTATTAATGTTAAATATATGAAAAATTATCCTAAATAGTTTTCATAAGCATTAATTAACCTTGTTTAACTCCTCATTAATGAAACGAAAACAAATCAAAGTTATAAAATAAAAAAATTAAATAGATATCTACTATTTACATTTAGCTCTCAGGCCATTAGGCGATTAGATACAAAAATATTTGAAAAAATCGATATCAGTTCCATACACCCAATTCGATGGTTCAAAAGAAAAGAAATAACTATATTATCTTAAAACTTTTCGATATCTTTAGACTTAATTTAGTTAACGTCTTCCCGACGAGTCATCGATCATTCTTTTTATTCGATATGACGTGACATTATCATATCAAGTTTAATTAGACTAATCAGGTCTTATGTAAGACGTAAAAACTATCTCATTGATGGAAGTGTGAAAATTTTATGATTATGAGAAGTGTTACAAGTTTTCTTACTGTTCTCATGAGAATTGAATCTCATTGGAATGTGAATTAGTGATGTTCTATGTTCCCAACGACGTCAAAAGCTGAGGCTCTCTCGTAGGGGAAGGGAGACTTAGTCCTCCATCCCACTAACCAAGGCCTATAAGGCCAATATTATGAAAAAAAAAGTTGTGTTCTATTTGTGTGTATTTTTAAGATCAAACTATTCACATTTATTTAAATTAAGAAATCGTTGTGGAAGCTTAGCAATAAATACTCCCAGCATTTAGTATTTGAAAAACTTTACAATCTTTGTTAATACTATAAAGATGGCAAGCAAGTACATTATAATCACTACATATAAAACAAAGTCGCTTTCTCTGTCCCTATATCCCTATGTATGCTTAAATCTTTAAAACTACGCAACGGATTTTGATGCGTTTTTAATAGATAGAGTGATTGAAGAGGAAGGTTTATATGAATAATAACATCCATTAAATAGTATAGAAATACTGTTATTTTTGAGGCTTCCAATGTGATGTCGTAAATGATTACATTTTTTCCGCTTACATTGCAACAAACGCAGGCTGAACCCTACGAGATTTATTTATTTTTATTTATTTATTTTTCTCTCTCTCTCATATATTTTATGCCCGTGCGAAGCTGGAGCGGGCTGCTAGTAATATCATAAATGCAATAATAGCATCCTTATTTTTTTCGAGATTATATTATGTAAAACAATTCAATTACAAATTTAAAATACTTAAATAAATCAGAGCAATAAAGTCTTTAAAAGTTAAAATATTCAAGAGATTAGACTTAAATTGCGAAGAACGTTTAAGGAATAAGTAAGCAATTTGTCTATACTAAAAATTCCTTTTCTCTTCATGAGTAAAATGAGAGCATCTGGGCGGGTGGCATTCTAACGAGATTATGTTACGAGTACGGTGGGCAAAAGTTTCATAAAATATATTACCTTTCATTTTAAACCTTATGCTATCAGTAATAAAGATTATCGTTTAAAATCTTATAAGTGCATACTGTACTGGCATTCTTTGCTATAAAATGCTTTAATATTATGATAGACTCAACTTCTTTGGTAGTCTTTATCTTTTAGTCAAAATCGAGTATCTTGAAAAAGATTTTAGTTTACAAAATGATTTTAAGTAATTATTTTCGGGATTTCACTCTTAAGTCGACATTAGATCAGTTTATAATCTCTGATTTATAAAGAAATACAATTTTACAAAAGTATTACATTTCTCATCACCATCACATTAAATAATAAATTTAACAAAATTTCGGATAGAATTGCGTGTTAATCTCGCATTGCAATAAAATTTGCAATGGCTGAAAGGTTTACCGTTTATCCTTTAGCTGGTGACGTAATATATCCGTTGAAAATTATAACATATGCATCCCATAAACAGCAGCCAGCGGCAGTGGTTGCCTCGTGAACGACCACGCCTTTATTTAGGATGCACCTCGAATTATTCCATAGCTATAATATTAATTTGCAGATACACTACATGTCATATTATATGTAAATTGAAAAATAAACCATATACTATATTATACGTGATGTGACGACCCCATCGCCCGCTGTCCCGGCGTCGGGATGTGACGACCCCATCGCCCGCTGTTGGGATAACCTCTGTCACAGCAGAGATTATTCCACCAGTGCAATCAGTCACACTGGTGGTAGGTCTTTTGTTGCAAGAGGCCGGCTAGGTAGGTACCACCGCAGTGTCAAATATTCTGCCAAATAGTAGTGCTTAGGCACTACTGTGTTCCGGTTTGAAGGGCACTGTACGCTAGTGAAATTACTGGGCAGACGAGATTTAAGAACTAATATCTCGAAGTTGGCAACGCGTGAGTGGCACCTACTAATGGTGCTGCAAGCGCTCATAGGCTACGGCAACCACTTACCATCAGGTGGGCCGTATGCTTGTTTGCCAACTTCTAACATAAAAAAATACTACAATTCGTCGTTAATAATTATTATTTTAAACTAAAATCTGCTTACGACTTCGTCTGCGTCGATTTCAGGTTTTCTATTCAGCTGTTGGATATGTAGGTTCTCTCCTTCAGGCTGAGTTGTTATGATGATTGTAATCTAATCTAAAAGTAATTATTCTATATTACTAGAACAGTGCTTTTTTTCTGAATGATGGGTAGCTTATGTTTTTGGTATAATGTATGGAAAATTTCGTCATAATCAGTTGGGTATTTCAAGCGTGAAAGGATAAACAAACTCACATTGTCATCTACAATGTTAGTTATAACTTTAAAAAAATAAAATTGTAGAGCACATTATCGCTTCGCTTTATGACGATAGCATGAAACCTGTGCATAAATAAACGACCGCGCAAATCGTTCGCAGAGGTGAGCCCGCGCCGGTGACCGCTTGCGCAGCTGCGCCGCGCCGTTTCAGATTATCTTTCATATCTAGTGTACCTACTATTTACATTGGTATATTCTGCAATTTAATTTTAAAAGAATGAATTGTTTGAATACTCGTATATACTGGATATAATGAGACGCTCATAGCCGAGTGCACCCGCTGATCGGTAAACGATCGGTAGGTTAAGCAACTTTAGGCGCGGTCAGTCACTGGATGGGTGATCGCATAGTGGTATTTCTACCGAGCGTCTCCGTGCTTCGGAGGGCACGTAAAAGTCGGTCCCGGCTGTTGACAATTAGACAACAGTCGATAAGTCAAGTCAGAGGCCTACGGGCGACCTGAACAACTCTGACACTAGGTTGACCACTAACCAATCGATAAGAAGTTACTGGATAATTTGAAAAAGATTTGTAATTTATTATTGTACCATGATGAACAAATCAGCGAACGCGTTAGATGGTTAGCGTTCTCCTCAATTTTTTAAAACTTCCAATATAGGAAGAAAGAAGAAAGAAATAACAAGTTTATTTAGAACACAGTAGAGTACAAAATATTTAGAACAAAAATATAAATAATAATGTAACCAAAACAAAAATAAAAATGACTGATTAAATTAAATTTAAATTGAATAAAAATGATACATTTAATCGACGTTTGACCACCATGCTGTGTTCCAAAATGGCGTACCATTCAGCATTTGTGACGTAGCATACCTAACGCTGATTATATAAATATTATCAATTTTGTACTAATCTAAAAGTAGAAGAAGAGAGAGAGAGAGAGAAATTAAAGTAAGGAAATCAGTCTCACACTTGGTGTGTCTTGTGTTGCTTTATGACTCTATGTGTTATTATAGTCGTATTGTTTGATGGTGTTCCATTTCCTACTTCGCCCTCCTTACATATCTCTGGTCTTACTGTGAACAAAGGCTTACAGGATAAATGCTTCCCATCTGTCTCCTCTTCTCTCTCTCTATTGTCTCTTCTCTCTCTTGTGAGCTACAGTGATAAACCGGTCCTAAAATGTCTCTCAAAAACAAAGTTAATATTTGATATGATGCCATAATACAGATTGATATCACTTTGATGTTTGTGCTTTGTGGTTTAAGAAATTTATTGTTCCATAAAGAATATTACAACATTCACTTAAATGAAACTTACAGGCTAACTTAAAACATAAATAAATATCTAATATTATAAATGTTATAAAAAGTATGGGTGGATGGATGTTTCTTACTCTTTCACTTAAGAACTACTAGATAAATTAGGTTGAAATTTCGTACGCTCTTAGCTGCGTATAGGGTTTTATCCCGGAAAAAGACTTCCCGGTGTGTCATCAAAAAAGTAGACAACGCGAGCGGTTATAATTAGTTTTTATATAAATGTAATCGTAAATAATAAATAAAATAAACAAAGCATTATTACTCATTCTATTTTTTTTATCAAAGTTAAAACATTATATCAAAGAACAATGAGCCGAAATTGAAACAATAATGGACATTTAATTGAACGGCCGGTCACTGGAATCATCATGGGCGTGAATGGAATCGAATTAGTCACAAAGCTTTATCCCATTCGTTATATTATTTCCATCAATGTTCAGGGACTTATGTATTTTTATATTTTTAAAATCATTAATTATACAATTTTTAAAAATTATTTTTGATATAAAATTGTAACTTTAGCATATGTGGCGTCATTTTTCGATTTCTTATAAGACAGCGTGGCGCTGTGTTAATAAATCTGCCTTAATGAGCCAATGGTCAAGGTTTCGATTTTCGGTCAGACGTTTGTATTGACCATACAGGCATATATTTCGCTATTTATGTATGCTATTATTAACACGTGTTTACTGATCCTCGATTCAGGATATTACTATATGCCCCGAGCGGGAATCGTACCGGAAACCAATTGCGCTTATGATAGGCTTATTAACACTGCGCGCCAACGGTATTTATAAAATTATAAATTATTCGTAAAATTATTCGCTTTTGGGAATGAGCTTTCTATTTTACATTTCACCAATTAAGATCATTAAAACAACCTTTATTTGATCAATTAAAAAATGAAATATTCCGTTTTATCTAAAGGAAAGATCAAATCGTATTATTTTACATTAATATGTACGTATTCCCTCGACAAATCAACATAAAACATCGAATCGTATAAAAATCGAATTTAAATTTTGAGCTTCAAATTTGACAGTTGATATTTTCGGAGAACAGCAATATTGGATGCAAAATGGCTTTAAAAATCTCTATTACCTGTTAGTTATTGGAAAAATGTTCGACTATATTTTTCATTTAGTGTTTTTTTATTGTAAAACTGTACGTGACCTGTAGATCAAATTTTTTGAGAAAACAATGTGTACGAGTAGGTATTCGTAATATTAAAAATATTTTTCCATTGTCTATATGTTATGATATCAGGTAAAAAATGTAATTGTTAACTAATTGTAAATATGATAAATATATTATATATGTATATGTTTTTAATAAGTATTTTAATGCAGAGAAGCTTTTTTTATTATATTATTAACGTTATAAATGCGAAAGTAACTTTGTTACGTTTTCACACCTTAATCGCTGAACCTTTGGAATGGCCTCCACATTTGCTTACTTTTTGCCGCGAAAACTAACACTTTAAGAAGGATTGTAAGTTCGTATTAGTAAAAATTATTTTCTATTGCAAATTGTAATAAATGGGCCGCATTTATATTCATCAATCATGCAGGCGAAGCCGCGGGCAAAATCTAGTAATATTTCTGCCAACGTTTTCAATTTCTGTGCAGCTCATATCTGATCAGAGTTTAATTACCGGATGCAGGCTTAATTTCGCCGGTTGGTAATTAAAACAATCGGGCTTTAACGGCCTCACGATTTTACTGCTATGTGAGAGTCGAATAAAGTATTGTAATTGTCAATTAGGTTTTATAATTCTCTTAAGAGTCAGTATTGAGTTGTGTTTTTATATCCCTCGTCAGCGAGATATTTTGCGATAAAGGAACGCTTTGCGAACGGTATTTAAGGATGACGGTTATTTTGAACTTATGTTTAGTGATTTTTTTATACAAGGTTGGCAAGCAAGCTTTCTATCTACCCGATGGTAAGTGGTTATCGTAGCCCATGAACGTTTGTAACAACAATCATTTGTAGATGCCACTCACGCGTTCCAACCTGGAGCTATTAGTTCTTAAATCTCCTTTGCTCAGTCATTTAACTTGCGACAGTGTCCGAAACACACTAATCTAATGCTTTGCGGTAGAATATGTGATACTGCGGTAGTACCTACTGGCCTCTCGCAAAAAAAGACCTACCACCAGTAATATTATATCAGTGACGTTCATAGCCGAGAGCGCTCATTGGTCGGTAAACGTTCATTGGGCAAAACAACTTTAATGGGTGATCGCATAATGGTATTTCGACTGAGCATCTCTGTATTTCGTAAGGTACGTATAAAAGTCGGTACCAGCTTTTATCTTGATAAAAGTTGATAAATCAAGTCACAGGCCTACATGGGCGACCTGAGCAACTCTAACACTAACCTGACCACACGATAAGATGAAGAAGAAGTGATAATTTGATGAAGTCGTTTGGAGATACAAATATTGAACCGTCATGACTTTGAAGACGTTGTGGCGCAGCAATCACAAACCTGCCTCAAGCGGAACCGGCCGCGGATGCGATTCCCGCTCGGAGCGTGTTTGTATTGACCATTCAGCCATTTGTTCCCGTCTGGGAGTTATTATCTTTGTTCTTTTTGTATGTTTCCAGACTTAAAATGTGAATGTTACTGTAAAATTAAAATATCACTTCCATTTATTGCTGAATTTTAGTATTAAAAATAATTAACACCGATTTTAAATAATGATATAAAAGAGGTAATGAAATTAAAAAATAATAGTTGTAGGTAATGGTTAAAGATTTTTTTTATTATAAGAGTATTGACACTAAAAATCTTAGTTAAAACCTTAATGAACATTTCATTTCATCTCGTCTCACTAGAGCGGGTCATTTTATTTTCATTTATTCTTGTAACCGTTCAACGAGAACATGATTTATTTAATAGGTCTTAAATTTACTCTAAGTTCCACTCTTACCACCTGGATGTCTAAAACTCTACGACAGTGCGATTTAGAAGGTATTTTCTTCCTCGCACAACCACTCTGTGGGACCAACTTCCGCCGACGGTCTTTCCGAGCCTATACGACCTGGAAAATTTCAAGAGAAAAGCCTATACATCAAGATCACCTGCATGCCCGCTGTTGTGCTTCAGTTGAGCAACTTGACCGTTTGCCTCCACTTACTTTAAAAAAATAATATTATACTTTTTGAAATATAAAAATTACACTTTAATTTTATTTATTATTTATTTTTTTATTTATTTATAATGCTTTATTGTACACCACACATAAGGAAAAGTTACAAAAATATAGTCTAGGCAAGATCAAGTACAACGAGGTGGCCTTATCGCTAATAAGCGATTTCTTCTAGACAACCTTATATGAGTAACGAAATATAGGTGTAAGAAAAGGAAGGTGATGCATATATAATATACAAACAGATAATATAAAGACGTCTATATATAATTATAATAAATAGCATACATACCTATTAGTATTAAGATTAATAATTATCTATATACACATAAATATAATTATAATCATAGAGAGTGCGATACAACACCGTCGTGGCGTTGTGGGTAGCGGGTCTGCCTTTAGCAACGACGGTTGCGGGTTCGATTCCCGCTCGGAGCAGATGTTTGTATTAATCTTACAGGCATGTTTTCCGGTTTAGGTGTGTTTGTCCTTGTCATTGTGAATGTTTCCGGACCCCGACACAGGATATTACTATCCTAATGGGGGCCGTTGAGTGTGTAGCGTTTATTATTATTATTATTATAAATAGCTCAGCTTGAATTTAACAGATAATAATCTTTTAATTGACTTTTAAAAATATGTAAAGAAGAAGATTCTCGTATATGCAAAGTTAATGAGTTCCATAGCTTAACAGATATTTATTTATTTATGCACAGACATACCCCGGGAGACTTCACAGTTACCCAAATCATATCCTTAGGCTAAAATACAATCAAATATTACTGTACTATTAAACTTAAATTAAGTAGTAGTAGGTACTATTTAGCTTAAATTTTACCAAAATTACAAAATATTAATATATTTATTTATTTATATCTATAACATAAAAAAATAAAAGTTTAAATTTTATTTTCATAACATATATAAATTTAAATTAAATGATTTTACTACCTTTAAATTTGCGCAACGATTTAATTTATAACAATGATAAATCATTTCTGTAACGAAATTCGTAGACTCAAACGAAATCATCGGTACGTAGAGATAATCGCTGCTTAAATTGCTAAATTATATACATTCGGGTGTAATCGGAACTTCAATGGTCCCCTCAAGCGACACGCTTCAAAAGCGATGAACGAAGCTATTCATTAAGTTTTTATTCATTGTGATTTGTACCATACAATGAGACGATTAAAAAGTCTAGCATAAAACTCTACAAACAATAATAGCATTTATATTAAGTGAATAGACGTCAAAGTTCCATGAAAAAATTAGATAAAAATAGTGTAGCAGTGAGGGATACGTATTCTATAAGATGTTACAACATGCATGAATATGCGTCGTTGATATTAATTAAGTGTTTAATGTGCACTTGAACGCATAACCAATGTGTCTGGTTTTCATTACAGATGTATGTTCATTTTAACAGAGAAATTTTCTTAAGCACTATCATCAATAGTCTCAAGGCGTGAAGTTTTGGTATATTATTTGAATTTTGTTAGGTTAATATAAAGAAATATTATAGTATACATGAATATACGAATCACGATCGTTGTGGAGTGTTACTAGTGAGGCTGTCTTTAGCCTCAACAGTCGTGGGTTCGATTCCCGCGAATGCGAATGAATTCCCGGTGCGAATGTTTGTATTCATCTTACAAACATTCACACTGCATTTCGGTCTAGGCATTGGCCTTGTGGGTCTCACCACCGTGCCTTGGAGAAAATTATCTATTAATAATCGTTAACTCTTGGAAGGTAATTTGCTCTTATCCAATGAGTCACTGGTTCGCCCTTAGAATTGCGGAGGTCAGATGGTACTTTTGCAGACCTTGTGTAAATAGTGGGAAGAGAATATACGTATACTAGCACTACGTTTTAGCAGTGGGAGAGCCTTGCCGGTTGCGGGATGAATGGGCCGGTTTGACTCGGGCAGTTCTACTCTCCCACGGAATACCGGCTTGAGGTAAAGAGTATCCGTACTATTGTGTTTCGTTCTATGAATGGGAACGCCAGAGGCCAAAAACTTCTACCCTCCCCATTTTTCTTTTTATTTCTTTTCTCTCTCCTCTCCTTGGGTCAGTAACACATTTATAATACTACTGGCGTAATAGGCGTCTATACCTTCTCTTGTGACTCATCTTCATGCTATAAAAGAGAATAACCAGTTACCTTACTCTCTTCTCTTCTTCGCTCATCTTAGGGAACAGTGATAGGGATGATGGTAACATTATTGTAAATGTAGGATAAAAATTAAACAAAATATGGTAATGTGGTTTTTGGCGTCGAGACGTGACGACCCCTTCGCCCACTATTGAGATAATCTATGTCACAGCAGAGATTATTTTACCAGTTCAATGCAGTCACGGGCGTAGATCTATTGTTGCAAGAGGCCGGCTAGGTAGGTACCATCAAAGTGTCAAATATTCTACCTCTAACCCCTAGTGTCTTTGGCAATACTGTGTTTCGGTTCGAAAGGCACTGTACGCTAGTGAAATTACCGGGCAAAGGAGATTAAGAACAAACATCTCGAGATTGGCAACGCGTAAGTGACAGCTACAAATGGTGAAGCGACAACAAACAATATGTGGGTCGTATGCTTTCTTGGCATCTTAGTACAGTAAAAAAATAGAGCATAAGAAATTAGGCTGTTACAAAAGTTAATAGTTTTAATTATTTTCGTTAAAAAAAGTAAATTCACCAATTCCCTCTTATTTCTTTTAAAGTCTTTAATAAATAAGGATTACGAGTATAATTTTATTCCCGACTTTCTCTCATACTCATTTTTACGGTAGTAGAGCCATGCTTCTCTCAGCACAAAACACTCTCACAGAAAATCGGCGTCAAGAGTATCTATAGATACTGTTGCGTTTTGTGCGATGAGAGCACCGGAGGCCCAATATCCCACCCCCTCTGTTCCATTCCTTTTTTTCCCTTCTCATCCCTTTCCTCCTGTTCCATGGGTTGGCATAGCGCGTGTGATACTTCAAGTATCGCAAACGTCCATAGGTTGCGGTAACTGCTTACCATTAGGTGGACCGTATGCTTCGTTTGCCAACGGTCATGACATAAAAAAGCAAAAAAATACAGGATAGTAAAATTAAAAAGTAGGTCTTATATTTAAATATTAAATTTTGAATATTATATTCATCAACGAATTGGGACACAATCTATTGTTGTGTGGGCGAAACTCAATTTGACTTGACGTCGGGTGGGCGAGAGTACCGTTCGTTATTTTAGTAAAATAATTAAATTAAACGTGGATCACGATTACGGAATATTTGTGATAAAATTGTCGACACGTCAATTTTATTAATTAAATTTCATATTCAAGATAAACTTTTAAAACTATGTTAATTTGAACATTATTTAAGACAGCCTATTACATAATTATTCTTTGGGGTAATTATCTTAGGTGAGCAGAGACTATTTTCCTATTAGTTATACAGCCACAGGTAACTTAAGACTCATGTTAGTTATAAGTAAGAATTTCACAATTATCAAATTGAAAATTGGAACTTTAGGATATAAATTTATATATAAATTAAAAAAAAAAAAAAAAAAAAATCTATTTCTACCACTAGGTAGTAATAATCTCTACATAGAGTATAATAATGTCGCTTTTCGCGTCTGTCTGTCTTCTTATTCTCACCCTTATCACACTCTAAGTGGTGTCAAATGCAAAAAAATTCAAATACGATCAGTAGTTTCAGAGATTAGCGCAATCAACCAAACAAACTCTTCAGCTTTATAATATTGGTATAGAGTATAATACTACCCAGAGCAAAGTGAGGACGGATCGTTAGTAGAATATCTCTTCTTTAGTAGGATATCTTCTTCTTAGCATTATTGTCAGTATTATATTATCTACCCAGGGTCCGCTTATTACTCTTATCCGGATTTGACGGGTTACTGGTTTTTACACAGAGCGATTGCCATCTGACTTCCTCTACCCTAAAGGCGGACCAGTAACTCATTGGATAACGAATTACAGCAACCGGGACCGATAGCTTAACGTGCTTCCGAGGCACGGTTCGGAGACACGTTACAGATATTTGTAAATTCAATACAAAAGTCTGCTCGAAGCATGTATCGAACTCGCAACCGTCGCAGCTAAAGGCAGACTTGCTAGCAACACGCCACAACGGTGTCTGACGAATTTATAAGTCTATATTACGAGTAAATCCAAATAATGTAAGTCGAAATATAAAAACATCAATGATAATTTTGCCAGATCTCCATTTATTTCTGTTCGTTTACGAAAGAAGGAATAAATTACAACAACAACAGACCAGAAACGAATTGTAACGAAATGGAAATTCATTTTCAAAGGCACTACCAGCATTTTACAACATGAAACCTGAATAACGAGAAGCCTCGTTTGAAATAAAAAATATCATCCCTCAGGGTGCTAAGCTGATATTAAAATATTCCTTTTGTTGGTGACAGATTGTTTGACGTCAACTTTGCGCGGTATTCGTTTTTCAACCGTTTTAGGTTGCGGGCAGACTGAGCTCAGACATTATTTATAAAGAAAAATATAGCCAGTGGTTTATGGACTCAAATAATCTATCTAAAAAAATCCTATTGTGTAAGCATCTTAATATTGTTATTCAAGTGTAAACTGATTTAACCGCGTTCATTTTGATAAGGGCGAAACGTGTGGATTTGCGTCACCGACATGCTTTAGGTGACGTGTTACGTCACATTGGCAATGCGTTTGCACATCGCACTCTTTAGTTGTTGAATAATTTAAATTTCTTTGACAATTATAATTTTTTTTATTATTCATACTATAATTAATTAAAAAATAATTTTTTCTAAAGTTTCTAGTCTCAAAATCGATAATAAAATAAAATTATGCCAAAATGAAAAAATAAACGCAACACACTCAACGGCCCCATTAGGATAGTTATATTCTGTGTCGATGGTCCAGAAACATATACAAAGACAAACACACCCAGACCGGAAAACATGCCTGTATGGTCAATACAAACATACACACTTAAGGAGAAAAATTTAATATGATATTGTGTCTAATAAATTATTCTTATTCTTATTTTTATTTGCTCCGAGCGGGAAACAAACCCGCGACCTGTGGCACTTAAGGTAGGTTCGCTATCGCCGCGCCACAACGTTGGTATTTAATTCGTTTTGTGACCTTAGGAATGAGACAGTCACTCCAGGCTTTTCAGTGATTATAATATGTAAACTAATATCAGTTTAAAAAAAATACATAAAAAAAAGATAAAACCCCTGAGTTTGTTTCGCCGGTTCTTCTCAGGTAGAGGTTTAATTTTGGAGCCTGTGGTAGAATTTGACTTTCAACAAATAAGTGTAATGCTTTTTACGTTGAATAAACAAAAAAAGACCACTCTAGCCTAGTGATATGGTGGTTGGTACAGTTTTGACACAGTGTAGCTGTGTTAGGATAATCATATATGTGCGCATTATGCTAGTAGTTTTTAGACTTAGTTTAAAATATATAATTAAGTAAGTATAAATTATACACCGTAAAATTATATTATTAAAAGCCAAGTTTACAGCAACTGTTGAAAAAGTATGAACATTTTGTAATATCCTAATTCTTCGTAAACTTTTCGTAAATGAAAATTAATTAATAGAATTTGAAACTATTGTTTACGGATTTTCCCAGAAACGCTTTTACCTCGTTTGAAACAATTTTGTTCATTATGATATTAATTCTAGTTCCTAGAAATGTTTTTAATATTTTCGTAAATCTAACAAATGTACACCTTGTGATATATATAATTCTACTGTACGTGTGTATGTCACTGAACTCTTCCTAAACGGCTGTACCGATTTTGATGATTCTTTTTGTGTGTATTCTGGTGGATTCGAGAATGTTTTAGACTAACAATTGGACTCAATAGGGGGCGCTGCTATCGGGCCTCATTTTTTTTTTCATTTTCGTGGCAAGAAAACGTAATGTCTGCCGGGCTAGTTTTTGGTATATAATATATATGATGACAGTTGGCGCACCTGCCTTAAGCGCCAGAGCAGTGGGTTCGATTCCCGCTCGAGCCAGATGTTTGTATTCACTATACAAGCGTATTCCGGTTGTGTTTGCATTTTTTGTTCTTTCGAATCCCCGACACAATATAGCACTCCTAATGAGGACCGTTGAGTGTGTAGCGTTTATTCAAAAACTGATTTTTCTGCTTAATGTAAAGGTTTAGCATATACATAGATTAATATGCTTTTCGTGCACCAATGGACAGTAATTCTAATTACGTATTAAATGTATACGATATTAATTCGTTTTAAGCTGACTTCAAAAGGGGGTTCTATGTTAGTCTGTATGTATCATATTTGTGGATATTCACTGATATTTTTATCCGTTGTAGGCCGATTTGAAAATTATTTTTTGCTGTATAGGGTGTGCTTCCACGGTCCCTTATGACTTTGTCATGATGTGATAAAAGACTCAATACACTAGAGACAACAGACAGCGATATATTATAATGGAATCTCATAAAATAGACTCGGTCCGTAATGACAAACACCACGAGTGTCAGTTCCACATTCGAGAAGTTTGTTTTATTCGGTGATTTTATTTAAGTACGAGCCATATTTCTTACTTTAAAGCTTAAAATATTTTCTTTTAAATAACATAAATTTAATAAAAGGTGTGAAATAAAACATCGGCACATAAGGCATTGATTTTGTAAGAATTATTTATTTTTTGATTTTTAGTTTACTTACATTATTAACCTTTGAAGTCGGTATTATGATGTGAAGATGTGAAATTACGCCTATTGCGATTTTAGTATATTTTTAAAAATAGCTTGTCAATTTGTTACGGCAGCCTTCTGTGCCGATGATTTACATAGAAAATACTTATTTTTCACTTTTTAGTTTTTAAATCAATTATTATTAGTATTTATTTTTTCAAAAAAAGGTTCAAGTTTATATATAATCGACAATACTTATGATCAACATGATATTATATGCTATTATACAAAATATTTGTATTACGAAGTGTCGCGCGAAAGGGTCTTGTATCATCTAAGTACATATATGAAACAAACACTTGTGAAGCATTTAAGGGTCTTTGTAAGGGTTGTGTTACATCAAAGGAATTATGATGTTAAACTTTTGTATGTATAAATGTACAAGGACAACAAGGAAAATCTACATTTATTTACGCTACACTCAAAGTTAAAGTGCTTATATATATTGTATAGTATAAAGCAGTTCAGTAATTTCTCCCCCGCCTGCTGACAAGGCCTGCAGTAATACACAATTTACCTTTACCTTTTCATGAAAAAATGATAGTGTGATTTTTATTAAAAATGGGTTGTTAGCTAACGTTTGTTATTACTCAATAAGTTACGTGGAGAAAAGAAATGAGAAAAACGCGCTTAAGCTGTTATAATGACTACGTATAATAAAGATAGTTTTATATCTATTCAACGATAACCCATTTTACATAGTTCGTCGAAATATTTTTTTTTTCAATATTAGTTTTTCAAGACATTATTAATATTTATTGCCTATTGCTCCTCTAAATAAGTTCGTATCTTGCGCTAGAAGCGGATACGACAAAACCCAAGGGGGTCAGGAACGAACGCGCAACTCTCGCGTTAACGGAGCGGAGTCGGCACTGCTACCGTTAAGCTCAAGGCTTCATTATAACAATATGGCGCCTGGGTTTCGCTGTTGTGAATTTTGATTGGTTTTTTGTCTTTGGTTACATAATTAAAACAAATCGATTAACCTAAGAATCATAAAATCGGCTGATGCGTTTGGCCTTTAGAGTGCCACAAAGGAGCAAAGATGCCTGTCGCCTGGGTTTCGTTGTTGTGAATTTTGATTGCTTTTATGTCTTTAGTGACTTAATTAAAACAAATCGATTAACGTAAGAATAATCAGAATCGGCTAACGTGTTTGGCCTTTAGAGTGCCACAAAGGAGCAAAGATGCCTGGCGCCTGGGTTTCGTTGTTGTGAATTTTGATTGCTTTTATTTAGTGACTTCTTTAAAACAAATCGATTAACGTAAGAATCATCAGAATCTGCTCACGTGATTGGCCTTTAGAGTGCTACAAAGGAGCAAAGATGCCTACATATGTATAATGTTAAATACATTAGCGTGTCCTAGCGTTCCACAGTTGGGTAAAAACACTTTCATCTGAGAAGTTATGGTTATAAATATAGCCCTATCTTTAACATCTCTTTCCAAGGTAATCTGGGATGGATTACACGTATGAAAAATTGTACCCGCATATTAGCTATTAGCCCGCTTAAATTTTTTATCTTTACTTAACAAAAACCTTACTAATCTCTCGGTAACATTTTAGAATTAAAATTTGCCTGTAGCTTATGGAGAGATCTAACCTAATTGAAAAACTTCATCAAAATTAGACTGCTCAGTCTTAAAAGGCTAAAAATAATATATACGTATAGCCCTTGCTACTGCTACTAGCTACTCATTATTACATTGAAAGTTCCACTCACAGTCGGTTCTAAAAATTTCAAAAATGTTTTTTTGTTTCTGTTTAAAGTAGTTACCGTATATAACAGTACACTTTTTAAACAGACTTTTAATTTTAGTTACTCTACTAATTTCAATATCAAAATGGCATAATACCGAAACACTTAAAACAGTAATATGTTTAAAAAGAAATCACGCAAACTGTAAAATTACCTTCAGTTAAGACACAAACACATTAACCTTTATTTACACTTTATTATTAATGATATAAAAGCTTTTATTTACAGTTATTTTATATATTTGGTAAACCACTTTCGTCTGATGAAAATGGATCACAGTGTGAAAAATCTTTCGCTCTCGCCTTTCGCCTTTGATCAATATTGCAAATCACTCTCTTGATTAAAATTAAATTGAAACAAATGAGTACTAAGATAGCATCAAGAAACACGATTCAAAGGTATTGTATCGATTAACGAACAATGTACCTTAATTGTTATTATAATTAGAACTTTATTTTGTTATCTGATTGTAAAAGTTTGGCTGTATCCCGCGGTTTCGCTTATGCTTATCTTGATGAGTTGATAAAGCAGTTATATCTTTAGGCTTATAAAAGTCAAGACTGTCTTTTATTTATTACTAGTAAAGAATGGCGGTTTTGGACATGAAAGGGACGACCAGTGTGACGTGTTGGTAGCGAGCCTGCCTTTAGCGTACGTCGGTCCGATTTGCACTCGGTATAGATGTTTGTATTCATCTTATAAATATCTGTTTCCGTGTGGGAGTTTGTCCTTTTCGGTCTCTCTCCTGTATCTCGGAGAGCACGTTAAGCTGTCGATCCTGGTTATTAACATGACATCTGATAATAATCGTTTGCTCTAGATACATAATTTGCTCTTCTCGAAAGTTGCTGGTTTAGGGTTGCGAAGGTGAGATGGCAATTGCTCTGTGTAAAAACTCGTGGCCTGTCAAATCCGGATTAGAACAATAAGCAGGCCCGGGGTAAATTGCTAGGAAGAAAAAGCTTTGTACATGCAAGAATTAATGGGGTATTCCTACACTCCTTTAGAATGCCCACGTTAAATCCTTTCTTTGCTACTTTACACTTCACCTGGGTGCGGTAAGTATTTTCCACAGTCCACATTTTTGTTAGTTGTTTTTGTTTTTGATATAAAAGCCTAAAGTGTATATTAAAATTGATTTTAATAACAAACTACCAGTATTAGCTTTAATAGTCTATTTTGTGTGGATGTCCGCCATTTTTTTAACAAGAAGCTAGAAATTTTGTTGCTTAGTGAATAATTAAAAATAAGGAAACATGTGTTACAACATTTTCTAAAATTCCACCACCAGAGAACTGAAATGGGGGTTCAAAGTTTGTATTAAAATTGTTATTCAGTGGGTGAAACCACTAGCAGAAGCTAGTTTTGTACAAATACCTCTTAACGCATTAACTCTTTAAGTTAACTCTACCATTAGTTTGTACGTACTTAGATAATTATTGAGTGCATTCGAACAGGAGTGCCCTAATTAGATGCACTGTAGCGAGGTCATTGCTACACCACCCTCGGTTATGCGCGTAATTGCCACTTGGCATCGGTCTCGCTACAGTGATCGCCACACGTTCTCATTATCATCAATAGCACATTTCAACAATACCTATTTGTGTGGATGGATGTTTAGTTTTTAAAAGGCAATTTAACTATTGTGAGAATAGAGTATATTTGAGGTACTTTGAGAATTAATGAAAAAAGGTTTAAAAGAAATAATATTTGTTTATTTAGAAATAGGTTTGACCGGAAAACTTTTGCTTTATAGAACTTTAAGTATAATTAATGATTCTTATTTAGATGGGCATATATTTAAAAATTGCGACTGCGTATGTTAATTAA